>CM067845.1:401036388-403536388 GCA_034509565.1 Triticum monococcum
CCATTCTCACGCCGACAGCGGACATCAGTCTCTCCGCCGTCGCCGTAGGTGTCTTCCGTCGCCAAGTTAGGGCATGGAGGATCGAACTGCCCGGCCTCAACTCTCACCTCGTCCAGCAGTTCCAAGTCTGGTAAATAACAAGTCTTTTTACAGCCTCTTTTGATCCTATAGCTCCATCACTTTCTGCCAAAAGAGGTTTCCATTCACACAAGTTTCATCCCTCTCATCTGCATCTCATAACTTGCCTAGTATATTCACTTGTTCTTCATGAAGTAGTTAGATTCCTCACTTGTACTGATCTATGGGTTCGTACAAATCTGGAACCAACTTCTTTTCTATAAAGTGAATGTCTTCGCATGATGAGGTCAATATCTTCTAAACTGATTTATCTTCAAAATCTTCTAAGAATGCATATGAACTCTTCCCCTTCCCTCGCACCTTAATGCTGTCACAGGTACATGTCCGTGGGAGAATCTTTTGGTTCTCATAGTCTGCATTCATTTGCAGAGTTCCTACAGCGTCACATCAATTCACCCGAAGCAAGTTCCTGTTGGTCAAGCAAAAGGAAGCCTTTGAAGACTTTGAATCTCTTGAAGCCTTCCAAGTTAAGCTTCATGGCAACAGAAAAACCAGCAAGGAAGGGAGGCAGACAGAGACGTGGTGAAACGTCTAAGGATATGCCTAAAGACTTAGCAGAAATGTACCAAACTGATCCTGAAGAGAGCTATGGTCAGCGCAAGACACGAATCCAATGGATTCGAAGATATTGGGCAGAGCAGTGGTTCCAATACCGCTTCGTCACCAAGGAATATGCAGAGAAGTGCGCCATCAAGAGGCCATGGGAGATGTCTTGTACAAAAATCTCGTACCCCGGTCCAGAGACGAAGCCATTGCTCAAGGCTTCTATCCATGCATGGTCAGGGGACCACAGCCAGCTGAAGCACATCCGTCATCACTTCTCTGGTGTCGCGATGACAATCTCTTCAAGCGCAACTTCCAATTTTCTCAGAACTCTGCGAAGCAAAACAAGAAGGAGTTCGGGCTGGACTTCAACCCTGGTCCCTCTAAGCCAAGGGCGGATGGCACACGCGACGCAAATCCCAATGTCATCGGGCCGTATGCCAATCTCGAAGGCCTCATCACTCGCATTCTAGTCCAAGGGACTGCCGTGAACGACCCTCCAGCAGACACTGAATCTGATGACGCTCCTGCTGCCCCGGAACCGAAGCAGATGAAGAAGAAGCCAAAAGCTTCCAAGCCAGCCGCTTCTCCCAAGATCTCCAGAGCGAAGCCATTGGCCACTGCACCTCCTGAAGCAAGTGTGCAGTCTGAAGACTTATCACGAGTCTCCAAGCCCCAAGAAGCCAAGAAGCCTCAGCCACACTCTGGCAAAGAGCTCACTGCCGCTGCCGTTCTGTGCTGCGAGGCCATTGATCTGTCAAGTGACGACGATCTTGCCGGTGACGCTCTTGAGCAGCTAATCAAGAGCAAGGAGGAGGCTGAAATCTTCAACAATCTGCCTCTGTTCGATGCAGCAATCATCCACAACTTCATTGATGAGTGGTTTGATACACCCAACATCAGCGTCAATGATCTGCAGCTGCCCATTGGCCTCAGCGTAGCCTTCCAAGGAGCTATTGCTTCAGAACTCGCAATTTCCCAGCGCATAGTGGAACTGAAGCAGAAGATAGATTTTGAAAAGGCTCAGTTCAAGCAGAACATGGCCACGCTCAGCGTCCAAGAAGTCAAAGACTTCAAAGTCATGCTGCACGAGCTAAAGGAAAACTTTATGCAGAAACGTGCAGAGGCTCAGGGTTCGCGTGAGCGCATGAAGAATTTGGCTGATCTCTGTGTGCAGGCCTACAATGAGGCCGAGAAGCGAAAGGCACTTGGGCGTCCCGGCATCGACCCCAGGATGGCCGCGAAGAAAAAGAAGAAGCCCGCTGTGGCTGAACAAGAGGCCCCAAGGCAAGAAGCTGTTTCGATTGTCTTCCCCACTGTCAAGACTGGCTCAAAGCCAAAGCACCGCTCCACTACTTCAGAGCTTAAGAGGACAAGGACAGCCGAAGCTGAAGCAAGGAAGAGGAAACACCCTGAAGCCTCTCCTTCAGACCCCACCATCAAGAAGCGCAAGACCAAGAAGTCTCTGGCTGCTCCCACAGAGCCCCTGATAGTCGAACCCCTCTCCGTCCGCTTTCCTAATGAAGATCGTCAGCTGACCGTGCATGAGCCTGCTTTCACATAGGCTCCGCACGCTGAAGACATTCCAGCAGCCGACCCCAACGATGCTGAAGACATTGGTCTCCAAGACAATGTGCAAGGTGATGCAGTCCTTCCTCAGCTCGAAACGAGCGAAATGGTCGGCATTGGTCGTCCCTTGACGCCAATCACCCAAGATGCATCGTGGGCAGATCGCCCACAGGAGGAAGAATGAACCCCAGCCCACTGCAACTCCACCAGCGTCGCCTGCATTCCGTAGGCTTCGCAAAGGGCCAAGGGCTCAGACTGCTGACGACATCCCGGCTGCATCAGCCGAAGACCATGAAGAAGAGCATGAAGAACCTCAAGCTCCATCTCCCCCGCACCAACAAGAAGAAGTTCTCAAGGAGAACGTACCTGAATCCATCCCTCTCACTACACGTGATGAGGCTGACACCATTGCGGCTGCCACACCCAATACTGAAGCATTTGTGGAGCCCGACCAACCAACAGCTTCAAGAGATACTAAAGCTACTGCCTCTGACCCTTCTGTGCCAGAGTCTGCTGCCGGTCCACAGTTCAACTATCATGTTGCGCACAGGCCCCAGGTCCAGAAGCCAATCCCACGACTGCCAAGGTTCCCAGGTCCTGCAACAGCTCCTGGCACCTTCAATGTCCATAGCTTCAAGGCAGACAACACTTTCTTCAACCACTCCAAGAACCCTTATTCAAGGGAACGGATCGTATCAGATAGGTTCTGGAGCTACCCACAGCACAGCTACTACTCCTGCGTCCTCTACAACCAAGGCCGTATCTTTCCACACCAGCGCCTTGAGGTTGAAGCTATTGCTGGTCTGCCTGGTCTGGAAGAAGCACTGGACTGCTTCAAGCAAGTTGGCCTGCTGCCGTTTGTCACGGATGAAGAGCACTGGAATGAAGAGCTTCTGCTCCAGTTCTATGCCACACTGCACATCAAAGGCTACAACAGAGATCCGAAGACTTGGGTCCTGGAGTGGATGACCGGCAACGTCCATCATGAAGCCAATGCATTTGATATCATTGAGCTCACCGGCCTACCCACTCCAGGCGAACTCTTCGAAGAAGGCTGCCAACTCCATGCTGAAGCAGTTGAGAGCATATTTCAGCGACCTGAGCCAAATATGAGTCAGATGCTCTCAATGATGAAGCCATTGCTTCCTGACGCACCTTACCCAACCGAGTTCTTCGTTGAAGACTTAGAGTACCTGCCCAGAACTATCTATCACATCATCAGGCGGACTCTATGGCCCATTAAGGGGCACTCTCGATATGCCAAGGTTGAAGGTGCCATGAAGACTCTCATCTTCTGCATCCTGCATGGCAAGTGCTTCAATGCCCAGGATCTCTTTATACGCCAACTTGCAGCGTCTAGCTCAGATCTCTTTGGTCTGAAGATTTATGCTCCAAGGGTTATGAGGCTCATCAAGCTCCACTCTGCAATATCCTATCAACCCTCTGCCCGCAACCACAGAATCTTCTTACCTGATGTGGACACCTCTGCTGAAGCGATTTATCCTGAGCCTGCCAAGCAGCCATTAAGTCTTCAGAATGCAGAACACCAGAGCTTCACTCAGCATGATGAAGGTGTTGAAGCCATTTCCAGAGTCTGTCCAATGGCTGGCACCACACGTGCCCCTGCATCAACTGAAGCCACTGACAGCACAGCTACACAGGGACCCAAGAAACGCGCTCGTACACTCACTGACCGTGAACTTCTTGTGGCTCTGCACCAAAAGCAAGATAGGCATCATGACTGGCTCAAAAGGCAGATGCGCAGTATCATGCAAGATGTCAATCGCATCAGGAATCTGGCCACCAAGAATGCCTTTGTCGCACATGAAACCTGTCACCGCACTTGGAAAGGCCTCACAATGATGTGCACTGAAGATGAACTGCAAGAGGATGGCTTCAAAGAGAGATTCAAGTTTGACTCCACACCCCCCAGAAGAGCTGTGTTGCGTGGAACTCCGTCGCTTGAAGAATCAGAGTTCTCTTCCTCTGCTGCCACAGTGACTGGAAAAATCATTGAGGAAGAAGACGACGCTACATCACCACCAATGTCTTCAGCGCGCGTCGTCACTGCACCAAGCTCGCCAGCACCACCAAACGCCTCCACCGACCCTGCTGCGCCTGGGAACGCGTAGAACACTCTATGTCTTCAAACCTTTTTGGTCATCACTGAAAAAAGGGGGAGAAGCATATGATGTTTATAGTCTTCAAGCGGGTCAATAATATGGGCGGGTGCTTTATATTTTGCGTTTTGCTTCGTGCTTACAACTCTCGTTTTGCTACATTTGGTTCTTTGAGTTGTAACACTTAAACTTGATGGTCGTCTGCTACTATGTTTGCCACTGTGTTTTTGCGAAGATAAATTCCGCATGTACGACGGTAATTTCCGCACTTATATCATTTCGCAGACGTCCATTTTTCATTACGCATGTCATTATCTTCATATATCTTTACATGCATGATGGATTGTCATCATAAGTTGAAGTGGATTCCCACAAATACAACCTGCTATGTGCATTTGCGTTCCAGAAGCAAATCACTTATATGCACATCTTCAGGGGGAGCCCTTGCAGCTTGTGAAGACAATTCCTTTACAATTTCACAAATTAAATTCCCCGTTGAAAACTTCAACTAGTTTGTCATCAATCACCAAAAAGGGGGAGATTGTAAGTGCATCTAGTCCCACCCCTAGTTGGTTTTGGAGTATTGACGACAAACCTAGTTGAGGGACTAATGCGTTTGTGAGAATTGCAGGATAACACAGGTAGAAGTCCCTCATTGATTCGGTATAGCTACCAGAGATGACCCCCAAAAATGTACGAAGACATTGAAGACAATGGTGGTTCATGAAGACATTCAGGTCGAAGACAATGACATAAGAAGACTCCCCATGAAGCCTATGGAACTCGAAGACTTAGATCCTTCGTAGTTTTACTTCATTCATGTTGTGTCATAGGAACCACCGTACTGTTAAGTGGGGTCCAAGAGAACCAGTCTGGATGACTGAAGTGATGCCTAATTCAAATCCTATGTCTTCGAGTGAAGACAATGAGAGAAAATCTTGTCCAGAGTCAGACAAGTCAGCTTTACTTGTAGCCCAAGTAAAGTTGCCGTGAAAGTTCCAAATCCGACCGTTAGTACACGTGTCAGTTCCTTAGTGACCCAGGGTCATTTCGGACAAATCAGGTCAGGGTTGCCAAGTGGCTATAAATAGTCCACCCCTACAACCATAAACGGTTGGCTGCTCAGATTTCAGTGCACTGCTTTTGTCGTTTGAGAGCAACCCACCTCGAAGCCTTTGAGAGAAAATCCCTAGCGAGGAGAAAAGCCCTAACCACCCAGAGCCAGAGTAATTGGGCATCACTTAAGTCTTCTTGTCTGAGTGATCTGAAGACTTATTACACTTGAGGACTGTGCATCCTCCAGACGGTTAGGCGTCGCGTTCTGAGCATCCAAGAGAAATTGTGGATTGCCGGTGAACGAAGTCTGTGAAGGTTTGGGAGTCTACCTTGAAGACTTACCAGAGTGATTGGGCGAGGTTTGTGTGACCTTAGCTCAAGGAGAAAACGGTGAGGAATGGGTGTCCTGAGCTGCGTGTTCAGGACTGGGTGTCCGGGACTGTGTGTCCTTTGGTTTAAATACCTAGCCGCTCCAACCAGACGTACAGTTGTCACAGCAACTGGAACTGGTCCAACATATCATTGTCTTCAACACGTCACTGGTTTCATCTTCACCTCCCTTTACTTACCAGCACACATTGTGAAGCTATTGCACGCTTGCTTTATCTTCTGTCTTCACAACTTGACTGTATGATCTGTTTGGCTTCATAACTTCTTCCAACCTGATCCTCATTACACTGAAGCTGTTTGTCTCTGTGCTTTCACTATATTGTATACTTGACTATGGCTTGCATTGTGTAATCTAACTTCCGCTGCATAGTGATAGGCTTGTCCACCCTGTTTGTCTTCATAACTTCCATGTTTTGAAGACTTTCATAAAAATCGCCTATTCACCCCCCCTCTAGTCGATATAATGCACTTTCACTAAGCACCCCTTCCCCGAACACACGCAAATCTCAAATTCGAATCCAACTTGAATCCAGCGGGGAAAAGCGACAACCAAAGGGAAGAGCAATGAAAGCAAACAAAAGGCCGCGTCCGGCACCTAGTCTAGCCTTGGACGTCTTTGAAGGAAATATGCCCTAGAGGCAATAATAAAGTTATTATTTATTTCCTTATATCATGATAAATGTTTATTATTCATGCTAGAATTGTATTAACCGGAAACATAATACATGTGTGAATACATAGACCAACAGAGTGTCACTAGTATGCCTCTACTAGACTAGCTTGTTAATCAAAGATGGTTATGTTTCCTAACCATGAACAAAGAGTTGTTATTTGATTAACGAGGTCACATCATTAGTTGAATGATCTGATTGACATGACCCATTCCATTAGCTTAGCACCCGATCGTTTAGTATGTTGCTATTGCTTTCTTCATGACTTATACATGTTCCTATAACTATGAGATTATGCAACTCCCGTTTACCGGAGGAACACTTTGGGTACTACCAAATGTCACAACGTAACTGGGTGATTATAAAGGAGTACTACAGGTGTCTCCAATGGTAGATGTTGGGTTGGCGTATTTCGAGATTAGTGTTTGTCACTCCGATTGTCGGAGAGGTATCTCTGGGCCCTCTCGGTAATACACATCACATAAGCCTTGCAAGCATAATAACTAAGATGTTAGTTATGAGATGATGTATTACGGAACGAGTAAAGAGACTTGCCAATAACGAGATTGAACTAGGTATTGGATACCGACGATCGAATCCCGGGCAAGTAACATACCGATGACAAAGGGAACAACGTATGTTGTTATGCGGTCTGACCGATAAAGATCTTCGTAGAATATGTAGGAGCCAATATGGGCATCCAGGTCCCGCTATTGGTTATTGACCGGAGACATGTCTCGGTCATGTCTACATTGTTCTCGAACCGTAGGGTCCGCACGCTTAACGTTACAATGACAGTTATTATGAGTTTATGCATTTTGATGTACCGAAGGTTGTTCGGAGTCCCGGATGAGATCACGGACATGACGAGGAGTCTCGAAATGGTCGAGACGTAAAGATTGATATATTGGAAGCCTATGTTTGGGCACTGGAAGCGTTCCGGGTGAAATCGGGATTTTACCGGATTACCGGGAGGGTTACCGGAACCCCCCGGGAGGCAAATGGGCCTATTGGGCCTTAGTGGAAAAGAGAGAAGAGGCAGCCCACAAGCCTAGCCGGCGCCCCCCTTCCCCAAGTCCTAGTAGGACTAGGAGAGGTGGGCCGGCCCCCTCTTTCTCCTTTTCCCCCAAGAATCCTAGTTGAAATAGGATTGGAGGGGAGGAGTCCTACTCTCGATGGGAGTAGGACTCCTCCCTGCGCCTCCCTCCTAGCCGGCCGAACCCCCTGCCCCTGGCCTTTATATACGGGGGCAGGGGGCACCCCAAGACACACAACTTGATCCTTGAGATCGTTCCTTAGCCGTGTGCGGTGCCCCCTGCCACCAAATTCCACCTCGATCATACCGTTACAGTGCTTAGGCGAAGCCCTGCGTCGGTAGTACATCAAGATCGTCACCACGCCGTCGTGCTGACGGAACTCTTCCTCGACGCTTTGCTGGATCGGAGCCCGAGGAACGTCATCGAGCTGAACGTGTGCCAAGAACTCGGAGGTGCCGGAGTAACGGTGCTTGGATCGGTCGAATCGGGAAGAAGACGTACGACTACTTCCTCTATGTTGTGTGATCGCTTCCGTAGTCGGTCTGCGTTGGTACGTAGACAACACTCTCCCCTCTCGTTGCTGTGCATCACCATGATCTTGCGTGCGCGTAGGAAAATTTTCGAAATTACTGCGTTCCCCAACAGTGGCATCCGAGCCTAGGTTTTTATGGTTTGATGTTATATGCACGAGTAGAACACAAGTGAGTTGTGGGCGATACAAGTCATACTGCCTACCAGCATGTCATACTTTGGTTCGGCGGTATTGTTGGACGAGACGATCCGGACCAACCTTATGCGTACTCTTACGCGAGAGCGGTTCCCTCGACGTGCTTTGCACATAGATGGCTTGCGGAAGACTGTCTCTCCAACTTTAGTTGAACCAAGTATGACTACGCCCGGTCCTTGAGAAGGTTAAAACGGAGTCTATTTGACGAACTATCGTTGTGGTTTTGATGCGTAGGTGAGATGAGTTCTTACTTAAGCCCGTAGCAGCCACGTAAAACTTGCAACAACAAAGTAGAGGACGTCTAACTTGTTTTTGCAGGGCATGTTGTGATGTGATATGGTCAAGGCATGATGCTGATTTTATTGTATGAGATGATCATGTTTTGTAACCGAGTTATCGGCAACTGGCAGGAGCCATATGGTTGTCGCTTTATTGTATGCAATGCAATCGCGATGTAATGCTTTACTTTATTGCTAAGCGGTAGTGATAGTCGTGGAAGCATAAGATTGGCGAGACGACAACGATGCTACGATGGAGATCAAGGTGTCGCGCCGTTGACGATGGTGATCATGACGGTGCTTCGGAGATGGAGATCACAAAGCACAAGATGATGATGGCCATATCATATCACTTATATTGATTGCATGTGATGTTTATCCTTTTATGCATCTTATCTTGCTTTGATTGACGGTAGCATTATAAGATGATCTCTCACTAAATTATCAAGAAGTGTTCTCCCTGAGTATGCACCGTTGCAAAAGTTCTTCGTGCTGAGACACCACGTGATGATCGGGTGTGATAGGCTCTACGTTCAAATACAACGGGTGCAAAACAGTTGCACACGCGGAATACTCAGGTTATACTTGACGAGCCAAGCATATACAGATATGGCCTCGGAACACGGAGACCGAAAGGTCGAGCGTGAATCATATAGTAGATATGATCAACATATTGATGTTCACCATTGAAAACTACTCCATCTCACGTGATGATCGGTTATGGTTTAGTTGATTTCGATCACGTGATCACTTAGAGGATTAGAGGGATGTCTATCTAAGTGGGAGTTCTTAAGTAAATTAACTGAACTTAAAATTATCATGAACTTAGTACCTGATAGTATCTTGCTTGTTTATGTTGATTGTAGATAGATGGCTCGTGCTGTTGTTCCGTTGAATTTTAATGCGTTCCTTGAGAAAGCAAAGTTGAAAGATGATGGTAGCAATTACACGGACTGGGTCCGTAACCTGAGGATTATCCTCATTGCTGCACAGAAGAATTATGTCCTGGAAGCACCGCTGAGTGCTAGGCCTGCTGCAAGAGCAACACCAGAAGTTATGAACGTCTGGCAGAGCAAAGCTGATGACTACTCAATAGTTCAGTGTGCCATGCTTTACGGCTTAGAACCGGGACTTCAACGACGTTTTGAACGTCATGGGGCATATGAGATGTTCCAGGAGTTGAAGTTAATATTTCAAGCAAATGCCCGGATTGAGAGATATGAAGTCTCCAATAAGTTCTATAGCTGCAAGATGGAGGAGAACAGTTCTGTCAGTGAACATATACTCAAAATGTCTGGGTATAATAATCACTTGATTCAATTGGGAGTTACACTTCCGGATGATTGCGTCATTGACAGAATTCTCCAATCACTGCCACCAAGCTACAAGAGCTTTGTGATGAACTATAATATGCAAGGGATGAACAAGACTATTCCCGAGCTCTTCGCAATGCTGAAAGCTGCGGAGGTAGAAATCAAGAAGGAGCATCAAGTGTTGATGGTTAACAAAACCACGAGTTTCAAGAAAAAGGGCAAAGGGAAGAAGAAGGGGAACTTCAAGAAGAACGGCAAGCAAGTTGCTGCTCAAGAGAAGAAACCCAAGTCTGGACCTAAGCCTGAAACTGAGTGCTTCTACTGCAAGCAGACTGGTCACTGGAAGCGGAACTGCCCCAAGTATTTGGCGGATAAGAAGGATGGCAAGGTGAACAAAGGTATATGTGATATACATGTTATTGATGTGTACCTTACTAATGCTCGCAGTAGCACCTGGGTATTTGATACTGGTTCTGTTGCTAATATTTGCAACTCAAAACAGGGACTACAGAATAAGCGGACACTAGCAAAGGATGAGGTGACGATGCGCGTGGGAAACGGTTCCAAAGTCGATGTGATCGCGGTCGGCACGCTACCTCTACATCTACCTTCGGGTTAATATTAGACCTAAATAATTGTTATTTGGTGCCAGCGTTGAGCATGAACATTATATCTGGATCTTGTTTGATGCGAGACGGTTATTCATTTAAATCAGAGAATAATGGTTGTTCTATTTATATGAGTAATATCTTTTATGGTCATGCACCCTTGAAAAGTGGTCTATTCTTATTGAATCTCGATAGTAGTAATACACATATTCATAATGTTGAAGCCAAAAGATGCAGAGTTGATAATGATAGTGCAACTTATTTGTGGCACTGCCGTTTAGGTCATATCGGTGTAAAGCGCATGAAGAAACTCCATACTGATGGGCTTTTGGAACCACTTGATTATGAATCACTTGGTACTTGCGAACCGTGCCTCATGGGCAAGATGACTAAAACACTGTTCTCCGGTACTATGGAGAGAGCAACAGATTTATTGGAAATCATACATACCGATGTATGTGGTCCGATGAATATTGAGGCTCGTGGCGGATATCGTTATTTTCTCACCTTCACAGATGATTTAAGCAGATATGGGTATATCTACTTAATGAAACATAAGTCTGAAACATTTGAAAAGTTCAAGGAATTTCAGAGTGAAGTTGAAAATCATCGTAACAAGAAAATAAAGTTTCTACGATCTGATCGTGGAGGAGAATATTTGAGTTACGAGTTTGGTGTACATTTGAAAAATTGTGGAATAGTTTCGCAACTCACGCCACCCGGAACACCACAATGTAATGGTGTGTCCGAACGTCGTAATCGTACTTTACTAGATATGGTGCGATCTATGATGTCTCTTACTGATTTACCGCTATCATTTTGGGGTTATGCTTTAGAGACGGCCGCATTCACGTTAAATAGGGCACCATCTAAATCCGTTGAGACGACGCCTTATGAACTGTGGTTTGGCAAGAAACCAAAGTTGTCGTTTCTTAAAGTTTGGGGCTGTGATGCTTATGTGAAAAAGCTTCAACCTGATAAGCTCGAACCCAAATCGGAGAAGTGTGTCTTCATAGGATATCCAAAGGAAACTATTGGATACACCTTCTATCACAGATCCGAAGGCAAGACTTTTGTTGCTAAATTCGGAAACTTTCTTGAGAAGGAGTTTCTCTCGAAAGAAGTGAGTGGGAGGAAAGTAGAACTTGACGAGGTAACTGTACCTACTCCGTTATTGGGAAATAGTACATCACAAAAAACTGTTTCTGTGAGACCTACACCAATAAGAGAGGAAGTTAATGATGATAATCATGAAACTTTAGATCAAGATACTACTGTACCTCGTAGATCAACCAGAGTAAGATCCGCACCAGAGTGGTACGGTAATCCTGTTCTGGAAGTCATGCTACTAGATCATGATGAACCTACGAACTATGAAGAAGCGATGGTGAGCCCAGATTCCGCAAAGTGGCTTGAAGCCATGAAATCTGAGATGGGATCCATGTATGAGAACAAAGTATGGACTTTGGTTGACTTGCCCGATGATCGGCAAGCAATTGAGAATAAATGGATCTTTAAGAAAAAGACTGACGCTGATGGTAATGTTACTGTCTACAAAGCTCGACTTGTCGCAAAAGGTTTTCGACAAGTTCAAGGAGTTGACTACGATGAGACTTTCTCACCCGTAGCGATGCTTAAGTCTGTCAGAATCATGTTAGCAATTGCCGCATTTTATGATTATGAAATTTGGCAAATGGATGTAAAAACCGCATTCCTGAATGGATTTCTGGAAGAAGAGTTGTATATGATGCAACCTGAAGGTTTTGTCGATCCAAAGGGAGCTAACAAAGTGTGCAAACTCCAGCGATCCATTTATGGACTGGTGCAAGCATCTCGGAGTTGGAATAAACGCTTTGATAGTGTGATCAAGGCATTTGGATTTATACAGACTTTTGGAGAAGCCTGTATTTACAAGAAAGTGAGTGGGAGCTCTGTAGCATTTCTGATATTATATGTGGATGACATATTACTGATTGGAAATGATATAGAATTTCTGGATAGCATAAAGGGATACTTGAATAAAAGTTTTTCGATGAAAGACCTCGGGGAAGCTTCTTACATATTAGGCATAAAGATCTATAGAGATAGATCAAAACGCTTAATTGGACTTTCACAAAGCACATACCTTGACAAGATTTTGAAGAAGTTCAAAATGGATCAAGCAAAGAAAGGGTTCTTGCCTGTGTTACAAGGTGTGAAGTTGAGTCAGACTCAATGCCCGACCAATGCAGAAGATAGAGAGAAAATGAAAGATGTTCCCTATGCTTCAGCCATAGGCTCTATCATGTATGCAATGCTGTGTACCAGACCTGATGTGTGCCTTGCTATAAGTTTAGCAGGGAGGTACCAAAGTAATCCAGGAGTGGATCACTGGACAGCGGTCAAGAACATCCTGAAATACCTAAAAAGGACTAAGGATATGTTTCTCATATATGGAGGTGACAAAGAACTCACCGTAAGAGGTTACGTTGATGCAAGCTTTGACACTGATCCGGACGATTCTAAATCGCAAACCGGATACGTGTTTACTTTAAACGGTGGAGCTGTCAGTTGGTGCAGTTCTAAACAAAGCGTCGTAGCAGGATCTACATGTGAAGCGGAGTACATAGCTGCTTCGGAAGCAGCGAACGAAGGAGTCTGGATGAAGGAGTTCATATCCGATCTAGGTGTCATACCTAGTGCATCGGGTCCAATGAAAATCTTCTGTGACAATACTGGTGCAATTGCCTTGGCAAAGGAATCCAGATTTCACAAAAGAACCAAACACATCAAGAGACGCTTCAACTCCATCCGGGATTTAGTCCAGGTGGGAGACATAGAGATTTGCAAGATACATACGGATCTGAATGTTGCAGACCCGTTGACTAAGCCTCTTCCACGAGCAAAACATGATCAGCACCAAGGCTCCATGGGTGTTAGAATCATTACTGTGTAATCTAGATTATTGACTCTAGTGCAAGTGGGAGACTGAAGGAAATATGCCCTAGAGGCAATAATAAAGTTATTATTTATTTCCTTATATCATGATAAATATTTATTATTCATGCTAGAATTGTATTAACCGGAAACATAATACATGTGTGAATACATAGACCAACAGAGTGTCACTAGTATGCCTCTACTAGACTAGCTTGTTAATCAAAGATGGTTATGTTTCCTAACCATGAACAAAGAGTTGTTATTTGATTAACGAGGTCACATCATTAGTTGAATGATCTGATTGACATGACCCATTCCATTAGCTTAGCACCCGATTGTTTAGTATGTTGCTATTGCTTTCTTCATGACTTATACATGTTCCTATAACTATGAGATTATGCAACTCCCGTTTACCGGAGGAACACTTTGGGTACTACCAAACGTCACAACGTAACTGGGTGATTATAAAGGAGTACTACAGGTGTCTCCAATGGTAGATGTTGGGTTGGCGTATTTCGAGATTAGGGTTTGTCACTCCGATTGTCGGAGAGGTATCTCTGGGCCCTCTCGGTAATACACATCACATAAGCCTTGCAAGCATAATAACTAAGATGTTAGTTATGAGATGATGTATTACGGAACGAGTAAAGAGACTTGCCAATAACGAGATTGAACTAGGTATTGGATACCGACGATCGAATCCCGGGCAAGTAACATACCGATGACAAAGGGAACAACGTATGTTGTTATGCGGTCTGACCGATAAAGATCTTCGTAGAATATGTAGGAGCCAATATGGGCATCCAGGTCCCGCTATTGGTTATTGACCGGAGACATGTCTCGGTCATGTCTACATTGTTCTCGAACCGTAGGGTCCGCACGCTTAACGTTACAATGACAGTTATTATGAGTTTATGCATTTTGATGTACCGAAGGTTGTTCGGAGTCCCAGATGAGATCACGGACATGACGAGGAGTCTCGAAATGGTCGAGACGTAAAGATTGATATATTGGAAGCCTATGTTTGGGCACCGGAAGCGTTCTGGGTGAAATCGGGATTTTACCGGATTACCGGGAGGGTTACCGGAACCCCCCGGGAGGCAAATGGGCCTATTGGGCCTTAGTGGAAAAGAGAGAAGAGGCAGCCCACAAGCCTAGCCGGCGCCCCCCCTTCCCCAAGTCCTAGTAGGACTAGGAGAGGTGGGCCGGCCCCCTCTTTCTCCTTTCCCCCCAAGAGTCCTAGTTGGAATAGGATTGGAGGGGAGGAGTCCTACTCCCCTACTCCCGGTGGGAGTAGGACTCCTCCCTGCGCCTCCCTCCTAGCCGGCCGAACCCCCTGCCCCTGGCCTTTATATACGGGGGCAGGGGGCACCCCAAGACACACAACTTGATCCTTGAGATCGTTCCTTAGCCGTGTGCGGTGCCCCCTGCCACCAAATTCCACCTCGATCATACCGTTACAGTGCTTAGGCGAAGCCCTGCGTCGGTAGTACATCAAGATCGTCACCACGCCGTCGTGCTGACGGAACTCTTCCTCGACGCTTTGCTAGATCGGAGCCCGAGGAACGTCATCGAGCTGAACGTGTGCCAAGAACTCGGAGGTGCCGGAGTAACGGTGCTTGGATCGGTCGAATCGGGAAGAAGACGTACGACTACTTCCTCTATGTTGTGTGATCGCTTCCGCAGTCGGTCTGCGTTGGTACGTAGACAACACTCTCCCCTCTCGTTGCTGTGCATCACCATGATCTTGCGTGCGCGTAGGAAAATTTTCGAAATTACTGCGTTCCCCAACAGTCTTCTCACCAGGGCCTGAGGCCGGCACCCCTGAGACTCCGGGGCGTGTATAGCCCCACTCATTATTATGTGAGAGGGTCACGGGGCGGCGAGCTTCACAGGCACTGGGCCTTCTTCACAGGTACCGGCCTTGCTTCATATCGCCAGATGAGGGCCCCGCCTTGCGCCACACTCTAGTGCCATCAATGACGACCGGAAACCAGGACGCCGCCGATGGGGTAGAGCGGTCGCCAGTGGTTCCCCCGACGACCACGGGTCCTCCGCCGGGGGCAGGCCCTGGGGCACCTCCCCAGCGGAGGGCCTACCTCCTGAGAACGCCTTGCTCCGAACGCCGCGGTGGTGATGTCGGATCCCTGCCCCTCTCCTGCAGCCCCCTGCGCCCTCCTCCCAAGGGGTAGGAGACTGTAGGAGCGGGGCAGCTGCTCGCTGTGGCAACCTGCACCTCCTGCGATCCATGGTTACCGTATGCCTGCTGAAGGATTAGCGGTACCCGATATTCGTTGCCTCCAGCATGCCCAGTGGGACCATCCCGGGACTCCTGGAAGGGCTCAGCTTCTAGTGCCTCGTCCCCCCAGCTTGGGCTGAGGAGCGAGCCTTGTTCGCCCTCGTGCGGGTGTCCTTGGTCCATCATGAGGGGCACGTACTCCTCTGGCGCCGTCATCCCGAAGGCCACGCCGTAGTGCTCTACGTGCCATGCAGTCCTGCCCGACGCGCCTACCGTGGGGTGGCAGCGCGGCTGCCCACTGGGGCCGCGGGTCACGTCGAGTCCCTCTTCTTCGCGGACCGGGAGCGGGGTCAGCGCCGCCGCCGGTCCGGTGCTGACAGCCTCGCTGGTGTTGGTGTAGCCTTGGAGCCCACGGGCGCACGCGGAGTCTCCGCGCGGGCTGCCCTCGGCTTGAGATGGGAGCTGGGTGCAGAAGGGGTGAGCCCCTGAGGCGGCGAAGCCCAGGAGCTCTGCCACCCGCTCCAGCAGCACGTCACGGCCGCCCTCCAGCAGTCTGCACTGCAGCAGCTCCCAGGCCACCGTGAGCACGGCCCTAGAGTTCGCCTGCTCCCGGCGGGTGTACGGTGTGTTGGTCACGGCGTGGTTGGAGGCCCTTGCTGCCGACCGCGCCTGCCGAAGTGTGAGAGCCATCGAAGCCTGTCCGTGTCGCCCGTGGACCGCAGCGCCCTGCGGACCGCGAGCTGCCTGGGGCACGGGGTCGCCTGAGGCTAGCGGCTCTGCGCTGGCGGTCCACGCCACCCATGGATCTGGGTTGCCCGCCGGGTCGCCGAACATGGCGATGACGACGCGACGGGGCACGAAGCAGTAGAAAGTGGATTCCGGCGCACCCCTACCTGGCGCGCCAAATGTCGGATTTCGGGTTCCGATAGACCCTTGAGGTTCGAACACTGGGGTGCGCGCGGAGATTTTGCCTCCTACCTACCTGCACCCCTCCGCCACGCTAGGATCAAAACTATGGGAAGAACAACACAAGAGACACAGGGTTTATACTGGTTCGGGCCACCGTTGTGGTGTAATACCCTACTCTAGTGTGTGGTGTGGTGGATTGCCTCTTGGGCTAATGATGGTGAACAATACAAGGAAGAACAGCTTTGCGAGGGTCTGTTCTTGGCTGAGGCGATGAACTGCTGGGAGGAGTTCAGTCACCTTTCTCTCTCTCGCTCTCTCTCTCTCTCTCTCTCTCTCTGCTTCCAACCTCTCTACCCCAGAGACCCTTCGACCCCCCAGCTATGTGGGTGGCTGGTCCTATTTATAGAGGCCCTGTTCCTCTTCCCAAATATCGAGCGGGAAGGGAGCCAACAATGGTGGGCTAATTTGAAGGGGGACAGGAAGTATCAGCTATCCTGACAAAAGTAGTCTTCGTCTGCGCAAAGCTCTGGTGATGACGCTGTCTTGGGCTCCACGGTGACCTCCGTCTCGTAGTCCTCCTGGTCTTGGTCTCGTTGCACCAAAATGGCAACCTTTGCCTGATGCCTCGGTACTCCGCAGCTGCGCTTGCCCCCTTTGCACCAAAGAGGAAAGGAGGACGCTGCGCGGGCTGGCACCCTCCTGGCGCCCTGAGTCGTCATGGCTTGCGTCACGGGCACCTCGCGAGGTACCCCGCCTTGATCTCTCCACCTCCTCGTGAGCCTGCCTGACGAGGCCGTGCCTGAGGAAGCTCTGCGTCGTCCGCCCCGCGAGGCTTGGCCCCTTGCGAGGGTCTTGAGTTTTGTGTTAGTGAAGATGGGTCGTGCTAGGCCCCCCTTTTGAGCCACGCCGCAGGCCGCAGGCAGGCAAGTCTGGGGACCCCCGTTCCCAAAACGCCGACAACTACTTTCAAGAATGTTCAATTACGGTGGCCTCGGAAGTACCACTCAACGACATAATAAATAACCGTGATGCCACGGGCCGGATTGCTAAATGGGCTATTGAGCTCCTCCCATTCGACATAACATACAAACCACGGTGAGTCATTAAGTCACAAGCACTAGCTAATTTCTTCGCTGAATGAACAGAAGCCGAACCCCCTAAGGAGTACAGTGTGTACTCCAATTGGATCATGCACTTCGACGGCTCTAAGATGCTGGCTGGTCTGGGGGCAGGCGTCGTCCTGACATCCCCCACTGGAGATACAGTCCAATACATACTCCAAATATTATACACAAACTCCAACAATGCAGCAGAATATGAGGCCCTGTTGCATGGTCTCCGGATGGCAGTCTCCATGGGCATTCAACGCCTAGAAGTACGTGGGGATTCGAACCTCGCAATATCTCAAATAAATGGAGATTTTGACACCAAGGACCAAAAAATGGCGGCTTACCGCAATGCCGTCCTCAAAATGTCAGCTCGGTTCGAGGGGCTCGAATTCCACCATGTGGTCCGAGAAAACAATCAAGCAGCGGATATCCTCGCCCGCATTGGCGCTAAGCGCGACCCTGTCCCACCTAATATCTTCTTGGAAAGGCTATTTAAGCCATCCATGGTGTGGGAAGGGGAGACCAGCAACAACAGTCCGGATCCGGCCACAACACCAGATCCCGAACGCTCTGACCTAATCGGAGGCTCCGCCACCAAAATAACACCTTCGGCCCACGTGATTATGGCTGTCATCGCCCCGTGGACAGAACCCTTCTTGGCTTACCTAAATAGGCAAGAACTCCCTGAGGACCGAAACGAGCAACGTTGCATTATGCGGCGGTCTAAAGCCTACAAGGTACACGAGGGAGAGCTTTATAAGAAAAGCGCTACCGGAGTACTTCAAAGGTGCATCTCCGAAGAGGAAGGATGGTAACTTTCGGAAGAAATTCATGCTGGACTCGGCGGCCATCACGCCGCAGCTCGGGTCCTTGTAAGAAAGGCCTTCCGTATAGGTTTCTACTAGTCGACAGCCCGAGAAGACGCACAGGACCTTGTGCAACATTGTGTCGGTTGCCAGCTTTTTGCAAATCAAAGCCATATGCCACCTACCACTCTCCAAACAATCCCCATTATTTGTCCCTTTGCGGTCTAGGGGCTTGATATGGTCGGACCCCTTAAAGGAGGAAGCCATAAGAAAAATTACCTATTGGTTAGGGTGGATAAATTCACCAAATGGATAGAAGCCGAACCAGTTAAAACGGCCGAGTCCGGACCAGTGATAGACTTCATATCCAGGGTGGTACACTGTTATGGTGTCCCCCATAGCATCATCACCGATAACGGCTCGAACTTTATAGCTGACGAGGTAAAAACTTGGTGCGGCAACATGGGCATTAAGCTCGATTATGCCTCCGTCTATCAGCCCCAAACAAACGGTCAAGTCAAACAAGCAAATGGTCTTATTATGAGCGACATTAAACCCAAATTAGTGTGATCCTTGAAGGAATCAGATACGCACTGGGTTGAGGAGCTCGACTCCGTACTATGGGGGCTGCGGACCATGCTGAATTGCACCACTAGATACACACCGTTGCTTATGGCGTACGGCGCAGAGGCGGTTCTGCCCGGCGACATCATTCATGACTCACCTCGAGTGCGCATGTACGAAGAGAAAGAAGCCGAGCTTGATTGACAGGACAGTTTAGACGCCCTGGAGGAGGAGCGTGACGTTGCAAAAGCCTACTCTGCATTCTATCAGCAATAGGCTCGATGGTATCAAAGCAGAGAAGTACGGGCCAAAACTTATAACATTGGCAAACTCATTCTACGCCTACCCGAGAAGAAAAAGGACAAGCTCAAGCCCAAATGGGAAGGTCTCTTCATCATCGACAAAGTCTAACCGGCGGAGCGTACCGTCTGCGTGGTGCATCGGACAATTGACTCGAGCCAAACCCATGGAACGGAGCCAGACTCCGAAGGTTCTATGCCTAGTGCTAGATACTGTGTTCGTCTCCTTACCTCTGCCTTTTTATATATATATCCGCTATCTATCTATCTTTCTTTCTTTCTTCCCTTTTTCTTCATGGCCTTAAAAGGTTAAAATGTGTCTTGACTACACAATCTTGATGCGCCATGCGTGCTCATTACACCTGGGGGCTTCTTATACAGAAGCTTAATATAATTATGTTCCGGGCTCCATGCCCCTGCACATGTGTTACTTTTCCACATGTACCTTTTCTTCGCCATTATATGCATCGATATGACTTAAGTTTTGGCCAAGCTGGGTTGCCTGGCTCTTGTGTTTATGCCCTACATTCTCGTTAATTCGGCTAGGGCATAAGGGGAGCACCTCTACGATTGTTACTGACAGGTCAGCCAGATGTGTACCTCAGACTGGGTGAAGCCGAAAGCTAGCGTTCTTAAGGGAATATTCGTTCGGTGAACAAAAGATGACTTTTACTTATTGCAATACATGCCCCTAGATGTTTATATCCTGTGTCTCTTTTCGCAGTTCGAACATGCACATTAATGCATGCGTACCCAGGAAAAGGAACCCTTAACGGAACTATTCTCCTTGGAAGATGTTTCTTACTATCCATGTAATATAACATAGCTAGTTGGGTACTTGTCTGTTCAAGCACTTATGACCCCTACGCCTGGTCTCCATGCGTACCCCGGTTTTTACATAACTGAGCGGGTATTAGGATACACTCCGTACTGTCAAGTCCGGAGGTCGAAGTGAAAAGGTCCGCCATGACAAATGATTTACAATCCGGCTAGGGACAAAATATGTCACTTGAAGTACACAGTCACTTGGACTGACTAAATTCTTCTTCTATACCATCCAACAGGTTGTCTAGCCTACAATCCCGTTGGGAATACTTTACGGCTAATTTTACCTGGTCATATACCAGACTAACGGGGATCTCTTTCCCATCAGACCCCACAGGCCCCACCTCGGCCATGTGGTTCGGGTCAGCCTTGGTATATCGCGTCTTCACCATGGCCCAGGCTTCCCTTGCACCTTGTTGGCAGGCAGATCTCTTCCATAATCGAAAGCGCCGTCGTGCTCCCTTGAGCATCTCTACGAGCTCCCCCATGCCTCCTGGCACGGAGGCGGATGGCCACAAGGCCTGGGCAATGCCCTGCATCACCTGCCGAACTTGTTCGTGTAGTTGTGAGAGCTCTGGCAGAAGATCGCCCGCAGATTCGGGCATCTCCTCTTTGGGACGACCCATCAGCATACCTACAGATATAACTCTGTTAGCCGGTTTCTTCGCCAAACTCTATAAAAGTTCGTTCAAGCACTTACTAAAAATGTTGCGTCGAATCCTCTTATTCTCCTTTACGGAGTTAGCTAGCTGGGCCCGAACATCTTTCAGTTCAACGCCCAGCCGGGTATTGGCATCTTGGAGTTCGTTTTTCTCCTACCTTACCCGCATAAGCACGCGCTTGCCAGCCTCTAGCTGTCCTTGAGCATGTTGCTCCTCCCCTTGCACGATCTTTAGATTCACTCTGGGATCATCTGCAAAATCTATTGTTAGATTTTCATGCACGCCGATTACTAACTGGTACATGTCATTTCATTCTTTTCGATCAGAACAAGTATTACCAGATGGGGCCTTCTTGGACTCCTTCATTTCGGCAACTGCAGCCCATAGCTGGGCATTGCACTCCTCCAGCTCTTGAGACAACTGGGTATTCTTCTCCATAAGAACCTACGCATATAATGATCCTTAAATCAGTTGTGCCAACTGTTTCAAGTCTCAGGGGCTACTGGTATACTTAATTATTAGATTTTCTTACCCGTATATCCTTTACATACTAGTCCGTGGCTCTGGCAAGACCATTTTGAGCAGCTCGGATGTACGCATCTCCTGAGTTGAAGGCATCGAATGCCTCTTCGGAGAAACCAGGGTCGTGGAGTATGACCCGACGACGCCTGTGATTCATGGAACTCTCCACCTCGGAATTCGTAGTGGATAGCCTATCCGCATCCTCTGTAGGAGGAACATCCGGTGTTGTCCCCACGTTAGCATCTACCTCTAAGTCCGGCTCTGGAGTCCGGCTGGTGGAGGCGTGGCCGGCAGGATCTCCAGACACGGTCCGGCGAGCATTTTTTCCACCAGGAACCATGGACGTTATTATATTTTAAAGACGACAACCACGGAGCAGGGTTCTTTTTCATACCTCTGCGATGGCATCTCAGTCCAGACCGCCTTCCTTTTAAGCCTACCCGGCTTTGGTGCCCCTTCTTGGTGAGTCACCGCGGGTTCGGCATGGCGTCCCGAGGGCCTTCCCTGTAAGACACCATATGTGTGCGGTGGGTGAGGTGCAAAAAAGGGATCCTTCTCGGAATTTGGGACGCCTGTTTTACTTACGTGCGATGCAAGGAGCAGGCCAGGATAATCGGCTATGATGGCCACGAAGGCACCATCGCAGCTTAACTGATAGAAGTCATGTCGGTGAGCTCCACAAATATGTCTGGATCTTCTTCGAGTCCGGGGTCGAGGGCCTGGTCAGGGTCCTCTGGCTGTGGAGACGGACTATGGACCTCCCCCACAGCTTTTCGCAGTTCCTACTATGAAATAGTAAGGTAAATATTTATGATGAAGAATGCGGGAAGGTCTGGAGTAAAAGGTAGCAGCTCACCCAGTTTGGGGGGGTTGTACATGGAGAATCCATCTCGTGGCTTAATGCGGTTGAACTCCTCTTCCTCTCCTTTGTATAAATCGGGCAGTATTTTCGCTAGAGCAGCGGCGGAGTCCGGACCTTTATGGCCGCAGTGGGTGGCATCGTCTTCTCCATTGAAGTGCCACATGGGTTTCCCCCGATATTGAAGTGACTACACCCCCTGCATTATATATATTGACATAACCCCGATTATTGTCAGTCCTGATTTGGCCAGCGTTTTTATCCTGCCCATCAGGTAAAGGACCTCTTTTTTATCTTCCTCTTGGGGGCTCCGCGGGCGCCATCTACGGCGTTTCTTCAAAGGGGCATTATTAAACTTAGGAAGGCCCACCCGAATAGGGTCCGGAAGGGGGACGCCCTCCATATAAAACCACTTCGAAGGCCAGTCTTCGGATGTCTTCTTCGAAGTATCGGACAGGTATCTGGTCCCGGCGATGCGCCATATTTCGGCTCTGCCCACTTGATATATTGACCCCTCCTATGTACGGGGTACGAGGCAGAATAGCCTCTTCCATAGCTCGAAATGAGCTTCGCAACCCAGAAATAGCTCGCAAAAGGCGACGTAGCCGGTGATGTGTAATATGGAGGCGGGAGTAAAGTTATGCAGCTAGAGGCCGTAGAACTACAGGAGCCCGCGGAGGAAGGGATGGATTGTAAATCCGAGTCCCCTCAATAAGTAAGGGACAAGGCATACCCGCTCCCCCATGGATGGTTTGGGGAAGCTCTCCGCTTGCTCCTGCCATTATAAGTGGCTAGTCCGGCTCGAACGGGGACCATATACGCAGGAGGGAGAAACCCTGGGTCTGTAACTCTACTAATTGGCTGTGGGGACAGAACACTTCTCCCAATTGCCTAGCTTAGTGCTACGGGAGCGAGAGGAGGAGTTGCGATGGCCGGCCATGATGAGATGGACTTTTCCGGACGCGCTCCGATGGATACTCTCTGTGGGAGGATGGTGTGATCTGGATCTGAGGATCCCCAACTCTTTAAATAAACGATTTACACACATGGTTAGGGTGGCAAATGTAAAAATGCCCCGACTTCTCGCATTCGCTCGACACATGGAAGATAACCATTATTAAAGCACAGAAGCCGAGGAGTGCAACATTCATGGGAAGCCGGAAACTACTCGTTATGACAGGTACTCAGTATTTGGAGAAGAACCCGCCTTGCAATGCTGAAGACAATCTGCGCGCCGGACTCATCGTCATTGAAGCCTGGTTCAGGGGCTACTGAGGGAGTCCTGGATTAGGGGGTCCTCGGACAGCCGGACTATATAATTTGGCCACACTGTTGGACTATGAAGATACAAGATTGAAGGCTTCGTCCCGTGTCTGGGTGGGACTCTCCTTTGCGTGGAAGGAAAGCTTGGCAATTTGGATATGTGGATCTTCTCCCTTGTAACCGACTCTGTGTAACCCTTGCCCCCTCCGATGTCTATATAAACCGGAGGGTTTAGTCCGTAGGACAACAACAATGATAATCATAGGATAGCTTCTAGGGTTTAGCCTCTACAATCTCGTGGTAGATCAACTCTTGTAATACTCATATCATCAATATCAATCAAGCAGGAAGTAGGGTATTACCTCCATCGAGAGGGCCCGAACCTAGGTAAACATTGTGTCCCCCGCCTCCTGTTACCATCAGCCTTAGACGCACAGTTCGGGACCCCCTACCCGAGATCCGCCGGTTTTGACACCGATAGGGGCCACCCCAAAGGCACATCAATTGTTCTCTTAGCCGTGTCCGGTGCGCCCTCCACAGTTTACTCCTTCGGTCATAGTGTCGTAGTGCTTAGGCGAAGCCTTGCACAGATCACATCACCATCACCTTCACCATGTCGTCATGCTGAGGGAACTCTCCCTCGACCCTCTGCTGGATTAAGAGTTCGAGGGACGTCATCGAGCTCAACGTGTGCTGAACACGGAGGTGTCGTACGTTCGGTACTAGATCGGCTGGATCGTGAAGACATTCGACTACATCAACCGCATTAATCTAACGCTTTCACTTTCGGTCTATGAGGGTACATGGACACACTCTCCCCCCCTCCCCCGTTTGCTATGCATCTCCTAGATAGATCTTGCGTGATCGTAGGAATTTTTTTGAAATTGCATGCTATGTTTCCCAACAAATTAGTCCCACTCTATATATGTCAGCACAAAATTAATTTGGAGCATGATGCTAAACCAGTTGTTGATCTCCATCGATGGTTAAACCGTAAGATGAAGGAAGTGGTAAGAAATGAAATACTAAAGCTTCTGGAGGCAGGTATAATATATCCTATTGTTGATAGTAAATGGGTAAGTCATGTTCATTGTGTCCCTAAGAAGGGAGGTATTATTGTTGTTCCTAATGATAAGAATGAATTGATCCCACAAATAATTGTTACAGGTTACAGAATGGTCATTGATTTTCACAAATTGAACAAAGCTACTAGAAAAGATCATTACCCTCTACCTTTTATTAATCAAATGCTAGAAAGACTATCCAAACATACACATTTTTGCTTTCTAGATGGTTATTCTGGTTTCTCTCAAATATCTATGTCAAAAGATGATCAGGAGAGGACTAATTTTACTTGACCTTTTGGTACCTTTGCTTATAGACGTATGCATTTTGGTTTATGCAATGCACCTGCTACCTTTCAAAGATGTATGACTGCTATATTCTCTGACTTCTGTGAAAAGATTGTTGAGGTTTTCATGGATGATTTCTCCGTTTACGGAACTTCTTTTTATGATTGCTTAAGCAACCTTGATCGAGTTTTGCAGAGATGTGAAGAAACTAATCTTGTCTTGAATTGGCAGAAGTGCCACTTTATGGTTAATGAAGGTATTGTCTTAGGGCATAAAATTTCTGAAAGAGGTATTGAAGTTGATAAAGCTAAAGTAGATTCTATTGAAAAGATTTCGTGTCCTAAAAATATCAAAGGTATAAGAAGTTTCCTTGGTCATGCTGGTTTATATAGGAGGTTTATTAAAGACTTCTCTAAAATTTCTAGGCCTCTCACTAATCTCTTGCAGAAAGACGTTCCTTTTGTTTTTGATGATGATTTTGTAGAAGCATTTGAAATACTTAAGAAAGCCTTGATTTCTACACCTATTGTTCAACCACCTGATTGGAATTTACCCTTTGAAATTATGTGCGATGCTAGTGATTATGATGTTGGTGTTGTTATAGGGCAAAGAGTTGATAAGAAATAAAATGTTATTCATTATGCTAGTAAAACTCTAGACAGTGTCCAGAGAAATTATACTACTACTAAAAAATAATTTTTAGCAATTGTGTTTGCTTGTGATAAGTTCAGACCTTATATTGTTGATTCCAAAGTAACTATTCACACTGATCATGTTGCTATTAAATATCTTATGAAAAAGAAAGATGCTAAACCTAGGCTTATTAGATGGGTTCTCTTGTTACAAAAATTGGATTTGCATATTATTGATAGAAAGGGGGCTGAGAACCCCGTTGCAGACAACTTGTCCAGGTTAAAAAATGTTCTTGATGACCCACTACCTATTAATGATAGCTTTTCCTGATGAAGAATTAACTGTCATAAATATTCTCATAATACCCCATGGTATGCTGATTATGCTAATTACATTGTTGCTAAATTTATACCACCCAGTTTCACATACCAGCAAAACAAAAACTTTTACTATGATTTAAGACTTACTTTTAGGATGACCCACACCTTTATAAAGAAGGAGTAGATGGTGTTATTAGACATTGTGTACCTGAGCATGAACAGAGACAGGTCCTACGCAAGTGCCACTCCGAGTCTTACAGAGGACACCACGCTGGAGATAGAACTGCACATAAGGTATTGCAATCTGGTTTTTATTGGCCTACTCTCTTCAAAGATGCCCGTAAGTTTGTCTTGTCTTGTCATGAATGTCAGAGAATTGGCAATATTAGTAGACATCAGGAAATGCCTATGAATTATTCACTTGTTGTTGAACCATTTGATGTTTGGGGCTTTGATTATATGGGGCCTTTTCCTTCCTATAATGGGTACACAAATATTTTAGTTGTTGTTGATTATGTTACTAACTAGGTAGAAGCTATTCCCACTAGTAGTGCTGATCATAACACTTCTATTAAGATGCTTAAAGAAGTTATTTTTCCGAGGTTTGGAGTCCCTAGATATTTAATGACTGATGGTGGTTCACATTTTATTCATGGTGCTTTCCATAAAATGCTTGCTAAGTATGATGTTAACCATATAATTGCATCTCCTTATCATCCTCAGTCTAGTGGTCAGGTAGAATTGAGTAATAGAGAGATGAAATTGATTTTGCAAAATACTGTTAATAGATTTAGAAAGAATTGGTCTAAGAAACTTGATGATGCATTGTGGGCTTATAGAACTGATTATAAAAACCCTATGGGTATGTCTCCATATAAAATGGTTTATGGAAAAGCATGTCACTTACCTCTCGAACTAGAACACAAGGCATATTGTGCTATTAAAGTGCTCAATTATGATTTCAAACTTGCCTGTGAGAAGAGGTTATTTGACATTAGCTCACTTGATGAATGGACAACCCAAGCCTATGAGAATGCCAAGTTGTTTAAATAAAAAGTTAAAAGATGGCATGACAAAAGGATACAAAAGCGTGTGTTTCACTTAGGTGATCATGTTTTGCTATAGAACTCTGGTTTAAGTTTTTTTGCAGGAAAGCTTCTCTCTAAATGGGAAGGTCCTTACATTATCGAGGAGGTCTATTGTTCCAGTGCCATAAAAATCAACAACTCCGAAGGCACAAATCCGAAGGTGGTAAACGGTCAAAGAATCAAATATTATATCTCAGGTACTCCCATAAATGTTGAGACCAATATTATTGACACCGTAACACTGGAGGAGTATATAAGGGACACTTTCTAGAACGTTTCAGACTCTGAAAAGGAATAGGTATGTGGTATGGTAAGTAAACCGACTCCAAAACTGTTCTAATAGCAATTTTTCTCCATTTTGGAATATTTAAAAAATTAGGAAAATTAAAAGTAGTCCGAAAGAGACACAAGGCCACCACAAGGGTGGAGGGCGCACCCTACCCCCTGGGCGCCCCCCCCCGTCCTTGTGGCCACCTTGTGTGCCCTTCAGACTTTGTTTTCTTGCACAATACTTCTTTTAATCGGTAAAAAATCATTATATAATCTCTTGAAGGTTTTGACCACCGTACCATGACAAAATCCTTTGTTTTTGTTTTGAGTTGTTTCTGCAGCAGATTTAGAGCAAGATGTCTTCGCAAGAGTCGATAGGGGAGAGTCGGGTATCTCACCCGACACCAAGCCCAAGAGCATACATCGAAGCTGACTACTTCGGGCAATTGATACGTCTCCAACATATCTACTTTTCCTAACACTTTTCCTCTTGTTTTGGACTCTGATGTCTACTACACAACCTTCTTCTTGTAGACGTTGTTGGGCCTCCAAGTGCAGAGGTTTGTAGGACAGTAGCAAATTTCCCTCAAGTGGATGACCTAAGGTTTATCAATCCGTAGGAGGCACAGGATGAAGATGGTCTCTCTCAAGCAACCCTGCAACCAAATAACAAAGAGTCTCTTGTGTCCCCAACACACCCAATACAACGGTAAATTGTATAGGTGCACTAGTTCGGCGAAGAGATGGTGATACAAGTGGTATATGGATAGTAGATAAAGGTATTTGTAATCTGAAATAATAAAAACAGCAAGGTAGCAAGTGATAAAAGTGAGCGTAAATGGTATTGCAATGATAGGAAACAAGGCCTAGGGTTCATACTTTCGCTAGTGTAAGTTCCCTCAACAATAATATCATAATTGGATCACATAACTACCCCTCAACATGCAACAAAGAGTCACTCCAAAGTCACTAATAGCAGAGAACGAACGAAGAGATTATGGTAGGGTACGAAACCACCTCAAAGTTATTCTTTCCAATCAATCCATTGGGCTATTCCTATAAGTGTCACAAACAGCCCTAGAGTTCGTACTAGAATAACACCTTAAGACACAAATCAACCAAAACCCTAATGTCACCTAGATACTCCATTGTCACCTCAAGTATCCGTGGGCATGATTATACGATATGCATCACACAATCTCAATTCATCTATTCAACCAACACACAGAACCTCAAAGAGTGCCCCAAAGTTTCTACCGGAGAATCACGACGAAAATGTGTGCCAACCCCTATGCATAGGTTCATGGGCGGAACCTGCAAGTTGGTCACCAAAACATACATCAAGTGGCACATGGTATCCCATTGTCACCACAGATATCCACGGTAAGACATACATCAAGTGTTCTCAAATCTTTAAAGACTCAATCCGATAAGATAACTCCAAAGGGGAAACTCAATTCATTACAAGAGAGAAGAGGGGGAGGAGAAACATAAGATCCAACTGTAATAGAAAAGCTCGTGATACATCAAGATCGTGCCAAATCAAGAACACGAGAGAGAGAGAGAGAGATCAAACACATAGCTACTAGTACATACCCTCAGCCCCGAGGGAGAACTACTCCCTGCTCGTCATGGAGAGCACCAGGATGATGAAGATGGCCACAGGAGAGGGATTGCCCCCTCCGGCAGGGTGCCGGAACGGGTCTAGATTGGTTTTTGGTGGCTACGGAGGCTTCTGGCGGTGGAACTCCCGATCTATTCTCTTCTAGAAGTTTTAGGGTATATGGAGTTATATAGGGAGAAGAAGCACGTCAGGGGAGCCCCGGGGGCCCCACGAGGCAGGGGGGCGCCCCCCCCACCCTCGTGGGCAGCTCCCGTATCTTCTGACGTGGGGTCCAAGTTCATCAGGTGTGTTTCCTTCCAAAAATAACTTCTCCAGTTGATTTCGTTCCGTTTCGACTCCGTTTGATATTCCTTTTCTTCAAAACACTAAAATAGGCATAAAACAGCAAATCTCGGTTGGGCCTCCAGTTAATAGGTTAGTCCCAAAAATAATATAAAAGTGGAAAATAAAGCCCAATATTTCCCAAAACAGTAGATAATATAGCATGGAGCAATCAAAAATTATAGATACGTTGGAGACGTATCAGACTCTAATTTATATGATTTGAGTGAAACTAACCCGGGACTGAGCTGTTTTCAGCAGAACTACCATGGTGTTGTTTTTGTGTAGAAATAGAAGTTCTCAGAATGGAACGGAACTTTGTGAGGATTTTTTATACAATAAATAAGAATTTCTGGAGCCAAGATCCACCAGAGGGGGACACATGGGTGGGCACAACCCACCCGGGCCCGCCCCCTCCTGGCGCACCCAGGTGGGTTGTCCCCACATGGTGGCCCCGCAGACCATAAAACCGATGCTATAAATCATATTTTTCCAGAAAAAAATCAGGGAGAAAGAATTATCGCGATCCACGAGACGGAGCCGCCGTCACCTCCTGTTCTTCATCGGGAGGCCAGATCTGGAGTCCGTTTGGGCCTCCGGAGATGGGATCTTCGTTCTTTGTCATCACCAACCCTTCTCCATCGCCAATTCCATGATGCTCCCCATCGGGAGTGAGTAATTCCTTCGTAGGCTCGCTGGTCGATGAGGAGTTGGATGAGATTCATCATGTAATCGAGTTAGTTTTGTTAGGGCTGGATCCCTAGTATCCACTATGTTCAAAATTGATGTTGCTATGAATTTGCCATGCTTAATGCATGTCACTTTGGGACCCGGTGCCATGATTTCAGATCTGAACCGTTTATGTTATCACCATTATATCCTTGTTCTAGTTTCGATCTTGCAAGTTATAGTCACCTACTATGTGTTATGATCCGGCAACCCCAGAGTGACAATAGTTGGGACCACTCCCGATGATGATCGTAGTTTGAGGAGTTCATGTATTCACTATGTGTTAATGCTTTGTTCCAGTTCTCTATTAAAAGGAGGCCTTAATATCCCTTAGTTTCCAATAGGACCCCGCTGCCACGGGAGGGTAGGACAAAAGATGTCATGCAAGTTCTTTCCATAAGCACGTATGACTATTCACGGAATACATGCCTGCATTATATTGATGAATTGGAGGTAGTACCATATCACCCTAGGTTATAACTATCTCATGATGAATATCATCCAACAAGTCACCGATCCAATGCCTACGAATTTATCTTATATTGTTCTTGCTAAGTTACTACTGCTATCATTACTATTGCACTTGTTACAAAACTACTATTATCACTGTTACCATTACCGTTGTTGCTGCTACTATTATCAAAACTGTCATATTACTTTGCTACTAATCACGTTGCTGCAGATAATTAATCTCCAGGTGTGGTTGAATTGACAACTCAGCTACTAATACCTTCAAATATTTGTTGGCTCCCCTTGTGTCGAATCTATAAATTTGGGTTGAATACTCTACCCTCGAAAACTATTGTGATCCCCTATACTTGTGGGTTATCAGAAATCAACGGAGGAAGAGGTGGAGGCTGACTTGGAAAAGGTGGATGCCATGGAAGAGGATCAAGAAGTTACCTCTCATTTGCAAACTATATTCATGCTGGAGGAACTTCAGAGCTCAGCAGTACCAAATTTGGTCATTCCTCCCAATGCTAGATTTCTCTCTTATGAAAATATGAAAAAGAGTGTTCTTGTTTCTCCCGCAGCTATGAAACATCCATGGGTGAATGGAGCTCTAGCCGTCACGGGTAAACTTCGCAAGGAAGTAATGGATCTTAAGAAGCAAATTAATAAGCTCGAGGAAGAGAATCGCATCCTAAGGGGCATCATCGCCAAGAATATCACATCATCACCTCCGAAGAAAGAGACATAAATACATGGGTATGGGCACTCCCCTTGGCAACTACCAAGCTTGGGGGAGGTGCCCCGGTATTGTATCACCATCACACCTCTATCTTTATCATTTTTCTTAGTTCAATCCTTTTGGTTATATCTTGATCTAGTAGAATAAAGTTTTTAGTAAGATCTAGTTTTGAGTTTTGTTTCGATCTCTATCTATGTAATCGAGTCCGTGAGTTATATATAATAAAGAGTAGTTTTGAGTTGAGGGCTTTGCTTTCTTGCTATGATCTTGAGGGAATTAAAGGAAAGAAAGAATAAAAAGAAATAAAAAAGATCATATATTGATCTTATGGAGAGTAATGACTTCACATATAAAGAGTATGATGAATAAAATTTGTTGAGAGTTGACAAACATAGTTTTGGTCATTGTTGCAATTAATAGAAAGTAATAAAGAAATAGAGGCTTCACATATAAATATACTATCTTGGACATCTTTTGTAATTGTGAGCACTCATTAAAATATGACATCCTAAAAAGTTGATGTTGTACAAGGAAGACAACATAATGAGTTATGTTTTCCTATATCCGAATAGAAGTTATATTGTCATGGAAGTTATAGTGTCATGGATCATCCAACATGTTGAGCTTGCCTTTCCCTCTCATGCTTGCCAAATTCTTTGCACCAAGTAGAGATACTGCTTGTGCTTCCAAACATCCCTTAAACCAGTTTTGCCATGAGAGTCCACCATACCTACCTATGGATTGAGTAAGATCCTTCAAGTAAGTTGTCATCGGTGCAAGCAATACAAATTGCTCTCTAAATATGTATGATCTATTAGTGCGAAGAAAATAAGCTTTATACGAACTTGTGATATGGAAGAAATAAAAGTGATGGACTGCATAACAAAGGTCTTTATCACAAGCGGCAATATAAAGTGACGTTCTTTTGCATTAAGATTTTGTGCATCCAACCATAAAAGCGCATGAAAGCATCTGCTTCCCTTTGCGAAGGGCCTATATTTTACTTCTATCTTCTACCCTTATACAAGAGTCATGGTGATCATCACCTTTCCTTTTTACACTTTTTCCTTTGGCAAGCACTATGTGTTGGAAAGATCAGGATATATATATCCACTCGGATGTAGGTTATCATAAAGTATTATTGTAGACATTACCCTTGAGGTAAAAGGCTGGGAGGCGAAACTGTAAGCCCCTATCTTTCTCTGTGTCTGATTCAAACTTTGTACCCATAAGTATCGCGTGAGTGTTAGCAATTGTGAAAGATTAAATGATAGTTGAGTATGTGGACTTGCTGAAAAGCTCCTGAATTGACTCTTTCCGATGTTATGATAAATTGTAATTGCTTCAATGACTGAGGTCATACTTTCTTAGTTTAAGTTTATGATTCATACTTTACCTTGTGACCAAATTGTTACTTTAGCATAAGAAATTATATGGCATTATATATTGTTGTTCTAAAGATGATCATGATGCCCTCATGTTCGTATTTTATTTTATCGACACCTCTATCTCCAAACATGTGGACATATTTTTCGATTTTGGCTTTCGCTTGAGAATAAGCGAGGTCTAAGCTTGGGGGAGTTGATACGTCCATTTTGCATCATGCTTTTATATTGATATTTACTGCATTATGGGCTTTTATTACACATTATATCGTAATACTTATGCCTTTTCTACCTTATTTTATAAGGTTTACATGAAGAGGGAGAATGCCGGCAGCTGGAATTCTGGACTGGAAAAGGAGCAAATATTAGAGACCTATTCTGTACAACTCCAAAAGTCCTGAAACTTAATGGGGAATATTTTTGGAATATATAAAAATATTGGGTGAAGAAAGCACCAAAGGGGGCCACCTGCCAGCCACAAGGGTGGAGGGCGCGCCCTACCCCCGTGGGCGCGCCCCCCGTCCTTGTGGGCCCCCTGGCAGGCCCCAATGCCCATCTTGTGCTATATGGTGTGTTTTGACCTAAAAATTTCAGAAAGAAGTTTTTGGGACTATACCTTCAGCCGGACTCCTGGACTATGAAGATACAAGATTGAAGACTTCGTCCCATGTCCGGAAGGGACTTTCCTTGGCGTGGAAGGCAAGCTTGGCGATACGGATATGTAGATCTCCTACCATTGTAACCGACTCTATGTAACCCTAACCCTATCCGGTGTCTATATAAACCGGAGGGTTTTAGTCTGTAGGACAACACATTCATACACAACAATCATACCATAGGCTAGCTTCTAGGGTTTAGCCTCTCTGATCTCGTGGTAGATCTACTCTCGTACTACCCATATCATCAATATTAATCTAGCAAGATGTAGGGTTTTACCTCCATCAAGAGGGCCCAAACCTGGGTAAAACTTCGTGTCCCTTGCCTCCTGTTACCATCCGGCCTAGACGCACAGTTCGGGACCCCCTACCCGAGATCCGCCGGTTTTGACACCGACATTGGTGCTTTCATTGAGAGTTCCTCCGTGTTGTCACCGTTATGCTTGATGGCTCCTACAATCATCAATAGCGATGCAGTCCAGGGTGAGACCTTCCTCCCCGAACAGATCTTCGTCTTCGGCGGCTTCGCACTGCGGGCCAATTCACTTGGCCATCTGGAGCAGATCGAAAGCTAGGCCCCTGGCCGTCAGGTCAGATTTGGAAGTTTAAACTACACGGCTGACATCCGCGGGAACTTGATCTTCAACGGATTCGAGCCACTGCCGAGCGCGCCGCACTACCACGACGAGCATGATCTAGCTCTGCCGCCGAACAGTGCCCTAGAGGCCGCACCCGCATCGGCTTCGACCCTTAATTCGGAACCTACTGCACCGATCGAGGATGGGTGGTTGGACGCCGCCTCGGGGGCTGCGATCCCAACGGCGATCGAGCCAAACACCAGCCCCGCACTCCGCGAGACTGATGACTCCAGGGAACCGGACTCCTCTCCGGACTCCGAACCCTCCGCGCCCCTGCCGATCGAATCTGATTGGGCGCCGATCATGGAGTTTACTACCGCGGATATCTTTCAGCACTCGCCTTTCAGCGATATTCTGAAGACACTAAAGTCTCTCTCTCTATCAGGAGAGCTCTGGCCGAACTACGGTCAGCAAGGTTGGGATACGGATGATGAAGAAATACAAAGCCCACCCACCACCCACTTTGTAGCCACTATCGACGATTTAACCGACATGCTCGACTTTGACTTCGAAGACATCGACGGTATGGACGCCGATGCAGGAGACGATGAAGAACTAGCGCCTATTGGGCCCTGGAAAGCCACCTCGTCATATGACATATACATGGTGGACACCCCAAAAGAAGGAGATGGCGATGGAACAGCAGAGGATGACCCCTCCAAGAAACAGCCTAAGCACCGGTGTCAGCAGCGCCGCTCAAAATCCCGCCAAAACAAATACGGTGATTCCAGCACGGGAGATAATAATACTCCGGAGAGCGCCGAAGAAAACCCCCTCCAGCAAGATTCAGCATAGGAGGATGGAGAAGCCATCCCTCATGAGAGAGCAGCAGACAGAGAGGTCGAGGGCGATAACTATACGCCTCCCTCCGAAGACGAGGCAAGCCTCGACGACGATGAATTCGTCGTGCCAGAGGATCCCGTCGAGCAAGAGCGTTTTCAACGTAGGCTTATGGCCACGGCAAGAAGCCTCAAGAAAAAGCAGCAACAGCTTAGAGCTGACCAAGATTTGCTAGTCGACAGATGGACTGAAGTCCTCGCGGCCAAAGAGCATAAACTCGAACGCCCCTCCAAGAGCTACCCAAAGCGCAGGTTGCTACCCCGATTAGAGGAGGAAGCACTTAAACCTACATCACCAGCAATTGATATGGCCGACCAGCCACCTCGTGGCCGCGACAGAGAGGCTTTTTGGCCCTTCACTCAAGTCGCACCTCGTACCAAGGCATGGGAAAATGCGCCAGACCTGCGAGATATGTTGGAAGACAAGGCAAGGCAAACAAGATCGATCTACGGATCGCGTGGGCGCCCCATGACTCGAGACGATAACCATCACGCCGGACACAAATCCGGTAGGGCCGAACACAGTAGACAAAGCTCATTGGAGCTACGCCGTGATATAGCCCAGTACAGAGGCGCCGCACACCCACTATGCTTCACAGACGAAGTAATGGATCATCAAATCCCCGAGGGTTTCAAACCCGTAAACATCGAATCATATGATGGCACAACAGATCCTACGGTATGGATCGAGGATTATCTCCTTCATATCCACATGGCCCGCGGCGATGATCTCCACGCCATCAAATACCTCCCACTCAAGCTTAAAGGACCAGCTCGGCACTGGCTTAACAGCTTGCCAGCAGGATCAATCAATTGTTGGGAGGACCTGGAAGCCGCATTCCTCGACAATTTCCAGGGCACTTATGTGCGACCACCAGACGCTGATGACCTAAGCCACGTAATTCAGCAGCCAGAGGAATCGGCCAGGCAATTCTAGACACGGTTCCTTACAAAGAAAAATCAAATAGTCGACTGTCCGTACGCAGAGGCCCTAGCAGCCTTCAAGCACAATATCCGTGACGAGTGGCTTGCCCAGCACCTTGGACAGGAAAAGCCAAAATCTATGGCAGCACTCACGACACTCATGACCCGCTTTTGCGTGGGAGAAGACAGCTGGCTTGCTCGTAGCAACAATATGACAAAGAACCCTAGTAATTCGGATACCAGGGACAGTAGTGGCAGGTCGCGTCGCAACAAGCAAAAGCGCCGCACTAACGGAGACAATGCTGAGGATACGGCAGTTAATGCCAGATTCAGAGGCTATAAATCCGGTCAGCGGAAAAAGGCATTCAACAGAAATCCTAGGGGCCCGTCCAGTTTGGACCAAATACTTGACCGCTTGTGCCAGATACATGGCACCCCCGAAAAGCCGGCCAATCACACCAAAAGGGATTGTTGGGTGTTCAAGCAGGCAGGCAAGTTAAATGCCGAAAATAAAGAGAAGGGGCTGCATAGCGATGACGATGAAGAGCCCCGGCCGCCGAACAATAGTGGACAGAAGGGTTTTCCCCCACAAGTGCGGACGGTGAACATGATATATGCAACCCACATCCCCAAGAGGGAGCGGAAGCGCGCGTTAAGGGACGCATACGCGGTAGAGCCAGTCGCCCCAAAGTTCAACCCATGGTCCTCCTGTCCGATCACCTTTGATCGAAGGGACCATCCCACTAGCACCCGTCATGGCGGATTCGCCGCATTGGTTTTAGACCCAATTATTGATGGATTTCATCTCACTAGAGTCCTTATGGACGGCGGCAGTAGCCTGAACCTGCTTTATCAGGATACAGTGCGGAAAATGGGCATAGATCCCTCGAGGATTAAGCCCACCAAAACGACCTTTAGAGGCGTAATACCAGGTGTAGAGGCCAACTGTACAGGCTCAGTCACACTTGAAGTGGTCTTCGGATCTCTGGATAATTTCCGAAGCGAGGAGTTAATCTTCGACATAGTCCCATTCCGCAGTGGCTATCACGCACTACTCGGGCGAACCGCATTCGACAAGTTCAATGCGGTACCGCACTATGCATACCTTAAGCTCAAGATGCCAGGCCCTCGAGGATTAATCACGGTCAATGGAAACACCGAACGCTCCCTCCGAATGGAGGAGCACATGGCGGCCCTTGCAGCGGAAGCACAAAGCAGCCTCTCCATGCAATTCTCCAGTCCGGTCATTAAACGTCCGAACATCGTCAAGCACGCCCGGAGCAACCTACAACAAGACCGCCTGGCACGTTCTGAGCAGGCATAGCAATACGGCCCCAACCCCAACCCTCGCAAAAATGCAACACCAGTGCTTCGCGTACATAACTACGCTCTAGAAATACCATGGGTACAGGGGAGGGTGAAGGAAATATGCCCTAGAGGCAATAATAAAGTTATTTCCTTACATCATTATAAATATTTATTATTCATGCTAGAATTGTATTAACTGGAAACATAATACATGTGTGAATACATAGACAAACAGAGTGTCACTAGTATGCCTCTACTTGACTAGCTCATTAATCAAAGATGGTTATGTTTCCAAACCATGAACAAAGAGTTGTTATTTGATTAACGAGGTCACATCATTAGTTGAATGATCTGATTGACATGACCCATTCCATTAGCTTAGCACCCGATCGTTTAGTATGTTGCTGTTGCTTTCTTCATGACTTATACATGTTCCTATGACTATGAGATTATGCAAGTCCCGTTTACCGGAGGAACACTTTGTGTGCTACCAAACGTCACAACGTAACTGGGTGATTATAAAGGTGCTCTACAGGTGTCTCCAAAGGTAGATGTTGGGTTGGCGTATTTCGAGATTAGGATTTGTCACTCCGATTGTCGGAGAGGTATCTCTGGGCCCTCTCGGGAATGCACATCACATAAGCCTTGCAAGCATTACAACTAATGAGTTAGTTGAAAGATGATGTATTACGGAACAAGTAAAGAGACTTGCCGGTAATGAGATTGAACTAGGTATTGGATACCGACGATCAAATCTCGGGCAAGTAACATACCGATGACAAAGGGAACAACGTATGTTGTTATGCGGTCTGACCGATAAAGATCTTTGTAGAATATGTAGGAGCCAATATGGGCATCCAGGTCCCGCTATTGGTTATTTACCGGAGACGTGTCTCGGTCATGTCTACATTGTTCTCGAACCATAGGGTCCGCACGCTTAAGTTTACGATGACAGTTATTATGAGTTTATGCATTTTGATGTACCGAAGTTAGTTCGGAGTCCCGGATGTGATCACGGACATGACAAGGAGTCTCGAAATGGTCGAGACATAAAGATTGATATATTGGATGACTATATTCGGACACCGGAAGGGTTCCGGAGTATTATCGGATAAAACCGGAGCACCGGGGGGGGGGGGTTACCGGAAGCCCCCGGGGGATTAATGGGCCTCATGGGCCTAATGTGGAGAAGAGGAAGGGGCTGCCAGGGCAGGCCGCGCGCCCCCTCTCCCCCTAGTCCGAATTGGACAAGGAGGGAGGGGCGGCACCCCCCCTCCTTTCCTATTCTCCCTCCACCTCTCCTAGTTGGACAAGGAACAGGAGGGGTGTCCTACTCCCGGTAGGAGTAGGACTCCTCCTGCGCGCCTCCATAGGGCCGGCCGCACCCCCCCTTGGATCCTTTATATACGGAAGCAAGGGGGCACCCTAGAACACACAATTGATCCACGTGATCGTTCCTTAGCCATGTGCGGTGCCCCCTTCCACCATATTGCACCTCGGTCATATCGTTGTAGTGCTTAAGCGAAGCCCTGTGTCGGTAGTACATCATCATCGTCACCACGCCGTTGTGCTGACGGAAGAAGCTTTGCTGGAACGGAGCCCGGGGAGCGTCATCGAGCTGTACATGTGCTAAGAACTCGGAGGTGCCAGAGTAACGGTGCTTGGATCGGTCGGATCGGGAAGACGTACGACTAGTTCCTCTACGTTGCGTCAACGCTTCCGCTTCGGTCTACGAGGGTATGTAGACAACTCTCTCCCCTCATTGCTATGCATCACCATGATCTTGTGTGTGCTTAGGATAATTTTTGAAATTACTACGTTCCCCAACAGTGGTATCAGAGCCTAGGTTTTATGGTTTGATGTTATTTGCACGAGTAGAACACAAGTGAGTTGTGGGCGATATAAGTCATACTGCCTACCAGCTTGTCATACTTTGGTTCGGCGGTATTGTTGGATGAAGCGGCCCGGACCGACATTACGCGTACGCTTACGCGAGACCAGTTCTCCCAACGTGCTTTGCACATAGGTGGCTTGCGGGTGACAGTTTATCTAACTCTAGTTGAATCGAGTGTGGCTATGCCCGGTCCTTGCGAAGGTTAAAACGGCATTAACTTGACAAACTATTGTTGTGGTTTTGATGCGTAGGTAAGATTGGTTCTTGCTTAAACCCGTAGCAGCCACGTAAAACATGCAACAACAAAGTAGAGGACGTCTAACTTGTTTTTGCAGGGCATGTTGTGATGTGATATGGTCAAGACATGATGCTAAATTTTATTGTATGAGATGATCATGTTTTGTAACCAAGTTATCGGCAACTAGCAGGAGCCATATGGTTGTCGCTTTATTGTATGCAATGCAATCGCGCTGTAATGCTTTACTTTATCACTAAGCGGTAGCGATAGTCGTGGAAGCATAAGATTGGCGAGACGACAACGATGCTACGATGGAGATCAAGGTGTCGCGCCGGTGACGATGGTGATCATGACGGTGCTTCGGAGATGGAGATCACAAGCACAAGATGATGATGGCCATATCATATCACTTATATTGATTGCATGTGATGTTTATCTTTTATGCATCTTATCTTGCTTTGATTGACGGTAGCATTATAAGATGATCTCTCACTAAATTATCAAGAAGTGTTCTCCCTGAGTATGCACCGTTGCCAAAGTTCGTTGTGCCCAGACACCACGTGATGATCTGGTGTGATAAGCTCTACGTCCATCTACAACGGGTGCAAGCCGGTTTTGCACACGCAGAATACTCAGGTTAAACTTGACGAGCCCAGCATATGCAGATATGGCCTCGGAACACGGAGACCGAAAGGTCGAGCGTGAATCATATAGTAGATATGATCAACATAATGATGTTCACCATTGAAAACTAATCCATTTCACGTGATGATCGGTTATGGTTTAGTTGATTTGGATCACGTGATCACTTAGAAGATTAGAGGGATGTCTATCTAAGTGGGAGTTCTTTAAGTAATTTGATTAATTGAACTTAAATTTACCATGAACTTAGTACCTGATAGTATCTTGCTTATGTATGTTTGATTGTAGATAGATGGCCCGTGTTGTTGTTCCGTTCAATTTTAATGCGTTCCTTGAGAAAGCAAAGTTGAAAGATGATGGTAGCAATTACACGGACTGGGTCTATAACGTGAGGATTATCCTCATTGCTGCACAGAAGAATTACGTCCTGGAAGCACCGCTGGGTGCCAGGCCTGGTGCTGGAGCAACACCAAATGTTATGAACGTCTGGCAGAGCAAAGCTGATGACTACTCGATAGTTCAGTGTGCCATGCTTTACGGCTTAGAATCGGGACTTCAACGACATTTTGAACGTCATGGAGCATATGAGATGTTCCAGGAGTTGAAGTTAATATTTCAAGCAAATGCCCGGATTGAGAGATATGAAGTCTCCAATAAGTTCTATAGCTGCAAGATGGAGGAGAACAGTTCTGTCAGTGAGCATATACTCAAAATGTCTGGGTATAATAATCACTTGATTCAGATGGGAGTTAATCTTCCAGATGATTGCGTCATTGATAGAATTCTCCAATCACTGCCACCAAGCTACAAGAGCTTCGTGATGAACTATAATATGCAAGGGATGAATAAGACTATTCCCGAGCTCTTCGCAATGCTGAAAGATGTGGAGGTAGAAATCAAGAAGGAGCATCAAGTGTTGATGGTCAGCAAGACCACTAGTTTCAAGAAAAAGGGCAAAGGGAAGAAGAAGGGGAACTTCAAGAAGAACGGCAAGAAAGTTGCTGCTCAGGAGAAGAAACCCAAGTCTGGACCTAAGCCTGAAACTGAGTGCTTCTACTACAAGCAGACTGGTCACTTGAAGCGGAACTACCCCAAGTATTTGGCGGATAAGAAGGATGGCAAGGTGAACAAAGGTATATGTGATATACATGTTATTGATGTGTACCTTACTAGAGCTCGCAGTAGCACTTGGGTATTTGATACTGGTTCTGTTGCTAATATTTGCAACTCGAAACAGGGACTACGGATTAGGCGAACACTGGCAAAGGACGAGGTGACGATGCGCGTGGGAAACGGTTCCAAAGTCGATGTGATCGCGGTCGGCACGCTACCTCTACATCTACCTTCAGGATTAGTATTAGACCTAAATAATTGTTATTTGGTGCCAGCATTAAGCATGAACATTATATCTGGATCTTGTTTGATGCAAGACGGTTATTCATTTAAATCAGAGAATAATGGTTGTTCTATTTATATGAGTAATATCTTTTATGGTCATGCACCCTTGAAGAGTGGTCTATTTCTGATGAATCTCGATAGTAGTGATACACATATTCATAATGTTGAAACCAAAAGATGCAGAATTGATAATGATAGTGCAACTTATTTGTGGCACTACCGTTTAGGTCATATCGGTGTAAAGCGCATGAAGAAACTCCATACAGATGGACTTTTGGAACCACTTGATTATGAGTCACTTGGTACTTGCGAACCGTGACTTATGGGCAAGATGACTAAAACACCGTTCTCCGGTACTATGGAGAGAGCAACAGATTTGTTGGAAATCATACATACCGATGTATGTGGTCCGATGAATATTGAGGCTCGTGGCGGATATCGTTATTTTCTCACCTTCACAGATGATTTAATCAGATATGGGTATATCTACTTGATGAAACACAAGTCTGAAACATTTGAAAAGTTCAAAGAATTTCAGAGTGAAGTTGAAAATCATCGTAACAAGAAAATAAAGTTTCTATGATTTGATCGTGGAGGAGAATATTTGAGTTATGAGTTTGGTGTACATTTGAAACAATGCGGAATAGTTTCACAACTCACGCCACCTGGAACACCACAGCGTAATGGTGTGTCCAAACGTCGTAATCATATTTTACTAGATATGGTGCGATCTATGATGTCTCTTACTAATTTACCGCTATCATTTTGGGGTTATGCTTTAGAGACAGCCGCATTCACGTTAAATAGGGCACCATCAAAATCTGTTGAGACGACGCCTTATGAACTATGGTTTGGCAAGAAACCAAAGTTGTCGTTTCTTAAAGTTTGGGGCTGCGATGCTTATGTGAAAAAGCTTCAACCTGATAAGCTCGAACCCAAATCGGAGAAATGTGTCTTCATAGGTTACCCAAAGGAGACTGTTGGGTACACCTTCTATCACAGATCCGAAGGCAAGACATTCGTTGCTAAGAATGGATCCTTTCTAGAGAAGGGGTTTCTCTCGAAAGAAGTGAGTGGGAGGAAAGTAGAACTTGACGAGGTAACTGTACCTGCTCCCTTATTGGAAAGTAGTACATCACAGAAAACTGTTTCTGCGACACCTACACCAACAAGTGAGGAAGCTAATGATAATGAGCATGAAACTTCAGGACAAGATACTACTGAACCTCGTAGATCAACCAGAGTGAGATCCGCGCCAGAGTGGTACGGTAATCCTGTTATGGAAATCATGCTACTAGATCGTGATGAACCTACGAACTATGAAGAAGCGATGGTGAGCCCAGATTCTGCAAAATGGCTTGAAGCCATGAAATATGAGATGGGATCCATGTATGAGAACAAAGTATGGACTTTGGTTGACTTGCCCGATGATCGGCAAGCAATTGAGAATAAATGGATCTTCAAGAAGAAGACTGACGCTGACGGTAATGTTACTGTCTACAAAGCTCGACTTGTCGCAAAAGGTTTTCGACAAGTTCAAGGGGTTGACTACGATGAGACCTTCTCACCTGTCGCGATGCTTAAGTCCGTCCGAATCATGTTAGCAATTGCCGCATTTTATGATTATGAAATTTGGTAGATGGATGTCAAAACTGCATTTCTGAATGGATTTCTGGAAGAAGAGTTGTATATGATGCAACCAGAAGGTTTTGTCGATCCAAAGGGAGCTAACAAAGTGTGCAAGCTCCAGTGATCCATTTATGGACTGGTGCAAGCCTCTCGGAGTTGGAATAAACGCTTTGATAGTCTGATCAAAGCATTTGGTTTTATACAGACTTTTGGAGAAGCCTGTATTTACAAGAAAGTGAGTGGGAGCTTTGTAGCATTTCTGATATTATATGTGGATGACATATTACTGATTGGAAATGATATAGAATTTCTGGATAGCATAAAGGGATACTTGAATAAGAGTTTTTCAATGAAAGACCTCGGTGAAGCTGCTTACATATTAGGCATAAAGATCTATAGAGATAGATCAAGACGCTTAATTGGACTTTCACAAAGCACATACCTTGACAAGATTTTGAAGAAGTTCAAAATGGATCAAGCAAAGAAAGGGTTCTTGCCTGTATTACAAGGTGTGAAGTTGAGTCAGACTCAATGACCGACCACTGCAGAAGATAGAGAGAAAATGAAAGATGTTCCCTATGCTTCAGCCATAGGCTCTATCATGTATGCAATGCTGTGTACCAGACCTGATGTGTGCCTTGCTATAAGTTTAGCAGGGAGGTACCAAAGTAATCCAGGAGTGGATCACTGGACAGCGGTCAAGAACATCCTGAAATACCTGAAAAGGACTAAGGATATGTTTCTCATATATGGAGGTGACAAAGAGCTCATCGTAAACGGTTACGTTGATGCAAGCTTTGACACTGATCCGGACGATTCTAAATCGCAAACCGGATACGTGTTTACATTAAATGGTTGAGCTGTCAGTTGGTGCAGTTCTAAACAAAGCGTTGTGGTGGGATCTACATGTGAAGCGGAGTACATAGCTGCTTCGGAAGCAGCGAACGAAGGAGTCTGGATGAAGGAGTTCATATCCGATCTATGTGTCATACCTAGTGCATCGGGTCCAATGAAAATCTTTTGTGACAATACTGGTGCAATTGCTTTGGCAAAGGAATCCAGATTTCACAAGAGAACCAAGCACATCAAGAGACGCTTCAATTCCATCCGGGATCTAGTCCAGGTGGGAGACATAGAGATTTGCAAGATACATACGGATTTGAATGTTGCAGACCCGTTGACTAAGCCTCTTCCACGAGCAAAACATGATCAGCACCAAGACTCCATGGGTGTTAGAATCATTACAGTGTAATCTAGATTATTGACTCTAGTGCAAGTGGGAGACTGAAGGAAATATGCCCTAGAGGCAATAATAAAGTTATTTCCTTACATCATGATAAATGTTTATTATTCATGCTAGAATTGTATTAACCGGAAACATAATACATGTGTGAATACATAGACAAACAGAGTGTCACTAGTATGCCTCTACTTGACTAGCTCGTTAATTAAAGATGGTTATGTTTCCTAACCATGAACAAAGAGTTGTTATTTGATTAACGAGGTCACATCATTAGTTGAATGATCTGATTGACATGACCCATTCCATTAGCTTAGCACCCGATCGTTTAGTATGTTGTTGTTGCTTTCTTCATGACTTATACATGTTCCTATGACTATGAGATTATGCAACTCCCGTTTACCAGAGGAACACTTTGTGTGCTACCAAATGTCACAACGTAACTGGGTGATTATAAAGGTGCTCTACAGGTGTCTCCAAAGGTAGATGTTGGGTTGGCGTATTTCGAGATTAGGATTTGTCACTCCGATTGTCGGAGAGGTATCTCTGGGCCCTCTCGGTAATGCACATCACATAAGCCTTGCAAGCATTACAACTAATGAGTTAGTTGAGAGATGATGTATTATGGAACGAGTAAATAGACTTGCCGGTAACGAGATTGAACTAGGTATTGGATACCGACGATCAAATCTCGGGCAAGTAACATACCGATGACAAAGGGAACAACGTATGTTGTTATGCGGTCTGACCGATAAAGATCTTCGTAGAATATGTAGGAGCCAATATGGGCATTCAGGTCCCACTATTGGTTATTGACCGGAGACGTGTCTCGGTCATGTCTACATTGTTCTCGAACCGTAGGGTCCACACGCTTAACGTTACGATGACAGTTATTATGAGTTTATGCATTTTTATGTACCGAAGTTAGTTCGGAGTCCCGGATGTGATCACGGACATGACGAGGAGTCTCGAAATGGTCGAGACATAAAGATTGATATATTGGATGACTATATTCGGACACCGGAAGGGTTCCGGAGTATTATCGGATAAAACCGGAGCACCGGGGGGTTACCGGAACCCCCCGGGGGGTTAATGGGCCTCATGGGCCTAATGTGGAGAAGAGGAAGGGGCTGCCAGGGCAGGCCGCGCGCCCCCTCTCCCCCTAGTCCGAATTGGACAAGGAGGGAGGGGCGGCGCGCCCCCTTTCCTATTCTCCCTCCACCTCTCCTAGTTGGACATGGAACGGGAGGGGAGTCCTACTCCCGGTAGGAGTAGGACTCCTCCTGCGCGCCTCCATAGGGCCGGCCGCACCCCCCCCCCTTGGATCCTTTATATACGGAGGCAAGGGGGCACCCTAGAACACACAATTGATCCACATGATCATTCCTTAGCCGTGTGCGGTGCCCCCTTCCACCATATTCCACCTCGGTCATATCGTTGTAGTGCTTAGGCGAAGCCCTACATCGGTAGTACATCATCATCGTCACCATGCCGTTGTGCTGACGGAACTCATCACTGGAGCTTTGCTGGAACGGAGCCCGGGGAGCGTCATCGAGCTGTACGTGTGCTAAGAACTCGGAGGTGCCGGAGTAACGGTGCTTGGATCGGTCAGATCGGGAAGACGTACGACTACTTCCTCTACGTTGCGTCAACGCTTCCGCTTCGGTCTACGAGGGTACGTAGACAACTCTCTCCCTTTGTTGCTATGCATCACCATGATCTTGCGTGTGCGTAGGAGAATTTTTGAAATTACTACGTTCCCCAACAGAGGGGCACCACCACGGCACGCCCGAAACACGGCTTAAACCGCACCAGGGGCTACCGATTTTTTAATTTTATCTTACTTTCAGGACTCCATTCTTCGGAAGGCCTGTTCGAAAGTTCAATTGCCGCACAAACGATGCAAGAACCAGGGGAGTAGACAAGCCATGCCGCATTACGGAACTCCCAGGTGGTCTCTATCACGAGTAGTATACCTATCTCACATACCATTCTGCAGCCTGCCCCTGGAACGGACATTTAAATAGTCCAACCTTTTGCTTATAGCATTATTTGTATCGTCCTGCTTTGATCGCACCCCTTCTTAATAAACAATGCATAGCTATTGTTTATTTTTGCATTACTTTTTTTACAAATATATGTTCCTTAAACGACATGTTGCACCCGTACACATTGGTACGGCCAAAATACGCCAGGGGCTTTAGTACCCCTCAATATGGTGTGAGAAGTCCGAACACTTTAACAAGTGCGGCACCCCGAACTTATAGCATTATATGCATCGGCTCCGAATCATGTCTTTGGTCAAATGTTGGGTTTGCCCGGCTCCTATGTTTTGGTGCCTTACACTCCGCTATATCGGCTAAGGTAGCACTAGGAGAACTATGCGATTGTGCCCCAGTTGAGCTGGGTCGAGCACCTCAGTAGAGAAAGCTAAAACTGACTGTCATGATGAAGCGAGAGCTGGTCGCTGTTTGAGAGGTTTTTTTGAGTCCCTAAAGACTTATGCCGCTTAGAGCGAGGAGTCGGCTCTGCCCGGCCAAGGCGTGGATAGCGCCCCGAACTCGGTCTTCCGAATACCAGGGGCTTCGCTGAAATTTAAAATTATAGAATTCTATGGCTAAGTGAGAGTGTTCACGCATTATAGTCTGATTGCCTTGTTCGTTGTGCTGAGCGCCTCCCTCGAAGGACCCAAACATGGGAAAAAGAGCGCTCAGGTTTATCCCCGAACACCCCAGCACTAGCGGCACGGGGGCAGAAGCCGACGACTCGCCATCTCTCAGAATTGATAAACAGCCACACAGAAGGTAATATTTTAAATTCCAACAACATTGCTTAGCGCATATGAACATGTTTTCAGCGCACAGGACAAAACGAGCGAGTTTTACTAAAAAATTACATCTCGGGAACATTCATCCGCCACAAGGCAGGCACCCTTCAGAACATCCTTATAATAATTCTCGGGCTTGCGATGCTCTTTCCCCGGCGGTGGCCCATCCTTTACAAGCTTCTCAGCATCCAGCTTGCCCCAGTGCACCTTAGCACGGGCAAGGGCCCTACGGGCACCTTCAATGCAGACGGAGCGCTTGATGACTTCGAGCCTTGGACAGGCCTCCACCAGCCGCCGCACCAGCCCGAAATAGCTCCTAGGCTGAGCCTCTCCAGGCCACAGCCGAACTATGAGGCCCTTCATGACCTATTCAGCCACCTTGTGGAGCTCGACCAGTTGCTTCAGCTGGTCGCTCAGGGGCACGGGGTGTCCGGCCTTAGCATACTGAGACCAGAACACCTTCTCTATCGAGTGGCCCTCCTCGACCCGATAGAATGCGGCGGCATCGGACACGCTACGGGGAAGATCTGCGAACGCTCCTGGAGAGCTCCAAATTCGGGTAAGTAACAAGTAACTTACGTTTATATGTTTGCTTTGCATAAAGAATGCCTTACCCGTCGCTATCTTCTTCACCTCATCCAACTCCTGGAGGGCCTTCTGGGATTCGGCCTTGGCAGACTTGGCATTTTCAATAGCCACCGCGAGCTCGGACGCTCGCGTCTTTGAGTCAAGCTCCAAACTCTCATGTTTTTTCATGAGAGCCCGGAGCTCTTGCCGCACCTTGCCAACCTCGGCCTCATACTTCTCCCGCTCGGTGCGCTCCATGGCCGCCGTCTTCTCGGCCTCAAGCAGCGCTTGCTTAAGGGTCGCCACCTCAGACGTGGCCCCTACAATAGCCACGATAATCCTGTCATTTTTTGCAATTGCACCTTTATATATATATATAAACAAGGTATTTCTTACCTTCCTTGTCCTCGAGCTGCTTCTTGACACTCCCGAACTCTTGCTTGGACTGCTCGAGGTTCTGCTTTAGCATGTCCACTTCCGCAGTCTGTGCGGCAGACGCCAGCGGAGAAGCCTGCATACACATATTGACTCTTTTTTGTTAGACTCCTGTGAATTTCATTTGATCCTCTATTCGGCTTTTCTTCCCGAACACCAAACAGAGCATCAGGGGCTACTGTCTATGCGGTAATATTATTTACACATTCTTTACTTACCTCAAAGCCTGTTAAAAGGCTAGCACAAGCTTCAGTCAGTCCGCTCTTGGCGGACTGAACCTTCTGGACCACCGCACTCATAATGGTGCGGTGCTCCTCGTCGATGGAGGCGCCTTGGAGCGCCTCCAACAGATTGTCCGGCGCCTCCGGTTGGACGTGGGTCACCGGCACGGAGGGCTTGCTCCTCTTGGAAGGAGGTCACCCACCGGACTCTGGAACCTTTGAAGGTTCCGGAGCGGTGTCCGGCCTGGAGCCGGACTTGGAGCCCTGGGAGATTTTATCCCCTTCACCCCTGGAGTCCGGGAGGTCGCCTTGCGGCGCCTCCAGGACAACCTCCTCCTGGCTTGGAACCTGTTGGGACAATGCTTCGGCGTCGTCCGTAGGGCAGGGGGAGGAAGCCGTCGGAAGCGAATTCATGTCCGACGAGTCCAGTGAACCGCTCGATGACGCGTCGAGTCGGTCTTTTGGTGGGCTGCATATAAAGGAATACTATGAATTACTCTAGTATCCGGATACTTACGATTTCACCAGGGGCTTGGCCCTATGCGGCCACTCCTCTTCGCCGTCGTCGGTGTCGGTGGAGTAGTCTGGAGGAAGGGTTTTCCCCTTCTTGGACCCTTCGGCCTCCCCAGTTGGGGCGGCCTTCCTTTTCTTCCCTTCCCCCGCTGGAGGGGGAGAGGTCTCTTCTTCCTCCTCCTCGTCTTCATGGAAGGAGTGCGTCTTAGAGCCGTCGGATGATGGATCCGACGCCTCCTGGCGCCGGGCACTCTTTTGAGTCCCCGTGGCCTTCTTCTTGGCCTTCTTCTCCGGCACCACATAGGGTGCCAGAACCAGCAGCTTCGCCAAACGAGCGTCCGTTGGGCCTTCGGGCAAAGGAGCTGGACAGTTGATTTGTCCGGACATCTCTTGCCAATCCTGTCAAAGGCAAGGGAGCTTAGATCCCACATGGAGTCAAACTATGAAAAACTGATACCCTGTAGAAGGTGAAAATAGCTTACCGCACGAGCGTGACGCTGCGTGCTGAATCTGCGATCCTCGGTAGCGGATGCGGGGGCCTCGGCGCCTTTGAAAAGCACCTTCCAGGCATCTTCGTACATCGTGTCGAAGAGCCTACTCAGAGTTCGGTGCCGCGCCGGGTCGAACTCCCACAGGTTGAAAGCCCGTTGTTGACACGGGAGGATCCGGCGGATGAGCATAACCTGGACTACGTTGACAAGCTTGAGCTGCTTGTCCACCAGGGTTTGGACGCATGTTTGGAGTCCGGTCAGCTCTCCTTTTTTACCCCATGACAGGCCCGTCTCTTTCCAGGATGTGAGCCGCATTGGGGGTCCAGATCGGAACTTGGGGGTTGCACCCACTTAGGGTCGCGCGGCTCGGTGATGTAAAACCACCCTGATTGCCACCCCTTCAGGGTCTCCACAAAGGAGCCCTCGAGCCATAAGATGTTGGGCATCTTGCCCACCATGGTGCCTCCGCACTCCGCCTGGTTGCTGCGCACCACCTTTGGCTTGACATTAAGAGTCTTGAGCCATAGGCCGAAATGGGGGCGGATGCAGAGGAAGGCCTCGCACACGACGATAAACGCTGAGATGTTGACGACAAAGTTCGGGGCCAGATCGTGGAAATCCAGGCCATAGTAGAACATGAGCCCCCGGACAAATGGGTGGAGAGGGAAACCCGGTCCGCGGAGGAAATGGGGGAGGAACACCACCCTCTCATGGGGCCTAGGGGTAGGGATGAGCTGCCCCTCTTTGGGAAGCCGGTGCGCAATGTTGTTTGACAAGTATCCGGTCTTCCTTAGTCTTTTGATGTGTCCCTCCGTAACGGAGGAGACCATCCACTTGCCTCCCGCTCCGGACATGGCTGGAGAAGGTTGAGGTGGGGAGTGCGGACTTGGGCGCTGGAGCTCGAGTGCGCGAAAATGGATAGGCAAAGGAGGAAGAAGGCGGAGGTGAAAATGTGGATCCTTATCCCCTTATATGGGTGGACGCGACTATGCGTCCCCACCAGCCTGGTAAAACTCGCTTATCTCCCAAGCGCTATAATCAATGGCGTGGTTGGGTTACCCACGCCCGTATTGATGAGAATCCCGGAATAAGGGGACACAATCTCTGCTTCAACAAGACATGCCAAGGAAACCGCCTCGCATAACACGCAGTGATGGGACAGTAAAACAATTCGAATAAAGGCTTGGCCGTGGTGTGATGTCACCCTACGGAATACGTAAGCAAATTAGATTTGTGTAAATATTATTTTCTCTATGGCAATATGTGGAAGCTTATTTTGCAGAGCTGGACACTATCTTTGTGTTCAAAATCTTCTATGAAGTACTTGGAGGAGGAACCCGCCTTGCAATGCCGAAGACAATCTGCGCGTCGGACTCGTCGTCATTGAAGCCTGGTTCAGGGGCTACTAAGGGAGTCCTAGATTAGGGGGTGTCCAGATGGCCGGACTATACCTTCAACCAGACTCCTAGACTATGAAGATACAAGATTGAAGACTTCGTCCCGTGTCTGGAAGGGACTTTCCTTGGCGTGGAAGGCAAGCTTGGCGATACGGATATGTAGATCTCCTACCATTGTAACCGACTCTATGTAACCCTAACCCTATCCGGTGTCTATATAAATCAGAGGGTTTTAGTCCGTAGGACAACATACAGAACAACAATCATACCATAGGCTAGCTTCTAGGGTTTAACCCTATCCGGTAGATCTACTCTCGTACTACCCATATCATCAATATTAATCAAGCAGGACGTAGGGTTTTACCTCCATCAAGAGGGCCCGAACCTGGGTAAAACTTCGTGTCCCTTGCCTCCTATTACCATCCGGCCTAGACGCACAGTTCGGGACCCCCTACCCAAGATCCGCCGGATTTGACACCGACAGCCGTCGTCTCGAGGCGGAACTTGGGCAGAACCAATCTAGGGCTCCGGCGGAGCTGTTCTGCGGGGGAAACTTCCCTCCCGAAGGGGGAAATCGAAGCCATCGTCATGACCAACGGTCCTCTCATTGAGAGGGAGTCAATCTCCATCAACATCTTCACCAGCACCAACTCCTCTCAAACCATAGTTCATCTCTTGTATCCGATCTTTGTCTCAAAACCTCAGATTGGTACCTGTGGGTTGCTAGTAGTGTTGAATACTCCTTGTAGTTGATGCTTGTTGGTTTATTCAGTGGAAGATCATATGTTCAGATCCTTAATGATAATTTGGTAAGGAAACATTTATATAGTGTGCTGAAATTTACTGTCACTTGTAAGGAGCCATCCTCGGGAAGATCTAACTCTACCCAAGGACAGAGCCATCCTCTACAACATCCCACAGATACAAGAGGGACGACAAAGCGCACCGAGCTACCACGGCCTCCAAAATAGGTATCACGGCCGAAATGAATGCACACATCCTGCTGACCCATAAGAACGAAATATAATAAAGCACGTGACACCCATCCATGTCCGGAATATACATGGAAATGATTAGGAGCCCATAATTTGCTTTACAATATGCTTAGAGAAAATTAGAACACAGAGAAAAATAAAACAGAATGATGAATCACCTAAAGCATTTGCCATGTGGCATGGATGATAATATTGCATATAAAAACGTGTGAAGAAGAGAAGCAATAAGGCAAAGGACGTAGTAGACTTATTTCTTTCCTTTGATTTGAGAATACATCTCTAAATGTAGCAATTAGCATACAAAGGTATTGAATTTTCATATAGTTTCAACATGGGTTGTTCTGCATAGCCAATCTGACATAACAAACATAGTCTAAAATAATGCAATATGAAGTGTTATTATGTAGAGCATAAGCTGCCAAGCATATCTTTAGCAATCAGCAAAAATATCATATATGGATAGAAACCATGGCAGGAAGATAGGCAAAGATGAGAATAGCAAACCTTGACGAGCATAATAGAGACAACAAGAAACAGAACAGAGATGTTGCACCCGAAAAGATCGACTCTGCAATGGTCAAGATCGAACAACCTGTAAAAAAAGGGCAGCGCGGTGCATGTAGCTCCCGCTTGTGCAGGGTCTGGGGAAGGGTCCAACCAGAATAGAAAAAAAACACCAGTAGAAAACAATGGTATGCAACAACACATATGAAAGCAAGAAGGTGCTGCTGGTCAGAGAAGCAAAAAAACATTAGCTGCATGCACCACAAAAAGCACACAGTTTCATTTTCTCAGGAAAGGGAGATGGATTCACGACTTTGTGCTTAGTATCACCAATCAAAACCAAAAAGGAAGTAACCATAAGGAAGTATGGTGGTGTTCCTGGTGTTCTTGCGACCTAATCACTTATATTGCTCCCAGCTCGTACCTTCTGAAATGTCTGCCTCTTGGCCAAGATCATGATTATATTCATATCTTCACCAAAAGGAAGTAACTTCATCGGTTCTGACTCATGAGCACATACATGTATCAATAGCAGCTGACAAGAAGTCACTCTCTAAAGATTTTTACCATATGTAGCCCAGCTAGACATCTTTGCTTCAAGAAAATCTTTCAGTCCTTTAGTCATCGTCACAACTTCTTTAGTTTTTCATTGTAAAACCTACATGGTGCAGGCAAGAATAACTACCAAGTTATTGGTGAAAGTGCTACTTATCGACTAGAGGGGGTGAATAGGCGATTTTTATGAAAGTCTTCAAAACACGGGGGCTTTGAAGACAAACGGTAGAAATGAACCTGTTGATATGCAACGGAAGGTAGACTACACTAGACAAGCCATAGTCAAGTAAGCAATGAAGTGAAAACACAAAGACTGTCAGCAAGTAGGTAGTATGGATTAGGATGGAAGATAGTATGAAGCCAAATAGTAAAGAGTCTTCACTTAGTGAAGTCAATCAGATCATACAGGCATGCAATGACTTCACGAAGACAAACTGTAAAGTAAAGGGAAGTGAAGGATAGAACCAGTAGCTTGATGAAGACAAGGATTTGGTAGACCAGTTCTAGTTGCTGTGACAACTGTACATCTAGTTAGGGAGGCTGAGATTCAACTTAGAAGACCACGTCTTGACCTTATTCCCCTTGAGTTAAGGACACACGGTCCTCGCCCAATCACCCTGGTAAGTCTTCAAGGTAGACTTCCAAACCTTCACAGACTTCATTCACCGACGATCCACAATGACTCTTGGATGCTCAGAACATGACGCCTAACCGGCTGGAGGATTCACAGTCCTCAAGTGTAACAAGTCTTCAGGTCACGTAGACAGAAAGACTTCAGTGATGCCTAACACTCTTTGGCTCTGGGTGTTTTGGGCTTTGTCCTGGCAAGGATCTCTCTCTTTCAAAAGCTTCGGAGGTGGGTTGCTCTCAAACGACAAAAGCCGTGCACTAACTCTGAGCAGCCACCAATTTATGGTGTAGGGGGTGGGCTATTTATAGCCAGGAGGCAACCTGGCCTGATTTGTCAAAAATGACCCTGGGTCACTAAGGAACTGACACGTGTCCAACAGTCAGATTTCAAACACACACGGTAGCTTGACTTGGGCTACAAGTAAAGCTGACTCATCCAGCTCTGGATGAGATTTGCTCTCATTGTCTTCGCTCGAAGACATAGGATTTGGTTGAGCATCAGTTCAGTCACTCAGACTTTGTTCACTTGGACCCCACTTAAAAGTACAGTGGTTCCTATGACTCAACAAAGAAGAAAAGGAAACTACGAAACAACTATGTCTTCGTACTTCATAGTCTTGATATGATGTCTTCTCATGTCATAGTCTTCAATGTGAATCTCTTCACAGACCACCATTGTCTTCAATGTCTTCACACATTTTTAGGGGTCATCTCTGGTAGGTAAACCGAATCAATGAGGGACTACTACCTGTGTTATCCTGCAATTCTCACAAACACATTAGTCCCTCAACCAGGTTTGTCATCAATACTCCAAAACCAACTAGGGGTGGCACTAGATGCACTTACAATCTCCCCCTTTTTGGTGATTGATGACAAACTGGTTGATGTTTTCAATGGGGATAAAAGTATGTGAAAGTTCAGAATTACGGCATTGTCTTCATAAGTAGAAAAAGGCTCCCCCTAAAGATGTGCATATAAGTAGTTTGCTTTTGAATGCAAATGCACATGGCAGGTTTTACTTTGTGGAGATCCTCTTCAACTTATGAAGACAATGTAGCATGCATATAAATATATAACAAAGATAATGACATGCATAATGAAAAATGGGCGTCTGTGGAATGACTTCATGCGGAATTTATCATCGCATCACAGAGTAGCAGAAAAAGTAGCAGACGACCATCGAGTTTAAGTGTTACAACCCAAAGAACCAAATGTATCAAAAGATGAGAATTGTAAACACTTGGAAAAAATAGAGCAACCACCCATAAGGACCCGCTTTAAGACTATCAACTCATATGCTTCTCCCCCTTGTGTCTTTAATGACAAAAAAGGTTTGCAGACATAGAGTATCTACTCGTCCCCATCAGGAGTAGATGTAGGTGCAGGGTCGACGTTGGAGTTCGGTGGTGCAGAAGGGCCTGGTGCAGTGTCTATATGCAGTGAAGCCATGGTTGGTGAAGTGGCGTCGTCTTCTTCATCGACGACTCTCGCAAGAATAGTTGCAGCCGAAGATGAATACTCAGAGTCTTCTATGGAGGCAGTCTGACGCTAGCTTGCATTCTGTGGAGGCCTCGGATCAAATTTGAATCCCTCTGCGAAGCCATCTTCGCGAAGATCTTCTTCAGGGCATAGGAGTGTGAGACTCTTCCAAGACCGTCGACGGGCTTCATGGGCAACGAATGAGTTCTTGGTGGCCAAGTTTATGATGTGCGTCCACCAAGATACTCTGCATCTGACGCTTAAGCCAGTCATGATGCTTATCTTGCTTCTGATGTAAGGCAACAAGAAGCTCTCAGTCATTGAGAACACGAGAACGCTTCTAAGGCCTTTGGGAAATCATACTATCAGTGGCTTCGGTGTTTGCACGATGGGGCACACGCGTATTGCCAGCCAGAGGATAAGCAGGGGTAGCAGCATTTGGAACATGAATCCCTTCTATGGGCTGCGTGAAGCTTTGATGATCAATATTGTGAAGATATAGCAGCTCCTTGGCAAGCTCTGGGTAGATGGCTTCAACAGAAAGATCAACCTTGGGCAGAAATACAAGATGGTTGCGCGCCGAGGGCTGATAGTCAATAGAGGAGTGGAGCTTGATCAGGCGCATCACCCATGGAGCATAAAACTTCAGGCCAAACAGATCAATCCCAAATGCAGCAAGTTGTCTGATGAAGAAATCCTAGGAGTTGAATCTGATGCCATTGATGATTGAAAACACCAAAGTCTTCATGGCTCCTTCAAGTTTGGCTTCAGCAGTGTATCCCTTGATCGGCCATAGAGTACGCCTCAGAATGTGATAGACTATGCGGGGCATGTACTCGAGGTCCTTGACGAAGATTTCCTTGGGATACTCAGCATCTTGAGGCAATGGCTTCATCATGCTGAGCATCTGACTCATATTTGGTTCAGGCCGCTGACAGATACTCTGCAGTTCATTATTGTGAAGCTGACAACCGGGCTCATACAAGTCACCTGGAGTGGGCAGGGAAGTAAGCTCAATAATGTCTTGAGCTTTGGCTTCATGATGCACATCGCCTGACACCCACTGAAGGATCCATGTCTTCGGATCCCTTTTGTAGCCACGACTGTGAAGAGTGGCATAGAACTGCATCAAGAGCTCTTCATTCCAGTGCTCCTTGTCAATGACGAACTGTAGAAGACCAACCTCCCTGAAGCAATCAAGGGCTTCTTCCAGATAGGGCAGCCCAACAATGGCTTTACAATCAAGAAGTGTGTGTTGAAAGATTTGCTCTTGATTGTATAGGATGCATGAGTAGTAGCTGCGCTGCTGACAGCTCCAGAAGCGATCAGAAGAGATCTTTGCCTTCGAGTATGGATTCTTGGCACTGTCAAAGAAAGTATTGTGTGCCCTAAAGTTGTTCATGTTGAACGATCCTGGGGAGGTTGCAACACCTGGAAGTCTTGGCAGCCTGGGCTTTGGCTTTTGAACCTGGGGCCTCTATTCCACATGATAGTCATATTGAGGCCCGGGAGCAGTTGGAGGCACCATGACGGGCCATTTCACAGTGACCAACTGTCCATGATCGAAGGCACGTTCAATTATGTGAGGCATTGGAGATGGAACAATGGCTTCAGCATGCACAGTGGCTTCAGGATGTACTTGAGCTTCAGGCATCACATGTGCTTCAGATTCCACATTGGCTTTAGACGCCATATTAGCTTCAGGCGCCACATGATCTTCAGCCATGACAGTGTCATTGGCTTCAGCATCAGTGTTTGTGGCCGCCTCGGTAGTTTCAACCTCCATCTGTTCAATGACAGGAGGGTCGGGCACAGACTCATTCTCCCCGAGAATAACTGGTTCAGTAGGAGGGGGTGTAGCAACTCTTTCTTATTCTTCTCTTGTTTCTTGATTTTCATTTGCTGATGCAGCTGGAATGTCTTCACCAACTTTTGCTTCAGAATCGGAGACATTCATAGTTGGTGGCTTCAGGAAACACTTGACGTGCTACTGAGTTGTGTTGCACTTCCCCTTCTGGAATGCTCGACATGGTGACCCGGGGCCTGGGGCCTTTGCGAAGCCTGCGGAAAGCGGGCGATGCCTGTGGAGATGAAGTGGTGTGTACCATATAGCTATCATCTTCAAGCACAGGAGTGGTGACTTGAGGTGTTGGAGTTCTTAGTGTGTCTTCATGAATGGGGGTGTCTTCTTGAGGGCGATTTGCCCACGAATCATCCTGAGCAATTGGTGCAAAGGATGACCAATGCTGATGAGTTTGTTGTTCATAAAATAGGCGATGATGCCACTTGATGCTTGAGTTGAGGAAGGACTTCATCATCTTCAACGTTGTCTTCACGACCAATATCCTCAGCTGTGATGGGGTCAACAGCTGGAACTTCTTCATCTTCAGGAGCCTCTGTGAAAGCAGGCTTGTGGATCATGATACGTCTCCATCGTATCTACTTTTCCAAACACTTTTGCCCTTGTTTTGTACTCTAACTTGCATGATTTGAATGGAACTAACCCGGACCGATGTTGTTTTCAGCAGAATTGCCATGGTGTTATTTTTGTGCAGAAATAAAAGTTCTCGGAATGACCTGAAAATCAATGGAGAATATTTTTGGAATATATAAAAAATACTAGCTAAAGAATCAAGGCCAGGGGCCACACCCTTTCCATGAGGGTGGGGGCGCGCCTACCCCCCTAGGCGCGCCCCTGCCTCGTGGGTCCCCTGGTGCTCCACCGACCTCAACTCCAACTCTATATATTCACATTCGGGGAGAAAAAATCAGAGAGAAGGATTCATTGTGTTTTACGATATGGAGCCGCCGCCAAGCCCTGATCTCTCTCGGGAGGGCTGATCTAGAGTCCGTTCGGGGCTCCGGAGAGGGGAATCCGCCGCCATCGTCATCATCAACCTTCCTCCATCACCAATTTCATCATGCTCACCGCCGTGTGTGAGTAATTCCATCGTAGGCTTGCTAGACGGTGATGGGTTGGATGAGATTTATCATGTAATCGAGTTAGTTTTGTTAGGGTTTGATCCCTAGTATCCATTATGTTCTGAGATTGATGTTGCGATGACTTTGCTATGCTTAATGCTTGTCACTAGGGTCCGAGTGCCATGATTTCAGATCTGAACCTATTATGTTTCATGAATATATGTTAGTTCTTGATCCTATCTTGCAAGTCTATTGTCACATATTATGCGTTATGATTCGTTAACCCCGAAGTAACAATAATCGGGATACTTGCCGGTGATGACCGTAGTATGAGGAGTTCATGTATTCACTAAGTGTTAATGTTTTTGTTCGGTACTCTATTAAAAGGAGGCCTTAATATCCCTTAGTTTCCAATAGGACCCCGCTGCCACGGGAGGGTAGGACAAAAGATGTCACGCAAGTTCTTTTCCATAAGCACGTATGACTATATTCGGAATACATGCCTACATTACATTGATGAACTGGAGCTAGTTCTGTGTCACCCTATTTTATAACCATTGCATGAGGAATCGCATCCGACATAATTATCCATCAATGATCCATTGCCAACGAGCTTTTCATATATTGATCTTCTCTTATTTACTTTTCCGTTGCTACTATTACAATCACTACAAAACTGCTATTATTACCTTTGCCACCGCTACCACTACTATCATATTACTTTGCTACTAAATACTTTGTTGCAGATATTAAGTTTTCCAGGTGTGGTTGAATTGACAACTCAGCTGCTAATACTTGAGAATATTCTTTGGCTCCCCTTGTGTCAAATTAATAAATTTGCTTTGAATACTCTACACTCAAAAACTGTTGCGATCCCCTATACTTGTGGGTTATCAAGACTATTTTCTGGTGCATTCCTGGGGAGCATAGCTCTATTCTTTGAGTCACTTGGGATTTATATCTGTTGATCACTATGAAGAACTTGAGAGATGAAAGAACCAAGATTTTTCCCTCAACTACGAGGGGAGGTAAGGAACTGCCATCTAGCTCTACACTTGATTCACCTTCTGTTTTGAGTAAACTTGCGACACCTACACCTGCTATTCATTCTGATATGTCGCATGTTATTGATGATGCCACTTCTGCTTTGTATGATACTTATGATGAAACTACTTCTATGCTTGATAATACTGTGCCACTAGGTGAATATGTTGATGAACAACTTGCTAGGGTTAGAGAGAATGAAATTATTGAAACTGATAATATTGATGAAAGTGATGATGAAGATTCTCCCCCTAGATATGAATTGCCTGTTGTTCCTGAGGGTTATGTTATGGGTGAAGAAACTGCTAGAGACTTCTTAGCTAGCAACGATAGATATGATCTTAAGAAATTATTAGCTAAGCTTAAAGAAAAGTCTTTGAATGCTAGAATGAAATATGACCCTGCTTTTGCTACTTCACCTATCCTTATTTCTGATAAGGATTATGATTTCTCCGCCGACCCTGAGTTATTACTTTGGTTGAATCTGATCGTTTTTATGGCTATGAATCTGAAATTGTTGTGGCACATCTTACTAAATTAAATGATATAGCCACCCTGTTTACTAATGATGAGAGAACTCGCTATTACTTTATCCTTAAGTTGTTTCCATTATCATTAAAGGGTGATGCTAAAACATGGTTTAATTCTCTTGATCCTGGTTGTGTGCGTAGTCCCCAGGATATGATTTATTACTTCTCTGCTAAGTATTTCCCCGCTCATAAGAAACAAGCTGCCTTAAGGGAAATATATAATTTTGTGCAAGTTGAAGAAGAGAGTCTCCCACAAGCTTTGGGGAGGCTTCTCCAATTACTTAATGCTTTGCATGATCATCCTCTCAAGAAAAATGAAATACTTGATATCTTTTATAATGGACTAACCGATGCTTCTAGAGACCACCTGGATAGTTGTGCTGGTTGTGTTTTCAGGGAAAGAACTGTTGATCAAGTTGAATTGCTATTGAATAATATGTTGAGTAATGAAAATGATTGGACACTTCCTGAACCAACTCCTTAGCCAACTCCAAAGACAAGGGGTACTCTATTTCTCAGTCTTGAAGATATGCAAGAGGCAAATAAATATATGAAAGAAAAGGGTATTAAAGCTGAAGATGTTAAGAATTTACCGACTGTTGAAGAAATACATGGTCTTGATAACCCGACACAGGTAGTAAAGGTAAATTTTATCTATAGATTTGATGAAGGTGATATCCCTCATTATAAGTCTGCTAGCCAATGCTTAGATGAGTTTTATAATTTTATTGTTAAACAAGAAAACTTCAATGCTTATGTTGGTAGACAATTGAAACGTAATGCTTATATGATTGAACAATTGAGTGATTATATGTCTAGAGTTAAAGGTGAACTTAAACTTATTAGTAAACATGCTTCTATCATTACCACTCAAGTAGAACAAGTACTTAAAGCTCAAAATGATTTACTCAATGAATTAAATAATAAGAAAAATGATAATGTTGTTAGAGTTATGACTAGAGGGGGTAAAATGACTCAGGAACCTTTGTATCCTGAGGGCCCCCTAAGAGAATTGAGCAAGATTCTCAGGGAACTAATGTTGATGCACCTAGTTCTTCTAAGAAGAAGAAAAAGAAACGTGATAGGACTTTGCATGCTTCTAGTGAACCTGGTGTTGACACACCTGAGAATCCCAATGATATTTCTATTTTTGATGCTGAAACACAATCTGGTAATGAACATGAACCTAGTGATAATGTTAATGATGATGTTCATGTTGATGCTCAACCTAGCAATGACAATGATGTACAGATTGAACCTGTTGTTGATCTTGATAACCCACAATCAAAGAATCAACGTTATGATAAGAGAGACTCTGTTGCTAGGAAGCACGGTAAAGAAAGAGAACCATGGGTTCAGAAACCCATGCCTTTTCCTCCTAAACCATCCAAGAAAAAGGATGAGGAGGATTTTGAGCGCTTTCCTGAAATGATTAGACCTATCTTTTTGCGTATGCGTTTGACTGATATGCTTAAATGAATCCTTATGCTAAGCATATGAAAGATATTGTTACTAATAAAAGAAAGATACCGGAAGCTGAAATTTCCACCATGCTTGCTAATTACACTTTTAAGGGTGGAATACTAAATAAACTTGGAGATTCGGGAGTACCAACTATACCATGCTCCATTAAAAGAAACTATGTTAAAACTGCTTTATGTGATCTTGGAGCCGGTGTTAGTGTTATGCCTCTCTCTTTATATCATAGACTGGAATTGAATAAGTTGACACCTACTGAAATATCTTTGCAAATGGCTGATAAGTCAACTGCTATACCTGTCGATATTTGTGAGGATGTGCCTGTTGTGGTTGCAAACGTTACTATTTTAATGGACTTTGTTATTCTTGATATTCCCGAGGACGATAGTATGTCTATTATTCTTGGAAGACCCTTTTTGAATACTGCAGGGGCTGTTATTGATTGCAACAAAGGCAATGTCACTTTTCATGTTAATGGTAATGAGCATACGGTACACTTACCGAGGAAACAACCTCAAGTCCACAGTATCAATTCTATTGAAAATATTTCAACGATTACTATTGGAGGGTTTGAATTTCCTCTTCCTACAGTCAAGAAGAAATATGATATTTTTATTGTTGGGGATGTGCATATCCCAGTTGAGGTAACCTAGTGTTATTCGAAAATTCTCCGGTTTCATGCGATTCAGAATGAGTTTGTTAACAAGACCTGATCAACCTTGTTAGTGGATTCCTTTTGATGAGCATGAGATGGATGAAGTTAGAAAACACAACTCCCTGTACCCTCTTTTTACTTTCTGTTATTTAGATTAAATAAAGCAAAAATAGTATTTTATGTCTGTTTTCTGAATTATCCTTGCAATAAAAAATACCCCGAAAACAAAAGTTCTCCAAATGTCCCGAAAATTTAATATGGTTTTTTGTAGAATATTTAAGAATTATTGGCACGAAGAACACACCAGGCGGGCTCACCATGTGCCCATGAGGGTGGAGGGCGCGCCCAACCCCTAGGCGCGCCCCCTGCCTCGTGGACCCCATGTGGGCCCTCTCCACTTATTCTTGCACCCACACACTTTGTCTTCCTCCAGAAAAAATCCTCCACCATCTCAAACCCGAGTTCTAGCTCATCTTGCTACCATTTTCGATCTCCTTGCTCAAAGCTCCTTTCACAAAACTGCTTTGGGGAATTGTTCTTCGGTGTGTGACTCCTCCAATGGTCCAATTAGTTTTTGCTCTAGTGCTTTCTTTATTGCAAATTTTTTCTGCTTAGGTGACACTGTTCTTGAGCTTGCATGTCAAATTTATATGGTCCCAAGTAGTTTTAATGCATGATATGGCCTCTAGGCACTTGTGGGAGCAGTTGCTATCAATCTTGTTGAGTTTGGTTCATTTTTATTTTGAGCCACTAAAAATTTCAGAAATTTTTCAGAGAAAGAAAATGATGAAGAGACTGTTGAGGGGCTCTTCGAGCTGAAGCTCGAAGGGTAAGCAAAGTGAAGAACATAAGAGGCCCAAATATAATCTCCCTCGCGCTGCGGAGGTTCGCCGTGTGAATGGCCTTGTGATGAGTTCTTGAGACAAGCCGGGATTTATGAAGATTTTTGTTATTTGGCTGAGAATGCAGGCCTCACCGACTTCCTCCACGACTAGCGCGAACAGTATCTCCTACTCACTAATATTTTTGTGCAAAATTTTCATTTCCATGTTAGGAGGTCGCCACCTTCTATGGATTTTTATTTATTTGATGTGTATAAGGAGATGTCACTTTATGACTTTTGTGCGGTTTGCAAGTTGCTCTTTGAGGGCAGCATAGAGGAACCACGTCGTGATGATGTGGAAGGGTTTATATATATGATCATTGTAGGGGAAACGAGAAAAGTTTCCGATGCAAGATTACTAGTATACATTTTCCTGTTCTATGTTACTTTGCAATATTTGCTAGTAGATGCTTAATTGGTCGCGGGAACAGTGGAAACCTTAGTGCCCCTGATATTTTTATTTTGCGGCATGCTTTGTTTCGCAATACGACTTTTAGCTTAGGCGCTATTGTTGCTAAAAGGTTAAATCTGAACCGTACAAAAGGTCCCGTCTTTGGAGGCATCTTTGCCTCGTGCCTTGATGCACACTTTAACATACCTATTAGGCATTATGAGAAAGAGGAAAAGTTGTTGCCTCCTATTTTTATAGATTATAAGAGTATGGTAGCACAAGATTTTATTGTTAAGAATAAGAAGAAGATGCTTAACTATAGACTAATATTTGATAAAAATTACTTTGAGACTATTACCTTGCCTGCTCCCTCTTTGTTCAACATACTTTCAGGCACGTACCTTGTTTTGCCAGAGGCCGTTCATGCATACCGGAGCCTGACATCAGCTCCAGAGCCTGAGCCGGAGCCACCACTTGATCCTCACCGTCAGTCTGTTTATCAGTGGGATCCGGAGGAGATTGCTAACCAGTGGCACCCTGAGGATCCTCCTCAGTACACTGGAGAGGACCACTTTGATCCATGGGCATAGACCAACTTAGGCCAAAAGCCTAAGCTTGGGGGAGTACATGTTTCTCACCGACATTACATTCAAGTTCACACACTCATGCCAGTTGCAGGTGCTCATACTTTTTAATTGTATCATCCATGCTAGTTTAATTTCTTTTCCAGCATTCTTCTTGTGTGTTTAAAAATCTTAATAAGAACAAAAAAATTAGTTGTATCTTTTAGCTAGTTTACTTTCCATGCCTATAGTAGTAATAATTAGAAAGAAAACCCAAAAAGATTTCTCGTTCTTCTTTTGCTTGTTGGGAGCTTTCCCGTGTAAATAGTTTCTTTTCTTTTCTTTTCTTTTCTTTGGGGGCCGAGAGGAGAAGACCATAATGAAAATGGTGAGTGGCTCTCATATGCATTATTGTTGACCTAACAAAGAGCCCATATTACCTTTTCTTCTCCCTTGAAATAAATGCTTGCAGATTCCAACTTAGTCCAATGCACGTGCACTATTATTATTATCCACACTATTTGCTTGTGCAAGTGAAAGGCAATAATGATGATATATGATGGACTGATTGAGATGAGAGAAGCTGGTATGAACTCGACCTCTCTTGTTTTTGTAAATATGATTAGTTCATCATTCCTGATTCAGCCTATTATGAATGAAACATGTTTGCAATGATAATTAGAGATTATAGTTGCTCATGCCATGCTTAATTAGGTAGGAGATTATAATGGTTTACCTTGCGTGCCAACATGCTATTAAAATGGTTGCGATGTGGTATGATAGGGTGGTATCCTCCTTTGAATGATTCGAGTGGCTTGACTTGGCACATATTCACGCATGTAGTCGAAACAAAATCAACATAGCCTCCACGGTATTTATGTCCATGGTGAATTATATCCTACTAATGCTTGCATTCAGTGTTGATTAATTTTAATGCATGTTCATGACTGTTGTCGCTCTCTAGCTGGTCGCTTTCTAGTCTCTTTCTAGCCTTCACTTGCACTAAGCGGGAATACTGCTTGTGCATCCAACTCCATAAACCCCAAAAGTTATTCCATATGAGTCCACCATACCTTCCTATATGTGGTATCTACCTGCCGTTCCAAGTAAATTTGTATGTGCCAAACTCTAAACCTTCAAATGAAATTCTGTTTTGTATGCTCGAATAGCTCATGTATCAACTAGGGTTGTCTATATCTTCCATGCTAGGCGGGTTATTCTCAAGAGGAGTGGACTCCGCTCCTCACTTACGAGAAAATGGCTGGTAACCGGGATGCCCAGTCCCATGCTCAAATCAAATCAAAATAATTGCAAACAAAACTCCCCCGGGATTGTTGTTAGTTGGAGGCATCCATTGTTTTAGACAAGCCATGGATTGATGTTTGTTGGTGGTAGGGAAGTATAAACTTTACCATTCTGCTTGGGATTTGCCTATAATGTGTGTGGCATGGATGATATTGATATCTCTTGTTATGTTGACAATGAAAGTATACCGCTCAAAATATTATTCATCCCTATTCCAAACTCGAGCTCCGACACCTCTACAAATCCCTACTTCCCTCTGCGAAGGGCTTGTCTATTTACTTTATGTTGAGTCATCGCCCTCTTATTAAAAAGCACCAGTTGGAGAGCACCGCTGTCATTTGCATGCATTACTATTAGTTTACATTGAGTATGACTGTGACTGGATCTCTTTTACCGTGAATTACAATTTCCAGTCAGCCCTTGATCTTCAGAGGTGCTCTGCATTTATGTTTTACGGTCTCTGAAAGGGCTAGTGAGATACCATCTTGTTATATCATATTATGATTGTTTTGAGGAAGTGTTGTCATCGAGATTTACTATTATTGCTTGCTAGTTGATTATGCCATTGATATGAGCAAACATGACACCTAAATGTTATTGTGAATATGGTTAGTTCATAATCTTTGCTGAAAACTTGAATGTTGGCTTTACATATTTAGAACAACAAGAGCAAACAAAGTTTGTAAAAGTTTTTCTTTATCACTTTCAGTTTGTCAACTAAATTGCTTTAGGACAAGCAAAGGTTTAAGCTTGGGGGAGTTGATACATCTCCATCGTATCTACTTTTCCAAACACTTTGCCCTTGTTTTGGACTCTAACTTGCATGATTTGAATGGAATTAACCCGGACTGAGGCTATTTTCAGCAGAATTGCCATGGTGTTATTTTTGTGCAGAAATAAAAGTTCTCGGAATGACCTGAAAATCAACGGAGAATATTTTTGGAATATATAAAAAATACTGGAGAAAGAATCAAGGCCAGGGGGCCCACACCCTGTCCACGAGGGTGGGGCGCGCCTACCCCCTGGGCATGCGCCCTGCCTCGTGGGCCCCCTGGTGCTCCACCGACCTCAACTCCAACTCCATATATTCACGTTCGGGGAGAAAAAAAATCATAGAGAAGGATTTATCGCGTTTTACGATACGGAGCCGCCGCCAAGCCCTAATCTCTCTCGAGAGGGCTGATTTGGAGTCTGTTCCGGGCTCCGGAGAGGGGAATCCGTTGCTATCGTCATCATCAACCTTCCTCCATCACCAATTTCATGACGCTCACCGTTGTGCGTGAGTAAGTCCATCGTAGGCTTGCTGGACGGTGATGGGTCGAATGAGATTTATCATGTAATCGAGTTAGTTTTGTTAGGGTTTGATCCCTAGTATCCATTATGTTCTGAGATTGATGTTGCTATGACTTTGTTATGCTTAATGCTTGTCACTAGGGCCCGACTGCCATGATTTCAGATCTGAACCTATTATGTTGTCATGAATATATGTGATTTCTTGATCCTATCTTGCAAGTTTATAGTCACCTATTATGTGTTATGATCCGTTAACCCCAAAGTTACAACAATCGGGATACTTACTGGTGATGACTGTAGTATGAGGAGTTCATGTATTCACTAAGTGTTAATGCTTTGGTCCGGTACTCTATTAAAAGGAGGCCTTAAAATCCCTTAGTTTCCAATAGGACCCCGCTGCCACGGGAGGGTAGGACAAAAGATGGCATGCAAGTTCTTTTCCATAAGCATGTATGACTATATTCGGAATGCATGCCTACATTACATTGATGAACTCAAGCTAGTTCTGTGTCACCCTATGTTATAACCATTGCATGAGGAATCGCATCCGACATAATTATCCATCACCGATCCATTTCCTACGAGCTTTTCATATATCGATCTTCGCCTATTTACTTTTCCGTTGCTACTATTACAACCACTACAAAACTGCTACTATTACCTTTGCCACCGTTACCACTACTATCATATTACTTTGCTACTAAATACTTTGCTGTAGATATTAAGTTTTCTAGGTGTGGTTGAAACGACAACTCAGCTGCTAATACCTGAGAATATTCTTTGGCTCCCCTTGTGTCGAATCGATAAATTTGGGTTGAATACTCTACCCTCGGAAAATATTGCGATCCCCTATACTTGTGGGTTATCAGATCACAAGTTGACGCTCTTGGTTGGTGGAGGCCGGACGAGCAATAGAGGGCTCAACCACCAGGGGCTCAGAGGCCGCAGCATGCTCTTTCTTTGAAGACTTCTTCAATTTCTTCTTTTGTTGGTGATTCATCAGAAGCATTCTTGTGCTTGCCCTTCTTGGCTTCGGCTTCAGCTGCCCTTGTCTTCTTCAGTTCTGAAGCTGCTGAGGGGACCTTAGGCTTTGAGTCTGTCATGCTGGCAGGGAAGACAATATGAGGTTCTTCCTGCCTTGGTGCTTCAATTCGGACCGCATCAGGCTTCTTCTTTTGTTTGGCAGCCATCTTGGAGACAATGCCAGGACGCCCAAGAGCCTTGCGCTTCTCAACCTCATTGTGTGCTTGAACACATTTCTCTATGAAGTATTTCATCCGCTCTCGTGAGCCTTTGGCTTCTTCATGCTTCTTGTGAAACTTTTCCTTGAGCTCATACAACATCTTCTTGAAGCTTTTAACATGAGCCACGTTGAGCTTTGCCATGTTCTTCTTGAACTGCGCCTTCTCATAATCAATCTTGTTTTTCAACTCAACGATTTTCTAAGCCACGGCCACTTCATTGGCAATGGCTCCATGGAAGGTGACGCTGATGTCCACAGGAAGCTGAAGATCATCAACGCTGACGCTCGGATTGTCAAACCACTCATCAATAAAATTGCTTATTATATCTGTCGGTGTCAAAACCGACGGATCTCGGGTAGGGGGTCCCGAACTGTGTGACTAGGATCGATGGTAACAGGAGACGGGGGACACGATGTTTACCTAGGTTCGGGCCCTCTCTATGGAGGTAATACCCTACGTCCTGCTTGATTGATCTTGATGAATATGAGTGTTAAAAGAGTTGATCTACCAGGACACCGAGGGGATCTAGGGTTTACATAGAGTCGGTTACATAAGAAGGAATCTTCATAGTCGGTCGCCAAGCTTGCCTTCCACGCCAAGGAGAGTCCAATCCGGACATAGGTACAGTCTTCGGCCTTCATGTCTTAACAGCCCATCAGTCTGGCCCATGGATAACAGGCCGGATGCCCGAGGACCCCTTAGTCCAGGACTCCCTCAGTAGCCCCTGAACCTGGCTTCAATGACGAGGAGTCCGGCGCAGATTGTCTACGGCATTACAAGGCGGGTTCCCCCTTCTGAACTCCTAGTTGATCTTCAGATGTAATGATTGTATCCGGACTTGTATGCGCAACCGCGGAGGACATAATATTTCATGAGTTCAATCCACCGACCACTTTTTGGTAATATGACACCACGCCTGCCCGACCACTACTTGCGAACCGTTTTAGCCAGCCCGTCGACCCACGTCCCAATACGTGGTCCTATTGGCGCGTCTTATCCAAACGGAGATTGTGCCTCCCTTTTTTAAGGGATTCCTGTCAACTCGGACATGGGTAACCCAACCGTCGCTGGAGGACAACTCCTTGGAAACAAGCAAGTTTCTCAGGCCCAAGAGGACATGTTTGATATTTGCAGCCTTTAAATAGGGGTACAGACCCGTCTTTTTCTTCCACGCTTGCCTCTTCCTCAACCCCTGCTACCCCGAGTTCCAACACCCGGGTTTCGGTCGCCACCAGCCCCAATCATGTCCGGATCCAGCCGTCCAGGCCGGTGGGTAGCTCCTTCTGTTACGGAGGAAGACATTGCAAAGCTTCGGGCGGCGAGGTATCTGACCACTGAAATCCATCATCGGCTTCCTGCCGAGGGGCAGGTTATTCCCACCCCCGGATCCGGCGAGAGGGTCATGTTCATGTCCCACTTCCTCTGCGGGTTGGGGTTTGCACTTAACCCCTTCGTCCGAGGGCTCATGTTCTATTACGGGCTAGACTTTCATGATTTGGCCCCGGACTCTATTCTTCTTGTCTCGGTGTTTATCGTCATGTGCGAAGCCCTCCTCCGAACTCCTCCGCACTTCGGCTTGTGGCTCAAGACCTTCGATCTGAAGCCGCAAGTGGTAGAGGGGGGCAGGCCGAGTGCGGCGGCGCTATAGTGAGCAAGCTTGCTAGTGCCGTTTGGCTGAAAGGATCCTTCGCCAAATCTTCCGATCTGTGGTAGCAGGGGTGGTTCTATATCACCAAGCCCCGCAGCTCCAAGTGGGCAACTGCGCCCGCATTCCGATCCAGCCCCCCAACTTAGCTTGCATCGTGGATTAACAAGGGGCTGGATTGGGGATCAACGAATGATGTGCGAACTCTGCAAAGTCGCATCTGAAGCCTCATTGAGAGGTACATCAACATAGCCAACGTCGTTCATGTAATGTTAGTTTGTTGGACCCTGCCATGCCAGCGACGGCCTCTCCGCCTATGGGAGTTCAATCCAGAAGGGCCGCGGACTCTTCAGCACTTCTTCGGCACAACGCACGAAGGAATGTGGAGATTATTCTTCGGGAAACAAAGGCAATGGCCGGACACCACCGAAGATGTCGGCCTAGACTGTAACCATCCGGACACCCCAGTAAGTACACGTTTACCGAATACCTTATAGTCAGATACCCAGTGGCAAGAAACCAATAGTATCATCCTTTTTCAGGGCTGGATAAAGAAGGTGGAATTGATTAGGTGTCCGGCTCCACTTCCCGAAGGCTCAGCTACTCCTGTGTTAACAAGGATGCTGGCCTCGGAGCCATACCAGGCATTAATAGGGGAGGGCGAGAAGACCCAAGATGACCTTGGTTCTGGAGGCAAGTCGGACACTGAGTCCGGAGAAATCGACCTTTCCTCGCCCGAAGAAGGAGGCGCGAAAGGACCCAGTGTTCCTTCTCCAAACAGGAGAAAAAGGACCGCCTCCGAAGATTGGGAGGGGCGGTCTTCCAAGAAGGGCAAGATGCCACCGTTGATTGGCTTGGGTTTGGAAAGTGACGCCGTTGAGCAGCTCCAATAGGGGGACGAGCCCTCAGCTAAACCATAAGAGAATCCGAAGTACTTTGATAGTGTCCCGGTCCATTATTGTTGCCGAAGATACACGTAACACATTTATGCATTTTTACAGGTCAGCACAGAATTTTTCTGGGCTATCCTCTTCTTCGGGGAGTCTCCTCCCAAAGATGATGGAGAGCGAGACGCCTCCTCCGACCTCCTCGCCCAATAAGGCGGATGACTCTGAAGTGTCATCGCGGAGGGTCCCTTTAGACCAGGGGACAGAAGAGGCAGTACCCAAAGGTGGACCTCCGACCATTCGGGATTCCGGGGTTGATGGTAACAAAGGCCCCTGACTGTCTGGTTCACAGCCGACGGCGATTTTGGAGACGGGCGAGCAGATTCCTTCAAAGGATGATTGTGCTCTTGGAGCAGCTTCCGGATTCCCGGAGACTCCGGATATATTGCGGGACATGTTGCGGAAAGCATCTGTCTCGGGGGAATAGCGTACCTTGATGGGTACAGTGCTTGAGAAGATTTCGTCCGCGAAGAGCGGATTAAATGATGCCTTCATGAGCCTGCTGAAGGGCTTTGAGGTTTGTGACATAATGTTTTCAGCTATGTTTCATTTGCAAAGATGCGCCTGTGTATAGGTAGTAACCCCAGATACTCGGATTGGCTTCCACTGGGAAGCAAATGGAGGATCGAAAAGGATCATTTGTGGACTAACCTGATGAACTTTGAACGCAGGCTGCTTCCCCCTCGGCCACTTCCCGGACTATGGAGATTGCCGATTTGTAGCGAAAGCTTGATGTGGCAGGGGATGATCTTGCTTTAATCAATATGTGTCAGGACAAGTCGCAAGGTATGTATTCAGGGAAATCCTCATTCATTTTTCTGGTATAAGCATGATGATGAGATTTGGCTGCAGATGGTGCTACCACCGTTGAAGTTCTTCAAGCGGAGCTGGCCGGGGCCAAGGAGCAGGCCGGGTGTAGCAATGCTGCTGCCGAAAAGGCATCGGCTGAATTAAAAGCCGAACAAGCTGCACGGCTCCAAGATGAGGAGAAGATATCCACGATGACGCTCGAACTGGAGAATGCTACTGGCCGCTATGAATTTCTGGAGAAGGAGAGTAAAGCCTTAACGGCTGATCTGGACAAGGCCTTACAAGAGGCGAGAGAAGCGCGGTTGGAATGCAGAGCAGCCCGTGAGAGGTTCGACAGGCGAGGGAGATTGCGGCTAGCAATCCCTTTCTACTGCAAACTAAGTTCGGTGACCTGAACTATGCCCAACTTAACCAAGTATGGAGTTCTCCAGAAAAGTTCTTGGACTTGCCGAAGAGTTTTGCTTATGTGGCGCAGTATTACCAAGCGCAAGACGGATATGCAACAGAGAAGCTTTTTTGGTCGCAATTTGGCGCATCAAAGCGCCCTCTGTTGCTCAATGAACAGATAGCCCAATGGGCCGAACTTCATAGGATATCCGGCGCTGCCATGAAGGATGTCGTAATCCAGTTGTGGCCAACCAAGCCTATTCCGAATAGCTATTTCGGTTTGGTGCAAATTCTTGTTGACGCGGTGCCGCGTATCAATGCTGTGAAGCAGTCAATGTGCATTGAGGGTGCACGGATGGCTTTTGCCCGAGTCAAGACGTTCTGGGAGAAGATGAAGGCCATCGATGTTGCGACGAAGGGTCAACCCAAAGGCAAGGACCGTCTGGAACCGGAGCATTATTTTGAAGACGTCCTAGAGGCCGCCCGCTTTATAGAGGGTCAGTGCTCAAAAGACATAATGTTCGAGTAAGGTGTATGAAAATAGTAAAAGACAATTTTATAGTTAATCTATTTATGTTTTGCTTGAAAGCTTGAATTCCTCCTATGCGGCTGTTTTGATATAATCTGAAAATTTTCCAGTCATCGGCTTTAGCCCCCTCATAGGAAGTACGGGGGTGTTTGGAAAGGCATTTAATCACTCTTTGTCCAACTTCTTGGTCCATGAAGGAGGTGATAATGCGGCGAACTAGGCAATCGGATTATAAGGCGTTAACACTTTCACTTAGCCATAGGAGTTTCATGGTGGGGCTACGACATAGCCCCTGGTATGTATGCGGTGTATGGTGCCTTACATATTTGATCTGGAAAAGATCCCTCGTGTGACACGGAGAATCGATAAAGATTCCAAGAAGTCTTCAAGTGGTTGACCAGCTCACGCCGCATCATGACAGTCAGTTTTTGGCTTTCTCTACTGAGGTGCTCGTCCGGCTTGGACCAAGGCACAATCGCAGTAGTTCTCCCTTTACTACCCTAGCCGATAGAGCAGAACATAGGGTAGGAAGCACAGGAGCCGGGCAACCCAACTATTGACCCAAGACAATGATTCGGAACTGATGCATATAAGGCCAAACTTGTAACGTCGAAGTGTGCTATAGAGCTGTTCGGACTTTTACTGGCAACTCATTTATTCCCACACCAAGCCCCTGGCAGGTTATGCCAAGGTATTTCTGTGAAATAACCATAGGAGCCATATTTTTTGGGGAAACAATGCGGATGATTAGTTCGAATATTGTTTAATGGGAACTGAGCGATATGCCAATGATTACTTATGATATATATATATATATATATATATATATATTAAGACATCCTCCTGGCTATTTGACATGCTCGGGGTTGGAGGCGGAGGAACAGGCATAGTACATACTCGAGAAATAGAGAGTGCGGTCTACAAAAAGTTATTTTGGACCTCCTGTCGCACGTCTGCGCCGCCAGTCCTCGGTGGGGGGAATCCTTGATGGAAATAGCCCCTTAGGTGAATGTAAGGATCCAGACTCTGATAGAGCCAGTTTCCGATGTTTATCCTGCTCGTCACCTATTTTTAAAGGATAGCAAAGGAAGAAATGAAAAGAAAATAAATAATAAAAAAAGTTACTGGACTGCTTGCAGGCTTGTCCGTATTGTGCTTCCGCCAGTGCCCATGGTATCTTGAGTGCGTAATGATGTATGCGCGGTACAAACTTTGTAGGTGTACAGAGTGGGCGGCGGAAGCCGGGTTGCTATTCCTATTCTAGGAGTAGTTGATCCTCGGGTGGAGACTGCTTCTGACCCCCAATATTTCATTGGTGAACCTTTCCGTCATCCCTGTCGCTTGGCGGCCTCCTCCCCCTGTGTTTGTTTTGAGCTTGCCGGCCTATTTAAAGACCCAACAGTTTCTATTGGTGTGATTAGCTGGTTTATCGGGGTGGCCATGAATGTGGCAGGGTCGGTCCAATATCATGTCCAGGTTGGATGGTTCGTCTCGATTTGCCTTGAATGGCTTCTTCTGCTAACCGGGCTTGGGGTTGCTGAATCCGGCGTTGACCGCCGTGTCGCCTGATCTTTCATTGTCATTGCGACTGTTGTTTTTGCTTCCTCGTGGTTTGCCGTTGCCGTCTTGGATTTTGGGGGTGCCCTGGTTGCTGGCGCTATTGCTTCTATGAGCGAGCCAGCTGTCTTCTCCCACACAAAAGCGGGTCATCAGAGCAGTGAGGGCTGTCATGGATTTAGGTCGTTCTTGGCCGAAGTGGCGTGCAAGCCATTCGTCCCGGATGTCGTGTCTGAAAGCCGCAAGGGCTTCCGCGTCCAGACAGTCGATGTTTTGGTTCATTTTGACTAAGAACTGAGTCCACAGCTCCCTGGCTAATTCTCCGAGCTGTTGGACAATTTGACTTAGGTCATCGGCATCCGGTGGCCGGACATATGTTCCTCAAAAGTTATCGAGGAAGACCTCTTCCAAGTCCTGCCAGCTACCTATGAAATTTTCAGGCAGGCTGTTTAACCAGTACCGAGCTGGCCCTTTTAGTTTTAGTGGGAGGTATTTAATGGCATGGAGGTCGTCCCCACGGGCCATATGGATGTAGAGGATGAAATCTTCTATCCATACCGCGGGAACGGTTGCCCCGTCGTATGATTCAATATTGACGGGTTTGAATCCTTTGGGGAATTCATGATCCATTACTTCATCAGTGAAGCAAAGCGGGTGTGCGGCGCCTCTATGCTAGGCCACACTATGGCGTAACTCCGAAGGAGTCCCTTTGCGCTTTTCGGCTCGTGTCGGCGTTTTGGGAACGGGGGTCCCCAGACTTGCCTGCCTGCAGCCTGCGGCGTGGCTCAAGTGGGGGCCCAACATGGCCCATCTTCACCAACACAAGACTCAAGACCCTCGCGAGGGGCCAAGCCTCGCGAGGCGGACGTCACGGCACATCCTCAGGCGCAGCCTCCTCAGGGTGGCTCACGAGGAGACGGAGATATCAAGGCGGGGTACCTCGCGAGGTGCTAGTGACGCAAGCCATGACGATCGAGGGTGCCAGGCGGGCGCCAGCGCGCGCAGCGTCCTTCTTTCCTCTTTGGTGCAAAGGGGGCAAGCGCAGCCGCGGAGTACCGAGGCATCAGGCAAAGGTTGCCATTTCGGTGCAACAAGACCAGGACCAAGCGGACTACGAGACGGAGGTCACCATGGAGCCCAGCACGGCGTCACCACAGAGACTTTCGCAGGCGAAGACCGCCTTTAGTCAGGATAAGAGTACTTGCTGTCCCCCTTCAAATTAGCCCGCCATTGTTGGCTCCCTTCCCGCTCGATATTTGGGAAGAGGACCAGGGCCTCTATAAATAGGGACCGGCCACCTACGTGGTAGAGGGTTCGGTTTTCGGGAAGAGGCACACAAAGTAGATGGTCCGGTTCGTCGTGTGGATCCGGCCAGCAAGTAGAGAGAAAGAGAGAGAGGTGACAGAACTCCTCCCAGCAGTTCGTCGCCCCAGCTAAGAACAGACCCTCGCGAGGCAGTTCTTCCTTGTAGTGTTCATCACAATCAGCCCCAAGAGGCAATCCATCCACCACACACTGGAGTAGGGTATTACACCACAATGGTGGCCCGAACCAGTATAAATCTTGTGCCTCTTGTGTGATTCCTTTAGTAGTTTAGATCTCTATGAGACGGGGAGGTTGAGGACGTGATTTCCGCGTGCACTCCAGTGTTCGAACCTTAAGGGTCTGCCGGAACCCGAAATCCGACATTTGGCGCGCCAGGTAGTGGTGCGCCGGAATCTATCTTCCACCGCTCCGTTCTCCTCCGACCGTCGCATCCATGTCCGACGCTCGTCGGGCCCAGGCCCGGGCCGAGCGCCGGGCCGCCATCGCTTCTCGCGTCACCCAGACGGCCCCCGTCGGTGGGCGTCCTCGTCGTTCCCCGTCGCCCGCCGTCAACGCCGCCACCGGTCCGGCGGGGGGCAAGCAGCAAGCATCGTCTCAGCACCCGTCCGTGCGGCAAGACGGCCGCACCGCCACTCCATCGCTCGCACCGGCCGGTTCTTCGTCCCGCGCGCCCCACGCACCCTTGGAGGCTCGAGCTCTGCTCCTCGCGGCAAACAAGCTCCTGCGCTACCGCCCTATCGACGACGTCTACGAGGAGTGGCTCGACCGCGTCGCCGAGCTTGTCCGCGCCGCAGGGGGCTCTTTCGCGCCGTCCGTCCCTCTGCGCCACACTCCGCCCCGCGCGGGCAATGCAGCTCCAGAGGTGCACCAGCCGCCTCCCCTCCAAGAAGATGCCATGGCTCCAAGGCGCTTGGCCCCTGGGCGGAACCCGCTACGTCAGGCGCCAGCGCAGCAAGAGCGGAGCTGCCAAGAAGTTCCTCGCCCACAAGGGGCTGCCAGGGCGCTCCCTGCTCCGGCACGCCGCGACCCTGCTCTAGCTCCAGCGCGCCAAGACCCCACCTTGCTCCTAGCTGCAGCGCGTGTGGACCCTCAAGACCAAGCTCTCCACCAACCGAAGCCTTACGTGGCCACCGCGGGCTGCCACGCCTACACCACTGAGCTGCACAGCGTCGCGTGGCCCGGCAAGTTCAAGCCTGACTTGCCTCCTCGCTACGATGGCACAACCGATCCCGTAGAGTTCCTCCAGCTCTATGAGCTCGGCATCGAGGCTGCCAGCAGGGATGAGAAGGTCATGGCGAACTGGTTCCCCATGGCGCTCAAGGAAGGAGCTCAAACCTGGCTCCTGAATCTGGCTCCAGGCATGATCTCCTCCTGGGACCAGATGCGCACCCGCTTCATCGCCAACTTCCAAGGTACTCGCGACCGGCCACCCGCCATGAGCAACATGAGCCGAATCAAGCAACAACCCGGAGAGACCCTGCAAAAATACATCCAGCGTTTCAACAGCGCGCGCCTCAAGATCCCCAAGGTGTCCGAGGAGGCCATCATCTCGGCCTTCTCCGACGGCGTGCGCGACGTCAAGATGAAGGAGGAGCTGGCAATGCATGAAGACCTCTACACCTCCCTGGAGTTATTCAACTTGGTGAACAAGTGCGCCAGGGCTGAGGAGGGATGCCTCTCCCTCCTCGAGCTGCCTGCCGCAGACCCAGAAGAGAAGAAACCCAAGGCCAAGGACGCGAAGCGCAAGGGGGCTGCCGTACTCGCGGCAGAACCAGACACAAAACGGGGCAAGGATTTGCCCGAACCCTCCAGAGGCAGCCGGTACTGTGTGTACCATGACCTCCACACCCACAACACCAACGAATGTCAAGAACTCCGCGCCGTGCGAGAAGGAAGGATCGGCCGTCGCCCTGACCATGTTGACCGGGGCTACGGCCGAGGAGGAGGAAGAAACCCAGGACGCTGGGAAGATCACGGCCCGCGCCAGGGGTGGCGCGACCAGCCTCGCGAGGACCGCTGGCGGGACCTGCCTCGCGAGGGATACTGGAGGGATCAGCCTCGTGAGGATCGCCCTCATGGCAATGCAGGCCTACCTCCGCTGCCGCCTTAGCCAAGGAGGAACGAAGACTGCCACCAAGACGAGGGGGCTGGGGGCTTCCAAGAGCCGCGTGCAATCGCCTCCATCCTGGGCGGAGCTCAAGCCCCAGCCCCTCAACGTATCTTCAAGAAGTTTGCCCGCGAAGTGAACGCAGTTCTCCCCAAGCTCGAAGCAACGCGCCCCCTCAGGTGGTTCGCGTGGGCCATCATGTTCAGCTCGGCACACCAGCTCAAGTGCGCCGCCACAGCAGGAGTCCTCCCGATGCTCTGCTCCCCAATCATCAGCAACGTGCTGGTCACCAAGACCCTCATCGATGGTGGGGCGGGGCTCAACGTCATGTCCGTGGAAACATTCAACAATCTCCAAGTGCCCTATGACCAACTCCAGCCGACCAAGCCTTTCTCCGAGATCACCGACGGTTCCACAATCCCGATCGGGCAGGTCCGCCTCCCTGTCACCTTCGGGGCCCGCAGCAACTACCGCATCGAGCTCATCGACTTCGACGTCGCCCACATCCGCCTGCCGTACAACGCCATCCTCGGGTACCCAGCACTGGCCAAGTTCATGGCTGCGACTCACCACGGCTACAACGTCCTCAAGATGCCAGGAAGTGGCGGCGTCATCACGGTGCCCTGTGAAGAGAAGGATGCAGTGTGTTCCCTGGAGCGAGCCTATCAGGCCGCGTCGCTAGAAGACCCGGATCGCGGAAGCAGGAGGCTTCCTGAGACCACCCCCAAGAAGAAGAAGACATCGTCAGGCTCGGCCCCTCAGGAGGTAGGCCCCTCAGGGCCCGTGTCTGCCCTGGGAGTGTCAGGACCCCGATCCTAGGTCACACCGATCTAGCATGTAACACATCATATCACTTTGTGGCCTCACGCACGGTATTTCCACGGGTGCCACCTTACCTGGCCCGGGACCGTTTGCGCCTTTTGGCTCACGTATATGATAGTGTCGCTAGCATCCATATGACAAAGAACCCGGGCCAACATGGCTAGTCGTGAACCCAAAGCGGCACCACCCCATGGGGACAGGCATACATGAATCAACCTCGAGCATGTCGGTCAACAGCGTGTGAATCCGGGCTGTAGCACTGGGCTAACAGGACTCCGGTAACCCGGGCTGTAGCAGGCTAGGCAGGACTCCGGATGTCACCGCGTGACATTTCCCCGAAGGGACAGACATAGGAATGAAGTGAAACACATGCCGGCCAGTCAAGTGTCCTGAGCAGTAGTGCTGGGCTAGCAGGACTCCGGTGATCCAGGCTGTAGCGGACTACTATCGCTCAGAAGCACTAGACTACATTTCCCCATATGATAGGCTGCCAAGGATAAACAACTAGATAGTCGGATCCCACACATACCAAGCATTTCAATCATACACACAATATGCTCGATATGTGTGAATACAACATGGCATCACAACATAACTCTACAACTCAAGTATTAATTCATTAGGCTCCGAAGAACCAGATATTACAAGCATGGGTCTCATGACCCAACAATCATAGCATACAAATCAAACACATGCGGAAGCTTAACATGTCTGAGTACAGACATCTATAAATGAAAAAGGCTAAGAAGCCTGACTATCTACCAGATCCTGTCGAGGGCACAAGATCGTAGCTGAGGTATCAAGCTAAACGTCGAAGTCCACGGGGAACTACTAGCGAGACTGAAGTCTCTCTGCAAAACATAAATTAAGCAAACATGAGTACAAAGGTACTCAGCAAGACTTACATCAGATCTAAACTACATATGCATCGGTATCAACAAGGGGGGGTGGTGGAGTTTAACTGCAGCAAGCCAGCTTTGACTCAGTGGCTAACCTGAACTACGATTGCAAGCAACTCTTTTGAGGTGGCGCACACGAGTCCACATATTCACCATTCAATACACCACTATGGATCCGCTCCCGTCTCCCTATGAGAAGGCCATCCATAGCACTCACACTTATCTTGCGAGTTTTAGAGTATCCACTTTCACTTGTCTATGAACTGTTATAGGCAACCCAGAAGTCCTTTACCGTGGACACGGCTATTCGAATAGATCATTTATAACCCTGCAGGGGTGTACTTCGTCACACATGTTTCCACCACTTAGCGTCTGCACACGACATGTGCTCGGCAGACTTCAAGCGAAAGCCGACGTGGGTGTAGACCACGACCTGACTAACCACACAAGTCTCTAGTCCAGGTTTATCGCCTATTCGGGTTCCATCCGCGAGGAGATCCGGCCGGAGTTTCGCTCACAGCCCCAAACGATGTGTGCAGGGTTCCCGAGACACCAAACGGGCGCCCGGTACACCGTGCCACAGTGTATCTACCGCATCATAGCCCACCCCTAGGGTCAGCGCTACGCACGGCCGCCAACACATATCCTATAAACACCAGAAACTAATTGCAACTCCTGGACAGAGGACGAGAGGGGTCAGTAAGTCGAGCGGGGTCATATTTCAGGGCCCAACGTGTGGTAGTAGCTGTTTCATGGATCACAAACACAGAACTCAGTTCCTGAGGACGGTTTCAATGAGACAACCCACCATGTACTTCTACATGGCCTCTCACCGCTACCTTTACCAAATCGTGTTCACACACTTAGCTCTTAACAGTAGGACATGAATCGGATCTGACTCAACTCTAAGCAGTAGCAGGCATGACAACAAACATGAATGAGTAGGCACATCAGGGCTCAAACAACTCCTACTCATGCTAGTGGGTTTCATCTATTTACTGTGGCAATGACAGGTCATGCAGAGGATAAGGGGTTCAACTACCGCAGCAAGTAACAGATGAATCGTTGTTGTCCTAATGCAGTAAAAGAGAGCAGGAGCGAGAGAGGGGGATTGTACCGGAATGAACAAGGGGGTTTGCTTGCCTGGCACTTCTGAAGATCTCATTGGGTCTTCATCAGTGTCAACGATCACATCATCGGTACAACGTCTATCGAGAGGGGACAAATACCGGCAACAGGAGAAAGAAACACAATCAATGCAATGCACAATATGATGCATGATCATGGCATGTCAATATGCTGTGGTTTGAGCTAATGCAACTAGTTATGATTTAAATGAAGTTGGTTTGAGTACAAGATTCAAATTCCAACCCCATATATGATTATTTAAATGCCCTTTATTTGTTTTGTCCAAAACAGAGGACAAACATTATTCAAACATGCATGAAAATGGTACAGATGGATTCCTTGAATTTTTCTGATAATTTTACATATATAATTTATCTCATTTGGAGTTACGGTTGAATTTCTATGATTTTTAGAAGTTTTGGGCATTTTCTGAAATAAATAAATCATTTAAGATTTATTTAAATCCCAGAAAAGGATTACTGCGTCAGCATGACATCGTCATGACGTCAGCAGGTCAATGGGGCAGGGTCCAGGTCAAACCTGACCAGTGGGACCCACTGGTCAATGACCCAGTGACGGTTTGTCTCACAGACAGGTGGGGCCAGTCAACTGCCACATCAGCGTGGTCAACGCCGACGCGTGGGGCCACTGGGTTTTAACTAATCTTTAAACAAAAAATTAAACTAACCTAACTGGCACAGGGGCCCACATGGCAGTGGCTCTAGAGGTGGTTTAGCTGGGTCATTAGTGGCTAATGATGAGCCATGTCATCCGTCGCCGGAGTTTCGCCGGCGACGACCATTTCACGCGGCGGGGATCGTCGGGATCTCGCTACAGGCCACGGTTTGAGGCGGGGTTTGCTCCTACGGCTTCCTGGCATTCTCGCGCATCTAGTGGTGGTAGCGGCAGCAGCTGGGATGGCCGGGGTTGACGGCGGCGAGCACTTCCGCGGCGGCCGGAGTTCGGCACCTGCGGTTTTGGCGTTGTGGTGCACGGGAGGGGAAACTGATGAGTTCCACGTGCTCCTGGTGAGGTGTGGAGCACGTTGCCGTGCTCGGGAGTGAGCTGCGGTGGCTCTGGTCTCGTCTGCATCATCACCGGCGGCGAGGAGCTCACGGCTCCGGTGAAAAGAGCGGCCAGAGTGTGGGAACGAGTGCGGGGAGGAGGGGGAAAGGTGTGGGAGCTCACAACGATCTCGAGGGAGGACTCAGCAGGCTCGGGGACGCTTCTACAACGGCGAATTGACGACGGCGATCTCCGAGCACCGGAGATGAAGACGACGACGCTCGGGTCGACTGGGGCCTCCTCTGGTCGCGTGCTTCGGGTGTGTAGCTCAACGGGGTCAGGGCGGAGCCCAGGGACGCGGAGAGGGAGCGAGGGGGTGGCTGTGGACGCGGTGGCAGCCAACGGCGGCGACGGCGCGTTCGGGTGTGCGAGAGAGATAGCGAGGGAGAGATGGAGGGGGAGAGTGAGGAGGTCAGGGGGGTCCAGACGGCAGCGGCGTGTCGTTGGCGGCATCGCGCTGGCCAGGGGAGGCCAGGCAGGCAGCTGCGTGCCGGCGTGCGCGGGCGCCGTGCTCGGCCTTGCCTCTACCAGTAGGCAGAGGTTGAAGACAAGGATGCTCCTGGTGGGCTGGGCTGGCCAGCTGGGCCAGCCGGGTGGGCCTTGGTGGGCTGCACAGGTAGGTTAGGTAGGTTTCTCTCTCTCTGTTTTTTTATATACTGTTTTTCTATTTTTTGCAGGTTTGTTTTGAATTTGGTTTTGAAGCCAAATCAATTGTGTTGCTTCTGGAAATATTTTTAGAAGCTAAAGGAATTAAACCAAAGCTCCACAAAAATATTTCAGAATTATTGGACCTATATTTATTTAATAGTAAATATAAATCCAATTCAAATAGCTATTGATTTAATTCAAATGCCCAGAATAAATATTTCTGTGAATCCAAAAATATTGGTTTGAATTTTACCTCTTGCCAATATTTTTATAGCTTAACAGGAACATTTTATTGGGTTATTTGAAGCAATTTTTAATGTTGATCATTTTTTTTTGAATGATGTCTGAGGCTTTCAGCTTTCCCCAATTCAACTTTCAAAAATTTAGACATGATGCAACACCAGATGCTAGCACTAGGCATTAATAGAACTAGGGATGTGACAACTCGCCCCCACTAAACAAGAATCTCGTCCCGAGATTCAAGACGTGAGGTAAGAAGGAAGGGGGGGTTCACAAGACTATCGCAGTCTTCTCGATCCAACTGCCCTTCCCGAGGATGTTGATTCATTTCGTCATCTTGATCTTGAGGTCTTTGCTTTCGGGATCTTCATCCAGCATGATGATGGCAGAAAGAAATTCTACAGAAATCGATCTCCTCGGAGATCGAGCACTCAAGATCAACTCATGGAGTGAGACATAGAAACATCTCGCGAACTGAGACACGAAACACACAACAGGGGTGATGGGAAGAAGCGGATGATAAAGGTTCAAATTTGGTAGGCAACAATTCCATGCCTAAATAGATGGTGAGGGGGTTTCAAAGTAGCGAGAAGTTATGTTGCCCATAATACCATAACGAGACATCTTAAGGAAAGTGACTCGCATAAATATTCCCTTAAGTGGCAAAAAGAATTACTTTTGATTCGGAGATCGTTGGAACTCTTCATACCAGCTTAAGGCAATTTACAATTGATCGTTTGAGATAGCTTGAAGAGCTGGCATACTTGGACTAGGATGGATGATGTGGACTACCTTGTTGAAGACAACACAATGGATGATTTTTGCTTATCATCGGAAATGGATGGGACCTATGGTAAGTCCACTTTTGAAGATAATCCTGATCAGCAGCTACCGAGGTGCAAGCTGGGAACAAAATGCAAATGTTGGGAATGATTCTAGTAACTGGGGAGAAGGTTCACCGGCAAAGGTGATTCCACCAATCGGATGGCTATCGAACAACTGAGAGAACGGAGGCACATTCCAGTTAACGACAACATCAGAACCTAGTGCCTGAGCGTGCTTTCAAGAACTTGAGCATTTCCATACTCGTCAAGGTCGTACCAGCATCCATGTCAAGGATCCTGGCAACACAACATGCTACCATGATGAATAATGGTGGAAGATGCAGATGCAAAGGAAGATAACACTTTCTCAGATTTCACCTTAGCGAAGCCAAGGAAACAAAATCTGGATGATCGACCGAGAGACATTTAGCACTCCGCTTCTAATGTTATCCTTGATGTACTGGTTACCACGGTCATGCTTTAAGCATCGGCATAGCCACCAAGTAGTGGTCGGACTTCGGAATACAATAGATCCATAAGGAACAACTTCAGGAGTAAATCCTACGAAATCCTCATGGGAAGGTGGCCAACTTTCTTCAATCGAGATACTACAATAATAGGTCTTCCGGCTGGATGTGTTGGCCACGACATCCACTTTACCGTTTATCGAGAGACCAGTATTATAGTTCTTGGAAAATGCTCCAACCATCATATCTGCCTGAGATTCTGATTTGGTTGGTGTCAGGATATTCCAAATTCATGGAGTCTAGAAAGGAAAATGAAGGTTTGCAACACAAATCGACGAGATGACATTGCGAGATTCTCAGGGAATGAACTACGGTAGTAAGCTCCAAAACATGAGCCGGTTCTGCTAAACACATGTGAACACGATGTCCCAGACAAGCATGACCACATGGTAGCCTTATAATAAAACACTACCGAGTTCAGGTGGGGAACCATTATCGAGGATAACAAAGTCCTAACATAAGTCATGATTCTTAGGAAGGAACTTCTTCTCCTTGAACAAATCAATCAGTGGCTTGGTGTGCTAGGGATACATATAGAATGAAGATGATCAGTCTATCAGACCATAGAATACTTCGCACGTGCATGACTGTCTTGGGACGATTCCAAAGGAAGCAAAAACAACTTTCTCGAATTCACGGCGGCAACTTACAGCAGATGCACATGAATTAGAAGAAGTCACATCTTTCAACCGGACATATGCTTCATGATCGGGACATGAGGGCAATGCTTATAAAGTTTCCAACACTAGCTGGATGTTCAACACAATCATGGAGGAGACAAAATGCCGCTGATGGGCTCAACAGCAACTCATCGAAATTTCCATATCACTGGACTTCCACCACTATGTGAACAATGTGATAGTATTGGTCAGACCAAAGATATAATGGTGTATGCTCGAGGGACAACCGCAAGTAGGACAACATTACGAACATCGTTGGTTTTGATTTGATTTGACGATAACCCACACTCAAATCAAGGTTTGGACAAGATAATTGATACAACAACTCATCACGGGGACCAATTGGTGAAGATATCATCTTTCTTCAACACACACACACACACACAAGGATATCCCTTAGGGATGAACTAAGTCGGACAAGTTCTCATCTTCTAACTCTCCAAGTTGTTGTTAAGCTTAACCAACTAGCTCAGGGGTATCCAACACAGATTCTTGGAGAAAAATGGTTTATTGAAAAACCAACTTGATCACGAACTCAACATAACGGTCAGGTGACAACCTGGTAACACTTCCGAGAAGATATTCGGAAAATCACGAACCACCGGTATGTTACTAAGCTCGAGAACAACCTTGCTTTTCAAGGCAAGACGATATGATCGATAGAGCAAGGGTTTGGCAAAATCCTAACCCATTGATCGAAGTGTGCACCAGAAAATAAGGATTAGGTAGCACAATCAGTCTTAGAATGATAATTTGATAACCAACACGCTAAGAATGAGGATAGTGTCCATTAACTACCAAGCAACGGGGTTGCTAGGAGTATTGATTTCACACATCACGGTTCACTTGTCGGCTTTTCGGTTACGACAACACGGGACCGAGGAATGAAGAATGATGGTAAGAAGTATCACTGCGTCAAGAATTCATGAGAGATGTGCAATTTTCACGACGCTCTTGACATAAAGTGGGTAATACTTCAGGGTAGAATAGAACCAAAAGCTGGATTGGCGTTTTGATCTGCGGAATACAACCACTTTGACCCGATCCGAGAAATGGATGAGGTACTGGAGTTTGTTTCTCCTAGTCATTCCAAATAGAATGGCTTGACGGACCACAGAAGTAAAAGGCACGGATGAACATGAATGCACGACTACTTCTGTCTATCAGGTGATAGACGAAGGTCGGAATATAACTGAAGGGGGGGAACAACTCAAGGAACATATAACTTTCTGAGCTGTGGAGGCATAGATTAGTATGTCGAGCAAAGCTCAACATATTTCTTCCAGATAACCCATGCAGAAAAGGTAGAACTGGCAGAGCCACAATATAGAATGGAGAACTCATCAAGAGCACTCTGTCGTGACCTTTTGGTTCAAAAGAACTTCTGCCATAAGTGGTTCGTAGTATTTGGAAGAGGAAAATACCACGGACCTCGAGGTCTATCACAAGGTTTACTAATGTCCTAAGGAACTAGCAAACACTATCAACATGAAGTAGGTAGGGTGAGTCTCGGGTTCAAAACCCAGGAATGGAATGCCTACTAACTAAATGGCATCACGGGATGCTTTTGAGAATAATGGCCAGAATCACACACTGGGAACACAAAACATGGCTAGATTACTAGGTGGCACTCTAAGACATCTAGGGTCATAATAATAATTCCAACATATATGTCGAGGCAAAAGAATACCCCAACTGACAAGTAGTGTGATTAATCTGGCCCAAATGGACATCAAGAACAGGGGAAAGGGTTTGCAAATGCATCAGACTATTTAGAAAGCTGGGATGACTCGGACAGCATAACGGCTATAAGTGCTCAAAATGATTTGAGACATCCTGCAAAATGGTGGCATAACCACTCAGAAGCACAAAATCAAGGTTCGAAACCAACTATGAACACACAGAAGTAGTAGAAACTGAACTGGTCTTAAATCCAACAATCTTAGGCAACTACGGTTTAGTAACACGTCATCCTGATAGATAGATGAGAAGGCCTAATTCTTAATCCCCGTAGAAAAGAAGAGGTTGACTCCGATCAGAAGGGCATAGGGTAAAGGAGTAAAAAGAGCCTTACGTTCCCTTCCACAAACAATTCCCTTACATAACTAAAGCATTTCTAGACTCAACTTCGACCAGTTTGGCTTGGTAATCCTACAGGCAGTCAGGCTCTGATACCAACGCTGTCGGGACCCCGATCCTAGGTCACACCGATCTAGCATGTAACACATCATATCACTTTGTGGCCTCACGCACGGTATTTCCACGGGTGCCACCTTACCTGGCCCGGGACCATTTGCGCCTTTTGGCTCACGTATATGATAGTGTCGCTAGCATCCATATGACAAAGAACCCGGGCCGACATGGCTAGTCGTGAACCCAAAGCGGCACTACCCCATGGGGACAGGCATACATGAATCAACCTCGAGCATGTCGGTCAACAACGTGTGAATCTGGGCTGTAGCACTGGGCTAACAGGACTCCGGTAACCCGGGCTGTAGCAGGCTAGGCAGGACTCCGGATGTCACCGCGTGACATTTCCCCGAAGGGACAGACATAGGAACGAAGTGAAACACATGCCGGCCAGTCAAGTGTCCTGAGCAGTAGTGCTGGGCTAGCAGGACTCCGGTGATCCGGGCTGTAGCGGACTACTATCGCTCAGAAGCACTAGACTACATTTCCCCATATGATAGGCTGCCAAGGATAAACAACTAGATAGTCGGATCCCACACATACCAAGCATTTCAATCATACACACAATATGCTCGATATGTGTGAATACAACATGGCATCACAACATAACTCTACAACTCAAGTATTAATTCATTAGGCTCCGAAGAACCAGATATTACAAGCATGGGTCTCATGACCCAACAATCATAGCATACAAATCAAACACATGCGGAAGCTTAACATGTCTGAGTACAGACATCTATAAATGAAAAAGGCTAAGAAGCCTGACTATCTACCAGATCCTGTTGAGGGCACAAGATCGTAGCTGAGGTATCAAGCTAAACGTCGAAGTCCACGCGGAACTACTAGCGAGACTGAAGTCTCTCTGCAAAACATAAATTAAGCAAACGTGAGTACAAAGGTACTCAGCAAGACTTACATCAGATCTAAACTACATATGCATCGGTGTCAACAAGGGGGGGTGGTGGAGTTTAACTGCGGCAAGCCAGCTTTGACTCAGTGGCTAACCTGAACTACGATTGCAAGCAACTCTTTTGAGGTGGTGCACACGAGTCCACATATTCACCATTCAATACACCACTATGGATCCGCTCCCGTCTCCCTACGAGAAGGCCATCCATAGCACTCACACTTATCTTGCGAGTTTTAGAGTATCCACTTTCACTTGTCTATGAACTGTTATAGGCAACCCAGAAGTCCTTTACCGTGGACACGGCTATTCGAATAGATCATTTATAACCCTGCAGGGGTGTACTTCGTCACACATGTTTCCACCACTTAGCGTCTGCACACGACATGTGCTCGGCAGACTTCAAGCGAAAGCCGACGTGGGTGTAGACCACGACCTGACTAACCACACAAGTCTCTAGTCCAGGTTTATCGCCTATTCGGGTTCCATCCGCGAGGAGATCCGGCCGGAGTTTCGCTCACAGCCCCAAACGATGTGTGCAGGGTTCTCGAGACACCAAACGGGCGCCCGGTACACCGTGCCACAGTGTATCTACCGCATCATAGCCCACCCCTAGGGTCAGCGCTACGCACGGCCGCCAACACATATCCTATAAACACCAGAAACTAATTGCAACTCCTGGACAGAGGACGAGAGGGGTCAGTAAGTCGAGCGGGGTCATATTTCAGGGCCCAACGTGTGGTAGTAGCTGTTTCATGGATCACAAACACAGAACTCAGTTCCTGAGGACGGTTTCAGTGAGACAACCCACCATGTACTCCTACATGGCCTCTCACCGCTACCTTTACCAAATCGTGTTCACACACTTAGCTCTTAACAGTAGGACATGTTTACACACCTCCGATTCATCCCCGATGAATCGGATCTGACTCAACTCTAAGCAGTAGCAGGCATGACAACAAACATGAATGAGTAGGCACATCAGGGCTCAAACAACTCCTACTCATGCTAGTGGGTTTCATCTATTTACTATGGCAATGACAGGTCATGCAGAGGATAAGGGGTTCAACTACCGCAACAAGTAACAAATGAATCGTTGTTGTCCTAATGCAGTAAAAGAGAGCAGGAGCGAGAGAGGGGGATTGTATCGGAATGAACAAGGGGGTTTGCTTGCCTGGCACTTCTGAAGATATCATTGGGTCTTCATCAGTGTCAACGATCACATCATCGGTACAACGTCTATCGAGAGGGGACAAATACCGACAACAGGAGAAAGAAACACAATCAATGCAATGCACAATATGATGCATGATCATGACATGTCAATATGCTGTGGTTTGAGCTAATGCAACTAGTTATGATTTAAATGAAGTTGGTTTGAGTAAAAGATTCAAATTCCAACCCCATATATGATTATTTAAATGCCCTTTATTTGTTTTGTCCAAAACAGAGGACAAACATTGTTCAAACATGCATGAAAATGGTACAGATGGATTCCTTGAATTTTTCTGATAATTTTACATATATAATTTATCTCATTTGGAGTTACGGTTGAATTTCTATGATTTTTAGAAGTTTTGGGCATTTTCTGAAATAAATAAATCATTTAAGATTTATTTAAATCCCAGAAAAGGATTACTGCATCAGCATGACATCGTCATGACGTCAGCAGGTCAACGGGGCAGGGTCCAGGTCAAACCTGACCAGTGGGACCCACTGGTCAGTGACCCAGTGACGGTTTGTCTCACAAACAGGTGGGGCCAGTCAACTGCCACGTCAGCGTGGTCAACGCCGACGCGTGGGGCCACTGGGTTTTAACTAATCTTTAAACAGAAAATTAAACTAACCTAACTGGCACAGGGGCCCACATGGCAGTGGCTCTAGAGGTGGTTTAGCTGGGTCATTAGTGGCTAATGATGAGCCATGTCATCCGTCGCCGGAGTTTCGCCGGCGACGACCATTTCGCGCGGCGGGGATCGTCGGGATCTCGCTACAGGCCACGGTTTGAGGCGGGGTTTGCTCCTACGGCTTCCTGGCATTCTCGCGCATCTAGTGGTGGTAGCGGCAGCAGCTGGGATGGCCGGGGTTGACGGCGGCGAGCACTTCCGCGGCGGCCGGAGTTCGGCACCTGCGGTTTTGGCGTTGTGGTGCACGGGAGGGGAAACTGATGGGTTCCACGTGCTCCTGGTGAGGTGTGGAGCATGTTGCCGTGTTCGGGAGTGAGCTGCGGTGGCTCTAGTCTCGTCTGCATCATCACCGGCGGCGAGGAGCTCATGGCTCCGGTGAAAAGAGCGGCCAGAGTGTGGGAATGAGTGCGGGGAGGAGGGGGAAAGGTGTGGGAGCTCACAACGATCTCGAGGGAGGACTCAGCGGGCTCGGGGACGCTTCTGCAACGGCGAATTGACGACGGCGATCTCCGGGCACCGGAGATGAAGACGACGACGCTCGGGTCGACTGGGGCCTCCTCTGGTCGCGTGCTTCGGGTGTGTAGCTCAACGGGGTCAGGGCGGAGCCCAGGGACGCGGAGAGGGAGCGAGGGGGTGGTTGTGGACGCGGTGGCAGCGAACGGCGGCGACGGCGCGTTCGGGTGTGTGAGAGAGATAGCGAGGGAGAGATGGAGGGGGAGAGTGAGGAGGTCAGGGGGGTCCAGACGGCAGCGGCGTATCGTTGGCGGCATCGCGCTGGCCAGGGGAGGCCAGGCAGGCAGCTGCGTGCCGGCGTGCGCGGGCGCCGTGCTCGGCCTTGCCTCTGCCAGTAGGCAGAGGTTGAAGACAAGGATGCCCCTGGTGGGTTGGGCTGGCCAGCTGGGCCAGCCGGGTGGGCCTTGGTGGGCTGCACAGGTAGGTTAGGTAGGTTTCTCTCTCTCTGTTTTTTTATATACTGTTTTTCTATTTTTTGCAGGTTTGTTTTGAATTTGGTTTTGAAGCCAAATCAATTGTGTTGGTTCTGGAAATATTTTTAGAAGCTAAAGGAATTAAACCAAAGCTCCACAAAAATATTTCAGAATTATTGGACCTATATTTATTTAATAGTAAATATAAATCCAATTCAAATAGCTATTGATTTAATTCAAATGCCCAGAATAAATATTTCTGTGAATCCAAAAATATTGGTTTGAATTTTACCTCTTGCCAATATTTTTATAGCTTAACAGGAACATTTTATTGGGTTATTTGAAGCAATTTTTAATGTTGATCATTTTTTTTGAATGATGTCTGAGGCTTTCAGCTTTCCCCAATTTAACTTTCAAAAATTTAGACATGATGCAACACCAGATGCTAGCACTAGGCATTAATAGAACTAGGGATGTGACAGGGGGACCCCCCATCCATCGCATAGGGAAGCGCACCCGGCGCCCTCCTCAGGCAGGGCTCGGGGGTTCTCACCTGGAGGGCCACCGACCTAGCCAGGGTCACGAGGGAGGCGCTTGGGCACCATGTGGAAGCGTGCTTCGCAGCACGTTTCCACCGGGAAGGAGCCAGGCGAGGAGGGTCAGACTAGCAGGAGTTCATTGACAAGGCCATTCAAGAACTACATGAGATAAGGATCATGAGAGGTTGCCGCCGCCTACCAGCTGTGGCCTCACATCCAGGCGAGGATGGTGGGCTGCGCGCCTGCGTCGACGTACCAGGGCTCAATCAGATCGCCACAACGGAGCATCTCTGGCCCTCACGAGTGGGGCGCTGCAGGGGTCCACCCCACAGCTATGTTCGCATGCCCTATGGCCTGCCGAGCATGGCTGCGGCGTACCAGTGCCTCATGAGGGGCATCATGGAGGCTCAGGAAGACAGGCGTTCCGCGGCCTTGGCGGAGATGAAGACAGCTCGCGAGGAGTCACCAGTGCCTCCGGAGCCTCCCAAGGCCCCGGGGCCTGAGGGCTCGTGAGGATAGGCTTCTGCAGCCTGTCAAGTCTGCTGCACCAACGCCACTACGTCGACGACATCCACAGGTGACATCTTTCAAGTTCCGTTCTCAGCTGGGAGCACCCTCCCAGGGTTGCATCACTCCCAGGCCGCGTGGGTCCATCCCTGCGGCATGTATCCCCTTTTACCTTTAAGTCGTTAGTTTGCCTTGTTGGGGGCGCCCCTCGGGCTGCATCATCCCCAAGCCGCTCGGGCCAGACCCAGCGGCGTGTACCTCCCTCGCGTTTATTTCCGACTATGCATTGCCTATCACGCTTAACTGCATGGTGCCTGCCCGCGGCATCCTTTCTTCTCCATGTCGACCACTTGCACGTTAAAGGGGGGGTGCCTGAGCATCGCGACTCAGGGCTCTTACTGGCTCTCCAGCCCTCACCCTCTGGCCTTGTCCATGGCATCGCGACCTGGCATACCAGCGATGGCTGAGACAAGCTCGAGGGCCCGGACCCGAGGACGTAGAGTACCGGCACCTAACCAAATTTTGCAGGGACACATCTCAAGATACGGCCCAGTGCCAGGCGCAACCGGCCTAGAGGTAGGGCCTCGTGAGTCCCACACTGGCTCACGGGTGCCCAGATACACCTCACCTAGCCCTACTGTGTCGGCCACATGTCAGGGCGGGGCTGTACACACCCCGGGGGCTCCTCCCGGAGGGGAGCCCCCTCCCACGTACCAGTGGAAGAACCATGCTCCGCGCTGGCTGACGACACTGCCGAGGCGCGGCTATGCCCATACACATACGGAAGCGCTATGCTCCGCGCTGGTCTCTCCCCGAGCGGAGCCAAGGTATGAAGGCCGTTTGCGCGTCAAGGGGGACCCCTGAGCATCGCGACTCAGGGGCCTAACTGGTCCCGTAGCCCCTCACTCCTTAGTTCCGAAAGGCTATGCTGGGTGAGGTACGCGTGGGGCCGGGCTCTGCAGACGTAGAACGGTAGCCCCGCTTACATCGCACCTCATCACCCGCTGTTTGTGCGTCAAGGGGGACTCCTGAGCATCGTGACTCAGGAGCCTAACTGGCTCCGTAGCCCCTCACTCCTTAGTTCTGAAAGGCTATGCTAGGTGAGGTACGCGCGGAGTCGGCTCCGCAGACGTAGAACAGAAGATACACCTACATCGCGCCTCCCTACTTGTTGTTCGCACGCCAAGGGGGACTCCTGAGCATCGCGACTCAGGAGCCTAACTTGTCACGTAGCCCCTCACTCCTTTGGTCATGTCCTGGTTTCCGGTCGGGGCTAATGCTGGGTGAGGCACGCGCGGGGCCGGGCTCTGCCGGCGCAGAACACGAGCAAGTAGGGAAGAAAAGCATAAAATTCAAGGAACTTAAAAGCAAATATTACAGTCCATACTGTCGTCTCAATACCAAACGCAAGTTTAAATGCCTCCCCAAGGCGTGGTGCATGTGCAGGAATTGAAAGAAGAATAGGGATGGAACGGAGTCACTTGTCGGCGGTGAAGCTGTGCGGAGCGGCTTCGCCTCATGGAGCAGCGGGGCCGGCAGCGCCTTGCCTTGGCTTGGTGCTGAAGGCCCGGAACTTCCTCAGTAGCGCCTCCGCGCGCCCCTTCACGGCTTCGATGGCGGCGGCAGCACCCTCGCCGCTCACCGGTTCCAGCAGGCCATCGAGGTCGGCGTTGGGATCACAAAGGTAGACGTGGGCGAAGACCCGCGTCAGCGCAGCAGAAGACAAGACATGTGCCTCGGCCTCGGCCGCGGGGCCGATGCCAAGGGCGACGTCCCCAAGGGCCTTAACCAGGAAGGGAAGCAGCTTGGCGGGGCCGTCCCGTCACCGGCTAGCAGGCTGTCCAGGCCGCTCTCGTAAAGCATCTTTAGCGAAGCACGGGCATCTTTCTCCATGTCCGCGAAGGCCACGCGATCCTCGGCAAGAACTCGGGCCTTGGCGTCCAGCTCGGCCTTCGTCACCTCCAGCTCCTTCTTCAACGCGCCTAGGTGGTCGCGGCGCTTCTTAAGCCTGGCCTCCTGGTCCTCGAGCGCCGCCTCACGCGCCTTCGTCCCCTTCTCCAGCTCTTGGCGCAGGCGGACCTCCTCCGCAAGCTGGCCCCTCGGTCCTTGCAGCTCGTCCTCCAGCGCCTTGCAACGGTCGCGGACTTCAACCACCTCTCCCAGGGCCTCGTCTCGAGCAGCCTTCGCCTCGAGGGTGGCCTCCCTCTCTCCGTCACATGACGTTGAGGCCTGAACCAGCGCCGCTCAAATTGAAGCATCAGAGCGAATCCACCCCGAAGCCAGTTCCAGGCGCCCGGCCACCAGGCGAGGGTCGACGCCGAGAAGATCCTGCCGCAGCCGGTCCAGTTCGGCGATGGCACGCTCCAAGATGGAAGAAGGAGGCGTAGAAACGTCGGTGCGCCCCAAGACAACAGGAGGAGCCGGGGAAGTAACGATCAGTGGAATGGGAGGAGAAAGTAGCGGCAGCGAGGCCGCAGTGTCCTGAGGCGGAGTCCGCTGCGCCTCCACAGCCGTAGCAGCAGGGCCAGACGAGGGCACCTCCGGAGTCACTTGGGCCATGGGGGCTGAGCTCGCCCCAGCCAGCTCAGCCAAGCCTCGCAAGGATGCACGGGCAGGAGAGGCCCACGCGTCACAATCTCCCTCCCCCGCAGGCAAAGGCGTCACCGCAGATGAGACTTCGGGGGCGCTGTTCGGCTTCTTCGCCGCGGGCGCCAGCCTGTTCAAGATAAGCAATCATCAAGCCTCGTCGGCGGAACAAGAAACAAAAGAGCAAGGATCCAGCACTTATGGGTCTTCGCCGGCGAGCTCGGGCAGCCTCCGGCCTAACTTGAAGCCTGACAGCCGGTTGGAAGGGTCGACCTCGGAAGCAGAAGACGCGTCCACGGTTCGCCCCGGAGTCAGGATGGACCTGCGGGAGATCAGCCCGGTCCTGTCCTTCTTCAGGATCGCGGGCGAGCTCCCGCTACCTAGAACGTCATCATCATCGTCATCATCATCATCATCGCTCGGCGAAAGGCGGAGAGTGCGGGACACGCGCCGGGAGAGGGGAGCCCTCGACTCTCCATTAGTCGCCCCAGAGTCGGGCCCCTCTCCCCGCTCCTCTTCCCCCTCCTCATCGCTGGAGTCGCCGGAGGGCACATCCACCGGACCTTCAGAAGCCACCGCGGGCACGAGCCCGTCCCTGTTAAAAACAGGCATGGACTTCACCACCCGCTTCCAGTCGTCACGAAGGAACAAGGGCTTGGGAGCATCCTTCAACCTTGCCACCTCGCCCCCGACCAGAGATTGGAGGACCGTGGTGACATCCTCTTCGTCCACAGCCTCGGGGCTCGGATGAGGCCTCCACATCGGAGGAGAGTACTGCCGGAGCGGAGACAGCTGGTGCTCCAGGAACTCCTTCAGCAGCGACGCACCGGTCAACTTCGCCGCCGCCATGTTGGCCGGCCTCAGGTCCGCGTCCATCTTCTCCAACACCAGTTTCGCGCAGGGGTCCATGAGCTCCGCTCGGCACCATTCGCTGGAGCTCGCGGGTTGCTCCGTGGGCAAGATCAGCCAAGGGTGGATGCGCCCGGCATCTGCCAAGACCCACTTGCTCCTGAAGCCCTCAACCCTCTTCCCGGGACTCGAGATGGCAATGGTTCTGCCATACGCGACGCAGCCCGCGCACGCAGAAAGAGAGCTGCCGGAGACCCGGAGGGAGAAGTAGTGGCGCAGCAGGGCCACCGAAGGCTGCACCCCTACGTGGGCCTCGCAGTAGTAAGCGAAGATCGCCAGAAGGAGGACAGAGTTGGGGTGGAGATGTAGAGCCTGCAAGTCGTAATGGCGGAGGAGGGAGAAGAAGAACTCGGAGAAGGAAGGCACCAAGCCCACAGCAATGGAGCTTGCAAAGAGAGGGTAAAAGGTGCTCCCTCGGTCCTAGGGGGTGGCGGGGCCGGCCTTGAACACCTCCGTCCCGTTGACGCCCTGCGCTGTCGCCATCCGGCATAGCCGGGCAAGGCTCGCCTTGGACACATTCGGCGGGTCCAGAGCAGGGGAATACCAAGCTTTGGCCGGAGGTTGGCGAGGCGCCATGGCTTCCTAGGTCGCGCGGCCGGAGTAGATCTGGAAGTTTAGAGGAAGAAAGGGAAGGCGCAAGAAAGGGGATCTGAGCAGCGACCGGAGAGAGCAAAGGGCAAAGCCTAGGCAGATGTCACTCCTTTACCACCCTGCACGGTTGCTAAAGCACCCACGTCCAGTCAACCGCCACGCGGCACCCAAGGCCGCAGGCTGTTAGGGCCCGCGGCGCTTCGTCCTTGCCCTTTCGCCTCTCGGCATGGCCAAGCCCATGCACGCCTTGGGCCCGGGGGCTACTGTCGGCGTTCTGGGAACGGGGGTCCCCAGACTTGCCTGCCCGCGGCCTGCGGCGTGGCTCAAGTGGGGGCCCAACATGGCCCATCTTCACCAACACAAGACTCAAGACCCACGCGCGGGGCCAAGCCTCACGAGGCGGACGACATGGCGCATCCTCAGGCGCAGCCTCCTCAGGCTGGCTCACGAGGAGACGGAGATATCAAGGCGGGGTACCTCACGAGGTGCCAGTGATGCAAGCCATGACGATCGAGGGTGCCAGGCGGGCGCCAGCGCGTGCAGCGTCCTTCTTTCCTCTTTGGTGCAAAGGGGGCCAGCACAGCCGCGGAGTACCGAGGCATCAGGCAAAGGTTGCCATTTCGGTGCAACAAGACCAGGACCAAGCGGACTATGAGACGGAGGTCACCATGGAGCCCAGCACGGCGTCACCGCAGATTCTTTCGCAGGCGAAGACCGCCTTTAGTCAGGATAAGAGTACTTGCTGTCCCCCTTCAAATTAGCCCGCCATTGTTGGCTCCCTTCCCACTCGATATTTGGGAAGAGGACCAGGGCCTCTATAAATAGGGACCGGCCACCCACGTGGCAGAGGGTTCGGTTTTCGGGAAGAGGCACACAAAGTAGAGGGTTCGGTTCGTCGTGTGGATCCGGCCAGCAAGTAGAGAGAGAGAGAGAGGTGACAGAACTCCTCCCAGCAGTTCATCGCCCCAGCTAAGAACAGACCCTCGCGAGGCAGTTCTTCCTTGTAGTGTTCATCACAATCAGCCACAAGAGGCAATCCATCCACCACACACTGGAGTAGGGTATTGCACCACAATGGTGGCCCGAACCAGTATAAATCTTGTGCCTCTTGTGTGATTCCTTTAGTAGTTTAGATCTCTGTGAGACGGGGAGGTTGAGGACGTGATTTCCGTGCGCACCCAAGTGTTCGAACCTTAAGGGTCTGCCGGAACCCGAAATCCGACAGCTCGGGCGTGGCGAGGTTTGACATGTCCGAATAGGTAGGCGTCGTCTCGTGTCGAAACATGCTTTCACGATCCATAGATCGGTCTTGTGTGTCCTACTCTATTGTCCAAGTTTCTCTGCAGGTCGTTTGGGTAATCGTGACCTGCGTTGTTCCTGCCTTTATAGTGAGGTGGGCCGGTCTAGTGTTCGGCTTGAGTTGCCTCTTTATCCGGACAGAGATGCCAGCGACCTGCCGCATTGTGTGACGATAGTATGGGCTCCAACGCCCCGTCATCGGACTGGTATAGGATCTGTGCTTTGGGTAGCTTTTGGCTAGGCCACTAAGGCCGTATTCTTTGGCGACCAGGACTTTGGTCCGTCTGTCATTGAGTAGGTCTTGGTCAGCTTGAAGCTGCTGCTGCTTCTTTTTCAGGCTCCTTGCCATAGCTATCAGCCTGCGCTTGAAGAGCTCCTGCTCGAGGGGCTCTTCGGGTACGATGAAGTCTTCGTCGCCGAGGCTTGCCTTGTCTTCGGAGAGAGGAGGGTAGTTGTCGTCCTCCGAACCGTCGATGGGCGGGGCCTGTTCATCGGGGCTGGCTTGCCCGTTTTCCTGTTCCTCCTGCTCGAATATTGCTCCCACAGGGTCTTCATTGCTTTCGGCGCCATCCAGAGTACTATTTTCTCCAGTATCATCGTTGCTGCGGTGTGACTTGGGGCGGCGTTTGGGGCGCCGGAACTTAGACTATGTATCAGGAGTTTTAATTGGATCTCCCTTGTCCTTGCCGTGAGGCTTTTTAAGTGTATCGATCATGTACATGTCATATGAAGGGGTGGCCGTCCCACGCCTAATGACTGGCGGGTCTTGGCCTTGCTCCTTAATGGCATCGTCGTCTATACCGTCAATGTCTTCGGAGCCAGAAGCGGGCATGTCGGTTAAATCCTCGATAGTAGCTATGAAGTGGGTGGCGGGTGGGAAGCGAAATTTCCCATCATCGGCCTCTGGCTTGAACCGAACATAGTTCGGCTATGAGTCCTTCTCCAAGGACAAGTTCTTTAAAGAGTTTAGCACATCACCCAAAGGTGAGTGCTGGAAGATGTCTGCGGCGCTAAATTCGAAAATCAATAACCGGTCCAGCTCAGTGTCTGTAGGCGTACCTGGTACGGAACTTATAGCCGGAGACGAGTCCGGAGTTCCATTGATGCAAATATTGTCGGGTGCCGAGTCCGTGTGCGGCTCCAACGCCGCGGACTCTGTGGCCTCGGATGGCACGATCTGCTCTGGTTCTAAGGCCGTTGCAGCAACAAGGACCATCTCCTGGATGTGATCCGATGACAGATTTAAGTCATGTTCATCGGGGCGAGGGGGAGCGATCACTGCGGTCTCAAATCCATTGAAGATCAAGTCTCCACGGATATCCACGATGTAGTTCAAGCTTTCAAATCTGACCTGGTGGCCAGGGGCATAGCTATCGATCTGCTCCAGATGGCCAAGCGAGTTGGCCCGCAGTACGAAGCCGCCGAACACGAAAATCCGTCTGGGAAGGAAGGTTTCTCCTTGGACAGCGTCACTATAGACGATTGAAGGGGCCATCGAACCTTTCGTTGACGGCACAGTGGAACTCTCAATGAAAGCACCAATGTCGGTGTCAAAATTGGCGGATCTCGGGTAGGGGGTCCCGAACTGTGCGTCTAGGATCGATGGTAACAGGAGACGGGGGACCCTAGAAGCCTAGCCTGTATGACTATGGTAATGAATGTATCTATCCTTTCCGGACTAACCCCTCTGGTTTATATAGACACCGAGGGGATCTAGGGTTTACATAGAGTCGGTTACATAAGAAGGAATCTTCATAGTTGGTCTCCAAGCTTGCCTTCCACGCCAAGGAGAGTCCAATCCGTACATAGGTACAGTCTTCGGCCTTCATGTCTTCACAGCCCATCAGTCTGGCCCATGGATAACAGGTCGGATGCCCGAGGACCCCTTAGTCTAGTACTCCCTCAGTTGGCATAGGCTAGCAGTATGCGAATGGCTTGAAGCCTAGCCACCAGAGCAAATGTTTCATCGAAGTCAATCCCTTCAACTTGAGTGTATCCTTGAGCAACGAGATGAGCCTTGTTTCTGACAACTTGACCGTGTTCATCTTGTTTCTTGCGATAAATCCATTTGGTGCCTATGATATTGTGCTTGCGAGGATCGGGACGCTTGACCAGTTCCCACACATTGTTTAGTTCAAACTGTTGAAGCTCTTCTTGCATAGCTTGAATCCATTCAGGTTCCATGAAGGCTTCAGCAACTTTCTTGGGTTCAGATATAGAGACAAATGCAAAGTGCCCACAGAAATTTGCTAGCTGTGTTGCTCTTGAATGAGTGAGCAGACCAGGTGCATTGATGATATCGATTATCTTTTCAATCTGCACCTCATTTGCAACACGAGGATGTACTGGACGAAGACTTTGGTCTTGCTGATCATTGTCTTCATTGTCGGCATTGACTTCAGGCTGTGCATTGTCTTCGGGTTGATTAGGTGTAGAAATGATGAGTTCTTCTTTAGCCTGAGCCTCTGAAGGTATGATTTCTCCAGTATTCATAAGCTTGATGGATTCACTTGGTGAGACTTCATCTAGCACATTTGGCAGGTGCTCTCTTTGCGAGCCGTTAGTTTCATCGAACCGCACATCCACAGTTTCAACCACTTTAGAGTGAAAGAGGTTGAAGACTTTGTGGGAGTGCGAATCATTTCCGTAACCAAGCATAAAACCTTCATGTGCTTTTGGTGCAAATTTTGAAGTGTGATGCGGATCCTTGATCCAGCACCTAGCACCAAATACTCTGAAGTAGCTGACGTTTGGCTTCTTACCAGTCAGTAGCTCATAGGATGTCTTCTTTAGAAGCTTATGAAGATAAACACGATTGATGATGTGGCATGCAGTATCAATGGCTTCAGGCCAGAACTTCCTTCGAGTCTGGTACTCGTCAAGCATCGTCCGAGCTGTCTCAATGAGGGTTCCGTTCTTGCGCTCCAGGATGCCATTCTACCGAGGTGTGTATGGAGCTAAGAACTTATAACGCCCCATATGTAACCTTCCCAAATTGTACTCCAACTCTTGCCGTTTCCGGCATTAAGTTATATTTTATTCTCGGGTTTGGGTCTTTGTCTCCGTGTGTTGTTTTCGTTTTTCGTGCATCTCATATCATGTCATCACGTGCATTGCATTTGCATACATGTTCATCTCATGCATTCGAGCATTTTCCCTGTTGTCCGTTTTGCATTCCGGCGCTTCGTTCTCCTCCGGTGGCCATTTCTAGCTTTCTTTCGTGTGTGGGGATTAAACATTTCCGGATTGGACCGAGACTTGCCATGCGGCCTTGGTTTACCACCGGTAGACCGCCTGTCAAGTTTCGGGTGTTGGGCTGCAACACACACGAGGCCTTTTCGGTCCCTCGGTTAACCGTTGGAGTATCAAACGAAGTCCAAATGACCCGAAACTTGACAGGCGGTCTACCGGTGGTAAACCAAGGCCGCATGGCAAGTCTCGGTCCAATCCGGAAATGTTTAATCCCCACACACGAAAGAAAGCTAGAAATGGCCACCGGAGGAGAACGAAGCGCCGGAATGCAAAACGGACAACGGGGAAAATGCTCGAATGCATGAGATGAACATGTATGCAAATGCAATGCACGTGATGACATGATATGAGATGCGCGAAAAACGAAAACAACACACGGAGACAAAGACCCGAACCCGAGAATAAAATATAACTTAATGCCGGAAACGGCAAGAGTTGGAGTACAATTTGGGAAGGTTACATATGGGGCGTTACAGAACTCGTGAGTGATGCCCAATGTATCAAAATAAGTGTCTAGGCCGGTGTTCTTGAACTCTGTGCCATTGTCACTTCTGATGTGCTTGATCTTGATGCCATAGTTCATCATGGCATGATTTCTGAATCGTCTGAAGACATCCGGCACTTCATTCTTGTAGAGAATTATATGCACCCATGTATATCTTGAGTAATCATCAACAATGACGAAACCTTAGAGGCAAGCAGTGGTAGTAAGAGTATAGTAGTGAGTAGGGCCAAATAAGTACATATGAAGCAGCTCAAAGGGACGCGATGTCGTCATGATTGTCTTCGAGGGATGCTTGGCCCTTGTCATCTTTCCAGCTTCGCAGGCACCACACAGATGATCCTTCTTGAACTTGACGCCCTCGATGCCTATGACATGCTTCTTTTTCGCGAGAGTGTACAAGTTCCTTATGCCAGCATGCCCTAGCCTCCGATGCCAGAGCCAGCACTCTGAAGCTTTTGCTAGAAGACATATGGCCAACTGTGGTCATGCTGAGAAATCTACCATATACAAATTGTGCTTTCGATACCCTTCAAAGACTAGAGATTTTTCATATTCCATAAGCACAAGGCAACGATATTTTCCAAATATCACAATCATGTTCAAGTCACAAAGCATTGAGATAGACATTAAGTTGAAAACAAGGGATTCAACAAGCATCACTTTATCTATGTGCTAATCCTTTGAGATTGCAACTCTACCAAGAACTACCTTGCTTTTACCAGTGTCAGCAAATGTGATGTGACTCTTGTCAGATGGACGTAAGGTTGAGTCCATGAGAATACATATGATGATTGTGAAGGAATCCAGGAACAAAATACATAGTAAGACCATTTTGGCATTTTATCTTGCACCCACAAGATGTTTTAGGTCCCCGGCATAAGCATCAGACGCCTTTGATTTTTGGCTGGAGACCTTTCCCTGCAAAAGAGACTTAATCCTTCTTAACCACCCACATCTTTAGGGGTGGCTTAGAAGCAATGAGTCTAAGTGCAGCATCTCAGAACTTTAGCTTTGGAGCCCTAGCAAATAGCCTTGCAGGAGGAGAATAATACTCATAAGAATACGCAGAATAGTTCTTGGTCTTATGAACATAGCGGTTTGACGAAACACGCTCATATTCATAAGTCTGAGTATGGTTTCCCTGCAAAACATTGGCGTTAGGGTGACTCTGGTGAGTCCTCTGTCTGTATGAAGCCTTTGGACCATATGAAGCCTTTGGTCTGGGGTTTGTCTTCTTCCCAGGTGGTGTCATGATGACATTCACCTGAAGATTTTCAAGACAACTCTTGGGCACCCAGATCTTCTTCAAAGGGGGTCCATTCCTGCAGTTAGTACCAATATACCTAGCAGCCACTTCACCATTCTGATTCTTAAACAATTTATAGTTTGCATGAAAGGATTCATCAATGATAATAGGGTTAGCACAAGTGAAGCCAGATAAGGTAGATGGATCCACTGAAGGTCCCTTTGCAGCAACCCATGTGGTTTTGGGGTACTGCTCAGGCTTCCAGTAGGAACCATCAACATTCATTTTCCTCTCGAACCCAACACCCTCTTTCCTAGGGTTTTGGTTCAGAATCTATTTCTTGAGGACATCGCATAGTGTTTGATGCCCTTTGAGGCTTTTGTACATCGCTATTTCAAGCAATGTCTTCAACCTGGCATTCTCATCAGAAATAGTAGTGGTATCCTCAGAAGAGGGGTTAGTCTCCACATCAGCAGTTGAAGACATAGCAACAGTAGTAGCAGTAGAACATCCAGCAACAGAAGCAGCATTATCACGCTCAAGACATTTTAAACATGGTGGCTCAAAGTCTTCCTGAGCGGAACTTATCTATTGAGCGCGGCGTGACTCATTCTCCTTTTGAAGGTCTTCATGAGCTGATCTCAAGTTCTCAAGCTCTTGCTTCCTTTGAAGATAATCATAGGAGAGCTTTTCATGAGTAGTTGAGAGAGTTTCATGACGACTTTCAAGTCCCTCATACTTAACATGAAGACTTTTAATGTCTTCAATCAAGGACTGAGTTCGAGTCATTTCCGCATCCAACAGGTCATCGCTTTTGTCTAGCAACTTTTGAATATGTTCCATAGCATTTTGTTGTTCTGTTGCAATTTTAGCAAGTGTTTTGTAGCTAGGTTTAGATTCACATTCAGAGTCATCTTCACTTGAAGTTTGAAAGTAAGCATCGCGTGAGTGTACCTTGGCACCACATGCCATGAAGCAGTAGGTGGGAGCGGAGTCATCCTCATCATTAGCCTCGGGTTGGTGACGAGGCCATTGTCTTCAGTGTTGAAGATGTACTTGGCGACGTACGCTGAAGCTAGAGCCAGGCTTGCCACGCCTGAATCAGATTCCTCTTCAGACTCCACCTCCGCCTCCTCAGATGTAGACTCCTCCTCTGAATCCATCTCCTTGCCAACAAATGCACGAGCCTTGCTGGATGAGCTGTTCTTGTGTGATGAAGACTTCGTCGAAGATTTGGAAGAAGACTTGGAGGATTTCTTCTTCTTCTTCTCATCAGAATCATATTCCTTGCTCTTCTTCTTCTTCTTCTTGGTTTCATTGTCCCACTGAGGACATTCAGAGATGTAGTGACCAGGTTTCTTGCACTTGTGGCATGTTCTCTTCTTGTAGTCACTGGAGGAAGCTTCATCATTTCTTAATCTGGATCTCGAAGCTTGTCTGAAACCTGTCTTCTTGGTGAACCTCTAGATCTTCTTCACAAGCATAGCAACCTCCTTTCCAATGTCTTCAGGATCCTCAAGACTGCAGTCAGATTCTTCTTCAGATGAGGAAATGACCTTTGCCTTCAAAGCACGAGTTCGGCCATAGTTGGGACCATAGATATCTCTTTTCTCAAATTGCTGGAACTCATGTGTGTTGAGCCTCTCAAGTATGTCAGATAGATCGAGAGTCTCGAAGTCAGGGCGTCCTTGAATCATCAGGGCCAGGGTGTCGAATGAGCTATCGAGCGATCTTAGAAGTGTCTTGATGATTTCGTGCTTGGTGATCTCAGTGGCGCCGAGTGCACGAAGCCCATTGGTGATATCAGTGAGGCGATCAAATGTGAGCTGGACATTCTCATTGTCATTTCTCTTGAAGCGGTTGAAGAGGTTGCGGAGAACACTGGTCCTTGAGTATCTCTGGGTCGAGACACCTTCGTTGACCTTGGAGAGCCAGTCCCAGACTAGCTTCGCAGTTTCCAGAGCACTCACACAACCATACTGTCCTTTGGTCAGATGACCACAGATGATGTTCTTGGCAGTCGAGTCCAGTTGAATGAACCTCTTGACATCAGCAGAAGTGACACCTTCATCGACCTTGGGAACGCCATTCTTGATGACATACCAGAGGTCGACGTCAATGGCTTCAAGATGCATGCGCATCTTATTCTTCCTGTAGGGGTAATCAGTGCAATCGAAGACAGGGCACGCGGCGGAGACTTTGATTATCCCTGCAGTCGACATAGCTAAAACTCCAGGTGGTTAAATTGAATCACACAGAACAAGGGAGCACCTTGCTCTGATACCAATTGAAAGTGCTAGTTATCGACGAGAGGGGGTGAATAGGCGATTTTTACGTAAGTCTTCAAAACACGGGGGCTTTGAAGAAAAATGATAGAAATGAACCTATTGATATGCAACGGAAGGTAGACTGCACTAGACAAGCCATGGTCAAGTAAGCAATGAAGTGAAAACACGAAGACTATCAGCAGCTAGGTAGTATGGATCAGGATGGAAGATAGTATGAAGCCAAACAGTAAAGAGTCTTCACTTAGTGAAGTCAATCAGATCATATAGTCATGCAATGACTTCACGAAGACAAACTGTAAAGTAAAGGGAAGTGAAGGATAGAACCAGTAGCTTGATGAAGACAAGGATTTGGTAGACCAGTTCCAGTTGCTGTGACAACTGTACGTCTTGTTAGGGAGGCTGAGATTCAACTCAGAAGACCATGTCTTCACCTTATTCCCCTTGAGCTAAGGACACATAGTCCTGGCCCAATCACTCTGGTAAGTCTTCAAGGTAGACTTCCAAACCTTCACAGACTTCATTCACCGGCGATCCACAATGACTCTTGGATGCTCAGAAAGCGACGCCTAACTGGGTGGAGGATTCACAGTCCTCAAGTGTAACAAGTCTTTAGGTCACGCAGACAGAAAGACTTCAGTGATGCCTTGTAACGCCCCGAGACCGAGGTGCCAGGTGTCGTCCAGTTATTCACTGTCGTTGCCATGTCATTTGCTTGTGTGTTGCATTTCATCATGTCATCATGTGCATTGCATCATCATGTTTTCAAAACTTGCATCCGTCCCGGTCTCCTCGTTCCTTCCGTTGTCCATTCTGAGCCCAACCACACTTGCACGCACCCGCGGCATGTCCGAAATATTATTTTATAAGTGGCCAGAAAATGTTCTCGAAATGGGATGAAAGTTGGCTTGTGGTGTTCTTATGTTGTTAGTAGGTCGCCTGCCAAGTTTCATCGCATTCGGAGCTCGTTTGATGGCCCAACCATTAAATATAGCGACAATAGTAGCCGGTCTACGTCGGACGTTTTCGGTCTCCGGAAAACAGTCGCCGGGCCTCCCTCTCTTCTCTTCTCTCAGCTCGAGACCGTCTACTCAGCTCACAACCTATCGCCAGGCCCTACCTAACCTCTCTCGTCAATCCGCGGCCCTCCTCGCGCGCGTGCCCGAAAGCTGTCCCGGACCCAACTCGGGCTGTCGCTACCGTTGTGTCCGGAACATCCCCAAACATCTACAAAACATCTCAGTTTTCTTGTTTGGACTCCCTATCTATTTTTCCCGGCCATCTGATTCCGATCATAGGGACCAAATGCCCCTATCCAAAATCCACTTACTATATATACATCCCTAACCTAATCTGGACAAAACCCTAAAATCTAGGGACTTGTCCCTTCACCCGCCGCCGCAATCCCCATCGAATCTTCATCGGGATCCAACCCGCGGCCATACTCTCCCTCCCTTGCTTTCAGCGCCGCCCAACCAGATTGCAGCCCCCTTCTCCTCCACTGCAGCCAGCTACCTCCCGCAGCCTCCCGCGGCGCTCCATCCATTCTGGATCGAGGCAGCCAGCTCGCCCGCGCCTCCTTCCAGGTCAGCCGAGGACCTCCCCGACCCCGTTGTTCCTCGCTGGACTTGCTCCTGCCGACGAGCACCAGGCCGAACCCCGCCGCCCCGCTCTGACTTCCCTGTCTATCTCCTTCTCCTCCCTCCTCTCACGTCTCCCTCTCTCCCATTCTACAGGAGCCACCGCCGCCATGGATGAACGCGAGCCGAGCTCGCCGTCGCCGGATCTTCACCACCGCGGCCGGAAACGGACGGATCCCGTCCGGATCCGCACCTCAGGGGCCTCCTCTGCTCCTCCCCGACGTCAAGCCTTGCACCGCCTTGCCCAACGTCACCGGCGGCCGGGTATAGCTGCGCCTCGTCCCTAGCTTCGGGCTGGGAGGCGCTCGCTGGTGCCCGTTGACCCAGCCGGCCCACGTCCGTCCAGCGCCAAGGCCGGCCCAACACCAAGACGCCAAGGCCCGGTTCCCTAAAGCCCAACGTGAGGAAGCCCACCTCCTGTTTGCTCCTGTGCAGCCTAGTTCGGGCCAGATTCGGCCCAGTTCCTATTTTTTCAGATCTGTGTTTTAGCCATTTTTCTAGAGATGTCAGTTTTTACAGAAAAACCCTCATTATCATGCATATAATAACTCACAATTCGTGTATCCGATTAAAATGATTTATATATGAAACTTGCTCAGAATTTTGTCTTGTTTAATAATATGTCACTTTCATCCATGTTTAAAATGTCTAAATGTTGTTTGTTTAAATTTGCTCCTATGCCATGTTAAAATGATTTAATTCATAACTAAATAACCGTAACTCAGAATTTAACAAACTTTATATGTAAATGGGGTAGAATTTTTCCTAGTTTATCATGGTGACATTGTTTTGCATGCCTAGCAACTCTAAAATATGGTTTAGGGCAGAACAGGACCAAACCTAATATATGCACATGGGGATTTAACGGAATTGTTGTTTGTTGTTTCCGGCCTCATTTAAACTTGCCTAAATAGTTAGTTTACGTTGCTTCACCCTCTTGCCATGTTTAACAACATTTAATATTGTTGGGTACATAAACGAGATCCAACTAAATAACTTGTCGTGGTGTTTCGTCAATATGCAACTCGTTGCATATTGAGCTCCACTTAATTTGTAGCGTTGCTTGTGCACTTTGCCATGCCATGCCTCTTTAAACCGAACATGCATCATACTTGATTGTGCATCATGCCATGTTTATGTGGTGGTTGTTTTACTATGATTGTTTGCTTCTTTCCGGTGTTGCTTCTTCGGGTTGGTTCCGATAACGTCGTGTTGTGAGGATCCGTTCATCTACGTCCGTGTGTCTTCTTCATGGACTCGTTCTTCTTCCTTGCGGATTTCAGGCAAGATGACCATACCCTCGAAATCACTTCTATCTTTGCTTGCTAGTTGCTCGCTCTTTTGCTATGCCTATGCTACGATACCTACCACTTGCTTGCCATGCCACCCATATTGTTGAACCAAGCCTCTAACCCACCTTGTCCTAGCAAACCGTTGTTTGGCTATGTTACCACTTTGCTTAGCCCCTCTTATAGCGTTGCTAGTTGCAGGTGAAGATTGGAGACCGTTCCTTGTTGGAACATTATTTATTGTTGGGATATCACTATATATCTTATTTAATTAATGCATCTATATACTTTGTAAAGGGTGGAAGGCTCGGCCTTATGCCTGGTGTTTTGTTCCACTCTTGCCGCCCTAGTTTCTGTCATATCGGTGTTATGTTCCCGGATTTTGTGTTCCTTACATGGTTGGGTTATAATGGGGACCCCTTGACTGTTCCCTTTGAATAAAACTCCTCCAGCAAGGCCTAACCTCGGTTTTACCATTCGCCACCTAGCCTTTTTCCCTTGGGAGTCGCGCATCCCGAGGGTCATCTTATTTTTTAACCCCCCTCCCCCGGCCAGTGCTTGTCTAAGTGTTGGTCCGAAATGGGCAGCCTGCGGGGCCACCTCGGGGAAACTTGAGGGCTGGTTTTACCCATAGCTTGACCTATCCGGTGTTGCCCTGAGAACGAGATATGTGCAGCTACCACCAGGATGTCGGCGCATCGAGCGGCTTTGCTGGACTTGTTTTACCATTGTCGAGGATGTCTTGTAGAACCGGGATACCGAGTCTGATCGGAATGTCTCGGGAGGAGGTCTATTCCTTCGTTGACCGTGAGAGCTTGTCATGGGCTAAGTTGGGACACCCCTGCAGGGATTTGAACTTTCGAAAGCCGTGCCCGCGGTTATGGGCAGATGGGAATTTGTTAACGTCCGGTTGTAGAAAACCTGAAGTTGACCTTAAATAAAATGCATCAACCGCGTGTGTAAACGTGATGGTCTCTTTCCGGCGGAGTCCGGGAAGTGAACACGGTGTTGGAGTTATGCTTGACGTAGGTTGTTCTAGGATCACTTCTTGATCATAGTTTTACCGACCGTGCTTCGCCTTCTCTCCTCGCTCTCATTTGCGTATGTTAGCCACCATATATGCTAGTCGCTTGCTGCAGCTCCACCTCATACCTTTTAACTTACCCATAAGCTTAAATAGTCTCGATCGCGAGGGTGCGAGATTGCTGAGTCCCCATGGCTCACAGATACTTCCAAACCAGCTTGCAGGTGCCGATGAGTCCATGCAGATGGCGCAACCCAGCTCAGGAGGAGCTCGATGAAGATCTTGTCCTTTGTGTTGTTTCGTTCTAGTTGATCAGTAGTGGAGCCCAGTTGGGGTCGATCGGGGACCTTTGTCACATTTGGGGTCCTTCTTTTATTTTGGTTCCATAATCGGACCTTGTGTGTATCTGGATGATGTAATGCTTTATTCATGTAATTGTGTGAAGTGGCGATTGTAAGCCAACTATGTATCTTTTTCCCCTATTGTATTACATGGGTTGTGTGAAGATTACCTCACTTGCGACATTGCTTTCAATGCGGTTATGCCTCTAAGTCGTGCTTCGACACGTGGGAGATATAGCCGCATCGAGGGCGTTACAAGTTGGTAATCAGAGCCTTCCCCGACCTTAGGAGCCCCCACTGATTGATCGTTTTTAGCAGCCGAGATGTGTCTAGAAAAATGTTTTGAGTCATTTAGGAACTATATATATCGGAGAGTTTAGGAATTCTTTTTACTCCCTAGTCTCCTCATCGCTCTGGTAAGGCATCCTAACGTAGAGTTTTGACTCTTCTCTTCTCAAATTTCACTAAAAAAAATTTAGGATCACGCGGGTATCTTGGAATCGTTCCGATGGTTTTGTGACGAGAACATTGTCTTGGTGCCTCCTGTTAGGGGTTTTGTGGAAGTGTCCCGGGGAGTTGAGCTCTGAGGTGTTGTCGTCATAATTTTATCGTTGCAGTTCTGGAATACCTGAGTTTAGTACGCCGACATCGAAAATCCCTTTTATGCAGTTCGTTGGTGAGATAACCTCGACGCCACCCAGTACTGGGGCGGGAGTTCGGGAGTATTGCCATAACTTGTATACCGGATGCTTTTCAAAGGTTGAGGTAGACGATTTCCGAAGGTTTCTTGGTTATGTGTTGAAGGATGGATACAGCTGGATGTAGGATTTGCTAGTTTTGGGTGAGATATTATGCTTCCCCTGTATCCCCAACACCTGATTGCATAACCAGAAAGGTTCAGGAGTTTCATAGGTGGGAATTCAAGTAGCTCTTAGGATATCTTTCCGACAGATGTATGATATGAAATTGGGGTTCGACGCCTAATGGTCCGCCTATTCACGGTCGATTTTACAGTGGTCTCGTTGTGTCTTAAAGAGTCCTTGGCTATGCCGACTTGGGGACGCTTCGTATGTCATGTGCACTGCCTTGTACATGATGGTGCTGTACAATCGAGCCCGCGTAGGCCCTACCACGAAAACTTCGGACGAAATATCTAACATATGTTTGTTCCGGTTTATTCTGCAAGCCAATCCTTTGTTTTGTTTTGAGTTGTGGTATTCGAGTTGCTTCGATGTCAAGTGTTGATTCCATACCTTTCCCAAATGGTGTTCTCATACTTCGATGTGAATACTAATCCTTCTTGATCATCAAGATTGTCTTGTTAATCCTTTTCACCGACGTGTTTCTCTTCAAGTGGTTCCGATCTTTTCAACATCAACAAGATCATTTATCATTTCTTCTCAATGGTGTTTGTTTCATCCGTCTTCAAGTTGCCTTTGTTTTGTCCCGCCCATCCTCCCTGTTTCTTCAAGGAACCAGATTTCTTTTTCAAGTATCACTTTAATGTTGTGAAGTCTCTCCATTCTTTTCCTTCATATTCTTATCCGGTGATTCTCATGAAGATCCTAACGGAACCTCAAGTTCGTCATTCCTCATTCTTTTTCTTCTCCGATGAATCCAATTCAAGCTTTCGGTGTGTCATATTCTTTTCCTTATTTCAAATGCCTTCTCATGCCGGTGCACCTCATAATCATTCCCCGTTTGCTATTCAATTGTTCCGGAATGCTCAAGATATCTCGAGGCTATTATCTTATTCAAGTCTTTTAATTCAACTGGTGCAATCTCTCTCTTGAAATCGTTCTACGGTGTTTCTTTTGAGTGGGCCCTAACCCACAAGTTTTTTCCCAGGATCTTACCTGACTCTTCTAATTCTCCCGGAGATATCCGTAAAATTCTTTTTAAAGTTTGACGTAAGAATGAGTTATCATCAGTCAAATGCCATCTCCTAGATCTTTCTAAATTCTTTTCATCATTGGCTCAACCTCTTCGTTTTGATTCTTCCGGAGTGTCTAAATAATTCTTGGTGATGTTTCTCGTCGTCATTCTCGGATTTTGAAGACCGAAGAAGAGTTTCTCTTTAATCTTGCTCCATTCTCTTCAAGATTCGTGGTTCTAGCTTGTTGCCATCCTCTCGTAATTGTTTTGATCGTGAGAATTCTTTTCTCGTACCCGGATTAATTCAGGAGTCTTTTCAGTTTGAGTCTCCGGAGGCCATCATCTCATTATTATTCATTCCAGCTTTCAGCTCTCGTTCTCCAAATCTTACCGGTGCATCATTCAAGTGATCTCTAATCAGTTCGTGATCTCTTCGTTCTCATGTATCTAAATTCTCTCAAGCGGCTTCTTTCATTTGCTAATTATTTTTCCGGTGTTTCTTTATCTTTTCTTCGTTCATTTTGATTCTTACGGTGGTTCGTTCAAGATTTCTCTTCCGTATCAATTCATGCGTGGTTTCAATTCTACCGGTGGTTCGTTGAAGACCTTCTCTAGTTTGCGCCATATCTATTTTAATACTTTTCTATGAGAATAAGCTATATGCCAATTCCATTGGTTGTCATCAATTTGAATTGGTGAAGGATAAGCATAACATAATTCTTATTCTTGTTTCATCCAAGTGATTAATTCTTTACTCCGGAGGCTCATCAAATTCTTGATTTCATTTGTTCATCTTTCTTTTCTGGAGTTCCAAGCTTTTCCGCATTATCTCGTCGTGAAGCTCCATCTAAATCATTGCAAGGCTTCACATTGTGTTTTCAACTACCCTTTCTTTCTGTTTGATCATTCTTTTGTTTAACGGAGTTCTTCATGGAGGTTCTACATGATGGTTCATCAAGGATTTATTTCCTTCTCGAAGTTTTCATCGAGATTCTTTTAAGGAGCTCAAGCATTCTTCTTCTTGTAGTCCGGAGTGCAATTCTTTCTATCGTGCCATTGGAGGTGGTATTATGTCATTCTTGATAATTTCCCTTCGTGCTTCGTGAGTCACAAGTTATCAAGAATGAGATATTTTAAATCCATCAATCTCTTCTTTCGAGTTATCTTGGGTTATATTTCACCTAAAGCTTTTCCTAAGGATTGTTGCTATTATGGTGCTTATAAATGACCCAAGTTCTTCATTTATCCTCCCGGTGATATAGTTTCTCGTCTCCTTGTTCATATCAATCCAATTCTTTTCCCGTGAGTGGCACGTTATCACCTCTAGTTTCGAGATGTTTTTCTATAAGCCCACTACAAGCTTACTCTTTTCATTGTTGGTTTTCCAACAATTCCGTTCAACCTTTCTCCTAAAGATGCCTTTTCAAGCTCTTTTGTGGCAGAAGTTGGCATTTTCTTCTCCTTTCTCCTATCTCAATTATCTTTCTTCCATTCTTTTGTTACGGAGGCATTGTGATGTTGCTCTCTTCTACCCATCTTCTTGTTTTGTCATGATAGTGTTTTTTTTCTTAGATCATCCATTCAACCAGAGTGTCGTGTTTTCTTTCGAGCTCTCTCATCTTATCAAATTTTGCACCCCTTCCCTACCGGAGTGCTGTCCAAATTATATCATTCTTATTCCTTCTCTATCTCGTTTTAACCGGAGTGTTGTGCCCTCTGCTCAAGTTCCTTATCACTTTTCAACCGGAGTGCCGCCCGAATTTGTTCTTCCTTGTTACTCTTCCCTACCAGAGTGCTTTCAATTTTGTTCTTCTTCGTTGCTTTCTTTCTTTCTATTTGTTCAACCTCTCAAGGTTCGTGGTTTCACTCGTTTGTCAAAGAAGCTACTTAGTTTACCGCTTCTGTTTCTCCTCCGTTTGTCCCTCCGGTGTCACTCTAGATCTCGGGACGAGATCCTCTCGTAGTGGTGGAGTATTGTAACGCCCCGAGACCGATGTGCCAGGTGTCTTCCAGTTATTCGCTGTCGTTGCCATGTCATTTGCTTGCGTGTTGCATTTCATCATGTCATCATGTGCATTGCATCATCATGTTTTCAAAACTCGCATCCGTCCCGGTCTCCTCGTTCCTTCCGTTGTCCGTTCTGAGCCCAACCACACTTGCACGCGCCCGCGGCATGTTCGAAATATTATTTTATAAGTGGCCAGAAAATGTTCTCGAAATGGGATGAAAGTTGGCTTGTGGTGTTTTTATGTTGTTAGTAGGTCGCCTGCCAAGTTTCATCGCATTCGGAGCTCGTTTGATGGCCCAACCGTTAAATATAGCGGCAATAGTAGCCGGTCTACGTCGGACGTTTTCGGTCTCCGGAAAACAGTCGTCGGGCCTCCCTCTCTTCTCTTCTCTCAGCTCGAGACCGTCTACTCAGCTCACAACCTATCGCCAGGCCCTACCTAACCTCTCTCGTCAGTCCACGACCCTCCTCGCGCGCACACCTGAAAGCTGTCCCGGACCCGACTCGGGCTGTCCCTTCACCCGTCTGATTCCGATCATAGGGACCAAATGCCCCTATCCAAAATCCACTTACTATATATAGATCCCTAACCTAATCTGGACAAAACCCTAAAATCTAGGGACTTGTCCCTTCACCCGCCGCCGCAATCCCCATCGAACCTACATCGGGATCAAACCCGCAGCCATCCTCTCCCTCCCTTGCTTTCAGCGCCGCCCAACCAGATCGCAGCCCCCTTCTCCTCCACCGCAGCCAGCCACCTCCTGCAGCCTCCCACGGCGCTCCATCCATTCTGGATCGAGGCAGCCAGCTCGCCCGCGCCTCCTTCCAGGCCAGCCGAGGACCTCCCCGACCCCGTTGTTCCTCGCCGGACTTGCTCCTGCCGACGAGCACCAGGCCGGACCCCACCGCCCCGCTCTTACTTCCCTGTCTATCTCCTTCTCCTCCCTCCTCTCACGTCTCCCTCTCTCCCGTTCTACAGGAGCCACCGCCGCCATGGATGAACGTGAGCCGAGCTCGCCATCGCCGGATCTTCACCACCGCAGCCGGAAACGGATGGATCCCGTCAGGATCCGCACCTCAGGGGCCTCCTCTGCTCCTCCCCGACGTCAATCCTTGCGCTGCCTTGCCCAACGTCGCCGGCGGCCGGGTATAGCTGCGCCTCGTCCCTAGCTTCGGGCTGGGAGGTGCTCGCTGGTGCCCGTTGACCCAGCCGGCCCATGTCCGTCCAGCGCCAAGGCCGGCCCAACACCAAGACGCCAAGGCCCGGTTCCCTAAAGCCCAATGTGAGGAAGCCCACCTCCTGTTTGCTCCTGTGCAGCCTAGTTCGGGCCAGATTTGGCCCAGTTCCTGTTTTTTTTTTGAGATCTGCGTTTTAGCCATTTTTCCAGAGATGTCAGTTTTTACAGAAAAACCCTCATTGTCATGCATATAATAACTCACAATTCGTGTATCCGATTAAAATGATTTATATATGAAACTTGCTCAGAATTTTGTCTAGTTTAATAATATGTCACTTTCATCCATGTTTAAAATGTCTAAATGTTGTTTGTTTAAATTTTTCTCCTATGCCATGTTAAAATGATTTAATTCATAACTAAATAACCGTAACTCGGAATTTAACAAACTTTATATGTAAATGGGGTAGAATTTTCCCTAGTTTATCATGGTGACATTGTTTTGCATGCCTAACAATTCTAAAATATGGTTTAGGGCAGAACAGGACCAAACCTAATATATGCACATGGGGATTTAACGGAATTGTTGTTTGTTGTTTCCGGCCTCATTTAAACTTGCCTAAATAGTTAGTTTACTTTGCTTCACCCTCTTGCCATGTTTAACAACATTTAATATTGTTGGGTACATAAACGAGATCGAACTAAATAACTTGTCGTGGTGTTTCGTCAATATGCAACTCGTTGCATATTGAGCTCCACTTAATTTGTAGGGTTGCTTGTGCACTTTGCCATGCCATGCCTCTTTAAACTGAACATGGATCATACTTGATTGTGCATCATGCCATGTTTATGTGGTGGTTGTTTTACTATGATTGTTTGCTTCTTTCCGGTGTTGCTTCTTCGGGTTGGTTCCGATAACGTCGTGTTGTGAGGATCTGTTCATCTACGTCCGTGTGTCTTCTTCATGGACTCGTTCTTCTTCCTTGCGGATTTCAGGCAAGATGACCATACCCTCGAAATCACTTCTATCTTTGCTTGCTAGTTGCTCGCTCTTTTGCTATGCCTATGCTGCGATACCTACCACTTGCTTGCCATGCCACCCATATTGTTGAACCAAGCCTCTAACCCACCTTGTCCTAGCAAACTGTTGTTTGGCTATGTTACCACTTTGCTCAGCCCCTCTTATAGCGTTGCTAGTTGCAGGTGAAGATTGGAGACCGTTCCTTGTTGGAACATTATTTACTTGTTGGGATATCACTATATATCTTATTTAATTAATGCATCTATATACTTGGTAAAGGGTGGAAGGCTCGGCCTTATGCCTGGTGTTTTGTTCCACTCTTGCCCTCCTAGTTTCCGTCATATCGGTGTTATGTTCCCGGATTTTGCGTTCCTTGCGCGGTTGGGTTATAATGGGAACCCCTTGACAGTTCGCTTTGAACAAAACTCCTCCAGCAAGGCCCAACCTTGGTTTTACCATTCGCCACCTAGCCTTTTTCCCTTGGGAGTCGCACATCCCGAGGGTCATCTTATTTTTAACCCCCCCCCCGGGCCAGTGCTTGTCTAAGTGTTGGTCCGAAATGGGCAGCCTGCGGGGCCACCTCGGGGAAACTTGAGGGCTGGTTTTACTCGTAGCTTGACCTATCTGGTGTTGCCCTGAGAATGAGATATGTGCAGCTCCCATCAGGATGTCGGCGCATCGGGCGGCTTTGCTGGACTTGTTTTACCATTGTCGAGGATGTCTTGTAGAACCGGGATACCGAGTCTGATCGGAATGTCTCGGGAGGAGGTCTATTCCTTCGTTGACCATGAGAGCTTGTCATGGGCTAAGTTGGGACACCCCTGCAGGGATTTGAACTTTCGAAAGCCGTGCCCGCGGTTATGGGCAGATGGGAATTTGTTAACGTCCGGTTGTAGAAAACCTGAAGTTGACCTTAAATAAAATGCATCAACCGCGTGTGTAACCGTGATGGTCTCTTTCCGGCGGAGTCCGGGAAGTGAACACGGTGTTGGAGTTATGCTTGACGTAGGTTGTTCTAGGATCACTTCTTGATCATAGTTTTACCGACCGTGCTTCGCCTTCTCTCCTCGCTCTCATTTGCGTATGTTAGCCACCATATATGCTAGTCGCTTGCTGCAGCTCCACCTCATACCTTTTAACTTACCCATAAGCTTAAATAGTCTCGATCGCGAGGGTGCGAGATTGCTGAGTCCTCGTGGCTCACAGATACTTCCAAACCAGCTTGCAGGTGCCGATGGGTCCGTGCAGATGGTGCAACCCAGCTCAGGAGGAGCTCGATGAAGATCTTGTCCTTTGTGTTGTTTCGTTCTAGTTGATCAGTAGTGGAGCCCAGTTGGGGTCGATCGGGGACCTTTGTCGCATTTGGGGTCCTTCTTTTATTTTGGTTCCGTAGTCGGACCTTGTGTGTATTTGGATGATGTAATGCTTTATTCATGTAATTGTGTGAAGTGGCGATTGTAAGCCAACTATGTATATTTTTCCCCTATTGTATTACATGGGTTGTGTGAAGATTACCTCACTTGCGACATTGCTTTCAATGCGGTTATGCCTCTAAGTCGTGCTTCGACACGTGGGAGATATAGCCGCATCGAGGGCGTTACATGCCTAACACTCTTCGGCTCTGGGTGTTTTGGGCTTTGTCCTCGCATGGATCTCTTTCTTTCAAAAGCGTTGGAGGTGGGTTGCTCTCAAACGACAAAAGCCATGCACTAACTCTAAGCAGCCACCAATTTATGGTGTAGGGGGTGGGCTATTTATAGCCAGGAGGCAACCTGACCTGATTTGTCTGAAATGACCCTGGGTCACCTAAGGAACTGACACGTGTCCAACAGTCTGATTTCAAACACACGCGGCAGCTTGACTTGGGCCACAAGTAAAGCTGACTCATCCAGCTCTGGATGAGATTTTCTCTTATTGTCTTCGCTCGAAGAAATAGGATTTGGTTGAGCATCACTTCAGTCACTGACTTTGTTCACTTGGACCCCACTTAACAGTACGATGGTTCCTATGAATCAATAAAGAAGAAAAGGAAACTACGAAACAACTATGTCTTCGTACTCCATAGTCTTCATACGATGTCTTCTCATGTCATAGTCTTCAATGTGAATCTCTTCACAGACCACCATTGTCTTCAATGTCTTCACACATTTTTAGGGGTCATCTCTGGTAGGTAAACCGAATCAATGAGGGACTAATACATGTGTTATCATGCAATTCTCACAAATACATTAGTCCCTCAACCAGGTTTGTCGTCAATACTCCAAAACCAACTAGGGGTGGCACTAGATGCACTTACAATTGGAAGCAACAAGAAAGAAAAGACAGTAGTAATCTAGCTAGATATTAGTAAAAGTGAAGTACCAGGTGTGACGATGCTAAATTAACAGACTATTTAGACTCTGTTTCTAAATTTAATATATATTTATTTAAGTATAATGATCTACCTAATTTTCTCTCTCCTACCACTTATACTCATCTCTTCTATTCCTCTTTCTCACAATCCACACCCCATGTCCCTGAACTCCTCTCTCCTCTGTCCCAATTCCCATGACCAACTCCCTGAACAAATCCCAATAAATGGTTTGAGGATATGCATTCATTGCCTTACACACTACTACACATGTATAACTAATAAATGGATGCCTATGATGCAGCTGCTCGGAATTTCTTCCAGATCATCATGTTTCTTTTAGTGCTCTCATGAACCTAATGAATGGGTGGTCTGAACCTTGCATTTTTTAGTACATAAATAGTCAAGCTCGATTGATACATACACTATGGGAGATCAACCATGCCAACTTTGATGCTTGGATTATCTAATTATAACTCTAAAAAACTTTCACCTACGAAGGTCCTCATCACCACTTTGCAGGTGTACCTCACCATTCTCTGCTATTAATGTCTTCTTTCTTGAACCTCATCCCACCACTCCAATATGAAGCAAAATGCCTGACAATGCTAGTGCAGTTGAGAACGTAGTTCAAGTAATCGGCTGCTATATCAAATATGAAAGACTTACATGTGGATATCAGTAACTATGACTATATTTTTAGAAAGTAGCCATATCCCTATGCATGTCCTTACTCATCAGAAAGCATCCAATTGTATCAGAAAATGGAATAAGGACAACAAATATCAAACTACTTGATCAGATTGTTGCAGTTATCAATTTTTTGAAATAATGGCAAAATATCAAACTATTTGATGGGATGAATTACCAGAAAATATATGAAGAACTTGAATTGAAGCTATTCACATACATGAGTACAAATTTTAGCAGTGTTACTAATCAACATGACCTAGATGCATGCCAAGCAATGTGAAAATGAATCTTATTTGCGAAAATGCTTCTTCAACTTTAGTATGTAGCGAATATGCCTTTCCCTATGATATCAATACAATGGAATTGTTGTTGTGACATCTCTCACAGATTTTGTCGGTGATATGCCGAGGACAGCATAATGTATTTTTTAGATAAAGAAAGGAAATCACACACATAATATGTTTTTCTAGAGAAAGATGTAGATAATATATAAGGAAACACTAACAAAGAACATGGCATAGGGATGAGCTGAAACTTTGCAAAACCTAATGAATGAGAATATGAGATAGTACAAGAATAGTAGGGCCAAGCTGCATAGTGCTACCTCTTGAGCTTGCGTTGGTTTTTCCCTTGAAGAGGAAAGGGTGATGCAGCAAAGGAGCGTAAGTATTTCCCTCGGTTTTGAGAACCAAGCTATCAATCCGGTAGGAGACTACGCAACAAGCCACCGAATACCTGCACAAACAAACAACAACTTCCAACCAACGCGACAAAGGGGTTGTCAATCCCTTCACAGTTATTCGCAAAGTGAATCTGATAGAGATGGATAAATGGTAAAGTAATATTTTTTGGTATTTTTGGTTTATGGAACGGAAAGTAAAGATTTCAAAGGAAAGTAAATAGTAAACTAGAATTGTAGATCGGAAAATTATATGATGGAAAATAGACCAGGGGGCCATAGGTTTCACTAGTGGCTTCTCTCAAGATAGAAATTACTACGGTGGGTGAACAAATTACTGTCGGGCAATTGATAGAAAAGCACAAAGTTATGACGATATCTAAGGCAATGATCATGAATATAGGCATCACGTCTGTGTCAAGTAGATCAAAACGATTCTGCATCTACTACTATTACTCCACAGATCAACCGACAACTGCCTGCATCTAGAGTATTAAGTTCATAAGAACAGAGTAACACATTAAGCAAGATGACATGATGTAGCGGGATTAACTCAAGCAATATGATGAAAACCCCATCTTGTTATCCTCGATGGCAACAGTACAATACGTGCCTTGCTGCCCCTCCTGTCACTGGGAAAGGACACCGCAAGATTGAACCCAAAGCTAAGCACTTCTCCCATTGCAAGAACAACCAATCTAGTTGGCCAAACCAAATTGATAGTTCAAAGAGACTTGCAAAGATATAAAATCATGCATATAAGAATTCAGAGGAGATTCAAACAATATTCATAGATAAGTGTAGGATCAAAAGTATGTCTAGAGGGGGGGTGATTAGACTACTTGACCAAATAAAAACTTAACCTTTTCCCAATTTTAGTTCTTGGCAGATTTTAGCTATTTTAGGACAAGTCAAGCAATCATCACACAATTCAAGCAAGCATGCAAAGAGTATATTGGCAGCGGAAAGTAAAGCATGCAACTTGCAAGAATGTAAAGGGAAGGGTTTGGAGAATTCAAATGCAATTGGAGACACGGATGTTTTTCCTGTGATTCGGATAGGTGGTGCTATCCTACATCCACGTTGATGGAGACTTCAACCCACGAAGGGTAACGGTTGCGCGAGTCCATGGAGGGCTCCACCCACGAAGGGTCCACGAAGTAGCAACCTTGTCTATCCCACCATGGCCGTCGCCCATGAAGGACTTGCCTCACTAGCGGTAGATCTTCATGAAGTAGGCGATCTCCTTGCCCTTACAAACTCCTTGGTTCAACTCCACAATCTTGTCGGAGGCTCCCAAGTGACACCTAGCCAATCTAGGAGACACCACTCTCCAAGAAGTAACAAATGGTGTGTTGATGATGAACTCCTTGCTCTTGTGCTTCAAATGATAGTCTCCCCAACACTCAACTCTCTCTCATAGGGTTTGGATCTAGTGGAAAGAAGGTTTGAGTGGAAAGCAACTTGGGGAAGGCTAGAGATCAAGATTCATATGGTAGGAATGGAATATCTTGGTCTCAACACATGAGTAGGTGGTTCTCTCGCAGAACATATGAGTTGGAATTGTGTATGTGTTCTGATGGCTCTCTCCACAAATGAAGAGTAGGTGGAGGGGTATATATAGCCTCCACACAAAATCCAACCGTTACACATAATCTACCAATCTCGGTGGGACCGAATCAATAAACTCGGTCAGACCGAAAAGGTAAACATAGTGACCGTTAGAGATTTTCGGTGGGACTGACATGCAACTCGGTAGGACCGATTCTGTTAGGGTTTGGGCATAACGTAATCTCGGTGAGACCGATTACACAAACTCGGTGAGACCGAGTTTGGTAATAAGCTAACCAGAGAGTTGGTCAGGTAAACTCGGTGGGACCGATTTTCTCTTTCGGTGAGACCGAAAAGTTACAAAAGGGAAACAGAGAGTTTTCATTGCAATCTCGGTGGGACCGATTCGCTCTTTCGTTGAGACTGAAAAGTTACGAAAGGGAAACAGAGAGTTTGCAACCCCATCTCGGTGAGACCGAGATCCCTATCGGTAGGACCGAATTGCTAGGGTTCGGCAGTGGCTTATGACAAGTGAAACTCAGTGGCGCCGGATAGAAAGATTCGGTATGACCGAGTTTGGCTTAGGGTTTAGATCATTTGTGGATTTGGGAAAGTAGCTGAGGATTTTGGAGCATATCATTAAGCACATGAAGCAAGAGGCTCATTAAGCAACACCTCATCCCTCCTTGATAGTATTGGCTTTTCCTAAAGACTCAATGTGATCTTGGATCACTAAAATATAAAATGAAGAGTCTTGAGATTTTGAGCTTGAGCCAATCCTTTGTCCTTAGCATCTTGAGGGTTCCACTTTCACATCCATGCCATGCCAATCATTGAGCTTTCCTGAAATAATCATCTTGGAATAGCATTAGCTCAATGAGCTATATGTTGTTATGAATTACCAAAACCACCTAGGGATAGTTGCACTTTCAATCTCCCCCTTTTTGGTAATTGATGACAACATATAGATCAAAGCTTCGACAAAAGATAATAAGCATGAAATATATCGTCGCTTTGAGAAGTATGTGACAAGTAAGAGCTCCCCCTAAATTTGTGCATATTTAAAATTTGCTTTGGTATGCAAATGCACAAAGAGTTAGAGTCATGGGTTACTCTTCCATGTCACATACATCTTGGTGGAGCGCTTAAAATGATAAGAATGAAATATATGCACTCATCACCAAGAATAGTGAATGATCACATAAGATAGATAGGATAATAGTATTAAGCAAACATTAAGTGTAGCTTATGGTCAAACACATGATCATCGATGTCTCACAGATAATGACATAGTATCTCACACAAAAGCAAATGAAGTTCGAAAAACCACCAAATAAAACAAGAGAGAATAAAAGCAACACTCTCTCTCGAAGCCTATGATCTATACATTTTCTCCCCCTTTGGCAACAAGTTACCAAAAAGTTCCTAGAAAATGCATAGTGCTAAGTCGACACGCAGGCTTGATCTTCAGGTGGTGGTGGAGTCCGGATCACTCCAAGGACGAAGGCTTCCGTAGATGCTGAAGTAGACGCTGGAGCTGAAGTAGATGCTGGAGTTGGAGCTGATGTTGCGGCTGGAGCTAAGGCGGTTGCTCTTGTGTCAGGAACTGGCACTGCAGACGACCTCGGAGCTTGGGGCACTCTGGCAAAGGCATCAGTTGTAGTCTTGCCTCTCCTCTCCTGCATATCATCCTGGAGCTGCTCCACTGCAGACTGAATCTCTGTCACTTTGACATCCAAGTCATAGAACTTTTGTTCCATGATCCTCTCTAAGCTTGCCTGGTTTTGAGTTAGGGTGGCTAGTCCTTGCTCAATCCGCAGGGTGGATGCAATCAAGTAACCAAGCTGCTCTTGTTTGGTTTTCAGGAAATATTCAGATGCCTCCTCTTGAGTAGGCATCTTGGCAGCTTTCTCCTTCCTAGCCTTCTCCTTCTTGGCTTGTGCTTGGGCAGATGATGGCTCATTCTCAGTCATGACCACTTGATTATCTTCAAAGTACGGATGGATAGGTAGGTGTTCCTTGTCCAACAGGTATATGCCCGTGGCCATCTTGGAGTTGATGAGCTCCTGAATCTGTGGGGCATATCCATAGCTCCTCTTCTGGTCTACTGCTGTCCTCTTAATGGTCTCTACCATTAGGCTCATCACCTTGAATTTCTGAGGCACATCAAAGATATGAAGCAAGTTGATCGCGTGGCCTCTGATCATCTTGTGATCTCCAGACTTGGGCAATAAGGTGTGCCTCAGTATCCAATTGATAGTGGGCAGCCCTGATAGAAGATAATGTACTGAGCCAAACTTGAAAGTGTCAAGTGCTTCATTTGGAATCTCCTTGTACATGTTGGACATAGAGTTGTGGTTCATCTTCTTCTTGGCATAAACGTCCAAGTCATCTGCTTGCTCCTCTGGGGCATTTATCAGCTGAGCCCATTCAGCAACTGTAGACTGGTACCTCGTACCCTCTGACATCCAAATTATCCTACCATATGGATAAAAATGGGCTATGGAGTAGAACTGCATGATGAGTTCCTCGTTCCACTTTGTGAGCTTCTGCCCAACAAAGTCCTCTACTCCACACGCCTTGAAGCTGTTCTGCACTCCAGGGTAGTACTCTTCGTTATCCTTGATGTATTGCCAATCGACCCATCTCATGTCACAGACAATGGGCTTCTTGTCTAGCAGCACTGTCTCATACAAATCTTGCTGCTCCTTGGTGTGAAACATGTAGTCAACTGCAGTCCTTCTCCTTGAAGCATACGGGTCTGCTTCTCCCCACTTGCGGAGCCCTCAATCTCTCCTGAGTTTCATATCCTCAGCCACATGATGAGCATCGTTGTGGTCTGGGATCTTGGGCTTGAGCTTTCTAAGGACATTCTCTTCCTCTTCTTCTGTAGCTTCAAGCACTGAGGCCTTGTTCTTCTCAGCAGCTGGGATGCTTCTTGTATTCCTCTTTGGCTTGGGTTTTGGAGCTGGCTTGGCCTTGGAAGCAGCTACCCCTGATCTTATGGTATCACCCATCAGCTTGGGTGCCTTTGGTGCTGGTGCAGCTACCTCTTCTTCTTCCTCCTCATCTTCCATGATGGAAGCTTTGCCAAGCACTCTGGCTACAGTTTTCTTCACCCTTTCTTTCCTCTTCTTGCCCTCAGCAGCTACTGGCTCTATCGGAGTGGGCTTCTCAGTTGAAGCTCTAGCCTTTGACATAGGCTGCCTGCCTGCTGGCCTTTTGAACTTCAACCCTGGCTTTATACCCTGTGCTGGCTCAACTCTCTTGGAGGTTGCTTCCTCTTCTGCCACATAATCCTCATCTTCTGAGTCTGAGGTTCTCTTCTTTCTCTGTCTTGTGGCAGCTTTAGGCAGATTGCTAGGGGTGCTCCTGCTGCCATCATCTGAGGAACTTGAGGGACTAGTGCCCTCACTCATCTATACTTGCTGATCTGACATGTTCTGGCTATCACTTTGGTCTGACATGATGCAAGCTCTGACTGCTGACCCTATGAATAGGTTATAGATGAGATAGAGTAGATGAGCAACACAAAATACAGAGATTTTTGCAAAAGGATAATTCAAAAACTTAGTTTTAGTTTTCCACTGAAAGCATCTCGGATCTACCGATTTCTAAACTCGGTGATACTGAAGCAGTTTTGGAACCTAAACTGGTGAACTCGGTCAGACCGAGTCACAGTTCGGTGGCACCGAGACTGCTAGGGTTTCACAGAGTTCCAAAATCGATCACACCGATAAGTAATTCTCGGTCAGACCGAGTCTCACTTGTGCAATGGCATAAGCCAAATCGGTGGACCGAGTTTTTCAACTCGGTGGGTCCGAGATGGTTTCGGCGGAAACCTAACCCTAAAATTTTCGAATTAAACCTAATCTACAAGTTCATTGACTGGATAGGAGTTTATCAAACGTGGCAAGAATCATGATGATCACAATGTGCTAGGAATCGGATTGGAGAACAACACAAAGATTGAGTCCATACCCTAGTTCGGCGGAGACTCGCTACGGCGGCAACGGCGGGGTAGAATTCCCGTTGACGGTGACGGAAACCAGCGACTGGAGGCGGCTGGCGGCAAGGAGACGATCCGGAGACCAAGTTGGCAGAGCAGGCTATCGCGCGGGCAAAGGGGTTCGGAGAAATTTCCAAATTTTTGCCCGTGACTATATATAGCCCGACCCTGTCGGTGTGACCGAGTGGAACAACTCGGTGGCATCGAGATGCAAAACTGTATACAGTTGTTGCAACTCGGTGTGACCGAATGGTTCAAATCGGTTGCACCGAGATCGAAAACCTAGATCAACTTAATGATCTCGGTAGGACCGAAAGTAGGGTATCGGTCAGACCGAGAATCACAAAGAGGTTTTGGAAGTTTAAGTCTATGACGAATCGGGGACCCCGAGCGCTCCTCACACAAAGTGGTTCGAATCTGACTTGATCAAATTTTGTGATGTAGCATGGATAGAGTTTGAGACGAGAAAAGCATAGATAGCTAGAGGAGGTTCTTAGGCATTCTTGTCCATCCACTTGGCAAAAGGAAATAAAGCCAAACAATCAAAACAACAAGTGGATGTACTCGAATGAGTAAAATATGCAACCAACATGCTCACACAATAAGATGGCAAATGAAATATGTGACAAAGCATGCACAACCAATTCTAGCATCTATCAAGCAATTTGCGATGACTAGGTCATCTATATATGAGTATATTGACTTAGGAGTCAAGTGAGAACACTTGATCATAGGTCATACTCATCGTTTAAGCTCAAGTGGGGTTACCACTTTTACATAAAGCATTGTTGTGTTCACATCTTTTAGAGTTGCTTTAGCTCAAGTCTTAGAGTAAAGCTCCCCCTAGATGTGATATCCCCCCAAGAGGGATGAACTAACCTTGGGTTTTGTCGATGATGACTTCATGTAGATGTTGAAGATGTGGATGCTCAATGTTGATGTAGATCAATTGGAGCTATCCATTTGAGTGAATTGCACTTTCAATACCTACATGGGTTAGTCCCACAAGGAACAAACAAGGATATCCATAGACATAGAGTGATACACACACAAGATGATGTCCATGAAAACTTTTAGGTTACCTTGTCCCTTGTCTTACCAACAAGAGGGCTTGTGACTCCTTGAACTAGTGCAAGATGTGGAAGTTAATTACACTTGTTCTTGCCAAAATGATAAGAGTGAAGTATGTTGGCGGAGTCACCCTCAAGAACTCTCTAGTTCTTCTTCTTTTGGATCCACATCATCTTGATGGGAATCCTTGGAGTTGTAGTCGTACTTGATGAAGTGGAACTTGAAGTAGTCTTGGGAATCCACTTGACTAAGGTCTTAGGAGCTTCTTCAAATGCATCAATTTCCTCTTGAAGCTTGTCGTTGCCTTTTTGCTTGTAGTCTTGTGGTGGAAGATCATCTTGAGCTTGTGTCCCCTTGAAGGGAGTATCATACTTCTCTTGTTGAGGAACAAAATTTGTCTTGGGTATTGATCTTCTTCCCACTCAACTCCATTGGCATTGAACTTTCGTTCAAAACCAACACCTTGATTCTTCCGGTGCATTCCTTGCTTGCGCACAATTTCCTCGAATTGCTTACTCCCGACAAGGCTTTTGTACACTCCTTTCTCTATAATTCCCTTCAATAAGCTATTTTCTTGCTCAAGTGTAACTTTGCTAAGAGAATCATTAGTGGAATCAAGAGAACTACTAGAAGCAACAATATTGGATTAACATGATCATTGTTACTACTACAGGAAGAATCTTTCTTGTTCTTGTTACTAGACTTGACTTGAGGCATGTAAGTGGATAAGAGTAAACGCTTGGCAATGTAAGAAGAAGTTTTCTTGCGGAGATCATCATTGATTGCTTTTAAAAACTCATGCTCTTGCTCAAGATTGAGCTTTTCAAAGCGTAATTTCTCATGAGCTCTTAAAAGTTCTCGATGATCTTCAAAGATAGTTTCATGAGCTAACTTAAGAGTGTTTAGTTCTTTAGTTAGAACCTCAATCTTCTCCTTATCATTGTCATTCGTTTTATCTTGATTAGCATGATTAATTGACGTTTCATCATAGTATTCATCACTAGAGTTGTCGACAAGCAAATCATCATCACCTAACAAGTCATCTTCATCACTATTAAAATCAACATACTCGGGGTGTGTTACCTTAGGACCTTTGGCCATGAAGCATCTTCCAATTCCTTCATTTGGTGAATCAAATATGTCGTAGGAGTTGGATGACACAAGTTCTAGACTGGCAACACCTTCATCTTGAGTATCTTCGGAGTCGGAGTGATAACTTCTCTCGGAGTGGCTGTCGGAGTCGGAGCCGGATACCCATTCTACAACATGAGCTTGATGTCTTCGTTTTGTGTAGCTCCTTGATGATTTTTCCTTCCTTTCCGAATCCTTGCTTCTCCAAGAGTATCTTCGTTCATAACGATCATCTCTACTCCTTCTCTCTCTTGGTGGTGAATCTTTGCTTCTTCTTTTTGGAGAATCTTCTCTTCTCTTGTAGGGAGTCGTACACTCATTGGAATAGTGTCCGGGTCTTCCACAATTGTAGCAGTTTCGCTCTTGACTAGAAGATCTTTTGTCATTGTAGGACCTTTACTTGAAGCTTCTATCTTTGCTTCTACTCTTGTAGAACTTGTTGAAGTTCTTCAGCATTAAGCTCAATTCTTCATTGAAGTTTTGTTTCTCACTTGATGATGTAGGGGCTTCACATGAGGCTTTGTAGGCACCACTTGATTTGTTGTAAAGTTCCTCTTTATCCTTAAGTGACATCTCATGAGCAACAATTCTTCCAATCACTTCCGTTGGCTTGAGATCTTTGTAATTGGGAATCATTTGGATCAATGTGCACACGGTATCATATTTTCCATCCAAGGCTCTTAGAATCTTCTTGACGATGAATCTATCGGTCATCTCTTCACTTCCTAAGCCGGCAATCTCATTTGTGATGAGAGCAAGCCTAGAGTACATTTCAGTGACACCTTCACCATCCTTCATTTTGAACTTGTCAAGTTGACTTTGAAGCACATCCAACTTGGATTCCTTGATGGAGTCGGTACCTTCGTGCATATCAATCAAAGTGTCCCAAATTTCCTTTGCATTCTCAAGACGGCTGATTTTGTTGAATTCTTCGGGGCACAATCCGTTGAAGAGAATATCACAAGCTTGAGCATTGTATTGCAAAATCTTCAACTCATCCGCGGTAGCTTCACGGTTTGGTTCTCTCCCATCAAAGAAGTCACCTTGCAAACCAACACACACAATAGCCCAAACGGCGGGGTTATGTCCAAGAATATGCATTTTCATTTTATGCTTCCGACTAGCAAAATTAGTACCATCAAAGTAAGGACCTCTACGGTGATAATTTCCCTCGCTAGACGCCATACTCTCCTAGGTTGTGAAACCAAGGCTATGACCACCAAAGGCTATGGAGATCAAAGCAAATGGAGACCAAAGCTCTGATACCACTTGTAGGATCGAAAGTATGTCTAGAGGGGGGTGATTAGACTACTTGACCAAATAAAAACTTAACCTTTTCCCAATTTTAGTTCTTGGCAGATTTTAGCTATTTTAGGACAAGTCAAGCAATCATCACACAATTCAAGCAAGCATGCAAAGAGTATATTGGCAGCGGAAAGTAAAGCATGCAACTTGCAAGAATGTAAAGGGAAGGGTTTGGAGAATTCAAACACAATTGGAGACACGGATGTTTTTCCCGTGGTTCGGATAGGTGGTGCTGTCCTACATCCACGTTGATGGAGACTTCAACCCACGAAGGGTAACGGTTGCGCGAGTCCACGGAGGGCTCCACCCACGAAGGGTCCACGAAGTAGCAACCTTGTCTATCCCACCATGGCCGTCGCCCACGAAGGACTTGCCTCACTAGCGGTAGATCTTCACGAAGTAGGTGATCTCCTTGCCCTTACAAACTCCTTGGTTCAACTCCACAATCTTGTCGGAGGCTCCCAAGTGACACCTAGCCAATCTAGGAGACACCACTCTCCAAGAAGTAACAAATGGTGTGATGATGAACTCCTTGCTCTTGTGCTTCAAATGATAGTCTCCCCAACACTCAACTCTCTCTCATAGGGTTTGGATCTAGTGGAAAGAAGGTTTGAGTGGAAAGCAACTTGGGGAAGGCTAGAGATCAAGATTCATATGGTAGGAATGGAATATCTTGGTCTCAACACATGAGTAGGTGGTTCTCTCTCAGAACATATGAGTTGGAATTGTGTATGTGTTCTGATGGCTCTCTCCACGAATGAAGCGGAGGTGGAGGGGTATATATAGCCTCCACACAAAATCCAACCGTTACACACAATCTACCAATCTCGGTGGGACCGAATCAATAAACTCGGTCAGACCGAAAAGGTAAACCTAGTGACCGTTAGAGATTTTCGGTGGGACTGACATGCAACTCGGTAGGACCGATTCTGTTAGGGTTTGGGCATAACGTAATCTCGGTGAGACCGATTACACAAACTCGGTGAGACCGAGTTTGGTAATAAGCTAACCAGAGAGTTGGTCAGGTAAACTCGGTGGGACCGATTTGCTCTTTCGGTGAGACCGAAAAGTTACAAAAGGGAAACAGAGAGTTTTCATTGCAATCTCGGTGGGACCGATTCGCTCTTTCAGTGAGACCGAAAAGTTACGAAAGGGAAACAGAGAGTTTGCAACCCCATCTCGGTGAGACCGAGATCCCTATCGGTAGGACCGAATTGCTAGGGTTTGGCAGTGGCTTATGACAAGTGAAACTCGGTGGCGTCGGATAGAAAGAATCGGTATGACCGAGTTTGGCTTAGGGTTTAGGTCATTTGTGGATTTGGGAAAGTAGCTGAGGATTTTGGAGCATATCATTAAGCACATGAAGCAAGAGGCTCATTAAGCAACACCTCATCCCTCCTTGATAGTATTGGCTTTTCCTAAAGACTCAATGTGATCTTGGATCACTAAAATATAAAATGAAGAGTCTTGAGCTTTTGAGCTTGAGCCAATCCTTTGTCCTTAGCATCTTGAGGGTTCCACTTTCACATCCATGCCATGCAAATCATTGAGCTTTCCTGAAATAATCATCTTGGAATAGCATTAGCTCAATGAGCTATATGTTGTTATGAATTACCAAAACCACCTAGGGATAGTTGAAGGAAATATGCCCTAGAGGCAATAATAAAGTTATTATTTATTTCCTTATATCATGATAAATGTTTATTATTCATGCTAGAATTGTATTAACCGGAAACATAATACATGAGTGAATACATAGACAAACTTAGTGTCACTAGTATGCCTCTACTAGACTAGCTCGTTAATCAAAGATGGTTATGTTTCCTAACCATGAACAATGTGTTGTTATTTGATTAACGAGGTCACATCATTAGTTGAATGATCTGATTGACATGACCCATTCCATTAGCTTAGCACCCGATCGTTTAGTATGTTGCTATTGCTTTCTTCATGACTTATACATGTTCCTATGACTATGAGATTATGCAACTCCCGTTTGCCGGAGGAACACTTTGGGTGCTACCAAACGTCACAACGTAACTGGGTGATTATAAAGGAGTACTACAAGTGTCTCCAATGGTAGATGTTGGGTTGGCGTATTTCGAGATTAGGATTTGTCACCCCGATTGTCAGAGAGGTATCTCTGGGCCCTCTCGGTAATACACATTATACAAGCCTTGCAAGCATTGCAACTAATGAGTTAGTTGCGGGATGATGTATTACGGAACGAGTAAAGAGACTTGCCGGTAACGAGATTGAACTAGGTATTGGATATCGACGATCGAATCTCGGGCAAGTAACATACCGATGACAAAGGGAACGACGTATGTTGTTATGCGGTCTGACCGATAAAGATCTTCGTAGAATATGTAGGAGCCAATATGGGCATCCAGGTCCCACTATTGGTTATTGACCGGAGACGTGTCACGGTCATGTCTACATTGTTCTCGAATCGTAGGGTCCGCACGCTTAACGTTACGATGACAGTTATTATGAGTTTATGCATTTTGATGTACCAAAGGAGTTCGGAGTCCTGGATGAGATCGGGGACATGACGAGGAGTCTCGAAATGGTCGAGACGTAAAGATCGATATATTGGACGACTATATTCGGACTTCGGAAAGGTTCCGAGTGATTCGGGTATTTTTCGGAGTACCGGAGAGTTACGGGAATTCGTCGGGGAGTATATGGGCCTTATTGGGCCATACGGGAATAGAGGAAAGAGTCCAAAAGGAAGGAGGCCTGCGCCCCCCCTCTGGTCCGAATTGGACAAGGGGCGCAGCCCCCTTTTCCTTATTCCTCTCCCCCTCTTTCCCCCTTCTCCTACTCCAACAAGGAAAGAAGGAGTCCTACTCCCGGTGGGAGTAGGACTCCCCTTGGCGCGCCAACTCCTAGGCCAGCCGCCCCTCTTCCTTTGCTCCTTTATATACGGGGGCAGGGGCACCCCATAGACAGACAGGTTGATCATTGAGATCGTTCCTTAGCCGTGTGCGGTGCCCCCTGCCACCAAATTCCACCTCGATCATATCGTTGTAGTGCTTAGGCGAAGCCCTGCGTCGGTAGTACATCAAGATCGTCACCACGCCGTCGTGCTGACGGAACTCCTCCCCTAAGCTTTGCTGGATCGGAGCCCGGGGATCATCATCGAGCTGAACGTGTGCTAAGAACTCGGAGGTGCCGGAGTAACGGTGCTTGGATCGGTCGGATCGGGAAGAAGACGTACGACTACTTCCTCTACGTTGTGTCAACGCTTCCGTTGCGATCTACAAGGGTACGTACATCAGACTCTCCCCCTCGTTGCTATGCATCACCATGATCTTGCGTGTGCGTAGGAATTTTTTTGAAATTACTACGTTCCCCAACAATAGTTGCACTTTCAATAAGCTGATCATAAATCCACAATTCATCAGATCTCGGCAAACACACCACAAAAGAGTATTACATCAAATAGATCTCCAAGAACATCGAGGAGAACTTTGTATTGATAATCAAAGAGAGAGAAGAAGTCATATAGCTACTAGCTATGGACCCGTATGTCTGAAGTAAACTACTCACGCTTCATCGGAGAGGCAGTGTTGTTGATGCAGAAGACCTCCATGATCAATTCCCCCTCTGGCAGGATACCAGAAAAGGCCTCAAGATGGGATCTCACGGGTACAGAAGGTTGTGGCGGTGGAAAAGTGGTTTGGTGGCTCCCTGGATGCTTTTGGGGTATAAGAGTATATATAGGCGAAAGAATTAGGTCAGGGGAGCTATTAGGGGCCCACAAGATCGGGGGCACGCCCCACCACCTGGGCGCGCCCTCCACCCTTGTGGCTGCCTCGAGGCTCCTCTAAGTTGTACTCCAAGTCTCCTGGGTGTCTTCTGGTCCATGAAAAATCATGGCGAAAGTTCTATTCCGTTTGGATTCCTTTTGGTATTCCTTTTCTCTGAAACTCCAAAACAAGGAAAATCAGAAACTGGCACTGTGCTCTAGGTTAATAGGTTAGTCCCAAAAATCATATAAAATAGCATATTAATGCATCTAAAACATCCAAAACAGATAATATAATAGCATGGAACAATAAAAAGTGTAGATATGTTAGAAATGTATCAAGCATCCCCAGCTTAATTCCTACTCGTCCTCGAGTAGGTAAATGATAAAAACAGAATTTTTGATGTGGAATGCTACCTAACATATTTATCCATGTAATTCTCTTTATTGTGGCATGAATGTTCAGATTCATAAGATTCAAAACAAAAATTTAATATTGACATAAAAACAATAATACTTCAAGAATACTAACAAAATAATTATGTCTTCTCAAAATAACATGGCCAAAGAAAGCTTATCCCTACAAAATCATATAGTGTGGCTATGCTCCATCTTCATCACACAAAATATTTAAATCATGCACAACCTCGATGACAAGCCAAGCAATTGTTTCATACTTTTGATGTTCTCAAACTTTTTCAACTTTCACGCAATACATGAGCGTGAGCCATGGATATAACACTATAGGTGGAATAGACAGTGGTTGTAGAGAAGACAAAAAGAAGGAGATAGTCTCACATCAACTAGGTGTATCAACGGGCTATGGAGATGCACATTAATAGATATCAATGTGAGTGCGTAGGGATTGCCGTGCAACTGATGCACTAGAGCTATAATTTTATGAAAGCTCAAAAAGAAACTAAGTGGGTATGCATCCAACTCGCTTGCTCACAAAGACCTAGGGCAATTTGAGGAAGCCCGTCATTGAAATATACAAGCCAAGTTCTATAATGAAAAATTCCCACTAGTATATGAAAGTGACATCATAGGAGACTCTCTATCATGAAGATCGTGGTGCTACTTTGAAGCACAAGTGTGGCAAAAAGGATAGTAACATTGTCCCTTCTCTCTTTTTCTCTCATTTTTTTGGCCTCTTTATTTTATTTTTATTTTTGTCCGGAGTCTCATCCCGACTTGTGGGGGAATCATAGTCTCCATCATCCTTTCCTCACATGGGACAATGCTCTAATAATGAAGATCGTCACACTTTTATTTACTTACGACTCAACAATTACAACTCGATACTTAGAACAAAATATGACTCTATGTGAATGCCTCTGGCGGTGTACCGGGATGTGCAATGAATCAAGAGCGACATGTATAAAAAATGATGAATAGTGGCTTTGCCACAAATACAATGTCAACTACATGATCATGCAAAGTAATATGAAAATGATGGGGTGTGTCATAATAAACGGAATGGTGGAAATTTGCATGGAAATGTATCTTGGAATGGCTATGGAAATGCCATAATAGGTAGGTATGGTGGCTGTTTTGAGGAAGGATGTGTGGTGGGTTTATGGTACCGGTGAAAGTTGCGCAGTACTAGAGAGGCTAGCAATGGCGGAAAGGTGAGAGTGCGTATAATCCATGGACTCAACATTAGTCATAAAGAACTCACATACTTATTGCAAAAATCTATTATTCATCGAAACAAAGTACTACGCGCACGCTCCTAGGGGGATAGATTGGTAGGAAAAGACCATCGCTCGTCCCCGCCCGCCACTCATAAGGAAGACAATAAAAAAATCATGCTCCGACTTAATCACATAACGGTTCACCATATGTGCATGCTCTGAGACTCGCAAACTTTAACACAAGCATTTCTCAAATTCAAAACTACTTACTAGCATGACTCTAATGTCACCATCTTCATATCTCAAAACAATCATAAGGAATCAAACTTCTCATAGTAATCAATGCACTTTATATGAAAGTTTTTATTATATCCGTCTCGGATACTATCATATTAGGACTAATTTTATAACCAAAGCAAATTACCATGCTGTTTAGAGACTCTCAAAATAATATAAGTGAAGTATGAGAGTTCATCAATTTCTATGAAATAAAACCACTGTCGTGCTCTAAAAGATATAAGTGAAGCAATAGAGCAAATTTTGCCTAGCTCAAAAGATATAAGTGAAGCACATAGAGCATTCTAATAAATCACGATTCATGTGTGTCTCTCTCAAAAGGTGTGTACATCAAGGATTATTGTGGCAAACTAAAAGGTAAAGACTCAAATCATACAAGACGCTCCAAGAAAAACACATATCATGTGGTGAATAAAAATATAGCCTCAAGTAAAGTTATCGATAGACAAAGACGAAAGAGGGGATGCCTTCCCGGGGCATCCCCAAGCTTAGGCTCTTGCCACTCATTATTCCATAGTCCATCAAATCCTTACCCAAAACTTGAAAAATTCACAACACAAAACTCCAACAGAAAATCTCGTAAGCTCCGTTAGTATAAGAAAAAAATCACCACTTTTGGTAATGTTGTTAACTCATTCTTTATTTATATTGGTGTAATATCTACTGTATTCCAACTTTTCCATGGTTCATACCCCCCTGATAATAGCCATAGATGCATCAAAATAAGCAAATAACACATGAAAAACAGAATTTGTCAAAAACAGAACAGTCTGTAGCAATCTGGAGATTTCGAATACTTCTGTAACTCCAAAAATTCTAAGAAATTAGGAAGTCCTAGATAATTTGTTTATTAATCTTCTGCAAAAATAATCAGTATTTTATTGTGATTCTATTAAATACTAAAACTAATCTCCTGGGCGCAAACATTTTTTGTTTTTCAGCAGGATCAAATTAACTATCACCGTAAGCTATCCCAAAGGTCTTACTTGGCACAAACACTAATTAAAAAACAAAACCACATCTAACCAGAGGCTAGATGATTTATTCAAAGCAAAACAGGACCTAAAAAGCAAGAAAAAAATAAAATTGGGTTGTGAGGGAGTCCTGGATTAGGGGGGTGTCCGGATGGTCGGACTATACCTTCAATCAGACTCCTGGGCTATGAAGATACAAGATTGAAGACTTCGTCCCGTGTCTGGAAGGGACTTTCCTTGGCGTCGAAGGCAAGCTTGGCGATACGGATATGTAGATCTCCTACCATTGTAACCGACTTTGTGTAACCCTAACCCTCTTCGGTGTCTATATAAACCGGAGGGTTTTAGTCCGTAGGACAACATACAGAACAACAATCATACCATAGGCTAGCTTCTAGGGTTTAGCCTCTCCGATCTCGTGGTAGATCTACTCTTGTACTACCCATATCATCAATATTAATCAAGAAGGACGTAGGGTTTTACCTCCATGAAGAGGGCCCGAACCTGGGTAAAACTTCGTGTCCCTTACCTCCTGTTACCATCCGGCCTAGACGCACAGTTCGGGACCCCCTACCCGAGATCCGCCGGTTTTGACACCGACATTGGTGCTTTCATTGAGGGTTCCTCTGTGTCGTCGTCGTTAGGCTTGATGGCTCCTACGATCATCAATGGCGATGCAGTCTAGGGTGAGACCTTCCTCCCCGGGCAGATCTTCATTTTTGGCGGCTTCGCACTGCGGGCCAATTCACTTGGCCATCTGGAGCAGATCGAAAGCTATGCCCCTGGCCGTCAGGTCAGATTTGGAAGTTTAAACTACACGGCTGACATCTGCGGGGACTTGATCCTCGACGGACTCGAGCCACTGCCAAGCGCGCCGCACTGTCACGACGGGCATGATCTAGCTCTGCCGCCGAACAGTGCCCTGGAGGCCGCACCCGCATCGGTTTCGACCCTTAATCTGGAGCCAACTGCGCCGATCGAGGATGGGTGGTTAGACGCCACCTTGGGGGCTGCGATCCCAATGGCGGTCGAGCCGAACACCAGCCCTGCACTCCACGAGACTCGTGACTCCAAGGAGCCGGACTCCTCTCCGGACTCCGAACCCTCCGCGCCCCTGCCGATCGAATCCGATTGGGCGCCGATCATGGAGTTTACTGCTGCGGACATCTCTCAGCACTCGCCTTTCGGCGATATTCTGAAGACATTAAAGTCTCTCTATTTATCAGGCGAGCCCTGGCTGGACTACGGTCAGCAAGGTTGGGATGCGGACGATGAAGAAATTCAAAGCCCACCCACCACCCACTTTGTAGCCACTGTCGGCGATTTAACCGACATGCTCGACTTCGACTTCGAAGACATCGACGGTATGGACACCGATGCAGGAGACGATGAAGAACTAGCGCCTATTGGGCCTTGGAAAGCCACCTCGTCATATGACATATACATGGTGGACACCCCAAAAGAAGGAGATGGCGATGGAACAGCGGAGGATGACCCCTCCAAGAAACAGCCTAAGCGCCGGCATCAGCGTCGCCGCTCAAAATCCCGCCAAAGCAAATACGGTGATTCCAGCACGGGAGATAATAATACTCAGGAGAGTGCTAAAGAAAACCCCCTCCAGCAAGATCCAGCACAGGATGATGGAGAAGCCAGCCCTCATGAGAGAGCGGCAGACAGAGAGGTCGAGGACGATAATTATATACCTCCCTTCGAAGACGAGGCAAGCCTCGATGACGATGAATTCGTCGTGCCACAGGATCCCGTCGAGCAAGAGCGTTTTCAACGCAGGCTTATGGCCACGGCTAGAAGCCTCAAGAAAAAACAGCAACAGCTTAGAGCTGATCAAGATTTGCTAGTCGACAGATGGACTGAAGTCCTTGCGGCCGAAGAGCATAAACTCAAACGCCCCTCCAAGAGTTACCCGAAGCGCAGGTTGCTACCTCGATTAGAGGAGGAAGCACTTAAACCTACATCACCAGATACGGCCGACCGGCCACCTCGTGGCCGCGACAGAAGAGGCCTCTCGGCCCTCCACTCAAGCCGCACCCCGTACCAAGGGACGGGAAAATGCGCCAGACCTGCGAGATATGTTGGAGGACAAGGCAAGGCAAACAAGATCGATCTACGGATCACGTGGGCGCCCCACGACTCGAGACAATAACCGTCACGCCAGACACAAATCCGGTAGGGCCGAACACATTAGACAAAGCTCATTGGAGCTACGTCATGATATAGCCCAGTACAGAAGCGCCGCACACCCACTATGCTTCACAGACGAAGTAATGGATCATCAAATCCCCGAGGGTTTCAAACCCGTAAACATCGAATCATATGATGGCACAACAGATCCTGCGGTATGGATCAAGGATTATCTCCTTCATATCCACATGGCCCGCGGCGATGATCTCCACGCCATCAAATACCTCCCACTCAAGCTTAAAGGACCAGCTCGGCATCGGCTTAACAGCTTGCCAGCAGGATCAATCAGTTGTTGGGAGGACCTGGAAGCCTCATTCCTCGACAATTTCCAGGGCACTTATGTGCGACCACCAGACGCCGATGACCTAAGCCACATAATTCAGCAGCCAGAGGAATCGGCCAGGCAATTCTGGATACGGTTCCTAACAAAGAAAAATCAAATAGTCGACTGTCTGGACGCAGAGGCCCTAGCAGCCTTCAAGCACAATATCCGTGACTAGTGGCTTGCCCGGCACCTTGAACAGGAAAAGCCAAAATCTATGGCAGCACTCACGACACTCATGAACCGCTTTTGCGCGGGACAAGACAGCTGGATTGCTCGTAGCAACAATATAACCAAGAACCCTGGTAATTCGGATACCAGGGACAGTGGTGGCAGGTCGCGTCGCAACAAGCAAAATCGCTGCATTAACGGCGACAATGCTGAGGATACGACAGTTAATGCCGGATTCAGAGGCTATAAATCCGGTCAGCAGAAAAAGCCATTCAAAAGAAACCCTAGGGGCCCGTCCAGTCTGGACCGAATACTCGATCGCTTGTGCCAGATACATGGCACCCCCGAAAAGCCGGCCAATCACACCAATAGGGATTGTTGGGTGTTCAAGCAGGCAGGCAAGTTAAATGCCAAAAATACAGAGAAGGGGCTGCATAGCGATGACGACGAAGAGCCCCGGCTGCCGAACAACAGTGGACAGAAGGGTTTTCCCCCACAAGTGCGGACGGTGAACATGATATACGCAACCCACATCCCCAAAAGGGAGCGGAAGCGCGCGTTAAGGGACATATACGCGGTAGAGCCAGTCGCCCCAAAGTTCAACCCATGGTCCTCCTGCCCGATCACCTTTGATCGAAGGGACCATCCCACTAGCACCCGTCATGGTAGATTCGCCGCATTGGTTCTAGACCCAATTATTGACGGATTTCATCTCACTAGAGTCCTTATCGACGGCGGCAGCAGCCTGAACCTGCTTTACCAGGATACAGTGCGGAAAATGGGCATAGATCCCTCGAGGATTAAGCCCACCAAAACGATCTTTAAAGGCGTAATATCAGGTGTAGAGGCCAACTGTACAGGCTCAGTCACACTTGAAGTGGTCTTCAGATCTCTGGATAATTTCCAAAGCGAGGAGTTAATCTTCGACATAGTCCCATTCCGCAGTTGCTATCACACACTGCTCGGGCGAACCGCATTCGCCAAGTTCAATGCGGTACTGCACTACGCATACCTTAAGCTCAAGATGCCAGGCCCTCAAGGAGTAATTACGGTCAATGGACACACCGAACGCTCCCTCCGAACGGAGGAGCACATGGCGGCCCTTGCAGCGGAAGTACAAGGCAGCCTCTCCAGGCAGTTCTCTAGTCCGGCCATTAAACGTCCGGACACCGTCAAGCGCACCCGGAGTATCCTACAACAAGACCGCCTGGCACGTTCCGAGCAGGCGTAGCAATGCGGCCCCAACCCTCGCAAACATGCGACACCAGTGCTTCGCATACATAACTACGCTCTAGAAATACCATGGGTACAGGGGGAGGGGCACCATCATGGCACGCCCAAAACACGGCTTAAACCGCACCAGGGGCTGCCGATTTTTTAATTTTCTCTTACTTTCAGGACTCCATTCTTTAGAAGGCCTGTTCGGCAGTTCAATTGCCACACAAACGATGCAAGAACCAGGGAAGCACACAAGCCATGCCGCATTTCGGAACTCCCAGGTGGCCTCTATAACGAGCAGTATACCTATTTCTTATATCATTCTGCACCCTGCCCCTAGAGCGGACATGTTAAATAGTCCAACTTTTTGCTTATCGCATTAATTGTATCATTCTGCTTTGATCACAGCCCTTTTTAATAAACAATGCATAGCTGTTGTCTATTTTTGCATTACTCTTTTTTTTACAAATATATGTTCCTTAACTACATGTTGCACCTGTACACTTTGGTACGGCCAAAATACGCCAGGGGCTTTAGTACCCCTCAATATGGTGTGAGAAGTCCGAACACTTTAACAAGTGCGGCACCCCGAACTTATAGCATTATATGCATTGGCTCCGAATCATGTCTTGGGTCAATAGTTGGGTTTGCCCGGCTCCTATGTTTTGGTGCCTTATGCTCCGCTATATCGGCTAAGGTAGCACTAGGAGAACTACTGCGATTGTGCCCCAGTTGAGCTGGGTCGAGCACCTCAGTAGAGAAAGCTAAAACTGACTGTCATGATGAAGCGAGAGCCGGTCGCTGTTCGAGAGGTTTTTCGAGTCCCTAAAGACTTATGCCGCTTAGAGCGAGGAGTCGGCTCTGTCCGGCCAAGGCGTGGATGGCGCCCCGAACTCGGTCTTCCAAATACTAGGGGCTTCGATGAAATTTCAAATTATAGAATTCTATGGCTAAGTGAGAGTGTTCAAGCATTATAGTCCGATTGCCTTGTTCGTTGTGCTGAGCGCCTCCCTCGAAGGACCCAAACATGGGAAAAAGAGCACTCAGGTTTATCCCCGAACACCCCAGCACTAGCGGCACGGGGGCAGAAGCCGACGACTCACCATCTCTCAGAATTGATAAACAACCGCACAGAAGGTAACATTTTAAATTCCAACAGCAGTGCTTAGCGCATATGAACAAGTTTTCAGCGCACAGGACAAAACGAGCGAGTTTTACTCAAAAATTACATCCCTGGAACATTTATCCGCCATAAGGCGGGCACCCTTCAGAACATCCTTATAATAATTCTCGGGCTTGTGATGCTCTTTCCCCGGCGGTGGCCCGTCCTTCACAAACTTCTCAGCATCCAGCTTGCCCCAGTGCACCTTAGCACGGGCAAGGGCCCTACGGGCACCTTCAACGCAGACGGAGCGCTTGATGACTTCGAGCCTTGGACAGGCCCCCACCAGCCACCACACCAGCCCGAAATAGCTCCCAAGCGGAGCCTCTCCAGGCCACAGGCGAACTATGAGGCCCTTCATGGCCTGTTCGGCCGACTTGTGGAGCTCGACCAGTTGCTTCAGCTGGTCGCTCAGGGGCACGGGGTGTCCGGCCTCAGCATACTGAGACCAGAACACCTTCTCTGTCGAGCTGCCCTCCTTGGCTCGATAGCATGCGGCGGCATCAGGCACGCTACGGGGAAGATCTGCGAATGCTCCTGGAGAGCTCCGGATTCAGGTAAGTAACAAGTAACTCACGTTTATGTGTTTGCTTTGCATAAAGAATGCCTTACCCACTGCTATCTTTTTCACCTCATCCAACTCCTGGAGGGTCTTCTGGGATTCGGCCTTGGCAGACTTGGCATTTTCAATAACCACCGCGAGCTCGGACGCTCGTGTCTTTGAGTCAAGCTCCAAACTCTCATGTTTTTCCATGAGAACCTGCAGCTCTTGTTGCACCTTGCCAACCTGGGCCTCATACTTCTCCCGCTCGGTGCGCTCCGTGGCCGCCCTCTTCTCGGCCTCAACAAGCGCTTGCTTAAGGGTCGCCACCTCAGACGTGGCCCCTACAATAGCCATGATAATCCTGTCATTTTTTGCAATTGCACCTTTTTTATATATATTTAAACAAGGTATTTCTTACCTTCCTTGTCCTCGAGCTGCTTCTTGGCACGTCCGAGCTCTTGCTCGGATTGCTCGAGGTTCTGCTTTAGCGTGTCCACTTCCGCAGTCAGTACGGCGGACGCCAGCAGAGAAGCCTGCATACGAATATTGAATCCTTTTTGTTAGACTCCTACGAATTTTATTTGATCCTCTATTTGGCTTTTCTTCTCGAACGCCAAACAGAGAATCAGGGGCTACTGTATATGCGGTAATATTATTTACACATTCCTTACTTACCTCAAAGCCTGTTAAAAGACTAGTACAAGCTTCAGTCAGTCCGCTCTTGGCGGAGTGAACCTTCTGGACCACTGCACTCATAATGGTGCGGTGCTCCTCGTCGATGGAGGCACCTTTGAGCGCCTCCAACAGATTGTCCAGCGCCACCGGTTGGACAGGGGTCACCGGCACGGAGGGCCTGCTCCTCTTGGAAGGAGCTCGCCCGCCGGACTCTGGAACCTTTGAAGGTTCTGGAGCGGTGTCCGGCCTAGAGCCGGACTTGGAGCCCTGGGGGGTTTTATCCCCTTCACTCCTGGAGTCTGGGAGGTCACCTTGCGGCGCCTCCGGGACCACCTCCTCCTGGCTTGGAACCTGTTGGGACAACACTTCGGCGTCGTCCGTAGGGCAGGGGGAGGAAGCCGTCGGAAGCGAATTCACATCCGACGAGTCCAGTGAACCGCTCGACAACGCGTCGAGCCGGTCTTTGGGTGGGCTGCATAATCATATTCGACATAAGGGAAAGCTGTGCAATAAAGGAATACTATGAATTACTCTAGTATCCGGATACTTACGATTTCGCCAGGGGCTTGGCCCTGAGCGGCCACTCCTCTTCGCCGTCGTCGGCGTTGGTGGATTAGTCCGGAGGAAGGGTTTTCCCCTTCTTGGACCCTTCGGCCTCCCCAGTTGGGGCGGCCTTCCTTTTCTTCCCTTCCCCCGCTGGAGGGGGAGAGGTCTCTTCTTCCTCCTCCTCGTCTTCGTGGGAGGAGTGCGTCTTGGAGTCGTCGGATGATGAATCCGACACCTCCGGGCGACGGGCACTCTTTTGAGTCCCCGTGGCCTTCTTCTTGGCCTTCTTCTCTGGCACCACATAGGGTGCCGGAACCAGCAGCTTTGCCAAACGAGCGTCCGCTGGGTCTTCGGGCAAAGGAGCCGGACAGTCGACCTGTCCGGACTTTGCCTGCCAATCCAGTCAAAGGTAAGGGAGCTTAGATCCTGCACAGAGTTAAACTATGAAAAACTAATACCCTGTAAAAGGTACAAACAACTTACCGCGCTAGCGTGACGCTGCGCGCTGAATCTGCGATCCTCGGTAGCGGATGCGGGAGCCTCGACGCCTTGGAAAAGCACCTTCTAGACATCTTCGTACGTCGTGTCGAAGAGCCGGCTCAGAGTTCGGTGCTGTGCCGGGTTGAACTCCCACAGATTGAAGGCCCGTTGTTGACACGGGAGGATCCAGTGGACGAGCATAACTTGGACTACGTTGACGAGCTTGAGCTGCTTGTCCACCAGGGATTGGATGCATGTTTGCAGTCCAGTCACCTCTCGTTTGCTGCCCCACGACAGGCCCATCTCTTTCCAGGACGTGAGCCGTGTTGGGGGTCCGGACCGGAACTCGGGGGCTGCGACCCACTCAGGTTCGCGCGGCTCGGTGATGTAAAACCACCCCGATTGCCAACCCTTCAGGGTCTCCACAAAGGAGCCCTCGAGCCATAAGACGTTGGGTATCTTGCTCACCATGGCGCCTCCGCACTCCGCCTGGTTGCCGCGCACCACCTTCAGCTTGACATTGAAAGTCTTGAGCCATAGGCCGAAATGGGGGCAGATGCGGAGGAAAGCCTCGCACGCGACGATAAACGCCGAGATGTTGAGGACAAAGTTCGGGGCCAGATCGTGGAAATCTAGGCCATAGTAGAACATGAGCCCCCGGACAAATGGGTGGAGAGGAAAGCCCAGTCCGCGGAGGAAATGGGGGAGGAACACCACCCTCTCATGGGGCCTAGGGGTGGGGATGAGCTGCCCCTCTTCGAGAAGCCGGTGCACAATGTCGTTAGACAAGTATCCGGTCTTCCTTAGTTTTTTGATGTGTCCCTCCGTAACGGAGGAGACCATCCAGTTGCCTCCCGCTCCGGACATGGCTGGAGAAGGTTGAGATGGGGAGTGCGGACTTGGGAGCTGGAGCTCGAGTGCGCGAAAATGGATAGGCAAAGGAGGAAGAAGGCGTAGGTGAAAAGGTGGATCCTTATCCCCTTATATTGGTGGACACAACTATGTGTCCCCACCAGCCTGGTAAAACTTGCTTGTCTCCCAAGCACCGTAATCAATGGCGTGGTTGGGTTACCCACGCATGTATTGATGAGAATCCCGGAATAAGGGGACACGATCTCTGCTTTAACAAGACGTGCCAAGGAAACCGCCTCACATGACACGATGAGGTGGGACAATAAAACGATTCGAATAAAGGCTTGGCCGTGGTGCGATGTCACACTACGGAATACGTCAGCAGATTAGATTTCTGTAAATATTATTCTCTCTATGGCAATATGTGGAAACTTATTTTGCAGAGCCGGACACTATCTTTGTGTTCAAAATCTTCTATGAAGTACTTGGAGGAGGAACCCGCCTTGCAATGCCGAAGACAAACTGCGCGTTGGACTCGTCGTCATTGAAGCCTGGTTCAGGGGCTACTGAGGGAGTCCTGGATTAGGGGGGTGTCCGGATGGCCGGACTATACCTTCAGCCGGACTCCTGGACTATGAAGATACAAGATTGAAGACTTCGTCCCGTGTCCGGAAGGGACTTTCCTTGGCGTGGAAGGCAAGCTTGGCGATACGGATATGTAGATCTCTTACCATTGTAACCGACTTTGTGTAACCCTAACCCTCTCCGGTGTCTATATAAACCGGAGGGTTTTAGTCCATAGGACAACATACAAAATAACAATCATACCATAGGCTAGCTTCTAGGGTTTAGCCTCTCCGATCTCGTGGTAGATCTACTCTTGTACTACCCATATCATCAATATTAATCAAGCAGGACGTAGGGTTTTACCTCCATCAAGAGGGCCCGAACCTAGGTAAAACTTCGTGTCCCTTGCCTCCTGTTACCATCCGGCCTAGACGCACAGTTCGGGACCCCCTACCCGAGATCCGCCAGTTTTGACACCGACAGGTTGCCTCCCAACAAGCGCTATTGTTTAACGCCCCTAGCTAGGCATAAAAACATGAATAGATCTAACTATTCTCATCTTCGGTATTCAATTCTTTTCTCATCAAGTCTTCCAAAACTCTTATAAGTAATTCTATTCTTTCTTTTACCTCCTTCTATTAGATGAACTTATATCGAGAAAGGGACTTTGATTGGTAGTCTTAACATTCATAAACCCGTAATCGGGATCATCCCCGTAAACATCATCATATAAAATATGTAGCTCGTTTCTAACGGGTTCCTTCATCATTTTATTCAACCAATCCGTATTAAATCCTCCATAAATTCCTATAGTTATCCAATCAAATTCTTAAAAAAATTCAAGATACAAAGCTTGAGAGATCTCAGAATGGGGAACCCTTTTCCTTAGATTTTCACTATAAGATTGATAATCCCTAGATTCCAAACTACGCATAGTTTCTTTATCATGCAGGATGTTTATGATTGGAGGGTGTTCAACATCCTTTTTATAGAAATCAAAAATATCCCTAGCTTCTTGGATAATAAAATCAAATTCACGCATAAGAATAATAGTGGCAATCTTTTTAGCTATAGGGTGATTGATTTTAGGGTGTTCATAAAACACTGTTTGCAAAGCAGGATGAAGATGCACAAATTTTCTTTCTAATTTCTCAACAAGCATCACAATAGCATCAGCATAACAATTTGTCTCAAGAAGAATACTTCTTTTATTAGTAGGTAATGATCCGGTACAATCAAAGAATTCTTGAATAATACTTTTCCCTTAATATTACCGTCTCCTATATGAAAGATTTTAATTTTGTAAATAGGAGGCTTTTCGGCTCCGGGATCCAAAGAGCAAGTTTCAAGATTTTCCTCAAGATTTTTAGTGATAACATCCCTAGTTTCAGACATGATGGCGACAAACGAGCAAACGGAGAAGGCGAACGAAAGAGGGGCAAAGCAAAGGTGAATCTTTTTGAAAATCATTTTAGAAGTGGGGGAGAGGAAAACGAGAGGCGAATGGCGAATAATGTAATGCAAGAGACAAGAGTTTATGATGGGTACTTGGTATGTCTTGGCTTGGTGTAGATCTCCCCGGCAACGGTGCCAGAAATCTTTCTTGCTACCTCTTGAGCTTGCGCTGCTTTTTCCCTTGAAGAGGAAAGGGTGATGCAGCAAAGGAGCATAAGTACTTCCCTCGGTTTTGAGAACCAATGTATCAATCCAGTAGCGCAACAAGCTAGCAAATACCTGCACAAACAAACACCAACTTGCAACCAACGTGACAAAGGGGTTGTCAATCCCTTCACGGTTATTCGCAAAGTGAAATATGATAGAGATGGATAAACGGTAAAGTAATATTTTTGGTATTTTTGGTTTATGGAACGGAAAGTAAAGATTGCAAAGGAAGGTAAATAGTAAACTAGAATTGTAGATCAGAAACTTATATGATGGAAAATAGACCTGAGGGCCATAGGTTTCACTAGTGGCTTCTCTCAAGATAGAAATTATTACGGTGGGTGAACAAATTACTGCCGAGAAATTAATAGAAAAGCGCAAAGTTATGATGATATCTAAGGCAATGATCATGAATATAGGCATCACGTCCGTGTCAAGTAGATCGAAACGATTCTGCATCTACTACTATTACTCCACACATCGACCGACTCCTGACTGCATCTAGAGTATTAAGTTCATAAGAACAGAATAACGCATTAAGCAAGATGACATGATGTAGTGGGTGCTGGTGTTAAAACCGACAGATCTCGGGGTAGGGGTCCCAAGCTATGGATTCTTGGATCAATGGTAACAGGAACGAAGGAGACGATGTTTTACCCAGGTTCAGGCCCTCTTGATGGAGGTAAAACCCTACATTCTGCTCTTGTTTATATTGATGGAGTATCAAGTACAGAGTTGATCTACCTCGAGATCATATGTTGTGGTCTAAAACCTGAGGGTCTGATGGATAATGTCATAATCATCTATCGACTAGCCTGGCCTCGACTTATATAATTTACCGGAGGCCCAGGATAACAAGAGTCCTAGTCGAATACATTGGTGGAGAGGAGTCCTTGTCTTGATCACCAAGTCTTGTGGAATCTTCCTTGTATGCGGCATGGGCTCTCCAAAGTGGCCCATGAGTAAACCGCCATGGGGGTCCTCGACCTGATCCACCTGGTTGGGAGACGACGTGGTGAGTACCTCCTAGTCCAGGACACCATCAGTAGCCCCCTGAACCAGTCTGGGGACACTCCTCGATTCTTCCGAACTGCTCTTCATCTTCGGTCGTCGGTCTTGAAAACTGGTTCAACTAATCTTCCCATCTTCGATCTTGAGGATCACCTAAGTGAGTCCGGGGAGTTTACATGTCGGGTATCCGAGGAGCCCCTTAAATCTTTGGCCTTTATCAATGCCTTGTTATTTTTATGCCACACCTCGGGTTTGAAGTGCTTCTCGTGTGGCGGTGTATCCGAGCTCCAACGTCGGACTGTAGTCGAGCTGTCTTTTAGCAGCCGAGCTCCAACACTATTCGGCATTCAAGGTATCCACTTGCGCCCGAGCTCCAACGCCGATCCGAGGCGTCTTTTTATAGCCGAGCTCCGATAATGGTCGGCATACGAGGTATCATAGATTACTTTGGCCTCTGATAATTTGAATGAGTTCATCCGAGCTTAAATGCCGGAGTAATCTTCTATGTAATGAGCCATTCGAATCCGAGCTTTATGCCGGACCGCTTCTGAGCTCCAACACCGGACTGTATCCAAGGTGTCATAGATCACCTTGGCTCAAAAAAGTCGACGGAGTTTAGCCGAGCTTAATGCCGGAAATGCCCTCTATGGAGTCAGCCACTAGTGCATGAGCTTTATGCCGGACTGCTTCCGAGGTGGTGCACCACCCCGACTGCGGGCTGATCTTTTGTGAATATTTTCGATTGGCACCATTTATTCTCTGCCGAGATATACAGCTAGTATCCCTCAAGGTGTGTGTCAGCCTACAATCCTAGATGCACATTAGAGGAGATAGCGATCGGCGGACGGGCCCTTAAGAGAGGGTTTTGAGAAGTCACCGTAACATATTAGCTTGATGCCCGATAAGTCCCAGATGGTACCTATTGTTGTCCAAGGATGCGTTTACCCATAGTTTGGTCAAGCCGAACACTGAGCTCTTTGAATTTTCTACATTGAATAGGCAATGCAGTAGCCCCCGAAACACTGGTCGGGTGGCAACACCAGATCAGGGGATCGATGTGCCCCTTTAATATTTGTAGATAAAAAGCCAGTAGCCCCTGAGCCTTAATGTGGACACGGGTGGCCAAATTAAGGATCGATATCCGTTTGGCAGAAAATTTTTTTGTGTTTAACACAAACATCTCGGAAAGAGAATAAAGATCTCATAAAGGAGTTAGAGCTAACGAAAGCTGAGCTCGCCAAGTTCGGCCTTAAGGGGCTTAATAGATAGGAAATCAATACCAATAGGGAACTATGAGAGTGTTATGTCAGCTGCTCGGTTGTATCAAGGAGACTGTGCCATTGACTCTTTAAAAGATTGGCTGCGGAAAATTGATTTTTGCTCACAATTTATGTGTAATGATTCTATGTACCCAAGTACTTTACACCATTAATTCTTGGATCCGCATTGTACAAAACTTTGTTGACCAACCATCGGCTTTAACCTCTTCGGCCAGAAGCCAGGGAGTGTTTGTCCTACTTTATAAAGTTGTTATAAGGGAAAAGATTTATGGAAAACAAGGCAATCTGGCCATACGGTTTTATAACCAAAGGTACGTAGAGAGATATGAAACATCTTCCAAAGAAAATAATCCTGCTAGCGGTTCCTTTCTTTGGGTTGTCATGCTGATCATGATCATGAAACCTCACCTCCAATCAATGTGGGAGGAAAATATTGAGGATTTAGTTCGGGGAAAGTTCCCAAACTCTATGGTATTAATGAACCAAAATTTTCACTTCCGTCGTTGCCGACCAATTATATCCTTTAAGATCGCTAGCTTTCGGCTTCACCCAGTCTGAGGTACTAACTCGGATGACCCGGTAGTAACAATCATAGAGGTGCTCCCTTTACCGCCTAGCCGGACAATCAGGAACGTAGGGGTAAGCACAGGAGCCAGGCAACCCAGCTTGGCCAAAATCTTAAGTCAAATCGATGCATATTTATGGCTTTATAACAATGATTGCAGAAGGCAGTCCTCGTATATTAAATACAAATGCCGATGATATGTTTATTTTAACTCCATTGTGATCGTTTATCAGTTGAAAGTGGCCCATCGTCAGCTTCCACCCCCTTGTAGATGCTACGCGGGGTGTTTTCGTGATAACAAAACAACCCTTAGCCGACGTATCGGTGCCCGAAGGCGGTTATGTTAGCGGAAACAAGGCAATCGGATATATGGGCTTTATAACTTTCACTTAGTCATAGGAGCTTAAAGTTGGGAGGCCAGTAACTAGCCCCGGGTTAGTGTTCGGCAATAGTCGAGATCAAGTCGTAAATACTTTGGCCAATGTTATGAACGCCGCCATTTAACACGGGGTGACCTCTACCGATCTTATAGTTTAATACAGTCATCGGATCGTTGACCAGTTTATACTTATTGTGACAGTCAGTTTTTGGCTTTCTCCACTAAGGCGCTTAACCATGCTAGCTGGAAGCACAATCGCAGTGGTTCTCCCTTTGCGCACCTAGCCGAACAAAGCGGAACGTAGGAGGCAAGCACAGGAGCAGGGCAACCCAACTATTGACCGAAGACACAATTTGAAACTGATGCATATAAAGCAATATCCGAGAACATTTTGCCGAGGACTCCTCGGAGTACCTTGGCTTTTGGTGGGTTCGGCTCAAGTCGCAGCCCCCTATTGATATTGTCCATGCTTAAAAAGTGTCCGACAGTGTACTACGGGATTTATGCTCGGACCCAACACCGAGGTGCAGGTCGGCAGAAAAAATGCCGAACTATGGGTCGAAAAAGATTTCCCAAGCTGGATTATTACGCAGGGTACCTCTGTCAAGAGGATGTCCTGCCTCATAAAAATAGCACACAAATAGATCAAAAAGTGCCATAAGCTTAAAAAAACCAAAAAACTTATACGGAAACTCTACGTCCAAACTAAATCAATTTTTTTGTGCCAATCGGAAAATTGGTCTTAAAATTAGTTTGTGATCCGTCGTGCTTTAACATGACACATCCGATATCAAGACGTCGAGTGGGTCAGCCTTCGGCTTCAACCTCCTATCCCAAAGACGGAGTACTTCTCATTAGGCCAGTTTAGCAAACTAAACTCAAGCGGTCATTAGAGAGAAAATGGGCTATCCGGCTATTGACCACACATTTGCGTAAAAAAATGAGTGATAGAAAAAGATTTTGCAACAACTAGGAAGAAAACACATTTACTATAAAATGACTCATATAAATTTAAGAGCCCCCAGTAAAGTTGGGTAAGATAAGTGTTTTTATTTTAACAAATAAAGTATGTGAGCATGGTCGAACCGAACACAGATTAAAATTTAAAACTTTGAGCATAAAAGTGACTTAGCCGGTTAATGTGTTCGGCATTGACGACGCGGTTCGAGCTTACAGTAGGACGAGGTCCCAGCCCCCAAGCCGGTCCCGAGGTGGCAGAGCGAAGAGCTCGACGCTCCGAAGTGGCGACATAGCACGGCCGATGTAGGCCGATAGTGTGACGCCGAAATACCCGGTGTGGGTTAATTTAGTGATGATGAACCCCCGGTCCAGCCGAGGTGACGTGGTATGTCGATACGCCGAGGTGACAGCGCTACCCAATCCGGATCATTTACCTATGCACAGAAGATAGTGCAAGCCAGAGATAATAGTAATAATCATTAAAAAAATAAAAGTTGCATGATTAATAATTTATGCAAAGTGAGTAATAAAAGAAATATGGCCCGTCACCAAACACCCGACGAGGTAGGACCCTCTTGATGAATCCAAAGTCCCCGAGGCAACCGAACATGTCGGTATGGCAATTCAATCAACAAGGTGATCATGCGAGCCGATTTATGCCAATTGGGACGACGACGTTGGCTTGCGGGCAGCGCTGGCTGGGGGCGGCTCGGGCTGGGGCTAGGGTTTGGCTTCGGCTGGGCCTCCCCCCGGCTTATAAAGCCTAGTGGGCCAGGAGTCCAGATCGGACACGGCCCGTTAGGTCGATTCGTTTTTTTAATAATTACGCGCGGAAGAAAAATAAAAAGAAATACTAAATGGACTCCAAAAATCCCGAAATAAACTTTCCCGGGCTTCTAAAATCAAGCCGCACAAAGTGAACATTTATTTGGGGCCTAAATGCAATTTTTAAAAACGCACATTTTTCCTAAATTCAAATAAAATAACGAAAAACTCCGAAATAAAATCTTATTTGATTTTATTATTAAATCCTCAATATTTCTTTATTTTGGGAAAGTCATTTTATTCCCTCTCTCATATTTTTGTAATAGAAATAATTGATGATAAAATAATAAAAATCAAATGATCCTATTCTCAAAATTTGAGAAAACTCAAATATGAAAATAATGAATTCCCCAACTCTCTCCGTGGGTCCTTGAGTTGCGTATAAATTTCTAGGATCAACCAAAGATGCAAAATAAAATATGATATGCATTGATGATCTAATGTATAACATTCCAAATTGAAAATTTGGGATGTTACAAGAAGCCATCTAGCTAGTAGCTATGGACCCGTAGGTCTGAAGTAAACTACTCACGCTTCATCGGAGAGGCAATGGTGTTGATGTCGAAGCCCTCCGTGATCGATTCCCCTCCGGCAGGATGCCGGAAAAGGCCCCAAGATGGAATCTCATGGGTACAGAAGATTGTGGCGGTGGAAAAGTGGTTTCGTGGCTCCCCTGAGTGTTTTTGGGGTATAAGAGTATATATAGACAAAAGAATTAGGTCAGGGGAGCTACGAGGGGCCTCTTGATAACCCACAAGTATAGGGGACCGCAACTGTTCTCGATAAGTAAGAGTGTCGAACCCAACGAGGAGCTAAAGGTAGAACAAATATCCCCTCAAGTTCTATCGACCACCGATACAACTCTACGCATGCTTGATGTTCGCTTTACCTAGAACAAGTATGAAACTAGAAGTACTTTGTAGGTGTTGTTGGATAGGTTTGCAAGATAATAAAGATTGCGTAAATAAAAAGTAGGGGCTGTTTTGATAAAGACACAACTAAGTTAGGTTTAGTAGAGAGCTTGTTGTTACGAGAAAGTTATTTGTCCCTAGGCAATCGATAACTAGACCGGTAATCATTATTGCAATTTTATATGAGGGAGAGGCATAAGCTAACATACTTTCTGTACTTGGATCATATGCACTTATGATTGGAACTCTAGCAAGCATCCGCAACTACTAAAGATCGTTAAGGTAAAACCCAACCATAGCATTAAAGTATCAAGTCCTCTTTATCCCATACGCAACAACCCCCTTACTCGGGTTTGTGTTTCAGTCACTCACGCAACCCACTATAAGCGAATCATGAACGTATTGTAACACCCTACAGCGGGGATCCCTCACGCTTGCGTGACACGGAGAGCACCATAGGACAGCACCAATAACAAAACATGCAACTCAAACCAATCTTGATCATCAAATAGCCCATAGGACAAAACAGATCTACTCAAACATCATAGGATAGCCATACATCATTGGGAAATAATATATAGCGTTGAGCACCATGTTTAAGTAGAGATTACAGCGGGTAAGAGAGAGGTTACACCGCTGCATAGAGGGGGGGAAGGTGATGGTGATGTTGGTGAAGATGGCGGAGGTGTTTGTGTAGATCGCGGTGATGATGATGATGATGATGGCCACGGCAGCTTTCCGGCGCCACCGGAAGAGAAGGGGAGAGGGGGCCCCTTCGTCTTCTTCTTCCTTGACCTCCTCCCTAGATGGGAGAAGGGTTTCCCCTCTGGTCCTTGGCCTCCATAGCATTGGAGGGGCGAGAGCCCCTCCGAGATTGGATATGTCTCTCTGTCTCTCTCTGTTTCCGCGTTCTGTTCTGCTACCCTTTCACCGTTTCTTTTATATCCGGAGATCCGTAACTCTGATTGGGTTGAAACCTTCGCCCAGATCTTTTTCCAAAAATTAGCTTTCTTGCGGTCAAAGTAGAGTATCAACCTCCTTACGAGGGGCCCACGAGGATGGGGGGCGCGCCTGCCTTTAGTGGCCGTGGGCCCCACCCTCGTGGCCACCTCGGGCACCGTCTCGCGTTGATTTTCTTCCCAAAAATCACAAATATTCCAAAATAATTCTCCGTCCATTTTTATCCCGTTTGGATTCCATTTGATATGGATATTCTGCGAAACCAAAAACATGCAACAGACAGGAACTGGCACTGGGAACTGGATCAATATGTCAGTCCCAAAAATAGTATAAAAAGTTGCCAAAAAGTATATGGAAATTGTAGAATATTGGCATGGAACAATCAAAAATTATAGATACGACGGAGACGTATCAGCATCCCCAGGCTTAATTCCTACTCGTCCTCGAGTAGGTAAATGGTAAAAAAGATAATTTTTGATGTGGAATGCTACCTAGCATAATCTTGATCATATGTCTAATCATGGCATGAATATTAAGACACGAGTGATTCAAAGCAATAGTCTATCCTTTGGCATAAAAACAATAATACTTCAAGCACACCAACCAAGCAATTATGTCTTATTGAAATAACATAGCCAAAGAAAGCTCATCCCTACAAAATCATATAGTCTGGCTATGCTCCATCTCCACCACACAAAATATTCACATCATGCACAACCCCGATGACAAGCCAAGCAATTGTTTCATACTTTCGACGTTTCTCAAACCTTTTCAACTTTCACGCAATACATGAGCATCATCCATGGACATAGCACTATAGGTGGAATAGAATATGATGATGGGGGTTATGTGGAGAAGACAAAAAAGGAGAAAGTCTCACATCGACGCGGCTAATCAACAGGCTATGGAGATGCCCATCAATTGATGTCAATGTGAGGAGTAGGGGTTGCCATGCAACAGATGCACTAGAGATATAAGTGTATGAAAGCTCAAACTGAAACTAAGTGGGTGTGCATCCAACTTGCTTGCTCATGAAGACCTAGGGCATTTGAGGAAGCCAATCGTTGGAATATACAAGCCAAGTTCTATAATGAAAATTCCCACTAGTATATGAAAGTGATAACTCAAGAGACTCTCTATATGAAGAACATGGTGCTACTTTGAAGCACAAGTGTGGTAAAAGGATTGTAACATTGCCCCTTCTCTCTTTTTCTCACTTTTTTTTCTTTTTTTCATCTTTTTGGGGCCTTCTCTTTTTTTGGCCTTTCTCTCTTCTTTTTTCGTCCGGAGTCTCATCCCGACTTGTGGGGGAATCATAGTCTTCATTATCCTTTCCTCACTGGGGCAATGCTCTAATAATGATGATCATCCCACTTTTATTTACTTACAACTCAATATCTAGAACAAAGATATGACTCTATATGAATGCCTCCGGTGGTGTACCGGGATGTGCAATGATCTAGCATAGCAATGACATCAAAAAACAGACAAGCCATGAAAACATCATGCTAGCTGTCGGATTTCGGGTTCCGGCAGACCCTTGAGGTTCGAACACTGGGGTGCGCGCGGATATTTCGCCTCCTACCTACCTGCACCCCTCCGCCATGCTAGGATCTAAACTATGGAAAGAACAGCACAAGGGACACAGGGTTTATACTGGTTCGGGCCACCGTTGTGGTGTAATACCCTACTCCAGTGTGTGGTGTGGTGGATTGCCTCTTGGGCTGATGATGATGAACAATACAAGGAAGAACAGCCTCGCGAGGGTCTGTTCTTGGCTGCGGCGATGAACTGCTGGGAGGAGTTCAGTCACCTTTCTCTCTCTCTCTCTCTCTCTCTCTCTCTCTCTCTCTCTCTCTCTCTTTGCTTCCAACCAACCGAACCCCTTGCCATGTGGGTGGCTGGTCCTATTTATAGAGACCCTGGTCCTCTTCCCAAATATCGAGCGGGAAGGGAGCCAACAATGGCGGGCTAATTTGAAGGGGGACAGCAAGTATCAGCTATCCTGACAAAAGTAGTCTTCGTCTGCGCAAAGCTCTGGTGATGATGCCGTCTTGGGCTCCATGATGACCTCCGTCTCGTAGTCCCCCCGGTCTTGGTCTCGTTGCACCGAAATGGCAACCTTTGCCTGATGCCTCGGTACTCCACAGCTGCGCTTACCCCCTTTGCACCAAAGAGGTAAGGAGGACGCTGCGCGGGCTGGCACCCGCCTGGCGCCCTGAGTCGTCATGGCTTGCATCACGGGCACCTCGTGAGGTACCCCGCCTTGATCTCTCCGCCTCCTCGTGAGCCAGCCTGACGAGGTCATATCTGAGGAAGCTCCGCGTCGTCCGCCCCGCGAGGCTTGGCCCCTCGCGAGGGTCTTGGGTTTGTGTTGGTGAAGATGGGTCGTGTTGGGCCCCCCTTTGAGCCACGCCGCAGGCCACAGGCAGGCAAGTCTGGGGACCCCCGTTCCCAGAACGCCGACAGTAGCCCCCGGGCCCAAGGCGCGCCCGGGCTTGGCCGTGCAGGGAGGCGAAAGGGCAAGAGCGAAGCACCGCGGGCCCTAACAGCCTGCGGCCTTGGGCGCCGCATGGCGGTTGATCGAACGTGGGCGTCTCCACTTCCCCATGGCGCCTCGGCAACTGCATGGATTAGACAAGTCCCTGCATGCAAAGCGGGTCATGATTACCTGCGATCGTGGGGGCCATCGGTTGGCCCTCACTGGTTATAAGTACTGATTGACGCGCGCCCTTTCAGTTCATCTCCCCTTGCTTCTCCTTCTTCTTCATGGCCCGGTCGAGGAGGTTCTCGGCCGCGGAGAAGGGGAAGGCCTGCCAGGTTGAGCATGCCTCTCCCCCGCCCAAGCGCGGCCGAGGGCGCCCCCGCAAACATCCTGTGGCCACCACGGCAGCTCCCCACGGCCGCGGAGACGCTTTCTAGCATGGTGGCGGGCAGATTGCTGCGACTGGGGGGTGCGCTCCAGCTGCACGTCCCCCTATGGCGCGCTTTCGTGCCGCTGAGCTGCTGCCGGAGTTCGTCGTGTGGTCGGCGGAGCCGACTAGCACCCAGCTTCCACTTTCTCGCTTCCTCCTTGGCGAGCTCCCGGTCGGCGCCCCGGGCAGCCTCTGGCTTCAGGCCGACGGCTGCTGCAGCCGGGCCTCATGGGTTTCACTAGAGGTCTCCACAGCTGGGAGCCTGGCCCTGGCCCGCGGTTGGCAGTCGTTTGCCCGCGCGCGTGGCCTGGGCCGTCGGTGCACCCTACACTTCAAGTTCGATGGTGATGCCACCCTCTACGTGAGGGTGTTTGGGGAAGATGGTCGCCGCACAGGGTGCTGCTCCGAGGGTGACGACCGCGGCTGGGAACCCGGCTCCGGCGATGATTGAGAGGGCAGTGCTCGCGCGGCTCGCAGCGACTCTTCTAGCGGTGGCCGCGGTCAACCTCCGCGCCGTCGTATCTGCTTGGGAGGTGGTAACGCGTCCGCCCGCCGTCGCGCCCTGGTGAAGCGCGAGAGGGAGTCCGCCTGAGCTCCGGAGGTAGCTCGGGCTTCCCTACGGGCCGGTATGAGGCGAGCTGCACCAGATTTATCCTTTCCTTTTCCTTTTTCCTGCGTAAAAGGACAGTAGTGTGGAGCCCCGCGGGGGCATGTATGGGTTATTGCTGTTAATCATCGTTTTCCTTTCTTTATCGTACCTTCCGGCTACATGCCCGCGCGTGGATAGTTCCCGGCCCCGGCCATGGGGGCGACCGACCCAGGCCCTGTGTTTGTGTCACGGTGCCCGAGGGGCACGGTGTCGGATTTCGGGTTCCGGCAGACCCTTGAGGTTCGAACACTGGGGTGTGCGCGGAGATTTCACCTCCTACCTACCTGCACCGCCTCCCCCCCCCCCCCCCGCCATGCTAGGATCTAAACTACGAAAAGAACAACACAAGGGACACAGGGTTTATACTGGTTCGGGCCACCGTTGTGGTGTAATACCCTACTCCAGTTTGTGGTGTGGTGGATTGCCTCTTGGGCTGATGATGATGAACAATACAAGGAAGAACAGCCTCGCGAGGGTCTGTTCTTGGCTGGGGCAATGAACTGCTGGGAGGAGTTCAGCCACCTTTCTCTCTCTCTCTCTCTCTCTCTCTCTCTCTCTCTCTCTCTCTATTTCCAACCTCTCTAGCGAGCCTCTTCCTTCCTACTTTCCAACCCCCTTGCTCTGTGGGTGGCTGGTCCTATTTATGGAGGCCCTGGTCCTCTTCCCAAATATCGAGCGGGAAGGGAGCCAACAATGGCGGGCTAATTTGAAAGGGGACGGCAAGTATCAGCTATCCTGACAAAAGTAGTCTTCGTCTACGCAAAGCTCTGGTGATGACGCCGTCTTGGGCTCCACGGTGACCTCCGTCTCGTAGTCCTCCTGGTCTTGGTCTCGTTGCACCGAAATGGCAACCTTTGCCTGATGCCTCGGTACTCCGCGGCTGCACTTGCCCCCTTTGCACCAAAGAGGAAAGGAGGACGCTGCGCGGGCTGGCGCCCGCCTGGCGCCCTGAGTCGTCATGGCTTGCGTCACAGGCACCTCACGAGGTACCCCACCTTGATCTCTCCGCCTCCTCGTGAGCCAGCCTGATGAGGCCATGCCTGAGGAAGCTCTGCGTCGTCCGCGCCGTGAGGCTTGGCCCCTCGCGAGGGTCTTGAGTTTGTGTTGGTGAAGATGGGTCGTGCTGGGCCCCCCTTTGAGTCACGCCGCAGGCTGCAGGCAGGCAAGTCTGGGGACCCCCGTTCCTAGAACACCGACAGTAGCCCCCGGCCCCAAGGTACGCCCGGACTTGGCCGTGTAGGGAGGCGGAAGGGCAAGAGTGAAGCGCTGCGGGCCCTAACAGCCTGCGGCCTTGGGCACCGTGTGGTGGTTGACTGGACGTGGGCGTCTCCACTTCCCCATCGCACCTTGGCAACCGCACGGATTGGACAAGTCCCTGCATGCAAAACGGGTCATGATTACCTGCGATCGTGGAGGTCGGCGGTTGGCCTTCACCGGCTATAAGTATGGAACGTCGCGCGCCCTTCCAGTCCATCCCTCCTTGCTTCTCCTTCTTCCCGATTCTTGCTCCGTCTTGCCGTGATGGCTCTGATCCGCCAGTTCTCGGCGGCAGAGAAGGGAAAGGCTCCCCGAGAGGGACCAGACCCACTCCCGCCGAAGAAACGGCTCACCCCCCGTGGCCCGGACGAGGGGGCTCTCCAGGTGGTGTCGAGGCCTTGGGGAAAGCGGGCGCCGCCAGGGTTCCCGCTTCCATTGTACGCCCATGTCGAGGGCCCCGAAGGAGCTGATGCCGACCGCCACGGGCGGTGCCGCCGTAGGCGCCGACGGGTCACGAAGGTGTGGGTCGTCCCCCCTGGGGTCCACACTGAGGGCTCCTCCCAAGAGTTCGTGCTCCACGTCGCCATTCCTCTTCAGTCTTGGATCCGCCTTCCTCCCTTCTTCGCCTCTGTCATCCCGCAGGGGGAGCCCCTGGAGCTCTGGCTGCAGCACGCCGGCTGCAGCACCTCCGCGACCGAGGCAGAGGTCGCGGTCGTCGCCCCGAGCGAGGTCTACATGACTCGCGGCTGGAGAGAGATCGCCCGGGTTTGCAGGACAAGGGGCGTCTTTGCGATCCACTTGGACTACAACGGTGCTTCGGTGATGCTCTTCAAGGTCTTCGACGCGAACGGGCGTCGGGTGGAGTGATGTCCCGGTGAAGGCGGCCAGGGCCCTGCTGCGACGAGGATTGGGCTCACCAACCGCGCCCTTGGTGGCTCCTCAGGCGGTGGAGATGCGGAGGTTCCAGCGACTCCGGTGAGCCCTTCGCGACTCCGGAGACGAGCGACGACAGCTACGAGCCCCCAAGCCGGCGCCGCTCCAGGAGAAGGGCGGGCTCGTCAGGCCGCCGCCGACTCTGATCTGGATGGGGTTGGCGTCGGTGCTTGATGGCCTACTGTTGATGATGGCGCCTTTTGTAGGGATGCATGTAGTTTGCGTCTCTTTAGGATCTGTTCCCTGCGAGGAACCAAAAACGCGCCCCGTGGGGGCATGTAAGGCGCCTGTGATCCCGTTTTGTTAATATAACCCTTGTCGTAGATTTGCGCGAGTTGCTCATCCCGTCTTAGCTCAGTCCTCCCTTTCGAACCTCACGAGGGCTTGGTGCTCTGCGCCGACAGGTCCCAGTCCCAAGGTGGCTTTAGCCGTCGCTAGTATGCCAGGTCGCGATGCCGTGGTCAAGGCCAGGAGGTGAGCGACCCGGAGTCCGGTAAGAGCCCCTGACTCGCGATGCTCAGGAGGTCCCCTTTGGCGCCCAAGCAGCCGTCGTTTGGTGAGAAAGGGGAGCGACGTCGCTAACATGGGATAGCATTAGGTGCGGGGATGGTGCCACGGTAGCTGGCGCTTCCGGGCGATAACTTATCTCGAGGATCAGGGGCTGCTCTCCGGTGTGTGGCTGGGTCCGTGCATCGGCAGGTGCGAGGTTGCTTGGCGAGGTCCTCGTGTGTCTCTCCCCTCTCGCATTTGCTCCCCTTTCTGATCTACGTCCTCGGGTCCCGGCCCTCGAGCGAGTCTCAGCCGTCGCTGGTATGCCAGGTCGCGATGCCGTGGTCAAGGCCAGAGGGTGAGGGCTGGAGATCCAGTAGGAGCCCTGAGTCGTGATGCTCAGGCACCCCCCCTTTAACGTGCAAGCAGTTCGCGCGGATGAGAGCGAAGGAGACACAGCAAGAGCCTCGCCTGATGCAGCTCCTTCAGGAGGTCCTGCAGGTCCATCATAGAAAAAGCAAGGGGTTGCCATAACAATTGACGGTCAGCCGTTGGTTGCTCCCGAGGGGTAGTGAGGCACTGAAGGCTTGACGAGGTGACGCTATGCGGGGCGGCTGCAGCCAGAGCTCAGCCATCCAGGTTTGTCGGCATTGCAGGGACGGACCCATGCGCAAGCGTCGTGCCGTTTGGGAGCAGCTCCGTTAGTTGGCGTCAGCTGAGCAGGCAACTAGGTAAAACACATTAGCCGCGAAGGAGTGGATTCGTTCAAATAGATGCTGGTAATGCGGAGATCACTGGGTCAGGCCCGAGTGACTTGGGCGTCATGCAGCGCGAGGGGAGCCCCCAACAAGGTAAGCTAACGACGCGAAATAAAAGCGATACACGCCGCAGGGACGAACCCACGCGGCCTGGGAATAATGCAGCCCTGGGGGCACTCCCAGCTGGAAGTGAAACTTGAAAGATGTCACCTGATGATGCAGAAGACGAAGGGGTGTTGGTGTAGCCGGCTCGCTGTGCTGCGGAAGCCGATCCTCATGAGCCCCCAGGCCCAGGGGCCTCAGGAGGCTCCGGAGGCGCTGGCGGTTCCTCGCGAGCCATCTTCATCTCCGCCAGGGCTGCAGAGCGCCTGGCCTCTTGAGCCTCCGTGGTGCCCCTCATGAGGCGCTGGTGCGTGTCAGCCGCGCTCGGCAAGCCGTAAGGCATGCGAACGTAGCTGTGGGGTGGACCTCCGCAGTGCCCCACTCGTGAGGGCCAGAGGCGGTCCAGGGAGGCGACTCGGTTGAGCCCTGGTGCGTCGATGCAGACGCGCAGCCGCCATCCTCGCCTGGATGGGGAGCCACTGCTGGTAGGCGGCGGACGCCTCTCATGACTCTTGACTCCTGTAACTCTTGAATGGCCTTGCTGATGAACTCCTGTGGGTCTGGATCTCCTTGCCTTGCTCCTTCTTGGGGGAAACGTGCTTTGAAACACGCCTCCAGGCGGTGCCCAAGCGCCTCCCTCGTGACCCTAGCTAGGTCGGTGGCCCTCTAGGGGAGAGCCCCCGAGCCCTGCCTGAGGAGGGCGCCGAGCGCGCTTTCCTATGCGATGGAAGGAGGTTCCCCCTGGGCAGGCACGGGCCCAGAGGGGCCTGCCTCCTGAGGGGCCAGGCCGGACGACGTCTTCTTCTTCTTGGGGGCGGCCTCGGGAAGCCTCCTACTTCCGCAATCCGGGTCTTCCAGTGATGCGGCCTGAAAGGCTCGCTCCAGGGAACACACCGTGTCCTTCTCTTCACAGGGCACCGTGATGACCCCGCCGCTTCCTGGCATCTTGAGGACATTGTAGCCATGGTGAGTCACGGCCATGAACCTGGCCAGCGCCGGGTACCCAAGGATGGCGTTGTACGGCAGGCGGATGTGAGCGACGTTGAAGTCGATGAGCTCGGTGCGGTAGTTGTCGCGTGCCCCGAAGGTGACAGGGAGGCGGACCTGCCCAATCGGGACCGTGGAGCCGTCGGTGATACCGGAGAAGGGCTTGGTTGGCTGAAGCTAGCTGTAGGGCACTTGGAGGTTGTTGAATGTCTCCACGGACAGGACGTTGAGCCCTGCCCCGCCATCGATGAGGGTCTTGGTGACCACCACGTTGCTGATGATTGGGGAACAAAGCATCGGGAGGACTCCGGCTGTAGCCGCACACTTGAGTTGATCTGCTGAGCTGAAGGTGATGGCGCACGCCAACCACCTGTGAGGGCGCGTGGCTTCGAGCCTAGGGAGGACTGCGTTCACTTCGCAGGCAAACTGCTTGAAGATGCGCAGAGAGGCTGGAGCTTGAGCTCCGCCCAAGATGCAGGCGATCGCGCGCGGCTCCTGGAAGCCCCCAGCCTCCTCGTCCTGGTGGCGGTCCTCGTTTCTCCTTGGCTGTGGAGGCAGTGGTGGGAGGCCTGTGTTGCCTTGCGGGCGATCTTCGCGAGGCTGATCCCTCCAGCCTCCCTCGCGAGGCGGGTCTTGCCAGCGATCCTCGCGAGGTTGGTCGGGCCACCCCTGGCGCGGGCCACGGTCTTCCCAGCGTCCTGCGTTCCTTCCTCCTCCTCGACCGTAGCCCCGGTCACCGCGATCGGGACGACGGCCGATCCTTCCTTCATGCACGGCTCGGAGTTCTTGGCATTCGTTGGTGTTGTGGGTGTGGAGGTCGTGGTACACGCAGTACCGGCTGCCCTTGGGAGGTTCGGGCTGATCTCTGCCCCGCTTGGTGTCTGGTTTTGCCGCGAGCACGGCAGCCCCCTTGCGCTTCACTTCCTTGGCCTTGAGCTTCTTCTCTTCTGGGTCTGCGGCAGGCAGATCGAGGAGGGAGAGACGCGCTTCCTCAGCCCTGGCGCACTGGTTCGCCCAGTTGAACAGCTCCAAGGAAGTGCATAGGTCTTCATGCATCGCCAGCTCCTCCTTCATCTTGACGTCGCGCACGCCATCGGAGAAGGCTGAGATGATGGCCTCCTCAGTCACCTTGGGAATCTTGAGGCGTGCGTTGTTGAAGCGCTAGATGTACTTCTGTAGGGTCTGCCCGAGTTGTTGCTTGATGCGGCGCATGTCGCTCACGGCGGGCGGCCGTTCGCGAGTGCCTTGGAAGTTGGCGATGAAGCGGGAGCGCATCTCTTCCCAGGAGGAGATTGTGCCTGGAGCCAAGTTCAGGAGCTAGGTGCGGGCCCCGTCCTTGAGTGCCATGGGAAACCAGTTCGCCATGACCTTCTCGTCTCCGTTGGCAGCTTCGATGCCCAGCTCGTAAAGCTGGAGGAACTCCGCAGGGTCGGCCGTGCCGTCGTAGCGAGGAGGCAAGTCCGGCTTGAACTTGTCGGGCCACGCGACGCTGCGTAGTTCGGTGGTGTAGGCGCGGCAGCCTGCTGTGGCCACGGGAGGCCTTGGGTGATGGAGAGCCTGGTCCTGCATGTCCCCACGCACCAGAGCAGGAGGATGGTCACGACGTGCTGGAGCAGGGAGCGCCCGAGCAGCTTCTGGCGGGCGAGGGACTTCTTGGCAGCTCTGTTCTTGCTGCACTCACACCTGACGGAGCGGGTTCCGTCCAGGGGCCAAGCGCCTTGGAGCCATGGCGTCTTCTTGAGGAGGAGGCGGCCGGGGCGCCGCCGGAGCCTCGTCGCCCACGCGGGGCAGGGTGCAGTGCAGCGGGACGGACGGCACGGAAGAGCCTCCTGCGGCGTAGACAAGCTCGGCGACGCGGTCGAGCCATTCTTCGTAGACGTCGTCGACAGGACGGTAGCGCAGGAGCTCGTTTGCTGCGATGAGTGCAGCCCGAGCCTCCATGGGCACGCGGAGTGCGCGGGACGAAGATCCAGCTAGGGCGAGCGAGGGAGTTGCGGTGCGGCCGTCTTGGCGCACGGATGGATGCTGAGACGATGCTTGCTGCTCGTCCCCTGCCGGGCCAGTGGCGGCGTTGACGGCAGGTGACGGGAAACGGCAAGGACACCCGCCGATAGGGGCTGTCTGGGCGACGCGGGAAGCGAGGGTGGCCCGGCGCTTCGCGCGGGCCCGACGAGCGTCAGACATGAGTGTGATGGTCGGAGGAGAACGGGGTGATGGAAGACGAATTCCGACGCACCCCTACCTGGCGTGCCAAATGTCGGATTTCGGGTTCCGACAGACCCTTGAGGTTTGAACACTGGGGTGCGCGCGGAGATTTCGCCTCCTACCTACCTGCACCCCCCCCCCCCCCCGCCATGCTAGGATCTAAACTACAAAAAGAACAACACAAGGGACACACGGTTTATACTGGTTCGGGCCACCGTTGTGGTGTAATACCCTACTCCAGTTTGTGGTGTGGTGGATTGCCTCTTGGGCTGATGATGATGAACAATACAAGGAAGAACAGCCTCGCGAGGGTCTGTTCTTGGCTGGGGCGATGAACTGCTGGGAGGAGTTCAGCCACCTTTCTCTCTCTCTCTCTCTCTCTCTCTGTGTGTGTGTGTGTGTGTGTGTGTTTCCAACCTCTCTAGCGAGCCTCTTCCTTCCTACTTTCCAACCCCCTTGCTCTGTGGGTGGCTGGTCCTATTTATAGACCCCCTGGTCCTCTTCCCAAATATCGAGCAGGAAGGGAGCCAACAATGGCGGGCTAATTTGAAAGGGGACAACAAGTATCAGCTATCCTGACAAAAGTAGTCTTCGTCTGCACAAAGCTCTGGTGATGATGCCGTCTTGGGCTCCATGGTGACCTCCATCTCGTAGTCCTCCTGGTCTTGGTCTCGTTGCACCGAAATGGCAACCTTTGCCTGATGCCTCGGTACTCCGCGGCTGCGCTTGCCCCCTTTCCACCAAAGAGGGAAGGAGGATGCTGCGTGGGCTGGCGCCCGCCTGGCGCCCTGAGTCGTCATGGCTTGCGTCACAGGCACCTCGCGAGGTACCCCGCCTTGATCTCTCCGCCTCCTCGTGAGCCAGCCTGACGAGGTTGTGCCTAAGGAAGCTCTGCGTCGTCCGCCCCGCGAGGGTCTTGAGTTTGTGTTGGTGAAGATGGGTCGTGCTGGGGCCCCCTTTGAGCCATGCCGCAGGCAGGCAAGTCTGGGGACCCCCGTTCCCAGAACGCCGACACACGGACTAGAGGGGTGCTCCTGCAAGGGGCCCAGGTCGCGAACCCTTTGAATGACTAGGATAGGAACACTCATGAGGGCGCTCGGCTGCCTCCCTCACGAGGCCTTGCACAAGAGAAACCGTGGCAAGGGAATGAAAAGCCGAAGAACCACAAGCCAAAGACGACAACGACTTCAATAAAACTTCGAGTGAGAAGGAACAAGCCAACTGCGGAAAGCAAATGAAAAGCCGCGTCTGGCACCTAGTCTAGTCTTCGACGTCTTCTCACCAGCGCGGAGCTAAGTGCTGCCACTGGGCGTGGGAGGGAGCCCCAGGGCCTGAGGCCGGCGCTCCTGAGACTCGGGGGCGTGTACAGCCCCAACTCATTATTATGTGAGAGTGTCACGGGCGGCGAGCTTCACAGGCGTTGGCCTTCTTCACAGGCTCCGGGCCTTTTCCAAAATGCGATAGCTTCATAGGCATTCGCCTTCTTCACAGGCTCTGGGCCTTTTCCAAAACGCGATAGCTTCTATGGCATTTGCCTTCTTCACAGGCTCCGGGCCTTTTCCAAAACTCGATAGCTTCACAGGCATTCGCCTTCTTCACAGGCTCCGGGCCTTTTCCAAAACGTGATAGCTTCACAGGCATTCGCCTTCTTCACAGGCTCCGGGCCTTTTCCAAAATGCGATAGCTTCACAGGCATTCGCCTTGCTTCACAGGCTCTGGGCCTTTTCCAAAAGGGATAATCTTCACAGGCATTCGCCTTGCTTCACAGGCTCTGGGCCTTTTTAGGGGTAGAACCTCCGGAGGTGCTGGATGTTCCATGCGTTCTGGACCGGCACTCCCTCCTGAGTCTCCAAGCGCACTGAGCCGGGCCTGGAAACATGAACAACCTTGAACGGGCCCTCCCACATGGGAGAGATGTAACGCCCCAGATATAACTTTCCCAATTTATACTCCAACTCTTGCCATTTCCGGTGTTAAGTTATATTTATTTCTCGGGTTCGGGTCTTTGTCTCCGTGTGTTGTTTTCGCTTTCATGCATCTCATATCATGTCATCATGTGCATTGCATTTGCATACGTGTTCATCTCATGCATTCGAGCATTTTCCCCGTTGTCCGTTTTGCATTCCAGCGCTTCGTTCTCCTCCAGTGGCCATTTCTAGCTTTCTTTCGTGTTTGGGGATTAAACATTTCCGGATTGGACCGAGACTTGTCATCCGGCCTTGGGTTACTACCGGTAGACCGCCTGTCAAGTTTCGTAACATTTGGACTTCGTTTGATACTTCAACAGTTAACCGAGGGACCGAAAAGGCCTCGTGTGTGTTGCAGCCCAACACCCCTCCAATTTGGCCCAAAACCCACCAAACTCTGCTCTATGTCCTAGAGCGTTCGATCACGATCGCGTGGCCGAAAACCGCACCTCATTTGGACTCTCCTAGATCCACTTATGCCTATATATAGCCCCGTCCATTTTTCGGATTCATCTCCTCCCCCGAAACCCTAGTTCCAAAAAAAACTCCAGATCCGCCGCCGACGGACGTGTCCGGAGCGGACCGGACAACGTCCGCCGCCGCCCGCAGCCACTCGTGCCGTGACACGTGGCATTGCAGCCACTGCCGCCGCTCCGGCCAGGGAAGCCCAGCCGGAGCCCCCGAGGCCCGCGCGCTCCCCCGCGCCACCGTCCTCCTCCCGGCCGGCCACCGCGCCGCCATCGCCGGCTTCGCCGGCTACCTCCTCCGGCAGCCTCGGGCGCCGCTTACGTCGGCGGACGCCGCCCCTCGACGCCGGCGAGCGCGCTTCGCCATCCGCGCCACGCCGCCCCTCGGTCCGGCCACCGCCCGGCCTCTTCCTCCCTCCACGCCGGCGACCTCGACTCCGGCGACGAACCTCGGAATCCGCGCCATGAACAGTGCTGCTACAGTGTTCTGAGATCCAGATCTGAGATCCGGTTGACTTCTCCTCCCGAAACCCTAATTTTTCGAGCAATCTTTGACCTGCCATATCTTTGCATCCGTAGCTCCGTTTTGGACATATAGTACATCAAAATATTCGCCTCGACATGTACATCATTTCATTCCATTGCATCATTTTCATTTGAGTTCATCTTGATGCCCGAAGTGCTGCTAGAAGGAGGCTTCGTGAGATAATTGTCAGATCTGCTAGTTCATCTTAGACTTTTGTCATTTTTGCCATGATTATTGTGTGCATGCTAAGCCTATGAGTCCTTTAGGTGATTTGTTAAGCATTTTGTTCTTTCCAGAGGTGCAACCCATGCATTTTTAGGATGTGTGTGGTGACTTGTGCAAGCTTGCCAAGTGAGGCACTTGGTAGATCTGTTTTCAGGGACTTAGTGGATTTCACTAAGTCTGGGATTATTTAGTTCATGATGCCATATGTTCAGCTTATTTCCTAGTGATCCGTGCCTCTTTTGAGGATGATCAGTAAGGAGTTTTGTTAATCATGTTATGTCTATCCATCCATGTCTTTATTTGCACATGTGGAGTACTCTAGCTTGAGTCAATCGAGCTCTACTTTTGCTTCGTGGTAAATCTGGGCAGATCGTCAACTTGTTTGCGATTTTGCCGATGCTATTGCTATTGATCCGTGCATGCTATGCCATTGTTCTTGCCATGTCTAGTTAGAATTTTGTGCCTTCTTAATGGATATATGCTTTCCTTGCCATGACTTGCACCGTAGTGAGTGCGTCGAGCTTGTTTACGTGCCTTCGTGAGTTAAATTCCAGCATGTCTCAGTTTTCACTAAGTCTAAAAACTGATTGTGTGTGAGCTATGTTCGTGTGCTCGTTAGTGTATTTTGTGATCCCTTTTGGCCCCAGGTCACTTTGGGACTTTTGATAAGCTTGTTGAGTAGCTACATGCCATGTTCTTACTTGTCATAATCAGGTCATGTATCATGTTGTTTTGCTGCTCCGAAGAGAGCTTCGTGATCTGAAATTTCAGACTAGTGTTAATTTCACTAAGTCTGAAATCTGTTTTGCGTTTGTGTTTTGTCATGCTTGTTTGAACCTCATAATGGATGAATTTGGCCGTGGCTCAGTGCTAGTGTTTTGTTAAAAATCTTGTGGGCATCCCTGCCATGTATTTTGTTGTCATGTTTGGTGGCTCTAGCATGTTCATTTCATTGCATTTAGGTGCCTACTTGCTGTAAATCGCAGACCGGTGTCATATCTTAAAACGCTTGCCATTTCCAAACCGTAACTCCGATTTCCATGATCTTTATATCGTTTTCAAGCGATTTCATCCCCTATATCCAGTGGCATACTTGGTTTTCCAAGTTGAGGCAAGATTCATGCATTTCCTGTCACATCTCGCATTTTGCATCCCGCATAGCATACCATCATTGCATCTTATTGTTTGAGTTTGCACGTGGTTGATTGTATCCTTGTTGGTTGTTTGTGTTGTTTGGGTAGAGCCAGGAGACGAGTTCGCTAACGAGGAGCCCGTTGTGTTTGCTTTTGAGGATCCAGTCAACTCTGACAACTGTGCAGGCAAGATGATCATACCCTCGAAATCACTACTATCTTTGCTATGCTAGTTTGCTCGCTCTTTTGCTATGCCAATGCTATGATGCCTACCACTTGCTTGTCAGCCTCCCAATTGCCATGTTGAACCTCTAACCCACCATTGTCCTAGCAAACCGTTGATTGGCTAAGTTACCGTTTTGCTCAGCCCCTCTTATAGTGTTGTTAGTTGCAGGTGAAGATTGGAGACCGTTCCTTGTTGGAACATTTATTTACTTGTTGGGATATCATTAGATTGCCATGTTATCTTAATGCATCTATATACTTGGTAAAGGGTGGAAGGCTCGGCCTCTCTCCTAGTGTTTTGTTCGACTCTTGCCGCCCTAGTTTCCGTCATATCGGTGTTATGTTCCCGGATTGTTGCGTCCCTTACGCGGTTGGGCTATAATGGGAACCTTGATAGTTCGCCTTGATTAAAGCTTTTCCAGCAATGCCCAACATTGGTTTTACCATTTGCCACCTAGCCTATTTTTCCCTTGGGCTTCCGGAGCCCGAGGGTCATCTTATTTTAACCCCCCCGGGCCAGTGCTCCTCTGAGTGTTGGTCCAAACCGTTAGCCGCCGGTGGCTACCAGGGGCAACTCCGGGCTGGCCTACCGGAAGTTTAGACAATCTGAGTGTGCCCTGAGAAAGAGATATGTGCAGCTCCTATCGGGATTTGTCGGCACATTCGGGCGGTGTTGCTGGACTTGTTTTAACCTGTCGAATCGTCTTGTTGTACCGAGAAACCGAGTCTAATCGGTGTGTCTTGGGTGGAGGTCTATTCCTTCGTTGACCGTGAGAGCTTGTTATGGGCTAAGTTGGGACCCCCCTGCACGGATTGATCTTTCGAAAGCCGTGCCCGCGGTTATGGGCAGATGGGAATTTGTTAATGTCCGGTTGTAGATAACTTGAACCTTAATTAATTAAAATGAATCAACTGAGTGTGTTGTCGTGATGGCCTCTTCTCGGCGGAGTCCGGGAAGTGGACACGGTGTTGGAGTTATGTTTGCGCAGGTTGCTCTCTAGTTTCTCGCTCGCGCCTTGCTCTCTCTTCTCGCTCTCTTTTGCGAATAGGTTAGCCACCATATATGCTAGTCGCTTGCTGCAGCTCCACTTACATTTACCCCATCCTACCTACTTAAGCTTAAATAGTCTTGATCGCGAGGGTGCGAGATTGCTGAGTCCTTGTGGCTCATAGATTACTATTACACCCGATGCAGGGACCGATGATACAGCTCCAGATGGCGCGCTTGAGCTCAAGTGGGAGTACGACGAGGATTCTCAGCGTTACTATGTGTCTTTTCCTGATGATCAGTAGTGGTGCCCAGTTGGGGTGATCGGGACCTATGTCGCTTGTTGGGTTGTCTTTTATTTGGCGTCGTAGTCGGGCCATGAGTGTTTGGATGATGTATGTTATTTATGTACTTTGATGTGACGTGGCAAGTGTAAGCCAACTATTGTACCTCCCCTTTTATTATATATATTACATGGGATGTTGTGAAGATTGCCTAACTTGCGACATTGCTTTCAATGCGGTTATGTCTCTAAGTCGTGCCTCGACACGTGGGAGCTATAGCCGCATCAAGGGCGTTACAAGTTGGTAATCAGAGCCTTCCCCGACCTTAGGAGCCCCCACTGTTTGATCGTTTTTAGCAGCCGAGTTGTGTCTAGAAAAATGTTTTGAGTCATTTAGGAATTATATATCGGAGAGCTTAGGAATTCTTTTTACTTCCCAGTCTCCTCATCGCTCTGGTAAGGCATCCTGACGTAGAGTTTTGACTCTTCTCTTCTCAAATTTCACGAAAAAAAATTTAGGATCACGCAAGTATCTTGGATTTGTTCTGATGGCTTATGATGAGAATACTGTCTTGGTGCCTCCTGTCAGGGGTTTAGTGGAAGTGTCCCGGGGAGTTGAGCTCTGAGGTGTTGTCATCATAATTTTATCGTTGCAATTCTAGAATACTTGAGATATGTTCGCCGACATCGAAAATCTCTTTTATGTAGTTCGTTGGTGAGATAACCTCGACGCCACCCAGTACTGGGGCGGGAGTTCGGGAGTATCGCCATAACTTGTATAACGGATGCTTTTCGAAGGTTGAGGTAGATGGTTTCCGAAGGTTTCTTGGTTATGTGTTGAAGGATGGATACAGCTGGATGTAGGTATTGCTAGCTTGGGTGAGATATTATGCTTCCCCTATATCCCCAACACCTGATTGCATAACCGGAAAGTTTCGGGAGTTTCATAGGTGGGAATTCAAGTAGCTCTTAGGATATCTTTTCTGACAGATGTATGATATGAAATTGGGGTTCGACGTCTAGTGGTTCGCCTATTCACGGTCGAATTTATAGTGGTCTCATTGTGTCTTAAAGAGTCCTTGGCTATGCTGACTCGGGGACGCTTCGTATGTCATGTGCACTGCCTTGTACATGATGGTGATGTACGATCGAGCCCGTGTAGGTCCCACCATGAAAACTTCGGACGAAATCTCTATCATATGTTTGTTCCGGCTTATTTCGCAAGCCAATCCTTGGTTTTATTTTGAGTTGTGGTATTCGAGTTGCTTCGAAGCCATATGTTGATTCCATCCCTTGTTGATTTAGCTCCTCTACCTAATTCTACGTGGCTTCGCTATTTAGGGATATGTGACCACTTCAAGAGATATGCATTCGTTCATTGTGTTCGGATGTGAAGACTTTATGTTGCAATTTTCATTCCGTTGGATTCAGCTTCAATATTTGTCTATCTATGTGCTAATGGTGGTCAACCTCTTCAGGATGGCACCTCCAACGCGCACGACTCCGAATCCTGATCCGCCACCACCTCCACCTCCTCCGGAGGCTTGGCAAGCTGTGATGGCCGCAACCAATGCAAACACACAGTTGATCATGCAAATCCTCCAAGAGCGCAATCAAGGCAGTCAAGGGAATCAAGGCAACAATCAGAACCATTTTGCTACGCTGAACTAGTTCCTTGCAAATGGTCCAAAGATGTTCAGCAATTGTGTTGAGGCAACCGATGCTGACGATTGGCTAGTGGATCTGGGCAAGCATTTTGAATGCAGCAACGTCAGGCCTGAAGATTTCGTCAAGCTCGCTTCCTTCCAACTCAAAGATCAGGCTGCAGAGTGGTTCCAGCAGTACAAGGATTCCAGAGGTGGACGTTTGATCACTTGGGATGATTTCCGTCGAGATTTCCGAGCTCATCACATCCCTCAGAGTGTGACTGAAAGCAAATGTGAGGAATTCCGCAATCTGAAGCAAGGCTCTTTGTCTGTCTATGACTACAACAAGTTGTTCCATAAGCTCGCCCGCTTTGCCAAGCAGGACGTACCTGATGAGAAGAGCATGATATACCAGTTCAGGGGTGGTCTCAGAGAAGAAATTCAGCTCGCTCTTGTCCTCTTTGAGCCGTTGAGGTATGATGAGTTCTACAACATGGCACTGAAGCAAGAGGCTGCTCAGTTGAGGTGTGATGCTTCCAGGAAGCGAGTCAGAGACACTACGCCTTCTTCCTCTACTCAAGTGGCCAAGCAGCAGAAGTATTGGCTTCCTCCTCCTCCGTTCCATCAGCCGTATCAGCAGAAGAGCAAAGGTGGCAGTGGTTCTTCCCACCCACCCAACCCAGGCTTTCAGAACAAGACTTCGTCTCAAGCTCCAAGATCAAGTGCTCCGTACCATCGTCCGCTTTCAGAGGTCACGTGCAACAAGTGCCAATAGAAGGGTCACTATGCAAACAAGTGTTTCAACCAGAGGCGTCTTCCTCCTCCTCCTCCTGTCAGATCAGCAAGTACAACAGTGGTCAAGCATAACCCCAAGCATGCCAAGGTCAATATGGTGAATGCAGCTCAGGTAGAGGATTCGTCAGATGTCATCATGGGTAACCTTCCTGTTAACGATGTTCCCGCAAAAGTACTTTTTGATACTGGTGCATCACATTGTTTTATCTCGAGACCTTTTGCATCCAAGCATGGGTGGTTTTCTCAAGTTATGCATAAGCCATTAGCAGTTGTCTCTCCGAGTAGATGCCTGCTTGCTAACTATGAAGTTCCGGATATTTCTATCTCGATGGGTGACTTCAAGTTTCTGGCTTCCCCGATGATCCTTGGTAATTCGGATATCGATCTTATCCTCGGGATGGACTGGCTCTCTAAGCAGAAGGCTCAGCTCGATTGTGCAGCCAGGCAGATTCAATTGACTCATTCGTCTGAGGATGTAATTGTCTTTTCTGCTCGGGATAATACAATCCGTTTGTTTTCTCTCAATGAGAAGGGTGAATTGGATGCTATTTCATAGATCCCAGTCGTTTGTGAGTATCAAGACGTCTTCCCAGAAGAGCTCCCAGGAATGCCTCCGCACCAGCCCGTTGAATTTGTTATTGAACTTGAGCCTGGTCCGGAACCTGTGTGCAAGCGTCCTTACAAGCTCGGACCTGAAGAGTTGAAGGAGCTGAAGAAACAACTCGATATTCAAGAAAGAATGGGTCTCATCCGGCCTAGTTCTTCTCCGTGGGGTTGTGGTGTTCTTTTTGTGAAGAAGAAGGATGGAACGGACCGACTTTGTGTTGATTACCGTCCATTGAACAAGAAGACCATCAAGAACAAATACCCACTTCCCAACATCAATGAGCTGTTCGAACAACTCAGGGGTGCCCAAGTATTCTCCAAGCTTGATCTTCGTATGGGTTATCATCAGATTCGAATCCGTGAGCAAGATATTCCCAAGACGGCTTTCAGGACAAGCTATGGGTCATATGAATACACTATCATGTCTTTTGGCCTCGCCAACGCTCCTCCGACGTTCTCTCGCATGATGAACTTCATCTTCAACCCCTACACCAATGACTTCGTTTTGGTCTATCTCGACGACATTCTGGTTTTCTCCAAGAACAAGGAAGATCATGCCAAGCACTTGCGTTTGGTTCTTGACAAGCTCAGGGAACATCAGTTCTACGCCAAGTTCTCCAAGTGTGAATTTTGGCTCGATGAGGTTCTTTATCTTGGCCATATCATCTCTGCCAAGGGCATTGCCGTGAATCCTGAGAAGGTGTCTGCAATTGTTAATTGGGAACCTCCTCAGAACGTGAAGCAACTCCGTAGCTTCCTCGGTCTCGCAAGCTACTGTCGAAGATTCGTTGAAAACTTTTCTAAGATCGCGAAGCCTCTCTCAAACCTTCTTCAGAAGCACGTCAAGTACGTTTGGTCTCCGGAGTGTGATATTTCTTTCAACACTTTGAAAGAGAAATTGATCACTGCTCCAGTTCTGACTCCGCCTGATGAGTCCAAGCCGTACGAGGTCTTTTGTGATGCCTCCCTCCAAGGTCTCGGTGTAGTACTGATGCAAGAGAAGAAAGTTGTTGCTTATACCTCTCGCCAGTTAAAGCCTAATGAGAAGAACTACCCCACTCATGATCTCGAGTTGGCGGCAGTTGTGCATGCTCTTTTGACTTGGAGACATCTTCTATTGGGAAGAAAAGTGGATATTTTCACTGATCACAAGAGTCTCAAGTACATCTTCACCCAGCCTAATCTCAACCTTAGGCAAACTCGATGGGTCGAAATGATTCAAGAGTACAATCCAAGTATCGAGTATACACCAGGCAAGGCCAATGCGATTGCTGACGCTTTGAGTAGGAAAGCATATTGCAATAGTCTGATTCTGAAGCCTTATCAACCCGAGCTTTGTGAAGCTTTCCGCAAACTTAATCTGCAAATTGTTCCTCAAGGTTTCCTTGCCAACCTTCAAGTCTCTCCTACCTTGGAAGACCAGATTCGCCAAGCCCAGCTTCTTGATGCTATGGTGAAAAAGGTGAAGATTGGGATTGCCAAGAGTCAGTCCTAGTACAAGTGCTACCACCTTGATGACAAGGACACTCTCTTCTTCGAGGATCGAATTGTTGTACCCAAAGGTGAACTTCGTAAAGTGATCATGAACGAGGCTCACAATTCCCTCCTCTCCATCCACCCTGGGAGCACGAAGATGTATCAGGATCTGAAGCAAGCTTATTGGTGGACTCGAATGAAGCGCGAGATCGCTCAATTTGTGAATGAATGTGATGTCTACAGAAGAGTGAAGGCGGAACACCAAAGGCCAGCAGGTCTTCGTGACTGGGTTTCCAAAGTCCAAGCGTGGCAATGATGCTATATTCGTTGTCATCGACAAGCTCACCAAAGTGGCTCACTTTCTGCCTATCAAAGAGTCGATCACTGCAGCTCAATTGGCGGAACTCTATACCTCCCGCATTGTCTCTCTGCACGGTATTCCTCAAGTGATATCTTCAGACCGTGGTAGCATCTTTACCTCCAAGTTTTGGGATTCTTTTCAGAAGGCCATGGGCACCAACATTCGCTTCAGCACTGCTTTCCATCCTCAAACAAGTGGTCAAGTCGAGCGTGTCAACCAGATTCTTGAAGATATGCTCAGGGCTTGTGTTATCTCCTTCGGCATGAAGTGGGAGGATTGTCTTCCTTATGCTGAATTCTCATACAACAACAGTTTTCAAGCAAGTTCGGGCAAGGCCCCATTTGAAATTCTATATGGTAGGAAATGCCATACCCCTCTCAACTGGTCTGAAACCGGTGAACGTCAGCTGCTGGGTAATGACTTAATCACAGAGGCAGAAGAAATGTGCAAGGTCATTCGTGATAACCTCAAAGCAGCCCAATCCCGCCAGAAGGGCTACTATGATAGTAAGCACCGCGATTTGGCTTTCGAGATCGGAGATCATGTGTACCTCCGCGTCTCTCCTATGAAAGGGACTCGTCGCTTCGGTATCAAAGGGAAGCTTGCCCCTAGATACGTCGGACCTTTCAAGATTGTCAGCAAGAGAGGCGACCTCGCCGATCAACTCGAGCTTCCGTCAAACTTTGCAAATGTTCATGATGTGTTCCATGTCTCTCAACTCCGAAAGTTCTTCAAGACGCCTGAATGCACCGTCAACTTTGAGGACATTGAGCTCCAAGAAGATCTCTCCTATCGTGAGCACCCAGTTGCAATCCTTGAAGAGACTGAACGCAGGACTCGCAACAAGTCAATCAAATTTATCAAAGTCAAGTGGTCACACCATTCCGACCGTGAAGCTACCTGGGAATGCGAGGATCACCTCCGTTCTAAGTACCCGGAGTTCTTTCAGTCCTAGATCTTGGGACGAGATCTTTTCGTAGTGGTGGAGTGTTGTAATGCCCCAGATATAACTTTCCAATTTGTACTCCAACTCTTGCCATTTCTGGCATTAAGTTATATTTATTTCTCGGGTTCAGGTCTTTGTCTCCATGTGTTGTTTTTGTTTTCATGCATCTCATATCATGTCATCATGTGCATTGCATTTGCATACGTGTTCATCTCATGCATTCGAGCATTTTCCCCGTTGTCCGTTTTGCATTCCGGCGCTTCGTTCTCCTCCGGTGGCCATTTCTAGCTTTCTTTCGTGTTTGGGGATTAAACATTTCCGGATTGGACCGAGACTTGTCATGCGGCCTTGGGTTACTACCGGTAGACCGCCTGTCACGTTTCGTAACATTTGGACTTCGTTTGATACTCCAACGGTTAATCGAGGGACCGAAAAGGCCTCGTGTGTGTTGCAGCCCAACACCCCTCCAATTTGGCCCAAAACCCACCAAACTCTGCTCCATGTCCTAGAGCGTTCGATCACGATCGCGTGGCCGAAAACCGCACCTCATTTGGACTCTCCTAGCTCCACTTATGCCTATATATAGCCCCCTCCATATTTCGGATTCATCTCCTCCCCCGAAACCCTAGTTCCAAAAAAAACTCCAGATCCGCGGCCGACGGACGTGTCCGGAGCGGACCGGACAACGTCCGCCGCCGCCCGCAGCCACTCGCGCCGTGACACGTGGCCTCGCAGCCACCGCCGCCGCTCCGGCCCGGGAAGCCCAGCCGGAGCCCCCGAGGCCCGCGCGCTCCCCCGCGCCTCCCTCCGCTTCGCGCCGCCGTCCTCCTCCCGGCCGGCTGCCGCGCCGCCATCGCCGGCTTCGCTGGCTACCTCCTCCGGCAGCCTCGGGCGCCGCTTACGCCGGCGGACGCCGCCCCTCGACGCCGGTGAGCGCGCCTCGCCATCCGCGCCACGCCACCCCTCGGTCCGGCCACCGCCCGGCCTCTTCCTCCCTCCACGCCGGCGACCTCGACTCCGGCGATGAACCTCGGAATCCGTGCCATGAACAGTGCTGCTACAGTGTTCTGAGATCCGGTTGACTTCTCCTTCCGAAACCCTAATTTTTCGAGCAATCTTTGACCTGCCATATCTTTGCATCCGTAGCTCCGTTTTGGACATATAGTATATCAAAATGTTCGACTCGACATGTACATCATTTCATTCCATTGCATCATTTTCATTTGAGTTCATCTTGATGCCCGAATTGCTGCTAGAAGGAGGCTTCGTGAGATAATTGTCAGATCTGCTAGTTCATCTTAGACTTTTGTTATTTTTGCCATGATTATTGTATGCATGCTATGCCTGTGAGTCCTTTAGGTGATTTGTTAAGCATTTTGTCTTCTTTCCAGAGGTGCAACCCATGCATTTTTAGGATGTGTGTGGTGACTTGTGCAAGCTTGCCAAGTGAGGCACTTGGTAGATCTGTTTTCAGGGACTTAGTGGATTTCACTAAGGGTGGGATTATTTAGTTCATGATGCCATATGTTCAGCTTGTTTCCTAGTGATCCGTGCCTCTTTTGAGGATGATCAGTAAAGGAGTTTTGTTAATCATGTTATGCTCTATCCATCCATGTATTTGTTTGCACATGTGGAGTAATCTAGCTTGAGTCAATCGAGCTATACTTTTGCTTCGTGGTAAATCTGGGCAGATCGTCAACTTGTTTGCGATTTTGCCGATGCTATTGCTATTGATCCGTGCATGCTATGCCATTGTTCTTGCCATGTCTAGTTAGAATTTTGTGCCTTCTTAATGGATATATGCTTGCCTTGCCATGACTTGCACCGTAGTGAGTGCATCGAGCTCATTTACATGCCTTCGTGAGTTAAATTCCAGCATGTCTCAGTTTTCACTAAGTCTGAAAACTGATTGTGTGTGAGCTATGTTCGTGTGCCTGTTAGTGTATTTTGTGATCCCTTTTGGCCCCAGGTCACTTTGGGACTTTTGATAAGCTTGTTGAGTAGCTCCATGCCATGTTCTTACTTGTCATAATCAGGTCATGTATCATGTTGTTTTGCTTCTCCGAAGAGAGCTTCATGATCTGAAATTTCAGACTAGTGTTAATTTCACTAAGTCTGAAATCTGTTTTGCGTTTGCGTTTTTGCCATGCTTGTTTGAACCTCATAATGGATGAATTTGGCCGTGGCTCAGTGCTAGTGTTTTGTTAAGAATCTTGTGGGTATCCCTGCCATGTATTTTGTTGTCATGTTTGGTGGCTGTAGCATGTTCATTTCATTGCATTTAGGTGCCTACTTGCTGTAAATCGCAGACCGGTGTCATATCTTAAAACGCTTGCCATTTCCAAACCGTAACTCCGATTTCCATGATCTTTATATCGTTTTCAAGTGATTTCATCCCCTCTATCCTGTGGCACACTTGGTTTTCCAAGTTGAGGCCAGGTTCATGCATTTCCTGTCACATCTCGCATTTTGCATTCCGCATCGCATCCCGCATAGCATACCATCATTGCATCTTATTGTTTGAGTTTGCACGTGGTTGATTGTATCATTGTTGCTTGTTTGTGTTGTTTGGGTAGAGCCGGGAGACGAGTTCGCTAATGAGGAGCCTGTTGAGTTTGCTTTTCAGGATCCAGTCAACTCTGACAACTGTGCAGGCAAGATGATCATACCCTCGAAATCACTACTATCTTTGCTATGCTAGTTTGCTCGCTCTTTTGCTATGCCAATGCTACGATGCCTACCACTTGCTTGTCAGCCTCCCAATTGCCATGTTGAACCTCTAACCCACCATTGTCCTAGCAAACCGTTGATTGGCTAAGTTACCGCTTTGCTCAGCCCCTCTTATAGCATTGTTAGTTGCAGGTGAAGATTGGAGACTGTTCCTTGTTGGAACATTTATTTACTTGTTGGGATATCATTAGATTGCCGTGTTATCTTAATGCATCTATATACTTGGTAAAGGGTGGAAGGCTCGGCCTCTCTCCTAGTGTTTTGTTCCACTCTTGCCACCCTAGTTTCCGTCATATCGGTGTTATGTTCCCGGATTGTTGCGTCCCTTACGCGGTTGGGCTATAATGGGAACCCCTTGATAGTTCGCCTTGATTAAAGCTTTTCCAGCAATGCCCAACATTGGTTTTACCATTTGCCACCTAGCCTCTTTTTCCCTTGGGTTTCCGGAGCCCGAGGGCCATCTTATTTTAACCCCCCCCCCCCCCCCGGGGCAGTGCTCCTCTGAGTGTTGGTCCAAACCGTCAGCCGCCGGTGGCTACCAGGGGCAACTCTGGGCTGGCCTACCGGAAGTTTAGACAATCTGAGTGTGCCCTGAGAAAGAGATATGTGCAGCTCCTATCGGGATTTGTCGGCACATTCGGGCGGTGTTGCTGGAGTTGTTTTTGTTGGAAATATGCCCTAGAGGCAATAATAAAATGATTATTATTATATTTCCCTCTTCATGATAATCGTTTATTATCCATGCTAGAATTGTATTGATAGGAAACTCAGATACATGTGTGGATACATAGACAACACCATGTCCCTAGTAAGCCTCTAGTTGACTAGCTCGTTGATCAATAGATGGTTACGGTTTCCTGACCATGGACATTGGATGTCGTTGATAACGGGATCACATCATTAGGAGAATGATGTGATGGACAAGACCCAATCCTAAGCATAGCACTAGATCATGTAGTTCGTATGCTAAAGCTTTTCTAATGTCAAGTATCATTTCCTTAGACCATGAGATTGTGCAACTCCCGGATACCGTAGGAGTGCTTTGGGTGTGCCAAACGTCACAACGTAACTGGGTGGCTATAAAGGTACACTACGGGTATCTCCGAAAGTGTCTGTTGGGTTGGCATGAATCGAGACTGGGATTTGTCACTCCGTGTGACGGAGAGGTATCTCTGGGCCCACTCGGTAGGACATCATCATAATGTGCACAATGTGATCAAGGAGTTGATCACGGGATGATGTGTTACGGAACGAGTAAAGAGACTTGCCGGTAACGAGATTGAACAAGGTATCGGGATACCGATGATCGAATCTCGGGCAAGTATCATACCGATAGACAAAGGGAATTGTATACGGGATTGATTAAGTCCTTGACATCGTGGTTCATCCGATGAGAACATCGTGGAACATGTGGGAGCCAACATGGGTATCCAGATCCCGCTGTTGGTTATTGACCGAAGAACGTCTCGGTCATGTCTGCATGTCTCCCGAACCCGTAGGGTCTACACACTTAAGGTTCGATGATGCTAGGGTTATAAAGGAAGTTAGTATGTGGTTACCGAATGTTGTTTGGAGTCCCGGATGAGATCTCGGACGTCACGAGGAGTTCCGGAATAGTCCGGAGGTAAAGATTTATATATGGGAAGTCCTGTTTTGGTCACCGGAAAAGTTTCGGGGTTTATCGGTAATGTACCGGGACCACCAGGAGGGTCCCGGGGGTCCACCAAGTGGGGCCACCAACCCCGGAGGCTTGCGTGGGCTAAGTGTGAGAGGGGACCAGCCCCAGGTGGGCTGCTGCGCCCCCCCCCCCCCCCACAAGGGCCCAAGGCACATGGAAGAGTGGGAGGGGGCAAACCCTAGGTCCAGATGGGCCTTAAGGCCCACCCTAGGGGGCGCCTCCCCTCTCCCCCTCTTGGCCGCCCCTTTCCCATCTAGGGCTGCCGCCCCTCCTAGGGGTGGGAACCCTAGAGGGGGCGCACCCTCCTCCCTCTCCCCTATATATAGTGAGGCCTAGGGCTGCCCATAACACGTGATCTGATCTCTGCCTGTTGGTGCAGCCCTCCCTCTCTTTCTCCTCATATCCCGTGGTGCTTGGCGAAGCCCTGCAGGATTGCCACGCTCCTCCATCACCACCACGCCGTTGTGCTGCTGCTGGATGGAGTCTTCCTCAACCTCTCCCTCTCTCCTTGCTGGATCAAGGCGTGGGAGACGTCACCGGGCTGTACGTGTGTTGAACGCGGAGGTGCCGTCCGTTCGGCACTAGGATCATCGGTGATTTGGATCACGACGAGTACGGCTCCATCAACCCCGTTCACTTGAACGCTTCCGCTTAGCAATCTACAAGGGTATGTAGATGCACTCTCCTTTCCCTTGTTGCTAGTCTCTCCATAGATAGATCTTGGTGACACGTAGGAAAATTTTGAATTTCTGCTACGTTCCCCAACAGTGGTATCATAGCCAGGTTTATTGCGTAGATTCTATGCACGAGTAGAACACAAAGTAGTTGTGGGCGTTGATTTTGTCAATTTACTTGCCGTTACTAGTCTTATCTTGATTCGGCGGCATCGTGGGATGAAGTGGCCTGGACCGACCTTACACGTACTCTTACGTGAGACTGGTTTCACTGACTGACATGCACTAGTTGCATAAGGTGGCTAGCAGGTGCCTGTCTCTCCCACTTTAGTCGGATCGGATTCGATGAACAGGGTCCTTATGAAGGGTAAATAGAAATTGGCATATCACGTTGTGGTCTTTGCGTAGGTAAGAAACGTTCTTGCTAGAAACCCATAGCAGCCACGTAAAACATGCAAACAACAATTAGAGGACGTCTAACTTGTTTTTGCAGGGTATGCTATGTGATGTGATATGGCCAAGTAGAATGTGATGAATTATATGTGATGTATGAGATTGATCATGTTCTTGTAATAGGAATCACGACTTGCATGTCGATGAGTATGACAACCGGCAGGAGCCATAGGAGTTGTCTTTATTTGTTGTATGACCTGCGTTTCATTGAACAACACCATGTAATTACTTTACTTTATTGCTAACCGTTAGCTGTAGTAGTAGAAGTAATCGTTGGCGAGACAACTTCATGAAGACACGATGATGGAGATCATGATGATGGAGATCATGGTGTCATGCCGGTGACAAGATGATCATGGAGCCCCAAGATGGAGATCAAAGGAGCTATATGATATTGGCCATATCATGTCACTATTATTTGATTGCATGTGATGTTTATAATGTTTATACATCTTATTTTCTTAGAACAACGGTAGTAAATAAGATGATCCCTCTTTAAAATTTCAAGAAAGTGTTCCCCCTAACTGTGCACCGTTGCGACAGTTCGTTGTTTCAAAGCACCACGTGATGATCGGGTGTTTGATCCTAATGTTCACATACAACAGGTGTAAGACAGATTTACACACGCGAAACACTTAGGTTGACTTGACGAGCCTAGCATGTGTACAGACATGGCCTCGGAACACAGAAGACCGAAAGGTCGAGCATGAGTCGTATAGAAGATACGATCAACATGAAGATGTTCACCGATGTTGACTAGTCCGTCTCACGTGATGATCGGACACGGCCTAGTTGACTCGGATCATGTAATCACTTAGATGACTAGAGGGATGTCTATCTGAGTGGGAGTTCATAAGATGAACTTAATTATCCTGAACATAGTCAAAAGGTCTTCGCAAATTATGTCGTAGCTCGCGCTTAAGTTCTACTGTTTAGATATGTTCCTAGAGAAAAATTAGTTGAGAGTTGAGAGTAGCAATTATGCGGATGAGGTCCATAAACTGAGGATAGTCCTCATTTGCTTCATAGAAGGCTTATGTACTTAATGCACCGCTCAGTGTGCTGAACCTCGAATGTCGTCTGTGGATGTTGCAAACATCTGACATACACGTTTTGATAACTACATGATAGTTCAGTTAAACGGTTTAGAGTTGAGGCATCGAAGACGTTTTGAAACGTCGCGAAACATATGAGATGTTTCGAGGGCTGAAATTGGGATTTCAGGCTCGTGCCCACGTCAAGAGGTATAAGACCTCCGACGATTTTCTTAACCTACAAACTAAGGGAGAAAAGCTTGATTGTTGAGCTTGTGCTCAGATTGTCTGAGTACAACAATCATTTGAATCGAGTGGGAGTTGATCTTCCAGATGAGATAGTGATGTTTCTCCAAAGTCATTACCACCAAGCTGCTAGAGCTTCGTGATGAACTATGATATATCAGGGACATATATGATGATCCTTGAGATATTCGCGATGTTTGACACCATGAAAGTAGAAGTCAAGAAGGAGCATCAATTGTTGATGGTTACTGAAACCACTAGTTTCAAGAAGGGCAAGGGCAAGAAAGGGATACTTCATGAAACGACAAGTCAGTTGCTGCTCAAGTGAAGAAACCCAAAGTTGAACCCAAACCCGAGACTAAGTGCTTCTGTAATAAGGGGAACAACCACTGGAGCAGAATTACCCTAGATACTTGGTAGATTAGAAGGCTGGCAAGGTCGATAGAAGTATATTGGATATACATTCTGTTGATGTGTACTTTACTAGTACTCCTAGTAGCACCAGGGTATTAGATACCGGTTCGGTTGCTAAGTGTTAGTAACTCGAAATAAAAGCTACAGAATAAACGGAGACTAGCTAAAGGTGAGCTGACGATATGTGTTGGAAGTGTTTCCAATGTTGATATGATCAAGCATCGCACGCTCCCTCTACCATCGAGATTGGTGTTAAACCTAAATAATTGTTATTTGGTGTTTGCGTTGAGCATAGACGTGATTGGATTATGTCTATCGCAATACGGTTATTCATTTAAAGAGAATAATAGTTACTCTGTTTATTTGAATAATACCTTCAATGGTCTTACGCCTAAAATGAATGGTTTATTGAATCTCGATCGTAGTGATACACATGTTCATGCCAAAAGATATAGGATAGTAATGATAGTACCACCTACTTGTGGCACTGCCATTTAAGTCATATCGGTATAAAACGCATGAAGAAGCTCCATGTTGATGGATCTTTGGACTCACTCATTTTTGAAAGGATTGAGACATGCGAACCATGTTTGTTGGTAGATATGCATGAAGAAACTCTATATAGATGGATCGTTTGTACTCACTTGATTTTGAATCACTTGAGACATGCAAATCATACCACATGGGCAAAATGACTGAAAGCCTCGTTTTCAGTAAAATGGAACTAGAAAGCAACTTGTTGGAAGTAATACATTTTGATGTGTGCAGTCCAATGAGTGCTGAGGCGTGTAGTGGATATCGTTATGGTCTTACTTCACAGATGATTTGAGTAGATGTTGAGTATATTTACTTGATGAATCACGAGTCTGAATTATTGAAAGGTTCAAGTAATTTCAGAGTGAAGTTTAACATTGTCGCGACAAGACGATATAATGTCTATGATATGATCATAGAGATGACTATCTGAATTACAAGTTTGGCACAGAATTAAGACATTGTGGAAATTGTTTCACAATTGATACAGCCTGGAACACCATAGTGTGATGGTGTGTCCGAACATCATAACTGCACCCTATTGGATATGATGCATACCATGATGTCTCTTATCGAATTACCACAATAGTTTATGGGTTAGGCATTAGAGACAACCATGTTCACTTTAAATAGGGCACCACATAATTCCGATGATATGACACTGTATGAACTATGGTTTAGAGAAACCTAAGCTGTCATTTCTTAAAAGTTTGGGGCTGCGACGCTTATGTGGAAAAGTTCCAGGCTGATAAGCTCGAACCCAAAGCGGATAAATGCATCTTCGTAGGACACCCAAAATAGTTGGGTATACCTCCTGTCTCAGATTCGAAAGCAATAAGGGATTGTTTCTAGAATCGGGTCCTTTCTCGAGGAAAAGTTTCTCTCAAAAGAATTGAGTGGGAGGATGGTGGAGACTTGATGAGGTTATTGAACCGTCTCTTCAACTAGTGTGTGGCAGGGCACAAGAAGTTGTTCCTGTGGCACCTACACCAATTGAAGTGGAAGCTTATGATAGTAAACATAAAACTTCAGATCAAGTCACTACCAAACCTCGTGGGATGACAAGGATGTGTACTACTTCAGAGTGGTACGTAATCATGTCTTGGAAGTCATGTTGCTAGACAACAATGAACCTACGAGCTATGGAGAAGCGATGGTGGGCCTGGATTCCAAAATGGCTCGAGGCCATATAATCCGAGAGAGGATCCATATATGAAAACAAAGTGTAGACTTTGGAAGAACTACTTGATGGTCGTAAGGCTGTTGGGTACATATGGATTTTAAAAGGAAGATGGACAATGATGGTAAATGTCACCATTAAGAAAGCTCGACTTGTCGTTAAGATGTTTTCCGACAAGTTCAAGGAGTTGACTAAGGTGAGACTTTCTCACTCATAGCGATGCTAAGAGTCTGTTGGAATTATATTAGCGATTACCGCATTATTTATGAAATCTTGCAGATAGGATGTCAAAACATTGTTTCCTCGACGATTTTCTTGAGGAAAGGTTGTATGTGATACAACCGAAAGGTTTTGTCAATCCTGAAAGATGCTAATAAGTATGCAAAGCTCCAGCAATTCTTCTAAGGACTGGAGTAAGCATCTTGGAGTTGGAATGTATGCTTTGATGAGATGATCAAAGATTTTGGTGTATACAAAGTTTATGAGAAACTTGTATTTCCAAAGAAGTGAGTGGGAGCACTATAGAATTTCTGATGAGTATATGTTGTTGACATATTATGGATCAGAAATGATGTAGAATTTCTAGAAAGCATATAGGGTTATTTGGAAAGTGTTTTTCAATGGAAAGCCTAGATTAAGCTACTTGAGCATTGAGCATCAAGATCTATAAGGATAGATCAAAATGCTTAATGGTACTTTCAAATGAGCACATACCTTGACATGATCTTGAAGGTGTTCAAGATGGATCAGTCAAAGAAGGAGTTCTTGCCTGAGTTGTAAGGTATGAAGTTAAGACTTAAAGCTCGACCATGGCAAAATAGAGAGAAAGGGCAAAGGTCGTCCCCTATGCTTAAGACGTAGGCTCTACAGTATGCTATGTTGTGTACCGCACCTAAAGTGTGCCTTGCCATGAGTCAGTCAAGGGGTACAAGAGTGATCCATGAATGGATCACAGGACAGTGGTCAAAGTTATCCTTAGTAACTAGTGGACTAAGGAATTTTCTCGATTATGGAGGTGGTAAAAGAATTCATCGTAAAGTGTTACGCCGATGCAAACTTTGACACTAATCCAGATTATTCGGGTAGTAAACTGGATTCGTATAGTAGAACAGTTATTTGAAATGGCTCCAAATAGAGCGTGGTAGCTGCATCTAGGAGATGACATAGAGATTTGTAAAGCACACACGGATCTGAAAGGTTCAGACCCGTTGACTATAACCTCTCTCACAAGCATAACATGATCAAACCCAGAACTCATCGAGTGTTAATCACATGGTAAATGTGAACTAGATTATTGACTCTAGTAAACTCTTTGGGTGTTAGTCACATGGGGATGTGACCTTGAGTGTTAATCACATATCGATGTGAACTAGATTATTGACTCTAGTGCAAGTGGGAGACTGTTGGAAATATGCCCTAGAGGTAATAATAAAATGATTATTATTATATTTCCTTGTTCATGATAATCGTTTATTATCCATGCTAGAATTGTATTGATAGGAAACTCAGATACATGTGTGGATACATAGACAACACCATGTCCCTAGTAAGCCTCTAGTTGACTATCTCGTTGATCAATAGATGGTTACGGTTTCTTGACCATGGACATTGGATGTTGTTGATAACGGGATCACATCATTAGGAGAATGATGTGATGGACAAGACCCAATCCTAAGCATAGCACTAGATCGTGTAGTTCGTATGCTAAAGCTTTTCTAATGTCAAGTATCATTTCCTTAGACCATGAGATTGTGCAACTCCCGGATACCGTAGGAGTGCTTTGGGTGTGCCAAACGTCACAACGTAACTGGGTGGCTATAAAGGTACACTACGGGTATCTCCGAAAGTGTCTGTTGGGTTGGCACGAATCGAGACTGGGATTTGTCACTCCATGTGACGGAGAGGTATCTCTGGGCCCACTTGGTAGGACATCATCATAATGTGCACAATGTGATCAAGGAGTTGATCACGGGATGATGTGTTACGGAACGAGTAAAGAGACTTGCCGGTAACGAGATTGAACAAGGTATCGAGATACCGACGATCGAATCTCGGGCAAGTATCGTACCGATAGACAAAGAGAATTGTATACGGGATTGATTAAGTCCTTGACATCGTGGTTCATCCGATGAGAACATCGTGGAACATGTGGGAGCCAACATGGGTATCCAGATCCCGCTGTTGGTTATTGACCGAAGAACGTCTCGGTCATGTCTGCATGTCTCCCGAACCCGTAGGGTCTGCACACTTAAGGTTCGATGACGCTAGGGTTATAAAGGAAGTTAGTATGTGGTTACCGAATGTTGTTCGGAGTCCCGGATGAGATCCCGGACGTCACGAGGAGTTCCGGAATAGTCCGGAGGTAAAGATTTATATATGGGAAGTCCTATTTTGGTCACCGGAAAAGTTTCGGGGTTTATCGGTAACGTACCGGGACCACCGGGAGGGTCCCGGGGGTCCACCAAGTGGGGCCACCAACCCCGGAGGCTTGTGTGGGCTAAGTGTGGGAGGGGACCAGCCCCAGGTGGGCTGGTGTGCCCCCCCACAAGGGCCCAAGGCACATGGGAGAGTGGGAGGGGGCAAACCCTAGGTCCAGATGGGCCTTAAGGCCCACCCTAGGGGGCGCCTCCCCTCTCCCCCTCTTGGCCGCCCCTTTCCCATCTAGGGCTGCCGCCCCTCCTAGGGGTGGGAACCCTAGAGGGGGCGCACCCTCCTCCCTCTCCCCTATATATAGTGAGGCCTAGGGCTGCCCATAACACGTGATCTGATCTCTGCCTGTTGGTGCAGCCCTCCCTCTCTTTCTCCTCATATCCCGTGGTGCTTGGCGAAGCCCTGCAGGATTGCCACGCTCCTCCATCACCACCACGCCGTTGTGCTGCTGCTGGATGGAGTCTTCCTCAACCTCTCCCTCTCTCCTTGCTGGATCAAGGCGTGGGAGACGTCACCGGGTTGTACATGTGTTGAACGCGGAGGTGCCGTCCGTTCGGCACTAGGATCATCGGTGATTTGGATCACGATGAGTACGACTCCATCAACCCCGTTCACTTGAACGCTTCCGCTTAGCGATCTACAAGGGTATGTAGATGCACTCTCCTTTCCCTCATTGCTAGTCTCTCCATAGATAGATCTTGGTGACACGTAGGAAAATTTTGAATTTCTGCTACGTTCCCCAACAGTTTCAACCTGTCGAATCGTCTTGTTGTACCGAGATACCGAGTCTGATCGGTGTGTCTTGGGTGGAGGTCTATTCCTTCGTTGACCATGAGAGCTTGTTATGGGCTAAGTTGGGACCCCCCTGCAGGGATTGATCTTTCGAAAGCCGTGCCCGTGGTTATGGGCAGATGGGAATTTGTTAATGTCCGGTTGTAGATAACTTGAACCTTAATTAATTAAAATGAATCAACTGAGTGTGTTGCCGTGATGGCCTCTTCTCGGCGGAGTCCGGGAAGTGGACACGGTGTTGGAGTTATGTTTGCGCAGGTTGCTCTCTAGTTTCTCGCTCGCGCCTTGCTCTCTCTTCTCGCTCTCTTTTGCGAATAGGTTAGCCACCATATATGCTAGTCGCTTGCTGCAGCTCCACTTACATTTACCCCATCCTACCTACTTAAGCTTAAATAGTCTTGATCGCGAGGGTGCGAGATTGCTGAGTCCCTATGGCTCACAGATTACTATTACACCCGATGCAGGGACCGATGATACAGCTCCAGATGGCGCGCTTGAGCTCAAGTGGGAGTACGACGAGGATTCTCAGCGTTACTATGTGTCTTTTCCTGATGATCAGTAGTGGTGCCCAGTTGGGGTGATCGGGACCTATGTCGCTTGTTAGGTTGTCTTTTATTTTGGCGCCGTAGTCGGGCCATGAGTGTTTGGATGATGTATGTTATTTATGTACTTTGATGTGACGTGGCAAGTGTAAGCCAACTATTGTACCTCCCCTTTTATTATATATATTACATGGGATGTTGTGAAGATTGCCTAACTTGCGACATTGCTTTCAATGCGGTTATGTCTCTAAGTCGTGCCTCGACACATGGGAGCTATAGCCGCATCGAGGGTGTTACAAGAGAGCTTGTGCATCCCCTCCCTGGAGAGGACCCGCCTGAGCACGAGGTCTCCTACCTCGAGAGTCCTGGGGCGGATGTTGCGGCAGTGATATCGCCGCAGTGCTTGTTGGTACCTCGCCGCTCGTAGCGCGGCCTCTCGGCGACGTTCCTCCCCCAGCACGAGGTCCATCCCCTGCATGGCGTCCTGTTGCGCCTCGTCGAACGCCAGGACCCGCGCAGAGCGACGTCTGACCTCATGAGGGAGGACCGCTTCGGCTTCGTAGACAAGGAAGAACGGGGTCTCCCCGGTCGGCTTGGTCGCGGTTGTGCAGATGGACCACAACACGGACTGAAGTTCGTCGTACCAACCTCTGCCGCAGGCCTCTAGCTTCTTCTTGAACGTCCTGGTCTTGAGGCCCCTCAGGACCTCCGCATTGGCTCGCTCGGCCTGGCCGTTGCTTCGGGGGTGCGCCACTGAAGCGTAGGATATCTGCGTTCCAAGGTTAGCACAGTATGTTTTGAAGAGGTTACTGGTGAACTACGAACCGTTGTCCATGATGATGCGATTCGGCACCCCGAACCGGCTCACGATTCCCTTGATGAACTTGACCGCGGAACCCGCAGGAATGGTGCGGACAGCCTCTACTTCAGCCCACTTGGTGAATTTGTCCACGGCAACGTAAAGGTAGCGGTAGCCCCCCGGCGCCCGAGGAAACGGACCCAAGATGTCCAGCCCCCAAACTGCGAATGGCCACGAAAGGGGGATAGTCTGCAAGCCCCCTGCCGGCTGATGGATCTGCTTGGCGTGGAACTGGCAGGCCTCACAAGCTTTCACTAGTTCAACGGCGTCTTTGAGCGCGGTGGGCCAATAAAACCCACCATGGAATGCCTTGCCGACGAGGGTCCGTGATGATGAATGATGTCCGCAGTGTCCGCCGTGTATATCTTCCAGTAGTTCCTTCCCTTGCTCCCTGGAGATGCAGCGCAGGGATACATCGTTGGGTCGCTTCCGGTAGAGCTCTCCATCTTTGATGCAGTATGCCGTGGCCTGGCGTGCCACTCGCTCTGCTTCCTCCTCCTTCTCTGGTAGGGTCCCTTGCGTTAAGTAGCTCCGGAGCTCCATGATCCAACATCCCTCCTGAGGTTCCATCGTCAGGAGCAGGCGTGCTCCCGAGGCCGGGCCATAGGCCGGAGCTCCTGAGGTAGGTGGCTGGGGGAGCTCCTCCCGGGGCTGAGCCGTGTTTGATAATGATGGTAAGGCTGAAGGCTTGAAGAGCCGCTCCTCGAAAACACTAGGCTCCTAAGGTAACCGCATGGACGCGCGTTTGGCGATGTCATCGGCTTCCTGATTGGTGCCACGGGGCACATCCTGCAACTCCAACCCCCAGAACTGCTTCTCCATCCTGCGGACCTCCGCAAGGTAGGCTTCCATGTGTTCATCCTTCGGCTCGTACACCTTGTTGGAGAAATTGACAAGGAGCTGCGAATCGCCCTTGATGGTGAGGCATTTCACCCCCAGGGCAGCTGCGGCCTTCAAGCCCGCTATTAAACCTTCATACTCCGCTATGTTGTTGGAGACCTTTTCACCTTGCTGGAAACAGAGCTGCACGGCGTAATAGAGCTTGTCCTAGGTGGGCGATATAAGCACCGCCCCAGCCCCAACGCCGTGCCTGGAGAATGCCCCATCGAAGTACATGACCCAGCCTTCTGGCGCCTCGCTTCCCGGGGACAGGGACCGATCCTCGTTGGCCTTGAGGCCTGGCACCTCCGTCCATTCTGCCACAAAATCCGCCAATGCTGCTCCCTTGATGACTCTGGTCGTGCAGAATTCGAGCTGAAACACTTGCAGCTCTATGTTCCACTCAGCGACCCTCCCAGCTGAATTGGGGCTCCTGTGCACTCTCTCTAGGGGGTATGACGAGACAACCTTGATGGGGTGACCCTAAAAATAGTGTTGCAGCTTGCGCGAGGCCACCAGTAGTGCGAGGAGGAGTTTCTGAGGCATGGGGTACCGTGCCCTCATATCCCACAACACCGTGCTGACGAAGTACACTGGGTGCTCCACGAGGTGCAGTATGTCAGTGCTGGTGGCTCCCTTCGGAGACCATGGCGCCTCTTGAGGCGATGAGGCCTCCTGAGACTGGCCATCTGGGAGAGGGGCCTCTTCCGCCTCCGGTGCGCCCCTCTGCGGCGGCTGATCCTCCTCAGCCGATGTGGCGGTTTCTGTGGGCCTTCCCCGTTCCTGTTCCGCCTTGCCCTGGGCCGCTGCCGCGGTTTTGATTCGACTCTCCTCTCTGACTGCCACCAAGGTTGCGCTGGCGGAGTAGGGAGTGGCGGCGTGGTAAAGCACCAGGGGCTCTTGAGGGCGCGGAGCCACCATGACCGGTGGACTGGTCAGGTATCTCTTGAGATCCTGGAACGCCTTGTCGGCCTCTTCAGTCCACTCGAAGGGCCCCTTTTTCTTCATTAGCTGGAAGAAGGGTAGCGCTCGCTCCCCCAACTTGGAGATGAAGCGCCCTAGCGCGGTCACGCGCCCCGTGAGCTTCTGCATTTCTCTGAGGGTCTTTGGTGGGCTCATGTCTTCCACTGCCTTGACCTTCTCCGGGTTAGCCTCGATGCCTCGGTGGGACACGAGGAAACCCAAGAGCTTGCCCGAGGGGACTCCGAACACACACTTCTCTGGGTTAAGCCGTAGGTTCACTGCGTTGAGGCTCGCGAAGGTTTCCTCCAGGTCTTGTATCAAGGTCCTAGCCTCCCGAGATTTTACCACGATGTCATCGATGTAAGCTTCAACATTCTTCCCGAGCTGCGGACCCAAGGTGATGTGCATCAGCCGCTGAAAGGTCGCCCCTGCGTTACGCAGCCCGAATGGCATGCATGTGTTGCAGTACACCCCACACGGGGTTAGGAAGGCTGTCTTCTCGACGTCTTCTACCGCCATCTTGATCTGGTGATACCCAGAGAAGGCATCCAAGAAGCATAACAGGTCGCATTCCGCAGTGGAATCGACGATCTGGTCGATGCGGGGGAGCGGGAACAGATCTTGCGGGCACGCTTTGTTGAGGTTGGTGAAGTCGACACACATGCGTTCCTTCCCTCCCTTCTTTGGCACAACGACAGGGTTGGCCAACCAATCTGGGTATCGGACCTCGCGAATGACCCCAGTGGCCTCTAATTTGCGGGTCTCTTGGACGATGAAGGCATGTTTTTCTGTGGACTGCCGCCTGGCCTTCTGCTTCACAGGGCGCACGTTGGGGCACACGTTGAGGTGATGCTCGATTACACTCCTAGGGATCCCTGCCAACTGGTCTGGCTCCCAAGCGAATACCTTCTTGTTTGCGCGCAGGAACCTGACCAGGGCCTCCTCCTGCTCGGGTTTGAGGTGGGCGCCTATGGTGAAAGTGGCGTTGGTGGACCCGTCCTCATCGGCGGGTATCTGCTTGGTTTCTGCCTTGTCTTGGGAAAACAACTGTTTCTTCTTGGCGGGTGCAGCTCCCTTGGGCTCGGGGGCCTCCAAGTCGGCAGGTTGTGCCGATGCCGCTGTCTTGAAGACGAGCTTGAGCACCCGCAGAGCGTCCCCGGTGTCCCCATGCACGGTGAGGACACCGCTGCTCCCGGGCATCTTCATGAGGTTGTACGCCGGGTGCGTCGCGGCCATGAACTGGGCCAGCGCTGGGTAGCCGAGGATGGCGTTGTAGGGGAGGCCGATGGGGGCGATGTCGAAGTCGACCAGCTCCGTGCGGAATTTGTCGTAGGTGCCAAAGGTTACTGGGAGCCGGATCTGTCCCAAGGAGCTGGAGGACCTACCCCCAACACCTGAGAAGGGCCGGCTGGGCTGTAGCCGTTCCAGGGGTATGCAGAGGAGGTTGAAGGCCTCGACTGAGAGCACGCTGAGGCCCGCACCGCCATCGATGAGAGTTCTGGTGACGGCCACCTGGCAGATGGTGGGGGTGCACAGCATGGGGAGCGCACCCGAGCTGGCCGAGTTGGAGGGGTGGTCTTCCTGTTGGGGAACGTAGTAATTTCGAAAATTTTCCTACGCACACGCAAGATCATGGTGATGCACAGCAACGAGAGGGGAGAGTGTTGTCTACGTACCAACGCAGACCGACTGCGGAAGCGATCACACAACGTAGAGGAAGTAGTCGTACGTCTTCTTCCCGATCCGACCGATCCAAGCACCGTTACTCCGGCACCTCCGAGTTCTTAGCACACGTTCAGCTCGATGACAATCCTCGGGCTCCGATCCAACAAAGCGTCGAGGAAGAGTTCCGTCAGCACAACGGCGTGGTGACGATCTTGATGTACTACCGACGCAGGGCTTCGCCTAAGCACTGCAACGGTATGATCGAGGTGGAATTTGGTGGCAGGGGGCACCGCACACGGCTAAGGAACGATCTCAAGGATCAACTTGTGTGTCTTGGGGTGTCCCCTGCCCCCGTATATAAAGGTTGGAGGGAGGGGGGCTGGCCGGCCAAAGAGAGGGAGGCGCAGGAGGAGACCTACTCCTACCGGGAGTAGGACTCCCCCCTCCAATCCTAGTCCAACTAGGAATCCTTTAAAGGGGAGAGAGAGAGAGAGGTGGCCGGCCCCTCTCCTAGTCCTAATAGGACTAGGGAGAGGGGGGGAGGCGCAGCCCTATGTGGGCTGCCCTCTCACCTTTCCACTAAGGCCCATGTTGGCCCATTTGGCTCCCGGGGGGTTCCGGTAACCCTCCCGGTAGTCCGGTAAAATCCTGATTTCACCCGGAACACTTCCGATGTCCAAACATAGGCTTCCAATATATCAATATTTACTTCTCGACCATTTCGAGACTCCTCGTCATGTCCGTGATCACATCCAGGACTCCGAACAACCTTCGGTACATCAAAATGCATAAACTCATAATAACTGTCATCGTAACGTTAAGCGTGCGGACCCTACGGTTCGAGAACAATGTAGACATGACCGAGACACGTCTCCGGTCAATAACCAATAGCGGGACCTGGATGCCCATATTGGCTCCTACATATTCTACGAAGATCTTTATCGGTCAGACCGCATAACAACATACGTTGTTCCCTTTGTCATCGGTATGTTACTTGCCCGAGATTTGATCGTCGGTATCCAATATCTAGTTCAATCTCGTTATCGGCAAGTCTCTTTACTCGTTCCGTAATACATCATCTCACAACTAACATATTAGTTGCAGTGCTTGCAAGGCTTATGTGATGTGCATTACCGAGAGGGCCCAGAGATACCTCTCCGACACTCGGAGTGACAAACCCTAATCTCGAAATACGCCAACCCAACATCTACCATGGGGGACACCTGTAGTACTCCTTTATAATCACCCAATTACGTTGTGACGTTTGGTAGTACCCAAAGTATTCCTCCGGTAAACGGGAGTTGCATAATCTCATAGTTATAGGAACATGTATAAGTCATGAAGAAAGCAATAGCAACATACTAAACGATCGGGTGCTAAGCTAATGAAATGGGTCATGTCAATCAGATCATTCAACTAATGATGTGACCTCGTTAATCAAATAACAACTCTTTTGTTCATGGTTAGGAAACTTAACCATCTTTGATTAACGAGCTAGTCAAGTAGAGGCATACTAGTGACACTCTGTTTGTCTATGTATTCACACATGTATTATGTTTCCTGTTAATACAATTCTAGCATGAATAATAAACATTTATCATGATATAAGGAAATAAATAATAACTTTATTATTGCCTCTAGGGCATATTTCCTTCAGTCTCCCACTTGCACTAGAGTCAATAATCTAGTTCACATCGCCATGTGATTTAACAGTAATAGTTCACATCACCATGTGATTAACACCCATAGTTCACATCGTCATGTGACCAACACTCAAAGGGTTTACTAGAGTCAGTAATCTAGTTCACATATCTATGTGATTAACACCCAAAGAGTACTAAGGTGTGATCATGTTTTGTTTGTGAGATAATTTTAGTCAACGGGTCTGTCACATTCAGATCCGTAAGTATTTTGCAAAATTCTTTGTCTATAATGCTCTGCATGGAGCTACTCTAGCTAATTGCTCCCACTTTCAATATGTATCCAGATTGAGACTTTTAGATTCATCTGGATCAGTGTCAAAAACTTGCATCGACGTAACCCTTTACGATGAACCTTTTTGTCACGTCCATAATCGAGAAACATATCCTTATTTCACTAAGGATAATTCTGACCGCTGTCCAGTGATCTACTCCTAGATCACTATTGTACTCCCTTGTCAAATCAGTGCAGGGTATACAATAGATCTGGTATACAGCATGACATACTTTATAAAACCTATGGCCAAGGCATAGGGAATGACTTTCATTCTCTTTCTATCTTCTGCCGTGGTCGGGCTTTGAGTCTTACTCAACTTCACACCTTGTAATACACGCAAGAACTCTTTCTTTGACTGCTCCATTTTGAACTACTTCAAAATCTTGTCAGGGTTTGTATTCATTGAAAAAACTTATCAAGCGTCTTGATCTATCTCTATAGATCTTGAAGCTCAATATGTAAGCAGCTTCACCGAAGTCTTTCTTTGAAAAACTCCTTTCAAATACTCCTTTATGCTTTACAGAATAATTCTACATTATTTCCGATCAACAATATGTCATTCACATATACTTATCAGAAATGCTGTAGTGCTCCCACTCACTTTCTCGTAAATACAGGCTTCACCGCAAGTCTGTATAAAACTATATGCTTTGATCAACTCATCAAAGCGTATATTCCAACTCCGAGATGCTTGCACCAGTCCACAGATGGATCGCTGGTGCTTGCACATTTTGTTAGCACCTTTTGGATTGACAAAACCTTCTGGTTGCATCATATACAACTCTTCTTTAATAAATCCATTAAGGAATGCAGTTTTGTTTATCCGTTTGCTAGATTTAATAAATGCGGCAATTACTAACATGATTCGGACAGACTTAAGCATAGATACGAGTGAGAAAATCTCATCGTAGTCAACACCTTGAACTTGTCGAAAACCTTTTGCGACAATTCTAGCTTTGTAGATAGTAACACTACTATCAGCGTCCGTCTTCCTCTTGAAGATCCATTTATTTTCTATGGCTTGCCGATCATCGGGCAAGTCAACTAAAGTCCATACTTTGTTCTCATACATGGATCATATCTCAGATTTCATGGCTTCAAGCCACTTTGCGGAATCTGGGCTCACCATCGCTTCTTCATAGTTCGTAGGATCATCATGATCTAGTAGTATGAATTCCAGAACAGGATTACCGTACCACTCTGGCGCGGATCTTACTCTGGTTGATCTACGAGGTTCAGTAGTGTCTTGTTCTGAAGTTTCATGATCATCATCATTAGCTTCCTCACTAACTCGTGTAGGTGTCACAGAAACATTTTTCTGTGATGTACTACTTTCCAATAAGGGAGCAGGTACAGTTACCTCGTCAAGTTCTACTTTCCTCCCACTCACTTCTTTCGAGAGAAACTCCTTCTCCAGAAAGTTTCTGAATTTTAGCAACAAAAGTCTTGCCTTCGGATCTGTGATAGAAGGTGTATCCAATAGTTTCCTTTGGATATCCTATGAAGACGCACTTCTCCGATTTGAGTTTGAGCTTATCAGGATGAAACTTTTTCATATAAGCATCGTAACCCCAAATTTTTAAGAAACGACAGCTTAGGTTTCTTGCCAAACCATAGTTCACACGGTGTCGTCTCAACGGATTTAGATGGTGCCCTATTTAACGTGAATGCAGCTGTCTCTAATGCATAACCCCAAAACGATAGTGGTAGATCGATAAGATACATCATAGATTGCACTATATCCAATAAAGTACGGTTATGACGTTCGGACACACCATTATGCTGTGGTGTTCCATGTGGCATGATTTTGTGAAACTATTCCATATTGTTTTAATTGAAGACCAAACTCGTAACTCAAATATTTTACCTCTGCGATCATATCGTAGAAACTTTTATTTTCTTGTCACGATGATTTTCCACTTCACTCTGAAATTCTTTGAACTTTTCAAATGTTTCAGACTTATGTTTCATCAAGTAGATATACTCATATCTGCTCAAATCATCTGTGAAGGTCAGAAAATAATGATACCTGTCGCGAGCCTCAATATTCATCGGACCACATACATCAGTATGTATGATTTCCAATAAATCTTTTCTCGCTCCATTGTTCCGGAGAATGGCGTTTTAGTCATCTTGCCCAAAAGGCATGGTTCGGAAGCATCAAGTGATTCATAATCAAGTGATTCCGAAAGCCCATCAGCATGGAGTTTCTTCATGCGCTTTATACCAATATGACCTAAACAGCAGTGCCACAAATAAGTTGCACTATCATTATTAACTTTGCATCTTTTGGTTTCAATATTATGAATATGTGTATTATTAAGATCGAGATCCAATGAACTATTTTCATTTGGGTGTGTAACCATATAAGGTTTTATTCATGTAAACAGAACAACAATTTATTCTTTTACTTAAATGAATAGCCGTATTACAATAAACATGATCAAATCATATTCATGCTCAACGCAAAAAACAAATAACACTTATTTAAGTTCAACACTAATCCCGAAAGTATAGGGGAGTGTGCGATGATGATCATATCAATCTTGGAACTACTTCCAACACACATCGTCACTTCACCCTTAACTAGTCTCTGTTTATTCTGCAACTCCCGTTTCGAGTTACTAATCTTAGCAACTGAACTAGTATCAAATACTGAGGGTTTGCTATAAACACCAGTAAAGTACACATCAATAACATGTATATCAAATATACTTATGTTCACTTTGCCATCCTTCTTATCCGCCAATCACTTGGGGTAGTTCCGCTTCTAGTGACCAGTCCCTTTGCAGTAGAAGCACTTAGTCTCAGGCTTAGGATCAGACTTGGGCTTCTTCACTTGAGCAGCAACTTGCTTGCCGTTCTTCTTGAAGTTCCCCTTCTTCCCTTTGCCCTTTTCTTGAAACTAGTGGTCTTGTCAACCATTAACACTTGATGTTTTTCTTGATTTCTACCTTCGTTGATTTCAGCATCACGAAGAGCTTAGGAATTACTTTTGTCATCCCTTGCATATTATAGTTCATCACAAAGTTCTACTAACTTGGTGATGGTGACTAGAGAATTCTGTCAATCACTATCTTATCTGGAAGATTAACTCCCACTTGATTCAAGCGATTGTAGTACTCAGACAATCTGGGCACATGCTCACTAGTTGAGCGATTCTCCTCCATCTTTTAGCTATAGAACTTGCTGGAGACTTCATATCTCTCAACTCGGGTATTTTCTTGAAATATTAACTTCAACTCCTGGAACATCTCATATGGTCCATGACGTTCAAAACGTCTTTGAAGTCCCGATTCTAAGCTGTTAAGTATGGTGCACTAAACTATCAAGTAGTCATCATATTGAGCTAGCCAAACGTTCATAACGTCTGCATCTGCTCCTGCAGTAGGTCTATTACCTAGCGGTGCATCAAGGACATAATTCTTCTGTGCAGCAATGAGGATAAACCTCAGATCACGGATCCAATCCGCATCATTGCTACTAACATCTTTCAACACAATTTTCTCTAGGAACATATCAAAATAAACACAGGGAAGCAACAACGTGAGCTATTGATCTACAACATAATTTGCAAAATACTACCAGGACTAAGTTCATGATAAGTTTAAGTTCAGTTAATCAAATTACTTAAGAACTCCCACTTAGATAGACATCCCTCTAATCCTCTAAGTGATCACGTGATCCAAATCAACTAAACCATAACCGATCATCACGTGAGATGGAGTAGTTTTCAATGGTGAACATCGTTATGTTGATCATATCTACTATATGATTCACGCTCGACCTTTCGGTCTCCGTGTTCCGAGGCCATATCTGTATATGCTTGGCTCGTCAAGTATGACCTGAGTATTCTGCGTGTGCAACTGTTTTGCACCCGTTGTATTTGGACGTAGAGCTTATCACACCCGATCATCACGTGGTGTCTGGGCACGACGAACTTTGGCAACGGTGCATACTCAGGGAGAACACTTCTTGATAATTTAGTGAGAGATCATCTTATAATGCTACCGTCAATCAAAGCAAGATAAGATGCATAAAAGGATAAACATCACATGCAATCAATATAAGTGATATGATATGGCCATCATCATCTTGTGCTTGTGATCTCCATCTCCGAAGCACCATCATGATCACCATCGTCACTGGCGCGACACCTTGATCTCCATCGTAGCATCGTTGTCGTCTCGCCAATCTTATGCTTCCACGACTATCACTACCGCTTAGTAATAAAGTAAAGCATTACATCGCGATTGCATTGCATACAATAAAGCGACAACCATATGGCTCCTGCCAGTTGCCGATAACTCGGTTACAAAACATGATCATCTCATACAATAAAATCAGCATCATGCCTTGACCATATCACATCACAACATGCCCTGCAAAAACAAGTTAGACGTCCTCTACTTTGTTGTTGCAAGTTTTACGTGGCTGCTATGGGCTTAAGTAAGAACTCATCTCACCTACGCATCAAAACCACAATGATAGTTCGTCAAATAGACTCCGTTTTAACCTTCTCAAGGACCGGGCGTAGTCACACTTGGTTCAACTAAAGTTGGAGAGACAGTCTTCCGCAAGCCATCTATGTGCAAAGCACGTCGAGGGAACCGGTCTCGCGTAAGAGTACGCGTAAGGTTGGTCCGGATCGTCTCGTCCAACAATACCGCCAAACCAAAGTATGACATGCTGGTAGGCAGTATGACTTGTATCGCCCACAACTCACTTGTGTTCTACTCGTGCAAATAACATCAAACCATAAAACCTAGGCTCGGATGCCACTGTTGGGGAACGTAGTAATTTCGAAAATTTTCCTACGCACACGCAAGATCATGGTGATGCACAGCAACGCGAGGGGAGAGTGTTGTCTACGTACCAACGCAGACCGACTGCGGAAGAGATCACACAACGTAGAGGAAGTAGTCGTACGTCTTCTTCCCGATCCGACCGATCCAAGCACCGTTACTCCGGCACCTCCGAGTTCTTAGCACACGTTCAGCTCGATGACGATCCTCGGGCTCCGATCCAGCAAAGCGTCGAGGAAGAGTTCCGTCAGCACAACAGCGTGGTGACGATCTTGATGTACTACCGACGCAGGGCTTCGCCTAAGCACTGCAACGGTATGATCGAGGTGGAATTTGGTGGCAGGGGGCACCGCACACGGCTAAGGAACGATCTCAAGGATCAACTTGTGTGTCTTGGGGTGTCCCCTGCCCCCGTATATAAAGGTTGGAGGGAGGGGGGCTGGCCGGCCAAAGAGAGGGAGGCGCAGGAGGAGTCCTACTCCTACCGGGAGTAGGACTCCCCCCTCCAATCCTAGTCCAACTAGGAATCCTTTAAAGGGGAGAGAGAGAGAGGTGGCCGGCCCCTCTCCTAGTCCTAATAGGACTAGGGAGAGGGGGGAGGCGCAGCCCTATGTGGGCTGCCCTCTCACCTTTCCACTAAGGCCCATGTTGGCCCATTTGGCTCCTGGGGGGTTCCGGTAACCCTCCCGGTAGTCCGGTAAAATCCCGATTTCACCCGGAACACTTCCGATGTCCAAACATAGGCTTCCAATATATCAATCTTTACGTCTCGACCATTTCGAGACTCCTCGTCATGTCCGTGATCACATCCGGGACTCCGAACAACCTTCGGTACATCAAAATGCATAAACTCATAATAACTGTCATCGTAACGTTAAGCGTGCGGACCCTACGGTTCGAGAACAATGTAGACATGACCGAGACACGTCTCCGGTCAATAACCAATAGCGGGACCTGGATGCCCATATTGGCTCCTACATATTCTACGAAGATCTTTATCGGTCAGACCGCATAACAACATACGTTGTTCCCTTTGTCATCGGTATGTTACTTGCCTGAGATTCGATCGTCGGTATCCAATATCTAGTTCAATCTTGTTATCGGCAAGTCTCTTTACTCATTCCGTAATACATCATCTCACAACTAACATATTAGTTGCAGTGCTTGCAAGGCTTATGTGATGTGCATTACCGAGAGGGCCCAGAGATACCTCTCCGACACTCGGAGTGACAAACCCTAATCTCGAAATACGCCAACCCAACATCTACCATTGGAGACACCTGTAGTACTCCTTTATAATCACCCAGTTACGTTGTGACGTTTGGTAGTACCCAAAGTATTCCCCCGGTAAACGGGAGTTGCATAATCTCATAGTTATAGGAACATGTATAAGTCATGAAGAAAGCAATAGCAACATACTAAACGATCGGGTGCTAAGCTAATGAAATGGGTCATGTCAATCAGATCATTCAACTAATGATGTGACCTCGTTAATCAAATAACAACTCTTTTGTTCATGGTTAGGAAACTTAACCATCTTTGATTAACGAGCTAGTCAAGTAGAGGCATACTAGTGACACTCTGTTTGTCTATGTATTCACACATGTATTATGTTTCCTGTTAATACAATTCTAGCATGAATAATAAACATTTATCATGATATAAGGAAATAAATAATAACTTTATTATTGCCTCTAGGGCATATTTCCTTCACTTCCGAGCTGAAGGTCAGGCCGGTCTCGGGCGCCGCCTGACCCAGGGGAGCCCCCTGCCGCGTGGAAGCGGCACTGACCCGGCGGATGAACGGCTTGACGTGGTGACTGGTGGGCGGCGCCTGCGAGCCGCCCAGGAGGGCCGCGACGACCGGGGGTGTTGGTGTAGCGCGATAGGCGGGGGAGAGGTTGCGGGGCTCCATGGGCGTGCGGAGCGCGCGGGATGAAGAACCAGCTGGGGTGAGTGAAGGAGTTGTGGTGCGGCCGTCTTGCCGCACGGACGGATGCTGGGACGATGCTTGCTGCTCGTCCCCCGTCGGGCCAGTGGCGGCGTTGACGGCAGGTGATGGGGAACGGCGAGGACCCCTGCCGACAGGGGCCGTCTAGGCGACGCGGGAAGCGAGGGCGGCCCGGCGCTCCGCACGGGCCCGACGAGTGTCAGACATGGGCGTGATGGTCGGAGGAGAACGGGGTGGTGGAAGATGAATTCTGACGCACCTCTACCTGGCGCGCCAAATGTCGGATTTCGGGTTCCGACAGACCCTTGAGGTTCGAACAATGGGGTGCGCGTGGAGATTTCGCCTCCTACCTACCTGCACCCCTCCGCCATGCTAGGATCTAAACTATGGATATAACAACACAAGGGACACAGGGTTTATACTGGTTCGGTCCACCGTTGTGGTGTAATACCCTACTCCAGTGTGTGGTGTGGTGGATTGCCTCTTGGGCTGATGATGATGAACAATACAAGGAAGAGCAGCCTTGCGAGGGTCTGTTCTTGGCTGCGGCGATGAACTACTGGGAGGAGTTCAATCACCTTTCTCTCTCTCTGTCTCTCTTTCTGCTTCCAACCAACCGAATCCCTTGCCATGTGGGTGGCTGGTCCTATTTATAGAGGCCATGGTCCTCTTCCCAAATATCGAGCGGGAAGGGAGCCAACAATGGCGGGCTATTTTGAAGGGGGACAGCAAGTATCAGCTATCCTGACAAAAGTAGTCTTCGTCTGCGCAAAGCTCTGGTGATGACGCTGTCTTGGGCTCCACGATGACCTCCGTCTCGTAGTCCTCCTGGTCTTGGTCTCGTTGCACCGAAATGGCAACCTTTGCCTGATGCCTCGGTACTCCGCAGCTGCGCTTGCCCCCTTTGCACCAAAGAGGTAAGGAGGACGCTGCGCGGGCTGGCACCCGCCTGGCACCCTGAGTCGTCATGGCTTGCGTCACGGGCACCTCGTGAGGTACCCCGCCTTGATCTCTCCGCCTCCTCGTGAGCCAGCCTGACGAGGCCGTGCCTAAGGAAGCTCCACGTCGTCCACCCCGCGAGGCTTGGCCCCTCGCGAGGGTCTTGGGTTTGTGTTGGTGAAGATGGGTCGTGCTGGGCCCCCCTTTGAGCCATGCCGCAGGCCGCAGGCAGGCAAGTCTGGGGACCCCCGTTCCCAGAACACCGACACTAGCTATCTTACAATCATGCAAAGCAATATGACAATAAATGCTTAAGTCATGTATATGATGATGGAAGTTGCATGGCAATATACTCAGAATGGCTATGAAAATGCCATAATAGGTAGATATGGTGGCTGTTTTGAGGAATATATAAGGAGGTTTATGTGTGATAGAGCGTATCGTATCACGGTGTCTGGATGCACCAGCGAAGTTTGCATCAACTCTCGAGGTGAGAAAGGGAAATGCACGGTACCGAAGAGGCTAGCAATGATGGAAGGGTGAGAGTGCGTATAATCCATGGACTCAACATTAGTCATAAAGAACTCACATACTTATTGCAAAAATCTATTAGTCATCAAAACAAAGTACTACGCGCATGCTCCTAGGGGGATAGATTGGTAGGAAAAGACCATCGCTCATCCCCGACCGCCACTCATAAGGAAGACAATCAATAAATAAATCATGCTCCGACTTCGTTACATAACGGTTCACCATACGTGCATGCTATGGGAATCACAAACCTCAACACAAGTATTTCTACAATCCACAACTACCCACTAGCATGACTCTAATATCACCATCTTTATATCGCAAAACTATTGCAAGGAATCAAACATATCATATTTAGTGATCTACAAGTTTTATGTGGGATTTTATGACTAACCATGTGAATGACCAGTTCCTGTCATCTCTCTAAATAGATATAAGTGAAGCACAAGAGTTTAATTCTTTCTACAAAAGATATGCCCACGCTCTAACAAATATAAGTGAAGCAAAAGAGCATTCTACAAATGGCGGTTTTCTATGTAAAGAGAAACAGGCAATCCAAACTTCAAATGATATAAGTGAAGCACATGAAGCATTCTATAAAGCCATACTCAAAAGATATAAGTAAAGTGCATAGAGCATTCTATAAATCAACCAAGGACTATCTCATACCAGCATGGTGCATAAAACAAAAGTGAAAAGTAAATGCAAAAGATGCTCCAAGATTGCACATATCGCATGAACAAAACAAATCCGAAAACATACCGATACTTGTTGAAGAAAGAGGGGATGTCTTCCGGGGAATCCCCAAGCTTAGACGCTTGAGTCTCCTTGAATATTTACTTGGGGTGCCTCAGGCATCCCCAAGCTTGAGCTCTTGCCTCTCTTCCTTCTTCTCACATCGAGACCTTCTCGATCATCGAACACTTCATCCACACAAAACTTCAACAGAAAACTCGGTAAGATCCGTTAGTATAATAAAGCAAATCACTACTCTAAGTACTGTTGCAAACCAATTCATATTTTGTTTTGCATTGTGTCTACTGTAATATAACTTTTCCATGGCTTAATCCACTGATATAAATTGATAGTTTCATCAAAACAAGCAAACTATGCATCAAAAATAGAATCTGTCTAAAACAGAACAGTCTGTAATAATTTGAACATTCACCATACTTCTGATACTTGAAAAATTCTACCAAAATTAGGAAAAATAATCATAACCATTTGACGTTCCAACTAAAAATGTAAAATCGCGCACTGCAGCCAAAGTTTCTGTCCTGCAGCGTACAAACCATCAAGCAAATGTAAACATCCTGAAGGCAAACCTTGGCACATTATTTTTATAATACAATGGAATTGTACAAGGGGATAATTATTTTTGTTGAAAAGTTTCTGTAATCAAGATTCACAAAGTTTCAGTGAGCATGAACAAAGTTCAAGGAGCTCTCCCACTTCAACAATGCTTGTCTTTCTCACTTTCACTTTCCTTTTTGAAAAAGTTTTGGGTTCCCCTCTTTATTTTCGTTGTTTTAAAACTATATGAAAGCACTCAACATAAATAAATGACTCCCTAAAACTTCCGGGTTGTCTCCTTGGCAGCGTTTTCTTTAAAGCCATTAAGCTAGGCATATAGTGCTCAAGTAATGAATCCACCTGGATCCCAAGGTATATCAAAGCCAATTTTAATTAACACTGATTTGTAATTTAGTAGTGAGCACAAAGTAACATATATCATGTAACAACGAAGTCTAAATCTCTTCCTATGCATTGGCATGTCATAAGAGAACAATTCATGCACACATAGTAAAGGCCAATGCATAGCATAAGTAGTTTCTTGCAATTTTATCATATTGGAAACATAGAGAGGTGGAGATATAGTTTCTCTCTCATAATAATTGCAAGTAGGAGCAGCAAACACATGAATATTATATTCATCAAAATCATCATGTGCAACGGTAAAAGGAAACCCATCAATATAATCCTTAATAAGTGCAAGCTTCTCCGATATAGTGTAGTCGGGAGAATTCGAAAAGATAATAGGACTATCGTGTGTGGGTGCAATAGCAACAATTTCATGTTTAACATAAGGAACTATAGCAAGTTCATCTCCATAACCATAATTCATATTGGCATCTTGGCCACAAGCATAGCAAGCATCATCAAAAAGGGGTATTTCAAGAGAATCAACGGGATCATAACAATCATCATAGCAATCATCCTTCGGTAAGCACGAAGGGAAATTAAACAATGTATGAGTTGAAGAGTTACTCTCATTAGAAGGTGGGCACGTGTAGCTAATCCGCTCTTCCTCCTTTTGTTCTTTGCTCTCCTCCTCATCTTTTTCATCCAATGAGCTCATAGTTTCATCAATTTCTTCCTCCATAGACTCCTACAAAATATTAGTCTCTTCTTGGACAGCAGGGTAGTCCTCAATATATAGTTCAACATAGGCATTAGAAGCATAATTATCATAGCAATATTTAAGTATGTCAAAATTTTCGGATTTGTAAAGAGTATCATCATACGTTTCAATCAAAGAAGCAATTTCATAAGCACCCTTAAAAGCAACAAATTCTTCAATTTGTTGAACATCATAGTAACTATAAACACCCTTAGCATACAAAGATACGATTCCATTATCACTAAACTCACATTGATAGGGAAGGTGTTTCTTAGCGTTTTCAGAACAACAAGTAATATCATATATTTCGCATAAATTCCAAGCATAGCATTGCAAACGATGAATTTGACCCAGTAAAATTTTCCCTTTTTCAGATATTCGGTGTCGCACATAACAAGCATGCTCATCTAAAGATTTTCCCTCAACTAAGCTAGTTGGGGTTTCAGCACGAGCACATAGGGATCGAAGATGATCCAAGTAATAAGCTTCAGCAGTGTGATAGATTTTGAGTGGTTCTTCAACCATTGGTTTAGTAGGTACAACTATTTTTTTTGGTATTTTGTGTTTCCTACCCATAACTAAAGATAGAAAACAACTAAGAACAACAAATAAAAATTACTTAGTGATAAAGCAAACAAGCACACACGAGAATATTCACCCCACGCTATTGCTCCCCGGCAACGGCGCCAGAAAAAGGTCTTGATAACCCACAAGTATAGGGGATCGCAACAGTTTTCGATAAGTAAGAGTGTTGAACCCAACGAGGAGCTAAAGGCAGAACAAATATTCCCTCAAGTTCTATCGACCACCGATACAACTCTACGCACGCTTGACGTTCGCTTTACCTAGAACAAGTATGAAACTAGAAGTACTTTGTAGGTGTTGTTGGATAGGTTTGCAAGATAATAAAGATTGCGTAAATAAAAAGTAGGGGTTGTTTAGATAAAGACACAACTAAGTTAGGTTCAGTAGAGAGCGTGTTGTTACGAGAAAGTTATTTGTCCCTAGGCAATCGATAACTAGACCGGTAATCATTATTGCAATTTTATATGAGGGAGAGGCATAAGCTAACATACTTTCTCTACTGGGATCATATGCACTTATGATTGGAACTCTAGCAAGCATCCGCAACTACTAAAGATCATTAAGGTAAAACCCAACCATAGCATTAAAGTATCAAGTCCTCTTTATCCCATACGCAACAACCCCCTTACTCGGGTTTGTGTTTCAGTCACTCACGCAACCCACTATAAGCGAATCATGAACATATTGCAACACCCTACAGCGGGGATCCCTCATGCTTGTGCGACACGGAGAGCACCATAGGACAGCACAAATAACAAAACATGCAACTCAAACCAATCTTGATCATCAAATAGCCCATAGGACAAAACAGATCTACTCAAACATCATAGGATAGCCATACATCATTGGGAAATAATATCTAGCATTGAGCGCCATGTTTAAGTAGAGATTATAGCGGGTAAGAGAGAGGTTACACCGCTTCATAGAGGGGGGAAGGTGATGGAGATGTTGGTGAAGATGGCGGAGGTGTTGGTGTAGATCACGGTGATGATGATGATGATGATGGCCACGGCATCGTTCCGGCGCCGCCGGAAGAGAAGGGGAGAGGGGGGCCCTTCGTCTTCTTCTTCCTTGACCTCCTCCCTAGATGGGAGATGGGTTTACCCTCTGTTCCTTGGCCTCCATGGCATGGGAGGGGCGAGAGCCCCTCCGAGATTGGATCTGTCTCTTTGTCTCTCTCTGTTTCCGCCTTCTGTTCTGCTGCCCTTTCACCGTTTCTTTTATATCCGGAGATCCGTAACTCCGATTGGGTTGAAACCTTCGCCCAGATCTTTTTCCAAAAATTAGCTTTCTTGCGGAAAGTAGAGCATCAACCGCCTTACGAGGGGCCCACGAGGGTGGGGGCGCGCCTGCCTGTAGTAGCTGTGGGCCCCACCCTCGTGGCCACCTCGGGCATCGTCTCGCGTTGATTTTCTTCCCAAAAATCACAAATATTCCAAAATAATTCTCCGTCTATTTTTATCCCGTTTGGATTCCATTTGATATGGATATTCTGCGAAACCAAAAACATGCAACAGACAGGAACTGGCACTGGGCACTGGATCAATATGTTAGTCCCAAAAATAGTATAAAAAGTTGCCAAAAAGTATATGGAAATTGTAGAATATTGGCATGAAACAATCAAAAATTATAGATACGATGGAGATGTATCAGGGCCCACAAGGTTGGGGCGCACCCTGCCCCCCTGGGCGCGCCCTCCACCCTTGTGGCCGCCTCAAGGCTCCTCTGACTTGTACTCCAAGTATCCTAGGTGTCTTCTGGTCCAAGAAAAATCATGGCGAAAGTTTTATCCTGTTTGGACTCTGTTTGGTATTCCTTTTCTGTGAAACTCTAAAACAAGGAAAAAACAGAAACTGGCATTGGGCTCTAGGTTAATAGGTTAGTCCCAAAAATCATATAAAATAGCATATTAATGCATACAAAACATCCAAAACAGATAATATAATAGCATGGAACAATCAAAAATTATAGATACATTGGAGATGTATCACATAGCTGCAAGTTTCACTAAAGATACAGTATGGATGATATCTCTACACCGAGAGCATCTACCGACAGAAAGAGGCTATAAAACTTACCTCCAGCAGGCATGCAGGCTGAGAAGAGCCTCTAACACCCTGATCATAGTGAACCGGATGTTTGGCCACGCCAGCATGTCCCAGCCTCCCAAGTCACCACCCCGCGTGGTGCCTCACGTACTGTACTAAGAAGCACACAATGACGTACCTGTCACACTCAAATTGAGCACACTGACTTACTGAAATTATTGATGCATATCTCGTCAAACATATCGGCGGTATGAGGCTTAAAGGGGCGTGTGCTGCGTGAGGAAGAACGGATGTGGCGTCCACATACAGTGGGTCATCCGGCAAAATATCTATTGTAGAATTTAAGCAAAAAATCAATATGTAGTTGTGTTATTTCTAGTTCAGTGTATAAACTAATTTGGGTTTAATCTCTCAAATAAAAACAATGATTAATTGTATGAAACAACATTTAGATAGAACACATTATATCTCAAACATTGTACCAGCTTGTGGTTTAATAGATCAACAAAACCAATGGTGTATGATGCTTCCCCAATGCACCAGTATCACATTGCGTAAGGGACAAATTACTCACTAATAAACATTGTGTACCGGAAAACAATGGCATTCAGAAAAGTCCTTTGCCTTCACGTGTGTGTAGTACAGGTCATATGTGTGATTTGTTCCCATCATCCTCCAAGGATCAACATGATTTTTAGACTAAAAGGACATGCAACTTCTTTTTTCATCTAGGAACTGAATATATGTAAGACACTGTGATTTCTTCTAATGGAAATCAGAGAGGGATCTCTCTGTAGGATCAAAAGTATGTCTAGAGGGGGTGATTAGGCTACTTGAACAAATAAAAATCTATCATTTTCCCAATTTTACTTGTTGCCAAATTTTAGCAATTAGCACAAGTCAAGCAATCAACCTACACATGCAATTCTAAGACTATAGCAGCGGAATGTAAAACATTGCATATGAAGGTAAGGGGAAGGGTTTGGAGAAAGAAAACGCAATGGAGACATGAAGATTTTTGGCGTGGTTCCAATAGGTGGTGCTATTGTATGTCCACGTTGATGGAGACTTCAACCCACGAAGGGTAACATCTGCGCAAGTCCACGGAGGGCTCCACCCACGAAGGTGTCATGAAGAAGCAACCTTGTCTATCCCATCAAGGCCATCGTCCATGAAGGACTTGCCTCACTCGGGTAGATCTTCATGAAGTAAGTGATCTCCTTGCCCTTACAAACTTCTTGGTTCAACTTGACATCATGATGAAGGCTCCCAAGCGACACCTAACCAATCTACGAGACACCACTCTCAAAAAGGTAATAGATGGTGTGTAGATGATGAAATCCTTGCTCTTGTGCTTCAAATGATAGTCTCCCCAACACTCAACTCTCTCTCTCACACACAAATTTGGTTGTGGTGGAAGAGTGATTTGAGTGGAAAGCAACTTGGGGAAGGCTACAAATCAAGGTTCAAATGGTTGGAATAGAATCTCTTGATCTCAACACATGAGTAGGTGGTTCTCTCTCAGAAAATGAATGGTGGAAGGGTAGGCACGTACTTATGGCTCTCCTCGATGAGGAAGAAGGGGTGGAGGGGAATATATAGCCTCCACACAAAATCCAACAATTACACACTTTTGACTCATCTCGGTTGCACCGATCTGTTCCAAAATATGAACGTTAGGAATCTCGGTGGGACCGACTGGAACAACTCGGTGGGATCGATATGATAGGTCTTAGGGCAAACATCATCTCGGTGGCGCCAACTGCATCAACTCGGTGGGATCGAAGTGAAGAAATAAGCAACAAAGAGTCTGTCAAGCCAACTTGGTGAGACCGATTGCATAAACTCGATGGGACCTGCCGAGATCTGTATTGATGTGACCGAACTCTTAGGGTTTCCGGCAGTGGCTATGTCAAATGAACTCAGTGGCTCCGAGTAAAACGAATCGGTGGGGCCGAGTTTGGAATCGGGGTTTGGACATATTTGGATGAAGAAAGTGGCTGAGGGTTTTGGAGCAATATCACTAAACACTTTGAGCAAGTAGACCATTAAGCAATGCATCATCCCATTTTAATAGTATTGTCTTTCCTATGACTCAATGTGATCTTGGATCACTTAAATACAAATGAAGAGTCTTGAGCTTTTGCCAATCTTTTGTAACACCCTCGATGCGACTATATCTCCCACGTGTCGAGGCACGACTTAGAGGCATAATCGCATTGAAGGCATATGTCGCAAGTCGGGTAATCATCACAAACATCCCATGTAATATAATAATAAGGAGGGATAACATAGTTGGCTTACACTCGCCACGTCACATCAAAGTACATAAATAACATCCATCATGCAAATCACTCATGGCCCGACTATGGCGCCAAAACAGAAAAGACCCCCAACATGCGACAAGGCCATGAATCTAACCCCGAATAGGCACCACTACTGATCATCAGGAAAAGACACATAGTAACGCTGAGAGTCCTCGTCGTACTCCCACTTGAGCTCGAGCGCGTCATCTGGAGCTGTATCATCTGTCCCTGCATCTGGTGTAATAGTAATCTGTGAGCCACAGGGACTCAGCAATCTCGCACCCTCGCGATCAAGACTATTTAAGCTTAATAGGTAGGAAAGGGGTAATGTATAAGTGGAGCTGCAGCAAGCGACTAGCATATATGGTGGCTAACTTATTTGCAAAAGAGAGCGAGAAGAGGAGGCAAAGCACGAACGGGAAACTAGAGAGCAACCTGCGCAAACATAACTCCAACACCGTGTCCGCTTCCCAGACTCCGCCGAGAAGAGGCCATCATGGCAACACACTCAGTTGATTCATTTTAATTTAATTAATGTTTAAGTTATCTACAACCGGACATTAACAAATTCCCATCTGCCCATAACCGCGGGCACGGCTTTCGAAAGATCAATCCCTGCAGGGGGTTCCCAACTTAGCCCATAACAAGCTCTCACGGTCAATGAAGGAATAGACCTCCACCCAAGACACACCGATCAGACTCGGTATCTCGGTACAACAAGATGATTCGACAGGTTAAAACAAGTCCAGCAACACCACCCAGATGTGCCGACAAATCCCGATAGGAGCTGCACATATCTCGTTCTCAGGGCACACCGGATGAGCAAGACGTCGGGTAGGCCAGCCCAGAGTTGCCCCTGGTAGCCCCGGACATCGCTCGGTGGGACCAACACTCAGAGGAGCACTGGCCCGGGGGGGTTAAAATAAGATGACCCTCGGGCTCCGGAAACCCAAGGGAAAAAGAGGCTAGGTGGAAAATGGTAAAACCAATGTTGGGCATTGCTGGAAAAGCTTTAATCAAGGCAAACTATCAAGGGGTTCCCATTATAGCCCAACCGTGTAAGGGACGCAACAATCCGGAAACATAACACCGATATGACGGAAACTAGGGCGGCAAGAGTGGAACAAAACACTAGGCGAGAGGCCGAGCCTTCCACCCTTTACCAAGTATATAGATGAATTAAGATAACATGGCAATATAATGGTATCCCAACAAGTAAATAAATGTTCCAACAAGGAACGGCTCCAATCTTCACCTGCAACTAACAACGCTATAAGAAGGGGCTGAGCAAAGCGGTAACATAGCCAATCAACGGTTTGCTAGGACAAAGGTGGGTTAGAGGCTCAATCATGGCAATTGGGAGGCTTACAAGCAAGTGGTAGGCATCGTAGCATTGGCAAAGCAAAAGAGCGAGCAAACTAGCATAGCAAAGATAGTAGTGATTTCGAGGGTATGATCATCTTGCCTGCACAGTTGTCAGAGTTGACTGGATCCTCAAAAGCAAACTCAACGGGCTCCTCGTTAGCGAACTCGTCTCCTGGCTCTACCCAACAACACAAACAAGCAACAAGGATACAATCAACCACGTGCAAGGGCAACCAATAATATGCAAAGATGGTATGCTATGCGGGATGCGATGCGGGATGCAAAATGCAAGACGTGACAGGAAATGCATGAACCTGGCCTCAAGTTGGCTAACCAAGTGTGCCACTGTATAGAGGGGATGAAATCACCTGAAAACAATATAAAGATCATAGGAATCGGAGCTACGGTTTGGAAATGGCAAGCGTTTTACGAAACAAACCGGTCTGCGATTTACAGCAAGTAGGCTCCTAAATGCAACGAAATGAACATGCTACAGCTACCAAACATGAAGAAAAAATGCATGGCAGGGATGTACACAAGATGCTTAACAAATCACTAGGACTGAGCCATAGGCAAATTCATCCATTAAGGGGTTCAAACAAGCATGGCAAAACTGAATAAGCAAAACAGATTTCAGACTTAGTGAAATTAACACTAGTCTGAAATTTCAGACCACGATGCTCTCTTCGGAGCAGCAAACCAACATGAAACATAACCTGAACATGGCAAGTAAGAACATGGCATGGAGCTACTCAACAAGCTTAACAAAACACCCAAAATGACCTGGGGCCAAAAGGGTTCACAAAATACTCTAACGAGCACACGAACATAGATGAAACACAATCAGTTTTCAGACAGTGAAACTGAGACATGCTGAAATTATAACTCACGGAGGCATGTAAACGAGCTCGATGCACTCACTACGGCGCAAGTCATGGCAAGGCAAGCATATATCCATAAAGAAGGCACAAAATGCTAGCTAGACATGGCAAGGACAATGGCATAGCATGCACGGATCACTAGCGATAGCACCGGCAAAATCGCAAAAGAGTTCATGATCTGCCCAAATTAACAACGATGCAAAAGTTGAGCTCGATTGACTCAACCTAGGGTGCTCCAACATAACAAGTAAAGACATGGATGGATAGAGCATAACATGAATAACAAATCACTCTTATTGATCATCCTCAAAAGAGGCACGGATCACTAGGAAACAAGCTGAACATATGGCATCATGAACTAAAACATCCCAGACTTGGTGAAAATCTAGTGAAAATCACTAAGTCCCTGAAATCAGCAATCTCAGGTACCCCTCTTTTCAAGCTTGCACAAGACACCACACACATCCTAAAAATGCATGGGTGGCACCTCTGGAAAGAAGACAAAATGCTTGACAATTCATCCCAAAGGATCACAGGTATATCATGCACACAATAATCATGGCAAAAATGACAAAAGTCAATGATGAGCTAACGGATCTGCAATTTAACTCACGATGCCTCCTTCTAACAGCATTTCAGGCATCAAGATGAACTCAAATGCAAATGATGCAATGGAATGAAATGATGTACTCGTCGAGACGAAGATTTTGATATATCATATGCCCGAAACAGAGCTATGGATGCGGAGATATGAGCAGTCAAAGCTTGCATAAAAAACATTAACGGAGAGGGCAAAAATCAACCCAGATTTAGGGTTCCTCTCGGGCGCGTGAACTGAGGCGAGATCCGAGCTCGCCGGAGAAGACCTGTTCGCCGGAGAAGACCTGTTCGCCGGAGATGGTGGTCACCGAGGGGAGGAGAAGCCGGGGCGGCTCCGGCCGGCGTGGACTTGGGCGGCGCCGGAGTGGAGGTACGGCGGCAGAGGCGAGGCGAGGCACCCGGCGGCCGGGCGCGGAGGGGCGGCGAGGTCCGGCTCGGGCGGCGGTGGCGGCCCGCGGCGGCGGTGCCCGCCTGAGCCGGGGAAGGCGGCGGCGCTCGGGATGAGAAGGGGGCGCGGGGCGCGGCCCGGGTAGGCGGCGGCGGGGGCCGGCCTCGGGCCTGGCGGGCCGCGGCGGCGGCAGTGGCCGACCTGCCACGTGGCGGGCGGTGGTTGGCTGGCGGCGGCGGGGCGGACACGTCCGGCCCGATTTGGACGTGTCCGTCGGCGGGTGGAGCGGCGGATCTGGAGAAATTAGGGTTTTGGACGGGGGAAGAAGAGATCCGAATGGAGGGGGTATTTATAGGCATAAGTGGAGCTAGGAGAGTCCAAATGAGGTGCGGTTTTCGCCCACGCGATCATGATCGAACGACCGAGACGATGGAGCAGAGTTTGGTGGGTTTTGGGCCAAATTGGAGGGGTGTTGGGCTGCAACACACACGAGGCCTTTTCGGTCCCTCGGTTAACCGTTGGAGTATCAAACGGAGTCCAAATGACCCGAAACTTGACAGGCGGTCTACCGGTAGTAAACCAAGGCCGCATGGCAAGTCTCGGTCCAATCCGGAAATGTTTAATCCCCACACACGAAAGAAAGCTAGAAATGGCCACCGGAGGAGAACGAAGCGCCGGAATGCAAAACGGACAACGGGGAAAATGCTCGAATGCATGAGATGAACATGTATGCAAATGCAATGCACGTGATGACATGATATGAGATGCACGAAAACGAAACAATACACGGAGACAAAGACCCGAACCTGAGAAATAAATATAACTTAATGCCGGAAACGGCAAGAGTTGGAGTACAAATTGGGAAAGTAATATCTGGGTCGTTACACCTTTGTCCTTAGCATTTTGAGGGGTCCACATCTCTAGTCCATGCCATGCCAATCAGTGAACATCCTGAAATATTTGTCTTGAATGGATATTAGTTCGATGAGCTATATGTTGTTATGAATTACCAAAACCACCCGGGGATTAGTTGTACTTTCAATATCCCCCTTTTTGGTAATTGATGACAAAATATAGATCAAAGCCTTGACAAATGATTAAATGAATGAAATACATCATCACTTTGAGAAGTATGTGATAAGCAAGAACTCCCCCTAAATTTGTGCATTATTAAAATTTTGCGTTTGAATGCAAATGCACAATCGATTAGGATCATGGGTCACTCTTCCATGTCACATACATCTTGGTGGAGCGCACAAAATGATATGAGTGAAATAACATGCGCGCATCACCAAAGATATAAGTGAATGATCATACACAAATAATTGTAGGGATAAGCATTAAGCACACATTAACCAAACTATGATCAATCACACAACCATACATAGTATCTCATGAGCATCAATCGATCAAGTAGCACGGATCAAACGAACATAGTAGCAAAAACTCAATAAAACCAAATAGAAAAAGTGAGACTCTCTCTCTTTCTATCTCTCTCTCGTCCTGTGATCTATACAATTTATCCCCCTTTGGCAACAAGTACCAAAAACATCGAAAAGGTATAGAGCTATGAGTCTCTCTAGGCACGATCCTCTGGAGCTCCTGAAGGGGTCTTTTGGCTTGTGGCTCTGGTGTGCATAGATGGCATGGAGAGAAGTGCATCTGCAAATGCCTCTGAAGATGTATGCTGGACCGGTGGAGTAGACACTGGAGGTGGCACTGGAGCAGTAGCGGCAGGTGCAAAGTGAGTAGGCCTCGTGTCTACAACTGGCACAAGTGAAGATCTGTGTGCCCTGGGTACAGTCTGGAACCTCTGAGTGGTAGGTCTCTCATCTCCACTGTCCTCGGTAGCAATCCTACTTGCCTCAACATCTGCCTGCAGCTTCTCCACAACTGTCTGAACCTCAGTGATCTTCACATCAAGATCATGAATCTTTGTCTCGACAACCCGCTCTAGACTCTCCTGGTTTTACGGGATGTTGGCCAGACTCCTCTCAGTCCTCAGGGTGGCCTCTAGCAGATATGTCATCTGATCGTTCTTTGACTTAAGGTTTGCAATGGGTGCATTGGGAGCTGCGTCTTCCTGGGCTGCTTTAGCTAGTACTACTGCTTAGGCCTCCTCTTGAGCCTCAATAGATGTAGGGTGTAAGGGATCCATCACCACCACATTATCCTTGAACTCTGGCTGAAGAGGGAGGTGCTCATGATCTAGTAGATATGTGTCTGTACCAACTTTGGAGTTGATAAGCATTTGAATCTGTGGGGCATATTGTCGGCATTCTGGGAACGGGGGTCCCCAGACTTGCCTGCACAGCCCGTCTTCATCAACACAGACCCAAGACCCTCGCGAGGGGCCAAGCCTCGCGGGGCGGACGACACGGAGCTTCCTCAGGCACGGCCTCATCAGGCTGGCTCGCGAGGAGGCGGAGAGATCAAGGCGGGGTACCTCACGAGGTGCCCGTGACGCAAGCCATGACGACCAAGGGTGCCAGGCGGGCGCCAGCCCGCGCAGTGTCCTCCTTTCCTCTTTGGTGCAAAGGGAGCAAGCGCAGGCGAGAGCATCAAGCAAAGGCACCCGTTTCGGTGCAACAAGACCAAGACCAGTCCAACGGCAGGGAGGAAGTCATTGTGGAGCCCAAGCCAGCGTCACCACCAGAGCCTTTGGCAGGCGAGGACCAACTTTAGTCAGGATAAGTGTACCAGATGTTCCCCTTCAAAATGGCCAATTGTTGGCGCCCTTCCTGCTCAATATTTGGGAAGAGGCCCAGGGCCTTTGCCTATAAATAGGACTAGCCACCCCCAGGGTAGGGGGGGATCGAGGATCGGCCAACCCAGAAACAAGCTGGGACCGAGATCGAAATAAAAGAGAGAGAGAAGGGTGACTGAACTCCTCCTAGCAGTTCATCCCCTCAGCCAAGAACAGACCCTCGCGAGGCTGTTCTTCCTTGTATTGCTCATCATCATCAGCCCAAGAGGCAATCCACCACACCACACACTGGAGTAGGGTATTACACCACAACGGTGGCCCGAACCAGTATAAACCCTGTGTCTCTTGTGTTGTTCCTTCCATAGCTTAGATCTTAGCGAGGCGGAGGGGTGCAGGTAGGTGAAGGCGAAATCTCCGTGCGCACCCCAGTGTTCGAACCTCAAGGGTCTGCCAGAACCCGAAATCCGACATTTGGCGCGCCAGGTAGGGGTGCACTGGAATTCGTCTTCCACCACCCCATTCTCCTCCGACCATCGCGTCCATGTCTGACGCTCGTCGGGCCCGTGCCGAGCGCCGGGCCGCTCTCGCTTCCTGCGTCGCCCAGACGGCTCCTGTCGGCGGGCGTCCTCGCCGTTCCCCATCACCTGCCGTCAACGCCACCACCGGCCTGGCGGGGAACGAGCAGCAAGCGTCGTCTCAGCATCCGTCTGTGCGGCAAGACGGCCACACCGCTACTCCCTCGCTCACCCCAGCTGGTTCTTCGTCCCGCGTGCTCCGTGCACCCATGGAGGCTCGAGCTGCGCTCATCGCGGCAAACGAGATCCTGCGCTACCGTCCCATCAACGACGTCTACGAAGAATGGCTCGACCACGTCGCCGAGCTCATCCGCGCCGCAGGGGGCTCTCCTGCACCGTCCATTCCGCTGCACCGCACCCCGCCCCGCGCGGGCGACGAAGCTCCGGGGGCGCCCCAGCCGCCTCCTCCTCAAGAAGGCGTCGTGGCTCCAAGGCGCGTGGCCCCTGGGCGGAACCCGCTCCGTCAGGTGCCAGTGCGGCAAGAGCAGAGCTGCCAAGAAGTCCCTCGCCCGCAAGAAGCTGCCCGGGCGCTCCCTGCTCCAGCATGTCGCGACCATGCTCCTGCTCCCGCACGTCAAGACCCCGCGCTGCTCCCAGCTGCAGCGCATGGGGACATGCAAGACCAAGCTCTCCGTCACCCAAGGCCTCCCGTGGCCACAGCAGGCTGTCGTGCCTTCACCACCGAGCTACGCCGCGTCGCGTGGCCCGGCAAGTTCAAGCCAGACCTGCCTCCTTGTTACGATGGCACGGCCGACCCTACGGAGTTCCTCCTGCTCTATGAGCTGGGCATCGAAGCTGCCAACGGAGACGAGAAGGTCATGGCGAACTGGTTTCCCATGGCGCTCGAGGACGGGGCCCGCACCTGGCTCCTGAACCTGGCTCCAGGCACGATCTCCTCCTGGGACGAGATGCGCACCCGCTTCATCGCCAACTTCCAAGGTACTCGCGACCGGCCACCCGCCGTGAGCGACATGCGCCGCATCAAGCAACAACCCGGAGAGACCCTGCAGAAGTACATCCAGCGCTTCAACAACACATGCCTCAAGATTCCCAAGGTGACCGAGGAGGCCATCATCTCAGCTTTCTCCGATGGCGTGCGCGATGTCAAGATGAAGGAGGAGCTGGCGATGCATGAAGACCTGTGCACTTCCTTGGAGTTGTTCAACTTGGCAACCAAGTGCGCCAGGGCTGAGGAAGGGCGTCTCTCCCTCCTCGAGCTGCCTGCTGCAGACCCAGAAGAGAAGAAGCCCAAGGCCAAGGATGTGAAGCGCAAGGGGGCTGCCGTGCTCGCGGCAGAACCAGACACCAAGCGGGGCAGAGATCATCCCGAATCTTCCAGGGCAGTCGGTACTGTGTGTACCACGACCTCCACACCCACAACACCAACGAATGTCAAGAGCTCCGAGCCGTGCGAGAAGGAAGGATCGGTCGTCGCCCCGACCACGGTGACCGGGGCTACGGTCGGGGAGGAGGAAGGAACGCAAGACGTTGGGAAGACCGTTGCCGGCGCCAAGGGTGGCGCGATCGACCTCGCGAGGATCGCTGGCAAGACCCGCCTTCCGAGGGAGATTGGAGGGATCAGCCTCGCGAGGATCGCCCGCAAGGCAACGCAGGCCTCCCTCCGCTGCCGCCGCAGCCAAGGAGAAACGAGGACCGCCATCAGGACGAGGGGGCTGGGGGCTTCTAGGAGCCACGCGCGATCGCCTGCATCCTGGGCGGGGCTTAAGCCCCAGCCTCTCAACGCATCTTCAAGCAGTTTGCCCGTGAAGTGAATGCAGTCCTCCCCAAGCTCAAAGCCACGTGCCCTCTCAGGTGGTCGGCGTGCGCCATCACGTTCAGCTCAGTAGATCAGCTCAAGTGTGCGGCCACAGCCGGAGTCCTCCCGATGCTTTATTCCCCAATCATCAGCAACGTGGTGGTCACCAGGACCCTCATCGATGGCGGGGCAGGGCTCAACATCCTGTCTGTGGAAACATTCAACAATCTCCAAGTGCCCTACAACCATCTTCAGCCAACCAAGCCTTTCTCCGGAGTCACTGACGGCTCCACGGTCCCGATTGGGCAGGTCCGCCTCCCTGTCACCTTCGGGGCACGCGACAACTACCGCACCGAGCTCATCGACTTCGACGTTGCTCACATTCGCCTGCCGTACAACGCCATCCTTGGGTACCCAGCGCTGGCCAAGTTCATGGCCGTAACTCACCACGGCTACAACGTCCTCAAGATGACAGGCAGTGGTGGAGTCATCACGGTGCCCTGTGAAGAGAAGGACGCAGTGTGTTCCCTGGAACGAGCCTTTCAGGCCGCATCATTGGAAGACCCGGATCGCGGAAGCAGGAGGCTTCCCGAGACCACCCCCAAGAAGAAGAAGACATCGTCCGGCCCGGCCCCTCAGGAGGCAGGCCCCTCAGGGCCCGCGCCTGCCCAGGGGGGACCTCCTTCCATCGCATAGGAAAGCGCGCCCGGTGCCCTCCTCAGGCAGGGCTCGGGGGATCTCCCCTGGAGGGCCACCGACCTGGCTAAGGTCACGAGGGAGGCGCTTGGGCACCACATAGAGGCGTGTTTTGAAGCACGTTTCCCTCAAGAAGGAGTAAGGCAAGGAGGGCCAGACCCTCAGGAGTTCGTCAGCAAGGCCCCTCAGGAGCTACAGGAGTCAAGAGTCATGAAAGGCAGCCGCCGCCTACCAGTCGTGGCTCCCCATCCAGGCGAGGATGGTGGGCTGCGCGTCTGCATCGACATACCAGGGCTCAATGGACTCGCCTCTCTGGAGCGCCTCTGGCCCTCGCGAGTGGGGCGCTGCGAAGGTCCACCCCACAGCTACGTTCGCATGCCTTACGGCTTGCCGAACGCGACTGCCGCGTACCAGCACCTCATGAGGGGTATCATGGAGGCTCAAGAGGCCAGGCGTTCTGCAGCCCTGGCGGAGATGGAGATGGTCCGCGAGGAGCCACCAGCGCCTCCAGAGCCTCCCAAGCCCCCTGGGCCTGGGGGCTCATGAGGATCGGCTTCCGCAGCCCACCGAGTTTGCTACACCAACACTCCTTTGTCCTCAGCATCATCAGGTGACATCTTTCAAGTTTCATTCTTAGCTGGGAGCGCCCCCCAGGGTTGCATTATTCCCAGGCCGCGTGGGTCCGTCCCTGCGGCATGTATCCCTTTTATTTCATGTTGTTAGCTTACCTTGTTGGGGGCGCCCCTCGTGCTGCATCATCCCCCAAGTCGCTCGGGCCAGACCCAGCGACATGTATCCCTTTTGCATTTATTTCTGGCTATGCGTTCGACCCACCATGCTTGATTATTTGATGCCTGTCCACGGCATCTCTTCTTCTCCATGCCGACCACTTGCACGTTAAAGGGGGGGTACCTGAGCATCGCGACTCAGGGCTCTTACTGGCTCTCCAGCCCTCACCCTCTGGCCTTGTCCACAGCATCACGACCTGGCATACCAGCGACGGCTGAGACCAGCTCAAGGGCCGGGACCCGAGGACGTAGAGTGCCGGCATCTAACCAAATTTGCAGGGACACATCACAAGATAAGGCCCAGTGCCAGGCGCAACCCGCCTAGAGGTAGGGCCCCGTGAGTCCCGCGCTGGCTCACGGGTGCCCAGATACACCTCGCCAGGCCCTACCGTGCCAGCCACGTGTCAGGGCGGGGCTGTACACGCCCCGGGGACTCCTCCCGGAGGGGAGCCCCCTCCCACGTACCAGTGGAAGCACCATGCTCGGCGCTGGCTGACGACACTGCCGAGGAGCGACTATGCCCGTACATATACGGAAGCGCTATGCTCTGCGCTGGTGATAAACAACTAAGGGTGGCCCCCGGGCCGCATCAACCTCAGGGAGCCCAGAGCTCAGTGTCTAGCCTCATCGTAATGCCTCCCCTCGGGAGTGCCGCGCGAGGGGGCTAGGCACGAGGGCTGCGCCTGGGTCACGCCCAGACGCACGCCAGCCAGCTAGCCCCCCCCCCCCCCCCCCGGGCCTGGTTCGTCGCGCGTCTCTCCCCGAGCGAGCCAAGGTACGAAGGCCGTTTGAGCATCAAGGGGGACTCCTAAGCATCGCGACTCAGGAGCCTAACTGGTCACGTAGCCCCTCACTCCTTAGTTCCGAAAGGCTAACGGCGGTTGAGGTATGCGCGGGGCCGGGCTCTGCAGACGTAGAACGGTAGATCCACCCACATCACACCTCCCTACTTGTTGTTCGTGCGCCAAGGTGGACTCCTGAGCATCGCGACTCAGGAGCCTAACTTGTCACGTAGCCCCTCACTCCTTGGTCCCGTCCTGGTTTCCGGTCGGGGCTAACGGCGGCTGAGGTATGCGCGGGGCCGGGCTCTGCCAACGTAGAACATAAGCAAGTAGGAAGTAAAAGCGTAAATTTCAAGGAATTCAAAAGCAAATATTACAGTCCACACTGTTATCTCAATGCCAAACGCAAGTTTAAATGCCTCCCCGAGGCATGATACATGTGCAGGAATTAAAGGCAGGACAGGAGCCACAACGGAGTCACTTGTCGGTGGTGGAGCAGCGCGGAGTGGGTTCGCCTCATGGAGCAGCGGGGTCGGCAGCGCCTTGCTTCGGCTTGGTGCTGAAGGCCCGGAACTTCCCCAGCAGAGCCTCCACGCGACCCTTCATGGCCTCGACAGCGGCAGTGACACGCTCGCCGCTTACTGGCTCCAGCAGACTGACGAGGTCGGCGCCGGGATCGCGAAGGTAGATGTGGGTGAGGACCCGCGTCAGCGCAGCAGAGGATAGGACACGCGCCTCGGCCTCGGCCGTGGGGCCAAGGCCAAGGGCGACATCTTCAAGAGCGTGAACCAGGAAGGGAAATAGCTTGGCGGGGCCGTCCTCGGCGCCAGCCAGCGGGCTCTCCAGGCCGCTGTCGTAAAGCGTCCTCAGCGAGGAGCGAGCCTTCGCCTCCATCTCTGCGAAGGCCACGCGGTCCTCGGCAAGAACCTGGGCCTTGTCGTCCAGCTCGACCTTCCTCGCCCCCAACTCCTGCTCCAGCGCGCCTAGGCGGTCACGGCGCTTCCTGAGCTTGGCCTCCCGGCCCTCGACGGCCGCCTCACGAGCCTTCACGCCTTCTTCCTGCTCTTGGCGAAGGCGGGCCTCTTTCACGAGCTGGTCCCGCAGGCCTTGCAGCTCGTCCTCCAGCGCCTTGCAGCGACCATGGACGTCGACCACCTCCCCCAGGGCTGCGTCACGAGCAGCCTTCGCCTCAACGACGGCCTGCCTCTCCTCATCGCAAGCCGTCGAGGCCTGGACCAGCGCCGCCCGAATCGAAGTGTCGGAGCGAATCCATCCTGAAGCCAGCTCCAAGCGCCCGGCCACCAAGCGAGGGTCGGCGCCAAGAAGATCCTGCCGCAGCCGGTCCAGCTCAGCAGCAGCACGATCCAGAACGGCAGGAGGAGTCGGAGAGACAGCAGTCGGTGGAGTAGGAGGAGAAGGAGGCAACGCGACCACAGCATCCTGAGGCGGAGCCTGCTGCGCCCCAACGGCTGTGGTGGCGGCAGCAGGCAAAGGCACCTCGGGAGTCACTTGGGCCATGGGGGCTGAGCTCGCCCCAGCCGGCTCAGCCAGGCCTCGCAAGGACGACCGGGCAGGAGAAGCCCGTGCGTCGCGGTCACCTTCCTTCGTGGGCGGAGGCGCTGCCACGAATGGAACCTCAGGAGCTCCCTTCGGCTTCTTTGCTACGGGCGCCAGCCTGTCCAAGAGATGTGGACGTCAAGCCTCAACAGTAGAACAAGAAATAAAGACAAGAATCAAGCGCTTATGGGTCGTCGCCAGTGAGCTCAGGCAGCCTCCGGCCGAATTTGAAGCCTGAAAGCCGGCTGGAAGGGTCAATCTTGGGAAGCTTGGAAGCGGAAGGCACGTCTGCGGTCCGCCTCGGGGCCGGGGCAGACCCGTGGGAGATCAGCCCGGTCCTGTCCTTCTTCGGGATCGGGGGCAAACTCCCGCCGCCCTGCTCATCATCATCCTCGTCGTCATCACTCGGAGAGAGGCGGAGAGCGCAGGACCTGCGCCAGGGGAGGGGAGCCCTCGACTCTCCGTCAGTCGCCTCGGAGTCAGGCCCTTTTTCCCGCTCCCCTCCTTCCTCCTCTTCGCTGGAGTCGTCGGAGGACGCGTCCACCGGTTCCTCGGGAGTTTCCATGGGCACGGGCCCGTCCCCGTTGAAGACGGGCATGGACTCCACTACCTACTCCCAGTCATCGCGGAGGAACAAGGGTGTAGGAGCGCCCTCCAACCTCGCCACATCGCCCCCGACCAAAGATTGGAGGACCGCAGTCAGATCTTCGTCGGCCAAGGCCGCGGGGCTCGGGTGGGGCCTCCACATCGGAAGTGAGTACTGCCAAAGCAGAGCCAGCTGATGCTCCAGGAATTCCCTCCGCAGCGACGTGCCGGTCAGCTTCGCCGCCGCCATGTTGGCCGGCCTCAGATCCGCGTCCATCTTCTCCAACACCAGCTTCGCGCGGGGGTCCGTGAGCTCCGCTCGACCCCAATTGCTGGAGCTCGTGGGTTGCTCCGTGCGCAAGATCAGCCGAGGGTGGATGCGCCCAGCATCTGCCAAGACCCACTTGCTCCTGAAGCCCTCAATCGTTTTCCCGGGGTTAGAAATGGCAATGGCGCCATCGTACGCGATGAAGCTCACGCACATGGAAGCAGGACCGCGAGAGGTCCGGAGGTAGAAGTGGTGGCGCGGCAAGGCCACCGAGGGCTGCACCCCTATGTGAGCCTCGCAGTAATAGGCGAAGATTGCCAGGGGAAGGACGGAGTTGGGGTGGAGATGCAGAGCATGTAGCTTGTAATGGCGGAGGACAGAGAAGAAGAACTCGGAGAAGGGAGGCACCAAGCCAGCAGCAATGGCGCTTACAAAGAGCAGATAGAAGGTGTTCCCTTGGCCCTCAGGGGTAGCGAAGCCGGCCTTGAACACCTCCGCCCCGTCGATGCCCTGCGCCGCCGCCATCCGGCACAACCGGGCGAGGCTCACCTCCGACACATTCGGCGAGTCCAGGGCAGACGAGTACCAAGCTCCGGCCGGGGACTGATGAGGCGCCATGGCTTCCTAGGTCACGCGATCGAAGTAGATCTGGAAATTTTGGAGGAAGGAAGGAGAGGCGCAAGAAAGGGGATCTGAGCAGCAACCGGAGAAAGCAAAAAAGCAAAGCCTAGGCAGATGCCGCTCCCTTATCAACTCGCGTGGTTGCTGAGGCACCCACGTCCAGTCAACCGCCACGCGGCGCCCAAGACCGCAGGCTGTTAGGGCCCGCGGCGCTTCGCTTTTGCCCTTTCGCCTCCCTGCACGGCCAAGTACGGACGCGCCTTGGGCCCGGGGGCTACTTTCGGCGTTCTGGGAACGGGGGTCCCCAGACTTGCCTGCCTGCGGCCTGCGGCGTGGCTCAAAGGGGGCCCAGCACGGCCCGTCTTCATCAACACAGACCCAAGAACCTCGCGAGGGGCCAAGCCTCGCGAGGCGGACGACATGGAGCTTCCTCAGGCACGGCCTCATCAGGCTGGCTCACGAGGAGGCAGAGAGATCAAGGCGGGGTACCTCATGAGGTGCCCGTGATGCAAGCCATGACGACCAAGGGTGCCAGGCGGGCGCCAGCCCGCGTAGTGTCCTCCTTTCCTCTTTGGTGCAAAGGGAGCAAGCGCAGGCGAGAGCATCAAGCAAAGGCACCCGTTTCGGTGCAACGAGACCAAGACCAGTCCAACGGCAGGGAGGAAGTCATTGTGGAGCCCAAGCCAGCGTCACCACCAGAGCCTTTGGTAGGCGAGGACCAACTTTAGTCAGGATAATTTGTCGGCGTTCTGGGAACAGGGGTCCCCAGACTTGCCTGCCTGCGGCCTGCGGCGTGGCTCGAGTGGGGGCCCAACATGGCCCATCTTCATCAAGCACAAGACTCAAGACCCTCGCGAGTGGCCAAGCCTCGCGAGGCGGACGACATGGCGCATCCTCAGGCGCAGCCTCCTCAGGCTGGCTCGTGAGGAGACGGAGATATCAAGGCAGGGTGCCTCGTGAGGCACCCGTTACGCAAGCCATGACGATCGAGGGCGCCAGGCGGGCGCCAGCGCGCGCAGTGTCCTTCTTTCCTCTTTGGTGCAAAGGGGGCAAGCGCAGCCGCGGAGTACCGAGGCATCAGGCAAAGGTTGCCATTTCGGTGCAACAAGACCAGGACCAAGCGGACTACGAGACAGAGGTCACCATGGAGCCCAGCACGGCGTCACCGCAGAGTCTTTCGTAGGCGAAGACCACCTTTAGTCAGGATAAGAGTACTTGTTGTCCCCCTTCAAATTAGCCCGCCATTGTTGGCTCCCTTCCCGCTCGATATTTGGAAAGAGGACCAGGGCCTCTATAAATAGGGACGGCCACCCACGTAGCAAAGGGTTCGGTTTTCATAGGGAAGCACACAGAGTAGGCCGATCCGACTAGCAAGTAGAGAGAGAGAGAGAAGGTGACCGAACTCCTCCCAGCAGTTCGTCACCCCAGCCAAGAACAGACGCTCGCGAGGCTGTTCTTCCTTGTATTGTTCTTCATCTTCAGCCCCAAGAGGCAATCCATCCACCACACACTAGAGTAGGGTATTACACCACAATGGTGGCCCGAACCAGTATAAATCTTGTGTCTCTTGTGTAATCCTTTTAGTAGTTTAGATCTTTGTGAGGCGGGGAGGTTGAGGACGTGATTTCTGCGCGCACCCCAGTGTTCGAACCTTAAGGGTCTTCCGGAACCCGAGATCCGACATTTGGCGCGCCAAGTAGGGGTGCGCCTGGATCCGTCTTCCACCGCTCCGCCCTCCTCCGGCCGCCGCAACTATGCGTGGTGCCAGACGGGCTCGCGCCGCCCCGGCGGCCCTCGCCGGTGGGCGCTCTCGTCGTCCCCCGCCGCCCGCCGTCAACACCGCCACTGGCATGGCGGGAAACAAGCTGCAAGCACCACCCAAGCATCCGCCTACGCGACAGAGTAACTGCGCCGCGACACCGACGCCTTCGGTCATTGCGGCCCTCCTGGGCGGCTCGCAGGCGCTGCCCACAAGTCGCCACGTCAAGCCTTTCGCCCGCCGGGTTAGCACCGCTGCCGCACGGCAGGGGGCTCCCCCGGACCGGGCGGCGAGCGAGGTCGATCTGACCTTCAGCTCGGAGGACCACCCCACCAACCCGGTCAGCTCAGGCGCGCTCCCCTTGTTGTGCACCCCCACCATCTGCCAGGTGGCCATCACCCGAACCCTCATCGACGGCGGCGCGGGCCTCGGCGTGCTTTCGGTCGAGACTTTCGACCTCTTCTGCATACCCCGGGAGCGGCTGCGACCCAGCCGATCCTTCTCGGGCGTCGGGGGCGGATCATCCGACTCCCTGGGACAGATCCGGCTCCCGGTGACCTTCGGCACCTACAACAACTTCCGCATGGAGACGGTCGACTTCGACATCGCCCTCATCGGCCTTCCTTACAACGCCATCCTTGGCTACCCGGCACTGGCCCAGTTCATGGCCGCCACGCACCCGGCGTACAACCTCATGAAGATGCCCGGGAACAATGGTACCCTCACCGTGCGCGGGGACACCGGGGACGCCCTGCGAGTACTCGAGCTCGCCTTCAAGACAGCGGCGTCGGCACGGCCCGCCAACGCGGAGGCCCCTGAGCCCAAGGGGGCTGCGCCCGCCAAGAAGAAGCAGTTATTCACCCAGGACAAGGCAGAGACCAAGCAGATACCCGTCGACGAGGACGGGTCCTCCAATGCCACTTTCACCATAGGCGCCAACCTTGAGCCTGAGCAGGAGGAGGCCTTGGTCAAGTTCCTGCGCTCGAATAAGAAGGTATTTGCTTGGGAGCTAGATCAGCTGGCGGGGATCCCAGAAGTGTCATCGAGCATCACCTCAACGTGTGCCCAAATGTGCGCCCCGTGAAGCAGAAGGCCAGGCGGCAGTCCACGGAGAAGCAGGCTTTCATCGCCTAAGAGACCCGCAAACTGGAGGCCGCCGGGGTCATTCGCGAGGTCCGATACCCGGATTGGTTGGCCAACCCTGTCATTGTGCCCAAGAAGGGGGGGGAGAACGCATGTGTGTCGACTTCACCAACCTCAACAAGGCATGCCCGCAAGATCCGTTCCCGCTCCCCCGCATCGACCAGATTGTCGATTCCACTGCGGAGTGCGACCTGCTATGCTTCCTGGACGCCTTATCCGGGTATCACCAGATCAAGATGGCAGTGGAAGACGTTGAGAAGACCGCCTTCTTGACCCCATGCGGGGTATACTGCTATACATGCATGCCGTTCGGACTACGTAACGCAGGGGCAACCTTTCAGCGACTGATGCACATCACCTTGGGCCAGCAGCTCGGAAAGAATGTCGAAGCCTATGTTGATGACATTGTAGTAAAATCTCGGGAGGCCAAGACCCTGATACAAGACCTGGAGGAGACCTTCGCGAGCCTCGATGCAGTAAACCTGCGGCTCAACCCGGAGAAATGTGTGTTTGGCGTCCCCTCGGGCAAGCTCTTGGGATTCCTCGTGTCCCATCGCGGCATCGAGGCCAACCCCGAGAAGGTCAAGGCGGTCGAAGACATGAGTCCACCAAAGACCCTCAGAGAAATGCAGAAGCTCACTGGGCGCGTGACCGCGCTAGGGCGCTTCATCTCCAAACTGGGGGAGGGAGCGCTGCCTTTCTTCCAGCTGATGAAGAGAAAGGGGCCCTTTGAATGGACTGAAGAGGCAGATAAGGCGTTTCAAGATCTCAAGAGGTACCTGACCAGTCCCCCAGTCATGGTGGCTCCGCGCCCTCAGGAGCCCCTGCTGCTGTACCTCGCCGCCACACCCTACTCCGCCAGCGCAGCCCTGGTGGCGGTTAGGGAGGAGCGCCAAGTCAAGGCCGCAGCGGCAGCCTGAGGCAGGACAAAACAGGAACAAGGAAAGCCTGCAGAAGCCGCAACCACAGCTGAGGAGGGTCAGCTGCTGAGGAATGCACCGGGGGCAGGAGAGGCCGCCCGACCAGATGGTCCACCTCCCGAGGCCACGACGCCCCGTGAGGCGCCCTTACCTCCCGAGGGCGCGGCAACCACAGATGCTCCCAGCCTTGTCGAGCACCTAGTTTACTTTGTTAGCACGGTGCTACGGGACGCGAGGGCACGGTACCCAATGCCTCAGAAGCTCCTCCTCGCGCTACTGGTAGCCTCGCGCAAGCTGCGTCACTACTTCCAGGCTCATCCCATCAAAGTCGTCTCGTCATACCCCCTGGAGAGAGTGCTCAGGAGCCCTAACTCAGCCGGAAGGGTTGCTGAGTGGAACATAGAGCTGCAGGCGTTTTAGCTCGAGTTCAGCACAACCAGGGTCATCAAAGGAGCAGCGTTGGCAGATTTTGTGGTAGAATGGACGGAGGCACCAGGCCTCAAGGCCGACGAAGATCGGTCCCTCTCCCCGGGGAGCGAGGCGCCAGAAGGCTGGGTCATGCACTTCGACGGGGCGTTCTCCAGACATGGTGCTGGGGCTAGGGCGGTGCTTATATCGCCCACTCAGGACAAGCTCTACTACGCCGTACAGCTCTGTTTCCAGCAAGGTGAAAAGGTCTCCAACAACATAGCGGAGTATGAAGGTTTGATAGCGGGCTTGAAGGCCGCGGCAGCCCTGGGGGTGAAACGCCTCACCGTTAAGGGCGATTCGCAGCTCCTTGTTAATTTCTCCAACAAGGTGTACGAGCCAAAAGATGAACACATGGAAGCCTACCTTGCGGAGGTCCGCCGGATGGAGAAGCAGTTTTGGGGGTTGGAGTCGCAGCATGTGCCCCGTGGCACCAATCAGGAGGCCGACGACATCGCCAAACGGGCGTCCAGGCGGTTACCTCAGGAGCCTGGTGTCTTCGAGGAGCGGCTCTTCAAGCCCTCAGCCTTGCCGTCATTGTCAAACACGGCTCAGCCTCGGGAGGAGCTCCCTCAGCCACCTGCCTCAGGAGCCCCGGTCTGTGGCCCGGCCTCAGGAGCACGCCTGCTCCTGACGATGGAACCTCAGGAGGGGTGCTGGATCATGGAGCTCCGGAGTTACTTAACAAAAGGGACCTTGCCGGAGAAGGAGGAGGAAGCAGAGCGTGTGGCACGGCAGGCCACGGCGTACTGCATCAAGGATGGAGAGCTCTACTGGAAGCGACCAAACGATGTATCCCTGCGCTGCATCTCCAGGGAGCAAGGAAAGGAACTGCTGGAAGACATACACGGCGGAGACTGTGGACATCATTCATCATCACGGACCCTCGTCGGCAAGGCGTTCCGCAGTGGGTTTTATTGGCCCACCGCGCTCAATGACGCCGTCGAACTGGTGAAAGCTTGTGAGGCCTGCCAGTTCCACGCCAAACAAATCCATCAGCCAGCGGGAGGCTTGCAGACTATACCCCTTTCGTGGCCATTCGCAGTCTGGGGGCTGGACATCCTGGGCCCGTTTCCTCGGGCGCCAGGGGGCTACCGCTACCTCTACATCGCCGTGGACAAGTTCACCAAGTGGGCTGAAGTGGAGGCCGTCCGCACCATCCCCGCGGGCTCCGCGGTCAAGTTCATCAGGGGCATCGTGAGCCGGTTCGGGGTGCCGAACCGCATCATCACAGACAACGGTTCGCAGTTCACCAGTAACCTCTTCAAAACATATTGTGCTAACCTTGGAACGCACATATGCTACGCTTCAGTGGTGCACCCCCGAAGCAACGGCCAGGCCGAGCGAGCAAACGTGGAGGTCCTGAGGGGCCTCAAGACCAGGGCGTTCAAGAAGAAGCTGGGGGCCTACGGTCGAGGTTGGTACGACGAGCTGCAGTCCGTGCTGTGGTCCATCCGCACCAACGCGACCAAACCGACTGGGGAGACCCCATTCTTCCTGGTCTACGGAGCGGAAGCAGTCCTCCCTCACGAGGTCAGACGTCGCTCCGCGCGGGTCCTGGCATTCGACGAGGCGCAGCAGGACGCCATGCGGGGGATGGACCTCGTGCTGGGGGAGGAACGTCACCGGGAGGCCGCGCTGCGAGCGGCGAGGTATCAGCAGGCGCTACGGTGATATCACTGCCGCAACATCCGCCCCAGGACCCTTGAGGTAGGAGACCTCGTGCTCAGGCGGGTCCTCTCCAGGGAGGGATTGCACAAGCTCTCTCCCATGTGGGAGGGCCCGTTCAAGGTTGTTCATGTTTCCAGGCCCGGCTCCGCGCGCTTGGAGACTCAGGAGGGAGTGCCGGTCCAGAACGCGTGGAACATCCAGCACCTCCGGAGGTTCTACCCCTAAAAAGGCCCAGAGCCTATGAAGCAAGGCGAGTGCCTGTGAAGATCATCTCTTTTTGGAAAGGCCCAGAGCCTGTGAAGCAAGGCGGGTGCCTATGAAGACCATCTCTTTGGAAAAAGGCCCGGAGCCTGTGAAGCAAGGCGAGTGCCTGTGAAGACCATCTCTTTGGAAAAAGGCCCGGAGCCTGTGAAGCAAGGCGAGTGCCTGTGAAGACCATCTCTTTGGAAAAAGGCCCGGAGCCTGTGAAGCAAGGCGAGTGCCTGTGAAGACCATCTCTTTGGAAAAAGGCCCGGAGCCTGTGAAGCAAGGCGAGTGCCTGTGAAGACCATCTCTTTGGAAAAAGGCCCGGAGCCTGTGAAGCAAGGCGAGTGCCTGTGAAGACCATCTCTTTGGAAAAAGGCCCAGAGCCTGTGAAGCAAGGCGAGTGCCTGTGAAGATCATCTCTTTTTGGAAAGGCCCAAAGCCTGTGAAGCAAGGCGGGTGCCTGTGAAGACCATCTCTTTGGAAAAAGGCCCGGAGCCTATGAAGCAAGGCCAATGCCTATGAAGCTCGCCGCCCCGTGACACTCTCACGTAATAATGAGTGGGGTTGTACACGCCCCGGAGTCTCAGGAGCGCCGGCCTCAGGCCCTGGGGCTCCCTCCCACGCCCAGTGGCAGCACTTAGCTCCGCGCTGGTGAGAAGACGTCGAAGACTAGATTAGGTGCCGGACGCGGCTTTTTCATTTGCTTTCCGCAGTTGACGTGTTTGTTTGCATTTGGAGTCTTATTGAAGTTGTCGCTATTGCTGATTTGTGGTTCGTCGATTTTCGCTCCTCGCTTTGGTTTCTCTCGTAAACTACCTCGCGAGGGATGGTGCTCGGACGTCCTCGCGAGGGTTTCTGCCCTAGCCGCAGGAAGGTTTTCACGACCCTGGCACATTACAGGAGCACCCCTTCTAGTCCGTGCCCCCCGGGCACCGCGACGCGCATGCAGGGCCTGGGTCGGTCGCCCCACCCCCTGGCAGGGGTCGAAAACTATCTACGCATAGGCGAGAAATCAAGAGGTGCAAAAAATGAGGTCAAGGTAATAGCTAAAACGGCAATGTTTCCCAACACGCCCCAAGGGGGCTCCATGCAGTTGTTCTGTCTTACGCAGGGAACAAAAGAGAAAGGAAAAAGATGAGCCTGGCGCAGCCCCCCTCACATTGGCCCGCGGAGGCGACACGGGCTGCCTCAGGGCCTCAGGCGGACTCCCTCTCGCGCTTCACCGGGGCACGACGGCGGGCGGACGAACCGCCACCTCCCAAGCAAGCTCGATGGCGCGGGGGAGGACTGCTGCCACCGCTGGAGGAGTCGCTTGAGGAAGAGCTGATGAAGCTTGGGGAGTTGTGGACGCCGCCATCCGTGCGGGCGCTATCTCCTCCATCGCCACCGGAGCGGGGCCCGCGGATGCGGTCGTCGTCCTCAGGGCAGCACCCCGCGCGGCGACCATCTTCCCCAAACACCCTCACATAGAGGGTGGCGTCGCCGTCGAACCTGAAGTGCAGAGTGCACCGACGCTCCACGCCGCGAGCGCGGGCGAACGCCTGCCAGCCACGAGTGAAGGCCAAGCCCCCACTGGCGGAGACCTCCAGCGCGACCCACGAGGACCTGCTGCAGCAGTCCTCCGCCTGGAGCCAGAGGCCACCAGGAGCGCCGGCCGGGAGTTCACTAAGGAGGAAGCGAGGGAGCGGGAGCCGGGCGCGAGTCGGCTCCGCCGACCAGACAACGAACTCCGGCAGCGCCTGCACAGCGCGAAAGCGCGGCCTAGGAGAACGCGCGACCCAGGCGCGTCCTTCGGCTGCGGCGGCTCGTCCGCCGCCGCACTGGGAGCCGCCCCCGTGGCCACCGAACGCGGCCGGGGTGGCCACCGGATGCTTCCGAGGGCGCCCACGACCGCGCTTGGGCGGGGGAGAGGCAGAACCAACCTGGAGGGCCTTCCCCTTCTCTGCAGCCGAGTACCTCCTCGATGGAGCCATCACACCAAGACGGAGCGAGAACTGAGGCGGATGAGAGGGCAAGAAGAGATGGATCGGAAGGGCACGCGCGGTGCCGTACTTATAGCCGGCGAAGGCCAACCGCCGGCCTCCACGATCGCAGGTAATCATAACACGATCTGCATGCAGGGACTTGTCCAACTCACACGGTCACCAAGGCGTCGGGGGGAGGTGGAGTCGCCCACGTCCAATCAACCGCCATGCGGCGCCCGAGGCCGCAGGCTGTTAGGGCCCGCGGCGCTTCACCCTTGCCCTTTCGCCCCTCGGCACGGCCAAGTCTATGCGCGCCTTGGGCCCGGGGGCTACTATCGGCGTTCTGGGAACGTGGGTCCCCAGACTTGCCTGCCTGCGGCCTGCGGCGTGGCTCGAGTGGGGGCCCAACATGGCCCATCTTCATCAAGCACAAGACTCAAGACCGTCGCGAGGGGCCAAGCCTCACGAGGCGGACGACACGGCGCATCCTCAGGCGCAGCCTCCTCAGGCTGGCTCGTGAGGAGACGGAGATATCAAGGCAGGGTGCCTCGCGAGGCGCCCGTGACGCAAGCCATGACGATCGAGGGTGCCAGGCAGGGGCCAGCGCGCGCAGCGTCCTTGTTTCCTCTTTGGTGCAAAGGGGGCAAGCGGAGCCGCAGAGTACCGAGGCATCAGGCAAAGGTTGCCATTTCAGTGCAACAAGACTAGGACCAAGCGGACTACGAGACGGAGGTCACCATGGAGCCCAGCACGGCGTCACCGCAGAGTCTTTCGCAGGCGAAGACCACCTTTAGCCAGGATAAGAGTACTTGTTGTCCCCCTTCAAATTAGCCCGCCATTGTTGGCTCCCTTCCCGCTCGATATTTGGGAAGAGGACCAAGGCCTCTATAAATAGGGACAGCCACCCACATAGCAAAGGGTTCGGTTTTCATAGGGAAGCACACAGAGTAGGCTGATCCGACTAGCAAGTAGAGAGAGAGAGAGAGAAGGTGACCGAACTCCTCCCAGCAGTTCGTCGCCCCAGCCAAGAACAGACCCTCGCGAGATTGTTCTTCCTTGTATTGTTCTTCATCTTCAGCCCCAAGAGGCAATCCATCCACCACACACTGGAGTAGGCTATTACACCACAATGGTGGCCCGAACCAGTATAAATCTTGTGTCTCTTGTGTGATCCTTTTAGTAGTTTAGATATTTGTGAGGCGGGGAGGTTGAGGACGTGATTTCCGCGTGCACCCCAGTTTTCGAACCTTAAGGGTCTGCCGGAACCCGAGATCCGACATAAGTGTACCAGATGTTCCCCTTCAAAATGGCCAATTGTTGGCGCCCTTCCCACTCAATATTTGGGAAGAGGCCCAGGGCCTTTGCCTATAAATAGGACTAGCCACCCCCAGGGTAGGGGGGTCGAGGATCGGCCAACCCAGAAACAAGCTGGGGCCGAGATCGAAATAAAAGAGAGATAGAGAGAGAGAAGGGTGACTGAACTCCTCCTAGTAGTTCATACCCTTAGCCAAGAACAGACCCTCGCGAGGCTGTTCTTCCTTGTATTGCTCATCATCATCATCCCAAGAGGCAATCCACCACACCACACACTGGAGTAGGGTATTACACCACAACGGTGGCCCGAACCAGTATAAACCCTGTGTCTCTTGTGATGTTCCTTACATAGCTTAGATCTTAGCGAGGCGGAGGGGTGCGGGTAGGTAGAAGGCAAAATCTCCGCACGCACCCTAGTGTTCAAACCTCAAGGGTCTACCGGAACCCGAAATCCGACACATATCCACAAGATCTCTTCTGGTCAACAATTGTCCTCTTGACCGTCTCTACAATCAAACTCATAACTTTGAAATTATGAGGTGGGGAGTCAAACAAGTGAAGAAAATTGATGGAGTGGCCACGTATCATCTTGTCATCTCCAAACTTGGGCAAAAGGGTATGCCTCAATATAGTTGGTTGTGGACAACCTAGCTAGCAAGTGCTTGACTGACCCAAGCTTGTGTGTACCAAGATCTTTCTTGGGAATTTCCTTGTACATATTTTCCATTGAGTTGTGGTCCATCCTGGGCTTCCCATAAACATCAACGTCATATTCATCTTCCTTAGGGGCATTAATAAGAGTAGCCCACTCAGAGATTGATGACTGGTACTTGGAACCCTCAGTCATCCATGCAATCCTCCACTCTGGATAGAAGTGTGTTGTGGAGTAGAATTGCATGATCATCATTCCACTTGGTGAGCTTCTGACCAACAAATGCATCAACTCTGGCAAGTCTGAAACTCTCATGAACGTGGGGGAAATAATCTTCATTTGCATCTATGTATTTCTAGTCCACCCACATCATGTCACTTATAATGGGCTTCTTATCAAGCAAAACTGTCTCATAGAAATCGTGTTGTTCCCTGTTGTGGAAACGGTAGTCACAAGCAGTCCTCCTCCTAATTGAATAGGGATCCACTTTCATCCACTCTCGTAGACCCTTGCCCTTCCTGAGCATCATGTTTTCTGCAACAGGGTGTGCATTGTCATGGTCTGGGATCTTGAGCTTGAGCTTTCTGAGCACTGGTGGCTCATCATCATCTTGAACTTCAGGCACTAGGGCCTTGTTCTTCTCAGTAGCTGGAATGTTTCTTGTTGACCTCTTGGGCGCAGAAACCTTGGGCTTTGACTTGGGCTTGGAGGGAGCAGCAGCTGACTTCATAGCATCAGCCATGAGTTTCTGTGTCTTAGCTGGAGGTGCTTCAGAATGCTCTTCCTCCTCCTCCTCTTGATCATCTTCCCTCATGGAAGGTCGGCCAATAATTGTAGGAGTTGTCTTTCTATCCTTCTTTTTCTTCTTGCTGGCATCACCTTCTTCATCACTTGGTTCTTCCAGTGTGAAGGTTATTATCTCTTGTGGAGCTGAGGTCTTCCAAGGTTTTGATGTTGGGTCTCTCCTCACAATAGTTTTCTTCTTGGTACCTGGCTTAGTGGTAGCTGCAGAGCCATACTCCTTTCTGAGTACCGCCTTCTTCTTGGAAGTGACCTCATCTGCAACAAAATCTTCATCCTCACTTTCTGAGGTTCTCTTCTTTCTTGTCCTGGTGGCAGCCTTTGGTAAGTTGCTTGGAGTGCTCCTGCTGCCATCATCATAGCTCTCATTGGGACTAGATCGCTCATTGAGCTCAACATTCTGTTCAGACTGGTTCTGACTGTCACTGGCACTAGACATCTTGCAAAGCTGGTTCTCTGAATAGATGGGTATGGGTAGAGTAGATGAGTTATCACAAAAAGCAGATAGTTTTCCAAAAATTTGAGTCCAAACATTAGTATTAGTTTTCCATAGAAAGCATTTCGGAGCTACCGAGTTGATTACTTCGGTGACACTGAAGCACTCACAAAGCCTAAACGCACCATACTGGTTGGAATGAGTTGTGGATCGGTGGCTCTGAGATGCTAGGGTTTCACTAAAATTTTACTTTCGGTCTCACCGATCAGTATGTTTCAGTGGAACCGAGTTCTAGTTGTGCAATGGCCAGGGCCAATTGGTGGGACCAAAAATTTCATTTTGGTCTGTCTGAGATGAGTTCGGCGGAAACCTAACCCTAATTTTTTCCTTAGAATCTATTCAAACGAATTTTTTTGGTGGATATATGAATCTGAAACGTGGCAAGATACTAGGCAAGATCCTTGTGCAATGAATCAGAGAAACAAAACACGATGAGATCGAATCTCTCCCTAACTCGGTGACGATCCTCTACAGCGGCAATGACGGAGTAGATTCTGTTGACGGCAATGGATTCCTGCGGCAACGACGCACAGGAGACGACAGTGATGATCCGAAGACCATTGGGGCAGTAGCAACGGGGCGCGGGCTCGAAACATTTGAAGAATTTTTCAACTGTACGGGTTGCAAGATATATATACCCATGTGCTGTCAGTGGCACCGAGTGGAACGAATCAGTGGCACCGAGATGTAAAACTGTGTGCAGTTACATAAAATTGGTGGGACTGAGTTGGTCTAATTAGTAGCACCGATATGAAAACCTAGATGAATCTAATGCTTTCGGTGTGACCGAGTTTGAGTGATTGGTCTGACCGAAAAACAATAGAAGGTTTTGGAAGGCACCCTTGACGGATCGGTGGCTTTGAGTGCTCCTCACCCAGAGGGTCCTAAAGGAACTTGTTCAATTTTTGTGATATAGCATGAATAGAGTTTTGAGACCAGAAGAGCATATATAGCTCAAGAAAGTTCTTATGCATTCTTGTACATCCACTTGGACAATAAAAACCAAGACAATCAAAATAACAAATGGATGTCCTCGAATGGAGAAATATGCAACCAACATGCTCACACAATAAGATAGCAAATGAAATATGTGTCAAAGCGTGCATAATCAATTCTAGCATCTATCAAGCATTATATATGAGTATATTGACTTAGGAGTCAAATGAGAACATTTGATCATAGGTCATACTCATCGTTCAAGCACAAGTGGGGTTACCACTTTTACATAAAGCATTAATGTGTTCACACCATTAGAGTTGCTTTAGCTCAATTTTTAGAGCAAAGCTCCCCCTAGATGTGACATCCCCCCTAAGAGGGATGAACTAACCTTGGGTTTTGTCGATGATGACTTCATGTAGATAGTGAAGATGTGGATGCTCAATGTTGATGTAGATCATTTGGAGCAATCCTTTAGAGTGTTGCACTTTCAATACCTACATGGGTTAGTCCCACAAGGAACATACAAGGATATCCATAGAAATAGAGCGAATTGCACATATGGCGATGTCCATAAAAGCATTAGGTTACCTTGTCCCTTGTCTTACCAACAAGAGGGTTTGTAACTCCATGAACTAGTGCAAGATATGAAAGCCGATTGCACAAGTCCTTGCCATAATGAATATGAGTGAAGTATATTGGTGGAGTCACCCTCAAGAACACTCTAGTTCTTCTTCTTTGGGACCCACATCAACTTGATGGGAATCCTTCGAGTTGTAGTCATACTTGATGAAGTAGAGCTTGATGTAGTCTTGGGAACCCACTTGACCATGGCATTAGGAGCTTCTTCAAATGAGTCAATCTCTTCTTGAAGCTTGTCCTTTCCTTTTAGCTTGTGGTCTTGTGGTGGAAGATCATCTTGAGCTTGTGTTCCCTCAAAATAAGTGGGGTCATACTTCTCTTGTTGAGGAACAAACTTTGTCTTGGGGTATTGATCTTCCTCCCATTCAACTCCATTGGCATTGAACTTTCATTCAAAACCAACACCTTGATTCTTCCGGTGCCTTCCTTGCTTGCGTACAATTTGCTCAAATTGCTTACTCCCGACAAAGCTCTTGTAAACACCTTTCTCTATAATTCCCTTCAATAAGCTATTTTCTTGATCAAGTGTAACTTGGCTAAGAGAATCATTAGTGGAATCAAGAGAACTACTAGAAGCAACGATATTGGATTTCGCATGGTTATTGTTACTACTAGAAGAAGAATCTATCTTGCTCTTGTTGCTAGATTTTACTTGTGGCATATAAGTAGACAAGAGGATACATTTGGCAATGTAAGAAGAACTCTTCTTTCGAAGATCATCATTGATTTCTATTAGGAACTCATGCTCTTGCTCTAAATTTAGCTTCTTGAAGCGTAGCTTCTCATGAGTCCTTAGGAGCTCTCTATGATCCTCTAGAGTTGTTTCATGAGCTAACTTAAGAGTGTTTAGTTATTTAGTTAGATGCTCAATCTCCTTCTTATCATTGTCATTCGTTTCATCTTGATTAGCATGATTACTAGCAAGTTCATCATAGTTTTTATCACTAGCTTTGTCAACAAGTAAATCATCATCACCTAGCAAATCATCTTCATCACTATGAAAATCAAGATACTCGGGGTGTGATACCTTGGGGCCTTTAGCCATGAAGCATCTTCCAATTCCTTCATTTGGTGAGTCAAATATGTCGTAGGAGTTAGATGACACTAGTGCAAGACCGGCAACACCTTCATCTTGAGTATATTCAGAGTCGGAGTGACAGCTTCTCTCCGTGTAGTTGTCAAAGTCGAAAACGGACACCCATTCACCAACATGAGCTTGATGTCTTCGTCTTGTGTAGCTCTTTGATGACTTATCCTTCCTTTCAGAATCCTTGCTTCTACGAGAGGGTCTTCATTCATAACGATCATCTCTACTCCTTCTGTCTCTTGGAGGTGATTCATCTCTTCTACTTCTCCTTTTTGGTGAGTCTTCTCTTTTTTGTAGGGTACCGTACACTCATTGGAATAGTGTCCAGGTCTTCCACAATTGTAGCAATTACGATCACGACTAGAAGATCTTTTGTCATTGTAGGACCTTAACTTGGAGCTTATCTCTTTGCTTCTAGTCTTGTAGAATTTGTTGGCATTCTTCACCATTAAGCTCAATTCTTCATTGGAGACTTGCTTCTCACTTGATGTTGTAGGGGCATCACTTGAAGCTTTGTAAGCACCACTTGACTTATTGTGAAGCTCTTCCTTATCCTTGAGTGACATCTCATGAACAACAATTCTATCAATGACTTCCGTGGGCTTGAGATCTTTGTAATTGGCCATCATTTGGATCAATGTGCACACGGTATTATATTTTCCATCCAAGGCTCTAAGGATCTTCTTGATGACGAATTTGTTGGTCATCTCTTCACTTCCTAAGCTGGCAATCTCATTTGTGATGAGAGCAAGTCTAGAGTACATTTCGGCGAATCCTTCACCATCCTTCATCTTGAACTTGTCAAGTTGACTTTGAAGCACATCCAACTTGGATTACTTGACGGACTCGGTACCTTTGTGCATATCAACCAAAGTATCCCAAATTTCCTTTCCATTCTCAAGACGGTTGGTTTTGTTGAATTCTTCGGGGCACAATCCATTTAAGAAAATATCGCAAGCTTGAGTATTGTATTGCAACATCTTCAATTATTCTGCGGTTGCTTCATGATCCGGTTCTCTACCATCTTCAAAGAATTCACCTTTCAAGCCAACACGCACAACATCCCAAACGGCAGGGTTATGACCAATAATATGAATTTTCATCTTATGCTTCCAACTAGCAAAATTACCATCAAAATAATGACCTCTATGGTGATAGTTACCCTCGCTAGATGCCATACTCTCCTAGGTTGTGAAACCAAGGCTATGATCACCAAAGCTATGAAAATCAAGGCTAATGGAGACCAAATCTCTGATACCACTTGTACGATCGAAAGTATGTCTAGAGGGGGGTGATTAGACAACTTAACCAAATAAAAATTTATCATTTTCCCAATTTTAGTTGTTGGCAGATTTTAGTAATTAGCACAAGTCAAGAAATTGACCTACACATGCAATTCTAAGAGTGTAGCAGAATGTAAAACATTGCATCTGAAGGTAAGGGGAAGGGTTTGGAGAAAGAAATGGCAATGGAGACACGGAGATTTTTGGCGTGGTTCCGATAGGTGATGCTATCGTACGTCCACGTTGATGGAGACTTCAACCCACGGAGGGTAACGGCTGCGCGAGTCCACGGAGAGCTCCACCCACGAAGGGTCCACTGATGACCCACAAGTATAGGGGATCTATCATAGTCCTTTCGATAAGTAAGAGTGTCGAACCCAACGAGGAGCAGAAGGAAATGATAAGCGGTTTCCAGCAAGGTATTCTCTGCAAGTACTGAAATAAGTGGTAACAAATAGTTTTGTGATAGGATAATTTGTAACGAGCAACAAGTAACAAAAGTAAATAAAGCGCAGAAAGGTGGCCCAATCCTTTTGTAGCAAAGGACAAGCCTGGACAAACTCTTATATGATGTAAAGCACTCCCGAGGACACATGGGAATATCGTCAAGCTAGTCTTTATCACATTCATATGATTCGCGTTCGGTACTTTGATAATTTGGTATGTGGGTGGACCGGTGCTTGGGTGCTGCCCTTACTTGGACAAGCATCCCACTTATGATTAACCTCTATTGCAAGCATCTACAACTACAACAAAAGTATTAAGGTAAACCTAACCATAGCATGAAACATATGGATCCAAATCAGCCCCTTACGAAGCAACGCATAAACTAGGGTTTAAGCTTCTGTCACTCTAGCAACCCATCATCTACTTATTATTCCCCAATGCCTTCCTCTAGGCCCAAACAATGGTGAAGTGTCATGTAGTCGACGTTCACATAACACCACTAGAGGAGACACAACATACATCTCATCAAAATATCGAACGAATACCAAATTCACATGACTACTAATAACAAGACTTCTCCCATGTCCTCAGGAACAAAAGTAACTACTCACAAAGCATAAACATGTTCATAATTAGAGGGGTATTAATATGCATATAGGATCTGAACATATGATCTTCCACCAATTAAACCAACTAGCATCAACTACAAAGAGTAATTAACACTACTAGCAACCTACAAGCACCAATCCCGGACTTGGAGACAAGAATAGGATACAAGAGATGAACTAGGGTTTTGAGATGAGATGGTGCTGATGAAGATGTTGATGGAGATTGCCCTCTCCCGATGAGAGGAGCCTTGGTGATGTCGATGATTTCCCCCTCCGGGAGGGAAGTTTCCCCGGCAGAACAGCTCCGCTAGAGCCCTAGATTGGTTCCGCCAAGGTTCCACCTCGTGGCGGTGGAGTTTCGTCCGAGAAGATGGCTTTTTATTTTTTTTCCATCGAGAGACTCCATATAGCAGAAGATGGCCACCGGAGGGCCACCAGGGGGCCCACGAGGTAGGGGGCGCGCCCTGGGGGGTAGGGCGTGCCCCCCACCCTCGTGGGCAGGGTGTGGCCCCCCTGGTGAGTTTCTTCCGCTGAGTATTTTTTATATATTTGGAAAACACCTTCTGTGAAGTTTCAGGACTTTTGGAGCTGTGCATAATAGGTCTCTAATATTTGCTCCTTTTCCAGCCCAGAATCCCAGCTGTCGGCATTCTCCCTCTTTATGTAAACCTTGTAAAATAAGAGAGAATAGGCATAAGTATTGTAACATAATGTGTAATAACAGCCCATAATGCAATAAATATCCATATAAAAGCATGATGCAAAATGGACGTATCAACTCCCCCAAGCTTAGACCTCGCTTGTCCTCAAGCGAAAAGCCGAAATCGAAAAATATGTCCACATGTTTAGAGATAGAGGTGTCGATAAAAATGAAATACGAACATGAGGGCATCATGATCATTCTTAGAACAGCAACTTATATAATTCTTGTCATGTAATCTCTTATGCTAGAGTAATAATTCAATCACAATATCAAGTATGAATCGTAAACTTCATTGAAAACTAACAAACTACAATCTCAATCATTGAAGCAATTCCAATTTATCATAACATAGGAAAGAGTCAATGTATAAGAGCTTTTCAGCAAGTCCACATACTCAACTATCATATAATCTTTCACAATTGCTGACACTCATGCAATACTTACGGGTATGGACTTTTAATCGGACACAGAGAAAGATAGGGGCTTATAGTTTCGCCTCCCAACGTTTTACCTCAAGGGTAATGTCAACAGTAATAGTTCATGAAAACTCACATCCAATTAGGCATATATACCAGGATCTTTCCAACATATTGTGCTTGCCAAAGGATAAAATGTAAAAAGGAAGGGTGAAGATCACCATGACTCTTATGCAATGTAGGAGATAAAAGTAAAAGATAGGCCCTTCGCAGAGGGAAACAGAGGTTGTCATGCGCTTTTATGGTTGAATGCACAAAATCTTAATGCGAAGGAACGTCACTTTATATTGCCACTTGTTATATGGACCTTTATTACGCAGTATGTCGCTTTTATTACTTCCATATCACACGATCGTATAAAGCTTATTTTCTCCCACATTAATAAGTCATACATATTTAGAGAGCAATTTTTATTGCTTGCACCGATGACAACTTACTTAGAGGATCTTACTCAATCCATAGGTAGGTATAGTGGACTCTCATGGCAAAACTGGTTTAAGGGTATTTAGAAGCACAAGTAGTATCTCTACTTGGTGCAATGAATTTGGCTAGCATGAGGGGGAAAGGCAAGCTCATCATGTTGGAAGATCCAAGACAATATAATTCATCTCAGATGTAAGAAAACATAACCCATTATGTTGTCTTTCTTGTCCAATGTCAACTCTTTAGCATGTCATATTTTAATGAGTGCTCACAGTCATAAAAGATGTCCAAGATAGTATATTTATATGTGAAGACCTCTCTTTCTTTATAACTTCCTATTAATTGCAACGATGACCAAAACTGTATTTGTCAATCCTCAACAACTTTTATTCATCATACTCTTTCTATGTGAGCTCATTACTCTCCATAAGGCTCACATGATCTCTTTGTTTCTTTTTATTTCTTTCCCTTTTCTTTTATTCACTTAGGATCATGGCAAAATAATCAAGCCCTTGACTCAACACTAATCTTTATTATATAGCTCACGGACTCGATTACATAGAAGGATAATAAAGCAAAACTCACGACTATATCATACTAAGAACTTTTATTCTACTAGATGAAGATGTTACCAAAAGGATCGAACTAAGAAAACGGTAAAGATAAAGTGATGGTGATACGATACCGGGGCAATCCCCCAAGCTTGGCAGTTGCCAAGTGGAGTGCCCATACCCATGTGATTATGTCTCCTTTGTTGGTGAAGAAGGTGGGGTTGTCGATGATGGATAGTCGCACATCGAGCGTAGGAGGTCTTCTAACTTGCGGATAATGCCCTTGAGTGCGATGATAGGCTCCTTCAACAAAATATTTTCACGTGTGAGATACTTATTTTGTATATGAGCTAACTCAATCATCTTGAAAGCTTCGATCTCTGTTGGGGTGAGAAGATTGTGATCAAGTTGAAGGGTGTCTTCTGTTGCCGGAACTTGGTCCTCCATGGCCTTCTTGATCCCTTCATCCTTGTTGACCTCCATGGGTTCTTCTCTCTTCAGCTCTATCTTCATTAGCCAAGCATCGTTGCCCTCATGGTTGGAGGAGGAGGGAGACGACATAATGCCTAGCCTTGACAACCCTGACAAAAAACAGCTCGAAACAATGATAGGAGATTTTTGCGTGATACGGGAGTCAAAACCTCCAGGAGATTATATAATGAATTTTTACCGACCAAAATACGTGTCGTGTATGAAAACGAAGTCCGGAGAGCACACGAGGTGCCCACGAGGTAGGGGCGCGCCTAGTAGGGTAGGGCGCGCCCTCCACCCTCGTGGAGCTAGCCCTCGTGTCCTTCCCAGACTGCTACTTATTTTTCTATTTTTCTAAATATTCCAAAACAGAGAAATATTGCCTTAAAAATTGTTTTGGAGTCGGTTTACTTACCGTACCACATACCTATTCCTTTTCGGAGTCTGAAACGTTCCGGAAAGTGTCCCTTATGTATTCCTCTGGGGTTACGATTTCAATAATATTGGTTTCAACATTTATGGGATTACCTGAGATATAGTGTTTGATTCTTTGACCGTTCACCACCTTTGGATTTGTGCCTTCGAAGTTGTTGATTTTTATAGCACCGGAACGGTAGACTTCCCCGATAACGTAAGGACCTTCCCATTTAGAGAGAAGTTTTCTTGCAAAAAATCTTAAACGAGAGTTGTATAGCAATACATAATCACCTACATTAAACTCACGCTTTTGTATCCTTTTGTCATGCCATCTTTTAACTTTTTTTGAACAACTTGGCATTTTCGTAGGCTTGGGTTCTCCATTCATCAAGTGAGCTAATATCAAATAACCTCTTCTCACTGGCAAGTTTAAAATCATAATTAAGTTCTTTAATAGCCCAATAAGCCTTGTGTTCTAGTTCAAGAGGTAAGTGACATGCTTTTCCATAGACCACTTTATAGGGAGACATACCCATAGGATTTTTATATGCAGTTCTACAGGCCCATAATGCATCATCAAGTTTCTTGGACCAATTCTTTCTAGACCTATTAACAGTATATTGCAAAATTAATTTGAGTTCTCTATTACTCAATTCTACTTGACCACTAGACTGAGGATGATAAGGAGATGCAATTATGTTATTAACATCATATTTAGCAAGCATTTTACAGAAAGCACCATGAATGAAATATGAACCACCATCAGTCATTAAATATCTAGGGACTCCAAATCTTGGAAAAATAACTTCTTTAAGCATTTTAATAGAAGTGTTATGATCAGCACTACTAGTTGGAATAGCTTCTACCCACTTAGTAACGTAATCAACAGCAACTAAAATATGTGTATATCCATTAGAGGAAGGAAAGGGTCCCATATAGTCAAAGCCCCAAACATCAAATGGTTTAATAACAAGTGAATAGTTCATAGGCATTTCTTGACGTCTACTAATATTACCAATTCTTTGACATTCATCACAAGATAATACAAACTTACGGGCATCCTTGAAGAGAGTAGGCCAATAAAAACCAGATTGCAGTACCTTATGTGCAGTTCTATCTCCAGCATGGTGTCCTCCATCAGCTTCGGAGTGACACTTGCATAGGATTTGTTCCTATTCATGCTCAGATACACAAGTCTAATAACACCATCCACTCCTTCTTTATATAGATGTGGGTCATCCCAAAAGTAATGCCTCAAATCATAGAAGAACTTTTTCTTTTGCTGGTATATGAAACTAGGTGGTATAAACTTAGCAACAATGTAATTAGCATAATCAACATACCATGGAGCAGTATGAGTAGCATTTATGACATTTAATTGCTCATCAGGAAAGCTATCATCAATAGGTAGTGGGTCATCAAGCACATTTTCTAACCTAGACAAGTTGTCTCCAACGGGTTTCTCAGCTCCTTTTCTATCAACAATATGCAAATCAAATTCTTGTAGCAAGAGAACCCATCTAATAAGTCTAGGTTTATCATCTTTCTTTTCCATGAGATATGTAATAGCAGCGTGATCAGTGTGAATAATTACTTTAGAATCAACAATATAAGGTCTGAACTTATCACAAGCAAATACAACTGCTAAGAATTCTTTTTTCAGTAGTAGCATAGTTTCTTTGAGCATTGTCTAGGGTTTTACTAGCATATTGAATAACATTTAGTTTCTTATCAACTTTTTGTCCTAGAACAGCACCTACAGCATAATCACTAGCATCACACATAATTTCAAATGGTAAATTCTAATCAGGTGGCTGGACAATAGGTGCAGAGATCAATGCTTTCTTAAGTATTTCAAATGCTTCTACACAATCATCATCAAAAACAAATGGTATATCTTTTTGTAATAAATTAGTCAGAGGCCGAGAAATTTTTGAGAATTCCTTAATGAACCTCCTATAAAACCGGCATGACCAAGGAAACTTCTTATACCTTTGATGTCCTTGGGACATCGCATCTTTTCAATAGCATCAACCTTGGCTTTATCAACTTCAATACCTCTTTCAGAAACTTTATGCCCTAAGACAATACCTTCATTAACCATAAAGTGGCACTTTTCCCAATTCAAGACAAGATTAGTTTCTTCACATCTCTACAAAACTCGATCAAGGTTGCTCAAGCAATCACCAAAAGAAGATCCATAGACGGAAAAGTCGTCCATGAAAACCTCACAAATCTTTTCACAAAAGTCAGAGAATATAGCCATCATGCATCTTTGAAAGGTACCAGGTGCATTACATAAACCAAAAGGCATACGTCTATAAGCAAAAGTACCAAAAGGGCATGTAAAAGTAGTCTTTGATTGATCTTTGGCTGACACAGGTATTTGCGAGAAACCAGAATAACCATCTAGAAAGCAAAAATGTGTATGTTTCGATAATCTTTCTAGCATTTGATCGATAAAAGGTAAGGGGTAATGATCCTTTTTAGTAGCCTTATTTAATTTGCGAAAATCAATTACCATCCTATAACCTGTAATAATTTTTTGAGGAATCAATTCATCTTTATCATTAGGAACAACAGTAATACCTCCCTTCTCAGGGACACAATGGACAGGGCTTACCCACTGACTATCAGCAACGGGATAAATTATACCTGCCTCAAGGAGCTTTAGTATCTCCTTTCTTACCACTTCTTTCATTTTAGGATTCGGCCAGCGTTGATGCTCGCGAACTGGTTTAGCATCTTCTTCCAAATTAATTTTATGTTGACATAGAGTGGGACTAATGCCCTTAAGATCATCAAGAGTGTACCCAATAGCAGCATGGTGCTTCTTCAGAGTTTTCAATAATCTCTCTTCTTCATGCTCTGAAAGATTAGCACTAATAATAACAGGATATATCTTTTTCTCATCAAGATAAGCATATTTAAGAGTGTCAGGTAACGGTTTAAGCTCAGACACGGGATCACCCTTGGGTGGAGGAGGATCCCCTAGGATTTCGACAAGTAAATTGTTTTTCAGAATAGGTTCCTGTTTAAAGAATACTTCATCTATTTCCCTTCTCTCATTCATAAACATATCATTTTCGTGGTCTAGCAAATAATATTCTAAAGGATCACTAGGAGGTACGGCAATAGAAGCAAGACCAATAATTTCATCCTTACTAGGTAATTCTTCTTCACGGTGTTGTCTACTAAATTTAGAGAAATTAAATTCATGAGTCATATCATCTAAACCGATAGTAACAACATCTCTTTTGCAATCTATGGTAGCATTAACAGTATTTAAGAAGGGTCTACCAAATATAATGGGACAAAAACTATCTTGTGAGGAACCAAGAACAAGAAAATCAGTAGGATATTTAGTTTTCCCACACAAGACTTCAACATCTCTAACAATTCCCACTGGTGAAATAGTATCTCTATTGGCAAGTTTAATTGTGACATCAATATCTTCCATCTCAGCAGGTGCAATATCATGCATAACTTCTTGGTATAAGGAATAAGGTATTGCACTAGCACTAGCACCCATATCACATAAGCCATGATAACAATGATCTCCTATTTTAACAAAAATAACAGGCATGCCTACCACAGGTCTAGGTTTATCTTTATCACAGGGTTTAGCAATTCTAGCAGTTTCATTACAGAAATAAATAACATGCCCATCAATATTATCAGACAAGAGATCTTTAACGATAGCAATATTAGGCTCAACTTTAACTTGCTCAGGAGGTGTATATGTTTTAATATTGCTTTTACGAACCACATTTGAAGCTTTAGCATGATCCTTTATCCTAACAGGGAAAGGTGGTTTCTCAACATAAGAAGTAGGGACAATGGGGTCATTATAAGTGATAGTCTTTTCTTCAACTTTAATAGGTGCAGCTACTTTTACTTCTATGGGAGGATGATATTTAAACCACTTCTCCTTGGGGAGATCAACATAAGTAGCAAAAGATTCATAGAAAGAAGCTACTATCTCAGAGTCAAGTCCATATTTAATGCTAAATTTATGAAAAATATCGGTATTCATAAAAGATTTAACACAATCAAAACTAGGTGTCATACCTGACTCCTTACCATTGTCGAGGTCCCAATCTTCAGAGTTGCGTTTAATTCTTTCCAATAAATTCCATTTGTATTCAATAGTTTTCATCATAAAAGAGCCAGCACAAGAAGTATCAAGCATGGTGCGATTGTTACCAGAGAGCCGAGCATAGAATTTTTGAATAATCATTTCTCTTGAGAGCTCATGATTGGGGCATGAATATAACATTGATTTAAGCCTCCCCCAAGCTTGAGCGATGCTTTCTCCTTCGCGAGGCCAAAAATTATATATATATAATTGCGATCACGATGAACAAGATGCATAGGATAAAACTTCTGATGAAATTCCAATTTCAATTGTTTGTAATTCCAAGACCTCATATCATCACATAGCCTATACCATGTCGATGCATCTCTCCTCAAAGATAAAGGGAAGACCTTCTTCTTAACAACATCTCCGGGTACACCTGCAAGCTTAAATAATCCATAAAGTTCATCCACATATATCAGATGTTCATCGGGATGTTTTGTTCCATCTCCTAGAAAAGGATTAGCTAGCAGTTTTTCTATCATACCCGCAGGAACTTCAAAGCAAGCATTTTCATTTTCATATTCATTTTCAGTAGGTTGAGTAGGTTGAGGAGCAACTCTTTGCTCTACTGGTCGGGGTGAAGATACCCCGAACAAGCCCCTCAGAGGATTACTTTCCATAGTAATAAGTAACAGTAAATTTCAGCATACTATATAAATTTTTCCTTACCAAAGGCGCTTCACTCCCCGGCAACGGCGCCAGAAAAGAGTCTTGATGACCCACAAGTATAGGGGATCTATCATAGTCCTTTCGATAAGTAAGAGTGTCGAACCCAACGAGGAGCAGAAGGAAATGATAAGCGGTTTCCAGCAAGGTATTCTATGCAAGTACTGAAATAAGTGGTAACAGATAGTTTTGTGATAGGATAATTTGTAACGAACAACAAGTAACAAAAATAAATAAAGTGCAGCAAGGTGGCCCAATCCTTTTGTAGCAAAGGATAAGCTTGGACAAACTCTTATATGATGTAAAGCACTCCCGAGGACACATGGGATTATCGTCAAGCTAGTTTTCATCACATTCATATGATTCGCATTCGGTACTTTGATAATTTGGTATGTGGATGGACCGGTGCTTGGGTGCTGCCCTTACTTGGACAAGCATCCCACTTATGATTAACCTCTATTGCAAGCATCCGCAACTACAACAAAAGTATTAAGGTAAACCTAACCATAGCATGAAACATATGGATCCAAATCAGCCCCTTACGAAGCAACGCATAAACTAGGGTTTAAGCTTCTGTCACTCTAGCAACCCATCATCTACTTATTACTCCCCAATGCCTTCCTCTAGGCCCAAACAATGGTGAAGTGTCATGTAGTCGACGTTCACATAACACCACTAGAGGAGACACAACATACATCTCATCAAAATATCGAACGAATACCAAATTCACATGACTACTAATAGCAAGACTTCTCCCATGTCCTCAGGAACAAAAGTAACTACTCACAAAGCATAAACATGTTCATAATCAGAGGGGTATTAATATGCATATAGGATCTGAACATATGATCTTCCACCAATTAAACCAACTAGCATCAACTACAAAGAGTAATTAACACTACTAGCAACCTACTAGCACCAATCCCGGACTTGGAGACAAGAATTGGATACAAGAGATGAACTAGGGTTTTAGATGAGATGGTGCTGATGAAGATGTTGATGGAGATTGCCCTCTCCCGATGAGAGGAGCCGTGGTGATGACGATGGCGATGATTTCCCCCTCCGGGAGGGGAGTTTCCCCGTCAGAACAGCTCCGCCAGAGCCCTAGATTGGTTCCGCCAAGGTCCCTCCTCGTGGCGGCGGAGTTTCGTCCGAGAAGATGGCTTTTTATTATTATTTTTCATTGAGAGACTCCATATAGCAGAAGATGGCCACCGGAGGGCCACCAGGGGGCCCACAAGGTAGGGGGCGCGCCCCCCACCCTCGTGGGCAGGGTGTGGCCCCCCTGGTGAGTTTCTTCCGCTGAGTATTTTTTATATATTTGGAAAACACCTTTCGTGAAGTTTCAGGACTTTTTGAGCTGTGCAGAATAGGTCTCTAATATTTGCTCCTTTTCCAGCCCAGAATCCCAGCTGCCGGCATTCTCCCTCTTTATGTAAACCTTGTAAAATAAGAGAGAATAGGCATAAGTATTGTGACATAATGTGTAATAACAGCCCATAATGCAATAAATATCAATATAAAATCATGATGCAAAATGAACGTATCATCCACGAAGAAGCAGCCTTGTCTATCCCATCATGGCCATCGTCCACGAAGGACTTGCCTCATTCGGGTAGATCTTCACGAAGTAGGCGATCTCCTTGCCCTTACAAACTTCTTAGTTCAACTCCACATCACGACGGAGGCTCCCAAGCGACACCTAACCAATCTAGGAGACACCACTCTCCAAAAGGTAATAGATGATGAACTCCTTGCTCTTATGCTTCAAATGATAGTCTCCTCAAAACTCAACTCTCTCTCATAGATTTGGCTATGGTGGAAGAGTGATTTGAGGGAAAGCAACTTGGGGAAGGCTAGAAATCAAGGTTCAAATGGTTGGAATGGAATCTCTTGATCTCAACACATGAGTAGGTGGTTCTTTCTCAGAAAATGAATGGTGGAAGTGTAGGCACGTTCTGATGGCTCTCATCAATGAGGAACAAGGGGTGGATGGGTATATATAGCCTCCACACAAAATCCAACCGTTACACACTTTTGACTCATCTCGGTGGCACCGGTTAAGAAACTCAGTGGCACCGATCTGTTCCAAAACATGAATGTTAGGAATCTCGGTGGGACTGATGTGCAAGGGCTTAGGGCAAACATCACCTCGATGGCACCGATTGCATCAACTTAGTGGGACCGAAGTGAAGCAATAAGCAACAGAGAGTCTGTCAAGCCAACTCGGTGAGACCGATTGCATAAACTCGGTGCGACCGAAGTGAGTGCAATAGATCACAGAACACTGGCAAGGCCATCTCGGTGGGACCGAGATCCGTATCAGTGTGACCGAACTGTTAGGGTTTCTGGCAGTGGCTATGTCAAATGAACTCGGTGGCTCCGGGTAGAAAGAATCGGTGGGGCCGAGTTTGGAATTAGGGTTTGGACATATTTGGATGAAGAAACTGGCTGAGGGTTTTGGAGCAATATCACTAAGCACTTTGAGCAAGTAGACCATTAAAAAACACCTCATCCCCTTTTAATAGTATTGGTTTTCCTATGGAATCAATGTGATCTTGGATCACTTAAATACAAATGAAGAGTCTTGAGCTTTTGCCAATCTTTGTTCTTAGCATTTTGAGGGGTCCACATCCCTAGTTCATGCCATGCCAATCATTGAACATCCTGAAATATTCGTCTTGAATGGATATTAGTTCAATGAACTATATGTTGTTATGAATTATCAAAATCACCCGGAGATTAGTTGCACTTTCACTTTTTTATCAAAAAAAAGGAACTGAATATATGTCAATTCTAGAGCCTCAATTTGCCGCTCGTAATTACTTTGCTCCTCATGAAAACGATTGTTAAATTGTACCCTTTTAGACCTTCACTTCTCCTATTTGGATAGAGTGCTCCATCTCTTGGAATTCATCCAAACTTGAAACTTGTATGTACGCAATTAGACAAGGTCATACAATGCATGCTTACCTGTCGTCCAGTGGTTGTTGCTGGAGTGGTCTGGTGGCCTACGAGGAGGAGAACCAAAATTGTTATCTACGGCGCCAAAGCACCTACAGCAAAGCAAACACGCCTGGCCTCCTCGCGACCCAAGCACCGCAACGACAACAGAGAGAAGAACGTTTGTGCTTACCTGACGAAGATGGACGGTGACCCCTGCGTCGGCGCACCTATGGATGGGTCGGAGCTCTCCCGCCGCACCACCGGTGAGGCTTGTGTAGAGGGCGCCGGTGGCCTCGGCTCCTGTCTTAGGTCGAACCCCTCCACCTTTCGTCGTGTGCCGCACCAGGAGGGGAGCGCCCCGCCCCATCTCCTCTTCATTCAGTGCCTCCTGCCCCGAGCTCACTGCGCCCCAACCGATCCCTCGGCCGCAGACTCCACGAGGAAGGCGGCAGGCGGCGGCGGCGTTGCGCCTTTTAGTCTCGAAACTGATGGATGATGCAATTTAGTCTCGAAATTAATGGATGATGCAATTCTTATTTAATTTAATAAAGCTAGTTATGATGGTCTTTTCTAAAAAAGACGATACGCATGCGGTGCATTCGCGCGCGCACGTATGCGGCGATGGATGGACAGTGGATTTTTTTTCCACTGCGGTATTGGGTATGCTAAAGGTGGAGGAGGGGTTGACCGCCTTTTCGGCGGCCGAGTCCATCACGAACCCGACGCCACCGGCGGCTTCCCCAGGAATGGGGGTCGCGCCGGCGACCGGCGCCGCCGTGACGGTGGCGGCCAGCAGCAGGACCGCGAGGGCCGGCGCGCGAGACATGTCGATCGACTTGGAGTTTGGACGGAACGTACGTAGCGAATAGAAGAGGGTAGTGAAGCGTGCAGCGCCAGCAGACGGTTTTTATACTGTACTCGGCCAGCCGGTGGTGCGAGGGATGGAACGCCTAGTTTAGAGCATCTCCAACAGCCGTGCCAAAAGACACGTGCGCGTGATAATTGGCTTTATAGCGCGCACGGGACGTTTTCGCACGCTCCAGCGGTGGCGCGAAACTAGCGCGCGCGGGAAACGATTGCGCGTGCGCGGGAAAAGGCGGCGCTCGCGCGCTACATTTGGCGCGCCATGTCCGGCGCGCATAAATTGCAGCGCCTCCGCTGCTCTCTCCATCGCCCTTTGCCGCTCTCTCCGTCTCCATCCCCCTTGCCGCGCTCTGCCGCCGACACGCCACCATCGCGCCACGATGCCGCCTCGGCGCCGGGGAGGTACGGGCTACCGCGGCGTCCGCGTGCGTCCGTCCGGCACCTACTCCGCCGAGATTCGGTCTGGCGGCAGCATGCGGCTTCGTCTCGGAACTTTCGACACCGCCCAGGAGGGCGCCTGCACGTACGACGCTGCAACGTGGCGCCTCATGCGGTCCCGTCAGGACATGAACTTCGCTGACGTGGCGACGCGGGAGCGCGCACAGGAGTTGGCGCCTTTCCCGCGGCTTCTCACTGACAAGGATCATCGCAAGCACCGGAGGCGGAAGCATCGTCTCAGGCTGACCGAGATGAACGAGCAAGCCATGGCGTTGTGGAGTCATCGCTTTCCGGAAGACACCAACGAGAAACAGTTCTTCGCCTAGAGGAGGACGAGGAGGGCGAAGAGGAGGGAGGAGCGAGCCGACTACCGCGAGGACAAGTGAACGCGGAAGGCAGTCGCTAAATACAACCAAGCGCTAAGAGATGCGTCCTCCTGGAACTCCGGCGACGAGCGGTTCCTTGACGCCTACGCTCCGACGTCGGAAGAGGACATCACTGAGACAGAGTCCGAGTCCGACGAGTAGTAGTAGGAGAATTATCTACAAAACCAAATATGTAGTAGAAGAACTATCTACGAAACCAAATATGTAGTAAAAAAACTGAAATATAACGCGTCTGCTGGAGCGGCGTGGGCGCACTTTAATTTACGGCGGCCGCTGTAGCCAGCGCATCGCTGCGCATAAAAGCTGGCTAACACGACGCTGTATCACGACTTTTAGGCCGTTGAAGATGCTTTTAACTGGTGTCGCGCAACAGGCCAGGAGGCTGTCTCCTTCGTTTATTCGATGATCATGGATGCATGCATGAATGCTCCCGTAGTTCAAAAAAGAGAGAAAACTAAGTGGTACTTCTTCAGTTCGAATAAACTTGTTTTTTAAATAAATATATATCTAACACTAATTTGATGCTAGATATATTTATTTAAGGGCAAGTTTTTTCAGATGGAAGGAGTATTCTTTATGTTTCTTTTTAGTCTGTATATAAAATTTGTCTGAGATCAAACTTCATCAAGTTTTATTAACTTACAAAAAAAACAAGAAACGAGATTGCAGTCAGCTAGTAGCACCTATTTTTATAGTGATACTAATAATGTACTAGTAATGTTCATCTGAAACCTATACATCTGATGTGGCGGCTGGAGCCACAAAGGTGTGAGACCATCAAAGAGTAAACAGTTGCTGCAACGCACGCAATTTGAAAGAAAGAAACAAGAAAACATTCTTGTGGACACACACAAACACATATTATATTTCCTTGATACGGGTTGTTTCTTCAATTACAGACCTTAATTAGTACCACCAAATCGCCAAACCGGTACATGTTTCATTCCATCTCCTTAACGGCAATCGGGCAGATCGCGAGGGACACAGTTTCACATAAAACTGGGAAAAGATCTGCAGGCAGCAGACGCCGAATCTACATTTCAAATCCCATGGGAGTGACATAGATAGCTGCTGCTAGAACTGGAGATGGGCCAGCAAACACCCCGCTAGAAGAATGTCCCTTCTGGAGGCTGCACTAGCTTGCGGTTCTGCGTCGCCGCCATATCTTTCTTCAGCTGGGTCAAGACATGTTCCATAGTGTACTCCCGCTGCCAGTTTGCTAGCACACTGAACTTCTTCGGGTCAACCTGCATCACCACGGCAAACAATGAATCTATGCCACACATCAAGAAAGCTCATCTTCTATGCATGGATTGACATGGAGAGAGAAAGAGAGAGAGAGAGAGAGAGAGAGAGAGAGAGAGAGAGAGAGAGAGAGTGAGTGAGTACCGCCCCAGTCTCGTGATTAACACAAGCCATGTTGATTCTTGAATGGAATCTAACAGATGGTGCCTTCTCAGGGTAGTCCTTGTCACAGAACAGCTTCAGCTGGTAGATGCGACCCTCATGGACAGTCTGCAAAGGTTGAGTAAGATAAAAGACTTTAAATAATATAAATGGCAACGGCTGAAGGAAGAAGAATGTCACTACACATTTACACCAATAGAACAGGAAGGAACTATAGTCATCTCATAAACTCACATTGTGAGGGCCAATAATGGTGCCAGTCCATGAGCGCATGTATATGTCATCAGCATCATCCATTCCATAGCTGACCGTTCCATCTCCAATGCCCTTCTCCCCGCGCTCAAGCTCTTCTAGCAGCCTGAAGTTCCGAGGAACTGCAAGCAGGTTGAAATATTAGTTACCTCCATATAAGAAGCTAAAATGACTAAAGAAAATATGTAAGTTCAGTTCATTTTCCAAAGATGGAACATAAAAATTATCGAAGAATCAGCAGCAATCCTTGAGCAGTAAAAATTCAGAGAAAAAAGTTTAGGCAAGACTGATACAAATTTAACCTCCGGATATGCAAGGGTAGCTCTATGATTGCATAATTAACCTTTCAGTTTTTCTATGCAGTAATTAATCACAAGCATGATACCAATACACTCTGTGATCCTTCATACACAGTCTGGGACTAGTAAACCCTGCTGTGTCTTCTATACTGGACCTTTCCAGTTCCCACCGACAGTCATGCTTCCATTTTTCGTCAAATTAATTTCCATTGACAAAGCTCAGTTGGTACAACATTAAATAAGAAAAAAAACATATTAAATGAACTTCAGCAAGCAAAAATCACACAATTGAAACAAAGCAAACTCAGTCCATGTGTGGTTACACAACCCCAATTTATCATCAGAACATCAAGAGATCTTACGTTTGAGATAAAAAAAACTGCAAATCTAGAGCAATATGGTTAGGGAATGGATTTTTTTTTTTTGAATGAAAATCAGGGTATGGATTTTCTGCATGCTTTTAAAGAGAAATGGAGAACACACATCCAAGTTTCCAAGAAATATGGAAATATCAATTGGCATTTTCCGTTGGTACCAAAGAAATCATACAAGTGTCAACACTTCACACTACATATTCAATTACCTGTAGAGGCATGACACATACAATATGCAAAACATGGTTATTAGTGCGGGAGGCGACCTCACCATCTAACGCACGGTAAGGTAACCTGTGCCTGTATGGTTGGTTACCATACATACATTATCTTACAACCAAAAACATAAAATAAAAAGGGAAGATACCTATACCCATCATGAAGAATTGGTAAAAGAATAAAGAAAATGGCTATGAACTATTGGGCCAGCCAACCAGCAGGCAGAAAAAGAACAAGGAAAGAGGGATTTGGAAAAGAACTTTCTTAGCCCATCAGGCCCATTTATGTCATCATGCCTCCCAGGGAGAGCAGTAGGGCCTTAGGGCTTCTCCCCATAACAGCACTGCCACCAACAAACATGGACAGCAGAGACAACACACAAGTCTCCCTCTGGTATACCCGCCCGCATCCTCGTCATCAGCACCACCATTTCCTCCCCAATGCTGACAACGCCTCTCCCTCCTCTCCGCCAGAGTAGTGTGGAAGCCATGCAACATCCTCACGCCACCACAACGCCATGGACCTTACGAACACGCAAGGACGAGGGTGCTGCCAAACTGCGCCATAATGAGGCCAACATGACACCATGGACCCAAGGCAGACACCATAGGAAAAAATTCCCTCGAAGCACACATACTGAACACTGTAGTAGCAGTCTCGATTTCACCACGCATGTAGCATGGCCAAATCTTGATATATGTAATATCCAAGACACAAAAGAAATATTCTAAGAACATGGCTTGCCCAACGAAACATGTGCCACGTGTCTAGGATAATATTCTAAGAAATGAATTTTTCTTGCCATAATCTCCTTTCGGTAAGATGTTCTATAGCGCCAACCTCATTCTCAGTATTTCCAACATCTGATTAAGAGAAAGAAAGAAGTGCAAATTGCTCAATTAGTGAAATACCACCTATCTACAATTTACACAGCATTCTGAATGGTCTACCAATACCAAAATCCTTCTGCTTAAGTAAAGGAAATGCAGTACCCTGGACACATACAGTATGCTGCTTACAATTGACCACTTCGGGCAATAAGCCCCCACTCCCATACCTACCGCTACACAAGTCCAATTGAGTTGTGAGTAAGACCTGCATAATGGCCGTAAGCATCACTTGCTAGCACATACGCTGTTACGCCTTTTTCTAGAATTAGTTGGTGAAACAGAAAAGAGAAAATCCAACACTACATCACAGTCACCCCATATCATGGCTTCATCAACCATGTCTATCTATCAGCAGGACGGCAGCCAATCATAGAAGTGCGGCTTGCAATCAATCACATCGCCTAACAAAGATATCAGGTGATCACTTGAACAGGAAGATCTTATATGGTATCCAACCATGCGCCAAGCAACTACCGCCCCCTAGTTAATCCACGCGTCGGCGTCGCCTGGTCACTTGGAACCAACCAAATTCCTCGCACAACTTTCCTGAGATGCATGTTCCACCTCAAACCGCATCAGATCGTGAACAAGCAGCCGGATCGGACCGCGGCGCAAGGCGACACAGACAGGACCAAATCGCGCGCGGTAGAGGGAAGAAGGAACAAACAGAAAACGGAAGGTAGCGCGCGAAGGAGGACGGGGATCGCTCACCGACGACGCTCGATCCGGCGCCGGAGCTGCCCAGCGTCATCGTCGATCGACCGGAGCGGCGGGCGGGCGGGCGGGCGGATCCGATCAAGGAGAGGGGGACGGTGCGGGGGATTTGAGGGGATCGCCTGCGCGTGGGGAAAGGGAAGGTCTGCGGCGGCTCAACGCGAACGAGATTCTTCCCTGTCCTCTTGTGGGGGGTGGAATGCTTCGGTGGTGGCTATCCGCCGTTGGATGGGGAATCGGGGGATCAGGTGGACGAGAGACGTGACATTAATTAGGTATTTAAAAAACTTTGTGCGATTGCCTGTGAGAATTGAGACCTTTTCTCAAGATTCACCCATGATTTTTAATGGCAGCAGTTTGGACTTTTTTTCTGTGTAAAAGTTTTTGTTGACGCAATTACACTGCTGCCGCGCATTCTGGTATACATAATGCTTGCTACAAGTGGGACAACCCGCGGGCATTCCCCATAACGTCGCATATCTTCATATAATTATGTGGGATTATACTGACCATTCATTTAAAAGCAAATCTTGTTCACGGTTTCCGTGTATCCACTTAAACTAACACTCATTCACGCGGCAACCAGAGTAAATGAGTATGAACGAACATATAAGGCTGATTGTAATGGGGAGTATCATATACTACTATCATGCATATGATACTAGTATATGATACTACATCTGTAATGCATAGTATCATATGTTGGTATCATAAAGAACTATATTTATTGCCATGCATGACACAAAGTAGCACATCATTTAATATGATACGGTATCATGATATGATACTCAAGCCTCTCTTTCTTCATTTAATTCTATGCCACCTCATCAAAATTGCTTAGTTGGCATGCATGATACTACTTGTGATACTCCCATTACGGGCAGCCTAAGAAAGTTCAGACGACGCTACTACCCGTTTTAACACTACTGCACACAAAAGGTAGCCAGTCCTTTAATGATTTTCAAGAGTGGTTCCACACCGTGAGGCTGCCCGTAATGGGAGTATCATAGGTAGTATCATGCATGCCAAGTAAGCAAGTTTGATGAGGTGTCATAGAATTAAATGAAGAAAGAAAGGCTTGAGTATCATATCATGATACCGTATCATATTAAATGATGTGCTACTTTGTGTCATGCATGCCAATAAATATAGTCCTCTATGATACCAAGTTATGATACTATGCATTAGGGATGTAGTATCATAGACTAGTATCATATGCATGATACTAGTATATGATACTCCCCATTACAACCAGCCTGCAGGAATCCATCAACATCTTCTCCGATGCAAGGCCCCGACATCCGATGGGTCGACGATGAGAAGGGCTTTGTCGGAACCACCTGTTGGTTCGTCGTCAACCAAACGGCAGTGTCGGCATCGAGAAGTACATACATAAGCTTTAGAGATCTAATTCTTGACTTCCATAAAAACAAACTAAGCATTTAATGTGGTGATTGTAAATCCCTGTTATACACCAAACTTAACTTCCTCGCAAAAACACACACCAGATTAACTAGTACTATAGCATATAGAAATTAAGAGATCGGAAATTCGCTAGTACACTTTGCCAAAAATAAGGGAGAAGAAATCATCAACTTGTTAGAAAAAGTGGAGGTGACAATGCAAGAGGAGTTCCATTTGGTGGTGCTTCTTAGGTACCTGGCCTTGAGCTCCGGGGGTAAACCCTAGGTTTGACCCAAGTTGGTTATACTTGGCAATGGCAATGTTTTTGTGTCATCACTCTGTCGAAGCATTGTTTGGAATTTGCTTAGACATGATCTTTAGAGAAAAAACTCACGATATGACCTTCGGAGATTGGATCAGGCAACGATGACGTGTATACGTCGTTCCCTTCCTGAATACGTTGTTTTTGAAGAACCTTTCTTGTAGTCCTTGTGTTGCCAAGAGATGATTACTGTTGATGGTCTTTGATGTACTTCGTTGATCAGAGTTTGATAGTTTTGTTGTTCCTTTCTCCATGGCCTATACATAACTTCGGTCTTTTATGACTTTGCTCTTGCAGTTGCAAACGTGTTTTCTTTATGCGCATGTGTTAGTTTTGGTTGTGTGCAATATAGTCATGCAATGACCGGGTGTATAGTCATTATATTTTCATTCTCTTGATGCTTCATTACGAGTCAATAAAAACATTATTTATAGAAAAACATAAACATGACATCATGGTAACAGAAACATGTAGTATATAGTTTACATATTCTCAAATTTCCATGGTACATTTCGACTAAATGTAAGTTGATCTCTGATGTGTAGGTTAACAGTAGTTCGGTACTTTGCGGTGTTAGGAAATGAAAAAATAAAAATAAAAGCAATGCAAAAGAGAAAATGGCACGGTAATCAAAGCGCACACGAGTTGGGTGATATTTTTACAAAGCCAATCTTGATTGTGGCGATTTTGTAAAGCCACATCCTCAAAGTGCCAAATAACTAGATTTCTCTTGAAGCTTCTAGAAAGGAAAACATGTATATATGAATATTGCTCGAGCAAATATTAACCAACTGAGATACTCCTCCAGTAGATAGGATATTTTCACTCTCTCCTCAACTGGCCTCCATCATGAATTACTCTTATCTTTTTTTTGGAAACATAGTACGAACATGGAGGCTCATAACACACATGTAAACTCATCTCTATAAACGCACACGCACACCCTATTCATATGGGCACTTTCAAAAGACCGAACCAATAAATTTTAAGATTGATGAGGTCGCTATATGCACCTCACAGTTGACGGGCACATCATACGTTTGAGAGTAACGCCAGAAAGTTTAAAATTAATCCAAGAAATATGAGAGCATCTGTGGCAAGTTTAGAACCTGAACCCAGGTGGTTGGTTTCCACCACAAGAAACCTAACCACCTAAGCGCTTAGGTCAACACTTAATCTTTTTACATCAATAGGAATCCTCCAAAATTTGAAAAGGGACCGACATTGCAAGTAAATTTCATTGTATGCCTCCTTCATCCCAAGCAACAAATTTCATTGTCAACTTATATACTTTACATATACGAGTGTCATTCATGTAGTATATTGCCAGCTTATATAGTTCACATATACAAGGAAACAAATGTATGTATTTTTTATTGTCAAGAGTTAACTCGAGGAACACAATATTTTTGATATCTTCCAAATTATGTTCATTCAAAAAGACACAATATTAGATTTTTTTTTACGAAAAGCAACAATGCTACATTTAATTGATGATGAAGTGGAACACAGCCCCCAACTTGTCAGAGAGAGAAGATGAGACCAACAAACACACAACAACACCACAAGAATACCACACACTACGTTGAATACATGCGATGATTGACTGCTCCAACATTCCAACTTCTAGACATCAGCGAGGAGAGAGGGCACCTATTTCTCTTGATGACGATGTGGCGAATATGGCATGTGCGAAATGAAATCACTCGCCACAACAAAACCGCCCCCGTGGAAGCTTCCAAGTGATCTTTATGTGGTTACATCTACTCCTTCTAGCCTTGCACCCGGACCCAGTGGAGATATTCATCGTATGAAGATGATCATCACATGTGAAAGTGAAATAGGAAAGAAGCAAGAAGCAAGACACACCTGGACAAGGCGTTGTAGGCCCTCCCGATCGCTGGGTTAAGCCTCTGATGGGGTGGAATGAGCTGAACGTGAATTGTGCTTTCGACACCGAAGCTAGGACGAGGTGGGCTGGCATGATCCTTCGGGACGAGATGACCGTGCTCTCCCCCTGCAGACATTTACACGTAATGTTGAGCTTTTGGTATGCATGGAGGGAATCGCCTTGTTCAAGAATGGGGCCCGAAGCCGATCATCATTAAGACCGACTCGGAAGTGGCGTCCAAGGCAATCATGGGATAGGAGCCTGACCGTTCGGCTAATGCAACGATTATTAAGGAGATTATACACCTACTTCAAGATAGACAACATGTCATCACTATGATACGCTGCTCGAGGAACTGTGTGACTCACTGCCTTGCTCAAATAGGGCACACATAGTATACGCTCTGTCGCAAATCAATCTGTGGTTGAGTTGGTTAGGTGGACAGTGGTATCCCCAACCCATCAGGGTTCAAATCCTGGTGCTCGCATTATTTCTGAATTTATTTCAGAATTTCCGACGAGGCACCTACGGTGACTTTATAAATCTCAAGATGATATGCCGGCTGTATGCCCAATGGTTAAGAAATGAAAGTTTCTTTCTCGTCAAAAAATAAGGATGCGAACCTGGAACTTTAAGGGTACCCTCCAACCCTATTTAGTTCAAGTAAATGAACTAAATTTTTAGAATTCACATTATTTTCAAAATTTTAATTCATCTGATTGAACTAAGTAGGATCGGAAGGTACCCTAAAGGTTTCAAATTTACATGCCTAAAAAATAAACACCGCACGCTAGAACACTTGCAGCTGTGCGGGTCACTGTGCTAGTCGGATAAAAATAGCATTACCGCGGCGCTATATATGGCTTTGTGGGATAACTGTGATTCTAATCCTCCTCAGGTGGTCTTTCCGTCCATGGTTTAGCCATGAAGTGCATGTGCCTGTCCCCAGCCACAGGAAATCGCCCGATACATGCAGCCACGCACGCCGCGCGTCCAGATCGGGAGCCGCCAACGTGCGGCAATGGCAGGCCTCGCCGCGGCTTTCGCCGTGGCGACCCTCGCGGCGATGGCCCACGCCACCACCGCCGGCTCCCCGCCGTTGCCGCCGTCGTCGCAGCCGTGGTCGTCGTCCTACTACGCGGCCGTGGAGAACCGGCTGTCGGCGGGGGGCGGCATGGTGCTTGTCTGCCGCGCGCTGGGCGGCGGCGACATCTTTACCCAGTGGAGCGTCGTGCCGCGTGGCCGCGTGCCCCGCGACGGCCGGCGCGTCTTGGAGCTCCTGGTGGACGCCAAGACGTACGGGTGGGTCACCTGCAGCTGGGCCTACCAGGGCAACTACGTCGGCGCCATGCCGCTCTTCGACTCGCGGTGGCCGGAGGCCAAGCGGTGCCAGGACGTCGCCGGCGGCGGCCTGTGCCGCGTCGTGTTCGAGAGCGACATGGTGCGCCTCGAGACGCCCGGCGGGGGACAGCGGGTTCTCGGCGACCTGCCGGTGAAACGTTGCCGGCGGCACTGGCTCCTGTTCAGCACGGAGTGCACGTACCCGGACCATCCCCACCCCTACGCCGGCCGCCGCCTCAGCAACGCCTTCGAATACTTTGGCGTGTGACCGGTTAGGGAATTCATTTTGTTTTTTTTTTTGAGAATCGGTTAGGGAATTCATTAGGGCATCTCGATTGAATGTACGTAATGGGCTCATGCTAGCTGAAAGAAACCTATTTTTTCTCCAAACATGCATGGAACATAGTACCACGTAGCACTCCTCTCTCCTCCTATGAACGTTTTTACGACGGATGCCCCCCCAAAAACGCGACTCTAGCGATTCGTCCGGGTGAGGCGCTCGGTTCAAACCTACTAAAAATGTGATGTTTGGAGAGGTTTTTGAGCTTACTTTCGTGAATTGTGGTTTAGAATGCGCGGGTTGTAATTTGAAATCATCGGGTTAATTAGCTATGTTGAAAATAAGACTTTCCAAACTTGCAGCTTGCTTTTAACCTGATAAATGGCACACATATGGCATGAACACATGGCAACTTCGAATTTTTTTATGACAAGTTTAGTGACGCGAGTACGGTAACTTTCTTTTCAGATGGCAAGTTTAAGTTGTTTTTTAGGCTTGTTTTTCTTTTCCTATGACAACCTTAGATGTAACTAGTAGAATGCCCGTGCATTGCTACGGGTTACAAGGCATATAAGTGAATGAAACAAATAATAAAGAACGTCAGGTCGTAGCTCATTCATCTATCCTACGTCCGAGCATGTTCAGCGGGCTCCCCAAAATCCAGCCCATATGTGGGGGAGGAATATGGTTGTCTGAACTATCTGCTATGTTATCTCGAACACATGGTCCAACACAAAAACCTCACTCATGACGCACCCTTTTATTTTCCAATCGTACCCTGCCGTTTAAACAACATTTCTTGCTGGAGCTCCCTCCTTTAAAACCGGATGACACTATCTCTCCTTCACACTGTACTTCCCCACGGACCGGCAAGGATTCCCCAACCAACCGCCCCGCTCCCTGCCCTGACCCCCCCCCCCCTCCCCCCATGTTTGTGTCGATCCACCACCGCCATCAAGGAGGTGTGCGCCGCTAGTGATGCCCCCGAACCAAGAAGGCTGATCTGATGTCCTAAAACCATCTAAAAGATAATAAACAAAAATCTAGCTGAAATTTGCATGGATAGAACAATCAAGAAAATATAATGAACAAAGCGAAAGTTTAAAGCGCACGCCCAATGAACCGTTTGTGTGAGGCTCATATGGCGATTTAAGCTTATTGTTGCAATTCTAATATATGAGAAGTGCAAAATTTAGATGTCAACTGGCCAAAAAAGGGACGTTCAAAACCCAATTTATCCTTGTACTTGCATGCCACTTTAAGGATAAATAAACACTGAGATAAATATCAGGCACAATTTACTAAAAGTTTTGATAACTAATCTATATGATACAAAATATCTTCATAAGATCCGAAATAGTCAAACTGGACCCATCTATGAAACAACCACAACCTGCTATCAAGAGCATGGAAAAAACAAACAAAAAATTGTACAAGATAAAGCTCATATGGGATATTTGCCCGATTTTCTCCTCCCATAGCATGACCATGACATGCATTTACACTTCCATGTATTCTTAATACATTTCTATCACAGTTAGAGGTATCATTCAAAACACAACATCATCAATTTCTCAAGGGTATTCACTGAAGGCGGGAGTTTTTTTAAGTCTCTTAGCATTTTGCTGAACATTCCGCATGGAAACATTAGAGAGGTTGGGAGTTGAAAATCGAAGGGAAACCTTTGCACCTGTTGTGTTCTTGCTCACACTCAACTGGGCCTGTGGGTTGAAGAAAAAAAATCAAACTTAAACATAAGCAATAAAATGACGACAACTTATAAGAAATGGAAACGTAAGGAAGCACATACCTACATGCCTAAATAGAATATAAGACGCAATTGCACTATGATTTACTCACGATAGAGACTTAAGAAAGCACAACAATCAGGTGAAAGAGGCAACATCCCCTGTTGAAGTCTTTGATGTAGTTTAGGCCCAACAATAATAATCCAAACATTCACATCAAATTTGAGGTACTACTAACAAAACATTATATACTTAGGGGTAATAATTAGATCCATCTCTCTATCTTTCTCTCTCATCTCTCTGAATTTAAACATATATAACCATTTAAATAGTCTATCTCTGTGTGTGTGTGTGTGTGTGTGTGTGTGTGTGTGTGTGTGTGTGTGTGTGAATAGATGACACTCAAGATTAAAGAGGAAGCCTAAGGCTGATGTAAAGAGCACTGATACAGATGATTCTGCTGAGGTCTCTCAGCATGTCAAAACGTAGGCAATAGCCCGTGCATTGCAACGGGAGATAGAAATTCTGGTGGTTCAACACTAATCATGTTAACATATGTTTTTTCTATTTCTTCTTCCTCTTCCGCACACTATCTTCACCTCCTAGGTCCAAGATTTCGACCACCCTCAATGGAACATCGTGTGCTGAATATAGTTGCAGCGGTTCATAAGACTAACATAATATAGGTACTCAAACCAGCATCAGTTATGATGTGACACATATGGTGAGCAATCCAAACTATTCAAAAAAAAAACTCACAACCAAAATCGCACGTCCCAAATCGCGTAACTCGGGAAGGCCTGAGCGTGCGGGTCGTTCTCCGCACGGGGACACAAAATACTCTAAAATAAGAGTACAAATTCATAAAATGGATATGTAGAATTTAGTCAATAACTAGAATAATACCCGTGCATTGCAACGAGATATAAATTTTCTATTACGTTAGCTTGTGATTTAACTATCAATAATAATGCAACTGTGTAAGTAAATGTTCATCAAATTCTAACAGTGAATTGCCTTATATTTTGATTAGAAGTTTGGTAAGTAAATTAAAATGGAATCAGTTCAAAAGGTATATAAATTAAGGTGATTGTTTATCATATACTACATGTACATGGAAGGTTGGACGTAGGAATAGTGGGAAGAAAGATGAAATGGAAACCTTACATTCTTTTTATGTAGTAGAGATAGAGATATTAATACAAAAGTTCAAAATAAAGCATGTCAGCAACAACAGATGCACGTAGGAAAAGGCTTGGTAGTGTTCATTTCATCGAAAAGTCAGCACTGTTTGTTAGAAACAAGGTTACAGCAATGCAAGTTCACAACCATCCACAATGCCCTAACACCAGACATGGAGGGCACACATGAATGTAGTACTGTCCGGTTAAATACAATGTAAGTTGCAATATCTTGTTCATTAACTTTATGTGGTGTTAGCAAGTAAAGCTTTCTGAATTATCTACGAAAATGGCTAAAAGGGACAGAAATGAACCCTTACGGAGGTCGCTCATCGGTGACTTCATCACGGCACGATCAAACTGCAGAGGTTTTATTAAGTGGCAACTAGAACGTCCAAGTAGAGAACGGTGAAAAAGATTTCAAAACTTTCCTGGTCAAAATGCTCATTACTGAATTACAAATGATCCTGCACGGTACTAGTTACTCAACAAGGCTTCCCAATATGTCCGGCTAAACTAAAGCACCGATTCCAAGAGTGTGGCAACGCTCTATTGATCCTGACGAACGGAATGCAATCAAGCAGTCTTGGGCTTGGGCTGAAGTCTCTTCAGTTGTGAGTACAGGAAAACTCCTGCAAGAGCGATCGCGGTTCCTACAGACAAGACATTTCAAATATGTAAAGAGGATGTGATACGATCGATAGAACGCACATGAAAAACAGGTGCTTACCGATAGAGTTGATTGGAGACACAGGAGTCTTGAAGAACAGAACAGATGTAACAATGACCACCACACGCTTGACGCAGTTACCTACCGAATGGGTAACTGGTGACACCCTTGCGAGGATCATGTATGACACCTGCGATGAATCAGAAGACAAGTAAGAATATTTGAGTAAGTACAGAAGTGCCTAGCTTCTGAACACATGTGCTGGGCATGTGCTACACATATGCATATACTGATACATGACCTGGCATAAGTTTCAAACTATTCGAAACCAGAAACAAATTTATTGATCAAAGTAGATTCTAACAAGACGAACCATCACACAACAGAAAACTGAATAGATAGCTGACCTGTTGGTATGCATGGAAACAGAATGCGGCAATCAAAGACCTTGTGTACACTTGTTGTAAGTTCAGACCCTGCACAGGAAAGAACATAGTAAGAATTCAAACAAGACAGTGTGCTATTACGGTTGAGCGGACAAATAAACAGTGGATACTCACAGCAGACTGCAGATAAGTAGGAGTGACCTTGACACCTTCTGTCAACAAGGTTACAGGGGCTAAGAGGAAGAATGACATGACTGTAATAATCGAGAAGAGATTGATGTTGTCCAGAGATGCCTGGTCAGAGTTTGGGGAAATATGAAGGTTAGTAATAGATTTTTATACAGTCATGGGGAAAGACTGAGAGGCATATCTTCAAATATGAGAGTAGCATATCAATTACTAACCCCTCCATTCACAAAAAAGAAAAGAAAGGAATTGCAGACACCCCCAAAACACGACTTTGACAAATTATATCTACTGTAATACTTCAACAGTACCAACTAAAATAACATTATGATGATACTTTTCGATATTAATATGCACATATAATTTTCATGTGTCCAATGTAAAAGTTCATAAAGATGACCATAGTTGGGCGTACATAATCCAAGAGAACTGTAAATTGATGAAGTGATTCATAATTAGAGAGAACTGAATATTGTTATTCAGTTACAGCTATCCAAGAGAACTGTAAATTGCTAACTTAGTTACCTCTTTCTTCAGCATGAGCTTCTTGCTGAGGACATTCCTTGACTGGAAGGTCACATTTGAAGCCATTGCACTCAGAAATCCAGCCCTGTTGTCATTTAAATTGCAAATTAATCACCAATAATGCACAATAATTTATGAGCAACAAATTATTTGGAGTCTAAGGAGGAAAATTTCAATGCAAAAAGGAATACACACACATGCGCATAAATACACACGTCAGACATTAGGCGACCACATATGAAATTCAATAGACATGCCACAACTGTAATGCGCATCCTAACAATACAGTTCTTTCATTCAAATGAAGATGCTAATATTGCTTACCAGTTAAAAGAAGCTTCAGAAATAGATGCCAATGCCACACCACCAACAATAGGAAGAAGAGACAAAACAACCCAAGGAGTAGGCAGCTGCATGGCCATTCATGTGTCAGAACAGGACCAAGAAATTTCTTACATTTTGCATATTTGCAATTTTTCATGGAATATTTAACAGAGGAAAGAGAAGCAGACATTACCTCGCCAAGGAACATTGCAGAAAGTAGAACTGAGAAGAAAGGCTCCATGGCCTTGATTGTATGTGTAAATGACACTGCAACCTTCCCAAGGCTCATGTTGGTGAAAAGATTGCCCATGGTATGGACAATAGCCAGAGGGAGGATAGCAAGAAGCTGGGAAATAAGAGCCATTAGAATACATCTTCTAATGGTGCAATATATGTGTACTGAAAGTCTGTCACATGAAACTAGATAATTACCTGTGCACTGGAAATCTTTGGTCTTTTAAGGATACCCGTGGCCCACATAAATAAGGAAATCGTAGTTCCAACAGCAAACTGAACTGTTGTGATGTTTATGGGATAAGGAAAAACCTTGAGGACCTGTCAAAAATATGAACAGCAGAGGAAGTTGCATTATCCACAGGTAAATGATGCAATCGTCTAGAAATTTCTTAGGAAAATAAATCAAAAGGTGACAACATCTGCACCAACTCTCTCTGTAGCTTAATCATTAACTAAACGTTTGCCGCAGACTTCTCTATTTACACACGCACCAGAAAACAGAAGGGCGTGGTACCCATTCAAATCTGTAATAATAGAGGCACGGATATTGGACAAAGAAATGAATACATATGTCCGTAGGATTAAAGCCATAGTGCACATCACATCGGTACAGTGCAGTATGAAAGACCCTGAGTGAAGTCGACAGCAAATGCTTGTTCTCACATGCAGCAGACAGGAAGAACCCTTACTTGATTGGAATTATTACTAACAGTAATCCTAGGCTTTGGAATGCGGCGGTACAAATTTTATACACTTAAGCAAATCGCTCAGGAAAGTGCTACAGGTTCAATATCTTCAACTGTCTAAACTAAGTTTTCGGAATAAAAACAAATAGTGTTGACAAAAAAATTAGAGTGAATTCCACTTTTTACCCCATATTTGTACATTTGTGACACTAATTACCCCGTCGAGTGAAAATTCGTCTAGAATACCCCTTTTGAAAGCTTTGGACCCTTGTTTTCTGATGCGTGTCCATCATGTAAGGTGTTAGGTGACGCCCCGGATCCAAAAACATGTGGACGGCCACAAGGAACGGAACAGATAGACAAGAGAAGCTTGGACAAGATCGTCAATGATGCCCTCCGATCCTTACATATATTTTTTACGAATCAATGACGCAACATGCTGATCCTATCGACCATAAACAAAGAAAATATAAAACTAGGTTAAAACCGTGTTAAAAGTCTCCAAAATCCGATATTTCGATAAAAGTTCCGCTAAATGGGGTAATATGTGTCACAAATGTACAACTACAAGGTAAAAAGTGGAATTCACTCAAAAAATTACAAAGTAAGAGGCAAAATGGTACGGTATTTCAACAACCCAGCGAAAAATCATGAGCTTAGACATTCATCAAAAAACTCCAGCAAATATCACTTTGCCATACAGATGAACCATATAGGTCAGCTTTCTCTTCACACAAGCAGACAGGAAGCACCCTGATTTTGATATGAATTATCTACTTCTACTGACCCTGGGTTATGAACCATAAAGGTCAGCTTTCTCTTCACACAAGCAGACAGGAAGCACCCTGATTTGATAGGAATTATTTGCTTCTACTGATCCTGGGTTTTGGTATACGCTTGCAAAATAATGCATTTGTGCCAAAAGTTTGATCAGAAAAGGCAGTTCAAGTTCAATATGTTCTTCGTCTGCCATAGGTTTTATGTAAATCAATGATGTTCACGAAAACAAATCACAAAATATGAGGCAAAATGGAATTCTCGACAAGTTCAGTTCAGTTAGATTTCACTGAATCTAAGGACGATTCACCAAAAGATCACTCCATCATCCGTACAAGGAACTTCCATGCAATGTCGCTCGGGATGATCCGAGGTGGAGAGATGCGGATTACTTGGAGAGATCTGTCTCTACGAGACTATGAAACGCGCCAAAACAACCGAAACAGCACGTCGATTCGCACCCAGTAACCGATTTCCAGGCCAATTGACCAGATCGAACTAGAAGGCGCGCTCGCTAAACTACGAAGGACTACAAGATACAGTATAACCTTGCACGCAACAGAACGGAAAAGCAAGCAAAGGGCGTGGCAGCTCACCTGCTTGTTGTAGATGTTGAAGTAGATGTTGAAGAGGTACCAGAGCCCGAAGAAGACGCCGAGCTGGAGCGTCTTGGCGAGCGCCGTTCCGCCCTCCTCCCCGGCCTCCTCGCCGGCCGACGCCTTCCCCGCGGCCGCGGCGGCCACGAGGCAGTCGCTCCTCTTCTCCTGCTCAGGCGACGCCGGCACGAGCCCGAAGCGGCCGAGCCCGGCCGCAGCCACGAGGCCCGCGCGGGGCGCAGCGGCGGAGAGGCGGAGGGCCGCGCGGGAGGCCGGGAGGCGGGCGGACCCGGGGCTAGGGCTCTTGAGAATGGGCCGCGCGGCGCATGGCCGGAGGAGCCCGATGGCCGCCGCGCTCTGCATTGCGGCGGGGGCGGAGTGTTCCGGGCAGACGGGGGGCGCCTCTGGAGCCTCGGCCGCGCGGGGGTGGCGGGCGGAGGCCTCGAGGCCGAGGCTGCGGCTGCGGCGGCGGCGGCGGAGGGCACGAGGAGGGAGGCGGGGTGGTGCGGTCTGGTGAGATGAGAGAGAGTGGGTTGGTGGGCGAATGGTTTTAAGGAGCGGCGGCCCGAGGCCGGGCCGAGCTGGCACCGGCGGGGAGGAGCGTCTGCAAGAGTGACAGGCGGGCCCGGGACGATTGACCGGCTGCGGGGTGGAGCCGGTGCACGGTGCGCCGGGGCGGACGGCCGTGGGGCGAGGGTGCGCGGGGCCCGGGCGCGGGTGAGCCGCCGCGCGATACGGTGGAGGGGTTGTTGGGTGGAACCTGCCCAGCGAGGGCGCCGAGGGGCGGGTGGGTCCCGGTCGCGGGAAAAACCTGGGCTGGTGGGCCCACAGTAGGCGGGGCGGGATCTGCGAGAGCGAGACCGCCGCGCCAGCTCACCGCGCGTCTTCTTCTGGGTCCTGGGGCGGACGGACTGCCAGTTGCTCCGGACCTCAGCTTTGGTTACAGGTTTTATTTTTAACTTCGTGAAAAACAAACACCATTTCGTGGCTCATTCGGTTCACAGAATTTTCAAATCAAAGGAATGGACAATGTAAGGAATTGGGGATGTCCTCTCCGTCCCAATTCCTCGGAATTTTTCATGTGGTCACGCCTAATGCTAGGAATCTTTGGCCAGTATCCGGAGAAAATGCTGAGGAATTTAGAGGGTGCTTGGATCCAAAAGACTTATTTAGGCTAACTAAAAATAGTTTTTTTAAAAGACTAAAGTTCCAAGCATCCTTGACTAAAGAGTGCCTAAAACTAGTCTTGAAATTAAAAAAATTTAGTCAGGGGTACCTCTACTAAAATGTGGATTAGTCATCTCTCTCCTCATTTAAGTCCTCATCTTTAACACAGACGAGTTCTGAATTGTAGGTTTGGAGGACAATAAATGCTCATTAACTTGATTTTAGTCTCTTTAGTATTTGAATCCAAGCGTGGATGAGGCTAGCAAGTTTTAGTCCCATTATTTTTAGTCATGGGACTAAAATGTATCCAAGCACCCTCTTAGTACCTCCATTCCTATCAAAAGACAACACATGGCGCCTTGAGATTCGCGTTCTGAATCTAGCGGCCAGGAGGGGGAGGGGGGGCCTGGCTGACGGTTGCCAGCTAACATTTTTCGTATTTTTGTATGATAGTACATTTTTCCTGGGATGATAAACAAAAGCGGAACCTGATTGTTTCTCACTCCCCAATTTCTGTCAAATGCAATTCGAAGTTAGTGCCTTCAAATGTCAAAGATTGTACAAAAGAATTTTTGAAGCATGACTGTTGGATCAGATTACTGCATAGCAGAGCACACTTTTATTAAAATTTATACTTCCTCCATCTCTAGAGTAGAAAAAGCTCTTATATTATGGGGCGGAGGGAGTAGATTTCTAGTGTGTGTCATTCATAACAGCAATTGATTGTTGTGTACTCCATAGCAGCAGTTGATTGTTGTGCCTCTATCAATGCTCTTTACTTCATTTGGACCCTTTCATGTGTTTGGGTTTTAAATAATTAAATTTGTGAACTTTAAATTTATGATATTCGTGAATTGTGTGAACCTTCATGATCAAGTTTAGATTTAGGGCCTGTTTGGTTTGCTCGCGAGAAAGTTGCCGGTTTGCTCGCGAGAAAGTTGCCGAAGTCAGGCAGTATCGAGTCAGGCTCTTAGTATGTGTGCAAATATGTAGTTGAAATTTAATACTTAAACTAAAACTTAGAAGAATTGGCAAAGAAAATATTTTAGCGAGTTATACATTTAGGAGTTCAACTAGGAACCTTTTTTTATTAACTCCTTAAATGTAAGGAGTTTTAAGGAGTCAAGGTTTGAGAAGCCGTTTGAGGGGGCTAAATTTCAGGGGATCGGCCAGAGATGCTATAAGCGATGCAAACAAACATCGGATGTCCAGTTCAAGCCTAGAGACTAGATACAAAAGGACATAATCGTACATGCCAAAACATCCAGATTCCTAATGCAATTCTCAGACTTTAAGTTCAAAACATTTGCTCATATACTAGTTAACAGGAAAAAAAATGGTGCCTTGAGTGGTGGCCACTGTTTTATTCTTTCCGCCGACGATACTCCCGAGTCGATGCAGAGCTTGGTGAACTTGCTGCATGGGAAACCAGCCATGGATGCATTGGAGGTCGCGGTAAGTCTGCAAGCCAACCTGCAGTGCAGGGTAAGGGTCAGTTTTCAGAGTGAAGTATGATTGCCGTACGTGCAAACGGAATGAAAGAATTAGCCACTCAAGTAAAGGCATAAGGATGCAGCTAGCTGTCCCTGGCGTTTGCTAGTGCAGTTGATCCACGGTTATGGCAGAGAATTTTTTGATAAAATAACAAAGGAAAGAGCATGTTGGAAATTCTGGTGGAGTGCAGAAGCCATAATAAGAAGCATCAAGACAAGAAATTTCTGTTTGCACGAGCGAGGGAACCTGGCTTATATACATGGCGGTGACGGTTGCTATATGACTGTCCCTCTAGGAATTAAGGCGTCCTTGATCACAGTGACAATGCCACTTTTGATGAAGTATCCATCACTCTCCCTTGAAGCTTCTTGGATATCATCAACATTGATTATCTGTTAAAGCAGCATACCATTTAGGATCTGACATTACTTACCACAATAAAAATGGCATAATATTCTTTTTCAGTACTGCCTCCGATCCATATTACTTCTCACTCACTTGGTACAACTTTGTACTAAAGTTTTACTAAGTGAGCGACAAGTGATATGGATTGGAGGGAGTAGTAAAGTAAAGAGTTTTTTAAGTAAGCATACGGTTTGCCTGAGAAATATTGCCGCAGAATAATGCATTAGTATTTGGTAACATAAAGAGGATTGAAATTAGTGTTTCAGGGCACATTCTTGCAAACATCCTATCATTAACAAGAAGATGATAATGACCAAGAAAAATCTATGAGTCTATTTATGTTCAGATAGAACCTCCTCTTGTTTTCACCCCAGAGTAACGAGTAGTTGAACAGAGCATACATGAAAATACGGGTTGACTGGCAGGAGGTAGAGATGTATATGAAGTACCTTCACATTTTCTCCTATTCGAGCATTTTTGTCGATTATTGCTTTTCTGATGTGCGCATTTTTTCCAATACCGATGGGAATGCCGCCACTTTCAGAGAGGACTTTCTTGTCATTTTCCGTCTGCACAAAAAAAATCACTATATTCTCACGATGCTTTCGTGGCGCTATTAGCACAGTTCTGTTTGATTATATTTCACCTCATAATAGTCTGCACCCATTAGCAGGGAATCCTCTATTACTGCGCCTTCCGATATGCACGAGCGTAGTCCAACAACAGAATGGTTGATTGTACAATGCTAGCCAAAAGGAGGAAAATAAATACAAGATAGTGAATTTTAGAAAGCCCATGTACCGAAGCATGAGAAACTAGACTTGAGGGAGGACAAGATATCCGATGGATAACATATCAGGTATTAAGGTCCTAAACATGTCGTGACCTAGAGTCTCAAGGGAAAAAGCAGCTCACATTAATGACGCAACCTTCACCGATAACACTGTCTGTCACATCAGCGTTAAGAACCTTCGAAGGAGGCAAGTATCGAGACTGTGTATAAATTGGGGCAGAACGGTCATAGAAACTGCAAACAAGTTTTTACCAGAAGTGAGTAATAGGTAGTGAATCGAGCAAAATGCCCCTCCTAACTTTTTTCAACTGTAGAATATCTACCTAAAATCTGGTACTGGCTTCTTGGTTATTCCCAAGTTTGCATTGTAAAATGCCTCAATAGTCCCAATATCTTCCCAGTAACCATCATATAGGTAAGCTTGCACCTGTCACAGAAATAGCAGCCTAAGCAAACAAAATATACGGAATATGAACACTGGAAACAAATTGAAGTAACTACAAAGTCGATAAGTAAGTTCTCTAAAAAGATCATGAAATCTAAATTCTTGATGGACAAATATTTAAGTTCATAAACCAATGCTTTCACTTTTACTACAAAATATGAAGGAGTTTCACCTTGTTTCAGAAGATAAAAGTTACAGCAGTGAAAATAATAAGAATAACATGCACTACAAGCTTCAAGAGCATAGCGTACCCTCATTCCAATTTCTGTTGCACCAGGAATAACCTCACTTCCAAAGTCATTTGCTGAAGGAAAATTGTCACGAAGAAGCCGAAGCATCGCATCTTTGCTAAAAACATAGATTCCCATGCTAGCAATATAAGGTAATTCCTTGGCCCTCTCAGAATCAAGGCCCAGTATGGTGGTGTCAACCTGCAAGATTACGGCATGTCAACTGAAAAAACTAACTGCACAAGCATATATACTTTCGGCTCCTTAAGGCGTATCTATGTTTTAAATTAGATACAGAATATGCTACTTAGCTGCATACCATCATTGCCTTCAACTTCTCTCCTTTTGGTTTTTCTGAAAACTCAACAATTCTCCCTTCATCGTCAATTTTCATCAGGCCAAATGCAGTTGCGCGCTCCTCATCCATTGGCAGGGCAGCCACAGTAATATCAGCATCTGTTTCTCTGTGTGCTTGAATGAATTTTTGGTAGTCCATACGGTACAGGTGATCTCCAGCCAGAATAAGGAACTCCATAACATTATGTTCCTCAAACAGCCATAAGTACTGCCGCACGGCATCCGCGGTACCCTGATTTGGGAAAAGGCAAGAGAATAAAAACTCGATGGTTCAAGACTATATTAAAAAGAACATAACATGTCAGGCCTCAGGGGATAACATAAGGGTGTTTGCAGCATCTATTGTTATGCATCATTGTGAACTTGATTTTTTTTATTCCAAGGAAACTGCAGGACCCTCCAAGTTCATGAACACTCCTAAACGATTTGTCTGAATGTTTCTACAAGATAAATTCAACTTATTGAATGTTAACTGTCCCCTGGGACAGAAGTACAACAGGGTGTAAACTGTGAATAACGCATGAATTTCTTTTCATTAACTGATATGTTTTTTTTGCGGGGTCATTAACTGATATGTTGATATAAAAAAAATCTCCGCTGCTCTTCTTCTACTCTATGAAATTTAACAACATACCACAATTTATTTTTATGCATTTTTGCAACTACATTTACTTCTTATTTGAAGTTTAAAATTCTTGACCTGCTTGGTACAAAATTTGAGCCCTTACATGAACACATAGTAATAGTTCGAGATTGATACTCTAGATGGAAGATGAATCAACCAAGGTACCTGAAACCAGTTAGGATTCTCCGGGCTCTGCTGCGCAGCGAGAACTTCGACAAAGCCATCATTCTTGTATCCACCAATGTTGTTCCCGTAGGCCCTCGAGAGGTGGCGGTTGAGCGACGCAGAGTTGAACTGCGTCAGCACATAGATCTTGGACACATTGCTGTTGAGGCAGTTGCTGACCGGGATATCAATGAGCCTGTAGTTAGCACCCAGCGGCACCGCAGGCTTGGCCCTCTTCTTGGTCAGTGGGTACAGCCTTGTCCCGGCGCCACCACCGAGGATAATCCCAAGAACACTCTGCGGCGATGGATGGATCACATCAGTTGAATGTGATGCGAAAAAATTATGTCAAAACATTCCAAATATTAACCGGATGAACTGCTGTCTCAGGTTTATGTACTTCTATCACATAATAATTTGGTAAATTATAAAATGCAAATGGTTAGCAGTACAGTCTTCAGGACTTGAACCAGTTTATATAAACGTTTTTAATTGAAGGCATGGAGTAAATAATTCTACGCCTTCCCCCATTTCATGGATCATCGTGAAATCAACGGAAAGGCGCGAGAAAACGAACCCCATCTGCTCATCCAAACGCGCCAAGTATGGAGTAGTAGATAAAATAAGGGAGCCGCATCGAAACCCCAACTCGGAGTCTGCGTGCGCACCGAACCTTTTTCCCGCGTAATAATCACGAAAGGGACGGCTAAAAGTCGCATAATAAAGTGCGGAGGAAGGTAAATGTCAAAAAGGAAAAATTGTGGAGGAAGGTGATCGGCGGGATCGCGCATTACCGTGCTGGCGTCCGGATCGAGGCACGTCTGGGAGTTGCGCGAGTCCGAGACGGCCCGGGGCGAGAACATGGGCCGCGGCCTCGCCGTCACCGCCCGCACACGCCGCCCGCCGGCCGCGCGGCGAGGAGAGAATGCGGCGGGTGCTGGCGCCGTGATCGGTGGCCCGTACGTGGCGGCTGTCGCGCCCATCGCCGTCGCCATCGCCATCGGCGGCAGAGTGTGACGGGTCGAGGCGGTGGCAGCGACGGCCGAGAGAGACCGAGGGAGTGAGGTGGGGCTGGCGGCAGGACAGGCGCGCACACACGTAGTACTCCCTTTCAGCGGCTGCGAGAGTTTTTAGCTTCGTTTTTCCGCTTTGTTCCCGTGTCTGTGTGTGCAGCTCAGGGCATGGCTTGTTCTGCATTTATGGTTGCGTTGTCCATGTGCCGTGATGGCGTGTGCGGGCGAGATGAAGCTCGGACCAACGGCTCTGCTTGCGCACGCGTGTCCATATTTCACGTTTTCTTTTTGACAGGAATATTCTGCAGTGAGCATCTCTCTCAGGGCAACTCTGTTTTTTTTTTTGAGGTTCAGGCCAACTCTGATGTTCACAGGGTGTGTGCTTACAACCCCTAGAATCGAAATTAGCATTGGGAAACAAAAAATCGTTATTTTTTTCTCAATGTGCAAAAGGTATGCGGTGGCTGGTGGCGAGGGCGGCACTGGACCGCGTTGAAGAGTGACCGCTCGAGATGTTGTGCGTACTCCTCTGTCCGCGCGGCCGCTGATGCTCCTCATTGTTGTCAGAGATGGCCACCTCCTTGCCCGTGGGCCCGGACGAAGTGGAGGACGTTGACGCCCCGGAGAGCATGGGCAATGGCGCCACGATCCGGACGACCCTGGGGATCCACCTGCCGACGCTGAGAACCAGTTGAATCTGTTGTCGGTCTTGCCCATCTTTTCGGTGTGTGGACAAGAGAAGAGGAGGGGCGAGAAGAGAAGAGACTGTGGTGTGTGTAGCGAAGATGGGGTTTGCTGGCGAGGCCATCCTGCTTAAATAGCCGGGCCAGGTGCACCAGCGCTGCTTCAATGTGGGCGCAGTGGGCAGAGTAGGCTTCTCAGTCACCACATTTGCATTGAAAAAGCGTTAATCAGTCGTCCGGTCACAACGGTATGACCGGCATGAATGCATGTAGGCAGTCGTCGAGTCGTGTCCTCCCTAAGCAGCGACAAATGTGCACGAGGCCTTTGGAGCGGAACACGCATTGAGGGTTTTGGGTTGGACCGCATTGTCAGAGTCCTACGTTGCAGACGTCCGGACTCCCTCAACCCCTAGATGTTTGCAAATTCGGATGTGTGGATTGGTCCGCGGATGTTTATTGCATAGCGTTGGATGGCACAAAGTGTGTGAACCCCGTTGTGCGGACGTTTAGCAAGGTTTCGAGGTACTGCATTGGAGATGCCTTAATGATGGAGGCGATTTCTAAGAATCGGCTTTTCGTGCAAATCATTGATCCCAAACAAGGCAAACTCATGGGTATATACAATGAACCACTATGCATGTTGTGTTGGAAATATGCCCTAGAGGCAATAATAAATTGATTATTATCATATTTCCCATTCATGAGAAATGTTTATTACTCATGCTAGAATTGTATTGACTGAAACTTAAATACATGTGTGAATACATAAACTACACCGTGTCCCTAGTATGCGTCTACTAGACTAGCTCATTGATCAAAGATGGTTAGGGTTTCCTAACCATAGACATGAGTTATCATTTGATAATGGGATCACATCATTAGGAGAATGATGTGATGGATTAGACCCAACCGTAAGCTTAGCATCATATTGTTTAAGTTATTTGCTATAGCTTTCTTCATGTCAAGTATCCGTTCCTTCGACCATGAGATCATGCAAATCCCGGATACCGGAGGAATACCTTGTGTGCTATCAAACGTCACTTCGTAACTGTGTGACCATAAAGATGCTCTACATGTATTTCCGAAGGTGTCTGTTGGGTTGGCATGGACCAAGACTGGGATTTGTCACTTTGTGTGATGGAGAGATATCTCTAGGCCCTCTCGGTAACACAACATCGTAAAGAGCTTGCAAGCAATGTGCCTAATGAGTTAGTCACGGGACCTTGTGTTATGGAACGAGTAAAGAGACTTACCGGTAACGAGATTGAACTAGGTATGGAGATATCGACGATCGAATCTTGGGCAAGTAACATATCACCGGACAAAGGGAATTGCATACGGGGTTGACTGAATCCTTGACATCGTGGTTCAACCGATAAAGATCTTCGTGGGATATGTAGGAACCAATATGGGCATCTAGGTCCCGCTATTGGTTATTGATCGGAGATGTGTCTCAATCATCTCTACATGATTCTCGAACCCGTAGGGTCCGCACGCTTAACGTTTGATGACGCTAGAGTAGTATTGGGATATGTGCATTGTAACTGAATGTTGTTCGGAGTCCTGAATGAGACCCCCGACATCACGAGGAGCTTCGAAATGGTCCAGAGGTAAAGATTCATATATAGGAAGTCTTGTTTTTGTTGACGAAAGGGTTCGGGGGTCCACCTGCCCCGGGGGCCCACATGGGTTGTAGGGGGTGCGCCATGGCCTACATGGGCCAGGGGCACTGCTACTTCTTGAGCTTGCGTTGGTTTTTTCCTTGAAGAGGAAAGGGTGATGCAGCAAAGTAGAGATAAGTATTTCCCTCAGTTAGAGAACCAATGTATCAATCCAGTAGGAGACAACGCACAAATCACCAATACCTGCACAAACAATCAAACAACTTGCACCCAACGCAATAAAGGGGTTGCCAATCCCTTCACGGTCACTTGAAAAAGTGAGATCTGATAGAGATAGATGAAACTAAACAAAATATAAAGTAAATATTTTTGGGGTTTTAGAGTTTATAGACCGAAAAGTAAAAGATTGCAAAAATAGTAGATCGGAAACTTATATGATGGAAAATAGACCCGGGGGGCATAGGTTTCACTAGAGGCTTCTCTCAAGATAGCAAATAACACGGTGGGTGAACAAATTACTGTCGAGCAATTGATAGAAAAGCACAAAGTTATGGCGATATCTAAGGCAATGATTATGAAAATATAGGCATCACATCCATGTCAACTAGACCGAAACGATTCTGCATCTACTACTATTACTCCACACATCGACGGACTAATGCCTGCATCTAGAGTATCAAGTTCATGAAGAACGGAGTAACGCATTAAGTAAGATGACATGATGTAGAGGAATAAACTCAAGCAACATATGATGTAAACCCCATCTTTTTATCCTCGATGGCAACAATACAATACGTGCCTTGCCGCCTGATAATCCCCAAGTGCAAGGAATCATCGTAGCAATTTCCAAAGGTGGAAGTGATAAGTATGGAGTGTCGAACCCACAAGGTGCTAAAGGTAAGATCAACATTCTCTCAAGTCCTATCTGGCAGTGATACAACGACTCTACGTACACTGAACATTTGCTTCCATCTAGAAACGAGAAATAAAACTACGTTGCGGGTATGAAGAGGTTAACTTTGCATGATATCGGAGAACTAAAATATAAAAGTAGATGATGTTAACTATAAGTTAGAATATATTACTACATATTATAAATAATGAGTGTGGAATAATGATGGATCGGTGTGTGGAATTATCCAAGGCAATTGTTAACAGGATCCATAGTCAAAAAAAATTGTTAACAAGATTGGTGGTCGTCATTGCAATTTTATATGAGGGAGAGGCATAAGCTAACATACTTTCTCTTCTTGGATCATATGCACTTATGATTGGAACTCTAGCAAGCATCCGCAACTACTAAAAATCATGAAGGTAAAACCCAACCATGGCATTAAAGCATCAAGTCCCCTTTATCCCATACGCAACAACCCCCTTACTCGAGTTTAACCTTCTGACACTCTAGCAACCCACTATAAGCGAATCATGAACGTATTCCAACACCCTACAACGGGAATCCTTCACGTGTGCGTGGCACGGAAGGCACCATAGGACAACACCAAAATAAAACATACAACTCATATCAATCTAGATCATCAATCAACCCAAAGACAAAAGAAATCTACTCAAAACATCATAGGATGGCAACACATCATTGGATCATAATATGTGGCATAAAGCACCATGTTCAAGTAGGGGATTACGGCGGGGTGCGGGAGAGTGGACCGCGTAAAAGAGATGAGGATGGTGATGTCGATGAAGATGATCACCGCGGCGATGGTTCCCACGATGGCACTCCGGTGCCACCAAGAGAGATGGGGAGAGGTTCTCCCCCTTGTGCTTCCTTCTCCACGCCCCCTAGATGGGGAGAGGTTCTCCCTCTGGTTCTTGGCCTCCAAGGCGACGATGGCCCCCTCCGAGATCCTCCTCATGGCCTCCGGTGATGATGGCCCCCTCCGGCACGGTGCCAGAGAGGGCCTAGATTAGTTTTTCGTGGCTACAGAGGCTTACGACAGCGGAACTCCCGATCTCTCTTCTGTTCTGGGGTTTTTAGGATTTATAGGAAGGCTTGGCGTCGGTTTCACGTCAGGGGGCCCCATGGGGTGATCACAAGGTCGAGGGGCGCGCCCTAGTGGGGCGCCCCCACCATTGTGGTGGCCCCGAGACTCCTCTTTCGAATCTTTTTCTTCTAGTATTTTTCATATTTTCCATAAAAATTATCCATTAATTTTCAACCCGTTCCGAGGACTTTTATTTCTGCACAGAAATAACACCACGGTAATTCTGCTGAAAACAGCGTCAGTCCGGGTTAGTTCTAATAAAATCATACCAAAATCATATGAAATTGTTGTAAACATGGCATGAATACTTCATAAATTATAGATACGTCAGAGACATATCAACATCCCCAAGCTTAATTCTACTCGTCCTCGAGTAGGTAAATGATAAAAGAAATAATTTATGAAGTGTGAATGCCATCAAGTGCACGAGTTTGATCAATGAAAGTTCCAAGCACTTTTTCTAGCACTATTCTTTATCATAAACAGTAGCTCATCTTCATAAAACTTCTCATGATCAGGTAACAAGCTATCCATAAATTAAAGTATATACCATAAACTTTCTTGAAAACTAACAAACCATGTTCTTAGTCATCAAACAATTGCAATTCATCTTATTTTCAGGAAGGGTCTATGTAAGAGCTTTGATTTAGCAAATCCCACATACTCAACTATCATATAGTCTTCCACAATTGCTAACACTAACGCGAAATTTATGGGTACAAAGTTTCAATCGGACACAAAGAAAGATAGGGGCTTATAGTTTTGCCTCCCAACCTTTTACCTCAAGGGTAATGTCAACAATAATACTTTATGAAAACCTACACCCGAGTAGATATATATATCTGGATTTCTCCAACACATAGTGCTTGCCAAAGGAAAAAGTGTAAAAAGGAAAGGTGATGATCACCATGACTCTTGTATAGGGGTAGAAGATAAAAGTAAAAGATAGGCCCTTCGTAGAGGGAAGCAGAGGTTGTCATGCGCTTTTATGGTTGGATGCACAAGCACAATAATAATTTATGAAGTGTAAATGATAAAAGATAGGCTCGTGTAAAAGGACCTTGACGGTGAAGGAAATATGCCCTAGAGGCAATAATAAAAGTTATTATTTATTTCCTTATATCATGATAAATGTTTATTATTCATGCTAGAATTGTATTAACTGGAAACATAATACATGTGTGAATACATAGACAAACAGAGTGTCACTAGTATGCCTCTACTTGACTAGCTCGTTGATCAAAGATGGTTATGTTTCCTAGCCATAGACATGAGTTGTCATTTGATTAATGGGATCACATCATTAGGAGAATGATGTGATTGACTTGACCCATTTCGTTAGCTTAGCACTTGATCGTTTAGTTTGTTGTTATTGCTTTCTTCATAACTTATACATGTTCCTATGACTATGAGATTATGCAACTCCCGTTTACCGGAGGAACACTTTGTGTGCTACCAAATGTCACAACGTAACTGGGTGATTATAAAGGTGCTCTATAGGTGTCTCCAAAGGTACTTGTTGGGTTGGCGTATTTCAAGATTAGGATTTGTCACTCCGATTGTCGGAGAGGTATCTCTGGGCCCTCTCGATAATGCACATCACTCAAGCATTGCAAGCATCGCAACTAATAAGTTAGTTGCGGGATGATGTATTACGGAATGAGTAAAGAGACTTGCCGGTAACGAGATTGAACTAGGTATTGAGATACCGACGATCGAATCTCGGGCAAGTAACATACCGATGACAAAGGGAACAACGTATGTTGTTATGCGGTCTGACCGATAAAGATCTTCGTAGAATATGTAGGAGCCAATATGAGCATCCAGGTTCCGCTATTGGTTATTGACCGGAGGCGTGTCTCGGTCATGTCTACATAGTTCTCGAACCCGTAGGGTCCGCACGCTTAAAGTTCGGTGACGATCGTAATTAGGGTTTTTGTGTTTTGATGTACCTAAGGTTGTTCGGAGTCCCGGATGTGATTACGGACATGACGAGGAGTCTCGAAATGGTCGAGACATAAAGATTGATATATTGGAAGCCTATATTTGGATATCGGAAACGTTCCGGGTGAAATCGGGATTTTACCGGAGTACCGGGGGGTTACCGGAACCCCCCCCCCCCCGGAGGTTAATGGGCCTACATGGGCCCTAAGGGAGAAGAGGAGGGACGGCCAGGGCAGGCCGCGCCCCCCTCCCCCCTAGTCCGAATAGGACAAGGAAGGGGGGGCGACGCCCCCCTTTCCTCTTTCCCCCTTCCCCTTTCCTTCTCCAACAAGGCAAGAGGGGGGAGTCCTACTCCCGATGGGAGTAGGACTCCTCCAGGCGCACCCCTAGGGCCGGCCGCACCTCCCTCTCTCCCTCCTTTATATACGGGGGCAAGGGGGCACCCCATGACACACAAGTTGATCTTCGTGATTGTTCCTTAGCCGTGTGCGGTGCCCCCTTCCACCATATTCCACCTCGGTCATATCATAGCGGTGCTTAGGCGAAGCCCTGCAGCGGTAGAACATCATCACCGTCATCACGCCGTTGTGCTAACGAAACTCTCCCTCAACACTCGGCTGGATCGGAGCTCGAGGGACGTCACCGAGTTAAACGTGTGCAGAACTCAGAGGTGTCGTACGTTCGGTACTTGGATCGGTCGGATCAGGAAGACGTACGACTACTTCCTCTACGTTGTGTCAACGCTTCCATTGCCGGTCTACGAGGGTACATAGACAACACTCTCCCCTCTCGTTGCTATGCATCACCATGATCTTGCGTGTGCGTAGGAATTTTTTTTGAAATTACTACGTTCCCTAACAGTGGCATCCGAGCCAGGTTTTATGCATTTATGTTATGCACGAGTGGAACACAAGTGAGTTGTGGGCGATATAAGTCATACTACTTACCAGCATGTCATACTTTGGTTCGGCGGTATTGTTGGATGAAGTGGCCCGGACCGACATTACGCGTACGCTTACGCGAGACTGGTTCTACCGACGTGCTTTGCACACAGGTGGCTGGCGGGTGTCAGTTTCTCCAACTTTAGTTGAACCGAGTGTGGCTACGCCCGGTCCTTGCGAAGGTTAAAACAACACCAACTTGACAAACTATCGTTGTCGTTTTGATGCGTAGGTAAGAACGGTTCTTGCTAAACCCGCAGCAGCCATGTAAAACTTGCAACAACAAAGTAGAGGACGTCTAACTTGTTTTTGCAGGGCATGTTGTGATGTGATATGGTCAAGACATGATGCTAAATTTTATTGTATGAGATGATCATGTTTTGTAACCGAGTTATCGGCAACTGGCAGGAGCCATATGGTTGTCGCTTTATTGTATGCAATGCAATCGTGCTGTAATGCTTTACTTTATCACTAAGCGGTAGCGATAGTCGTGGAAGCATAAGATTGGCGAGACGACAACGATGCTACGATGGAGATCAAGGTGTCGCGCCGGTGACGATGGTGATCATGACGGTACTTCGGAGATGGAGATCACAAGTACGAGATGATGATGGCCATATCATATCACTTATATTGATTGCATGTGATGTTTATCTTTTATGCATCTTATCTTGCTTTGATTGACAGTAGCATTATAAGATGATCCCTTACTAAATTATCAAAGTAAGTGTTCTCCCTGAGTATGCACCGCTGCGAAAGTTCTTCGTGCTGAGACACCACGTGATGATCGGGTGTGATAGGCTCTACGTTCAAATACAACGGGTGCAAAACAGTTGCACACGCGGAATACTCAGGTTAAAACTTGACGAGCCTAGCATATAACAGATATGGCCTCGGAACACGGAGACCGAAAGGTCGAGCGTGAATCATATAGTAGATATGATCAACATAGTGATGTTCACCATTTATACTACTCCATCTCACATGATGATCGGACATGGTTTAGTTGATTTGGATCACGTGATCACTTAGAGGATTAGAGGGATATCTTTCTAAGTGGGAGTTCTTAAGTAATATGATTAATTGAACTTAAATTTATCATGAACTTAGTACTTGACAGTATCTTGCTTGTTTATGTTTGATCGTACTGCTTGTTTATGTTTGATCGTAGACAGATGGCCCGTGCTGTTGTTCCGTTGAATTTTAATGCGTTCCTTGAGAAAGCAAAGTTGAAAATGATGGTAGCAATTACACGGACTGGGTCCGTAACTTGAGGATTATCCTCATTGCTGCACAGAAGAATTATGTCCTGGAAGCACCGCTAAGTGCCAAGCCTGCTGCAGGAGCAACACCAGATGTTATGAACGTCTGGCAGAGCAAAGCTGATGACTACTCGATAGTTCAGTGTGCCATGCTTTACGGCTTAGAACCGGGTCTTCAACGACGTTTTGAACGTCATGGAGCATATGGGATGTTTCAGGAGTTGAAGTTAATATTTCAAGCAAATGCCCGAACTGAGAGATATGAAGTCTCCAATAAGTTCTATAGCTACAAGATGGAGGAGAATAGTTCTGTCAGTGAACATATACTCAAAATGTCTGGGTATCATAATCACTTGACTCAACTGGGAGTTAATCTTCCTGTTGATAGTGTCATTGACAGAGTTCTTCAATCACTGCCACCAAGCTACAAAAGCTTCGTGATGAAATATAATATGCAAGGGATGAATAAGACTATTCCCGAGCTCTTCGCGATGCTAAAAGCCGCGGAGGTAGAAATCAAGAAGGAGCATCAAGTGTTGATGGTCAATAAGACCACCAGTTTCAAGAAAAAGGGCAAAGGGAAGAAGAAGGGGAACTTCAAGAAGAACAACAAACAAGTTGCTGCTCAGGAGAAGAAACCCAAGTCTGGACCTAAGCCTGAGACTGAGTGCTTCTACTGCAAGCAAACTGGTCACTAGAAGTGGAACTGCCCTGAGTATTTGGCGGATAAGAAGGATGTCAAAGTGAACAAAGGTATATGTGATATACATGTTATTGATGTGTACCTTACTAATGCTCGCAGTAGCACCTGGGTATTTGATACTGGTTCTGTTGCTAACATTTGCAACTCGAAACAGGGGCTACAGATTAAGCGAAGATTGGCTAAGGACGAGGTGACGATGCGCGTGGGAAATGGTTCCAAAGTCGATGTGATCGCGGTCGACATGCTACCTCTACATCTACCTTTGGGATTAGTATTAGACCTGAATAATTGTTATTTGGTGCCAGCATTGAGCATGAACATTATATCTGGATCTTGTTTGATGCGAGACGGTTATTCATTTAAATCAGAGAATAATGGTTGTTCTATTTATATGAGTAATATCTTTTATGGTCATGCACCCTTGAAGAGTGGTCTATTTTTGATGAATCTCGATAGTAGTGATACACATATTCATAATGTTGAAACCAAAAGATGCAAAGTTGATAATGATAGTGCAACTTATTTGTGGCACTGCCGTTTAGGTCATATCGGTGTAAAGCGCATGAAGAAACTCCATACTGATGGACTTTTGGAACCACTTGATTACGAATCACTTGGTACTTGCGAACCGTGCCTCATGGGCAAGATGACTAAAACACCGTTCTCCGGTACTATGGAGAGAGCAAGAGATTTGTTGGAAATCATACATACAGATGTATGTGGTCCAATGAATCTTGAGGCCCATGGCGGATATCGTTATTTTCTCACCTTCACAGATGATTTAAGCAGATATGGGTATATCTACTTAATGAAGCATAAGTCTGAAACATTTGAAAAGTTCAAAGAATTTCAGAGTGAAGTTGAAAATCATCGTAACAAGAAAATAAAGTTTCTACGATCTGATCGTGGAGGAGAATATTTGAGTTGCGAGTTTGGTCTACATTTGAAACAAAGCGGAATAGTTTCGCAACTCACGCCACCCGGAACACCACAGCGTAATGGTGTGTCCGAACGTCGTAATCGTGCTTTACTAGATATGGTGCGATCTATGATGTCTCTTATAGATTTACCGCTATCGTTTTGGGGTTATGCTTTAGAGATGGCCGCATTCATGTTAAATAGGGCACCATCAAAATCTGTTGAGACGACGCCTTATGAACTGTGGTTTGGCAAGAAACCAAAGTTGTCATTTCTGAAAGTTTGGGGCTGCGATGCTTATGTGAAAAAGCTTCAACCTGATATGCTCGAACCCAAATCGGAGAAGTGTGTCTTCATAGGATACCCAAAGGAGACTGTTGGGTACACCTTCTATCACAGATCCAAAGGCAAAACTTTTGTTGCTAAATTCGGAGTTTTTCTAGAGAAGGAGTTTCTCTCGAAAGAAGTGAGTGGGGGGAAAGTAGAACTAGATGAGGTAACTGTACCAGCTCCCTTATTGGAAAATAGTACATCACAGAAACCAGTTTCTGTGACACCTATACCAATTAGTGAGGAAGCTAATGATAATGATCATGAAACTTCAGATCAAGTTACTACCGAACCTCGTAGATCAACTAGAGTAAGATCCGCACCAGAGTGGTACGGTAATCCTGTTCTGGAAGTCATGCTACTAGATCATGATGAACCTACGAACTATGAAGAAGCGATGGTGAGCCCAGATTCCGCAAAATGGCTAGAAGCCATGAAATCTGAGATGGGATCCATGTATGAGAACAAAGTGTGGACTTTGGTTGACTTGCCCGTTGATCGGCAAGCAATTGAGAATAGATGGTTCTTCAAGAAGAAGACTGACGCTGACGGTAATGTTACTGTCTACAAAGCTCGACTTGTTGCGAAAGGTTTTCGACAAGTTCAAGGGATTGACTACGATGAGACCTTCTCACCCGTAGCGATGCTTAAGTCTGTCCGAATCATGTTAGCGATTGCCGCATTTTATGATTATGAAATTTGGCACATGGATGTCAAAACTGCATTCCTGTATGGATTTCTGGAAGAAGAGTTGTATATGATGAAACCAGAAGGTTTTGTCGATCCAAAGGGAGCTAACAAAGTGTGCAAGCTCCAGCGATCCATTTATGGACTGGTGCAAGCTTCTCGGAGTAGGAATAAATGCTTTGATAGTGTGATCAAAGCATTTGGTTTTGTACAGAATTTTGGAGAAGCCTGTATTTACAAGAAAGTGAGTGGGAGCTCTGTAGCATTTCTGATATTATATGTGGATGACATATTATTGATTGGAAATGATATAGAATTTCTGGATAGCATAAAGGGATACTTGAATAAGAGTTTTTCAATGAAAGACCTCGGTGAAGCTGCATACATATTCGGCATTAAGATCTATAGAGATAGATCAAGACGCTTAATTGGACTTTCACAAAGCACATACCTTGACAAAATTTTGAAGAAGTTCAAAATGGATCAAGCAAAGAGAGGGTTCTTGCCTGTGTTACAAGGTGTGAAGTTGAGTAAGACTCAGTGTCCGACCACCGCAGAAGATAGAGAGAAAATGAAAGATGTTCCCGATGCTTCAGCCATAGGCTCTATCATGTATGCAATGCTGTGTACCAGACCTGATGTGTGCCTTGCTATAAGTCTAGTAGGGAGTACCAAAGTAATCCAGGAGTGGATCACTGGACAGGGGTCAAGAACATCCTGAAGTACCTGAAAAGGACTAAGGATATGTTTCTCGTATATGGAGGTGACAAAGAGCTGATCGTAAATGGTTACGTTGATGCAAGCTTTGACACTGATCTGGACGATTCTAAATCGCAAACCGGATACGTATTTACATTGAACGGTGGATCTGTCAGTTGTGCAGTTCTGAACAAAGCGTCGTGGCGGGATCTACATGTGAAGCGGAGTACATAGCTGCTTCGGAAGCAGCAAATGAAGGAGTCTGGATGAAGCAGTTCATATCCGATCTAGGTGTCATACCTAGTGCATCAGGTCCAATGAAAATCTTTTGTGACAATACTGGTGCAATTGCCTTGGCAAAGGAATCCAGATTTCACAAGAGAACCAAGCACATCAAGAGACACTTCAATTCCATTCGGGATTTAGTCCAAGTGGAAGACATAGAAATTTGCAAGATACATATGGATCTGAATGTTGCAGACCTGCTGACTAAGCCTCTTCCACGAGCAAAACATGATCAACACCAAGGCTCCATGGGTGTTAGAATCATTACTGTGTAATCTAGATTATTGACTCTAGTGCAAGTGGGAGACTGAAGGAAATATGCCCTAGAGGCAATAATAAAAGTTATTATTTATTTCCTTATATCATGATAAATGTTTATTATTCATGCTAGAATTGTATTAACCGGAAACATAATACATGTGTGAATACATAGAAAAACAGAGTGTCACTAGTATGCCTCTACTTGACTAGCTCGTTGATCAAAGATGGTTATGTTTCCTAGCCATAGACATGAGTTGTCATTTGATTAACGGGATCACATCATTAGGAGAATGATGTGATTGACTTGACCCATTCCGTTAGCTTAGCACTTGATCATTTAGTTTGTTGCTATTGCTTTCTTCATAACTTATACATGTTACTATGACTATGAGATTATGCAACTCCCGTTTACCGGAGGAACACTTTGTGTGCTACCAAACGTCACAACGTAACTGGGTGATTATAGAGGTCCTCTACAGGTGTCTCCAAAGGTACTTATTGGGTTGGCGTATTTCGAGATTAGGATTTGTCACTCCGATTGTCGGAGAGGTATCTCTGGGCCCTCTCGGTAATGCACACCACTCAAGCCTTGCAAGCATTGCAACTAATAAGTTAGTTGCAGGATGATGTATTACGGAACGAGTAAAGAGACCTGCCGGTAACGAGATTGAACTAGGTATTGAGATACCAACGTAACATACCGATGACAAAGGGAACAACGTATGTTCTTATGCGGTCTGACCGATAAAGATCTCCGTAGAATATGTAGGAGCCAATATGAGCATCCAGGTTCCGCTATTGGTTATTGACCGGAGACGTGTCTCGGTCATGTCTACATAGTTCTCGAACCCGTAGGGTCCGCACGCTTAAAGTTCGGTGACGATCATAATTATGGTTTTTGTGTTTTGATGTACCGAAGGTTCTTTGGAGTCCCAGATGTGATCACGGACATGACAAGGAGTCTCGAAATGGTCGAGACATAAAGATTGATATATTGGAAGCCTATATTTGGATATCGGAAACGTTCCGGGTGAAATCAGGATTTTACCGGAGTACCGGGGGGTTACCGGAACCCCCCCGGGGGTTAATGGGCCTACATGGGCCCTAAGGGAGAAGAGGGGGGCCGGCTAGGGCAGGCCGCGCTCCCCCTCCCCCTAGTCCGAATAGGACAAGGAAGGGGGGGGGGTTGGCGCCCCGCTTTCCTCTTTCCCCCTTTCCCTTTCCTTCTCCAACAAGGCAAGAGGGACGAGTCCTACTCCCGGTGGGAGTAGGACTCCTCCAGGCGCACCCCTAGGGCCGGCCGCACCTCCTCCTCCCCCTCCTTTATATACGGGGGCAAGGGGGCACCCCATGACACACAAGTTGATCTTCGTGATCGTTCCTTAGCCATGTGCGGTGCCCCCTTCCACCATATTCCACCTCGGTCATATCGTAGCGGTGCTTAGGCGAAGCCCTGCAGCGGTAGAACATCATCACCGTCATCACGCCGTCGTGCTGACAAAACTCTCCCTCAACACTCGGCTGGATCAAAGCTCGAGGGACGTCACCGAGTTGAACGTGTGCAGAACTCGGAGGTGCCGTACGTTCGGTACTTGGATCGGTCGGATCGGGAAGACATACGACTACTTCCTCTATGTTGTGTCAATGCTTCTGTTGCCGGTCTACGAGGGTATGTAGACAACACTCTCCCCTCTCGTTGCTATGCATCACCATGATCTTGCGTGTGCGTAGGAATTTTTTTGAAATTACTACGTTCCCTAACAGACGGGTTGAGGCGGTGGCAGCGACGACCGAGAGAGGGCGAGGGAGTCAGGTGGGGTTGCCATTTGATGAACGAGATCACATCATTAGAAGATGATGTGATGGACAAGACCCGTCCGTTAGCTTAGCACTATGATCGTTTAGTTTATTGCTATTGCTTTCTTCATGACTTATACATGTTCCTATGACTATGAGATTATGCAACTCCCGAATACTGGAGGAACACTTAGTGTGCTATCAAACATCACAACGTAACTGGGTGATTATAAAGATGCTCTACAGGTGTCTCCAATGGTGTTTGTTGAGTTGGCATAGATTGAGATTAGGATTTGTCACTCCGATTGTCGGAGAGGTATCTCTGGGCCCTCTCGGTAATGCACATCACTATAAGCCTTGCAAGAAATGTGACTAATGAGTTAGTTGCGGGATGTTGCATTATGGAATGAGTAAAGAGACTTGCCGGTAATGAGATTGAACTAGGTATGATGATTGAGGGAGTCCTGGACTAAGGGGTCCTCGGGCGTCCGGCTTGTTAGCCATGGGCCGGACTGATGGGCTGGGAAGATACGAAGACCGAATACTGCACCCGTGTCCGAATGGGACTCTCCTTGGAGTGGAAGGCAAGCCTGGCGACCAAACATGTAGATTCCTTTCTTTGTAACCGACCTTGTGTAACCCTAGATCCTCTCGGTGTCTATATAAACCGGAGGACTTAGTCCGGAGGGGAGATAGATTCATTATCATAGCCATACAGGCTAGACTTCTAGGGTTTAGCCATTACAATCTTGTGGTAGATCAAATCTTGTAATACTCATTTTCATCAAGATCAATCAAGAAATATGTAGGGTATTACCTCCATAGAGAGGGCCCGAACCTAGGTAAACATCATGTCCCCTGTCTCGTGTTACCATCGACCTTAGACGCACAGTTCGGGACCCCCTACCCGAGATCCGCCGGTTTTGACACCGACGTTGGTGCTTTCATTGAGAGTTCCACTGTGTCGTCCCCAAAAGGTTTGATGGCCCCTTCAATCGTCAACAATGATGCTGTCCAAGGTGAGACCTTCCTCCCTGGACAGATCTTCGTGTTCGACGGCTTCGCACTGTGGGCCAACTCGCTTGGCCATCTAGAGCAGATTGATACCTACGCCCCTGGCCATCAGGTCAGATTTGGGAGCTTGAACTACATCGTGGACATCCGTGGAGATTTGATCTTCACCGGATTCGAGACCGCAACGATCGCTCCTGGTCACCTCGATGAACATGACCTAAATCTGTCATCAGACCGCACTCGGGAGATAGCTCCTGTAATTGCTCTGGCCTTAGATCCGGAGCATACGACGCCATCTAAGGACTGGAGGTTCAACCCCACCACGGAGGCCACAGATTCACCGGCGTTGGAGTCGCACATGGACTTAAGCTCACACAATATTTGTGTCATCGGAACCCCGGGACTCGTCTCTGGGTGTAAGTTCCGAACCATGTGAGTCCATGGATGCCGAACTCGATCGTTTATCGATCTTCGAGTTTAGCGCCACAGACATATTCCAGCACTCACCTTTGGGCGATCTGCAAAGCTCATTAATGAACCTGTCCTTGGCGGGGGACAAACAGCCGAACTATATCCGGTTCGAACTAGAAGCTGATGACAGGGAATTTCTCCCCCACCCGCCACCCACTTTATAGCCATTGTTGAAGACTTAACTGACATGCTCGATTACGGCTCCGATGACATCGACGGTATGGGCGACGATTCTGGAGAAGAAGAGGCCCAAGACCCGCCATTCACTGGACGTTGGACGACCACTTCCTCGTACAATGTGTACATGGTGGATGCACCAAAGGAGAATAGCGGTGATGACAAAGAAAATCCAGTTGAGGATAAACCTCCTGAGATACAATCGAAACGTCGGCGTCAGCGGCGCTGCTCTAAGTCACGCCGCAGTAAAGATAGCAACACGACAAAGGAGAAAATAATACTCCGGACGATGCCGAAAACAATGAAGACCTTGCTGGGGTAAGATCCGAACAGGAGGAGTAAGAAAACGGGCAAGCCAGTGATACGTCTCCAACGTATCTATAATTTTTGATTGCTCCATGCTATTATATTATCTATTTTGGATGTTATCGGGCTTATTTTTACACTTCTATACTATTTTTGGGACTAACCTATTAACCGGAGGCCCAGCCCAAATTGCTGTTTTTTTGCCTATTTCAGTGTTTCACCGAAAAGGAATATCAAACGGAGTCCAAACGGAATGAAACTTTTGGGAACGTGATTTTCTCAACGAACGTGATCCAGGAGACTTGGAGTGGGCATCAAGAAACAATCGAGGAGGCCACGAGGCAGGGGGCGCGCCTACCCCCTAGGCGCGCCCTCCACCCTCATGGGCCCCTCGTTGCTCCACCGACGTACTTCTTCCTCCTATATATATCCACGTACCCCCAAAACATCCAGGAGCACCATGAAAACCTAATTCCACCACTGCAACCTTTTGTACCCGAGAGATCCCATCTTGGGGCCTTTTTCGGAGCTCCGCCGAAGGGGGCATTGATCACGGAGGGCCTCTACATCAACTCCATGGCCTCTCCGATGATGTGTGAGTAGTTTACTTCAGACCTTCGGGGCCATAGCTAGTAGCTAGATGGCTTCTTCTCTCTCTCTCTCTCTGGATCTCAATACAAAGTTCTCCTCGATTCTCTTGGAGATCTATTCGATGTAATCTTCTTTTGCGATGTGTTTGTCGAGATCCGATGAATTGTGAGTTAATGATCAAGTCTATCTATGAATAATATTTGAATCTTCTCTGAATTCTTTTATGTATGATTGATTTATCTTTGCAAGTCTCTTCGAATTATCAGTTTGGTTTGGCCTACTAGATTGATCTTTCTTGAAATGGGAGAAGTGCTTAGCTTTGGGTTCAATCTTGCGGTGCTTGATCCCAGTGATAGAAAGGGAAACGACACATATTGTATTGTTGCCATCGAGGATAAAAAGATGGGGTCTATATCATATTGCATGAGTTTATCTCTCCACATCATGTCATCTTGCTTAAGGCGTTACTCTGTTCTTATGAACTTAATACTCTAGATGCATGCTGGATAGCGGTCGATGTGTGGAGTAATAGTAGTAGATGCAGAATCATTTCGGTCTACTTGTCGCGGACGTGTTGCTTATATACATGATCATGCCTAGATATTGTCATAATCATTTGCTTTTCTATCAATTGCTCGACAACAATTTGTTCACCCACCGTAATACTTATGCTATCTTGAGAGAAGCTACTAGTGAAACCTATGGACCCCGGGTCTATTTTCCATCATATTAATCTCTCCTCAACAAACTATTTCTGGCGCCGTTTATTTTGCTTTATTTACTTTCAATCTATATCATAAAAACACCAAAATTATTTATCTTATTATTATCATCTCTATCAGATCTCACTCTTGCAAGTGGACGTGAAGGGATTGACAACCCCTTTATCGCGTTGGTTGCGAGTTTCTTATTTGTTTGTGTAGGTACGAGGTGACTCGCACGTGGTCTCCTACTGGATTGATACCTTGGTTCTCAAAAACTGAGGGAAATACTTACGCTGCTCTACTGCATCACCCTTTCCTCTTCAAGGGAAAACCAACGCAGTGCTCAAGAGGTAGCAAGAAGGATTTCTGGCGCCGTTGCCGGGGAGATCTACGCCAAGTCAAGACATACCAAGTACCCATCACAACTCTTATCCTTCGCATTACATTATTTGCCATTTGCCTCTCGTTTTCCTCTCCCCCACTTCACCCTTGCCGTTTTATTCGCGCTCTCTTCTCCGTTCCCCTTCTCTTTCCCAATTTGCCTCTTTTGCCTGTTTCTTGTTCGCTTGTGTGTTGGATTGCTTGCTCGTCATGATGGCTCAAGATAATACAAAATGTGTGACCTTGCCAATACCAACAATAATGATTTTATTATCACTCCGATTGCTCCTCTTACCGATGCTGAATCTTGTGAAATTAATACTGCTTTGCTGAATCTTGTCATGAAAGATCCGTTTTCTGGCCTTCCTAGTGAAGATGCCGCTACCCATCTAAACAACTTTGTTGATTTGTGTGATATGCAAAAGAAGAAAGATGTGGATAATGATATTTCCGTTTTCATTTAGAGATCGTGCTAAAGCTTGGCTTTCGTCTTTGCCTAAAAATAGTATTGATTCATGGAATAAGTGCAAAGATGCTTTTATCTCTAAGTATTTTCCTCCCGCTAAGATCATCTCTCTTAGAAACAATATTATGAATTTTAAGCTACTTGATCATGAACATGTTGCACAAGCTTGGGAGAGGATGAAATTAATGATACGTAATTGCCCTACACATGGATTGAATTTATGGATGATTATACAAAAAAATTATGCCGGATTGAATTTTGCTTCTAGAAATCTTTTAGATTCGGCCGTGGGAGGTACTTTTATGGAAATTACTTTAGGAGAATCTACCAAACTCCTAGATAATATTATGGTTAATTATTCTCAATGGCACACTGAAAGATCTACTAGTAAAAAGGTGCATGCAATTGGAGAGATTAATGTTTTGAGTGGAAAGATGGATGAACTTATGAAATTGTTTGCTAATAAGATTGCTCCTACTAATCCTAATGATATGCCTTTGTCCACTTTGATTGAGAATAATAATGATTCTATGGATGTGAATTTTGTTGGTAGGAACAATTTTGGTAATAACGCGTATAGATGTAATTTTAATCCTTGGCCGTTTCCTAGTAATTCCTCTAATAATTATGGTAATTCCTACAATAATTCTTATGGAAATTATAATAAGATGCCCTCTGATTTTGAATCTAATATTAAAGAATTTATTAGTTCTCAAAAGAGTTTCAATGCCTTGATTGAAGAAAAATTGCTTAAGATTGATGAGTTGGCTAGGAACGTGGATAGAATTTTTCTTGATGTTGATTCTTTGAAACTTAGATCTATTCCACCTTAGCATGATATCAATGAGTCTCTCAAATCCATGAGAATTTCCATTGATGATTGCAAAGAAAGAACCGCTAGGATGCGTGCTAAGAAAGATTGTTTAGTAAAAGTGTGTTCTTCTAGTTTTCATGATAATAAGGATGAAGATATAAAAGTGATTGATGTGTCCCCTATTAAATTTTTGTTTCGCAATATGAATCTTGATAATGATGGGACTGGAGATGAGTCAACTTTAGTTAAAAGGTGTCCCAATAATTCGGAGTTTTTAGATCTTGATGCAAAAATTGTTGAAGGTGGGATTGAAGAGGTTAAAAATTTAAATAGCAACGAACCCACTATCTTGGATTTCAAGGAATTTAATTATGATAATTGCTCTTTGATAGATTGTATTTCCTTGTTGCAATCCTTGCTAAATTCTCCTCATGCTTATAGTCAAAATAAAGCTTTTACTAAACATATCGTTGATGCTTTGATGCAATCTTATGAAGAAAAACTTGAATTGGAAATTTCTATACCTAGAAAACTTTATGACGAGTGGGAACCTACTATTAAAATTAAAATTAAAGATCATGGATGCTATGCTTTGTGTGATTTGGGTGCTAGTGTTTCCATGATTCCAAAAACTTTGTGTGATTTGCTAGGTTTTCGTGAATTTGATGATTGTTCTCTAAACTTGCACCTTACGGATTCCACTATTAAGAAACCTATGGGAAAGATTAATGATGTTCTTATTGTTGCAAATAGGAATTATGTGCCCGTAGATTTCATTGTTCTTGATATAGATTGCAATCCTTCATGTCCTATTATTCTTGGTAGACCTTTTCTTAAAACGATTTGTGCAATTATTGATATGAAGGAAGGGAATATTAAATTCCAATTTCCATCAAGGAAAGGAATGGAAAACTTCCCTAGAAATAAAGTCAAATTACCATATGAATCTATTATGAGAGCCACTTATGGATTGTCTACCAAAGATGGCAACACCTAGATCTATCTTCGCTTTTATGCCTAGCTAGGGGCGTTAGACGATAGCGCTTGTTGGGAGGCAGCCCAATTTTATTTTTATTCCTTGCTTTTTGCTCCTTTTTAGTAATAATAAATTTATTTAGACTCTGTTTTGGTTGTGTTTTTGTGTTTAATTAGTGTTTGTGCCAAGTAGAACCGTTGGGAAGACTTGGGGAAAGTCTTTTTGATCTTGCTGCAAACAACAGAAACTTTAGCGCTCACGAGAATTGCTGCCATTTTTTATTGGAGAGCCATATTTAGTTAATTATTTTTGAAGATGATTAATAGATAAATTACTCACGTCCTGCATTTTATTTTAGAATTTTTTGGGTTCCAGAAGTTTGCGTTAGCTACAGATGACTACAGACTGTTCTGTTTTTGACAGATTCTGTTTTACGTGTGTTGTTTCCTTATTTTGATGAATCTATGGCTAGTAAAAGAGTTTATAAACCATAGAGAAGTTGGAATACAGTAGGTTTAACACCAATATAAATAAAGAATGAGTTCATTACAGTACCTTGAAGTGGTGTTTTGTTTTCTTTCGCTAACGGAGCTCACGAGATTTTCTATTTAAGTTTTGTGTTGTGAAGTTCTCAAGTTTTGGGTAAAGATTTGATGGATTATGGAACAAGGAGTGGCAAGAGCCTAAGCTTGGGGATGCCCATGGCACCCCAAGGTAAAATAAAAGGACACCAAAAATCCTAAGCTTGGGGATGCCCCGGAAGGCATCCCCTCTTTTGTCTTTGTCTATCGGTAACTTTACTTGGACCTATATTTTTATTCGCCACATAATATGTGTTTTGCTTGGAGCGTCTTGTATGATTTGAGTCTTTTCTTTTTAGTTTATCACAATCATCCTTGCTGTACACACCTTTTGAGAGAGACACACATGAATTGGAATTTATTAGAATACTCTATGTGCTTCACTTATATCTTTTGAGCTATATAGTTTTTGCTCTAGTGCTTCACTTACATCTTTTAGAGCACGACGGTGGTTCTATTTTATAGAAATAATTGATCTCTCATGATTCACTTATATTATTTTGAGAGTCCTTTAGAACAACATGGGAATAATAAAAACTTTCATGCAAGTGCATTGAATACTAAGAGAAGTTTGATACTTGATGATTGTTTTGAGATATGGAGATGGTGATATTAGAGTCATGCTAGTTGATTAGTTGTGAATTTGAGAAATACTTGTGTTGAAGTTTGTGATTCTTGTAGCATGCACGTACGGTGAACCGTTATGTGATGAAGTCAGAGTATGATTTATTTATTGATTGCCTTCCTTATGAGTGGCGGTCGGGGACGAGCGATGGTCTTTTCCTACCAATCTACCCCCCTAGGAGCATGCGTGTAGTACTTTGTTTCGATAACTAATAGATTTTTGCAATAAGTATGTGAGTTCTTTATGACTAATGTTGAGTCCATGGATTATACGCACCCTCACCCTTCCACATTTTCTAGCCTCTCTAGTACCGCGCAACTTTCGCCGGTACCATAAACCCACCATATACCTTCCTCAAAACAGCCACCATACCTACCTATTATGGCATTTCCATAGCCATTCCAAGATATATTGCCATGCAACTTTTCACCGTTCCGTTGCTATGACACGCTTCATCATTGTCATATTGCTTTGCATGATCATGTAGTCGACATTGTATTTGTGGCAAAGCCACCGTTCATAATTCTTTCATACATGTCACTCTTGATTCATTGCATATCCAGGTACACCAATGGAGGCATCCACATAGAGTCATATTTTGTTCTAAGTATTGAGTTGTAAGTAAAAAGAAGTGTGATGATCATCATTATTAGAGCATTGTCCCATTGAGGAAAGGATGATGGAGACTATGATTCCCCAACAAGTCGGGATGAGACTCCGGACAAAAAATAATAAAAGAAAAGAAAGAAAAGAGGCCAAAAAAAAGAAGAAGGCCCAAATAAAAAAATTAGAGAAAAAGAGAGAAGGGACAATGTTACTATCCTTTTTCCACACTTGTGCTTCAAAGTAGCACCATGATCTTCATGATAGAGAGTCTCCTATGTTGTCACTTTCATAAACTAGTGGGAATTTTACATTATAGAACTTGGCTTGTATATTCCAATGATGGGCTTCCTCAAATTTCCCTAGGCCTTTGTGAGCAAGCAAGTTGGATGCACACCCACTTAGTTTCTTTTTGAGCTTTCATACACTTATAGCTTTAGTGCATCCGTTGCATGGCAATCCATACTCATTCACATTGATATCTATTAATGGGCATCTCCATAGCCCGTTGATATGCCTAGTTGATGTGAAACTATCTTCTCCTTTTTTATCTTCTCCACAACCACCATTCTATTCCACCATAGTGATATATCCATGGCTCACGCTCATATATTGCGTGAAGATTGAAAAAGTTTGAGAACATCAAAAGTATGTAACAATTGCTTGGCTTGTCATCGGGGTTGTGCATGATTTAATATTTTGTGTGATGAAGATAGAGCATAGCCAAACTATATGATTTCGTAGGGATAACTTTCTTTGGCCATGTTATTTTGAGAAGACATAATTGCTTAGTTGGTATGCTTGAAATATTATTATTTCTATGTCAATATTAAACTTTTATCTTGAATCTTTCGGATCTGAACACTCATGCCATAATAAAGAAAAAAATTACATTGAGAAATATATTAGGAAGCATTCCACATCAAAAATTCTATTTTTATCATTAACCTACTCAAGGACGACCAGGAATTAAGCTTGGGGATGCTGATACGTCTCCAACGTATCTATAATTTTTGATTGCTCCATGCTATTATATTATCTATTTTGGATGTTATCAGGCTTATTTTTACACTTTTATACTATTTTTGGGACTAACCTATTAACCGGAGGCCCAACCCAAATTGCTGTTTTTTTGCCTATTTCAATGTTTCGCCGAAAAGGAATATCAAACGGAGTCCAAACGGAATGAAACGTTCGGGAATGTGATTTTCTCAACGAATGTGATCCAGGAGACTTGGAGTGGGCGTCAAGAAACAATCGAGGAGGCCACGAGGAAGGGGCGCGCCCTCCACCCTCGTGGGCCCCTCATTGCTCCACCGACGTACTTCTTCCTCCTATATATATCCACGTACCCCCCAAACATCCAGGAGCACCATGAAAACCTAATTCCACCGTCGCAACCTTCTGTACACAAGAGATCCCATCTCGGGGCCTTTTCCGGAGCTCCGCTGGAGGGGGCATTGATCACAGAGGGCCTCTACATCAACTCCATGGCCTCTCCGATGATGTGTGAGTAGTTTACTTCAGACCTTCGGGTCCATAGCTAGTAGCTAGATGGCTTCTTCTCTCTCTTTGGATCTCAATACAAAGTTCTCCTCGATTCTCTTGGAGATCTATTCGATGTAATCTTCTTTTGCGGTGTGTTTGTCGAGATCCGATGAATTGTGGGTTTATGATCGAGTCTATCTATGAACAATATTTGAATCTTCTCTGAATTCTTTTATGTATGATTGGTTTATCTTTGCAAGTCTCTTAGAATTATCAGTTTGGTTTGGCCTACTAGATTGATCTTTCTTGCAATGGGAGAAGTGCTTAGCTTTGGGTTCAATCTTGCGGTGCTCGATCCCAATGACAGAAAGGGAAACGACATGTATTGTATTGTTGCCATCGAGGATAAAAAGATGGGGTCTATATCATATTGCATGAGTTTATCCCTCCACATCATGTCATCTTGCTTAAGGCGTTACTCTGTTCTTATGAACTTAATACTCTAGATGCATGCTGGATAGCGGTCGATGTGTGGAGTAATAGTAGTAGATGCAGAATCATTTCGGTCTACTTGTCGCGGACGTGATGCCTATATACATGATCATGCCTAGATATTCTCATAATTATTCGCTTTTCTATCAATTGCTCGACAACAATTTGTTCACCCACCGTAATACTTATGCTATCTTGAGAGAAGCTACTAGTGAAACCTATGGACCCCAGGTCTATTTTCCATCATATTAATCTCTCCTCAACAAACTATTTCTGGCGCCGTTTATTTTGCTTTATTTACTTTCAATCTATATCATAAAAATACCAAAAACATTTATCTTATTATTATCATCTCTATCAGATCTCACTCTTGCAAGTGGACGTGAAGGGATTGACAACCTCTTTATCGCGTTGGTTGTGAGGTTCTTATTTGTTTGTGTAGGTACGAGGTGACTCACGCGTGGTCTCCTACTGGATTGATACCTAGGTTCTCAAAAACTGAGGGAAATACTTACGCTGCTCTACTGCATCACCCTTTCCTCTTCAAGGGAAAACCAACGCAGTGCTCAAGAGGTAGCAGCCAGCCCCAACAAACAGGCCAGGCCAAACGACTCGGAGGATGGCAGTTATCATCCACTCTCTGAGGATGAGGAATGCCTTGGCAACGAAGATTTCATCGTGCCTAAGGATCCTCTCGAGCAGGAGCGCTTCAAGCGCCAGCTAATAGCCACCGCAAGGAGCCTGAAAAAGAAGCAGCGGCAGCTTCAAGCTGACCAAGATCTGCTCGTCGACAGGTGGACTGACGTTCTGGCAGCCGAAGAATACGGCCTCAGATGCCCAGCCAAGAGTTACCCAAAATGAAGATTGCTACCTCAGTTCGACGAAGAGGCGCCGGAGCCCATACTTTCCTCGCATAATGTGGGCGACCGAACACTACGCGGCCGTGACAGTGCGGCGGAGCGACCACCTCATGGTCGGGATAGAGCGGCAACTCAAACCGAACAACAGCCCGCCCCGCTGCCACGAAAAAACAGAGACAAAACAGTTGGGGGTCATACAAACGACCTCCGGCAGACCCTGGATAGTAGAGCAGGATATACCCGATCGATTTACGGATCACTAGGACGTTCCTTGACATGTGATGATGGCTACCTATTCGGCGTGACAAACCTAGTCACACCCGAGCCGACATCCGCAGACAGACTCCATCAGAACTATGTCGCGACACGGCCCGGTATAGAGGCGCCACACACCCTCTTTGCTTCACCGATGAAGTAATGGATCACGAATTCCTCGAAGGGTTTAAACCCATTAACATTGAATCATACGACGGAACAACCGAGCCCGCGGTATGGATCGAGGATTTTATTCTCCATATCCACATGGCCCGCGGAGATGAACTCGACGATATCAAATACCTCCCACTAAATCTCAAAGGGCCAGCTCAACACTAGTTAAACAGCCTGCCAGAAAACTCTATCGGCAGCTGGGAGGACTTGGAAGAAGCCTTCCTTGACAACTTCCAAGGTACATATGTCCGGCCACCAGACGCCGATGACTTAAGCCACATAGTCCAACAACCTGGAGTGTCAGCCAGGAAATTTTGGACTAGGTTCCTAACCAAAAAGAACCAGATCGTCGACTGTCCGGATGCCGAAGCTCTAGCGGCCTTTAAACATAGCATCCACGATGAACGGCTCACCCGCCACCTCGGCCAAGAAATGCCGAAATCCATGGCAGCCCTCACGGCGCTTATGACCCGCTTTTGTGCGGGTGAGGATAGCTGGCTGGCTCGTAGTAAAAATACGGCTAGTGAAGCAGGCCCCTCCGAGGCCAAAAACAGCAATGGCAAGCTCCGACGTAACAGACACAAATGCCGAAGCAATGGTAATAATACCGACGACACTGCAGTCAATGCCTGATTCAGTGGCTCCAAGTCCAATCAGCGGAAGAAACCGTACAAGAGAAACAATCAGGGACCATCCAGCCTGGACCGCATACTCGACAATTCGTGCCAAATCCATGGCACCCCAGACAAACTAGCCAACCATACCAACAGAGATTGCTGGGTTTTTAAACAAGCCGGCAAGTTAGATGCCAAAAACAAGGACAAGGGATCGCAAAGCGAGGACGACGACGAGGAGACCCGATCGCCGAACACAGGGGGACAGAAGAAGTTTCCCCCTCAGGTCAAAAGGTTGAACATGATATATGCTACCCACATCCTCAAGAGGGAGCGCAAGCGCGCGCTCAGGGACGTCTACGTGATAGAGCCAGTCGCCCCAAAATTTAATCCATGGTCATCATGTCCGATCATTTTTGATCGCCGGGATCATCCGACCAGTATCCATCACGGCGGTTCAGCTGCACTGGTCCTGGAACCAATAATTGATGGGTTCCACCTGACGCGAGTCCCGATGGATGGTGGCAGCAGCCTCAATTTGCTCTATCAGGATACAATGCGCAAAATGGGCATTAACCCATCACGGATCAGGCCCACAAAGACTACCTTTAAAGGAGTCATACCGGGCGTAGAGGCCCACTGTACGGGCTCAATAACACTAGAGGTTGTCTTCGGATCTCTGGACAACTTCCGAAGCAAAGAGTTAATCTTCGACATAGTCCCCTTTTGCAGCGGCTATCACACACTGCTCAGACGGGCCGCATTCGCTTGATTTAACGCAGTGCCACACTATGCTTATCTCAAGCTCAAGATGCCCGGTCCACACGGCGTCATAACAGTCAATGGAAATACGGAACGCTCCCTTCGTACAGAAGAGCACACAGTTGCCTTAGCAGCAGAAGTACAGAGCGGCCTTCTCAAGCAGAACCTTCATTTGGCTGCCGAGCCCACGGACACCGTCAAGAGGGTCCGAACTACCCTGCAGCAGGATAGCTCGGCTTGTCAGGAGCTCGACTAGCAATCCGGCCTCCGTCTCAGTCCCGATCAAGTGGTGGCATTCATACCGTGCATACATAACTATGTGCTCAAAATTCCATGGGCATCGACGGAGGCATAGCTAGCTTGTGATCCATAGTACGGCTCAACCGACACCGGATACTGACATACTTTCACTTTTACTCATTTCCTTTTCAGGTTTCAATCCCGAAGGCCCCATCTGATGGCCTGATCATCGGTTCTCTTAAAGGACAAACACACCAAGGCGGCAAGCAGCACAGGCATATGGGGGACTTCTCTGGGTGGTTTTGTTAACGATCACCCTACCTGTTTTTCAGGACCCACGTGCAGCTCTCCCTTGGTTAAGGCATAGTAACTAGCCTCCTACTTATTGCATTACTTGTATAAACATGCTTTAACGCACCAATGAAATTATAATAAGAACAATTTGCGGCTCAAAATTTTACGGCCCTAGCTTACCACTTGTTCTTCTTTTTCTTCCTGTTTTGTCTTTTCTTTTTTGGTAAACCCTATCAGGTAGCACCCGTACACTTTGGTACGTTTGATGTTTGCGAGGGGCTTCATAGCACCCCACACTACGGCAACAAAAGTCCGAACACTTTTTACAAGTATAGTTCGGCACCCCGAATTTAGCATTATATGCATTGGCTCTGAATCATGTCTTTGGTCAATAGTTGGGTTGCCCGGCTCGTGTGCTTGCTACCTTACGTTCCGCTATATCGGCTAAGGTAGTAAATGGAGAACTACTGCGATTGTGCCTTGGTTTATCCAAAGGAGCACCTTAGTAGAGAAAGCTGAAAACTGATTGTCATGATGCGGCGTGAGCCGGTCAGCTGTTCGAAGGTCGTAAATCATTGGAGATTTCTTCCGCATCACGCGAAGGATCGGTACTTCCCGATTAGATGTGCGCATCACTCTAGCTCGGATACTAGGGGCTACACCCATGTTTTATTATAAAACTCCTATGGCTAAGTGAGGGCGTTCAAGCCGCATAGTCAGATTGCCTGGTTCGTTGCGCTAAAAAACTCCTTGAAGGACCATATAATTGGATCAAGATTGTTTAGATTCCATCCCGAACACCTCCGTACTACCTACGTGTGGGCAGAAGCCGACGACTGGCCAACCCTCAGATTTCGTATAGCACGACCGCACAAGAGGAAAAAATTAGAACATAACAAGCACTATATTACAAACCCACTTTGTTTAATCATACAAGGTAGAAGGAACTTGAATACATTCATTCAATGATCGTGTCTTTCGCACACTGATCCGCAACAATGTGGGACCCCTCCAAGACATCACCAAAGTATCGCTCGGGTGTGCGGTGCTCCTTTCCCTCAGGCGGCCCATCGGTCGCCAACTTGATGGCGTCCATCTTCGCCCACTAGACCTTGACATAGGAGAACGCCAGACGCGCGCCTTCGATGCGGACGGACCGCTTGATGACATCCAGCTAAGGACAGGCATCCACCAGCCTCTTCACGAGGACGAAGTAACTGCTGGGTATAGCTTCGGCTGGACATAACCGGATTATTAAATCCTTCATGGCCAGTTCGGCCACCCTGTGTAGCTCAATCAGCTATTTTAGCTGATCGCTGAAGGGCACTGGATGTTCTCGTGCGAGATATTGCGACCAAAACAGCTTCTCCGTGGAGCTCCGGAGGAACTCTGCGGCGTAGGTCACACTGCATGGCGGATCAACAAAAGCCCCTGGAGAGCTCCGAATCCGGGTTAGTAAAAGATAGTTCCTCTTCACATTCTTGCTTTGCATATTGAATGCCTTACCCGCCGCGATCTTCCTGGCCTCCTGGATCCCCTGAAGGGCGCCCTGGGCTTCACTCCGGGTTGTCTCCGCACTCTTACAAGCCTTGGCGAGTTCAGCTTCTTGAGCCGACACATTGTTCTCCAAGGTCTCGCACTTCCTCACCGCGTCCTGGAGCTCCTGTTGGACTTCGTTGACCCGGGCCTTGAGCTTCTTACGGGTGGCATGCTCCTTGACAGCCTTCCCCTCGGCTTTGACAAGGGCCTTTCTCAGGGCCTCGACCTTGGTCGTCGCTTCTGTACATATCATGACACGTCGGTCAAATGCATATCATTTTACTTTTTTCGAATACATAACGGGTTATCACATACCTTGCTTTTCTTGGAGCTGCCTCCTCACCTGGCCGAGCTCCTCCTCGGCCTGCTCAAGTCTCCGCTTCAGTTCGGAGACCTCGGCAGTATGTGAGGCGGCGGCCAATAGCGACGCCTGCGTATTCATTTCAGACAATTTAGTTACTTTCCTGCAATAAAGGATCGATCCTCTGTCAAGCTTTTCTTTCCGAACACCGGACAATGTCTCAGGGGCTATTGTCTATATTGGGATTTTCTCTTTTTGCATCGCTTACCTCAAAACCTATCAGCAGGCTACTGCAGGCTTCGGTTAGTCCGCTCTTGGCGGACTAAACCCTTTCAATCACCATGCCCATAAGAACACGGTGCTCATCCACAATGGAAGCGCCTCGCAGCGCTTCTAACAGATTATCTGGTGCCCCTGGTTTGACAGGGGTCACTGGTGGAATAGGCATACCCCCTTCTTTCAAAGGAGGTTGCGTGCTGGATTCCGGAGTCGTATCGGTCTCCGAAATCGAGTCCAGTTGAGGGCCGAACTGAATACGACCCTCACCCCCAGTCTCCATGGGGATTGTCTCCCCTTGGTGTTCGGTGACGGAGGCTTCGCCTTCTGGCGCCTCCTGAGCCTCTCCCTGACCTGGGAAGGTCCGTTGGGAGAGCACCTCGTCGTCTCCCTTGGCCTTGGGAGAGTAAGCAGTCGACGGTGTCTTGCTGGCCATCTCCTTTGAGTCCAACGAGCCTCTTGATGAGGATCACTGGGAGCTGTCGTGGGCTGGACGGCAATAGCATAATTAATCACGTCAATACAACAAAGAGGAGAGGTTAGATCTATGGACATAGACGAGTCTTAGCACTTACGATGAGGCCCGAGGCTTAGTGCGGGGGCATCGCTCTGGACTGCTATCGACGTCCCATGCGGAGCTGCCCACGAGCGGGCCTTTCCCCTTCTGGGGCGCCTCCGCCTCCAGAATTGTGGAGGCCGCCCTCTTCTTCCTCCCTCCATCAGAGGGAGATTCGCTCTCCTCCTCCTCATCGTCATCATCTTCGATGATGGAGGAACGAGTCTTGTCTTCGGACGTTGCATCTGAAGCGCCCTTGCGGCGAGGGCCACTCCGAACCCCCTTGGCCTTCCCTGTGGCCTTCTTCGCCGATGCCGTATAGGGCGCCAGCACCAGCATCTTTGCTAAACACGGAATGATTGGTTCTTCAGGCAGCGGAGCCGGACGCCGGATCTGCTTCGCCCTCTTCATCCAGTCCTGAAGAAGCAATAATAATAACAACTTAGATATCATCCTTGAAACAAGCAAGTAGGGGATGTGTTAAAAATAACATACCTCGTTGGCGAGGTGATTGATGTCGTGCCCGCGATCCGAATCCGTGGCCGGCGGTGTCTCGTTGCCCTTGAAGAGCAACTTCCAGGCGTCTTCATGGGAAGTTTCGAAGAGCCTCTTCAGGGTATGGTGCTTCTTCGGATTAAACTCCCATAGAGGACGGTTTCGGCTTTGGCACGGGAGAATCCGGTGAACTAGCATCACCTGGATTATATCGACAAGCTTGATATCCTTGTCCACCATACTTTGAACGCGCGCCTGCAGCGCTATCAGCTCATCTGACGATGACCAATTCGGGCTCTTTTCAACCCAGGAGGTGAGCCGCATTGGAGTGCCAGAGTTGAATTCGACAGCGGCAGCCCAGTTTGCGCCGCGGGGTTCTGTGATGTAGAACCATTGTTTCTGCCATTCCTTGACAGTCTCCACGAAAGTGCCTTTCGGCCAGGAGATATTAGTCAGCTTGCTCACCATGGCGCCTCCGCACTCCGCGTGCTGGCCATCCACCACCTTCGGCTTCACATTGAAGACCTTGAGCCACAACCCGAAGTGGGGTTAGATGCGGAGGAAGGACTCACACACGACGATGAACGCCGAGATGTCGAGGAAGGAGTTTGGGGATAGATCATGGAAGTATATCCCGTAATAGTACATCAGCCCGCGGACGAAAGGTTGGAGTGGAAACCCTAGCCCGCGGAGGAAATGAGGGATGAATAACACCCTCTCATTGGGCTTCGGTGTGGGGATGACTTGCCCCTGGGCTGGAAGACGGTGGGCGATTTCCTTCGCCAGGTACCCAGCCGCCCGAAGCTCAGTAATGTCCTCCTCCTTGACGAAGGAGACCATCCACTTGCCTTGACCTCCGGATCCGAACATGGTTGAGTGCTAACTTGAGTGGGAAGAAGATGAAAACTTGGGCACTAGAGCTCAAGAGTGGAAGGGCGGAGGAAGAGAGAAGGCGTGGGAGAAGAAGGGGGAATCCTTATCCCCTTATAAAGGTAGTGAATATCAAACGCCTCCCCACTCGCCTTAAAACTCACCTATTCCCAAGGGTTGTGTAAACAGGCACAGTTCGGTTATCCACACCCGAATTGGTGAAAATCCCGCAATAAGGGGACACAATCTCTGCTTTGACAAGACGTGCCAATGGAAACCGCATCTCGGAACACAGAGCGACGGACAAAAATGGTTCGATATAGTGACCAAACGGATGTGATGTCATATTACAAAAAGTTGTCAGCAGATTGGACTCGTGGAAAATTATATTCGCTCTGTGGTTGTGTGTGGTGCGTGTGTTATAGGTCCGGACACATTCAATACTTCTGAAGACTATCTTGGAGTTCGGAAGGAGGAACCCGCCTTGCAATGCCGAAGACAGATCTACGTGGCGGATACCTTGTCATTGAAGCCAGGTCCAGGGACTACTGAGGGAGTCCTGGACTAAGGGGTCCTCGGGCGTCCGGCCTGTTAGCCATGGGCCGGACTGATGGGCTATGAAGATACGAAGACCGAAGGCTGCACCCATGTCCAGATGGGACTCTCCTTGGCGTGGAAGGCAAGCCTGGTGACCAAACATGTAGATTCCTTTCTTTGTAACCAACCTTGTGTAACCCTAGATCCTCCCGGTGTCTACATAAACCGGAGGACTTAGTCCGGAGGGGAGATAGATTCATTATCATAGCCATACAGGCTAGACTTCTAGGGTTTAGCTATTATGATCTTGTGGTAGATCAACTCTTGTAATACTCATATTCATCAAGATCAATCAAGCAGGATGTAGGGTATTACCTCCATAGAGAGGGCCCGAACCTGGGTAAGCATCGTGTCCCCTATCTCCTGTTACCATCGACCTTAGACACACAGGTCGGGACCCCCTACCCGAGATCCGCTGGTTTTGACACCGACAATGATACCAATGATCGAATCTCGGGCAAGTAACATACCGATGACAAAGGGAACAACGTATGTTGTTATGCGGTTTGACCGATAAAGATCTTCGTAGAATATGTAGGAACCAATATGAGCATCCAGGTTCCGCTATTGGTTATTGACCAGAGATGAGTCTCGGTCATGTCTACATAGTTCTCGAACCGGTAGGGTCTGCATGCTTAACGTTCGGTGACGATCGGTATTATGAGTTTATGTGTTTTGATGTACCGAAGGTAGTTCAGAGTCCCGGATATGATCACGGACATGACGAGGAGTCTCAGAATGGTCGAGACATAAATATCGATATATTGGAAGCCTATGTTTGGACATCAAAATGGTTCCGGGTGAGTTCGGGCATATACTAGAGTACCAGGAGGTTACCGGAACCCCCCGGGAAGTATATGGGCCTTATTGGGCCATAGTGGGAGAGAGGAGAAGGGAGCCTAGGAGGCGGCGCCCCCCAAGCCCAATCCAAATTGGGTGGCCCCCCCTTTCCTTCCCCCTCTCTCCCCCTTCCTTCCTCTCCTAATCCAACCAGGGAAGGGGGGAATCCTACTCCCGGTGGGAGTAGGACTCCCATTAGGCACACCATAGAGGGGCCGACCCTCCCCCTCCTCCACTCCTTTATATACGGGGGAGGGGGGCACCCCATAGACACACAAGTTTATTGTTTAGCCGTGTGCGGTGCCCTCTTCCATAGATTTCCACCTTGGTCATATCGTTGCAGTGCTTAGGCGAAGCCCTGCACCGGTAGCTTCATCATCACCGTCGTCACGCCATCGTGCTGACGAAACTCTTCCTCGACACTCAGCTAGATCTAGAGTTCGCGGGACGTCACCGAGCTGAACGTGTGCAGATCGCAGAGGTGTCGTACCTTCGGTGCTAGGATCAATCGGATCATGAAGACGTATGACTACATCAACCGCGTTGTCATAACGCTTCTGCTTATGGTCTATGAGGGTACGTGCACAACACTCTTCCCCTCTCGTTGCTATGCATCACCTAGATGGATCTTGTGTGTGCGTAGGAATTTTTTTTGAAATTACTGTGTTTCCCAACAGTGGCATCTGAGCCAGGTCTATGCGTAGATGTTATATGCAGGAGTAGAACACAAAGGAGTTGTGGGTGTGGGTATATACATATTGCTTGTCGTCACTAGTTGTTTCTAAATTCGGCGGTATTATTGGATGAAGCGGCCCAGACCGACATTACATGACCGCGTTCATGAGACTGGTTCTACCGATGTGCTTTGCACACAGGTGGCTGGCGGGTGTCTGTTTCTCTAACTTTAGTTGAATCGGGTTCAATGAACAGGGTTCTTTCTGAATATCAAAAAGCAATCACTATACCACGTTGTGGTTTTTATGCCGTAGGTAAGAATGGTTCTTGCTAAGCCCGTAGCAGCCACGTAAAACTTGCAACAACAAAGTAGAGGACATCTAACTTGTTTTTGCAGGGCATGTTGTGATGTGATATGGTCAAGACGTGATGAGATATAAATTGTTGTATAAGATGATCATGTTTTGTTAAAGTTATCGGCAACTAGCAGGAGCCTTATGGTTGTCTCTTTATTGCATAAGATGCAAGCGCCATATAATTGCTTTACTTTATCGCTATGCAATAGCAATAGTTGCAAAAGCAATAGTTGGCGAGACGACCATGTGACGACACGTTGATAAAGATCAAGATGATGGAGATCATGGTGTCATGCCGGTAATGATGGAGATCATGACGGTACTTTGGAGATGGAGATCAAAGGCACACGAGGATGATGACCATATCATGTCACATATTTTGATTGCATGTGATGTTTATCTTTTATGCATCCTATTTTGCTTAGAACGGCGGTAGCATTATGAGATGGTCCCTTACTAAAATTTCAAGGTATAAGTGTTCTCCCTGAGTATGCACCGTTGCGATAGTTTGTCGTGCCGAGACACCATGTGATGATTGGGTGTGATAAGCTCTATGTCCACATACAACGGGTGCAAGCCAGTTTTGCACACGCAGAATACCCGGGTTAAACTTGACGAGCCTAGCATATGCAGATATGGCCTCGGAACACTGAGACTGAAAGGTCGAGCGTGAATCATATAGTAGATATGATCAACATAGTGATGTTCACCATTGAAAACTACTCCATCTCACATGATGATCAGACTTGGTTTAGTTGATATGGATCACATGATCACTTAGATGATTAGAGGTATGTCTATCTAAGTGGGAGTTCTTAAGTAATATGATTAATTGAGCTTAAATTTATCATGAACTTAGTTCTGATAGTATTTGCATATCTATGTTGTAGATCAATTGCTCGCGTATAGCTTCCCCGTTTTATATATGATATGTTCCTAGAGAAAATTGTGTTGAAAGATGTTAGTATCAGTGATGCGGACTAGCTCCATGATCCGAGGATTATCCTCATTGCTGCACATAAGAATTATGTCCTTAATGCACCGCTAGGTGACGGACCTATTGCAGGAGCAGAGGCAGACATTATGAACATTTGGCAAGCTCGGTATGATGACTACTTGATAGTTCTGTGCACCATACTTTACGGCTTAGAACCGGGATTTCAAAAATGTTGTGAACACCACGGAGCATATGAGATGTTCCAAGAGCTAAAATTTGTATTTCAGACTCATGCCCGAGTCGAGAGGTATGAGACCTCTGACAAGTACTTTGCCTACAAGATGGAGGAGAATAGCTCAACAAATGAGCATGTGCTCAGAATGTCTCAGTACTACAATCGCTTGAATCAAGTGGGAGTCAATCTTCCAAATGAGATAGTGATTGACAGAGTTCTCTAGTCACTATCGCCAAGTTACTGGAACTTCATGATGAACTATAATACGTAAGGGATGACGAAAACGATTCCCGAGCTCTTCACGATGCTGAAATCAGCAAAGGTAGAAATCAAGAAAAGCATCAAGTGTTGATGGTTGACAAGACCACTAGTTTCAAGTAAAAGGGCAAGGGAAAGAAAGGGAACTTCAAGAAGAATGGCAAGCAAGTTGCCACTCCCATTAAGAAGCCCAAAGCTAGACCCAAGCCTGAAACTGAGTGCTTTTACTGCAAAGGAAATGGTCACTGGAAGTGGAACTGCCCTAGATACTTGGCGGATAAGAAGGATGGCAAAGTGAAGGTATATTTGATATACATGTTATTGATGTGTACTTTACTAGTGTTTATAGCAACCCCTCAGTATTTGATATTGGTTCAATTGCTAAGAGTAGTAACTCGAAACAAGAGTTGCAAAATAAACAGAGACTAGTTAAGGGCGAGGTGATGATGTGAGTTGGAAGTGATTCCAAGGTTGATAAGATCACCATCGCACACTCCCTTTACCTCCGGGATTAGTGTTGAACCTAAAATAAATGTTATTTGGTGTTTGCGTTGAGCATAAATATGATTTGATCATGTTTATTGCAATAGGGTTATTCATTTAAGTCAAAGAATAATTGTTGTTCTATTTACATGAATAAAACCTTCTATGGTCATACACTCAATGTAAATGGTTTATTGAATCTCGATCATAGTGATACACATATTCATAATATTGAAGCCAAAAGATGCAAAGTTAATGATGACAGTGCAACTTATATGTGGCACTGCCGCTTAGGTCATATTGGTGTAAAGCGCATGAAGAAACTCCATGCTGATGGACTTTTGGAATCACTTGATGTTTGCGAACCATGCCTCATGGGCAAGATGACTAAGACTCCGTTCTTCGGAACAATGGAGCAATCAACAGACTTGTTGGAAATAATATATACTAATGTGTGCGGTCCAATGAGTGTTGAGGCTCGCGGCGGGTATCGTTATTTTCTGACCTTCACATATGATTTGAGCATATATGGGTGTATCTACTTGATGAAACATAAGTCTGAAACATTTGAAAAGTTCAAAGAATCTCAGAGTGAAGTGGAAAATCATCGTAACAATAAAATAAAGTTTCTACGATCTGATTGCGGAAACAAATATTTGAGTTACGAGTTTGGTCTTCATTTTTTGAAACAATGCGGAATAGTTTCGCAACTCACGCCATCCGGAACACCATAGTGTAATGGTGTGTCCGAACATCGTGACCGTACTTTATTAGATATGGTGCGATCTATGATGTTTCTTACCGATTTACCACTATCGTTTTGGGGTTATGCATTAGAGACAGCCAGTGGCGGAGCTAGCAAATTGCTAAAGCCCCGGCACATTGTAAGCTAAAGTATATTTTGGCCTTCCAAAAATCACAAGTTTCCCATATATGATCTATCACAGTATGCTCAATTAGGAAATTTGAACAAACATAATTTGAATAGACACAATCAATGTTAAATTGCATAACTTATCATAAAATTACAGAGAATGACTCACCTAATTATCATGTGCCGTGGTAGCCCTCTTTGATAGTTTGGTGCTAGCCGCCTCTTGGTTGCGGCTTTGTGTTGGTCAAACACTTGGTAGTGCTGCTGGCACGGCTACTACGGAGGGCCAAGAGCCAGCGTCCGCTGGAGCCGGATTGAAATTTCCACAGGAGGAGCCGCCGCCAGGGCGCTTGCACTTTCGATTGTACGCGACCTACCCGCTTTGCCCGATGGAGTAGTGGCCCCACCGTGCCCCAAAAGTCTTGCGGCTCACCGTTCATCGATGTCCACCGGCAGTACACCCTCCACCAGTGGCTAGATCATCTTCGAGAACCGAGTAGCGAGCTAGGGTTTGGGTGTGCCTCTTGAGCGCCCGATCCAATCTCCCCGAGTTCATCATCTCTGCTCAACACGCAACAAATCAATTGATTCGTTTTTAGGGTTAAATCAAATGATTCGTCTCCTGATTTTTCTCGAGTTGGTTGTAGCCCACGTTACGAAAGGGGTGCATGACCTCTTAGCTGTTCTAAGAAAGGCCCGATAGACAAGAAAATGACCATGACGGCCCAGTTATAGGGCAATTTTCCTGTTTGCAACGTATTTTCATGAGTTTTCAGCGTATATGAGCTCGGGGACGTTTTGGAAAGTGGCGGCATCGAGCCCGGGCATGTGCCCAGGGTGCCCGGACGGTAAAATCGCCCGTGGAGACAGTTGCATTCACGTTAAATAGGGCACTGTCAGTGTCAAAACCGGCGGATCTCGAGTAGGGGGTCCTGAGCTATGTGTCTAAGGCGGATGGTAATAGGAGGCAGGGGACACGATGTTTTACCCAGGTTCGGGCCCTCTTGATGGAGGTAAAACCCTACATCCTGCTTGATTTATTCTTGATGATATGAGTATTACAAGAGTTGATCTACCACGAGATCGGAGAGGCTAAACCCTAGAAGCTAGCCTATGGTATGATTGTATGTTGTCCTACGGACTAAAACCCTCCGATTTATATAGACACCGGAGGGGGCTAGGGTTACACAAGGTCGGTTACAAAGGAGGAGATATACATATCCGTATTGCCTAGCTTTCCTTCCACGCCAAATAGAGTCCCATCCGGACACGAGACGAAGTCTTCAATCTTGTATCTTCCTAGTCTAACAGTCCGGCCAAAGGATATAGTCCAGCTGTCCGGAGACCCCCTAATCCAGGACTCCCTCAGTAGCCCCTGAACCAGGCTTCAATGATGATGAGTCTGACGCGCAGTGTTGTCTTCGGCATTGCAAGGCGGGTTCCTCCTCCGGATACACCACAGAAGAGTTTGAATAAAAGGATAGTGTCCGACCCTGCAAAATAAGTTCCACATACCACCGTAAAGAGAATAATATTTCCACAAATCTAATCTGCTGACACGTTTTGGCAACATGACATCATGCCATGGCTCGGTGATTATTCGAACCGTTTTTCTTTCACCAGCCTGCACATAACGCGAGGCAGTTTCTTGACACGTCTTGTCAAAGCAGAGATTGTGTCCCCCTTATTACGGGATTCTCATCAATACGGGTGTGGGTAACCCAACCGTGCTTAGGACTCCTAGATTTTAGGCAAGTCCCAAACGGCCACGAGGAGGACGCTTGATATTCACCCTCTTTATAAAGGGACAAGGCTTTTACTTTTTTCCTCCCGTGCTCAATCGAATCCTTCCACCGCCTCGAGTTCTAACACCCAAAGCCTAGGTCAGGTGCTTCGGACTTTCAATCATGTCCGAATCCAGCCTCCAGGGCCGGTGGATGCCCTCCTCCGTCACGGAAGAGGATATCAAGAAGTTGAGGGAGGCAAGATACCTGACCACCGAAGTTTCCCATCAGCTGCCTGCCCGAGGGCAGGTCGTCCCTACTCCTGAACCCAATGAAGACGTCGTGTTCATCTCCCACTTCCTCCGAGGACTAGGCCTCACTCTGGATCCCTTTGTTAGGGGTTTGATGTTCTATCACGGGCTTGATTTCCACGACCTAGCCCCAGATTCCTTTCTCCACATCTCGACATTTATTGTCGTATGTGAGGCCTTCCTCCGCATTACCCCTCACTTCAGCCTGTGGCTCAAGACCTTTGATGTGAAGCCGAAGACAGTCGAGGGGCAGTATGCAGCGTGTGGGTGTGCATTAATAAGCAAGATTGCCGGAGCTCCATGGCCAAAAGGTTCCTTTCCAGAGGTGTCCGGATTATGGCAACGGGAGTGGTTCTACATCACCGCTCCTAGAAGTGCCAAGTGGGTAGCTTTCCCTGCCTTTCGCTCGGGCCCTCCACCACAACTGATGTCATGGATCAGTAGGGGGCTGAGCTGGGGTCCAGCCAAGGATGTGCCCATACTGCAAAGCCGCATCTGGGATCTCTTCGAGGGAGATTTTAGTTTGGTTATGGTAATGCAAGTCATGCTGGTTCGTCAAGTCTAGCCTTGCAAACGCCGGCCCCTCCACTTGTGGGAATTCAACCCAGAAGGACCACGCGCTATTCAGAATTTCCTCGGCCTAGCGCACGAGGAGATGTACAAGTCGTTCTTCGGACCCCAAGTAGAGTGTCCGGACACCTCCGAGGACGTGGGCCTGAGCAGCAACCGCATCGCGGACCAAGTAAGTAATCCTCTAGCCGAACACACCGTCTTTCATTTATCATGATGTCATTCTAAAGAATTGCTTTTTGACCAGGACTGGATAACAAAGGCGAAGATGATCCGGTGTTCGGCCCCCCTTCCCGAAGGCTTGGACAATCCGGTGCTGGAAAAGATGCTCGAGCCAGCACCTTGCCTGGTGCCCTCAAAGGAAGATGAAGGGGGGAATAAAGAGGGCGAAAGCGGGCCCCACCGCTACCTATTCCAACCGAGGGAACGAGCGCCTCCGTGAGGGAGGATAACCAAGGGAAGGAATCTGATATTCCCTCGCCCCGGGGGAGGAAGAGGACTACCTCTGATGACCCGGAAACCAGGGTTTCCAAACGGGAGAAGAAAACTCCACCAGAGGGTCCCGCCTCGAAGGGTGCTCTTGCCGCACAGAGTCCGTGCGGGGATCAGCCCTCTAACGAGCTATAAGTAATCAAAAAGTACTTAATAGTGAAGATATTCTACCTTACTTTTGAGGAAGATAATCAAAGCATCTATGTTGCAGTTCGGATCTGAGCCCTTCTCAGCAGAGCTCGTCTTCAGGGGATCTTCTTCCGGAGATGATGGAGAGCGAAACGCCTCCCTCGGACTCCCCGGCTCAAGAAGCGGGCGACCTTGAAGTGTCATCACGGAGAGTTTCTCCGGATCCGGCAAGGCCAGAAGGTAATCCCATGGTCACCCGAAGCCCTCAGTATCCGGCTCTTGAAGAGAGCAACCAAAAGAATCCGGCACCGTCTGGTATGCGGTCAGACGCACTGAGGGATCTGCTAGGGGTGAGCCACTATCTCAGAAGAGCACCGTACATTGATGGGTACGATGATTGAAAGGATTTCGTCCGCCGAAAGCGGGTTGCATGAAGCCTTTATGAGTCTACTGATGGGCTTTGAGGTACGTGAAATGATATGCATCCGCACATTTTTAGGTGTGCCCTATGTAGATAGTAGCCCCTGAGACTCTGGTTGTCGTCGAAAATGGCAGCGAACAGAGGATCGTAGTCCCTGGTAATAACCAGACCGCCTTTATGTGCAGGTGTCTGGAGCTCCGGTGGCTAGCCGGACTGATGGGGTTGCCGAACTAAAGCGACAACTGGATGCGGCGGATGCCGACATCGAGCTTGTTAACAAGCGGCTTGACGAGGCCCAGGGTAGGTGATATTTATAGTGGATGTCACATAGTAAGAGCAGCGTGATGCCAGTATCTTTAATATGTTGTGACTGCAGATGAAGCTGCCACCATGGAGGCCTTGCGGGCGGAGCTTGCCCGAGCCAAGGAGCAAGCAAGGAGTAGTAATGTGGCCGCTTTGAAGGCGGCTGAAGAGTTGAAAGCCGAGAGGGCCGCTCATAGTGAGAGCAAAGAGAAAATGGCCAAAATGGCTGTGAAGTTAAAAGACACTGCTGACCGCTGCCAGTTTCTTGAAGAAGAAAACCGGGCGAAGGCTACAGACCTTGAAAAGGCCACAATGGCGACCAAAGACACCCGCTCTGTAATGAGAGCGAAGAAGGAGGAACTGCGTGAAGCCGGGGACATTGTGGCTGGGAAGCCCTTTATGCTGCAGAGGAAGTTCGGCGATCCGCGGTATGCCCCTCTGGATCGGCTGTGGAGTTCGGCCGATGCATATCTGGACTTAGCGGCAAGCGCTGTCGATGCGGCCGAATACTTCTGAGATCAGACAGATCGTGAAGTGGACAAGCTGTTCTAGTCACAATTTAACGTTCCAGAGCGTCCGCTTCCATTGATTGATCAGCTTGCCGAATGGGCCAAACTCAATAGATTGTCCGGCCTCGCCATGAGATCTGTCGTGGATCATCTGTGGCCGGAAAGGCCAAAGTCGAACTTCAGCTATGTTAGCTTGGTGCAGCAGTTCCTTGGTGCGGTGCCGCACATTAATGTGATGAAGAGGTCGGCATGCATAGAAGGCTCGCGGATGGCCCTTGCCCGTGTCAAAACATACTGGGCGGAGATGGATGTCACCACTGTCGTGGCGCAGGGTTCAGCCATAGGCCGAGTGGCTGCCGAGCACTATTTTGAAGAAGTTCTTGAGGGCGCTCATACGATAGAGGCCCAATGCTCAAAGAGTGTTATGTTTGAGTGACATGTATTCCCATTGTAAAAACAATGTTTTATTGAATTTATCAAGGTTGTATTTATACTTTTGCCCAAAAGTATTGTGATGCCTCCTGTGCGGCCGTTTATGTATACATGTATATAACCTGAAAGATTGCAGTCGTCGGCTTCAGCCCCCACGCATATAATGCGGGGGTGTTCGCAGAAGACGCGTATTCACACTTAATCCAACGTCTTGGTCCTAATAAGGAGGTGATAGCGCAACGAACTAGGCAACCGGACTATAATGCTTTAACACTTTCACTTAGCCATAGGAGTTTGACAGTGGGACTACTATATAGCCCCTGGTGGCTCCGCACTCGTCCAGATTCGGGGTGCGTACATGCCTGGCCGGGAAACGGCCCTTCGTTAATGCGGAGGAATCCCGAAGATTCCAATAGGTCATCAAGTGGTTGACCAGTCTCACACTATATCATGACAGTCAGTTTTCGGCTTTCTCTACTGAGGTGCTCGTCCGGATGAACCAGGGCACAATCGCAGTAGTTCTCCTGGTGCCGCCTTAGCCGATAGAGCGGAACATAAGGCAGCAAAACACATGAGCCGGGCAAACCCAACATTTGACCAAAGACATGATTCGGAGCTGATGCATATAAGGCCAAACTCGCGACGCCGAACACTCCCTAAGGTATTCGGTCTTTATGGTGTAAACCGGGTCTAAACATTACCCTTTGTAATAGGCCCCTGGTGTCCAGGTATGTGCATTCTTCTGGCGTGGCCACATGCCAAGATGTCAGCATCCTTCTCGGCTGTACTGAGAATCCGAGGGATGTAAATCAACAAAAGACAGTAAAAAAGGTTTACGCAGGGTCTTAATCTACAAAGAATCCTTGGAACGGGTCCCTGTTGCTCGTCTGCGCCTGTGTCTCCGTTGTGTCGTATCCTGGATGAGTGTAGCACGATGGTCATCTGAAAAAGAGAGGAACTTAATTGAAAAGTTGCCGTGCAAAAGTTAAGTTATACTAAATAAACAATATATAGTTGAAAATGAGTAAAGGTGAGCCTTATTGCCACTTTTGCGCGCGCGTTGAGCCCCTTGTATTGTAATAGGGGTATAGCCATCAAACCTGTATTAATTACATATAGCTAAGCCGGACTCGTCTAGCCGTGTCCGTGGTCTTACCGACCTGTCAAATGCTTGAGTTGGTGAGGCCGTTTAGTGTGCGGCGGCCAAGGCAGCTGCACCGTCTTCGGCACTCAAGGAGCGCTCAATATTTCCATTTACTGTAATGATGCCGCGTGGACCAGACATCTTGAGCTTGAGGGGAGCATAATGTGGTATTGCGTTAAAGCGAGCGAAAGCTTCGCGTCCGAGTAGTGCTTGATAGCCACTTTGGAACGGAGCGACGTGGAAAGTTAAATTTTCGCTGCGGAAGTTATTGGGGAAGCCGAATATAACCTCTAGTAGCAGGGAGCCCCCGCAGTGAGCCTCCGGGCCTGGTATTACTCCTCTAAAGGTAGCATTGCTGCGGCAAATTTTTGTTGGGTCTATCCCCATTTTGCAGACTGTGTCCTGATATATCAGATTTAAACTGCTGCTGCCGTCCATCAGGACTCGGGTGAAGTGGTATCTGTCAATTATTGGATCTAATACCAAGGCATCCTATCCTGCACGCCGGATACTTGCCGAGTAATTCCGATGGTCGGAGGTGATCGGTTGGGACGACCAGTGGCGGAGCTCCGCGGTGATAGGCCCTGGGGCATGTTCCTCTAAAGGTGCTGCTTTGTTTCTCCCTTTTATCACATGTAACACGTTGACTGTTTTGACTTCTGGTGGGAATTTCTTCTGTTCCCCTATGCTTTGCTTGCGAGGCTCGTCCTCGTCTTCACTTGGTGTATCCTGCCCCTTGTGTTCGGCGTTGAGCTTGCCGGACTGTTTGAAGACCCGACATTCTCTGTGGGTATGATTTGCAGGTTTATCAGGGGTGCTATGGATCTGACATATTTGGTCCAGAATTTTGTTTAGGCTGGACAATTCGTCTCTGTTGCCTTTGGAGGGCGGCTTCTGCTGCCCTGGCCGAGAGCTTCTAAATCTGGCATTTACCGCCGTGCTCTTCGGGCTGTCTTCTTTATTCTGGCGCTTATTCTTGCTGCGTCGTGATTTCCTGTTTCCATCCCTGACTTCGGATGTACTTGGGTCGCTGGTGCTGCATCGGGCTAACCAGCTATCCTCGCCTGCGCAAAAACGGGTCATGAGGCTTGTTAATGCTGCCATTGTTCTCGGCTTTTCTTAACCGAGGTGTCTGGCATGCCATTCGTCTCGAACGCTATACTTGAAGGCTGCTAAGGCTTCGTCGTCCGGGCAGTCAACTATTTGGTTCTTTTTAGTGAGGAACCTGTTCCAAAGTTTTCGGGCTGACTCACCGGGTTGTTGAGTTATATGACTTAAATCGTCTGCATCCGGTGGTCGGACATATGTCCCTTGAAAATTTGCCTGAAAGGCATCTTCGAGCTCATCCTAGCTTCCGATGGAGTTTTCGGGGAGGCTTTTAAGCCAGTGCCGAGCTGGCCCTTTGAGCTTGAGGGGTAAGTACTTGATGGCATGGAGATCATCTCCTCGAACCATGTGGATATGGAGGATGTAGTCCTCAATCCAGACCCTAGGGTCTGTTGTTCCGTCGTAGCCTCTATATTTACGGGTTTGAATCCCTCTGGAAATTCATGATCCAGCACCTCGTCGGTGAAACATAGAGGGTGTGCGGCACCCCTGTATTTGGGTGTACCGTAGTGTTCGGATGTTTGTTGTGTTGCATTGTATATTGGAGCGCGCCTGCGTGGTCCATAGATGGATCTAGTTGCGCCGTCCTTTTGATGCGAGCCCTTATGCAGATCGCGTATTGGTTTATGTGCGGCGTCGATTGCCGCTTTATGTTGGCTATGAGGTCGTCTATCCGATCAGATGGCTGTTTTATTTTTTAATTGTGGAGGATCTAAGGCCTCCTCATCAAATTCAGGTTGCAACTTTCGCTTCGGATAGCTCTTGGTGTGGCGATTACTGCCGTATTTCGCTGCAGTGTTGAGTACTTCACTCCATTTGATTTTGAGTGTGTCTTGTGCAGCCTTGAGCCTTTGCTTCTGTTTTTTCAGACTCCTCGCCGTGGCAACAAGCCTTTGGTGGGTGTTATGTTGCTCCTGGCGCCTGTCCGGTGTGATGTCATCCGGACTGTTATCTTCGACGGGGTTGGGTTGTTCGGCTTGATTTTCCATGTTGCCTTGGTCGGGCAATGGTTCACCCTGCTCTAACGCTGGGTCTATGTGATTGTTATTTCCGCCGAGGCGGGATTTGGAGCGGCTTTACGCCGCCGCTTTGACTGCTTCTCGAGGGAACAACCCTTCGCTGCGTCCTTCCATTCCTCGTCGTTATTTTCTTTAGGTGTGTCCACCATGTATACGTCATGTGATGAAGTGGGTGTCCAGTGCCTTGTGGGCAGTGGTTCCTCTTCGCCTCCCGCATCGTCGTCCATTGCGTCGATGTCTTCGGAGTCAAAGTCGAGCATGTCGGTTAAGTCATCAACAGTGGCTACTAAGTGGGTGGTGGGTGGGCGGCGAATTTCTTCGTCATCCGCATCCCAATCCTGCCGGACGTAGTTCGGCCAGGACTCTCCTGACAAGGAGAGAAACCTTAATGAGCTTAGTATGTCGCCAAAGGGCGAGTGCTGAAAAATATCCATGGAGGTAAACTCCATGATCGGCGCCCAATCGGATTCGACAGGAACGGGCGCACGCGGTTCGGACTCCGTGGCCGGAGAAGGATCCAGCAGTTTAGCAACACGGCTCTCGTGAAGGGTAAGGTCGATATTCGGCTCGATCGTCGCAGAGGATACGGCCTCCGTGGCGGGGTCTATCCACCCGTTCGTGGATGGCGCAACTGGCTCCGAATTGAGGGTCGGAGTGGCTGCCGGTGCGATCTCCTGAACACCGTCCGATGATAGAGCTAAATCGTACTCATCGTGACCACGTGGCGCACAAGGCAAGGACTCGAATCCGTCGAAGATCAAGTCTCCGCTCATATCGGCCGTGTAGTTTAAGCTTCCAAACCTGACCTGATGGCCAGGGGCGTAACTTTCGATCTGCTCCAGATGGCCAAGCGAGTTGGCCCGTAGTGCAAAGCCATCGAACACAAAGATCTGTCCGGGGAGAAAAATATCACCCTGGACTGCATCGCTATCGATGATCGTAGGAGCCATCAAGCCTAATGGCGACGACACGGAGGAACTCTCAATGAAAGCACTAATGTCGGTGTCAAAACCGGTGGATCTCGGGTAGGGGGTCCCGAACTGCGCATCTAAGGCGGATGGTAACAGGAGGCAGGGGACACGATGTTTTACCCAGGTTCGGGCCCTCTTGATGGAGGTAAAACCCTACGTCCTGCTTGATTTATTCTTGATGATATGAGTATTACAAGAGTTGATCTACCACGAGATCGGAGAGGCTAAACCCTAGAAGCTAGCCTATGGTATGATTGTATGTTGTCCTACGGACTAAAACCCTCCGGTTTATGTAGACACCGGAGGAGGCTAGGGTTACACAAGGTCGGTTACAAAGGAGGAGATATACATATCCGTATTGCCTAGCTTGCCTTCCACGCCAAATAGAGTCCCATCCGGACACGAGACAAAGTCTTCAATCTTGTATCTTCATAGTCTAACAGTCCGGCCAAAGGATATAGTCCGGCTTTCCGGAGACCCCCTAATCCAGGACTCCCTCAGGCACCATCTAAATCCATTGAGACGATACCGTATGAACTATGGTTTGGCAAGAAACCAAAGATGTTGTTTCTTAAAGTTTGGGGTTGCGATGCTTATGTGAAAAAGTTTCAACTTGATAAAGCTCAAACCCAAATCGGAGAAGTGCGTCTTCATAGAATACCCAAAAGAAACTTTTGGGTACACCTTCTATCACAGATCCGAAGGCAAGATCTTTGTTGCTAAGAGTGGATCCTTTCTAGAGAAGGAGTTTCTCTCGAAACAAGTGAGTGGGAGGAATGTAGAACTTGATGAGCTAATTGTACCTTCTCCCGAATTGGAAAGTAGTTCATCACAGAAATCAGTTCTTGTGATTACTACACCAATTGGTGAGGAAGCTAATGATGATGATCATGAAACTTCAAATCAAGTTACTACTGAACCTCATAGGTCAAACAGAGTATGGTCCGCACCAGAGTGGTACGGTAATCCTTTCTGGATGTCATGTTACTAGACCATGACGAACCTAAGAACTATGAGGAAGCAATGATGAGCCCAGATTCTGTAAAATGGCTCGAGGCCATGAAATCTGAGATGGGATCCATGTATAAGAACAAAGTGTGGACTTTGATTGACTTGCCCAATGATCAACAAGCCATTGAGAATAAATGGATCTTCAAGAGGAAGACAAACGCTGATGATAGTATTACTATATACAAAGCTCGAATTGTCGCAAAAAGGTTTTCGACAAGTTCAAGATGTTGACTACGATGATATTTTCTCACTCATAGCGATGCTTAAGTATGTCTGAATCATGTTAGCAATTGCCACATTTTATGAAATCTGGCAAATGGATATCAAAACTGCATTCCTTAATGGATTTCTTGAAGAAGAGTTGTATATGATGCAACAAGAAGGTTTTGTCAATCCTAAAGGTGCTAACAAAGTGTGCAAGCTCCAGCGATCCATCTATAGACTGGTGCAAGCATCTCGGAGTTGGAATATATGCTTTGATAAAGTGATCAAAGCATATGGTTTTATACAGACTTGCGGTGAAGCCTGTATTTACAAGAAAGTGAGTGGGAGCACTACAGCCTTTCTGATAAGTATATGTGAATGACATATCGTTGATCGGAAATGATGTAGAATTTTCTGGAAAGCATAAAGGAGTGTTTGAAAGGAGTTTTTCAAAGAAAGACCTTGGTGAAGCTACTTACATATTGAGCATCAAGATCTATAGATATAGATCAAGACGCTTGATATATTTTTCAATGAGTGCATACCTTGACAAGATTTTGAAGTAGTTCAAAATGGAACAACCAAAGAAGGAGTTCTTGCCTATGTTGCAAGGCGTGAAGTTGAGTAAGGACTCAAAACCCGACCACGGCAGAAAATAGAAAGAGAATGAAAAGTCATTCCCTATGCCTCAGCCGTAGGTTCTATAAAGTATGCTATGCTGTGTACCAGACCTATTGTGTACCTCACCAAGAGTTTGGCAAGAGGGTACAATAGTGATCCAGGAGTGGATCACAAAGCAATGGTCAAAATTATCCTTAGTGGAATAAAGGAAATGTTTCTCGGTTATGGAGGTGACAAAGAGTTCGTCGTAAAGAGTTACGTCGATGCAAGCTTTGACACTGATATGGATGACTCTAAGTCTTGATCTAGATACATATTGAACGTGGGAGAGATTAGCTAGAGTAGCTCCGTGCAGAGCATTGTAGACATAGAAAATTTGCAAAATACATACGACTTTGAATGTGGCAGACCCGTTGACTAAAATTCTCTTACAAGCAAAACAGGATCACTCTTTGGGTGTTAATCACATAGTGATGTGAACTAGATTATTTACTCTAGTAAACTCTTTGGGTATTAGTCACATGGATATGTGAACTAATCACATAAAGATGTGAACTATTGGTGTGAAATCACATGACAATGCGAACTAGATTGTTGACTCTAGTGCAAGTGGGAGACTGAAGGTAATATGCCCTAGAGGCAATAATAAAGTTGTTATTTATATTTCCTTATATCATGATAAATGTTTATTATTCATGCTAGAATTGTATTAACCGGAAACTTAGTACATGTGTGAATACATAGACAAATAGAGTGTCCCTAGTATGCCTCTACTAGACTAGCTCGTTAATCAAAGATGGTCAAGTTTCCTAGCCATAGACATGTGTTGTCATTTGATGAACGGGATCACATCATTAGAGAATGATGTGATGGACAAGACCCATCCGTTAGCTTAGCACTATGATCGTTTAGTATATTGCTATTGCTTTCTGCATGACTTATACATGTTCCTATGACTATAAGATTATGCAACTCCCGAATACCGGAGGAACACTTAGTGTGCTATCAAATGTCACAACGTAACTGGGTGATTATAAAGATGCTCTACAGGTGTCTCCAATGGTGTTTGTTGAGTTGGCATAGATCGAGATTAGGATTTGTCACTCCGATTGTCGGAGAGGTATCTCTGGGCCCTCTCGGTAATGCACATCACAATAAGCCTTGCAAGCAATGTGAGTAATGAGTTAGTTGCGGGATGTTGCATTACGGAGCGAGTAAAGAGACTTGTCGGTAACGATATTGAACTAGGTATGATGATACCGGCGATCGAATCTCGGGCAAGTAACATACCAATGACAAAGGGAACAACATATGTTGTTATGCGGTTTGACCGATAAAGATCTTCGTAGAATATGTAGGAACCAATATGAGCATCCAGGTTCTGCTATTGGTTATTGACCGGAGATGAGTCTCGGTCATGTCTACATAGTTCTCGAACCCATAGGGTCCGCAAGCTTAACGTTCGGTGACGATCGGTATTATGAGTTTATGTGTTTTGATGTACCGAAGGTAGTTCGGAGTCCCGGATATGATCACGGACATGACGAGGAGTCTCAGAATGGTCGAGACATAAAGATCGACATATTGGAAGCCTATGTTTGGACATCGGAATGGTTCCGGGTGAGTTTGGGCATATACCAGAGTACCGGGAGGTTATCGGATCCCCCGGGAAGTATATGAGCCTTATTGGGCCATAGTGGGAGAGAGGAGAAGGGAGCCTAGGAGGGGGCGTGCTCCCCAAGCCCAATCCGAATTGGGTGGGGGGCCGGCCCCCCTTTCCTTCCCCCTCTCTCCCCCTTCCTTCCTCTCCTAATCCAACTAGGGGGGGAATCCTACTCCCGGTGGGAGTAGGACTCCCCTTGGGCGCGCCATAGAGGGGCCGACCCTCCCCCTCCTCCACTCCTTTATATACAGGGGAGGGGGGCACCCCATAGACACACAAGTTGATTGTTTATCCGTGTGCGGTGCCCCCTCCACATATTTCCACATCGATCATATCGTTGCAGTGCTTAGGCGGAGCCCTGCGCCGATAGCTTCATCATCACCGTCATCACGCCGTCGTGCTAACGAAACTCTCCCTTGACACTCAGCTGGATCTAGAGTTCGCGGGACATCACCAAGCTGAACGTGTGTAGATCGCGGAGGTGCCGTACCTTCGGTGCTAGGATCGGTCGGATCGTGAAGATGTACGACTACATCAACCACATTGTCATAATGCTTCCGCTTACGGTCTACGAGGGTACATGGATAACACTCTTCCCCTCTCATTGCTATGCATCACCTAGATGGATCTTGCGTGTGTGTAGGATTTTTTTTGAAATTACTGCATTCCCCAACAATGGCGGCACAGGACCGCGGTCGAAGAGTGACTGCTCGAGTTGTCATGCGTACTCCTCTGTCCGCAGGGCCGCCGCTGCCCCTCGTCGTCATCGGAGATGACCACCTCCTCCTTGACCATGAACCCGGACGACGTGGTGGACGCCGACGGGCTCGGAGCGCATGGGCGGCGGCGCGACGATCTGAACAACCCTAAGGATCCACCTGCCGACGCTGAGAACCAGGCGAATTCGATGTCGGACTTGCCCATATGTTCAGTGTGTGGACGAGAGGAGAGGATGGGAGAGGAGAAGAGGAGAGATTGTGGTGCGTGTAGCGAAGATGGGGTTTGCTGGTGAGGTCGGCCTGCTTAAATAGTCGGGCCAGGTGCACCGATGCTGCTTCAATGCGGGCGCAATGGGTGGAGTAGGCTTCTCAGTCACCGCATTTGCATTGAAGAAGTGTCAAATAGTCGTCCAGTCACAATGGTCTGACCAGCATGAATGCATGTAGGCAGCTGTCAGGTCATGTCCTCTCTAAGCGACGATGAATGTGCGCGAGGCTTTTGGAGCGGAACACGCATTGAGGGTTTTGGGTTGGACCGCATTGTTAGAGTCATACGTTGCAGACATCCGGGCTCCCTTAACCCCCTAGATGTTTGCGAATTCAGAGTGTGGACTAGTCCGTAGGTGTTTATGCATGATCTTGGATGGCACAAAGTGTGTGAACCCTGATGTCCGGACATTTAGCAGGGCTTTGAGGTACCGCATTGGAGATGCCTTAACGATGGAGGCGATTTCTAAGAATCGGCTTTCATGCAAATCGTTGGTCCCAAACAAGGAAAACTCGTGGGTATATACAATGAACCCCTATGTATGTTTTTCAAACTGTCGGTGGGTGGGGGGAGGCTCCCCACCTGAATATATTTCAAATTAAAATATCAACAAAGTTTAGGTAAGACGAGGGGAGAAAAAATCCTGCCACAAGTCAGCATGGATTTTTTGGTCCCTCTTTTTAAGAGGGTGAGATGAGAGAGTGAGGTGCGAGATTATGGAGCGGGTTAGATCATTGGGAGAGAGGTGCTCATCCCTAAAAGTCGCAACATTACAAGCGTCCCAAAATTTCCATGGAATTAAAAGGAGAACAAACGGCCAGACTGAGTTGGGCAGCCCCGGGCGGCACGATGAGTTCCACAACTTGGACAAAGGGGATGAAATCGACGGCAGTCCAAGGCCATCCCAAATAGCAGCAGACGTTGGGTAGCTGAAAAATAGGTGGCCCCGGTCTTCCGGCGCTGCATGGCGTTGAGGGCATTACAGAGAGTTGAGGATGGTATTGCGATGGAGGTTACCCAAGTGTTTAGTCGGTCCAGATAGAACAGCCAACCAAACACCCGGACCCTGCTAGGAACTCAGGAGTCCCAGATTGCACAACGTAGGGGTTCGACAACTGTGAGGCAATGGTGGCGTAGGCCCCTTTGGTGGAGAATGCGTCACCATTGAGTAGAGAGCACTCATTCGGGGATCCAGAGAAATGAACAACCTGCAACAAAAGTCTCAAAGAAGCAGTTAAGGTTAGCCGGCTATGTAAGATCGGATCAATCGCATCCATCAATTATTTTTTGAACTAAAACATTTTGGCTTTGTGTAGTGTGTAAACAAAGCTGTGAAGTAAGTGGAGAGAGGTTCTGGAGTTAACCAACGAATCTAGCTAAAATAAGGTGGATGATCCATCACCAATCTTAACATGTGAGATCTCTCTGAGAGTGTGTAGGTGTTCAAAAATTGCCTTACCAAGGAAGGAGGCATTACTACCAAGGCCTATATGCAAGGGAGAGTGGTTGAGTATCCAATCCTTCCAAGGTAATGGAGGAGAGTGAAGGAATTTGAATGCAAGGGCTTTTGCAGGGCAATTTTGGAGGGAGAAGGGTCTAAAAGCATCGGGGGTAGGGGAGTTAGAAGATTTGGGGATTAGGACAATGAACGCTTGGTTTAGACAGGAGATATCCGCCAACACGTTATAGAAACTAAGAAACTGATTAGAGGCCTTTTGTTTAAGTCTAGGACACAAATTGAGGTAGAACATGGAGCCGAAATTGTCCGGCCTGGGGCTGGCAAAAACGTTCATGTCGGCAAAAGCATCATAAATTTCCTAGCCCGAGAAAGGAGAGTCTAGGTGCAGAAGTTGTGGCGTTTGCAGTGAGTATAGGGCCAGTTATTTTAAGATGTGGCTTGTACATAAGCTGCAGTAAAAATAAGCTCCCTGTAAATAAGCCATTCAATTATTTTCTTGTTTCTATTTGTTTAGCTTTGTTCTCTGATAAACTAGTGAAAAGTTCATGATACCCCTAGAGGCATCGTTCTGTCAGGTACGTGGATTATTATTTGTATGTCGCAGGAACAACTTGTTCTATTGGCTGAGTGATGATAGTTTTGCCGTAAATACAAGCAACAAAAAGGCAAGGAGAAATAACGCTTCACTTTTTAAAGGGTTGCGCTCGGGAAGCCGCCCTTCGTTGGCTTATCTCAAACGTGAAGGAGGGGGTTGTCGCTGGAAATTAAGCTAATGGCACGTAAACGAGTTCTTCTAGTTCTTCTGGGCTTGAACTTAGTTTCCACCATAAGCCTTCCATAAGTCTGAAAAGAACCGAGCCTAAATTTTGTAGCGAGAAGTTCCAAGTTAGGGAGAAATCCCAGAATGGAGGAGTTGTAGGAAGTAAGAACCTGGCATTTTGCATCGCAGGATGTAAAAACTCGATTTTCATGAGAGATGGATTGGATTTTATTCTGTCCACGCCTTTGAGAGGCAGATGCATGAAAGTACCATGAGTTTTTGTCACCATCGATGGTAGTTTTTTTACCTGAGCCGCCAGTAAATTATTTTTCCTAAACAGTTCTATGAAGAACCGTAATGACAACCCATCTAAGGGCAAGTTCTAACTGTTGGGGAACGTAGCATGCAATTTCAAAAAAAATCTACGGTCACGCAAGATCTATCGAGGAGATGCATAGCAACGAGAGGGGGAGAGTGTGTCCACGTACCCTCGTAGAATGAAAATGGAAGTGTTAGGTTAACGCGGTTGATGTAGTCGAACGTCTTCACGATCCAACCGATATAGTAGCGAACGTATGGCACCTCCGAGTTCTGCACACATTCAGATCGATGACGTCCCTTGAACTCTTGATCCAGCAGAGGGTCGAGGGAGAGTTTTGTCAGCACGACGGCGTGGTGACGGTCATGGTGATGTGATCTGCGCAGGGCTTCGCCTAAGCACTACGTGAATATGACCGGAGGAGTAAACCATGGAGAGAGACATCATACACGGCTTGGAACAATTGGTGTGTCTCCAAGGGGTGCCCTGCCCACGTATATAAAGGAGGGAGAGGGAGGAGGCCATCCAGAGGGTGCGCCACAAGGGGGGACTCCCGATCCTAGTCACCTCCCCCCTTTCCTTTTTACGGAGGGGGAAAAGGGGGAATGAGAAGGAGATGGAGAGGGAGAGAAGGAAAGGGGTCCGCACCCCTTCCCCCTTGTCCAATTCGAACTCCCTTTGGGGGGCTCCACCCTTGCGGGATCCCCTCTCTCTCCACTAAGGCCCATGTAGGCCCATTACTTCCTCGGGGAGGTTCCGGTAACCTCCCGGTACTCCGAAAAATACCTGAACCATTCCGAAACCATTCCGGTGTACGAATACCATCGTCCAATATATCAATATTTACCTCTCGACCATTTCGAGGCTCCTCATTATGTCCGTGATGTCATCCGGGACTCCAAACAATCTTCGGTCACCAAAACACATAACTCATAATACAAATCGTTATCGAACGTTAAGCGTGCGGACCATACGGGTTCGTGAACTATGTAGACATGACCGAGACATATCTCCGGTTAATAACAAACAACGGAACCTGGACGCTCATATTGGTTCCTACATAATCTATGAAGATCTTTATCGGTTAAACCGCAATAACAACATACATTATTCCTTTTGTCATCGATATGTTACTTATCCGAGATTCGATCGTCGGTATCCTCATACCTAGTTCAATCTCGTTACCGGCAAGTCTCTTTACTCGTTCCGTAATGCAGCATCCAGCAACTAACTCATTAGTCATATTGCTTGCAAGGCTTATAGTGATGTGAATTACCGAGAGGGCCCAGAGATACCTCTTCGATACTCGGAGTGACAAATCCTAATCTCGATCTATGCCAGCCCAACAAACACCTTCGGAGACACTTGTAGAGCATCTTTATAATCACCCAGTTATGTTGTGACGTTTGATAGCGCACAAAGTGTTCCTTTGGTATTCGGGAGTTGCATAATCTCATAGTCAGAGGAATATGTATAAGTCATGAAGAAAGCAATAGAAATAAAACTTAACGATCATTATGCCAAGCTAACAGATGGATCTTGTCAATCACATCATTCTCTAATGATGTGACCCTGTTCATCAAATGACAACACATGTCTATGGTTAGGAAACTTAACCATCTTTGATTAATGAGCTAGTCAAGTAGAGGCATACTAGGGACACTTTGTTTTGTCTATGTATCCACACATGTATCAAGTTTCCGGTTAATACAATTCTAGCATGAATAATAAATATTTACCATGATATAAGGAAATATAAATAACAACTTTATTATTGCCTCTAGGGCATATTTCCTTCAGTATCCCACTTGCACTAGAATCAATAATCTAGATTACATTGTAATGATTCTAACACCCATGGAGTCTTGGTGTTGATCGTGTTTTGTTCGTGGAAGAGTCTTAGTCAATGGGTCTGCAACATTCAGATCCGTATGTATTTTGCAAATCTCTGTGTCTCCCTCCTTGACTTGATTGTGGATGGAATTGAAGCGTCTCTTGATGTGTTTGGTTCTCTTGTGAAATCTGGATTCCTTCGCTAAGGCAATTGCTCCAGTATTGTTACAAAAGATTTTCATTGGAACCGATGCACTAGGTATTACACCTAGATCGGATATGAACTTCTTCATCGAGACTCCTTCATTTGCTACTTCCGAAGCAGCTATGTACTCCGCTTCACACGTAGATCCCGCCATGACGCTCTGCTTGGAACTGCACCAATTGACAACTCCACCATTAAATTTAAATACATATCTAGTTTGTGACTTAGAGTCATCCGGATCAGTGTCAAAGCTAGCATCGACATAACCATTTACGACAAGCTCTTTGCCACCTCCATAAACGAGAAACATATCCTTAGTCCTTTTTAGGTATTTCAGGATGTTCTTGACTGCTGTCCAGTGATCCACTCCTAGATTACGTTGGTAACTCCCTGCTAAACTTATAGCAAGGCACACATTAGGTCTGGTACATAGCATTGCATACATGATAGAACCTATGGCCGAGGCATAGGGAATGACTTCCATTTTATCTTTATCTTCTGCAGTGGTCGGGCATTGAGTCTGACTCAACTTCACACCTTGTAACACAAGCAAGAACCCTTTCTTTGAATGATCCATTTTGAACTTCTTCAAAACTTTATCAAGGTACGTGCTTTGTGAAAGTCCAATTAAGCGTCTTGATCTATCTCTATATACATCTTGATGCCCAATATGTAAGCAGCTTCACCAAGGTCTTTCATTGAAAAATTCTCATTCAAGTGTCCTTTTATGCTATCCAGAAATTATGTATTATTTCCAATCAACAATATGTCATCCACGTATAATATTAGAAATGCTACAGAGCTCCAACTCACTTTCTTGTAAATACATGCTTGTCCAAAACTTTGTATAAAACCATATGCTTTGATCACACTATCAAAGCGTATATTCCAACTCCGAGAGGCTTGCACCAGTCTATAAATGGACCGCTGGAGCTTGCACACTTTGTTAGCACCTTTAGGATCGACAAAACCTTCTGGTTGCATCATATACAACTCTTCTCGAAGAAATCCATTAAGGAATGCAGTTTTGACATCCATTTTCCAAATTTCATAATCATAAATGCGGCAATTGCTAACATGATTCGTACAGACTTAAGCATCACTACGGGTGAGAAGGTCTCATCATAGTCAACTCCTTGAACTTGTTGAAAACCATTCGCAACACGTCGAGCTTTGTAGACAGTGATGACCCACAAGTATAGGGGATCTATTGTAGTCCTTTCAATAAGTAAGAGTGTCGAACCCAACGTGGAGCAGAAGGAAATGATAAGTGGTTTTCAGCAAGGTATTATCTACAAGCACTGAAATTATAGGTAATATATAGTTTTGTGATAAGATAATTTGTAACGAGCAACAAGTAACAAAAGTAAATAAAGTGCAGCAAGGTGGCCCAATCCTTTTTGTAGCAAAGGACATGCCTGGACAACCTCTTATATGAAGTAAAGCGCTCCCGAGGACACATGGGAATTATCGTCAAGCTAGTTTTCATCATGTTCATATGATTCGAGTTCGGTACTTTGATAATTTGATATGTGGGTGGGCCGGTGCTTGGGTGCTGTCCTCACTTGGACAACCATCCCACTTATGATTAACCCCCATTGCAAGCATCTGCAACTACAACAGAAGTATTAAGGTAAACCTAACCATAGCATGAAACATATGGATCCAAATTAGCCCCTTACGAAGCAACACATAAACTAGGGTTTAAGCTTTTGTCACTCTAGCAACCCATCATCTACTTATTACTTCCAAATGCCTTCCTCTAGGCCCAAATAATGGTGAAGTGTCATGTAGTCGACGTTCACATAACACCACTAGAGGAGAGACAACATACATCTCATCAGAATATCAAATGAATACCAAATTCACATGACTACTAATAGCAAGAATTCTCCCATGTCCTCAGGAACAAACGAACTACTCACAAAGCATATTCTTGTTCATAATCAGAGGGGTATTAATGTGCATAATGGATCTGAACATATGATCTTCCACCAAGTAAACCAACTAGCATCAACTACAAGGAGTAATCAACACTACTAGCAACCCACATGTGCTAATACCAGACTTAGAGACAAGAATTGGATACAAGAGATGAACTAGGGTTTGAGAGGAGATGGTGCTGGTGAAGATGTTGATGGAGATTGACCCCCTCCCGATGAGAGGATCGTTGGTGATGACGATGGTGATGATTTCCCCCTCCAGGAGGGAAGTTTCCCCGGCAGAACAGCTCCGCCGGAGCCCTAGATTGGTTCCGCCAAGGTTCTGCCTCGTGGTGGCGGAGTCTCGTCCCAAAAGCTTGCTTATGATTTTATCCTCAACGAAGGACTCCATATAGCAGAAGATGGGCATCGGAGGGTCACCAGGGGGCCCACGAGGCAGGGGGCACGCCCAAGGGGGTAGGGCGCGCCCCCACCCTCGTGGCCAGGGTGTGGGCCCCCTTTGGAACTTCTTGCGCTCAGTATTTTTTATATATTCTGAAAATAGCTTTCGTGAAGTTTCAGGACTTTTGGAGCTATGCAGAATAGGTCTCTAATATTTGCTCCTTTCCAGCCCAGAATCCCAGCTGTCGGCATTCTCCCTCTTTATGTAAACCTTGTAAAATAAGAGAGAATAGGCATAAGTATTGTGACATAATGTGTAATAACAGCCCATAATGCAATAAATATCAATATAAAAGCATGATACAAAATGGACGTATCAGACAGTAACATTACCGTCAGCGTGAGTCTTCTTCTAGAAGACCCATTTATTCTCTTTGGCTTGCTGATCATCGAGCAAGTCAACCGAAGTCCACACTTTGTTCTCATACGTGGATCCCATCTCAGATTTCATGGCCTCAAGTCATTTCGCAGAATCTGGGGTCATCATCGCTTTCTCATAGTTCGTAGGTTCATCATGGTCTAGTAACATGACTTCCAGAACAGGATTACTGTACCACTCTGGTGTGGAATGTACTCTGGTTGATCTACGAGGTTCGGTAGTAACTTGGTCTGAAGTTTCATGATCATCATCATTTACTTCCTCACTAATTGGTGTAGGCATCACTGGAACTGATTTCTGGGGTGAACTACTTTCCAATTCGAGAGAAGGTATAACTACCTCATCAAGTTCTACTTTCCTCCTGATACGTCTCCAATGTATCTATAATTTTTTATTGTTCCATGCTATTATATTATCTATTTTGGATGTTAATGGGCTTATTTATACACTTTTATATTATTTTTGGGACTAACCTACTAACCCAAGGCCCAGTGCAATTTGTTGTTTTTTGCCTATTTCAGTGTTTTGTAGAAAAGGAATATCAAATGGAATCCAAACGGAATGAAACCTTCGGGAGAGTTATTTTTGGAACAAACGTGATCCATGGGACTTGGAGTGGATGTCAAGAAACCAACGAGGAGGCCACGAGGCAGGGGCGCGCCTACCCCCCTGGGTGCGCCCTCCACCCTGGTGGGCCCCTCGTGGCTCCACCGACCTACTTCTTCCTCCTATATATGTCCACATACCCCAAAAACATCCAGGAGCACCACTATCGGTGTCAAAACCGGCGGATCTCGGGTAGGGGGTCCCGAACTGCGTGTCTATGGCGGATGGTAACAGGAGGCAGGGGACACGATGTTTTACCAGGTTCGGGCCCTCTTGATGGAGGTAAAACCCTACGTCCTGCTTGATTTATTCTTGATGATATGAGTATTACAAGAGTTGATCTACCACGAGATCGGAGAGGACAAACCGTAGAAACTAGCCTATGGTATGATTGTATGTTGTCCTACGGACTAAAACCCTCCGGTTTATATAGACACCGGAGGGGGCTAGGGTTACACAAGGTCGGTTACAAAGGAGGAGATATACATATCTGTATTGCTTAGCTTGCCTTCCACGCCAAGTAGAGTCCAATCCAGACACGAGACGAAGTCTTCAATCTTGTATCTTCATAGTCCAATAGTCCGGCCAAAGGATATAATCCGGCCGTCCGGATACCCCCTAATCCAGGACTCCCTCAGTAGCCCCTGAACCAGGCTTTGATGACGATGAGTCCGGTGCGCAGCGTTGTCTTCGGCATTGCAAGGCGGGTTCTTCTCCATATTCCGAACGTTTGTAAAGCATTGTCCGGTCCCATAAATGTTTGGACCTCTTGGCTTCTGTGCCCAATAAGGGCTATCTCCCATGTGTTGAATGAATACGAGGCGCCAGGGCATTTTTACATTCGCCCCCTAGCCAGATAAATAAATTGTCTATTAAAAGGACGGGGATTCTCAGATCCGATCCATACCATTCTCCCCCAGCGAGAATCCATTAGAGCGCACTTCGGAAAGATCCATTCCAGCATGGCCGACCTCCGCAGCTCCTCCTCCCGCCCCCGTAGCCCTAAGCCCGGTGATTGGGAGAGGTGTTCAGTCCCACACAGTCGATTAATCGAATTGCAGACTAAGGGATTTCTCCCTCCAGCATACATGGTGCCCGTTCGAGCTGGGCTTGCCACCTACAATGGCGGAGAGCAAGCGGAGAGCTTTCCCAGTCCCTCTATGGGGGAGCGGGTCTGCCTTGTTCCTTATTTACTAAGGGGACTCGGATTTCCAATTCATCCATTCCTCCGCAGGCTCCTGGAGTTCTACGGCCTCCAATTACACAATTTCACCCCTGCCTCCATTCTACATATCGCCGGCTATGTTGCTCTCTGCGAGTTGTTCCTGGGCTGCGAGGCTCACTTCGAGCTGTGGAAAAGGCTATTTTGCCTCGTCCCTCGCACACAGAGGGGGTCACTTTATCAAGTGGGCGGAGCCGAAATATGGCGCATCGCCGGTACCGGATACCTGTCCGGTACCCCGAAGAAGTCGTCCGAAGACTGGCCTTCGGAATGGTTTTATATGGAGGACGTTCCCCTTTCGGACCCTGTTCGGCGGGGTCTTCCCGAGTTCCGCAATGCTCCTCTGAAGAAACGCCAAAGTTGGCGCCCACGGAGCCCCCTGGTGGAAGACAATGGAGAAGTCCTCTACCTGATGAACCGAATTAAAGCACTGGCTCAATCAGGATTGACAGTAATCGAAGTTATGTCGATTTGCATAATGCGGGGAGTGCAACCACTTCAATATCGTGGGCACCCCTTGTGGTGTTTTAACGGGGCGGATTATGCCACCCGCTGTGGGCGTAAGGGTCCGGACAATGCTGCCACTTTAGCAAAAATTCTATCCGAATTGTTCAAGGGAGAGGAAGAGGAGTTCATCCGCATCAAGCCACGGGATGGACTCTCCATGTACAATCCTCCAAGCTAGGTAAGTTATATTTCCTTACTCCCATTTTCCCTGCATTCTTTGTCGTAAGTATTCACCTTGCCACTTTGCGGCAGGAACTGCGAAAAGCCATAAAGGAGGTCAGCAACCCTTCTCCACAACTAGAGGACCCTGACCGGGCCCTCGACTCCGGACTTGAAGAAGATCTGGTTATATTTGTGGAGCTGATAGACCGGTAGTTCTATCAGTTAAGCTGCGATGATGCCATGGTGGCCATTACGACCGACTAGCCCGGACTGCTTCCTGCATCGCACGTAAGAAAACCAAAAAACCCCAACTCCAAAAACTAGGATCCCCTTTTAGATACTTCACCTACCATATACAAATGGCATTTTTATAGGGAAGGCATTCGGGACGCCCTGCCGAACCCGCAGCAACTCGCCAACAAGAGGCACCGAGGTCGGGTAGGCCAAAAAGGAAGGCGGTCAGGACGGAGACGCCGGCGCAAAGGTATAACAAAAACCCCGCTCCGTGGTTGTCGTCTTTCTCGAAATGTAATGACGCCCGTGTTTCTTTAACAGAAAAAACGCTCGCCGTAATATGTCCGACGATGTTGCTAATCACGCTTCCACCAGTCGGGCGCCAGGACCGGACATAGAAGCGGAAGCCGATATGGGGCGGGCGCAGGATAATCCTCCTACAGAGGATGCAGATAGATTATCCGCCACAAATTCCGAAGTGGAAAGCGTCATGAACCATAGGCGCCGCCGGGCCGTACTCCGGGACGCTTGTTTCTCACCAGAGGCATTTGATGCCTTCAATTCTGGAGAAGCGTACCTCCGTGCTACTCAAGATGGTCTAGCCAGAGCCACGGATCAGTATGTAAAGGATGTACGGGTAAGTAAATCTGGCGATTATATGTACCAATAGCCCCTGAGACTTGAAACAATTAGCAGAACTGATTTAAGGATCATCTTTATTGTGTAGGTTCTTACAGAGAAGAATACTCGGCTGTCACAGGAGCTGGAGGAATGCAAGACCCAACTGCGGGCCGCTGTTGCCGCATTGAAGGAACCGAAAAAGTATCCCGCTGGTAACATTTACTTTAAAGAATGATGGTTACCATATAGTGTGCGGCGTGGCTGCAGATCTAACAATAGATGTTGCAGATGAATCCGGAGGACCGGCATGTCGTGCGACAGCTAGAGGCTGGCAAACGCGTGCTGACTGAGGTTAGGCGGGATAAAAACAATCTCCAAGACGCCAATATCAAGCTGAGCGTGGAACTAAAAGACGTTCGAGCCCAGCTTGCAGACTCCGAGAAGGAGAATAAGCGGCTTCGGCGCGACATTTTCAGTAAGTGCTTGAACGAATCCTTTTGAAGGAGTTCGGCGAAGAAGCCGACTAACAGTGTTATGTCTGTAGGTATGCTGACGGGTCGTCCCACAGAGGAAATGCACGGGTCTGCGGGTGATCTTCTATCTGAGCTTGCCCAGGCCTTGTGGCCATCCGTCTCCCTGCCAGAAGGCGTTGTAGAGCTTACGGAGAAGCTCAAGGGAGCACGGCGGCACTTCCGATTATGGAAGATATTGGCCTGCCGTCAAGGTGCCAGAGAAGCCTGGGCCATGGTGAAGACATGGTATACCAAGGCTGACCCAAATCACATGGCCGAGGTCGGACCTGTAGGGCCCGACGGAAAAGTGATCCCTGTTAGCTTAGTTTATGGGCAAGTAGAATTAGCCGCAAAGTATTCCCAACAGGATTGTAGGCTAGACCGCCTGTTGGATGGTATAGAAGAGGAATTTAGTCAGTCTGCATGACTATGTAATTAAAATGGCATGTATAATGCCTTCTAGCCGGATTGTAGATCATTTGTCTTGGCGGACCTTTTCGCTTCAACCTCGGGACCCGATAGTCCGAAGTGTATCCGAATACCCGCTCAGTTATATAAGAATCGGGGTATGCGTGGATACCAGGCGTAGGGGTCATTAGTGCTTGAACGAACAAGTGCCCAACTAGTTATGTTATATTACATGGGTAGTAAGAAACATCTTCCAGGGAGAATAGTTCCATTAAGGGTTCCTTTCCCTGGGTATGCATGCCCTAAGGTGCACGTCCAGACTGCGATAAGAAACACAGGGAAAAAACATCCAGGGGCAGATATGGCAAATAAATAAAAATCATCTTTTGTTCACGACCGAATATTCCCTTAAGAATGCTAGCTTTTGGCTTCACCCAGTCTGAGGTACACATCCGGCTGACCCGGCAGTAACAATTGCAGAGGTGCTCCCCTTATGCCCTAGCCGAATTAACGAGAACGTAGGGCATAAATACAAGAGCCAGCCAACCCAGCTTGGCCAAAACTTAAGTCATATCGATGCATATAATGGCGAGAAAAGGTACATGCGGAAGTATAACACATGTGCGGGGCATGAGGCCCAGATAAATAATTAAGCTTTTGTGAAAGAAGCCCCCAGGTATGATGAGCGCGGCTAGCACATCTATAATGTGCAAGCGAGGCACAAGTTGGCCCTTGAAGGCCTAGAGAAAGAATAAAAGAAGGAAAGAAAGAAAAACAAGTCAGATAATGTATATGCAAAAAATGGATAGAGGAAGGGAACGAACATAGAGTCCGGTGCTAGGCATAGAATCTTCAGAGCCTGGCCGCGTTCCATGGGTTCGGCTCGAGTCGATTAGTCGATGCATCCCGCAGTCGGTACGCTCTACCGGTCAGAACTTGGTCAATAATGAAGGGACCTTCCCATTTGGGCTCGAGCTTGTTCTTTTTCTTATCCGGCAGGCGTAGAACTAGTTCGCCAACGCTATAAGTTTTGGCCCGTACTTCTCTGCTTTGGTATCTGCGAGCCTGTTGCTGATAAAATGCGGAACGGGCTTTCGCTACGTCGCGCTCCTCCTCCAGGATGTCCAGACTATCCTGCCGATCGAGCTCGGCTTCTCTTTCTTCATACATGCGCACTCGAGGTGAGTCATGAATTATGTCGCAGGGCAAGACTGCCTCTGCGCCGTACACCATAAAGAAGGGTGTATATCCGGTACTACGATTCGGCGTGGTCCGCAGCCCCCAGAGTACGGAGTCGAGCTCCTCTACCCAGTGTGTGTTAGACTCCGTTAAGGAACGCACTAATCTGGGTTTAATGCTGCTTATTATAAGACCGTTTGCTTGCTCAACTTGGCCGTTGGCTTGTGGGTGATAGACTGAAGCATAATCGAGCTTGATGCCCATTTTGCTGCACCAGAGTTTTACCTCATCGGCCATGAAGTTCGTGCCGTTGTCAGTGATGATGCCGTGGGGGACGCCATAATGGTGTACGACCCCGGATATGAAGTCTATCACCGGTCCGGATTCGGCTGTTTTAACAGGTTTGGCCTCTATCCATTTGGTGAATTTATCCACCATGACCAATAAGTATTTTTTTCTTGTGGGTTCCCCCTTTAAGGGGTCCAACCATGTCAAGCCCCCAGACCGCGAAGGGCCACGTAATGGGGATTGTTTGGAGGGCGGTGGGTGGCATGTGGCTTTGATTTGCAAAGAGCTGGCAACCGGCGCAACGTTGGACCAAGTCCTGTGCATCTGCCCGGGCCGTTGGCCAATAGAATCCTTTACGCAAGGCCTTGCTTACAAGAGCCCGGGCTGCGGCGTGGTGACCGCCGAGTCCGGCGTGAATTTTTGCCAAAAGGTTCCGCCCTTCCTCTTCGGAGATGCATCTTTGAAGGACTCTGGTAGTGCTTTTTTTGTATAATTCTCCCTCATGGACCCTGTAGGTCTTGGATCGCCGCACTATGCAGCGTGCCTCATTTTGGTCCTCCGAAAGTTCCTGTCTAGTTAGGTAGGCCAGGAATGGTTCTGTCCACGGGGCAATGATGGCCATTATTATGTGGGCTGAAGGTGTTATTTCGGTGGCGGAGCCTCTGATTGTGTTAGAGTGTTCGGTATCGGGTATTTTGGATGGGTCCGGACTATTGTTACCGGTGTCCCCTTCCCATACTACGGATGGCTTGAACAGCCTCTCCAAAAACATGTTGGGGGGACCGCATCGCGTTTTGCGCCGATGCGGGCGAGGATATCCGCCGCCTGATTGTTTTCCCGAGCCACATGGTGAAATTCGAGCCCCTCGAACCGAGCTGACATTTTTAGGACGGCATTTCGATAGGCCGCCATTTTCGGATCCTTGGCGTCAAAGTCTCCATTTATTTGGGATATTGCAAGGTTTGAATCCCCATGCACCTCCAGGCATTGAATGCTCATGGAGACTGCCATCCGAAGACCATGCAACAGAGCTTCGTATTCGGCTGCGTTGTTGGAGTCTGTATACAATATTTGCAGTACGTACTGAACGGTATCTCCGGTTGGGGACGTCAGGACGACGCCAGCCCCTAGACCAGCCAGCATTTTAGAACCGTTGAAGTGCATGATCCAATTGGAGTATGCGCCGTACTCTTTAGTGAGTTCGGCCTCCGTCCATTTGGCGACAAAGTCGGCCAATACTGGCGACTTAATAGCTCGCCGAGGTTTGTATGTTATGTCAAACGGGAGGAGCTCAATGGCCCATTTGGCAATCCGGCCCGTAGCGTCGCGGTTGTTTATAATATCATTAAGTGGCACTTCTGAGGCTACTGTAATCGAACACTCTTGAAAGTAGTGTCCCAGCATGGAGTGAGGACAGTGGATACATAGTATACCGGCTTTTGAAGAGGGATTTTATGTCCGTCAGCTTCTCGTTCGACGACGAGCACTGCGCTTACAACTTGATGAGTTGCCGCAATGTATAATAACATTGGTTCGCCGATGTTTGGCGCGGCCAGGATTGGGTTGGTTGCCAGTATGGCTTTTATTTCTTCCAATCCGGCTGTGGCAGCGTACGTCCACTTGAAGTGTTCAGTGTGCCGAAGGAGGCGATAAAGGGGTAATGCCTTTTCTCCTAAGCGGGAGATAAAGCGGTTTAGAGCCGCCACACATCCAGTTAACTTCTGGATTTGTTTGAGGTCTGTTGGGGTAGCCAACTGTGACAAAGCTCGGATTTTGGCTGGATTAGCTTCAATACCTCTACTGGAGACAATGAAACCCAGGAGCTTTCCAGCTGGTACGCCGAAAACGCATTTTTCCGGATTGAGCTTGATGTCGTATGTTCGGAGGTTGTCGAATGTGAGCCTCAAGTCGTCTATCAAAGAGTCGACGTGTTTGGTTTTGACGACCACATCGTCTACGTATGGCTCTACTGTTTTGCCGGTTTGTTTCTCCAGACATGTCTGAATCATGCGCTGATATGTTGCGCCGGCGTTTTTGAGCCCAAAAGGCATTGTGTTGAAACAGAAGTGATCGTATGGTGTGATGAATGTCGTTGCGGCTTGGTCGGACTCCGCCATCTTGATTTGGTGGTAACCGGAGTATGCGTCGAGGAAACACAATGACTCGTGTCCTGCGGTAGCATCAATAATTTGATCGATACGGGGGAGGGGGAAGGGATCCTTTGGGTAAGCTTTATTGAGGTCCTTGAAATTGACACAAAGGCGCCAGGATTTATCCTTCTTTGGTACCATCACCAGGTTTGCTAGCCAGTCCGGGTGTTTTATTTCTCTGATGAATCCGGCCTCCAATAACTTGGCTAGTTCCTCTGCCATGGCCTGTCTCTTAGGTTCGAAGAAATGCCGAAGAGCTTGCTTGACCGGCTTGAATCCCTTTAGGATATTGAGGCTATGCTCAGCCAGCCTGCGGGGAATTCCTGTCATGTCTGAGGGATGACAGGCGAATATGTCCCAATTTTCGTGCAGGAACTCTCATAGTGCAGCATCAACGGTGGGGTTTAATTGTGCCCTGATGGAGGCTGTTTTTGTAGGGTCCGTTGGGTGGACTTGGAATTTGACTATTTCATCCGCTGGTTTAAAAGAGGTGGACTTGGATCTCTTGTCGAGTATCATGTCGTCCCTGTTCACTGTGGACCGTAGCGTGGTTAATTCCTCGGCCGAGAGGGCTTCGGATAATGCCTCGAGGGCTAGTGCGGCTGTTTTGTTTTCGGCGCGGAGTGCTGTGTCCGGATCACTAGCGAGAGTGGTGATTCTGTTGGGCCTGGGCATTTTGAGCTTCATGTACCCATAATGGGGTACGGCTTGGAAGATCATGAACGCCTCACGTCCTAAAAGGGAATGGTATCCACTGCTGAACCGGGCCACTTGAAATGTAATTTCTTTGGACCTATAGTTCTCTAGCGTACCGGATACCACATCTAGTGTGATTTTCCCAGCGCATCGTGCCTCCCGACTAGGTATGATTCCTTTGAAGGTTGTGCTACTTTGCTCAATGCGGTTCCAGTCTATTTCCATTTTTTGAAGAGTTTCCTCATAGATGAGGTTTAATCCGCTACCGTCGTCCATGAGTACTTTGGTGAGTCGAAAGCCGTCCACGATTGGACTGAGGACCAGTGTGGCTGGTGCTCAGGCTGTTCGGAATTTAGGTTCGTCACTAGCATTGAAGGTAATAGCCATGTCACTCCATGGATTTATTGCTGCTACGTTGCAGATTTCGGCCATGCTGCGGAGTGTTCGCTTGCGCCTATTATTTGACGCGAAGGTCTCAAAGACTGTTAACACCGTATTGTTATCCATGGGATGGTGCTCTGTGGTATTTGGGATAAGAAGATCCTCACCGCTTTTGGCCACCTGCCGGAGTATCCAACATGCTCTAAGGCTGTGCGTTGGTATTGTATCTGCTGTGCTATGAATTTTGTAGGGTCCGTTAAGCCATCCCTCCAATACGGTTCCGCGCCCTGTAGAGGATTTTTGCTTCTTTGTAATGAACTCGGGTGTCTTATGATAGTGCACCCTTTTACCTCGGTCTGGGTGCGTATACGGAGCCGGATTATCCCAAAATTTTGTTTCGGTTTTCCAGGCACTTTCCATCGCACAGTACTTTCGTATTATGGACGCCAAGTCGGCGAAGCGTGATATGTCATGGCGACTTATGGCGTTAAGGATTCCCTTGTCCGTGCAGTTATTGCAGAAAAGTGAGACTGCGTCTTCCTCGCGGCAGTCCTTAACCTTGTTCATCACAAGGAGGAATCTGGCCCAATAATGATGTACTGTTTCATGGGGCTCTTGCCTAATGTGGGAAAGATCGTTTATGTCTGGGTGGGTGGGTGGATTTGAGTCCGGACCCCTACCCGATTTGAGACCCAGGGGCCGAGGGGTTTCCGATCTTGGAAGTTTGGATTCCGGTATGTTGCCCGATGAATCTGGCCCGCTGCCTGACTCTAGGTTCAGGGTTTGGGTGATGCCCTCCTGTAAACGGGTATCCGGCTCAGAGAGCTCAGGAATTCGGACATAGTTAGTCTTCAAGATAGAGGGAGAATCGCCGCATTGTTCCTCCACCACCGCAACATGATGGGTGACCGGTGGAGAGTTAATCTCCCTTTGATCGGGTTTAAGCCCAATCCGATCATAGTCCGTAGCGACTCCCAAGGCGGCGATGCGATCCAAGAGCTCGTTTAGGGTGGAGAGCTCCATTGGATCCATCTTCTCGGCGAATTCCGAGACGACGTGGAGGCTGTTTTTGATGACCCGAGAAGTCATCGTCGGTGCAGCGGCCAAACAGGCAGTCATGACGAAACTTCCCAGCCAGAGAGTTTGGCCGACGACTAGAGCTCCCCCGACGGTAATGTTGTTTTTAACAACGAGATGAGGCATCCTTCCTTACGGCGACGTCACAGAGGAACTCTCAATGAAAGCACCAATGTCGGTGTCAAAACCGGCGGATCTCGAGTAGGGGGTCCCGAACTGTGCGTCTAAGGCGGATGGTAACAGGAGGCAGGGGACACGATGTTTTACCCAGGTTCGGGCCCTCTTGATGGAGGTAAAACCCTACGTCCTGCTTGATTTATTCTTGATGATATGAGTATTACAAGAGTTGATCTACCACGAGATCGGAGAGGCCAAACCCTAGAAGCTAGCCTATGGTATGATTGTATGTTGTCCTACGGACTAAAACCCTCCGGTTTATATAGACACCGGAGGGGGCTAGGGTTACATAAGGTCGGTTACAAAGGAGGAGATATACATATCTGTATTGCCTAGCTTGCCTTACACGCCAAGTAGAGTCCCATCCGGACACAAGACAAAGTCTTCAATCTTATATCTTCATAGTCCAACAGTCCGGCCAAAGGATATAATCCGGCCGTCCGGATACCCCCTAATCCAGGACTCCCTCAACCACGAAACCCTATTTCCACCACCGCAACCTTCTGTACCCAAGAGATCCCATCTTGGGGCCTTTTCCAGAGCTCCGCCGGAGGGGGCGTCGATCACAAAGGGGTTCTACATCAAAATCATAGCCTCTCCGATGATGTGTGAGTAGTTTACCTCGGACCTTCGGGTCCATAGTTATTAGCTAGATGGCTTCTTCTCTCTTTGGATCTCAATACAATATTCTCCTCGATCTTCTTGGAGATCTATTTGATGTAACTCTTTTTACGGTGTGTTTGTCGAGATCCGATGAATTGTGGGTTTATGATCAAGTTTATCTATGAACAATATTTGATTCTTCTCTGAAATCTTTTATGTATGATTGGTTATCTTTGCAAGTCTCTTCGAATTATGGGTTTGGTTTGGCCTACTAGATTGATCTTTCTTGCAATGGGATAAGTGCTTAGCTTTGGGTTCAATCTTGCGGTATCCTTTCCCAGTGACAGCAGGGGCAGCAAGTCACGTATTGTATTGTTGACCTTGAGGATAAAAAGATGGGGTTTATATCATATTACTTGAGTTTATCCCTCTACATCATGTCATCTTGCCTAAAGCATTACTCTGTTCTTATGAACTAAATACTCTAGATGCATGCTGGATAGCGGTCGATGTGTGGAGTAATAATAGTAGATGCAGAATCATTTTGGTCTACTTGTCGCAGACATGATGCCTATATACATGATCATGCCAAGATATTCTCATAATTATTCACTTTTCTATCAACTGCTCGTCAGTAATTCGTTCACCCACCGTAATACTAATGCTATCTTGAGAGAAGTCACTAGTGAAACCTATGGCCCCCGGGTCTATCTTTTATCATGTAAGTTTCTAATCTATTTTACTTTGCAATCTTTACTTTCAATCTATATCATAAAAATACCAAAAAGATTTATCTTACTATTATTATCTCTATCAGATCTCACTCGCGTAAGTGACCGTGAAGGGATTGACAACCCCTTTATCGTGTTGGTTGCGAGGTTCTTATTTGTTTGTGTAGGTACGAGGGACTTGCGCGTAGTCTCCTACTGGATTGATACCTTGGTTCTCAAAAACTGAGGGAAATACTTACGCTACTTTGCTGCATCACCCTTTCCTCTTCAAGGGAAAACCAACGCAATTCTCAAGAGGTAGCGCCTCCCACTCACTTCTTTCAAGAGTAACTCCTTCTCTAGAAAGGATCCATTCTTAGCAACGAATATCTTGCTTTCGGATCTGTGATAGAAGGTGTACCCAGCAGTTTCCTTTGGGTATCCTATGAAGACACATTTCTCCGATTTGGGTTCGAGCTTATCAGGTTGAAGCTTTTTCACATAAGCATCGCAACCCCAAACTTTAAGAAATGACAGCTTAGTTTTCTTACCAAGCCAAAAATCATATGGTGTCATCTCAACGGATTTAGATGGTTCCCTATTTAACATGAATGCAGCCGTCTCTAAAGCATAACCCCAAAACGATAGTGGTAAATCTGTAAGAGACATCATAGATCGCACCATATCTAATAAAGTACGGTTACGACGTTCGGACACACTATTACGCTGTGGTGTTCTAGGTGGCGTGAGTTGAGATACTATTCCACATTGTTTCAAATGAAGACCAAACTCGTCACTCAAATATTCGCCTCCACGATCAGATCGTAGAAACTTTATTTTCTTGTTACGATGATTTTTCACTTCACTCTGAAATTCTTTTATCTTTTCAAATGTTTCAGACTTTTGTTTCATTAAGTAGATATACCCATATCTGTTTAAATCATCTGTGAAGGTCAGAAAATAACGATACCCGCCGCAAGCCTCAACACTCATCGGAGCACATACATCAGTATGTATTATTTCTAATAAGTTAGTGGCTCGCTACATTGTTTTGAAGAACGAAGTTTTAGTCATCTTGCCCATGAGGCATGGTCCGCAAGCATCAAGTGATTCATAATTGTGACGCCCCCGATTTGACCGTACACTAATCATACACGCAAATGTGTACGGTTAAGATTAGGGACTCATGGGAAGATATCACAACACAACTCTAGACACAAATAAAATAATTTAAGCTTTATATTACAAGCCAGGGGCCTCGAGGGCTCGAATACATAGCTCGATACACAAGAGTCAGCAGAAGCAACAATATCTGAGTATAGACATAAGTTAAACAAGGATGCCTTAAGAAGGCTAGCACAAACATCAACGATCGAAGAGGCAAGGCCTCCTGCCTGGGACCTCCTAACTACTCCTGGTCGTCAGCGGTCTTCACATAGTAGGAGGCACCCTCCAGGGTGGTAGTATCCGTCCGCGATGGCATCTAGCTCCTAGGCTCCACCATCTAGTAGCAACAACCAGAAAGAAGGAAGAAGGGGAAAAAGGGGTAGCAAAGCAACCGTGAGTACTCATCCAAAGTACTCGCAAGCATCAGATATATACTAAGTATGCATTGGTATCAAATGGAAGGGTTGTATCTATGGGCTGAACTGCAGAATGTCAGAATAGAGGGGAAGGCCTAGCCTATCAAAGACTAGCATCTTCAAGCAGCTCCAATCATCTTGCAGCATGTAGAAGAGTAAAGAATAGCAGTTTATAATTAACAAGCATGTTGTAGTATTAATGCCCAAAGGTCCTTCCTCGACTCCTGCAAGAAAGCAATCCCAGAGCCACATATCTCAAGTATCCATTTCTAGTTGTAAAAGATCAGGATATAAGTCTGTACGCTCGTTACCGTGGACACGACTATTAATAGATAATCTTCCCTGCAGGGGTGCACCATGTTTTCCAACACGCTTGATTACTTTGGCCGGACACACTTTTCTAGATTAATGCCCGACCTTGGAAGATCAACACGTCGTAGCCCTAGCTAGGCTCAGCAGAGAGGTCCCCGCCAGTCTACATCCTAAGCACTCCGGGGTCTGGGCCCATCGCCCGTTGCACTCCGGGTCATTGTAGGAAGAGCCGGGACGAGCACCACCTCATACTGGATGGCACTGGCCCGACAGGCCCACAATGCTGAACTAGACATCTGACAAAGCTTCGGCTGATACTGCGATGTCGAGGCCCATAACTATTCTCGCGTGGTGGTTAGTGCGTAAAGGCCAAAGGCCAACTCGGAACAAATACCCAAACCATAGTGTATTATTAGCTTGCGGAGACGATTAGAGACTCACGATCAATGTGACCCGGTCGCCCCGTCTCGTGGACTTACGGCAAGGGCCCAGAATGCCCGGCCGTGCCACACAATTATCTTGCAGGTGCTCTCCAGGCCCTCCCGGCTTCCCAAAGCTCTTAAGTAAAGTCAAGGTAACCGTGTGTCCAAACATTAAGGGGAAAACCCGAGGAATCACCCTTGATGGATTCCACTCGATATAATCATCAAGGTGAACGTAAGAGGAACCATCCTTGAGGTTCACACCTGAGGGGTTGTATGACAGAGTCGTATCGGCAGTGGTAAAGGAGGAATCACCCTCGGTGACCACGACCGAATAGCTACACTATAGAATTATCATCGGGAGTGCGTTGCGAGGTATCACTCTCGGCACTCGATAGTAGCTCTGTAGAGTCAAGCAACAAGAGGAGCATGATGTGATGTGAGGTGTCAGGCTCTGGTTGTCGATCATGTTGCTCGAGTCGTCGATGATGAAGCAGGGGCAACAAGGACAAGGTGGGGGGTCACTGATAGATCACTAACCAACCTATACTAAGCAGTTTAGGATAAGCAGGTAAGGTACAACATCAGGTACAAAAGCAGGCTATGCATCAGAATAGGAGCAATCAATTACAGTAGCAAAATCTAATGCAAGCATGAGAGAATAGAATGGACGATATCGATATGATCAAAGGGGGGCTTGCCTGGAAGCTCCGCTAAAAGGGAAGAAGAGTCATCGCCGACGTAGTCGATCATATGGGCAGCATCAGTCTTGGAGTCTACCGAAGAGAAGAGGGGGAAGAGACAGTAAATACAAAGCACACATATGCATGACATGACAATAGGCAAAGCTAGGGTGTTCTAACGCAGTACTACGCGACACCGGCAAAGGGAGGAAACATCCAGGAAATTTTTCCCAAGTTTGGCATTTTCGAACAGATAAAACAAAGCGGGGCAGTTGCAGGTTCGTTATGCTAGGGACATGTGACAGACGAAAGGGCTGCGTATTCAGATTCGTCTTGTCTTTCTGAGAAACTTTCATGTATAAAACATTTTTATTCGAGATACCATTTATTTTATATTATTTTTCAAAGATTTAAACATATTCTAAAATTGATATTAAATCCAAAATATAGTTATTGCATCAACATGTTGTCATCACGACGTCAACGGTTGTCTGGTCAAAGGGTAGTGGGGCACAAACGTTATTGTCTGCTTAATTAATTAACAATTAGCTAACTAATCGGACTAATTAGGTTAGGTTAATTATCATGATTAATTAAATTAATTAATTTCTATTTAATTAATCAAGTTATTTTAATTATTTTTTCATTTATGTTTTCGTTTTTCAGGGGCTGGGCCCCACGTGTGAGAGGCATAGGGGCTTAACGGGCGGGGGTTAATAGGGAGGGCGGGCGCCTGAATGGCCACGGGAGTGCGGGCGCGCCTGGGCGTTGGCGGATGGCAGCGGCAGGCGGGGGTTGGGTGTGCGCGGGGCTGAAGGCTCCGGCGAGCGGTGGCCTGTGCGGGCGGGTGGCACGAGCGGTCCGTCCGCGTGGCAGAGAGTAGCGGGGGTGGGCGGGCGTCAGCAGAAGGCGGCGACGCAGGCGGGAGCAGGGGCATGACGCTGGCCGCGGCAAAGACAACGGCGACGAGCGGCGTGGCGGCCAGCAGGCAGGAGAAGTAGCAGAAGACGGCGCTGATAGGCGGCAGCAGCACTAGCAGCAGCAGCGACGGCGCAGCAGCAAGCAGGGCGCAGGAGCAACACATCACGCACGCACGTACGCGTATGCATACACGGGAGGCTCGGACGAACTCGGGGACAACGGCTACAGCGTCTACAACGGGGGAATCGAAAGGTGACGCGAGGGTTGCTCACCCCCGTTGCAGGGGATCGGGTCTTCGAGGCGCGAGGTAGCCATCCGCGAGAGGCGGTGGAGCGGCGCCAGCGAGGTGGCGGAGCACGGCGGCAACGGGGGTTGCACCAGCGTTGGAGAGGCGGGGCGGAGCGGTCCGGCGATAGGGTCGGGGGGGGGGGGGGGGGGGGGGGGCGACGGGTGTTGGCGGCGAGCGTTGGGGTGTCGCGGCGAGGGGGGCTCCGTGGAGGAGGGAGACGGGCGGCGACGGGGGCGCCGGCTCGGGCGGGGCTGGATGCGCCCGCAATCCAGATCGGGATCGAGGGGGAGATAGGGGAGTGGGGGTAGTGGCTGGGTGTGCGCTAGGGTTTCTGGGTTCCAGGGAGATCAGTAGAGGGGGGTTGGGCCGGCCTGGTGGGTGGCCGACTAGGCCAGCTGGGTCGAGGCCCAGTGGGGGGGGGGGGGGGGGGGGGGGGAGGGGTTTCTTTTCTACCTTTGCTTTTTATTTTTTTTCACATTTTAATTCTGTTTTCAATGAAAGCTACTGTTTTCTACTTAATTATAAGACTAAAAGAGTTTTGTCAGATATGAGACTTGTCATATAAATCAAGCACATTAATTCTAGGAGTCACAAAAAGTTTGAGGCCAAAAGAAGTTGTCTAACCATTTTTAGAAATTGAAAAGCCAATTTTAAATGTTGCCGGACCACTAAATAAATTTCCAAGGGCACTTTTGGAATTTAATGAGGTTGGTTTCAACATGACAATGATCAGGGGAATTTATAGAATACTGTGAACATTTTAGTTTTGACATTTGAAAACTTCTATTTTCAAATTTAATTTAAATTTGAATTTGGATTGCGATTTGGATCAACCGAGGATTAGCAATAGTAAGAGTGATGACCTGGCATCATTAGTAGGAGGTTACTGTAGCTTAATTATCTAGGCGTCACAATTCTCCTCCACTACAAGAAATCTCGTCCCGAGATTTAAGGGATGGAGTAAGGGGAAAAGACTCGGGAAGGATGGAGCTCAACACAAGATAGGTACCTAGGGACTATCTCAGAGAACGTGGCATAGAGGCATCTCTCAAGTTGAAATTCAAGAAAGTCATCGAGAGCAAGGTAAGAAAGTGCCATAAGAAGCTTCAAGTGGGTAGGCAACCGTTCGTTGCCCGAAACAGAGGGTAAATGAGTTCAGAGCAATGCGAATAAGTATTGCGTTTGATACCAGAACACATCACAAGGAAGGTGGCTCATTAATTACATATGAAGTCAAGCGCGAGGGATAACTTTGAAAACAAGGATGTATAGGAGAGTCAGGGTTTGATCCTATGGAACTGTGGGTTATGGGCCCACCATGTGGTTTAAAAGCAGGAAGGTGCTAATATCTTGCACGGTCATGATAGCAAGGCAGGTCAGAGGACAACATGTCAGTTATGTTGGCAACAACGTTGGTACCAAGGGCGAGGGACGAAGAGAACCAAAGTTCTGTCCATCGGTGGCTACCAAAATGTCGTCAACAATAGTAACAAGATCTTGCTGACAGAGTTTGTACACCGAGGTGTTTACATAAGCAGGGAATTATCACTGCTCAGATATGATATGTTACAAGAAAGGTTAAACAAAGCAATGGAAGGGAAAGTGTAGACTCGAATCAGTTATCGGTGTTCTCGAGTGTCCAACAACTCAGAATTTGTGGACAATTGGAATAAAATTATAGATACATTGGAGACGTATCAAGGCGCGGGAGGGGGGCGGGGGAGACGGAGACGCACCAGACGCCGGCCGGGAGGGAGCGGGGATGGAGGTGAGCAGCGGGGGGGGGGGGGCGCAGGGGGACTCGGGGGAGCAGAGGGGATCGATTTGAGAGCAGGGGGCGGCGGATGATGGGACTGGGGGAATCGGGAGGCCCCTGGGGAGCCAGACCGAGGGCACCAGAGAGCTGGGCCTAGGGCACCCAGGTGGCCCAGCTCCCATGGGCCGATCCAGCTGAGGTGGGAGGCCCAGTCGGCGGGAGTCGAGGGTGGGCCGGGCCGGGGCCCAACACACCCGACGCGGAGGGGGCCTGGCCCAACAGGCGGCGCAGGTTGCACGCGCGTAGGGTTTCCCCTCCCGCGGAAGGTGCCGCCGCCACCGCCGGCGCGGCACCGGAGTGAGCCGGCGATCGGCGAGATGGAGCAAGGGAGGGCCGGAAACGTAACGCGGAGGAGCCGAAGGCAGCGATGAACGGCCGGAAGGGCGACAGCCGCCGCACCGGGGGCGAGGGCACAGGGCCACTGCGAACCGTGGGCGGCGTCGGGGGCGCCACCGGGCCGGCACCGGGCATCGGTGTAACGCCCTCGATGCGGCTATGTCTCCCACGTGTCGAGGCACGACTTAGAGACATAGGCGCATTGAAAGCAATGTCGCAAGTCGGGAATCATTACACAACCCATGTACATATATAATATAACGGGGAATAATATCATAGTTGGCTTACACTCGCCACGTCACATCAAAGTACATAAATAACATCCATCATACAATCACTCATGGCCTGACTACGGCGCCAAAATAGAAAAGACCCCAACAAGCGACTAGGCCCTGAATCTAACCCCGAAATAGGCATCCCTACTGATCATCAAGAAACGACACATAGTAACGCTGAGAGTCCTTGTCGTACTCACACTTCAGCTCGAGCGCGCCATCCGGAGAAGTATCATCGGTCCCTGCATCTGGTGTAATAGTAATCTGTGAGCCACAAAGGACTCAGCAATCTCGCACCCTCGCGATCAAGACTATTTAAGCTTAATAGGTAGGAAAGGGGTAATGTAAGTGGAGCTGCAGCAAGCGACTAGCATATATGGTGGCTAACTTATTCGCAAAGGAGAGCGAGAAGAGAAGGCAAAGCACGAGCGGAAACTATATAGAGCAGCCTACGCAAACATAACTCCAACGCCGTGTCCACTTCCTGGACTCCGCCGAGAAGAGGCCATCACGGCAACACACTCAGTTGATTCATTTTAATTATTTAAATTCAAGTTATCTACAATCGGACATTAACAAATTCCCATCTGCCCATAACCGCGGGCACGGCTTTCGAAAGATCAATCCCTGCAGGGGGTCCCAACTTAGCCCATAACAAGCTCTCATGGTCAACGAAGGAATAGACCTCCACCCAGGACCCACCGATCAGACTCGGTATCCCGGTACAATGAGATGATTCGACAGGTCAAAACTAGTCCAGCAACACCGCCCGAATGTGCCGACAAATCCCGATAGGAGCGGCACATATCTCTTTCTCAGGGCACACTCAGATGAACACTACGTACAACTAAAACCAACCCTCGAGTTGCCCCGAGGTGGCGCTGCAAGTGGCTCGGTTCGGACCAACACTCAGAGGAGCACTGGCCCGTGGGAGGGCTAAAATAAAGATGACCCTCGGGCTCCGGAAACCCAAGGGAAAGAAAAAGGGTAGGTGGCAAATGGTAAAATCAATGTTGGGCATTGCTGGAAAAGCTTTAATCAAGGCGAACTATCAAGGGGTTCCCATTATAGCCCAACCGCGTAAGGGACGCAACAATCCGGGAACATAACACCGATATGACGGAAACTAGGGCGGCAAGAGTGGAACAAAACACTAGGCGAGAGGCCGAGCCTTCCACCCTTTACCAAGTATATAGATGAATAAAGAAAACATAGCAATATAATGATATCCCAACAAGTAAATAAATGTTCCAACAAGGAACGGCTCCAATCTTCACCTGCAACTAACAACGCTATAAGAAGGGGCTAGAGCAAAGCGGTAACATAGCCAATCAATGGTTTGCTAGGACAAAGGTGGGTTAGAGGCTCAATCATGGCAATTGGGAGGCTGACAAGCAAGTGGTAGGCATCGTAGCATTGGCAAAGCAAAAGAGCGAGCAATCTAGCATATCAAAGATAGTAGTGATTTCAAGGGTGTGATCATCTTGCCTGCACAGTTGTCAGAGTTGACTGGATCCTCAAAAGCAAACTCAACGGGCTCCTTGTTAGCGAACTCGTCTCCCAGCCCTACCCAACAACACAAACAAGCAACAAGGATACAATCAACCACGTGCAAGGGCAACCAATAAGATGCAAAGATGATATGCTATGCGGGATGCGATGCGGGATGCAAAATGCAAGACGTGACAGGAAATGCATGAACCTGGCCTCAACTTGGAAAACCAAGTATGCCGCTGGATAGAGGGGAAGAAATCCCCTGAAAACAATATAAAGATCATGGCAATCGGAGCTACGGTTTGGAAATGGCAAGCGATTTACTAAACGAACCGATCTGCGATTTACAGCAAGTAGGCTCCTAAATGCAATGAAATGAACATGCTACAGCCACCAAACATGAAAACAAATTGCATGGAAGTGATATACTCAAGAAGCTTAACAAATCACCAGGACTGAGGCATAGGCAAATTCATTCATTAAGGGCTTCAAACAAGCATGGCAAAACTGAATAAGCAAAACAGATTTCAGACTTAGCGAAATTAACGCTAGTCTGGAATTTCAGACCACGATGCCCTCTTCGGAGCAGCAAAACAACATGAAGCAAAACCTGAACATGGCAAGTAAGAGCATGGCATGGAGCTACTCAACAAGCTTATCAAAACACCCAAAATGACCTGGGGCCAAAAGGTTCACAAAATACTCTACCGAGCACACGAACATCGATGAAACACAATCAATTTTCAGACTTAGTGAAAACTGGGACATGCTGAAATATAACTCACGGAGGCATGTAAACGAGCTCGATGCACTCGCTACGGTGCAAGTCATGGCAAGGCAAGCATATATCCACTAAGGAGGCACAAAATGCTAGCTAGACATGGCAAGAACAATGGCATAGCATGCATGGATCACTAGCAATAACTCCGGCAAAATCGCAAAAGAGTTCACGATCTGCCCAAACCAACAACTATGCAAAAGTTGAGCTTGATTGAGTCAACCTAGGGTGCTCCAACATAACAAGTAAAGACATGGATGGATTAAGCACAACAAGCATAACAAATCACTCTTACTGATCATCCTCAAAAGAGGCACGGATCACTAGGAAACAAGCTGGACATATAGCATCGTGCACTAAAACATCCCAGACTTAGTGATTTTCAGTGATTTTCACTAAGTCCCTGAAATCAGTAAACTCAGGTAGCCCTCTTTGCAAGCTTGCACAAGACAACACACACATCCTAAAAATGCATGGGAGGCACCTCTGGAAAGAAGACAACATGCTTAACAATTCATCCCAAAGGGGCACAGGCATATCATGCACGCATTAAACATGGCAAAAATGACAAAAGTGCATGATGAACTAACGGATCTGCAAATTAACTCATGATGCCTCCTTCCAACAGCATTTTGGGCACCAAGATGTCCTCAAATGCAAATGATGCAATGGAATGAAATGATGTACTCGTCGAGACGAAGATTTTGATATATCATATGCCCAAATCGGAGCCACGGATGCAAAGTTACGGGCAGTCAAACGTTGCACGAAAATCTGTAAATAGAGGAGAAAGTCAACCCTAGAAAAAATCCAGATCTCAGATCCAGACGACCGGACACTGTAGCTCGGGGCGGTTACTGTAGCACCGAGCTCGATCCCGGCGAGATGGCGGCGCCGGCGACCCTGGGCGGCGGCGAGGGGAGGCGGCCGGCGATGTGGGGCGAGGAGCGGCGCGGGGAGGCGCCGGGCAGCGCGGGGAGGCGCCGGGCGGCGCGGGCCGGCGACGAGGAGGCCACGGGGCAGCGGAATCGAGCGGCGAGGGCGCGCTGGCGAGCTCCGGCGGGGTGCGCGCGGCGGCGCGGGCCAACTCCGGCCGCCGGAGTTGAAGAAGGCGGCGGCAATGCTCTCGGGTGGCGGCGGCGACAGGAACGGGCCGCGGGGGCCCCGAATGGGCCTTGCGGGCCTCGGCGGCGGGCGGCGGCGGCGCGCCACGTAGCAGCTTGCCACTGGTGCGGGCGGGCGGCGGCGATGTGTCCGGCGCCGGGCGGACGTGTCCGGCGCGCGGAGGGGAAATTTAGGGTTTCGGGGGGAGGGAGAGATCCGAAAAACGGGGGGTCTATTTATAGACCTAGAGGGAGCTAGGAGAGTCCAAATGAGGTGCGGTTTTCGCCCACACGATCGTGATCGAACGACCGAGACATTGGAGCAGAGTTTGGTGGGTTTTGGGCCAAAATGGAGGGGTGTTGGGCTGCAACACACACGAGGCCTTTTCAGTCCCTCGGTTAACCGTTGGAGTATCAAACGAAGTCCAAATGACCCGAAACTTGACAGGCGGTCTACCAGTAGTAAACCAAGGCCGCATGGCAAGTCTCGGCCCAATCCGGAAATGTTTAATCCCCACACACGAAAGAAAGCTAGGATTGGCCACCGGAGGAGAACGAAGCGCCGGAATGCAAAACGGACAACGGGGAAAGTGCTCAAAAGCATGAGATGAACATGTATGCAAATGCAATGCACGTGATGACATGATATGAGATGCACGAAACAAAACAACACATGGAGACAGAGACCCGAACCCGAGAATTAAATATAACTTAATGCCGGAAACGGCAAGAGTTGGAGTACAATTCGGGAAGGTTACATATGGGGCGTTACAACACTCCACCACTACGAAAAGATCTCGTCCCGAGATCTAGGACTGAAAGAACTCCGGGTACTCAGAACGGAGGTGATCCTCGCGTTCCCAGGTAGCTTCACGGTCGGAATGGTGTGACCACTTGACTTTGAGAAAGTTGATTGACTTGTTGCGAGTTTTGCGTTCAGTCTCTTCAAGGATTGCAACTGGGTGCTCACGGTAGGAGTGATCTTCTTGGAGCTCAATGTCCTCGAAGTTGACGGTGCGCTCAGGCGTCTTGAAGCACTTTCGGAGTTGCGAGACGTGGAACACATCATGAACATTGGCAAAGGTTGCAGGAAGCTCGAGTTGATAGGCGAGGTCGCCTCTCTTGCTGACAATCTTGAAAGGCCCGACGTATCTGGGGGCAAGCTTCCCTTTGATACCGAAGCGACGAGTCCCTTTCATAGGAGAGATGCGGAGGTAGACATGATCTCCGATCTTGAAGGCCAAATCACGGTGCTTGCTGTCATAGTAGCTCTTCTGACGAGATTGGGCTGCTTTGAGGTTATCACGAATGACCTTGCACATTTCTTCTGCCTCTGTGATCAGGTCATTACCCAGCAGCTGACGTTCACCGGTTTCAGACCAGTTGAGAGGTGTACGGCACTTCCTACCATACAAAATTTCAAACGGGGCCTTGCCGGAACTTGCTTGGAAACTGTTGTTGTACGAGAATTCAGCATAAGGAAGGCAATCCTCCCACTTCATGCCGAAGGAGATAACACAAGCCCTGAGCATATCTTCAAGAATCTGGTTGACACGCTCAACTTGACCGCTTGTTTGAGGATGGAAAGCAGTGCTGAAGCGAATGCTGGTGCCCATGGCCTTCTGAAAAGAATCCTAGAACTTGGAGGTAAAGATGCTGCCACGGTCTGAAGATATCACTTGAGGAATACCGTGCAGAGAGACAATTCGAGAGGTATAGAGCTCCGCCAATTGAGCTGCAGTGATTGACTCTTTGATAGGCAGGAAATGAGCCACTTTGGTGAGCTTGTCGATGACAACGAATATAGCATCATTGCCACGCTTGGACTTTGGAAACCCAGTCACGAAGTCCATTTCAATGTGGTCAAACTTCCATTCTGGAATGGCGAGAGGTTGGAGGAGACCTGCTGGCCTTTGGTGTTCTGCTTTCACTCTTCTGCAGACATCACATTCATTCACGAATTGAGCGATCTCGCGCTTCATTCGAGTCCACCAATAAGTTTGCTTGAGATCTTGATACATCTTCGTGCTACCAGGGTGGATGGAGAGGAGAGAGTTGTGAGCCTCATTCATGATCACTTTACGAAGTTCACCTTTGGGCACAACAATTCGATCCTCGAAGAAGAGAGTGTCCTTTTCATCAAGTCGGTAGCACTTGTACTTGGACTGACTCTTTGCAATACCAATCTTCACCTTTTTCACCATAGCATCAAGAAGCTGGGCTTGGCGAATCTGGTCTTCCAAGGTAGGAGAAAATTGAAGGTTGGCGAGGAAACCTTGAGGAACAACTTGCAGATTAAGTTTGCGGAAAGCTTCACAAAGCTCGGGTTTATAAGGCTTGAGAATCAGACTGTTGCAATATGCTTTTCTGCTCAAAGCGTCAGCAATCACATTAGCCTTGCCTGGAGTATACTCGATACTCGGATTGTACTCTTGAATCATTTCGACCCATCGAGTCTGCCTGAGGTTGAGATTAGGCTGAGTGAAGATCTACTTGAGACTCTTGTGATCAGTGAAAATGTCCACTTTCCTTCCCAAGAGAAGATGTCTCCAAGTCAACAATGCGTGCACAACTGCCGCCAACTCGAGATCATGAGTGGGGTAGTTCTTCTCATTAGGCTTCAACTGGCGAGAGGTATAAGCAACAACTTTCTTCTCTTGCATCAGTACTGCACCGAGACCTTGGAGAGAGGCATCACAAAAGACCTCGTACGGCTTGGACTCATCAGGCGGAGTCAGAACTGGAGCAGTGATCAATTTCTCTTTCAAAGCGTTGAAAGCAATATCGCACTCCGGAGACCAAACGTACTTGACGTGCTTCTGAAGAAGATTTGAGAGAGGCTTCGCGATCTTGGAGAAGTTTTCAACGAATCTTCGGCAATAACTTGCAAGACCGAGGAAGCTACGGAGTTGCTTCACATTCTGAGGAGGTTCCCAATTAACGATTGCAGACACCTTCTCAGGATCCACGGAAATGCCCTTGGCAGAGATAATATGGCCAAGATAAAGAACCTCATCGAGCCAAAACTCACACTTGGAGAACTTGGCGTAGAATTGATGTTCCCTTAGCTTGTCAAGAACCAAACGCAAGTGTTTGGCATGATCTTCCTTGTTCTTCGAGAAAACTAGGATATCGTCGAGATAGACCAAAACAAAGTCGTTGGTGTAGGGGTTGAAGATGAAGTTCATCATGCGAGAGAACGTCGGAGGAGCATTGGCGAGACCAAAAGACATAACAATGTATTCATATGACCCATAGCTTGTTCTGAACGCCGTCTTTGGAATATCTTGCTCACGAATGCGAATTTGGTGATAACCCATACGGAGGTCAAGCTTGGAGAATACTTGGGCACCCTTGAGTTGTTCGAACAGCTCATTGATGTTGGGAAGTGGATATTTGTTCTTGATGGTCTTCTTGTTCAATGGACGGTAATCAACACAAGGTCGGTCCATTCCATCCTTCTTCTTCACAAAAAGAACACCACAACCCCACGGAGAAGTACTAGGCCGAATGAGACCCATTCTTTCTTGCACATCGAGTTGTTTCTTCAACTCCTTCAACTCTTCGGGGCCGAGCTTGTAAGGCCGTTTGCACACAGGTTCCGTACCGGGCTCAAGTTCAATAACAAATTCAACCAGCCGGTTTGGAGGCATGCCTGGGAGTTCTTCAGGGAAGACATCTTGATACTCACAAACAACCGGAATCTGCGAAATAGCATCCAATTCACCCTTTTCATTGAGAGAGAACAACCGGATGGTATTATCCCGAGCAGCAAAGACAATGACATCTTCAGACGAATGAGTCAGTTGAATCTGCCTGGCTGCACAATCGAGGTGAGCCTTGTGTTTAGAGAGCCAATCCATCCCAAGAATGAGGTCGATATCAGAATTACCAAGAACCACCGGAGAAGAGAGAAACTTGTAATCGCCCAATGTGATAGAAATATCCGGGACACAATTGTTAGAAGTCATTTGCTTGCCCGGAGACACAATCTTCAATGGAACAGGAATCCTTTCGGTCACAATATCATGCTTGGCCACAAATGGAGTTGAAATAAAAGAAAGCGATGCACCAGTATCAAAAAGTACTTTAGCGGGAACATCGTTAACCGGAAGGTTACCCATAATCACATCTGGCGAGTCCTCTGCCTGAGCTGCATTCAGCAAGTTGACCTTGGCGTGCTTGGGATTATGCTTGACCACAGCTGTACTTGCTGATCTGATAGGAGGAGGAGGAGGAAGACGCCTCTGGTTGAAACACTTGTTGGCATAGTGACCCTTCTGTTGGCACTTGTTGCACGTGACCTCTGAGAGCGGACGGTGATACGGAGCACTCGATCTTGAAGCTTGAGACGAAGACTTGTTCTGAAAGCCTTGGTTGGTTGGGTGGGATGAACCACTGCCACCTTTGCTCTTCTGCTGATACGGCTGACGGAACGGAGGAGGAGGAAGCCAATACTTCTGCTGCTTGGCCACTTGAGTAGAGGAAGAAGGCGTAGTGTCTCTGACTCGCTTCCTGGAAGCATCACACCTTAGCTGAGCAGCCTCTTGCTTCAGTGCCATGTTGTAGAACTCATCGTATCTCAGCGGCTCGAAGAGGACAAGAGCGAGCTGAATTTCTTCACGAAGACCACCCCTGAACTGATAGATCATGCTCTTCTCATCAGGAACATCCTGCTTGACAAAACGGGCGAGCTTCTGGAACAACTTGTTGTAGTCATAGACAGACAAAGAGCCTTGCTTCAGATTGCGGAATTCTTCACGTTTGCTTTCAGTCACACTTTAAGGAATGTGATGAGCACGGAAATCACGACGGAAATCATCCCAAGTGATCAAACGTCCACCTCTGGAATCCTGGTACTGCTGAAACCACTCTGCGGCCTGATCCTTGAGCTGGAAAGACGCGAACTTGACGAAATCTTCAGGTCTGACGTTGCTACATTCAAAATGCTTGCCCAGATCGACTAACCAATCATCAGCATCGGTAGCCTCAACGCAGTTGCTGAACGTCTTTGGACCATTTGCGAGGAACTGATTCAGAGTTGCAAATTGGTTCAGGTTGTTGCCTTGATTCCCTTGACTGCTTTGATTCCGCTCTTGGATGATTTGCATGATCAGCTGTGTATTTGCATTAGTAGCAGCCATCACAGCCTGCCATGCTTCCAGAGGAGGCGGAGGTGGCGGAGGATCTTGATTCTGGTTTTGACTGGTGCTCTTAGCGGGAGCCATCCTGAAGAGGTTGACCACCATTAGCACACAAATAGAGAAATATTGAAGGTGAATCCAACGGAATGAAAAATGCAACATAAAGTCTTCACATCCGAACAAAATGAACGAATGCACTTCTCTTGAAGTGGTCACATATTCCTAAATTGCGAAGCCACGAAGAATCAGGTAGGAGAGGTACATCAACGAGGGATGGAATCAACATATGACGTCGAAGGAGAACGAATACCACAACTCGAAATAAAACCAAGGGTTGGCTTGCGGAATAAGCCGGAACAAACACATGATAGAAATTTCGTCCGAAGTGTTCGTGGTAGGACCTACACGGGCTCGACCGTACAACACCATCATGTACAAGGCAGTGCACATGACATACGAAGCGTCCCCGAGTCAGCATAGCCAAGGACTCTTTAAGACACAACGAGACCACTGTAAAATCAACCGTGAATAGGCGAACCACTAGACGTCGAACCCCAATTTCATATCACACATCTGTTGGAAAGATATCCTAAGGCTACTTGAATTCCCACCTATGAAACTCCCGAAACTTTCCGGTTATGCAATCAGGTGTTGGGGATACAGGGGAAGCATAATATCTCACCCAAGCTAGCAAATCCTACATCCAGCTGCATCCATCCTTCAACACATAACCAAGAAACCTTCGGAAACCATCTATCTCAACCTTCGAAAAGCATCCGTTATACAAGTTATGGCGATACTCCCAAACTCCCGCCCCAGTACTGGGTGGCGTCGAGGTTATCTCACCAACGAACTGCATAAAGGAGATTTTCGATGTCGCACACATATCTCAAGTATACCAGAATTGCAACGATAGAATTATGATGACAACACCTCAGAGCTCAACTCCCCGGGACACTTCCACTAAACCCCTGACAGGAGGCACCAAGACAGTATTCTCATCATAAGCCATCGGAACAAAACCAAGATACTCGCGTGATCCTAAAAAAAATTTAGTGAAATTTGAGAAGAGAAGAGTCAAAACTCTACGTCAGGATGCCTTACCAGAGCGATGAGGAGACTGGGAAGTAAAAAGAATTCCTAAGCTCCCCGATATATAATTCCTAAGGACTCAAAACATTTTTCTAGACACAACTCGGCTGCTAAAAACGATCAAGCAATGGGGCTCCTAAGGTCGGGGAAGGCTCTAATTACCAACTTGTAACGCCCTCGATGCGGCTATGTATCCCACGTGTCGAGGCATGACTTAGAGACATAGGCGCATTGAAAGCAATGTCGCAAGTCGGGAATCATTACACAACCCATGTACATATATAATATAAAGGGGAATAATATCATAGTTGGCTTACACTCGCCACGTCACATCAAAGTACATAAATAACATCCATCATACAATCACTCATGGCCCGACTACGACGCCAAAATAGAAAAGACCCCCAACAAGCGACTAGGCCCTGAATCTAACCCCGAAATAGGCATCCCTACTGATCATCAGGAAACGACACATAGTAACGCTGAGAGTCCTCATCGTACTCCCACTTCAGCTCGAGCGCGCCATCCGGAGAAGTATCATCGGTCCCTGCATCTGGTGTAATAGTAATCTGTGAGCCACAAAGGACTCAGCAATCTCACACCCTCGCGATCAAGACTATTTAAGCTTAATAGGTAGGAAAGGGGTAATGTAAGTGGAGCTGCAGCAAGCGACTAGCATATATGGTGGCTAACTTATTCGCAAAGGAGAGCGAGAAGAGAAGGCAAAGCACGAGCGGAAACTATATAGAGCAGCCTACACAAACATAACTCCAACGCCGTGTCCACTTCCCGGACTCCGCCGAGAAGAGGCCATCACGGCAACACACTCAGTTGATTCATTTTAATTATTTAAATTCAAGTTATCTACAACCGGACATTAACAAATTCCCATCTGCCCATAACCGCGGGCACGGCTTTCGAAAGATCAATCCCTGCAGGGGGGTCCCAACTTAGCCCATAACAAGCTCTCACGGTCAACGAAGGAATAGACCTCCACTCAGGACCCACCGATCAGACTCGGTATCCCGGTACAACGAGATGATTCGACAGGTCAAAACTAGTCCGGCAACACCGCCCGAATGTGCCGACAAATCCCGATAGGAGCTGCACATATCTCTTTCTCAGGGCACACTCAGATGAACACTACGTACAACTAAAACCAACCCTCGAGTTGCCCCGAGGTGGCGCTGCAAGTGGCTCGGTTCGGACCAACACTCAGAGGAGCACTGGCCCGTGGGGGGGCTAAAATAAAGATGACCCTCGGGCTCCGGAAACCCAAGGGAAAGAAAAAGGGTAGGTGGCAAATGGTAAAACGAATGTTGGGCATTGCTGGAAACGCTTTAATCAAGGCAAACTATCAAGGGGTTCCCATTATAGCCCAACCGCGTAAGGGACGCAACAATCCGGGAACATAACACCGATATGACGGAAACTAGGGCGGCAAGAGTGGAACAAAACACTAGGCGAGAGGCCGAGCCTTCCACCCTTTACCAAGTATATAGATGAATAAAGATAACATAGCAATATAATGATATCCCAACAAGTAAATAAATGTTCCAACAAGGAACGGCTCCAATCTTCACCTGCAACTAACAACGCTATAAGAAGGGGCTAGAGCAAAGCGGTAACATAGCCAATCAATGGTTTGCTAGGACAAAGGTGGGTTAGAGGCTCAATCATGGCAATTGGGAGGTTGACAAGCAAGTGGTAGGCATCATAGCATTGGCAAAGCAAAAGAGCGAGCAATCTAGCATATCAAAGATAGTAGTGATTTCAAGGGTGTGATCATCTTGCCTGCACAGTTGTCAGAGTTGACTGGATCCTCAAAAGCAAACTCAACGGGCTCCTCGTTAGCGAACTCATCTCCCGGCTCTACCCAACAACACAAACAAGCAACAAGGATACAATGAACCACGTGCAAGGGCAACCAATAAGATGCAAAGATGATATGCTATGCGGGATGCGATGCGGGATGCAAAATGCAAGACGTGACAGGAAATGCATGAACCTGGCCTCAACTTGGAAAACCAAGTGTGCCGCTGGATAGAGGGGAAGAAATCCCCTGAAAACGATATAAAGATCATGGCAATCGGAGCTACGGTTTGGAAATGGCAAGCGATTTACTAAACGAACCGATCTGCGATTTACAGCAAGTAGGCTCCTAAATGCAATGAAATGAACATGCTACAGCCACCAAACATGAAAACAAATTGCATGGCAGTGATGTACTCAAGAAGCTTAACAAATCACCAGGACTAAGGCATATGCAAATTCATTCATTAAGGGCTTCAAACAAGCATGGCAAAACTGAATAAGCAAAACAGATTTCAGACTTAGCGAAATTAACGCTAGTCTGGAATTTCAGACCACGATGCCCCCTTCGGAGCAGCAAAACAACATGAAGCAAAACCTGAACATGGCAAGTAAGAGCATGGCATGGAGCTACTCAACAAGCTTATCAAAACACCCAAAATGACCTGGGGCCAAAAGGGTTCACAAAATACTCTACCGAGCACACGAACATCGATGAAACACAATCAGTTTTCAGACTTGGTGAAAACTGGGACATGCTGAAATATAACTCACGGAGGCATGTAAACGAGCTCGATGCACTCGCTACGGTGCAAGTCATGGCAAGGCAAGCATATATCCACTAAGGAGGCACAAAATTCTAGCTAGACATGGCAAGAACAATGGCATAGCATGCATGGATCACAAGCAATAACTCCGGCAAAATCGCAAAAGAGTTCACGATCTGCCCAAAACAACAACTATGCAAAAGTTGAGCTCGATTGAGTCAACCTAGGGTGCTCCAACATAACAAGTAAAGACATGGATGGATTAAGCACAACAAGCATAACAAACCACTCTTACTGATCATCCTCAAAAGAGGCACAGATCACTAGGAAACAAGCTGGACATATAGCATCGTGCACTAAAACATCCCAGACTTAGTGATTTTCAGTGATTTTCACTAAGTCCCTGAAATCAGTAAACTCAGGTAGCCCTCTTTGCAAGCTTGCACAAGACAACACACACATCCTAAAAATGCATGGGAGGCACCTCTGGAAAGAAGACAACATGCTTAACAATTCATCCCAAAGGGGCACAGGTATATCATGCACGGATTAAACATGGCAAAAATGACAAAAGTGCATGATGAACTAACGGATCTGCAAATTAACTCATGATGCCTCCTTCCAACAGCATTTTGGGCACCAAGATGACCTCAAATGCAAATGGTGCAATGGACTGAAATGATGTACTCGTCGAGACGAAGATTTTGATATATCATATGCCCAAATCGGAGCCACGGATGCAAAGTTACGGGCAGTCAAACGTTGCACGAAAATTTGTAAATAGAGGAGAAAGTCAACCCTAGAAAAAATCCAGATCTCAGATCCAGACGACCGGACACTGTAGCTCGGAGCGGTTACTGTAGCACCGAGCTCGATCCCGGCGAGATGGCGGCGCCGGCGACCCTGGACGGCGGCGAGGGGAGGCGGCCGGCGATGTGGGGCGAGGAGCGGCGCGGGGAGGCGCCGGGCGGCGCGGGCCGGCGACGAGGAGGCCGCGGGGCGGCGGAACCGAGCGGCGAGGGCGCGCCGGCGAGCTCCAGCGGGGTGCGCGCGGCGGCGCGGGCCAACTCCGGCCGCCGGAGTTGAAGAAGGCGGCGGCAATGCTCTCGGGTGGCGGCGGCGACAGGAACGGGCCGCGGGGGCCCCAGATGGGCCTTGCGGGCCTCGGCGGCGGGCGGCGGCGGCGCGCCACGTGGCAGCTTGCCACTGGTGCGGGCGGGCGGCGGCGATGTGTCCGGCGCCGGGCGGACGTGTCCGGCGCGCGGAGGGGAAATTTAGGGTTTCGGGGGGAGGGAGAGATCCGAAAAACGGGGGGTCTATTTATAGACCTAGAGGGAGCTACGAGAGTCCAAATGAGGTGCGGTTTTCGCCCACACGATCATGATCGAACGACCGAGACGTTGGAGCAGAGTTTGGTGGGTTTTGGGCCAAAATGGAGGGGTGTTGGGCTGCAACACACACGAGGCCTTTTCACTCCCTCGGTTAACCGTTGGAGTATCAAACGAAGTCCAAATGACCCGAAACTTGACAGGCGGTCTACCAGTAGTAAACCAAGGCCGCATGGCAAGTCTCGGCCCAATCCGGAAATGTTTAATCCCCACACACGAAAGAAAGCTAGGATTGGCCACCGGAGGAGAACGAAGCGCCGGAATGCAAAACGGACAACGGGGAAAGTGCTCAAAAGCATGAGATGAACATGTATGCAAATGCAATGCACGTGATGACATGATATGAGATGCACGAAACAAAACAACACACGGAGACAAAGACCCGAACCCGAGAATTAAATATAACTTAATGCCGGAAACGGCAAGAGTTGGAGTGCAATTCGGGAAGGTTACATATGGGGCGTTACAATCGGACGACACCAGGAGGAGCGGGCGGCGCCCCTTTCGGAGCGGCCGGCCACGCCCTAGGCCCGAGCGCGCCGGTGGCGAGCAGCCCCGGCCCTCAACGCCGCGCCTTGGCAGCCATCAGCCCGAGACGAGCTCAAGGGCAGCGCCTGCACCCGCGGCGGCCGCGAGCCAGTGGCAGAACCACGCTCCTGGGGGGCTGAGCCACCAGGCCGGCAGGGCCGCGCGGAGCGGCGCGAGGGGTGGCGCCGGAGAGGCAGGCAGGGGGAAGGGGGGGCCCGTCAGCCAGATCCGCCCAGCGCAGCCGGGGGGCGGGGGGACCGGACACGGGGCCGCGGCAGCCGACGACGGCGGAGGGGACGGAGCCACGAGGGCCGGGGAGGGACAGACGATGGATGAGGTGTTGGAGGAGGAAGAGAGCTGCGCCAGGGAAAGGGTGCGGCTGCCCTCTCTCTCCCTCACTATATATAGGGGGAAGGGAGGAGGGGGAGGCACCCTAGGGTTCCGTAGGGGAGGGGCGGCGGCCACAGGGGAAACCCTAGATGGGTTTGTGCGCCCCCACCCCCTTGCTCCATGCTATATTATCTACTATTGCTGTTTTTTTGCCTATTTCAGTGTTTCGAAGAAACGGAATATCAAACGGAGTCCAAACAGAATGAAACCTTCGGGAACGTGATTTTCTCACCGAATATGATCCAGGAGACTTGGACCCCCCGTCAAGAAAGAAAGAAGGCGGCCACGAGAGTGGAGGGCGCCCCCCTAGGGCACGCCCCCTGCCTCGTGGGCCCTCCTTTGCTCCACCGACGTACTACTTCCTCCTATGTATACCTACGTACCCCCAAACAATCAGATGCGGAGCCAAAAACCTAATTCCACCGCCGCAACCTTCTGTATCCACGAGATCCCATCTTGGGGCCTGTTCCGGAGCACCGCCGGAAGGGGAATCCACCACGGAGGGCTTCTACATCATCACCATAGCCTCTCCGATGAAGTGTGAGTAGTTTACCTCAGACCTTCGGGTCCATAGTTAGTAGCTAGATGGCTTCTTCTCTCTTTTTGGATCTCAATACAATGTTCTCCCCCTCTCTCGTTGAGATCTATTCGATGTAATCTTCTTTTTGCGGTGTGTTTGTTGAGACCGATGAATTGTGGGTTTATGATCAAGTTTATCTATGAACAATATTTGAATCTTCTCCGAATTATTTTATGTATGATTGGTTATCTTTGCAAGTCTCTTCAAATTATCAGTTTGGTTTGTCCTACCAGATTGGTTTTTCTTGCAATGGGAGAAGTGCTTAGCTTTGGGTTCAATCTTGCGGTGTCCTTTCCCGGTGACAGTAGGGGCAGCAAGGCACGTATTGTATTGTTGCCATCGAGGATAACAAGATGGGGTATTTATCATATTGCATGAATTTATACCTCTACATCATGTCATCTTGCTTAAGGTGTTACTCTGTTTTCTTGAACTTAATACTCTAGATGCATACTGGATAGCGGTCGATGAGTGGAGTAATAGTAGTAGATGCAGGCAGGAGTCGGTCTACTTGTCTCGGATGTGATGCCATATACATGATCATACCTAGATATTCTCATAACTATGCTCAATTTTGTCAATTGCTCAACAGTAATTTGTTCACCCACCGTAGAATACTTATGCTCTTGAGAGAAGCCACTAGTGAAATCTATGGCCCCCGGGTCTATCCTCATCATATCAATCTTCCATCACTTTATTATTGCTTTTCTTTTTTACTTTTCCCTTTTATTTTACTTTGCATCTTTATACCAAAAATACCAAAAATGTTATCTATCATCTCTATCAGATCTCACTCTCGTAAGTGCCGTGAAGGGATTGACAACCCCTAATCGCGTTGGTTGCGTTGAGCTATTTGTTTTGTGTAGGTACGAGGGACTCGCGCGTAGCCTCCTACTGGATTGATACCTTGGTTCTCAAAAACTGAGGGAAATACTTACTCTACTCTGCTGCATCACCCTTTCCTCTTCAAGGAAATCCAACGCAGTGCTCAAGAGGTAGCAGGAAGATTTCTGGTGCCATTGCCGGGAGTCTACGCAAAAGTCAACATACCAAGTACCCATCACAATCCCTTATCTCTCGCATTACATTATTTGCCATTTGCCTCTCGTTTTCCTCTCCCCCACTTCACCCTTGTCGTTTTATTCGCCCTCTCTTTTTTCGTTTGCCTTTTCCTCGCCTGCCTTTTTGTTTACTCGTGTGTTGGATTTCTTGTCTGTCACGTTGGCTCAAGATAATACCAAATTGTGTGACTTTACCAATACCAACAATAATGATTTTCTTAGCGCTCCGATTGCTCCTCTTACCAATACCGAATCTTGTGAAATCAATACTGCTTTGTTGAATCTTGTTATGAAAGATCAATTCGCCGGCCTTCCTAGTGAAGATGCCGCTACTCATCTAAATAGCTTCGTTGATTTATGTGATATGCAAAAGAAGAAAGATGTCGATAATGATATTGTTAAATTGAAGCTATTTCCTTTTTCGCTTAGAGATCGTGCTAAAGCTTGGTTTTCGTCTTGGCCTAAAAATAGTATTGATTCTTGGAACAAGTGCAAAGATGCTTTTATCTCTAAGTATTTTCCTCCTGCTAAGATCATCTCTCTTAGAAACGATATTGTGAATTTTAAGCAACTTGATCATGAACATGTTGCACAAGCTTGGGAGAGAATGAAATTAATGATACGTAATTTCCCTACTCATGGTTTGAATTTGTGGATGATTATACAAAAAATTTATGCCGGATTGAATTTTGCTTCTAGAAATCTTTTAGATTCGGTCGCGGGAGGCACTTTTATGGAAATCACTTTAGGAGATGCTACTAAACTCCTAGATAATATTATGGTTAATTATTCTCAATGGCACACTGAAAGATCTACTAATAAAAAAGTGCATGCGATAGAAGAAATCAATGTTTTGAGTGGAAAGATGGATAAACTTATGAAATTATTTACTACTAAGAGTGTTTCTTATGGTCCTAATGATATGCCTTTGTCTACTTTGATTAAGAATAATAATGAATCTATGGATGTGAATTTTGTTGGTAGGAATAATTTTGGTAACAACGCGTATAGAGGGAACTTTAATCCTAGGCCTTATCCTAGTAATCCTTCTAATAGTTATGGAAATTCCTACAACAACTCTTATTGAAATTTTAATAATATGCCCTCTGAATTTGAGACTAGTGTTAAAGGGTTTATGAATTCGCAAAAAAAATTCAATGCTTTGCTTAAAGAGAAATTGCTTAAAGTTGATGAATTGGCTGGGAACGTTGATAAAATTTCTCTTGATGTTGATTCTTTAAAGATTAGATATATTACTCCTAAGCATGATATCAATGAGTCTCTCAAAGCCATGAGAATTTCCATTGATGAGTGCAAGGAAAGAACCGCTAGGATGCGTGCTACGAAAGATGCCTTTATTAAAGCGTGTTCTTCCAATTCCTATGAAAATAAAGATGAAGATCTAAAAGTTATTGATGTGTCCCCTATTAAATCTTTGTTTTGCAATATGAATCTTGATGAGACTGATTATGATCCACCTTTACCTAGAAGGCGTTCCAAGAATTCGGAGTATTTAGATCTTGATGATGAAATTGATAAAAGTGGGATTGAAAAGAATAAAACCCTACATGTTGCTAAACCCACTATTTTTGATTTCAAGGAAATTTAATTATGAAAGTTGCTCTTTAATTGATTGTATTTCCTTGTTGCAATCCGTGTTAAATTCTCCTCATGCTTATAGTCAAAATAAAGCGTTTACTAAACATATCGTTGATGCCTTGACGCAATCTTATGAAGAAAAACTTGAGTTAGAAGTTTCTATCCCTAGAAAACTTTATGATGAGTGGGAACCAACTATTAAAATTAAGATTAAGGATCATGAATTTTATGCTTTATGTGATTTGGGTGCTAGTGTCTCCACTATTCCCAAGACTTTGTGTGATTTGCTAGATTTCCGCGATTTTGATGATTGCTCTCTAAACTTGCACCTTGCGGATTCCACTATTAAGAAACTTATGGGAAGAATTAATGATGTTCTTATTGTTGCAAATAGGAATTATGTGCCCGTATATTTTATCGTTCTTGATATAAATTGCAATCCTTCTTGCCCTATTATTCTTGGTAGACCTTTCCTTAAAACGATTGGTGCAATTATTGATATGAAGGAAGGGAATATTAGATTCCAACTTCCATTAAAGAAAGGCATAGAACACTTCCCTAGAAAGAAAATAAAACTACCATATGAATCTATCATGAGAGCCACTCATGGATTGCCTACCAAAGATGGCAATACCTAGATCTATCCTCACTTTTATGCCTAGCTAGGGGCGTTAAACGATAGCGCTTGTTGGGAGGCAACCCAATTTTATTTTTAGTTTTTTAGTTTTTGTTTATGTTTAGGAATAAATAATCCATCTACCTTCTTTTTAGATGTGGTTTTATATTTTAATTAGTGTTTGTGCCAAGTTAAACCTATAGGATCTTCTTGGATGATAGTTATTTGATCTTGCTGTAATTTCCAGAAACTTTCTGTTCAGGAACAAATTTATTAAAAATCACCAGAACGTGATAAAATAGTGATTCCAATTGCTGATGATCAATATACAAATTTCCTAGGTCGTCCTATTTTTTCTGATTTTTCGGAGTTCCAGAAGTTTGCATTAGTTACAGATTACTACAGACTGTTCTGTTTTTGACAGATTCTGTTTTTCGTATGTGGTTTGCTTATTTTGATGAATCTATGGCTAGTAAAATAGTTTATAAACCATAGAGAAGTTGGAATACAGTAGGTTCAACATCAATATAAATAAAGAATGGGTTCATTACAGTACCTTGAAGTGGTCTTTTGTTTTCTTTCGCTAACGGAGCTCACGAGATTTTTGTTGAGTTTTGTGTTGTGAAGTTTTCAAGTTTTGGGTGAAATCTTTTGATGGATTATGGAACAAGGAGTGGCAAGAGCCTAAGCTTGGGGATGCCCATGGCACCCCCAAGATAATCAAAGGACACCAAAAAGTCAAAGCTTGGGGATGCCCCGGAAGGCATCCCCTCTTTCGTCTACTTCCATCGGTAATTTTACTTGGAGCTATATTTTTATTCACCACATGATATGTGTTTTACTTGGAGCGTCTTGTATGATTTGAGTCTTTGCTTTTAGTTTACCACAATCATCCTTGCTATACACACCTTGTGAGAGAGCCATACATGAATTGGAATTTGATAGAATACTCTATGTGCTTCACTTATATCTATAGTTTTCCTCTAGTGCTTCACTTATATCTTTTTAGAGCACGGTGGTGGATTTGTTTTATAGAAACTATTGATCTCTCATGCTTCACTTAGATTATTTTGAGATTCTTAAATAGCATGGTAATTTTCTTAATAATAATAATATGCTTAGTATTCAAGATTTTTAAAACTTTCTTTTGAGTGCGTTGAATACTAAGAAAAGTTTGATGCTTGGTAATTGTTTTGAGATATGAAGATGGTGATATTAGAGTCATGCTAGTTGAGTAGTTGTGAATTTGAGAAATACTTGTGTTAAAGTTTGTGATTCCCGTAGCATGCACGTATGGTGAACCGTTAGGTGATGAAGTCGGAGCATGCTTTATTTATTGATTGTCTTCCTTATGAGTGGCAGTCGGGGATGAGCGATGGTCTTTTCCTACCAATCTATCCCCCTAGGAGCATGCCCGTAATACTTTTCTTTGATAACTTCTAGATTTTTGCAATAAGTATATGAGTTCTTTATGATTAATGTTGAGTCCATGGATTATACGCATTTTTCCCATCCTTCCACCATTTCTAGCCTCTCTAGTACCGCGCACTTTTCGCCGGTATCATACACCCACCATATACCTTCCTCAAAACAGCCACCATACCTACCTATCATGGCATTTCCACAGCCATTCCGAGATATATTGCCATGCAACTTTCCACCTTTCCATTATTATGACACGCTCCATCATTGTCATATATCTTAGCATGATCATGAAGTTGACATAGTATTTGTGGCAAAGCCACCGTTCATAATTCTTTCATACTTGTCACTCTTGATTCATTGCATATCCCGGTACACCGCCAGAGGCATTCACATAGAGTCATATTTTGTTCTAAGTATCGAGTTGTAATTGTTGAGTTGTAAGAAAAATAAAAGTGTGATGATCATCATTTTTAGAGCATTGTCCCAAGTGAGGAAAGGATGATGGAGACTATGATTCCCCCACAAGTCGGAATGAGACTCCGGATGAAAAATAAAAAAATAAAAAAAGAGGCCATAAAAAAAGAGAAAAGGCCCAAATAAAAAAATGAGAGAAAAAGAGAGAAGGGACAATGTTATTATCCTTTTACCACACTTGTGCTTCGAAGTAGCACCATGATGTTCATGATAGAGAGTCTCTCATTTTGTCACTTTCATATGCTAGTGGGAATTTTACATTTTAGAAATTGGCTTGTATATTCCAATGATGGGCTTCCTCAAAATGCCCTAGGTGTTCCTGAGCAAGCAAGTTGGATGCACACCCACTTAGTTTCTTTTGTTGAGCTTTCATATACTTATAGCTCTAGTGCATCCGTTGCATGGCAATCCCTACTCACTCACATTGATATCTATTGATGGGCATCTCCATAGCCCGTTGATACGCCTAGTTGATGTGAGACTATCTTCCCCTCTTTTTGTCTTCTCCATAACCACCATTCTATTCCACATATAGTGCAATATCCATGGCTCACGCTCATGTATTGCGTGAAGATTGAAAAAGTTTTGAAAATGTCAAAAGTATGAAACAATTGCTTGGCTTGTCATCAGGGTTGTGCATGATTTAAATACTTTGTGGGGTGAAGATAGAGCATAGCCAGACTATATGATTTTGTAGGGATAACTTTCTTTGGCCATGTTATTTTGAGAAGACATAATTGCTTAGTTAGTATGCTTGAAGTATTATTATTTTTATGTCAATATGAACTTTTGTCTTGAATCTTTTGGATCTGAATATTCATACCACAATTAAAAAGAGTTACATTGAAATTATGCCAAGCAGCACTCCGCATCAAATATTCTCTTTTTATCATTTACCTACTTGAGGACGAGCAGGAATTAAGCTTGGGGATGCCTGATACGTCTCCAACGTATCTATAATTTTTGATTGCTCCATGCTATATTATCTACTTTTTTGGACCATATTGGGCTTTATTTTCCACTTTTAGATTACTTTTGGGACTAACCTATTAACCGGAGGCCCAGCCCAGAATTGTTGTTTTTTGCCTATTTCAGTGTTTCGAAGAAACGGAATATCAAACGGAGTCCAAACGGAATGAAACCTTCGGGAACGTGATTTTCTCAACAAATATGATCCAGGAGACTCAGACCCTCCGTTAAGAAAGGAGGGAGGCGGTCACGAGGGTGGAGGGCACGCCCCCCCTAGGGCGCGCCCCCTGCCTCGTGGGCCCCCTGTTGCTCCACCAACGTACTCCTTCCTCCTATATATACCTACGTACCCCCAAACGATCAGATACGGAGCCAAAAATCTAATTCCACCGTTGCAACCTTCTGTATCCATGAGATCCCATCTTGGGGCGTGTTTCGGAGCTCCGCCGGAAGGGGAATCCACCATGGAGGGCTTCTACATCATCACCGTAGCCCCTCCGATGAAGTGTGAGTAGTTTACCTCAGACCTTCGAGTCCATAGAGTTAGTAGCTAGATGGCTTCTTCTCTCTTTTTGGATCTCAATACAATGTTCTCCCCCTCTCTCATGGAGATCTATTCGATGTAATCTTCTTTTTGCGGTGTGTTTGTTGAGACCGATGAATTGTGGGTTTATGATCAAGTTTATCTATGAACAATATTTGAATCTTCTCTGAATTATTTTATGTATGATTGGTTATCTTTGCAAGTCTCTTAAAATTATCAGTTTGGTTTGGCCTACTAGATTGGTTTTTCTTGCAATGGGAGAAGTGCTTAGCTTTGGGTTCGATCTTGCGGTGTCCTTTCCCAGTGACAGTAGGGGCAGCAAGGCACGTATTGTATTGTTGCCATCAAGGATAACAAGATGGTGTATTTATCATATTGCATGAATTTATTACTCTACATCATGTCATCTTGCTTAAGGCGTTACTCTGTTTTCTTGAACTTAATACTCTAGATGCATGTTGGATAGCGGTCGATGAGTGGAGTAATAGTAGTAGATGCAGGCAGGAGTCGGTCTACTTGTCTCGGACGTGATAACTATATACATGATCATACCTAGATATTCTCATAACTATGCTCAATTCTGTCAATTGCTCAACAGTAATTGTTCACCCACCGTATAATACTTATGCTCTTGAGAGAAGCCACTAGTGAAATATATGGCCCCGGGGTCTATTCTCATCATATCAATCTTCCATCACTTTATTATTGCTTTGATTTTTTACTTTTCCCTTTTATTTTACTTTGCATCTTTATACCAAAAATACCAAAAATATTATCTATCATCTCTATGAGATCTCACTCTCGTAAGTGACCATGAAGGGATTGACAACCCCTAATCGCGTTGGTTGCGTTGAGCTATTTGTTTTGTGTAGGTACGAGGGACTCGCGCGTAGCCTCCTATTGGATTGATACATTGGTTCTCAAAAACCGAGGGAAATACTTACTCTACTCTGCTGCATCACCCTTTCCTCTTCAAGGAAATCCAACGCAGTGCTCAAGAAGTAGCACACCTCGGCCCCCGATGCCCCAGGAGTGGGACGACGGCGGCGTGCGGTATAAACGCTGTGCCGACGAGCAGTCCGACCGGCGCGACCCGCCTCGGCCGTCGCCCGAGGCGCTCCGCCGCGAGGACGAGCTGCATCACGAGCTTCGTGACCTCCAGGAGGGACGTCGCGTGGACCGCCGCTCCCCGAGCCGCCGCAACTCGCGGGGACGATCCCGCTCCCCCCGTCCAGCTGCTTCGGGTTACTGGCGATCCCGGCACCGCTCGCCCTCCCCTGCTCCCCGTCGCGCCCGATCTCCCACACCGCCTCGGTCTTCTCGACTGACCTCTCCGCGCAGTCCCGCCCAGCCTCCGGCGCCTCCCGCCCGGAAGTACGTGCCACCTCATGCGGTGGCGTCCGCGCCCTCGTCCGCGGCTGCTGCTCCTGGCGGGGGCCCTGCCCATGGACGCTCCAGCCCCGCCAAGAAGAAGAAGCGTCGCGGCGCGGGGCGGGGCGCCCAGTCCGGTCCTACCCCTCCGGGTTCGCGCTCCTCTTCCGCTCCGGGCCCCGTCTCCGGCCTTCCCCGCCCTTCGTGCTTCAATTGCGGGGTGGTGGGCCACTCGCAAGTCGAATGCGTCAACCCCCAGTGCTGCTACCTCTGCAAGGATCCGAGGCACCCTGCCCTCCTGTGCCCAGACCGTCCGGTGATGTTCGAGCTCATGATGTACGGCCACGGCATCGAGGGGCTGGGCTTCTTCCACCTCGAGGTCCCTGACGTGCCGCCTCCCTCCCCCTCCCTCCAGGCGGTCGTCACGGTGGTCGACGGGGTGGCCTCCCCGGAGATGATCGAGGCCGAGCTCAACCACCTCTACCGTCGCCAGTGGGACTGGGCGGTCACCCCCACCGCTGGCCACATCTTCACCGTCGCCTTCCCCGATGCCGTCAGCTACGGCTAGCGATGCGCAGTGGCCGGATCACGCTCGCTCTCAACCAGCTGGTTGTCGACATCTGTGAGCCGATCCTTGATGCTCAGGCCGTGGCCGTTCTTAACACCGCTAGGATTCTTGTGGCCGACCTCCCTGATATTGCACGGTCTGAGCTCGTCATCCGCCAGATGTCCCGTCTCTTGGGCAAGGTGGTGGTGGTCGATAAACTCTCTCCGCGCAAAGAGGAGGAGGTCCGGGTCAAGGTCAAGTGTCTCGACTCCTCCAAGCTCCGCACCATCGTCCGTGTTTTCTTCAACGACCAGGGCTTTGACCTCAGGATCTCCCCCGAGCCTCCCAACCACGTCGGCCGCCCCCGCTTCTTCGACTCTGGCCTCCCTGGTGGCAACCCGGGGGCCGATGGGGACTACCACGGACATCACCGTGGCCGCTTGATAGGTCTCCAACGTATCTATAACTTTTCATTGCTCCATGCTATATTATCTACTATTTTGGACTATATTGGGCTTTATTTTCCACTTTTATATTATTTTTGGGACTAACCTATTAACCGGAGGCCCAGCCCAAAATTGTTGTTTTTTGCCTATTTCAGTGTTTCGAAGAAACGGAATATCAAACGGAGTCCAAACGGAATGAAACCTTCGGGAACGTGATTTTCTCACCGAACGTGATCCAGGAGACTTGGACCCTACTCCAAGAAGTAACAAAGGCGGTCACGAGGGTGGGGGCGCCCCCCCTAGGGCGCGCCCCTGCCTCATGGGCCCCCCTGTTGCTCCACCGACGTACTCCTTCCTCCTATATATACCTACATACCCCCAAACGATCAAAGACGGAGCCAAAAACCTAATTCCACCGCCGCAACTTTCTGTATCCACGAGATCCCATCTTGGGGCCTGTTTCGGAGCTCCGTCGGAGAGGGCAGTCATCACGGAGGGCTTCTACATCATCATAGCCTCTCTGATGAAGTGTGAGTAGTTTACCTCAGACCTTCGGGTCCATAGTTAGTAGCTAGATGGCTTCTTCTCTCTTTTTGGATCTCAATACAATGTTCTCCCCCTCTCTCGTGGAGATCTATTCGATGTAATCTTCTTTTTGCGGTGTGTTTGTTGAGACAGATGAATTGTGGGTTTATGATCAAGTCTATCTATGAATAATATTTGAATCTTCTCTGAATCCTTTTATGTATGATTGGTTATCTTTGCAAGTCTCTTCGAATTATCAGTTTGGTTTGGCCTACTAGATTGGTTTTTCTTGCCAAGGGAGAAGTGCTTAGCTTTGGGTTCGATCTTACGGTGTCCTTTCCTAGTGACAAAAGGGGCATCAAGGCACGTATTGCATCGTTGCCATCGAGGATAACAAGATGGGGTTTATTTCATATTGCATGAATTTATCTCTCTACATCATGTCATCTTGCTTAAGGCGTTACTCCGTTTTTAACTTAATACTCTAGATGCATGCTGGATAGCGGTCGATGAGTGGAGTAATAGTAGTAGATGCAGGCAGGAGTCGGTCTACTTGTCTCGGACGTGATGCCTATATACATGATCATACCTAGATATTCTCATAACTATGCTCAATTCTGTCAATTGCTCAACAGTAATTTGTTCACCCACCGTAGAATACTTATGATCTTGAGAGAAGCCACTAGTGAAACCTATGGCCCCCGGGTCTATTCTCATCATATCAATCTCCATCACTTTAATCTTGCTTTGCTTTTTTACTTTGCCTTTTACTTTTCACTTTGCATCTCTATATCAAAAATACCAAAAGTATTATCTATCATCTCTATCAGATCTCACTCCCGTAAGTGACCGTGAAGGGATTGACAACCCCTAATCGCATTGGTTGCGTTGAGCTATTGTTTTTGTGTAGGTACGAGGGACTTGCGTGTAGCCTCCTACTGGATTGATACCTTGGTTCTCAAAAATGGAGGGAAATACTTACGCTACTCTGCTGCATCATCCTTTCCTCTTTGGGGAAATCCAAAGCAAGCTCAAGAGGTAGCAAGAAGAATTTCTGGCGCCGTTGCCGGGGAGTATGCACAAAAGTCAACATACCAAGTACCCATCACAATCCCTATCTCCTGCATTACATTAGTTGTCATTTGCCTCTCGTTTCCTCTCCCCCACTTCACCCTTGCCGTTTTATTTGCCCTCTCTCTCCCAATCTCCTTCTCTCTTTCCGTTTGCCTTTTTCTCACTTGCCTTTTGTTTGCTCGTGTGTTGGATTGCTTGTTTGTTGCGATGGCTCTACCTATATTTGGTGATCTTCACCTTAAAAGGTTAGAGGAGATCGAAAACAATGTTAGGAAGTTTATGGTTTTGCAATTTGAGCATAATAATTTCTTTAGAAACGAGCTTAAGGAACAACAAAGTTTTATGAGTTATATCAATAAAGAGCTCGATTATATGTCTAAGGAATTTGATGGTATAAGATCCCAAATTGCTCGTCTTGAAAAGATGACTGCTGAAATTTCGGATATGCAAGCTACCTTAGTCAATAAGATGGCCGCTAAACCGAATTCCTATGAAAATCAAGATGAAGATCTAAAAGTTATTGATGTGTCTCCTATCAAATCTTTGTTTTACAATATGAATCTTGATGAAACTGAATATGATTTTCCTTTACCTAGAAGGCGTTCCAAAAATTCGGAGTATTTAGATCTTTATGGTGAAAGTGGGATTGAAAGAAATAAAACCCTAGATGTTGCTAAACCCACTATATTGGATTTCAAGGAATTTAATTATGAAAGTTGCTCTTTAATTGATTGTATTTCCTTGTTGCAATCCGTGCTAAATTCTCCTCATGCTTATAGTCAAAAGAAAGCCTTTACCGAACATATTGTTGATGCCTTGATGCAATCTTATGAAGAAAAACTTGAGTTGAAAGTCTCTATCCCTAGAAAACTCTATGATGAGTGGGAACCAACTATTAAAATTAAAATTAAAGATCATGAGTTTTATGCTTTGTGTGATTTGGATGCTAGTGTCTCCACTATTCCCAAAATTTGTGTGATTTGCTAGATTTCCGTGATTTTGATGATTGCACTCTAAACTTGCATCTTGCGGATTCCACCATTAAGAAACCTATGGTAAGAATTAATAATGTTATTATTGTTGCAAATAGGAATTATGTGCCCGTAGATTTTATCATTCTTGATATAGATTGCAATCCTTCTTGCCCTATTATTCTTGGTAGACCTTTCCTTAGAACGGTTGGTGCGATTATTGATATGAAGGAAGGGAATATTAGATTTAAATTTCCATTAAAAAAGGGCATGAAACACTTTCCTAGAAAGAAAATAAAATTGCCATATGAAACTATCATGAGAGCCACTTACGGATTACCTACCAAAGATGGCAATACTTAGATCTATCCTCGCTTTTATGCCTAGCTAGGGGCGTTAAACGACCGCGCTTGTTGGGAGGCAACCCAATTTTATTTTTAGTTTTTTTGTTTTTCTTCTGTTTAGGAATAAATAACCCATCTACCTTCTGTTTGGATGTGGTTTTGTGTTTTAATTAGTGTTTGTGCCAAGTTAGACCTATTGGATCTTCTTGGATGATAGTTATTTGATCTTGCTGTAATTTCCAGAAACTTTGCGCTCAGTGCCCGAATTATTAAAAATCACCAGAACGTGATAAAATACTGATTCCAATTTCTGCTGATCAATAAACAAATTGTCTAGGTCGTCCAATTTGGGTAGATTTTTTGGAGTTCCAGAAGTTTGCGTTAGTTACAGATTACTACAGACTGTTCTGTTTGTGACAGATTCTGTTTTTCGTGTGTTGTTTGCTTATTTTGATGAATCTATGGCTAGTAAAATGGTTTATAATACATATAGAAGTTGGAATACAGTAGGTTTAACACCAATATAAATAAATAATGAGTTCATTACAGTACCTTGAAGTGGTCTTTTGTTTTCTTTCTCTAACGGAGCTCACGAGATTTCTATTGAGTTTTGTGTTGTGAAGTTTTCAAGTTTTGGGTGAATTCTTTTGATGGATTATGAAACAAGGAGTGGAAAAAGCCTAAGCTTGGGGATGCCCATGGCACCCTCAAGATAATCCAAGGACACCAAAAAGTCAAAGCTTGGGGATGCCCCGGAAGGCATCCCCTCTTTCGTCTACTTCCATCGGTAATTTACTTGGAGCTATATTTTTATTCACCAACATGATATGTGTTTTGCTTGGAGCGTCTTGTATTATTTGTGTCTTCGTTTGTTAGTGTGCCACAATCATCCTTGCTGTACACACCTTTTGAGAGAGCCATACATGAATTGGAATTTGATAGAATACTCTATGTGCTTCACTTATACCTTTTGAGCTATGTAGTTTTGCTCTACGTGCTTCACTCATAACTTTTTGAGCGTTATAATTTTGCTCTATGTGCTTCACTTAGATCTTTTAGAGCACGGTGGTGGATTTGTTTTAAAGAAACTATTGATCTCTCATGCTTCACTTAGATTATTTTGAGAGTCTTAATAGCATGGTAATTTGCTTAATATTAATATGCTTGGTATTCAAGATTTGTGAAACTTTCTTTTGAGTGCGTTGAATCCTAAGAAAAGATTGAAGCATGATAATTGTTTTGAGATATGGAGGTGATAATATTTGAGTCATGCTAGTTGAGTAGTTGTGAATTTAAAGAATACTTGTGTTAAAGTTTGTGATTCCCGTAGCATGCACCTGTGGTGAACCGTTATGTGATGAAGTCGGAGCATGATTTATTTATTGATTGTCTTCCTTATGAGTGGCGGTCGGGGACGAGCGATGGTCTTTTCCTACCAATCTATCCCCCTAGGAGCATGCGCGTAATACTTTGCTTTGATAACTTCTAGATTTTTGCAATAAGTATATGAGTTCTTTATGACTAATGTTGAGTCCATGGATTATACGCACTTTTTCCTATCCTTCCACCATTGCTAGCCTCTCTAATACCGCGCACCTTTCGCCGGTATCATACACCCACCATATACCTTCCTCAAAACAGCCACCATACCTACCTATCATGGCATTTCCATAGCCATTCCGAGATATATTGCCATGCAACTTTCCACCGTTCCGTTTATTGTGACACGCTCCATCATTGTCATATTGCTAGCATGATCATGTAGTTGACATCGTATTTGTGGCAAAGCCACCGTTCATAATTCTTTCATACATGTCACTCTTGATTCATTGCATATCCCGGTACACCGCCAGAGGCATTCATATAGAGTCATATTTTGTTCTAAGTATCGATTTGTAATTGTTGAGTTGTAAGAAAAATAAAAGTGTGATGATCATCAATTTTTAGAGAATTGTCCCAAGTGAGGAAAGAATGTCGGAGACTATGATTCCCCCATAAGTCGGGATGAGACTCCGGACGAAAAATAAAATAAAAATAAAAAAAGAGGCCATAAAAAAGAGAAGGCCCGAATAATAAAAATGAGAGAAAAAGAGAGAAGGGACAATGTTATTATCCTTTTACCACACTTGTGCTTCAAAGTAGCACCATGATCTTCATGATAGAGAGGCTCTCATTCTATCACTTTCATATACTAGTGGGAAATTTTCATTATAGAACTTGGCTTGTATATTCCAATGATGGGCTTCCTCAAAATTGCCCTAGGTCTTCGTGAGCAAGCGAGTTGGATGCACACCTACTTAGTTTCTTTTGATGAGCTTTCATATACTTATAGCTCTAGTGCATCTATTGCATGGCAATCCCTACTCACTCACATTGATATCTATAGATGGGCATCTCCATAGCTCGTTGATACGCCTAGTTGATGTGAGACTATCTTCCCCTCCTTTTGTCTTCTCCACAACCACCATTCTATTCCACATACAAGTGTTATATCCATGGCTCACGCTCATGTATTGCGTGAAGATTGAAAAAGTTTTGAAAAAGTTAAAGTATGAAACAATTGCTTGGCTTTTCATCGGGGTTGTGCATGATTTAAATACTTTGTGTGGTGAAGATAGAGCATAGCCAGACTATATGATTTTGTAGGGATAACTTTCTTTGGCCATGTTATTTTGAGAAGACATAATTCCTTTGTTAGTATGCTTGAAGTATTATTATTTTATGTCAATATGAACTTTTGTCTTGAATCTTTCGAATCTGAATATTCATACCACAATTAAGAAGATTTGCATTGAAATTATGCCAAGTAGCACTCTGCATCAAAAATTCTCTTTTTATCATTTACCTAGTTGAGGACGAGCAGGAATTAAGCTTGGGGATGCCTGATACGTCTCCAACGTATCTATAATTTTTGATTGCTCCATGCTATATTTATCTACTATTTTGGACTATATTGGGCTTTATTTTCCACTTTTATATTATTTTTGGGACTAACCTATTAACCGGAGGCCCAGCCCAGAATTGCTGTTTTTTGCCTATTTCAGTGTTTCGAAGAAACGGAATATCAAACGGAGTCCAAACGGAATGAAACCTTCGGGAACGTGATTTTCTCACTGGACATGACCCAGGAGACTTGGACCCTACTCCAAGAAGTAACAGAGGCGGTCACGAGGGTGGGGGGTGCCCCCCTAGGACGCACCCCCTGCCTCGTGGGCCCCCTGTTGCTCCACCGACGTACTCCTTCCTCCTATATATACCTACGTACCCCCAAACGATCAGAGACGCAGCCAAAAACCTGATTCCACTGCCGCAACTTTCTGTATCCACGAGATCCCATCTTGGGGCCTGTTTCGGAGCTCCGCCGGACAGGGCCGTCATCACGGAGGGCTTCTACATCATCATAGCCTCTCTGATGAAGTGTGAGTAGTTTACCTCAGACCTTCGGGTCCATAGTTAGTAGCTAGATGGCTTCTTGTCTCTTTTTGGATCTCAATACAATGTTCTCCCCCTCTCTCGTGGAGATCTATTCGATGTAATCTTCTTTTTGCGGTGTGTTTGTTGAGACCGATGAATTGTGGGTTTATGATCAAGTCTATCTATGAATAATATTCGAATCTTCTCTAAATCCTTTTATGTATGATCGGTTATCTTTGCAAGTCTCTTCGAATTATCAGTTTGGTTTGGCCTAATAGATTGGTTTTTCTTGCCAAGGGAGAAGTGCTTAGCTTTGGGTTCGATCTTGCGGCGTCCTTTCCCAGTGACAGAAGGGGCAACAAGGCACGTATTGCATCGTTGCCATCGAGGATAACAAGATGGGGTTTATTTCATATTGCATGAATTTATTTCTCTACATCATGTCATCTTGCTTAAGGCATTACTCTGTTTTTAACTTAATACTCTAGATGCATGCTAGATAGCGGTCGATGAGTGGAGTAATAGTAGTAGATGCAGGGAGGAGTCGGTCTACTTGTCTCGGACGTGATGCCTATATACATGATCATACCTAGATATTCTCATAACTATGCTCAATTCTGTCAATTGCTCAACAGTAATTTGTTCACCCACCGTAGAATACATATGCTCTTGAGAGAAGCCACTAGTGAAACCTATGGCCCCCGGGTCTATTCTCATCATATCAATCTCCATCACTTTAATCTTGCTTTGCTTTTTACTTTGCCTTTAACTTTTCACTTTGCATCTCTATATCAAAAATACCAAAAATATTATCTATCATCTCTATCAGATCTCACTCCCGTAAGTGACCGTGAAGGGATTGACAACCCCTAATCGTGTTGGTTGCGTTGAGCTATTGTTTTTGTGTAGGTACGAGGGACTTGCGTGTAGCCTCCTACTGGATTGATACCTTGGTTCTCAAAAACTGGGGGAAATACTTACGCTACTTTGCTGCATCATCCTTTCCTCTTCGGGAAATCCAACGCAAGCTCAAGAGGTAGCACCGCTCCCACCGCTCAGATGAGGAGGGGGTCGGAGGACTCTTGCTCCCCGTTCCCCTCGCCCTCTCCTCCTGTCGCCGGGGGCAAGGGACGCCAAGCCGCCCTCAGCCAGGCCTTCGGCGGTCCCTCGACCTCTGCGGCGACCTCCTCCGAGGCGAGCGACATCTCTAGCGTCGCCCTGGTCGTCTGCCCGGCTTCTTCACCGCGCTCTTCCTCCTCGGCTGCTCCCGTCGCGCTGGGGCCGGAGTTGGTCCTCCCCTCGGCGGATACTCCGGTCCCCAGTCTGCCCCTGGTCGATCAGGTGGTCTCCCCTGCGGTGGTTGTAGCCCCGGTGGCTGACGCCCCCCTTCCAGCGTCGCCCCCCGCGGCCGCTCAGCCCCCCCCAAGGCTCCTCCGACCATGCTGCCCCCGGCACCGGCTCCGCTCCTCCTTTGTTGCTCCGTGTCCGCTCATCTGGCTTCACCAGCGGGGGCCCTGACCACGGGTGGGGAGGCTCGGGTAACCACCCCCGTGGCCGCCCAGCCCCCCCTCCACGGTCCGCCGCCTACTCGCGCCGAGGCCGGTCGGCCTCCTCCCCAGTGGTTGTGTCCCGTCGGAGTGCTCAGCTGGATGCGGCGCACCCTGAGGGCAGTCCGGCTCTGCCCATCACCGAGTGGGCAGAGATCTGTGTTGCTACTCGGAACCTAGAGCCAGGTACTCCTGCCGTTCCCCCTTCAGCTTCGTCTTGTTCCTTCTCTGCTCTTGAGTCAATTCCTCTTGGCAACCTCGCGAAGGTGGCCTCTGACTCGGAGATCATTTTTAGGGGGGAAGTTGGCCCCCCTTAGTCCAGATTGCGACTATCCGCGCCCGCGAGATCCTTGATGGGAGGCTCACGGAGGCCCGTGCGGCTCTCCTTCTGCCTCCTGTTCCGCCCTCGGCCGGTGAGGCCCCTCCCCCGGCGGGGTTGAGGCAGTTAGGTGCCCATCCCCCGGTGGGGGAGGTTGAAATCTGTGGTCGCACTCGCTCCCGCACCGCGGCCCTCCGTGCTTAAAGTGCCTCTCGTGTCCTGGGATCAAGCAGCCCCCCAATGGTGCCTTAATGCGTGCCCTGTTCTGGAACATCCGCGGTTTCGGCCATGATGGCCGACGCCGTCAACTCATAGAGTACATGCGTGAGGAACACATTGACATAGTTGCCATCCAAGAAACCATGCATCTTGAATTCTCTCTCCCTGAGCTTGACTGTCTGAGCTCCCACCTCTTTGTGTGGCATTGGCTCCCTTCTAGTGGGAGTGCCGGCCACTCGGGTGGCATCCTTTTAGGCGTGAAGGATGCCACCTTTGAGGTGGGGAGCATGGACCGGGGAGAATTCTTTGTGAGCATGGAGCTATTTGAGAGGTCTCTCAACTTCAAGTGGGAGGTCATCATCGTCTACGGGCCGGCAGACCATAGTCGGTCTGCCGCCTTTCTCGAGGAGCTCCACCAGAAGATCTCTACGGCCTCCCTTCCGGTGGTGGTGGGTGGCGATTTTAACCTCCTTCGTGTTGCGGAAGACAAGAGCAATGCTAATGTCTACTTTGCTCGGATGCAAATGTTCAATGACTTCATTCCCGACCTTGGTCTCCGCGAAGTTGATAGGATTGGTGCCAGGTTCACCTGGACCAACTGGCAGGCCACCCCGACCCAGTCCGTCTTGGACCGGGTCCTAGTGTCCCCCGAGTGGGACCTTCGCTGCTCCCTTGCCTCCCTTCGCGCCATCACTCGGATTGGCTCGGATCATGTCCCTCTGCTCCTCTCCTCGGCTGACGAGCGTCCGCCAATCACCCCTCGATTCCGGTTCAAGACCTTCTGGCTCTCCCAAACCGGGTTCATCGATGCGGTTGTCACTCGGTGGATCGAGGCTCGAGCCCACCCCCACCCCTGTCCCCCCTTGGCCATTGACTCATGGCACTTCTGCGCAAAGCGCGGATGACAGTTCATGAAGGGGTGGGGTGCTAACCTGGGTCGTGACCTCCGGGAGTGCAAGAAGGCGTTGTTATCCGCGATCCAGGCCCTTGACCCGCGCGCTGATGCGGTGGGGCTCTCTCTGGACAAGTGGCTTTCCCGGTACGACCTGGAAGACCAGCTCTCCGTGATTTACACCGATGAGGAGGCTTATTGGCGCCTCCGTGGGGCTCAGAAATGGGTCATGAAGGGCGACGCGAATACGGCGTACTTTCAGGCCATTGCCAACGGCCGCCGTAGACACAACACCATCCCTCTTTTGTGGGATGGTGAGACGCTCCTTCATGACCCTCGCGACATCCAATCCCACATCGACGTATTCTATAGATCCTTATTCTCTGCCGCTCCTCGGAGCAGCCTTTCTCTTGCACCCGATTGTTGGGCTGGTCCCCAGTTGGTGTCTGAGTCGGAGAACGCGGCCCTTACGCCCCCCTTCTCCGAGCAGGAGGTCTGGGAAGCCATCAAGGGCATGAACCCCTCCTCAGCGCCTGGTCTGGTTGGCCTCCCTGTTAAATTCTTCCAGACCTTCTGGAACGTGATTAAACCGGAGGTCATGGCTATCTTCGACGAGTTCTATGTGTTGGGGAACATAGTAATTTCAAAAAAAATCCTACGCACACGCAAGATCATGGTGATGCATAGCAACGAGGGGGAGAGTCTGATCTACGTACCCTTGTAGATCGCAACGGAAGCGTTGACACAACGTAGAGGAAGTAGTCGTACGTCTTCTTCCCGATCCGACCAATCCAAGCACCGTTACTCCGGCACCTCCGAGTTCTTAACACACGTTCAGATCGATGACGATCCTCGGGCTCCAATCCAGCAAAGCATCGAGGAAGAGTTCCGTCAGCACGACGGCGTGGTGACGATCTTGATGTACTACCGACATAGGGCTTCGCCTAAGCACTACAACGATATGATCAAGGTGGAATTTGGTGGCAGGGCGCACTGCACACGGCTAAGGAACGATCTCAAGGATCAACTTGTGTGTCTTGGGGTGTCCCCTGCCCCCGTATATAAAGGATGGAGGGGGAGGCTGGCGGCCAAAGGAGGGAGGCGCAGGAGGAGTCCTACTCCTACCGGGAGTAGGACTCCCCCCTCCAATCCTAGTCCAACTAGGATTCCCAAGTGGGAAAGGGAGAGAGGGGGGCCGACCACCTTCTCCTAGTCCTAATAGGACTAGAGAGAGGGGGGAGGCGCGCAGCCCTATGTGGGCAGCCCTTTCACCTTTCCACTAAGGCCCATGTTGGCCCATTTGGCTTCCGGGGGGTTCCGGTAACCCTCCCGGTAATCCGGTAAAATCCCGATTTCACCCGGAACACTTCCGATGTCCAAACATAGGCTTCCAATATATAAATATTTATGTCTCGACCATTTCGAGACTCCTCGTCATGTCCGTGATCACATCCGGGACTCCGAACTACCTTCGGTACATCAAAATGCATAAACTCATAATAACTGTCATCGTAACGTTAAGCGTGCGGACCCTACGGTTCGAGAACAATGTAGACATGACCGAGACACGTCTCCGGTTAATAACCAATAGCGGGACCTGGATGCCCATATTGGCTCCTACATATTCTACGAAGATCTTTATCGGTCAGACCGCATAACAACATACGTTGTTCCCTTTGTCATCGGTATGTTACTTGCCCGAGATTCGATCGTCGGTATCCAATACCTAGTTCAATCTCGTTACTGGCAAGTCTCTTTACTCGTTCCGTAATACATCATCTCATAACTAACATCTTAGTTATTATGCTTGCAAGGCTTATGTGATGTGTATTACCGAGAGGGCCCAGAGATACCTCTCCGACAATCAGAGTGACAAACCCTAATCCCGAAATACGCCAACCCAACATCCACCATTGGAGACACCTGTAGTACTCCTTTATAATCACCCAGTTACGTTGTGACGTTTGGTAGTACCCAAAGTGTTCCTCTGGTAAACGGGAGTTGCATAATCTCATAGTTATAGGAACATGTATAAGTCATGAAGAAAGCAATAGCAACATACTAAACGATCGGGTGCTAAGCTAATGGAATGGGTCATGTCAATTAGATCATTCAACTAATGATGTGACCTCGTTAATCAAATAACAACTCTTTGTTCATGGTTAGGAAACATAACCATCTTTGATTAACGAGCTAGTCAAGTAGAGGCATACTAGTGACACTCTGTTTGTCTATGTATTCACACATGTATTATGTTTCCGGTTAATACAATTCTAGCATGAATAATAAACATTTATCATGATATAAGGAAATAAATAATAACTTTATTATTGCCTCTAGGGCATATTTCCTTCAGTCTCCCACTTGCACTAGAGTCAATAATCTAGATTACACAGTAATGATTCTAACACCCATGGAGCCTTGGTGCTGATCATGTTTTGCTCGTGGAAGAGGCTTAGTCAACGGGCCTGCAACATTCAGATCCGTATGTATCTTGCAAATCTCTATGTCTCCCACCTGGACTAGATCCCGGATGGAGTTGAAGCGTCTTTTGATGTGTTTGGTCCTTTTGTGAAATCTGGATTCCTTTACCAAAGCAATTGCACCAGTATTGTCACAAAAGATTTTCATTGGACCCGATGCACTAGGTATGACACCTAGATCGGATATGAACTCCTTCATCCAGACTCCTTCGTTCGCTGCTTCCGAAGCAGCTATGTACTCCGCTTCACATGTAGATCCTGCTACGACGCTTTGTTTAGAACTGCACCAACTGACAGCTCCACCGTTTGAAGTAAACACGTATCCGGTTTGCGATTTAGAATCGTCCGGATCAGTGTCAAAGCTTGCATCAACGTAACCTCTTACGATGAGCTCTTTTTCACCTCCATATACGAGAAACATATCCCTAGTCCTTTTCAGGTATTTTAGGATATTCTTGACCGCTGTCCAGTGATCCACTCCTGGATTACTTTGGTACCTCCCTGCTAAACTTATAGCAAGGCACACATCAGGTCTGGTACACAGCATTGCATACATGATAGAGCCTATGGCTGAAGCATAGGGAACATCTTTCATTTTCTCTCTATCTTCTGCAGTGGTCGGGCATTGAGTCTAACTCAACTTCACACCTTGTAACACAGGCAAGAACCCTTTCTTTGCTTGATCCATTTTGAACTTCTTCAAAATCTTGTCAAGGTATGTGCTTTGTGAAAGTCCAATTAAGCGTCTTGATCTATCTCTATAGATCTTTATGCCTAATATGTAAGCAGCTTCCCCGAGGTCTTTCACCGAAAAACTTTTATTCAAGTATCCCTTTATGCTATCCAGAAATTCTATATCATTTCCAATCAGCAATATGTCATCTACATATAATATCAGAAATGCTACAGAGCTCCCACTCACTTTCTTGTAAATACAGGCTTCTCCAAAAGTCTGTATAAAGCCAAATGCTTTGATCACACTATCAAAGCGTTTATTCCTACTCCGAGATGCTTGCACCAGTCCATAAATGGATCGCTGGAGTTTGCATACTTTGTTAGCTCCCTTTGGATCGACAAAACCTTCTGGTTGCATCATATACAACTCTTCTTCCAGAAATCCATTCAGGAATGCAGTTTTGACATCCATCTGCCATATTTCATAATCATAAAATGCGGCAATTGCTAACATGATTCTGACAGATTTAAGCATCGCTACGGGTGAGAAGGTCTCATCGTAGTCAACCCCTTGAACTTGTCGAAAACCTTTTGCGACAAGTCGAGCTTTATAGACAGTAACATTACCGTCAGCGTCAGTCTTTTTCTTGAAGATCCATTTATTCTCAATTGCTTGCCGATCATCGGGCAAGTCAACCAAAGTCCATACTTTGTTCTCATACATGGATCCCATCTCAGATTTCATGGCCTCAAGCCACTTTGCGGAATCTGGGCTCACCATCGCTTCTTCATAGTTCGTAGGTTCATCATGATCTAGTAGCATGACTTCCAGAACTAGATTACCGTACCACTCTGGTGCGGATCTCACTCTGGTTGATCTACGTAGTTCAGTAGTATCTTGTCCTGAAGTTTCATGATCATCATTATTAGCTTCCTCACTAATTGGTATAGGTGTCGCAGAAACAGTTTTCTGTGATGTACTATTTTCCAATAAGGGAGCAGGTACAGTTACCTCGTCAAGTTCTACTTTCCTCCCACTCACTTCTTTCGAGAGAAACTCCTTCTCTAGAAAGTTTCCGAACTTAGCAAGAAAAGTCTTGCCTTCGGATCTGTGATAGAAGGTGTATCCAATAGTTTCCTTTGGATATCCTATGAAGACACATTTCTCCGATTTGGGTTCGAGCTTATCAGGTTGAAGCTTTTTCACATAAGCATCGCAGCCCCAAACTTTAAGAAACGACAACTTTGGTTTCTTGCCAAACCATAGTTCATAAGGCGTCGTCTCAATGGATTTTGATGGTGCCCTATTTAACGTGAATGCGGCCGTCTCTAAAGCATAACCCCAAAACGATAGCAGTAAATCAGTAAGAGACATCATAGATCGCACCATATCTAGTAAAGTACGATTACGACGTTCGGACACACCATTACGCTGTGGTGTTCCGAGTGGCGTGAGTTGCGAAACTATTCCACAATTTTTCAAATGTACACCAAACTCGTAACTCAAATATTCTCCTCCACGATCAGATCGTAGAAACTTTATTTTCTTGTTACGATGATTTTCAACTTCACTCTGAAATTCCTTGAACTTTTCAAATGTTTCAGACTTATGTTTCATTAAGTAGATATACCCATATCTGCTTAAATCATCTGTGAAGGTGAGAAAATAACGATATCCGCCACGAGCTTCAATATTCATCAGACCACATACATCGGTATGTATGATCTCCAATAAATCTGTTGCTCTCTCCATAGTACCGGAGAACGGTGTTTTAGTCATCTTGCCTATGAGGCACGGTTCGCAAGTACCAAGTGATTCATAATCAAGTGGTTCCAAAAGCCCATCAGTATGGAGTTTCTTCATGTGTTTTACACCGATATGACCTAAACGGCAGTGCCACAAATAAGTTGCACTATCATTATCAACTCTGCATCTTTTGGCTTCTACATTATGAATATGTGTATCACTACTATCGAGATTCAACAAGAATAGACCACTCTTCAAAGGTGCATGACCATAAAAGATATTACTCATATAAATAGAACAACCATTATTCTCTGATTTAAATGAATAACCGTCTCGCATTAAACAAGATCCAGATATAATGTTCATGCTCAACGCTGGCACCAAATAACAATTATTTAGGTCTAATATTAATCCCGAAGGTAGATGTAGAGGTAGCGTGCCGACCGCGATCACATCGACTTTGGAACCGTTTCCCACGCGCATCGTCACCTCGTCCTTTGCTAGCGTCCGCTTATTCTGTAGTCCCTATTTCGAGTTGCAAATATTAGCAACAGAACCAGTATCAAATACCCAGGTGCTACTGCAAGCTCTAGTAAGGTACACATCAATAACATGTATATCACATATACCTTTGTTCACCTTGCCATCCTTCTTATCCGCCAAATACTTGGGGCAGTTCCGCTTCTAGTGACCAGTCTGCTTGCAGTAGAAGCACTCATTTTCAGGCTTAGGTCCAGACTTGGGTTTCTTCTCCTGAGCAGCAACTTGCTTGCTGTTCTTCTTGAAGTTCCCCTTCTTCTTCCCTTTGCCCTTTTTCTTGAAACTAGTGGTTTTGTTAACCATCAACACTTGATGCTCCTTCTTGATTTCTACCTCCGCAGCTTTCAGCATTGCGAAGAGCTCGGGAATAGTCTTGTTCATCCCTTGCATATTATAGTTCATCACGAAGCTCTTGTAGCTTGGTGGCAGTGATTGGAGAATTCTGTCAATGACGCAATCATCTGGAAGATTAACTCCCTTCTGAATCAAGTGATTATTATACCCAGACATTTTGAGTATATGCTCACTGACAGAACTGTTCTCCTCCATCTTGCAGCTATAGAACTTATTGGAGACTTCATATCTCTCAATTCGGGCATTTGCTTGAAATATCAACTTCAACTCCTGGAACATCTCATATGCTCCATGACGTTCAAAACGTCGTTGAAGTCCTGATTCTAAGCCGTAAAGCATGGCACACTGAACTATCGAGTAGTCATCAGCTTTGCTCTGCCAGACGTTCATAACATCTGGCGTTGCTCCAGCAGCAGGCCTGGCACCCAGCGGTGCTTCCAGGACGTAATTCTTCTGTGCAGCAATGAGGATAATCCTCAAGTTACGGACCCAGTCCGTGTAATTGCTACCATCATCTTTCAACTTTGCTTTCTCAAGGAACGCATTAAAATTCAACGGAACAACAGCACAAGCCATCTATCTACAATCAACATAAACAAGCAAGATACTATCAGGTACTAAGTTCATGATAAGTTTAAGTTCAATTAATCAAATTACTTAAGAACTCCCACTTAGATAGACATCCCTCTAATCCTCTAAGTGATCACGTGATCCAAATCAACTAAACCATAACCGATCATCACGTGAGATGGAGTAGTTTTCAATGGTGAACATCGTTATGTTGATCATATCTACTATATGATTCACGCTCGACCTTTCGGTCTCCGTGTTCCGAGGCCATATCTGTATATGCTTGGCTCGTCAAGTATAACCTGAGTATTCTGCGTGTGCAACTGTTTTGCACCCGTTGTATTTGGACGTAGAGCTTATCACACCCGATCATCACGTGGTGTCTGGGCACGACGAACTTTGGCAACGGTGCATACTCAGGGAGAACACTTCTTGATAATTTAGTGAGAGGTCATCTTATAATGCTACCGTCAATCAAAGCAAGATAAGATGCATAAAAGATAAACATCACATGCAATCAATATAAGTGATATGATATGGCCATCTCATCTTGTGCTTGTGATCTCCATCTCCGAAGCACCATCATGATCACCATCGTCACCGGCGCGACACCTTGATCTCCATCGTAGCATCGTTGTCGTCTCGCCAATCTTATGCTTCCACGACTATCACTACCGCTTAGTAATGAAGTTAAGCATTACATCGCGATTGCATTGCATACAATAAAGCGACAACCATATGGCTCCTGCCAGTTGCCGATAACTTGGTTACAAAGCATGATCATCTCATACAATAAAATCAGCATCATGCCTTGACCATATCACATCACAACATGCCCTGCAAAAACAAGTTAGACGTCCTCTACTTTGTTGTTGCAAGTTTTACGTGGCTGCTACGGGCTTAAGTAAGAACTCATCTCACCTACGCATCAAAACCACAACGATAGTTCATCAAATAGACTCCGTTTTAACCTTCTCAAGGACCGGGCGTAGCCACACTTGGTTCAACTAAAGTTGGAGAGACAGTCTTCCGCAAGCCATCTATGTGCAAAGCACGTCGAGGGAACCGGTCTCACGTAAGAGTACGCGTAAGGTTGGTCCGGATCGTCTCGTCCAACAATACCGCCGAACCAAAGTATGACATGTTGGTAGGCAGTATGACTTGTATCGCCCACAACTCACTTGTGTTCTACTCGTGCAAATAACATCAAACCATAAAAACCTAGGCTCGGATGCCACTGTTGGGGAACGTAGTAATTTCAAAAAATTTCCTACGCACACGCAAGATCATGGTGATGCATAGCAACGAGGGGGAGAGTCTGATCTACATACCCTTGTAGATCGCAATGGAAGCGTTGACACAACGTAGAGGAAGTAGTCGTACGTCTTCTTCCCGATCCGACCGATCCAAGCACCGTTACTCCGGCGCCTCCGAGTTCTTAGCACACGTTCAGCTCGATGACGATCCTCGGGCTCCGATCCAGCAAAGCATCGAGGAAGAGTTCCGTCAGCACGACGGCGTGGTGACGATCTTGATGTACTACCGACGTAGGGCTTCGCCTAAGCACTACAACGATATGATCAAGGTGGAATTTGGTGGCAGGGGGCACCGCACACGGCTAAGGAACGATCTCAAGGATCAACTTGTGTGTCTTGGGGTGTCCCCTGCCCCCGTATATAAAGGATGGAGGGGGGAGGCTGGCCGGCCAAAGGAGGGAGGCGCAGGAGGAGTCCTACTCCTACCGGGAGTAGGACTCCCCCCTCCAATCCTAGTCCAACTAGGATTCCCAAGTGGGAAAGGGAGAGAGGGGGGCCGACCACCTTCTCCTAGTCCTAATAGGACTAGAGAGAGGGGGGAGGCGCGCAGCCCTATGTGGGCAGCCCTTTCACCTTTCCACTAAGGCCCATGTTGGCCCATTTGGCTTCCGGGGGGTTCCGGTAACCCTCCCGGTAATCCGGTAAAATCCCGATTTCACCCGGAACACTTCCGATGTCCAAACATAGGCTTCCAATATATAAATATTTATGTCTCGACCATTTCGAGACTCCTCGTCATGTCCGTGATCTCAGATGCCTCAACTACGAGATCATCTCTCTCATCCCAAAGGTCCCTGGGGCGTCCGACATCCGTCAATTTCGCCCGATCACTGTCATTAACGTGATCTTTCGGATCCTGGCCAAAGGGTACGCCAATAGGGTGACCCTTCTGGCTGATCGTGTGACACATCCCAACCAGTCGGCCTTCATTAAGGGTTGTTACATCCTGGATGGGGTTTCTAGTCCTTCATGACGTCCTCCATGAGGTTCGCACCAAAAACCTCAAGGCGGTATTTCTGAAGATTGACTTCCATAAGGCTTATGACACGGTTAGCTGGCCCTTCCTTCAGGAAGTCCTTCTTCGGAAGGGTTTCGACGATCGGTGGATCATGAGAGTAATGCAAATGGTCACTTGCGGGCGCACGGCCGTGAACATAAATGGTGAGATCGGCCCTTCCTTCCCCACCCTTTGTGGGGTCCGACAAGGTGACCCCTTCTCCCCATTCTTGTTCAATATGGTCGTCGACACGCTGGCGTCCATCCTTGATAAGGCGAAAGCCGCGGGCCATATTCGTGGGATTACTCCCCACCTCGCCGGTGGCTCCGGGATCTCCATCCTCCAGTATGCTGACGACACTATTGCTACCTCTTGAGCACTGCGTTAGATTTCCCCGAAGAGGAGAGGATGATGCAGCAAAGTAGCGTAAGTATTTCCCTCAGTTTTTTAGAACCAAGGTATCAATCCAGTAGGAGGCCACGCGCGAGTCCCTCGTACCTACACAAAACAAATAGCTCAATGCAACCAACGCGATTAGGGGTTGCCAATCCCTTCACGGTCACTTACGAGAGTGAGATCTGATAGAGATGCTAGATAATATTTTTGGTATTTTTGATATAAAGATGCAAGGTAAAATAAAAGGCAAAGTGAAAAGCAAAGCAATAATAAAGTGATTGGAGATTTCACTAGGGGCTTCTCTCAAGAGCATAAGTATTCTACGGTGGGTGAACAAATTACTGTTGAGCAATTGACATAATTGAGCATAGTTATGAGAATATCTAGGTATGATCATGTATATAGGCATCACGTCCGAGACAAGTAGACCGACTCCTGCCTGCATCTACTACTATTACTCCACTCATCGACCGCTATCCAGCATGCATCTAGAGTATTAAGTTAATGAAAACAGAGTAACGCCTTAAGCAAGATGACATGATGTAGAGGAATAAATTCATGCAATATGATAAATACCCCATCTTGTTATCCTCGATGGCAACAATACAATATGTTCCTTGCTTCCCCTACTGTCACTGGGAAAGGACACCGCAAGATTGAACCCAAAGCTAAGCACTTCTCCCATTGCAAGAAAAACCAATCTAGTAGGCCAAACCAAACTGATAATTCGAAGAGACTTGCAAAGATAACCAATCATACATAAAAGAATTCAGAGAAGATTCAAATATTGCTCATAGATAATCTTGATCATAAACCCACAATTCATCCGTCACAACAAACACACGCAAAAAGAAGATTACATCAAATAGATCTCCACAAGGGAGGGGGAGAACATTGTATTGAGATCCAAAAAGAGAGAAGAAGCCATCTAGCTACTAACTATGGACCCAAAGGTCTGAGGTAAACTACTCACACTTCATCGGAGGGGCTATGGTGATGATGTAGAAGCCCTCCATGGTGGATTCCCCTTCCGGCGGAGCTCCGGAACAGGCCCCAAGATGGGATCTCGTGGGTACAGAAGGTTGTGGCGGTGGAATTAGGTTTTTGGCTCCGTATCTGATCATTTGGGGGTGCGTAGGTATATATAGGAGGAAGGAGTACGTCGGTGGAGCTTCGAGGGGCCCACGAGGCAGGGGGCGCGCCCTAGGGGGGCGCCCTCTACCCTCGTGACCGCCTCTCTACTTTCTTGATGGAGGGTCCAAGTCTCCTGGATCATATTTGTTGAGAAAATCACGTTCCCGAAGGTTTCATTCCGTTTGGACTCCGTTTGATATTCCGTTTATTTGAAACACTAAAATAGGCAAAAAAACAACAATTCTGGGCTGGGCCTCCAGTTAATAGGTTAGTCCCAAAAGTAATATAAAAGTGGAAAATAAAGCCCAATATGGTCCAAAACATTAGATAATATAGCATGGAGTAATCAAAAATTATAGATATGTTGGAGACATATCAGGCATCCCCAAGCTTAATTCCTGCTCGTCCTCGAGTAGGTAAATGATAAAAGGAGAATTTTTAATGCGGGGTGCTACTTGGCATAATTTCAATGTAACTCTTCTTAATTGTGGTATGAATATTCAGATCCGAAAGATTCAAGACAAAAGTTCATATTGACATAAAAATAATAATACTTCAAGCATACTAACAAAGCAATTATGTCTTCTCAAAATAACATGGCCAAAGAAAGTTATCCCTACAAAATCATATAGTCTGGCTATGCTCTATCTTCACCACACAAAGTATTTAAATCATGCACAACCCCGATGACAAGCCAAGCGATTGTTTCATACTTTTGACATTTTCAAAACTTTTTCAATCTTCACGCAATACATGGGTGTGAGCCATGGATATAGCACTGTATGTGGAATAGAATGGTGGTTACGGAGAAGACAAAAAGAGGGGAAGATAGTCTCACATCAACTAGGCATATCAACGGGCTATGGAGATTCCCATCTATAGATATCAATGTGAGTGAGTAGGGATTGCCATGCAACGGATGCACTAGAGCTATAAGTATATGAAAGCTCAAAAAGAAACTAAGTGGGTGTGCATCCAACTCGCTTGCTCACGAAGACCTATATAGGGCATTTTGAGGAAGCCCATCATTGGAATATACAAGCCAAGTTCTATAATGAAAATTCCCACTAGTATATGTAAGTGACAAAATGAGAGACTCTCTATCATGAAGATCATGGTGCTACTTTGAAGCACAAGTGTGGTAAAAGGATAGTAACATTGTCCCTTCTCTCTTTTTCTCTCATTTTTTGGGGCCTTTCTCTTTTTTTTACGGCCTCTTTTTTTCCTTTTTCTTTTTTTATATTTTTTTATTTTTTGTCTGGAGTCTCATCTCGACTTGTGGGGGAATCATAGTCTCCATCGTCCTTTTCTCACTTGGGACAATGCTCTAAAAATGATGATCATTACACTTTTATTTTTCTTACAACTCAACAATTACAACTCGATACTTAGAACAAAATATGACTCTATGAATGCCTCCGACGGTGTACCGGGATATGCAATGAATCAAGAGTGACATGTATGAAAGAATTATGAACTGTGGCTTTGCCACAAATACAATGTCAACTACATGATCATGCTAGCAATATGACAATAATGGAGCGTGTCATCATAAAAGGAACGGTGGAAAGTTGCATGGCAATATATCTCGGAATGGCTATGGAAATGCCATGATAGGTAGGTATGGTGGTTGTTTTGAGGAAGGTATATGGTGGGTGTATGATACCGGCGAAAAGTGTCCGGTATTAGAGAGGCTAGCAATGGTGGAAGGATGGGAAAAGTGCGTATAATCCATGGACTCAACATTAGTCATAAAGAACTCATATACTTATTGCAAAAATTTAGAAGTTATCAAAGCAAAGTACGTACATGCTCCTAGGGGGATATATTGGTAGGAAAAGACCATCGCTCATCTCCGACCGCCACTCATAAGGAAGACAATCAATAAACAAATCATGCTCCGACTTTATCACATAATGGTTCACCATACGTGCATCGGGAATCACAAATTTTAACACAAGTATTTCTCAAATTCACAACTACTCAACTAGCATGACTCTAATATCACCATCTTCATATCTCAAAACAATTATCAAGCATCAAACTTTTCTTAGTATTCAACGCACTCAAAAGAAAGTTTTACAAATCTTGAATACCAAGCATATTATTATTAAGAAAATTACCATGATATTTAAGACTCTCAAAATAATATAAGTGAAGCATGAGAGATCAATAGTTTCTATAAAACAAATCCACCACCATGCTCTAAAATATATAAGTGAAGTACTAGAGCAAAAACTATAAAGCTCAAAAGATATAAGTGAAGCACATAGAGCAAAACTATGAAGCTCAAAAGATATAAGTGAAGCACATAGAGTATTCTATCAAATTCCAATTCATGTATCGCTCTCTCAAAAGGTGTGTACAGCAAGGATGATTGTGGTAAACTAAAAAGCAAAGACTCAAATCATACAAGACGCTCCAAGCAAAACACATATCATATGGTGAATAAAAATATAGCTCCAAGTAAAGTTACCGATGGAATTAGAGATATAAGCTTAGGCTCTTGCCACTCCTTGTTCCAAAATCCATCAAAAGATTTCACCCAAAACTTGAAAACTTCACAACACAAAACTCAACAGAAATCTTGTGAGCTTCGTTAGCGAAAGAAAACAAAAGACCACTTAAAGGTACTGTAATGAACTCATTCTTTATTTATATTGGTGTTAAACCTACTGTATTCCAACTTCTCTATGGATTATAAACTATTTTACTAGCCATAGATTCATCAAAATAAGCAGACAACACACGAAAAACAGAATCTGTCAAAAACAGAACAGTCTGTAGTAATCTGTAACTAACGCAAACTTCTGGAACTCCAAAAAAATCAGTCAAAATAGGAAGACCTAGGTAATTTGTTTATTGATCAGCAGAAATTGGAATCACTATTTTATCACGTTCTGGTTAATTTTAAGAATAGAAAGTTTCTGGAAATTACAGCAAGATCATATAACTATCATCCAAGAAGATCCTATAGGTTTAACTTGGCACAAACACTAATTAAAAGATAAAACCACATCTAAACAGAAGGTAGATGGATTATTTATTCCTAAACAGAAACAAAAACAAAAAAACTAAAATAAAATCGGGTTGCCTCCCAACAAGCGCTATAGTTTAAGGGCCCTAGCTAGGCATAAAGGCAAGGATAGATCTAGGTATTGCCATCTTTGGTAGGCAATCCATAAGTGGCTCTCATGATAGATTCATATCGTAATTTTATTTTCTTTCTAGGGAAGTGTTCCATGCCCTTCTTTAATGGAAATTGGAATCTAATATTCCCTTCCTTCATATCAATAATTGCACCAATCATTCTAAGGAAAGGTCTACCAAGAATAATAGGGCAAGAAGGATTGCAATCTATATCAAGAATGATAAAATCTACGGGCACATAATTCCTATTTGCAACAATAAGAACATCATTAATTATTCCCATAGGTTTCTTAATAGTGGAATCCGCAAGATGCAAGTTTATAGAGCAATCATCAAAATCGCGGAAATCTAGCAAATCACACAAAGTTTTGGGAATAGTGGAAACACTAGCACCCAAATCACATAAAGCATAAAATTCATGATCCTTAATCTTAATTTTAATAGTTGGTTCCCACTCATCATAAAGTTTTCTAGGGATAGAAACTTCCAACTCAAGTTTTTCTTCATAAGATTGCATCAAGGCATCAACGATATGTTTAGTAAACGCTTTATTTTGACTATAAGCATGAGGAGAATTTAGCACGGATTGCAACAAGGAAATACAATCAATTAAAGAGCAACTTTCATAATTAAATTCCTTGAAATCCAATATAGTGGGTTTAGCAACATCTAGTGTTTTACTCTTTTTAATCCCACTTTTATCAATTTCATCATCAAGATCTAAAAACTCCAAATTTTTGGAACGCCTTCTAGGCATTCATGAAGATTCATATTGCAAAACAAAGATTTAATAGGGGACACATCAATAACTTTTAGATCTTCATCTTGATCATAGGAATTCGGTTTAGCGGCCATCTTATTGACTAAGGTAGCCTGCTTATCCAAAATTTCGGTAGTCAACTTCTCAAGACGAGCAATTTGGGATCTTATACCATCAAATTCTTTAGACATATCATCGAGCTCTTATATAATTCATAAAACTTTTTTGTTCCTTAAGCTCATTTCTGAAGAAACTATTATGCTCAAATTGCAAAACCATAAAACTCCTAACGGTACTTTTGATCTCTTCTAACCTTTTATGGTGAAGATCACCAAATCTAGGTAGAGCCATAGAGACAGACAAGCAGTCCAACACAGGAGCAAACAAAAAGCAAGCGAGAAAAAGGCAAACGGAAAAAGAGAGGGCGTATAAAATGATAAGGGTGAAGTGGGGGAGAGGAAAACGAGAGGCAAATGGCAACTAATGTAATGCGAGAGATAGGGATTGTGATGGGTACTTGGTATGTTGACTTTTTGCGTAGACTCCCTGGCAACGGCGCCAGCAATTCTTCTTGCTACCTCTTGAGCTTGCGTTGGTTTTCCCCGAAGAGGAGAGGATGATGCAGCAAAGTAGCGTAAGTATTTCCCTCAGTTTTTGAGAACCAAGGTATCAATCCAGTAGGAGGCCACGCTCAAGTCCCTCGTACCTGCACAAAACGATAGCTACTCGCAACCAACGCGATTAGGGGTTGTCAATCCCTTCACGGTCACTTACGAGAGTGAGATCTGATAGATAGTATTTTTGGTATTTTTGATATAGAGATACAAAGTGAAAAGTAAAATACAAAGTAAAAAGCAAAGCAACATTAAAGTGATGGAGATTGATATGATGAGAATAGACCCAGGGGCCATAGTTTCACTAGTGGCTTCTCTCAAGAGCATAAGTATTCTATGGTGGGTGAACAAATTACTATTGAGCAATTGACAGAATTGAGCATAGTTATGAGAATATCTAGGCATGATCATGTATATAGGCATCACATCCGTGACAAGTAGACCGAAACGATTCTGCATCTACTACTATTACTCCACTCATCGACCGCTATCCAGCATGCATCTAGAGTATTAAGTTAAAAACACAGTAACGCTTTAAGCAAGATGACATGATGTAGAGAGATAAATTCATGCAATATGAAATAAACCCCATTTTGTTATCCTCGATGGCAATGATACAATACGTGCCTTGCTGCCCCTTCTGTCACTGGTAAAGGACACCGCAAGATCGAACCCCAAAGCTAAGAACTTCTCCCATGGCAAGAACTACCAATCTAGTTGGCCAAACCAAATGGATAATTCGAAGAGACTTGCAAAGATAACCAATCATACATAAAAGAATTCAAAGAAGATTCAAATATTATTCATAGATAGACTTGATCATAAACCCACAATTCATCGGTCTCAACAAACATATCGCAAAAAGAAGATTGCATCGAATAGATCTCCACAAGAGAGGGGGAGAACATTGTATTGAGATCCAAAAAGAGAGAAGAAGCCATCTAGCTAATAACTATGGACCCGAAGGTCTGAGGTAAACTACTCACACTTCATCAGAGAGGCTATGATGATGTAGAAGCCCTCCGTGATGACGGCCCTCTCCGGCGGAGCTCCGGAACAGGCCCCAAGATGGGATCTCGTGGATACAGAAAGTTACGGCAGTGGAATTAGGTTTTTGGCTCCGTATCTGTTCGTTTGGGGGTACGTAGGTATATATAGGAGGAAGAAGTATGTCGGTGGAGCTTCGAGGGGCCCACGAGGCAGGGGGGCGCGCCCTAGGGGGGCGGCCCCACCCTCGTGACCGCCTCTCTGATGCCTTGGCGTAGGGTCCAAGTCTCCTGGGTCATATTCGGGAAGAAAATCACGTTCCAGAAAGGTTTATTCCGTTTGGACTCCGTTTGATATTCCGTTTCTTCGGAACACTAAAATAGGCAAAAAACAACAATTCTGGGCTGGGCCTCCGGTTAATAGGTTAGTCCCAATAATAATATAAAAGTGGAAAATAAAGCCCAATATAGTCCAAAACAGTAGATAATATAGCATGGAGCAATCAAAAATTATAGATACGTTGGAGACGTATTAGCCCTCAGCAGAACCTCTGTACTTTGTTGTGGGACCTGGGTGTCTGTGTGTGGACTTGACTTTGTATGTGTGCTCTTTGGCGGTTTGCTTTATTTATAAAGCGGGGCGAAAGCCTTTTTCGTTATAACAACAATGAGTGCCCATGACACTCGGTTTTGCACCAATCTACTGTCAATACATCAAGAAACTGCAAAATTTACATTCATGTTACTACAACAGCACAATCATTTTGCAGAGATTAGGAGAACCATCTAGTAACCATCAAACTGCAGAAAATCAGCAAAATGAATCATGGGCCTAAAATCTAACAACTATACATCACAACAGAAATAATTTCATTACTTTGGAAGTCGGTTTAGAAGAAGAACCACAAATTCTGTTCTTACAACCAAAGAGCCAGGCGATAATTGGAAAACTTCCATCCAGCACCAGTACTTCAATGACTTGCAGATAACTAGAGTCAACAACCACCAAAGTAACTAAACCTTAGAGGCGGTGAAGTTGTATTCTTGCTTTTGAAATCTTAGTTTGCAAGAGCAACACAAATTCAGTTACCACCAACGAGCCAACAAAGCATTGTCAAACCAGGTTAATGATCATAACAACGGCAATGCTCAATGACAACACGCAATTAAACGGGGGCCATTGAATAATCTGGTGGGTGCTACACCTAATTTAGAAGTACACCCTTGTGGCACAATCACATGGCAGAGATTATAGTGATAATTACATCACATCATAAATGAATCATTGCTTTCAAAGTCTCACTTTACTAAAAAAGCATCAGAAATTCAGTTCTGGAATCATTCAGCAACTTCCATCCATCACTAAAAGCATCACGAGCAGACTGAACCAGACTAAACAAACTCTGGCAGCGACAATATAAGACGAAGTGAACTTGGTGATGGCCTTAGTGCCCTCGGAGACGCCGTGCTTGGTGGGCTTGCTGGGGAGGACGAGGTGGCAGCAGTGGCTGGGTGGATGGAAGAAACTTAGACGACGAGGGAAAAGGAGGGGAGGCGAGGATTTACCGCCAGGGAGAAGTCCAGTATGCCGGAGGAGGTACGCCGGCATCGAGGCGTCGGGCGGCGGCGTCTTGAGGAGTCGGGCAGTGACGCGTTGAGCGGGCGGCGGCAGCGTCGTCTCCTCCAAATCCTCGAGCCCCCCCCTTGAGGGCTCAGAACTGGGAGCTACTATTTGCAGCATTTTGCGGCAAATAGCAGCCGGACGCACAAAAAAATGAGCACATGGGCAGCCCCAAAAGTAGGACCGCCGAAATATTGTTTTTGCGCGCGCGGGAGGGTAGTTGCTTTTCCAGGCGCTGCAAAATTTAGCACGCCGCTATAGCGCTTCACCAGACGCAGTAAAATCCAGTGCCCCCCAGTCGGCGGTTGGCAAATATGAAACAACACATACCAATTTGACAATATGAAACAAGATGATCTCAAACATTAAACGGAAGAGCAAAATCATGAGTTGAGCAACATAGCATAGTTCAAATTCATGGCATAGATCAAAATCACCTAACCACAAGCAAGTTCATGACAAATAAAGTTCACACAAACGAATGAAACATCAACAATCATGCCCCATCTTCTTCCTTCTCTTCCGAAGATGATTCTTTCTCCTCTTCTTCATCTTCAAGCGCCCCATCGTCATTGGAAACTCGGACGGTGTTTGCACTATCTCCAAAGGCATCATGCGAAGACATGTGAGGCACACCGAAAGCCATGCCTCCACCCATGTCACCCGAAGGTGCTCCCATGCCTCCCATGAGAGACCCAACACTCATGCCTCCCATGTCTCCCATGGTAGCTCCCAAGCCACCCATAGGTGCTTCCATGTCTGCCATGCCGCACATGGCGCCCATGGCTCCCATGCTTTGTTCCCATGCCTCCCATGGTGGCTCCCATACCTCCCAAGTCTACCATGCCTCCCAAGCCTCCCATGGTAGCTCCAATGCCTCCCATGCATGCCCATCAGTCTTTTTTGGACCAAGACTTGATCACGACAAAGGTTGATGTACTCCTTTTGCCTATCATAAGCCCCCGGAGCAATCAGTAGTAGTATCCACCGCGGCGGCGCCAGTCATGGTTGCGAAGGGCGCAACAGCCGAGGGATTCTTCTTCTCCTTCTCCTCCCCCTTCTCCTTCTCCTCCTCCTTCTTTTCTTATTTTCTTTTGCTTGTTTATCTCCATTTGATATTTTTAGCTTGGAGTAGGCAACCGAGTTTGGTGTAGGGCTCCTCTTTCCGCCATCACCTGATGCCTCTTCATCATCATCATCCACATCAAAAGTTGCCTTGCGTTTCTTTGGCACCTCTAGGACATCACGGTTCTTCCATTTCTCTTCATCCTTCAATACATCATAGCAATGGGGCAACAGAAATGCTCTCACTTTCTTAACCTTGCCTTTCTTGGTCTTCTTCTCTTCTCCTCGAAACAAGTTTTGTGCAATATTGAGCTACAAATAAAAGAACAAGTTACCACTCGAAACATAAAAGATGAAGCATGAACATGGAACATAAAGAAATATCACTTACCCTATCTCTATCATTAGTGCACTTGGGTTTATCTTGTCAATTAACCGACGTCATTGCCTCCACCCACTTTTGACAATCTTTGTTGATCGTCGACCATCGGGAGAGAAGAGATCTATCGGTGCGCTCAATTCCACTCTTGTTGTGTGCATCAAAGTACTCCTTCATCCTAAACCAATATGTATCTCCAGTTTGGCCCGTCCCAATGGTGGCATCCGTAGACACATTCAACCATGTCTTGCATAGCAAGTTGTCTTCCTCCACGGTGTAGTTGCACGCCCTTCCTTTCGGCGCATCGACCATACCCTCACCCCCCTCATCCAATTCATATTCATGATCATCTTGATGCACTTCATTGGTTTGACATCAATGGGAATTGTTGGAGCCAACACCCATAGTTGACGTATATGTGTCATCATTGAAACTACAAAGTATGATAAAAGAAAACTAATCAAGCTATCCATATGTATACATTTATCTAACAACAACAAAAATGAAAAAAAAACCATACCTTGTGGGCATTTCATCAAACACCATGTGCGCATCGGCCGCTGGCGCAACAAATTGCGAGCTATCCGGTGCTTCGGGCGGCGGAGGCGTGGCCGGAGGCGCTGCTGGATTCTTCTTCACGCATATAGAAGCGTCATCCACTTTCCTCTTCTTTTAGGCCGCCGTCTCCATCACCGCCATCAGTTGTGCATGGACGGAGCTCCGTGGCTTCGCGGCGGGCGGCGATGCGACGCCACCATGCGAGTTCGTCTGGGGCGCCATGAAAATGCCGCGCGCGAGACCGGTGCTTGGAGCCGGTGCGGCGCCGGCGGCGAAGCCGGAGGTCAACTCCGCGCTAGGGTTTGTGGTGGCGGCGGCGGAAGGGTCGCGTGTGTAGGGAGGGGTTGGGGGATGTTGGCGCCCATCGGAGAAATTTCGCCGGCAGCGGCATGGGGGCAGGGTGAAGGCGGGCGCGGCCGGAGAATTTAGGGCGGCGGGGTTGCTCGCTCGCGCCCAATTGTTCGATATCCAGAGCGCTGGAGCTGGCGCACCAAATACTCAGCGCGCGATGCAGTTTTTCCAAGCGTGTTGAATCTTGTTTACCGCACGCGGAATTATAGCGTGGCAGCTGGAGCGCTACTTTTGATCGCGCGCGCAATATAGCCGTTTTATCCAGCGTGCAGCTTATTTAGTGCATCCCGTTTTATCCAGCATGCAGCTTATTTAGTGCATCAGTTGGAGATGCTCTCAGACGCAACGGCATATCAATGCACCAACCAAGCACTTGTGACTAATGAGTAGCGCGGTTCATTAAGAACAAGGAACAACCATAGATTTGAAAGATTTTTTAAATTTCAAACGCCTTTAAAAAAATGAATACCTTTTGACATGCGAACATTTTTCAACATTGTGAGCAAAAATTTGAACACATTTTGAAATTTTAAAAAATGAGAACAATTTTGAAATCATGAACAAAATTTGAAACTCTAAACTTTCAAGAAAATACAAACAAATTTTAAAATTGCGAATAATTTTATAGAAACATGACTATTTTTTATACTTTGACCTTTTTTGAAAATGTGAACAAATTTCAAAATTCTGAATACATTGGAAAATGCGAACAATTCTGTTTAAGGTGAACAATTTTTGGAATTTTTGAACACGCGATCAAACTTTGAAATAGGAGAGCAAAAATATTCCGAACATTTTTTTAAAACATGAATAATATTTGAAATTACAAACATTTTCTGAACATTTTGGAAAATGTGAACAAATTTTGAAACACAAACAATGTTTGGAAACATGAATAAAATTTTGAAACTTCAAACTTTTGGAAAACATGAAAATATTTCAAAATTCTGAACTTTTTGAAAAACACGAACAATTTTTGAAAACATCAATAAAAATGCAATTTTTTGAAATATTTTTGTAGAACTGAAATTTTTCAGAATATGTCAAACATTTTTTAAATTTGCAATTTTAAAAAAAGACAAACAAGAAAATATGAACTTGAAAAGGAAATTAAAAAGGAAAACAAAGAAATGAAAAAAGAAAAAAAGAAATGAAACAGTAAAACGAAAAATAAAAATAAAAAACACATAAGGAAACCGCTAAACCGGTATAAAAACAAAAAACCGGTTCAGGGAACCTTCCCAAAACCGGCTGCCTCGCTGTGGGGAATGGGCCGGCCAATCCTCCCGCTCGTCAAATAGGATTTTCCGGCCTAACGGTCGCCCGCTCCACCCCCTCCCCCTCCCGCCCCGTACCCCAGTTTCCCCCTCGCCGCCGCAGGAGCCGGAGCCGCCGCCGCCGCCGCCGCCGGAGAAGACCACGAGCAAGATCAGCAGGTGAATACCCGACTCGCCTTCTTCTTCATCCCCGGGCGGGCGGATCTTTCCCCGGCAGCGGCTCCCGAGGGGAAGTCGACCTCGCCGAGAGGGGGCCCGACGGGGGCGCTCGGGTCGTCGGCGGCGCGCCGTTCGACTTCCCGGGCGCCCCGCCGCCGGATTTCTTCCCGGCGGTGCGGGGAGCGGCACGCGAGGGTTCCCCGCCTTGGTGCGCCCTCCCCTACCAAGGTAACCACTTCTTCTGGATCTTTTTCGATACCCACCGGAAAGAAACCCTGCCTGCAGCCATGCCGGGTGTTTTCCCCGCTCCCAACTGCGCCTAGGTCGAACGGAAAACTCTAAAATCAACCCACACGTCCCTCACAAATGGAAATTAGTCTTAGCAGGCTATTTTGCAGATTAAAGTGGTTTGCCTGCGTTCAGTTTAGCAGACTTACTTCTTCTTTTGGCTTATGTGCGAAATTGCATGTTGTTAAATTTCCGCTCTCTCCCTGTGGGTGGTTTGGCATCATATAGATGTGGTTATATGTCTAGGATGTAGGTTCCATTCTCCCCGTGTTATGCGCCACCAGATTGGTGAGCTCTTACTGCCACACGAGATTAATATCAGATTGGTGAAACTTACACCACCAGCTCACCATTACAACATTAATATCAATTCTCGGTACTTGTTTTACTGATCCACACCCTTGCCCCAATGCTTGCCCCTTCCTAGTAAACTCCAACTTTCAGTGACTAATTCAGTTAAAAATGGATTCGGAAACCGTACCTCCTTTGTTCATACGAGGTTGAGATCGCCGAGTGATTGTATGGGTGTAACAATGGTATTGATTCCGTGCTTGCAAAGTTGGGCCCACATCACAGATCTGAGGCCGAGGAAGGGTGCTGTCATCACCGAGGCCAACTCTGGCACATCCGGCTCCGGCTGCTCCAAATTGTGTCTGTTGTGACCTCCCGCAAACCGTCATTAGCCATCGCACTTTCGAGATTTGCGTTTGCTGCCAAGGATCTCGTTAGCTGTTTTGTATTCTAAACGTCTTTGAAGGCCCGCATAGACTCCACACGATATTGACCTGGTCCCACCCGATGCACAAAGCTTCCGGCGAACAGAATTTATTGCGCCACAGCCCAGTTACGATCCTGTGCCTTAGAACAGACTGTCGACCTGACGGAGACGTCCCCCAATTTTCTAAATCACGTGGCGCTCCTCTTGGAGACCCCATCGTATGGTACTGTGTCCTACGGTATTTGTGAACCACATCTAATTTCCACAGGCAACACCGCACCAATTAATGCGCGTTTTACATTTTTTTTGAAGCAGCTTCCTGCCCTGGAGCTGTTGCCTTTAAAAGGGAAGGACATGAAGCCCAGTGCTCAAGTCACCACTTATTTATCCTTCAGAGTATATGGACTAACCTTTCTGCTACTTCACAATGCAGGTATGTAAATTATACCTCTACCTACTCAGTCCTCTTTTGTTATAGGTTTTTTGTTTTGGGAGCCATCAAGTAGCCTCTATTTTGTTTCTTAGGCACGAAGGAAATGTCTCGCGGGAAGAAGGCATCTGCCAATAAGAAGACTGCCGTCCAGAGGCAAAAGAGGATCTGTCATTATCTCCTTTTACCAGGGGAGAATGGCACACCGGTTACAGATTTTGTCAAGGGTCTCGCCGGTGATATAATGTGTGATAGGGATCCGGTTGGCCAAACACAAGCATTGGCTACTCCGCCTGCAAGCTTTATCGAGAGTGTGAAGCATATATTATTCAGAGTCACGAATATGCCACTGGACGTTCTTGAGTCTGGCTACTGCTTTCAGAGCTTGCAGCTAGAAAACATCGTGGTGACAGATTATTATGAGATTCCAGAGTTAGTGATTGACAACCTGGAGAAAAGAACTGCCAAGGGCACAAAAGCCAATCTTACAGCCCTCGCAGACATGCTTCACCAGTTGGTGGGTGAAGCCAGTGCCAAGTATCAGGCGGACATGGATATCAATCCGGAGTTCAAGCATTTGCTCCAGCATATAAAAGGGTATCAGCAAGGAGACCCATTCTTCCTTACGAGATATAATGTTTGTTATGTGCCACTGGAGAATAGGCCTTTTCTCTACGTCGAAATGTATGACTGTGTGATGGATATTCTGAGATATACCGACCCAGAGGCGTTCCAGTTTGTGATCAGCAATCTGTCCTATCCATTGGACTGGAATGTTCAACTTCTGAACAACTCATACCTGGTTTGGTCATTTGGCAGGTAAGTCTTGTTGGTTAATGTCGCATAATTTTGAGCAGATTAGCCCATATCCATCACATGCATATACATAATTGGCATTGTTCTTTTTTATGTTACCAGTATACTCCATATGTCTACTGCTACTGTAACCATGACACCCATTTTGTGTCTACTTCATAGGTCAAGATATGATCCACAGGCGACGCGCTTTCCAGCGGAAACTGATCCTCGATTGGAGCCATTGCGCTACCATCGGAACGGGCCTGCTCATCCCTTGGAGGATTCGGCTGATCCGGCCGCAGAACATGGAATGGCCTCGACAAGGGCGGATGTTGCACACAGGTTATATTTTCTGTTCCCGGACCTGATGTCGTCAATGCAGACGAGCCTGCACTATATTGGAGCTCTATGCCATCTGGGAACAGAAAAGCTATTTCCCTTCCAAGTCAGAAAAACTGGTCGTCAGCAGTAGCTTGGAAGCAATCGTAGTAACTCACTACGGTTTCTACTTTTCTGCTTGGTGTTGGAGCTTCTCATTCTATCATGCGAGTATTCTATCATGTGAGTGATAGTCTGGAGCTGGTTTTGGCCCCTTGCGGCACCTGAAATGCTGATCTGATTCAAAACTTGGAATTGTGAGAAACAATGTATAGTGCACAATCTAAGATGTACAGTTGATTTTGCTTGAGCTACAGCTCTGTTTGTTGTAGTTCCGGGGCTGGTTTGGCCCCTTGCGGCACCTGAAATGCTGCTCTGATCTGAAACTTGGAATTGTGAGAAACAATGTATAGTGCACGATCTAAGATGTACAGTTAAGACAGATATACAGAATCTTTTATCAGTTTTCTGATGAAGTAGTATTATGGTACACGTTGAGGTTAGTTCAGTTAAGTTGAGTTTGGTAACGTTTTACACTTTTACTTTTACTGATCTCCTCCCACGCCTTTGATGCTTCCTCTCCATCTCAACCTTGGCAAGCAGCGCGTCTGCGGGTTGGTCTATTTCGTTTGTGCAACTAATTCGATGCATAGCAGACAAATAAGTAGTGAATGAAAACCAAACAAATATAGTACTAGGAGTACTGAAACTTGTGGATGGCTGTCAGTTTCTGAACCCGGCCGGAGCTGCAGGTCTGGAACTGGAAATCACAGCACCAGAAGCAACTGGACCAATTTTTTTTTTTTTGAAACAGAGGCAAAATGTTTGCTTCTGTGTTGCAAGCCCCAAGCTACATAAGCCTCGCTCCCCCGATACAATAGTTCCCAATTTTTTACTCCGGCGGAAATCCACAGTTTGGCCTCGCATCTGATGCTATTGAGCAGGATTGTTGTTGGTGTATTCTTGTGCTCAAAGACTCGGGCATTCTGCTCATTTCAAATGGTCCAGTCCACCAGCATTGTTTGTTGGGTGTGCTATCGTGGGATTGAGCCACTCGGCATTGCACCAAATGCAATCGATCCGTTTGCGATTGTTGGACCAGCATACTGTTACTGATGTACTCATGGATGATTGTGAAAAAGAAAGAACCTTTATTCTCCACACGACTTCACCACTGCCGTCGATCGCCGCTGGTTCTGCTTCTCGGACGCCCGGGAGAAACAAGTACAAATATGCGTGTCACACGAGATAAATAAAATAGTACTCACTCCGTATCGAAATATAAGACGCTTTTTGACACTATGATGGTGTCAAAAAACATCTTATTTTGATACAGAGGGAGTAGTACTTAAATCGCAAGCCCTAACCAAGTGACCAACGTGTGTGACATCAGGGTGCGACACCGTGAACGGCGCGCCCACGACCAACACCCACACTACCAATATTTTGGCCAGGACCAGAAACTTTCTTTGTTTGGATCATGGCTCTCCCTAATGTTGGCCAAATCATAGGCTTAGCCAAATAAAGTACGTGTTACATTATGTGGTAAGGCAAGTCTACGCTAAAACTAAACAAACCCCCACTCTTTTCCGTTAATACCTGAAAACTGATAGTATTGCTTTCTCAATCAGGAACAGAATACAGGAGGGGGTACATATAGAGGTGCCGCATGACTTGCAGCTAGATCGTGGGGTGATCGTGCATGTAATCATGAGTAAACTAACTCTGACTGAGTCCTCTGTCTAACACCCCCCCTCCCGCGCAGTGTCAATGGCGAGCTCGACGACATTGAGGCTGGAGCGAATGTCGAGGAAGGGTGTTGGCGGCAAGCCCTTGGTGAAGATGTCGGCGAATTGAGCGCTGGTGGGAACATGAAGAACACGAACCTCACCTAATGCTACTTTCTCCCTAACAAAGTGGATGTCTATCTCTATATGCTTAGTGCGACGATGATGTACAGGATTACATGATAAGTACACAGCAGAAATGTTGTCACAGTAGACAATTGTCGCGCGATGAAGAGGGCGGTGAAGCTCGTGAAGAAGATGACGAAGCCACACGGTTTCGGCGACAGTATGAGCAACCGAGCGGTACTCAGCCTCCGGAGACGACCTGGAAACAGTAAGCTGCCGTTTCGACGACCATGAAATCAAGTTATCACCCAAGTACACACAGTATCCCGAAGTGGATTGACGAGTGTCTGGACATCCTGTCCAGTCTGCATCAGAGTATGCTGTGAGAGTGGTTGGAGAAGAAGCAGTGATAGAAAGGTCGTGATCGAGAGTTCCTTTGAGGTAGCGTAAAACACGTTTGACATGACTCATGTGCGGAAGACGAGGGTCGTGCATATACAAGCAGGCTTGCTGGACGGCATCGGTGATTTCCGGGCGAGTGAGGGTAAGGTATTGGAGCGCGCCGGTGAGGCTGCGGAAGAGTGTGGCGTCCGAGGGTGAGAGTTGCTCGCCATCAGACAAGAGTTTGGGTCCCGGTTTAGTAGGTGCTCTGCAGGGGTGACAGTCTGTCATGCCGGCCTTGGAAAGAAGATCAAGGATGTACTGGCGCTGAGATAGAAAGAGACCCGAGGAGGAGCGAGAGACGGCAACGCCAAGGAAGTGGTGGAGGTGACCAAGATCTGTCATGCAGAATTCTGTACGTAAGGATGAGATTATGTGGGTTAGAAAGGAGTCAGAGGAGGCAGTTAGAACAATATCGTCAACATAAAGGAGAAGGTAGGCGACGTGCTCCGAAGAGTGAAAGATGAATAAAGAGGAATCTGAGCGAGAAGGAGAGAAGCCGAGACGTTGGATAAAGGAAGCAAAACGCTGAAACCAGGCTCCTGGCGCTTGTTTGAGGCCATAGAGAGACTTCTGAAGGTGGCACACATGATCAGGAAGAGTGGGATGAGCAAAGGCAAGAGGTTGACCGGCAGTAGACAGTTTCGGAGAGAGAGCCGTGGAGGAAGGCGTTTTTCACATCTAACTGGTGGATGGGCCACGAAGACGAGACCGCTAAGCTCAAGACCACGCGGATGGTACTAGGTTTGACGACAGGAGAGAACGTCTCGTCATAGTCTATTCCAGGCTGCTGAGAATCGCCACGGCAGACCCAACGAGCCTTGTAGCGAGAAAGGGTGCCGTCGGAGTTGAACTTATGGCGCAAAACCCACTTGCCAGATACAACATTGGCGCCGGGAGGACGTGGAACGAGAGACTAGGTGTTGTTGAGGAGGAGAGCGTCATACTCGTCTTTCATGGCACGGAACCAGTGCGGATCGAGAAGGGCAGCCTTGTAGGAACGTGGGAAAGGGGAAATGGGCGCAGAAATGGCGGTGAGGTTCAGTCGATCGGTGGGAAGATGAAAACCGGCCTTGCCGCGCGTGCGCATGTGGTGAGCATTTTGAGGGACCGGGACGAGGACGGCAGTGCGAGGAAGTGGCCGTAAGGGAGGAGGTGCTGTGGTCGGAGGAGTAGCAGAAGGCGAAGATGGCGAGAGGGAAGGAGAAAGAGGTTGCATGGGAGATGCATGCAAATCATCGGAATGCGAGCGTAGAGGAGTAGTGGCGGGCCCGGGCGAATCTGCATGGATGTTTGCGGCGAGGGCAGGAGCAACTTGGTTGGTGGGCGGGCGATCCGAGAGATCCGGGGCGACCCGTGGGGCGGGGCCAGAAGCAATGGGGCCGGTGGGCGGGGATCCGAGGAATCTAGAGGAGCGTGGTTGTCTGGTGCGGAACGGGAGGTGAGGGCTGGTGGGGAGGCATGCAGAGGTGGGCGGGATTGGTGGGAGCGGTGGGTAGTGGAGGAGCGGGCCCCAGGTGAACAGGGCCATGCATCCCATGCACGTCGATCGCAGGAACGCGTGGAGCGGGTACGTGAGGACCGGAAATGGGGGCGGACTGATTAGGCTCGGCGCGGTGAGCGAAAGGGAATTGTGTTTCGTCGAAAGTGACATGGCGCGAAAGGATAATGCGGCTGGTGGGAAGGTGTAGGCAACGATAGCCTTTGTGAGAATCAGAGTACCCGAGAAAAACGCAGGGAAAAGACCGCGGGGAGAGCTTGTTAGAAGAGGTGGCAGCCATGTTTGGGAAACACAGACAGCCAAAAGTTTTGAGATCGTGATAGGCGGGAGGGGCTAGGAAGAGGGATTCGTAGGGAGAGAAACGAGGGCTCATCTTGGTAGGACGGATGTTCAAAAGAAAAGTAGCGTGGCGCAATGCCTCGACCCAATACGAGGATGGCATGGAAGACTGAATAAGAAGAGTGCGGAGGATGTCGTTGATTGTACGAAGAGAGCGCTCGGCCTTGCCGTTCTGGGGAGAGGTGTAGGGACAGGAGAACCGGAGAAGAATTCCATGAGTAAGGAAGAAAGAGCGACTGCGAGAGTTATCGAACTCCCGGCCATTGTCACATTGCACAAATCGTATGGGAAGAGAGAAATGGGTAGAATCATAGCGCTAAAAGTTGACGAACAAAGCATGCACATCAGATTTTGCATGAAGAGGGAAGGTCCAAACAAAGTGCGAGTAATCATCTACGAGTACAAGATAGTACTTAAATCCAGAGACACTAGGGGTAGGCGACGTCCACAAGCCGCAATGTAATAACTCAAAAGGAAAAGTGCTACGGGTAGTAGACGTGCCAAAAGGCAGGCGAACATGCTTGCCCATCTGACACACATGACATAAAGAGGAGTCGTGACTGTCACGATTATGCGGGAGCTGAAATTCTTGAAGGAGTGTGGTCGTCGTGCTCCGTTGAGGATGGCCGAGGCGACGATGCCACAAGGTGACAGAGGCGAGCAACGCATGCGACGAGGGAGAGGAGGCGCCGTGGATCGTGTACAAGTCGCCAGAGCTATTGAACCGTGCGAGCTCCATCTTGGTTTGAAGGTCCTTCACAGATAACCCAAAAGGATCAAATTCAACAAAGACTTAATTATCGATGGTGAAACAACGAACAGAAATAAGGTTCTTGATAAGAGCAGGTGCAACAAGAATGTCATGAAGTAAAAGAGGAGAGCGGGAAGAAGAAAGAGCAGCGGTGCCTAGGCATGTGACAGGAGTGGAAGAACCATCTCCTAAGGTAATGGAAGGAAATAAAATAGAAGGATGAAGAGAGGACAACGTACTAGCAGATGCAGACATGTGTAAGGAAGCCCCAGAATCGAAAATCCATTCGTTACCTGTGTCTTGAGTGCTAAGCGAGTTCATGGCGGTGATGAAGGCGGCCTGATCCCAGACCGGAGTGGTAGCAGCCGTGGTTGGAGCAGCAGTCTGCGACGGTGAAGTAGTAGTGGATGCAGAGGACGACGCTGCATGATCCCAGCCAGGAGGAGGAGCGTCGTAGGGGTACATGGAGTAGGCCGTTGGAGCAGCTGCGGCTTGGTACAGGGACGCATAGGCAGCGTAAGCCGCCAGAGGAGGGCGCGAGCCGAGGAGGCTGGGCGCGCCGACGGCGGGGCGAAGTCCGGGCGCCCATGCACCACTGTAGGCCGGCGGGGCGCCGTACGAGGAGGGCGCCGACCAGGGCATCGGCCGGGCCTGCACCAAGTCCGTCCAGGGATCATGGGAAGGGCGCCATGTGGAGAGATCGGTGTTGGAGTGCGCCGCCGAAGGAGCGGGAGCCGATGGAGGAGGACTCGGAGCCGGCGCGGAAGAAGAAGACGCGTCGTTGTTCTTGGGTAGCCGGTACACCGGATTCTTGCCCTTGTAGTTCGGGCTAGGACGCCAGCCCGACGGTGGCTGAACCGGAGGCGGCGGTGCGGGCGCCGCTGTCGGAGCCGGAGCGGGGCGAGCTGTCGTGTGGAGGAGGCGCGGAGTGTTGGCTTTGCGCTGTTGGTTGTGCTCCTCCATCTACAGGATCAAACGGGCCTCCGCCAACGTCGGCAGCGGGCAGAGGAGGGGGATGAGCGTCGCCTGCTGAGCGAAGCATTCATCGAGGCCGCCCATCTACGCGTGAAGGAGGGAGCGATCGGCGACAACTTCGCCAAGCTCGCGCAGCTCGTCGCCGATGGCCTTGATGCGCTGACAGAACACACCGACGGGACGATCGCCCTGCGTGATGGTGCGCAATTCCGTGTTGAGAGCGGAGACGCAGGCGTCACGGTTGTCCTGGAATAGCCGGCGAAGCTCGAGCCAAACATCGCGAGCGGTTGCGCCGTCGGTGACGACAAGGTTGAAGAGCTCCGTGGAGATGCGGGTGTAGAGCCATTGGATGATGGCGAGGTCATCTTTCTGCCAGCGCGGGTCATGAGGGGCCGGCGGGACGTCGCCGGAGATGTGGTGTAGAAGGGAGCAGCGGCCGAGGTGGATCTCGAATAGATGACGCCAATGGTAGTAGTTATGGCTGTGGAGGTCGAGGACGATGGGAATGAATGGGGTGATATCTGTAATGGTGTCACTAAAGGAGAGGGAAGGCAGAGGATGCTGGCTGCTGAGGAGAGGCAGCGGCGGCTGGCTGCCGGGGAGAGGAGGGGGGAGTGGTGGCTGACCGCCGGGGAGAGTAGTTTGGTGGCCGCCGGAGGTGATGGGATTGGAGGGTTTCCCCTCTGGTTGCGTCATGGGGAGAGTGGATCGAAGGAGTTGTCTGATACCATGAAAACTGATAGTATTGCTTTCTCAATCAGGAACAGAATACAGGAGGGGGTACATATAGAGGTGCCGCATGACTTGCAGCTAGATCGTGGGGTGATCGTGCATGTAATCATGAGTAAACTAACTCTGACCGAGTCCTCTGTCTAACAATACCCCCAGGCATGGATCAGCCGGCTCGACGGTTGATGGATCAGCCAGGGGCTCAACCACTACTCGTCATTTTAGCGCTTGTTGCAATTTCATCTCCGTTGCAGCGCCTCCCCACTGGCAGCTCACATCTCTTGTGGCAGCACTCCCCGTCCACTCTAGCAGCATCGCCACAACAATGCTGTAGCACCTCGACGGTCGACTTGCAGCACCCCAACGCCACCCTTACAACACCGGTGTATCTCCCACCAGGCCTCACATTACCTCGGCCACGCCCTGCAACAGTCGCCCTACCAGCCTTGCAGCACCCAAACTCCCGACCCTTGCAGTACCCCACGACTGCTTGCAGCACCCCTCGGTGCTGCTTGTAACAACCACGAAGTGTGGCACTCGGTCTTGTAGCACAACAGCCAGCCTGCAAAAACACATGTGTGCCTTGCAACATCAGTAGTCTCTCTTGCAGCAGTGTAGGTGGTGGTCACATCAGAGCTAGCAGGTTGCCACAACACTGGTGCTCTTGCAACAGGGGTGGTCGGCTTGCCGCGCGCGTCTTGATGGAGCAGGAATGGGGAGGCAAGAGAGATTGGGGGGGGGGGGATTGGAGGCCTCCAATGCGGATGAACGATGAGATATGGGGAGATGCATGTGGACATGTCCAAACACCAAAGGTAAGGGGAGAGATAATTTGTGGGGCCCATGAAGGCACGTGGCGAGCGTAGAGGGTGCCAAGCTGAACACAACATCCATCTGTTTAAAACAAGCGCTTTCCATCCAATGTTCAATTATAAGCACCTTGATGGATGGTTAATTAGAGGTGGCCAGTGGTGGCTAACAAATCCTATCGAGACCAACAAGTAAAATGCACAAAATCACCATTTTCGTTTCACAACTCTCGGAAAACTATGACTTTACAAAACGTGACAGTTTGCACCGCACTGAAAAATTGACAATGGCAAAAAACACTGAACTGTTTTCTGAGCTCGTCTTGACGTGGGCGATCACTCGCGAGCCGACAGCATGACGATGCGGCGCCAACGGCCATTAACGTATCTGTCCGAAGCGGCTGGGACGGCCCTCACCCCCATCCCTCGCTCTCTCTTCCTCTCTTTCTCTCGCGGGCATGGCGGCCCCAGATCGATTGGCGAAGGAGTGGTGGGGGACAAGGTGTGGTGAACAAAGCTAGTCACCTTGGCTGGCCGGCATGGCAGGGGGCACCCGCGGCAAGGAGGAAGATTGTGCGACCACAATCACAGAGTATTTCATCATCGTCAGATTTGGAGCAAAATTCGTTGATCTACTATTAAATGGTTTTGGTCGAGCCCTAGGTGAGTTTCCTCTGTGTCTCTATTAGCAAATTTTGCTGGTGGAATTCTAGGGTTCCATATTTGGAAAGTATGGTTTGCTAGAATTCTAGCAAATTTTGTTGTTAACTGAATCTTGTTTTGAACTGATGTAGTTAACTGAATCTTGTTGTTTGTGACTAAACAAAGTTGCTAACCGAACCTAATTGTTAACAGGGAATCTTTGCTGTCTGTTACTGAACCTAGCTAGTTGTTAACTGAATGCAGCGAACTGAATCTTGTTGTCTGTCACTTAACCTAGTTATTAATTTAACCTAGTTAACTAAATCTTGTTATTTGTGACTGAACCTAGTTGTTAACTGAATCTTTACTGTGTGTCACTAAACCTAGTTGTTAACTGAATCTTTACTGTGTGTCACTGAACCTAGTTGTTAACTGACTGCAGTTAACTGAATCAGTTCACAACAATTCAGTGTAACGCCCCGAGACCGATGTGCCAGTTGTCCTCCAGTTATTCGCTGTTGTTGCCTTGTCATTGCTTGCGTGTCATGCATTGCATATCATGTCATCATGTGCATTTCTTTTGCATACGTATTCGTCTCAGGCATCCGAGCATTTTCCCCGTTGTCCGTTTTGCATTCCGGCGCTTCGTTCTCCTCCAGTGGTCATTTCTACCTTTCTTTCTTGTGTGGGGGTTAAACATTTCCGGATTGGACCAAGACTTGCCAAGCGGCCTTGGTTTACTACCGGTAGACCGCCTGTCAAGTTTCGTACCATTTGGACTTCGTTTGATACTCCAATGGTTAACCGGGGGACCGAAAAGGCCTCGTGTGTGTTGCAGCCCAACACCCTTCCATTTTGGCCCAAAACCCACCTAACTCCTCTCCATCATCTCGGTCATTCGATCACGATTGCGTGGCCGAAAACCGCACCTCATTTGGACTCTCCTAGCTCCCTCTACCTATAAATATGTGCACCCCGTTCATTTTCGCGGATGAAACCCTAGATCCACCCCTCCACCGCGCATCCGGACGCGTCCTCACCGCGCTGGACATGTCCACCCCGCCGAACACCTCACTCCATCCAATCAGAAGCCGCCACGTCGCCCTGCCGCCGCTCTCCTCCAACCACAGCTTGCCACCTGTCCATCGCCGGCTCCCTCCATCGCGCCACCCGGAGGAGCCCACGGCCGGCCAGCGCAGGCCCGGATCCCCGCCACCGCGCCCGTTCCAGTTTCCCGCTCAAGGGGAGGAGCCCCTCGATCCTGCAGCTCGTAGCCGGCCTCGCCGGGGCCCGCTGTGCCGCCACCGGGGATCATCTCTCAGGCGAGCTCTCCGCCGCCAGGCCTTCTTCCCTTCCTCCCCGTGCTCTCTCTCATGCCGTCTCTCTCCTTCGCAGGGCAACCACCGCCATGGAGCCTCGGGTCGCCTAGTACCCCGCCCGCCGCCGCCGATGGCCGGATCCACCGGTTCCGGCCGGATCTGCCCGTTCCCGCCTTGCTCTGGTCTTCTCCTCCCCTCCCTTCCGACCGGTGCCGGCGCCGTCCTGCCATGGCCGCCTCCCCTGCTCGAGCAGGAGGAGGACGAACACCCGCTCGGGTTGCCTCCTTCGTCGTGTGGGCCTAGCCCAGCTCCGGTGGCCCACCTCCTCGCTCGGCCTGCCTCCTCCTCCTTCACGGGCCAAGCCCATGGGTGAGCCCACACCCCCAGCGCCCCACCTTTTGTTTTTTTTCTGTTGGGCTTGTCTCAGTTTCAGCCCAGTAGTGTTTTTTTTCAGCGCCTGGGATTTTCCTATTTATCCAGAGATTGCCAGTTTTGCAGATTAGTCCCCCTAGTTCATGCATTTAATAACTCACTAACCGTGCATCGGATTAAAATGTTTTATATATGAAACTTGCTCAGAATTTTGTGTAGATTAATAATATCCAACTTTCATCTATGTTTGAAATGTTAAAAATGTTGTTTGCATTAATTCGCTCCTATGCCATGTTAAAATGATTTAATTCATAACTAAATAACCGTAGCTCCGATTTTAATAAACTTTATATGAAAATGGGGTAGAATTTTGCCTAGTTTAACATGGTGGCATCATATTGCATGTTTAATAACTCTAAAATATGGTTTAGGGCAGAACAGTACCAAACCTTAAATTATGCATATGAGGATTTTCCGGAATTGTTGTTCGTTGTTTCTGGCCTCATTTAAATTTGCCTAGATAGGTAGTTTTCATTTGCTTCGCCCTCTTGACATGCTAAGAACATTTAATATTGTTGGGTACCTAACCGAGAGTGAACTAAATAACTTGTTGTGGTGTTTCGTCAATATGCAACTCGTTGCATATTGAGCTCCACTTAATTTGTAGGGTTGCTTGTGCACTTTACCATGCCATGCCTCATTAAACCGGACATGCATCATACTTGATTGTGCATCATGCCATGTTCATGTCGTGGTTGTTTACTATGTTGTGTGTTTCTTTCCGGTGTTTGCTTCTTCGGGTTGGTTCCGGTAACGTTGTGTTTGTGACGATCCGTTCGACTACGTCCGTTTGTCTTCTTCATGGACTCGTTCTTCTTCCTTGCGGGATTTTAGGCAAGATGATCATACCCTCGAAATCACTACTATCTTTGCTATGCTAGTTTGCTCGCTCTTTGCTATGCCAATGCTATGATGCCTACCACTTGCTTGTCAGCCTTCCAAATTGCCATGTTAAGCCTCTAACCCACCTTGTCCTAGCAAACCGTTGATTGGCTATGTTACCGCTTTGCTCAGCCCCTCTTATAGTGTTGTTAGTTGCAGGTGAAGATTGAAGTTTTGTTCCTTGTTGGAACATGGAGATGTTGTTCCTTGTTGGAACATGTTTACTTGTTGGGATATCACATTATATCTTATTTAATTAATGCATCTATATACTTGGTAAAGGGTGGAAGGCTCGGCCTTATGCCTGGTGTTTTGTTCCACTCTTGCCGCCCTAGTTTCCGTCATATCGGTGTTATGTTCCCGGATTTTGCGTTCCACACGCGGTTGGGCTATTATGGGAACCCCTTGATAGTTCGCCTTAAGTAAAGCTTTTCCAGCAATGCCCAACATTGGTTTTACCATTTGCCACCTAGCCTTTTTTTCCCTTGGGGGTCGCGCACCCAAGGGTCATCATTATTTTAACCCCCCCGGGCCAGTGCTTCTCTAAGTGTTGGTTCAACTGAGCGATGTCCGAGGCTACCAGGGGCAACTCTGGGCTGGCTTACCCGACGTGTGGCTCATCTGAGTGTGCCCTGATAAAGAGATATGTGCAGCTCCTATCGGGATTTGTCGGCACATTCGGGCGGTGTTGCTGGTTTATTTTTACCTTGTCGAAATGTCTTGTTGTACCGGGATATCGAGTCTGATCGGAACGTCTCGGGAGGAGGTCTATTCCTTCGTTGACCGTGAGAGCTTGTGATGGGCTAAGTTGGGACACCCTACAGGGATTTGAACTTTCGAAAGTCGTGCCCACGGTTATGGGCAGATGGGAATTTGTTAACGTCCGGTTGTAGAAAACCTAAAGTTGACCTTAATTAAAATGAATCAACCGTGTGTGTAACCGTGATGGTCTCTTTCCGGCGGAGTCCGGGAAGTGAACACGGTTGTTGGAGTTATGCTTGACGTAGGTAGACCAGGATCACTTCTTGATCATACTTTTATTGACCGTGCTTTGCCTTCTCTTCTCGCTCTCATTTGCGTATGTTAGCCACCATATATGCTAGTCGCTTGCTGCAGCTCCACCTCATACTTTTACCTTACCCGTAAGCTTAAATAGTCTTGATCGCGAGGGTGCGAGATTGCTGAGTCCCTGTGGCTCACAGATACTTCCAAAACCAGTTTGCAGGTGCCGATGTGTCCGTGCAAATGACGCAACCAAGCTCAGGAGGAGCTCGATGAAGATCTTGCCCTTGTGTTGTTTCGTTCTAGTTGATCAGTAGTGGAGTCCAGTTGGGGTCGATCGGGGACCTTTGTCGCATTTGGGGTTCTTCTTTTATTTTGGCTCCGCAGTCGGGCCCTGATTGTACTTGGTTGATGTAATGTTTTATTCATGTATTTGTGTGAAGTGGCGATTGTAAGCTAACTATGTATCTCTTTTCCCTTATGTATTACATGGGTTGTGTGAAGATTACCTCACTTGCGACATATGCCTTCAATGCGATTATGTCTCTAAGTCGTGCCTCGACACGTGGGAGCTATAGTCGCATCAAGAGTGTTACAAGTTGGTATCAGAGCCTTCCCCGACCTTAGGAGCCCCATTGCTTGATCGTTTTTAGCGGCCGAGTTGTGTCTAGAAAAATGTTTTGAGTCATTTAGGAATTATATATCGGAGAGTTTAGGAATTCTTTTTACTCCTCAGTCCCTTCGTCGCTCTGGTAAGGCATCCTGACGTAGAGTTTTGACTCTTCTCTTCTCAAATTTCACTAAAAAAAATTTAGGATCACGCGGGTATCTTGGAATCATTCCGATAGTTTTGTGACGAGAACATTGTCTTGGTGCCTCCTGTCAGGGGTTTTGTGGAAGTGTCCCGGGGAGTTGAGCTCCGAGGTGTTATCGTCACAATTTTATCGTTGCAGTTCTGGAATACCTGAGTTTAGTACGCCGACATCGAAAATCTCTTTTATGCAGTTCGTTGGTGAGATAACCTCGACGCCACCCAGTACTGGGGCGGGAGTTCGGGAGTATTGCCATAACTTGTATAACGGATGCTTTTTGAAGGTTGAGGTAGATGATTTCCGAAGGTTTCTTGGTTATGTGTTGAAGGATGGATACAGCTGGATGTAGGATTTGTTAGTTTTGGATGAGATATTATGCTTCCCCTGTATCCCCAACACCTGATTGTATAACCAGAAAATTTCGGGAGTTTCATAGGTGGGAATTCAAGTAGCTCTTAGGATATCTTCCCGACGGATGTATGATATGAAATTGGGGTTCGACGTCTAGTGGTCCGCCTATTCACGGTCGATTTTACAGTGGTCTCGTTGTGTCTTAAAGAGTCCTTGGCTATGCCGACTCGGGGATGCTTCGTATGTCATGTGCACTGCCTTGTACATGATGGTGCTGCACGATCGAGCCCGTGTAGGCCCCACCACGAAAACTTCGGACGAAATCTCTATCATAAGTTTGTTCCGCCTTATTCTGCAAGCCAATCCTTTGTTTTTGTTTTGAGTTGTGGTATTCGAGTTGCTTCAATGTCAAGTGTTGATTCCATACCTTCCCCAAATGGTGTTCTCATACTCCGATGTGAATACTAATCCTTCTCGTTTATTGAGATTGTCATGTTATTTTTTTCTCTCACCGGCGTGTCTCTCTTCAAGTGGATCCGTTCATTTTCAACATCCGCAAGATTCAATCTCAGTTCTCTCAACGGTGTTTGTTTCACCCGCCTCCAAGTTGCCTTTGTTTTCCCACCCACCCTCCCTTTGTTTTTTTTCTCCAAGGATTCAGATTTCTTATTCAAGTATCCTTTTATTGATGGGAAGTCTCTCCATCCTTTTTCCGTCAATATTCTTATCCGGTGATTCTCATGAAGATTTTAACGGAGTTTCTAGTGCACCATTATTCATTCTTTCTCTTCTCCGGTGGAACCAAGTCAAGCTTTGTGGATCATATCCTTCTTCCCCATTTAAAATATGTTTTCTTACGGTGCACCTCTTTATCATTCATTTCTTGCTACTCAATTGTTCCGGAGTGCTCAAGAAATCCCGAAGATTCGTGCTTACACTCTACATTCGTTCAAACTCTTTCGAGGATGTTATTTCATTCTAGCCATTTAATTCAACCGGTGCATTCCCTCTTTTAAATTGTTCTACGGTGTTTCTTTTGAGTGGGCCCTAACCCACAGGTCTTTTCCCAGGATCTTACCTGACTCTTCTAATTTTCCCGGAGTTACTCTCAAATCCTTTTCCAAGTTTGACGTAAGAATGAATTGTCATCAGTCAAATGTCTTTCTCCAAGATCTTTCAAATTCTTTCATCATTGGTTCAACCTCTTTGTTTTCATTCTTCCGATGTGCCTCAATAATTCTTGGTGGTGTTTCTCGTTGTCATTCTCATCATTTGAAGACCGAAGAAGAGTTTCTCTTTAATCTTGCTCTATTCTCTTCAAGATTCATGGTGCTAGCTTGTTGCCATCCTCTCATAATTGTTTTGATCGTGAGAATTCTTTTCACCCATCAGGAGATATTCAAGAGTCTTCTCGGTTTGTTATCCGGAGTCCATCAATTCAGGTTTAATCATTCTCATCTTTCAGCTATCATTCTCCAAAAAAATTTACCGGTGCTTCGTGCAAGTGATCTTTAATCGGCTCATGATCTCTTCGTTCTCTTGTATCTAGTTTGTCTCAAGCACCTTCGTTCATTTGCTAATTCTTACCAGTGATGCACCCCTACTTCGAGCATTTTCAATTCTTACGGTGGTTCGTTCAAGATTTCTCTTCCTTATCAATTTATTCGTTGTTTCTATTCTACCGGTGGGTCGTTCAAGATTTTCTCAAGTTATCGATATCTCTCTTAATCTTTTCTACGAGAATAAGTAATATGCCAAATCCATTGATTGTCATCAATTTAAATTGGTGAAGGATAAGCATAATGTAATTCTTATTCTTGTTTCATCGAGTTTATTTAATTCCTGTGTTCCGTAGGTTCATCAAATTCTTGATTTCATTTGTTCATCTTTCTTTTCTGGAGTTCCAAGCTTTTCCGCATTATCTCGTCGCGAAGCTCCATCTAAATCATTGCAAGGCTTCACCTTGTGTTTTTCAACTACCCTTTCCTTTCGTTTGATCATTCTTTTGTTATTGGAGTTCTTCATGGAGGTTCTACATGATGGTTCATCAAGGATTTATTTCCTTCTCGAAGTTTTCTTCGAGATTCTTTTAAGGAGCTCAATCATTCTTCTTCTTGTAATCCGGAGTGCAATTCTTTCTTCCGTACCATTGGAGGTGGTATTATGTCATTCTTGATAATTTGAGTTCATGTTTCATGATTCACATGTTGTTAAGAATGAGGTATTTTAAATCCATCAATCTCGTCATTGGAGTTATCTTGGGTTATATTTCACCTTAAGCTTTCCCTAAGGATTGTTGATATTAATGGTGCTTATAAATGATCCAAGTTCTTCATTTATCCTTGCGGTGAAATAGTTCTCTCTTCTTCTTGTTCATACCAATCCAATTCTTTTTCCCGTGAGTGGCGGGTTGTCACCTCATAATTTGAGATGTATTCCATAAGACCATATCAAGCTTATTCTTTTCGTTGTTGTTTTCCAACAACTCCATTCTATCATTTGTTGTAAGCATGCTCCCTCAAGACCTCGTTTCCCTTCGTTCTTTCCATTTCATTCTCTCTTTTCTTCTGGAGGCATTGTGATGTTGCTCTTTTCAAACCTTCTTATTGTTCTTGTCAAGATCTTGTTCTTGTCATGCTTATCCATTTAACCGGAGTGTTGTGTTTTCATGCCAGTTCTTCTCATCTTATCAAGATCTTATTCAATTCCTTTTCTTTCCAACCGGAGTGCTGCCTGAATTTGTTCTTCCTTGTTCCTCTTTTCTAACGGAGATTTTTCAACTTCGTTCATCTACGTTGCATTCTTTTCTCGAATTTGTTCAACCTTTGCAAGGTTCTCTGGTTTCACTCGTTTGTCAGAGAAGCAACTTAGTTTTACCTCTTCTCTTTCTCTTCCGTTTTCCCTCCGGTGCCATTCTAGATCTCGGGACGAGATCCTCTCGTAGTGGTGGAGTGTTGTAACGCCCCGAGACCGATGTGCCAGTTCTCCTCCAGTTATTCGCTGTTGTTGCCTTGTCATTGCTTGCGTGTCATGCATTGCATATCATGTCATCATGTGCATTTCTTTTGCATACGTGTTCGTCTCAGGCATCCGAGCATTTTCCCCATTGTCTGTTTTGCATTCCGGCGCTTCGTTCTCCTCCGGTGGTCATTTCTACCTTTCTTTCTTGTGTGGGGGTTAAACATTTCCGGATTGGACCGAGACTTGCCAAGCGGCCTTGGTTTACTACCGGTAGACCGCCTGTCAAGTTTCATACCATTTGGACTTCGTTTGATACTCCAACGGTTAACCGAGGGACCGAAAAGGCCTCGTGTGTGTTGCAGCCCAACACCCTTCCATTTTGGCCCAAAACCCACCTAACTCCTCTCCATCATCTCGGTCGTTCGATCACGATCACGTGGCCGAAAACCGCACCTCATTTGGACTCTCCTAGCTCCCTCTACCTATAAATATGTGCACCCCGTTCATTTTCGCGGATGAAACCCTAGATCCACCCCTCCACCGCGCATCCGGATGCGTCCTCGCCGCGCCGGACATGTCCACCCCGCTGGACACCTCACTCCATCCAATCAGAAGCCGCCACGTCGCCCCGCCGCCGCTCTCCTCCAACCACAGCTTGCCACCTGTCCATCGCCGGCTCCCTCCACCGCGCCACCCGGAGGAGCCCACGGCCGGCCCGCGCAGGCCCGGATCCCCGCCACTGCGCCCGTTCCAGTTTCCCGCTCGAGGGGAGGAGCCCCTCGATCCTGCAGCTCGTAGCCGGCCTCGCCGGGGCCTGCTGTGCCGCCACCGGGGATCATCTCTCAGGCGAGCTCTCCGCCGCCTGGCCTTCTTCCCTTCCTCCCCGTGCTCTCTCTCATGCCGTCTCTCTCCTTCGCAGGGAAACCACCACCATGGAGCCTCGGGTCGCCTAGTACCCCGCCCGCCGCCGCCGATGGCCGGATTCACCGGTTCCGGCCGGATCTGCCCGTTCCCGCCTTGCTCTGGTCTTCTCCTCGCCTCCCTTCCGACCAGTGCCGGCGCCGTCCTGCCATGGCCGCCTCCCCTGCTCGAGCAGGAGGAGGACGAACACCCGCTCCGGCTGCCTCCTTCGTCGTGTGGGCCTAGCCCAGCTCCGGTGGCCCACCTCCTCGCTCGGCCTGCCTCCTCCTCCTTCACGGGCCAAGCCCATGGGTGAGCCCACACCCCCAGCGCCCCACCTTTTGTTTTTTTCTGTTGGGCTTGTCTCAGTTTCAGCCCAGTAGTGTTTTTTTTCAGCGCCTGGGATTTTCCTATTTATCCAGAGATTGCTAGTTTTGCAGATTAGTCCCCCTAGTTCATGCATTTAATAACTCACTAACCGTGCATCGGATTAAAATGTTTTATATATGAAACTTGCTCAGAATTTTGTGTAGATTAATAATATCCAACTTTCATCTATGTTTGAAATGTTAAAAATGTTGTTTGCATTAATTCGCTCCTATGCCATGTTGAAATGATTTAATTCATAACTAAATAACCGTAGCTCCGATTTTAATAAACTTTATATGAAAATGGGGTAGAATTTTGCCTAGTTTAACATGGTGGAATCATCTTGCATGTTTAATAACTCTAAAATATGGTTTAGGGCAGAACAGTACCAAACCTTAAATTATGCATATGAGGATTTTCCGGAATTGTTGTTCGTTGTTTCCGACCTTATTTAAATTTGCCTAGATAGGTAGTTTTCATTTGCTTCACCCTCTTGACATGCTAAGAACATTTAATATTGTTGGGTACCTAACCGAGAGTGAACTAAATAACTTGTTGTGGTGTTTCGTCAATATGCAACTCGTTGCATATTGAGCTCCACTTAATTTGTAGGGTTGCTTGTGCACTTTACCATGCCATGCCTCATTAAACCGGACATGCATCATAATTGATTGTGCATCATGCCATGTTCGTGTCGTGGTTGTTTACTATGTTGTGTGTTTCTTTCCGGTGTTTGCTTCTTCGGGTTGGTTCCGGTAACGTTGCGTTTGTGAGGATCCGTTCGACTACGTCCGCTTGTCTTCTTCATGGACTCGTTCTTCTTCCTTGCGGGATTTCAGGCAAGATGATCATACCCTCGAAATCACTACTATCTTTGCTATGCTAGTTTGCTCGCTCTTTGCTATGCCAATGCTACGATGCCTACCACTTGCTTGTCAGCCTCCCAAATTGCCATGTTAAGCCTCTAACCCACCTTGTCCTAGCAAACCGTTGATTGGCTATGTTACCGCTTTGCTCAGCCCCTCTTATAGCATTGTTAGTTGCAGGTGAAGATTGAAGTTTTGTTCCTTGTTGGAACATGGAGATGTTGTTCCTTGTTGGAACATGTTTACTTGTTGGGATATCACATTATATCTTATTTAATTAATGCATCTATATACTTGGTAAAGGGTGGAAGGCTCGGCCTTATGCCTGGTGTTTTGTTCCACTCTTGCCGCCCTAGTTTCCGTCATATCGGTATTATGTTCCCGGATTTTGCGTTCCTCATGCGGTTGGGCTATTATGGGAACCCCTTGACGGTTCGCCTTAAGTAAAGCTTTTCCAGCAATGCCCAACATTGGTTTTATCATTTGCCACCTAGCCTTTTTCCCTTGGGGGTCGCGCGCCCAAGGGTCATCATTATTTTAACCCCCCCCCCCCCCCCCGGCCAGTGCTTCTCTAAGTGTTGGTCCAACTGAGCGATGTCTGAGGCTACCAGGGGCAACTCTGGGCTGGCTTACCCGACGTCTGGCTCATCTGAGTGTGCCCTGAGAAAGAGATATGTGCAGCTCCTATCGGGATTTGTCGGCACATTCGGGCGGTGTTGCTAGTTTAGTTTTACCTTGTCGAAATGTCTTGTTGTACCGGGATATCGAGTCTGATCGGAACGTCTTGGGAGGAGGTCTATTCCTTCGTTGACCGTGAGAGCTTGTGATGGGCTAAGTTGGGACACCCTGCAGGGATTTGAACTTTCGAAAGCCGTGCCCACGGTTATGGGCAGATGGGAATTTGTTAACGTCCGGTTGTAGAAAACCTAAAGTTGACCTTAATTAAAATGAATCAACCGCGTGTGTAACCGTGATGGTCTCTTTCCGGCGGAGTCCGGGAAGTGAACACGGTTGTTGGAGTTATGCTTGACGTAGGTAGACCAGGATCACTTCTTGATATACTTTTATCGACCGTGCTTTGCCTTCTCTTCTCGCTCTCATTTGCGTATGTTAGCCACCATATATGCTAGTCGCTTGCTGCAGCTCCACCTCATACTTTTACCTTACCCATAAGCTTAAATAGTCTTGATCGCGAGGGTGCGAGATTGCTGAGTCCCTGTGGCTCACAGATACTTCCAAAACCAGTTTGCAGGTGCCGATGTGTCCGTGCAAATGACGCAACCAAGCTCAGGAGGAGCTCGATGAAGATCTTGCCCTTGTGTTGTTTCATTCTAGTTGATCAGTAGTGGAGTCCAGTTGGGGTCGATCGGGGACCTTTGTCGCATTTGGGGTTCTTCTTTTATTTTGGCTCCGCAGTCGGGCCCTGATTGTACTTGGTTGATGCAATGTTTTATTCATGTATTTGTGTGAAGTGGCGATTGTAAGCCAACTATGTATCTCTTTTCCCTTATGTATTACATGGGTTGTGTGAAGATTACCTCACTTGCGACATATGCCTTCAATGCGATTATGTCTCTAAGTCGTGCCTCGACACGTGGGAGCTATAGTCGCATCGAGGGTGTTACATTCAGTTAACTGGATCTTTGTTGTTTGTCACTGAATTTTCATGTCCTACTTGACTGATTTTTAGGGTTTTCAAATGTTTAATTATTCTAGGGTAGTTACTTCACTAATTGATAGATGTAGTTGAATTATCCTTGTGCACTGAATGAAACTGGCACTAAATGCCACTACTGAAATTTGCAGGGTGTTGTGCAGTGGGTATATGAGTTAATTTTGGGTTGAGTGATGTAGTGGACAAGTTGACCACAGAAGGAGTGAGTCAGTGTATATGGGTTAAAGTGATTTGACTGATGTGAAGTGTCAGTAGGTGTGCTCAATTTAATGTTCAAACTATGTTGATTAAAGGTAACAAGCGTCCCTAACTAGGAAAGAATTTGCAATATTCAGACTTGCAATGTTCAAACTTTATTCAATCAAACTATACTAACATTTTATCTTTGCATTGACACCTAGAGCACCCCTATAATTCCATAGTAAGTTGACTGAAAAAATTTTGAGACTTAGATTTTATGACATTTTATCTTTGTATTGACACCTACAGCACAACTATAGTTCGTTGCATTGATACCTACAACACAACGATAGTTCTTTGCATTGAAACGTAGATGATCATACATAGTTTGACATTTATAATGGATAATATGAGCACCAATATTCAGATAATATGAGCAATGTCATTCAGATAATGTGAGCACAAATGTGACGCCCCCGATTCGATCGTACACTAATCATACACGCAAACGTGTACGATCAAGATCAGGGACTCACGGGAAGATATCACAACACAACTCTGCAAATAAAATAAGTCATACAAGCATCATATTACAAGCCAGGGGCCTCGAGGGCTCGAATACAAGAGCTCGATCTTAGACGAGTCAGCGGAAGCAACAATATCTGAGTACAGACATAAGTTAAACAAGTTTGCCTTAAGAAGGCTAGCACAAACTGGGATACAGATCGAAAGAGGCGCAGGCCTCCTGCCTGGGATCCTCCTAAACTACTCCTGGTCGTCGTCAGCGGGCAGCACGTAGTAGTAGGCACCTCCGGTGTAGTAGGGGTCGTCGTCGACGGTGGCGTCTGGCTCCTGGGCTCCAACATCTGGTTGCGACAACCAGGTAGAAGGGATAGAGGGAAAAAGAAGGAGAAAGCAACCGTGAGTACTCATCCAAAGTACTCGCAAGCAAGGAGCTACACTACATATGTATGCATTGGTATCAACTGGGATAAGGCTATTATATGTGGACTGAACTGCAGAAAGCCGGAATAAGAGGGGGATAGCTAGTCCTTTCGAAGACTACGCTTCTGGCAGCCTCCGTCTTGCAGCATGTAGAAGAGAGTAGACTGAAGTCCTCCAAGTAGCATCGCATAGCATAATCCTACCCGATGATCCTCTCCTCGTCGCCCTGTTAGAGAGCGATCACCGGGTTATATCTGGCACTTGGAAGGGTGTGTTTTATTAAGTATCCGGTTCTAGTTGTCATAAGGTCAAGATACAACTCCGGGTCGTCCTTTTACCGAGGGACACGGCTATTCGAATAGATAAACTTCCCTGCAGGGGTGCACCACATACCCCAACACGCTCGATCCCATTCGGCCGGACACACTTTCCTGGGTCATGCCTGGCCTCGGAAGATCAACACGTCGCAGCCCTACCTAGGCACAACAGAGAGGTCAGCACGCCGGTCTAAACCCTATGGCGCAGGGGTCTGGGCCCATCGCCCTTTGCACACCTGCACGTTGCGAACGCGGCCGAAAGCAGACCTAGCCTAGTGGCCTTCCAGTCCAATCCGGCGCGCGCCACTCAGTCGCTGACGTCACGAAGGCTTCGGCTGATACCACGACGCCGGGATACCCATAACTACTCCCGCGTAGATGGTTAGTGCGTATAGATCAAATGGCCAGACTCAGATCAAATACCCAGATCTCGTTAAGCGTGTTAAGTATCCGCGAACACCGACCAGGGCCAGGCCCACCTCTCTCCTAGGTGGTCGGAACCTGCCCTGTCGTTCCGCCTCAAAGATCCACTCGCGGGTGCTCCTACGAGCCTACCCGTCTTTAGTCACCACATGTATCATGTACAAAGTATATAGTATATACCCGTGATCACCTCCCGAGTGATCACGGCCCGATAGTATAGCATGGCAGACGGACAAGAATGTAGGGCCACTGATGATAAGCTAGCATCCTATACTAAGCATTAGGTTTGCAGGTAAAGGTAACAACAGTAGTAGCAAGGACAGGCTATGCATCAGTATAGGATTAACGGGAAACAGTAACATGCTACACTACTCTAATGCAAGCAGTATAGAGAAGAGTAGGCGGTATCTGGTGATCAAAGGGGGGGCTTGCCTGGTTGCTCTGGCAAGAGAGAGGGGTCGTCAACTCCGTAGTCGTACTGGGTAGCAGCGGCGTCGGTCTCGGTGTCTATCGAGAGAAGAGGGGGGAGAAACAATAAATATTTAAGCAAGCATATGCATGGTGATGCATGACATGACAAGTAACGGCGTTAGAGGTGCCCTAACGCGGTAATAGGTGATACCGGTGAAGGGGGATGACATCAGAGAAAGTATCCCCGGTGTTTCGCGTTTTCGGGCAGAGGAGCCGGAGGGGGAAAGTTGCGAGTTCGATAGGTTAGAGGGGTGTGGCGGACGAACGGGTTGCGTATCCGAAATCGTCACGTCGTTCTGAGCAACTTTCATGTTGAAATTAATTTAATCCGAGTTACGGATTAAAAGATATGATTTTCTAAAGATTTTATTAATTTCTGGAATTTAATTAATTATTTAAATTAATTCGAAAAACAGATTAATGACATCAGCATGATGTCATGCTGACATCAGCAGTCAACAGAGTTGACTTGGTCAACCTGACCAGTGGGTCCCACTGGTCAGAGACACATTTTAATTAAACATATTTATTAACCTAATCAGGATTAATTAGGGGGTGGGTCCCACTATCATAATCTGTTAGATTAATTAACAATAGTTAACTAGGTTAATTAGTCATTAGCTTAATTAATCTTAATTAGTTATTTTAATCAGAATTAATTAAGTTAATTAATTACTTAATTAAATAATTAATTAATTATTTTTTCATTATTTATTTATCCATTTTATTTTCATTATATATTATATTATTTTTTTCTCTTCTTTTTTTTTAAAACCGTTTTGGTGGCGGGGCCCCACATGTCTGTGGCCCCAAGGGCCTAACGGGCACAGGGCGGTGCGAGCGTGGGCACCGCCCGAACGGGCGTGGGCGCCGGGCGCCCGAGACGGTCCAGGCGCGGCCCGCCGCACGGTGGGAGTGGTAGCGCGCCGGTGAGGTTTGGCCGGGGCGCCACCGGCCGGAGCAGTGTGGGCGAGGGCATCGGCCAAAGGTGGCGGCGGCGAGCGCAGCAGCGCGCGGGAGGCCACGCGGGGCAGTGGGCGAGGCCGACGCGAGGTGCGAGCGCAGGGGAGCAGGGCGCGGGGGCCGGGGTGCCGGAGTTGGCCGCGGTTGTAGCGGCGTCGCCGGCGTAGGGGGGATTCGGTGGCCGCATCGGAGGCGGCAGGGGGGCTGGGGGCCACGGCAGGTGCGGGCGCGACGCGGTGAGCGCGTCTCGGACGCGACCGGAGCGCGTCAACCCGGGGGCGAGATCGGCGGGGACCGCGGCGACGAGCGTGAGCGCGCGAGGGAGAGGGAGGGAGCAAGGCGGGGCTCACAGGGGAGCAGTAGGGCACGGGCAGTGGGCTCGGGGGCGGTCGGGGAAGACGTGCGGCGTGGCGGCGTGCAGTCGAAGACAACGGGGCAGTGGGCGAGGACGGAGGAGCGCGGCGTCCGCGAGGTGGTGACTCCGGCGAGGGGGCTCCTGCGGCGGGGCCCCGGGCGACGGGGTCGCGGCGAGGCGGCATCGGGCGGCGTCGGCGGTCTTGGTGACGTGGTCGGGGGGGGGGGGGGGCGGCGCCTTTTTCCCCGATCCAGATTGGGGGAAGCGAGGGGGCGAGCGGGGTGGGGGCGAGTGGGGGGGAGTGGGGATCGGGTGGGGTTAGGGTTCCGGTCGGGTGGGGGGTTAAGGGAGTGTGGGGGGGGGGGCGGCTGGGCCGTGGGGCGAGCCGGCCCGTTCGGGCAGCTGAGTCCAGCTGGGCCACTTGGCCCAGCGGGGGGGGTCCTGTTTTCTTTTTTTTTCTTCTCTTTTGATTTGCTTTTCCTTTTCTAATTTTCTTTTATTTTCTTTTCTATTTTAATTCATTTTAAGTATTTAGGTCTTTTATAAAGGCATGGATCCCACACCATAAATTCCTAGGCATTTAGTTGCACACCCCGAACATTTTTGTTTTAAAATTTGAAAAGTTTTTATTCTTTGGTTGATTTTGGATTTGAATTTGAATCAGTTTTGGACTAACGGTAGATTATCAATAGTAACCGGGTTGACGTGGCATGATTATCGTTGGATTACTGTAGCTCGATTACCCGGGCGTTACAACAAAGATTCAGATAATATGACCACAAAGATTTAGATACTATGAGCACAAACATTCAGATAATATGACCACAAAAATCCAGATACTATGACCACAAACATTAAGATAGATAGATGGCATAGATAGACAAGTTCAGATAGAAAGCACACATAGTTCTAGTTCTTCAGACGCAAGCCACACCACTAAGTTCAGAAACTAACTGAACCCATATATTTGTTCAGATCTTGTTGCAAAAATTATCTAACACCTAAGTGTTGTATCAGAGTCACTCGTTCTACAGGTTCAGAAGATAGAGTGATCAACGAACTGACCCCATGACGCAGAGCTTCTTCTTCGACCTCCTACTGCTTGTGCATGTCTCCACCTCCATCTGCTGTTGCTTCCGCTGCTTCATCTGTGGTGCCTCCACATGCACTTTTTTGCTCCACTTGCAGCGCCTCCATCTCCATCAAATAAATGGGCAGCACTGGCACCACCCTGTCAAGCTCGTAGCCCACACAGTGTTGGTCGTGGTTCTGGTACATGTACCAGCATGCCTGCTGGAATGGGTTCGGGGAATCACTAGCCTCCCCCATCGCCCAGACCAAGTTTTCGATCAGTGGGCGGTGCAGGTTTGGCAATCGGGCGTACTCCTCATGGTTGGCGGCCGCCCTCACTACGCTCGCATGTTTCTTGGGGATTGCAACGTCGGTGTACCAGATGCTCGCCTCGCTCTCGTAGGAGAGCTTGGTGATGCCGCTGTCGAAGATCTCCTGCAGCACTTGGTCCCATTCGAGGCCAAATGTCGTGGCGCGATGGAGGTTTTATTTTGTTTCTTGTGGGAAGGAGGAAGTTGGATGCAGAGGAGCGACTGAGAGGTTGTGGAGTGGTGGGTATCTGTGCAAGGAGGGTGAATGTGAATGAATGCACTGTGTGTGTGTGGATACTAGGGTTTTCTGGAGAAACCGAATGAGCACAGTCAATCGATCAACCTACCACTTCATTTTTTAGAAGAATCGAACGAGCAGAGCCCGGCCCAGAAGCCCAGTAAATAGAAACAATCGAATGCGCCCAACCCAGCCCAGTAAACAGAAACGTAGGAATGCGCCGGCCCGACCCAACAGCCAGCTTCATCCCGAGTGCAAAAAGGAAGGCCGTTAGCGTGCGCCATCACCGCTGTCGGCTCGCGAGTGATCGGCCACGTCAAAACGAGCTCAGAAAACGGTTCAATGTTTTTTTTACCACTGTCAATTTTTCGGGATAGTGCAAAATGTCACATTTTGTAAAGTAATGATTTTCCACGAGTTGTGATAAGAAAGTGGTGGTTTTGTTCATTTTACTCGAGATCAACACTCCCACCATGGTGAAAGGAGATGCAACGAAGCTGACCGAGACGCAACAAGGCCGATCCAGCTGTTGGCATCAAACACCTGCTCTCACAAACTCACCCATAAGGTTCCCTAGTTAGGTATGCCACAAAATATATCACCATTATCTTGAGGGAAACAATTATGACAAGATATGACACTCATAATATCAATGCAACCCAGTAAAATGCGTGGAAAATGACAAATCAAAAATAATAAAGTGACGTAGAGCAATATGAAATTGTATGAAATACAGGTAATGGCATTGAATATGACAATATGAAGCTACTACAATGAAGCCCTAGATTAAAACTTATAAATTTAGAGTTGGGTATGCAAACTTAAGGTATTAGTGAATCAAATAAATTACCCTTGGGAATAACAGTTACCTTGAACATATTTTTAATTGATTAGTACATGCTAAACTCCAAATTTGAATATAAAGATCATCTCAGTTGGAGTTGCGATGATTTAGTCATGACCTTTCCATGTTTTGGGTGCTAGTGTCCATGGATCTCATTTTTTACCTTTCCATGTTTTAATCATTTTGTGCCATTTCCTGATTAAATCAGAATTTCAACTATTTTATTACATCCGAATTTTAACTATTTACACAGAGAGGGAGACAGGCACACTGCAATGACATTTGTGCCCGAAGAATTAACTTTTTTTGGTGCATACAAGAAATTAATACTTGTGTATTTGAGCTATATATACTTGAAGTTGGCATGGAATATCAAAATTCAAAATAGACTTTGCCTATTCCCTGTTTTCAAAAGCACTTTTAATCACGTGAGAAAATAAAACTTTTTCATTTTTTGGGTTCTTATACAGCCTGGGCCCGCACGTCAAGTACTTAACATTTTTATTTCTACTAGCAAAAGTGCCCGTGCGTTGCAACGGGAGAAGAAAATGACATTTTCAAATTTAGCGAGAACTGTATGTATTGCAAAACACAAAAGATCAACTAACAATTGATCAAAGAATAAATGGGGTTTCTATTGATCAATATTCAAGTTTCTGAAGGAGGTTATATATATGTTGAGAGGAAGATCTGTGAGGATGTGACGTCTTCCATGTTGCATCTCAGAAACTTCGGTTGGTTCTTGAGAAATGTTTGTTTTCCTATTTAGGAAAGGTTAATTAATTATTTCCCGCGGGAAAGGTTAATTATTGGCTTCTTCTTTGCTGCCATTTCATTGTGTGTTGGAGCTTTTCTTTAGTACATGACTAAAAAGAGAAACCAAGATATGTGCTTGAATTGTTAATTTAAGTCATTTCTACCGGTGCGATCATATGCAGTTTTGAGTTACTGCCAACTACATATATGTGCGTTCCAGTTTCCTTGTGCATTGCTGGTGAACAACTTAATGTTATGTTTCTTTTTCTTTTGAGACTTCATACTGTAGCTGCAGTATCAGGTATCTAAAATAGTTGTATATAGGCCACAGCCCACAGGTACAAGAATCCCGCTGTTTCATTATAACTGTAGCATCTACTCCAAATACTGAATGATGGTATTACCTTGTCAAATACTGAATGTAGCTAGTCTTGGTTTTTTCAGTAGTTAATTGTCCAGACTAAAATAAGGATTTTGACATTGATTATAGTTTTGCGGCAACTTAATGATAGGCTGCAATTATGGATCCAAAATTTATATTGATGCTAGAGCACAATTGTTGTGCACAGGGTACAGGAAAACAATTGGCATATACACGATAGAGAAGAAATTAGAAGTAAATAGTACACGGCTGCAGTCAGCATATAGAGGTCATGGACTTCGAAGAAATCTGCAACAAATCAAAGGAAGCGAAGAGGAATGTGAGAGCTCACCCACTTGCCTGACACAAGAAATAGAAAAAAAATTAGTCTGTAGATTCAGTATAGCAATTACAGTGAAGCTTAACTTTCCAGCTCTATAAGACCAGCGGCGCATATACTCTCGGTTTTAATCATATAAGCCAATAAAATTGATTTTTTTTTCTGATTATACCATGGGAAAAGTTTTGGAAATATGCCCTAGAGGCAATAATAAATTGGTTATTATTATATTTCCTTGTTCATGATAATCGTTTATTATCCATGCTAGAATTGTATTGATAGGAAACTCAGATACATGTGTGGATACATAGACAACACCATGTCCCTAGTAAGCCTCTAGTTGACTAGCTCGTTGATCAATAGATGGTTACGGTTTCCTGACCATGGACATTGGATGTCGTTGATAATGGGATCACATCATTAGGAGAATGATGTGATGGACAAGACCCAATCCTAAGCCTAGCACAAAGATCGTGTAGTTCGTATGCTAAAGCTTTTCTAATGTCAAATATCATTTCCTTAGACCATAAGATTGTGCAACTCCCGGATACCGTAGGAGTGCTTTGGGTGTGCCAAACGTCACAACGTAACTGGGTGGCTATAAAGGTACACTACAGGTATCTCCGAAAGTGTCTGTTGGGTTGGCACGAATCGAGACTGGGATTTGTACTCCGTGTAAACGGAGAGGTATCTCTGGGCCCACTTGGTAGGACATCATCATAATGTGCACAATGACCAAGGAGTTGATCACGGGATGATGTGTTACGGAACGAGTAAAGAGACTTGCCGGTAACGAGATAGAACAAGGTATCGGGATACCGACGATCGAATCTCGGACAAGTATCATACCGATGGACAAAGGGAATTGCATACGGGATTGATTGAATCCTTGACATCGTGGTTCATCCGATGAGATCATCGTGGAACATGTGGGAGCCAACATGGGTATCCAGATCCCGCTGTTGGTTATTGACCGGAGAGTTATCTCGGTCATGTCTGCATGGTTCCCGAACCCGTAGGGTCTACACACTTAAGGTTCGATGACGCTAGGATTATAGGGAATAGATATACGTGGTTACCGAATGTTGTTCGGAGTCCCGTATGAGATCCCAGACGTCACGAGGAGTTCCGGAATGGTCCGGAGGTAAAGATTTATATATGGGAAGTCCTGTTTTGGTCGCCGGAAAAGTTTCGGGTTTTATCGGTAATGTACCGGGACCACCGGGAGGGTCCCGGTGGTCCACCAAGTGGGGCCACCAGCCCCGGAGGGCTGCATGGGCCAAGTGTGGGAGGGGACCAGCCCCAGGTGGGCTGGTGCGCCCCCTACCAAGGCCCAAGGCGCAAGGGAGAGTGGAAGGGGGCAAACCCTAGGCTCAGATGGGCCTAAGGCCCACCTAGTGGTGCGCTCCCCTCTCCCCCCCCCCCCTTGGCCGCCCCCCTAGATGGGATCTAGGGCTGGCCGCCACCCCTAGGGGTGGAAACCTAGGTGGGGGCGCAGCCCCTCCCCTCCCCTATATATACTTGAGGTTTTGGGCTGCCATACACACGATTCAATCTCCCTGTTGGCGCAGCCCTACCCCTCTCCCTCCTCGTCTCTCGTAGTGCTTGGCGAAGCCCTGCTGGAGTCCCGCGCTCCTCCACCACCACCACGCCGTTGTGCTGCTGCTGGATGGAGTCTTCCCCAACCTCTCCTTCTCCCCTTGCTGGATCAAGGCGTAGGAGACGTCACCGGGCTGTACGTGTGTTGAACACGGAGGTGCCGTCCGTTCGACACTAGGATCATCGGTGATTTGGATTACGACAAGTACGACTCCATCAACCCCATTCACTTGAACGCTTCCGCTTAGCGATCTACAAGGGTATGTAGATGCACTCTCCTTCCCCTCGTTGCTGGATTACTCCATAGATTGATCTTGGTGATGCGTAGAAAATTTTGAATTTCTGCCACGTTCCCCAACAGTGGCATCATGAGCTAGGTCTATGCGTAGTTACTATGCACGAGTAAAACACAAAGTAGTTGTGGGCGTTGATATTGTCAATTATCTTGCCGTTACTAATCTTATCTTGATTCGGCGGCATCGTGGGATGAAGCGGCTCGGACCGACCTTACACGTACTCTTACGTGAGACTGGTTCCACTGACTGACATGCACTAGTTGCATAAGGTGGCTAGCGGGTGTTTGTCTCTCCCACTTTAGTCGGATCGGATTCGATGAAAAGGGTCCTTATGAAGGGTAAATAGAAATTGGCATATCACGTTGTGGTTTTCACGTAGGTAAGAAACGTTCTTGCTAGAAACCTATAGCAGCCACGTAAAAAAACTTGCAACAACAATTAGAGAACGTCTAACTTGTTTTTGCAGCATATGCCTTGTGATGTGATATGGCCAAAAGGATGTGATGAATGATATATGTGATGTATGAGATTGATCATGTTCTTGTAATAGGAATCACGACTTGCATGTCGATGAGTATGACAACCCGCATGAGCCATAGGAGTTGTCTTAATTTATTTATGACCTGCGTGTCAACATAAACGTCATGTAATTACTTTACTTTATTGCTAAAGCATTAGCCATAGTAGTAGAAGTAATAGATGACGTGACAACTTCAAGAAGACACGATGATGGAGATCATGGTGTCATGCCGGTGACAACGATGATCATGGAGCCCCGAAGATGGAGATCAAAAGGAGCAAAATGATATTGGCCATATCATGTCACTATTTGATTGCATGTGATGTTTATCATGTTTTACATCTTATTTGCTTAGAACGACGGTAGCTTAATAAGATGATCCATCACTAAAATTTCAAGAAAAGTGTTCCCCCTAACTGTGCACCGTTGCGAAGGTTCATTGTTTCGAAGCACCACGTGATGATCGGGTGTGATAGATTCTAACATTCGAATACAACAGGTGTTGACGAGCCTAGCATGTATAGACATGGCCTCGGGACACATGAGAAACACTTAGGTTGACTTGACGAGCCTAGCATGTACAGACATGGCCTCGGAACACAGAAGACCGAAAGGTCGAGCATGAGTCGTATAGAGGATACGATCAACATGAAGATGTTCACCGATGTTGACTAGTCCGTCTCACGTGACGATCGGACACGGCCTAGTTACTCGGATCATGTTTCACTTAGATGACGGGAGGGATGTCGATCTGAGTGGGAGTTCATTAAATAATTTGATTAGATGAACTCAATTATCATGAACATAATCTAAATTGTCTTTGCAAATATGTTGTAGATACATAGCTCACGTTGTAGCTCCCTGTTTCAAATACGTTCCTAGAGAAAGATTAAGTTGAAAGATATTGTAAGCATTGATGCGGACTAGGTCCGTAGTCCGAGGAGTGTCCTCACTGCTACACAAAAGGCTTACGTCTTTGATGCACCGCTCGATGTGCAAACCCCTACAACATCGTCTGTGGATGTTGTGAACACCTGACAGACACGTCCTGATGACTACTTGATAGTTTAGTGCACCATACTTTACGGCTTAGAATCAGGATTCCAATGACGTTTTGAACGCCATAGAACATATGAGATGTTCCAAGAGCTGAAATTGGGATTTCAGGCTGATGCCCGTGTTGAGAGGTATGAGACCTCTGACAAGTTCTTTTGCCAACAAGATGGAGGAGAATGGCTCAGCTAGTGAGCATGTGCCCAGAATGTCTGGGTGCTACAATCACTTAAATCAAGTGGGAGTTAAACTTCCAGATAAGATAGTGATTGATAGAGTTCTCTAGCCACTATCATTAAGCTACTAGATCTTCGTGATGAACTATGACATGCAAGGGATGGAGTTCATCCCGGAGCTGTTCGCGGTGCTTAAGACCGCAAAAGGTAGAAATCAAGAAGGAGCATCAAGTATTGATGGTTTAACAAGACCACTGGTTTCAAGAAGGGCAAGGGCTAGAAGGGAAACTTCATGGATGGCAAACCAGTTGCCGCTCCAGTAAAGGAACCCAAGGTTGAACCCAAACCCGAGACTAAGTGCTTCTATTGTAAGGGGAACGGTCACTGGTAGAGGAATTACCCCAAATGCATGGTAGATAAGAAGGCTGGCAACTTCAACAAAGTATATACGTGTTATTAATGTGTACCTCACTAGTACTAGTAGCACCTGGGTATTGGATACCGGTTCAGTTGCTATTATTGGTGACTTGAAGCAAAAGCTACGGACTAAACGGAGACTGGCTGAGGGCGAGGTGACGATGTGTGTTGGAAGTGTTTCCAAAATTGATGAGATCACCATCGCATGCTCCATCTGCCTTCGGGATTAGTATTGAACCTAGATAAATGTTATCAGGTGTCTACGTTGAGCATGAATATGATTAGATCATGTTCATTGCAATAAGATCATTCATTTAAGTTAGAGAACAATGGTTATTCTGTTTACATGAATGATACCTTTCATGGTCATGCACCCTATGTGAATGGTTCATTGAATCTCGGTCGTGGTAATACACATGTTCACGCCAAAAGATGTAGAGTTAATAATGATAGTACCACTTTCTTGTGGCACTGTCGCTTAGGTCATATTGGCGTAAGATGCATGAAGAAACTCCATATCGATGGATGTTTGGAGTCACTTGATTTTGAATCGCTTGACACATGCGAGCCATGCCTCATGGGCAGGATGACTAAGACCCCGCTTTCAGGTACAATGAAACGGGCAAGTGACTTGTTGGAAATCATGCATGCTGATCCGTGTGATCCAACGAGAATTGAAGCGTGTGAAGGAAATATGCCCTAGAGGCAATAATAAAGTTATTATTTATTTCCTTATATCATGATAAATGTTTATTATTCATGCTAGAATTGTATTAACCGGAAACATAATACATGTGTGAATACATAGACAAACAGAGTGTCACTAGTATGCCTCTACTTGACTAGCTCGTTAATCAAAGATGGTTATGTTTCCTAACCATGGACAAAAGAGTTGTTATTTGATTAACGAGGTCACATCATTAGTTGAATGATCTGATTGACATGACCCATTAGCTTAGCACACGATCGTTTAGTATGTTGCTATTGCTTTCTTCATGACTTATACATGTTCCTATGACTATGAGATTATGCAACTCCCGTTTACCGGAGGAACACTTTGGGTACTACCAAACGTCACAACGTAACTGGGTGATTATAAAGGAGTACTACAGGTGTCTCCAATGGTGGATGTTGGGTTGGCGTATTTCGAGATTAGGATTTGTCACTCCGATTGTCGGAGAGGTATCTCTGGGCCCTCTCGGTAATGCACATCACTTAAGCCTTGCAAGCATTGCAACTAATGAGTTAGTTGCGGGATGATGTATTACGGAACGAGTAAAGAGACTTGCCAGTAACGAGATTGAACTAGGTATTGGATACCGACGATCGAATCTCGGGCAAGTAACATACCGATGACAAAGGGAACAACGTATGTTGTTATGCGGTCTGACCGATAAAGATCTTCGTAGAATATGTAGGAGCCAATATGGGCATCCAGGTCCCGCTATTGGTTATTGACAGGAGACGTGTCTCGGTCATGTCTACATTGTTCTCGAACCGTAGGGTCCGCACGCTTAAGGTTTCGATGACAGTTATATGATGAGTTTATGAGTTTTGATGTACCGAAGGAGTTCGGAGTTCCGGATGAGATCGGGGACATGACGAGGAGTCTCGAAATGGTCGAGACGTAAAGATTGATATATTGGAAGCCTATGTTTGGACATCGGAAGTGTTCCGGGTGAAATCGGGATTTTACCGGATTACCGGGAGGGTTACCGGAACCCCCCGGGAGCCAAATGGGCCAACATGGGCCTTAGTGGAAAGGTGAGAGGGCAGCCCACATAGGGCTGCGCCTCCCCCCTCTCCCTAGTCCTATTAGGACTAGGAGAGGGGCCGGCCACCTCTCTCTTTCACTTCCCACTTGAGGAAACCTAGTTGGACTAGGATTGGAGGGGGGAGTCCTACTCCCGGTAGGAGTAGGACTCCTCATGCGCCTCCCACCTTGGCCGGCCAGCCCCTCCCCTTGAAACCTTTATATACGGGGGCAGGGGCACCTCTAGACACACAAGTTGATCCTTGAGATCGTTCCTTAGCCGTGTGCGGTGCCCCCTGCCACCAAATTCCACCTCGGTTATATCGTTGTAGAGCTTAGGCGAAGCCCTGCGTCGGTAGTACATCAAGATCGTCACCACGCCGCCGTGCTGACGGAACTCTTCCTCGACGCTTTGCTGGATCGGAGCCCGAGGATCGTCATCGAGCTGAACGTGTGCTAAGAACTCGGAGGTACCGGAGTAACGGTGCTTGGATCGGTCGGATCGGGAAGAAGACGTACGACTACTTCCTCTATGTTATGTGATCGCTTCCGCAGTCGGTCTGCGTTGGTACGTAGACAACACTCTCCCCCTCGTTGCTGTGCATCACCATGATCTTGCGTGTGCGTAGGAAAATTTTCGAAATTACTACGTTCCCCAACAGTGGCATTCGAGCCTAGGTTTTTATGGTTTGATGTTATTTGCACGAGTAGAACACAAGTGAGTTGTGGGCGATACAAGTCATACTGCCTACCAGCATGTCATAGTTTGGTTCGGCGGTATTGTTGGACGAGACGATCCGGACCAACCTTACGCGTACTCTTACGCGAGACCGGTTCCTTCGACGTGCTTTGCACATAGATGGCTTGCGGAAGACTGTCTCTCCAACTTTAGTTGAACCAAGTGTGGCTACGCCCGGTCCTTGAGAAGGTTAAAACGGAGTCTATTTGATGAACTATCGTTGTGGTTTTGATGCGTAGGTGAGATGAGTTCTTACTTAAGCCCGTAGCAGCCACGTAAAACTTGCAACAACAAAGTAGAGGACGTCTAACTTGTTTTTGCAGGGCATGTTGTGATGTGATATGGTCAAGGCATGATGCTGATTTTATTGTATGAGATGATCATGTTTTGTAACCAAGTTATCGGCAACTGGCAGGAGCCATATGGTTGTCGCTTTATTGTATGCAATGCAATTGCGATGTAATGCTTAACTTTATTACTAAGCGGTAGTGATAGTCGTGGAAGCATAAGATTAGCAAGACGACAACGATGCTACGATGGAGATCAAGGTGTCGCGCCGGTGACGATGGTGATCATGACGGTGCTTCGGAGATGGAGATCACAAGCACAAGATGATGATGGCCATATCATATCACTTATATTGATTGCATGTGATGTTTATCTTTTATGCATCTTATCTTGCTTTGATTGACGGTAGCATTATAAGATGATCTCTCACTAAATTATCAAGAAGTGTTCTCCCTGAGTATGCACCGTTGCCAAAGTTCGTCGTGCCCAGACACCACGTGATGATCGGGTGTGATAAGCTCTACGTCCATCTACAACGGGTGCAAGCCAGTTTTGCACACGCAGAATACTCAGGTTAAACTTGACGAGCCTAGCATATGCAGATATGGCCTCGGAACACGGAGACCGAAAGGTCGAGCGTGAATCATATAGTAGATATGATCAACACAACGATGTTCACCATTGAAAACTACTCCATCTCACCTGATGATCGGTTATGGTTTAGTTGATTTGGATCACGTGATCACTTAGAGGATTAGAGGGATGTCTATCTAAGTGGGAGTTCTTAAATAATATGATTAAATTGAACTTAAATTTATCATGAACTTAGTCCTGGTAGTATTTTGCAAATTATGTTGTAGATCAATAGCTCGCGTTGTTGCTTCCCTGTGTTTATTTTTGATATGTTCCTAGAGAAAATTGTGTTGAAAAATGTCAGTAGCAATGATGCGGATTGGATCCGTGATCTGAGGTTTATCCTCATTGCTGCACAGAAGAATTATGTCCTTGATGCACCGCTAGGTGACAGACCTATTGCAGGAGCAGATGCAGACGTTATGAACATTTGGCTAGCTCAATATGATGACTACTTGATAGTTTAGTGCACCATGCTTAATGGCTTAGAATCGGGACTTCAAAGACGTTTTGAACGTCATGGACCATATGAGATGTTCCAGGAGATGAAGTTAATATTTCAAGCAAATACCCGAGTTGAGTGATATGAAGTCTCCAACAAGTTCTATAGCTAAAAAGATGGAGGAGAATTGCTCAACTAGTGAGCATGTGCTCAGATTGTCTGGGTACTACAATCGCTTGAATCAAGTGGGAGTTAATCTTCCAGATAAGATAGTGATTGATAGAATTCTCTAGTCACCATCACCAAGTTAGTAGAACTTCGTGATGTACTATAATATGCAAGGGATAACAGAAACAACTCCCAAGCTCTTCGTGATGCTGAAATCAACGAAGGTAGAAATCAAGAAAAACATCAAGTGTTGATGTTTGGCAAGACTACTAGTTTCAAGAAAAGGGCAAAGGGAAGAAGGGGAACTTCAAGAAGAACGGCAAGCAAGTTGCTGCTCAAGTGAAGAAGCCCAAGTCTGGACCTAAGCCTGAGAATAAGTGCTTCTACTGCAAAGGAACTACCCCAAGTGATTGGCGGATAAGAAGGATGGCAAAGTGAAAATAAGTATATTTGATATACATGTTATTTATGTGTACTTTACTAGTGTTTATAGCAACCCCTTAGTATTTGATACTAGTTCAGTTGCTAAGATTAGTAACTCGAAACGGGAGTTGCAGAATAAACAGAGACTAGTTAAGGGTGAAGTGACGATGTGTGTTGGAAGTAGTTCCAAGATTGATATGATCATCATCGCACACTCCCCTATAATTTCGGGATTAGTGTTGAACCTAAATAAGTGTTATTTGGTGTTTGCGTTGAGCATGAATATGATTTGATCATGTTTATTGCAATATGGTTATTCATTAAAGTCAGAAAATAATTGTTGTTCTGTTTACATGAATAAAACCTTCGATGGTCATACACCCAATGAAACAAGTTCGTTGGATCTCGATCGTAGTGATACACATATTGAAACCAAAAGATGCAAAGTTAATAATGATAGTGCAACTTATTTGTGGCACTGCCGTTTAGGTCATATTGGTGTAAAGCGCATGAAGAAACTCCATGTTGATGGGATTTTGGAATCACTTGATTATGAATCACTTGATGCTTGCGAACCATGCCTTTTGGGCAAGATGACTAAAACGCCGTTCTCCAGAACAATGGAGCAAGCAACTGATTTGTTGGAAATCATACATACTGATGTATGTGGTCCGATGAATATTTAAGGCTTGCAGCGGGTATCATTATTTTCTGATCTTCACAGATGATTTAAGCAGATATGAGTATATCTACTTAATGAAATAGAAGTCTGATACATTTGAAAAGTTCATATAATTTCAGAGTGAAGTGGAAAATCATCGTAACAAGAAAATAAAAAGTTTCTACGATCTGATCGTGGAAAAGAGTATTTGAGTTACGAGTTTGGTCTTCAGTTAAAACCATGTGAAATAGTTTCACTACTCACGCCACCTGGAACACCACAGCATAATGGTGTGTCCGAACGTCATAACCGTACTTTATTGGATATAGTACAATCTATGATGTATCTTACCGATCTACCACTATCGTTTTGGGGTTATGCATTAGAGACAGCTGCATTCACGTTAAATAGGGCACCATCTAAATCCGTTGAGACGACACCATGTGAACTATGGTTTGGCAAGAAACCTAAGCTGTCGTTTCTTAAAAGTTTGGGGTTGCGATGCTTATATGAAAAAGTTTCATCCTGATAAGCTCAAACTCAAATCGGAGAAGTGCGTCTTCATAGGATATCCAAAGGAAACTATTGGATACACCTTCTATCACAAATCCGAAGGCAAGACTTTTGTTGCTAAAATTCGGAAACTTTCTGGAGAAGGAGTTTCTCTCGAAAGAAGTGAGTGGGAGGAAAGTAGAACTTGACGAGGTAACTGTACCTGCTCCATTATTGGAAAGTAGTACATCACAGAAAACTGTTTCTGTGACACCTACACCAGTTAGTGAGGAAGCTAATGATGATGATCATGAAACTTCAGAATAAGATACTACTGAACCTCGTAGATCAACCAGAGTAAGATCCGCGCCAGAGTGGTACGGTAATCCTGTTCTGGAAGTCATGCTACTAGATCATGATGATCCTACGAACTATGAAGAAGCGATGGTGAGCCCAGATTCCGCAAAGTGGCTTGAAGCCATGAAATCTGAGATATGATCCATGTATGAGAACAAAATATGGACTTTGGTTGACTTGCCCGATGATCAGCAAGCCATAGAAAATAAATGGATCTTCAAGAGGAAGACAGACGCTGATAGTAGTGTTACTATCTACAAAGCTAGAATTGTCGCAAAAGGTTTTCGACAAGTTCAAGGTGTTGACTACGATGAGATTTTCTCACTCGTATCTATGCTTAAGTCTGTCCGAATCATGTTAGCAATTGCCGCATTTTATGAAATCTGGCAAATGGATAAACAAAACTGCATTCCTTAATGGATTTGCTAAAGAAGAGTTGTATACGATGCAACTAGAAGGTTTTGTCGATCCTAAAGGTGCTAACAAAATGTGCAAGCTCCAGCGATCCATCTGTGGACTGGTGCAAACATCTCGGAGTTGGAATATACGCTTTGATGAGTTGATCAAAGCATATAGTTTTATACAGACTTGCGGTGAAGCCTGTATTTACGAGAAAGTGAGTGGGAGCACTACAGCATTTCTGATAAGTATATGTGAATGACATATTGTTGATCGGAAATAATGTAGAATTATTCTGTAAAGCATAAAAGGAGTGTTTGAAAGGAGTTTTTCAAAGAAAGACTTCGGTAAAGCTGCTTACATATTGAGCTTCAAGATCTATAGAGATAGATCAAGATGCTTGATAAGTTTTTCAATGAGTACATACCTTGACAAGATTTTGAAGTGGTTCAAAATGGAGCAGTCAAAGAAAGAGTTCTTGCCTGTATTACAAGGTGTGAAGTTGAGTAAGACTCAAAGCCCGACCACGGCAGAAGATAGAAAGAGAATGAAAGTCATTCCCTATGCCTTGACCATAGGTTCTATAAAGTATGTCATGCTGTATACCAGATCTATTGTATACCCTGCATTGATTTGGCAAGGGAGTACAATAGTGATCTAGGAGTAGATCACTGGACAGCGGTCAGAATTATCCTTAGTGAAATAAGGATATGTTTCTCGATTATGGACGTGACAAAAAGGTTCGTCGTAAAGGGTTACGTCGATGCAAGTTTTTGACACTGATCCAGATGAATCTAAAGTCTCAATCTGGATACATATTGAAAGTGGGAGCAATTAGCTAGAGTAGCACCGTGTAGAGCATTGTAGACATAGAACTTGCAAAATACTTACGGATCTGAATGTGACAGACCCGTTGACTAAAATTATCTCACAAGCAAAACATGATCACACCTTAGTACTCTTTGGGTGTTAATCACATAGAGATGTGAACTAGATTACTGACTCTAGTAAACCCTTTGAGTGTTGGTCACATGACGATGTGAACTATGGGTGTTAATCACATGATGAAGTGAACTATTGCTGCTAAATCACATGGCGATGTGAACTAGATTATTGACTCTAGTGCAAGTGGGAGACTGAAGGAAATATGCCCTAGAGGCAATAATAAAGTTATTATTTATTTCCTTATATCATGATAAATGTTTATTATTCATGCTAGAATTGTATTAACCGGAAACATAATACATGTGTGAATACATAGACAAACAGAGTGTCACTAGTATGCCTCTACTTGACTAGCTCGTTAATCAAAGATGGTTATGTTTCCTAACCATGGACAAAAGAGTTGTTATTTGATTAACGAGGTCACATCATTAGTTGAATGATCTGATTGACATGACCCATTAGCTTAGCACACGATCGTTTAGTATGTTGCTATTGCTTTCTTCATGACTTATACATGTTCCTATGACTATGAGATTATGCAACTCCCGTTTACCGGAGGAACACTTTGGGTACTACCAAACGTCACAACGTAACTGGGTGATTATAAAGGAGTACTACAGGTGTCTCCAATGGTGGATGTTGGGTTGGCGTATTTCGAGATTAGGATTTGTCACTCCGATTGTCGGAGAGGTATCTCTGGGCCCTCTCGGTAATGCACATCACTTAAGCCTTGCAAGCATTGCAACTAATGAGTTAGTTGCGGGATGATGTATTACGGAACGAGTAAAGAGACTTGCCAGTAACGAGATTGAACTAGGTATTGGATACCGACGATCGAATCTCGGGCAAGTAACATACCGATGACAAAGGGAACAACGTATGTTGTTATGCGGTCTGACCGATAAAGATCTTCGTAGAATATGTAGGAGCCAATATGGGCATCCAGGTCCCGCTATTGGTTATTGACAGGAGACGTGTCTCGGTCATGTCTACATTGTTCTCGAACCGTAGGGTCCGCACGCTTAAGGTTTCGATGACAGTTATATTATGAGTTTATGAGTTTTGATGTACCGAAGGAGTTCGGAGTTCCGGATGAGATCGGGGACATGACGAGGAGTCTCGAAATGGTCGAGACGTAAAGATTGATATATTGGAAGCCTATGTTTGGACATCCGAAGTGTTCCGGGTGAAATCGGGATTTTACCGGATTACCGGGAGGGTTACCGGAACCCCCCGGGAGCCAAATGGGCCAACATGGGCCTTAGTGGAAAGGTGAGAGGGCAGCCCACATAGGGCTGCGCCTCCCCCCCTCTCCCTAGTCCTATTAGGACTAGGAGAGGGGCCGGCCACCTCTCTCTTTCACTTCCCACTTGAGGAAACCTAGTTGGACTAGGATTGGAGGGGGGAGTCCTACTCCCGGTAGGAGTAGGACTCCTCCTGCGCCTCCCACCTTGGCCGGCCAGCCCCTCCCCTTGAAACCTTTATATACGGGGGCAGGGGGCACCTCTAGACACACAAGTTGATCCTTGAGATCGTTCCTTAGCCGTGTGCGGTGCCCCCTGCCACCAAATTCCACCTCGGTTATATCGTTGTAGAGCTTAGGCGAAGCCCTGCGTCGGTAGTACATCAAGATCGTCACCACGCCGTCGTGCTGACGGAACTCTTCCTCGACGCTTTGCTGGATCGGAGCCCGAGGATCGTCATCGAGCTGAACGTGTGCTAAGAACTCGGAGGTACCGGAGTAACGGTGCTTGGATCGGTCGGATCGGGAAGAAGACGTACGACTACTTCCTCTATGTTATGTGATCGCTTCCGCAGTCGGTCTGCGTTGGTACGTAGACAACACTCTCCCCCTCGTTGCTGTGCATCACCATGATCTTGCGTGTGCGTAGGAAAATTTTCGAAATTACTACGTTCCCCAACAGCGTGCGGTGGATATCGCTATTTTCTCATCTTCACTGACGATTTGAGTAGATATAGGTATATTTACTTAATGAAGCACAAGTCCGAAATGTTTGAATAGTTCAAGCGATTTCAGAGTGAAGTTAAGAATCATCATAACAATAAGATCATGTTCCTACGATCTGATTAAAAGGGGATTTTCTAAGTTATGAGTTTGGCAAACACTTAAGACATTGTGGAATTGTTTCACAGTTGAAGCCACCTGGAACACCACAAGGTAATGGTGTGTCCGGACGTCGTAATCGAACCCTATGAGATATGGTGCGATCTATGATGTCTCGTACCAATCTACCGTTTTCATTTTGAGGTTATGCGTTAGAGACAGCTGCATTCACTTTAGATAGGACACCATCTAAGTCCGTTGAGACGACGACGTATGAACATTGGTTTGGCAAGAAACCAAAGTTGTCGTTCTTAATGTTTGGGGCTGCGATGCTTAAGGCTTCAGCCAGAGAAGCTCAAACCCAAAGCAGACAAACACATCTTCATAGGATATCCAAAGGTGACAGTAGGGTATACCTTCTATCTCAGATCCGAGGGCAAATTGTTTGTCACTCAGAACGGGTCCTTTCTCGAGAAGGAGTTTCTCTCGAAAGAATTAAGTGGGAGGAAGATAGAACTTGATGAGGTTGTCGAACCTTTATTTCAACCAGAGAATGATGCAACACAGAAAGATGTTTTTTGTGGCATCTACGTCTGTTGAATAGGAAGTTAATGATAGTGATCATGAAGCTTCGGATCAAGTTGCTATCGAACCTCGTAGGTCGACAAGGAAATGTACTACTCCTGAGTGATACGGTAATCCTGTCTTAGATATCATGTTGTTAGACAACAATGAACCTGCGAACTATGGAGAAGCGATGGTGGGCCCATATTCCGACAAATGGTTAGAAACCATGAAATCTGAGATAGGATCCATATATTAGAACAAAGTATGGACTTTGGTGGACTTGCCCGATGATCAGCCAGCCATTGAGATAAATGGATCTTTAAGAAGAAGACAGACGTGGGCGGTAATGCTACCGTCTATGAAGCTCGACTTGTGGGAAAGAGTCTTTTCACAAGTTCAAGGAGTTGACTACGATGAGAATTTCTCACCCGTAGCGATGCTTAAGTCCGTCGGAATCATGTTAGCACTAGCTGTATTTTTCGATTATGAAATCTTACAGATGGATGTCAAAACAAGTTTTCTTACCAAGTTTTTGTAAGAAAAGTTGTATGTGATACAATAAAAGGTTTTGTCGATCCTAAGGATGCTAAAAGGTATGCTGGCTCCAGCAATCCTTCTATGGACTAGAGCAAGCATCTCGGAATCAGAATATATGTTTTGATGGAGTGATCAAAGCTTTTAGGTTTATACAATGTTTGCTAGAAACTTGTATTTACAAGAAAGTGAGTGGGAGCACTACAACATTTCTGATAAGTATACGTGGATGACATATTGTAGATCCGAAATAATGTAGAATTTCTGGAAAGCATAAACGGTTGTTTGAAGAGTGTTTTTCAAAGGAAGACCTGGATAAAGCTGCTTACATATTGGGCATCAAGATCTATAGAGATAGATCAAGACGCCTGATGGTGCTTTCAAAGAACGCACACCTAGACATGTTTTTGAAGGAGTTCAAAATAGATCAGTCAAAGAAGGGGTTCTTACCTGAGTTGTAAGGTGTGAAGTTGAGTAAGACTCGAAGATTGACCACGGCAGAAGAAAGAGGAAGGACAAAGGTCGTCCCCTATGCTCTTGTCATAGGCTCTATACGGTATGCCATGCTGAGTACCGCACCAGATGTGTGCCTTGCCACATGTCTGGCAAGAGGGTACAAAGGTGATCTAGGAGTAGATCACCAGATAGTGGTCAAAATTATCCTTAGAGGAATAAGGAAATGTTTCTCGGTTATGGAGGTGATAAAGAGTTCGACATAAAGAGTTACGTCGATGCAAGCTTAACACCTATCCGGATAGCTCTGAGTAGAGATACCGGATACATATAATGGAGCAATAATTTGGAATAGCTCCAAGTGGAACGTGGTAGCAGCATCTACGATATAAAGTTTTGCGAAATACATAGGGATCTGAATATGGCAAGACCCGATGACTACAACCTCTCTCACAAGCATAACATGATCAAACCTAGAACTCTTTGAGTGTTTATCACATAGTGATGTGAACTGGATCACTGAGTCTAGTAGACTCTTGGATGTTGGTCACATGGCGATGTGAACTGTGAGTGTTAATCACATGGCGATGTGAACTAGATTATTGACTCTAGTGCAAGTGGGAGACTGTTGGAAATATGCCCTAGAGGCAATAATAAATTGGTTATTATTATATTTCCTTGTTCATGATAATCGTTTATTATCCATACTAGAATTGTATTGATAGGAAACTTAGATACATGTGTGGATACATAGACAACATCATGTCCCTAGTAAGCCTCTAGTTGACTAGCTCGTTGATCAATAGATGATTACGATTTCCTGACCATGGACATTGGATGTTGTTGATAACGGGATCACATCATTAGGAGAATGATGTGATGGACAAGACCCAATCCTAAGCCTAGCACAAAGATCGTGTAGTTCGTATGCTAAAGCTTTTCTAATGTCAAGTATCATTTACTTAGACCATGAGATTGTGCAACTCCCGGATACCGTAGGAGTGCTTTGGGTGTGCAAAACGTCACAACGTAACTGGGTGGCTATAAAGTTACACTACAGGTATCTCCGAAAGTGTCTGTTAGGTTGGCACAAATCGAGACTGGGATTTGTCACTCCGTGTAAACGGAGAGGTATCTCTGGGCCCACTCGGTAGGACATCATCATAATGTGCACAATGTGACCAAGGAGTTGATCACGGGATGATGTGTTACGGAACGAGTAAAAAGACTTGCCGGTAACGAGATAGAACAAGGTATCGGGATACCGACGATCGAATCTCGGGTAAGTATCGTACCGATGGACAAAGGGAATTGCATACGGGATTGATTGAATCCTTGACATCGTGGTTCATCCGATGAGATCATCGTGGAACATGTGGGAGCCAACATGGGTATCCAGATCCTGCTGTTGGTTATTGACCGGAGAGTTATCTCGGTCATGTCTGCATGGTTCCCGAACCCGTAGGGTCTACACACTTAAGGTTCGATGACGCTAGGGTTTTAGGGAATAGATATACGTGGTTACCGAATGTTGTTCAGAGTCCCGGATGAGATCCCGGACGTCACGAAGAGTTCCGGAATGGTCCGGAGGTAAAGATTTATATATGGGAAATCCTGTTTTGGTCGCCGGAAAAGTTTCGGGTTTTATCGGTAATGTACCGGGACCACCGGGAGGATCCCGGTGGTCCACCAAGTGGGGCCACCAGCCCCGGAGGGCTGCATGGGCCAAATGTGGGAGGGGACCAGCCCCAGGTGGGCTGGTGCGCCCCCCCCCCACCACCAAGGCCCAAGGCGCAAGGGAGAGTGGAAGGGGGCAAACCCTAGGCTCAGATGGGCCTAAGGCCCACCTAGTGGTGCGCCCCCCTCTCTCCCCCCTTGGCCGGCCCCCTAGATGGGATCTAGGGCTCGCCGCCACCCCTAGGGGTGGAAACCTAGGTGGGGGCGCAGCCCCTCCCCTCCCCCTATATATACTTGAGGTTTTAGGCTGCCATACACACGATTCAATCTCCCTGTTGGCGCAGCCCTACCCCTCTCCCTCCTCGTCTCTCGTAGTGCTTGGCGAAGCCCTGCTGGAGTCTCGCGCCCCTTCACCACCACCACGCCGTCGTGCTGCTGCTGGATGGAGTCTTCCCCAACCTCTCCTTCTCCCCTTGCTGGATCAAGGCGTAGGAGACGTCACCGGGCTGTACGTGTGTTGAACACGGAGGTGCCGTCCGTTCGGCACTAGGATCATCGGTGATTTGGATCACGACGAGTACGACTCCATCAACCCCATTCACTTGAACGCTTCCGCTTAGCGATCTATAAGGGTATGTAGATGCACTCTCCTTCCCCTCGTTGCTAGATTACTCCATAGATTGATCTTGGTGATGCGTAAAAAATTTTAAATTTCTGCTACATTCCCTAACAAAAAGTTCATAAATCTGGAAATCGAGCAAAAAGAAAAGAGTTTACACTGAAGATTATCGAAAAATAAAGCTTGTATAACTCTGTAGATTTAATCAGTGAATAAGTGGTTCTGTTTTCTTTTTGGTTAGGGAGTTGACTATAGAGACTTACATTTTCTGCCTGGAATCTTTCTGACATTATTAGTGAGATCATGGCACACATTATCAGCCATGTATGAACTTTATGACACGAGTAAACCAAAATTTACAACATGCAGCACATGCACCAAAATTTATCAAATTATTGTGCAGAAATATTTAGTCATTTCTCTCTCCAAAAACTGTCAATACAGAACAGTTGAAATCAAGTGTTTTTCCTTGACCAGTCTCCACTGTCTTAGTTTCACAAAAATGCAAGAAGCAAACCAAGGGACGCAGAGAGTGAAAATAAGACTAAAGCAATGAGAGAAAATTTAGTTGCATTGCATGCACAGCGAAGTCTGCCAAGCTTGCCGTGTCAAGGGAAAATGCTAATTTTTCCTTGTTGGTTTAACCAACACCAAAACTTGAGGCTTCAGAATACATTACAGCAATGTAACACTGAGTCGTTGCAACTGGAGAAAACGCGGGATGGGGAACCTCTTGTGCGTTGCAACAGAAGAAAGTGTGGGGATGGGGAGCCGGTGTTGATATTATTTAGTGACCAGTATTTGCAGCCCATCTCACATCAAAATGATATAATCAAATGTAAATAAACTTCTTGGAAAACATTTCACAACATACTCCAATTCTTGCTAGCAATTTAAACGGCTCCATCAAATATTTAGAATTATTGTAGAGTTTTAAAAATAAGTAAATTTGAATTAGCAAGATGAAAGCCAATTCTACACTGTAATTTCTTAAGCCCGAAATATTTAGATGACTCCATCAAATGTATAGCTCAGGACTGAGGTAATATCCTTTTGAGAAATCTCTGCACACACTCGAGCACTGGCTTTGCTTGTAAAAGGAATTCTTGCTAGCATAAAAGAGATATAGTGGTAAGGGAATTTACCGAGTAGACGTTGTAGTTCCATAGCCCAAGATCAATTGCCAATCATGAACCGTAGGCAGGGGATCAATGAAGCAATATTTTACCCATAAATCCAATAGTTGAAACGTTCATGGTCCTGTATGTAACCTCTGTACCTCTCCATAACGCAATATAGCATCACATGAAGCCAGCCAGCAGCAAACAGATCAGCTTTTACCTGCCAAATTCAGATCCCAGATAAATCATCTGCTCCCTCGCCATCCGCCTTTGTGTGTGCTCCACATCAGATTAGCAGCTGATGCATCAAAGTAGTAGCAGCAGCAGCATCAATCAACAAACAACCGAAAAAGTAGCAATATAATATGTGGCTAACAGGAGCAGACCAGCAGCGCACAACATAGAGAGCACCGTCCCTCTCCCCTGCCCTCCTCGCACCAGCAGCGCACCAGACCGTCCTCTTCCTCGCCAATCTTCCCCTGGGAACCAGCACCATGCGCTCCCCGACCAGCGCCTCCGCTGCCCACTCCCGCGAACGTCCACGCCCTATCTTCTCTTCACCGGAGCAACCAGCCGCACAGCTCCCTGCCGTGCCTCCCCTCGTTTCTCTCATTCCTCTTGTGTTCTCTCTCCCTCTCCCGCATCCTCCCTCCTTTAACTTCCAAGAGCACGGGAGCAACCATGGCTGTTGAAAATATAAGCAAATTACTACGAGATTTAATCCGAATAAACAGAATATAAATCATGAGCACAGCAGCAGAGATTAAACTAATCATGCGAACTAGCATAGCAGATGAACATATCACATCTAGGGCACATACTAGAAACATGAATTCTACCACGATCTCGAACAGGAAGGATAGAATCACATACGGTGCAGCGGGTGCAGCACCGCCGGCGTTGATGTTGTCGCCCATGTCGTCGAGGATGAGGTTGCCGAGGTCGGGGAAGAAGTCGTCGTTCGCGAAGTCGTCGCTGCCAGCAGTCGCGCGAGTGCGCTCCCCAAAAACCTGATCGCCCCTCTCCCGTACAGGATCACGAGAGACGGGGTTTCGGAGGCCTGCTGTCCCTTCTTGCGGTGCACGCCGGAAGGAGGGATGGAGAAGACTAGCTTGGCGGCGCAATGATCTGAAACGGTGATGAGAAACCATACGAAGCGGCCGCTAGGGTAGACGTCTGCCTGACTATATATATTGCGGGCCGGGTCGTCACGATCCAAAAGAATCGGAAATGGTTTAGTAATTAACGCGTCCATTAATTATTAATTAATGACTCATTAATTTTCCCATGCAGCAAAAATATAGACAACGTGCATAGCTCTGTCCTCGGCTCGGCTCAATCCCGCAACCCGCGGCGCGTCGTGACGTGACGTGACGTGACGAGGCGTGGCGAGGCGAGCGAGGAGGAGGAGCGCGCGTGTAGGTCTCCTCTTCTCATGCTCATACAAGTGGTAGAAGAGCTCACCTTATAAAGAGGTGCAACTCTCTCTCAACTTCCAATGTGGGACTAAACTTTAGCCTCACTCACTCCACTCACATGTGTGCATGAATGGGCCAAGAGAATTTCAGAATTTTAGTTGGGCTTTGGGCCAAAGGCCCACTAGCAAAATTCCAACAATCCCCCACAAAGTCTCATTGGCACATCTCATCATTTAGTTCCAAAACATTGTTTTATATATCGGTGCTTAGTGGAGACTGTGAAGTTGAACTTCCACTTAGAAATTTATGCTACACTAAATCACAACTTGAATAGTGGACTATGCCTTGAACTACAAGTTTTCTGTGAAACTAGTTTCACACAAATTCTTGACCGATACTGGGCTGCCGCAAGGCTTCCCCGCGGGTGGAGCGTATACGTCATACTCCAGGGCCTTTCATGAATTTATTAGAGAACACCCAATTCTCACAGACTGCGACGTTGACAGTCAAATTCATATAGGTGTGTTCCTCAGAAGATGTTCTGCAGGACAACATCTCTGCTTACCCGAATAAGCCACTTGGAACACATTAAGATAATTATCAACCTGCCATGCAGATCAGGAGAGTATTGCATCTTTACGGAGTGGGATAATTAATATAGGGATACTCTCCTCCCAGCTGACCAACAGCTTGTCTCCCACTTCTACTTCACGGGATCTCCGATCACATAGAGTGGGTTACCACTATGGACAACTCATGCGGTGGGTCTCAAACCCATCTCCATCGATGCATTATCTACCACATTACGTGATAGACCCTTTGTGAAGGGATCTGCCAAGTTTTTCGACGTTTGGATATAATCCAACGTAATAACTCCGGAGTTCCTCAATTTTCTGACAGATTTTAGTCTCCTCTTCACATGCCTTGAGGACTTCATATTGTCCTTAGAACTGTTTATCTTGACGATCACAGTTTGATTATCACAGTTCATCAGGATAGGGGGTATTGGTTTTTCAACCATAGGTAAGTCCATCAAGAGTTCACGAAGCCACTCTGCTTCAACAGTGGCAGTGTCTAATGCTGTGAGTTCTGCTTCCATAGTTGACCTCGTTAAGATGGTTTGCTTGCAAGACTTCCAGGAAACAGCACCACCACCAAGTGTAAAAACATAACCACTTGTGGCCTTAATCTCATCAGCATCAGATATCCAGTTTGAGTCACTATAACCCTCCAGTACCCTTGGATACCCGGTGTAGTGAATCGCATAGCTAGCGGTGCCTTTCAAATAGCGCATAACTCTCTCAAGCGCATGCCAATGATCATCTCCCGGTTTTTACACAAACCGACTCAGCTTGCTCACAGCAAAAGAGATGTCAGGCCTCGTGGCACTCGCCAAATACATAAGCGAGCCAATAATCTGAGAATACCTCAGTTGATCTCTAGCAATCCGTCGATTCTTTCGAAGCAACACACTAGCATCATATGGAGTTGGAGAAGGCGTGCAGTCGCTATACCCAAAACGACTCAAGACCTTTTCCACATAATGAGACTGAAGCAGTGTGATCCCACCATTCTCATCTCTCAACAGCTTGATGTTTAAGATAACATCAGCTACTCCTAGATCCTTCATCTCAAAACAGCGAGATAAGAAATCCTTAACCTCCTTGATTAAATCAAGTTTGGTTCCAAAGATCAATATGTCATCGACATATAGACAAAGAATAACTCCTTCGCCCCCACCATAGCGATAGTACACGCACTTGTCACCATCATTTACTACAAAGCCGGCAGCAGTTAATGTTCTTTCGAACTTCTCATGCCACTCCTTAGGAGCTTGTTTAAGGCCATATAAAGACTTTAATAACTTGCACACCTTTCCTTCCTGACCAGGTATTACAAAACCATCTGGCTGATCCATGTAAATTTCCTCCTTCAACTCTCCATTAAGGAAAGCCGTCTTAACATCCATTTGATGAACGAGAAGACCATGTGAGGCAGCTAGTGATAGTAGCACCCGAATTGTGGTCAGTCTAGCCACGGGTGAGTAAGTATCAAAGAAGTCTTCACCTTCTTTCTGGGTATAACCCTTGGCCACAAGCCGTGCCTTGTACTTTTCAATCGTACCATCAGGTCTAAGCTTCTTCTTGAACACCCACTTACATCCTACAGGTTTGCACCCATATGGACGGTCAGTGATCTCCCAGGTACCGTTAGCTAAGATGGAATCCATTTCGCTACGTACAGCTTCCTTCCAGTAGTCAGCATCAGGAGATGCATAGGCTTCTGAAATAGTCCTGGGTGTGTCATCCACGAGGTACACAATGAAATCATCACCAAAAGACTTTGCAGTCCTCTGTCTCTTACTCCTCACAGGAGTTCCATTGTTACCCTCAACAGGATTCTCAACGTGTTCCATCGCAATGGTGGGTTCAGGAATTACAGTGAATTCCTCACTAGATGGAGTAGGTATCTCCTGATTTGATAAACTCGACATATCCTTCATAGGAAATATGTCCTCAAAGAAAGTTGCATCATTTGATTCCATAATCGTACCAACATGCATGTCGGATACCTCAGATTTTATTATCAAAAATCTATAGCCGATGCTATGAAAAGCATAGCCCAGAAGAACACAATCCACGGTTTTTGGTCCAAGCTTGCGCTTCTTGGGAATTGGTATATTGACTTTCGCCAAACAACCCCAAGTACGTAGGTAAGAGAGTTTCAACCTTTTCCTTTCCCATTCCTCAAATGGAGTCATGGTCTTATGCTTTGTGGGAACTCGGTTTAGGACATGACACGCAGTCATTAGCGCCTCCCCCCACCATTCCTTGGATAGACCCGAAGTGTCTAACATGGTGTTAACCATATCAGTTAGAGTTCGGTTCTTTCTTTCGGCTACCCCATTTGACTGGGGTGAGTAGGAAGGCATCCTCTCATGGATTATACCATGTTCCGCACAAAACAGATCAAATTCATTGGAAAAATACTCTCCACCATGATCGGACCTAAGCCGTTTAATTTTCCGATCAAGTTGGTTCTCTGCTTCAGCTTTATAGTTTTTGAAGAAAGTCAAAGCCTCATCTTTTGATTTCAGAAGATACACATAACAATATCTAGTGGAGTCATCAATCAACGTCATGAAGTATCTCTTTCCACCTTTTGTCAACACGCCATTCATCTCACAGAGGTCAGAATGTATAAGCTCTAGTGGCGCCAAGTCTCTTGCCTCTGCAGTCTTATGGGACTTGCGAGGTTGCTTAGCTTGCACACATACTTGGCACTTGGAACCTTTGACAGTAGAGATTTTCGGAATTAAATTCATATTGGCTAACCGCGTCATGCAACTAAAGTTAATATGACAGAGTCGTGAATGTCAAATATCAGACTCATTATTGTGGCAAACATTATTAATAACTTTAGTGCAAATATCTGACAAAGATAGGCGGAACAAGCCTCCGCACTCATAGCCTTTTCCAACAAATTGTCCACACTTAGAAATTACAACTTTATTGGATTCGAAAACCAACTTAAAACCATCTCGACATAAACGGGAACCGCTAACGAGATTTTTATTAATGGACGGCACATGATGAACGTTCTTCAGGCGCACAGTCTTCCCCGAAGTAAACTTCAGATCGACCGTACCAACACCTCGAACGATGGCATGTGACCCGTTCCCCATCAGCACGGGTGAAGTCCCTGTTGCCTGGTAAGAAGAAAACATGGAGGCGTCAGCACAAACATGTACATTGGCACCGGTGTCAATTAACCAATCAGGGGATTGAAATACTGAAAGGATGGTAGGAAAAATACCGTACCCTGATTCCTTCATATCAATATCACCGATGACAACATTAGCGGACTTGCCGCTCTTCTCATGTTCGCGCTCCTCAAAGCGGTTAGGACACTTTGGAGCCCAGTGATTAGGATCACCGCAGACATGGCAAAGTCCCTTCCCCTTCTTATGAGAATTCTTCTTGAAGTTGGTAGAATGTGATGGCTTGTTCTTTGTATCAAACTTGCCTTTGCCCTGAGTTTTGTTCTTATTGTTTTTGTACTTGTTGGGCTGGGAGTTCTTCTTCTGTACCATGTGAGCACTAGAACCTCCCTCAGCAACTCGAGCACGTGTGTCCTTTGCTCTCGCCTTCTCTTCAACATCAAGAGTACCAATGAGATCCGCAACGGAAAACTCCTGTCTCTTGTGTTTCAGGGAAGTAGCAAAATTGTTCCACGAAGGTGGAAGCTTGGCAATGATGCCTCCGGCAACAAATTTGTCCGGTAACACACACTTGAAGTACTCAAGTTCTTTTGCGAGCGACTGTATCTCATGAGCCTGTTGTACAACAGGGCGCTCATCAGTCATCTTGTAGTCATAGAATTGCTCCATGACGTACAACTCGCTGCCGGCGTCCGAGGCACCAAACTTGGCCTCGAGCGCAGCCCACATGTCCTTGCCGTTGTCAAACGACATATACGAATCCACAATGGAGTCATCAAGAACACTCAGAAGAGCGCCTTTAAAGAGGGTATCGATCTTCTCAAAAGCTTCCAGCTGTGCTGGATTAAGATCGCCCTCAGGCTTGCCCTTGGTGGCATTATAGCAGCCCATGGTCTGAAACCAGTAGACTGCTCTCGTGCGCCACCTCTTATATTGCGCCCCCTTAAAGGCAGGCGGTTTCAGATGCGCAGCAAAACCACTCGGAGTAAATTGCCTATAATCAGGTTTTTGGATTGTTGAAAATATGAGCAAATTACTACGAGATTTAATCCGAATAAACAGAATATAAATCATGACCACAACAGCAGAGATTAAACTAATCATGCGAACTAGCATAGCAGATGAACATATCACATCTAGGGCACATACTAGAAACATGAATTCTACCACGATCTCGAACAGGAAGGATAGAATCACATACGGTGTAGCGGGTGCAGCACCGCCAGCGTTGATGTTGTCGCCCATGTCGTCGAGGATGAGGTTGCCGAGGTCGGGGAAGAAGTCGTCGTTCGCGAAGTCGTCGCTGCCAGCAGTCGCGCGAGTGCGCTCCCCAAAAACCTGATCGCCCCTCTCCCGTACAGGATCACGAGAGGCGGGGTTCCGAAGGCCTGCTGTCCCTTCTTGCGGTGCACGCCGGAAGGAGGGATGGAGAAGACTAGCTTGGCGGCGCAATGATCTGGAACGGTGATGAGAAACCATACGAAGCGGCCGCTAGGGTAGACGTCTGCCTGACTATATATATTGCGGGCCGGGTCGTCACGATCCAAAAGAATCGGAAACGGTTTAGTAATTAACGCGTCCATTAATTATTAATTAATGACTCATTAATTTTCCCATGCAGTAAAAATATAGACAACGTGCATAGCTCTGTCCTCGGCTCGGCTCAATCCCGCAACCCGCGGCGCGTCGTGACGAGGCGTGGCGTGGCGAGACGAGCGAGGAGGAGGAGCGCGCGTGTAGGTCTCCTCTTCTCATGCTCATACAAGTGGTAGAAGAGCTCACCTTATAAAGAGGTGCAACTCTCTCTCAACTTCCAATGTGGGACTAAACTTTAGCCTCACTCACTCCACTCACATGTGTGCATGAATGGGCCAAGAGAATTTCAGAATTTTAGTTGGGCTTTGGGCCAAAGGCCCACTAGCAAAATTCCAACAATGGCGCTACCCCAGAGAACCCCTAGCGCAGCACCGCCTCCCCGCCATGGCCGCCGCCACCCGCAAGCTTGCGCCGCGCCTCGCTGCCGATGAACGGGCGGATCGGCGCGGGAGGCTTGGTGGTGGCCGGATCCGGTGCGCAGCGGAGCAGAGGATGCGGATCAAGGCAGTGGCGGCCCGATCCCGCCGGAGTCGTGGCCGGAGGCGGGTGGCGCGGCTACGGGCGAAGCTCGGGGCGACCATGGCGGCGCTGCAATGAGAGGGAGATAGAGATGGTGAGAGAGAGGGAGTAAGGAGAGGGATGAGGAGAAGGTAGGGCGGCTAGTGACCTAGTCGCGGCGGCGGGCCAGTCGGCGCGGCGAGGCGGCGGAGGAAGGCAGGGTCGGGGCGAGCGCCTGGCGCGGAGCCAAGCTCCCTAGCTCGGGCGCACGCGTTTTGCCCCTAAAAAGGATCGCAGGTTGAATACACAAAAATATAGGGTTCTTTATGTAAAAACGAAACGCTTTCTCTGGTAACCACTTAAAACAGGAACGCGGGTTGAATTCTAGAAAACTGAGGGGCTTTTCAGCAAAAATGCCGACGACGTACGGGCTTTATTACCCAGGCACCTAGGTAAAATGTTTGGGGCACCTAGCTGGTTTTTCATTAATGCCTCGCGGATTCAAATGCATTAAATTTTGCATGTAAGATTTTCCATATATGATACTAGCACGCATGCATTTGTTTCCAAACAATACATTCATCCATAACTTCCCTTGCATGTATGATCGTCCTTTGATTCTGTCCAAAATAAAAATATATACCTTAATAGAGACGACATGCTTGATATAACCAAGGTACGGTAGATGGAAATGATATACTAAAAGAATATACAAAATCAAAGGGCATGCGTATGGAGAACTGCTGGAGATACATGGTATGTTGGGCTCAAAGGATATACGTAGGTATGCCATACTCTTCACTATCTATGAAGAACTGATGGAGATATACATGATGTTGGGCTCGATGAAAAAAATATACCCACATACGTCTGGTCGAATACTGTGGGTACATAATACTTGTAATTCTCTTAAACGTCTTAAACATCTCTGGGTATATGATACCTTCAATTCTTAAAATATTTACATTGAGTCGGAAGTTTTTGTATGGACATTATATTCTATTCCCGAAAAAAAATAGACGTTATATTCTAATTACTAGATAGACATTTTTGTATGATATATTCATCATATGTATCACATACTCTCTATTGTGTAAAAGAACTGATGGTCATATCATTATTTATTTATTGTGTTGTTTAATAATTTCTAGACATGTCGATAGTTTTGCTAGTTTTCTTGTTATATCATTTTTTATATATTGTAAATATGGCAACTGTTCTTTATATATTTTAAATATGTCACACTTATTTACTTTTATAATGTAAAATGCATTGGATAGGACATACCCACAATATTTAAAAATATATGTGGGTATTCGATTCCTTGGAATGCTTTTCGAAAGTGACAAAAAAATGCATTGCATTTTTTATACGATAGTTTTTTAATAGGTATTTGATAATAAAAGTGGAAAATGTTTCAGCCACAAGACAACTGTGGGTATGTGAAATTTATGGATATGCATGAAATATTTGGTCTAATATGTGAACTATGAATTATTCTCCTTAAACATATCACTACCATTTTGTTTAAATTAGATAATATTAAAAAAATACGTCCCACATAACAGTACCATATACCTCCTATTAAGACACGCATGAAAAAAAATGCATATACCTAAGAACATGAATGTATACAAATCATGAGGCATTTATTTCTGATTTCTCTCTCCTATTTCTATTAATGACTCCAAATATGCAACGTCGCCATGCATGTTATTCTTTTTCCTTTTTCAATTGTTCCATGCATGGTGTACATGAGCCTTATTTATGGTATACAATTAGCGATTAAAGCATTAATACAGATACCCGTTGCACTAGTATACATCTAAATGCAATCAAACGGTGGAAAGATAAGGAGTCTGGGCATCTAGGTGTCCCAAACCGCCGTCGGGGAGATATAGGGTTGACCTACGTATGTATTATCTGCCGATAGACGGGCTCCACGCCTCGCTCCACCGCCGGTTGGAGCTGGCGAGCATGTGCTCTTGTGGCCGCGGTGGCGCAGCGCCGGAATCGCGCTCCAGAAGCTCTCTGTACCACGCTGGCCACCAAACCGAGGAGGAGAACGAGAGATATGAGGTCAGACGAGACGGGGAGGACGAGGTTGGCGGCGGAGCAGCCGCCGATGCTGGCGAAGAGAAGGCAATGTCGAAGAGGAAGGAGGGTTCTGAGGCGTTGATTCAATTGGTTGAGAAGATGAAACAGATAACCAGGTGATCGCATATGTGAGCCCGGGGAGGGACGACGGCACGGCGATGAGGCAAAGTAGCGCCGCCCTGCCGGAGCCGAGGGGGGCGAGGTCCGCCGGTCCGATTCGCTGCACCAAAACGAGACAGAAAGCTACATATGAGCTCGTGCTGGGATGGTTGATCACAGTGACATGATGCAAGAAGGAGAGGCCCACCGGAGAGAGAAGAACGTCACGACCGCGAACCGAATGACAATGCCGTGCCAGGCCGGGAAGTGACGATTTCCTGTGATTTTTCCCCGAGAGGAGAGCGGGGAGAGCTATGCGATGTCTCCGGCGAGCTCAACGAGGAGAAGAATTTACGAGAGATAGATGAGAACGGCGAAGTTTGACGGGAGAGGTGGGGGGAAGAGGAGGGATATGACGAGGCCACTCCTTCCACTGGGTCGAGCGGAGCATGCCTACCTGGACGTTGAGCACCTCGCGAGGGACTTGAGAAGGAGAGCCTCAGGCTAACTTCAACTCATAGACCCAAACTGACACGGATTTTATGTTTTTATTCGTTTGGGTTGGCAAACACAAACGGACAAATCGACACCGCCGGACAAGCGGATACGGACGGTGCATCCGATGGTGCTGACCTATTTGTTTTTTCTTTTATTCGTTTGGGTTGGCAAACGGACAAGTCGACACCGCCGGACAAGCGGATACGGGCGGTGCACCCAACGGTGCTGACCTATTTGGGAGGATGTCCGTTTCGGCATTTCATCGAACACAGCAGGGACGGCAAGAAAGCAGAGCGCGGCCATGGCTGCCGGCGAGAAGCCGCGGATGGAGCTCGCCGTCCGAGCTGTTGGCCGTGTCGCGCGCCATCCACGGCCCAGCGCCGTGCCCACCGCAGCAGCAGCTCGGCGAGAGGCAGCAGCCCGACGCAGATCGGTCCCGGCTTGTCGCCGTGCCCGCCGTAGCAGCAGCCCGACGCAGATCGGTCCCGGCTTGTCGCCGTGCCCGCCGCAGCAGCAGCCCGACGTGGCGCGTGCCTGGGTCGTCGCCGTCCACTCGACGGACGCGACGAGGCGGCCACCCAGCGCCGGCGCAGCCGCCTGCAGCACCTTGCGACGGCGAGGAGCGGCTGGGTATGGCTGTACGCGCCGCAGCCAGACCAGCCGACCAGCGCTCGTCGGCCAAGTGTGGCAGAGCACGGGAGGGAACAAGCCATTGAGCTGCAGGGTGTGGCGTGGCGTGGCCTTCGACACAGCAGACGCCCGTCCAGCTGCAGGGCGTGGCGCCGCGGGGGTTCCAGTCCGCGAGCGCGGCCGCGCCCGCGGAGGTGGTGAGCGCGCGCTTGGCGTCCAGCAAGTAGAGGCCGTCCTTGTTGAGCCCTAGCGACAGCACCACCAGCAAGCCGGCATTGGCCGCGACGGCGAGCAGGCAGCAGGTGGAGGAGGAAGGCGCCCATGGTGCTCTCGGACCCCCTTTCGTCTAGCGCGAGCACCCGACGCCTGCTCCAGCGCGAGGGGAGGATATGGAGGCCATGGCAGGAGCTCCACCCGGCGCCAGCTCCAGCGCGAGCTCGGCGAGGTGCGCGACGGAGCAGCGCCGCCGGTAGCGGGGGAGGCTAGGCCGGGCCGGGGCGAGGCTGAAAACATGGGACCATATGGAGCTCCAGGGCCTGCATGTTGCCTTCGGGTTCAGACTTCAGAGGTAAATCGACAAAGCACTCCTAGAACAACTGCAACGGGACGACCCAAACGAAGGCGCGCTTTGCCCGGTTTTTGTCCATTTGGGTAGGCTGCCGGCTCCGCGTCCGTCCTGTTTTCTTTTTGGGTCGGCCGTGCGTCCAACGCGGGTGACCCATTTAATGTCCGCACATTTAGACTAAAATAGCCCCGGCCATAGATCATGCCAACGCCCAAAGTTCATGCCGGCACCATGCCAGTGGCCGGCATACATTGCGGGTAGACGTGGAAGCCGGGAATCGGCTGCGTGAAAGACGCGCGCGGCGACTCCGGCAGCATCATCCAAGGATATGCTGACGAGCCCGTGCTGGCCGCGACAGCAGCAACGGCAGCGTTGACGAGCCCGTGGTGGCCAGGGTTTACCCCTAGGTACAACAAGGCCTTCCTTGTTGCCGTCTTGACCCGGGCATTGGTGTCTTCCTGCTGCATGGCGACGGCGATGGCGGCGGCGGCAGCTGCCTCGCCCCTTGCATCTTGCGCGTGCCTCCGGCCCTTCCTCTTGGCCGACTCCATGGCCCACTCCTCGGGCGTCAAGTCCTTCTTCTTCTTCTTGGTCGGCGCGGCAGTCTTGCGGGGGGCGCGGCGCTTGCCTCTGCCTGCGGGGGCAGCGCCAGACGAGGCGAGGGAGGCGAGGCTGGCGACGGCCTTGAGGTCGTCGTCCATGGTGGTGGGAGCGGGAGAGGCAGCGAGCGGGAGGGTTTGAGGAAAGTGGAGGGAAAAGGCAGCCACTTTGCCACCGATTGACGGGCCAGGGAGGGGAGTAGGCGCGCGTCCGTTTCGTATCCGTGCCGACGTAAATCAGACTCAAAATTGGGCCGGAAATGGGTCGGCAGACGGACAAAAAGCGGACGCGCGTCCGTTTGAGTTGGCGCGTTGGACCGGTGTTTTTGTCCACCCGGAGCCAAACAAACATGGGCGGACGAAATGGGTCGCCCGGTTGGAGTTGCTCTTATATCTTACTTAAGACGAACTAGAGTTAAACATGACTATTATTGTTTGTCCAATTTGTGTTCTATTTAGTTTTTTTGCTAATGAAATGAATATATTAATCAACCAAAGTCATTACAATCCTGTTGACACAACACGTCAACATCGTCAGCGGCAGAACGTAACCACACAGCAGTTTTGGGCAATGTTCTATCCATCAGCGCAAGAGAATGGCTGACTTTATTTTGGTCGCGTGTGATGATTTTTATTTCATGCTGGCGTAAGGCCAGTTGCTTCTTAGTACTCGCAAGCATTGCTGCTATCTACGATCTGTTCGCCTCAGGTTCCTTGAACATGCGAACTAGCATAGCGCAGTCCGACTCCACAACAAGGTTCTCTGAACTCCGTGCAAGAGCGAGGTCAACCCCCTTCATGAGAGCTGCAGCTTCAGCCTCTAGGGCATTCGCACACCTTTGGATAAACCTGCAGGACGTGAAGATAATGGATCCAGTGTGACCCGGAGCATCATTCCGGCACCTCCTGTGCCATTCTCACCACTCCATGACCCGTCGATGTTCAGCTTGACCCATCCCACCGATGGTTTGCTCCATCGCTCCGGAGGGCGCCCTCGCAAGGCCGCCAGTTCATGTGGGCTGCTTCCTCGTCTTCCTCCATAGGACATAATCGTTTTCCCTTTGGCGACGTCCGCTGTGGGGTGTTGTTGAATATTAAGCAACGCTGCTAGATGCCTTAACTGGAGGTGCCGGCTTTGCATGGTACACCTCATTCCGTACGTACCAACTTCGCCATAGTGTCATCAACACAGGGAGGCGCTCATCATGGGTACATCGGTCAAGGAGATGGATAATCCACTCGGTTCCGGTGTTGACGGCGGTTTCCAACTTGGGCATGGTCCAAAACTTGGTCATCTCCTTCCACAATAGCCGAGCAAGAGGCCATCTACATAAGGCATGGAATGTGTCCTCTCGTTCCATACCACATAAAGCACACATGTCAGAAATCTCGAGCTTCCGCTTATGCTTATTATCAAGAGTAGCCAAAGAATTTGTGGCCACACGCCATGCAAATACTCGTACCTTTGGGGGAGCAGGGCACCCCCACACTGCCTTTCAGACGGCACGCGTGCCGTCCGGTGCCCTGCTCGTGGCGCACATGGAAGTGCTTGTTTGCCCCTCCAGGGCGGTTTTGTACGCACTACGTACACTGAAGATGCCGCGGTTGTCTGGCGCCCAAGCTAGGACGTCCTCCAAACCCCGTGGGCTGGCCTTGATCGCCAATATGCACTCAACGTCCGAGACGGTGAAGTGTTGCTGTATAAGATCCACCCGCCACCGGCCGTTTCCATCCAGGAGCTCGGACACTCACCGTAGCCGGCATGTGCCACGTGGCGTGATAGGCCTGTAGGTCATCGGTCGTGGTAACCACGGGTCCCGCCAAATGCGGATGCTTTCACCATTGCCCACCCGCCAGATTAGTCCTTGCTTGAGAAGCTCAAGGCCATGCTGAATAGCATGCCACGTGGGAGAAGCATTTCCTGAAAATACAGTGTCCTCTAGGGACCCATTAGGATAATACCTTGCCTTCAGTACCTGAGAGCATAGGGAGGCCGGCCGGGTAAGCAAACGCCAAGCCTGGCGAGCAAGCAAGGCTTGGTTGAAGATGCGGAAGTCACGAAAGCCAAGTCCTCCCTTCCCCTTGGGTTGGATAATTTTTCTCCCAGGCTCGTCAATGCGTTTTCCGTTGTCCCTGTTTTGAGCCCCACCAAAAGTTCCTCACCAGGCGTGTGAGATCATCGCACACTGAAGCAGGGAGTTTAAACACCCCCATGATATACGTGGGTATTGCCTGCAAGACAGATTTGATCAACGTCTCCTTACCAGCTTGAGATAGGGTGTCGCCCCATGCTATTATGCGCTTGGTCAAACTCGCCTGCAGCATCTGAAATTTTCCTGTATACATGCGACCATCTGGTGTTGGCAATCCAAGGTACTTCCCTTCAAACTCCATTTTTTGTACCTGTAGCACTTGCCTGATCTCATTTTGTGTGTCCACAGGACAGTTATCACCGAATTGTATGGAACATTTCTGCGGGTTGATGAGCTGGCCAGTAGCCCGCGTGTATCTCTGGATGATGCTCTTGACATAGGTAGCCTGAGTAGTATTTGCCTTAAAGAACAAAAGCGTATCATCTGCGAATAAAAGGTGTGAAATTCCCGGTGCTCGGTTGCATATTTTGAGAGGTTGGTACTCCTGTGACTTCACTCCCTGTCACAACAGTGCAGACAGTCCATCAGCAACAAAGAGGAACAAGAAAGGGGATAGGGGATCACCTTGCCGAAGCCCACGCGTCGGTGCAAGCGAATCCAAAATGGCTCCATTGAATTTAACTGAATATCTCACCGAGGTTACACATGTCATTATCCACTGAACCCACTGATAAGAGAAGCCCAACTTTTCCATCGCCTGCTTCAAGAACCCCCAATCCACCCTATCATATGCCTTTGATAGATCAAGCTTGTATGCACAAAAATTGTTCTCGAGATTTTTCTCATGCTGAAGAAAATGTAGACACTCAAAAGCTAGCAGGGCATTATCAGTGATCAAACGCTATTTAGTTGATTCTGAAAGGTGAAACCAGTACGGTGGCATATACCAAACAGAACCATGGCATGTCTTTTTTATGGAAGTGGGCATTCAGCAAGGGATTGCTATAGCAGAGTATTGATCTGATAGTCATATGTATATTATTTTAACCTTACAAGAGTGAGTTAGAGATCATAAAGTCATGTTTAACTCTCTACAAGTGAACTCTGACCCGTCCCTAAAAGATAGAGTAAACGAGGGAGTGAATCTTAGTGAAGTGTATTTACTCCACCAAATTTTGGCCGGACCTAGCCGACCTCTATATATAACGGAGTAAAACTTATTTTTGGTTTATGCATTTCGTCGAACATTTGTCATGTGGCGAGATGGCCTGAACCGCCATAGTCGCCCATGCATCGGAGCTTGCCAAGCTTCACCTCGACGACCTCATGTGCCTTAGAGGGGATGCCTCATTCTCATTGACGTCCCTTGTACCGGGCGCTTGCGTGGCCATGTCGGCACGGCCGTCGAACTCGAGGACGAGCACCACCGGGCTAGACGCCGGCAACAGATGAGTGGTCGAGGACCGAGAACGCTGCCGCGGCAGAGCGGGCAGGTGGAGTGCGAAAGCAACCGACGTCGTGGAGATGGACCAACTGCTAGAGCTGGCCCTGGAGCTCTGGTCCACCACGGCCATCGCCGCGCCGGTGGCCTTCTTCTTCTACCACCTCCTCAACTCGTCGCTATCTGCCGCATCCGGGATCACCCCCCTCTCCCGGTGGCCACTGCCTTAGCAATCATGAGAGTGCCCCCCGCCTCAACACTCTTCACCACAAAGAGCCCTCGGCCGCAGTGTGCAGACCGGCGCATCTCCACCAGCCCAACATACCATGCGAGGTCCGGGCACTTCCCGGAGAACCCGACAAGTACCCGGTCCAACAGGTCCACCGCCCCTCTCCTAGCCTGCGCCTCGGGGCGCCTGCACTGCTCGAACATCTCCCATGCCTCGTCGGGGCCGTAGGCGCCGCGGGGAGCGCCGCGCGAAAGCAGTCGACGGCGAGCGTGTAGCGGCCGAGGCTGCGGAGGAGCGCGCCCCTTTGCGAGCAATGCGGCTGGTTCCCCCGCGGCGAGTGGAAGGTAGAAATTTTCTTCCAGACATATTTACTCCTCGGATGCGGCTCAGAGTAACTTTTTTACTCTCTATACATACATCTTAGTACTTGGGCTAGGTCGGGTTTAGAGTTAATTACACCATTAATGCTTAAACTTGACGTGGAAAGTCACTTTAGTGCTAAAATTTGTGGCATATATTGAATGGGTACTAGACTTGGCTCAGGTGTACATATACGGTGCAAATCCCGATCGTATTTGGCTGCGGCGCTGAAATGGCACTACCAATGTGTATTCTGCCGACGTGGCAGTGAGTGGGTCCCACATGTCACCTGGCAGTACATATTATTAATAGCTGCCTACGTGGCATTGGTCGGGTCCCACCTGTCAGCCAGAGGAAGTAAAATGTTGTTGCCTCATGGTTTGAACATGCGACCTCAGTGTTAAAACGTGTGCCGATAGCCACCCGGCCGAATGAATTTCGGTGTGCTATTTGGATACACTGACATTATGGTGTTTAGCCTTGAACAGAACACTGCCATTGTAGCCCATTTTCGGTGTTAGTTTTTTTTCTTCAGAAATTGCAAAATATATGTAAATTATAATCATGTGTTTTAAATATTAGATATAAAATTAAATATATTAAATTATGAAAATATTCACGTACTACATTTAGAAAATATCCATTCACATATGATATATCCATATAATTAAATTATGAATTTAAAACTTTCATATAACAATTTACATATTTAATAAAAATAAGAAATTATTTTTAAAATTTTCCATATATTTAAATAAATTCTCATATGAGTTTAAAAATTTGTGATTTTAATAAAATAATCATGTAGTGTATAAAGGTATTCAACCTTTAAGAAAATTTTCTGTTGTTTAATTTTTTTCACGCGTTTTAATAAAGTTTATGTGTGTTTCAAAACATATTCTAATTTAATGAAAAAATATGAGTCTAGTGGGCACACAAATTGCAGATTGTCAATTGAACAGTATTTAAATTATGCAACCGTTTTTATAATTCATTAATATTTTTTAAGTTCAACCAATATGTTTTCATATAATACGTGATTTCTTTAATTTATGCTACTTCCTTTTTATTCGGATTAAAATTTTAATGTATGATATTTGGTTGAAAGGATATAAATTATGTGTATGCACTTAGGACATCAAAACACGTTGGTCTTGTAGCCATGCCGCGCGCTTTGGGAATTATATTTTTGACGCACCGGGAAGATTTTGGTAGCAGGTTCGAACGCGCGCTAGTTCCTTTTCCTTCAGATTAAAAATTTAAAGTATATTGTTTGGGTTAAAGAATATTAAGAGACAGTTTGTGTCCATATATGACAATTAAGTTCGTTGGGTTGTTTGGCTAGCACCATCCGCAGGTTTTGACGAGATCGTAGATTCGAAACCTGAAAAAGCTGCGTAGAGTAGCGGTTTTTTACTTATTACTAGTTGAACGCCCATGCGTTGCCACGGCATAAAAAAACAATGCTTAAACATATATTCTAATTAAAAAAGTGTGTTGTAATCAAATGTAGTTTTTCCATACAACAACAAAATCATTCTTTGACCCCGCTCATTTCCCCCTCGGCAATTTTCATATCTCGTTATCGGGCATCTCCTTGCAAGAAGATAATTAAAGTGTCATCTTTCTCCCCTACCCTTCTTCCTTCCACCTTCATTATCGTCACCATCTCTAAGCACTGCTTATAAATCCTGTACTGGTACAAAATATTATTATTTCATCAAAGATTCTTTTGATGCTCTTTTTGACGGTCAGTAATTTGAATAGGCGCATGCAAGAGATGGGACTGTCGAAGAGGTATGCGAAGAGGGTGACATGCGAGGAAAGGTACAGACTCGCACCCGCGACGCGCCCCGCGCGCGCGTCGCGGGAGAAACCCTAGCGCTGCCGGTGGGCTGCCCCTCCTCCTCCCTCCTCTCCCTCGCCGCCGCCAGAGAGGGCGCGCCAGGGCGAAGCCTGGTAGGCGTCGACGGTGGCGGGGCTGCCTTGTCTCCTCAGCGGGGGCCTTCGGTGTGGGTCGAGGCGGCTGCCTGGGATGCGGCGCTGGCGGCGGACGCGGCAGCGTGGCGACAAGCTGGAGCCTGCTGGCGGCGGCTTCGTGGCGACGGCGTGACCAGCACGGCGGTGGCGGGCGTGCCTTGAAGTCCTGGTTCCGTTGTTGCCGTCTCACCTCCCATCGGAGGAGGAGGTCTCCGGTGGCTCCAAGCAGTTCGTCCTCGCGTATTTATAGTGGCTTGGTAGTCGTTGGGGTGGTGTGGCGGTGCCCGGCACCTTTGTATCTCGTCTTGGGTGTGCGTGTCATGTGCCGTGGTGGCGTGAGTTTGTATCATGGTCCTTGTGGTTCGGTGCTATATATAAAGCGGGGCGCAAGCCTTTTTCAGTAAGAGGGTGACGTGCTCGAGTTAGCTCGTGATCTCCCATGACGGCGATCTTACAACCGCTATCTACACTCCATCTCTTTCTGAGATAAGGGAGAAACTGGAGGAGGCGGCGCCACAACAAGAAAGGGAGTATGGAATTTCCTGAAGTCCGTTGTGTGTGATCAAAACAGCCTTGTACATATACCTTCTGCAGTTCTCCGAATAGATGATGATTCTATTATGTCATATGCTCTTACATAACCACAAAAAAGTATTCCTGGAAGTTGAGCCAACCAGACACCAAACAATACAGCGTGTCATCCGGTGCTTGCACGCCAGACCTCGTACCTGCTCGGCTGCTCGCTGCATCTTCCCATAGGGGATAGGACTACTGCAGTTTAGGATAGTTGATGCTTTGTTCATCTTACTTCAGAACTTTATGCTCCTGCAGATTGTCGAGTTTTTCTGTTGTAGCCATTAATATGCCATACTGTTTATGAATCAAAACTTATGGTTTTTGCAGGATTATTTGCTTAGCCTTTTTTATTTGTGCTCCCTTTGTGAGCTGTACTCCGGATTACAGACTTTGTATTTTGCTGAACTTGTTTAATAATAGGGCCGCATGCATCTTTCGGATGCAGAGGCCGGGGGATAACCTCCTTTTCTAAAATAAATAAAAAAGGCAGGTGCTGTATCTATTAGAAGAAGAGAAAGACACAAGGTTCTGACCAAGCCCACTTATAGAATACAGTAGTCAAGATTAGCCACCATCATCCTGAACACCTCTGACAAAAGCCAGCTTTCTCAATCTCATTATCTCCTGGATTCTACAGATCCTGTCATAAACCCCTAAGCATTTATGCTAAAAAACACGCATTTCTATCTTTCGAAATCTGCCAAAGGGTGTAAGAAAAAAATCCACGTACTTGACAAAGGTAAATTTTAGCCATTTATTTTGGAATGTGTTCCATTCATCAAGCTGATTTGCCTCAATGTCAACAAGCAAGTTGATGAACCAAAAAAAAATGACCTTGTGTAGCATCCTTTTGGCAAGTGCCGGTATGACGCAAAGCATATTCTTCTTAGCCTCAACGACAAAGTCTTAGAGTTTCTTGGACTCTTCTGTTGCAATCCAGTATTCAGGGAATTAATTACTCTGTTCCAATAATCCCTAGTTTAGTGCATAAAAAATATACCTTAAAAAATTCTGAAGTGTGACTTGTATGGTGGCACTCATAAAGACAGTAAAGGCTGTCAAGCCTAGCCAACCTTCGAATCAGGGAGCTTTTGGAAATCAGATGGCCTGCATAGACAAGAAAGGGTACATACATCAGTGGTGTTGTAAGAAAGATTAATCATAGGTAGAGTGGCAATTTGAAGGAAACAATAGCCTACCATACAATGCAAAAAGAGGGACCCTGTAAAAACACACGAGTTCATCTTGCGTCTGCCTTCATAGATATGAGAAAACTTCTGGGCCATCCACAATCTCTTGAAATCGGTAAATGACATGCAATTTTTTTTACCAAATACTCCCTCCGTCCCACAATATAAGACGTTTTTGCAATCTGACATAGCTTGCAAAAGCGTCTTACATTGTGGGACGGAGGGAGTAGAATACAAGGATGCTACTTATTTAACAATAATATGAGCAGAACACACCTACCAGAACTGTGTGCCAAAAAATTCACCTTGGCATAATCATCTAGTCGCTCGTTAATATCCAACTTTGGAGGAAGATTCGTAGTTACAGTCGATGCCAAAACCTGAAATTGACTGATATTGTTTTGTGAAATGGACTGGCCATTAATTCAGCAAAATACCCCATCCAAGTCTTGACATTTATAGTTATTACACAATAAACTGGCGGGGTGACAGACCAAGAATCGCTGCTGGTTCCTTTACACCCAGTCTTTGCCAAAACATGCGCACATGCAAGCAGTTTAATTTCTAATGATCTCCCCTCACACCTAAGCAATATGCTATAGAAGATAGTTGGCTATGTCACTGAAAGATCCTTCATTTTTCATTTTTTGCAAATCATCCACACCACATCCTGTGTGTGGTTGAATATTACCAATCCTTAATTAACAGTTATGTACCATCTGCATGATTTCATTTTTCATTTTTTACATTAACAGTTATGTACATCTGCATGATTTCAGTCAATAGGATTTCACATGACCAAACATAAACAGATTCAAATCAATAGATTTAGACAAGTAACAAAGCTATACTCGATGCTCAATAAGAATAACCATACCTTGGGATCCTTTCCATTCAACAGGGTCTTTCCAGTACCAGGAAGCCTATATAGCAACTTAAGTACTTAACCTTTACATGTTTAATGCCCAATCTACAATAGTCTTTAGCTGCAATCTACAATATTTAGTTGTGAGTAAAAAATATCATGTGTCACCGATGGTACAAAAAATAAAGAATCAGGGATGATACATACTGGTTTACAACATGAGGAAGCACTCTTGAAGCAAATGCCCTACGAAAAATATCTGTGAATTCAGAACTTAACTCACCTATCCCCAACATGAGGGGAGCTCTTTATCTTTGAAAAGCTTGTTGCTAGATGCTTCCTTTTGGTTGATAACCTACATCAGTTTAACGGGTCTTATTATGTTGTTTCCACAAGCCATACGAAATTCTCATGTCACATAAACAATAAATAGAACTGCTAATAACAACATATAAAACATGTTTGGTTCGGGCAACGTAACATATTCAGTTTAGTGTATCCTGAAGCGTTGCTTCCGAATATTTTTACGTAATACCTCCTTTGTTTAGTTTGTGGAATCGAGTCCCGATTTTAACCCGGCCGGTTCGTGCGGTTATTTCAACTCTGCGAAGTGCCATATCAGAAAGCACTGTTACGGAATACATGACGAGGGAAACCAAAGCTGGCTACAGTTTCGAAAGTCGCTGTATTCGGAAGCCACACTTTTTGTCCAAACGAAACACGTCGATAAGTTATTGAACCTTGATTCCTGAATTAGGAGCAGCCTCAGATATGTTGTGTGTATCACTTGACAGAAATCCTCTGCCCAGCCTCTCAAAAGAAAATCATCTGCCCAACAACGTGGAACTTTCTAGACCCTCTAGCGAACCTTGATCGATGACACATACAAAATTGATAACGATGAAAAGAAGGGAGATAACCTCAACTCATAGACATAATTCTAACTGATTATGCTATACCTGATCCATAAATCTCTTCTGGATTATTGGGCATCCAACTGCAAAAACACAGTAAATAAAGCATAATTGAACCTGTAGTCACAGACAGACGGATGCGCCCTGGTGCGTTAGACATCGAGGGGAGGAAGATATGTAGGGAAGAAAGGCCTTCACCTTCGGTGGCTAACGGCGCAGCCACGAGGTCACCACACCGAGCTGATGCTTTATCCCAGCACTTCATATTCCTTCTGATCCTCACCTTGGTTGCTTCACAGTCGCCTCACCGCCGTCTTCATGCCTCGCATGGACTGTGGGCCAAGATTGAAGCCGTTGGAGAGGTCAAATCTCGAGGGAGAGGGAGAGGGATGAGGACAGGAGTGGAGGCCGCTGGGAAGGTCGAGGCTCGAGGGAAGGGCGGACACGCTGGGTATGATACGACTGTTCAAGCGGCAGTTGCGGATCGAGGAGGGGAACGTGCGTGCGTGGGTCGCCGCTATTTTCTTTTCTCGTTTTTCTAATATCGCCTCCTATGTTTACGCTGGAATTTTCTTTCTGTATGAATCGCGCACGATGCGGTGGAAGTTGCGAGCGCACGAGGCGGGAGTAGCGATCGCGGGGGTGAGGGAATAGGGAGGTTGAACCATCACGACGTTCGATTCTTCTTTAATAGTAGAAATTTCTATTATTTGTGCTCTTTGGCTGACAGGTGGGACCTAGCTGATGCCACATAGGCAACTAATAATTTTATTGCTAGCTGACACATGGGACCCACTCGCTGCCACATGGGCAGACTACAGATATACAATGCGGCAGCCGTATACAATCAGGATTTGCATCGTATATGCACGACTGAACCAAGTTCTGGCACTCGTTCAATGTACGCCATAAGTTTTAGCACTAAAATGATTTTTCACGTCAAGTTTAAGCACCAAAGTGTAATTGACTCTCGGGTTTAGAGGACTAAACTCAGATATTTACTCCTCTATAGTCAGATAGGATCGGCTAGAGTTGGCCTTAATAGGTTTACTGAAGTGAATATCTAGAACTTGTGAGGAAATGGAGAAAAGGCACGAAGCCTGGGCGAATTGCAGTGACCTGGCATGTGACATGCCTGCATCTTTTTGCAAGAGATCATTAATGTAGCAAAAATGCTACACGCACGGAGTCTTACGGAGCTGCGATGGACCCCTTCCAACTTACTCCTAAACTCCCTCCATGATTTTCATGGGGGTGGGCCCGCTTCATCTCTTAATCCCAATCACAAGTTTCCACGTTAGCACATCCTGTAAACGTCCGTGATAAAACTCCATGCGTATAGCAAAGCTCTTAATGTAGCACAGATTACCTGGCAACTACACATGTTTGAAAACTTTCTACAGCCCATACAACCAGTGGCGGAGCTAGAGGGGGTTGTAGCCCCCCAACCCACCACATAGCTCCGCCGTTGCATACAACTGAGCATGTTGTTCTCAATAGTGATGGCCAGTCTCTTGCTTATACGAGTATCTTGTGGCGACTAGCCATGTATGGATTTTGCTTAAAAGCATACTAGAATAGTATAGACGCTGACATAATTCTAGAGATCTAATTTTAGCCTAAGCACATAGATGAAAGGATGATATGCTTCTGTACCATGTACTCTGTTTCCTTTTTTACTTATGGCTTGATATTGTAACAAATAACAGTAAGATATAAACCTCCGACTCTGAGTATGAGTTCATAACTGTAGGTGTTTCAGCAAGTATTATCAAGATTACTCAAGTCCATTGATATAAAAATGTTTAAAGAAGCATAATAACATTCTAAAGGAATCTTTGCACACAGGAAGATTAATGATGGAAAAATGATAGTACATAAGAATAAAGAGAACAAACCTTATTCATTTTGAGACAACATGGATACATTCCCATTGTATTTATGGTTTCTCCCGAGTTGAGAATGTTTTGTTTTCATCAGGCTGATTCGTCTCAATTGACATGCATATACTAGCAACTGTTTCACCTAAACCCACTTGTGATCGAACCGTGCATTTGTTTATAGACTGTTTGGTTGATCTCAACAATTCCCTCTCTACCCGCTAATGACATGTTCTGCCTTTCTTGTACTTCTGACTTGCAACTTCATCCGCGAGAAGGGCCGGCAAGGTGTTGGTCGACCGACGGTCACAATTCTGTTGTGTGTGTGCTGATGATGACGATTTGCAGGTCTTAAAACCAAGCATCGGGTCCTTCCCCTATCTAGGTCTGAGGCTATTAAAAACAAGAAAATAGAACCATCTCGACGAGCTTAGGAGCAAACATGTCATCAGCGGCAGGAGCTTTGCCATACTGGAGAACAAAGAAGATGAACTTTATCTAACGGGAGAACCATGAACAGGGAGTGCAGAGAGGAGAAAAGAGGCTGAAGATGCGTGCGGTAAATTATAGATTTAGTACAAAAAATATTTTCTATCTGAGAATGGATTTCTTTTCAAAAATGTTGAGTAAATATGAATATTTTACTGGTATGCTATTGGGTTTCAAATCATTTATTTATTTTGTACCCGTTGCAACGCACTGGCCTTTTTGCTAGTTAGTACATAAACAAAAAATTGGTCATGTGGACGTTACCTCAAAGATGCTGGACCGAACTAGTGGGGGCGTGTTTGGTTGGTCGTATCAATTTTGTTTGGAGTGCAGGCGTTGCTGAGTTGGGCTTGGTTGAGGGAAAACAGGGAAAAAACCATCATCCGCATCGCGTTTGGTTGCCTGCATTAGGGGATTGGTTTTGGCATGATGTTTGGTGTCTTGCATTGTCTCCGTTTATGCAACTACACGGTGTTTGGTTGCACATAGGCTGCAAGGTGTGCTAACCTTATACCCTATGTGGTGAGCTTACTCGCTATACTTTACACACGATCACATCAAGCACACCAACGCCACATCACTGCAATGGCAACAAACTGGATGATGATGATGAAGTTCTTTATCCCAAACTGACGACCCACCTTGCCAACTTCAACACTACTGCATGCCTACTTGAGCACGACCTTGGAATAAGCATCTTCTATCGCCTGCGTAGTCTTAAACCCTCGGTGGCAGCCATTCTTAAAACCTGACTGAGGGAGTCCTGGATTAGGGGGTGTCCGGATAGCCGGACTATACCTTCGACCGGACTCTTGGACTATGAAGATACAAGATTGAAGACTTCGTCCCGTGTCCGGAAGGGACTTTCCTTGGCGTGGAAGGCAAGCTTGGCGATACGGATATGTAGATCTCCTACCATTGTAACCGACTCTGTGTAACCCTAACCCTCTCCGGTGTCTATATAAACCGGAGGGTTTTAGTCCGTAGGACACAACAACAATCATACCATGCATAGGCTAGCTTCTAGGGTTTAGTCTCCTTGATCTCGTGGTAGATCTACTCTTGTACTATCCATATCATCAATATTAATCAAGCAGGAGTAGGATTTTACCTCCATCGAGAGGGCCCGAACCTGGGTAAAAACATCGTGCCCCTTGTCTCCTGTTACCATCTGCCTAGACGCACAGTTCGGGACCCCCTACCCGAGATCCGCCGGTTTTGACACCAACATTGGTGCTTTCATTGAGAGTTCCTCTGTGTCGTCATCGATAGGTCCTATGGCTCCTTCAATCATCAGCAGCGATACAGTCCAGGGTGAGACTTTTCTTCCCGGACAGATCTTCATCTTCAGCGGCTTCGCACTGCGGGCCAATTCACTTGGCCATATGGAGCAGATCGAAAGCTACGCCCCTGGCCATCAAGTCAGATTTGGAAGCTTAAGCTACATGGTGAACGACCGCGGAGACTTGATCTTCGACGGATCTGAGCCACAACCAAGCGTGCCGCACTGTCGCGATGGGCATGATCTAGCTCTGCCGCCGAACAGAACCCTGGAGGCCGCACCTGTGTCCGCTCGGAGCCGACCACACCGATCGAGGATTGGTGGTTAGACACCGCCTCAGGGGCTGCACTCTCTACGGCGATCAAGCCGAACACCAGCCTTTCCCTCTACGATGCCCGTGACTCCAAGGTGCCGGACTCCTCTCAGGACTCCGATCCTTCTGCGCCCCTGCCAATCGAATCCGATTGGGCGCCGATCATGGAATTCACCGCCGCGGATATCTTTCAGCACTCGCCCTTCGGTGACACTCTGAATTCACTCAGGTCTCTCTCTTTGTCAGGAGAGTCCTGGCCGGATTATGACCGGCAGGATTGGGATGCGGACGACGAAGAAATTCGATGCCCACCCACCACCCACTTCGTAGCCACTATCGATAATTTAAACGGCTTGCTCGACTTCGACTCCGAAGACATCGACGGTATGGACGACGATGTAGGAGACGAACATACACCGACGCCTATAGGGCACTGGACAACCACCTCATCTCATGATGTATACATGGTGGACACACCTAAAGGAAGCGACGACGAGGAACACATGGATGCAACGAGGGATCGTTCCCTCGAAAAGCAATCAAAGCGGCGACGTAAGCACCGCTCCAAACCCCGCCTCGACAGAGACAACAGTCATACAGACCCAGCCGTAGAGCAGGACGAGCCGGCGGACGACGAACATGCCTTCGAGGAAACATCCGAACAGGGCAACCCGGATAAACAAACCGGACAACCCGTCCCTGGCGAAAACAGCATTTCGGACGACCTTACACCGGACAAGCTCATGGAGCAAAAGAACCTCCACAAAAGGCTCGTTGCCACTGCGCATAGCCTGAAAAAGCAGAAGCGGAAGCTCAAAACTGCAGAAAATGCACTCAGAATCAGACGGAGCAAAGTACTCAACACCGCAGACAAATACGGCGGCAGTCGCCACACCAAAAGCTATCCAAAGCGAAAGCTACTGCCTGAATTTGACGAGGAGGCCATAGAGCCCCCGCAATCAAAAAATAAGAAAGCCACCCGGTCGGATAGACGACCCCATGGCCAGCACAGAGCGGCAAGTGGCGCCGCACACAAGCCAGCACGTGATCCACTCAAGGATTCGCATCAAAAAGATGGCCCAGCCAGATCTATCCACGGGCCAAGAAAGCAAGCTCTTGTAAGCAATGCAACACAACCAATATCCGAACATCACAGCACACCTAGATACAGGGGTGCCGCACACCCCCTATGTTTCACCGATGAGGTTCTGGACCATGAATTTCCAGCAAGATTCAAGCCTGTAAACATAGAGGCGTACGACGAAACAACAGACCCTGGAGTCTGGATCGAGGATTATATCCTCCACATACATATGGCCAGAGGAGATGATCTCCACGCCATAAAATACTTACCCCTCAAGCTTAAAGGGCCAGCCCGGCATTGGCTTAAAAGCCTTCCCGAAAACACAATTGGAAGTTGGGAAGAGCTCGAGGACGCTTTTCGGACAAATTTTCAAGGGACCTATGTCCGCCCTCCGGATGCAGACGATCTCAGTCACATAACTCAACAGCCCGGAGAGTCAGCCCGGCAATTCTGGAACATATTTCTTACTAAAAAGAATCAGATAGTCGACTGTCCGGACGCCGAAGCCTTAGCAGCTTTCAAGGATAGCGTTCGAAACGAATGGCTTGCCAGACACCTCGGCCAAGAGAAGCCCAGAACAATGGCCGCATTAACAAGCCTCATGACCCGCTTTTGCGCAGGAGAGGACAGCTGGTTGGCAAGATGTAGCACCAACGACCCAAGTACACCCGAAGTTAGAGATGGAAACGAAAAACCCCGACGCAGCAAGGACCAGCGCCAGAATAAGGGAAACAACCCAAAGAGCACGGCAGTCAATGCCGGATTCAAAAGCTCGCGGTAGAACCAGAAAAAGCCGCCCCTCCAGGATAACAGGGACGAGCTATCCAACCTAAATAAAATCTTGGACAGGATATGTCAAATACACAATACTCCCGGGAAGCCTGCAAAGCATACCCACAGAGATTGTTGGGTCTTCAAGCAATCCGGCAAACTCAACGCCGAACACAAGGGGCTTGACACACCAAGTGAGGACGACGACGAACCCCACAAGCAGAGCACCAGGAAACAAAAGAATTTCCCACAAAAAGTCAAAACAGTAAACTTACTTCACGTGACAAAACAAGTGGCGCCCATAGAGATACGCGCCATACGGCCTATCCCAAAGGAGTCTCGCCACTGGTTGCTAAAACCGATCACCTTCAACCATCAGGATTACTCTAGAAGTATCCGGAACGCAGGCTAGACTGCCTTGGTATTAGATCCGATAATCGGCGGACTCCACTTTACAAATGTCCTGATGGACGGCGGTAGTGACCTAAACCTGTTATACCAGGACACAATCCGCAACATGGGGATAGACCCAAAAAAAATTCGCCAAAGCAAAACCTCCTTTCAAGGGGTAACGCCAGGCCCGGATGCCCATTGCACGGGTTCTCTCCGGCTAGAAGTTATGTTCGGCTCCTCCGATAACTTCCGTCGCGAAAAGCTAACTTTTCACATCGTCCCATTTTCAGGTAGCTATCAAGCACTGTTGGGACGCGAAGCTTTCGCCCGCTTTAACGCAATACCGCATTATGCATCTCTTACGCTTAATATGCCCGGTCCACGAAGAATCATCTCATTAAAGGGGAAGCATTGAGTGCGCCCCCAGCGCGGAAGACTGTGCGGCTGCCTTAACAGCCCCACAATAAAATGGCTTCACCAGCCAAAACACCTAAACAGGTCGTTAAGACCACGGACACGGCTAGATGAGTCCGGCATTTGATAAAGGCTTAATAGCCGTATGCCCCTGTACTAGGGGCTCCGTGCATATAAAATGAGAGACAATAAAGCTCAATTTTAACCATTTCAATTTATACTTTGTTTATTTAGTATAACTTATGATTAGCATGATCTTTCTTCAACTAAGTTCCTCTCTTTTACAGATGAACGCCGTGCTACGCCCATCCAGGATACGGCACAACGGAGACACATGCGCAGACATGCAGTAGGTGAAGGAAATATGCCCTAGAGGAAATAATAAAGTTATTATTTATTTCCTTATATCATGATAAATGTTTATTATTCATGCTAGAATTGTATTAACCGGAAACATAATACATGTGTGAATACATAGACAAACAGAGTGTCACTAGTATGCCTCTACTTGACTAGCTCGTTAATCAAAGATGGTTAAGTTTCCTAACCATGAACAATGTGTTGTTATTTGATTAACGAGGTCACATCATTAGTTGAATGATCTGATTGACATGACCCATTTCATTAGCTTAGCACACGATCGTTTAGTATGTTGCTATTGCTTTCTTCATGACTTATACATGTTCCTATGACTATGAGATTATGCAACTCCCGTTTGCCGGAGGAACACTTTGGGTGCTACCAAATGTCACAACGTAACTGGGTGATTATAAAGGAGTACTACAGGTGTCTCCAATGGTAGATGTTGGGTTGGCGTATTTCGAGATTAGGATTTGTCACTCCGATTGTCGGAGAGGTATCTCTGGGCCCTCTCGGTAATGCACATTACACAAGCCTTGCAAGCATTGCAACTAATGAGTTAGTTGCGGGATGATGTATTACAGAACGAGTAAAGAGACTTGCCGGTAACGAGATGGAACTAGGTATTTGATACCGACGATCGAATCTCGGGCAAGTAACATACCGATGACAAAGGGAACAACGTATGTTGTTGTGCGGTCTGACCGATAAAGATCTTCGTAGAATATGTAGGAGCCAATATGGGCATCCAGGTCCCGCTATTGGTTATTAACCGGAGACGTGTCCTGGTCATGTCTACATTGTTCTCGAACCGTAGGGTCCGCACGCTTAACGTTACGATGACAGTTATTATGAGTTTATGCATTTTGATGTACCGAAGGTAGTTTGGAGTCCCGAATGTGATCACGGACATGACGAGGAGTCTCGAAATGGTTGAGACATAAAGATTGATATATTGGAAGCCTATATTTGGATATCGGAAGTGTTCTGGGTAAAATCGGGATTTTACCGGATTACCGGGAGGTTACCGGAACCCCCCGGGAACCATATGGGCCTTATTGGGCTTTAGTGGAAAGGTGAAAGGGGCTGCCATGGTGGGCTGCACGCCTCCCCCCTCCCCTAGTCCTATTAGGACTAGGAGAGGTGGCCGGCCACCTCTCTCTCTCTTTCCCCCTTGGGAGTCCTATTTGGAATAGGATTGGGGGGGGGAGTCCTACTCCCGGTAGGAGTAGGACTCCTCCTGCGCCCTCCTCTTGGCCGGCCAGCCCCTCCCCCTTGGATCCTTTATATACGGGGGCAGGGGGCACCTCTAGACACACAAGTTGATCATTGAGATCGTTCCTTAGCCGTGTGCGGTGCCCCCTGCCACCATATTCCACCTCGATCATATCGTTGTAGTGCTTAGGCGAAGCCCTGCGTCGGTAGAACATCAAGATCGTCACCACGCCGTCGTGCTGACGGAACTCCTCCCCGAAGCTTTGCTGGATTGGAGCCCGGGGATCGTCATCGAGCTGTACGTGTGCTAAGAACTCGGAGGTGCCGGAGTAACGGTGCTTGGATCGGTCGGATCGGGAAGAAGACGTACGACTACTTCCTCTACGTTGTATCAACGCTTCCGTTGCAATCTACAAGGGTACGTAGATCAGACTCTCCCCCTCGTTGCTATGCATCACCATGATCTTGCGTGTGCGTAGGAATTTTTTTGAAATTACTACGTTCCCCAACAGTAGGGACCCGTTCCAAGGATTCTTTTCAGATTAAGACCCTGCGTAAACCTTTTTTATTGTCTCTTGTTGATACATCTCCCCTGGTTTCTTGATATAACCAAGGAGGAGGCTGGCGTTTTGGCATGTGGCCATGTCAGAATTTTGCACGTACCTGGACACCAGGGGCTTATAACTAAGGGCGTTGTCCCGCCCGCCCTCATAAAGACCGAATACCTTAGGGAGTGTTCGGCGTCGCGAGTTTGGCCTTATATGCATCAGCTCCGAATCATGTCTTTGGTCAAATGTTGGGTTGCCCGGCTCCTGTGTTTTGCTGCCTTACGTTCCGCTCTATCGGCTAAGGCGGCACCAGGAGAACTACTGCGATTGTGCCCCGGTTCGGCCAGGCGAGCACCTCAGTAGAGAAAGCCGAAAATTGACTGTCATGATATAGCGTGAGACTGGTCAACCACTCGATGACTTATCGGAATCTTTAGGATTCCTCCGCATTAACGAAGGGCCGTTTCCCGGCCAGGCACATACGCGCCCCGAGTTCGGGCAAGCGCAGACGCCACCAGGGGCTATATAAGTAGCCTCACTGTCACACTCCTATGGCTAAGTGAAAGTGATAAAGCATCATAGTCTGATTGCCTAGTTCGCTGCGCTATCACCTCCTTTGTAGGACCAAGACGTTGGATTAAGTGTAAAAATGCGCCTTCTGCGAACACCCCCGCATTATTTGCGTGGGGCTGAAGCCGACGACTGCCATCTTTCAGATTATATATATCTTAAACGGCCGCACAGGAGGTGTCATAATACTTGAAGGCACAAGTATAAAAAGCTTTTACAATTTATCAAAATACTGTTGCTATTCGAACATAGCATCCTTCGAGCACTGCGTCTCTATTACACGAGCGCCTTGAAGAACTTCCTGAAAATAGTGCTCGGCAGGTACCCGGCTTTTGTCCGAATCTCGGGATGCAATAGCGGTGGTCTCCATCTCCGTCCAGTATGTCTTGACACGGGCAAGAGCCATCCGTGCACCCTCTATACACACTGACCTCTTCACCGCATTAATATGCGGCACCGCACCAAGGAACTGTTGCACCAAGTTGAAATAACTTTTCGGCTCAGGCCTCCCCGGCCACAGATGACTCATGACACACTTCATGGCGAGTCGGGACAACCTATTTAGCTCGGCCCATTCGGCCAGACGATCGGCTACTGACAGTGGACGCTCTGGATTGTGGAACTGCGACCAGAAGAGCTTTTCCACTTCGCGATCTTCTTGATCTCGAAAGTGTTTGGTCGCATCTGCAGCACTCGCTGCCAAATCCAGATAGGTGCCCGCCGTACTCCACATCCGATCTAACGGAGCATGTTTAGGATCACAGAACTTCCTCCATGGCATAAAGGGCTTTCCAGCCGCGATCTCTCCGTCCTGACGCAGCTCCTCCTTCATAGCTCTCATCAGGGAGCGAGCATCCTTGGCATCGGCAACGGCCTTCTCCAGGTCCGTTTATTCCGCCCGGTCTTCTCTTTCAAGAAGCTTGCAACGGTCAGCAGTGCTCTTCAACTTCACGGCCATCTCGGCCATTTCCTTCTTGCTTCGGCAGTGAGCAGCCTGTTCGGCTTTCAGCTCTTCAATTGCCTTTCTGGCAGCCGCATCACTTTTTCTGGCTTGCTCCTTGGCTCGGGCAAGTTCTGCCCGAAGATTCTCCATGGCAGCGGAACCATCTGCATCAAGCAAACACATTGTAAGATACTGGCATAAAGCTCCTCTTACCAGGTGCCACTGGAGGAATTACATACCTTGTGCCTCGTCAAGCCGCTTGTTGACAAGCGCGATGTCGGCATCTGCCATGTCAAGCTGCCACTTTAGCTCGGCAAATTCATTAGTCCGGCTAGCCTCCGGACACTTCGCCACCTACATATGAAGGCGGCATATTAGACCTGGGATTATGATCCTCTGCGCGCCATCACTTTTGACAACGCACAGAGTCTCAGGGGCTACTATCTACACAGGGCGCATCTTCTTTATGCGCAACTGTCAAGAAAGGGTACATTATTTCACGTACCTCAAAACCTGTCAGTAAACTCCTGACGGCCTCGTGCAATCCTCTCTCCGCGGATGAAATCCTCTCAATCACCGTACCCATCAATGCACGGTGCTCCTCTGAGATAGACGCTCGCCCTAGCAGATCCTTCAGCTCCTCCGACCACGCACCGGACGGTGTCGGACTCGTCCGATGGCCCTTTTTGAAGGCCAAACACGGAGGGCTTTGGGGGCCCATACGACTACCTTCCGGCCCTGCCGGATTCGGAGAAATCCTCCGCGACGATACCTCAGGGTCGCCCGCCTCGCTAGGTGGTACGGTAGGGGGAGGCGTTCCGCTCTCCATCATCTCTGGAAGAAGGTCCCCCGGAGACGAGCTCTGCTGAGAAGGGCTGAGGTCTGAGCTACAAGGTAAATTTTCGGTTACTTTCCTCAGATATAAAGCAAGGGTTTCTCTCATCTCTTAAAAAGAAAACCTCTCTCTACTTACGGCTCGGTGGAGGGCTGATCCCCTTGAGGGCATAATTCGGTCGAGGTATCCCCCGGCGCAGGACCCTCTGACAAGGATTCCCCCCCCCCCCCCGCTTTGAGGCCATGGTCTCCGGGTCTTCAGAGGCGGTCCTCTTCTTCCCCTGAGGAGAGGAATTTTCGGTTCCTCCCTTCCGAACAGCCTCCTTTGAGGAGGCCGTAGTTTCCTTGTCCCCTTCCTTGCTTTCCTTCAAAGGCACAATCTTCAACATCCTGACTAGCACGGGATCCGGCGTGGTCTCGGGGAGGGGAGCCGGACACCTGATCAACTTTGCTTTCGCTATCCACTCCTGTTTAAAGGACAACTCTTTTAGGGGCAAGTTTATGACAAAATATACGGATAGCGAGTCCGGGCACAAAGCTACTTACTTGAGTATCCGGGCGGTTGCAGCTCAGACTTGCGTCCTCGGTCAAGTTCGGACACATTGCTTGTGATCCGAAGAACAATTTATACATCTCCGTGGGCGTTGCGCCCATGAAATTCTGGAGAGCTCGCGGTCCCTCCGGATTGAACTCCCACAAGCGAAGGGGGCGACATTTGCCGGGCAGGATTCGACGGATCAGCATGACCTGCATCACTTCGACCAGGCTGAGGTCTCTTTCTAAGAGATCCCTGATGCGGCCCTGCAACAAGGGCACGTCCTTGGATGGCCCCCAGTCTAGTCCTTTATTGACCCATGACGCTAGCTGTGTCGGGGGACCCGAGCGAAAGACAGGTGGCGCCACCCACTTGGTGCCCCTGTGTGGGGACCCCGACTCATAAGTCGTGATCACCGAATGCACGTGTACAATGATCCCAGAGATCAATGCTCACTGAGCAGCTCTGTGGGGACCCTGACTCATAAGTCGTGATCACCGAATGCACGTGTACAGTGATCCCAGAGATCAATGCTCACTGAGCACACAGAAGCTAAATAACAAGAGTCTTACATCCATACGTACCGTATTACACAAGTAGGACCATTACGGTCAAGTCTTGAGTTTAACATCGCAGCGGAAATCTTCATCGATAACTTGGACCCATGCCATCTGCCTTAACCCTACAGGCATTTTGACTGGGAAGCGTCCTAGCTCGCATGCTCGTCACCGAAGTATTCTTCATCATATCCTGTTCTTTCATGCCTAGCCAATAAAATAACCAGTGGCAAGCCAATGAGTACTTTGAATGTACTCGCAAGCAACCCATGTTTTGGTTCAAGATACAACAATGCATGATATAGGTAGATTTTTGTGGAAAGCTAGTTTTCGAGTGCAATGGCATGTTCAACAACTTGTAAGACATGCATCAGGAGAATTCAAGTAACCATAAGGACAGGTTACAGATATCAACATAAATAGAGTGGGCACCAACCCAGCTCAAACATGTCAAGTCCTTTGACTTGACCTGAGTAGTGGTATCAACATTAAAGAGTGGGCACCAACCCAACTCGATCATGTCAAGTTCTCTGACTTGACCCAAGTAATTCTTCCCACACACACACTGGCTTGTAAACAAGTGGACATAGTTTAAGCAGCACTGCCCAACTGTCCTTGACCGTGGACACGGCTATTCGAATAGTTTTACACTCTGCAGAGGTTGCACACTTTACCCACTAGATCCGGGGAACTTCCATGTCATCCACGACCCGCGGTACCTCAAGTACCCGGGGTAAGCACCCGATCACTATCTTTCCCTAGACAACACTAACATAGAGTCCACTCGATTGGCAGTAACCCCCGTGCCCAACATTTCACATCTTAAAATTGTGGAGCCTCGCTCCCATTTTCATCACACACCACAAGCACGGGGTACCAACGGTGTGTCCGGTGCCCTGTGAAGACAGTCATGGCCGCCCTACCTGGCACGAACCCGTCCCGAGAGAGAGCACCAACTCTCCCCCGTCACTAGTAATGCGGGCTCCAAGCTAGTATCAGCCTAGGTAATCAATAATGCCCTTTCCCATACAAGGGTAGAGTGGTTGCGCATGTAAGGTTGGGACAGTCGACAAATCTTAAATCTAATCCGTTTTCGAAAACAACACACACACTTGCCTCGGTACACCACTTCGTCATCAAGTGGTTACCCATTTCATTATCTCCCTCGGGCATAAGTGGCACCCGACGGGGTTTTCGAAAAGTCCTTTGGAAATGCTTTGCCTCCATCACCATGCTTTTACCCGTCCCTTTTGCGTAGCACTACTTAGCATCCTATCTATTCCCACCGGCATAACCCTCATAAGTGTTGGGGAACGTAGTAATTTCGAAAATTTTCCTACGCACACGCAAGATCATGGTGATGCACAGCAACGAGAGGGGAGAGTGTTGTCTACGTACCAACGCAGACCGACTGCGGAAGCGATCACACAACGTAGAGGAAGTAGTCGTACGTCTTCTTCCCGATCCGACCGATCCAAGCACCGTTACTCCGGCACCTCCGAGTTCTTAGCACACGTTCAGCTCGATGACGATCCTCGGGCTCCGATCCAGCAAAGCGTCGAGGAAGAGTTTCGTCAGCACGACGGCGTGGTGACGATCTTGATGTACTACCGACGCAGGGCTTCGCCTAAGCACTACAACGGTATGATCGAGGTGGAATTTGGTGGCAGGGGCACCGCACACGGCTAAGGAACGATCTCAAGGATCAACTTGTGTGTCTTGGGGTGTCCCCTGCCCTCGTATATAAAGGTTGGAGGGAGGGGGGCTGGCCGGCCAAAGAGAGGGAGGCGCAGGAGGAGTCCTACTCCTACCGGGAGTAGGACTCCCCCCTCCAATCCTAGTCCAACTAGGAATCCTTTAAAGGGGAGAGAGAGAGGTGGCCGGCCCCTCTCCTAGTCCTAATAGGACTAGGGAGAGGGGGGGAGGCGCAGCCCTATGTGGGCTGCCCTCTCACCTTTCCACTAAGGCCCATGTTGGCCCATTTGGCTCCCGGGGGGTTCCGGTAACCCTCCCGGTAATCCGGTAAAATCCCTATTTCACCCGGAACACTTCCGATGTCCAAACATAGGCTTCCAATATATCAATCTTTACGTCTCGACCATTTCGAGACTCCTCGTCATGTCCGTGATCTCATCCGGGACTCCGAACAACCTTCGGTACATCAAAATGCATAAACTCATAATAACTGTCATCGTAACGTTAAGCGTGCGGACCCTACGGTTCGAGAACAATGTAGACATGACCGAGACACGTCTCCGGTCAATAACCAATAGCGGGACCTGGATGCCCATATTGGCTCCTACATATTCTACGAAGATCTTTATCGGTCAGACCGCATAACAACATACGTTGTTCCCTTTGTCATCGGTATGTTACTTGTCCGAGATTCGATCGTCGGTATCCAATACCTAGTTCAATCTCGTTACTGGCAAGTCTCTTTACTCGTTCCGTAATACATCATCTCATAACTAACATCTTAGTTATTATGCTTGCAAGGCTTATGTGATGTGTATTACCGAGAGGGCCCAGAGATACCTCTCCGACAATCGGAGTGACAAATCCTAATCTCGAAATACGCCAACCCAACATCTACCATTGGAGACACCTATAGTACTCCTTTATAATCACCCAGTTACGTTGTGACGTTTGGTAGTACCCAAAGTATTCCTCCGACAAACGGGAGTTGCATAATCTCATAGTCATAGGAACATGTATAAGTCATGAAGAAAGCAATAGCAACATACTAAACGATCGTGTGCTAAGCTAATGGAATGGGTCATGTCAATCAGATCATTCAACTAATGATGTGACCTTGTTAATCAAATAACAACTCTTTTGTCCATGGTTAGGAAACATAACCATCTTTGATTAACGAGCTAGTCAAGTAGAGGCATACTAGTGACACTCTGTTTGTCTATGTATTCACACATGTATTATGTTTCCGGTTAATACAATTCTAGCATGAATAATAAACATTTATCATGATATAAGGAAATAAATAATAACTTTATTATTGCCTCTAGGGCATATTTCCTTCAGTCTCCCACTTGCACTAGAGTCAATAATCTAGTTCACATTGCCATGTGATTTAGCAGCAATAGTTCACATCACCATGTGATTAACACCCATAGTTCACATCGTCATGTGACCAACACTCAAAGGGTTTACTAGAGTCAGTAATCTAGTTCACATCTCTATGTGATTAATACCCAAAGAGTACTAAGGTGTGATCATTTTTTGCTTGTGAGATAATTTTTAGTCAACGGGTCTGTCACATTCAGATCCGTAAGTATTTTGCAAAATTATTTGTCTATAATGCTCTGTACGGAGCTACTCTAGCTAATTGCTCCCACTTTCAATATGTATCTAGACCGAGACTTAGAGTCATCTAGATTAGTGTCAAAACTTGCATCGGCGTAACCCTTTACGACGAACCTTTTTATCACGTCCATAATCGAGAAACATATCCTTATTTCACTAAGGATAATTCTGACCGCTGTCCAGTGATCTACTCCTAGATCACTATTGTACTCCCTTGCCAAATCAGTGCAGGGTATACAATACATCTGGTACACAGCATGGCATACTTTATAGAACCTATGAATGAGGCATAGGGAATGACTTTCATTCTCTTTCTATCTTCTGCCGTGGTCGGGCTTTGAGTCTTTACTCAACTTCACACCTTGTAACACAGGCAAGAAACTTTTTCTTTGACTGTTCCATTTTGAACTACTTCAAAATCTTGTCAAGGTATGTACTTATTGAAAAACTTATCAAGCGTCTTGATCTATCTCTATAGATCTTGAAGCTCAATATGTAAGCAGCTTTACCGAAGTCTTTCTTTGAAAACTCCTTTCAAACACTCCTTTTATGCTTTACAGAATAATTCTACATTATTTCCGATCAACAATATGTCATTCACATATACTTATCAGAAATGCTGTAGTGCTCCCACTCACTTTCTTGTAAATACAGGCTTCACCGCAAGTCTGTATAAAACTATATGCTTTGATCAACTTATCAAAGCGTATATTCCAACTCCAAGATGCTTGCACCAGTCCACAGATGGATCGCTGGTGCTTGCACATTTTTGTTAGCACCTTTTGGATTGACAAAACCTTCTAGTTGTATCATATACAACTCTTCTTCCAGAAATCCATTCAGGAATGCAGTTTTTACATCCATTTGCCAAATTTCATAATCATAAAATGCGGCAATTGCTAACACGATTCTGACAGACTTAAGCATCGCTACGGGTGAGAAAGTCTCATCGTAGTCAACTCCTTGAACTTGTCGAAAACCTTTTGCGACAAGTCGAGCTTTGTAGACAGTAACATTACCATCAGCGTCAGTCTTTTTCTTAAAGATCCATTTATTCTCAATTGCTTGCCGATCATCGGGCAAGTCAACCAAAGTCCATACTTTGTTCTCATACATGGATCCCATCTCAGATTTCATGGCTTCAAGCCACTTTGCGGAATCTGGGCTCACCATCGCTTCTTCATAGTTCGTAGGTTCATCATGATCTAGTAGCATGATTTCCAGAACTGGATTACCGTACCACTCTGGCGCGGATCTTGCTCTGGTTGATCTACGAGGTTCAGTAGTGTCTTGTTCTGAAGTTTCATGATCATCATCATTAGCTTCCTCACTAACTGGTGTAGGTGTCACAGAAACATTTTTCTGTGATGTATTACTTTCCAATAAGGGAGCAGGTACAGTTACCTTGTCAAGTTCTACTTTCCTCCCACTCACTTCTTTCGAGACAAACTCCTTTTCCAGAAAGTTTCCGAATTTAGCAACAAAAGTCTTGCCTTCGGATCTGTGATAGAAGGTGTATCCAATAGTTTCCTTTGGATATCTTATGAAGATGTACTTCTCCGATTTGAGTTTTGAGCTTATCAGGATGAAACTTTTTCATATAAGCATCGCAACCCCAAACTTTAAGAAACGACAACTTTGGTTTCTTGCCAAACCATAGTTCACACGGTGTCGTCTCAACGGATTTAGATGGTGCCCTATTTAACGTGAATGCAGCTGTCTCTAATGCATAACCCCAAAACGATAGTGGTAGATCGGTAAGATACATCATAGATTGCACTATATCCAATAAAGTACAGTTATGACGTTCGGACACACCATTATGCTGTGGTGTTCCATGTGGCATGAGTTTGTGAAACTATTCCACATTGTTTTAATTGAAGACCAAACTCGTAACTCAAATATTTGTCTCCGCGATCAGATCGTAGAAACTTTATTTTTTTTCTTGTCACGATGATTTTTCACTTCACTCTGAAATTCTTTGAACTTCTCAAATGTTTCAGACTTATGTTTCATTAAGTAGATATACTCATATCTGCTCAAATCATCTGTGAAGATCATAAAATAATGATACCTGTCGTGAGCCTCAATATTCATCGGACCACATACATCAGTATGTATGATTTCCAACAAATCTTTTGCTCGCTCCATTGTTCCGAAGAACAGAGTCTTAGTCATCTTGCCCATGAGGCATGGTTCGCAAGCATCAACTGATTCATAATCAAGTGATTCCAAAAGCCCATCAGCATGGAGTTTCTTCATGCGCTTTACACCAATATGACCTAAACGGCAGTGCCACAAATAAGTTGCACTATCATTATTAACTTCGCATCTTTTGGTTTCAATATTATGAATATGTGTATCACTAAGATCGAGATCCAATGAACTATTTTCATTGGGTGTGTAACCATATAAGGTTTTATTCATGTAAACAGAACAACAATTTATTCTTTTACTTAAATGAATAACCGTATTACAATAAACATGATCAAATCATATTCATGCTCAACGCAAACACCAAATAACACTTATTTAGGTTCAACACTAATCCCGAAAGTATAGGGAGTGTGCGATGATGATCATATCAATCTTGGAACCACTTCCAACACACATCATCACTTCCCCTTTAACTAGTCTTTGTTTATTTTGCAACTCCCGTTTCGAGTTACTAATCTTAGCAACTGAACTAGTATCAAATACTGAGGGTTTGCTATAAACACCAGTAAAGTATACATCAATAACATGTATATCAAATATACTTATGTTCACTTTGCCATCCTTCTTATCCGCCAATCACTTGGGGTAGTTCTGCTTCCAGTGACCAGTCCCTTTGCAGTAGAAGCACTTAGTCTCAGGCTTAGGATCAGACTTGGGCTTCTTCACTTGAGCAGCAACTTGCTTGCCATTCTTCTTGAAGTTCCCCTTCTTCCCTCTGCCCTTTTCTTGAAACTAGTGGTCTTGTCAACCATCAACACTTGATGTTTTTCTTAATTTCTACCTTCATTGATTTCAGCATCACGAAGAGCTTGGGAGTTGTTTCTGTTATCCCTTGCATATTATAGTTCATCACGAAGTTCTGCTAACTTGGTGATGGTGACTAGAGAATTCTGTCAATCACTATCTTATCTGGAAGATTAACTCCCACTTGATTCAAGCGATTGTAGTACCCAGACAATCTGAGCACATGCTCACTAGTTGAGCGATTCTCCTCCATCTTTTAGCTATAGAACTTGTTGGAGACTTCATATCTCTCAACTCGGGTATTTGCTTGAAATATTAACCTCAACTCCTAGAACATCTCATATGCTCCATGACGTTCAAAATGTCTTTGAAGTCCCGATTCTAAGCCATTAAGCATGGTGCACTTAAACTATCAAGTAGTCATCATATTGAGCTAGCCAAACGTTCATAACGTCTGCATCTGCTCCTGCAATAGGTCTGTCACCTAGCGGTGCATCAAGGACATAATTCTTCTGTGCAGCAATGAGGATAAACCTCAGATCACGGATCCAATCCGCATCATTGCTACTAACATCTTTCAACACAATTTTCTCTAGGAACATATCAAAATAAACACAGGGAAGCAACAACGCGAGCTATTGATCTACAACATAATTTGCAAAATACTACCAGGACTAAGTTCATGATAAATTTAAGTTCAATTAATCATATTACTTAAGAACTCCCACTTAGATAGATATCCCTCTAATCCTCTAAGTGATCACGTGATCCAAATCAACTAAACCATAACCGATCATCACGTGAGATGGAGTAGTTTTCAATGGTGAACATCATTATGTTGATCATATCTACTATATGATTCACGCTCGACCTTTCGGTCTCCGTGTTCTGAGGCCATATCTATATATGCTTGGCTCGTCAAGTATAACCTGAGTATTCCGCGTGTGCAACTGTTTTGCACCCGTTGTATTTGAACGTAGAGCCTATCACACCCGATCATCACGTGGTGTCTCAGCACGAAGAACTTTTGCAATGGTGCATACTCAGGGAGAACACTTCTTGATAATTTAGTGAGAGATCATCTTATAATGCTACCGTCAATCAAAGCAAGATAAGATGTATAACAGGATAAACATCACATGCAATCAATATAAGTGATATGATATGGCCATCATCATCTTGTGCTTTGTGATCTCCATCTTCAAAGCACCGTCATGATCACCATCGTCACCGGCGACACCTTGATCTCCATCGTAGCATCGTTGTCGTCTCGCCAATCTTATGCTTCTACGACTATCACTACCGTTTAGTAATAAAGTAAAGCATTACATCGCGATTGCATTGCATACAATAAAGCGACAACCAAATGGCTCCTGCCAGTTGCCGATAACTCGGTTACAAAACATGATCATCTCATACAATAAAATCAGCATCATGCCTTGACCATATCACATCACAACATGCCCTGCAAAAACAAGTTAGACGTCCTCTACTTTGTTGTTGCAAGTTTTACGTGGCTGCTACGGGCTTAAGTAAGAACTCATCTCACCTACGCATCAAAACCACAACGATAGTTCGTCAAATAGACTCCATTTTAACCTTCTCAAGGACCGGGCGTAGTCACACTTGGTTCAACTAAAGTTGGAGAGACAGTCTTCCGCAAGCCATCTATGTGCAAAGCACGTCGAGGGAACCGGTCTCGCGTAAGAGTACGCGTAAGGTTGGTCCGGATTGTCTCACCCAACAATACCGCCGAACCAAAGTATGACATGCTGGTAGGCAGTATGACTTGTATCGCCCACAACTCACTTGTGTTCTACTCGTGCAAATAACATCAAACATAAAACCTAGGCTCGGATGCCACTGTTGGGGAACGTAGTAATTTCGAAAATTTTCCTACGCACACGCAAGATCATGGTGATGCACAGCAACGAGAGGGGAGAGTGTTGTCTACGTACCAACGCAGACCGACTGCGGAAGCGATCACACAACATAGAGGAAGTAGTCGTACGTCTTCTTCCCGATCCGACCGATCCAAGCACCGTTACTCCGGCACCTCCGAGTTCTTAGCACACGTTCAGCTCGATGACGATCCTCGGGCTCCGATCCAGCAAAGCGTCGAGGAAGAGTTTCGTCAGCACGACGGCGTGGTGACGATCTTGATGTACTACCGACGCAGGGCTTCGCCTAAGCACTACAACGGTATGATCGAGGTGGAATTTGGTGGCAGGGGGCACCGCACACGGCTAAGGAACGATCTCAAGGATCAACTTGTGTGTCTTGGGGTGTCCCCTGCCCCCGTATATAAAGGTTGGAGGGAGGGGGGCTGGCCGGCCAAAGAGAGGGAGGCGCAGGAGTAGGACTCCCCCCTCCAATCCTAGTCCAACTAGGAATCCTTTAAAGGGGAGAGAGAGAGAGGTGGCCGGCCCCTCTCCTAGTCCTAATAGGACTAGGGAGAGGGGGGGAGGCGCAGCCCTATGTGGGCTGCCCTCTCACCTTTCCACTAAGGCCCATGTTGGCCCATTTGGCTCCCGGGGGGTTCCGGTAACCCTCCCGGTAATCCGGTAAAATCCCGATTTCACCCGGAACACTTCCGATGTCCTTCCAATATATCAATCTTTACGTCTTGACCATTTCAAGACTCCTCGTCATGTCCGTGATCTCATCCGGGACTCCGAACAACCTTCGGTACATCAAAATGCATAAACTCATAATAACTGTCATCGTAATGTTAAGCGTGCGGACCCTACGGTTCGAGAACAATGTAGACATGACCGAGACACGTCTCCGGTCAATAACCAATAGCGGGACCTGGATGCCCATATTGGCTCCTACATATTCTACGAAGATCTTTATCGGTCAGACCGCATAACAACAAACGTTGTTCCCTTTGTCATCGGTATGTTACTTGTCCGAGATTCGATCGTCGGTATCCAATACCTAGTTCAATCTCGTTACTGGCAAGTCTCTTTACTCGTTCCGTAATACATCATCTCATAACTAACATCTTAGTTATTATGCTTGCAAGGCTTATGTGATGTGTATTACCGAGAGGGCCCAGAGATACCTCTCCGACAATCGGAGTGACAAATCCTAATCTCGAAGTACACCAACCCAACATCTACCATTGGAGACACCTGTAGTACTCCTTTATAATCACCCAGTTACGTTGTGACGTTTGGTAATACCCAAAGTATTCCTCCGGCAAACGGGAGTTGCATAATCTCATAGTCATAGGAACATGTATAAGTCATGAAGAAAGCAATAGCAACATACTAAACGATCGTGTGCTAAGCTAATGGAATGGGTCATGTCAATCAGATCATTCAACTAATGATGTGACCTCGTTAATCAAATAACAACTCTTTTGTCCATGGTTAGGAAACATAACCATCTTTGATTAACGAGCTAGTCAAGTAGAGGCATACTAGTGATACTCTGTTTGTCTATGTATTCACACATGTATTATGTTTCTGGTTAATACAATTCTAGCATGAATAATAAACATTTATCATGATATAAGGAAATAAATAATAACTTTATTATTGCCTTTAGGGCATATTTCCTTCAATAAGGAGGTAGGGTCATGCACAATGCAAGTATCAACAAGGAGGGAATGAAGGCAACCCATCAAGTGGCTACCCTCTCATCAAGATTCCGATGCAACAATAATAAGGTGCTATATGAAATGCATAAAAAGGGTTTCATAGACATGGTCAAAGGGCTGCTTGCCTGTTTCAACAAGGTCTTCGAGGTCTTCAAATATCTCTGGTCCAACTCCGAGCATTTCGTCTACTTCGTCAACTATCACCGAAAACAACCACAATAAGCAACACAACAAGGCAGAAATAAAAGTGCTCCAAAAATATTGATTTGACTTTTCTGGGATACCTCTGGTCATGTGAGGAATGACCAAAGCGATTTCATTGGAATTGGATCAATGGATATTTCTAAACATTTTGATATCATGGAATCAAGGGGTTTATGGATTTGCAAGAAGTGTACAGAAATATATTTTTGAAAAATGAGCAAAGGTACCCATTTAACAAAGGATGATTTTAGAAGCATCTAGGAATTGGTTTCACTGGATTTGGAGTTCAAATGAATTCCCTATGAATTTGCAAAGTTGATAAATATGAAGAGATAGACCATTATTTGAGGTGATACAGAAAGTATTAGTAAAAATGTTCAAAAACTAAGTTTTGAACTTATAGACATTTAGGATTTTGAATCATGGAATTTGGATCAAAAATGGGCTCTCTGTGATTTTCTAAAGTTCAGCAAAGAAATAAGAAAATGGGATTTATTTAATATGTGTGAAGGGAAATGTGCAAAAAGCACCATGTGATAGGGCATGATTTTGGGAACTACTAGAAATTTGAATCATCAAATTTGGACTTAGAATAAATAATCTATGGATTTTTGAAGTTGACTGAAAAAGGAAAAAGGTCTTAACCTTATCCTGCGCTCAGGGCGGCAGATAGATCGTGGGCCGGCCCAGTGGCTCAGCTGCGCGCGGGAAGGGCCACGTCGAAGGCGTACTTGGGGGAAATACGCCTTCCCCGAGCGAAGGCGTCAGCAGGCAGAGCCCGTGTCCACTTAACTCATGGGCCCGCCCCACTGTGCCACTGACGCGCGGGGCCCACATGTCGGGTTCGTCCCCCACCTCCCGCTCGAACAGACGCGGGGCAGGGGAGGCAGGGCTGAATGCTTGTGGGCGTGGGCTTCGGCAGCACAGGCCACCTCCAGCGATGCCCGGCACACCAGCGGCTTCAGGAGAGCGTGACGCACCCGCCAAGGTGCGCCACGACTGCTAGGGCGGTCGGATGCGGCCGGTGCATCACCCGCGGCGGATGGAGGCGGTGGCAAGATTGGGGCATGGCGCTGCAGTCGTGGAGAGGAAGAAATGGAGCGGGGGAATATGAATGATGGCGGAGGCGATGTTATGAGACGACGAGGTGGAGAGGAGGGGCTCGGGTTGGCACGAATTTAAGCAAAGTCCGGCGGCTCGACTTCAGCCGTGGGGAGTGACGGAGGGATCGGAAAGAGGGTTGGATAGGTCAAGGGGCTTCTAGTAGGAAGAGGGGGCGAAGAGGATCCAGATGGAGGCCTGGGGCGGCTTTATATGGCGAAGGCCTCGGCTCACCATGGGCTCATGCGCCGACGAGCTCGTGCTCGTCGCTACGGGCCTCGGGGTGGTGATGCGCCGTGTCTAAGGCATTCATGGGAGTGGACTACGCCCAGGGGGAGAAGAGAGGGAGCGGGGAACGCGGCAAAGCGGGTCCCCGCCATGGCCAGCGACTGGCGCGCTCGGGCGACGCTCTGTCCGCACGCGAGAAGAGCCGGAGAGGGAGAGAGAGGAGGGGGACGACAGCGTGCCATGTACTGGACATCGAGGCGACCTCGGGGGACACGAGGGGGAGGCCCTAGGTGGTCTGGTGGCTCGGGCAGAGAGCGGCTACAGTGCGGGTGTGCACTGTAGCACGCTCTGGAGCACGCCAATTGCATGCCAGGGCATGCCTTTGGCTTGTAGGGCGCGGCCACTTATGTCTAGGTTGTTTAGGGAGGAGTAAACAAAGGGGAGAGGGCCTTGGATGCCCTGGACAGCCAGTAGGAGAGGAGAGAGGTTGAGGGAGAGAGGGAAATGGGTTGTCCAGAGAGAGAAAGTGAGGGTTTCACCCCCAAATAATTGAGCTATGGATTTGCCATTGCTACTGGAGGTGAAAGGGGACTAGGAGGGGATGTGGTAAAAAGTTGAGCTCACCAAGAATAGTGGAAGGGGTCAAAACAGTGGTTTTTGCAAAATGTCAGAAGGTGTTTGATAATGGTTTGGGCAAGCAAATGAACTCCAATTGCCATGATGCTTAACAGGATGGAATGACACTTAGAAATAGGATGTTCCACCAAATTTGAGCTCATTTGGGCAAAGTGGCCAATGCAACTTTTGTGAACCCTAGAAATTAGCAGAAATGGACTTTCCAAGATTTAGTCATCCAAAACTATTCTCCTTGATGCACCACTTGGTTTAGTGTCATCATTTGGGGATTTGAACATGTCCAAAAAAAATTAGGATCAAAAGGAGAAGGTTGCCAATGTGGAGTTGTTCAAATTTGGTTCTGAACACGAAGGGTTGTGGGGCACTTTGAGCAAGATAACATTCTCTCCAACTTGTGCCATTTGTTCTAGATGAATAATTAGACCATTTGAGCATGTGCACCAAGTTTGAGAGCATTTGGACATGTTTGACAATGCAAAGTTGTTCAAACTTGAAAAAGGACAGAAGTGGTTTTGAGAGAGTTTCATGGGGTTATACTATTCTCCATGACATCATTCTTGGCAAGATCATCAAACATGTCATATTTGACATGCTAGAATTGTCTTGGATTTTTATGAAAATATTTCCTATAGAAATATTTCAAATCCTTGAAATGAGCAGAAATGGTTTTTGAGGGATTTGACCAATATTTTGAACATGACCATGTGTTGAAACTCTTATATATGGACAATATATGTCCATTGAGTTTCCCTAAATTTTCTCAAATATTTTTGAAACATTAAAATACTTTTCCCCTATTAAAGACCATTTCTGGCCTTAAGAAAAAGCTTTTAAATAAAATAAGAAAATAACTTTTAAAATTATATTTTTGTGGTTTCTGGGTATCCTATACCTAATAGGAGTCAAACATATTTTTGGAAAGATTTTTACTGCCCTGAATTAAGTACTTGTAGTGCAAATCTCAATTCAGGGGTTTTTGGAAAACTAATTTTTGAAAATACTTTTTGGCCAAATTATTTTTGTAAGAAAATACTATATTGCTCTAAACACATGGCATGGTTATTGGTTCAAGAGTTTGGAGCAGGGAGATGAAGTATGGGAGTTGGAGGATTTATTTGATTTTTAGAGCACTTGCAAACAGCAAACAAAAACCCAATCAAGCAAAGTCCAAAACACTCAAAAGCTTTTGTCAAACCACATTTTATCATGATTTATTAGCTTAAGTGTTGTGGCATGAAAATCAGGGTGTGACAGACCTACCCCCCTTACAAGAATCTCGTCCCCGAGATTCCCAGACTAGGCGCGGAAAGGAATACGGAAACTTGGATGTGGGGTAGTCTTCACGTCCTCATACTGCTTCTGCTCCCGTTTGGTGCTCCATTGAACCTTGAAGTACTCGATGGCGTGGCTTTGTGTTTGTCGTCCTGCTTGATCCAGATAGCAGTTGGGGTCTCTCGCGTAGGTCGTATTGGGCTGGGGATCAATGGTTCGGCGTTTGATGTCCTTGCAGAGACCGGGCTAGTTAGGAAGTAGGAAACACTTCCGGAGTTGTGACACGTGGAATACGTTGTGCACATCGGATAGTTCAGGTGGTAGTTCCAACTGGTAAGCCACTTCTCCACGTCGTGCGGTGATCTCGAAGGGGCTGATAAATCTTGGTGCGGGTTTTCCCCTAATGTGGAAACGCTTGGTTCCCTTAAGAGGAGTCACTCGTAGGTATACATGGTCTCCGACTTGGAAGTCTACTTGTCGGCAACGAGTGTCAGCATAGCCCTTCTGTCTGGACTTAGCGGCCTTCAGTTGTTCTCTGACTAGCTGAACTTGCTCTTCTGCTTCACGGAGGATCTCAGGCCCAAATATTAGTCCTTCTCTGGTTTCTGACCAATTGAGGGGTGTGAGGCACTTGCGCCCGTACAACACCTCAAATGGTGCCATCTGAAGGCTTGACTGATAACTGTTGTTGTAGGAGAACTCGGCGAAAGGGAGGCAATCTTCCCACTTAGCTCCATATGCTAAGACACAGGCTCGGAGCATGTCTTCGAGTATCTGATTCACTCGTTCTGTCTGGCCTCCAGTCTGTGGGTGGAAAGCAGTGCTGAAGGACAACTTGGTCCCCATGGCCTCTTGGAACTTCTTCCAGAACCTTGAGGTAAACTGGGTTCCTCAGTCTGACACAATCTCCTTTGGAACACCATGAAGGCTTACGATTCTATTGATGTATAGAGTTGCTAGCTGGTTGCCATCATAAGTGGTCTTCACAGGAATGAAATGGGCTACTTTAGTCAAGTGATCGACTATGACCCAGATGGAGTCATATCCCTTGTTTGACCTAGGTAGTCCAGTGATGAAATCCATTCCGAATTTATCCCATTACCACTCGGGAACCTTGAGTGGTTGGAGCAATCCAGCAGGTCGCTGATATTTAGCTTTGACCCTTTGACATACATCACACTTTTGCAACATAGGTGGCAATCTCCCTCTTCATGCCATGCCACCAGAATCTTTCGTTCAGGTCTTGATACATCTTGGTTCCTCCGGGGCGAATGGAATACGGGGTGTCATGAGCTTCTTGCAAGACCAAATTCTTGAGCTCAAACTTGTTGGGTACGCAAATGCGATTCCCAACCCACACAATTCCTTGCTCATCCTCTGAGAATCCTGGGGCCTTGCTGCCTTGATCTTCCTCTTGATGCCTTCAATACTTTCGTGTCCCTTTCTGAGCTTCCTTAATATCATCCATCAGGGTAGGCTCGACTTCAAGGTTGGCTAAGAATCCCGGTGCAACCAGTTCCAACTCGAAGCTCTCAAGTTCTTCATACAAGGCGGGTAGCCTCTCCTTAAGCATAGCATTCAAGGAACAAGCCTTTCTGCTTAATGCATCCGCTACCACATTAGCCTTTCCAGGGTGGTATTGAACATTGAGGTCATAATCCTTGATCAACTCTAGCCACCTTCTCTGCCTCATGTTCAATTCCTTTTGAGTGAAAATATACTTTAGACTTTTGTGATCCGTGTATATCTCACACCGCTTCCCTAGGAGGTAATGTCGCCATGTTTTCAGGGCATGAACTACAGCTGCCAACTCAAGGTCATGAGTAGCATAGTTCTCTTCATGAGGCCGTAGCTGTCTTGAAAGGTAAGCTACGACTCTGCCTTCTTGCATCAGAACACCTCCCAGTCCGGTTCTTGACGCATCACAATATATCACAAACTCCTTCTGTATATCTGGTGTGGCCAGAACTGGGGCGGTGGTCAGTCTCTTCTTCAGCTCCTGGAAGCTTTCTCCACACTTTGGTGTCCATCCAAACTTCTCGTCCTTCTTCAAGAGCTGAGTCATAGGTCGTGCAATGCTTGAGAATCCTTCAACGAACTTGCGGTAATATCTCGCGAGTCCGAGGAAGCTTCTGACTTCCTTCACATTCCTTGGGGATTGCCATTCAGTCACGGCTTCAATCTTAGTGGGGTCGACCGACAATCCTTCTTCAGTCAAAACATGACCCAAGAATCCAACTTCGCGCAGCCAAAATTCGCGCTTGCTGAACTTGGCATACAGTTGGTGCTCTCGAAGTTTATCTAGGACCATCCTCAATTGTTGCTCGTGCTCTTCTTCCGTCTTCGAGAAGACAAGAATGTCATCAAGGAAGGATGACAACTACTTATCCGAGTACTCCGTGAAGACTTGCCCACGGGGTACATAGGGTATAGGTTGGGGTATCAGTGGTGGTCATGGTTGGGTATTGCCAAGGTTTCCTTGTCCTAGAGCCAAAGCCCATGGTTGTGATTCCGACCATATCGTGGCTTGGTGGGGCTTAAGGGTTTCAAGGATTCTAGTGTGCGAGCGAACGTTTGTCACCTTATCCTTAAGCACGGTTCCTGAGATGCCAATTGTTCTATCCAGTCCTTTAAACAAATAACCTTATACCACCGAAAGCATCAACTCTTGTGCTATATTAGGATAACAATGTGCTTGCTCACTATGCCCACTAGTCCCCAGTGTTGTGCAAGGTTTACCGAGGCTTAACTGGTTCTCTTGCAATTCTGTGGGTTAAGCACATGGTTAAGGACTCGAGCTGGGGTATCTTGTGAAGTCCTGAAGGGTCTAGGAATGGGTTTCTAGTCTGGAGGGTTAAATATAACTCTACGGGGTTTCACTTGGTCAGGGCGGCTGTAGAAAAGTTCTTCAGTGCTAGTTGGTCGCCGAAGTAGAATCCTTGGTGCATCTTGTCTTGCTGATCTTCAGTTGATGAAATAGATGCGAGGGAAAAGTAGCATAGAGGAGGGGAATGCCTAAAGGGGGTTCTATAGTGCAAGTGCAAACAAACAAGTGCCGAAAGGGTCAAACAAAAGAAGCAAGGTAAGGAAGGTGATACAGTCGCGTACTTGTTGCCTAGGGCAAAAGTGCGACCTATATCAAAACACAAACAATTAAAAACAAGCAACGCACAATCATGGTTCTATTCGAACCATCATACGGACTCGACTGCGCATAGGGGGTACACGACTCATCCTACCCTAGGGGTTCTCGGACTCAGTAGTCGTGCTTTACTTCGTGCCTCATGCAGTCTTCTGGGTTTTCCTCAGGTGTTGCTACGTCTCTTGTAGTTGTTTGATGAAACAATACGGGTTGAGCCTGAAGATTCTTCAACAACTTCTCACTTGTTGAAGTGATGGGGTGAAGGTGGCTCCTCATAGCAGGCATTAACTCGGTCTTCTGTTGTCTTCTTAATCATGACAATCCCTTTTTGTCTTCTAAGGCGTCGATGGTACCAAGTAGGTAATCCTTTATGCAATGACTTAACAATGCATAGTAGAGGTCCAACATGTCGGTTACGTTGATGACAACATCGACACCAAGAGCTGGGGATGAAGAGAACCGTTTTCCTGCTCACTATAGTGAGGCGGACCAAATGGCGAGGTTCTCATCCACCGGTGGTTGCCGATACAACATCGGTAAGAACATGGTTGCTCTATCAGCGATGCATATCATGATCTTGCATATTCTATGCCCTGATCATCGTAGGCTAAGGTTGCATCATCTTGGGGCAGTGTCAAGGGTGTCACCATTTTCTGGGCCTTCATGTCCTCGTCCCTCAAGGATGTATCTTCTGCTGGTGTCGTCTTGTTGTGGTGTCGCCAATCTTGTGCTCAGGAGATGTGGGTGAATATCTGGTAAGGCATCTTCCTTCTAGATTATCCACGAGGATTACAAGGAATCCAGTGGTTAGAGGCATAAGGGTTCTAGCGACCAAAGGTTTTGAAGGGGAAGAGATCAATAAGGAAAGTATACCTTAGCTTTTAAAAGACTGAGAAGGGAAGAGAAGTATAGATAGTTTTGAAAACTAGTAGTAGTTTTGGAAATAGTTTTACCCTAACTAACGACCATGCTAACTAAGGATTCCTACAGTCAGGATGGCTCTAATACCAGCTCTGTGGGGACCCTGACTCATAAGTCGTGATCACCGAATGCACGTGTACAGTGATCCCAGAGATCAATGCTCACTGAGCAGCTCTGTGGGGACCCCGACTCATAAGTCGTGATCACCGAATGCACGTGTACAGTGATCCCAGAGATCAATGCTCACTGAACACACAGAAGCTGAATAACAAGAGTCTTACATCCATACGTACCATATTACACAAGTAGGACCATTATGGTCAAGTCTTGAGTTTAACATCGCAGTGGAAATCTTTATCGATAACTTGGACCCATGCCATCTGCCTTAACCCTACAGGCATTCTGACTGGGAAGCGTCCTAGCTCGCATGTTCGTCACCGAAGTATTCTTCATCATATCCTATTCTTTCATGCCTGGCCAATAAAATAACCAGTGGCAAGCCAATGAGTACTTTGAATGTACTCGCAAGCAACCCATGTTTTGGTTCAAGATACAACAATGCATGATATAGGTAGATTTTTGCGGAAAGCTAGTTTTCGAGTGCAATGGCATGTTCAACAACTTGTAAGACATGCATCAGGAGAATTCAAGTAACCATAAGGACAGGTTACAGATATCAGCATAAATAGAGTGGGCACCAACCCAGCTCAAACATGTCAAGTCCTTTGACTTGACCTGAGTAGTGGTATCAACATTAAAGAGTGGGCACCAACCCAACTCGATCATGTCAAGTCCTCTGACTTGACCCAAGTAATTCTTCCCACACACACTGGCTTGTAAACAAGTGGACGTAGTTTAAGCAGCACCGCCCAACTGTCCTTGACCGTGGACACGGCTATTCGAATAGTTTTACACTCTGCAGAGGTTGCACACTTTACCCACTAGATCCGGGGAACTTCCGTGTCATCCACGACCCGCGGTACCTCAAGTACCCGGGGTAAGCACCCGATCACTATCTTTCCCTAGACGACACTAACATAGAGTCCACTCGATTGGCAGTAACCCCGTGCCCAACATTTCACATCTTAAAATTGTGGAGCCTCGCTCCCATTTTCATCACACACCACAAGCACGGGGTACCAACGGTGTGTCCGTTGCCCTGTGAAGACAGTCATGGCCGCCCTACCTGGCACGACCCCGTCTCGAGAGAGAGCACCAACTCTCCCCCGTCACTAGTAATGCGGGCTCCAAGCTAGTATCAGCCTAGGTAATCAATAATGCCCTTTCCCATATAAGGGTAGAGTGGTTGCACATATAAGGTTGGGACAGTCGACAAATCTTAAATCTAATCCGTTTTCGAAAACAACACACACACTTGCCTCGGTACACCACTTCGTCATCAAGTGGTTACCCATTTCATTATCTCCCTCGGGCATAAGTGGCACCCGACGGGGTTTTCGAAAAGTCCTTTGGAAATGCTTTGCCTCCATCACCATGCTTTTACCCGTCCCTTTTGCGTAGCACTACTTAGCATCCTATCTATTCCCACCGGCATAACCCTCATAAGGAGGTAGGGTCATGCACAATGCAAGTATCAACAAGGAGGGAATGAAGGCAACCCATCAAGTGGCTACCCTCTCATCAAGATTCCGATGCAACAATAATAAGGTGCTATATGAAATGCATAAAAAGGGTTTCATAGACATGGTCAAAGGGCTGCTTGCCTGTTTCAACAAGGTCTTCGAGGTCTTCAAATATCTCTGGTCCAACTCCGAGCATTTCGTCTACTTCGTCAACTATCGCCGAAAACAACCACAATAAGCAACACAACAAGGCAGAAATAAAAGTGCTCCAAAAATATTGATTTGACTTTTCTGGGATACCTCTGGTCATGTGAGGAATGACCAAAGCGATTTCATTGGAATTGGATCAATGGATATTTCTAAACATTTTGATATCATGGAATCAAGGGGTTTATGGATTTGCAAGAAGTGTACAGAAATATATTTTTGAAAAATGAGCAAAGGTACCCATTTAACAAAGGATGATTTTAGAAGCATCTAGGAATTGGTTTCACTGGATTTGGAGTTCAAATGAATTCCCTATGAATTTGCAAAGTTGATAAATATGAAGAGATAGACCATTATTTGAGGTGATACAGAAAGTATTAGTAAAAATGTTCAAAAACTAAGTTTTGAACTTATAGACATTTAGGATTTTGAATCATGGAATTTGGATCAAAAATGGGCTCTCTGTGATTTTCTAAAGTTCAGCAAAGAAATAAGAAAATGGGATTTATTTAATATGTGTGAAGGGAAATGTGCAAAAAGCACCATGCGATAGGGCATGATTTTGGGAACTACTAGAAATTTGAATCATCAAATTTGGACTTAGAATAAATAATTTATGGATTTTTGAAGTTGACTGAAAAAGGAAAAAGGAAAAAGGTCTTAACCTTATCCTGCGCTCAGGGCGGCAGATAGATCGTGGGCCGGCCCAGTGGCTCAGCTGCGCGTGGGAAGGGCCACGTCGAAGGCGTACTTGGGGGAAATACGCCTTCCCCGAGCGAAGGTGTCAGCAGGCAGAGCCCGTGTCCACTTAACTCATGGGCCCGCCCCACTGTGCCGCTGACGCGCGGGGCCCACATGTCGGGTTCGTCCCCCACCTCCCGCTCGAACAGACGCGGGGCAGGAGAGGCAGGGCCGAATGCTTGCGGGCGTGGGCTCCGGCAGCACAGGCCACCTCCGGCGATGCCCTGCACACCGGCGGCTTCAGGAGAGCGTGACGCACCCGCCAAGGTGCGCCACGACTGATAGGGCTGTCGGATGCGGCCGGTGCATCACCCGCGGCGGATGGAGACGGCGGCAAGATTGGGGCATGGCGCTGCAGTCGCAGAGAGGAAGAAATGGAGCGGGGGGAATATGAATGATGGCGGAGGCGATGTTATGAGACGACGAGGTGGAGAGGAGGGGCTCGGGTTGGCACGAATTTAAGCGAAGTCCGGCAGCTCGGCTTCGGCCGTGGGGAGCAACGGAGGGATCGGAAAGAGGGTTGGATGGGTCAAGGGGCTTCTAGTAGGAAGAGGGGGCGAAGAGGATCCAGATGGAGGCCTGGGGCGGCTTTATATGGCGAAGGCCTCGGCTCACCGTGGGCTCATGCGCCGACGAGCTCGTGCTCGTCGCTACGGGCCTCGGGGTGGTGATGCGCCGTGTCTAAGGCATTCGTGGGAGTGGACTACGCCCAGGGGGAGAAGAGAGGGAGCGGGGAACGCGGCAAAGCGGGTCCCCGCCGTGGCCAGCGACTGGCGCGCTCGGGCGGCGCTCTGTCCGCACGCGAGAAGAGCCGGAGAGGGAGAGAGAGGAGGGGGACGACAGCGTGCCGTGTACTGGACGTCGAGGCGACCTCGGGGGACACGAGGGGGAGGCCCTAGGTGGTCTGGTGGCTCGGGCAGAGAGCGGCTACAGTGCGGGTGTGCACTGTAGCGCGCTCTGGAGCACACCAATTGCATGCCAGGGCATGCCTTTGGCTTGTAGGGCACGGTCACTTATGTCTAGGTTGTTTAGGGAGGAGTAAACAAAGGGTAGAGGGCCTTGGATGCCCTGGACGGCCAGTAGGAGAGGAGAGAGGTTGAGGGCGAGAGGGAAATGGGCTATCCAGAGAAAGAAAGTGAGGGTTTCACCCCCAAATAATTGAGCTATGGATTTTCCATTGCTACTGGAGGTGAAAGGGGACTAGGAGGGGATGTGGTAAAAAGTTGAGCTCACCAAGAATAGTGGAAGGGGTCAAAACAGTGGTTTTTGCAAAATGTCAGAAGGTGTTTGATAATGGTTTGGGCAAGCAAATGAACTCCAATTGCCATGATACTTAACAGGATGGAATTACACTTAGAAATAGGGTGTTCCACCAAATTTGAGCTCATTTGGGCAAAGTGGCCAATGCAAATTTTGTGAACCCTAGAAATCAGCAGAAATGGACTTTCCAAGATTTAGTCATCCAAAACTATTCTCATTGATGCACCACTTGGTGTAGTGTCATCATTTGGGGATTTGAACATGTCCACAAATATTGGGATCAAAAGGAGAAGGTTGCCAATGTGGAGTTGTTCAAATTTGGTTCTGAACAGGAAGGGTTGTGGGGCACTTTGAGCAAGATAACATTCTCTACAACTTGTGCCATTTGGTGTAGATGAATAATTAGACCATTTGAGCATGTGCACCAAGTTTGAGAGCATTTGGACATGTTTGACAATGCAAAGTTGTTCAAACTTGAAAAAGGACAAAAGTGGTTTTGAGAGAGTTTCATGGGGTTATACTATTCTCCATGACATCATTCCTGGCAAGATCATCAAACATGTCATATTTGACATTCTAGAATTTTCTTGGATTTTTATGAAAATATTTCCTATAGAAATATTTCAAATCCTTGAAATGAGCAGAAATGGTTTTTGAGGGATTTGACCAATATTTTGAACATGACCATGTGTTGAAACTCTTATATATGGACAATATATGTCCATGGAGTTTCCCTAAATTTTCTCAAATATTTTTGAAACATTAAAATAATTTTTCCCTATTAAAGACCATTTCTGGCCTTAAGAAAAAGCTTTTAAATAAAATAAGAAAATAACTTTTAAAATTATATTTTTGTGGTTTCTGGGTATCCTATACCTAATAGGAGTCAAACATATTTTTGGAAAGATTTTTACTGCCCTGAATTAAGTACTTGCAGTGCAAATCTCAATTCAGAGGTTTTTGGAAAACTAATTTTTGAAAATACTTTTTGGCCAAATTATTTTTGTAAGAAAATACTATATTGCTCTATACACATGGCATGGTTATTGGTTCAAGAGTTTGGAGCAAGGAGATGAAGTATGGGAGTTGGAGGATTTATTTGATTTTTAGAGCACTTGCAAACAGCAAACAAAAACCCAATCAAGCAAAGTCCAAAACACTCAAAAGCTTTTGTCAAACCACATTTTATCATGATTTATTAGCTTAAGTGTTGTGGCATGAAAATCAGGGTGTGACACCCTGGGAGCGGCGATATAGAACCACTCTCGTTGCCATAAGCCGAGCTCCTCTTGAAAAGAGCCCTCGGGCCATGGAGCTGAAGGAAATATGCCCTAGAGGCAATAATAAAGTTATTATTTATTTCCTTATATCATGATAAATGTTTATTATTCATGCTAGAATTGTATTAACCGGAAACATAATACATGTGTGAATACATAGACAAAACAGAGTGTCACTAGTATGCCTCTACTTGACTAGCTTGTTAATCAAAGATGGTTATGTTTCCTGACCATGGACAAAGAGTTGTTATTTGATTAATGGGATCACATCATTAGGTGAATGATCTGATTGACATGACCCATTCCATTAGCTTAGCACCCGATTGTTTAGTATGTCGCTATTGCTTTCTTCATGACTTATACATGTTCCTATGACTATGAGATTATGCAACTCCCGTTTGCCGGAGGAACACTTTGTGTGCTACCAAATGTCACAACGTAACTGGGTGATTATAAAGGTGCTCTACAGGTGTCTCCAATGGTACATGTTGGGTTGGCGTATTTCGAGATTTGGATTTGTCACTCCGATTGTCGGAGAGGTATCTCTAGGCCCTCTCGGTAATGCACATCACGTAAGCCTTAGAAGCATTGCAACTAATGAGTTAGTTGTGAGATGATGTATTACGGAACGAGTAAAGAGACTTGCCGGTAACTAGATTGAATTAGGTATTGAGATACCGACGATCAAATCTCGGGCAAGTAACATACCGATGACAAAGGGAACAACGTATGTTGTTATGCGGCCTGACCGATAAAAGATCTTCATAGAATATGTAGGAGCCAATATGAGCATCCAGGTTCCGCTATTGGTTATTGACCGGAGACGTGTCTCGGTCATGTCTACATTGTTCTCGAACCCGTAGGGTCCGCACGCTTAAGGTTTCGATGACAGTTATATGATGAGTTTATGCATTTTGATGTACCGAAGTTTGTTCGGAGTCCCGGATGTGATCACGGACATGACGACGAGTCTCGAAATGGTTGAGACATAAAGATTGATATATTGGAAGCCTATATTTGGATATCGGAAGTGTTCCGGGTGAAATCGGGATTTTACCGGAGTACCGGGAGGTTACCGGAACCCCCCGGGAGGTATATGGGCCTTAGTGGGCTTTAGTGGAAGAGAGGAGAGGTGGCCAGGGCTGGGCCGCGCGCCCCTACCCCCTAGTCCGAATAGGACAAGGAGAGGGGGCCGGCGCCCCCCTTCCTTCTCTCTCTCCTCTTTCCCCCCTCCTGAATCCTATTCCAACTAGGAAAGGGGGGGAATCCTACTCCCGGAGGGAGTAGGACTCCTCCTGGCGCGCCCTCTCCTGGCCGGCCGCACCCCCCCCTTTGATCCTTTATATACTGAGGCAGGGGGCACCCCTAGACACACAAGTTGATCCATGTGATCATATTCTTAGTCGTGTGCGGTGCCCCCTTCCACCATAGTCCTTGATAATATTGTAGCAGTGCTTAGGCGAAGCCCTGCGACGGTAGTACATCAAGATCGTCACCACGCCGTCGTGCTGACGGGACTCTTCCCCGACACTTTGCTGGATCGTAGTCCGGGGATCGTCATCGAGCTGAACGTGTGCTAGAACTCGGAGGTGCCGTAGTTTCGGTGCTTGATCGGTCGGGCCATGAAGACGTACGACTACATCAACCATGTTGTGCTAACGCTTCTGTTGTCGATCTACAAGGGTACGTAGATCACACTCTCCCCTTTCGTTGCTATACATCACCATGATCTTGCGTGCGCATAGGAAATTTTTTGAAATTACTACGTTCCCCAACAGTGGCATCCGAGCCTAGGTTTTATATGTTGATGTTATTTGCATGAGTAGAACACAAGTGAGTTGTGGGCGATATAAGTCATACTGCTTACCAGCGTGCATACTTTGGTTCGGCGGTATTGTTGGACGAAGCGGCCCCGGACCAACATTACGCGTACGCTTACGCGAGACCGGTTCTCCCGACGTGCTTTGCACAAAGGTGGCTAGCAGGTGACAGTTTCTCCAACTTTAGTTGAACCGAGTCTGGCTACGCCCGGTCCTTGCGAAGGTTAAAACAGCACCAACTTGACAAACTATCATTGTGGTTTTGATGTGTAGGTAAGATTGGTTCTTGCTTAAGCCCGTAGCAGCCACGTAAAACTTGCAACAACAAAGTAGAGGACGTCTAACTTGTTTTTGCAAGGCATGTTGTGATGTGATATGGTCAAGACATGATGCTAAATTTTATTGTATGAGATGATCATGTTTTGTAACCGAGTTATCGGCAACTGGCAGGAGCCATATGGTTGTCGCTTTATTGTATGCAATGCAATCACGCTGTAATGCTTTACTTTATCACTAAGCGGTAGCGATAGTCGTGGAAGCATAAGATTGGCGAGACGACAACGATGCTACGATGGAGATCAAGGTGTCGCACCGGTGACGATGGTGATCACGACGGTGCTTCGAAGATGGAGATCACAAGCACAAGATGATGATGGCCATATCATATCACTTATATTGATTGCATGTGATGTTTATCTTTTATGCATCTTATCTTGCTTTGATTGACTGTAGCATTATAAGATGATCTCTCACTAATTATCAAGAAGTGTTCTCCCTGAGTATGCACCGTTGCGAAAGTTCTTCGTGCTGAGACACCACGTGATGATCGGGTGTGATAGGCTCTATGTTCAAATACAACGGGTGCAAAACAGTTGCACACGCGGAATACTCAGGTTATACTTGACGAGCCAAGCATATACAGATATGGCCTCGGAACACGGAGACCGAAAGGTCAAGCGTGAATCATATAGTAGATATGATCAACATAGTGATGTTCACCAATGAAACTACTCCATCTCACGTGATGATCGGACATGGTTTAGTTGATTTGGATCACGTAATCACTTAGAGGATTAGAGGGATGCCTATCTAAGTGGGAGTTCTTTAAGTAATATGATTAATTGAACCTAAATTTATCATGAACTTAGTACCTGATAGCATCTTGCTTATTTATGTTTGATTGTAGATAGATGGCCTGTGCTGTTGTTCCGTTGAATTTTAATGCGTTCCTTGAGAAAGCAAAGTTGAAAGATGATGGTAGCAATTACACGGACTGGGTCCGTAACTTGAGGATTATCCTCATTGCTGCACAGAAGAATTACGTCCTGGAAGCACCGCTGGGTGCCAGGCCTACTGTTGGAGCAACACCAGATGTTATGAATGTCTGGCAGAGCAAAGCTGATGACTACTCGATAGTTCAGTGTGCCATGCTTTACGGCTTAGAATCGGGACTTCAACGGCGTTTTGAACGTCATGGAGCATATGAGATGTTCCAGGAGTTGAAGTTAATATTTCAAGCAAATGCCCGGATTGAGAGATATGAAGTCTCCAATAAGTTCTATAGCTGCAAGATGGAGGAGAACAGTTCTGTCAGTGAGCATATACTCAAAATGTCTGGGTATAATAATCACTTGATTCAATTGGGAGTTAATCTTCCAGATGATTGCGTCATTGACAGAATTCTCCAATCACTGCCACCAAGCTACAAGAGCTTCGTGATGAACTATAATATGCAAGGGATGAATAAGACTATTCCCGAGCTCTTCGCAATGCTGAAAGCTGCGGAGGTAGAAATCAAGAAGGAGCATCAAGTGTTGATGGTCAACAAGACCACTAGTTTCAAGAAAAAGGGCAAAGGGAAGAAGAAGGGGAACTTCAAAAAGAACAGCAAGCAAGTTGCTACTCAAGAGAAGAAACCCAAACCTGGACCTAAGCCTGAAACTGAGTGCTTCTACTGCAAGCAGACTGGTCACTGGAAGCGGAACTGCCCAAGGCGGATAAGAAGGATGGCAAGGTGAACAAAGGTATATGTGATATACATGTTATTGATGTGTACCTTACTAATGCTTGCAGTAGCACCTGGGTATTTGATACTGGTTCTGTTGCTAATATTTGCAACTCGAAACAGGGACTACGGATTAAGCGAAGATTGGCTAAGGACGAGGTGACGATGCGCGTGGGAAATGGTTCCGAAGTCGATGTGATCGCAGTCGGCACACTACCTCTACATCTACCTTCGGGATTAATATTAGACCTAAATAATTGTTATTTGGTGCCAGTGTTAAGCATGAACATTATATATGGATCTTGTTTGATGCGAGACGGTTATTCATTTAAATCAGAGAATAATTGTTGTTCTATTTACATGAGTAATATCTTTTATGGTCATGCACCCTTAAGGAGTGGTCTATTCATATTAAATCTCGATAGTAGTGACACACATATTCATAGTGTTGAAGCCAAAAGATGCAGAGTTGATAATGATAGTGCAACTTATTTGTGGCACTGCCGTTTGGGTCATATCAGTATAAAGCGCATGAAGAAACTCCATACTGATGGGCTTTTGGAACCACTTGGTACTTGCGAACTATGCCTTATGGGTAAGATGACAAAAACACCGTTCTCCGGTACTATGGAGAGAGCAACATATTTGTTGGATATCATACATACAGATGTATGTGGTCTGATGAATGTTGAGGCTCGTGGCGGATATCGTTATTTTCTCACCTTCACACATGACTTAAGCAGATATGGGTATATCTACTTAATGAAACACAAGTCTGAAATGTTTGAAAAGTTTAAAGAATTTCAGAGTGAAGTTGAAAATCATCGTAACAAGAAAATAAAATTCCTACGATCTGATCGTGGAGGAGAATATTTGAGTTACGAGTTTGGTGTATATTTGAAACAATGTGGAATAGTTTCGCCACGCCACCCAGAACACCACAGCGTAATGGTGTGTCCGAACGTCGTAATTGTACTTTACTAGATATGGTACGATCTATGATGTCTCTTACTGATTTACCGCTATCATTTTGGGGATACGCTCTAGAGACGGCCGCATTCACGTTAAATAGGGCACCATCAAAATCCGTTGAGCCGACGCCTTATGAAGTGTGGTTTGGCAAGAAACCAAAGTTGTCGTTTCTGAAAGTTTGGGGCTGCGATGCTTATGTGAAAAAGCTTCAACCTGATAAGCTCGAACCCAAATCGGAGAAATGTGTCTTCATAGGATATCCAAAGGAAACTATTGGATACACCTTCTATCACAGATCCGAAGGCAAGACTTTTGTTGCTAAATTCGGAAACTTTCTGGAGAAGGAGTTTCTCTCGAAAGAAATGAGTGGGAGGAAAGTAGAACTTGACGAGGTAACTGTACCTACTCCCTTATTGGAAAGTAGTACATCACAGAAACCTGTTTCTGTGACACCCACACCAATTAGTGAGGAAGCTAATGATAATGATCATGAAACTTCAGAACAAGATACTACTGAACCTCATAGATCAACCAGAGTGAGATCCGCGCCAGAGTGGTATGGTAATCCTGTTCTGGAAGTCATGCTACTAGATCATGATGAACCTATGAACTATGAAGAAGCGATGGTGAGCCCAGATTCCGCAAGATGGCTTGAAGCCATGAAATCTGAGATGGGATCCATGTATGAGAACAAAGTATGGACTTTGGTTGACTTGCCCAATGATCGGCAAGCAATTGAGAATAAATGGATCTTCAAGAAGAAGACTGACGTTGACGGTAATATTACTGTCTACAAAGCTCGACTTGTCGCAAAAGGTTTTCGGCAAGTTCAAGGGATTGACTACGATGAGACCTTCTCACCCGTAGCGATGCTTAAGTCTGTCCGAATCATGTTAGCAATTGCCGCATTTTATGATTATGAAATTTGGCAGATGGATGTCAAAACTGCATTCCTGAATGGATTTCTGGAAGAAGAGTTGTATATGATGCAACCAGAAGGTTTTGTCGATCCAAAGGGAGCTAACAAAGTGTGCAAGCTCCAGCGATCCATTTATGGACTGGTGCAAGCCTCTCGGAGTTGGAATAAAGGCTTTGATAGTGTGATCAAAGCATTTGGTTTTATACAGACTTTTGGAGAAGCCTGTATTTACAAGAAAGTGAGTGGGAGCTCTGTAGCATTTCTGATATTATATGTGGATGACATATTACTAATTGGAAATGATATAGAATTTCTGGATAGCATAAAGGGATACTTGAATAAGAGTTTTTCAATGAAAGACCTCGGTGAAGCTGCTTACATATTAGGCATTAAGATCTATAGAGATAGATCAAGACGCTTAATTGGACTTTCACAAAGTACATACCTTGACAAAGTTTTGAAGAAGTTCAAAATGGATCAAGCAAAGAAAGGGTTCTTGCCTGTGTTACAAGGTGTGAAGTTGAGTCAGACTCAATGCCCGACCACTGCAGAAGATAGAGAAAAAATGAAAGATGTTCCCTATGCTTCAGCCATAGGCTCTATCATGTATGCAACGCTGTGTACCAGACCTGATGTGTGCCTTGCTATAAGTCTAGCAGGGAGGTACCAAAGTAATCCAGGAGTGGATCACTGGACAACGGTCAAGAACATCCTGAAATACTTGAAAAGGACTAAGGATATGTTTCTCGTTTATGGAGGTGACAAAGAGCTAATCGTAAATGGTTACGTTGATGCGAGCTTTGACACTGATCCGGATGATTCTAAATCGCAAACCGGATACGTGTTTACATTAAATGGTGGAGCTGTCAGTTGGTGCAGTTCTAAACAAAGCATCGTGGCGGGATCTACATGTGAAGCAGAATACATAGCTACTTCAGAAGCAGCAAATGAAGGAGTCTGGATGAAGGAGTTCATATCCGATCTAGGTGTCATACCTAGTGCATCGGGTCCAATGAAAATCTTTTGTGACAATACTGGTGCAATTGCCTTGGCAAAGGAATCCAGATTTCACAAGAGAACCAAGCACATCAAGAGACGCTTCAATTCCATCCGGGATCTAGTCCAGGTGGGAGACATAGAGATTTGCAAGATACATACGGATATGAATGTAGCAGACCCATTGACTAAGCCTCTTCCACGAGCAAAACATGATCAGCACCAAGGCTCCATGGGTGTTAGAATCATTACTGTGTAATCTAGATTATTGACTCTAGTGCAAGTGGGAGACTGAAGGAAATATGCCCTAGAGGCAATAATAAAGTTATTATTTATTGCCTTATATCATGATAAATGTTTATTATTCATGCTAGAATTGTATTAACCGGAAACATAATACATGTGTGAATACATAGACAAAACAGAGTGTCACTAGTATGCCTCTACTTGACTAGCTCGTTAATCAAAGATGGTTATGTTTCCTGACCATGGACAAAGAGTTGTTATTTGATTAACGGGATCACATCATTAGGTGAATGATCTGATTGACATGACCCATTCCATTAGCTTAGCACCCGATCGTTTAGTATGTTGCTATTGCTTTCTTCATGACTTATACATGTTCCTATGACTATGAGATTATGCAACTCCCGTTTGCCGGAGGAACACTTTGTGTGCTACCAAACGTCACAACGTAACTGGGTGATTATAAAGGTGCTCTACAGGTGTCTCCAAAGGTACATGTTGGGTTGGCGTATTTTGAGATTAGGATTTGTCACTCCGATTGTCGGAGAGGTATCTCTAGGCCCTCTCGGTAATGCACATCACATAAGCCTTGCAAGCATTGCAACTAATGAGTTAGTTGTGAGATGATGTATTACGGAACGAGTAAAGAGACTTGCCGGTAACGAGATTGAACTAGGTATTGAGATACCGACGATCGAATCTCGGGCAAGTAACATACCGATGACTAAGGGAACAACGTATGTTGTTATGCGGTCTGACCGATAAAAGATCTTCGTAGAATATGTAGGAGCCAATATGAGCATCCAGGTTCCGCTATTGGTTATTGACCGGAGACGTGTCTCGGTCATGTCTACATTGTTCTCGAACCCATAGGGTCCGCACGCTTAAGGTTTCGATGATAGTTATATTATGAGTTTGCGCATTTTGATGTACCGAAGTTTGATCAGAGTCCCGGATGTGATCACAGACATGACGAGGAGTCTCAAAATGGTCGAGACATAAAGATTGATATATTGGAAGCCTATATTTGGATATCGGAAGTGTTCCGGGTGAAATCGGGATTTTACCGGAGTACCGGGAGGTTACCGGAACCCCCGGGAGGTATATGGGCCTTAGTGGGCTTTAGTGGAAGAGAGGAGAGGTGGCCAGGGCTGGGCCGCACGCCCCTCCCCCCTAGTCCGAATAGGACAAGGAGAGGGGGCCGGCGCCCCCCCCCTTCCTTCTCTCTCTCCTCTTTCCCCCCTCCCGAATCCTATTCCAACTAGGAAAGGGGGGAATCCTACTCCCGGAGGGAGTAGGACTCCTCCTGGCGCGCCCTCTCCTGGCCGGCCACACCCCCCCTTTGATCCTTTATATACGGAGGCAGGGGGCACCCCTAGACACACAAGTTAATCCACATGATCATATTCTTAGCCGTGTGCGGTGCCCCCTTCCACCATAGTCCTCGATAATATTGTAGCGGTGCTTAGGCGAAGCCCTGCGACGGTAGTACATCAAGATCGTCACCACGCCGTCGTGCTGACGGAACTCTTCCCCGACACTCTGCTGGATCGGAGTCCGGGGATCGTCATCGAGCTGAACCTGTGCTAGAACTCGGAGGTGCGGTAGTTTCGGTGCTTGATCGGTCGGGCCGTGAAGACGTACGACTACATCAACCACGTTGTGCTAACACTTCTGTTGTCGATCTACAAGGGTACGTAGATCACACTCTCCCCTTTCGTTGCTATGCATCACCATGATCTTGCGTGTGCGTAGGAATTTTTTTGAAATTACTACGTTCCCTAATAGGAGCATCGGCATTCTTGCTTATAACAGCGCCTCCGCACTCCGCGTGTCGTCCCTCGATCATCTTCGGCTCTACTTTGAAGGTCTTGAGCCATAGTCCGAAGTGAGGAGTAACACGGAGGAAGGCTTCACACACGATGATGAATGAGGAAATATGGAGGATGGACTCCGGAGCTAAGTCGTGAAATTCCAGCCCATAATAAAACATGAGCCCCCTCACGAAGGGATCCGTCTGGAAGCCTAGCCCCCGATGGAAGTGAGACATGAACACCACGCTCTCACTAGGCTTGGGAGTAGGAATGACCTGCCCGTGAGCAGGCAGCCTATGCGAGATTTCACCAGTCAAGAACCTGGCCTCTCTCAGCTTTAGCACGTCCTCCTCTGTAACGGAGGAGGACATCCATCGGCCTCGAAGGTCGGAACCGGACATTGTCGAAGATCCGAAGCACGTGAAATCTGGAGCCTTGGGTGTTGGAACTCGAGGCGAAAGGCGAACTCGTTTGAGATTGAAAGAAAGGAGTAAGGCCTTGGTCTCTTTATAAGAGGTTGAATACCAAGGGCCTTCCTCGTAACCGTTTGGGACTCGCCTTTAATCGAGAAAACATGCCAACGGGCACGATTGGGTTACCCACGTCCGTATTGATGAGAATCCCATAAATAAAGGGGACACGATCTCTGCTTCGACAAGACGTGCCAAGGAAACTGCCTCGCTAAACGCGCTGAGGAGGGACTGTAAAAACGATTCGAATAAAGGCTTGGCTGTGGGGTGATGTCACGCTACGGAATACATTAGCAGATTAGATTTGTATAATTACTATTCTCTCTATGGCAATATGTGGAAACTTATTTTGCAGAGCCGGACACTATCCTTTGTGTTCAAAATTTTCTATAAAGTACTTGGAGGAGGAACCCGCCTTGTAATGTCGAAAACAATCTGCGCGCCGGACTCATCGTCATTGAAGCCTGGTTCAGGGGCTACTGAGGGAGTCCTGAATTAGGGGGTGTCCGGATAGCCGGACTATACCTTCGACCGGACTCTTGGACTATGAAGATACAAGATTGAAGACTTCGTCCTGTGTCCGGAAGGGACTTTCCTTGGCGTGGAAGGCAAGCTTGGCGATACGGATATGTAGATCTCCTACCATTGTAACCGACTATGTGTAACCCTAACCCTCTCCGGTGTCTATATAAACCGGAGGGTTTTAGTCCGTAGGACACAACAACAAGCATACCATAGGCTAGCTTCTAGGGTTTAGCCTCCTTGATCTCGTGGTAGATCTACTCTTGTACTACCCATATCATCAATATTAATCAAGCAGGAGTAGGGTTTTACCTCCATCGAGAGGGCCCGAACCTGGGTAAAAACATCGTGTCCCTTGTCTCCTATTACCATCCGCCTAGACGCACAGTTCGAGACCCCCTACCCGAGATGCACAGTTCGGGACCCCCTTGCCAACTTCAACACCACTGCATGCCTGCTTGAGCACGACCTTGGAATAAGCATCTTCTATCGCCTGCGTAGTCTTAAACCCTCGGTGGCAGCCATTCTTAAAACCTGACACTTGTGCATTGCATGCTTCCCATGAACGGTAAACCCCTGGAACCCTCGTGTGGAACACCACATACCACTTGTCCTAGCATTGCAGAAGAGCAACCGTTCAAGCAACAAACAGTGAAGCACACAAGCAGCAAGCAATGGAGCAGAAGAGCAATAGTAAGCATGCATGGTCATACGGCATAACGAGTTCAACCTCGCACTACTATGGCTTCATCCTACCATCACATCCAAAAGAGGGTGTAACCTACCACCGCAAGTTTGCCATCCGCGTGAGGGGTTAGTATATACCACCTCACCAAAATATACAGACCATCAAATAGATTTCAAGCCCTAGCTACACAAAGTTGTAGACACAAAAGGAGGACCCATGCCTGAAACCTCGAACACATCTGAATCAGGAGGCATCTGGTCCTCGATAGGGCGTTGGGAATCCTCAAGATAGGACAAAGGGAACTGGCTCTCGGACAGGACAATTGCCTAACTAAGACCTTGCGTTTGCATGGTCATGTCCTACAATCATAGCACACATTGACAGCAAGCATAACACGCACTACTAGACCATCTAGCTCAACACAACACGATATGTGCAACATACATCAACAAGCATTCTACCAATCCATCACAACTAGCTACCAATCCATTGTGGTCAACACTGCGATACAACCCTAGCATGCTACAAATCCATGACCAATAGCTACCATAACATCACAATCTCATAGGTCGATAGTGTGCAATGCTACAAGATGCTCACAGATCAAACCCTACAACACAAGCTCTCAGATCTAGCCACAACAAGTACAAAGAAGGGGGTGATTGAACTCACAGAGGCCATCACTGCAGCTCGAGGGAGGCATGGAACATGTTGGAGAAGATGATGACACGAGTCGCCGCCGCCGTGGACCACCGAAGAAGGAGCGCCGCTTACCTGCTCGTCGGTACCGATGTGCGTCGGAGGGAAAGCTTGAAAGGGGGGAGAAAGGTGGCGAAAATTTCGGTGGTGAGGCGAAGAGGGCTATATAGGGCGACCAAATCGGTGTGAGGTAATCCGAAATCCTCCCGCCTATTTTTCGGAGTCGTGTGCGAGCTCGCGCCATCTCCGTGGTCGCATGAGCTTAGCACTACATTCCCCTTCCCTTATTCGGACGATCCTGACTTGCTAGAAATTGCAGATTCGGAGGTTCCTAATAGGCCTTGCTGCGAGGTGTTTTAAAGTTCATCCTGTGCGGACCAAAAAGTATGTACGGACCAACCAAACATGCCCTAGAGGGCCAAGTAGTGGGTAGATCTGGTTAACGGGGGTGGATCTGGTCAAGGTCGGGCAATAAGACTGAGGAATCACTCGCACGCCGCGAGTGCTCTAGTACGTTGATTGCAAATACAGTAATGCTAGACGTACAGATAAGTTATAGGGCTTTACAAAGAGGAGGCTTGTGATTGGTTAATAGACGAGGGAGCCGGCCCACCCTCCTGAAAATTAGGGGGACAGGTTTATGATTGGTCATTAGATGAAAACAGCTTGTAAAATCCTGTAATTGTCCGTACGTCTAGCATTTTTATTGCAAATATGTTCTTGTATTTGAAAATTGTATTCAACGTGCATTTCCGAAAATGTTCATGTAATTTTAGGAAAGAGTTCGCATATTTTAAAAAGGGTCTGATCCTAAAAGGTGGTAATCTTCCTCGCAAAATATTTGTGAACAAAAGTGAAAACAAAAAAGGATAGGAAAATAACAATTCAAAATCAATTTAGCTACATTTCAGTCAGCTGAAATTTCACTTTTGCGTCAGTCGAATTTGTGGCTATTGGATTTTCCTCTGAGATTCGTGCTGTGTTTTTTTTCCTGACCTGTGTTGTTCGTTGTGTGGGCCTTTTCTTTTTTCGACTGACCCCTTATTTGGGTCAGTCGATTTTCTTCTGGGCCGAAGCCCACTAACTGTGCGATCCAGCCCTCCGCTTTCTCCCTTCGGGTTTTTAACATATTTTTTTGTGTTTATGTGCTTTTGCTTGTGTTTTTCAGTTTCTCTTTGTTAGTTGGTTTTATTTTTATTTTGTGGATATTTTTAGGATGTTGGGTGAGTGTAATGTACGGACATAAATAATTTGCAATATGTGCAAAAATTACACTACTACACGATTATTGTTTGCGTACTAAAAAAGTGCAATTTAAGAGCGAAGTTGTGTGCAAGTTTTGCAAACTTTTTTTGTTATTTTTAATGGGTAATAATAATGCTACTAATTCATTCTTCCTTATTTTAATCCATTTATTTATTTTTCTTTTTAAAGCGTAATACTAATGACACTAATTTATTTTTCCTATTATATTGATTTTGTTTTATTTTATTTTATTTTCTTCTTCTTAAAGGGTAATGCCAATGTTAATTATTCGTTCTTCCTTATAAAACATCATTATTTTGATTGTGCTCTAGTTTTTATTTCATTTTTTTTTCTTAAAGAGTAAGACGTAAGCCACTAATTCATTCTTTCTTCAAAACTTTTGTATTTTGGTTTTTAGTATTATTTTATTTCCTTTATTCTTTAATGACAATACCAATGCCGCAAATTCATTTATTCTCAGGAAACTTCCTTTTTATGAAAATTACACTTTTATGTTGTTATTTCTGCATATTATAAAAATAAGCAACTTCTATGCAAATTGTTTGCAAAATATTTCATTATTTGTTTTATTATTTTCAATTCCTTTCTTCTTAACGAGAAACCAATGACACTAATTAATTGTTTCTTAGAAAACTTCACTATTTTAAATTTTTTTAAGTTTTTTATTTAATTTTCTTCATTCTTTAAGGGTAATACCAATACTTCTAATTCATTCCTACTTAGGAATTTTTTTTCTGAAATTTCACTATTGGTGCTTATTCTTGCATAATATAAAAAAGCGCAATTTCAATTCAAACCGTGTGCAAATTTTGTCCAGATAATTGTTTTTTTACTTTTTTGTCTTCTTAAACTATAATCCCGAAATCACTAATTCATTATTTTGATCCGGAGAAGTAGAGACACCATGGATCAAATAGCAATTCCACCGACTTATTCTTTCTTTAGAAAAAATTCTTTTTGCGAAAAAAATCACTATCATGTGTTTATTCTTGCATATTATAACAAAGCGCAATTTATGTGCAGATTGTGTGCAAATTTTGTCATTATTTTGTTTTAGTTTTTTATAACTTTCCTAATGAAGGGTGTTTTGCTTCATTTATTATTTATGTTTTCTGTTTCTATGGTTTTTCTTTTTCCCCTTTTCCCTTTTTTCTTTCCTTTATTGGTTATTTTTGTTTTTAGTGGGTTTTTGGCTGAGTGTAATTATATACAAACAAATACTATATAATATGTGCCAAAATTTCATGATTATATGATTATTTTTTCATTTTACGATAAAGTGCAATTTCGGTGCAAAGTTGCGCAAGTGTTTTTTAGTTCTTTTTATTTTAAAAGGAAATATATTATTTCAGTTACATTCTGTGGAAATTATAGTAGAATGCAAAAAATGCACTATTATATGCTTCTTCTTTGCATATTTCAAAAAGTGTAATATCAGTGCAAATTGTGTTCAAGTTTTGAAAGTTTTTTCTTTTTCATTTTATTTCTTCTTAAAGGGCTCATTCTTTCTTAGAAAACTTCATTATTTTGTTTTAGTTTTTTTTTGAAAATGTAATACCAATGCCACAAGTTTTTTATTGTGTTTGTTCATTCATTCTAGTTTGTACGTAGTCCCCTATTGAAATATTCAATTCGTCTTATATTTATGTACACCTTATATTTATGTATGAAGGCAACAGTTCACAAGCATACGTGTATGCATGAATGGTCTGTGCGCATGCACCCACAACTTAAAAATTCAATTTGAGTAAAGCATGGAAAAGGTAAAGAAAAAAAAGCGTTAACATAATGAAGCATGCACTTTACGGTTAGAGGCACGCTTGACTGAAACTTGTTTGGGTCAGTCGACTGGCCCAAATCTTTTTCAGTCAGTTGACTTGTAGCCAGTCCCATTCAAAATTAAATTGTTCAACATTGTTAGAAAAAGCATCATGTAATTTTGAATTTTTTCCCGACCTTTTAGGAAGTACAGTACAAATGTGTGTTTAAAATGTCTTCGTGTTTGTTTTTGAGGGGATCGTGCTTTTTTTTTGGCGGACAAACCAAGCCAATGGGCCATGGGCTATCTGATTTTCGCCCAAGTCCATCGCGTAGGATGTGTGTGTGGGTAGGGCGGAGTTGTCAGAATCAGAAACGAAGAAGAAAACAATGGGGAGGGTGGAGGGTTCCCAACTCCCAATCCACCGCCGCCGGAGGAGACCACATCTCCGATTCCAAAATGGAGAGGACTACCGCCATATAACCCTATATTACTCCAGGGCAGAGCCGACTCCCGCCATATTACTCCAGGGCGGGGTGATTCGCGCCATATTACATCAGGAAGGATTGGGGAGCAGAGTGTTGGTTCCGATCCAAGCACAAAATTGCAACCTTTATGTCGATCGGTCGATCGATTTCCGCCGGGCAGCGCCACCGCACTCGAGTTTTTGTGGTGGCGCAAGACCCCAGCGAGGTAGGCAACCTCGTCATCAAAATCAATCTGAAGCATCTCTTCTCCTCTTCCCCCTCCCAGCCGGAGCCGGAGGAAGAGGAACCACATGCCCAGCCCGAGGCCGTCGCGTGCTTCAAGCAAGTCGATAACTTTGAGCGCATGACGTTCGCCGCCTCTGCCTCTAGTGACGTCATCCTCGCCGCTAACTACGCCGGTTGCGGCCGGACCCTGATCTACGATGCCGCCGCCGGCGGCGTCTCCCCCGGGCCGGAGATGCGCTCCGTCAAGAACTACCTGTTCCTTGTCCCGGTCGGCGACCGCACGTTCTTCGCCATGTCCGCCTACTCGCGCCTGGACGTCCCCCCTGGGGGACCCTGGTTCGAGGTTCTGCAGCAGCAGCTCCTCCCCGGCGGCGGCGGCCGCTGGGCCTGGAGCGCCGTTCCTGACCCGCCCGGCCTCCCTCGTGGACAGAGGGAGGACGTCCGGGCCTACTTCGTCGCGGGCGCGCGCGTCTGGATCTCGCTGCGCCTGCAGGGTACCTATTCCTTCGACACGGCGCGTCAGAGGTGGCGCAAGGAGGGCGCCTGGATGCTGCCCGTCGTGGGCCGGGCCGTCCTGGTGCCCGACTTTCTGGGCAGCGGCCGGCGGCTGCTCTTGGGCATCCGTTCTACCAGGGATCACCAATTCTGCGCCGTCGACATGGACGCCAGGCCGCCGACGGTCCTCAGGTCCTGGCCTGAGGCATTGCCCACCGTCGGGTGGGCCGCCGGATATAAAAGGTGCTCCTTCCGCCCCCAGGTGACCTACTTTGGGGGCGGCAGGTTTTGCGTTTCGGTGACTAATCAGACCAACGAGGAGAATTCACGCAGCGTCGTCTCCTTCAAGGCCGTGGAGCTCACCGCCGAGCTGCAGCTGATCGAACGCCGGTCCAGCTGCTACTTGATGCCACAAAGCTCACGCGGGTCGCCGGTTACAGTAGTTTAGTTTGCCAGTAAATCATGTATCTTCTCCCCTTTGTAAAAAAATCCATCTTTGTATCGACCAATCTAATTTCTCTGCCAAACGAACTGACTGCTTTACTTTCCTCGAACAATGTATATGTCCGTGCTTCCCTTCTGTCAGCAAATGGACCTCGGTTGCTACTCTTCCGTCTTTTGGCGTTGCTACCAATAAATTGCCTGAAAAATCACCTACTGTGCAATTTACAGACAAAATTTGCTGTTTTTTTACAGCAAGTTGACCACAGTTACAACTTTATGATTGATTACAGGCTTTTTCTTTTTGAACGAGCCAAAGGCGCACGAGGCGCCTAACATTCATTCATTTATCTGCAGTTTACATGGGTAATGACATATCCCTGATGAGTAATGTCTGCAATGATCTGAATCAGGGGACAGCGCCATTTTTTATGCTGAACATTACAACAGCTAATCCTAGAAGGTTGTTGGGGAAATAAATCCTGAGACCTTGCTAACTTGGCTGCTACGTGAGCCTCACAATTATGAGCTCTAGGAATATGAAACACCTGAACCTGTCTTTGATGCAGTGGTATTACAGAAGTTCGTCAGAATGCTTCTTATTGACCAATGTCCAGGTTGAGTATTGGGAGATCTTGTTGCTGCTGCTTTTGCAAGAGTAAGATTGTCCGTCAGGATTGCTGCTTGTTGAATGTTTAGCATGTTGATAAGGACTGCCGCTAGATTGATTCCATGTGCCTCTGCCTGAATTGCTGATTGTGTGTGTGCAATAATCGTTGAGATTGTAATTTCCATTTTTTGGTCTCTCTGATGCACCTGCAAAAAATAGAACCAAATCCTGTTCTTACACTTTCCATAGTGTCAGAGTTTCTTAGTTCATGCCAGCCACGTATACTGATCAAGGTTTTGGATCCCAAGCAGTCCTTTTTTCTCGAGGGGCACCGAAATTCACGGTTACCATGGTAACCACGAAATATCGAAAAATTTCGGACGAAATTTAAAATCAAATTTTGAATTCAAATATTTTGAAGTTGATATAGATAAAATTTTAACTCTTTTAGATCAGTAATCCTACCCTAGCGCAGTGGCTGTCCACACGCACCAACCACTGCCTCTAGCTCTCTGATCTCAAGTTAGATGTCGTGTATATAACTAGGTCAAAGTTTGAATTCAAAATATTCAAAAAAAACTCGATTTTTTTTGCCCGACATGAGTGTTTTTCGTGGGGTAGCGGTAAACGCGGTAACCGCTTAGGATCACGAAATTTTGAGCCGTACCCAAAATTAACAGTGGTACTGATATGTTTAGGACAGTTCTAACCGATCCCTTATAATCGGTTAGAGGAGTAAATTTTCTGTTTTACTCCTCTAACACGTACCTAGCTTACCCCTTATCCGCCGTAAGGGAGTAAAATTTTACTCCTCTTCCCAAACTTCTCCCTAAATTCACTCAACCAATTGGCGACTGAGTAAAAGCCGCGTCTCTCCCTCGCGTTATTCCTCGCCCCTGCACTTTCGCCAGCGCGACTCCCGGCGACCCCCCGCCGGTCCCGCTGCTACCTTGTCGCCTCTCCCGCCCTCCGCCGCCCTTCTGTCCGACGTCGAGCCAATTGGGCCTCCGTCCCAGTCATCGGATCAGGTGAAGCGCTGTCGCCGTCGCCATTGTTGTTGATTCATCGGATTGCTTCTTTTCTTCTTCTTTTCTGTTGGCTGCCACATCTCATGTTGATTGCACAGCACTGTAGGTTATTCCCTCTCGTTGACGCCGGCCTGTTTGGTCAGAACGACACTGGACGCCCGGTGCACCGCCGCCGCACCACAAGTGTTCGATGAATTGGCTAGGTGAGTTTTTTGGATCATTTATTTGTGAACCGAGCCATTTGGATTGAACATAGCCATTTGAATTGTAGATGAAGAGGTTGAGGTAGATAGCTTTGGAGGGCTCATCGTCACCCTAAGAGGAAGAAGACGACGAATACTTTGACACTGTTTTAGGCATGTTTTTAATGATGATGTTCGACGGCCGATGAGAGGATCACAGTTTGGCCGCATACACATCAACCGTGATAGAGTGGAGGGTCATGTGAAGATCATGAGAGACTACTTTGACGCAAAGCCAACCTATCCAGAGAAGTACTTTTGCCGGTGCTTTCGGATACATATCAACCTAGTTGTTCTATCACATGCTACTTTGCTACATTTGAACCATTGGGCGTGTTTAAATTTGAATAATGCGGTTTGTAAACCTTGACTTTGGTTTGTAAACTATATTGGTAATTTGCTTGAGCATTCAAATTTATGTTTAGTTTCTATATGGTAATATGTAGTTGCAATTTATACTAGAATTGCAAAGTTTAGAAAAACAAAATTTACTCCGTTAAATATAGGGGATTGGCTGGGTCTGGCCAAAACTTAGTGGAGTATATAAACTCCGTAAGCTTTTACTCCACTAGATACTCCATTATTTTTAGGGGACCGGTTAGAAATTCCCTTAGAATGTTTACCTTCTCTTTTCCCCATTGGCAGAGTTCTTCTAATTAGCCTCCATGCGAAAGTTTGGATTCTTGGAGCTATGTCTTTTGCTTTCAAAACTTGCTTAAGAAGATCCTTAGTATTGTTTTCCTAGAGCTCTAGGTTGCGGCTCACCCTCTTCCTGCATCACCTATAGACAAAGTTTGAATGCACTTTTGCATTGAATTTCCCTGTCGGAGTTAGTTTCCAGCACAAAATATCATCATCTTCAGCTTGAATAATTGGAACCTGCTTCATAATGACGGCTGTGTCTTGGTCAAATATCATATCAATGAAATTGTCATCCACATTTTGTGATTAGGAACCTGCTGTTGGGGAACGTACTAATTTCAAAAAAAATCCTACGCACACGCAAGATCATGGTGATGCATAGCAACGAGAGGGGAGAGTATGATCTACGTACCCTTGTAGATCGCAACGGAAGCGTTGACACAACGTAGAGGAAGTAGTCGTACGTCTTCCCGATCCGACCGATCCAAGCACGGTTACTCCGGCACCTCCGAGTTCTTAGCACACGTACAGCTCGATGACGCTCCCCGGGCTCCGATCCAGCAAAGCTTCAGGGATGAGTTCCGTCAGCACAACGGCGTGGTGACGATGATGATGTTCTACCGACGCAGGGCTTCGCCTAAGCACTACAACGATATGACCGAGGTGGAATATGGTGAAGGGGGGCACCGCACACGGCTGGGGAACGATCACGAAGATCAACTTGTGTGTTCTGGGGTGCCCCCTGCCCCCGTATATAAAGGATCCAAAGGGGGGTGCGGCCGGCCTTGAGGAGGCGCGCAGGAGGAGTCCTACTCCTACCGGGAGTAGGACTCCCCTCCCGTTCCTTGTCCAACTAGGAGAGGTGGAGGGAGAGAAGGAAAGGGGGGGCGCCGCCCCTCCCTCCTTGTCTAATTCGGACTAGGGGGAGAGGGGGCGCGCGGCCTGCCCTGGCAGCCCCTTCCTCTTCTCCACATTAGGCCCATGAGGCCCATTACCCCCCCGGGGGGTTCCGGTAACCCCCCGGTGCTTCGGTTTTATCCGAAACTTCACCGGAACCCTTCCGGTGTCCGAATATAGTCATCCAATATATCAATCTTTATGTCTCGACCATTTCGAGACTCCTCGTCATGTCCGTGATCACATCCGGGACTCCGAACTAACTTCGGTACATCAAAATGCATAAAACTCATAACAACTGTCATCGTAACTTTAAGCGTGCGGACCCTATGGTTCGAGAAGAATGTAGACATGACCGAGACACGTCTCCGGTCAGTAACCAATAGCGGGACCTGGATGCCCATATTGGCTCCTACATATTCTATGAAGATCTTTATCGGTCAGACCGCATAACAACATACGTTGTTCCCTTTGTCATCGGTATGTTACTTGCCCGAGATTCGATCGTCGGTATCCAATACCTAGTTCAATCTCGTTACCGGCAAGTCTCTTTACTCGTTCTGTAATACATCATCTCACAACTAACATATTAGTTGTAATGCTTGCAAGGCTTATGTGATGTGTATTACCGAGAGGGCCCAGAGATACCTCTCCGACAATCGGAGTGACAAATCCTAATCTCGAAATACGCCAACCCAACATCTACCTTTGGAGACACCTGTAGAGCTCCTTTATAATCACCCATTTACGTTGTGACGTTCGGTAGAACACAAAGTGTTCCTCCGGCAAACGGGAGTTGCATAATCTCATAGTCATAGGAACATGTATAAGTCATGAAGAAAGCAATAGCAACATACTAAACGATCGTGTGCTAAGCTAATGAAATGGGTCATGTCAATCAGATCATTCAACTAATGATGTGACCTCGTTAATCAAATAACAACACATTGTTCATGGTTAGGAAACTTAACCATCTTTGATTAACGAGCTAGTCTAGTAGAGGCATACTAGTGACACTCTGTTTGTCTATGTATTCACACATGTATTATGTTTCCGGTTAATACAATTCTAGCATGAATAATAAACATTTATCATGATATAAGGAAATAAATAATAACTTTATTATTGCCTCTAGGGCATATTTCCTTCACCTGCTTCTTTCCTTTCTTGTTCGCAATCGAATAATTGAGCCCCTCGTTGTGACTTTTTCTTTTCCATGGAGTACAATCTTTACTATAAAAAGAGACACATCCGTGACATTATGGCCCGAATGAATTTTTTTCTGTCATGGTTATGACACTTCTATGACGAAAATTGTGACATAAACACGTATCATCAGTGTTGTGGTAGGCTCCTACTTCTATGATAAAAAATTATGACAGCAAATGGGCTTTACATCCTGGGCCTGTCGGAGACGCACCGACGTGACATTCTTTGGTCGCCCATGACGCAGTACAAGAATCAGCTTCTTTGTCGTCTGCCATGGCTAACGGCAAAGGTACCAAAAGCGGATGACAAACCTCTTTGTCGTTTGCCACCAACGACAAAGCTGCCCGGCAAAGAAAGCTACGGTAAACTGGTTCTTTGCCGTCTGCTTTCTCAAAGCGGACGACAAAGAACCTTCTTTGCCGTCTGTGGTAGACGGCAAAGAATGTGGACGGTAAATAACATGCGTTAGCCACGTTAGGTGGCTAACGACAACATTTGCCATCCGCCAGCGGACGGCAAACGCTCACATCCTTTGTCATCTGCCACAAACGGCAAAGTAACCAAATGGTATAGCTCCCAGATTGCGCAGATTGCTGCCACGTGGCCTCTTTGCCATCCGTGGCAGACGGCAAAGGCCCCTTTGCCGTCGGTGGTAGACGGCAAAGAGGCTGCATTGCCTAGTTTTTCTGTTTTTCTTATATTCAACCATTTTCACAACAAATAGATGATATATATATTTTTCACAGGGCAATTTCAGAGAAATCATATGAGATATCCGACACATAAAATTTCATCATACATGCATAGTTCCATCCAACCATACTGTAACACCCTCGATGCGACTATATCTCCCACGTATCGAGGCACGACTTAGAGGCATAATCGCATTGAAGGCATATGTCGCAAGTGAGGTAATCTTCACACAACCCATGTAATACAATAGGGGAAAAGGTTACATAGTTGGCTTACAATCGCCACTTCACACAAATACATGAATAAAGCATTACATCAACCAAATACACTCATGGTCCGACTACGGAACCAAAATAAAAGAAGAACCCCAAATGCGACAAAGGTCCCCGATCGACCCCAACTGGGCTCCACTACTGATCAACTGGAACGAAACAACACAAAGGACAAGATCTTCATCGAGCTCCTCCTGAGCTTGGTTGCGTCATCTGCTCGGTCTCAACGGCACCTGCAAGCTGGTTTTGGAAGTATCTGTGAGCCACAGGGACTCAGCAATCTCGCACCCTCGCGATCAAGACTATTTAAGCTTATGGGTAAGGTAAGGTATGAGGTGGAGCTGCAGCAAGCGACTAGCATATATGGTGGCTAACCTATTCGCAAAAGAGAGCGAGAAGAGAAGGCAAGGCACGGTCGATAAAAATATGATCAAGAAGTGATCCTGGTCCACCTACGTCAAGCATAACTCCAACAACCGTGTTCACTTCCCGGACTCCGCCGGAAAGAGACCATCACGGTTACACACACGTTTGATTCATTTTAATTAAGGTCAACTTTAGGTTTTCTACAACCGGACGTTAACAAATTCCCATCTGCCCATAACCGCGGGCACGGCTTTCGAAAGTTCAAATCCCTGTAGGGTGTCCCAACTTAGCCCATGACAAGCTCTCACGGTCAACGAAGGAATAGACCTCCACCCGAGACATTCCGATCAGACTCGGTATCCCAGTACAACAAGACATTTCGACAGGGTAAAACTAAACCAGCAACACCGCCCGATGCGCCGACATCCTGATGGGAGCTGCACATATCTCGTTCTCAGGGCAACACCGAATGAGACATCCTATGAGTAAAACCAGCCCTCAAGTTTCCCCGAGGTGGCCCCGCAGTCTACTCAGTTCGGACCAACACTTAGACAAGCACTGGCCCGGGGGGGTTAAAATAAAGATGACCCTCGGGATGCGCGACTCCCAAGGGAAAAGGCTAGGTGGCAAATGGTAAAACCAATGTTGGGCATTGCTGGCAAAGCTTTACTTAAGGCGAACTGTCAAGGGGTTCCCATTATAGCCCAACCGCGTAAGGGACGCAAAATCCGGGAACATAACACCGATATGACGGAAACTAGGGCGGCAAGAGTGGAACAAAACACCAGGCATAAGGCCGAGCCTTCCACCCTTTACCAAGTGTATAGATGCATTAATTAAATAAGATATATTGTGATATCCCAACAAGTAAATAAATGTTCCAACAAGGAACAACATCTCCATGTTCCAACAAGGAACAAACTTCAATCTTCACCTGCAACTAACAACGCTATAAGAGGGGCTGAGCAAAGCGGTAACATAGCCAATCAACGGGTTGCTAGGACATGGTGGGTTAGAGGTTGAACATGGCAATTTGGGAGGCTGACAAGCAAGTGGTAGGCATCGTAGCATTGGCATAGCAAAAGAGCAAGCAAACTAGCATAGCAAAGATAGTAGTGATTTCGAGGGTATGATCATCTTGCCTGAAATCCCGCAAGGAAGAAGAACGAGTCCATGAAGAAGACAAACGGACGAAGTTGAACGAATCCTCACAACACGACGTTATCGGAACCAACCCGAAGAAGCAATCACCGGAAAAGAAGCACACAACATAGTAAACAACCAACACATCAACATGGCATGATGCACAAACGAGTATGATGCATGTCCGGTTTAATGAAGCATGGCATGGCATGGCAAAGAGCACAAACAATCCTACAAATTAAGTGGAGCTCAATATGCATCGGGATGCATATTGACAAAACACCACATCAATTATTTAGTTCTCTCTCGGTTAGGTACTCAACAATGTTAAATGTTGTTAAGCATGGCAAGAGGGTGAAGCAAATGAAAACTACCTATCTAGTCAAGGTTAAATGAGGCCGGAAGCAACGAACAACAATTCCGGAAAAACCCTCATGTGCAAATATTAGGTTTGGTCCTGATCTATCCTAAACACAATTTTAGAGTTATTAAACATGCAAAGCAATGTCACCATGATAAACTAGGCAAAATTCTACCCCATATACATATCAAGTTTATTTAAATCGGAGCTACGGTTATTTAGTTATGAATTAAATCATCTTAGCATGACATAGAGCAAAATTTAATCAAACAACATTTTAAGCATTTTAACATGGCAAGAAAGTGGCATATTTTTAATCTACACAAAATTCCGAGCAAGTTTCATATATAATTTGTTTAGATCCGATGCACAGTTTAGAAGTTATTAAATGCATGATCCCGAAGGGGTTTTCTGTAAAACTGCAATGCTCTGGAAAATTAGACAAATTCGTATAACTGGAAAAAAATTCTACGGGCCGAAACTAAATGGCCCAACAGTGTACAGGAGCGGGCGCTGGAGCTGGTGCTCACCAGGCCTCATGGGCCGGCTCGGTGGGGAGGCTGGACGCGGTGCGACGGGGAGGCGCCGTTGGGCCTTGGGGCGCTGGAGGGAGGAGGCAGGCTGGGGATGCGGTGGCCCATGCGGCAGGGCAAGGCGCAGCTGGGCCCTGGCGCTCGTCCACGCTGGCGGAATCGAACGAGGAGGTGGAGGGTGCGCGGTCAACGCTCCAGGACGAGCGGTTGCGGTGGATCCACGCGAGACAAGGGCGCCTCGTCCTCCCTGTAGAACGAAACAGAGGAGGGGCTTGGCTAGGTCAACGCCGGCGCGAGCCAACACGGAACTCCGGCGATGGGTGGCTGACGGCGACGCGAGCGCCGGGAATGGGCAGGTCCAGGCGAGGGGGTCTCGGATCCGGCGGCGCAAGGGAGCTCCAAAGCGGGGAGGAACTGGCCTTGGTCGGCCGGCGGTAGGCGCGGGCGTCAACGGGGCAAGACGAGGAGGCCGGGAACGAGCAGATCGGCGCATGGGGAGCTCGGATCTGGCGACGGACATAGAGGCTCTGGACAGCGACGAGGAATTGCGCGAGGGGAGGGGTGCATGGCCTCGGGCGCCTGGCTGTCGAAGCAGAGGAGCGAGACGAAGTTGCAGTTCTTCGAGGCGAAGCAAGGGCGCGGTTGATGAGCTCCTGCAGAGGTGAGGAAGATCTGAGAGACAGGAGGGAGCTCGTGGGAAGGAGAAGGAAGGCAGCTGGACAACGCGGTACTGGCCTGGCCGGCTTGGTCCGACGACGATGCTCACCAGCGACGAGGAAAAAAAAGGAGGACGGGGAGGCTGGGGTCGAACCCCTCTCGATCTGAATCTAGGAGGGAGCGAGAGGCGCGGCTGCGGCTTGCGATGGAGATCGAGCAACGAAGGCATGGCCTCGGGCTCGAAGAGGGAAGAGGATGCAGGTGCTGATTGGGTGGCGCTGAAAACAAGGGGAAGATGGCGGCGGTGGTTTGGGCAGGTGGGATCCCGATGTGGAAGAGGAGTGGCGGCGGTGACGGGGAGGATGGGACAGATCTCCTAAAAATTAGGGTTGGACAGCTTATATAGGTAGGGGAATAGGGTAGGGTTTAACTCGGTCCGTCCGATCGTAATCAGGCGATCGAGACTAAATTGATTAGGGGGTCCAAATGAGAAAACGGTGACGTTTTGTAGACGTTTGGGGATGTTCCGGACACAGCGGTAACGACTGTTCGAGTCGGGTCCGGGACAATTTTTGGACGCACGCGAGGGGGGCTGCGGGCTGACGAGAGAGGTTAGGTTGGACCTGGCGGCAGGTAGTGATCTGTGCAGAAAGCCTTGGGCTGAGAGAAAAGAAGAGGGAGAGACCCAGCGACAGTTTCCGGAGACCGAAAACGTCCGACGTTAAACCGGCTACTATTGCCGCTATATTTATCCGTTGGAGCGTCAAACGAACTCCGATTGCGATGAAACTTGACAGGCGGTCTGTCTACACTATAATAAGACCGCACACCAAATTTCAACCCAATCCGAGAACATTTTCCGGCCACTTATAAAATACTATTTCGGACATGCCGCGGGCGCGTGCAAGTGTGTCTGGGCTCGGAACGGACAACGGAGAGAACGAGGAGGCCGGGACGGATGCAAGTTTTGAAAACATGATGATGCAATGCACATGATGACATGACAAGATGCAACACGCAAGCAAATGACAACACCACAACAGCGAATAACTGGAGGACACCTGGCACATCGGTCTCGGGGCGTTACAACACTCCACCACTATGAGAGGATCTCGTCCCGAGATCTAGAATGGCACCGAAGGGAAAACGGAAGAGAAAGAGGAGAGGTAAAACTATGTTGCTTCTTTGACAAACGAGTGAAAACCAATAACCTTGAAGAGATTGAATACATTCGAGACAGAATTCAACGAAGGTGAACAAGGTCGAAAACAGCCATTTGGAAAAGAGGAAGAAAGAACATTGCGAAAAACCTTGAGGTTGAAGGGAAGATATATATTAAAAACACTCCGGTTAAGGACGGGGATCAAGGAAAACCAAAATTCGGGCAGCACTCCGGTTGGAAAGAAAAGGAATTGAATAAGGTCTTGAAAGGATGAGAAGATACTTGATGAAATCACAACACACTGCCACCGGAACTATTGAATGAATGGAACAAGGGGTAAGAAAGATCTCAGACAGCACTCCGGTTGAGAAGGGAGTCAAAATTTGATAAGATGAGAGAGCTCAAATGAAAACACGACACTCCGGTTGAGAAAAAGATGCAAGACTTGATAAGGCGAAAAGAACTTGAGCAGAATGGCACAACACTCCGGTTAAACAAAATAGAGAAGGAAAAAGACTGATATAATTTGGACAGCACTCCGTCTGTAAATGGAAGGAATTGAACAAGACAAGATGAGAGGATACTTGAAAAGAGGACACAACACTCCAATTAAAAGGATAGGCACGACAAGAACACGATCCTGATAAAACAAGAAGATGGGTTGAAGAGAGCAACATCACCATGCCTCCGGAACAAAAGAGTAGAGTAAAGATAATTGAGACAAGCGAATGTAGAAGACAATGCCAACTTCTGCTACAAAAGAGCCTGAAAAGGCATCTCTAGGAGAAGGGTCGAACGGAGTTGTTGTAAAACCAACAACGAAAATAATAAGCTTGATATGGTCTTATGGAATACAACTCAAATTATGAGGTGGAAACCTGCCACTCACGGGAAAAGAATGGACAAGGAGACGAGAACTTATATCACCGGGAGGATAAATGAAGAAACTTGGATCATATATAAGCACCATAATAACAACCATCCTTAGGGAAGGCTTAAGGTGAAATATAACCCAAGATAACTCCAACGAAGAGATTGATGGATTCAAAATATCTCAATCTTGACAACATGTGAATCATGAAAACATGAACTCAAATTATCAAGGATGGCATAATACCATCTTCAATGATACGGTAGAAGGAAATGCACCCCGGATTGCAAGATGAAGAAAACTTGAGCTTCTTAAAAGAATCTCGATGAAAACTTCGAGAAGGAATAAAAATCCTTGATGAACCATCATGTAGAATCTTCCTGAAGAACTCCGGTAAACAAAATGCCGATAAAAGCAAAAGAAGTTGAAAACACAAGGTGAAACCTTGTAATGATTTAGATAAATCTCCGTGATAATATAATTGAAAGAGGTTGGACTCCGGGAAAAAGAGAAGATGAAACAAATGAAACCGAGAGTTTGAAGGGCCTCCGGAATAAGAATTAATCAATAGGATGAAACAAGAATAAGAATTGTGTTATGCTTATCCTTCACCAATTTAAATTGATGACAAACAACGGATTTGGCATATTACTAATCCTCGTATCAAGGATTAAGAGAGATATACATAAACTTGAGAACGTCTTCAACGAAACACCGGTGGAATTGAAATAACGAATGAATTAATATGTCAACGAATGACGAGAACTCTTGAACGAACCACCGTGAGAATTAAAATGACCGAAGGAAAAATAAAGAAACACCGGAAGAATTGAGCAAATGAACGAAGACGCTTGAGAGGATTTAGATACATTAGAACGAAGAGCTCACGAGGCGATTAAAGATTACTTGAATGAAGCACCGGTAAAATTTGGAGAATGATAGCTGAAAGCTGAGAATGAATAAATCTTAGATGATGGACTCCGGATAACAACTGAGAAGACTCTTGATTTGCTCCGGATGGGTGAAAGGAATTCTCACAATCGAAAAATAATTATGAGAGGATGGCAACAAGCTAGAATCACGAATCTTGAAAGAATGGAGCAAGATTAAAGAGAAACTCTTCTTCGGTCTTCAAAATCTGAGAATGACGACGAGAAACACCAACAATAATTGTAGAGGCACTCCGGAATGATTAAAAGAGGAGAGGTTGAGCCAACGATGAAAAAAATTTAACCGATCTTGGAGAAAGACATTTGACTGATGACAATTCATTCTTACGTCAAACTTTAAAAAGAATTTAGGATAGCTCCGAGAAAATAAGAGGAGTCAGGTAAGATCCTGGGAAAAAACCTGTGGGTTAGGGCCCACTGAAAAGAAAACACCGTTGAAATGATTTAAAAGAGAGGTTGCACCGGTTGAATAAAAAAATGCTTGAATGATATAACATCCTCGAAATAGCTTGAACGAATGTAGAGTGGACACACGAATCTTCGAGATATCTTGAGCACTCCGGAACCTATTGAATAGCGAGAAATGACTGAATATAAGGTGCACCGGCATGAGAAGGCATTGAAACGAGGAAAGGATATGATCAACAAAGCTTGACTTAGTTCCACCGGAGAAGAAAAAGAATGAATAATGGTGCACTAGAAACTCCATTAAAATCTTCATGAGAATCAACGGATAAGAATATTGACGGAAAAGAATGGAGAGACTCCCATCGATAAAATGATACTTGATTGAGAAATCTGAGTCCTTGAAGAAAAAGGGTGGGTGGGCGGGAAAACAAATGCAACTTGAGATGGATGAAACGAACACCGTTGAGAAGAAGTGATAATTGATCTTGTGAATGTTGACAAGATTGGATCCACTTGAAGAGAAACACGCCGGTTGAAAAGGATTGACAACACAATCTCGATGGTCAAGAGGGATTAGTATTCACATCGGAGTAAGAGAACACCATTTGGGGAAGGTATGGAATCAACACTTGACATTGAAGCAACTCGAATACCACAACCCAAAACAAAACAAAGGGTTGGCTTGCAGAATAAGCCGGAACAAACATATGATAGAGATTTCGTCCGAAGTTTTCGTGGTGGGACCTACACGGGCTCGATCGTACAGCACCATTGTAACGCCCCATATGTAACCTTCCCGAATTGTACTCCAACTCTTGCCGTTTCCGGCATTAAGTTATATTTAATTCTCGGGTTCGGGTCTTTGCCTCCATGTGTTGTTTTCGTTTTCGTGCATCTCATATCATGTCATCACGTGCATTGCATTTGCATACATGTTCATCTCATGCATTCGAGCATTTTCCCCGTTGTCCGTTTTGCATTCCGGCGCTTCGTTCTCCTCCGGTGGCCATTTCTAGCTTTCTTTCGTGTGTGGGGATCAAACATTTCCGGATTGGACCGAGACTTGCCATGCGGCCTTGGTTTACTACCGGTAGACCGCCTGTCAAGTTTCGGGTCATTTGGACTTCGTTTGATACCCCAACGGTTAACCGAGGGACCGAAAAGGCCTCGTGTGTGTGCATCCCAACACCCCTCCATTCCGGCCCAAAACCCACCAAACTCAGCTCCATCGTCTCGGTCGTTCGATCACGATCGTGTGGGCGAAAACCGCACCTCATTTGGACTCTCCTAGCTCCCTCTATGCCTATTTAAACACCCCCCCATTTTTGGATCGTCCCCTACCTCGAAACCCTAAAAAAAGAGATCCAGCGCGCTGGCCGGACACGTCCGAGTCCGACCGGACAAATCGCGCCGCCGCCCCCGCACCAGTGGTGGGCCGCCACGTGGTGCCCCAGATCCGCCGCCGCCGCCGGCCCGGGAGGCCCAGGAGGGGCCCCCGCGAGCCCATCTCCGCGCCCGCCGCCGCCCTTCGTCTTCCCCGACCCCGGTGGCCGCGCCACCGTGGGCCGCCATCACCGGCCGCCACCTCCCGTCGCCGCCTCGACGCCGGTTGCCACTCCGGTCGCCGCCGCCCGCTTCTCCGCCCGAGCCGCCGCAGGAGCCCGCCGGAGTCGGTCCTAGCTCCGGCCCCGCGAGACCTCGCCTCCCCCGGCCGCCGGCGACCTCGCCTCCGCCGGCCGCCGTCCTCGTCCCCGCCGTCCTCGACATCTGCACCGCCGCCGCCGTCGGGAACAGTGCCGCGAGATCCGAAATGCTGTTGGAAGGAGGCATCATGAGTTAAATTGCAGATCCGTTAGTTCATCATGCACTTTTGTCATTTTTGCCATGTTTAATCCATGCATGATATGCCTGTGCCCCTTTGGGATGAATTGTTAAGCATGTTGTCTTCTATCCAGAGGTGCCTTCCATGTATTTTTAGGATGTGTGTGTTGTCTTGTGCAAGCTTGCGAAGAGGGCTACCTGAGTTTACTGATTTCAGGGACTTAGTGAAAATCACTAAGTCTGGGATGTTTTAGTTCACGATGCTATATGTCCAGCTTGTTTCCTAGTGATCCATGCCTCTTTTGAGGATGATCAGTAAGAGTGATTTGTTATGCTTGTTGTGATTAATCCATCCATGTCTTTACTTGTTATGTTGGAGCACCCTAGGTTGACTCAATCGAGCTCAACTTTTGCATAGTTGCTGTTTTGGGTAGATCGTGAACTCTTTTGCGATTTTGCCGGAGTGATTGCTAGTGATCCATGCATGCTATGCCTTTGTTCTTGCCATGTCTAGCTAGTATTTTGTGCCTTATTAATGGATATATGCTTGCCTTGCCATGACTTGCACCGTAGTGAGTGCATCGAGCTCGTTTACATGCCTCCGCGAGTTATTATTTCAGCATGTCCCAGTTTTCACCAAGTCTGAAAACTGATTGTGCTTCATCGATGTTCGTGTGCTCGGTAGAGTATTTTGTGAACCCTTTTGGCCCCAGGTCATTTTGGGTGTTTTGTTACGCTTGTTGAGTAGCTCCATGCCATGTTCTTACTTGCCATGTTCAGGTTTTGCTTCGTGTTGTTTTGCTGCTCCGAAGAGAGCATCGCGGTCTGAAATTTCAGGCTAGCGTTAATTTCGCTAAGTCTGAGATCTGTTTTGCTTATTCAGTTTTGCCATGCTTGTTTGAAGCCCTTAATGGATGAATTTGCCTATGCCTCAGTCCTGGTGATTTGTTAAGCTTCTTGAGTACATCACTGCCATGCAATTTGTTTTCATGTTTGGTGGCTGTAGCATGTTTATTTTGTTGCATTTAGGAGCCTACTTGCTGTAAATCGCAGATCGGTTCGTTTAGTAAATCGCTTGCCATTTCTAAACCGTAGCTCCGATTGCCATGATCTTTATATCGTTTTCAGGGGATTTATTCCCCTCTATCCAGTGGCACACTTGGTTTTCCAAGTTAAGGCCAGGTTCATGCATTTCCTGTCACATCTTGCATTTTGCATCCCGCATCGCATCCCGCATAGCATATCATCTTGCATATTATTGCTTGCCCTTGCACGTGGTTGATTGTATCCTTGTTGTTTGTTTGTGTTGTTGGGTAGAGCCGGGAGACGAGTTCGCTAACGAGGAGCCCGTTGAGTTTGCTTTTGAGGATCCAGTCAATTCTGACAACTGTGCAGGCAAGATGATCACACCCTTGAAATCACTACTATCTTTGCTATGCTAGTTTGCTCGCTCTTTTGCTTTGCCAATGCTACGATGCCTACCACTTGCTTGCCAGCCTCCCAATTGCCATGATTGAGCCTCTAACCCACCTTTGTCCTAGCAAACCATTGATTGGCTATGTTACCGCTTTGCTCAAGCCCCTTCTTATAGCGTTGTTAGTTGCAGGTGAAGATTGGAGCCGTTCCTTGTTGGAACATTTATTTACTTGTTGGGATATCATTGTATTGCTATGTTATCTTTACTCATCGATATACTTGGTAAAGGGTGGAAGGCTCGGCCTCTCGCCTAGTGTTTTGTTCCACTCTTGCCGCCCTAGTTTCCGTCATATCGGTGTTATGTTCCCGGATTATTGCGTCCCTTACGCGGTTGGGCTATAATGGGAACCCCTTGATAGTTCGCCTTGATTAAAGCTTTTCCAGCAATGCCCAACATTGGTTTTACCATTTGCCACCTACCCTTTTCTTTCCCTTGGGTTTCCGGAGCCCGAGGGTCATCTTTATTTTAGCCCCCCACGGGCCAGTGCTCCTCTGAGTGTTGGTCCGAACCGAGCCACTTGCAGCGCCACCTTGGGGCAACTCGAGGGTTGGTTTTAGTTGTACGTAGTGTTCATCTGAGTGTGCCCTGAGAAAGAGATATGTGCAGCTCCTATCGGGATTTGTCGGCACATTCGGGCGGTGTTGCTGGACTAGTTTTGACCTGTCGAATCATCTTGTTGTACCGGGATACCGAGTCTAATCGGTGGGTCCTGGGTGGAGGTCTATTCCTTCGTTGACCGTGAGAGCTTGTTATGGGCTAAGTTGGGACCCCCCCTGCAGGGATTGATCTTTCGAAAGCTGTGCCCGCGGTTATGGGCAGATGGGAATTTGTTAATGTCCGGTTGTAGATAACTTGAACTTAAATAAATAAAGTGAATCAACTGAGTGTGTTGCCGTGACGGCCTCTTCTCGGCGGAGTCCGGGAAGTGGACACGGCATTGGAGTTATGTTTGTGTAGGCTGCTCTATTTAGTTTTCCGCTCGTGCTTTGCCTTCTCTTCTCGCTCTCCTTTGCGAATAAGTTAGCCACCATATATGCTAGTCGCTTGCTGCAGCTCCACTTACATTACCCCCCTTTCCTACCTATTAAGCTTAAATAGTCTTGATCGCGAGGGTGCGAGATTGATGAGTCCTTTGTGGCTCACAGATTACTATTACACCAGATGCAGGGACCGATGACACTTCTCCGGATGGCGCGCTCGAGCTGAAGTGGGAGTACGACGAGGACTCTCAGCGATACTATGTGTCTTTTCCTGATGATCAGTAGTGGTGCCTATTCGGGGTTAGATTCAGGGCCTAGTCGCTTGTTGGGGGTCTTTTCTATTTTGGCGCTGTAGTCGGGCCATGAGTGATTGTATGATGGATGCTATTTATGTACTTTGATGTGACGTGGCGAGTGTAAGCCAACTATATTATTATTCCCCTTTATATTATATATATGTACATGGGTTGTGTAATGATTCCCGACTTGCGACATTGCTTTCAATGCGCCTATGTCTCTAAGTCGTGCCTCGACACGTGGGAGACATAGCCGCATCGAGGGCGTTACAAGTTGGTAATCAGAGCCTTCCCCGACCTTAGGAGCCCCATTGCTTGATCGTTTTTAGCAGCCGAGTTGTGTCTAGAAAAATGTTTTGAGTCCTTAGGAATTATATATCGGAGAGCTTAGGAATTCTTTTTACTTCCCAGTCTCCTCATCGCTCTGGTAAGGCATCCTGACGTAGAGTTTTGACTCTTCTCTTCTCAAATTTCTGTGAGCCACAGGGACTCAGCAATCTCGCACCCTCGCGATCAAGACTATTTAAGCTTATGGGTAAGGTAAGGTATGAGGTGGAGCTGCAGCAAGCGACTAGCATATATGGTGGCTAACCTATTCGCAAAAGAGAGCGAGAAGAGAAGGCAAGGCACGGTCGATAAAAATATGATCAAGAAGTGATCCTGGTCCACCTACGTCAAGCATAACTCCAACAACCATGTTCACTTCCCGGACTCCGCCGGAAAGAGACCATCACGGTTACACACGCGTTTGATTCATTTTAATTAAGGTCAACTTTAGGTTTTCTACAACCGGACGTTAACAAATTCTCATCTGCCCATAACCGTGGGCACGGCTTTCGAAAGTTCAAATCCCTGCAGGGTGTCCCAACTTAGCCCATGACAAGCTCTCACGGTCAACGAAGGAATAGACCTCCACCCGAGACATTCCGATCAGACTCGGTATCCCAGTACAACAAGACATTTCGACAGGGTAAAACTAAACCAGCAACACCGCCCGATGCGCCGACATCCTGATGGGAGCTGCACATATCTCGTTCTCAGGGCAACACCGGATGAGACATCCTACGAGTAAAACCAGCCCTCAAGTTTCCCCGAAGTGGCCCCGCAGTCTACTCAGTTCGGACCAACACTTAGACAAGCACTGGCCCGGGGGGGGGGGTTAAAATAAAGATGACCCTCGGGATGCGCGACTCCCAAGGGAAAAGGCTAGGTGGCAAATGGTAAAACCAACGTAGGGCATTGCTGGCAAAGCTTTACTTAAGGCGAACTGTCAAGGGGTTCCCATTATAGCCCAACCGCGTAAGGGACGCAAAATTCGGGAACATAACACCGATATGACGGAAACTAGGGCGGCAAGAGTGGAACAAAACACCAGGCATACGGCCGAGCCTTCCACCCTTTACCAAGTGTATAGATGCATTAATTAAATAAGATATATTGTGATATCCCAACAAGTAAATAAATGTTCCAACAAGGAACAACATCTCCATGTTCCAACAAGGAACAAACTTCAATCTTCACCTGCAACTAACAACGCTATAAGAGGGGCTGAGCAAAGCGGTAACATAGCCAATCAATGGGTTGCTAGGACATGGTGGGTTAGAGGTTGAACATGGCAATTTGGGAGGCTGACAAGCAAGTGGTAGGCATCGTAGCATTGGCATAGCAAAAGAGCGAGCAAACTAGCATAGCAAAGATAGTAGTGATTTCGAGGGTATGATCACCTTGCCTGAAATCCCGCAAGGAAGAAGAACGAGTCCATGAAGAAGACAAACAGACGAAGTTGAACGAATCCTCACAACACGACGTTATCGGAACCAACCCGAAGAAGCAATCACCGGAAAAGAAGCACACAACATAGTAAACAACCAACACATCAACATGGCATGATGCACAAACGAGTATGATGCATGTCCGGTTTAATGAAGCATGGCATGGCATGGCAAAGAGCACAAACAATCCTACAAATTAAGTGGAGCTCAATATGCATCGGGATGCATATTGACAAAACACCACATCAATTATTTAGTTCTCTCTCGGTTAGGTACTCAACAATGTTAAATGTTGTTAAGCATGGCAAGAGGGTGAAGCAAATGAAAACTACCTATCTAGTCAAGGTTAAATGAGGCCGGAAGCAACGAACAACAATTCCGGAAAAACCCTCATGTGCAAATATTAGGTTTGGTCCTGATCTGTCCTAAACACAATTTTAGAGTTATTAAACATGCAAAGCAATGTCACCATGATAAACTAGGCAAAATTCTACCCCATATACATATCAAGTTTATTTAAATCGGAGCTACGGTTATTTAGTTATGAATTAAATCATCTTAGCATGACATAGAGCAAAATTTAATCAAACAACATTTTAAGCATTTTAACATGTCAAGAAAGTGGCATATTTTTAATCTACACAAAATTCCGAGCAAGTTTCATATATAATTTGTTTAGATCCGATGCACAGTTTAGAAGTTATTAAATGCATGATCCCGAAGGGGTTTTCTGTAAAACTGCAATGCTCTGGAAATTAGACAAATTCGTATAACTGGAAAAAAAATTCTACGGGCCGAAACTAAATGGCCCAACAGTGTACAGGAGCGGGCGCTGGAGCTGGTGCTCACCAGGCCTCATGGGCCGGCTCGGTGGGGAGGCTGGACGCGGTGCGACGGGGAGGCGCCGTTGGGCCTTGGGGCGCTGGAGGGAAGAGGCAGGCTGGGGATGCGGTGGCCCATGCGGCAGGGCAAGGCGCAGCTGGGCCCTGGCGCTCGTCCACGCTGGCGGAATCGAACGAGGAGGTGGAGGGGGCGCGGTCAACGCTCCAGGACGAGCGGTTGCGGTGGATCCACGCGAGACAAGGGCGCCTCGTCCTCCCTGTAGAACGAAACAGAGGAGGGGCTTGGCTGGGTCAACGCCGGCGCGAGCCAACACGGAACTCCGGCGATGGGTGGCTGACGGCGACGCGAGCGCCGGGAATGGGCAGGTCCAGGCGAGGGGGTCTCGGATCCGGCGACGCAAGGGAGCTCCAAAGCGGGGAGGAACTGGCCTTGGCCGGCCGGCGGTAGGCGCGGGCGTCGACGGGGCAAGACGAGGAGGCCGGGAACGAGTAGATCGGCGCGTGGGGAGCTCGGATCTGGCGACGGACGTAGAGGCTCTGGACGGCGACGAGGAATTGCGCGAGGGAAGGGGTGCATGGCCTCGGGCGCCTGGCTGTCGAAGCAGAGGAGCGAGACGAAGTTGCAGTTCTTCAAGGCGAAGCAAGGGCGCGGTTGATGAGCTCCTGCAGAGGTGAGGGAGATCTGAGAGACAGGAGGGAGCTCGTGGGAAGGAGAAGGAAGGCAGCTGGACAACGGGGTACTGGCCTGGCCGGCTTGGTCCGACGACGATGCTCACCAGCGATGAGGAAAAAAAAAGGAGGACGGGGAGGCTGGGGTCGAACCCCTCTCGATCTGAATCTAGGAGGGAGCGAGAGGCGCGGCTGCAGCTTGCGATGGAGATCGAGCAACGAAGGCATGGCCTCGGGCTCGAAGAGGGAAGAGGATGCAGGTGCTGATTGGGTGGCGCTGAAAACAAGGGGAAGATGGCGGCGGTGGTTTGGGCAGGTGGGATCCCGATGTGGAAGAGGAGTGGCGGCGGTGACGGGGAGGATGGGACAGATCTCCTAAAAATTAGGGTTGGACAGCTTATATAGGTAGGGGAATAGGGTAGGGTTTAACTCGGTCCGTCCGATCGTAATCAGGCGATCGAGACTAAATTGATTAGGGGGTCCAAATGAGAAAACGGTGACGTTTTGTAGACGTTTGGGGATGTTCCGGACACAGCGGTAACGACTGTTCGAGTCGGGTCCGGGACAATTTTCGGACGCACGCGAGGGGGGCTGCGGGCTGACGAGAGAGGTTAGGTTGGACCTGGCGGCAGGTAGTGATCTGTGCAGAAAGCCTTGGGCTGAGAGAAAAGAAGAGGGAGAGACCCGGCGACAGTTTCCGGAGACCGAAAACGTCCGACGTTAAACCGGCTACTATTGCCGCTATATTTATCCGTTGGGGCGTCAAACGAACTCCGATTGCGATGAAACTTGACAGACGGTCTGTCTACACTATAATAAGACCGCACACCAAATTTCAACCCAATCCAAGAACATTTTCCGGTCACTTATAAAATACTATTTCGGACATGCCGCGGGCGCGTGCAAGTGTGTCTGGGCTCGGAACGGACAGCGGAGAGAACGAGGAGGCCGGGACGGATGCAAGTTTTGAAAACATGATGATGCAATGCACATGATGACATGACAAGATGCAACACGCAAGCAAATGACAACACCACAACAGCGAATAACTGGAGGACACCTGGCACATCGGTCTCGGGGTGTTACACATACATAGCAAGTTCCACATACAGGCATCCAACCATACATATTATAGTAGTTTCATCCAACCATACATGCATAGTTCATCGATACAAGCAGTCCATCAATGCAAGCTTCCGTGAAGTGAATGAAATCTGCAAAATGGGAAATAAGGAAGGTAGAAGAAGAAGATTAGAAGAAGAAGAAGAAAATGAATAAGAAGAAGTATATGACATTTAGAAGAAGAAGTATGCCGACATGCTCAAGTTTGATGATGAGTGATCTATGGCGGAGAGCATCATCCCTTTTTTTATGCCGGCAATTGTGTTGGCATGACCACGGTCAAGATGGCGTGGTCGAACTCCCGTCCCTTTTTTGTGTGCTGGCATGTGTCGACCGCTGGCAAGTGCGCCAACATGAACCGTGTGGTGGTTTTTCTGAAGGTTGGCATGTATGCCGGCCGTTAACATGGCGCCGACATGATTTCTAGGCTATGACATGGCCGTTGACATGATCTACACTTAGGAGACTTCTAAAATTTGTGTGTGGACATAAAATGGATCGGTACGTTGGGCGCACAGCCGACCCAAACGAAAAAAGGGGCGGACGCCGAGCGGACAGCCGACCTAAACGGACGAAAAGCAAACAAAGCGCGCGTTGTTTGGGTCAGCGCGTTGGAGTTGCTCTTACAGGTGCGTTTGGTAGGGTGCATGGGCTCATTTGAGCTATGCCCATCTAATGCATAAAAAGGCCCTCAGCCATGCCCATCTCATGCACCCCAGACAGGGTGCATGGAGGCAGCCATGCTGGCCCTGACACTCAAAAAAATTTAGAATTTCAAATTTTGTTTAAATTTTTGAAAATGTTTAGAATGTCAAATATATTTAAATTTTCAAAAATTGTTCAGACTTTCAAAAAAAAAATTCAAAAATGTTTGGAATTTCAAATAAATCAAAATTTGTTTGATTTTTTTATAAAATATTCATTTTTTAAAAAAAATCGTAAAATTTCAGAATTTTAAATATGTTCAAATTAAAAAAAATCAAAATCTATTTAAATTTTCAATAAATATTTGAAATGATTTTTTATTTTTTTTCAAAATATGTATAGATTTTTATTCACGTTTTTGCAATTTTGTTCACCATTCATTTTTTTCGGAAATCAAAATTGTTCAGCATGTCTAAACACATGCAGACCGCCAAACAAAGTCTCAGCTCAGCATATCTCAGCGCATACATCGCTGCCGAACAACAGCAACTACATGAATTCAACATGTATATAGTCAGCATGTATGAGAGAAAAACAACTAGACTAAGTTCATACATGCTATCAAACACACCCTGCAAGTCGCACGGAAAAAAAGAGTAGATGTCTCTGGCTTCTGGCTGGGCTACGAGCCAACCCAGGCCTGCCTCATATATATGTGTCTCAAAAAGAAAAGCTCTGCCCCCAAATCGTCGTTCCTCGACCAAAAAGAAAAAGGGGGCTTGCTTCGGTAGACCCCCCCTCCCAACAAAACGTAGAAGGGCAGATTGGTCATACGAAAGAAAGGTATGCCCAAATCGTATTATACGGATGTAGCTGGCGTACGTAGACCGCGCGCATGCAAAAAAAATAAAAAAACTGCCCGCACGATCTACCCGCCCACCCCATCTACTCGCCCGTCCACCCCGTCTACTCGGCCGCCCCATACGATCGCCGCCGCCACGGATCGCCGCCCTCCGACCCCGTCCGCCGCCGCCGTCCGAGCCCGTCCGACGCCGCCGTGGCCGTCCCAACGGCGTGCGTCCAAGCACCCCGTCTACTCGCCCGCCCACCTCGTGTACTCACCCGCCACATCCGATCGCCGGCGCTGCGGATCGCCGCCCTCCGACCCCGTCCGACGCCGCCGTCCAACCCCGTCAGACACCGCCGTCGCCGTCCCAACGGCGTGCGTCACCGCATCTCACCGTCATCATCCACCCCCCGGACGTGAAGGGCCCGACGTGCCACGCCGCCTCCGCACCACTCTCCCCACCCCCCGTCGCGGATCCTGCCAAACATCCGGCCGGTGGCTCGTCGTGCACGTCGCCGGCTGCTAGATTCAAGGCGGGGACAGCTGCCGTCGTCGAACGCCGGTGACGCCTACACCGCGGGGCAAGGTTTGTCATCTAAACCTAGCGGGCATGATGGATATAAGTTAGGGCTAGTTAAGTGATGAATCTAGAATGTAAATGGAGGCCAGGCTTAATTTAAGGAACGCTTATTTATGTCATGACGACATCACACAATATGCACACACCGATGAATCTTCGTCCATGTCAACTATTTGTTTCACACAAGACAAAAAAGTGTTGTTTGAACCATTGCATTAAGAAAAAAATCATGGTAGCTGCTGGGTTCATGGATTACATGTCTTTCTATTTTTTTTTGCAAACCAACATGAGTTTTTGTCCTTGTTGTAATCGACACTTCAAATGGTTTGCAGTTCTGTGAGTTTGGCGTGTTGACATGGACGAAGAATCCGCATTCGGGAGGGACGAGAATGGTACTGATAAGGTGACTAAGACCGATAACGATAATTTGAACGAAGATGATGACAGCAGCGACAACGATTCCGTCTCGTCATATGATATCTTACCTCCGGAGGATTTTGATAATAATGAACATGGCGCAAATAGCGACAACGTAAGTGGCGTATATTTTGTTTTTATTTTTGAATTTGCAAAGTATGGCATGGCTAACTATATATCTTTGTGTACAAATTTACAGGAAGATGTGGATGTTGACAATGTGCAACATAGTTGGCAGGAATCATTTGCAGATAACTTGAGCCAGGTTAGTTGTTAGATGTTGTACGTCGATCAATAGTATGATTTAAATGATAGTAATTGACATATATATATATATATATATATTCAAATGAATGTTGTAGGAGGAGTTAGATGGTCTTGTACTTGATCACAATGAGGGAGAGATTGATATTGAGGAGGCTCAAAGGGAGCAGAAGATGCTTGAGACACATTGGAAGGTCATGGCTATGACCTTTCGGTCGCAAGGGGATGCATACATATTCTACAACAATCACGCCAGAGAGCACGGGTTTAGTATTAGGAAACAGAAGGTGAAACGAGGTGCTTCGGGAATGATACGGTACCGGCGGTTTCTTTGCTCCAGGGCAGGGAGAAGGCAAAGCAAGTTCATAACCATGGAGGGCCGCAAGCGCAGGCTTAGACCGGAGACTCGTTGCGACTGCGGTGCACATATGGTGGTGAAGCTGGACAGCGAACGTGGCGTTTGGTTCGTCGCATCATTCGTGGATGATCACAACCACGCGATGGCTCGGCCCAACGAGGTTTGTTTTTTGTGGTCACACAGACGGATTGGAGATGGCCAGAGGGCGGAGATATTGGCGATGGAAGCGGCCGGGATAAGAAAGCATATTATAATGGACAACTTCATCAGCAGATACGGTTCGTACGATAAGTGCGGGCTTATCAGGAGGGACATTTACAATCTTTGTTGCAGAGAAAAAACGAAGCTCATTGCAAAGGGAGATGCAGAGACGGCAGTTGGCATTATGAGGAGCAGGAAGGAGAAGGACCCTGAGTTTTTTTTTGAGTATGTGCGTGACAAGGAAGGGCGATTGAAGAGTATGTTCTGGTGCGATGCATAGTCGCGGAGGGACTATCGGGACTACGGAGATGTGGTCGTGTTTGATAGCACATATAAGATGAACAGATACGGTATGCCATTCGTCCCCTTTGTTGGAGTTAACAACCACCGTTGCACCATAGTGTTTGGTTGTGCCATCATTGCTGACGAGACGGAAGGGACATACGTGTGGCTGCTGCAGACATTTATGAAGGCAAACTATCAGGTGAAGCCAAAGTCAATAATCACAGACGGTGACGCTGCAATGATCCGGGCTATTCGGACTGTCCTTTCAGATGTTTTCCATCGTCTTTGCTCCTGGCATATCGAGAAAAATATGCAAAGGCACCTGCATTACAAGTCACTGGATGAGTTCAGATCGCTCCTATACTATGCCACCTCTCAAGCGAACTTTGAGCAGAGATGGAAAGCTTTCTATGATAAGTGGAAGACGGATAGAACCGAAGAGTGGCTTGACAGGATGTACAGGAAGAGGAGACTTTGGGCAGCTTCATATCTTTCCGATGGTTTTTTCCTTAGTATGCGAAGTAACCAGAGGAGTGAAAGCCTCAACTCCTGCCTTCACCTTCACCTGGACTACGGTATGACAATTGTTGATTTGGTGGTGCATTATGAGAACTGTATAGTTTGCCTGCGTGAGAACGAGGCGTACGATGACTGCGAGGCATTCCAGAAGGAACCACCGTCGGTTACTGAATATAAGGCCCTTGAGGAGCATGCCGCCAAAGTATTCACACCTGCTAATTTCTACATCCTGCAAGATGATTTGCATAAGATGGGTCAGCTGGAGATATTTGAGACGCTCGTGGGAATTGGGCGTCAAACATTCATGGTGACATGGAAGGATAACCACAAGTTCAGGTAAAATGTTGTTTATGAACCAGGTAACTCAGAACAAACTATTACATGCAGTTGTCTTAGGATGGTTCGGAAAGGGCTGCCATGCAAACACATTCTGTTTGTTCTCCATCATCTAAACTTAACTGAAATACCAAAGTGTTGTGTCATGCATCGGTTGTCCAAACATGCGAGAGATGGGTTGCCTGTGCAACGGAAGAGTGATATGTTTGGATGGGGTTGGTCAGGGCCATTGGAGAGAGAACGGTATAGTGCAATAACCATTAAAACCGCAGAAGCTGCTCATGTTGCAGCAAATGATCCCTTCTTGTACGACGAGTTGATGAAGTGTCTGGACAACATAATAGCGCAGAAAAAGATTTCAGAGGAGGAACTTATAGGAAGTAGAAGGTATGCTATGCTGAAGAAGGAGGCAAGTCAGGCGCAACAAGTTGAGCCTGGTATTGGTGATCCTCATAAAGTTTCGACGAAGGGTGCACCTAGGAAGGGGCGATCGAAGAGGGGGCCCGGCGTTACAAAGAATGGTAGGCCAAAAGATTTTACAGAGAAGAAATGTGGTCCTTTGTGCAGTCTGTGTGGTCTCCCAGGTCATAATAAGGCTACATGCAGTAAGAACGAGAAGTGAGTTGCAACCTTTTTATTTTTGTTATGTTGCTACTTTGATTTTACCAACTATATTTGCTCACCCATTTCTTTATGTTTTGTTCAGGAACTGGGCATAGAGACGCAGCTTGGTTTGTAGGAAGAATAAAATTGTCGCACGAGTCATGTCTGAATAACCTATGCTATTTTTATTCGCACATGTGTGCCAGAAAACTTGATTTGTACTGTTACGTGATGATTTGTACTGTTATGTCTGAATAACCTATGCTATTTTTATTCGCACATGTGTGCCAAAAAACTTGATTTGTACTGTTACGTGATGATTTGTACTGTTTCTATATGAAGTTTTGAAATTCTGTTTATTTGTACTGTTTCGAAATTCTGTTTATTTGTACTGTTTGCAAATTCTGTTTATTTGTACTGTTTGGAAATATTCAGAAAAAAATATGCCCAACCACGCAGCCGGGCCCATAGTGGGGAACAAATCATACACCCAAATCAAACCCGAAAGGGGCGACTCGGGCGGCTGATAGAGCCCACTAATGGGCCCGGCAACGGGGTCCAACGGGGCTGCGGGCAGTGTGATAAGAGAGGAGTTCGAAAGAGGGGGCGGAGGCAGCTATTTAAGTCGCTCCTCGCGCCCCTCCGCTTCCGAGGTGGGACTAAACTGGCGTGAGTTCGGCAGCGCGCGGGGAGGGGAGTGGGCGTGGGCCGTGGGAGGGGGCGAGTGGCGCCCTGCCTCTATGGGCCGGCCGGTGACAGCGCCGAAAACGGCCTCATGAGCCCTGCGGCGGCCGCGTGCACTGAGGGAGGGGAGTGGGCGTGGGCCGGGGGAGGGGCCGACTGGCGGCGTGCCTTCATTGGGCTGAACTGGGCCGGCCCGAGACAGTGCAAAATAGCCCTCCTGAGCCTTGCGGCGACCACGTGCAGTGTGGGGCGCGATGGGGACGCCATTTTTAGTCCCACCTCAGAAGCCGGGGGGCGCGAGGAGCGGCTTAAATAGCTGCCTCCACCCCCTCCACCGAGCTCCTCTCTTATACATGCCCGCAACCCTGTTGGACCCCGTTGCCGGGCCGATTAGTGGGCTCTATCAGCCGCCCGAGTCGCCCCCTTTGGGCTTGATTTGGGTATGATCTGTTCCCCACTATGGGCCCGGCTGCGGTGGTTGGGCATTTTTTTTCTGAATATTTTTAAAAAATATTATTTTACTTTTACAAAAGTGCAGAACAAATATACTCATTTAAAAAAATATCATCACCCACAATGATGCAAATAAGAGTGTCACCGACAATGATGCAAATAAAAGTGACACTGAAAAATAGATATTGTAGCAAATACCGACCACGGCACATTTATTTAGTTGCGGAACATGCTAAACCATGCCACATTACAATATAGAGATGATGTCTTAATATGAAAATTGTATCAAGTACCGACAACGGTACGTTTATTTAGTGGAGATAATAGCCAACACCCCATCCTCCGACTCATTTCTTCTCCATGATCTTGAGGATCTTCTCTTTCACTACTTCCTTCGTGTTGCATTTTGAAAAAAGTATTTCAGCTAGAATGCATCCCCTTGAAGCATTAACCTCATCTTGATCGAACTCAAATGTCCAATCATCTCCGTCCCAGCTTTGAACGCATTTCATCACGAAAAGACCACAAGAGACTCTGCAAGAAACCACAAGTCAATTATTGATGGATCATACAAGTACATACTAATTCAACATTTGCAACATACCCGTCTGTTTGTGACGGCATATCGTACTCCCTTATTGGCCAGGAAGATACGTCAGGATGTTTCGTTCCAATAAGAGCATTCACCTCGTTTGTATCATTAGCTATTTCTGCCCTCTGAAATAAAAATGAAAAATCCATATGAAGTACGTTTCGAATAACTATATATTGTTTTATGTATCGTTGTAAGCTTACCAGCTTAGCAATCTTTGCAAGAACTCTTTTGTTGCATTTACCAGTAGAGTTTAAAACTTGAAACTCTTTTTTCTTGTTGTGCATAAGAACTGTTATCCAATGACTTTCGTCCACATGAAAAAGGAAAGTATGCCTACAACAAAGTTTATTCATGTTGGTGTACACACAGATGTACTACGAATGATCATACTAAACAGAAGTACCTTATCTTTGATGAAATACTCTTCAGTAACTCTAGACACCATTTTAGTTTGGTTTGTGAAATGATCCATAAAATGCCTTTTAGAGTTGTTAACCTTTCCATCACCATGAAGAATAAGCTAGTGGGACACCCAAGATGATAATATGTGACGGTCAGCACGAGGATTATGGGTCTGCATATGGTTGCAATAACTATTGATGACCTACAAAATAACATAACAACAATACGCCTATTAGATAATTTATGTAAATGACATGTACAACTTAATAACTTAGTGCTAATACTTACACCGCCATGCAACCACTTTTTTGAAATGATGGCTTCAAGCATATCAGGTGTACATGTTTCCCCACCAATTCCTGTCATGTGCACAACAGTTTTTCTGCAAAGCTTCTCTGACTCTGCCAGTGTCCGGATATAAACCTTCGCAGCCTCTATATGATCCTCATTAATGTAATCAGTACTAATCATAGCAGCTCTTATACCAAATAGACCTAAAATAGTAAGAAACAATGAGTTAATAAAGTGTGCATGCAAGGACAGAAGTATGTTGCAAGAATAAATTACCTAGCACTTACTTTTCTTTGCACGTTTACGTCCACCGTTCTGAAGAAAAGGTGAAAGACAATATTTTGACCGTTTCCTCTTGCGTTTCCCATTATTCTCCTTCCCATCATTCTCCTTTTCATCATTCTCCTTTTCATCATTCTCCTTCCCATCATTCTCCTTAGTGCCATTTTCTTTCGCATTTTTAATACGGGTGTTCAGACTATCCATACTAAATTCCTCAGATTTATCGGCGCTAGACCCGTCTGACACTTCATTCATATTCTTGGGGGTTGAAGTAATAGCTGGAAAGTCATTCGTGTCTACCGTCGCAAGAGATGGGTTGGGAGAATTACCATTATCCTCAATAACGAAGGGGTCGCCTTCATCTCCTGTACCAGGTGTGTTGTGATGCGCACCTTTCTCACGCGCCAATTTATTCCCGTTCCCAGTGGTGAAGGATGCGTCCGCCCTGTTGTCCATATCTTCTTTTGCAGGAGTTGATTCTACATCTGGCCAATATTTTGATCGACAGCACCCACGCCAATTTTCATATTTTTTCGGCGCTCGATGCATTTCCTAGGATTTTCCCGGTGAAAATGGCCAGAAACACTGGCCGGACGTGACGCAATGTTTGTTTTGTGTCCGTTTGCGTTCCAACCTTGCGTGGGGCTGTACGTAGGCCGTGCCCGCATGTCCGCCCACTTTGGTGCAATTACATGCATGCGATCACGTACACATTGTGCAAGCAGCTCCGATTCGTTCTGCCGGAGGGGGGGTCCCAACTACGTTTCTTTTTGACTTTGCCGAATGGCGCGAAACTTTTTCCACACGTTTCCATCACCCTCGACAGCACCCATGCCAATTTTCATATTTTTTCGGCGCTCGATGCATTTCCTAGGATTTTCCCAGTGAAAATGGCCAGAATCACTAGCCGGACATGACGCAACGTTCGTTTTGTGTCCGTTTGCATTCCAACCTTGCGTGGGGCCGTACGTAGGCCGTGCCCGCATGTCCGCCCACTTTGGTGCAATTGCATGCATGCAATCACGTAGACATAGTGCAACCAGCTCCGGTTCGTTCTGCCGGAGGGGGGGGGTTCCCAACTACGTTTCTTTTTGACTTTGCCGAATGGCACGAAACTTTTTCCACACGTTTCCATCACCCTTGACAGCACCCACGCCAATTTTCATATTTTTTCGGCGCTCGATGCATTTCCTAGGATTTTCCCGGTGAAAATGGCCAGAAACACTGGCCGGACGTGACGCAACGTTCGTTTTGTGTCCGTTTGCATTCCAACCTTGCGTGGGGCCGTACGTAGGCCGTGCCCGCATGTCCGCCCACTTTGGTGCAATTGCATGCATGCGATCACGTACACATTGTGCAAGCAGCTCCGGTTCGTTCTATCGGAGGGCGGGGGGGTTCCCAACTACGTTTCTTTTTGACTTTGCCGAATGGCACGAAACTTTTTCCACACGTTTCCATCACCCTCGACAGCACCCACGCCAATTTTCATATTTTTTCGGCGCTCGATGCATTTCCTAGGATTTTCCCGGTGAAAATGGCCAGAAACACTGGCCGGACGTGACGCAACGTTTGTTTTGTGTCCGTTTGCGTTCCAACCTTGCGTGGGGCCGTACGTAGGTTGTGCCCGCATGTCCGCCCACTTTGGTGCAATTGCATGCATGCGATCACGTAGACATAGTGCAACCAGCTCCGGTTCGTTCTGCCAGAGGGGGGGGGGGTTCCCAACTACGTTTCTTTTTGACTTTGCCGAATGGCACGAAACTTTTTCCAGACGTTTCCATCACCCTCGACAGCACCCATGCCAATTTTCATATTTTTTCGGCGCTCGATGCATTTCCTAGGATTTTCCGGGTGAAAATGGCCAGAAACACTGGCCGGACGTGACGCAACGTTCGTTTTGTGTCCGTTTGCGTTCCAACCTTGCGTGGGGCCGTACGTAGGCCGTGCCCGCATGTCCGCCCACTTTGGTGCAATTGCATGCATGCGATCACGTACACATTGTGCAAGCAGCTCCGGTTCGTTCTGCCGGAGGGGGGGTTCCCAACTACGTTTCTTTTTGACTTTGCCGAATGGCACGAAACTTTTTTCACACGTTTCCATCACCCTCGACAGCACCCACGCCAATTTTCATATTTTTTCGGCGCTCGATGCATTTCCTAGGATTTTCCCGGTGAAAATGGCCAGAAACACTGGCCGGACGTGACACAACGTTCGTTTTGTGTCCGTTTGCGTTCCAACCTTGCGTGGGGCCGTACGTAGGCCGTGCCCGTATGTCCGCCCACTTTGGTGCAATTGCATGCATGCGATCACGTAGACATAGTGCAACCAGCTCCGGTTCGTTCTGCCGGAGGGGGGGGGTTCCCAACTACGTTTCTTTTTGACTTTGCCGAATGGCATGAAACTTTTTCCACACGTTTCCATCACCCTCGACAGCAACCACGCCAATTTTCATATTTTTTCGGCGCTCGATGCATTTCCTAGGATTTTCCCGGTGAAAATGGCCAGAAACACCGGCCGGACGTGACGCAACGTTCATTTTGTGTCCGTTTGCGTTCCAACCTTGCGTGGGGCCGTACGTAGGCCGTGCCCGCATGTCCGCCCACTTTGGTGCAATTGCATGCATGCGATCACGTACACATTGTGCAAGCAGCTCCGGTTCGTTCTGCCGGAGGGGGGGGGGGGGGTCCCAACTACGTTTCTTTTTGACTTTGCCGAATGGCACGAAACTTTTTCCACACGTTTGCATCACCCTCGACAGCACCCACGCCAATTTTCATATTTTTTCGGCGCTCGATGCATTTCCTAGGATTTTCCCGGTGAAAATGGCCAGAAACACTGGCCGGACGTGACGCAACGTTTGTTTTGTGTCCGTTTGCGTTCCAACCTTGCGTGGGGCCGTACGTAGGCCGTGCCCGCATGTCCGCCCACTTTGGTGCAATTGCATGCATGCGATCACGTAGACATAGTGCAACCAGCTCCGGTTCGTTCTGCCGGAGGGGGGGGGGGGTTCCCAACTACGTTTCTTTTTGACTTTGCCGAATGGCACGAAACTTTTTCCACACGTTTCCATCACCCTCGACAGCACCCACGCCAATTTTCATATTTTTTCGGCGCTCGATGCATTTCCTAGGATTTTCCGGGTGAAAATGGCCAGAAACACTGGCCGGACGTGACGCAACGTTCGTTTTGTGTCCGTTTGCGTTCCAACCTTGCGTGGGGCCGTACGTAGGCCATGCCCGCATGTCCGCCCACTTTGGTGCAATTGCATGCATGCGATCACGTACACATTGTGCAAGCAGCTCCGGTTCGTTCTACCGGAGGGGGGGGGGGTTTCCAACTATGTTTCTTTTTGACTTTGCCGAATGGCACGAAACTTTTTCCACACGTTTCCATCACCCTCGACAGCACCCATGCCAATTTTCATATTTTTTCGGCCCTCGATGCATTTCCTAGGATTTTCCCGGTGAAAATGGCCAGAAACACTGGCCGGACGTGACGCAACGTTCGTTTTGTGTCCGTTTGCATTCCAACCTTGCGTGGGGCCGTACGTAGGCCGTGCCCGCATGTCCGCCCACTTTGGTGCAATTGCATGCATGCGATCACGTAGACATAGTGCAACCAGCTCCGGTTCGTTCTGCCGGAGGGGGGGGGGGGGGGGGTTCCCAACTACGTTTCTTTTTGACTTTGCCGAATGGCACGAAACTTTTTCCACACGTTTCCATCACCCTCGACAGCACCCACCCCAATTTTCATATTTTTTCGGCGCTCGATGCATTTCCTAGGATTTTCCCGGTGAAAATGGCCAGAAACACTGGCCGGACATGACGCAACGTTCGTTTTGTGGCTGTTTGCGTTCCAACCTTGCGTGGGGCCGTACGTAGGCCGTGCCCGCATGTCTGTCCACTTTGGTGCAATTGCATGCATGCGATCACGTACACATTGTGCAACGAGCTTTGTTTGGGTGTGCCAGTCTGGCTACTCTCAAAGCCGTTTTATTTTCGCCTACACGGAATGACCCCCAACTTTTTCCACGTACTCCAGGCACCATCGGGAGCATTAACGACAATTTTCATTATTTTCTGATGTCTGATGCATTTTCTACGGTTTTTGCGGTGAAAATACCCTAAAACACTTCCCGAATGTGACGCGACATGCGTTAGGGTGTCCGATGTCGTTCATATCTTGCGTGAGGGCCTACATTGGGCATACACACACCCTCGCAAAAAATTATTTCATTTCATGCATGCGATCACGCACCCCTAGTGCAACCAGCACTGTCCATATCTTGCATGTGTCGGTATTTCATGTGTTTGTTCCACATTAATTATTCCAAACTTTTTTCACATAGAATGAAAGTGCTTGCCCGAGTCTTGTCTGAATAACCTGTGCTGTTTTTTATTCATAAGTGCGTGCCACAAAACTTGATAAGTGATTTCTTTACGTTTTCTCAAAATATTTATGTAATAAATTTGTATTTTGTATTGTCCTATGTGAAATAGTATGAAGTTTCAAAATTCCGTCGACCACATACACGTCGCCACAAACCCGCGCATGCACAGAAGATCGCACCCACCGAATCAGCCTCGCTCCCCGCGCCCAGCGACTCTGAGCCGCCCGACCGCATCCTCCTTGATCTTCCCGCCCCCATGCACGCCTCCAACACGTCTCCCACAACGTGTAGTGTTGCCCCGCGCGGGCGAGGGGAGAGGGGCGTCGGCCGTGGGCCGTGGGAGGGGGCGAGTGGCGTCCTGCCTCTATGGGCCGAACTGGGCCGCCGGTGACAACGCAGAAAATGGCCTCATGACCCCTGCGGCGGCCGCGTGCATTGAGGGACGCGTGCACAGCGCGATTTTAGTCCCACCTCGGAAGCGGAGGAGCGCGAGGAGCGACTTAAATAGCTGCCTCCGCCCCCTCTTTCGAACTCATCTGCTATTACTCACCACTGCCCCGTTGCACCCCGATGCTGGGCCCTTTAGTGGGCTCAATCAGCCGCCCGAGTCGCCTTCGTGCTTGATATGGGTATATTCTGTAAGCTACTATGGCTCAGCATCGGTGGTTGGGCTTTTTTTTAAATAACTTAAATTTTTTGCCGCTATTTTATGTGTTTACCTCATCTTTTAACTTTCATGTGTTTACTTCATATTTTTACAAAATCATAATATCCCATTAATAACATTTTTTTGCTGGTATTTCATGTGTTTGCCTCATATTTTTACTTTCATGTGTTCACTTCATATTTTTACAAAATCAAAATATCCCATTAATAATAATTTTCATGTGTTTACTTCATCTTTTCCTGCTGAGGTTGCGTGCAGTGCAGTGTTCGTATTAGGTGCACCCTGTGGCGTACCCTCGTGTTTGCATGCATGGCGCATGCATGTGCGCTTGGTGCTTTTAGGTGCACCCCGTGGTGTATGCGTGCGTTTGCGTGCATGGCACATGCATATGTGTGTGCTGTCGTCGGTGGTGTGTGCTTTCGATAAATGTCAGTGCTGTGGGGCTTTTTATTGATTCCGTGAGGGCTCAACTTATCACCGGGCGTCTACTATTCGAAGACCTGTTTATTATACAACCATTCCATTACTCATTCAAGCAACATAATTTCATTCATATTTAGGATATTTTACATTCGAACGAAATTTTACATAAAAAAAGATTAACACTAAAACTAATCTAACTACTCCTCCTCGCTACTCACAAGATCAACCACTACAGTCTCGCCACCGTCTTCACCGCCGTCTTCGCCGCCGTCTGAGTCATCGGAACTGCCCAAGTATCCGAAAAATTCCTCCAAGGTAGCCGACTCCTGCGCTAGTGTATCGGTCGAGTCCCTAATCGCCTGCCAGTATCCCGGCTCGTCTGCCGGGTCCCTCGGGTCAACAATATCCGCCGGCGGCATCCAACCGGTCTCCGACGTGGAGTTCCAGATCGCGCGGATCAAACCCGGCGACTCCAACGGGCCGCCCTCCTCTTGCATCGCCGCCAGTTCCGGCGGGATCTGAAACTCAGGGGCGCCTGATGGAGCAGCGGGCGCGGCGGCGGGACTAGCCAGGGCGCCTGCGCGAGCGCGCCGACCGGCACGGGCCTGCACGACCGGGACGGCGGGGGGCGCGAGGGGCGCGTTTGGAGCGTCCGCGCGGATGCCCCGAGACTTGTAGAAGCTGACCACGGTGTCGAAGTCGCGGCCTTGCCAAAAGTTCAGGCGACCTTCGGGATTCCATGGACCGGGTTGTGCCGGCCCAGGCGTGGCATAGCCGGTGCTCGTCACGTGCCAGCCGTGTGCTAGGCGACACGACGGCGGCACGGGGATGCCGTGCCGGTAGATATCCACGGTCTGCGGCCCGGTGAGGCTAGAGGGCCACAGACCGCCGGGCGCGGCGCCGCGTCCACCACCGCTGCCGACGCGTCCACCGCCGATGCCGCCGCCTCCACCGCCGCCTCCCGCCCGGCGACTGCTCCCTGCGCCTCCACTGCCGCCTCCCCAATCGAACCAACGCCGGCCGAAACATCCACGCCCACGAGGCATCACGCCGAAGGGAGTTGCGCCGCCGGAGATCGATCGGACAGCGCGGGGTGAGGGCGGTTTCTAAGAGGAGAGGCGGGGTCGGGGTGGTTTCTGTGAGGCGAGCGCGGGTCAGGAGCGAGGCACTTTATGGGGAGGGAGAGACGTGTCGGGGGCGTTGGACGGGTGCGGCGAACGAGGCGAGGCAGGCGAGGCGGCAGCCGGCAGCGCGGCAGCGGGGCAGGCGAGGCGGCAGCCGGCAGCACGGCAGCGGGGCAGGCGGCAGCGCCTCAGCGGGGGAAGCGGCACGATAACAGCGCCGTGCATGCATGCACGCCCGCAGTGCAATGGAAGCGGCATGATAACGCGGCGTAATTGACGCTATGTCAATCTCGGAAAAAATAACCCGCTGTATTTGTATACGTATACGCCGCGGCCGGGCAGGCGGGCGGGTGGGCACTTCTAAAAAATATGCCCATCATGCCCCTTGTTATGAAAGGGGTATCGAGCAATCTCGGCCCTCCTTGTGTTAGAGGGGGTCTACCGAAGCGGAAGTGAAAGAAAAAAAAAAGCAGATCTATCTAGGTTACTATGCGTCGCGGCGGCCATGGTCTCGCGCAGCGCCCCCGCCGCGGCGGCCAAGTCTATCGGCCTCGCGCCGCGCTCCCGCCGCCCGCCCCCGCGGCCGTCCCCCTGGTCGGGAACCCGCTGCCCGCTCCAGCAGGCAACCGGCAGCAGGCCCCCGTGCCGCCGCTCGCCCCAGGAAGGGCTCCAGCAGCCAACCGACCGCAGGCCCCTGTGCTGCCGCCTGCCGCAGGAGGCAATCGGCCCCCAGCGCCTACGCCGACCGCCTCCGCCGTCAACCCGCGGCCGCCCGCCCCAACCAGGAACACGCTGTCTGCGGCCGGTGCTCTCGGGGGCAGCTCCCATGGCGGCATTCCCCTGCTCCCGCAGGCCCCAGCCAACAGCTCTCTCCCCACCAACAGCCAGCCCCCGCCCAGTGTCGGCGTCTCTGGAGGCCCGTCGCAGGGAGGCGGCAATCCATCGCTGCCAGCAGCCCAATCCTCTGGAAGCATCAAGAAGAAAAAAGGGAAGTGCAAAAAGTGCTCAGATCCGGGTCATGTCATTGAAGATTGTCCGAAGTTACCATGTCTACGTTGCACAGGAACTAGACACACCAGGGGCAACTGCACTACCCCTGCCGGGCCAGTGTGTTTCCGGTGTTGCGGCATTGGTCACTATTTGAAGGATTGTGTGAGCCAAGTTTATGGCAGACGATGTACGACATGTGGCGGGGCCGGGCATGGTGATCCCAATAATCGGAAGCACAATATCAATTGCGCCAGCCCTCCAATACTTCTTCTGTGTACATCGTGTAACAACCCTGGACACCGGCCACGTGATTGTCCTCAAAAGTCAAGCGAGTATGCCGGGTTTAGAGGTTTAGGACTCTGTCCAAACTGTCGGCAGTCTGGCCATGTTTATCGTGACTGTCCTTCCTTTATCTAAAATTATACTGCTTGTACTCCTAGGTGATGTTTGGTTAGTAAGATGCTTGTACTCCACCTTTGGACAATGTACCTTATAAGACAATACTTTAGTTTGTTCCAAGTTATTTCAGCGTTCTGATGATGTGGTTCAGATCACCAAAAATGTTGTGTTATCTACTCTTTCCAAGAAAGAATTTTTAGAACTATTTGAAACCTTGAGCGACCAACTTTCACTTATATGGAATAGATTCTTAAAATTTCATAGGTGAGGTTAAATTCTTTCTTTGTTTTATTCAGCGGATGGACATTTTTTATTACTTTGATGTGTTAGTGCTTAGCACCACTGTTTCTTAACATTTTAGATTATCAGTGCCAAGAGATAGTGAGAACTGAGAAGAAGAGCATTTACTGCCTGAAGAGTATCTCCCAGCTTGGATATGGCATCCTGTTATAGGTTAAGATTTACTCAAATGGTTTTTACTTAACCTTGGTTCTAACATTTGAAACAATTTTCCTTCTCTAGGTGTGGGCATTAACAGGCTGTAGCTCGAGTCAGACGTCATGCTCTGCTGCAAAATTTTGTATCTCTTCATGATTACTGTCCTCACCAGCGACATCCAGGATGCGCAGATTGATTGTTAACTCGCTTGACATCTGGTAGCTACTGGCTTACTTTTACTACTTATAATACTGAGATTTGCTCATGTTGCTTCTCTTTTATCCTGTGGCAAATATGTTGGATTGTTTATTTTGTATGAAAGCATTAGTTGGAAGGCTTTTAGGACTCGTTGATCTCTTTTTTTTTTAACTGAGCACTGGCTGATCTTCATTTTACCTATAAAGGGAAGAGGGCGGTAACAGATATAAAAAAGACCGACAAGAAAGCAACATTGAATTTTATTTTCTTTAGCTGCAGAAAATTCGCTTTTCAGTTCCAGATAAACCAGTTTATGGGTGTTCAATTGTATCACCGTAGAAGTTTGATTTTAATAAACCTTTTCCCTCCATATAGGGATTAATGTGCCAAACAGTTATTTAGGCTTTAGCTATGTTATTGATCACATGTCGGTGCTTCTATCTGGTTAAGCCGTTACAATAGGAATCAATAATTAATTTTACAGCTTAGGCCAACCTTGAAAAGAAAGGAAATGAACAGTTCTGTTACAAAGATAACACCATAGGGCAAGCATGAGCTTTATCTGTTGCTTCTTGCATGTTTTTAGTCGATGCAATGGAGGATTGTTTGTTGTGTTTTACATTCTGTAGCTTTTTACGTATCTGTATATTTTCCCCTATTGTGGATCCAAATTTTACAAGGAATCCTTGGTGATTCTGAATTTATTTCTGTGATACAGAATGTGAGATCGTTGATGGGCATGGCTGGCAATTTCTTATGTGGAAACGAATCAGGTGCTTCTCTTGATGTCTGATCTGTATAATTACAGATTTATTATATTTTTATGTTTCATGATTTTGGCGACCTGAACAAAGACTTCTACAAAAAGAGTTGGAAACCATGAGTCTTAGCTATAGGATCCAGCTTTGGGGTACAGGCTGTACATGTAGGTCCAAAACAGTACTAGTGTTGCCTGTATGCAGTGTTCTAGATGATAGCTACCTTGCTCTAATACCAGCCGGTGTTTTAGAGCTATACATCCTGTTTGTGCTAAACGAATTTTAAGTTTCAGTTGTAAAATCAAATTTTGGTTGATTTATTAATTTCTGAGCGTAGTGATTGAGGAACATGTTGGGGGATTTATGAATTTGTGCAACATCGAGGCACATTTATTCTGTGTGTCCATATCTGCAGGACATTCTTCTCTTCTTCTGATCGTAGTGACTGAGAAACATGTTAGGGGACTAAAACAGGTTCCTATACAAGTATATAGGAGTCTTGCATACAGTGACTGCATAAAATCAGTCGAGCCAGCAAAATTTGTGGCCACAGCTGGCCTATCAGATGGTTTGTTGTTTACTGAACTTGACATGTATCTGTTTTACGGACCTATGGTGTTGTGGTCTGAGTGCACGAACCAATTGTGAAACAGCAGTTTGTTCTACATACCTCGATCCTTGAATTAACTTGTTTGGTTTTCCTGGCAATGAAGAATGGGTGTGAATTGTAATAAGAATGGGAATGAGTGTTATAAGTCGACCTTTCAGAAAATGAGCTGGATACAGTAACTTTTATGGTTGAAGGGTCAATTATGAGTTGATAATTTGTTCCTCCACTAAAAATTGTGTTTCATTGTAAAGATTTTTCTCTATCTGTCTACAATCTAAGGTTTGAAAGCTCTTCCATCTTCCTGCATGGTAGTCTCCTTATGCTTAGCTTTTTGTCAGACCTGATGGACAGCCCTGCGTTGAGGCTCTAGAGTTTATTTTGGTGCGAACATGTTCATTGCAGTTGGTGAAGAGAGATACAAAGATGCAGGAAATGTTTCTGTGTTTTGATGGCCTTGTTTGGATGCATCAATGCACTAGAAACAACGGGATGATATTTGGCTATTTGATAAGGATTTCATACATTTATGTGTTCTCAAGATGTTTCAAAATATTTTATTCTGCTGGAAGGTGAGGATTGTCGTGAGCCGTAAGATTGCCATTATTGAAGAAAGGACCGCAATACATAGACAAGTGGTACAACCCACAACATTTGGTTAGGTTTGCCCGTTAGAAATTTTGAAAATGATTAGCATTGCTAATCTCCATTCGTGCATTTTCATTTGATTTTCCGTTCTGTGAGTATCTTATGACCTTATATGCACGCCTGGTAGTCAGCAGACACTCAATGAAGGTAGCCCTTGAAAGTAATTTAGCACTACTCTTGCTGATTATTATTATTTATTTTGGATAATTTGAATGGTATTATAATTCTCTGTAAAATCTTATTAAGGTATGCTATGAGTGAAGGTGTGGGTTCTGCTTTCTAAGCAATAAACCCCAGGTCAACTTTGTCTAGAGTGCAGATGATCTTCTATTGTTTTCTGCTGCTGCGAGATGATGCAGCAATTTTTTGGGTAGCCTGTTCAGCTGGTCCCTCACCTGGACTAACCGAGATGTGTATTGCCATGATAAATACCACATGGTTGACTGTATGCAGCATCTGCATTGATAGTCATGGCAATGATCCTTATAAGATGTGGATTACAAATTCTTCAACATATTTGTATTATCGAGATACTGAGTGCCAGGCATTGGCAGGCCCTATATTTCTAGACTAAGTGAAACTGTACTTCTTAACATATGCAAGGCATAGTTTCTTAATTCTTTTATCCAGGACAAATGGGAAGTTCCTGTTGAGACAAGGGACTAGAATCGCTAATTTCCGGTATTGGCAGCCATTAATGTGTTCTTGAGTTTATTGCTGACCTTTCCCTTCCTAATTTCCAGGATCTCCTCGGCTTCTCCTTCATCGGCAGCGAATGGAGTCCCAGATCGAAGATCACATGCTTGTTCCTATTAATTCATAAATGTGGTAGGTCAAGAATCATCTCCCTATTCAGCTAAGATGTCTTTTGCCTATACTGTTATTTCAGGTTTTGCTTCTAATATGTTCTTTCCTGGTCGTAGACTATCTCTATTCAGGTCAAGACCTCGTCACATCAATGCCCAGGTCCCTGGTGAGCCCATTCCCTTCTTTAGTTTCTCCATACCACTTATATAGTTTACTTTAATCACCTTCAAGCAATCTCTGTCCTAAACAATTAGTGTAGAGGTGATAAAAATTGATGCCTTCCCTCCCAAGCTTCTAGAATATTTAAGCATTTGATTTGTAAAGCACCCAAGCTGTATGGTGGACTTATTTATGTATGCACTTTCCCCTTTATGTTCTACTCCCTCCGTCCGGAAATACTTGTCGGAGAAATGGATGTATAGTATTTCAGTACCGATGATCTGTTCTCCAAGACAGTAGCGTTTTAACATTCAGCAATCATCTCAAATGTGCATGGGTTTATAGAAATTTGTAGCCATCAGTGGGAGTGACGATGCTCCCCCATGTTCTTGCTGCTCGTTTGTCCCGCCCTAGACAGCTCAGGCATGGGCCATGTATCTTGCTTTCTTGCTATTGGGCACTTTCTCTTAGAATGTTACTGCTCATAGTTAATATATCAACATCTTGAATGGCATGTATATTTATTATTCTCATGTTTTACGTACTTGGGATCTTATAAATTAGAATGCTAGAAGGGGTACCGCTCATGGTTTAACTTATCAAGTTGTTGTTCGGTTGTTGATTGCTTGATTTTTCCTCGGGCAGGAGAGGGCCTTGAGAGCCACAGCGGCCGTCCAGTACAGAACAAGGTATGTTCAGTTGTGGTTGTCTTGCATTTGCTTGCCGGCAAGCAACACTCACTTCCTGCATCTACTATGTATTTTCTTATTGATTTTACCTGCTCGACAAAGTGTAAAATATAAGGTTAGGAGTTAGGTGCTCCTCTCTTTGCCTTTCACTTACTCCGCTCTCTGATTTTCACTTTATTGCCGACCTTTCCCTTCCTAATTTCCAGGAATCTACCAGACGAAACTGATTAATGTCTCTTGTGAACCTGGTCTCTTAAGGCATAGCTTTCTTTTATTCATTAATTAATGTATTTTAGATAGTGAAACTCTTCATAAGAATTTCCTACTGCAGTTGAAATGGTGTATCTGCATATAAAAATGATTATATATTTTCTTCTAAATTTCGGTAAGAGTTGTGATGGATGGCAAATTTAACTCACTATTTTTTTATGTAATACTTCCTCCGTTCCAAAACAAGTGTCTCAACCTCAATACAACTTTATACTGAAGTTAATACAAAGTTGCGACACTTATTTGTGAAAATTCACTGGCGTGCCCGAGCACGCCTGCTCACGGTATCTTCCGTCGTCCAACTCGTCATGAGATATGGGATGATGCGGTATTTCAAGGCGCGCATACGTGGTAGTTAATGCGTACACCTGGATGGATACCCGACGGGTCTACAGTTTGTGTAGACGGCCGTGCAGGACATAGCGACGGTGTTACGACACTGTATCAACATGGGCTGTAGGTACAAACGGCATGGAAAACGATGGGAACCTTTTCCACTGCCTCCCGGCCGACGCCGGCCGCATCTACGTCGACGGTTGCTTCCTCCGCTGCGGCGCGGGCAGCTTCACCACCGTCGCTTCTGACACCAGTGACATGTTCCTATGCTTAAACGACACTGCACTGGCCACACCGCGCGCCGCCGCTCTGGTGTGCAACGTCACGCCGACCGCGCCAGGGGCGAGGGGGTACTACTACGCCGGGTGGGCGTCCGCATCGGCGATGTCGACCGGGCGCGCGGGTGTACGTGGCGGCACAGTGCTGGAGGTCGTTGGACGCCATCGCGTGCGCGGCCTGCACGGCGAGCGCGCGACCGGGTGGTCCGGCAGCGCCTTCTCGGCGCCAATGCCGAATGCGTCGTCAGGTACGCGACGCAGCCCTTCTACCTGCCAGCCAAAGCTGCCGGCGGCGGCGGATCATCGAGTGCACACATTCTCAGTCTTACTTGCCGTTCCCGGTCCAAGTGTCGTGCATTGTCATGTACTCGTGTCTGAATTCTGCTGACAGCAACAGCGCATTCCACATAGTGATATTTCAGACTTCAGAGCGTGAAACCGCAAAATAAATCAGTATGAAACGCCATGAATATGGCATCTTCTTTCTTCTTCTGGATTATCCATGGCAGCACGACACATAATCATCATCGTCTTCGCCTCCAACCTCTCCGCCATGGCAGTCATCAGCATAGTATTCATCTGGACATGAATGAGGCCCAGGAGAGACGACCTCCACGACGGTATGCCAAACGGTAAAATTACAATCACATATGTCCGATGCCACACTATGGTCTGATGATAGTTTCTGACACTCTGTAGACATGGATGGCTCAGGCCAGATCATCCGCACCAGCATGTCGTCACAGCTCGGCTTCCGGTACGAGGATCTGCGCAAGGCGACTAATGACTTAAATCAATCAGATCAACAAGCTTGCCCAGGGTGGCTATGGTTCAGTTTACAAGGTACATTGCTGTGCCATTTGGGACACCACACATTGGGACAAATGCAACACCGATTTCATTGATCATATTTCTTGAAATGCTTGCTTCATCTGAATTTGAGATTGTGATAATATGCTGGATATCCCAGGGTGTGCTTCCGGATGGCCGGGAGATCGCCGTGAAGCGGCTCTACCTCAACTTGCGGCAGTGGATCAACTAGTTCTTCAACGAGGTGAAGCTCGTCAGCCAGGTGCAGCACAAGAACCTCATCAAGCTCCTCGGGTGCAGCGTCGAGGGTCCCGAGAGCCTCCTCGTCTACGAGTACCTCTGCAACACCAGCCTCGATCACTACCTCTTTGGTAAGAAAAGAAAACAATCCCTGCATTCCGAAGTGAAAGATAATCATACTTCAAATGGTAGATTTTCATTCTTGTTGATCTTCCATGCTTGGTGATGCAGAGGCTTTCAAGAAGAAAGCGTTGGATTGGGAGCGGCGGTTGGAGGTCGTCCTCGATGCGGCGGAGGGTTTGTCATACCTCCACAGTGGCTTTGAGGTTAGGATCATACATAGGGACATCAAGGCCAGCAATGTGATGCTGGATGAGAGGTTTAGGCCTAAGATTGGCGATTTCGGCCTGGCAAGGATATTCATGGAAGATCAGACCCACCTCAGCACTGGCCTCGCGTGAACATTGTAAGTTCACTTGTCCAAAACATCTAATCTGATCAAGGGGTGAAGAAAATTTCACGATAAATTGTGCAATGTGTCCAAAGAAATAGAACTGACCATGCCTAACTTTTGCAGTGGATATATGGCTCCGGAGTACATCGTTCACGGGCAGCTAACGGAGAAGACCGACATCTACAGCTATGGTGTGACCGACATCTACATCTACCGGCTGCAAGAACCACAACTCTGTGGCCTCAACGGCTGAGAGACTGTCCCTCGTGTCACAGTAAATTCTCCCATTTCCCCTCTTGTCAAGTACTAGTGTACTGTAGCATGTCAGACAACCTTATGCTGACATCCTTTCATCTTCAGATATGGAAGCACTACACCGGCACCCTGATGGAGATCCTGGACCCAAACCTCCGCGACCAATGCTCGGAGGCGGAAGCTCTCAAAGTGTTCCAAGTCGGGCTGCTGTGCGCGCAGGTGTCGCTGAACCTCGGACCATCAATGTGGAAGGTGGTGGATATGCTGGGTAGTGGTGATAGGGTGCTGCCCCAGCTTACCGAGCCTCCGTTCATCGACGTGAAGGGGTCGAATGCAAAGAGCGAAAGCTCGGGTTCATCAATGTCTGATGTTGAACTCTGACAAGTCGCCGTTCTCGATGAACAAGCTGTCAGTGAGTGGGGTGCAGGCCAGGTGATTAACAACAGGGTGTGAGGATCATTTTAACATATTTTTCATTATTTTACATTAGGTGATGTTGAACTAATACTAACTGAAAATGTTCCGATCATAGAACCCTGTTTGTAAGATGTAAGTAAGCAACCATGGGAATGTTAATTTTGTAAAATATTCACAGAAGTGCAGTCTTCAACTCCAACAAACACCATGTCAGCCAAAATCAACTAAAATCCATCTCTTTTCCCCCCATGTGCCCATCACAGTGACGAGATTTAATCAACATCTAACAGCAGATAAAAACAGAGGGAAAAGTCAGAGAATTCACACAAAACACAATAAACCAAAAAAGTGACAAAAGTTAGAAAAGTCAGAGAATTCACACGAACCTCTTATTTTCCATTTATGTTTATCTAACTACAATTAATTGGCGTATGGGCACTCCACAGCAACTATTAGTACTACCGCATCTTCAGCAGAGTGGTGTCATCTCAGTGTACCAGGGGGCAATAATGTGGGATGATTAATTCATGAATACATGAGTTCATATGTATACCTCTTCGTCTAGCCGGCGGCCTGAGGATCGTCTATGCCGTTTGATTGCTCGGTGTTGGGCGCCGACAAGCTGAGCCCCTCGCATCTGCTGTTCAAATCTAGCTGTACCGTGCCGGACGTGTCGCCTACATCATCAATGCTCGACTGGGCGGCTGTGCAGACCAGAGTTTGGGTGCCTTCACCGTCGAGTATTGTCTCGCCGCCGCCAAGATCTAGCCGGGGAACCTATCCAAGAAAAGCAGAGGAGAGCACCAAGTTGGCCGCGGAATCAAAACAGCCAGCACTACGTATCAAAAGCTCATCATATGGACCGTAGTCTGGCTAGGCTCGGGCTTCCCAGAAGTTATTGATCTATGTAAGAAATATTGTACGTTGATGCTTTGAGTAATACAATTTTTTCCTGCAAAAAAAAGTATAAAGTTGAGACACTTATTTTGAGACGGAGGGGGTATTTTTCAGTCAAGATACTCCATGGAGTTTACTTCAGGCAGGAAATACATGTTGATTTCTTGACCACATCGAGTGACACTCCACAGAATTTACTTCAGGCAGGAAATACATGTTAAACGATTATCTGTTTCCATCCTATCATGTTGTATACAAATTACACAGTTGATTGCTTTATTTATGTGGGTTACCATTACCTTGCAATTAGCCAAAACTTGTTGGTTTTTGGTTTTGTGCCCGCACCAAGCGTTCCATTCGATTATGTTATCATATGTATACTTAACCTCAATTCTCTGCTGCATTTGGTTTTTTCGCCATGGGCGTCTCTATGCCACTATTATGATTGTATGTGCATGTTAATGTGGTTGTGAGTAGGTTTGCTAATGTGGTTAGGGCATCTACAAGGCAAACCCTCAAACTGCCTGCAACCGTCTGAATTGCGTGGTCTGGACGTATTTAGCCATCCAACGCGGACTTGTATCGGTCCGACGAGCGGTCTAGAAGTACTTTTTTTTGGCAAAGCCAAGACAAAATGGGGGGGGGGGGGGGGGTTGCGGGAGTCCGGACAACATCCATGTAGGCTTGCGACACCCCCGGCCCACCCAAAACCCCTCACAGACCCCGCACCTCCATCCTCCCATTTTCTCCCATTCAGTTATTCTCTTTTGCCTTCGCCGCCTGCTCCACCACCCTAGCCGCCACGCCACACCCCTGCTGGACCGGAACTCGATGAGTCAGTCACCTCCAACGGTACACCCGAGCTCCACGTCACTTCTCCTTGAGCGCCGTTCCGCACCTCTCCTCCGACCGTCGCGCAAATACAATCTGCTCCTATGAGGCTCACCATGCCGACAACTATTCGGTGAATTGCATGAGCTAATTTTTTTGTCCCTTCTTCTTTGAAGCAATGGATTCAGATATGGAGTACATATATAAGCACTATGTTGAGTCGTCCGACTCGTCAGACGAGGAAGACTACACAGATGAGACAGCGATGATGTAGGTGGTGCTTGCATACGCGGATGTGCGGAGGAGCATGTTCTGAAATTGAAGGGATCAATCAAGGGTCATCGAGTGGTCAAACTGCAACCAGGAGCGCGGCATTTGACACTGATGGATGACTACTTTGCCCCTGATGCCCTCTTCGCCGTCAATTTTTGCCAGTGCTTTCGGATGCACAAAAATGTTTTCGATCATCTCTACCATGGCGTCCGGTCATTTGATGATTACTTCATCTTGAAGAAGAACGCTGTGGGAAGGATTGATTTCTCTGGTTACCAGAAGTGCATTTTTCGGGAAATACTATCGTATGCATTAGCCAAGAGACATAGTAGCAAAGACATGAGTTCTTAACCTGCTCCTTGTAACCATCGTGTACATAATGGTTAGCTCTACAGGAATCAGAGAATTTGCCATCAACCAGTTCTCCTCTGACCTAGTAGCAAAAAGAGAAAGAAGCGGAAGAAGAAGAAGAAGAAGAAGAAGAAGAAGTATAGGTCATTTTTGTGCTAACCTAGGTGATGATGCCATTTTTGAGCCAACTTATGTAAGTATAGCTCATTTTTTAATCTAACTTAGGTAATTATGCCATTTTGGAGGAAAATAAGCTAAGTATATGAAATTTATGAGAGAACCAAAATTATTATGCCATTTTTGAAATGAATAAGCTAATTATGTCATAAATGAACTAAATAAGCTAATTATGCCACCGGGAGAGGAGGCTGGGGAGGGAAGAAGAGAGGAGGTAAATCGAGATGTGGCCGTGGGAGAGGTAGGCAGGCTCCTACACCTTCCTCGCCGCCACCCCCAGCTGAGTCACCCGAGCACACAGCTAAAAGATCAAACAGATCAATTATTGTGTCTCTAGAGGTGCCCTCTACCCCAGTATATAAAGGAGCAAGGGGGGAGAGGCGGCCGGCCAAGGAGGGCGCGCCAAGGGGGGAGTCCTACTCCCATCGGGAGTAGGATTCCTCCTTTCCTTGTTGGAGTAGGAGAAGGGAAGGAAAAAGGAGAAGGAAGGAAGGGGGCGCCCCCCTCCCTAGTCCAATTCGGACCAGTCCATGGGGAGGGGTGCGCCCACCCTTTGAGGTCTTTTTCTCCTTTTCCGTATGGCCCATTAAGGCCCAATACGAATTCCCGTAACTCTCCGATACCCCCGAAAATACCCGAATCACTCGGAACCTTTCCGATGTCCGAATATAGTCGTCCAATATATCGATCTTTACATCTCGACCATTTCGAGACTCCTCGTCATGTCCCTGATCTCATACGGGACTCCGAACTACTTTCAGTACATCAAAACACATAAACTCATAATATAACTGTCATCAAAACTTTAAGCGTGCGGACCCTACGGGTTCGAGAACTATGTAGACATGACCGAGACACGTCTCCGGTCAATAACCAATAGCGGAACCTGGATGCTCAGATTGGCTCCCACATATTCTACAAAGATCTTTATCGGTCAGACCGCATAACAACATACGTTGTTCCCTTTGTCATCGGTATGTTACTTGCCCGATATTCGATCGTCGGTATCTCAATACCTAGTTCAATCTCGTTACCGGCAAGTCTCTTTACTCATTCCGTAATACATCATCCCGCAACTAACTGAAGTAAATATGCCCTAGAGGCAATAATAAAGTTATTATTTATTTCCTTATATCATGATAAATGTTTATTATTCATGCTAGAATTGTATTAACCGGAAACATAATACATGTGTGAATACATAGACAAACAGAGTGTCACTAGTATGCCTCTACTAGACTAGCTCGTTAATCAAAGATGGTTAAGTTTCCTAACCATGAACAATGTGTTGTTATTTGATTAACGAGGTCACATCATTAGTTGAATGATCTGATTGACATGACCCATTTCATTAGCTTAGCACACGATCGTTTAGTATGTTGCTATTGCTTTCTTCATGACTTATACATGTTCCTATGACTATGAGATTATGCAACTCCCGTTTGCCGAAGGAACACTTTGGGTGCTACCAAACGTCACAACGTAACTGGGTGATTATAAAGGAGTACTACAGGTGTCTCCAATGGTAGATGTTGGGTTGGCGTATTTCGAGATTAGAATTTGTCACTCCGATTGTCGGAGAGGTATCTCTGGGCCCTCTCGGTAATACACATTATACATGTTGGGGAACGTAGTAATTTCAAAAAAATTCCTACGCACACGCAAGATCATGGTGATGCATAGCAACGAGAGGGGAGAGTGTTGTCTACATACCAACGCAGACCGACTGCGGAAGCGATCACACAACATAGAGGAAGTAGTCGTACGTCTTCCCGATCCGACCGATCCAAGCACCGTTACTCCGGCACCTCCGAGTTCTTAGCACACGTTCAGCTCGATGACGATCCTCGGGCTCCGATCCAGCAAAGCGTCGAGGAAGAGTTCCGTCAGCACAACGGCATGGTGACGATCTTGATGTACTACCGACGCAGGGCTCCGCCTAAGCTCTACAACGATATGACCGAGGTGGAATTTGGTGGCAGGGGGCACCACACACGGCTAAGGAACGATCAACAATGATCAACTTGTGTGTCTATGGGGTGCTCCCTGCCCCTGTATATAAAGGATGAAGGAGGAGGAGGCCGGCCAAGGCATAAGGTGCGGCCAGGATGCGAGTCCTACTAGGACTCCAAGTCCTAGTAGGAGTCCATCAAGAGGGGAGGAAGGGAGAAGGAATAGGAGGAGAAGGAGAGGTGGCCGGCCCCCTTTTCCCTAGTCCAATTCGGACCAAAGGGGAGGGGGGGGGGGCGCAGCAGCCTTTTCCTCTTCCCACTAAAGCCCATCAAGGCCCATTACTTCTCCCGTAACTACCCGGTACTCCGAAAAATACCTGAATCACCCGGAACCTTTCCGATGTCCGAATATAGTCGTCCAATATATCGATCTTTATGTCTCGACCATTTCGAGACTCCTCGTCATGTCCCCGATCTCATCCGGGACTCCGAACTCCTTCGGTACATCAAAACTCATAAACTCATAATACAACTGTCATCGAAACCTTAAGCGTGCGGACCCTACGGTTCGAGAACAATGTAGACATGACCGAGACACGTCTCCAGTCAATAACCAATAGCGGGACCTGGATGCCCATATTGGCTCCTACATATTCTACGAAGATCTTTATCGGTCAGACCGCATAACAACATACGTTGTTCCCTTTGTCATCGGTATGTTACTTGCCCGAGATTCGATCGTCGGTATCCAATACCTAGTTCAATCTCGTTACTGGCAAGTCTCTTTACTCGTTCCGTAATACATCATCCCGCAACTAACTCATTAGTTGCAATGCTTGCAAGGCTTAAGTGATGTGCATTACCGAGAGGGCCCAGAGATACCTCTCCGACAATCGGAGTGACAAATCCTAATCTCGAAATACGCCAACCCAACATCTACCTTTGGAGACACCTGTAGTACTCCTTTATAATCACCCAGTTACGTTGTGACGTTTGGTAGCACCCAAAGTGTTCCTCCGGCAAACGGGAGTTGCATAATCTCATAGTCATAGGAACATGTATAAGTCATGAAGAAAGCAATAGCAACATACTAAACGATCGTGTGCTAAGCTAATGAAATGGGTCATGTCAATCAGATCATTCAACTAATGATGTGACCTCATTAATCAAATAACAACTCTTTTGTCCATGGTTAGGAAACATAACCATCTTTGATTAACGAGCTAGTCAAGTAGAGGCATACTAGTGACACTCTGTTTGTCTATGTATTCACACATGTATTATGTTTCTGGTTAATACAATTCTAGCATGAATAATAAACATTTATCATGATATAAGGAAATAAATAGTAACTTTATTATTGCCTCTAGGGCATATTTCCTTCAGTCTCCCACTTGCACTAGAGTCAATAATCTAGTTCACATCGCCATGTGATTTAACAGCAATAATTCACATCACCATGTGATTAACACCCATAGTTCACATCGTCATGTGACTAACACTCAAAGGGTTACTAGAGTCAGTAATCTAGTTCACATATCTATGTGATTAACACCCAAAGAGTACTAAGGTGTGATCATGTTTTGCTTGTGAGATAATTTTAGTCAACGGGTCTGTCACATTCAGATCCGTAAGTATTTTGCAAGTTCTATGTCTACAATGCTCTACACGGAGCTACTCTAGCTAATTGCTCCCACTTTCAATATGTATCCAGATTGAGACTTTAGATTTATCTGGATCAGTGTCAAAAACTTGCATCGACGTAACCCTTTACGACGAACCTTTTTGTCACGTCCATAATCGAGAAACATATCCTTATTTCACTAAGGATAATTCTGACCGCTGTCCAGTGATCTACTCCTAGATCACTATTGTACTCCCTTGCCAAATCAATGCAGGGTATACAATAGATCTGGTATACAGCATGACATACTTTATAGAACCTATGGCCAAGGCATAGGGAATGACTTTCATTCTCTTTCTATCTTCTGCCATGGTCGGGCTTTGAGTCTTACTCAACTTCACACCTTGTACTACAGGCAAGAACTCTTTCTTTGACTGCTCCATTTTTGAACTATTTCAAAATCTTGTCAAGGTATGTACTCATTGAAAAAACTTATCAAGCGTCCTGATCTATCTCTATAGATCTTGAAGCTCAATATGTAAGCAGCTTCACCGAGGTCTTTCATTGAAAAACTCTTATTCAAGTATCCCTTTATGCTATCCAGAAATTCTATATCATTTCCAATCAGCAATATGTCATCCACATATAATATCAGAAATGCTACAGAGCTCCCACTCACTTTCTTGTAAATACAGGCTTCATCAAAAGTTTGTATAAAACCAAATGCTTTGATCACACTATCAAAGCGTTTATTCCAACTCCGAGATGCTTGCACCAGTCCATAAATGGATCACTGGAGCTTGCACATTTTGTTAGCTCCCTTTGGATCGACAAAACCTTCCGGTTGCATCATATACAACTCTTCTTCCAGACATCCATTCAGGAATGCAGTTTTGACATCCATCTGCCATATTTCATAATCATAAAATGCGGCAATTGCTAACATGATTCGGACAGACTTAAGCATCGCTACGGGTGAGAAGGTCTCATCATAGTCAACCCCTTGAACTTGTCGAAAACCTTTTGCAACAAGTCGAGCTTTATAGACAGTAATATTACCGTCAGCGTCCGTCTTTTTCTTGAAGATCCATTTATTCTCAATTGCTTGCCGATCATCGGGCAAGTCAACCAAAGTCCATACTTTGTTCTCATACATGGATCCCATCTCAGATTTCATGGCCTCAAGCCACTTTGCGGAATCTGGGCTCACCATCGCTTCTTCATAGTTCGTAGGTTCATCATGATCTAGTAGCATGACTTCCAGAATTGGATTACCGTACCACTCTGGTGCGGATCTTACTCTGGTTGATCTACGTGGTTCAGTAGTATCTTGTCCTGAAGCTTCATGATCATCATCATTAGCTTCCTCACTAATTGGTATAGGTGTCGCAGAAACAGTTTTCTGTGATGTACTACTTTCCAATAAGGGAGCAGGTACAGTTACCTCGTCAAGTTCTACTTTCCTCCCACTCACTTCTTTCGAGAGAAACTCCTTCTCTAGAAAGGATCCATTATAAGCAACGAATGTCTTGCCTTAGGATCTGTGATAGAAGGTGTACCCAACAGTCTCCTTTGGGTATCCTATGAAGACATATTTCTCCGATTTGGGTTTGAGCTTATCAGGATGAAACTTTTTCTCATAAGCATCGCAACCCCAAACTTCAATAAATGACAACTTTGGTTTCTTGCCAAACCATAGTTCATAAGGCGTCGTCTCGACGGATATAGATGATGCCCCTTTTTTTAACGTGAATGCAGCTGTCTCTAATGTATAACCCCAAAACGATAGTGGTAGATCGGTAAGAGACATCATAGATCGCACTATATCTAATAAAGCACGGTTATGACGTTCGGACACACCATTATGCTGTGGTGTTCCAGGTGGCGTGAGTAGTGAAACTATTTCACATTGTTTTAACTGAAGACCAAACTCGTAACTCAAATACTCTTTTCCACGATCAGATCGTAGAAACTTTATTTTCTTGTTACGATGATTTTCCACTTCACTCTCAAATTCTTTGAACTTTTCAAATGTTTCAGACTTATGTTTCATCAAGTAGATATACTCATATCTGCTCAAATCATCTGTGAAGATCAAAAAATAATGATACCTGTCGCGAGCCTCAATATTCATCGGACCACATACATTAGTATGTATGATTTCCAACAAATCTGTTGCTCGCTCCATTGTTCCGAAGAACAGAGTCTTAGTCATCTTGCCCATGAGGCATGGTTCGCAAGCATCAACTGATTCATAATCAAGTGATTCCAAAAGTCCATCAACATGGAGTTTCTTCATGCGCTTTACACCAATATGACCTAAACGGCAGTGCTACAAATAAGTTGCACTATCATTATTAACTTTGCATCTTTTGGTTTCAATATTATGATTATGTGTATCACTACGATCGAGATCCAATGAACTATTTTCATTGGGTGTGTAACCATATAAGGTTTTATTCATGTAAACAGAACAACAATTTATTCTCTTACTTAAATGAATAACCGTATTACAATAAACATGATCAAATCATATTCATGCTCAACGCAAACACCAAATAACACTTATTTAGGTTCAACACTAATCCCGAAATTATAGGGAGTGTGCGATGATGATCATATCAATCTTGGAACCACTTCCAACACACATCGTCACTTCACCCTTAACTAGTCTCTGTTTATTCTGCAACTCCCGTTTCGAGTTACTACTCTTAGCAACTGAACCAATATCAAATACTGAGGGGTTGCTATAAAGACTAGTAAAGCACACATCAATAACATGTATATCAAATATACTTTTGTTCACTTTGCCATCCTTCTTATCCGCCAAATACTTGGGGCAGTTCCGCTTCCAGTGACCAGTCCCTTTGCAGTAGAAGCACTTAGTCTCAGGCTTAGGACCAGACTTGGGCTTCTTCACTTGAGCAGCAACTTGCTTGCCGTTCTTCTTGAAGTTCCCCTTCTTCCCTTTTGCCCTTTTCTTCAAACTAGTGGTCTTGTCAACCATCAACACTTGATGTTTTTCTTGATTTCTACCTTCATCGATTTCAGCATCACGAAGAGCTTGGGAATCGTTTCCGTTATCCCTTGCATATCATAGTTCATCACGAAGTTCTACTAACTTGGTGATGGTGACTAGAGAATTCTGTCAATCACTATCTTATCTGGAAGATTAACTCCCACTTGATTCAAGCGATTGTAGTACCCAGACAATTTGAGCACATGCTCACTAGTTGAGCGATTCTCCTCCATTTTTTAGCTATAGAACTTGTTGGAGACTTCATATCTCTCAACTCGGGTATTTGCTTGAAATATTAACTTCAACTCCTGGAACATCTCATATGGTCCATGACGTTCAAAACGTCTTTGAAGTCCCGATTCTAAGCTATTAAGCATGGTGCACTAAACTATCAAGTAGTCATCATATTGAGCTAGCCAAACGTTCATAACGTCTGCATTTGCTCCTGCAATAGGTCTGTCACCTAGCGGTGCATCAAGGACATAATTCTTCTGTGCAGCAATGAGGATAAACCTCAGATCACGGATCCAATCCGTATCATTGCTAGTAACATCTTTCAACACAATTTTCTCTAGGAACATATCAAAATAAACACAGGGAAGCAACAACGCGAGCTATTGATCTACAACATAATTTGCAAAATACTACCAGGACTAAGTTCATGATAAATTTAAGTTCAATTTAATCATATTACTTAAGAACTCCCACTTAGATAGACATCCCTCTAATCCTTTAAGTGATCACGTGATCCAAATCAACTAAACCATGTCCGATCATCACGTGAGATGGAGTAGTTTCATTGGTGAACATCACTATGTTGATCATATCTACTATATGATTCACGCTCGACCTTTCGGTCTCCGTGTTCCGAGGCCATATCTGTATATGCTTGGCTCGTCAAGTATAACCTGAGTATTCCGCGTGTGCTACTGTTTTGCACCCGTTGTATTTGAACGTAGAGCCTATCACACCCGATCATCACGTGGTGTCTCAGCACGAAGAACTTTCGCAACGGTGCATACTCAGGGAGAACACTTCTTGATAATTAGTGAGAGATCATCTTAAAATGCTACCGTCAAACTAAGCAAAATAAGATGCATAAAAGATAAACATCATATGCAATCAAAATATGTGACACGATATGGCCATCATCATCTTGCTTCTTTGATCTCCATCTCCAAAGTACTGTCATGATCTATATCGTTACCGGCATGACACCATGATCTCCATCATCTTGATCTATATCAATGTGTCGTCACGTGGTCGTCTCGCCAACACTTGCTCTTGCAACTATTGCTATCGCATAGCGATAAAGTAAAGCAATTATTGGGTGCTTGCATCTTATGCAATAGATAGACAACCATAAGGCTTTTGCCAGTTGCCGATAAGTTCAACAAAACATGATCATCTTATATAACAACTTATAACTCATCACGTTTTGACCATATCACATCACAACATGCCCTGCAAAAACAAGTTAGACGTCCTCTACTTTGTTGTTGCAAATTTTATGTGGCTGCTACGGGCTTAATCAAGAACCAATCTCACCTACGCATCAAAACCACAACGATAGTTTGTCAAATAGACTCCGTTTTAACCTTCGCAAGGACCGGGCGTAGTCACACTCGGTTCAACTAAAGTTGGAGAGACAGTCGCCCGCAAGCCATCTATGTGCAAAGCACATCGAGGGAACCGGTCTCGCGTAAGCGTACGCGTAAGGTTGGTCCGGGTCGTCTCGTCCAACAATACCGCTGAACCAAAGTATGACATGCTGGTAGGCAGTATGACTTATATCGCCCACAACTCACTTGTGTTCTACTCGTGCATATAACATCAAACCATAAAACCTAGGCTCTGATACCGCTGTTGGGGAACGTAGTAATTTCAAAAAAATTCCTACGCACACGCAAGATCATGGTGATGCATAGCAACGAGAGGGGAGAGTGTTGTCTACGTACCAACGCAGACCGACTGCGGAAGCGACCACACAACATAGAGGAAGTAGTCGTACGTGTTCCCGATCCGACCGATCCAAGCACCGTTACTCCGGCACCTCCGAGTTCTTAGCACACGTTCAGCTCGATGACGATCCTCGGGCTCCAATCCAGCAAAGCGTCGAGGAAGAGTTCCGTCAGCACAACGGCATGGTGACGATCTTGATGTACTACCGACGCAGGGCTTCGCCTAAGCTCTACAACGATATGACCGAGGTGGAATTTGGTGGCAGAGGGCACCACACACGGCTAAGGAACGATCAACAATGATCAACTTGTGTGTCTATGGGGTGCTCCCTGCCCCTGTATATAAAGGATGAAGGAGGAGGAGGCCGGCCAAGGCATAAGGTGCGGCCAGGATGCGAGTCCTACCAGGACTCCAAGTCCTAGTAGGAGTCCATCAAGAGGGGAGGAAGGGAGAAGGAATAGGAGGAGAAGGAGAGGTGGCCGGCCCCCTTTTCCCTAGTCCAATTCGGACCAAAGGGGAGGGGGGGGGCGCAGCAGCCTTTTCCTCTTCCCACTAAAGCCCATCAAGGCCCATTACTTCTCCCGTAACTACCCGGTACTCCGAAAAATACCCGAATCACTCGGAACCTTTCCGATGTCCGAATATAGTCGTCCAATATATCGATCTTTACATCTCGACCATTTCGAGACTCCTCGTAATGTCCCCGATCTCATCCGGGACTCCGAACTCCTTCGGTACATCAAAACTCATAAACTCATAATACAACTGTCATCGAAACCTTAAGCGTGCGGACCCTACGGTTCGAGAATAATGTAGACATGACCGAGACACGTCTCCAGTCAATAACCAATAACGGGACGTGGATGCCCATATTGGCTCCTACATATTCTACGAAGATCTTTATCGGTCAGACCGCATAACAACATACGTTGTTCCCTTTGTCATCGGTATGTTACTTGCCCGAGATTCGATCATCGGTATCCAATACCTAGTTCAATCTTGTTACTGGCAAGTCTCTTTACTCGTTCCGTAATACATCATCCCGCAACTAACTCATTAGTTGCAATGCTTGCAAGGCTTAAGTGATGTGCATTACCGAGAGGGCCCAGAGATACCTCTCCGACAATCGGAGTGACAAATCCTAATCTCGAAATACGCCAACCCAACATCTACCTTTGGAGACACCTGTAGTACTCCTTTATAATCACCCAGTTACGTTGTGATGTTTGGTAGCACCCAAAGTGTTCCTCCGGCAAACGGGAGTTGCATAATCTCATAGTCATAGGAACATGTATAAGTCATGAAGAAAGCAATAGCAACATACTAAACGATCGTGTGCTAAGCTAATGGAATGGGTCATGTCAATCAGATCATTCAACTAATGATGTGACCTCGTTAATCAAATAACAACTCTTTTGTCCATGGTTAGGAAACATAACCATCTTTGATTAACGAGCTAGTCAAGTAGAGGCATACTAGTGACACTCTGTTTGTCTATGTATTCACACATGTATTATGTTTCCGGTTAATACAATTCTAGCATGAATAATAAACATTTATCATGATATAAGGAAATAAATAATAACTTTATTATTGCCTCTAGGGCATATTTCCTTCAATACAAGCCTTGCAAGCATTGCAACTAATGAGTTAGTTGCGGGATGATGTATTACGGAACGAGTAAAGAGACTTGCCGATAACGAGATTGAACTAGGTATTGGATACCGACGATCGAATCTTGGGCAAGTAACATACCGATGACAAAGGGAACAACGTATGTTGTTATGCGGTCTGACCGATAAAGATCTTCGTAGAATATGTAGGAGCCAATATGGGCATCCAGGTCCCGCTATTGGTTATTGACCGGAGACGTGTCTCGGTCATGTCTACATTATTCTCGAATCGTAGGGTCCGCACGCTTAACGTTACGATGACAGTTATTATGAGTTTATGCATTTTGATGTACCGAAGGTTGTTCGGAGTCCCGGATGTGATCACGGACATGACGAGGAGTATCGAAATGGTCGAGACATAAAGATTGATATATTGGAAGCCTATGTTTGGACATCGGAAGTGTTCCGGGTGAAATCGGGAATTTTACCGGAGTACCGGGAGGTTACCGGAACCCCCGGGAACCAAATGGGCCTTATTGGGCCTTAGTGGAAAGGTGAAAGGGGCAACCCAAAGTGGGCTGCGCGCCACCCCCCTCCCCTAGTCCTATTAGGATTAGGAGAGGTGGCTGGCCACCTCTCTCCCTCTCTTTCCACTTGGGAGTCCTATTAGGAATAGGATTGGGGGGAGTCCTACTCCCGGTAGGAGTAGGACTCCTCCTGCGCCTCCACAGCTTGGCCGGCCAGCCCTCCCCCTGGAAACCTTTATATACGGGGGCAGGGGGCACCTCTAGACACACAAGTTGATCCTTGAGATCGTTCCTTAGCCGTGTGCGGTGCCCCCTGCCACAAAATTCCACCTCGATCATATCGTTGTAGTGCTTAGGCGAAGCCCTACGTCGGTAGTACGTCAAGATCGTCACCACGCCGTCGTGCTGACGGAACTCCTCCTCGAAGCTTTGCTGGATCGGAGCCCGGGGATCATCATCGACCTGAACGTGTGCTAAGAACTCGGAGGTGCCGGAGTAACGGTGCTTGGATCGGTCGGATCGGGAAGAAGACGTACGACTACTTCCTCTACGTTGTGTCAACGCTTCCGTTGCGATCTACAAGGGTACGTAGATCAGACTCTCCCCCTCGTTGCTATGCATCACCATGATCTTGCGTGTGCGTAGGAAATTTTTTGAAATTACTACGTTCCCCAACAGTGGCATCCGAGCCTAGGTTTTATGGTTTGATGTTATTTGCACAAGTAGAACACAAGTGAGTTGTGGGCGATACAAGTCATACTGCCTACCAGCATGTCATACTTTGGTTCGGCGGTATTGTTGGACGAGACGACCCGAACCAACCTTACGCGTACGCTTACGCGAGACCGGTTCCCTCGACGTGCTTTGCACATAGATGGCTTGCGGGCGACTGTCTCTCCAACTTTAGTTGAACCGAGTGTGGCTATGCCCGGTCCTTGAGAAGGTTAAAACGGAGTCTATTTGACAAACTATCGTTGTGGTTTTGATGCGTAGGTGAGATGAGTTCTTGCTTAAGCCCGTAGCAGCCACGTAAAACTTGCAACAACAAAGTAGAGGACGTCTAACTTGTTTTTGCAGGGCATGTTGTGATGTGATATGGTCAAGGCATGATGCTGATTTTATTGTATGAGATGATCATGTTTTGTAACCAAGTTATCGGCAACTGGCAGGAGCCATATGGCTGTCGCTTTATTGTATGCAATGCAATCGCGATGTAATGCTTTACTTTATTGCTAAGCGGTAGTGATAGTCGTGGAAGCATCAGATTGGCAAGACGACAACGATGCTACGATGGAGATCAAGGTGTCGCGCCGGTGACGATGGTGATCATGACGGTGCTTCGGAGATGGAGATCACAAGCACAAGATGATGATGGCCATATCATATCACTTATATTGATTGCATGTGATGTTTATCCTTTTATGCATCTTATCTTGCTTTGATTGACGGTAGCATTATAAGATGATTTCTCACTAAATTATCAAGAAGTGTTCTCCCTGAGTATGCACCGTTGCCAAAGTTCGTCGTGCCCAGACACCACGTGATGATCGGGTGTGATAAGCTCTACGTCCATCTACAACGGGTGCAAGCCAGTTTTGCACACGCAGAATACTCAGGTTAAACTTGACGAGCCTAGCATATGCAGATATGGCCTCGGAACACAGAGACCGAAAGGTCGAGCGTGAATCATATAGTAGATATGATCAACATAATGATGTTCACCATTGAAAACTACTCCATCTCACGTGATGATCGGTTATGGTTTAGTTGATTTGGATCACGTGATCACTTAGAGGATTAGAGGGATGTCTATCTAAGTGGGAGTTCTTAAGTAATTTGATTAACTGAACTTAAACTTATCATGAACTTAGTACCTAATAGTATCTTGCTTGTTTATGTTGATTGTAGATAGATGGCTCGTGCTGTTGTTCCGTTGAATTTTAATGCGTTCCTTGAGAAAGCAAAGTTGAAAGATGATGGTAGCAATTACACGGACTGGGTCCGTAACCTAAGGATTATCCTCATTGCTGCACAGAAGAATTACGTCCTGGAAGCACCGCTGGGTGCCAGGCCTGCTGCTGGAGCAACACCAGATGTTATGAACGTCTGGCAGAGCAAAGCTGATGACTACTCGATAGTTCAGTGTGCCATGCTTTACGGCTTAGAATCGGGACTTCAACGATGTTTTGAACGTCATGGAGCATATGAGATGTTCCAGGAGTTGAAGTTAATATTTCAAGCAAATGCCCGAATTGAGAGATATGAAGTCTCCAATAAGTTCTATAGCTGCAAGATGGAGGAGAACAGTTCTGTCAGTGAGCATATACTCAAAATGTCTGGGTATAATAATCACTTGATTCAGATGGGAGTTAATCTTCCAGATGATTGCGTCATTGACAGAATTCTCCAATCACTGCCACCAAGCTACAAGAGCTTCGTGATGAACTATAATATGCAAGGGATGAACAAGACTATTCCCGACTCTTCGCAATGCTGAAAGCTGCGGAGGTAGAAATCAAGAAGGAGCATCAAGTGTTGATGGTCAACAAGACCACTAGTTTCAAGAAAAAGGGCAAAGGGAAGAAGAAGGGGAACTTCAAGAAGAACAGCAAGCAAGTTGCTGCTCAGGAGAAGAAACCCAAGTCTGGACCTAAGCCTGAAACTGAGCGCTTCTACTGCAAGCAGACTGGTCACTGGAAGCGGAACTGCCCCAAGTATTTGGCGGATAAGAAGGATGGCAAGGTGAACAAAGGTATATGTGATATACATGTTATTGATGTGTACCTTACTAGAGCTCGCAGTAGCACCTGTGTATTTGATACTGGTTCTGCTGCTAATATTTGCAACTCAAAACAGGGACTACGGAATAAGCGGACACTAGCAAAGGACGAGGTGACGATGCGCGTGGGAAACGGTTCCAAAGTCGATGTGATCGCGGTCGGCATGCTACCTCTACATCTACCTTCGGGATTAATATTAGACCTAAATAATTGTTATTTGGTGCCAGCGTTGAGCATGAACATTATATCTGGATCTTGTTTAATGCGAGACGGTTATTCATTTAAATCAGAAAATAATGGTTGTTCTATTTATATGAGTAATATCTTTTATGGTCATGCACCTTTGAAGAGTGGTCTATTTTTGCTGAATCTCGATAGTAGTGATACACATATTCATAATGTTGAAACCAAAAGATGCAGAGTTGATAATGATAGTGCAACTTATTTGTGGCACTGCCGTCTAGGTCATATCGGTGTAAAGCGCATGAAGAAACTCCATACTGATGGGCTTTTGGAACCACTTGATTATGAATCACTTGGTACTTGCGAACCGTGCCTCATAGGCAAGATGACTAAAACACCGTTCTCCGGTACTATGGAGAGAGCAACAGATTTATTGGAAATCATACATACCGATGTATGTGGTCCGATGAATATTGAGGCTCGTGGCGGATATCGTTATTTTCTCACCTTCACAGATGATTTAAGCAGATATGGGTATATCTACTTAATGAAACATAAGTCTGAAACATTTGAAAAGTTCAAAGAATTTCAGAGTGAAGTTGAAAATCATCGTAACAAGAAAATAAAGTTTCTACGATCTGATCGTGGAGGAGAATATTTGAGTTACGAGTTTGGTGTACATTTGAAAAATTGTGGAATAGTTCCACAACTCACGCCACCCGGAACACCACAGCGTAATGGTGTGTCCGAACGTTGTAATCGTACTTTACTAGATATGGTGCGATCTATGATGTCTCTTACTGATTTACCGCTATCGTTTTGGGGTTATGCTTTAGAGACGGCCGCATTCACGTTAAATAGGGCACCATCAAAATCCGTTGAGACGACGCCTTATGAACTATGGTTTGGCAAGAAACCAAAGTTGTCGTTTCTTAAAGTTTGGGGCTGCGATGCTTATGTGAAAAAGCTTCAACCTGATAAGCTCGAACCCAAAGCGGAGAAATGTGTCTTCATAGGATACCCAAAGGAGACTGTTGGGTACACCTTCTATCACAGATCCGAAGGCAAGACATTCGTTGCTAAGAATGGATCATTTCTAGAGAATGAGTTTCTCTCGAAAGAAGTGAGTGGGAGGAAAGTAGAACTTGACGAGGTAACTGTACCTGCTCCCTTATTGGAAAATAGTGCATCACAGAAAACTGTTTCTGCGACACCTATACCAATTAGTGAGGAAGCTAATGATGATGATCATGAAACTTCAGGACAAGATACTACTGAACCACGTAGATCAACCAGAGTGAGATCCGCACCAGAGTGGTACGGTAATCCAATTCTGGAAGTCATGCTACTAGATCATGATGAACCTACGAACTATGAAGAAGCGATGGTGAGCCCAGATTCCGCCAAGTGGCTTGAGGCCATGAAATCTGAGATGGGATCCATGTATGAGAACAAAGTATGGACTTTGGTTGACTTGCCCGATGATCGGCAAGCAATTGAGAATAAATGGATCTTCAAGAAAAAGACTGACGCTGACGGTAATATTACTGTCTATAAAGCTCGACTTGTCGCAAAAGGTTTTCGACAAGTTCAAGGGGTTGACTACGATGAGACCTTCTCACCCGTAGCGATGCTTAAGTCTGTCAGAATCATGTTAGCAATTGCCGCATTTCATGATTATGAAATTTGGCAGATGGATGTCAAAACTGCATTCCTGAATGGATTTCTGGAAGAAGAGTTGTATATGATGCAACCGGAAGGTTTTGTCGATCCAAAGGGAGCTCACAAAGTGTGCAAGCTCCAGCGATCCATTTATGGACTGGTGCAAGCCTCTCGGAGTTGGAATAAACGCTTTGATAGTGTGATCAAAGCATTTGGTTTTATACAGACTTTTGGAGAAGCCTGTATTTACAAGAAAGTGAGTGGGAGCTCTGTAGCATTTCTGATATTATATGTGGATGACATATTACTGATTGGAAATGATATAGAATTTCTGGATAGCATAAAGGGATACTTGAATAAAAGTTTTTCGATGAAAGACCTTGGGGAAGCTGCTTACATATTAGGCATAAAGATCTATAGAGATAGATCAAGACGCTTAATTGGACTTTCACAAAGCACATACCTTGACAAGATTTTGAAGAAGTTCAAAATGGATCAAGCAAAGAAAGGGTTCTTGCCTGTGTTACAAGGTGTGAAGTTGAGTCAGACTCAATGCCCGACCACTGCAGAAGATAGAGAGAAAATGAAAGATGTTCCCTATGCTTCAGCCATAGGCTCTATCATGTATGCAATGCTGTGTACCAGACCTGATGTGTGCCTTGCTATAAGTTTAGCAGGGAGGTACCAAAGTAATCCAGGAGTGGATCACTGGACAGCGGTCAAGAACATCCTGAAATACCTGAAAAGGACTAAGGATATGTTTCTCGTATATGGAGGTGACAAAGAGCTCACCGTAAGAGGTTACGTTGATGCAAGCTTTGACAATGATCCGGACGATTCTAAATCGCAAACCATATACGTGTTTACTTTAAACGGTGGAGCTGTTAGTTGGTGCAGTTCTAAACAAAGCGTCGTAGCGGGATCTACATGTGAAGCGGAGTACATAGCTGCTTCGGAAGCAGCGAACGAAGGAGTCTGGATGAAGGAGTTCATATCCGATCTAGGTGTCATACCTAATGCATCGGGTCCAATGAAAATCTTTTGTGACAATACTGGTGCAATTGCTTTGGCAAAGGAATCCAGATTTCACAAAAGGACCAAACACATCAAGAGACGCTTCAACTCCATCCAGGATCTAGTCCAGGTGGGAGACATAGAGATTTGCAAGATACATACGGATCTGAATGTTGCAGACCCGTTGACTAAGCCTCTTCCACGAGCAAAACATGATCAGCACCAAGGCTCCATGGGTGTTAGAATCATTACTGTGTAATCTAGATTATTGACTCTAGTGCAAGTGGTAGACTGAAGGAAATATGCCCTAGAGACAATAATAAAGTTATTATTTATTTCCTTATATCATGATAAATGTTTATTATTCATGCTAGAATTGTATTAACCGGAAACATAATACATGTGTGAATACATAGACAAACAGAGTGTCACTAGTATGCCTCTACTAGACTAGCTCATTAATCAAAGATGGTTAAGTTTCCTAACCATGAACAATGTGTTGTTATTTGATTAACAAGGTCACATCATTAGTTGAATGATCTGATTGACATGACCCATTTCATTAGCTTAGCACACGATCGTTTAGTATGTTGCTATTGCTTTCTTCATGACTTATACATGTTCCTATGACTATGAGATTATGCAACTCCCATTTGCCGGAGGAACACTTTGGGTGCTACCAAACGTCACAACGTAACTGGGTTATTATAAAGGAGTACTACAGGTGTCTCCAATGGTAGATGTTGGGTGGGCGTATTTCGAGATTAGAATTTGTCACTCCGATTGTCGGAGAGGTATCTCTGGGCCCTCTCGGTAATACACATTATACAAGCCTTGCAAGCATTGCAACTAATGAGTTAGTTGCGGGATGATGTATTACGGAACGAGTAAAGAGACTTGCCGGTAACGAGATTGAACTAGGTATTGGATACCGACGATCGAATCTCGGGCAAGTAACATACCGATGACAAAGGGAACAACGTATGTTGTTATGCGGTCTGACCGATAAAGATCTTCGTAGAATATGTAGGAGCCAATATGGGCATCCAGGTCCCGCTATTGGTTATTGACCGGAGACGTGTCTCGGTCATGTCTACATTATTCTCGAACCGTAGGGTCCGCACGCTTAACGTTACGATGACAGTTATTATGAGTTTATGCATTTTGATGTACCGAAGGTTGTTCGGAGTCCCGGATGTGATCACGGACATGACGAGGAGTCTCGAAATGGTCGAGACATAAAGATTGATATATTGGAAGCCTATGTTTGGACATCGGAAGTGTTCCGGGCGAAATCGGGAATTTTACCGGAGTACCGGGAGGTTACTGGAACCCCCCGGGAACCGAATGGGCCTTATTGGGCCTTAGTGGAAAGGTGAAAGGGGCAGCCCAAAGTGGGCTGCGTGCCACCCCCCTCCCCTAGTCCTATTAGGACTAGGAGAGGTGGCCGGCCACCTCTCTCCCTCTCTTTCCACTTGGGAGTCCTATTAGGAATAGGATTGGGGGGGAGTCCTACTCCCGGTAGGAGTAGGACTCCTCCTGCGCCTCCACAGCTTGGCCGGCCAGCCCTCCCCCTGGAAACCTTTATATACGGGGGCAGGGGGAACCTCTAGACACACAAGTTGATCCTTGAGATCGTTCCTTAGCCGTGTGCGGTGCCCCCTGCCACCAAATTCCACCTCGATCATATTGTTGTAGTGCTTAGGCGAAGCCCTACGTCGGTAGTACATCAAGATCGTCACCACGCCGTCGTGCTGACGGAACTCCTCCTCGAAGATTTGCTGGATCGGAGCCCGGGGATCGTCATCGAGCTGAACGTGTGCTAAGAACTCGGAGGTGCCGGAGTAACGGTGCTTGGATCGGTCGGATCGGGAAAAAGACGTACGACTTCTTCCTCTACGTTGTGTCAACGCTTCCGTTGCGATCTACAAGGGTACGTAGATCAGACTCTCCCCCTCGTTGCTATGCATCACCATGATCTTGTGTGTGCGTAGGAAATTTTTTGAAATTACTACGTTCCCCAACACTAACTCATTAGTTGCAATGCTTGCAAGGCTTATAGTGATGTTCATTACCGAGTGGGTCCAGAGATACCTCTCCGACAATCGGAGTGACAAATCCTAATCTCGAAATACGCCAACCCAACAAGTACCTTTGGAGACACCTGTAGAGCACCTTTATAATCACCCAGTTACGTTGTGACGTTTGGTAGCACACAAAGTGTTCCTCCGGTAAACGGGAGTTGCATAATCTCATAGTCATAGGAACATGTATAAGTCATGAAGAAAGCAATAGCAACATACTAAACGATCGAGTGCTAAGCTAATGGAATGGGTCAAGTCAATCACATCATTCTTCTAATGATGTGATCTCGTTAATCAAATGACAACTCATGTCTATGTCTAGGAAACACAACCATGTTTGATCAACGAGCTAGTCAAGTAGAGGCATACTAGTGACACTCTATTTGTCTATGTATTCACACATGTATCATGTTTCTGGTTAATACAATTCTAGCATGAATAATAAACATTTATCATGAAATAAGGAAATAAATAATAATTTTATTATTGCCTCCAGGGCATATTTCCTTCAGTCTCCCACTTGCACTAGAGTCAATAATCTAGTTCACATCACCATGTGATTTAACACTAATAGTTCACATCACCATGTGATTAACACCCATAGTTCACATCGTCATGTGACCAACACCCAAAGGGTTTACTAGAGTTAATAATCTAGTTCACATCGCTATGTGATTAACACCCAAAGAGAACTAAGGTGTGATCATGTTTTTCTTGTGAGAGAAGTTTAGTCAACGGGTCTGTCACATTCAGATCCGTATGTATTTTGCAAATTTCTATGTGAACAATGCTCTCTATGGAGCTACTCTAGCTAATTGCTCCCACTTTCAGTATGTATCCAGATTGAGACTTAGAGTCATCTGGATCAGTGTCAAAACTTGAATCGACGTAACCCTTTACGACGAACCTTTTTGTCACCTCCATAATCGAGAAACATATCCTTATTCCACTAAGGATAATTTTGACCGCTGTCCAGTGATCTACTCCTAGATCACTATTGTACTTCCTTGCCAAAATCATTGTAGGGTATACAATAGATCTAGTACACAGCATGGCATACTTTATAGAACCTATGGCTGAGGCATATGGAATGAATTTCATTTTCTTTCTATCTTCTGCCGTGGTCGGGCTTTGAGTCTTCCTCAATTTCACACCTTGTAACACATGCAAGAACTCTTTCTTTGACTGTTCCATTTTGAACTACTTCAAAATCTTGTCAAGGTATGTACTCATTGAAAAAACTTATCAAGCGTCTTGATCTATCTCTATAGATCTTGATGCTCAATATGTAAGCAGCTTCACCGAGGTCTTTCTTTGCAAAACTCCTTTCAAACACTCCGTTATGCTTTGCAGAATAATTCTACATTATTTTCGATCAACAATATGTCATTCACATATACTTATCAGAAATGTTGTAGTGCTCCCACTCACTTGTAAATACAGGCTTCACCGCAAGTCTGTATAAAACTATATGCTTTGATCAACTCATCAAAGCGTATATTCCAACTCTAAGATGCTTGCGCCAGTCCATAGATGGATCGCTGGAGCTTTCATATTTTGTTAGCACCTTTAGGGTTGACAGAACCTTCTGGTTGCATCATATACAACTCTTCTTTAATAAATCCATTAAGGAATGCAGTTTTGTCTATCCATTTGCCAGATTTCATAAAATGCGGCAATTGCTAACATGATTCGGACAGACTTAAGCATCTCTACGAGTGAGAAAATCTCATTGTAGTCAACACCTTGAACTTGTCAAAAACCTTTTTGCGGCAATTCTAGCTTTGTAGATAGTAACACTACTATCAACGTCCGTCTTCCTCTTGAAGATCCATTTATTTTCTATGGCTTGCCGATCATCGGGCAAGTCAATCAAAGTCCATACTTTGTTCTCATACATGGATCCCATCTCAGATTTTATGGCCTCAAGCCATTTCGTGGAATCTGGGCTCATCTTCGCTTCCTCATAGTTCGTAGGTTCGTCATGGTCAAGTAACATGACCTCCAGAACAGGATTACTGTACCACTCTGGTGCGAATCTTACTCTGGTTGACCTACGAGGTTCAGTAACAACTTGATCTGAAGTTTCATGATCATCATCATTAACTTCCTCACTATTTGGTGTAGATGTCACAGGAACCGGTTTTTGTAATGAACTACTTTCCAATAAGGGAGCAGGTACATTTACCTCATCAAGTTCTACTTTCCTCCCACTCACTTCTTTCGAGAGAAACTCTTTCTCTAGAAAGGATCCATTCTCAGCAACTAATATCTTGCCTTCGGATCTATGATAGAAGGTGTACCCAACATTTTCTTTTGGGTATCCCATGAAGACGCACTTCTCTGATTTGGGTTCGAGCTTATCAGGTTGAAACTTTTTCACATAAGCATCGCAACCTCAAACTTTAAGAAACGACAGCTTAGGTTTCTTGCTAAACCACAGTTCATATGGTGTCGTCTCAACAGATTTAGATGGTGCCCTTTTTAACGTGAATGCAGCTGTCTCTAATGCATAACCCCAAAACGGTAGTGGTAAATTGTTAAGAAACATCATAGATTGCACTATATCCAATAAAGTACGGTTATGACGTCCGGACACACCATTACGCTGTGGTGTTCCAGGTGGCATGAGTAGTGAAACTATTTCACATTGTTTTAACTGAAGGCCAAACTCGTTAACTCAAATATTTTATTTCTGCGATCATATCGTAGAAACTTTTATTTTCTTGTTACGATGATTCTCCACTTCACTGTGAAATTCTTTGAACTTTTCAAATGTTTCAGACTTGTATTTCATCAAATAGATATACCCATATCTACTCAAATCATCTGTGAAGGTTAGAAAATAACGATACCCGCCGCGAGCCTCAACACTCATCGGACCGCATACATTAGTATGTATTATTTACAATAAGTCAGTTGCTCGCTCCATTGTTTCGGAGAACGGAGTTTTAGTCATCTTGCCCATGAGGCACGGTTCGCAAGCATCAAGTGATTCATAATCAAGTGATTCCAAAATCCCATCAGCATGGAGTTTCTTCATGCGCTTTACACCAATATGACCTAAACAGCAGTGCCACAAATAAGTTGCACTATCATTATTAACTTTGCATCTTTTGGCTTCAATATTATGAATATGTGTATCACTACGATCCAGATCCAACAAACCATTTTCGTTGGTGTGTATGACCATAGAAGGTTTTATTCATGTAAACAAAACATCAATTATTCTCTAACTTAAATGAATAACCGTATTGCAATAAACATGATCAAATCATATTCATGCTCAACGCAAACACCAAATAACACTTATTTAGGTTCAACACTAATCTCGAAAGTGTAGGGAGCGTGCGATGATGATCATATCAATCTTGGAACCACTTCCAACACACATCGTCACTTTACCCTTAACTAGTCTCTGTTCATTCTGCAACTCCCGTTTCGAGTTACTACTCTTAGCAACTGAACCAGTATCAAATACCGAGGGGTTGCTACGAACACTAGTAAAATACACATCAATAATATGTATATCAAATACACCTTTGTTCACTTTTCCATCCTTCTTATCCGCCAAATACTTGGGGCAGTTCCGCTTCCAGTGACCAGTCCCTTTGCAGTAGAAGCACTCAGTCTCAGGCTTAGGTCTAGACTTGGGCTTCTTCACTTGAGCAGCAACTCACTTGCCATTCTTCTTGAAGTTCCCCTTCTTCCCTTTGCCCTTTCTCTTGAAACTAGTGGTCTTGTCAACCATCAACACTTGATGTTTTTCTTGATTTCTGCCTTCGCCAATTTTAGCATCGCGAAAAGCTTGGGAATTGTTTTCGTCATCCCTTGCATATTATAGTTCATCATGAAGTTCTACTAACTTGGTGATGGTGACTAGAGAATTCTGTCAATCACTATTTTATCTGGAAGATTAACTCCCACTTGATTCAAGCGATTTTAGTACCCAGACAATCTGAGCACATGCTCACTGCTTGAGCTATTCTCCTCCATCTTTTGGCTATAGAACTTGTTGGAGACTTCATATCTCTCAACTCGGGTATTTGCTTGAAATATTAACTTCAACTCATGGAACATCTCATATGGTCCATGACGTTCAAAATGTCTTTGAAGTCCCGATTCTAAGCCATTAAGCATGGTGCACTAAACTATCAAGTAGTCATCATATTGAGCTGGCCAAACGTTCATAACGTCTGCATCTGCTCCTGCAATAGGTCTGTCACCTAGCGGTGCATCAAGGACATAATTCTTCTGTGCAGCAATGAGGATAATCCTCGGATCACGGATCCAATCCGCATCATTGCTACTAACATCTTTCAACTTAGTTTTCTCTAGGAACATATCAAAAATAAACAGGGAGCAACATCGCGAGCTATTGATCTACAACATAGATATGCTAATACTACCAGGACTAAGTTCATGATAAATTAAAATTCAATTAATCATATTACTTAAGAACTCCCACTTAGATAGACATCCCTCTAATCATTTAAGTGATCACGTGATCCAAATCAACTAAACCATAACCGATCATCACATGAAATGGAGTACTTTTCAATGGTGAACATCACTATGTTGATCATATCTACTATATGATTCACGCTCGACCTTTCAGTCTCAGTGTTCCGAGGCCATATCTGCATATGCTAGGCTCGTCAAGTTTAACCCGAGTATTCTGCGTGTGCAAAACTGGCTTGCACCCGTTGTAGATGGACATAGAGCTTATCACACCCGATCATCACGTGGTGTCTGGGCACGACGAACTTTGGCAACGGTGCATACTCAGGGAGAACACTTTTTATCTTGAAATTTAGTGAGAGATCATCTTATAATGCTACCGTCAATCAAAGCAAGATAAGATGCATAAAAGATAAACATCACATGCAATCAAAATATGTGACATGATATGGCCATCATCATCTTGTGCCTTTGATCTCCATCTCCAAAGCATCGTCATGATCTCCATTGTCACCGGCATGACACCATGATCTCCATCATCTTGATCTATATCAATGTGTCGTCACATGGTCGTCTCACCAACTATTGCTCTTGCAACTATTGCTATCACATAGCGATAAAGTAAAGCAATTATTTGGCGCTTGCATCTAGTGCAATAGAGAGACAACCATAAGGCTTTTGCCAGTTGCTGATAACTTCAACAAAACATGATCATCTCATACAACAACTTATATCTTATCACGTCTTGACCATATCACATCACAACATGCCCTGCAAAAACAAGTTAGACGTCCTCTACTTTGTTGTTGCAAGTTTTACGTGGCTGCTACAGGCTTAGCAAGAACCGTTCTTACCTACGCATCAAAACCACAACGAAAGTTTGTCAAGTTTGTGCTGTTTTAACCTTCGCAAGGACCGGGCGTAGCCACACTCGGTTCAACTAAAGTTGGAGAAACTGACACCCGCCAGCCATCTGTGTGCAAAGCACGTCGGTAGAACCAGTCTCGCGTAAGCGTACGCATAATGTTGGTCCGGGCCGCTTCATCCAACAATACCGCCGAACCAAAGTATGACATGCTGGTAAGCAGTATGACTTATATCACCCACAACTCACTTGTGTTCTACTCGTGCATATGACATCTACGCATAATACCTGGCTCTGATACCACTGTTGGGGAATGTAGTAATTTCAAAAAAAAATCCTACACACACGCAAAATCATGGTGATGCATAGCTACGAGAGGGGAGAGTGTTGTCCACGCACCCTCGCAAACCAAAAGCGGAAGCGTTAGCACAACACGGTTGATGTAGTCGTACGTCTTCACGATCCGACCGATCAAGTACCGAACGCACGGCACCTCCGAGTTCAGCACACGTTTAGCCTGATGATGTCCCTCAAACTCCGATCCAGCCGAGTGTTGAGGGAGAGTTTCGTCAGCACGACGACATGGTGACGATGATGATGTTCTACCAACGCGGGGCTTCGCCTAAGCACCGCTACAGTATTATCGAGGTGGACTATGGTGAAGGGGGCACCGCACATGGCTAAAAGATCAAACAGATCAATTGTTGTGTCTCTAGAGGTGCCCCCTGCCCCCGTATATGAAGGAGCAAGGGGGGAGAGGCGGCCGGCCAAGGAGGGCGCGCCAAGGGGGGAGTCCTACTCCCACCGGGAGTAGGATTCCTCCTTTCCTTGTTGGAGTAGGAGAAGGGAAGGAAAAGGAGAAGGAAGGAAGGGGGCACCCCCTCTCCCTAGTCCAATTCGGACCAGTACATGGGGAGGGGTGCGGCCACCCTTTGAGGCCATTTTCTCCTTTCCCGTATGGCCCATTAAGGCCCAATATGAATTCCCGTAACTCTCCAGTACCCCCGAAAATACCCGAATCACTCGGAACCTTTCCGATGTCCGAATATAATCGTCCAATATATCAATCTTTACGTCTCGACCATTTCAAGACTCCTCGTCATGTTCCCGATCTCATCCGGGACTCCGAACTACCTTCGGTACATCAAAACACGTAAACTCATAATATAACTGTCATCGAAACTTTAAGCGTGCGGACCCTACGGGTTCGAGTACTATGTAGACATGACCGAGACACGTCTTCGGTCAATAACCAATAGCGGAACCTGGATGCTCATATTGGCTCCCATATATTCTACGAAGATCTTTATCGGCCAGACCGCATAACAACATACGTTGTTCCCTTTGTCATCGGTATGTTACTTGCCCGAGATTCGATCGTCGGTATCTCAATACCTAGTTCAATCTCGTTACCGACAAGTCTCTTTACTCGTTCCATAGTACATCATCCTGCAACTAACTCATTAGTTGCAATGCTTGCAAGGCTTATAGTGATGTGCATTACCGAGTGGGCCCAGAGATACCTCTTCGACAATCGGAGTGACAAATCATAATCTCGAAATACGCCAACCCAACAAGTACCTTTGGAGACACCTATAGAGCACCTTTATAATCACCCAGTTACGTTGTGACGTTTGGTAGCACACAAAGTGTTCCTTCGGTAAACGGGAGTTGCATAATCTCATAGTTATAGGAACATGTATAAGTCATGAAGAAAGCAATAGCAACATACTAAACGATCGGGTGCTAAGCTAATGGAATGGGTCATGTCAATCAGATCATTCAACTAATGATGTGACCTCGTTAATCAAATAACAACTCTTTGTTCATGGTTAGGAAACATAACCATCTTTGATTAACGAGCTAGTCAAGTAGAGGCATACTAGTGACACTCTGTTTGTCTATGTATTCATACATGTATCATGTTTCCAGTTAATACAATTCTAGCATATTTATCATGAAATAAGGAAATAAATAATAACTTTATTATTGCCTCTAGGGCATATTTCCTTCAATTTCTTCAAATATCTAATGTGTTGGCCTTGTCATACTGCAGCGGTTGGGACCACGCTCAGGATGTCCGCAGGCCCAACCAAGTCCTTGGTGTGATTTGCCGACAAAACTTCTCGGGGTTTGTCACGTTGCCCGGTGAGGGTCAGCTTCCATAACTAGGATTGAGCTGGGAGCACTACATGGCTGCCCCGGCCCTGTCGGAGGAGATGATCGACGTTGTCTTATGCCACACGAGGGCCGACACCGACATGGTGGTCAGAATGTTTTGGGTAATTTCTCCTTTACACAACTAAAATCTTCAAATAACTAGTTATTGTACTAATCAATGTTGTCTCGTTTGATTTCAGACCTTCTATAGGTGTGACGAGGGATACCAGGAGGCACGTGCACGGTTATCGATGCCGAGTGCAGACGCCTACTACAAAACTTACGGCACGAGGCTTGGGTGCAGGCTGTTTGAGACTACTTCGCCTCGCGTGGTGTTAGGAAGCCCAAGAAGAAGTGTCGCAGGAAGTTTCTGAACAAGGAGCAGTACATGGTGGTAATTGCCTATATTCTTAAGGCCTTTTTCTTAGTTTCATTGATTTGATTTGTAGGCGTAGCGCTCAAGTTTCTATTTACTAACTAAGGTGCCCCCGAGATGGTGTGTGGATAAGAGGGATTGTCGGGAGGCGTTGGTGGATGAGTGGTGCTCAGACGCATGGCTAGCTGTCCACACCGATGCCAAGAACCGGCATGCCCAAATGAGAAGTGTGCCACACCATCAAGGCAGCGCCAACTTATATCAGTACGGGTGGAACTGGGTATGTGGTTTGCTTCATGATTCATGCAATTCATTCTGTCATGCTAGCTTGAGCCCTTTAATTACTAATATGATGGAGCACTATATACATTCAATGCAATTAAATATTTACAGTGACCCATTACATTAGTTAATTTAACATCGAGGCCACTTCCCATCCGGTCACCCATCTGATGACTACTCAAGCCTCAGCACACTTAACTTGGGAGTTATATTAGATGAGCTATCGGTAGGGAAGCTGGTCCTTGCTGCTGTAGGATCCCTCTTTGCATCCTTTATTGGGCACCCGGATGACCGACTATTGCCGCCCAATGGTCAATGCCACATCCTCCGCATGGCAGTTTTTGCAGCGGGTAACTGCATCGTTGCGCTGCGCCCGGCGCAACCGCATGCACATGAACATGCGTGATCGTGCGCCGGCCCCAAACACTGGCAACACAACTTATAAATTGACGGATGGAGTACTAGTTAAAGTGATGCATATAATTAAGAAAAGGGATCGCACATGTCTGTATTGACTGGAACGAGAATGCAATAGTACAATAAGAATTAAGGCCATGATGATACGATCGTAGTGGTGGTTAAAGGAGGCAAGAAGAAAGATGCATCCATCAACGTACGACCTCCTCCTCAACTCAGTGCGCCGGGCATCGACCGGCAGCTAAGGAGCGGCGACTTTTGTGGCGAGGTTAAGGTGCTTCTCAGCAAAGGCATCCAAGGCTTCCAGCCAGTTGAAGAAGGCCAATGTTATAGCGTCCTCACTGGCCTTGTAGATACCTATGTACACGATTTGCTCATACATGTGGATGTGTAGGCTGATGAATTCTTGCAGGGCGAGGCGCCTCGCGGCGAGCGTGACCTCGAGGTGGACATTCTTCGTGGCGTCGACGGGCAGTCGTAGGGCCACCAGTGCTTGAAAGAGGTTCCGACCATGGAGGCCGATTAGGGTGGTAGGCAATGAGGAGCCCGGGTGCGCGAGCTGGAGGAGTACGACGATGTCGTCCGCGAGCTTATTGACGACGGTGAACTTGTTGGTGGTGGCAACGATCATCTGGTCCAACTGAAAGTCGTAGCTAGCATCGACGGCGGCCATCCACCAGCCGGTCGCCAACACCGTCTCGAGACGATCCTCGGTGCCATGCCGCAGGCCAACGTCATGGACCATCTGGCACAACCGCTGGCCGCTCGCGCGCATCGCCGCCATGGGTCTAGAGTGAGCACTTTTGCGCTTATTAGTGTAGGTGCTTAGGGAAATGCTTAGGTGCGTACGATGTGGTAGATGCATTGGAATGGAGGGGCGCCTTTATATGGGTGCAAACTGCGTTGCATTCACATCGTGCTGCCTCTTTTCCCGGTCCTCCTCCCATTACTTCCCTCATGTATTCACGATGCTAATTGAAGGAGGATGCATCATTGGCCGTTCAACATTACGGGAACCGCTACCCTCTCCCTCGTCTGCATTAAAGCCGTATCGAGAATTGCGCTGCCCGCTATCAAATCGAATTGTACTGCACCGCCCACTGCACGCCTGACTGAACACGCCTCCTCGCCTCCATCTATGCTTAATTACTGAATTTTAGTTCCAAAAATTAGATACCGCTAGTGATCTTTAGCTTAATATTTTAACAAACGCAGTGTTACAAGGTTGACAAATGGCAATGTTACTAGATCAACAAATGTCAATCTTTCCAGTTTGACAAATGTCAACATACCCAATATGACAGATGCAAATCCTACCAAATTGTTTGTAAGTGGTTGCACACGGGTCATCCAAAAGAACCGTTTGCGTTCAAGAGATGCACAAATCCTGCTCTCACTTTGCATACGAGTGTTCTATCTAAAACATTTGCGATCAAGAGCCATTAAAACCTATAGCCTTTAAAACCAAGACACATGGCGTCACGTGAATGGTTAACAGAACGCACACGGTTTGAATTATACAAACGTTTGAGATATTAAAGTGGCAACTATTTTTTCAAAATTCCTTTGTTGGCTGTTATTCGAGTGCGCCTTCTCTCAAAATTGACATGGAAAATACCACAACACGTCGGGTGCCATTCCATGATAGCATGCCAAGTTTCATGAATTTCAGACGAGTTTTGGATTTACTAGAATTTAAAAACAAAGTATCTCAATGTTTTTTGCCGGCAATCAATGGTGCCCTGGTGTTTGAAATTCATTCCCATTTCTTGCATTAGACCTAAGCATGAACCCAAGGACAAAGATTTGATTTTTCAACCAATTTATATGCACTGGAGCATGTGCATGTAGTTCAAATTTGAACTATGCACATGAATGCATTGAAAACTCAGTTAATGCATAAAAATGTCCAAACGAACCCCGAAAAATCAAAAAAATTGACACAACACTCCTGTTGTTCTATGCTGACACGAGAATTTTTTTGAAAGCAATAAGAGGCAATGGACATCGTTTCGTCCCCAAAGGTGGGACGTTCCCTACCGAAATCATCATGCTTGTTGTGAGAAGCTCTGGTTTGTGAGAAGCATATACCCAAACCCGCCCCAAATGGGACAAAAAATTTACCACGGCATGTTGACGCTGCTCCATGATAGCACGCCAAGTTTCATGAATTTCAGACGAGTTTTAGATTTACTAGAATTTATAAACCAGGTATCTCAATGTTTGCGGCCGAGTGACGGTGGCAGGGTGTTTGACATTCAATCCCATTTCTTGCATTAGACCTAAGCATGCAACCAAGGACACATATTTGAATTTTCAACCAATTTATATGCATTAGAGCATGTGCATGTAGTTCAAATTTGAATTATTCACATGAATGCACTGAAAACTCAGTTAATGCATATAAATGTCCAAACGAACCCCCCAAAATCCCAAAAATCGACACAACACTCCTGTTGTTCTATGTTGACAGTAGGAAAAAATTGAAATCGAGAAGAGGCAATGGATATCGTTTCATCCCCAAAGGTAGGACGTTCCCTATCGAAACCATCAGACTTGTTGTGAGAAGCTCTGGTTTGTGAGAAGCATATCCCCGAACCTGCCCCAAATGGGACAAAAAATTTACCACAGCATGTTGATGCCGCTCCATGATAGCATGCCAAGTTTCATGAATTTCCGATGAGTTTTGGATTTACTAGAATTTATAAACCAGGTATCTCAATGTTTGCGGCCGAGTGACGGTGGGTGTATGACATTCATTTCCATTTCTTGCATGGGACTAAGCATGCAATCAAGGACACAGATTTGAATTTTCAACCAATTTATATGCATTAGAGCATGTGCATGTAGTTCAAATTTGAATTATGCACATGAATGCATTGAAAACTCAGTTAATGCATAAAAATGTCCAAACAAACCCCGAAAAATCCCAAAAGTTGACACAACACTCTTGTTGTTCTATGTTGACGCTAGGAAAAAAATTTGAAATCGAGAAGAGGCAATGGATATCGTTTCGTCCCCAAAGGTAGGACATTCCCTACGGAAACCATCAAGCTTATCGTGAGAAGCTCTGTTTTGTGAGAAGCATATCCCCAAAACTGCCCCAAATGGGATAAAATTTTTACCACGGCATGTTGATGCCGCTCCATGATAGCATGCCAAGTTTCATGAATTTCTGACGAGTTTTGGATTTACTAGAATTTAAAAACCAGGTATCTCAATGTTTGCGACCGAGTGATGGTGGCAGGGTGTTTGACATTCATTCCCATTTCTTGCATGGGACCTAAGCATGCAACCAAGGACACGGATTTGAGTTTTCAACTAATTTATATGCATTAGAGCATGTGCATGTAGTTCAAATTTGAATTATGCACATGAATGCATAGAAAACACAGTTAATGCATAAAAATGTCCAAGCGAACCTAAAAAAATCCCAAAAATTGACACAACACTCCCGTTGTTCTATGTTGACACTAGGAAAAAAATGAAATCGAGAAGAGGCAATGGATATCGTTTCGTCCCCAAAGGTAGGACGTTCCCTACCGAAACCATCACGCTTGTTGTGAGAAGCCCTAGTTTATGAGAAGCTTATACCCAAACCTGCCCCAAATGGGAATTTTTTTTACCACTACATGTTGATGCCGCTCCATGATAGCATGCCAAGTTTCATGAATTTCTGACGAGTTTTGGATTTACTAGAATTTAAAAACCAAGTATCTCAATGTTTGCGGCCGAGTGACGGTGGCAGGGTGTTTGACATTCATTTCCATTTCTTGCATGGGACCTAAGCATGCAACCAAGGACACAAATTTGAATTTTCAACTAATTTATATGCATTAGAGCATGTGCATGTAGTACAAATTTGAATTATGCACATGAATGCATAGAAAACTCAGTTAATGTATAAAAATGTCCAAGCGAACCCTGAAAAATCCCAAAAATTGACACAACACTCCCGTTGTTCTATGTTGACACTAGGAAAAAATTGAAATCGAGAAGAGGGAACGGATATCGTTTCGTCTAGAAAGATGAAACATTCCCTACCGAAACCATCACGCTTGTTGTGAGAAGCTCTGGTTTATGAGAAGCTTATACCCAAACCTACCCTAAATGGGACAAAAAGTTTACCACGTCATGTTGATGCTGCTCCATGATAGCATGCCAAGTTTCATGAATTTTGGACGACTTTTGGATTTACTATAATTACAAAAGCAAGTACGTCAACGTTTGCCGGAGAGCCATGGTGCCGTGGTGTTCAAAATTCATCCCCAATTCTTGCATGAGACATAAGCATAAACCCATAGACACATATATGATTTTACAACCCATGTTGGTGCACCGGAGCATGTGCATGTAGTTTAATTTTGAATTGTGCACCTGAAATGGCTAGAAAACCAATTTAATGTATAAAATGTCCAAACAAACCCTGAATAATTCCAATTCTTTTACGACACACATATAGTTGCATGTTCAGTGCAGATAAAAGGTCTAGCAATTCAAACACCGTCCATTAAATCAAGACAAAAAATCAAGTAGATCCCACACAGTTTATTATAACCAACTGTGTGAGATGCAGCACAAAATATCCTGGAGCACCGTACGTGAGAAGGTGCAACGGCTACAGTCCATAGCCCGCTCTGAATAAGGGACCGTGTCTGGTGTCACTTTGCGCGCCCAGTTTTTTTGCTGAAGCGATTCCAAATTTTCGGCTTCCGCGAAAATATACCTCCCCGCCCCCTCCCCTTACCAAAGCCACATTTCCCCTGTTTCCGCCTTCCTTTCCAAGTTGAAACCTTCACTCCTTGCTTGTAGTGCCGCCTCCTCGCTGGTGACCCTCCTTCACACTACTCGGCCTCGTCTATCCAGGCAGGTAATCCACACCCGACCCCCATCCTCCTCCTCCTTCCACATACCACATGCCCCGACCGCCGGCGCGACACCTTCCACCCAAATCACTGACCCCTCCACCAAATAAGCGCTGCCCTAAGCCATGGTGCATGCAGTATAGCCAGGAGCTTAAGGAGCATTTGGCAGCGGAGAAGCAAATCGCGATCGCATGCGCGGATAGGTCACGATGGCTACCATTCGTGCCGACCCCCAGATCTTGGAGGATCACCTCGCCGTCGAGGCCACCGTTGACGCCTCGCGCACCGATGCCGTGACGCGGTTGGCTTCTTTAAACGACAGTTCATGGCGTTTTCTCAAGGCCACCGTCGGTGCCTTCGACGAAGACTACGAGGTGTTTTCTCAGCGTGCACGTGCTTACCTCATCTCGAGAGCCAGCAGGTTGGTGCCCGGAGTGGCTCAGGCAACTCACCACTACGACGAGAGCACCCACGATGTGGAGGCCTCGCCCTCTTCTATGTCCAAGGAGCCAACCGTCATCGATATCTTCGACAATGAGGAGTAGCTTGTCTTATTAGCTCACTATAAGGACCCATGTTCAGTTTGCTAGCTACTTCGTTTCCTTAACAAATTCTAGTGGATTGTGCTATGTACTTTTACCATGCAATCTTCTGCTCTAGAGGATATGTTCTATATGTCATGCAATGTGGTGTTCAGTTAACTGTTTGGTTCAATTCTGCAAATGTGATGTTCAATTCTTCAGGGTGCAATTTTCCAAGTTGTCAAGCATGCTTGATTTGGTTAACTGTTCGATCTTCTATTAGGAGTATGTTATATTGTGCAATGTGGTGCTCAGTTAACATTTGGTTCATTTGTTGTGGTGCTTAGTTAATTGGTTGGTTCAATTCTGCAATGCGATGTTCAATTGTTGTGGGTGCATTCTGTTATTGTATACCATGCAAGAAATAAACCGAATTTGGTTGTACTAAATACATGAGAAACAAATACAATTGCTATATTTCCAAGTTGTTAAGCATGCTTGGTTTGGTTAACTGTCTGATCTTCTATTAGGAGTATGTTATATTGTGCAATGTGGTGCTCAGTTAACGTTTGGTTCATTTGTTGTGGTGTGTAGCTAACTGCTTGGTTCAATTGTGCAATGCGATGTTCAATTGTTGTGGCTGCATTCTGTTATTGTATACCATGTGAGAAATAAATCAAATTTGGCTGTACTAAATACATGCGAAACAAATACAATTTCTATATTTCCAAGTTGTTAAGCATGCTTGGTTTGGTAACTGTCTGATCTTCTATTAGGAGTATGTTATATTGTGCAATGTGGTGCTCAGTTAATGTTTGGTTCATTTGTTGTGGTGTTTAGTTAACTACTTGGTTCAATTCTGCAATGCGATGTTCAATTGTTGTGGCTGCATTCTGTTATTGTATACCATGTGAGGAATAAATCGAATTTGGCTGCACTTAATACATGAGAAACATATACAAGTGCTATATTTCCTAGTTCTTAATCATGCTTGGTTTGGATAAATGGGGTTTCCATGTGGCTTGAATTAATCTGATGAATCTGGAATGTGCTTATTTATCATCAACATATTTTATTGATAACATGCGAACCCTTACTTAACCTGATGACTAACTACCTTATATGTGTTGTAGGGAAACAATGGGAAGCACTGAGGTTTACAAGATGGTACTAACTATTATACCTTGCCTTTTTTATTCCTTTGCCCCATTTCCAATATAGAGAAGATATATATGCACATCCTTGTTTTCAGGCCTTTCCAAAGCAGTTCATTGATGATTACCTCTCAAACCACCTCTGTGGTCAGGAGGCGAGGAAAGTTTTCATACAACACCCACGGTTCAATATTGAAGTGTTCCTAAAGAGGTCGAAGGATGGACAGTCGATCATCCACAAGCACTGGCCTAAAGTTGCAAAGGCCTTCAACATGAATGAAGGCTCAATATTCGCCTTCCACTTCAGCAGTTTTCCAGATGAGATGCATCTGTCTATGTACCGTCTATGATGCTAATTTCGAAAGGTTCTAGATGTTGCATGTGAAACTTGGTGCTGGTACAGTTGTGTAATGGGGTAGCTGAGTGCTGAAGCTATATCATGTCGTACTCGGATGTATTTCAATTATGAAATACTGCTTCCTTAATATGGAAATGAAATATATTATGTGCTTAATATGAATGTTAATTACATTAGTAAATGGATTATTAATAATAGGGCAATTAGCCTGCTAATTGGGTTTTCTTGTTGCAAACGGTTATTGAGAAAACACCGTGGGCGACGACCACAGGCAACGCACATAGTTTCTAGGAATAAACTATGTTGGATCAATGAACAATCACACACGACATTCTCTTGAAAACTGTTTTGTTATGCCACCTTGCGCAAACGTTTTCCTTGGAGTGACTGTGTGGGATGTAAATACGAACGGAAACATTTAGCAGGGACTGACTATGTGGGATGTACTTATGACCGAAAATGATTTCGCCTGTATAATTATATTTTTTAGCTCTACTGTATGTATTTCCGTATTTGAGTGCTCGCCGGTCGCACACGACCTCATTTTGCCAAGCATGTGTGCCAGGAGGGCATATCCCCGATGGTTTCTGGGTCATGTGGGAAGGACCCCCTATCGCAGTCACTCACTAGGTGACGGTTCCGCACGTCGTCGCCGAAAGGGGTTAAAAACCATTTGTATAGCACCTTGCTATACCAGTGACAATATGGCACTGGTGCCACCGATGTTCGACCTCTATGCCATGGCCCATACTGCCCCGTACAAGAAGCCCAAGGCATTCTCTGCGTCTGACCTCGATCATCCAGAGAACTTCACCAACATCTCCTCCCACAGCAAGCTCATGAGGTACAGAGATGTGGGGAAGGTGAGGAAAGGGGAGGACTTTAACCCGAGCGGGCAATTTGATCCGGATCCGGTGATGATATATGGTGGCAGGAGGTTGCATGGCTCGATAGCCATTGGATATGGACTTGTACATTGTCCTCGCACAGTCCCGGAGATAAGGCCTTGTCCACGGCCAATCGAGCTCGCCTTCGAGGTTAGTTATATAGACTCAGATTTCTTTCATGCATTACATTGTGTGTGCAGCTATCGATGATTACAATGCTAACGAGGAGTGGTGTTGCAGGCTGCTCTTGAGAGAGAGAGAGAGAGAGAGAGAGAACCAAGGCGCTTTTGGCAGAGAGGGACCGGTAGGCGGCGGGGAAGGAGCGGGAGTTGGAGGAGAGGACGACTAGGCTGGTGGAGGATGAGAGGGCACAGAATGACATGCAGAACCGGGCCATGTGCGAGCTCTTCGTGGTAAGTTTCTTCTGCATATTAGCAAAATCATGCACGTAATGTTCGTTTCATTACTAACTAATATGTCTGACTCGTCAAAACCAAATGTGCAGTCTATGTGCAAGAAGACTGGTCAGACCCCTCCGCCGATGCCAGTCATTGCTCTGGGGACCACGGTGAGTTTCATTTGAATGGTCATTAGTTACTAGTCTTAACATTTCAATGTCATCATGCTAACCAGACATTGCAAATGATCTTTGGTGCAACATAACTCCAGACAAGCATCGCACGATCCTTCTCCAGATGGTGCCGGCACGAGCAACCCCAGTGATCCAGCTCCATGACGAGGGTAAGTTTTCTCTAGTGTTTTGCTTAACAAATGCATACTTAGCTTCGTACATGCTTGTTAGCCCTATTATGCCACATACTTAGCTTATTTTCCCAAGAAATGAGCTATACTAACCTAAGTTGGCTCAAAAATGGCATCATCACCTAGGTTAGCACAAAAATGGCATATACTTACCTTATTTTCCTCCAAGTTGACATAATAAGCTTAGTTAGCTAAAAATGGCATAATTACCTAAGTTAGCTCTAAAATGACACAAATAAGGAATAAGAAGAAGAAAAACAAGGAAGAGGAGAAAAAGAAAGAATAGAAGAAGAAAGAGAAGAAAAAGAAAGAATAAAAGAAGAAGAATGAGAATGAGAAGAAAAAGGATAAAAAGGTAGAAGAGAAGAAGAAAGATGAGAAAAGAAGAAGAAGAAGAAAATATCTTCTTATTATTCCTTTTTCTCTTCTTTATTTTTAGGTAATTATGCCATCTTGGAGGAAAATAAGCTAAGTATATGACCTATACTTACACAAGTTAGCTCAAAAATGGCATAATTACTTAGGTTAGCACAAAAATTACCTATACTTACCTTATTTTCCTCCAAAATGACATAATAAGCTTAGCTAGCTAAAAAATGGCATAATTACCTATGTTAGCTCTAAAATGACACAAATAAGGAATAAGAAGAAGAAAAACAAGGAAGAGGAGAAAAAGAAAGAATAGAAGAAGAAAGAGAAGAAAAAGAAAGAATAAAAGAAGAAGAAGAATGAGAAGGAAAAGGGTAAAAACCTTCTTCTTGTTCTTCTTCTTCTAGTCTTCTTCTTCTTCTAGTATTCTTCTTCTTCTAGTCTTCTTCTTATTCTTCTTCTTCTAGTATTCACTTCATGGAAGCTGGCATTTTTGCAGATTTGATTCACTTCATGGAAGCTGGCATTAAGGGACTGCTAGTTTTAGTTTTTGTTTTGATTTTGTGTTGATGACCAATGTATGTTGATGATCTCCGTGAAACTATGTATGTATGTATATATGTTGATGAACTTCGTGAAACTATGTATGTATTGGACCTTTTAATACCCTATGTGTTCTGTTCCATTGATGGACTGCTAGATGTTGGATACATGGGCTATGTTTGAGGTTGAAAATATATATATATATATATCATATATGTCTTTTGAAAATGCAGGGATATAACAAAAAGTAGTAGCTATACATGAACTTTGCTGTCTGCCACCGATGGCAAAGAGGCCATGTGGCAGCAACCTGTGCAACCTGGGAGCTGACCATTTTGTCACTTTGCTGTCTGTGGCTGACGGCAAAGGCTGGGTCGGTTTGCTGTTTGTGGCAGAAAACAAAGAGAGGGATGGCATGATGCGTCTGCTGACGTCTGATAACCCACAAGTATAGGGGATCACAACAGTTTTCGAGGGTCGAGTATTCAACCCAAATTTATAGATTCGACACAAGGGGAGCCAAAGAATATTTGAATGTATTAGCTGCTGAGTTGTTAATTCAACCACACCTGGAGATTAATTATCTGCAGCAAGTAATCAGTAGCAAAGTAATATGATAGTTTTGATAGTAGTGACAGTAGCAACGGTAATGGTAATAGTGATAGCAGTAATTTTGTAGCAACTGTAACAGTGATGATAGTAGTAGTAACTTAGCAAGAACAATATAAGATAAATTCATAGGCATTGGATCGGTGACTTGTTGGATGATATTCATCATGAGGCAGTTATAACCTAGGGCGATACGGCACTAGCTCCAGTTCGTTAATATAATGTAGGCATGTATTCCGTAAATAGTCATACGTGCTTATGGAAAGAACTTGCATGACATATTTTGTCCTACCCTCCCGTGGCAGCGGGGTGCATATTGGAAACTAAGGGACATTATGGCCTCCTTTTAATAGAGAACCGGAACAAAGCATTAACACAGTGAATGCATGAACTCCTCAAACTACGGTCATCACCGGGAGTGGTCCCGACTATTGTCACTCCGGGGTTGCCGGATTATAACACGTAGTAGGTGACTACAACTTGCAAGATCGGATCTAAAACATGGATATAATGATGATAACATATATGGTTCAGATCTGAGTTCATGGCACCCGGGCCCAAAGTGACAATCATTAAGCATGGCAAAGTCATAGCAACATCAATCTTAGAACATAGTGGATACTAGGGATCAAGCCCTAACAAAACTAACTCGATTACATGATGAATCTCATCCAACTCCTCACCGACCAGCGAGCCTACGAAGGAATTACTCACTCCCGGTGGGGAGCATCATGGAATTGGTGATGGAGAAGGGTTGGTGATGATGACGAACGAATATCCCCCTCTCCGGAGCCCCAAACGGACTCCAAATCCGGCCTCCCGATGAAGAACAGGAGGTGCTGGCGGCTCCGTCTCATGGATCGCGATAATTCTTTCTCCTTGATTTTTTCTGGAATAATCTGATTTTTATAGCGTCGGTTTCAGGGCCAGCGGGGCCACCAAGTGGGGACAACCCACCTGGGCGCGCCAGGAGAGGGGGGCGCACCTTGGTGGGTTGTTCCCACCCAGGTGCCCCTCTCCAGCAGGTCTTGGCTCCAGAAATTCTTATTTATTATATGAAAAATCCTCAAGAAGTTTCGTTCCATTCCGAGAACTTTTATTTCTGCACAAAAACAACACCATGGTAGTTCTGCTTAAAACATCGTTAGTCCAGGGTTAGTTTCATTCAAATCATGCAAATTAGAGTCCAAAACAAGAGGAAAAGCGTTAGGAAAATTAGATACGTTGGAGACGTATCAAGTCCCCCAAGCTTAAACCTTTGCTTGTCCTCAAGCAATTCAGTTGATAAACTGAAAGTGAAAAAGAAAAACTTTTACGAACTATTTTGCTCTTGTTTTCATAAATAAGCTTAAACAACACCCAGGTTTTCAGCCAACATTATAACTAACCATGCTGACAATAACTCTTAAAAATCATATTAACTCATATCAATGACATAATCAGCTAGTGAGCAATAATAAGATATCTCAAACAGCAATACGTTATCAAAACAACCATGATATAATATGACAATAGTGGTAACTCGCTAGCCCTTTCTGAGACCGCAAAACATAAATGCAGAGCACCTCCAAAGTTCAAGAAGCGACTAAACATTGTAATTCATGGTAGAAAAGATCCAGTCATGATGCACCCAACATTAGCTACACACAACGCATAAGTCATGACAACTATGCTCTCAGGTTCTAGCGCTTGTTTTAGAAGGTGATGACACAATATAAAAGTAAATTGATAGTCCCTTCACAGAGGGAAGCAGTGATTTGCAGAGGTGCGAGAGCTCAAGTTTTAAAACAGAGGTAAGTGATATTTTGAGACATGCACCTTTTTCATTTACTTCACGGCCATCAGTTATCAATATCTTCCATGCTAAGCATGCTAGTGGTGGTTCCCAAGTGATAAAAGTAAAGGTTTACTCCCCCTCCACCATCAATCACACTCCACGGCTTGTCCGAAACAATGGGTGCCGTCCATACCAACAACAGTCCCAGGGGAGTTTTGTTTAATTATTTGCATTTTTGAGTTCGGGGATTGGGAATCCCTATTACCGCCCTTTTCTCGTGCGATGGCGAGTGAATAAACACTCGACCTGAGAATAACCCGCTTAGCATGGAAGATACCGACCACCTCATGACGTTCCATGAATGATCCAGGCACAAAAAAAGGATATTTATTTGAAGTTTTTAGAGGTGGCACATGCAAATTTACTTAGGACGGCAGGTTAATACCGCATATAGGTAGGTATGGTGGACTCATCTGGAATAACTTTGGGTTCATGGTTTTTGATGTACAAGCAGAGTTCCCACTTAGTACAGGTGAAGGCTAGCAATTAGATTGAGAAGCGGCCAACTAGAGAGCGACAATGTTCATAAACATGCATTATGCATAAGTAACATTGGACACTAGCATGAGTAGGATATGAACACCATGAACATAAATATGACTCTATGTGAATGCCTCCGGCGGTGTACCGGGATATGCAATGAATCAAGAGTGACATGTATGAAAGAATTATGAACGGTGGCTTCGCCACAAATACGATGTCAACTACATGATCATGCGAGGCAATATGACAATGATGGAGCGTGTCATAGTAAACGGAATGGTGGTGAGTTGCATGGCAATATATCTCGGAATGGCTATGGAAATGCCATGATAGGTAGGTATGGTGGCTGTTTTTAGGAAGGTATATGGTGGGTGTATGATATCGGCAAAAAGTGCGCGGTATTAGAGAGGCTAGCAATGGTGGAAGGAAGAGAGTGCGTATAATCCATGGACTCAATATTAGTCATAAAGAACTCATATACTTATTGCAAAAATCTACAAGTTATCAAAGCAAAGTATTACGCGCATGCTCCTAGGAGGATAGATTGGTAGGAAAAGACCATCGCTCGTCCTCAACCGCCACTCATAAGGAAGACAATCAATAAATAAATCATGGTCCGACTTCATCACATAACAGTTCACCATACGTGCATGCTACGGGAATCACAAACTTTAACACAAGTATCTCTCAAATCCACAACTACTCAACTAGCATGACTCTAATATCACCATCTTTATATCTCAAAACAATTATCAAGCATCAAACTTCTCATAGTATTCAACACACTCATAAGATTTTTTTACTAATCTTGAATGCCTATCATAATTAAAGCAAATTACCACGCTGTTTTGTAGGACTCTCAAAATAATCTAAGCGAAGCATGAGAGAACAATAGTTTCTATAAAACAAATCCACCACCGTGTTCTAAAAGATATAAGTGAAGCACTAGAGCAAAAACTATATAGCTCAAAAGCTATAAGTGAAGCACATAAAGTATTCTAATAAAATCCGAATCATGTGTGTCTCTCTCAAAAGGTGTGTACAACAAGGATGATTGTGGCAAACTAACAAATAAAGACTCAAATAATACAAGACGCTCCAAGCAAAACACATATCATGTGGTGAATAAAAATATAGCTCCAAGTAAAGTTACCGATGGAAGTAGACGAAAGAGGGGATGCCTTCCGGGGCATCCCCAAGCTTTGGCTTTTTGGTGTCCTTAGATTATCTTGGGGTTCTATGGGCATCCCCAAGCTTAGGCTCTTGCCATTCATTGTTTCATAATCCATCAAATCTTTTACCCAAAACTTGAAAACTTCACAACACAAAACTTAACAGAAAATCTCGTGAGCTCCGTTAGCGAAAGAAAACAAAACACCACTTCAAGGTACTGTAATGAACTCATTATTTATTTATATTGGTGTTAAACCTACTGTATTCCAACTTATCTATGGTTTATAAACTATTTTATTAGCCATAGATTCATCAAAATAAGCAAACAACACACGAAAAAGAGAATCTGTCGAAAATAGAACAGTCTGTAGTAATCTGTAACTTACGAAAACTTCTGGAACTCCAAAAAATCTAAGAAAATAGGACGGCCTATACAATTTGTTTATTGATCAGAAGCAATTGGAATCAGTATTTTAGCATGTTCTGGTGATTTTTAACAATTTTTTCGTGAACAGAAAGTTTCTGGAATTTTCAGCAAGATCAAATAACTATCATCCAAGAAGATCCTATAGGTTTAACTTGGCACAAACACTAATTAAAACATCAAAAAATCTAACCAGAGGCTAGATCAAAGATTTATTCCTAAACAGAAGCAAAAAGCAAAAAACTAAAAATAAAATTGGGTTGCCTCCCAACAAGCGCTATCGTTTAACGCCCCTAGGTAGGCATTGAAGCAAGGATAGATGTAGGTATTGTCATCTTTGGTAGGCAATTCTTCAATAAAACACCTATCACCCTTAGGAGTTTCTTTCTTTATATTAATTATCAAACTTCTAGGCACAAAATCAAGAAAATCATTTGCAACAAACGGTTCCTTAATGATAGCAAAAGGATTGGGATGAACACTTATTGATTTTAGATCCGTAGTTTCCTTACTAGAGGATTCACCCTTATTTTTAGGAACACAAACAAGCTTGGCAATTTTAGTCAGAGGACTTGGAGTATTCTTTACGGAAGAGAAGGCGGTCCCCAAGTTGGTAATGATACCCTCAAGTTTATCGATTCTAGTGGAATCCTGATTCATTCTTTCATCAACTATGGGTTCCTTCTCCTTAATATTTTTCAAAGTGACTCCTACTTTAGATCCATATTGGGTAATTTGGTTGTGGATCTTTTTATCCAAATTTTCAATTAACTCTACGGTAGCAACTTTATTTTCAATAATTTCAAGTCTTTTCATTACATGCTCCAAAGTTAACATAGTTCCATTAACCAAAAGAGGTGGTGAGCCAAACAAATCTATCATAGCATTATAAGAATCAAAAGTATGGCTACCCAAGAAATTCCCTCCGGTAATGGTATCAAGAATATATTTGTACCAAGGAGTAGCGCCTACTTAAAAATTGCGGAGAAGAACGGAAGTAGATTGCTTCCTGGTAGATCTATTTTAAGCATTGCAAATTCTATACCAAGCGTCTTTTAGATTTTCTCCCTCCCTTTGCTTAAAATTAAGAACTTCATTCTCGGGAGACAATGGAGAAGATAGAGGACTAGCCATAACGACAAGCAAGCGAAAAAGAGGCGAATGAGAAAAGCGAGGGCGAATAAAACGGCAAGGGTGAAGTGGGGGAGAGGAAAACGAGAGGCAAATGGCAAATAATGTAATGCAGGAGGTAAGAGTATGTGATGGGTACTTGGTATGTTGACTTTTGCGTAGACTCCCCGACAGCGGCGCCAGAAATACTTCTTGCTACCTGTTGAGCATTGCGTTGGTTTTCCCTTGAAAAGGAAAGGGTGATGCAGTAAAGTAGCGTAAGTATTTCCCTCAGTTTTTGAGAACCAAGGTATCAATCCAGTAGGAGGCCACGCTCAAGTCCCTCGCACCTACACAAACAAATAAAAACCTCGCAACCAATGCAATAAAGGGGTTGTCAATCCCTTCACGGTCACTTACGAAAGTGAGATCTGATAGATATGATAAGATAATATTTTTGGTATTTTTATAATAAAGATGCAAAGTAAAATAAAAGGCAATAGAAATAGCTAAGTGTTGGAAGATTAAAATGATAGAAAATAGACCCGAGGGGCATAGGTTTCACTAGTGGCTTCTCTCAAGAGCATAAGTATTACAGTGGGTGAACAAATTACTGTTGAGCAATTGATAGAATTGAGCATAGTTATGAGAATATCTAGGTATGATCATGTATATAGGCATCACGTCCGTGACAAGTAGACCGACTCCTGCCTACATCTACTACTATTACTCCACACATCGACCGCTATCCAGCATGCATCTAGAGTATTAAGTTCAAAAGAACAGAGTAACGCTTTAAGTAAGATGTCATGATGTAGAGGGATAAACTCATGCAATATGATATAAACCCCATCTTGTTATCCTCGATGGCAACAATACAATACGTGCTTTGCTGCCCCTCCTGTCACTAGGAAAGGACACCGCAAGATTGAACCCAAAGCTAAGCACTTCTCCCATTGCAAGAAATATCAATCTAGTAGGCCAAACCAAACTGACAATTCAAAGAGACTTGCAAAGATAACCAATCATACATAAAAGAATTCAGAGGAGATTCAAATATTATTCATAGATAAACTTGATCATAAACCCACAATTCATCGGTCTCAACAAACACACCGCAAAAGAAGATTACATTGAATAGATCTCCACGAGAATCATGGAGAACTCTGTATTGAGATCCAAAGAGAGAGAAGAAGCCACCTAGTTAATAACCATGGACCCGAAGGTCTGAGGTAAACTACTCACATCATCGGAGAGGCTATGGTGTTGATGTAGAAGCCCTCCGTGATCAATGCCCCCTCAGTAGGATGCCGCAAAAGGCCCCAAGATGGGATCTCACGGGTATAGAAGGTTGCGGCGGTGGAATTAGGTTTTCGTGGATGCTTCTGTTGGTTTGAGGGTACTTAGGTATATATAGGAGGAAGAAGTACATCGGTGGAGCAACGTGGACCCTGCAAGGGTGGAGGGCGCGCCCAGGGGGGTAGGCTGGCCCCGTGCCTCGTGCTCTCCTGGTTGCTTTCTTGACGTAGGGTCCAAGTCCTCTGGATCACGTTCGTTCCAAAAATCACGTTCCCGAAGGTTTCATTCCGTTTGGACTCCGTTTGATATTCTTTTTCTATGAAACTCTGAAATAGGCAAAAAAACAGCAATTTGGGCTGGGCCTCCGGTTAATAGGTTAATCCCAAAAATAATATAAAAGTGTAAAATAAAGCCCGTTAAACATCCAAAACAGAATATAATATAGCATGAAGCAATAAAAAATTATAGATACGTTGCCCATTCCGGTGAAAAGGCCAGCCCGTTTGACTTGGTCAAATGGTAACGGGCCGGCCCACGGAAAGCCTGTTAACGTCCTTTTCGTATATAGCCCATTTACGACCCGCTTACTATCGGCCTATTATGACCTATCAAAATTAAGCCCAGTAGCTTCATCTGGGCCGTCCAATATGATTCCTGCTCGTTGTAACTTCCAGCCCATGTATGACCCATGATGTCTTTCGGCGCATATGAGGCCCTTTGTAACTCTTGGCCCATTAAAGGCCCGAGATGAAACTAGCCCATAATGAACAGTGTATTGCTTTATACCCATTAACGGCCCATTATTCCGTCAGCTGTTTCCATCTCATGTCAACTTTCGGCCTTCTAAGGGCCCATTTATTCTTGGGCTCATTTCTATAATTCGGTTAGATACGGTCCGTTACTGGCATGTTCTGTTTGTGGGCCAAATACAACCCGTGGTTACATTCGGCCCGTTTGTGGCCCGTTAACCCGTTGGGCTGTTTTCATAGCATTATCAAATATGGCCCATTAACGACCCGTTATGGTCCACGAATAGTACGGCCCATGTTTGGTGAAATGATTATACGCCCCATAGAAGGCCCATGGATCCTACGGCCCGTAGAAGACCAATGGATCCTACGGCCCGTAGAAGGCCCATAGATCATACGGCCTGTAGAAAGTCCATGGATCATATGGCCCGTAAAAGGCCCATGGATCCTATGACCCGTAGAAGGCCCACGGATCCTACGGCCCGCAGGAGGCCCATGGTTACAACAGTCCATGTGTTGCCATGATTATTGTGGCCTAGTTACTAAAACTAGGTTATTGTGGCACTAAAAAATGCGGAAAAAGAACTGTAGTGACTACAAGCAAACAACTAAACAAGAAAATAAGGAAATAAATAAGCAACCAACTAACGCTATCCTATTACAGCTATTACACATATTACATCCACTGGGCATCAAAGCTCGCCACCAGTGCAAATATAGGGAACAAAGCAGCATATTACATACACTTGCTGTCAAAATTGGCCACCAGTGCAAATAAACGTAGCAGCAAAACAAGTCCATAACTGAAACAACTTCATAAGATCTCAAGAAACGTTATCCTGGGTATCCACCATGCTGGCAATAAGCTTAGCAAGCTTATTAGCTTTGTCCTGTTTGGCGCTAAAATCCTCCAACGCTTGCTGTTGCACTAGAAAGTATGCATCTGAATGCTCCAGGGATTTCCGCAGTCCTTCCGCTTCTTGTTGCAGCATGTCTTTCAGCTTGTAGTTGAGACTCAAGAAACCGAACTGATTCAGACAGTGAGTTTGAATAGCTTGTGCAAGTGGTAGTGGCCAGTAAATCGAACAGTAAACCAAGAAAAGACTTTGGGGTTGCCTCACTGTCTTCAAGATAGTTTTCCTTAGCTATTTTATCAGCTTTGTGGGAGACCAACAAGGATGTCTCACGACCCCAAACCTTATTTGTATTACTTCCTTTATCATTGCTTAATAAGGCACTCTTCCCCAATATTCTGTCAGCATTCTAAAAGAAGAAACAAGCATACACATAACAGGTTTAGCATGTACTAGTATATGAAACTCATTTCGGTGAACCAGTTCATTAGTAAGGTGGACAAGATTAAACTACCAAGTATTCTATTACCAAGTAGTACATTATAAAAGCATCAAACAAACATATATCTATTTCCTATGGTCACTGCATTGTCTTGCCAAATCAAAACTGAGACACGATTCAAATCATATCAGTTCAAGAGAAAGCAACACTGAAAGAATACAAAGCGTGGAAAACTAAATGGCACAACAAGATTTCAGATGGGTACCACGGGTCTACATGTACAACAACACTACTGGCCCTGTTATGATGCTAGTAATGTGCATGATATGAGAAGTCAACTGTATACACAATTGAAATTGAAATCAACAGAGCTATTTATAAGATCAAACCTGTTAAAGAAACATGCGTAAACATACCTGTTGTGCCATTGGAGTTTCCATTGGATAGTTCAATTTAAAAATAAGTTTGTACGAGTAAATACAGTGATACAAGAGCAAAGCGGTATGCATGATAGCAATGGAATCTTAAATAAGAACAATTGTTCTTCAGGTTTAAGCACTTGTTCTACATGAACAGAGTACAGTAAGACACAAGCATATAGTACTTAAAATAAAATGAGCTCATAGACCTTACCACATTCTTGGTTCGGGACCAGTAAAGAACAAGGCGTTCCCAGTCATCATCCAGTAAATGTGTCCTAGGAGAACGTAAGGGAATTTGATGAGTTTCTTTGCTAGTGAAGTACGTCTTCTTCAGGTAATTCCAATACTGCCACCAAGCATTCTTGAAGATAGCAGAGGTATTAGCACAGGTTACCTCATCCTGAGTTTCCAAATCGGTCCTTCTCTATAGAGAAAAATGGGAAAATTTGTTGTATTATAACCATCATGGAGGTAGAATGTATGGGACAAAGCAAAGTAATTGCCATGAATAACATTACTTACACATAACTCCTGGACAAACACCTGCAACTGGCATTTTCCTTCATCTTCAGTATAATATTTCCATGATGGGAAGATAAGCACATAGGATTTAACAACATCAAATGCGATAGATGCTAAACTATGAATGGTTGGTTGTGCTTCCTCCACAGGAATAGGTGTACTAACTGGTGGAGTTGGGGTTCGCAGTGGTAGTACTGGCGCTTTGGGCACCGGAGGAGTCTTACTAACTGCTCTTGTTTGGGAGCTCTATGGTGGAGATGGTGCTGTGTCAACAGGAACTGGGTTACTATCTGTTGGGGTTGGGGTTAGATTGGGTGAAGCTGGTTCTCTGTCCATCGCAGTAGGGGTAAAATCTGTGAGAGTCTGGGTTATGTGTGGTAGGGCTGGTTGCTACCTCTTGAGCATGCGTTGGTTTTCACTTGAAGAGGAAACGGTGATGCAACAAAGTAGCGTAAGTATTTCCCTCAGTTTTTGAGAACCAAGGTATCAATCCAGTAGGAAGGCCACACGCAAGTCCCTCGTACCTACACAAACAAATAATAACCTTGCAACCAACGCGATAAAGGGGTTGTCAATCCCTTCACGACCACTTGCAGAAGTGAGATCTAATAGAGATGATAAGGTAATATTTTTGGTATTTTTATGACAAAGGTTAAAAGTAAAGATTGCAAAATAAACGGTGACAGAAATAGCTAGTTGACGGGAGATTAATATGATGGAAAATAGACCCGGGGGCCATAGGTTTCACTACTGGCTTCTCTCAAGATAGCATAAGTATTACAGTGGGTGAACAAATTACTGTCGAGCAGTTTATAGAAAAGTGCATAGTTATGAGAATATCTAGGCATGATCATGTATATAGGCATCACATCTGCGACAAGTAGACCGAAACAATTCTGCATCTACTACTATTACTCCACATATCGACCGCTATCCAGCATGCATCTAGAGTATTAAGTTCATAAGAACAGAGTAACGCATTAGGCAAGATGAAATGACGTAGAGGGATGAACTCAAGCAATATGATATAAACCCTATCTTTTTATCCTCAGTGTCAACAATAGAATACGTGCCTTGCTGCCCCTGCTGTCACTGGGAAAGGACACCGCAAGATTGAACCCAAAGCAAAGCACTTCTCCCATTGCAAGAAAGATCAATCTAGTAGGCCAAACCAAACTGATAATTTGAAGAGACTTGCAAAGATAACAAATCATACATAAAAGAATTCATAGGAGATTCAAATATTGTTCATAGATAATCTTGATCATAAACCCACAATTCATCGGATCTTGACAAACACACCGCAAAAAGAGTTACATCGAATAGATCTCCAAGAAGATCGAGGAGAACTTTGTATTGAGATCCAAAGAGAGAAGAAACCATCTAGCTAATAACTATGGACCCGAAGGTCTGTGGTAAACTACTCACACATCATCGAAGAGGCTATGGTGTTGATGTAGAAGCCCTTCGTGATCGATTCCCCCTCAGGTGGAGCGCCGGAAAAGGCCCCAAGATGGGATCTCACGGGTATAGAGTGGAAATAGGGTTTCGTGGTGCTCATGGATGTTTTCAGGGTATATGGGTGTATATAGGAGGAAGAAGTAGGTCGATGGAGCTGCGAGGGGCCCACGAGGGTGGGGGCGCCCCCAGGGGGCAGGCGCGCCTCCCTGCCTCGTGGCCTCCTTGCTTCTTTCTTGACGTCCACTCTAAGTCCTCTGGATCACGTTTGTTCCAAAAATCACTCTCCCGAAGGTTTCATTCCGTTTGGATTCCGTTTGATATTCCTTTTCTGTGAAACACTAAAATAGGCACACAAAAAACAGCAATTTGCACTGGGCCTTGGGTTAGTAGGTTAGGCCCAAAAACAATATAAAAGTGTATAATAAAGCCCATTAAACATCCAAAACAGATAATATAATAGCATGGAACAATAAAAAATTGTAGATACATTGGAGACATATCAAGCACCCCCAAGCTTAATTCCTGCTTGTCCTCGAGTAGGTAAATGATAAATACAGAATTTTTGATGTGGAATGCTACCTAGCATATTCTTCAATGTAATTTTCTTTATTGTGGCATGAATGTTCAGATCCGAAAGATTCAAGATAAAAGTTTAATATTGACATAAAAATAACAATACTTCAAGCATACTAACTAAGCAATCATGTCTTCTCAAAATAACATGGCCAAAGATAGTTCATCCCTACAAAATCATATTGTTTGGCCATGCTCCATTTTCATCACACAAGCAGGCTCTCATCATGCACAACCCCGATGACAAGCCAAGCAATTGTTTCATACTTCAGTAATCTCAAACTTTTTTCAACTTTCACGCAATACATGAGTGTGAGCCATGGATATAGCACTATGGGTGGAATAGAATATAATGATGGGGGTTATGTGGAGAAGACAAAAAAGGACAAAGTCTCACATTGATGCGGCTAATCAACGGGCTAGGGAGATGCCCATCAATTGATGTCAATGCAAGGAGTAGGGATTTCCATGCAACGGATGCACTAGAGCTATTGATACGTCTCCAATGTATCTATAATTTTTGATTGCTCCATGCTATATTATCTACTATTTTGGACTATATTTGGCTTTATTTTCCACTTTTATATTATTTTTGGGACTAACCTATTAACCGGAGGCCCAACCCAGAATTGCTGTTTTTTGCCTATTTCAGTGTTTCGAAGAAACGGAATATCAAACGGAGTCCAAACAGAAAAATCCTTTTTTGGAACGTGATTTTCTTCCTGAATATGACACAGGAGACTTGGACCCTACGCCAAGGAACACCGGAGGCGGTCACGAGGGTAGGGGCGCCCCCCCCCCCCTCTAGGGCGCGCCTGTTTGGGAACGTAGTATTTTCAAAAAAATTCCTACGCACACGCAAGATCATGGTGATGCATAGCAACGAGGGGGAGAGTCTGATCTACGTACCCTTGTAGATCGCAACGGAAGCGTTGACACAACATAGAGGAAGTAGTCGTACGTCTTCTTCCCGATCTGACCGATCCAAGCACCGTTACTCCGGCACCTCCGAGTTCTTAGCACATGTTCAGCTCGATGACGATCCTCGGGCTCCGATCCAGCAAAGCATCGAGGATGAGTTCCGTCAGCACGACGGCGTGGTGACGATCTTGATGTACTACCGACGTAGGGCTTCGCCTAAGCACTACAATGATATGATCGAGGTGGAATTTGGTGGCAGGGGGCACCGCACACGGCTAAGGAATGATCTCAAGGATCAACTTGTGTGTCTTGGGGTGTCCCCTGCCCCCGTATATAAAGGATGGAGGGGGGAGGCTGGCCGGCCAAAGGAGGGAGGCGCAGGTAGGAGTAGGACTCCCCCCTCCAATCCTAGTCCAACTAGGATTCCCAAGTGGGAAAGGGAGAGAGGGGGGCCGGCCACCTTCTCCTAGTCCTAATAGGACTAGAGAGAGGGGGGAGGTGTGCAGCCCTATGTGGGCAGCCCTTTCACCTTTCCACTAAGGCCCATGTTGGCCCATTTGGCTTCCGGGGGGTTCCGGTAACCCTCCCGGTAATCCGGTAAAATCCCGATTTCACCCGGAACACTTCCGATGTCCAAACATAGGCTTCCAATATATCAATCTTTATGTCTCGACCATTTCAAGACTCCTCGTCATGTCCGTGATCACATCCGGGACTCCGAACTACCTTCGGTACATCAAAATGCATAAACTCATAATAACTGTCATCGTAACGTTAAGCGTGCGGACCCTACGGTTCGAGAACAATGTAGACATGACCGAGACACGTCTCCGGTCAATAACCAATAGCGGGACCTGGATGCCCATATTGGCTCCTACATATTCTACGAAGATCTTTATCGGTCAGACCGCATAACAACATACGTTGTTCCCTTTGTCATCGGTATGTTACTTGCCCGAGATTCGATCGTCGGTATCCAATACCTAGTTCAATCTCGTTACTGGCAAGTCTCTTTACTCGTTCCGTAATACATCATCTCATAACTAACATCTTAGTTATTATGCTTGCAAGGCTTATGTGATGTGTATTACCGAGAGGGCCCAGAGATACCTCTCCGACAATCGGAGTGACAAACCCTAATCTCGAAATACGCCAACCCAACATCCACCATTGGAGACACCTGTAGTACTCCTTTATAATCACCCAGTTACGTTGTGACGTTTGGTAGTACCCAAAGTGTTCCTCTGGTAAACGGGAGTTGCATAATCTCATAGTTATAGGAACATGTATAAGTCATGAAGAAAGCAATAGCAACATACTAAACGATCGGGTGCTAAGCTAATGGAATGGGTCATGTCAATCAGATCATTCAATTAATGATGTGACCTCGTTAATCAAATAACAACTCTTTGTTCATGGTTAGGAAACATAACCATCTTTGATTAACGAGCTAGTCAAGTAGAGGCATACTAGTGACACTCTGTTTGTCTATGTATTCACACATGTATTATGTTTCCGGTTAATACAATTCTAGCATGAATAATAAACATTTATCATGATATAAGGAAATAAATAATAACTTTATTATTTCCTCTAGGGCATATTTCCTTCAGTCTCCCACTTGCACTAGAGTCAATAATCTAGATTACACAGTCATGATTCTAACACCCATGGAGCCTTGGTGTTGATCATGTTTTGCTCGTGGAAGAGGCTTAGTCAACGGGTCTGCAACATTCAGATCCGTATGTATCTTGCAAATCTCTATGTCTCCCACCTGGACTAGATCCCGGATGGAGTTGAAGCGTCTTTTGATGTGTTTGGTCCTTTTGTGAAATCTGGATTCCTTTGCCAAAGCAATTGCACCAGTATTGTCACAAAAGATTTTCATTGGACCCGATGCACTAGGTATGACACCTAGATCGGATATGAACTCCTTCATCCAGACTCCTTCGTTCGCTGCTTCCGAAGCAGCTATGTACTCCGCTTCACATGTAAATCCTGCTACGACGCTTTGTTTAGAACTGCACCAACTGACAGCTCCACCGTTTAAAGTAAACACGTATCCGGTTTGCGATTTAGAATCGTCCGGATCAGTGTCAAAGCTTGCATCAACGTAACCTCTTACGATGAGCTCTTTGTCACCTCCATATACGAGAAACATATCCCTAGTCCTTTTCAGGTATTTCAGGATATTCTTGACCGCTGTCCAGTGATCCACTCCTGGATTACTTTGGTACCTCCCTGCTAAACTTATAGCAAGGCACACATCAGGTCTGGTACACAGCATTGCATACATGATAGAGCCTATGGCTGAAGCATAGGGAACATCTTTCATTTTCTCTCTATCTTCTGCAGTGGTCGGGCATTGAGTCTGACTCAACTTCACACCTTGTAACACAGGCAAGAACCCTTTCTTTGCTTGATCCATTTTGAACTTCTTCAAAATCTTGTCAAGGTATGTGCTTTGTGAAAGTCCAATTAAGCGTCTTGATCTATCTCTATAGATCTTTATGCCTAATATGTAAGCAGCTTCCCCAAGGTCTTTCATCGAAAAACATTTATTCAAGTATCCCTTTATGCTATCCAGAAATTCTATATCATTTCCAATAAGCAATATGTCATCTACATATAATATCAGAAATGCTACAGAGCTCCCACTCACTTTCTTGTAAATACAGGCTTCTCCAAAAGTCTGTATAAAGACAAATGCTTTGATCACACTATCAAAGCGTTTATTCCAACTCCGAGATGCTTGCACCAGTCCATAAATGGATCGCTGGAGTTTGCATACTTTGTTAGCTCCCTTTGGATCGACAAAACCTTCTGGTTGCATCATATACAACTCTTCTTCTAGAAATCCATTCAGGAATGCAGTTTTGACATCCATCTGCCATATTTCATAATCATAAAATGCGGCAATTGCTAACATGATTCTGACAGATTTAAGCATCGCTACGGGTGAGAAGGTCTCATCGTAGTCAACCCCTTGAACTTGTCGAAAACCTTTTGCGACAAGTCGAGCTTTATAGACAGTAACATTACCGTCAGCGTCAGTCTTTTTCTTGAAGATCCATTTATTCTCAATTGCTTGCCGATCATCGGGCAAGTCAACCAAAGTCCATACTTTGTTCTCATACATGGATCCCATCTCAGATTTCATGGCCTCAAGCCACTTTGCGGAATCTGGGCTCACCATCGCTTCTTCATAGTTCGTAGGTTCATCATGATCTAGTAGCATGACTTCCAGAACTGGATTACCATACCACTCTGGTGCGAATCTCACTCTGGTTGATCTACGTGGTTCAGTAGTATCTTGTCCTGAAGTTTCATGATCATCATCATTAGCTTCCTCACTAATTGGTATAGGTGTCGCAGAAACAGTTTTCTGTGATGTACTATTTTCCAATAAGGGAGCAGGTACAGTTACCTCGTCAAGTTCTACTTTCCTCCCACTCACTTCTTTCGAGAGAAACTCCTTCCCTATAAAGTTTCCGAACTTAGCAACAAAAGGCTTGCCTTCGGATCTGTGATAGAAGGTGTATCCAATAGTTTCCTTTGGATATCCTATGAAGACACATTTCTCCGATTTGGGTTCGAGCTTATCAGGTTGAAGCTTTTTCACATAAGCATCGCAGCCCCAAACTTTAAGAAACGACAACTTTGGTTTCTTGCCAAACCATAGTTCATAAGGCGTCGTCTCAATGGATTTTGATGGTGCCCTATTTAACGTGCATGTGGCCGTCTCTAAAGCATAACCCCAAAACGATAGCGGTAAATCAGTAAGAGACATCATAGATCGCACCATATCTAGTAAAGTACGATTACGACGTTCGGACACACCATTACGCTGTGGTGTTCCGGGTGGCGTGAGTTGCGAAACTATTCCACAATTTTTCAAATGTACACCAAACTCGTAACTCAAATATTCTCCTCCACGATCAGATCGTAGAAACTTTATTTTCTTGTTACGATGATTTTCAACTTCACTCTGAAATTCCTTGAACTTTTCAAATGTTTCAGACTTATGTTTCATTAAGTAGATATACCCATATCTGCTTAAATCATCTGTGAAGGTGAGAAAATAACGATATCCGCCACGAGCTTCAATATTCATCGGACCACATACATCGGTATGTATGATCTCCAATAAATCTGTTGCTCTCTCCATAGTACCGGAGAACGGTGTTTTAGTCATCTTGCCTATGAGGCATGGTTCGCAAGTACCAAGTGATTCATAATCAAGTGGTTCCAAAAGCCCATTAGTATGGAGTTTCTTCATGCGTTTTACACCGATATGACCTAAACGGCATTGCCACAAATAAGTTGCACTATCATTATCAACCCTGCATCTTTTGGCTTCTACATTATGAATATGTGTATCACTACTATCGAGATTCAACAAGAATAGACCACTCTTCAAAGGTGCATGACCATAAAAGATATTACTCATATAAATAGAACAACCATTATTCTCTGATTTAAATGAATAACCGTCTCGCATTAAACAAGATCCAGATATAATGTTCATGCTCAACGCTGGCACCAAATAACAATTATTTAGGTCTAATATTAATCCCGAAGGTAGATGTAGAGGTAGCGTGCCGACCGCGATCACATCGACTTTGGAACCGTTTCCCACGCGCATCGTCACCTCGTCCTTTGCTAGCGTCCGCTTATTCTGTAGTCCCTGTTTCGAGTTGCAAATATTAGCAACAGAACCAGTATCAAATACCCAGGTGCTACTGCGAGCTCTAGTAAGGTACACATCAATAACATGTATATCACATATACCTTTGTTCACCTTGCCATCCTTCTTATCCGCCAAATACTTGGGGCAGTTCCGCTTCCAGTGACCAGTCTGCTTGCAGTAGAAGCACTCAGTTTCAGGCTTAGGTCTAGACTTGGGTTTCTTCTCCTGAGCAGCAACTTGCTTGCTATTCTTCTTGAAGTTCCCCTTCTTCTTCCCTTTGCCCTTTTTCTTGAAACTAGTGGTTTTGTTAACCATCAACACTTGATGCTCCTTCTTGATTTCTACCTCCGCAGCTTTCAGCATTGCGAAGAGCTCGGGAATAGTCTTGTTCATCCCTTGCATATTACAGTTCATCACGAAGCTCTTGTAGCTTGGTGGCAGTGATTGGAGAATTCTGTCAATGACGCAATCATCTGGAAGATTAACTCCCATCTGAATCAAGTGATTATTATACCCAGACATTTTGAGTTTATGCTCACTGACAGAACTGTTCTCCTCCATCTTGCAGCTATAGAACTTATTGGAGACTTCATATCTCTCAATTCGGGCATTTGCTTGAAATATCAACTTCAACTCCTGGAACATCTCATATGCTCCATGACGTTCAAAACGCCGTTGAAGTCCCGATTCTAAGCCGTAAAGCATGGCACACTGAACTATCGAGTAGTCATCAGCTTTGCTCTGCCAGACGTTCATAACATCTGGCGTTGCTCCAGCAGCAGGCCTGGCACCCAGCGGTGCTTCCAGGATGTAATTCTTCTATGCAGCAATGAGGATAATCCTCATGTTACGGACCCAGTCCGTGTAATTGCTACTATCATCTTTCAACTTTGCTTTCTCAAGGAACGCATTAAAATTCAATGGAACAACAGCACGAGCCATCTATCTACAATCAACATAAACAAGCAAGATACTATCAGGTACTAAGTTCATGATAAGTTTAAGTTCAATTAATCAAATTACTTAAGAACTCCCACTTAGATAGACATCCCTCTAATCCTTTAAGTGATCACGTGATCCAAATCAACTAAACCATAACCGATCATCACGTGATATGGAGTAGTTTTCAATGGTGAACATCGTTATGTTGATCATATCTACTATATGATTCACGCTCGACCTTTCGGTCTCCGTGTTCCGAGGCCATATCTGTATATGCTTGGCTCGTCAAGTATAAGCTGAGTATTCTGCATGTGCAACTGTTTTGCACCCGTTGTATTTGGACGTAGAGCTTATCACACCCGATCATCACGTGGTGTCTGGGCACGACGAACTTTGGCAATGGTGCATACTCAGGGAGAACACTTCTTGATAATTTAGTGAGAGATCATCTTATAATGCTACCGTCAATCAAAGCAAGATAAGATGCATAAAAGATAAACATCACATGCAATCAATATAAGTGATATGATATGGCCATCTCATCTTGTGCTTGTGATCTCCATCTCCGAAGCACCGTCATGATCACCATCGTCACCGGCGCGACACCTTGATCTCCATCGTAGCATCGTTCTCGTCTCGCCAATCTTATGCTTCCACGACTATCACTACCGCTTAGTAATAAAGTTAAGCATTACATCGCGATTGCATTGCATACAATAAAGCGACAACCATATGGCTCCTGCCAGTTGCCGATAACTTGGTTACAAAACATGATCATCTCATACAATAAAATCAGCATCATGCCTTGACCATATCACATCACAACATGCCCTGCAAAAACAAGTTAGACGTCCTCTACTTTGTTGTTGCAAGTTTTACGTGGCTGCTACGGGCTTAAGTAAGAACTCATCTCACCTACGCATCAAAACCACAACGATAGTTCGTCAAATAGACTCTGTTTTAACCTTCTCAAGGACCGGGCGTAGCCACACTTGGTTCAACTAAAGTTGGAGAGACAGTCTTCCGCAAGCCATCTATGTGCAAAGCACGTCGAGGGAACCGGTCTCGCGTAAGAGTACGCGTAAGGTTGGTCCGGATCGTCTCGTCCAACAATACCGCCGAACCAAAGTATGACATGCTGGTAGGCAGTATGACTTGTATTGCCCACAACTCACTTGTGTTCTACTCGTGCAAATAACATCAAACCATAAAAACCTAGGCTCGGATGCCACTGTTGGGGAACGTAGTAATTTCAAAAAAATTCCTATGCACACGCAAGATCATGGTGATGCATAGCAACGAGGGGGAGAGTCTGATCTACGTACCCTTGTAGATCGCAACGGAAGCGTTGACACAACGTAGAGGAAGTAGTCGTACGTCTTCTTCCCGATCCGACCGATCCAAGCACCGTTACTCCGGCACCTCCGAGTTCTTAGCACACGTTCAGCTCGATGACGATCCTCGGGCTCCGATCCAGCAAAGCGTCGAGGATGAGTTCCGTCAGCACGACGGCGTGGTGACGATCTTGATGTACTACCGACGTAGGGCTTCGCCTAAGCACTACAACGATATGATCGAGGTGGAATTTGGTGGCAGGGGCACCGCACACGGCTAAGGAACGATCTCAAGGATCAACTTGTGTGTCTTGGGGTGTCCCCTGCCCCCGTATATAAAGGATGGAGGGGGGAGGCTGGCCGGCCAAAGGAGGGAGGCGCAGGAGGAGTCCTACTCCTACCGGGAGTAGGACTCCCCCCTCCAATCCTAGTCCAACTAGGATTCCCAAGTGGGAAAGGGACAGAGGGGGCCGGCCACCTTCTCCTAGTCCTAATAGGACTAGAGAGAGGGGGGAGGCGCGCAGCCCTATGTGGGCAGCCCTTTCACCTTTCCACTAAGGCCCATGTTGGCCCATTTGGCTTCCGGGGGGTTCCGGTAACCCTCCCGGTAATCCGGTAAAATCCCGATTTCACCCGGAACACTTCCGATGTCCAAACATAGGCTTCCAATATATCAATCTTTATGTCTCGACCATTTCGAGACTCCTCGTCATGTTCGTGATCATATCCGGGACTCCGAACTACCTTCGGTACATCAAAATGCATAAACTCATAATAACTGTCATCGTAACGTTAAGCGTGCGGACCCTACGGTTCGAGAACAATGTAGACATGACCGAGACACGTCTCCGGTCAATAACCAATAGCGGGACCTCGATGCCCATATTGGCTCCTACATATTCTACGAAGATCTTTATCGGTCAGACCGCATAACAACATACGTTGTTCCCTTTGTCATCGGTATGTTACTTGCCCGAGATTCGATCGTCGGTATCCAATACCTAGTTCAATCTCGTTACTGGCAAGTCTCCTTACTCGTTCCGTAATACATCATCTCATAACTAACATCTTAGTTATTATGCTTGCAAGGCTTATGTGATGTGTATTACCGAGAGGGCCCAGAGATACCTCTCTGACAATCGGAGTGACAAACCCTAATCTCGAAATACGCCAACCCAACATCCACCATTGGAGACACCTGTAGTACTCCTTTATAATCACCCAGTTACGTTGTGACGTTTGGTAGTACCCAAAGTGTTCCTCTGGTAAACGGGAGTTGCGTAATCTCATAGTTATAGGAACATGTATAAGTCATGAAGAAAGCAATAGCAACATACTAAACGATCGGGTGCTAAGCTAATGGAATGGTTCATGTCAATCAGATCATTCAACTAATGATGTGACCTCATTAATCAAATAACAACTCTTTGTTCATGGTTAGGAAACATAACCATCTTTGATTAACGAGCTAGTCAAGTAGAGGCATACTAGTGACACTCTGTTTGTCTATGTATTCACACATGTATTATGTTTCCGGTTAATACAATTCTAGCATGAATAATAAACATTTATCATGATATAAGGAAATAAATAATAACTTTATTATTGCCTCTAGGGCATATTTCCTTCAGCGCCCCTGCCTCGTGGGCCCCTCGACGCTCCACCGACATACTTCTTCCTCCTATATATACCCACGTACCCCAAAACGAACAGATATGGAGCCAAAAACCTAATTCCACCGCCGCAACTTTCTGTATCCATGAGATCCCATCTTGGGGCCTGTTTCGGAGCTCCGCCGAAGAGGGCCGTCATCACAGAGGGCTTCTACATCATCATAGCCTCTCCGATGAATGTGAGTAGTTTACCTCAGACCTTCGGGTCCATAGTTATTAGCTAGATGGCTTCTTCTCTCTTTTTGGATCTCAATACAATGTTCTCGCCCTCTCTTGTGGAGATCTATTCGATGTAATCTTCTTCTTTTGCGGTGTGTTTGTTGAGACCGATGAATTGTGGGTTTATGATCAAGTCTATCTATGAATAATATTTGAATCTTCTCTGAATTGTTTTATGTATGATTGGTTATCTTTGCAAGTCTCTTCGAATTATCCGTTTGGTTTGGCCAACTAGATTGGTAGTTCTTGCCATGGGAGAAGTGCTTAGCTTTGGGTTCGATCTTACAGTGTCCTTTCCCAATGACAGAAGGGGCATCAAGGCATGTATTGTATCATTGCCATCGAGGATAACAAGATGGGGTTTATTTCATATTGCATGAATTTATCTCTCTACATCATGTCATCTTGCTTAAAGCGTTACTCTGTTTTTAACTTAATACTCTAGATGCATGCTGGATAGCGGTTGATGAGTGGAGTAATAGTAGTAGATGCAGAATCGTTTCGATCTACTTGACACGGACGTGATGCTTATATACATGATCATGCCTAGATATTCTCATAACTGTGCTCAATTCTGTCAATTGCTCAACAGTAATTTGTTCACCCACCGTAGAATACTTATGCTCTCAAGAGAAGCCACTAGTGAAACCTATGGCCCCCGGGTCTATTCTCGTCATATCAATCTCCATCACTTTTATTTTTCTTTGCTTTTTACTTTGCCTTTTACATTTACTTTGCATCTCTATACCAAAAATACCAAAAATATTATCTATCAGATCTCACTCTCGTAAGTGTCCGTGAAGGGATTGACAACCCCTAATCGCGTTGGTTGCGATGAGCTCTTTGTGTTGTGTAGGTACAAGGGACTTGCACGTGGCCTCCTACTGGATTGATACCTTGGTTCTCAAAAACTGAGGGAAATACTTACGCTACTCTGCTGCATCATCCTTTCCTCTTCGGGGAAATCCAACGCAAGCTCAAGAGGTGGCAAGAAGAATTTCTGGCGCCGTTGCCGGGGAGTCTACGCAAAAAGTCAACATACCAAGTACCCAGCACAATCCCTATCTCCCGCATTACATTAGTTGCCATTTGCCTCTCGTTTTCCTCTCCCCCACTTCACCCTTGCCGTTTTATTCGCCCTCTCCTTCTCCTTCTCCTTCTCCTTCTCCATTTGCCTTTTTCTCGCTTGCTTGTCACTATGTCTGAAATTGGGGAAGTTATCGCCGATTTGGGCGATAACAATGTCATGGAAAATTCTGACGCTCCTGCTGAAGAACCCCCTACCTATCATACAAAAAGATTTTGAATCGGTAGTGGTAATATTATTGGAAAAAGGAGTTATTCAAGATTTCTTTACTTGTGCCGGTGCTTTGCCCTCTATGGCAGTTCTATTCTTCATAGAACTAGTAGTCTTGCGGCTATTGCCATGCTTATCATTGAACTTGAAAGGCAATTTATGCATATGCACCCATCTATACAAAGAATTTTCCTAGAATTTTCTAATATCGGGCATTCTTCTGTTAAGCGTGTCGCTACTATCTTTTTGGCTCATGAATTCAGATTTATAATAAAAGAAGCCAAAGAAATCTTTGCGCACTATAGGGTGGACGCTGGTCGTCCTCCCATAGAATCTATCCTCTTTGATCAAGAAGAAATTATGCGCTTTCAATCTCTTGACTATGTTGCTTTCAATGAAAACCTTAGAAAAAAGGTGCCTACCAATATTTTAATTGATAGAATTTCTGAACTTAATGATGATTTGGCTATTCGAAATAATGAGCTAGGATACTCTCTTGAGTTTAGGCTCACAAGGTTCTGTCAAAAGAATGCTTATAATGATGAATTGGTTGTGCAATACGAAGGGCCGAAAGAGGAACCTATACCTCCTAAAATTGATCTTGGGGACTTTTGTCCTATTAAATTTAGCCCTTTTGATTACTTTTGTTTGCCTCAAAGGAAACTCGCTGCCGAACGTAGAGAATATGAAATGAGCTTCACCGATCTATCCTATTATTACGGCACAACCTAGATCTATCCTCGCTTTTATGCCTAGCTAGGGGCGTTAAACGATAGCGCTTGTTGGGAGGCAACCCAATTTTATTTTTAGTTTTTTGTGCTTTTCTTCTGTTAGGGAATAAATAACCCATCTACCTTATGTTTGGATGAGGTTTTGTGTTTTAATTAGTGTTTGTGCCAAGCTAGACCTATTGGATCTTCTTGGATGATAGTTGTTTGATCTTGTTGTAATTTCCAGAAACTTTGCGTTAAGTGCCCGAATTTTTAAAAATCATCAGAACGTGGTAAAATACTGATTCCAATTGCTTCTAACCAATAAACAAATTTTCTAGGTCTTCTAATTTTGGTAGAAATTTTTGGGTTCCAGAAGTTTGCATTAGTTACATATTACTACAGACTGTTCTGTTTTTGACAGATTCTGTTTTTTGTGTGTTGTTTGTTTATTTTGATGAATCTATGGTTAGTAAAATATGTTATGATCCATAGAGAAGTTGGAATACAGTAGGTTTAACACCAATATAAATAAAGAATGAATTCATTACAGTACTTTGAAGTAGTCTTTTGTTTTCTTTCTCTAACGGAGCTCACGAGATTTCTATTAAGTTTTGTGTTGTGAAGTTTTCAAGTTTTGGGTGAATTCTTTTGATGGATTATGGAACAAGGAGTGGCAAGATCCTAAGCTTGGGGATGCCCATGGCACCCCCAAGATAATCCAAGGACACCAAAAAGTCAAAGCTTGGGGATGCCCCAGAAGGCATCTCCTCTTTCGTCCACTTCCATCGGTAATTTACTTGGAGCTATATTTTTATTCACCAACATGATATGTGTTTTGCTTGGAGCGTCTTGTACTATTTGTGTCTTTGTTTGTTAGTGTGCCACAATCATCCTTGTTGTACACACCTTTTGAGAGAGCCATATATGAATTGGAATTTGATAGAATACTCTATGTGCTTCACTTATATCTTTTGAGCTATGTAGTTTTGCTCAATGTGCTTCACTTATATCTTTTGAGATATGTAGTTTTGCTCAATGTGCTTCACTTATATCTTTTCAGCGTGATAATTTTGCTCTATGTGCTTCACTTAGATCTTTTAGAGCACGGCGGTGGTTTGTTTTAAAGAAACTATTGATCTCTCATGCTTCACTTAAATTATTTTGAGAGTCTTAATAGCATGGTAAATTGCTTAATGTTAATATGCTTGGTGTTCATGATTTGTGAATTTTTCTTTTGAGTGTGTTGAATACTAAGAGAAGATTGAAGCATGATAATTGTTTTGAGATATGGAGGTGATAATATTAGAGCCATGCTAGTTTAGTAGTTAAGAATTTAAAGAATACTTGTGTTAAAGTTTGTGATTCCGGTAGCATGCACGTATGGTGAACCGTTATGGTGATGAAGTCGGAGCATAATTTATTTATTTATTGTCTTCCTTATGAGTGGCGGTCGGGGACGAGCGATGGTCTTTTCCTACCAATCTATCCCCCTAGGAGCATGCGCGTAATACTTTGCTTTGATAACTTCTAGATTTTTGCAATAAGTATATGAGTTCTTTCGGACTAATGTTGAGTCCATGGATTATACGCACTTTTTTCCCAACCTTCCACCATTGCTAGCCTCTCTAATACCGTGCACCTTTTGCCGGTATCATACACCCACCATATGCCTTCCTCAAAACAGCCACCATACCTACCTATCATGGCATTTCCATAGCCATTCCGAGATATATTGCCATGCAACTTTCCACCGTTCCGTTTATCATGACACGCTCCATCATTGTCATATTGCTAGCATGATCATGCAGTTGACATCGTATTTGTGGCAAAGCCACCATTCATAATTCTTTCATACATGTCACTCTTGATTCATTGCATATCCCGGTACACTGCCGGAGGCATTCATATAGAGTCATATTTGTTCTAAGTATCAAGTTGTAATTGTTGAGTTGTAAGAAAAATAAAAGTGTGATGATCATCATTTTTAGAGCATTGTCCCAAGTGAGGAAAGGATGATGGAGACTATGATTCCCCCATAAGTCGGGATGAGACTCCGGACGAAAAAAAGAGGCCATAAAAAAAAGAGAAAAGGCCCAAAAAATGAGAGATAAAAGAGAGAAGGGACAATGCTACTATCCTCTTACCACACTTGTGCTTCAAAGGAGCACCATGATCTTCATTATAGAGAGTCTCTCATTATGTCACTTTCATATACTAGTGGGAATTTTTCATTATAGAACTTGGCTTGTATATTCCAATGATGGGCTTCCTCAAATTGCCCTAGGTCTTCGTGAGCAAGCGAGTTGGATGCACATCCACTTAGTTTCTTCTGATGAGCTTTCATATACTTATAGCTCTAGTGCATCCGTTGCATGGCAATCCCTACTCACTCACATTGATATCTATTGATGGGCATCTCCATAGCCCGTTGATATGCCTAGTTGATGTGAGACTATCTTCCCCTTTTTTGTCTTCTCCACAACCACCATTCTATTCCATATAAGTGTTATATCCATGGCTCACGCTCATGTATTGCGTGAAGATTGAAAAAGTTTTGAAAAAGTTAGAGTATGAAACAATTGCTTGGCTTGTCATCGGGGTTGTGCATGATTTAAATACTTTGTGTGGTGAAGATAGAGCATAGCCAGACTATATGATTTTGTAGGGATAACTTTCTTTGGCCATGTTATTTTGAGAAGACCTAATTGCTTTATTAGTATGCTTGAAGTATTATTATTATTATTCTTTATGTCAATATGAACTTTTGTCTTGAATCTTTCGAATCTGAATATTCATAGCACAATTAAGAAATTTTGCATTGAAATTATTCCAAGTAGCACTCCGCATCAAAAATTCTCTTTTTATCATTTACCAACTCGAGGACGAGCAGGAATTAAGCTTGGGGATGCCTGATACATCTCCAACGTATCTATAATTTTTTATTGCTCCATGCTATATTATCTACTGTTTTGGACTATATTGGGCTTTATTTTTCACTTTTATATTATTTTTGGGACTAACCTATTAACCGGAGGCCCAGCCCAGAATTGTTGTTTTTTGCCTATTTCAGTGTTTCGAAGAAACGGAATATCAAACGGAGTCCAAACAGAAAAATCCTTTTTGGAACATGATTTTCTTCCCGAATATGACACAGGAGACTTGGACCCTACGCCAAGGAACGCCGGAGGCGGTCACGAGGGTAGGGGGCGCGCCCCCCTCTAGGGCGCGCCCCCTACCTCGTGGGCCCCTCGACGCTCCACCGACGTACTTCTTCCTCCTATGTATACCCACGTACCCCCAAACAAACATATACGGAGCCAAAAACCTAATTCCACCGCCACAACTTTCTGTATCCACGAGATCCCATCTTGGGGCCTGTTCCGGAGCTCCGCCAGAGAGGGTCGTCATCACGGAGGGCTTCTACATCATCATAGCCTCTTCGATGAAGTGTGAGTAGTTTACCTCAGACCTTCGGGTCCATAGTTATTAGCTAGATGGCTTCTTCTCTCTTTTTGGATCTCCATACAATGTTCTCCCCCTCCCTTGTGGAGATCTATTTGATGTAATCTTCTTCTTTTGCGGTGTGTTTGTTGAGACCAATGAATTGTGGGTTTATGATCAAGTCTATCTATGAATAATATTTGAATCTTCTCTGAATTCTTTTATGTATGATTGGTCATCTTTGCAAGTCTCTTCGAATTATCCGTTTGGTTTGGCCAACTAGATTGGTAGTTCTTGCCATGGGAGAAGTGCTTAGCTTTGGGTTCGATCTTGCGGTGTTGTTTCCCAGTGACAGAAGGGGCAGCAAGGCACGTATTGTATCATTGCCATCGAGGATAACAAGATGGGGTTTATTTCATATTGCATGAATTTATCTCTCTACATCATGTCATCTTGCTTAAAGCGTTACTCTATTTTTAACTTAATACTCTAGATGCATGCTGGATAGCGGTCGATGAGTGGAGTGATAGTAGTAGATGCAGAATCGTTTCGATCTACTTGACACGGACGTGATGCCTATATACATGATCATGCCTAGATATTCTCATAACTATGCTCAATTCTGTCAATTGCTCAATAGTAATTTGTTCACCCACCGTAGAATACTTATGCTCTCGAGAGAAGCCACTAGTGAAACCTATGGCCCCCGGGTCTATTCTCATCATATCAATCTCCATCACTTTTATTTTTCTTTGCTTTTTTACTTTGCCTTTTACTTTTACTTTGCATCTCTATACCAAAAATACCAAAAATATTATCTATCAGATCTCACTCTCGTAAGTGACCGTGAAGGGATTGACAACCCCTAATCGTGTTGGTTGCAAGGAGCTCTTTGTGTTGTGTAGATACGAGGGACTCGCGTGTGGCCTCCTACTGGATTGATACCTTGGTTCTCAAAAACTGAGGGAAATACTTACGCTACTCTGTTGCATCATCCTTTCCTCTTTGGGGAAATCCAACGCAAGCTCAAGAGGTAGCAGCTATAAATGTATGAAAGTCAACAAAAGAATCTAAGTGGGTGTGCATCCAACTTGCTTGCTCATGAAGACCTAGGGCATTTGAGGAAGCCCATTGTTGGAATATACAAGCCAAGTTCTATAATGAAAAATTCCCACTAGTATGTGAAAGTGACAAAACAAGAGACTCTCTATCATAAAGATCATGGTGCTACTTTGAAGCACAAGTGTGGAAAAAGGATAGTAGCATTGTCCCTTTTTATTTCCTTTTTTTATTTGGCCTTTCTCTTTTTTGGGGACAATGCTCTATTAATGATGATCATCACACTTCTATTTATTTACAACTCAATGATTACAACTCGATACTAGAACAAAATATGACTCTATATGAATGCCTCCGGCAGTGTACCAGGATGGGCAATGAATCAAGAGTGACATGTATGATATAATATGCATGGTGGCTTTTCCACAAATACGATGTCAACTACATGGTCATGCAAGGCAATATGACAATGATGAAGCGTGTCATAATAAACGGAATGGTGGAAAGTTGCATGGCAATATATCTTGGAATGACTATGGAAATGCCATAATAGGTAGGTATGGTGGCTGTTTTGAGGAAGATATAAGGAGGTTTATGTGTGATAGAGCGTATCGTATCATGGGGTTTGGATGCACCGGTGAAGTTTGCACCAACTCTCAAGGTGAGAAAGGGCAATGCACGGTACCGAAGAGGCTAGCAATGATGGAAGGGTGAGAGTGCGTATAATCCATGGACTCAACATTAGTCATAAAGAACTCACATACTTATTGCAAAAATCTACAAGTCATCAAAAACCAAGCACTACACGCAAGCTCCTAGGGGGATAGATTGGTAGGAAAAGACCATCGCTCGTCCCCAATCGCCACTCATAAGGATGACAATCAAAGAACACCTCATGTTTCAAACCCGTTACACAACGTTTACCATACATGCATGCTTAGGGACTTGCAAACTTGAACACAAGTATTTCTCAAATTCACAACTACTCAACTAGCACAACTTTAATATCACTATCTCCATATCTCAAAACAATCATCAAGTATCAAACTTCTCTTAGTATTCAACGCACTTATATGAAAGTTTTTATTATATCCATCTTGGATGCCTATCATATTAGGACTAATTTTATAGCCAAAGCAAATTACCATGCTGTTCTAAAAGACTCTCAAAATAATATAAGTGAAGCATGAGAGATCAATAATTTCTATAAAATAAAACCACCGCCGTGCTCTAAAAGATATAAGTGAAGCACTAGAGCAAAAACTATTTAGCTCAAAAGATATAAGTGAAGCACATTGAGTGTTCTAATAAATTCCAATTCATGTGTGTCTCTCCCAAAAGGTGTGTACAGCAAGGATGATTGTGGTGAACTAAAAAGAAAAGACTCAAATCATACAATACGCTCCAAGCAAAACACATATCATGTGGTGAATAAAAATATAGCATCAAGTGAAGTTACCGATGGACGAAGACAAAAGAGGGGATGCCTTGTGGGGCATCCCCAAGCTTAGGCTTTTGGTTGTCCTTGGATTTTACCTTGGGGTGCCTTGGGCATCCCCAAGCTTAGGCTCTTGCCACTCCTTGTTCCATAATCCATCAAATCTTTACCCAAAAAACTTGAAAACTTCACAACACAAAACTTAACAGAAAATCTCATGAGCTCCGTTAGCGAAAGAAAACAAACCACCACTTCAAGTTACTATAATGAACTCATTCTTTATTTATATTGGTGTTAAGCCTACCATATTCCAACTTCTCTATGGTTCATAACCTCCGATACTAGCCATAGATTCATCAAAATAAGCAAACAACACACGGAAAACAGAATCTGTCAAAAACAGAACAGTCTGTAGTAATCTGTATCAAACGTATAATTTTGGAACTCCAAAAATTCTAAAATAAATTGCTGGACGTGAGGAATTTGTCTATTAATAATCTTCAAAAATAATCAACTAAATATCACTCTCCAGGAAAACATTGTAGCTAATCTCGTGAGCGCTAAAGTTTCTGTTTTTTACAGCAAGATCAAAAAGACTTCACCCAAGTCTTCCCAAAGGTTCTACTTGGCACAAACACTAATTAAAACATAAAACCACATCTAAACATAAGCTAGATGAATTATTTATTACTAAACAGAACCAAAAATCAAGAAACAAAAATAAAATTGGGTTGCCTCCCAACAAGCGCTATGGTTTAACGCCCCTAGCTAGGCATAAAGGCAAGGATAGATCTAGGTATTGCCAAAATAATGGTAAGGTAAATCACGGAAACTCATCTCATATTCCCTAATTTCAGCAGCAAGTTTTCTTTATGGCAAGCAAAAGTAATCAAAAGGGCTAAATTTAATGGGACAAAAGTCCCCAAGATCAAGCTCGGGAGGTATGGGTTCCTCCTTTGGCCCCTTATATTGCACAACCAATTCATCATTATAAGCATTCTTTTGGCAATAAGTCATGAGACTTTGTTCAAGAGAAAAACCTAACCCGTTGTTCTGAATAGCAAAGTCATCATTGACTTCAGAAATTCTATCAACTAGAACATCTGTAGGAAACCTTCTTTCTAAGGTTTTCATTATAAGCAACATGATCTAAAGATCGTAAACGCATTAAGTCTTCTTGATTAAAAAGGATAGCTTCTATGGGAGGACGACCAACGTCCACCCTATAATGCGCAAAAATTTCATTCGCCTCTTTCATTATAAATCTAACTCAGGTGCCAAAAAGATAGTAGCCGCTCGCTTAACAGAAGAATGCTCGATATTGGAAAAATCTAGAAAAATCATTTGTATAACAGTTATTGGAACACCTCATCCTCCTCCAACTCCCGGATAACTATCTCTTACTTATGTCCAGCGGAAACCTTTTAGGATGCCGTTCACACTAGGACACAATGTACAACCCCAGAATCTATTTGTGGAAGAAGTGCGCCGTCCATGTTACCAAATGGTAGTAGTTCAGAGGCAACACCACTGGAGAGCAGTCTGAGCACAGATATTATAGTTCTTGAGGCTCTACTAGAGGCAAAAAGAGATGGTGTGGCTGCCATGAATGAGGTAATCTTGATCTTGAGGCTGAAAATTATGCAATTAGCTGCACACATTATGCAAGCAACCCAAGAATTGGAGGAAGTAAGAATGTTGCATTTGAAGACAGAGGAGGTCCTGCTATTTCTGCTATGTTAAGCCCATGGTAATCCCAGTTCTTCTTTAGATAGCGGTTGAAATTGTCAATAGATTATTGTACTTGCATGTTGCGTCATGTCTCTGAATGGATTATGTTGTAATCCCTCCTATGTTGTCCATGTGTTGTAATGATCTGAATTTTTTAGGAGAGGTAATCCTCAATACTTATATGATTGACATAAGGTGAACTGTTTTTCATGTGAGCATATTGTATTGGATGAAATAACTGTTTGACTCAAACTCTCAAAGTGTATCCAACCTACTGGATTCGAAGATCACGACATTTCTAAATCATAATCATATATAAAGGTGGAATAAATCTTTGTTGTGGTTTTGAAGAAATAAATAACAAAACATAGAATTATCTGTGCATATTCGTAATTGAATACAAATTGGATTTGAATTTAGTTGCCAGGGCCCAGGGCAAACGTGAATGCTAATTCTCCCAAGTTTTGAACGAAGCAACTAAACACCCACTATCATTTGTGGGCTGCCTGAACAAGTGTTTGCGAGATGGAATTACTGTCTACCCCTAACACTTTGACATCCTTATCGATCGGATTTACAGTGCTGACAATAGGGGTAGACTAGTAACTTCAATCAGACGTGACACGACCGCCTCTGAGCCCATTCAGACACGATAGGCGCCAAACATGGGCGGCAAAACACATTTGATTCAAGCTCGTGCGAAAGACATTTGTCTCTCCATCCATTTCCCCATTCATACACGGTGGGCGACAAAGCAAACTCTCCTCGTCCGAAATCGATGTAGGCAAATATTTTAAATAGGGGCAAATGTGTAACCTCCCTCAGACGTGACACAGCCGCGCTACCTTTCAGCCCCATTCATACACCGTGGGCGCCAACCGTGGGCGGAAAAACACCCTCTCCTCGCCCGAAATTGCTACCGGCAAATATTTGGGAGATGCGAGATTACCTCCTATCCCCAACAGACGTGATGTCCGAAATTTTAAATGGGGGATAAGTTCATAACTTTCCCACATTTCAGACAAGCACGTCCCAAAGTTTGAGATCCCCCTCCCCCTCCATTTTCCCATTCATACACCTTCGGCGCCACAACAACCTCCCCACTGCGGCCAGCCTCCTCCGTCCGCCACCCCATCCTCCACCTTGCCAGAGCCGCTACCCCTACCCCGTCGTCCACTACAATAGATGGACGTCTCTCATCCACGACACCGGACCAGGATCCATTCATCGCGTCCTCTCGCTTCATCAGGGCCATCGTCCACCTTGCAGTTGCCGCTCCTACGACCGCCTTGTCCACGGCAACATGATTTATCCCTCGACCCGGCCGTCTGCCGTCTAAAGTCTTCTTCCCCGTCACCGACAACCATCGCACCCGCAACACCCTCAACATATCAGCAGGGACCTACACGGCGTCGCAAGAGAGGTGGTACTCTTCCATATGTGCTTAAGTAATTGATCTCACCCAGAAAATAGATTTTAAATTGTTTACTGTACTTTTCTTGTTCGTACCAAATTGTAGTGGCTAGTTGAAAGCAAACATTGGTTGCGAAGTAGCTTTGTCCGGTTTGCACCTTCAGATCCGCCATGGCACGGTCACTATACTCGTAAAGCTTATGGTTTCCCCCCTTTATATTCACTACCATCATCGTAGGTCCTTCGTGTCGTGCTAGCACTGCTCCTCAAGACCTCAATGTTGGAAATATGACCTAGAGGCAATAATAAATTAGTTATTATTATTATATTTCATTGTTCATGATAATCGTTTATTATCCATGCTAGAATTGTATTGATAGGAAACTCAGATACATGTGTGGATACATAGACAACATCATGCCCCTAGTAAGCCTCTAGTTGACTAGCTCGTTGATCAATAGATGGTTACGGTTTCCTGACCATGGGCATTGGATGTCGTTGATAACGGGATCACATCATTACGAGAATGATGTGATGGACAAGACCCAATCCTAAGCCTAGCACAAGATCGTGTAGTTCGTATGCTAAAGCTTTTCTAATGTCAAGTATCATTTCCTTCGACCATGAGATTGTGCAACTCCCGGATATCGTAGGAGTGCTTTGGGTGTGCCAAACGTCACAACGTAACTGGGTGGCTATAACGGTTCACTACAGGTATCTCCGAAAGTGTCTATTGGATTGGCACGAATCGAGACTGGGATTTGTCACTCCGTGTAACGGAGAGGTATCTCTGGGCCACTCGGTAGGACATCATCATAATGTGCACAATGTGACCAAGGAGTTGATCACGGGATGATGTGTTACGGAACGAGTAAAGAGACTTGCCGGTAACGAGATTGAACAAGGTATCGGGATACCGACGATCGAATCTCGGGCAAGTACAATACCGCTGGACAAAGGGAATTGTATACGGGATTGATTGAATCCTCGACATCGTGGTTCATCCGATGAGATCATCGTGGAACATGTGGGAGCCAACATGGGTATCCAGATCCCGTTGTTGGTTATTGGCCGGAGAGTTATCTCGGTCATGTCTGCATGGTTCCCGAACCCGTAGGGTCTACACACTTAAGGTTCGGTGACGCTAGAGTTGTTATGGGAAATAGTATGTGGTTACCGAAGGTTGTTCGGAGTCCCGGATGAGATCCCGGACATGACGAGGAGCTCCGGAATGGTCCAGAGGTGAAGATCGGTATATTGGACGAAGGGTATTGGAGTCCGGAATTGTTCCGGGGGTACCAGGTGATGACCAGCGTGTCCGAAAGGGGTTTCGGAGGCCCCGGCAAGCGTTGGGGGGCCTTATGGGCCAAGGGGAGAGGGCACATCAGCCCACTAAGGGGCTGAGCACCCCTCCCACCCCATCTCACGTAACCAGGAGAGGTGGGGGCGCCACCCCTAGGGCAGCCACCCCTCCCCGCTTGGGGGGCAAGTTTCCTAGGGGGTGGGGGCGCACAAACCCATCTAGGGTTTCCCCTGTGGCCGCCGCCCCTCCCCTAGGGAACCCTAGGGCGCCTCCCCCTCCTCCCTTCCCCCTATGTATAGTGAGGGAGAGAGAGGGCAGCCGCACCCTTCCCCTGGCGCAGCTCTCTTCCTCCTCCAACACCTCATCCTCCTCCATAGTGCTTGGCGAAGCCCTGCCGGAGAACTACGAGCTCCATCACCACCACGTCGTCGTGCTGTTGGAGTTTTCCCTCAACTTCTCCTCTCACCTTGCTGGATCAAGAAGGAGGAGACGTCTCCCAACCGTACGTGTGTTGAACGCGGAGGTACCATCCGTTCGGCGCTAGGATCATCGGTGATTTGGATCACGTCGAGTACGACTCCATCAACCCCGTTCACTTGAATGCTTCCGCTTAGCGACCTACAAGGGTATGCAGATGCACTCTCCTTCCCCTCGTTGCTAGATTACTCCATAGATTGATCTTGGTGATGCGTAGAAAATTTTAAATTTCTGCTACGATCCCCAACAGTGGCATCATGAGCTAGTTCTATGCGTAGTTTCTATGCACGAGTAGAACACAAAGCAGTTGTGGGCGTCGATATTGTCAATTTACTTGCCGTTACTAGTCTTATCTTGATTCGGCGGCATCGTGGGATGAAGCGGCCCGGACCGACCTTACACGTACGCTTACGTGAGACTGGTTCCACCGACTGACATGCACTAGTTGCATAAGGTGGCTAGCAGGTGTCTGTCTCTCCCACTTTAGTCGGATCGGATTCAATGAAAAGGGTCCTTATGAAGGGTAAATAGAAATTGGCATATCACGTTGTGGTTTTTGCGTAGGTAAGAAACGTTCTTGCTAGAAACCTATAGCAGCCACGTAAAACTTGCAACAACAATTAGAGGACGTCTAACTTGTTTTTGCAGCATATGCCGTGTGATGTGATATGGCCAAAAGGATGTGATGAATGATATATGTGATGTATGCGATTGATCATGTTCTTGTAGTAGGAATCACGACTTGCATGTCGATGAGTATGACAACCGGCAAGAGCCATAGGAGTTGTCTTAATTTATTTATGACCTGCGTGTCAACATAAACGTCATGTAATTACTTTACTTTATTGCTAAAGCGTTAGCCATAGTAGTAGAAGTAATAGATGACGAGACAACTTCAAGAAGACACGATGATGGAGATCATGGTGTCATGCCGGTGACAACGATGATCATGGAGCCCCGAAGATGGAGATCAAAAGGAGCAAAATGATATTGGCCATATCATGTCACTATTTGATTGCATGTGATGTTTATCATGTTTTACATCTTATTTTCTTAGAACGACGATAGCTTAAATAAGATGATCCCTCACTATAATTTCAAGAAAGTTTTCCCCCTAACTGTGTACCGTTGCGAAGGTTCGTTGTTTCGAAGCACCACGTGATGATCGGGTGTGATAGATTCTAACGTTCGAATACAACATGTGTAAGCCAGATTTACACACGCAATACACTTAGGTTGACTTGACGAGCCTAGCATGTACAGACATGGCCTCGGAATAGGGAAGACCGAAAGGTCGAGCATGAGTCGTATAGAAGATACGATCAACATGAGATGTTCACCGTTGATGACTAGTCCGTCTCACGTGATGATCGGACACGGCCTAGTCGATTCGGATCATGTTTCACTTAGATGACTAGAGGGATGTCTATCTGAGTGGGAGTTCATTAAATAATTTGATTAGATGAACTCAATTATCATGAACATAGTCTAAATTGTCTTTGAAAATATGTTGTAGATAAATAGCTCACGTTGTAGCTCCCTGTTTCAATATGTTCCTAGAGAAAGACCAAGTTGAAAGATATTGTAAGCAATGATGAGGACTAGGTCCGTAGTCCGAGGAGTGTCCTCACTGCTACACAGAAGGCTTACATCCTTGATGCACCGCTCGATGTGCAAACCCCTACAACGTCGTCTGTGGATGTTGTGAACACCTGACAGACACATCCTGATGACTACTTGATAGTTTAGTGCACCATACTTCACGGCTTAGAATCGGGATTCCAATGACGTTTTGAATGCCATAGAACATATGAGATGTTCCAAGAGCTGAAATTGGGATTTCAGGCTCATGCCCATGCTGAGAGGTGTGAGACCTCTGACAAGTTCTTTTGCCAACAAGATGGAGGAGAATAGCTCAGCTAGTGAGCATGTGCTCAGAATGTCTGGGTGCTACAATCACTTAAATCAAGCAGGAGTTAAACTTCCAGATAAGATAGTGATTGATAGAGTTCTCTAGACACTATCACTAAGCTACTAGATCTTCATTATGAACTATGACATGCAAGGGATGGAATTGATCCCGGAGCTGTTCGCGGTGCTTAAGACCGCAAAAGGGTAGAAATCAAGAAGGAGCATCAAGTGTCGATGGTTTAACAAGACCACTGGTTTCAAGAAGGGCAAGGGCTAGAAGGGAAACTTCATGGATGGCAAACTAGTTGCCGCTCCAGTGAAGGAACCCAAGGTTGAACCCAAACCAGAGACTAAGTGCTTCTATTGTAAGGGGAACGGTTATTGGTAGCGGAATTACCCCAAATGCATGGTAGATAAGAAGGCTGGAAACTTCAACAAAGTATATACGTGTTATTAATGTGTACCTCACTAGTACTCCTGGTAGCACCTGGGTATTGGATACCGGTTCAGTTGCTATTATTGGTGACTTGAAGCAAAAGCTATGGACTAAACGGAGACTGGCTAAGGGCGAGGTGACGATGTGTGTTGGAAGTGTTTCCAAAGTTGATGATATCACCATCGCACGCTCCATCTACCTTCGGGATCAGTATTGAACCTGGATAAATGTTATCAGGTGTCTACGTTAAGCATGAATATGATTAGATCATGTTCATTGCAATACGGTTATTCATTTAAGTTAGAGAATAATGGTTATTCTGTTTACATGAATAATACCTTTCATGGTCATGCACCCTATGTGAATGGTTCATTGAATCTCGGTCGTGGTAATACACATGTTCACGCCAAAAGATGTAGAGTTAATAATGATAGTACCACTTTCTTGTGGCACTGCCGCTTAGGTCATATTGGCGTAAGATGCATGAAGAAACTCCATGTCGATGGATGTTTGGAGTCACTTGATTTTGAATCACTTGACACATGCGAGCCATGCCTCATAGGCAGGATGACTAAGACCCCGTTTTCAGGTACAATGAAACGGGCAAGTGACTTGTTGGAAATCATACATGCTGATGCGTGTGATCCAATGAGAATTGAAGCGTGCGGTGGATATCACTATTTTCTCATCTTCACTGATGATTTGGGTAGATATAGGTATATCTACTTAATGAAGCACAAGTCTGAAATGTTTGAAAAGTTCAAGCAATTTCAGAGTGAAGTTAAGAATCATCATAACAATAAGATCATGTTCCTACGATCTGATCAAAAGGGGATTTTCTGAGTTATGAGTTTGGCAAACACTTAAGACATTGTGGAATTGTTTCACAGTTGAAGCCACCTGGAACACCACTGGGTTATGGCGTGTCCGGACGTCATAATCGAACCTTATGAGATATGGTGCGATCTATGATGTCTCTTACCGATCTACCATTTTCATTTTGAGGTTATGCGTTAGAGACAGCTGCATTCACTTTAGATAGGACACCATCTAAGTCCGTTGAGACGACATCGTATGAACATTGGCTTGGCAAGAAACCAAAGTTGTCGTTTCTTAATGTTTGGGGCTGCGATGCTTAAGGCTTCAGCCGGAGAAGCTCGAACCCAAAGCCGACAAACACATCCTCATAGGATACCCAAGGGTGACAGTTGGGTATACCTTCTATCTCAGATCCGAGGGCAAATTGTTTATCGCTAAGAACGGGTCCTTTCTCGAGAAGGAGTTTCTCTCGAAAGAATTGAGTGGGAGGAAGATAGAACTTGATGAGGTTGTCGAACCTTTACTTCAACCAGAGAGTGATGCAACACAGAAAGATGTTTTCTGTGGCGCCTACGTCTATTGAATAGGAAGTTAATGATAGTGATCATGAAGCTTCGGATCAAGTTGCTATCGAACCTTGTAGGTCGACAAGGATATGTACTACTCCTAAGTGGTACGGTAATCCTGTCTTAGATATCATGTTGTTAGACAACAATGAACCTATGAGCTATGGAGAAGCGATGGTGGGCCCGTATTCTGACAAATGGTTAGAAGCCATGAAATCCGAGATAGGATCCATGTATCAGAACAAAGTATGGACATTGGTGGACTTGCCCATTGATCGGCAAGCCATTGAGATAAATGGATCTTTAAGAAGAAGACGGACGTGGGCGGTAATGTTACCGTCTATGAAGCTCGACTTGTGGGAAAGAGTCTTTTCACAAGTTCAAGGAGTTGACTACGATGAGAATTTCTCACCCGTAGCGATGCTTAAGTCCGTCGGAATCATGTTAGCATTAGCTGTATTTTTCGATTATGAAATCTTATAGACGGATGTCAAAACTAGTTTTCTTACCAGTTTTCGTAAGAAAAGTTGTATATGATACAATAAAAGGTTTTGACGATCCTAAGGATGCTAAAAGGTTTGCTGGCTCCAGCAATCCTTCTATGGACTAGGGCAAGCATCTCGGAATCGGAATATATGTTTTGATGGAGTGATCAAAGCTTTTAGGTTTATACAATGTTTGCTAGAAACTTGTATTTACAAGAAAGTGAGTGGGAGCACTACAACATTTCTGATAAGTATATGTGGATGACATATTGTTGATCCGAAATAATGTAGAATTTCTGGAAAGCATAAACGGTTGTTTGAAGAGTGATTTTCAAAGGAAGACCTGGATAAAGCTGCTTACAAATTGGGCATCAAGATCTATAGAGATAGATCAAGACGCCTGATGATACTTTCAAAGAACGCACACCTTGACATGTTTTTGAAGGAGTTCAAAATAGATCAGTCAAAGAAGGGGTTCTTACCTGAGTTGTAAGGTGTGAAGTTGAGTAAGACTCAAAGCTTGACCACGACGGAAGAAAGAGGAAGGACGAAGGTCGTCCCCTATGCTCTTGTCATAGGCTCTATACGGTATGCCATGCTGAGTACCGCACCTGATGTGTGCCTTGCCACATGTCTGGCAAGAGGGTACGAAGGTGATCTAGGAGTGGATCACCAGATAGCGGTCAAAATTATCCTTAGAGAAATAAGGAAATGTTTCTCGGTTATGGAGGTGATAAAGAGTTTGACGTAAAGAGTTAGGTCGATGCAAGCTTAACACCTATCCAGATAGCTCTGAGTAGAGATACCGGATACGTATAATGGAGCAATAATTTGGAATAGCTCCAAGTGGAATGTGGTAGCAGCGTCTACGATATAAAGTTTTGCGAAATACATAGGGATCTGAATATGGCAAGACCCGTTGACTACAACCTCTCTCACAAGCATAACATGATCAAACCCAGAACTCATTGAGTGTTAATCACATAGTGATGTGAACTAGATTATTCAGTCTAGTAAACTCTTTGGATGTTGGTCACATGGCGATGTGACCTGTGAGTGTTAATCACACGATGATGTGAACTAGATTATTGACTCTAGTGCAAGTGGGAGAATGTTGGAAATATGCCCTAGAGGCAATAATAAATTAGTTATTATTATTATATTTCATTCTTCATGATAATCGTTTATTATCCATGCTAGAATTGTATTGATAGGAAACTCAGATACATGTGTGGATACATAGACAACACCATGTCCCTAGTAAGCCTCTAGTTGACTAGCTCGTTGATCAATAGATGGTTACAGTTTCCTGACCATGGGCATTGGATGTCGTTGATAACGGGATCACATCATCAGGAGAATGATGTGATGGACAAGACCCAATCCTAAGCCTAGCACAAGATCGTGTAGTTCGTATGCTAAAGCTTTTCTAATGTCAAGTATCATTTCCTTAGACCATGAGATTGTGCAACTCCCGGATATCATAGGAGTGCTTTGGGTGTGCCAAACGTCACAACGTAACTGGGTGGCTATAAAGGTTCACTACAGGTATCTCCGAAAGTGTCTGTTGGGTTGGCACGAATCGAGACTGGGATTTGTCACTCCGTGTAACGGAGAGGTATCTCTGGGCCCACTCGGTAGGACATCATCATAATGTGCACAATGTGACCAAGGAGTTGATCACGGGATGATGTGTTATGGAACGAGTAAAGAGACTTGCCAGTAACGAGATTGAACAAGGTATCGGGATACCGACGATCGAATCTCGGGCAAGTACAATACCGCTGGACAAAGGGAATTGTATACGGGATTGATTGAATCCTCGACATCGTGGTTCATCCGATGAGATCATCGTGGAACATGTGGGAGCCAACATGGGTATCCAGATCCCGCTGTTGGTTATTGGCCGGAGAGTTGTCTCGGTCATGTCTGCATGGTTCCCAAACCCGTAGGGTCTACACACTTAAGGTTCGGTGACGCTAGAGTTGTTATGGGAAATAGTATGTGGTTACCGAAGGTTGTTCGGAGTCTCAGATGAGATCCCGGACATGACGAGGAGCTCCGAAATGGTCCAGAGGTGAAGATCGGTATATTGGACGAAGGGTATTGGAGTCCGGAATTGTTCCGGGGGTACCAGGTGATGACCAGCGTGTCCGAAAGGGGTTTCGGAGGCCCCGGCAAGCGTTGGGGGGCCTTATGGGCCAAGGGGAGAGGGCACAACAGCCCACTAAGGGGCTGAGCACCCCTCCCACCCCATCTCACGTAACCAGGAGAGGTGGGGGCACCACCCCTAGGGCAGCCGCCCCTCCCGGCTTGGGGGGCAAGTTTCCTAGGGGTGGGGGCGCACAAACCCATCTAGGGTTTCCCCTGTGGCCGCCGCCCCTCCCCTAGGGAACCCTAGGGCGCCTCCCCCTCCTCCCTTCCCCCTATATATAGTGAGGGAGAGAGAGGGCAGCCACACCCTTCCCCTGGCGCAGCCCTCTTCCTCCTCCAACACCTCATCCTCCTCCGTAGTGCTCGGCGAAGCCCTGCCGGAGAACCACGAGCTCCATCACCACCACGCCGTTGTGCTGTTGGAGTTTTCCCTCAACTTCTCCTCTCACCTTGCTGGATCAAGAAGGAGGAGATGTCTCCCAACCGTACGTGTGTTGACCACGGAGGTGCCGTCCGTTCGGTGCTAGGATCATCAGTGATTTGGATCATGACGAGTACGACTCCATCAACCCCGTTCACTTGAACGCTTCCGCTTAGCGATCTACAAGGGTATGCAGATGCACTCTCCTTCCCCTCGTTGCTAGATTACTCCATAGATTGATCTTGGTGATGCGTAGAAAATTTTAAATTTCTGCTACGATCCCCAACACTCAACCCATCAAGCGAAACAACATGCCACTCATAATTCCAAAGCTTAGGTGTTGAAATACGAATCTGATATGATGCTCATATTACTAAAACAAAGAACGTTTAATTGGTTACCTAATGTTCCTATATTCGTTTTGAAAAGCATGTGCGCGACCCACTGGTCCAGCTAGTTCCACTTTCCTGATTTTACTCTTGATGCTTAGGGTTTTCCCCTTTTATCTACTCTACTATGATCTGCGTAGGTGCTTTCTGTCATACTAGCATTACTCCACTCTTCAAGCTAAACAACACAACACTCAAAATTCCAAAGCTTGGTTGTTCAAATATGATTGTGATATGATACTGATATTAGTTAATAGACACATTTAATTAGTTAGCTAAAGGTCCCACTTGAGTTTCCAAATGCATGTCGCGACATATAGAGAGACAGCAGAATAGCATTTCTTTGTCACTTGTTGACTATACTTTCTTGTCCATACCAAATCTTAGTTGTTATTTCAAAGCAAACATCGGTTGCTAACTACCCTTTGCGTGGTTTGGAGCTTCAGATCTGCCATCCCACTGCCACGGTCAACACTATACTCATCATGCTTACGGTTTCCCCATTTTATGATGACCACAATCAGCCTACGTGGTTCGTGTCGTAATAGCACTGCTACCTCTTGAGCATGCGTTGGTTTTCCCTTGAAGAGGAAAGGGTGATGCAGCAAAATAGCGTAAGTATTTCCCTCAGTTTTTGAGAAGCAAGGTATCAATCCAGTAGGAGATAACACGCAAGTCACCTAGTACCTGCACAAACAATCAAGAACCTCGCAACCAACGCGATAAAGGGGTTGTCAATCCCTTCATGGTCACTTGCGAAAGTGAGATCTGATAAAGATAGTAAGATAAATATTTTTGGTATTTTTGTTGTGTAGATTGGGAAGTAAAGATTGCAAAATAGTAAACGAGATGCGATAATAAAAAGAGATGCAATATAATAAGAAAGAGACCCGAGGGCCATAGGTTTCACTAGTGGCTTCTCTCATGATAGCATGTATTATGGTGGGTGAACAAATTACTGTCGAGCAATTGATAGAAGAGTGCATAGTTATGAGAATATCTAGGCAATGATTATGAAGATAGGCATCACGCCCGTGTTAAGTAGACCGAAACGATTCTACATATATTACTATTACTCCACACATCGATCGCTATCCAGCATGCATCTAGAGTATTAAGTTCATAAGAATAGAGTAATGCTTTAGGCAAGATGACATGATGTAGAGGGATAAACTCAAGCAATATGATATAAACCCCGTCTTTTTATCCTCGATGGCAACAATACAATACATGCCTTGCTGCCCCTACTGTCACTGGGAAAGGACACTCCAAGATTGAACCCAAAGCTAAGCACTTCTCCCATTGCAAGAAAGATCAATCTAGTAGGCCAAACTAAACCGATAATTCGAAGAGACTTGCAAAGATATCAAATCATGCATATAAGAATTTAGAGAAGAACCAAATATTATTCATAGATAAACTTGATCATAAATCCACAATTCATCAGATCTCGGCAAACACACCGCAAAAAAGTATTACATCGAATAGATCACCAAGAACATCGAGGAGAACTTTTTATTGAGAACCAAAGAGAGAGAGAAGAAGCCATCTAGCTAATAACTATGGACCCGAAGGTCTCTGGTAAACTACTCACGCATTATTGGAGAGGCTGTGGTGTTGATGTAGAAGCCCTCCGTGATCGAATCCCGCTCCGGCAGATCGCCAAAAAAGGCCCCAGATGGGATCTCACGGGTACATAAAGGTTGCGGCGATGGAAAAGTGGTTTCGTGGCTCCCCCTGATGTTTTTAGGGTATAAGAGTATATATAGGCGAAAGAAGTACGTCCATGGAGCTCCGTGGGGCCCATGAGGGTGGGGGCGCGCCTACCCCCCTGGGCGCGCCCTCCTATCTCGTGGAAGCCTCGCGGAGTTGCAGACTTCCACTCCAGGTCCCCTGGTTTGCGTTTGTTCCAAGAAAGATCCTCGCGAAGGTTTCATTCTGTTTGGATTCCATTTGATATTCCTTTTCTACGAACACTGAAATAGGCATAAAAACAGAAACTGGCACTGGGCCTCCGGTTAATAGGTTAGTCCCAAAAATAATATAAAAGACCATATTAAAGCCCATTAAACATCCAAAACAGATAATATAATAGCATGGGACAATCAAAAATTATAGATACGTTGGAGACGTATCAAGCACTACTCCACCCATCGAGCTAAACAAGCTTAGTTGTACAAATTCAAATCTGATATTATGCTGATATTAGTAAAACTAAGAGATGTTTAATTGGTCAACTAAATGTTGCTACTTTAGTTTCGAAATGCATGCGAGCCACATATGGAGAGACCGGAAGGAATAGTATTTCTCTGTGCACTCTGGTTCATCATGGGTGGGCAACCGACATTGTATAGGAAGACTTGTAATATCTTCAATCTGCTTGCTCTTATGCTCTTCTTTAAGATGATCCTTGTCGGTGTCAAAACCGGCGGATCTCGGGTAGGGGGTCCCGAACTGTGTGTCTAGGCTGGATGGTAACAGGAGGCAGGGAACACGATGTTTTACCCAGGTTCGGGCCCTCTTGATGGAGGTAAAACCCTACGTCCTGCTTGATTAATATTGATGATATGGGTAGTACAAGAGTAGATCTACCACGAGATCAAGGAGGCTAAACCCTAGATGCTAGCCTATGGTATGATTGTTGTGTATGGAGTTGATTCTGTCCTACGGACTACAACCCTCTGGTTTATATAGACACCGGATAGGGTTAGGGTTACATAGAGTCGGTTACAATGGTAGGAGATCTTGAATATCTGCATCGCCAAGCTTGCCTTCCACGCCAAGGAAAGTCCCATTCGGACACGGGACAAAGTCTTCAATCTTGTATCTTCATAGTCCAGGAGTCCGGCTGAAGGTATAGTCCGGCTACCCGAACACCCCCTAATCCAGGACTCCCTCAGTAGCCCCTGAACCAGGCTTCAATGACGACGAGTCCGGTGCGCAAATTGTCTTCGGCATTGCAAGGCGGGTTCCTCCTCCAAGTCCTTCATAGAAGATTGTAAACACCAAGAGTAGTGTCCGGCTCTGCAAAATAAGCTTCCACATATTGCCATAGAGAGAATAACATTAACACAAATCAAATCTGCTGACGTATTCCGCAGTGCATCAACACACTACAGCCAAGTCCTTCACTCGAATCGTTTTCACTTTTCCACCTCGGCGTTGTTTTGCGAGGCGGTTTCCTTGGCACGTCTTGTCAAAGCAGAGATCATGTACCCCCTTTTACAGGATTCTCATCAATACGGACGTGGGTAACCCAACCGCGCCACTTATCACGACGCTTGGGAGGCAAGCGAGTTTTACTAGGCAGGTGGGGACGCACAACCGCGTCCGCCCATATAAGGGGACAAGGATCCACCTTTTTACCTACGCCTTCTTCCTCCTTTGCCTATCCATCTCCTGCGCACCCGAGCTCCAGCGCCCAAGCCCGCACTTCCCACCTCAACCTTCTCCAGCAATGTCCGGAGCGGGAGGCAAGTGGATGGTCTCCTCCGTCACGGAGGTTAAAATCAAGAAGCTAAGTAAGGCCGGATACCTGTCCAAGGACATCGCGCACCGGCTTCCCGAAGAGGGGCAGCTTCTCCCCACCCCAAGGCCCCACGAGAGGGTAGTATTTCTCCCCCACTTCCTCCGCGGACTAGGTTTTCCACTCCATCCATTTGTCCGGGGGCTCATGTTCTACTACGGCCTGGATTTCCACGATCTGGCTCCGAACTTCATCCTCAACATCTCGGCGTTTATCGTCGTGTGCGAGGCTTTTCTCCGCGTCCGCCCCCATTTCGGCCTCTGGCTCAAGACCTTCAACGTCAAGCCCAAGGTGGTGCGCGGCAGCCAGGCGGAGTGCGGAGGCGCCATGGCGGGCAAGATGGCCAACGTCCTATGGTTCGAGGGCTCTTTCGTGGAGACCCTAAAGGGATGGCAATCCAGGTGGTTTTATATTACCGAGCCACGCGATCCGGAATGGACCGCAGCCCCCAAGTTCCGATCCGGACCCCCCACACGGCTTATGTCCTGGAAAGAGACGGGTCTGTCATGGGGTGACGAAAAAGAGGTGACCGGATTGCAAACATGCATCCAGTCCCTGGTGAACAAGCCAGTCCGGCTTGTTGATGTAATCCAGGTTATGCTCGTCCGCCGGATCCTCCCGTGCCAACAATGGGATTTTAATCTATGGGAGTTCGACCCGGCGTAGCATCAAACCCTCAGCAGGCTCTTTGACACGATGTACGAAGATGCTTGGAAGATGCTATTCAAGGGCGCCGAGGCTCCCGCATCCGCCTCCGAGGATCGCGGATACAGCTCACAGCGTCACGCTGGCAAGGTAAGCCATCTACACCTTTTACAGGATGTTAAGCTTTTTTCATAGTTTGACTCTATGCAGGATCTAAACTCCCTTGCCTTTGACAGGCTTGGCGGGCGATATCCGGACCGATTAACTGTCCGGCTCCGCTGCCCGAAGACCCAGCCCCAGCTTTACTAGTGAAGCTGCTAGTTCCGACGCCTTATGTGGTGCCGGAGAAGAAGGCCAAGAAGAAGAAGACCACGGGGACTCGAAAGAGTGCCCGCAACGTGGTGGTGTCGGACTCATCATCTGACGAGTCCGAGACGCCCTCCTCCCGCGAAAACGAGGAGGAGGAAGAAGAAAACTCTCCCCCCTCATCGGAGGGAGGAGAGAAGAGGAAGGCCGCCCCAACGGGGGAGGCCGAGGGGTCTAGGAAAAGGAAGACCCCTCCGTCGTACTACGCCCCCAACGCCGAAGAGGGCAAAGAGGAGTGGCCAAACAGGGCCAAGCGTCCGGCGAAATCGTAAGTTCGGATATCAGAGTAACTCATGATGTTCCCTTGTTGCACAACTTTCCCTAATGTCGAATGTAATTATGCAGTCCGCCCCGGGCCGAATTCGACGAATCGTCGGGCGGCTCCCTGGACTCATCGGACGTGAACTCAGTTCCGCCCACTGTCTCCCCCCGCACTGCAGATGACGCCGAAGTGGCGTCGCGACAAGCTCCGGGGCAGGAGGAGGTGGTCCCGGAGGAGCTGCAAGGCAACCTCCCGGACTCCAGGAGTGAAGGGGATAAGGCTCCCCAGGGCTCTCAGTCCGGCTTTGTGCTGGACACCGCGCCGGAATCTTCCACAGTTCTGGACCGCGGTAGGCGAACTCCTTCCAAGAGGAGCAAGCCTTCTAAGCCGGCGGCCTCCGTCCAACCGGAGGTGCCGTACAATCTGCTGGAGGTGCTTGACGATGCCTCCATCGACGAGGGGCACCGTACTATTATGAGTACGGTGATCGAGAAGGTTCAGTCCGCCAAGAGCGGACTGACTGAAGCTTGCGCTAGCCTTCTAACAGGCTTCGAGGTAAGTAAAAATATGTAAAAATATTACCACATAGACAGTAGCCCCTGATGCTCTGTTTGGCATTCGGAAAGAAAAGCCGAATAGAGGATCTATTAAATATCGCAGGAGTCTAACAAAAAAGAGTCAATATGCGTATGCAGGCTGCGCTGCTATCCACCGCCGCACTGACTGCGGAGGTGGGTGTCCTGAAGCAGGACCTCGAGCGGACCGAGCAAGAGCTCGGCCTTGCCAAGCGGCGGCTCGAGGAGGAAGAAGGTAAGAAATACCTTACAGAAAAAGTGCCTATAAAAAGGCTTGATTGCAAAAAAAGTAATAGGATTGTACTGCTTATTGTAGGGGCCACGACTGAGGTGGCAACCCTTAAGCAGGCGCTGTCTACGGCCAAAAAGAAAACGGCCGCGGAGCGCACCGAGCGAGACAGACTTGGGGCTTGGGTCAGCGAGGTGCAGCAAGAGCTGCAGGCTCTCATGAAAAAACATGAGAGTTTGGAGCTGGAGTCGAAGGCGCAAGCATCCGAGCTTGCAACGGCCCTAGAGGCTGCCAAGTCTGCCAAGGCCGAAGCCCAAAAGGCCCTCCAAGAGTTGGAGGAGATGAGGAAGATAACAGCGAGTAAGGCATTCTTTATGCAAAGCAGAAATATAAAAGTGAACTACCTGTTACTTACCCGAATCCGGAGCTCTCCAGGGGCATTCGCAGATCTTCCCCACAGCATATCCGATGCCGCTGCATTCTACCAAGCTGAAGAGGGCAGCTCGACGGAGAAGGTGTTCTGGTCTCAGTATTCTGAGGCCGGACACCCTGTGCCCTTGAGCGACCAGCTGAAACAGCTGGTCGAGCTCCACAAGGCGGTCGAGCAGGCCATGAAGGGCTTCATAGTTCAGCTATGGCCCGGAGAGGCCCTGCCTGGGAGCTATTTCGGGCTAGTGCGGCGGCTGGCGGAGGCCTGTCCGAGGCTTGAGGTCATCAAGCGCTCCGTCTGCATCGAAGGTGCCCATCGGGCCCTTGCCCGTGCAAAGGTGCACTGGGTTAAGCTGGACGGTGAGAAGCTTGTGAAGGACGGGCCGCCGCCGGGGAAGGAGCATCGCAAGCCCGAGAACTATTACAAGGATGTTCTTGCTGGTGCCCGCCTTGTGGCGGATGAATGTACCAAGGATGTAATTTTTGAATGAACTCGCTCGTCTTATCCTGTGCGCTGAAAACTTGTTCATATGCGCTAAGCAATGCTTATTGAATTTAAAATATTACTTTTTGTGCGGCCGTTTATCAAAAATTGAGAGATGGCCAGTCGTCGGCTTCTGCCCCGTGCCACTAGTGCTGGGGTGTTCGGGATAAACCTTAGCGCTCTTTTTCCCATAGTTGGGTCCTTGGAGGGAGGCGCTCAGCACAACGAACCAGGCAATCGTACTATAATGCTTGAACACTCTCACTTAGCCATAGAACTCTATAATTTTAAATTTCGGCGAAGCCCCTAGTTCGGAAGACCGAGTTCGGGGCGCTATCCACGCCTTGGCTGGACAAAGCCAGCTCCTCGCTCGAAGTGGCATAAGCCTTTAGGGACTCGAAAAACCTCTCGAACAGCGACCGGTCTCTCGCCACATCATGACAGTCAGTTTTAGCTTTCTCCACTGAGGTGCTTAACCCAGCTGAACCAGGGCACAATCGCAGTGGTTCTCCTAGTGCTACCTTAGCCGATAGAGCGGAACGTAAGGCACCAAAACATAGGAGCCGGGCAAACCCAACTATTGACCCAAATCATGATTCGGAGCCGATACATATAGTGCTATAAGTTCGGGGTGCCGCACTTGTGAAAGTGTACGGACTTCTCACACCATTATGAGGGGTACTGAAGCCCCTGGCGTGTTTGCCGTACCATGGTGTTCCGGTGCAATCATGTCATTTAATAAACATAAATGTGAAAAGAAGACAATGCAAAAAATAGACAAGAAGCTAAGCATTGTTTATAGAGAGGCTATTTATCAAAGCCGAATGATACAAATAGTGCGGTAAGCAAAAGATATTGGACTATTCAGTATGTCCTGACCAGGGGCAGGCCACGGAATTGTATTTAAAACAGGTATACCGCTCGTAACAGAGACCACCTGGGAGTTCCATAATGCGGCATGGCTTGTCTGCCTCCCTGGATCTTGCATCGTTTGTGCGGCTGTCGAATTGCCGAACAAGTCGTCCGAAGTATGGAGTCCTGAAAGTAAGAAAAAATTAAAAAAAGAATCCGGCAGCCCCTAGTACGTTTTAAGCCGTATTTTGGGTGTGCCGTTATTGTGCCCCTTCCCCTGTGCCCATGGTATTTCAAGGGCATAGTTATGTACGCGAGGTACTGGTTTTGCTATGTCACGAAAGCTGGGGTTGGGGCCGCATTGCTACGCTTGCTCAGAGTGTGCCAGGTAGTCCTGCTGTGGGTTACTCCGGGCGCGCTTGGCAGTGTCTGGCTTTTTAATGGCCAGACTGGAGAATTGCCTGAGAAGGCTACTTTGTACTTCCGCTGCGAGAGCCACCGTATGCTCCTCCGTACGGAGGGAGCATTCGGTATTTCCGTTGACCGTAATTACTCCTCGAGGGCCTGGCATCTTGAGCTTGAGATATGCATAGTGCGGCACCGCATTGAACTTTGCAAATGCAGTTCGTCCGAGCAGGGCGTGATAGCCACTGCGAAACGGGACTATATCGAAGATTAACTCTTCGCTTCGGAAATTGTCCGGGGATCCGAAGACCACGTCAAGTGTTACTGAGCCTGTACAGTTGGCTTCTACACCTGGTATAACGCCTTTAAAGGTCGTTCTTGTGGGCTTAATCCTTGATGGATCTATGCCCATTTTCCGCACTGTATCTTGATAAAGCAGGTTCAGGCTACTACCACCGTCCATGAGGACTCTTGTGAGATGAAATCCGTCGATGATTGGGTCGAGAACCAATGCGGCGAAGCCGCCATGACGGATGCTAGTGGGATGGTCCCTTCGATCAAAAGTGATCGGGCAGGAGGACCATGGGTTGAACTTTGGGGCGACTGGCTCTATCGCGTATGCGTCCCGTAGCGCACGCTTCCGCTCCCGCTTGGGAATGTGGGTTGCGTATATCATGTTCACCGTCCGCACTTGTGGGGGAAAGCCCTTCTGTCCATTGTTGTTCGGCGGCTTGGGCTCCTCGTCGTCGCTGTGCAGCCCCTTGTCTCTGTTTTCGGCCCTTAACTTGCCTGCCTGCTTGAACACCCAACAATCTCTGTTAGTGTGATTGGCTGGCCTTTCGGGGGTGCCATGTATCTGGCACAAGCGATCGAGTATTCGATCCAAACTGGACTGGCCCTGAGTATTCTTTTTGAATGGCTTTTTCCGTTGACGGGATTTATAGCCTTTGAATCCGGCATTGACTATCGTGTCTTCATTGCTGTCGCTGCTAACACTGCGTTTTTACTTATTCCGACGTGTCATGCCACTTTTGTCCTTGGTATCCGAATTACCGGGGTTCTTTGATAAGTTGTTACTGCGAGCTAGCCAGCTGTCTTCTCCTGCGCAAAAGCGGGTCATGAGTGTCGTGAGGGCTGCCATGGATTTCGGCTTTTCCTGTCCCAGGTGCCGGGCAAGCCACTCGTCGCGGATGTTATGCTTGAAGGCTGCTAGGGCCTCTGCGTCCATACAGTCGACTATCTGGTTTTTCTTTGTTAGGAACCGTGTCCAGAATTGTCTGGCCGATTCCTCTGGCTGCTGAATTATGTGGCTTAAGTCGTCGACATCCGGTGGTCGCACGTAAGTGTCCTGGAAGTTGTCAAGGAATGCAGCTTCCAGGTCCTCCCAAGAACCGATTGAGTCTGCTGGCAAGCTGTTAAGCCAATGTCGGGCCGGTCCTTTAAGTTTGAGTGGGAGGTATTTGATGGCGTGTAGATCATCGCCGCATGCCATGTGGATGTGAAGGAGATAATCCTCGATCCATACCGCCGGGTCTGTTGTGCCATCGTATGATTCGATGTTTACGGGTTTGAAACCCTCTGGGATTTTATGATCCATTACTTCATTCGTGAAGCATAGCGGGTGTGCGGCGCCTCTGTACTGGGCTATATCACGACGCAGCTCGGAAGAGCTATGTCTGTTGTGTTCGGCCCGGCCGGATTTGTTGTATCCGGAGTGAAGATCATTGTCACATGCCGTAGGGCGCTTGCGCGATCCGTAGATCGATCTTGTTTGTCTTGCCTTATCCTCCAGTATGTCTCGCAGGTCGGGCGCATTTTCCCGTGCCTTAATTGAGCAGCGTCGGGGCATGGCTTGGGTGGAGGGCCGAGAGGCCTCTCTGTCGCGGCCGCGAGGTGGCCGGTCTGCCATGTCATGCTCTGGTGATGTAGGTGATTCCTCCTCTGATCGGGGTAGCGGCATGCGCTTCAGGTAACTCTTGGAGGGGCGTTCGAGTTCATACTCTTCGGCCGCAAGGACTTCAGTCCATCTGTCAGCTAGCAAATCTTGGGCAGCTTTAAGCTGTTGCTGCTTTTTCTTAAGGCTGCTTGCCGTGGCTAAAAGCCTGCATTTAAAACACTCTTGTTTGGCAGGGTCTGATGGTATGACGAATTCGTCGTCATCGAGGCTTGCCTCATCTTCGAAGGGAGGCGTATAGTTATCATCCTCGACCTCTCGGTCTGCCGCCCTCTCATGGGGGTTGTCTTCTCCATCTTCCGGTACCGAATCTTGCTGAGGTGGGTGTTCTTCGGCGCTATCCGGGGTAGTATTATCTCCCGTGCCGGAATCACCATTTTTGCTTTGGCGGGATTTAGAGCGGCGCCGTTGACACCGGCGCTTTGGCTGTTTCTTGGGGGCGTCATCCCCCACTGTTCCATCGCCATCTCCATCTTTTGGAGTATCCACCATATATATGTCATATGACGAGGTGGCCTTCCAGCGCCCTACAGGTGCTGGTTCCTGTTCGTCTCCTACATCGCCGTCCATGTCGTCGATGTCTTCGGAGCCGAAGTCAAGCATGTCGGTTAGATCGTCGACAGTGGCTACAAAGTGGGTGGTGGGTGGGCTTTGAATTTCCTCATCGTCCATATCCCATCCTCGCTGACCGTAGTCCGGCCAGGGCTCTCCTGATAAAGAGAGAGACTTAAGAGAATTCAGGATGTCACCAAAGGGCGAATGCTGAAAGATGTCTGCGGCGGTGAACTCCATTATCGGCGCCCAATCGGATTCGATTGGCAGGGGCGCGGGGGGTTCGGAGTCCGGGGAGGAGTCCGGATCCTTGGAGTCACGGGTCGCGCAGAGTGCGGGGCTAGCGTTCGGCTCGATCGCTTTTGGGATCGCAGCCCCTGAGGTGACGTCCAACCGCTCATCCTCGATTGGCGCAATAGGCTCCGAGTTAGGGGTCGGAACCGATTCGTGTGCGGCCTCCAGGACACTATCCGGGGGCAGAGCTAGATCATGCCCCTCGAGATAGTGCGGCGCGCTTGCCGTGGCTCAAACCCGTCGAAGATCAAGTTTCCGCGGATGTCAGCCGTATAGTTTAAGCTTCCAAACCTTACTTGATGGCCAGGGGCGTAGCTTTCGATCAGCTCCAGGTGGCCGAGCGAATTGGCCCGCAGAGCGAAGCCGCCGAAGACGAAGATCTGTCCGGGGAGAAAAGTCTCACCCTGGACCGCATCGTTGTTGATGATCAAAGGAGCCATCAGGCCTAAAGGCGACGACACAGAGGAACTCTCAATGAAAGCACCAATGTCGGTGTCAAAACCGGCGGATCTCAGGTAGGGGGTCCCGAACTGTGTGTCTAGGCCGGATGGTAACAGGAGGTAGGGAACATGATGTTTTACCCAGGTTCGGGCCCTCTTGATGGAGGTAAAACCCTACGTCCTGCTTGATTAATATTGATGATATGGGTAGTACAAGAGTAGATCTACCACGAGATCAAGGAGGCTAAACCCTAGAAGCTAGCCTATGGTATGATTGTTGTGTATGGAGTTGATTCTGTCCTACGGACTACAACCCTCCGGTTTATATAGACACCGGATAGGGTTAGGGTTACATAGAGTCGGTTACAATGGTAGGAGATCTCGAATATCCGCATCGCCAAGCTTGCCTTCCACGCCAAGGAAAGTCCCATACGGACACGGGACGAAGTCTTCAATCTTGTATCTTCATAGTCAAGGAGTCCGACTGAAGGTATAGTCCGGCTACCCGAACACCCCCTAATCCAGAACTCCCTCAATCCTCTTCTCTTCTTTAATAAGTATGTTCCTTGTTGGGAAGAGTAGCAGAGACATTTGCGGTCGACTGGTCAGGTCGAGTTGTTCTCCCTTAGTATATTTTGAATCTGTCAGGTCAGGTCGACTTGTTCTTCTTTACTATATGTTGAAGCTGTCATCTACGAAGTATCATCACTTCTGGAGCTCTCATATTTAGAGTAGTAGGCCACATTATATTAATTCACACACCAAATTACATCATGCATGGCATCTCTTAGAAGAATTGCAGAGATGGCACAAAGGGGTTTACAGGGAGGAAGTATTGGATTAGAATCATTTTCGCATTACAAAGATAATCTCACTTGTTTTTATGTTTTCATGCATGTCAGGTATTGAACATTATCAAAATGAATATGAGAATGGGCGCACGAGAGGAATATTGCGGAACAATCCACTGGCTAACAAACTTGGCATGGTGGAGGATGGCCTATCTTATTCACCCATCAAGGTGCTTGCTCTAACTTGGCAAGGTTGTATTGGTCGCACATATTTTGCATCTGACCTCTTGCATTACTTCTACTTTGTTACACCATCTCCTTAGTTTAAGCATCATATGTGAGTATATGCCATACCTATCCATTTTCTGTACCTATTCCATGTGTCGTCATACTATGTTTTTCCAGTCAAATGTTGTCCTTTCGTAATAGATGTCCAAAAGGAAGAGGGTGAGTGCAGATCCTCAAGGAGTACAAACTAGGTATTTGGAAAAGGTAGTGATACCTGATAAATGAGATAGACCAGTAGCCACAAAAAACACAGGCCCAACTGTACCACACTATACCCCTACTCCACTGGCCAAACCCCTATTAGAACTACTGAAAGGATCGAGATGGACCTAGAGGGGGTGAATAGGTACAATTACAAATTTTAATTATTACTTAGCAATTTTAGGCAATAATCCGGAATATGAAGGTGAGCCTAACAATTGCGAGTGTAGTACTAAGTGCTAAGCAAGTAACACAAGTATGTAAGTAAGCAAGCACAATATGATATAAGTAAGTGCTAAGAGACAAGTAACCACAAGTAGAGAGTTAGGGTTAGGAATAACCACAACTCCGGGAGACGAGGATGTATGCCGATGTTCACTTCCTTGGAGGGAAGCTACGTCACCGTTAGAGAGGTGGATGTTACCACGAAGGCACACCAACGCCACGAAGGCTCACCCTATTCTCCCTTTGAGACAACACCACGAAGGCGTTTCTCAACCACTAGTGGTAGACCTTGGGGTGGTCTCCAAACCCTCACAAAATTTTTCGGGGGTAATCACAAAGGTCGATTCCTCTCCGAAAGACTCCTACCGCCTAGGAGTCTCCAACCTCCAAGAGTAACAAGAACGATGGGGAAAAGCTCAAGACTTGCTCAAATCATGAATTCCTTTGGTGCAAAGAAGGAGAAGGAGTGGATCTATCACTTGATCGGACAACTTCTCTCAAATGCTCTCAAATCCCTTGGGGATCTAAGATTTGGCGTGGAGGAGTGAGAGAGAGTGAAATGTGTTCTAGGGTTTGTTCAAAGTGAGTGGTCAACCCATCCCGTGTGGGGGGGGCTATATATAGTGTGAGCACAAATATGGCCGTTGTAGTGTAAGTGAATGAGCTGGCCGAATATCCGGGCAAGGGGCTGGACATCCGGCCTGGCAATGCACGAGAAATAGAAATAGAACAGAACAGAAAACAGAGGGGCCGAACATCCGGGGGCCAAGCCCGGACATCCGGCATATCAGGAGAGCCCGGATATCCGGCAGATGGCCGGACATCCGGCGTGATCACTTAGAAGGTTATAGAAACTCAGCAGTACACGGGTAGTAGAGGCCGGACATCCGAGATGGGGCCCGGACATCCGGCAAATCAGGAAGGCCCGGACATCTGGGGTATAACCCGGACATCCGGCGTGCAGCACAGCACAAAAGTGCTCTCGGATGGCTAGGCCCAGATATCCGGCAGGTAGGCCGGATATCCGGCGTGAGGCCCGAACATCCGGCTTGAAGCCCGGACATCCGGCAGCCAAGAGGCAGAAAACAAAAGGTTTATCATGTGCATGTATGGCAAGGAGGTTTGTGACAAGAGCAAGCTTTTAAATAACCCTATCGATCCCCTCTTAGTAGTGCGGGATCCTATACTCAAGAAAACAAATATGAAATCAATTTTTATGCTTCATCCTTGAGTAAAATCACTTTGTATGCTCTTGATCCACACACTTCGATGAATCGGGGACTAACGCCTGAAACTTACTTGACAACCATTGTTAGTCCCCTACATGTATATTGTCATCAACATCAAAACATGATGTAAGGGCATGATTGCTCTTTCAATCTCCCCCTTTTTGTTTGTTGATGACAACCATACATGTACTATCATAGATGCAATAAATAATCTTAGCAATGACAATCATGAGAGCAAAAAGTACAAAAAAGGTATATGTTTCTATTTGCTTTTAGCTCCCGCTCAATGTGTGCATGGGATGAATATGTTAAGATGTACAACATATCTTCGTATGGTAGCATACGTACCTCAAAAAAGGTATAAATGTAAGAGACATGCACATATGAAACCAACATCTCATAGCCACAAGATAAGATCATAGTCTCACACGAATAAGTACCATAGATAGCAACATAACAAGTAGTAGTTAGCACAACTAGACAACATAACATAGCATGACCTAAGATACCACTTCCCCCCTTTGATAGCAACAAGTAAAAAGGGGTGAAGAACTAAACGGACTCTATCACTCCTGGCAGATGTCATCATCATCATCAAAGAACTCGGGGTACTCGTCACGAGATGGAAATCTGAAAGTGGACGAGGACGGAGCCACGGGAAGAGGATCATCATTGCTCACGGGACTCCCACGGTCACGGAGGCGCTGCTTGAGCTGATTCTTGGAGATGATGAGGCACTTCTGAACATCATGATTCTGCTGACAGTTGAAAGTGATTGCCTTCATAATAGCAGACTGATGCTTGCCGAAGAAAGGGGCAAGACGTCCCTGAGGAGCGGACGAGGAAAAAGGCACGAAGGAAGCAGCGGGCCTAGACCCACCAGTAGGCTTCCTAGGTAGACAGGAGACAGCAGCCGGTACAGTAGCAGCCACACGCATGTGAGCGGGCGGCGTCCAAATGGAATGCCCAACGGTCTTCACAACCTCAAACAGAGTAGTGTGATTAATGATGGCTTGAATGAATGGAGCATATGGGAACTGACGCGTCTGAATGAAGCTGGCGAGACGAATCCCATGCCAAATATAGTGAGTGGTGTCAAGAGGCTCAGTAGATGCATCATGCATACGAACCATCAGATCAATGCAGTAGTTGCGAGCTCTTGACCGATCTCCCTTCTTAGGATAGAGGGTGCGAAGCACACACTGATAGAGGATTCTGCTGACAGCTAAAAGTGATTGCCTTCATAATAGCAGACGAGCCTTGCCAAAGAAAGGGGCAAGACGTCCCCGAGGATCAAACGAGGAAGAAGGCACGGAGGAAGCAGCGGGCCTAGACCCACCAGTAGGCTTCCTAGGTAAACGGGAGACAGCAGCCGGTACAGTAGCAGCCACACGCATGTGAGCGGGCAGCATCCAAATGGAATGCCCAACGGTCTTCACAACCTCAAATGGAGTAGTATTCCTCTCCGAAAGACTCCTACCGCCTAGGAGTCTCCAACTTCCAAGAGTAACAAGAACGATGGGGAAAAGCTCAAGACTTGCTCAAAGCACGAATTCCTTTGGTGCAAAGAAGGAGAAGGAGTGGATCTATCACTTGATCGGACAACTTCTCTCAAATGCTCTCAAATCCCTTGGGGGTCTAAGATTTGGTGTGGAGGAGTGAGAGAGAGAGAGAAATGTGTTCTAGGGTTTGTTCAAAGTGAGTGGTCAACCCATTCCGTGGGGGAAGGGCTATATATAGTGTGAGCACAAATATGGCCGTTATAGTGTAAGTGAATGAGCTGGCCGGACATCTGGGCAAGGGGCCTGACATCCGGCCTGGCAATGCACGAGAAATAGAAACATAACATAACAGAAAACAGAGGGGCCGGACATCCGGGGGCCAAGCCCGGACATCCGACATATCAGGAGAGCCCCGATATCCAGCAGATGGCCGGACATCTGGCGCGATCACTTAGAAGGTTACAGAAACTCAGCAGTACACGGGTAGTAGAGACCGGACATCTGGGATGGGCCCCAGACATCCGGCAAATCAGGAAGGCCCGGACATCCGGGGTATAACCCGGACATCCGGCGTGCAGCACAGCACAAAAGTGCTCTCAGATGGCTAGGCCCAGATATCCGGCAGGTAGGCCGGATATCCGGCGTGACGCCCGGACATCCGGCTTGAAGCCCGGACATCCAGCAGCCAAGAGGCAGAAAACATAAGGTTTTATCATGTGCATGTATGGCAAGGAGGTTTGTGACAAGAGCAAGCTTTTAAATAACCCTATCGATCCCCTCTTAATAGTGCGGGATCCTATACTCAAGAAAACAAATATGAAATCATTTTTTATGCTTCATCCTTGAGTAAAATCACTTTGTATGCTCTTGATCCACACACTTCGATGAACCAGGGACTAACGCCTGAAACTTACTTGACAACCATTGTTAGTCCCCTACATGTATATTGTCATCAACATCAAAACATGATGTAAGGGCATGATTGCTCTTTCAATCTCCCCCTTTTTGTTTGTTGATGACAACCATACATGTAGTATCATAGATGCAATAAATAATCTTAGCAATGACAATCATGAGAGCAAAAAGTACAAAATAAGTATATGTTTCTATTTGCTTTTAGCTCCCCCTCAATGTGTGCATGGGATGAATTTGTTAAGATGTACAACATATCTACGTATGGTAGCATATGTACCTCAAAAAGGTATAAATGTAAGAGACATGCACATATGAAACCAACATCTCATAGCCACAAGATAAGATCATAGTCTCACATGAATAAGTACCATAGATAGCAACATAACAAGTAGTAGTTAACACAACTAGACAACATAACATAGCATGACCTAAGATACCACTTCTCCCCCTTTGACAGCAACAAGTAAAAAGGGGTGAAGAACTAAACGGACTCTATCACTCCCGGCGGATGTCATCATCATCATCAAAGAACTCGGGGTACTCGTCATGAGATGGAAATCCGAAAGTGGACGAGGACGGAGCCGCGGGAAGAGGATCATCATCGCTCACGGGACTCCCACGGTCATGGAGGCGCTGCTTGAGCTGATTCTTGGAGATGATGAGGCGCTTCTGAACATCATGATTCTGCTGACAGCTGAAAGTGATTGCCTTCATAATAGCAGACTGAGCCTTGTCGAAGAAAGGGGCAAGACGTCCCCGAGGAGTAGACGAGGAAGAAGGCATGGAGGAAGCAGCGGGCCTAGACCCACCAGTAGGCTTCCTAGGTAGACGGGAGACACCAGCCGGTATAGTAGCAGCCACACGCATGTGAGCGGGCAGCGTCCAAATGGAATGCCCAACAGTATTCACAACCTCAAACGGAGTAGTGTGATGAATGATGGCCTGAATGAATGGAGCATATGGGAACTGACGTGTCTGAATGAAGCTGGAGACACGAATCTCATGCCAAATATAGTGAGCGGTGTCAAGAGGCTCAGTAGGTGCATCATGCATACAAACCATCAGATCAATACAGTAGTTGCGAGCTCTTGACCGATCTCCCTTCTTAGGATAGAGGTTGCGAAGCACACACTGATAGAGGATGTGGTAAGGAGCATGAAAGATGGAGACCTCATTGAGTGGATATCCACATTCCTCGTCAGTGAGCTGAGCGAGAGGCTTTATAAGAGGCAAGCAAGCATCAATCCCTTTGGGCTTATACTCTGGATCCATACTGTGAATGCGATGTCCAACTCAAGAGAGGCCCAAAATCTGAACAGACCGATCATAAGTGATACTCAGTGTAGTGTCATCGGTTCTCCATGTGAGAGTGTTGTCCAGAACAAAGAAACAGGTGGCCTAGAACTAAAGAATGGCAGCTTCATTCCAATCACACGTGAAGGTCATTGCAAGACCTAGAGTCATATCATCAATGATCTTGACCGGGTTGTTAGGGAACATGTCAGGATGATCATGCGGGAATTTGAGATCCAAGAATTTGTGAGGAGCAAGTCCTCGCCCATGGACGAAACTGGAATAAAGATCATCATGCATACGAGTCCGGAATCGGGAATCCTCGACATCAGCCACCATCTCATATTGATTGACATCCCGACGGAACACAAGATATTGACCCGCCCCCACAGTTGTGAAGTCATGAGTGGGACGATCCCCGATGTCAGGAAGCTCCATGGAGATGCGATGACCATGAAGAATGGGCATTGTAGAACCACGTACTTGAGGCACCGGCACCCTCCTAGTACCAGGCTTGGACTGCCCAATGGAATGTCGCGGCACAATGTCATCCTCTTCCTCCCCAACATAGTCCGCATCATCTGGATCCGAGGCCGACGGACTAGTGGATGGTGCCCGCTTCTTCTTCTTGGTGGTGGTCTTCTTCTTCTTAGGTCGAGCATGCTCATCGGAGTCGGTTTAGCCTTGCCGGCGATCAACTGGAATGGATAATGGTAGGTCTCGATGACAAGAAGACAACAAGTATGAACACAGATAAAATAATTTAAGAAATGGGATGAACATTTTTTATCATGACCATAGAACAAGTCCAGTGGTAGATCAAAAATTGCGACATGTCCACGAGTTAAATTGATTAGCCGAGTACATAGAAAGATTTGTAGGCTTAGGCAAGAGACACAAAAACACTAGAGAGATATAGACGCTAAGATATGCATGAGAGAATGAAACCCAAAGATTTTTTGGTCACCATAAGGGTAGAATGGAGGAGAGGTAGCATCCATACCCCGGGAAGAAGGCTCGGTCCGATTGGGACCGGAGTTCTTGGTCCGCGCCATGAGGAACTCCAACGGTCACTCCCACAATGCATGGGTCCCTCCCGAGGGATTCACACCACAACCTGAGAAATGAATTGGATAGAATCGTAGATCAGGAGGAGGAGAAGCCGTGAGCAGGAGATCAGAGCCGGAGGTCGGAGGAGAGGGCCGGGGCAGCACCGGAGCGAAGGCCCGGCGGCGGCGGCTGTGAGGCGAGATATGGATAGGAACGAAAGAAGTGAGGACATGCCCCCAAATCCCACGCCCCTCCCCAGTTATATGTGGCTGCGGGCGACGGGCCGGACATCCGGGGCTAGGCCTGGATATCCGGCGAGCGGAAGTCAGAGAACAGAAGAAGTAGCGCCAATGGGCCGAACATCCGGGTATAACCCCGGATATCCGGCGTGAGGAAGTCAGGTATCATGGGTTCAGGGCCCGGATGTCCGGACACTGGAAGTGCTTGATGAATGTTTGGGCGGCAGAAGAATTTTCCCCAGGGCCCGAATGTCTAGCGGGGGAGCCGGATGTCCGGCCACTGGACAGAAGAGCAGGGCAGGGGAAGGATTTGAAAGGGGCCAACAAGTATGATTTGATCTAGACTCCGCCAAGGAGTTTTTAGTGAATTATGGGGGAAAAGTAATCTAAGGCCATACTAAGATGTAATAACAACCCAATCAAAAATAAGCAATGAAAGGTCCACACAAGCAATGTACAAGCGGTGACCAAGGTCACCATGTTTGAGCATATGGAATATAGTACTGCAAAGATGTAGACTTTTGGGCACATAGTCACGACTCCATCATGTTAAAGCACCATAGTTTGAGAACCATGACAACTTTGAGAGTGTTTGTTCTATTTATGCATTATGTAGGGTGAGAATACTCATGAATTGAATGTCTCCCCCTAAATATATGCCTACATCAAGACAAGACATTAAGTTCATGCATGAACGGGTACTAGATTTCACATAATATTGCCAAGCTCCAAGATACCAAGTTCACGCCTAAGTTGACAAAACCTTGCTTCATCCAATGGCTTGGTGAAAATATCTGCAAGTTGCTTATATGTGCCAACATGAGCAATATCAATATCACCCTTCTCCACATGATCTCTCAAGAAGTGATACCTAATATAAATATGCTTGGTGCGGGTATGATCTTTGGGGTTCTCGGCAATATTGATGGCACTTTCATTATCACATAGAAGAGGCACATGTCTATAGGTGATACCGTAATCCTTCAAAGTTTGCCTCATCCATAGTAATTGAGTTGCACAACTGGCGGTTGCAATGTATTCAGCTTCTGTGATAGAGAGAGCAATACAATTCTGCTTCTTTGAGGACCAACTTACCAAGGAGCATCCAAGAAACTGACAGGTGCCGGAGGTGGACTTGCGATCCACTTTGTCTCCGGCCCAATCCGCATCCGTGTACCCAATGAGATCAAACTTAGCATCCTTGGGGTACCATAGACCCAACTTTGGGGTGTGAACAAGGTATCTAAGAATATGCTTAACCGCCTTATGATGACTTTCCCTAGGGGAAGCTTGAAATCTAGCACACATGCATACACTAAACATGATGTCTGGTCTAGATGCACAAATATAAAGCAATGAACCAATCATAGAGCGGTATTTAGACGGGTCAAAAGGGATACCGTTTGTGTCTTCAGTGAGTACAATTTTTGTTGGCATGGGTGTCTTACATGGACTAGCATCAGACATGCCAAACTTTTCTAGAATATCCTTGATGTATTTTGCTTGAGACAAGAAAATTCCTTCTTGAAATTGTTGAATTTGAAATCCGAGGAAGAACTTCAAATCTGCATTGAGTGACATTTCAAAATTCTTGGTCATGGAAGCCACAAACTTCTTGCACAGATGAATGTTAGGAGAACCAAAAATGATATCATCTACATAGATTTGGCATAAGATCAAATCACCCTTGTCCCTCTTAGTAAAAAGAGTGGGATCGATCACCCCTCTCACAAAACCATCATCGAGTAAAAACTTCTTAAGATGATCATACCAAGCACGAGGTGCTTGTTTGAGGCCATACAAGGCCTTGTGAAGTTTATACACATAGTCTTTGTGATCGGGATCAACGAACCCAGGTGGTTGTGATACATATACTTCTTCTTGTAGAGGACCGTTAAGGAAAGCACTCTTCACATCCATTTGATGTAAAGTAAAGCCATTGAAAGCAGCATAAGCAAGTAAGATGAGTATGGATTCAAGACGGGCAAACGGGAGCAAAGGTCTCACCAAAGTCCAAACCTTCAACTTGTGAGTACCCTTGTGCCACTAACCTTTCCTTGTTATGGATGATTACACCATTCTCATCTTGCTTGTTCTTGAAAATCCATTTTGTTCCAATGATGTTGTAGCAGGCCTCTTGACTAATGACCACACTTGGTTGCGTTCATTGTCCATTAATGCCTCTTGTACCTTGAGAGGCTCAACACTGGACACAAACGAGAAGTGAGCACAAAAGTTTGTCAATTGTTTACAAGTGACTCTACCTTCCGATGTGCCGGTGAGAATTTTGTCAACATCAACACGATCGGCCACTCGAGGTGTGATGGAGGTTAAGGTTTCACGAGGTTCAACTTCATGTCCATCATCCACATCCTCAACATAAGGATTATTGATGTGTGGTGGAAGGTCTTCTTCTTCATCTTCCATTTGTTGAGGTTCATTGTCAATGATTGCACTTTCTTGTTCTTGCCCTTGGTGATGGTCTTGTTCTTGATGTTTATCATGAAGAGGAACTTGATCATCATCTTGTACTTGGTCTACGGGTATTTGTTGAACAATAGGAGCTTGAGGTAGTATGGGTGTTGAAGTAGTTTGATGATGCGTGAAGCTTCCATCTTCTTCTTCATGATCATGAGGCTCTTGTTCCATTGGAAGAAGTGCACCAACACCCATGGTCAATATATCTTGAGAAGAATCTTCTTCACCTACATCACTTAGATCAACGTGCTCCCCATGGGAGCCATTAAATTCATCAAACACCACGTCACAAGTTTCTACAACACATCCATTGGATTTGTTGTAGACTCTATAGGCGTGAGAGTTTGATCCATAGCCAACAAATATGCCCTCAATGGTTTTGGATTGAAATTTTCCTAACCGTTCTCTTTTGTTGAGAATGAAACACTTGCACCCAAATACCCGAAAGTACTTGACATTTGGCTTGTTCCCAGTTAGAAGCTCATATGGAGTCTTTTCCAATATAGTGCAGAGAAAGAGCCGGTTTGATGCATGGCATGCAGTGTTGACAGCCTCGGCCCAAAAACTATGTGGCGACTTGTATTCATCCAACATGGACCTTGCCATCTCCACAAGTGTGCGATTCTTCCTCTCTACTACACGTTTTTTTGGGGAGTGTATGGAGCTGAATATTGATGCTCAATCCCTTCATCACTAAGAAATTCTTCCAAGGTGTAGTTCTTGAAATCGGAGCCATTATCACTTCTTATTGCCAAGATTTCTTTGTCAAACTTGTGTTGTGCTTGCTTGGCAAAATCAATAAAGGTGATCTTCGTCTTGTCCTTGGACTTGAGGAAGAAAACCCATGTATATCTTGAGTAATCATCAACAATAACAAGTCCATACTTTTTCCCACCAAGACGATCCCATGAAGGAGGCCCAAAAAGATCCACATGAAGGAGCTCCAAAGTCCTTGAGGTAGACACAATATTCTTGGGTGGGTGCTTTGATTGATGTTGCTTACCGGCTATGCATGCACTACACACACGATCTTTCTCAAAAGAGACATTTGTTAGTCCAAGGACGTGATTACCTTTTAAGAGATCTTGAAGATTTCTCATGCCGACATGGGCTAGCCGGCGATGCCATAGCCACCCCTTGTCGGCCTTGGCCATTAGACAAGTTGCATGGAATGTGATCTCTTTCGAGAAATCAACTGTGTAAAGGTTGCCATCCAACTCTCTAACAAAGGCCACTTAGAGAGTATCACTCTTGAAGACTTTCACATCCGTTAATCCAAAGAGTGCATCATAACCAACAGAAGCCAATTGGCGAACAGAAAGCAAATGGTATTTAAGGGATTGGACAAGCATGACAGTTGCGAGCGACATGTCATTTGTGATAGCCACCTTGCCCAACCTGAGTACCTGTCCTTTTGATCCTCCACCAAACATAATGCTCATAAATGGTTGAATAGCTTCCATGAAATCGTAGAGCAACTTGATATCTCCGGTCATATGATTGGTACATCCGCTGTCAATCACCCATTTTACTCCACCGGAGAAAGCAACCTACACACAATTATGACTTGGTTAGAGGCACCCATTTTGCAATGGACCTCTCAAGTTAGTCACAAGGGTCTTAGGGACCCAAATAGCATAAAAACGGAATGCATTTCGAGGACCAACTTTGCATAAACCTCTCCATCCTTAGCCTTACGAAGTACATAGGATGGAGGCATGAACTCTTTTGGCTTGTTGAGAGTGGGCATGCCCCTCGTGGCCTTCCCACTAACAACCTTACCTTTCTCCTTATGCCCTTGTCGTACAAAGGTTTCTTTTAGAGGGGTGGTGCACTTTTGAGAGGATGTCTCCTTCTTGCTTGTGCTAGGGTCAAACCCGAGTCCTTCTTTGGCGAACACCTCATTGTGTTGGCTCAATACCTCATTAAGGTTCTTTTGCCCTTGAGCACACGTCATGAGCCCTTTCTCGATTTGAGCCTTGAGAAAGCGATTTTCCTCAAGAATAGATGCTAGATCACTACTAGAGTTAGTAGTACAAGCATCAACATTGATAATAGGAGAAGAGTAAGCCTTGGCTGGAGTTTCAAGATAAGTAAGCTTGAGTGTCTCAAAACTCTTTGTAAGAAGGGTGAGCTCTTCTTCCTTAGTCTTCAGGGACACAGATAGGAGCTCACAATCCTTAGAGAGAGAATCATGAGACTTCACAAGCTTACTTTTATCATTCATCAACTCTTCGCAAGAGTCAATAGCCTTTTTCAAGGAGGCAAGATCTTTAGTATGAACATCAACGTTCGCACCAATTTTTAAGCATAGTTCATCATTTCGTGCTTCCTCATATTGGACTTTCCGCTCAAGGATTTCATATTTTTCCTTTTCCTCGGTGACGAGGGTTTCGAGTTCCTTAATGGAGATGGTATGCTTACTCACCATCTCCATAAGCATACGAAACATAGTGAGCTTCTTTCCTTTAAGAGAGCACATGAACTTATTTAGTTTAGCAAGCATAGGGTCATCTATATCACCATCCTCATAACTATCCTCCGCATCAAGATACTCATCACTAGGAGTAGGAGTGAGAAGAGGAGGGTTTGATCGTGGGGTTACCTTGACCTTGTCAGGAGAGTGTTGGTCCTCTCCATCTTCTACCACGGCCTTTGCCATGAGGCACTTGTGAGCATTGCCCTTGTAGTCCTTCATGTAGTTGTAAGTGACAACATCACCACCCTTTTTTACTAGCCTCAATGTGTTTTGAGAATCTTGAGCAACTCCGGCAACACCACTAAGATCATCCGGATCGGATTCTTCTTGAGCAACCATTGCTTTCCCATCTCTCTTCTTGAGCTTGGAGTTCAAAGGATTTGGCAACTTCTTCTTGGGAAAGGTCTTGGGAAACCTTGGTTTATCCTCCCTCTTCTCATAAGGGCACTCGTTGGAGAAGTGGTTGGTTTCTTCACAGTTGTAGCATTTTCTTACTTTCTTCTTTTCAAATCTTCCCTTGAATTTTCCCGCCCTAAACTTCTTGACAAAGAGAGCCATGTATTCATATGAAGGGCCCTCATCGGATTCAACCTCATCACCATCTTCATCATCATCACCTTCTTCTTCTTCTTCACTTTGCTCATCTTCACATACATGCTTGGCCTTCAATGCAAGATTGATCTTTGATGTTGGAGTACCATGCGTGGCAAGATGTTTTGTGGCATTTGCCTTTGACTCTTCAAATAGTTGGAAGGTGGATATGATGTCATCTGTAGTCATTTCCTTGAAGGAATGGTGTTGTCTTATGTCCCACACCATTTGGTGGTGATATGGGGCAAGAGCATGAAGCAACTTGTCCATAAGAAATCGCTTAGTCATGTTGAATCCATCTTGTGTCTTGTCACACTCACACGACTCAATGTCAGCAGTGAGAGTCATGAGACGCTCAAGGAGTTGATTGGGAGTTTCACCTTTCTCCATACAAAATTTTTGCAATTGCCCCTTGGCAATTTCATATTGAGCACTCCGGAGGGTGGAGGTACCGGTCTTCGATCTCATAATACTTTCCCATAGTTCCTTTGCACTTGTGATGTGTATGAAAGGTCTCCTTTGCTTTTCAACCATACCTCTCCTTATACACATGGTTGCAGTGTCATTGAGATTCTTGTCATAAATTTATCTTGGTGTAGGATCTTTGGATCAACCACATGATAACCATACTCCAAGATCTCCAGCATATCATCGTTTCCATATCGAAGATGATCCTGCATAGCAACTCTCCACAAGGCAAATCAGAAGTGGTATCAAGTAAAGGAGGTTTCCCTTGAGGGTTATATTTTGGTTTCTCAACTTGGGGTCTTGCATAAAGCCAAGGAACACTGGAGTGATCATTGTTAGGAGGTTTTTGACCAAGTAACGGAGTAGGCACAGTTGGCCTCGAAGCCACACCACCAGAAAGTGGTGCAAGCACCGTGGACAACGTGGCTAGTCTCATTTGGACCAAGGCCTCAAGAGAAGCATCATGCTCCTATTTTGCTTAGCAAGGGCCCATTCCAGATCCTCAGAAGTAAAGGACTTGACTTCTGAAGAAGCCTCACCATTATCCTTTGGATCTGTAACAAGGGGAGTCCCATTGAGGTTCATCTCGCTCTAGGGTGGTTAAGCCACAAGAATAGAGCATGAGGCTCTCATACCAATTGAAAGGATCGAGATGGACCTAGAGGGGGGGTGAATAGGTACAATTACAAATTTTAATTATTACTTAGCAATTTTAGGCAATAATGCGGAATATGAAGGTGAGCCTAACAATTGCAAGTGTAGTACTAAGTGCTAAGCAAGTAACACAAGTATGTAAGTAAGCAAGCACAATATGATATAAGTAAGTGCTAAGAGACAAGTAACCACAAGTAGAGAGTTAGGGTTAGGAATAACCACAACTCCGGGAGACGAGGATGTATGCCGATGTTCACTTCCTTGGAGGGAAGCTACGTCACCGTTAGAGAGGTGGATGTTACCACGAAGGCACACCAACGCCACGAAGGCTCACCCTATTCTCCCTTTGAGACAACACCACGAAGGCGTTTCTCAACCACTAGTGGTAGACCTTGGGGTGGTCTCCAAACCCTCACAAACTTTTCCGGGGGTAATCACAAAGGGCGATTCCTCTCCGAATGACTCCTACCGCCTAGGAGTCTCCAACCTCCAAGAGTAACAAGAACGATGGGGAAAAGCTCAAGACTTGCTCAAATCACGAATTCCTTTGGTGCAAAGAAGGAGAAGGAGTGGATCTATCACTTGATCGGACAACTTCTCTCAAATGCTCTCAAATCCCTTAGGGATCTAAGATTTGGCGTGGAGGAGTGAGAGAGAGTGAAATGTGTTCTAGGGTTTGTTCAAAGTAAGTGGTCAACCCATCCCGTGTGGGGGGAGGGCTATATATAGTGTGAGCACAAATATGGCCGTTGTAGTGTAAGTGAATGAGCTGGCCGAATATCCGGGCAAGGGGCCAGACATCCGGCCTGGCAATGCATGAGAAATAGAAACAGAACAGAACAGAAAACAGAGGGGCCGGACATCCGGGGGCCAAGCCCAGACATCCGGCATATCAGGAGAGCCCGAATATCCGGCAGATGGCCAGACATCCGGCGCGATCACTTAGAAGGTTACAGAAACTCAGCAGTACACGGGTAGTAGAGGCCGGACATCCGAGATGGGGCCCGGACATCCGGCAAATCAGGAAGGCCCGGACATCTGGGGTATAACCCGGACATCTGGCGTGCAGCACAGCACAAAAGTGCTCTCGGATGGCTAGGCCCAGATATCCGGCGTGAGGCCCGGACATCCGGCTTGAAGCCCGGACATCCGGCAGCCAAGAGGCAGAAAATAGAAGGTTTTATCATGTGCATGTATGGCAAGGAGGTTTGTGACAAGAGCAAGCTTTTAACTAACCCTATCGATCCCCTCTTAATAGTGCGGGATCCTATACTCAAGAAAACAAATATGAAATCAATTATTATGCTTCATCCTTGAGTAAAATCACTTTGTATGCTCTTGATCCACACACTTCGATGAACTGGGGACTAACGCCTGAAACTTACTTGACAACCATTGTTAGTACCCTACATGTATATTGTCATCAACATCAAAACATGATGTAAGGGCATGATTGCTCTTTCAACTGCTGAGAGCCCAGTGTCAGGTACTGTCTATGATATCAATTCAAAATTTGAACTCCTAAATTTATGCATGTGCCTTACCTTATCTCTTATATGAAAACTAATTTCAGATGAATCTCCTTGCTCAAAGGATCATAGGATCTGACAACAATACTGGGCTCTGCATTGCTCTTGTCAGTACCTCTTGCCCTTTGTCAGCATACTTACACTCATTGCTGTTTGATTATGTAGCATCACTATAAATGTTCTCTTCTTTATCCTCCCTTTGCTTGAAATTATAAGATCTATATTTACTCTTAGATAAATGTAGAATTAACACAATGGTTATGAAGTTTTGGATTGCTCATGTAAGTACCTGTTGTCATGTACTCCCTCTGTATCGAATTAATTGCTGATCAATTGGATGTATTTAGAACTTAATAGTGCTAGATACATCCATTTGAGCGACAAGTAATAACGGACGGTGATGGTTTTACTATACTTGCTATTGGGGAACATAGTAATTTCAAAAAAAATCCTACACACACGCAGGATCATGGTGATGCATAGCAACGAGAGGGGAGAGTGTTGTCTACGTACCCTCGTAGACCATTCGCGGAAGCATTATATCAACGCGGTTGATGTAGTCGTACGTCTTCACGATCCAACCGATCCAAGTACCAAAAGCACGACACCTCAGAGTTCTGCACACGTTCGGCTCGGTGACGTCCTCACCTTCTCGATCCAGCAAGAGGGGCGAAGTAGTAGATGAGTTCCGGCAGCATGACGGCGTGGTGACGGTGTTGGTGAAGAACAATCTCCGCAGGGCTTCGCCTAAGCACTACAAAATCTATGATGGAGGATAAACTAGAGGGGACGGGGTTGCCGGCACACGGCTTGGTGTGTCTTGATGTGTCTTGGGTGCTAGACCTACCCCTCTATTTATATGTTGAGCCTTGGGGTCGAAACTTGGAGTAAAAGCCTCCACAAAGTCGGTTTCACCCGAAAGGCAAGAGTCCTTCTCGGACTCCAGGGCCAGACGCCAGGGTTCCCAGCGTCTGGACCCAGACGCCAGGGACCCTGGCGTCTAGCCCCTGGACTCTGCAAAACTTCCTTTTGCGCTTTCCAAAAACCTTGTGGGCTTTCCCCTTTGGCCCAAATAAAGTGTTCTCGTACCCAAAACATTTCGGGAAACATCCGGAACCCCTTCCGGTGAATTCCGGAACCCTTCCGGTGACCAAACACTATTATCCCATATATCAAACTTTATTTGCGGACCATTCCGGAGTTCTTCTTCATGTCCGTGATCTCATCCCGGACTCCAAACAACATTCGATCACCAACATACACAACTCATATAGTACTATATCGTCAACGAACATTAAGCGTGCGGACCCTATGGTTCGAGAACTATGTAGACATGACCGAGACACCTTTCTGGTCAATAACCAATAGCAGGACCTGGATGCCCATATTGGCTCCTACATATTCTATGAAGATCTTTATCGATCAGACCGCATAACAACATACATTGTTCCCTTTGTCATCGGTATGTTACTTGCCTGAGATTCGATCGTCGGTATCTCAATACCTAGTTCAATCTCGTTACCAGCAAGTCTCTTTACTCGTTCCGTAATACATCATCCCGCAACTAACTCATTAGTTGTAATGCTTGCAAGGCTTATAGTGATGCGCATTACCGAGTGGGCCCAGAGATACCTCTCTGACAATTGGAGTGACAAATCCTAATCTCGAAATACGCCAACCCAACAAGTACCTTTGGAGACACCTGTAGAGCACCTTTATAATCACCCAGTTACGTTGTGACGTTTGGTGGCACACAAAGTGTTCCTCCGGTAAACGGGAGTTGCATAATCTCATAGTCATAGGAACATGTATATGTCATGAAGAAAGAAATAGCAACAAACTAAACGATCATCGTGCTAAGCTAACGGATGGGTCAAGTCAATCACATCATTCTCTAATGATGTGATCCCGTTAATCAAATGACAACTCATGTCTATGGTTAGGAAACATAACCATCATTGATTCAACGAGCTAGTCAAGTAGAGGCATACTAGTGACACTCTGTTTGTCTATGTATTCACACAAGTATTATGTTTCCGGTTAATACAATTCTAGCATGAATAATAAACATTTATCATGATATAAGGAAATAAATAATAACTTTATTATTGCCTCTAGGGCATATTTCCTTCAGTCTCCCACTTGTACTAGAGTCAATAATCTAGATTACACAGTAATGATTCTAACACCCATGCAGCCTTGGTGTTGATCATGTTTTGCTCGTGGAAGAGGCTTAGTCAACGGATCTGCAACATTCAGATCCGTATGTATCTTGCAAATTTCTATGTCTCCCACCTGGACTAGATCCCGGATGGAATTGAAGCGTCTCTTGATGTGCTTGGTTCTCTTGTGAAATTTGGATTCCTTCGCCAAGGCAATTTCACCAGTATTGTCACAAAAGATTTTCATTGGACCCGATGCACTAGGTATGACACCTAGATCGGATATGAACTCCTTCATCCAGACTCCTTCATTCGCTGCTTCCGAAGCAGCTATGTACTCCGCTTCACATGTAGATCCCGCCACGACGCTTTTTTTAGAACTGCACCAACTGACAGCTCCACCATTCAATGTAAACACGTATCCGGTTTGCGATTTAGAATCGTCCAGATCAGTGTCAAAGCTTGCATCGACGTAACCATTTACGACTAGCTCTTTGTCACCTCCATAAACGAGAAACATATCCTTAGTCCTTTTCAGGTATTTCAGGATGTTCTTGACCGATGTCAAGTGATCCAGTCTTCGATTACTTTGGTACCTCCCTGTTAGACTTATAGCAAGGCACACATCGGGTCTGGTACACAGCATTGCATACATGATAGAGCCTATGGCTGAAGCATAGGGAACATCCTTCATCTTCTCTCTATCTTCTGCAGTGGTCGGGCATTGAGTCTTACTCAACTTCACACCTTGTAACACAGGCAAGAACCCTTTCTTTGCTTGATCCATTTTGAACTTCTTCAAAACTTTGTCAAGGTATGTGCTTTGTGAAAGTCCAATTAAGTGTCTTGATCTATCTCTATAGATCTTGATGCCTAATATATAAGCAGCTTCACCGAGGTCTTTCATTGAAAAACTCTTGTTCAAGTATCCCTTTATGCTATCCAGAAATTCTATATCATTTCCAATCAACAATATGTCATCCACATATGATATCAGAAATGCTACAGAGCTCCCACTCACTTTCTTGTAAATACAGGCTTCTCCAAAAGTCTGTATAAAACCAAATGCTTTGATCACACTATCAAAGTGTTTATTCCAACTCCGAGAGGCTTGCACCAGTCCATAAATGGATCGCTGGAGCTTGCACACTTTTTTAGCTCCCTTTGGATCGACAAAACCTTCTGGTTGCATCATATACAGCTCTTCTTCCAGAAATCCATTCAAGAATGCAGTTTTTACATCCATTTGCCAAATTTCATAATCATAAAATGCGGCAATTGCTAACATGATTCGGATAGACTTAAGCATCGCTACGGGTGAGAAGGTCTCATCGTAGTCAATACCTTGAACTTGTCGAAAACCTTTCGCAACAAGTCGAGTTGTATAGACAGTAACATTACCGTCAGCGTCAGTCTTCTTCTTGAAGATCCATTTATTCTCAATGGCTTGTCGATCAACGGCCAAGTCAACCAAAGTCCACACTTTGTTCTCATACATGGATCCCATCTCAAATTTCATGGCTTCAAGCCATTTTGCGGAATCTGGGCTCACCATCGCTTCTTCATAGTTCATAGGTTCATCATCGTCTGGTAACATGACTTCCAGAACAGGATTACCGTACCACTCTAGTGCGGATCTTACTCTGGTTGTTCTACGAGGTTCAGTAATAACTTGATCTGAAGTTTCATGATCATCATCATTAACTTCCTCACTAATTGGTGTAGGCGTCACAGGAACCGGTTTCTGTGATGAACTACTTTCCAATAAGGGAGTAGGTACAGTTACCTCATCAAGTTCTACTTTCCTCCCACTCACTTCTTTCGAGAGAAACTCCTTCTCTAGAAAGGATCCATTCTTAGCAACGAATGTCTTGCCTTCGGATCTGTGATAGAAGGTGTACCCAACAGTCTCCTTTGGGTATCCTATGAAGACACATTTCTCCGATTTGGGTTTGAGCTTATCAGGTTGAAGCCTTTTCACATAAGCATCATAGCCCCAAACTTTAAGAAACGACAACTTTGGTTTCTTGCCAAACCATAGTTCATAAGGAGTCATCTCAACGGATTTCGATGGTGCCCTATTTAACGTGAATGCAGCCGTCTCTAAAGCATGACCCCAAAACAACAGCGGTAAATCAGTAAGAGACATCATAGATCGCACCATATCTAGTAAAGTATGATTAAGACGTTCGGACACACCATTACACTGTGGTGTTCCGGCTGGCGTGAGTTACGAAACTATTCGCATTGTTTCAAATGTAGACCAAACTCGTAACTCAAATATTCTCCTCCATGATCTGATTGTAGAAACTTTATTTTCTTGTTACGATGATTTTCAACTTCACTCTGAAATTCTATGAACTTTTCAAATGTTTCAGACTTATGTTTCATTAAGTAGATATACCCATATCTGCTCAAATCATCTGTGAAGGTGAGAAAATAACGATATCCGCCACGAGCTTCAATATTCATTGGACCACATACATCTGTATGTATGATTTCCAACAAATTTGTTGCTCCCTCCATAGTTCTCGAGAATGGCGTTTTAGTCATCTTGCCCATGAGGCACGGTTTGCAAGTACCAAGTGATCCATAATCAAGTGGTTCCAAATGTCCATCAGTATGGAGTTTCTTCATGCGCTTTACACCGATATGACCTAAACGGCAGTGCCACAAATAAGTTGCACTATCATTATCAACTCTGCATCTTTTGGCTTCAACATTATGAATATGTGTATCACTACTATCAAGATTCATCAAAAATAGACCACTCTTCAAGGGTTCATGACCATAAAAGATATTACTCATATAAATAGAACAACCATTATTCTCTGATTTAAATGAATAACCGTCTCGCATCAAACAAGATCCAGATATAATGTTCATGCTCAGAGCTGGCACCAAATAACAATTATTTAGGTCTAATACTAATCCCGAAGGTAGATGTAGAGGTAGTGTGCCGACGGCGATCACATCGACTTTCGAACCGTTTCCCACGCGCATCGTCACCTCGTCCTTGGCCAGTGTTCGCTTAATTCGTAGTCCCTGTTTCGAGTTGCAAATATTAGCAACAGAACCAGTATCAAATACCTAGGTGCTACTGCGAGCTCTGGTAAGTTACACATCAATAACATGTATATCACATATACCTTTGTTCACCTTGCCATCCTTCTTATCCGCCAAATACATGGGGCAGTTTCACTTATAGTGACCAGTCTGCTTGCAGTAGAAGCACTCAGTCTCAGGCTTAGGTCCAGACTTGGGTTTCTTATCTTGAGCAGCAACTTGTTTGCTATTCTTCTTGAAGTTCCCCTTCTTCTTCCCTTGGTGGTCTTATTGACCATCAACACTTGATGCTCCTTCTTGATTTCTACCTCCGCGGCCTTTAGCATTGCGAAGAGCTCGGGAATCGTCTTATCCACCCCTTGCATATTATAGTTCATCATGAAGCTCTTGTAGCTTGGTGGCAGTGATTGAAGAACTCTGTCAATGACACTATCAACAGGAAGATTAACTCCCAGTTGAGTCAAGTGATTATGATACCCAGACATTTTGAGTATATGTTCACTGAACAGAACTATTATCCTCCATCTTGCAGCTATATAACTTATTGGAGACTTCATATCTCTCAATCCGGGCATTTGCTTGAAGTATTAACTTCAACTCCTGGAACATCTCATATGCTTCATGATGTTCAAAACGTCATTAAAGTCCCGGTTCTAAGCCGTAAAGCATGGCACACTGAACTATCGAGTAGTCATCAGCTTTACTCCGCCAAACGTTCTTAACATTGTCAGCAGCATCTGCAGCAGGCCTGGCACCCAGCGGTGCTTCCAGGACGTAATTCTTCTATGCAGCAATGAGGATAATCCTCAAGTTACGGACCCAGTCCGTGTAATTGCTACCATCATCTTTCAACTTTGCTTTCTCAAGGAACACATTAAAATTCAACGGAACAACAACACGGGCCATCTATCTACAATCAACATAGACAAGCAAGATACTATCAGGTACTAAGTTCATGATAAATTTAAGTTCAATTAATCATATTACTTAAGAACTCCCACTTAGATAGACATCCCTCTAATCCTCTAAGTGATCACGTGATCCATATCAACTAAATCATAACCGATCATCACGTGAAATGGAGTAGCTTTCAATGGTGAACATCACTATGTTGATCACATCTACTATATGATTCATGCTCGACCTTTCGGTCTCAGTGTTCCGAGGCCATATCTGCATATGCTAGGCTCGTCAAGTTTAACCTGAGTATTCTGTGTGTGCAAAACTGGCTTGTACCCGTTGTAGATGGACGTAGAGCTTATCACACCCGATCATCACGTGGTGTCTGGGCACGACGAACTTTGGCAACGGTGCATACTCAGGGAGAATACTTTTATCTTGAAATTTAGTGAGAGATCATCTTATAATGCTACCGTCAATCAAAGCAAGATAAGATGCATAAAAGATAAATATCACATGCAATCAATATAAGTGATATGATATGGTCATCATCATCTCGTGCTTGTGATCTCCATCTCCGAAGCACCGTCATGATCACCATCGTCACCGGCGTGACACCTTAATCTCCATCATAGCATCGTTGTCGTCTCGCCAATCTTATGCTTCTACGACTATTACTACCACTTAGTGATAAAGTAAAGCATTACAGGGCGATTGCATTGCATACAATAAAGCGATAACCATATGGCTCCTGCCAGTTGCCGATAACTCGGTTACAAAACATGATCATCTCATACAATAAAATTTAGCATCATGTCTTGACCATACCACATCACAACATGCCCTGCAAAAATAAGTTAGACGTCCTCTATTTTGTTGTTGCAAGTTTTACGTGGCTGCTACTGGGCTTAGCAAGAACCGTTCTTACCTACGCATCAAAACCACAACGATAGTTCATAAAGTTGGTGCTGTTTTAACCTTCGCAAGGACCGGCGTAGCCACACTCGGTTCAACTAAAGTTGGAGAAACTGACACCCGCCAGCCACCTGTGTGCAAAGCACGTCGGTAGAACCAGTCTCGCATAAGAGTACGCGTAATGTCGGTCTAGGCCGCTTCATCCAACAATACCGCCGAACCAAAGTATGACATGCTGGTAAGCAGTATGACTTATATCGCCCACAACTCACTTGTGTTCTACTCGTGCATAAGACATCTATGCATAAAACCTGGCCCGAATGCCACTGTTGGGGAACGTAGTAATTTAAAAAAAATCCTACACACACGCAGGATCATGGTGATGCATAGCAACAAGAGGGGAGAGTGTTGTCTACGTACCCTTGTTGACCGTTCGCGAAAGCGTTATATCAACGCGGTTGATGTAGTCGTACGTCTTCACGATCCGACCGATCCAAGTACCGAAAGCACGGCACCTCCGAGTTCTACACATGTTCGGCTCGGTGACGTCCTCGCCTTGTCGATCCAGCAAGAGGGGCGAAGTAGTAGATGAGTTCCAGCAGCACGACGGCGTGGTGATGGTGTTGGTGAAGAACAATCTCCGCAGGGCTCCCGCCTAATCACTACGAAATCTATGACGGGGGATAAACTAGAGGGGACGGGGTTGCCGGCACACGGCTTGGTGTTTCTTGATGTGTCTTGGGTGCTAGCCCTACCCCTCTATTTATATGTTGAGCCTTGGGGTCGAAACTTGGAGTAAATGCCTCCACAAAGTCAGTTTCACCTGAAAGGCAAGAGTCCTTCTCGGACTCCAGGGCCAGACGCCAGGGTTCCCGGCGTCTGGACCCAGACGCCAGGGACCCTGGCGTCTCGCCCCTGGACTCCGCAAAACTTCCTTTTGTGCTTTCTAAAAACCTTGTGGGCTTTCCCCTTTGGCCCAAATAAAGTGTTCTCGTACCCAAACATTTCGGGAAACATCCGGAACCCTTTTCGGTGAATTCCGGAACCCTTCCGGTGACCAAACACTATTATCCCATATATCAAACTTTATCTCCGGACCATTCCGGAGTTCTTCGTCATGTCCGTGATCTCATCCCGGACTCCGAACAACATTTGGTCACCAACATACATAACTCATATAGTACTATATCGTCAACGAACGTTAAGCGTGCGGACCCTACGGGTTTGAGAACTATGTAGACATGACCGAGACACCTTTCTGGTCAATAACCAATAGCGGGACCTGGATGCCCATATTGGCTCCTACATATTCTACGAAGATCTTTATCGGTCAGACCGCATAACAACATATGTTGTTTCCTTTGTCATCGGTATGTTACTTGCCCGAGATTCGATCGTCGGTATCTCAATACCTAGTTCAATCTCGTTACCAGCAAGTCTCTTTACTCATTCCGTAATACATCATCCCGTAACTAACTCATTAGTTGCAATGCTTGCAAGGCTTATAGTAATGTGCATTACCGAGTGGGCCCAGAGATACCTCTCCAACAATCGGAGTGACAAATCCTAATCTCAAAATACGCCAACCCAACAAGTACCTTTGGAGACACCTATAGAGCACCTTTATAATCATCCAGTTACGTTGTGATGTTTGGTGGCACACAAAGTGTTCCTCCGGTAAACGGGAGTTGCATAATCTCATAGTCATAGGAACATGTATAAGTCATGAAGAAAGCAATAGCAACAAACTAAATGATCATCGTGCTAAGCTAATGGATGGGTCAAGTCAATCACATCATTCTCTAATGATGTGATCCCGTTAATCAAATGACAACTCATGTCTATGGTTAGGAACTTTGATTCAACGAGCTAGTCAAGTAGAGGCATACTAGTGACACTCTGTTTGTCTATGTATTCACACAAGTATTATGTTTCTGGTTAATACAATTCTAGCATGAATAATAAACATTTATCATGATATAAGGAAATAAATAATAACTTTATTATTGCCTCTAAGGCATATTTCCTTCACTTGCATCGCGAGATAGTTGATTGTCTAGCATTACTGTGCATCTTATCTACCCTGCCCTCCACTTTCTCCAAATTATCATATCTACATTTACTCTTACCAAAATGTTGAATAAAGCCAATGCCACTGCACACATTGATGTCTGCATTCCTCTTGTCAGTACCTTTTGCCTTGTAACCCTGTACTTAATTATTTGCTATTTGATTATGTATCATCAGTCTGCACCTCAGCTTCATTATCCTCTGTTTCTTCCAATTTTATTAGATCTATATTTACTCTTTGCAAAATGTAGGATAATGGCAACGCTTATAAAGAATTTTCTTTGGGGAATTTATTGAATTATCCTTCCATCAACATGGAGAAGGGCTTTGTCCAGCCCGTGTTAACATGTAATGTAAGTTCATCCTTCTCAAGACTTTAAAATTTGTTCTAGTATAGAGTTGGATATGCATCATTTCATCCACTGTTGTTTACTTTGCTGTTTACATCTGATTGGATGTTTGCAACAACTACCAATTTTAAATTGTAGTTGTAAAAACATGTCCCTTATGCAGAACAGATCCATTTATTTGCTTATATAATTGTGAAACCTGTTACATGTCTCCTTGTTTCTCTTTCAGAGTTGTATCTCTTATGCCAGGCAGAACTTTAGGGAAGATATTGAGCCAAATCATATTGAGGACAGCGAGATGACCCCAAGGTCCTGTCTTGATGAAGACAGTGAGTTGAAGCTACTCACCAGCAGGTGTGAGACAACCTCTGTGCAGTCGCTGCCTCAATCAGTTCGACTTCTTCAGTCTCAACGTAAAGCGGAAAGGCTTGCTTCAGCTCAGCCCCGACTTGAAGTCAAAGATGCACAAAAGATGTTAGAGGTCTGCCTTGCGCACTATGGTGCCATGCAGCTAGGGACGGAGCATCTATCTTTTACACAACTGAGGTCTCATTAGCTTGTTCGGCTGCTTGCGGGGCCTGTCCTGGCCAGGCCTAGTGCCTTCTGAAGTGCTCTCAGTTTTGTATATTCTTTTGTCAGCGCGTTTATATGCACTGGTGGCGACCTTTGATGCCCAGTGTATGTAATCCGCGATCACGTTGCGCTTTATTATCACCGGTAGCGAACTTTGATTCCCAGTGGATGTAATATGCCATAATTTCTTTATTGTATAGTCTAGGTTTATTCTTTGGTCGGTATGCTGTAATTTAGGCCGAAAGGTTCAGTGGATCTCAGTGTTGTCAGTCTTCAGGTCGGCCCGTTACTCATATGGGCCAAAACATGGGCCTATAATCATCTTGGGCCATTAGTAGGTCTAAACCTATAGTAGTTACCCACCTTTAATAGGCCGAGTAAAGTTCTAGCTAGCTGGGCCAGAGAATACCATGGGCTTTTAACAGGCTAAACCTAGATTGGGCCAGCGTTGGGACGAAAAATTCACGGGCCAATACATGCCGAAACTGCCTAAGGCCCATGTTTGGCCCAAATAGGATGAGCAGTTAACATGCCAAAATATATCTCGGGCCTGTTTGGCCCAATAAAATTATGGGCTTTAAGAAGGCCAGTTTCCACGCGGACCACAGGCCCAAAAGTGTCATGGGCCATTATCAGATGGGCTATAAGCAGGCCGGATTCAACGCGGGTTGTAATTAGGCCCAACTGTTCCACGTGCCATTAACAGGTCGATAGGCCTGTTGGGCTGAAATTTATCCATGAAGACAATGGGTCGTTAAGAGGCCTAAAGTTACTTTGGACAAGAAATAGCCTAGTTTCTGCATGGGCTGTTAAAGGGCCTAAAGTTAAACCGGGCCGACAACGTCCAAGATGCACCATGGACCGCTAACATGCCGAAACTATTATCGGGCCGAACTGGTTAACGGGCATTTAACAGGCTGAGATACAAACCTATCTTAGAATGGGCCTAAAAGAACAGTGGCCTATTAACGGGCCTGATCCAATATGGGCCGTAATTTGGCCCAAAACACGGCAGGCTATGAACGGCCCGATTTGCTATGGGCCTCAATTTGGCCCAAAACATGGCTGGCTGTTAACGAGCCAGTCCAGTAGTGTCTGAAAAACATGATGGGCCTTTAGCTGGGCCGACCTTTTCACCGGAGTGGGCCTCTGTTGGGCTGTGCCACATGTTGACATATCATAGGCGCCTCCTGTCCAATGAGTGGATGGCATCTTTCCTAACGGTGAGCAAACGCGTGTTTTCTCCGGCCAATGAGAATTTTACACATGGAAAATCCCCATTGGTCCGGGCTGTTAACGGGTTATAGGATCCAAAACCGGACCCAATAGCTTAACAGCGACCCATTACGGTCGATGCCATGTGTCGGTCACCCTTGACGAAAGCACTTCTATGACGCGTGATTTATCATCATGGAAGTGGACACTTCCGTGATGATAACTTTGGTAATGTCATGGAACACTTCTACGATAGCACATGTATAACTATCTTGATTCTGTCATAAAATCATCATGGACGTACATGCATGACAGAAAACATGACCTACTGTGACAAACACGTATCATCACGGAAGTGTATTTTTTGTAGTGTGCGTCGGCGTTGGAGAGGCGGGGCTGAGCGGTCCGGCGACGGGGTCGGGGGCGAGTGTCGGGGCGTCGCTGCGAGGGGGGCTCCGTGGAGGAGGGAGACGGGCGGCGGCGACGAGTGACGAGGGCGCCGGCTCGGGCAGCGCTGGAGGCGCCCCCGATCCGGATCGGGATCGAGAGGGGAGATCAGGGAGTGGGGGTAGTGGGTGGCTGTGCGCTAGGGTTTCTGGGTTCCAGGAAGGTTAGTAGAGGGGGGGGGGTGGGTCGGCCTGGTGGGGTGGACGACTGGGCCAGCTGGGTCGAGGCCCAGTAGGAGGAAAAGGGGGTTTCTTTTCTTTTTCTACCTTTGCCTTTTCTTTTCTTTCACATTTTAATTCTGTTTTCAATCAAATATATTGTTTTCTACTTAATTATAAGACGAGGAGTTTTTTTAGATATGAGACTGGTCATATAAATCAAGCACGTTAATTCTAGGAGTCACAAAAAATTTGAGGCCAAAAGAAGTTGTCTAACCATTTTTAGAAATTGAAAAGCCAATTTTAAATGTTGCCAGACCACAAAATAAATTTCGGCACTTTGGGAATTAAAATGAGGTTGGTTTCAACATGACAATGATCAGGGGAATTTATAGAATATTCTGAACATTTTAGTTTTGACATTTGAAAACTTTTATTTCGACTTTAATTTAAATTTGGATTTGGATTGGGATTTGGATCAACCGGGGATTAACAACAGTAAGAGTGATGACCTGGCATCATTAGCAGGAGGGTACTGTAGCTTAATTATCTGGGCGTCACAATAATCAAGTGATTCCAAAAGCCCATCTGCATGGAGTTTCCTCATGTGCTTTACACCAATATGACCTAAACGGCAGTGCCACAAATAAGTTGCACTATCATTATTAACTTTGCATCTTTTGGCTTCAATATTATGAATATGTGTATCACTACGATCGAGATTCAATAAAAATAGACCACTCATCAAGGGTGCATGACCATAAAAGATATTACTCATATAAATAGAACAACCATTATTCTTTAATTTAGATGAATAACCGTCTCGCATCAAACAAGATCCAGATATAATGTTCATGCTCAACGCTGGCACCAAATAATAATTATTCAGGTCTAAAACTAATCCCGAAGGTAGATGTAGAGGTAGCGCGCCGATGGCGATCACATCGACCTTGGAACCATTTCCGACGCGCATCATCACCTCGTCCTTAGCCAATCTTTGTTTAATCCGTAGCCCCTATTTCGAGTTGCAAATATGAGCAACATAACCAGTATCAAATACCCAGGCGCTAATACGAGCATTAGTAAGGTACACATCAATAACATGTATATAAAATATACCTTTCACTTTGCCATCCTTCTTATCCGCCAAATACTTGGGGCAGTTCTGCTTCCAGTGACCAGTCCCTTTGCAGTAGAAGCACTCAGTTTCAGGCTTAGGTCCAGACTTGGGCTTCTTCCCGGGAGGAGCAACTTGCTTGCTATTCTTCTTGAAGTTCCCCTTCTTTCCTTTGCCCTTTTTCTTGAAACTAGTGGTCTTGTTAACCATCAACACTTGATGCTCCTTCTTGATTTCTACCTCCGCAGCCTTAAGCATTGCGAAGAGCTCGGGAATTGTCTTTTCCATCTGTTGCATATTATAGTTCATCACGAAGCCTTTATAGCTTGGTGTCAGTGATTGAAGAACTCTGTCAGTGACACTATCATCCGGAAGATTAACTCCCAGCTGAGTCAAGTGCTTATGGTACCCAGACATTTTGAGTATGTGTTCACTGACAGAACTGTTCTCCTCCATCTTGTAGCTATAGAACTTGTTGGAGACTTCCTATCTCTCAACTCGGGCATTTGCTTGAAATATTAACTTCAACTCTTGGAACATCTCATATGCTCCATGACGTTCAAAACGTCTTTGAAGTCCCGATTCTAAGCCGTAAAGCATGGCACACTGAACTATCGAGTAGTCATCAGATTTAGCTTGCCAGATGTTCATAACGTCCGGAGTTGCTCCTGCAGCAGGCCTTGCACCTGAAGGAAATATGCCCTAGAGGCAATAATAAAGTTATTATTTATTTCCTTATATCATGATAAATGTTTATTATTCATGCTAGAATTGTATTAACCGGAAACATAATACATGTGTGAATACATAGACCAACAGAGTGTCACTAGTATGCCTCTACTTGACTAGCTCGTTAATCAAAGATGGTTATGTTTCCTAACCATGAACAAAGAGTTGTTATTTGATTAACGAGGTCACATCATTAGTTGAATGATCTGATTGACATGACCCATTCCATTAGCTTAGCACCCGATCGTTTAGTATGTTGCTATTGCTTTCTTCATGACTTATACATGTTCCTATAACTATGAGATTATGCAACTCCCGTTTACCGGAGGAACACTTTGGGTACTACCAAACGTCACAACGTAACTGGGTGATTATAAAGGAGTACTACAGGTGTCTCCAATGGTAGATGTTGGGTTGGCGTATCTCGAGATTAGGGTTTGTCACTCCGATTGTCGGAGAGGTATCTCTGGGCCCTCTCGGTAATGCACATCACATAAGCCTTGCAAGCACTGCAACTAATATGTTAGTTGTGAGATGATGTATTACGGAACAAGTAAAGAGACTTGCCGGTAACGAGATTGAACTAGGTATTGGATACCGACGATTGAATCTTGGGCAAGTAACATACCGATGACAAAGGGAACAACGTATGTTGTTATGCGGTCTGACCGATAAAGATCTTCGTAGAATATGTAGGAGCCAATATGGGCATCCAGGTCCCGCTATTGGTTATTGACCGGAGACGTGTCTCGGTCATGTCTACATTGTTCTCGAACCGTAGGGTCCGCACGCTTAACGTTACGATGACAGTTATTATGAGTTTATGCATTTTGATGTACCGAAGGTTGTTCGGAGTCCCGGATGAGATCACGGACATGACGGGGAGTCTCGAAATGGTCGAGACGTAAAGATTGATATATTGGAAGCCTATGTTTGGACATAGGAAGTGTTCCGGGTGAAATCGGGATTTTACCGGAATACCGGGAGGGTTACCGGAACCCCCCGGGAGACTAATGGGCCTATTGGGCCTTAGTGGAAAAGAGAAAAGGGGCAGCCCACAGCTGGCCGGCGCCCCCCCCCCCCCTTCCCCAAGTCCTAGTAGGACTAGGAGAAGGGGCCGGCCCCCCCTCTCTCTCTCCTTTCCCCCTTGAGAGTCCTAGTTGGAATAGGATTGGAGGGGGGAGTCCTACTCCCGGTAGGAGTGGGACTCCCCCTGCGCCTCCCTCTCTCTGGCCGGCCAGCCCCCCTCCTCTAACCTTTATATACGAAGGCAGGGGACACCCCAAGACACACAAGTTGATCCTTGAGATCGTTCCTTAGCCGTGTGCGGTGCCCCCTGCCACCAAATTCCACCTCGATCATACCGTTGTAGTGCTTAGGCGAAGCCTGCGTCGGTAGTACATCAAGATCGTCACCACGCCGTCGTGCTGACGGAACTCTTCCTCAACGCTTTGCTGGATCGGAGCCCGAGGATCGTCATCGAGCTGAACGTGTGCTAAGAACTCGGAGGTGCCGGAGTAACGGTGCTTGGATCGGTCGGATCGGGAAGAAGACGTACGACTACTTCCTCTATGTTGTGTGATCGCTTCCGCAGTCGGTCTGCGTTGGTACGTAGACAACACTCTCCCCTCTCGTTGCTGTGCATCACCATGATCTTGCGTGTGCGTAGGAAAATTTTCGAAATTACTACGTTCCCCAACAGTGGCATCCGAGCCTAGGTTTTATGGTTTGATGTTATTTGCACGAGTAGAACACAAGTGAGTTGTGGGCAATACAAGTCATACTGCCTACCAGCATGTCATACTTTGGTTCGGCGGTATTGTTGGGTGAGACGATCCGGACCAACCTTACGCGTACTCTTACGCGAGACCGGTTCCCTCGACGTGCTTTGCACATAGATGGCTTGCGGAAGACTGTCTCTCCAACTTTAGTTGAACCAAGTGTGACTACGCCCGGTCCTTGAGAAGGTTAAAACGGAGTCTATTTGACGAACTATCGTTGTGGTTTTGATGCGTAGGTGAGATGAGTTCTTACTTAAGCCCGTAGCAGCCACGTAAAACTTGCAACAAGAAAGTAGAGGACGTCTAACTTGTTTTTGCAGGGTATGTTGTGATGTGATATGGTCAAGGCATGATGCTGATTTTATTGTATGAGATGATCATGTTTTGTAACCGAGTTATCGGCAACTGGCAGGAGCCATATGGTTGTCGCTTTATTGTATGCAATGCAATCGCGATGTAATGCTTTACTTTATTACTAAGCGGTAGTGATAGTCGTGGAAGCATAAGATTGGCGAGACGACAACGATGCTACGATGGAGATCAAGGTGTCGCGCCGGTGACGATGGTGATCATGACGGTGCTTCGGAGATGGAGATCACAAGCACAAGATGATGATGGCCATATCATATCACTTATATTGATTGCATGTGATGTTTATCCTTTTATGCATCTTATCTTGCTTTGATTGACGGTAGCATTATAAGATGATCTCTCACTAAATTATCAAGAAGTGTTCTCCCTGAGTATGCACCGTTGCCAAAGTTCGTCGTGCCCAGACACCACGTGATGATCGGGTGTGATAAGCTCTACGTCCAAATACAACGGGTGCAAAACAGTTGCACACGCAGAATACTCAGGTTATACTTGACGAGCCAAGCATATACAGATATGGCCTCGGAACACGGAGACCGAAAGGTCGAGCGTGAATCATATAGTAGATATGATCAACATAACGATGTTCACCATTGAAAACTACTCCATCTCACGTGATGATCAGTTATGGTTTAGTTGATTTGGATCACGTGATCACTTAGAGGATTAGAGGGATGTCTATCTAAGTGGGAGTTCTTAAGTAATTTGATTAACTGAACTTAAACTTATCATGAACTTAGTACCTGATAGTATCTTGCTTGTTTATGTTGATTGTAGATAGATGGCTCGTGTTGTTGTTCCGTTAAATTTTAATGCGTTCCTTGAGAAAGCAAAGTTGAAAGATGATGGTAGCAATTACACGGACTGGGTCCGTAACCTGAGGATTATCCTCATTGCTGCACAGAAGAATTACGTCCTGGAAGCACCGCTGGGGGACAGGCCTGCTGCTGGAGCAACGCCAGATGTTATGAACGTCTGGCAGAGCAAAGCTGATGACTACTCGATAGTTCAGTGTGCCATGCTTTACGGCTTAGAATCGGGACTTCAACGACGTTTTGAACGTCATGGAGCATATGAGATGTTCCAGGAGTTGAAGTTGATATTTCAAGCAAATGCCCGAATTGAGAGATATGAAGTCTCCAATAAGTTCTATAGCTGCAAGATGGAGGAGAACAGTTCTGTCAGTGAGCATATACTCAAAATGTCTGGGTATAATAATCACTTGATTCAGATGGGAGTTAATCTTCCAGATGACTGCGTCATTGACAGAATTCTCCAATCACTGCCACCAAGCTACAAGAGCTTCGTGATGAACTATAATATGCAAGGGATGAACAAGACTATTCCCGAGCTCTTCGCAATGCTGAAAGCTGCGGAGGTAGAAATCAAGAAGGAGCATCAAGTGTTGATGGTTAGCAAAACCACTAGTTTCAAGAAAAAGGGCAAAGGGAAGAAGAAGGGAAACTTCAAGAAGAACAGCAAGCAAGTTGCTGCTCAGGAGAAGAAACCCAAGTCTGGACCTAAGCCTGAAACTGAGTGCTTCTACTGCAAGCAGACTGGTCACTGGAAGCGGAACTGCCCCAAGTATTTGGCGGATAAGAGGGATGGCAAAGTAAACAAAGGTATATGTGATATACATGTTATTGATGTGTACCTTACTAGAGCTCGCAGTAGCACCTGGGAATTTGATACTGGTTCTGTTGCTAATATTTGCAACTCGAAACAGGGACTACGGAATAAGCGGACGCTAGCAAAGGACGAGGTGACGATGCGCGTGGGAAATGGTTCCAAAGTCGATGTGATCGCGGTCGGCACGCTACCTCTACATCTACCTTCGGGATTAATATTAGACCTAAATAATTGTTATTTGGTGCCAGCGTTGAGCATGAACATTATATCTGGATCTTGTTTAATGCGAGAGGGTTATTCATTTAAATCAGAGAATAATGGTTGTTCTATTTATATGAGTAATATCTTTTATGGTCATGCACCTTTGAAGAGTGGTCTATTCTTGTTGAATCTCGAAGATAGTGATACACATATTCATAATGTAGAAGCCAAAAGATGCAAAGTTAATAATGATAGTGCAACTTATTTGTGGCACTGCCGTTTAGGTCATATCGGTGTAAAGCGCATGAAGAAACTCCATACTGATGGGCTTTTGGAACCACTTGATTATGAATCACTTGGTACTTGCGAACCGTGCCTCATAGGCAAGATGACTAAAACACCGTTCTCCGGTACTATGGAGAGAGCAACAGATTTATTTGAAATCATACATACCGATGTATGTGGTCCGATGAATATTGAGGCTCGTGGCGGATATCGTTATTTTCTCACCTTCACAGATGATTTAAGCAGATATGGGTATATCTACTTGATGAAACATAAGTCTGAAACATTTGAAAAGTTCAAAGAATTTCAGAGTGAGGTTGAAAATCATCGTAACAAGAAAATAAAGTTTCTACGATCTGATCGTGGAGGAGAATATTTGAGTTACGAGTTTGGTGTACATTTGAAAAATTGTGGAATAGTTTCGCAACTCACGCCACCCGGAACACCACAGCGTAATGGTGTGTCCGAATGTCGTAATCGTACTTTACTAGATATGGTGCGATCTATGATGTCTCTTACTGATTTACCGCTATCGTTTTGGGGTTATGCTTTAGAGACGGCCGCATTCACGTTAAACAGGGCACCATCAAAATCCGTTGAGACGACACCTTATGAACTATGGTTTGGCAAGAAACCAAAGTTGTCGTTTCTTAAAGTTTGGGGCTGCGATGCTTATGTGAAAAAACTTCAACCTGATAAGCTCGAACCCAAATCGGAGAAATGTGTCTTCATAGGATATCCAAAGGAAACTATTGGATACACCTTCTATCACAGATCCGAAGGCAAGACTTTTGTTGCTAAATTCGGAAACTTTCTAGAGAAGGAGTTTCTCTCGAAAGAAGTGAGTGGGAGGAAAGTAGAACTTGACGAGGTAACTGTACCTGCTCCCTTATTGGAAAATAGTACATCACAGAAAACTATTTCTGCGACACCTATACCAATCAGTGAGGAAGCTAATGATGATGATCATGAAGCTTCAGAACAAGATACTACTGAACCACGTAGATCAACCAGAGTGAGATCCGCACCAGAGTGGTACGGTAATCCAGTTCTGGAAGTCATGCTGCTAGATCATGATGAACCTATGAACTATGAAGAAGCGATGGTGAGCCCAGATTCCGCAAAGTGGCTTGAGGCCATGAAATCTGAGATGGGATCCATGTATGAAAACAAAGTATGGACTTTGGTTGACTTGCCCGATGATCGGCAAGCAATTGAGAATAAATGGATCTTCAAGAAAAAGACTGACGCTGACGGTAATATTACTGTCTATAAAGCTCGACTTGTCGCGAAAGGTTTTCGACAAGTTCAAGGGGTTGACTACGATGAGACCTTCTCACCCGTAGTGATGCTTAAGTCCGTCAGAATTATGTTAGCAATTGCCGCATTTTATGATTATGAAATATGGCAGATGGATGTCAAAACTGCATTCTTGAATGGATTTCTGGAAGAAGAGTTGTATATGATACAACCAGAAGGTTTTGTCGATCCAAAGGGAGCTAACAAAGTATGCAAACTCCAGCGATCCATTTATGGACTGGTGCAAGCATCTCGGAGTTGGAATAAACGCTTTGATAGTGTGATCAAAGCATTTGGCTTTATACAGACTTTTGGAGAAGCCTGTATTTACAAGAAAGTGAGTGGGAGCTCTGTAGCATTTCTAATATTATATGTGGATGACATATTGCTGATTGGAAATGATATAGAATTTCTGGATAGCATAAAGGGATACTTGAATAAAAGTTTTTCGATGAAAGACCTCGGGGAAGCTGCTTACATATTAGGCATAAAGATCTATAGAGATAGATCAAAACGCTTAATTGGACTTTCACAGAGCACATACCTTGACAAGATTTTGAAGAAGTTCAAAATGGATCAAGCAAAGAAAGGGTTCTTGCCTGTGTTACAAGGTGTGAAGTTGAGTCAGACTCAATGCCCGACCACTGCAGAAGATAGAGAGAAAATGAAAGATGTTCCCTATGCTTCAGCCATAGGCTCTATCATGTATGCAATGCTGTGTACCAGACCTGATGTGTGCCTTGCTATAAGTTTAGCAGGGAGGTACCAAAGTAATCCAGGAATGGATCACTGGACAGCGGTCAAGAACATCCTGAAATACCTGAAAAGGACTAAGGATATGTTTCTCGTATATGGAGGTGACAAAGAGCTCACCGTAAGAGGTTACATTGATGCAAGCTTTGACACTGATCCGAACGATTCTAAATCGCAAACCGGATACGTGTTTACTTTAAACGGTGGAGCTGTCAGTTGGTGCAGTTCTAAACAAAGCGTCATAGCGGGATCTACATGTGAAGCGGAGTACATAGTTGCTTCGGAAGCAGCAAACGAAGGAGTCTGGATGAAGGAGTTCATATCCGATCTAGGTGTCATACCTAGTGCATCGGGTCCAATGAAAATCTTCTGTGACAATACTGGTGCAATTGCCTTGGCAAAGGAATCCAGATTTCACAAAAGGACCAAACACATCAAGAGACGCTTCAACTCCATCCGGGATTTAGTCCAGGTGGGAGACATAGAGATTTGCAAGATACATACGGATCTGAACGTTGCAGACCCGTTGACTAAGCCTCTTCCACGAGCAAAACATGATCAGCACCAAGGCTCCATGGGTGTTAGAATCATTACAGTGTAATCTAGATTATTGACTCTAGTGCAAGTGGGAGACTGAACGAAATATGCCCTAGAGGCAATAATAAAGTTATTATTTATTTCCTTATATCATGATAAATGTTTATTATTCATGCTAGAATTGTATTAATCGGAAACATAATACATGTGTGAATACATAGACCAACAGAGTGTCACTAGTATGCCTCTACTTGACTAGCTCGTTAATCAAAGATGGTTATGTTTCCTAACCATGAACAAAGAGTTGTTATTTGATTAACGAGGTCACATCATTAGTTGAATGATCTGATTGACATGACCCATTCCATTAGCTTAGCACCCGATCGTTTAGTATGTTGCTATTGCTTTCTTCATGACTTATACATGTTCCTATAACTATGAGATTATGCAACTCCCGTTTACCGGAGGAACACTTTGGGTACTACCAAACGTCACAACGTAACTGGGTGATTATAAAGGAGTACTACAGGTGCCTCCAATGGTAGATGTTGGGTTGGCGTATCTCGAGATTAGGGTTTGTCACTCCGATTGTCGGAGAGGTATCTCTGGGCCCTCTCGGTAATGCACATCACATAAGCCTTGCAAGCACTGCAACTAATATGTTAGTTGTGAGATGATGTATTACGGAACGAGTAAAGAGACTTGCCGGTAACGAGATTGAACTAGGTATTGGATACCGACGATCGAATCTCGGGCAAGTAACATACCGATGACAAAGGGAACAACGTATGTTGTTATGCGGTCTGACCGATAAAGATCTTCGTAGAATATGTAGGAGCCAATATGGGCATCCAGGTCCCGCTATTGGTTATTGACCGGAGACGTGTCTCGGTCATGTCTACATTGTTCTCGAACCGTAGGGTCCGCACGCTTAACGTTACGATGACAGTTATTATGAGTTTATGCATTTTGATGTACCGAAGGTTGTTCGGAGTCCCGGATGAGATCACGGACATGACGGGGAGTCTCGAAATGGTCGAGACGTAAAGATTGATATATTGGAAGCCTATGTTTGGACATAGGAAGTGTTCCGGGTGAAATCGGGATTTTACCGGAATACCGGGAGGGTTACCGGAACCCCCCGGGAGACTAATGGGCCTATTGGGCCTTAGTGGAAAAGAGAAAAGGGGCAGCCCACAGCTGGCCGGCGCCCCCCCCCCTTCCCCAAGTCCTAGTAGGACTAGGAGAAGGGGGCGGCCCCCCCTCTCTCTCTCCTTTCCCCCTTGAGAGTCCTAGTTGGAATAGGATTGGAGGGGGGAGTCCTACTCCCGGTAGGAGTGGGACTCCCCCTGCGCCTCCCTCTCTCTGGCCGGCCAGCCCCCCTCCTCCAACCTTTATATACGGAGGCAGGGGACACCCCAAGACACACAAGTTGATCCTTGAGATCGTTCCTTAGCCGTGTGCGGTGCCCCCTGCCACCAAATTCCACCTCGATCATACCGTTGTAGTGCTTAGGCGAAGCCCTGCGTCGGTAGTACATCAAGATCGTCACCACGCCGTCGTGCTGACGGAACTCTTCCTCGACGCTTTGCTGGATCGGAGCCCGAGGATCGTCATCGAGCTGAACGTGTGCTAAGAACTCGGAGGTGCCGGAGTAACGGTGCTTGGATCGGTCGGATCGGGAAGAAGACGTACGACTACTTCCTCTACGTTGTGTGATCGCTTCCGCAGTCGGTCTGCGTTGGTACGTAGACAACACTCTCCCCTCTCTTTGCTGTGCATCACCATGATCTTGCGTGTGCGTAGGAAAATTTTCGAAATTACTACGTTCCCCAACAGCACCTACCGGTGTTTCCAGGACGTAATTCTTCTGTTCAGCAAGGAGGATAATCCTCAAGTTACGGACCTAGTCCGTGTAGTTGCTACCGTCATCTTTCAACTTAGCTTTCTCTAGGAACACATTAAAATTCAAGGGAACGGTAGCACGGGCCATTGATCTACAACAACATAGATATGCAAAAACTATCAGGACTAAGTTCATGATAAATTTAAGTTCAATTAATCATATTACTAAAGAACTCCCACTTAGATAGACATTCCTCTAGTCATCTAAATGATCATGTGATCCATATAAACTAAACCATGTCCGATCATCACGTGACATGGAGTAGTTTTCAATGGTGAACATCTCTATGTTGATCATATCTACTATACGATTCACGTTCGACCTTTCAGTCTCAGTGTTTCGAGGTCATATCTGTATATGCTAGGCTCGTCAAGTTTAACCTGAGTACTCTGCACGTGCAAAACTGTCTTACACCCGTTGTGTGTGAACGTAGAGCTTATCACACCCGATCATCATGTGGTGTCTCGACATGACGAACTGTAGCAACGGTGCATACTCAGGGAGAACACTTAAACCTTGAAATTTAGTGAGGGATCATCTTATAATGCTACCGCCGTACTAAGCAAAATAAGATGCATAAAAGATAAACATCACATGCAATCAAAATATGTGACACATGATATGGCCATCATCATCTTGTGCCTTTGATCTCCATCTCCAAAGCACCGTCATGATCTCCATTGTCACCGGCTTGACACCTTGATCTCCATCGTAGCATCATTGTCGTCTCACCAACTATTGCTTCTACGACTATCGCTAACGCATAGTGATAAAAGTAAAGCAATTACATGGCGATCGCATTTCATACAATAAAGCGACAACCATAAGGCTCCTGCCAGTTGCCGATAACTTCTACAAAACATGATCATCTCATACAATAACGTATATCACATCATGTCTTGACCATATTACATCACAACATGCCCTGCAAAAACAAGTTATATTTCCTCTACTTTGTTGTTGCAAGTTTTACGTGGCTGGTATGGGCTTCTAGCAAGAACCATTCTTACCTACGCATCAAAACCACAGCAATTTTTTGTCAAGTGTGTTGTTTTAACCTTCAACAAGGACCGGCCGTAGTCAAATTCGATTCAACTAAATTTGGAGAAACAAACACCCGCCAGCCACCTTTATGCAAAACAAGTTGCATGTCTGTCGGTGGAACCAGTCTCATGAATGTGGTCATGTAAGGTTGGTCTGGGCCGCTTCATCCAACAATACCACCGAATCAAAATAAGACGTTGGTGGTAAGCAGTATGACTATGATCACCCACAACTCTTTGTGTTCTACTCGTGCATATCATCTACGCATAGACCTGGCTCTGATACCACTGTGGGGAACGTACCATGCAATTTCAAAAAAATTCCTACGATCACGCAAGATCTATCTAGGATATGCATAGCAACGAGAGGGGGAGAGTGTGTCCACGTACCCTCGTAGACCGAAAGTGGAAGCGTTAGGTTAACGCAGTTGATGTAGTTGAACGTCTTCACGATCAAACCGATCTAGTACCGAACGTACGACACCTCCGAGTTCAGCACACGTTCAACTTGATGACGTCCCTCGAACTCTTGATCCAGCAGAGGGTCGAGGGAGAGTTTCGTCAGCACGACGACATGGTGACGGTGATGGTGATGTGATCCACGCAGGGCTTCACCTAAGCACTACCAGGGCCGGTCCATGCATGTTGGGGGCCCTGGGGCGAAACTAGAACTTAGGGCCCTCACACATAGATGAATACTTCATTTATTTTCATTAGTAAGAAAACCAATTCGTACGGCGTAACAATTTACATCTTGATGATCTTGGCTTCATCTAAATAATTATTTGGTTGTTCAAATGAAACAAAACCAATATCAGAAATTCCCAAGAATAACCACTAGTTCTGAAACTTTAATTGCTCCCATTGGGAATTCCTTTAAAATAATGATATTGTAACAACAAATCTAATCCCATTATTTTCTTTCCTCTAATCACAATTCACTACTGGCAAAATACTTACTGGAAGACATTCCACAACAAAAATACAAAAATGCAAAAAAAATTCAAGATATTTATGGTTAAGGATCGAAAGCACCTTAATATGGATGGCTGGATCGGACGGAAGAAAAGTATGAATCCATGGAAACCTCAACGTACAAGAGACATATCACCTCCAAAGATAAGCATGTCTAAAGTTTAAAACGTAGAAAATAGTGCTAGGAAAAGGACATTATAATTCCTATGTTACCATGGATCGACATTATTTAACATTGAATCGTCCAACTGAAGAACAAGATTACTAGAAAGAACAAAGAAGAACCTGTACCATCTCTCAACCACATGGGGATGGAGAAGAATGTACGGGATGAAGAAGAGCTAATTGGGGACGGGAATTGTGCCATTTGTCTCCGTCAATCGTTGGCCTCGACCTCAAAATCAGAAAGGCATAGGAAGGGCGGCGCTGTTCTTGAAGACTAAGATCGGGAATTGGGGAAGAAGAGGAGACGCCCAACTGCAGAGAGAGATCCCCGTCGGCATCGATTAATTCCTTCGTGTGACTACCGCACATGTCCAACAGCGTGGTGGGCTTTCCCTAACTCATTGCACTTTGGGCCCTCTTTTTTTCCTTTGTATTTTTCTGGATATAAAACTAAACATAGAGAACTACACCTAGGCCGGGGCCCCTGCTTCTAGGGGGCCCAGGGCGGGCGCCCCGTTTGCCCGCCTTATGGGCCGGGCCTGAGCACTATGTGAAAATGACCGGAGGAGTAAACCGTGGAGAGAGACGCCGCACATGGCTTGGAACAAATTGGTGTGTCTCTAAGGGGTGCCCTGCCCACATATATAAAGGAGGGATAGGAAGGAGGCCGGCCAGGGGGCGCGCCATAAGGGGGGAACCGACTAGGACTCCCAATCCTAGTCGACCCCCCTTTCCTTTGTACGGAGGGGAAAGGGGGGAAGGAGAAGGAGAGGGGAGGGAGAGGGAGAGAAGGAAAGGGGGCCACGCCCCCTTCCCCCTTGTCCAAATCAGACTCCCTTGGGGGGGGCACCCTTGCGGCCTCCCCCCTCTCTCCATGAAGGCCCATGTAGGCCCATTACTTCCCCGAGGAGGTTCCGGTAACCTCCCGGTACTCCGAAAAATACCCGAACCATTCCAGTGTCCGAATACCATCGTCCAATATATCAATCTTTACCTCTCGACCATTTCGAGACTCCTTGTTATGTCCATGATCTCATCCGGGACTACGAACAATCTTCAGTCACCAAAACACATAACTCATAATACAAATCGTCATCGAACGTTAAGCGTGCGGACCCTACGGGTTCGAGAACTATGTAGACATGACCGAGACATATCTATGGTCAATAACCAACAGCGGAACCTGGATGCTCAGATTGGTTCCTACATATTCTACAAAGATCTTTGGTCAAACCGCAATCCTTTGTCATCGGTATGTTACTTGCTCAAGATTCGATCACCGGCATCCTCATACCTAGTTCAATCTCGTTACCGACAAGTCTCTTTACTCGTTCCGTAATGCATCGTCCCGCAACTAACTCATTAGTCACATTGCTTGCAAGGCTTATAGTGATGTGCATTACCGAGAGGGCCCAGAGATACCTCTCCGATACTTACAATGACAAATCATAATCTCGATCTATGCCAACCCAACAAACACCTTCGGATACACCTGTAGAGCATCTTTACAATCACCCAGTTATGTTGTGACGTTTGATAGCACACAAAGTGTTCCTCCGGTATTCGGGAGTTGCATAATCTCATAGTCAGAGGAATATGTATAAGTCATGAAGAAAACAATAGCAATAAAACTTTACGATCATTATGCTAAGCTAACGGATGGGTCTTGTCAATCACATCATTCTCTAATGATGTGATCCCTTCATCAAATGACAACACATTTCTATGGTTAGGAAACTTAACCATCTTTGATTAACGAGCTAGTCAAGTAGAGGCATACTAGGGACACTTTGTTTTGTCTATGTATCCACACATGTATCAAGTTTCCGGATAATACAATTCTAGCATGAATAATAAACATTTATCATGATATAAGGAAATATAAATAACAACTTTATTATTGCCTCTAGGGCATATTTCCTTCACTAACAGAGAAATGAAACGAGATGTATGTATGTTCATTGAGCGCATTGGCTGTTAGTTCATGTTTTTTTGTTTGGAAATTTAACATTCTTGGTTTGCGCGTATAGTTGTTACTCATGTAAGCAAGATAAAAAAATGTGGTGTAAAAGTTTCAGGTGGATCTTCTTGATTCTTATTTGGCTTTTGTCGACAATTTTACATGGAACTTGTATTCATGAGGACATTATGTCATGATAACAGTAGTTTTACAACATTATTGAAAGGAACACACATTATCCAGGTTTGTGGGCAAACCCCCTACTTCTTGCTTTGTTAATTCATTGTACATTTGAAGAATATCAAAGATTACAATTTCAAGGGGTATCCAATGGGTTGTCGTGGTGATTTCTATGGGAAGCATCCGAAATCACTATGTGATGTATAGGGTAAAGCTAGGTGGAAAAGGACCCCCTTCTACATTGTCGTTGCTGCCCTTTATATAGCTATGGCATGGAAGGCTCCACGTGGTAAGAGTCCGACTAGTATTGGAAAAGGACCCCTTTCTACTAGTGTTGTAGAGAGTTTCTCTTAGATGTTGTGTATTTGCATGTGGCAGATGTCGTCTCTGCGGAAGCAGCGACATTACTTGAAGGTTTAAAGTTACTTCAAAGTATGGGGCGCAATAATGTCTTGGTGAGGATGGACAATTCTGTTGTGGTTGATGCTATACATCCGAATGAGGGACATTCTATGATGGTGGCTCCAGTTTTAGATGATTTCAGAGAGTTATTACGAGAGTTCGGGAAGGTTATTATTGAGCACTGTAATAGAGAATCAAATGTAATTGCTCATGAGCTAGTTGAGTGGGGGTGTGCAAACACACCTCCGTGTACCATTGCTAAATTTTTAGCAGACGATGTAAGCATTATTTGAGATTAATAAAGCTAGCCATGAAGACCCCCCCCCCCCCCCGGTCAAAAAAGAAAGAAAGAAAGATGTTGTGTATTTGCATGGAAAGTCTCCACCAGTGTCGGTGGCACTTCTCCTTCATTTGATGTCTTGTCTTTGGGCTCTATAGGGCCCGTTGATACTCTGTTGATAGAGGCATGCTATAGGTAATTATACTTATCACAAAAAAAATCAGTGTTCGTAATAGATCCTGGTTCGCAAGTAAGGTTGACGTAGATACTTGCAGTCTCCTTGTCGCATCCTCGATAGGTCTCTGAGATCTTCTACTGATGTATGTCGCCCACTTCTAGTTGACCCTGACGTGGTTAGATGATGGATCAATGGATGGTGATGGTCGCCTAACTGACGTAGGACTGCTTTGTCGGAGGTCACTCTGTTTTTTTGTCACAGGTGCGAGACCGATCTTGGTTGCGGTTGTATCCTTGACTCTTGATACGGGGCAAGTCGACGGGTGTCCCAATTTTCACTAATTGGAGGTGGACTTGAGGAAAAACATGAACACATGGAAAAACATGAGAAATCCGAAGGCAGGTCGGCTGCAATCTGAGCGGCGTGCTGAGCCCGAATTTGCTCCTGGAGAACCGGGGCTCCGAAGTGGGCATCGCTTACACGATGATCCCCTGCTAGGCCAGAGCTACATGCGAACGATGATTTGCGAGTAGATGTGGTGGGTGGCGGCACAAAGGGGAGAGAAAATGAGAATGTGGCTAGGGTTTTGGGGGTCGCCGTCCAATTTAAATAGCCAGATTTGGCCCATCAAGCGGCATGTTAGAACGGCATTTTCGCCGGACCGCGGGGTAATTACGGGTGTTCATATGGATCTCACACGTCAGCCCGAAGTGGCGGACGTGCCCATGCGCGTTTGGCCTCCTAATATCCGTCTTAAATTTGGGTTAGATATGAGAGACGTCGGTCAGCCCGGACGTATAGAGCCCGTTTGAGAAGCCCATCTGAATTACGTTTTTGTGACCAGTCTCGTTCCCCGGACATGAGTGCTCCTAGTTGACGTGCGTCAAAACGAGTGGCTTCCGCTGAAGGATTAGCGCAAACGGGCCGGCCCATTCCCACAAGCGAACCTAAAAGAAAAATTCCTCGAAAAAAATGCAGCGTTCGGGAGTCGAATCCGCGACACATGGATACGCAGCAGACTTACTCGCCACTGCACTAGCTATTGATCGTATGTTTGACTGCAGCATTCAATAGTAGGTATTATGTACAGCGGTAGATTTGTCTTTTAATCATTCCTTCAAGAAATGAATATCGTTTTCTCGAACAAAATTCTAAAACTTGATTGAACATTTTTCGATATACGCTTAAAATATACATTGATTTTTTTGTGAAAATACGCCGAACAACTTTTAACTACACAGTGTAAATTTTTGTGATATATGATGCACAAATTTTAAACACACATTGAACATTTTTGTAACATAAGTTGAACTATTTTTAACTACACATTGAACAATTTTGCTAAATGTATTGAACAAATATTAAATACATATTGAACATTTTTTCATATACGTTGAACAATTTTAAAATTGTGAATCAAATTTTAAAAAGTGAACAAAATTTTAAATCCATGAACAATTTTTGAAATCATGAACAAACTTTGAAATTCAAACAAATTCCTTAAAACAAAGTATAAAAGTAAAACGAAAAAAAGGATAAAATGAAAGAAAAAGAAACAGAAACAGAAACAGAAAAATGAAACAAAAGGTAAAAAAAACAGAAGCAAAAACAGGAAAAGGAAACAAAAGGTAAAAAAAGAAACAGGAAAAAACGGAAAAACTACAAAAAAAAACGGTTCAGGGAACCTACTAGAAGGTTCCCAAAACCAAGTCTCGCTCGACGTGGGCCGGCCCGTGCGCCTCGTTCGCTCGCTTCGCTTCAGCGAAGCAGCGACGAACGGACGCACGCGAGCGTCATATAGGATCTGCCCCCGGACATGGCATTTCAGGAGCCCGGCTGTCGCTTGGTACGGCAGATAATGTGGTTTTACCCTTTTCTATATAAAAAAGTTTTTATATACCTCTAAAAGGTAATTCTTCCGTAAAAAACATAGAGACAAGGTAACAAGACTTCTTTTTCTTTGAGAAGAAAAGGTGACAAAGACTCGAGACTCGGACTGCTCACAAGTCCTGGTGACCGCCTTCTTTCCCCCACAAGTCCGGCCGCTGGTTGCCGGGATCCGCTACAAGTTCGCCGGCTTTTCACCCTTCTCTCTCCTATTTTTCCTTGTCCACTCCCCCACTCTGGCTGCGAGGTGCGAGCAAAGGCTTTGTATCTGAAGCCCATAGGGGCCCAAACAAAGCCCACCTACTGGTGCAAATTTCCCCTTCCCCACAACCACACGCGGCGGCGGCGGTGTGTAGAGAGAGAATAATGGAGGGGAGAGAAGACGACAAGAAAGGCGGCGCCGCCGCCCCCGGCAGCTCAGCGCCGGGGACGAGATTCAAGAACCTGGTCTCCAGGGAATACTACAGCCACAAGAAGAAGGTACTGCTCCATGCCCCACTCTGCACGGGAATTCTCCCTCTGCGCCCCTAAAACCCAAAGTCCCGCGAGAAAGAAGTCCGAAATTACCCAATGCCGGATCTTTCCTTGATGTGAATCCCTCGACCCCTAGCGTCGCAAGTTAAAAGGAGGATAGGATATGAAAGTTCCAATATTTGGGTCGTCCGGTTTCGTTTTCTACATGGGGAGCAAAGTTGCGGGGAAGCTTCGATTCGAGCTAATTGTTAGGTCACCAGTTTTTCTTTTTTGGAGAAAAGTATACTGATCATACTTTCTTTGTCGAGTGGTTCTTTTCCATTATAATGAAGAAAATTGGTGTTAGCATGCTGAGAAAGAAAACCAATTCCGTGTCAGGCGCTTATTTAGTTTCGTATGTTTGTTGGGAAAAGAGGGAGAAACCATCTTCCTTTCAGAAAAAAAATTGTATTTGTGAGGATCATTTGGTTGCTTTATGTTGTTTGCTTTGCTAAAAAGAACTCCTTCCTTCTAGTCTACTACTAAATACTTACGCATAAAATTTTAGCTGCTTTTGTGCTCTTTGTTCTTCCTTTACTTGGTATTCCTTATCAATGCAGATTTTTGTATGATCACTGATCTTTTGTATTTTATTAGGTGCACTCTGTAGCATGGAACTGCATAGGCACAAAGCTTGCTTCAGGCTCTATAGATCATACTGCCCGTGTCTGGAGCATTGATCCCCATGGCCATGTAACTTCCTCTCCTTGTTTCCTAATTGCTACAAGAATAACCCTGCTTGTTACAGAGTTAGATAACCCTTTTTTGTTGTCAAGCACTCCAATTTTTCATACCTATTCTTTTGTGAAGTCTATGTAATTGGGAACCTCTTACATTTCATAGAATGCTAGTACCAAGTTATGATCTTAGCAACAATATATTGTAGCATGCACATTTGCTTTGGCATGCTCATGCTGGCCCTTAGTGTACCAAAGATGGGTCAGTATAATTGGATGATCGCAATCTACCAAGCTATCTATTATCTTGAAATTGCAGAAGTTTACCAGGCATTCTGTATTCCTGTTTGCAGGATTGTGTGCACAATAGGGGCACCTTAACGAGAACAGATTTTGTGCCAATAGTTGCCACTATGCTCATTATTCAAAATCCACTTTCTGAGTTTTAAATAATGTCAAATAATTCATTGGCGCAAATATTCTATGCCATGTGCGCAGTGGACCTGCCAAAATTCATCAGCAAATATGACTTATTGTGACATGTACAAAAGAGACAAATTAATGGCTATGTTACTTAAGGGTCTTCTCTTTTTAATCTAATTCGTAAATATTCATATTCTTGGACAAAATCCATGAATTATTTTTTGGAAACTTGGAAAAGAGAAGAGAGGAATATGGGATGTAGTGGAACCTAGTTGCCAAATTCACTTTCCCCACCTTAACACATTTAAGGATTTCTGTTATGTCTGTTCGGTTCCTTAGTTACCTCTTGTAATCAAATTCGTTATTGTTTACAGTTTGTAGAACACTGTGGCCATAGTTTATTAACATGAGTCAGTGAGTAGTGAATTTTATTCTATACAGTGGTATTACTTGGAACAAGTTATGCATTTATCGATGAACTGTTAGCTACACTAAATTGGTTTACTTGCTTAAGAATGAACATTTAGCTCTTTTGTAGGAGGGTGTGCATATTAGATTAGATTTTGTTTCATTGGAACTTCCAGACTGCAAACAATGCTGACACCACTTCTTATCATACACAGTCCAAGGTTAAAGACATTGAACTGAAAGGCCACTCAGATAGTGTAGATCAGTTATGCTGGGATCCAAAGCATCCTGACACAGTTGCCACTGCAGCTGCTGACAAGTCAATTCGCCTTTGGGATGCGCGAAGTAAGTAATACACTTCATCTTTGATGGTCAAGGTGCTAAAACTGTCAGTCAAGTTCACATTGTTAATGACTTGGGACATTTACATTTCTGCCCTTAACTCTAAGCCGCTACTCAGATATACACCTAATTCTTGAGGCTGCTCAAATCTGCACCTTTTCCTTCAAGGCTCGTTATAGAAATACCCTTTCGTGCCATTTTCATCCTGTCAAAGGGGCTTGACCGTTTACACGGCGTTTCCTGGTCGTTTTTGCCCCTCCTTACAAGCAGATGAGCTCTCTATGAATAAGTCACTTACAAGTGGTCCCATCCCATGAAAAAGGAAAAAAAGAGGGGAAATCCCCCTTAGTCTCCTCGGCCAGCCACCCGACCCCCTTCGTCCAGAGCCACCATGGCTCCTGCCGGCTCCAGTCGTGGTGGTCAGCTCCCAGCGGTGCTGGTAGCAGCAGAGCGTGGCGCTCTGGTGCGCGTAGGCCGTCGACGGTTTGAGTTCGGGTCTCCATCAAGGCCCTGCCCTCCTCTGCCTCCTCCCAAGTACCCCCCCCCCCCCCCTTGCCGTCGACACGGTGAACCCGCTGCGGCCTCCTGCAAGCACATCTTGGCGCTCCCATGCCCGGTTCATGCCGCTGCAGCCGTCGTGTCTCGTTCCCACGACCAATGCCCTCGATATGATGCATGACCTTGCCTTCTAGCCTCTTGTAGCTGCTATGAGCTATCTGGTAGAAGGAATTGACGCGGGATGGTTGGAATCAATGCCATGCTCATCGTCTTCCTCGCCTCCGGCATTGGTCCGTCGCGCGGTGCCGTGGAGGCGTCGCTCCGATGCGTACCCACCGTTCCCGAGCAAGTATTCTTCATCGGGGGGAGTCTCTGGCCCTCCTCAAACTCTTCCCTCTCCCACTCATGCCATCTATCTCTGACACATTGGCAAACAACGTCCAGAGCTTGCTGCCACCAGCGAAGTTTGTTGTTGTCTTGGCAAGAGTCGTTCCCAAACCCGGAGGCCGTGTCCATTAGCTTTGCCACACCTTGTAGAGCCTTCCCTCTAAAGGGATTTGATCGAGTTCACGTGAATCGATGACATGGCCGTCCACCGCACCATCGATCTTCTCCTTGGCTGAACCCCGGTGATTTCCCTCGGGTTCTTAAGCTCTGCGAAGACTTCCTGAGGCCGCTTTTGCCATCCCCTTTGAGCCTGGTGTCCTCAAGCATGCGAGTGATCTTGCTATGGCCACCTCACGGTGTGTGGCCAGTTCGCGCAGCAGCCACGCCCAGCTGCTGGTCTGTGCTCCGGTCATGCCGTCGTCTGAGGTGTGGTGCTGCTGCGCCGCGCCGCACCGGAGGTGACGGGCGGTGTTGCTAGCCAGAGAGAGAGCGGCGCACCGGATGGTCTGGCTTCAGAGAGAGAGAGAGAGAGAGGGGGGGGGGAGGGAATGGGGGGAGAGCGAGAGAGTTTTTACCTTTTTTTTCCTTTTCATTCCTAGAGGGCCCTACCTGTAAGGAAACATCCTGTAGATGGTCAAACCCCCTTGACTGGTTGGAAACGGCACAGAACAGTGTTTCTACAAGGAGCCTTGACGGAAGAAAGGCAGATTTGAGCAGCCTCAAGAATTAGGGGCATATCTGATTATGGATTCGAGCAGAAACGTAAATGTCATTAATGAATTTTGCGTATTTTGTTATGAATTTGGTGTTATCAGACGAGAGTTCTTATGTGGGAATTTGACGTGGAAGTTAGTATCATTGTACTCAGTATTCTGCATAGAATGATACATTTTGTTTCAGTCTCTTCTTACCATGTTCTGTGATGGTGGTAGTTTACCTTTTTGTCAGGTTATTTACTAATCCTTATTTATGTTTTTCTTTTCAGGTGGGAAATGCCAAGTTGTTGAACTCAGTGGAGAAAACATCAACATCACATACAAACATGATGGCACTCACATAGCTGTTGGAAATAAGGTTTACAATAACAGAACATGGGTACATTAGATTGTAATATATTTTTGATGCCTAGCTGTTTGTCTAGCATATTGATTTGAAGGAATGGGACATTCATTCATGTTCAACATTGTCTTCATGACGCTTGCGTTTTTTCATTTCCTTTGGTTTTTTTCTGATAGTATATTGAATTACTGATAGCATATTGGTTTATTGCCCTTATTTCAAAATAGAAAAAATATCCTGATATGTTTGTGTTACGCATCATCATGGTGTGACCCAGCTAACAGAACCCTCGCTATCTGTTTAGCTTTGTTATTTTGCTGCACTCTTCTCCTTCAGTTTATACCTTGTGTGAGTTAGATCTTTTGTTGACCTAATTACTATGCAACAAATCAAATCATATCATGCATAGGAATATGTGGCCGTATTGTCATATATGTGTTTTTGAGAAAATGCTGCATCACCGTATCGTGTACCAGTATTCATGCAATGTAGGTTGGTAATAATGCACCTGGAGATGTACGCATCTGGTTAGTATCTATCAATTAGATGGAAGTCTTGGCATTTTTCTTGCTAAGTTTCTTCAGTATGACAAATGATATGTAAAGTTCATGTAGTATCGAAATCAAACTCTTTTTGAGTGTCATGTAAGTTAGCATGTTTCCTGAAAATGTACATGGTATGCATTTACTTTACGAGTTACTAGTTCGTTCAGCTATGATAACAGCTGCTGCTAATGATCTGTAGGAGGATGAGCTAACCATAGTGGATGTTCGGAAGCTAAAACCCGTCCACAAACAGAAGTTCCCTTACGAGGTACTTACCAAATGAAGTTTGGACACTGGAAACACCCTTTAGCAGTTTTTCTCTATTCTAAATCCAGCTATGTTTTGGGGTACCCATGGCCCCGTGCATATCGACGTGATAAGAAATATAGTGAGCCACATGTTCATTTGTCTTGTCTTAGACCAAAAAGTTGTGCACTGATGTTTATTTTTCGGGGGGAGAACAGTAAGGATACCTACTGATACTCTGAATGCACAATGATATATGATACCAACCAGCTGAATCTAGATAATGCATTTACTGTACTACTGATGTTCACACCTTGCTAAACTTCATATTGTCAATTTTCTGCATTTCTTGTTTTTCGTGACTTGTGGCGTGTGTGTTTCTTGTTAAATGTCTGACATGAACTCTTGATTTGTCCCCCAGATTAATGAGATTGCATGGAATAAAACTGGAGATTTATTCTTCATAACTACTGGGCTTGGTAAGATGCTAAGATGTACTTTCCTCTTAATTATGAATATTTAAGCTCCTCAATTGTGAAAATGGAACAAGGAGCCTTGATGTTGTCAGACGTCAGGCGTCAGGATCACATAAGTTGATGTTAATGCTGCTGCCTGGTTTTGTTCTTTATGTAGGATTTGTTGAGGTGGTCAACTATCCTTCCCTTGATGTTGTCTGCAAATTAAATGCCCATACAGCAGGGTGCTATTGCATAGCAATGGATCCCCTTGATAGGTGAGAAAATTCTTTGTTCAGTTTGTTGTTTCAATTATTTGCGCTGAACATGTTTTAAACATGGAACGGTAGGGGAGAACCCTAAGGATTATTTGAATTACAAATATATAGTATTTACTTATGGAGGACCAACCATATTTACTAGAAAATACACAAAAAGGCTCGAGCTTGCGATCCGTTTTTACTCGGGATCTAGTTGATTTGCTGTATTTTAGTTCCTTACACTAGTTACTGGGTTGCTAGATATGCTATTTGAGTTAACACTAAAGCTATATTCTGACTTTTCGTAAGAGCTACTGAAATTGTATCCTAGCTTCATCTTTAGACAAAAATCGTATCCGAACTACCTGCAGTTGAGTAAATACCTATTACTTATAGGTAACTCCATAGGTGATTTATGAAGAGGATTTCTGAGGAACTGGTTTAGGGAAACACGCATGGGCTCAGGAAAGGGATCCCCCGAATAATGGATAACCGTTTGTAAACCAGGTCGTAAACTTTATATATACTGGGAATATATCCCATGGCCTATGGTAACCATTGGTTTAGTGGAAGAATGAAAACCATGATTAGGATGTTGATCCTCTCCACACACTTCGGTCAATTACTAAAAAGAGAAGAAATGAATTATCATGTAATTTTGCAGAGAACTCAGCGTATGCTCTCCTCACGGGTAACTTCCCCAGAATGTGTTGCTTCTCTCAAAAAGATGTTAATTAGGCACTCTTATTTGTCATAACTAGGCAAAGATATACTAACTGGCCACGGGGTAACCTGCTACATGTTCGCCCTTTCAGGGGTTTCATAGGTTATCTTCCCATATATATCTACAATGCCGAATTCAGAGTTAATGTTGAAAATGAAAATTCACCACATGGTCCAAATTCTTCTCCCCGCAACTATACAACGATCACCAAGCGTTTTTTGTATGTTTGTTTGAAACTGACTGTAAACTTTTTTTTTGCGGGAAGGAACTGATTGTAAATTAAGAGCCTGAACAAACTAATCATGTGGAGAAGTAGCAAGTTGTGCTCCACAAGTACAAATTGTGTTAGTATGTTATGTTTTGATGTCAACATCCAGGTAGAGTACAATTGTTTTGATGGTCACACTTACAGAATGTTTTGATGTCAGGTATTTTGCTGTTGGAAGTGCAGATTCACTTGTCAGTCTTTGGAATGTCAAAGAGCTGCTATGCATTAAAACCTTCACAAAACTTGAGTACGTCTTTATCTACTATATTGAACTTCTTTAGATTACTATCATAGAAATAGCTTCAAATGATTTTTAGAAATAGCTTCAAATGATTTTTGTTTGAATCAGCCTCAGTTAGGGCCAACAAGTTTTCCCTCAATGTAACAGCACATATTTGATACACCGTGGGCATGATGTTTACATTGAAATTAGTAAACAATTTGTGCATATCTGTGTTATTTCTAGGGGTGCAAGCGGCATCCCGCTTCATCCGCAAAACTCATTGGTTAGTTCATAGTTTGCTCATCACTTGCCTAAAGTAAACACTATTTGTACTATAGTTGTTATGACCGGCCAGGTCTATGGCCGCCACGGGCCCAACAGGCAGGCTTAGGCCCGCAAGTTATCTTAGTTTTATTCAGATTAGGCAAGTTATCTCAGGATTGATTCTTCTACAAGTTATCTAGGATATAAATATAGATTGTAAGACTCTTTTTGGATTCAAGCAATAAAGACTATTATTATCTTTTGTTGCCCGGCTCCTAGAGGAGCCGGAAACCCTAGCCGCCGCCCTCAACCCTAGCCGCGACGGCGCCCTGCCGCCGGCGCGCCCGTTCCTCGCCGCGCCCACTCCCTCCTTGCCCCTACAACCTATGCATTAGAGCCGGTAGGAACCCTAGTCCTACCAATTTTGTAATCAGAGACCACGTTGCGATCATGTCGCTGCCACCATCACCGCCGCCACTGCCCGTCGGTACCACCGCGCCCATGACGACGGCGCCAATCATCACCGCGCCGACCGCATCCGCCGGGACCTCGCTGGCGTGTCCCGTCTCCTCCTCGGCACCACCTGCACCGGCGTCTCCGGGCGCATCTGCACCATCGCCGGTGGCCGCCTTGTCTCTGGAGCAACTCGCCGCCATGCTACATCACCTCGTCACCGCCGTCCACGGGCTTCAGCTCCAACAGCAATATGGGGCCGGGGCTTATGCTCACCCGCCGTCGGGGCCCCGATCGCCGCCCCTGGTCTTCTCCTACAGCAGCAGCCACAGTACGGGGGCGGGGCGGGCCCCTTCGCGCCACCACCAGGACCGTACCAGGGCGCGCCCGCGTACAGCGGGTCCCCGTTCGGGCCGATCCAGGCGGGATTGGCATCCGGGCCAGTGCCGGCCGCGGCGCCCCTCTGGCATTTGCCGCCGGCAACCTCGGCCGCCTCCTGGCTGCAGCAGCCGCCGCCCACCGTCTGGCCGGTTCAGCAGACGCCGTCCCCCGCATGGCCGGTCCAGCAGCCGCCGCCGACGGCGTCCCAGGGCCTGCTTCCACCACCGCTCCCCGCGCCCTCATCAGCCGGGACCAGCTCGGGCGCGGCCTCGACTACCGGGTTACCGATCCATCAGGTCCGGTTTTCCCCGTCCCCGTCCCCCCTGCCAGCATGGGCGGCGGGGTCTTCGCCTTCACCGGTCTACACCACGACCCCGGTTGAGCCGACTCCGCTCCCGCAGTTCGGCAGGCCATCCGGCCCCGCCGGCCAGTACCCGGACTACTCCGATCAGGCACCCCCGACTTCACTCTTCCGAGCCCCCGCACCTGCTCAGCACGGCGGGCCGCAGCAGACACCGCCGCGGTTCGCCAAACTCGACTTCGCCACCTACGAGGGCATGGAGGACCCCCTCAACTGGCTCAACCAGTGCGAACAGTTCTTTCGAGGGCAGCGGACGCTCGCTTCAGATCGTACCTGGCTCGCGTCCTATCATCTTCGAGGCCCAGCGCAGACCTGGTACTACGCCCTCGAGCAGGACGAGGGCGGCATGCCACCGTGGGAGCGCTTCCGAGAGCTCTGTCTTCTCCGTTTTGGGCCTCCTATCCGCGGGAGCCGACTGGCGGCCCTCGGCCGTTTACCATTCACATCTACGGTGCAGGACTACGCCGATCGCTTCCAGGCCCTAGCGTGCCACGCGCCGGGCGTCTCCGCGACCCAGCGCGCCGAGCTCTTTGTGGGCGGTCTGCCGGACCATATCCGCGTGGACGTCGAGCTTCGGGATCCCCCCGACCTCTAGACGGCCATGTACTACGCCCGGGCCTTCGAGCAGCGGGCCCAGGCACTGCAGCAGCCACTCGGACGGAGCGGCCGCCAGCCCAGTCGGCCAGCACCGACTTCCTCAGCCCCGGGTCGGCCTCTCCCAGCCGCGACGGCCACACCCCCGGCCGCCACACGGCCCTTCCGTCGGCTGTCACCGGCCGAGCAGCAGGAACGTCGCCGTCAGGGTCTCTGCTTCATTAGGGCGATGGGCCCCTCGCCTTCTTCAGCCGGCCTTTCGCTCCGCGCCATCTTAAGTTGGCCGCTTACGAGCGGGAGCTCATTGGCCTCGGCCAGGCCGTGCGTCATTGGCGGCCATACTTGTGGGGGCGGACCTTCCACATTCGCACAGACCACTACAGCCTGAAGTTCTTGCTGGATCAACGGCTGTCGACAGTTCCGCAGCACCAGTGGATCAGCAAGCTCTTCGGCTTCGACTTCTCCGTCGAGTATCGGCCGGGCCGTCTTAACACCGTGGCCGACGCGCTGTCCCGTCGTGATTCCGACCTCGCGCCACCCGCCGACGCGTCCGCCGGGACGGCCCTGTGCATCCGCTCCGGGCCGTCGTTCGGTCTCTTCACCGACATTCGACGCGCCACTGCGACGGCCGATGACGCCGCACTTCTTCAGCAGCAGCTCGCGGCCGGCAACTTGGAGGAGCCCTGGCGCTTCTCTGACGGACTGCTCCTGCATGGACGCCGAATCTTTGTTCCGGCGCATGATGATCTCCGTCACCAGGTGTTGCAACTCGCTCACTCGGCGGGCCATGAGGGTGTGCAGAAAACCCTCCATCGTCTTCGCGCCGACTTCTACATCCCTGGCGATCGTGCCCTGGTCCGCGACTGGGTTCGGTCTTGTCAGACTTGCCAGCGCAACAAAACAGAGACCCTGAGACCGGCGGGGCTCCTTCAGCCCTTGGAGGTGCCGTCTCAGGTTTGGGCGGATATCTCCTTGGACTTCATCGAGGGCCTTCCCAAGGTGGGGGGCAAGTCAGTCATCCTCACGGTGGTCGATCGCTTCTCTAAGTACGCCCACTTCATCGCGTTGGGCCATCCGTACACGGCGGCGTCCGTGGCCCGGGCCTTCTTCGACGGCATAGTCCGTCTACACGGGTTCCCGTCGTCGATCGTCAGTGATCAGGACCCAGTCTTCACGGGCCATGTCTGGCGTGACCTCTTCAGGATGGCGGGTGTCCAGCTCCGCCTGAGTACGGCGTTCCATCCTCAGACGGACGGTCAGTCTGAGGTGGTTAACAAGGTCATTGCCATGTATTTGCGCTGTGTGACAGGTGATCGACCTCGCGCTTGGGTGGACTGGCTCTCTTGGGCAGAGTACTGCTACAACACTTCTTATCACTCCGCCCTGCGCGCGACGCCATTTGAGGTGGTCTATGGTCGACCACCCCCGCCTATACTTCCGGTCGACCCGGAGACGGCTCGGACAGCGGTTGCGGGTGACCTTATCCGCACCCGTGATGAGATGCTGGCTGAGGTCCGTCAGCGTCTCCTTCAGGCCCAGCAGACGGCCAAGCACTACTACGACGATCATCATCGCGAGGCGGAGTTCGCAGTGGGTGACTGGGTGTGGCTGCGTCTTCTCCACCGCTCTACGCAGTCACTGGACCCGCGCGCAAAGCGCAAGCTTGGCCCTCGCTACGCCGGGCCCTTCCCTGTCGTGGAGCGCATTGGGAAGGTGGCCTATCGTCTTCAGCTTCCAGCCCGCGCCCGCATCCACGACGTGTTCCATGTGGGGCTGCTCAAGCCTTTCCGTAGCGAGCCACCGGCGGCTCCTCCGACGCTTCCTCCAACCGCCGATGGTCGCATTCTTCCAGAGCCAGCAAAGGTGTTGCAGGCTCAGCTCCGTCGTGGCGTCTGGTTCATCCTAATTCAGTGGGCGGGCCTTCCAGTGGAGGAGGCTACTTGGGAGCAGCGTGAGGATTTCCGTCAACACTATCCAGACTTTCAGCTCGAGGACGAGCTGTTTGCGCAGGCGGGGAGAGATGTTATGACCGGCCAGGTCTATGGCCGCCGCGGGCCCAACAGGCAGGCTTAGGCCCGCAAGTTATCTTAGTTTTATTCAGATTAGGCAAGTTATCTCAGGATTGATTCTTCTACAAGTTATCTAGGATATAAATATAGATTGTAAGACTCTTTTTGGATTCAAGCAATAAAGACTATTATTATCTTTTGTTGCCCGGCTCCTCTCATATCTCATACACTGACTTTTGCCTCCAAACATAATTAGAAAGAGTGATTGAACTAAATAATGGTTAGGTGAATTGTGATCTAGGATATAAATATAGATTGTAAGACCCTAGCCGCCGCAGCCAAGCCGCTGCTGCCCTCAACCCTAGCCGCGACGGCGCCCTGCCGCCGGCGCGCCCGTTCCTCGCCGCGCCCACTCCCTCCTTGCCCCTACAACCTACGCAGTAGAGCCGGTAGGAACCCTAGTCCTACCAATAGTATTGTCTGCTAGCCCGCCCCGCTTGCATCCCTAGTTATTATCTCCCATGGCCTTCCCACCAAAGCCCGACTGGCAACGGCAATGTAGACATTCAGGACGTTTGTAATCTTTTCAATTACTTTGATTTACTATTTTAATAATTTTATATTGGATAATATGACTACAAACAGCTCATAATGTTAATTATTAAGAAGAATAGGGTATGGGCTTGACTAATCTCATATCTCATACACTGACTTTTGCCTCCAAACATAATTAGAAAGAGTGATTGAACTAAATAATGGTTAGGTGAATTGTGATCATTGGAAAAAAAAACATTCAAAGGTTAATCTGAGTACGACCAGGGTAACCCTATGTGTACCAATTTCAGGTGGCCTGTCAGAACAGTTAGCTTCAATCACACTGGAGAATTTATTGCATATGCCAGTGAAGATCCTTTCATTGACATTGTAAGTGATCACGAATGTAGTGAAATTTCTTATCTATCCGAGACTAACTGTTTTGAAAGATTAATTATTTTACATTTTTTCGTTTCATCAGGCCAATATTCAGACTGGACGATCAATTCATCAGATTCCATGTAAAGCAGCTATGAATAGTGTTGAATGGAATCCTAAATACAACCTCCTGGCTTATGCAGGAGATGACAAGAATAAGTACCAGGCTGATGATGGTATGGTTGTCGCAGTTACTCATTTTAGTGCTGTCGAATGAAATAAAACGCATAATTTTTCTTGAACCTCTTGCTCAATAGTTTCTGAAAAACCACAAGCACGTTATAACATCCCAAACAATGGAATCTTTGCCATTATCTTTTCTGTTAAGAACATCCAGTCATGGTAAAACTAATATTCTTCCCTCTATTACTTCTTTTTTCCTTTTGCCTGTTGTTTCCCGCTGCTTCTACTGCTTGTTGTTTCCCGCTGCTTCTACTATCCTGCATCCAAGTACATGAGTGGACATGAAGGGAACATTAAGAGTCCATTTTCTGCGTGCTATGTTGTCAGTGTTTGGGATGCTGTAATGCAGTTGAGGAAGTTTGTAATGTTGTCCATGGGAATGTCGATGTTTCAGGAACCATCGAGCAAATTTCCTCCCCGTCGATTTCATTAACTCTTGAACTTAAAAAAAACTATTACCTTCAGATGCATTTATTTCACTTCATAACAATTTAGCTTTATGATTGCTCAATTCTTCATCTGAAAAAAACAAAGCGACGTAGAAATGTAGCGGCACTAACATTTCTCGTCATTCATTTTTACAGGTGTTTTCCGAATATTTGGTTTTGAAAGCACATAATCTGATGCGGACCGGATTATCACCAGCAAGTTGTCTCTGTAGATTCAGTTATCTGGCCTTACAAATGTAACTCCATTTTTTTGTCAGCTTGAATGAGGTGTTTGGTTTGAGGGACTGGATGATGAATGCACCCCTGTTTGGTTTGAGGTATAGACTCTGCATGCATTAAGCTAGTTCTAAATGATGGATTAGGTAATTTGACCAATTTTAAGAGATTATCCAGCGATGGACCGAGCTGTGATGGTCAAGGTGATTTTCTCAAACTAAACATCCCAGAACCAACAGTGTTGTTGTATTGTACCATATGTGATTACTAGAGAACAACTTGGCATTGTATCTTATCCAACAGAACATTACTGAAACATATTAAAGTAAAATAGATCAAATTTTGTACAAGGTTTGTACTCCCTCTGTTCCAGATTACTTCAAGTTCTACCTTTGTCCTAAGTGTATTATAACGTCTGCAACACCAAATTTGTTACATTGGATTTGTCAACAAAAATATTTACGTGTATAATACTATAAATATTAGCATTTTTTGTATAATTGGTCAAACATAAAAGAAGTTTGACTGAGAACAAAACTAAAACTTCAACTAATTTGGAACAGAGGGAGTACAAAATAAGAAAAGAAAATAAGGTATAGCGTTGTAATATATCAGTATAAGAGGGGATGAAGTGAGGTTGCAAATAAATAAACAATGTGGGTGTGACAATGAACACATTTTTTTTAAAAAAAATTGACATTTGTAAAATGCATTTTTGGCGCACAGGAGCATATGCTCCCTAGAGCCGAATTAGATTTCCAAACAGTGTGCATCTTTAACACTTGTTGCCCAAGGATTGTAGCTGGAAGGCATCAGAAGACAATTGGAGCCAAAAATTCAAAATAGTGGCACTAAACTTGTATAAAAATAAAAATAATTATGAGTATAAAGATGATTGTTTATGAAACTCTCGAGTTGAATTTCATGCACGTTGCTTGTATGACACACTGAAACATGGGCCCAAGGGCACATGTCAGTGGGGCACTGAATGTCATGTTCTCAAACTTGAATTATGAGATTGACATATACAACAACAAAGATACATTGCATTGCTTGGCACACCACTTGATGGCATTCACATTCATAATCTTCGGTCCTGGAGCTTTTTTCATTTGATCCATACACACAAACACAAAACACACTGGACAAGGACAGAAAGAAAAGCCTCTGCACACATATTGGACAACATGGATGGACTCTGAACCCACAACAAAAGCCAAGAAAAGAATAACAAACACTTCCCTGAAATGCTTGCAAGAATGCAAAAGAAAGAACCAACAAGAATCACATTTTGGTCAAACTGGTAACCAGACTTTGTGTTCAGCCGATCATCAAGCTCCTCCACCTCTTCAATCACTCACTCTCAGGATCTGTACACGTTGAAATGCTTCGCCCATCGCCGCGCCATGAACGGGTCAAGGTGATCCCAGCTCTCGGCGCAGCAGCTGCTCCTCCTCTCGCCGCCGATGCTCGTCCCCATGTCACGGCCCCCGCAGTACCTGCTGTCGCTCTTCTCCTCAAAGCCGACAGCGACCTCACCCGTCCTTGAACGGTCCTCTCTTCCGCCCTCCAGGTAGCTGTAACCAACCAGTATGAAGCCACAGTCTGCCACAAGGTCAAGCGGGATCCTCCTCTCCTCACCACCCCTCAGCTCCCCTAGCCTCACCACTCCACCATGCTCCCCTATCCTCAGGTGGGTGTCGCCTATGACACCGCCGAGCAACCGTGCAAGTAGCTCCTCAAATTCATGCATCACGAAGCTGTTCTGCACCCCGAAGCCAAGCCCGACATGGAACTGGTGAACCGGGATGCTCGCACGGTTCATGTCTACCCCAGCATAGCTGCGTATTGGATGATCAGAGAGGTGAAGAATGCAGTTGCTTGGGTTCTGGTGTGCCCGGTCCTCTAGTATCTTCAGACCCTTCTGCAAAGCCCCTACTGGATCAATTCCACCAACAGAGCAGAGGTGTTCGATGACCTGCAATGCCGTTCGTTTACCATGGGAGGACATCCGACGCAAGGGGAAGGCACGAGTTGCAGTGGTGGCATTTGTGACAATGGCCAACCGGTCAATTGCGCGCATGGAGAAGACAACCAGTGCCACTGCCTGCTTCAACAGCCTCAGGTGTGGCCCATTAGGGCTGGCAACCAAGACCAAGTCCATGGCTGGCTGTGGTGCTAGGCTGACTGAGAGGTAAGCACGCCTTTGCACACTTGGTGAAGCAATCTGTGGCGGCGAAACCATGGAGGAGCCGCTGTAGCTGTACTGGCAGTGCTGCTGTGGTGGCATCATGCGTCCACAAGGGTAGTATCCGAGGGCATGATGGTGAGCTGCCACTGGAGACGGGATAAGGGCGAAGCGCAGGCATGGATCAACATGCTCAGTCAGAGTGTAAGGCTCAACAGGGTCATCATCGTTGTAGCGGGTAGCACGGATGGAGGACCTTCGGTTGACACGGGATGTCGCAATGTTGTCATCAAGGATGCGAAGGATTGGATCGGACTGGTTGTGCAGCAATGGCGGCACCTTCAGGTCACGTGGCAGCTGAGACCACTGCGCACGGCAGATCGGGCATGTAACATTGCCATGTCTGATGTTGGAGGCAATGCACAAGAAGTGGAAAGAGTGGGAGCACTGGGCTGTGAATATCGCTGGCCTGTCACAGTTGTCAATGCCACTGCTGCTGGTGCTGAGGGCCTCCAAACATATTGCACAGAAGTTCTGCATATAAATATAGTATAGTTAATATACGGGATCTGAGAAAATGTGGGATCAGATTAGAATGTAAACCTGCTGTACATACAAGTAAGCAATAAAGAGAATCACTACAGCTTGGATTTGGTGGGAAGCAAAACACCGTAAACTATTCATTCTAGAACAAGTTGAGCATATGCTAAAGGAAGGATTTTGCAAGATCAGAAAATAATATCTGCTTCATTTGACGCTTCAATTTAACATACATATCTAAAATGGAGGAAATACCATTCTCGTAAATCCAAATATGACCTGATTAACACCCTATCAGATAGTATGTCTGATACATGGCAACCGTTCATAGGTCGCAAGCTGGAATATATTTAGATAACCAAAATATGAAATGAAGAATATGTTCTGCATTGTGTGTCCAGTGAATGTTTTAACCAACCAAAAGCCCCTTACAAATTATACACGAAGCAACCTCAGTGTTCCTGCTTTAGAACACTGCCTCAGGGCATAAGGTGATTAGGCATGTCATATATTTATTTGCCTTATCAATTGCGCCTCTATATTGGTTACAAATAGCTCAAACACAAGTCCCTCGAAGCTATCCTGCTAAATGTTATCAAGGTTCCCAAGTTCCTGTGGCCTGTTGAGATTGCAACAAAGTTGGGCAAAACAATTCGAGAGACAAAAATCTATTCATTGCGAGGCTTGTACTGAAGAACACTGTTAAGTATCGACTGTGCTTGTTAGATACCAACTCAACTACTACTCACAGAATACCAACTAGAGGAGATATGATATCACCCACAGTGCATCCCGGGGGTGTGGGGGTGGGGACGAGGGCTCAGGCTCAAGCCTCATGGGGAGCTATGCAACGCCATTCAGGCCCTGACTTCAAGCCAACTAAGAAACAATGGGCTATTATGTTGACCCCAACAGTTCAGAAGCAAAATTCCATTTATTGGTGGTTAATGTTGAAATTTACAAAATTAGAATAGCATATTGCAAGAGCTTGATTGTTGTTAACATAGTGATGTTAGGGATAAGCACTAGCGCCATGTAGCACCAAGGTTAATTGGATCTTGACATGATAGACACCAAGATCATGGTATAATAACAAGGATGGCAACATGTAGGCCAGGGGCTTTCCTCCTATTCGAAAAAAAAGTGTAATATGCATGTTCACAACTTTACCAATAGTCTCTGTTACACAATTCAAACAGTGCATTATTCGTTAGTCTTTGAAGAAATGTGCACAGTAACGACATATGCCCTGTTGATTGTCAATTCACCATAGGTATCAATAATAAGATATTCATAGGCTATTGTTTGCACTGTTATGCACCATTAGCCCATCAGGGAGACAAGTATCATGCCATCTGGGAGACGATATGATTGTTCATCGATAGCCACAAAAAAGTACCAAGGTTCCAACACATCCAAAGAAAGGTTAGGGACACTAACATAGTCTATCAGTAGCACCGCAAAAACAAAAAGTCTATCAATAGATATTATATCGTGGATGACCATGCAACCCATCCATGTGCACTAAAGGAATTATAATCAGACTTTTTATTTAATTGAAACAATGTCATTTTTTCCAAAGTACTTAAGACACAAGGTTGTAGAGATAGCAACAGCTAACCTCAGAAGCCTAGATCATTGTGAATCGAAGGATGCCAGATATAAGTCAGTTCACCAGAATCTAAGTTGTCAAAATGACCGCCATTCGATTTTTTCCGTGTCAAAAAGGAGGAAATAACTTATGTTGGTGATATTCACCTCTTACCCACCTCAATATCACGATTTTCTACAGGAGGAAAGTGAGGACTTATTGGGGTGGACTAAGTGAAGTGAAACCCACAAGATCAAGATTTCCGTTCGCAATCCCATCTCCTACCCTAAGTTCTCCTTTTAGCTTGTCTCTTGCTATCTCGGTTTGTTGCAACCTGATAGTAGGTGAGCATGTCCCTGATCTCTTCACAGGTAAATTGGTGGATGCATCTAAAAACAACTACCTATGCTTTAGTAGAGAAAACAGACAGCTCCCACATATATATAAAAATAGAAAAGCTGCATTATCGAAATTAAGAAGAGGGCCGGTGGTCCAAATGGAACAAGAAAATAAAGAAAGGAAAAGGAAAGATGTAGTAGTAAGTGGGCATAGAGCTGGTGGTACCTTGTCAGCCATTCTAGTGCTGGTCGGCTCCTCCAGCTTTTCCTGTTCTCCATCACTGCTGCCTGCGGGCGCATTCACTGCTGAACATGAGATCTGCATATGCATTACAAGCCTCAATTCTTGATAGCAAATAACAAATTTCTATTTAGCAAGACTGTTGACTGTTGGAGCAAAGATAAAGAGGGGAAACGTTAGCCACTCTGTATACTGTATTTTACACCTCAATTTCTATGTACCTATCAATGATATTTAAGATCCAGACAGATATAGAAGAAAATGTTGGTTCAAAGAGAAATTGTACACACACGCATAGCCACCAACAACCCATGTAGTACATCTTATCTAAACACAAGTACAATGCTGAAACATTAGCACCGCTAACAGTCAAGTTACTGGAGAAACATTATTTATTTTCAGTCTGGTGTAAAGATACACCAGAAAGCGGATAATAGCTAGAGACAATTGCTCAGTTCCAAGAAAACACACACACAGAGAAAAAGAACATGTTGGAAGAAGAGAGAAACATGGGTAAAATGAATTAAAAATCAGCGAAGACAAAATATGGTCTTCGTGTCTTGTGCCGTGCGGGTTGCAGCAAACCATGAACGGACCAAAGATTCAGAGAACTGAAAAACAAAATGGCCGTTCGACTACAGAACAAATTCAGATACAACTTTTTTCATAGATACAAAATTTCAGTGGGACGTCTAGATCTATTTTTGGTTGGGGGTGTAAATGGACCACAGGAACGGTACGTCGGATGCGCAAAAATTTCCCAAGGTGCTACTAGTACAAAGATGGAATGGGAGAGGGCTAGAACAATCATTTCCATAAATGAGTGGACAGTACCTAGAACACATGGCTGGGCACGCGGTACTGTTGGAATAGGAAGGAGAAGAAAATGCAACAGGCGTGCTCCTGTTGATTCAACTTGTTAAAACTTGGGAATTTACTGAGCTTCGTCAGAAATTTTCTTGGAGAGAAGATCACCGAAACCAGCTAGGAAGCGAGGCATTTGCAAGAATCCTCTCCTCCTGTTGAGATTTGAGAAAGAAGGGCAAAACACCAGAAATCGTTTTCAGAACCAAGATTAAGAAAGGAACATGAAACCGCCTGCTTAGTGCTTACTGACGTGAGAGAGAGAGAGAGAGAGAGAGAGAGAGAGAGAGAGAGAGAGAAGAAACCAAAAGCACCCAAAACCAGGTCATAGCTCACAAACCGATGAGATGGCTAGAAACCAAAACTTATCTATCCCCAGCCCAGAGGAAGAAGAAAAAGAGCTTCTCTGATGAAATGTGGAGAGAGAGGGAGAGGGGGAGGGAGAGAAAGAGTATTACGGTCTTGGGAGGCGGCGGGGAGGGAGAGGCGGCATGGGAGGAGAAGAAGGAGGCGCAGGAGAGGCCGATCCGCTTGGCCGCCGCCCGCCGCCACCTCGCCAGCGTGCCTTCGCCGCCGCATCCCCCCGCCATTGCTCGCTGCCCCCCCCTGAGCTACAGCGCCATAGGCCCTCCCTGCCCTGTTTCTTGCTGTCCTAGGTGGTGGTGTAAACGCCCCTGCTTTGGCTGCCTTGTGGTTCTTGTATTCCATGGACCGAAGGGGCCAAAGGTCATGCCGTCATGGACTCATCATACTTTCTCTCTCTCTCCATCTCCTAGTGAGTGAGCAGAGTTGACAATTGCAGTATGGCCCTTGTCATTTTCCCGTTTGGATTTAAGCCCCTGGGAAACAAAGGAACGGCCACCTTATCGGCGTCTAGAACTCTAGATTACTCCCGAGGGTGTTTATGAAAAAAGAAGAGTACTTTAGCGGTGGGTGCATTCCGAATTCTAAATCATCTGAACGCCTTTATGCAAACCGTCCTTGCTTGCTGAGCTGCTGCTCGCTGTGGTCCCACCCCTGCGTCTGCCTTTTTCCTTGGGCACGGAAAGGACAGTTTAAAACGCATGCGTAGCGTACTGACTTTGGATCATCGGTCTTCTTGAGAACTAGCCTAGCTTGGATTATCAGAGGTTCACATTCACTGGCAACCGTGGCAATTTTGGAGCATAGGCTTGAATTGGAGGAAACATAAAGGATTGTAATTTGAAGAAGAAGAAAAATCTCCTTTTATCCTTTGGCGGTGTGGAATGACCGTCAACTACGAAGCATCTGCGGCGACTTCTTCGATCTTAAGATCTACCGGTTCAGTCTCTCAAAGATGCTTATAGAGATGGATTGTATATGTATGCATTCATATGAGTGACTTGTGTGTGTATGTAAGTATCTGCATTTATAATGTGTTTTTGAAAAAAGAAAGATAGAATAGTCTCAGATAACAACTTAGTACATTACGTGGAAGAAGAAATAAATTGTCGTGTTTTCTTAGATGAGAAATTATCCGGTGGAAACCAAGTAAAAATGAGGACACGGTGGAAACCATGTTTATTTTTCTATTTTTAACAAAAATACAGTATCTAACTACATTGATGTTTATCCCTAAATAAACTACAGTGATGTTTCATAAACATGTGAAATTTAAAATCAAATTTATATTCAATTTGAGCTACTGAAGAAACAAGCCCATCAACAAATATTTCATCACAGCACGCCACTATACATTAAAGAACTCATCTTCATACCTCCCAAATGAATGTAAGTTTAGACCTGAACTTTGACATATCTATAATCATCACCTCCCTAAAATCAGTTCTAGCAGAGTCATCATAATGAATTGATTATAAATGACGTGAGAACTCCTTAATCTTGCTGGGAAGTATCAGGTGCTACCATGCTACCATTTTCTAAGAAACACATTTTAACGTTTCAAAAAATTCCGACACAAAATTTGAGTGTTCACAAGACATATGTTTACACTTTGCAAAAAAGTTCAAATGAAAATTTAAAATACACATCATGAAAGAAAAAGACAAATCCAATTGTAAATAGTACTATCATTTTGACTTTTCTCTTTTTGTGTTTCATGCTGATTTTCTTTTTCCTTTTTGTTTCTCATTGTGGGTTTTGAATTTTGACTTGAACTTTTTACATATTGTAAACGCATCTCTTCTGAACACTCTCATTTAAAAAAAAAACATTAAAATATGTTTTTAAATGGTAGCAGCATGGAAGCACCTAATGCGTTGGAGCATAGGATATCTACACCCTGCTCTTAGAGTAAGTACAACAAGGTGATACAAGGGGTTGTAAGACTTAAAATGTTATATTATTGCTGAGTTGAAGGAAAGAGGAGAGAAGCATACTACTGATTACGGCTGCAGCACGTGCTTCTACGCACTATGTGAAAGAGTGAGATGGGTCATGCATTAATAAAATAATACATATTTATATCTATCCATTGTACTAACCGGTTATAAACTTGACTATAGATAATGTGGCAACATCATATAGCCAGCAACTACTATTAACCACACTCTTAGAGCAAGTACAATAACGGATTTATAGCTGCTTACATGGCAATTTTGTCTATATGAAAGAGAGACATGAAAAAGTAAGAGGAAAAATTAAAGAGATTGGACTCTCGTGTAAGAGTCTAGCTATATGCACGCTCCTAGATAAATACAATGAATGTGAAGAAAGAGATAGAGAGATGATGAGAAAAAAATACTTACCTTATAACCAACCTTGTTTTATGAGTGACTGTAACAGTATAAGTGATGACTACAAATGATATGGCAATATCGTATAGCTAACAGTTGGTTGTATTATCAAAGGCATCTCTAACGTCAACCCTCAAATTTCCTCCCGCATTCGTCCGCGGACAGGGGGACCAGTCCATGGACATGGATGCGAAAGGACGCCGTTCAACCATAGCCGCATATATTTTGTCAACAGTTCAAACCAACCGGACGAAATTCATGCAAACACGACCGAATTTCATATAAACATGTTAGATTTCATATAAACACGATAGATTTTATATAAACATGATGGATTTCATTACATTTACATCAACCAAGTGGTGCTAGTACGACTCTAAAGGTATAATTAATACCTAATCTAAATGGTCGCCGGCGTCCGTCCCCCGTATCCGGCCACGAATCCCAAGAACTGAAGCTTTGACTTCTCCAGCTCCGCCACGACGCTCTCCAGCTTCGCCTCCGTAACCTCTGCCTCTTGAGACCCGGGAAGCGAAACTGTCCGTCTCCATGTCGCCACAAAGCGGCTAATTGGTCGCCGATGTTGAGCCCACCAAGCTTGGCGTCGACAGGAGGGGAGGAGCGCTGACCTTTCTCGGGCCCGAGCGGTGGTGACCTATCATGCACTACTCTTCCTCGATGTGGACGACACTCGCGGATGTGCCGACTTTGTGGTCATGCCGGCGAGGCGCGGCCTTAGCGACGTCCTCCTCCTCCTTGTCGGTCTCGTCGAACAGCGCCTCGCTCGACTCGTCGCCCTCCTTGCAGGCGCCCGCCACCCGTTGGCGGTACCGCTAGCGGGTGAGGCGGATCTCGAGGGCGGAGCGGTAGGACTCGAGAAGCGCCTCCTGCTCTGTCAGGTTCGCATCCGGCGCGACCGCCCTGCCGGTGGCGAGCCGCTCCTTCACCCGCGAGTGCTCCTGAAGGAGGTGGTGGTTGTAGGCGATGTCGGCCTGCACCTCCCGGAACTGCTCCTCCCGTTCCTCCCGCTCTGTGTGCATGTAATGGGCACGGGCCTCGCCGATGGTCATGATGTAGTGCACCGGCGAGGGTGGCGCAGAGGAGGAGGAGGAGGAGGAGAAGGGTGGCGTTGGCTCGTCGTTGGTCGCGTCCTTCATTGGGACATCATCATCCTATGGTTGCTTGCCGGCCAGTCAGCCGACAATAATGGCGGCCATCTCCTTATGGTCTGGCGGCAGCCCATCCCAGAGAGCTTTGCGGAGGAAGAATCCATGGCGGGAGTGGTGTAGAGAGGGATCGAAGGTGGATGATCGCGGCTATGGCCGGGGCAGCGGTTTATATAACAATGGCGGGCGACAGAGGGACGGATGGGTGGCGCTAGAGGAGACGCCTCAGCAACCGCATGCCATCAATGTGGGCGGCAGATGGACGGAAGGACGGTCGTCGTGTCGTTTGAACGCGCAGCAGTCACCTGCGCCGGGAAGCGGCGCGGGCGGTGCTCTCTCGGCCGGCGCGCTGCTTTAACACCGGCGCCAGTGAGCGGTCGCGTCTGCTCTGGCCAGACATAAATACAGGCACTAACGCTCTGAAGCGGTGCTGACCGTTTCAGGCGGGAAGCGCACGCAGGAGGGAGAAGGGGGTTGGGTGGGGGCACGATGGTTAGAAGCAGGTGTGAGAGCGGTTTGGAATCCCGCAAAGCCCTCACACTTGTCTCTGGTTTACGGGAGAAAGTACATCCGGATGGCGTTGTGGATCGATACATGATCACGTTAATGACTTTTTGTTGTTCGAACAGTGCAGTCCAAACAGATGCGAGAGGTTTAAGGGTTTGCAGCGTTGGAGATGTCCTAACGATGCTCTTAGGGCATCTCCAATAGTTTGTATGTTAGCTTGTTGGTAAAATATGCCATGTCATCAATCAATACCTTAACATACAACAATTTCAATGGATTGTATCTAGTTTGCTCAATAGGATGTGAGATAATAAATGAGGTGCTCTCTCATTCTACATTGGAGCTTGTGCAATGGGTATTGGTTCATGTACATATAGCCTTCCTCTCTTTCCTCATTTATTGTATGACACATCATAAAAAATCCTATGTGACAAAGTCTACCAACAACTATGTTACAACCATTGGAGATGCCCTTAGTAGGAGTAGCAGTCTAGTGGAGCAGCGTAGGCTGTGGAGCATGGCCGCCATTCAAGTTCAGCACAGTCTGTGAGGCAGTCGGTCAGAGTGGCGCAGTGCCCAATAAGTCCAGTGGAAGCCTTTTCTTTTCCTTTCTTTAGCTCGTCTCTTGTCTGGTTCTCTCGTTAGCCCTTTTCTTTTATTTCACCACAACAACTTCCACTGGGAGTGGTGCAAGCTGCAGTATAGCCAGGGGAAAGAGGCAACAGCAACAGGTGCAACAGTGGTAGTTATTGGGCATGTCGGTGCGTGTGTGCGTGGAGTAGTTGGATTTGTTGCAACAATTTTACTATATGTTCCCCACTGTTGAGTACAGAGGAACGCACAGGACTATTGCAAGACAAGATCGGTTGTGGTTGTTCGGTAGTTGAAGCCACAGCGAGAATGGAGGAGAATGGTTATGCTAGGTTTATTAGTCAATCGAGTGTGCCTTTTTGCAATACTCTAAGCTAACATGTTCTGGTACACACGTATTTTGATCTTGTCCTCGAATGTGCCTTTCAATGAAAAAAAACCCGATGGACACACGGTTGCGAAAATGCACGATTGCAATTAATCGTTGCAGTACCATTGCGAAGAGGCAAAGTTGGATCAATGTACTTCAATTGTCAATTAGCCAATTATCTACTTTCAAGGTGGAAAGTGCAAAATTGAGGTATGTTTACAAATTAAGCTCCCTAAAAGGGAAGTGATGTCCTTGCTCCCTGGTTGCGAAGATTGGTGGGTCCGTTTTGTTATCCCATGTTTCATTATTCTTGGACCTTGTTAGCTGGCGAACGTTCATCGGGAGGGGTGCCATTTTCGTTTTGATGCAGTTTTAGTTGTGTGTGGGGTGGCAGTTTCTTCAAGCAAAAACGTTAGAAATGCCACCCTCTTCCAGCGAACGTCAACCAGACAATATTTTGTTATTCTTTTCTTACAAATCTATTAGTGTTGCCCTTGTTTTGTGCTTGGAAGGCTGGTGGCTCCACTTCGTTGCCTATGTTTTTTTGTTTTCGACCCATTTCACTATTAGCGTGTGGTAAGAGTTTCACCGGCCCTTGGTACATGGTTTCATTCATGGCCTGCGCATACGGGGATATGCTGCAACCAAATCTTTGACATGTTAGTTTCGTATATCTATAGCCCAAATAACACTCTTAACAGTACTCTCTTCATCAAATTTCACGGAGAAAAGAGCAATGCTACCAAGAGAAATGCTCCTAGCTCGACACGACTAAGGCACCCCAAGAAAATCCAAAAAATATCAATTGTCAGCCAACAATAAACAAAAAAAGCAGGCTCTGTAGCGCTCCTAACGCTCATGCTCTCATCAAATTTTCAAAAAGAAAGAAAAAAGATACAAACCACAAAACTGTGTCTTCCCAACAAAGATCAAGTGTCGGCCAACAATAAACGCAAAATCCCCAAAAGAAGAGAGATGCAACAAGGCGTGTGTTCACTGCTAGTGTTGATGGATTTTTATTGTTATATTTCAATTATTAATTGTATGCCTTTTGGGGGGGGGGGGGGATTATTGATTGTATACGGTTCCATATTCCGTCAAACCATATTATCGATGGCATGGGCCATCCAACTTAATGACCCGGACCTACACTCCATGTGGACATTTTCCCCACAATTGCATTTTGAATTTCGGTTCTTCAAGTATAGTCTGCACACAATAATACTTTTTTTTATTACCATTTAACTCAAATAATAAGTGTTACTAACATTGCTTGCACCCATTTCAAACAGTAACCATCCACTACACATTTCGTTTGATTTTATATTTCCTATTAACTTTCAAAATTCATATTTATGTCTCATCATTGCAATACAATTTAGTGGATTTTAGCATGTCAAAATTTGGCAAATATGGACCATTTGAAACATAGATCACCCACTACACTTTCCATTTTTTCAACTAATTTTAGAAATTCATATTTATATAACAACATCCAACAATATTTTTATGGATTTTTAACATGTCAAAAACTTGGCAAATACGAACCATTTTGATTAGTATTGAAATAGTCCATAGTTTCAAGCTCAAAGCATGGATTGATACATTTTTTGCATATCACGATAATATGGAAAAAATAATCAAATACTAGCTTTTTTGGTAAATCAAATTTCTGTATGCATAATCAAGAAATGTTGGCCATAATTAATCCCCACAATCTGCAGTGTACTACGTGTCTACATCTCTTTAAATCAATGTTCATATTTTTAACCTGCGACATCGAATGAATCATTGACTTTATAGCAAAACCTCAATCCAGGTTTATAAGTTAGGCACGAGTTTTCACGTCCTCATTTTAAGTAGTCCCTCTAGATGGAAATATAGGCCGGGCACAGGTTTTTAGGTCTTCAATTTGATTAGCGAAAAATATGTTGTTTGTCGTAAAAAGATGTTTTTAGATTCATTGTCGAATGAAGTTTGTAAATTTATTTTTTTTAGATTCACCATCGAATGTAGTTTTTGAACTCATATTTTTATGGCATATTATGTATGTTTTGCTAGTTAAATTGATGACCTAAGTTTTCATGCCAGATTTATATACCCATCTAGAGGGAGTAACGAAATATGTGTTACTCCCTCATTTCCGGTTTATGAGACATACATGCATCCTAAGAGTGACAATTTGACCAATGTAATACAAACTATTTATCCTAGAATTTGTACCAGTTTTAGTTTCTAATCATATATTTTGTGTGATGTATAACTTGCACTATGTACTTATGATGGTTGAATTATTAATCTAAGAATACACACAAGCCTAATAAACTGAAAAGGAGGGAGCATATGCTACAAAAACTATATCTTTAGATTCATCACTGGATGAAGTTTGTAAACATATAAGTTTTTGGCATATTGCACATATTTTGCTAGTCAAGTTGAAGACCTAAAAATCCATGCTCAATTAACATTTCCATCTTGAGGGAGCATTGATGAGTGAGCCAACCATACATAGTGAGGTTGTACCGCTGGTGATATGGGTCGCGTACAATACCATATAGCCCTATTTATTCAATCACTACCTCTATCTATTTCATTAAATGTTAATTTTGGAATGAATCATGATGCATCCATTGTCGGATAGGATTTCCAGCGCATCTACCGATAGGAGCCAAGTGTCCTCATCCTGCACAAACAATTGTACTATCAGAATATGCTGGAGTAAAATGGTATCACAGTGGCACAGTGCAAGCAGTTTTGGTTCCAACGAGCAAAAATGAGCAAAGGTGTTCTCATGTGACTTAACAACAAGTAGAATCTGATTTGCATCTATATCCCCTTCTTCTCGTACATCGAGATCGAATTGGCCTTGTAACTGAAGAGAGTAGTAAACGCCCTTCCTCTTTTCTTCCGCCAACAAATCCTTCCACAAATGCAGACATCACGCTCCTCTTATGCCCCCATCGTCGTTCCCTCTTACATGAATGGCTCGTACCCCAAATGGTGTCTCACTATAGCTCCAGCCCTCGATTGTTGCTATATAATGGATTCATTTATCCTTTATAACAGTAAACCATGTATGAAATACGAGTGATACCATAGCCAGCATGTTCCATCATACAGTGCCCATTGACAAGCCAACTGGAAGACTGTTGGGGGAGGAGGGTCTAAAAAGAATCTAATATGAACCATCCTCTAAAAAATCTTCATAAGCTTATCCAAGGTTGGGGGGGGGGGCATGCCCTCCACCCCACCCTTGACTTCTACATAGCTCCAACAATGTCCAATATGCCGCTCGATACTAGCACGATCATTGTCATCATCTTCATTGTTCTTTCCTCCATAGTGATGTTTGTCGCTGCATCCGCCAATGGAAGAAGAGGCCTAGATCACCCCCCCTCAAGGTGTCTGGTGATGCATGATCTCTGGGTAATACTTCTCCATCTAATAATAATCCTCCCAGGTTGCTTCAGATTCTGATAAGTGTGCCCAACTCACACTTGTGATCCCTCGGCGCAGGCGACTTCCGGCCGAGACAACCATCTCCCACACTGAAGAAAGGGGCACCGATGATGGAGTCCGAGTCCAATCAACAATCCTTGTCAGCTGTGAGATGCATCATCGCCCTTACGATGGCCTGATGGGCAGGGGCCACCAAAAACTTGGATTATTGCCACATATTTCATCAATGGCACAACAAGTGTGTCTTGGCGTGAACCTGTCATGCCCTATTTGCAATGACACTCGCATCGATATTTATGGGGAGACACCCGACGAGTTGTTGAGTTCTTGATTGAACACCACTTTGATTATGACTATGCTTAATTATGACATTCTTGTTCCTCCTTTTCTAGGTGAGGCGAGTGAACCACGACATCAGTACTTGTTACTTACTTTTGAAATTGCAATTCTTCTTGCAATCTTTAGGGCACTTCCAAGTGTGTTGTCTCTTAACACGCTATCATAGGTAGTGGATTTTCAGAGACAATTGCCACAATGCATTGTGTCTTAGTTGTTGTATGTAAGTGATATTGCATTTAATTGGTTTAGGTATCGTATTTTCATCCCAACCTTGTGGCCTAGTTGTTGAGAGAAGGGAAGGAGTGGAAAAATAGAGATAAGCCATACCATATCACTGCATTAATTACATTGCACAGGGAAATGAGCTAAGAGACATATCCCAACCATTGTACATTCCTGCTCTCTCTTCTTTAATGTCACCTCAACATTTTACATTTGATATTGTGCTAAGAGCCAAGCATAGTAGACCTTAGGGCATCTCGAAGGGCAATTATATATTTTTCTCCTGAGTGTGTCCAAAAAACACCCCCTCCAACAACAACCCCTTTTTCTCCTCCCCATTTCCATGCATCGTGCATGGCATTAGATGTAGTTAAACTTAACACAAAACATAGTTCATACAACATCGGACATATGACATGGTTCAAATACAACACATATTAAACATAGCTCATAGTACACATATTAAACATACAAGGTAGCACATGGGACACTTGTTAGAAACATCACTTCACCGATGTTTTGTGAAGTGGAGGTGAAGGTTGAAGGTGTCTAAGTCGTCAACGGAGTCCTACTCTCCTTCCTCGTACTTCTAATGAGGGCTCATGAGACGTTGCTTGTTCTTCGACAAGGGTTTTTCTCAAAAATAATAATTGGGTTTGGGTTGTGAAGCCTCTATCCCTTCCTGAAGTGCATCCATGTTCTTTTGGTGGTGGTGGCTGTCGGTGTCAAAACCGGCGGATCTCGGGTAGGGGGTCCCGAACTATGCGTCTAAGGTCGATGGTAACAGGAGATGGGGGACACAATGTTTACCCAGGTTCGGGCCCTCTTGATGGAGGTAATACCCTATTTCCTGCTTGATTGATCTTGATGAATATGAGGGTTACAAGAGTTGATCTACCACGAGATCATAATGGCTAAACCCTAGATGTCTAGCATGTATGATTGTGATTGCCTCTACGAACTAAACCCTCCGGTTTATATAGACACCGGAGGGGCCTAGGGTTGTACAGGGTCGGTTTACAGAGGAAGGAATCTTCATATCCGAACTCTAAGCTTGCCATCCACGCAAAGGAGAGTCCCATCCGGACACGGTAGGAAGTCTTCTATCTTGTATCTTCGTGGCCCATTAGTCCGGCCCACGTCACATAGGCCGGACGCCCGAGGACCCCTTAATCCAGGACTCCCTCAGTAGCCCCTGAACTAGGCTTCAATGACGATGTGTCTGCCGCACATATTGTCTTCGACATTGCAAGGCGGGTTCCTCCTCTGAATACTCCAAAGTAGTCCATGAACACAGAAAACATGTTCGGCTATGCAAAACAAGTACCACACACAACCGTAGAGAGTATAATATTTCACGGGTCCCATCAACTGATAACTTTTGTAGCGAGACGCCATGTTTCAAGATGCGGTCTTCATTGGCAGGTCTTGTCGAAGCAGAGATCATGTCCCCTTATTGCGAGATTCTCATCAATACGGGCGTGGGTAATCCAACCGCGCAGCCCGCACGACCCTTGGGTAATAGGTGAGTTTTAAGGCGAGTGGGGAGGCGCCTGACATTCGCTGCCTTTATAAGAGGATAAAGACCCATTCTTTCACACGCCTTCTTCCTCTTTGCCGAGCTCCAGCGCCCAAGCTTCCATCCTTTCCGCCTCCAAAAAGCACTCTGACCATGTCCGGATCTGGAGCGCAGGGCAAGTGGATGGCTTCCTCCGTCACGGAGAGGGACATCACGAAGCTCCGGGAGGCGAGATACTTGGCCCAAGAAATCGCCCACCGGCTTCCAGCCAAGGGGCAGATCGTCCCCACCCCGGAGCCTCATGAGAGGGTGGTATTCATCCCCCACTTCGTCCACGGGCTGGGATTTCCTCTCCACTCATTCGTCCGCTGACTCATGTTCTACTACAGGCTAGATTTCCATGATCTAGCCCCAAACTCCTTCCTCAACATCTCGGCATTCATTGTCGTGTGCGAGGCCTTCCTCCCATCCCACCCCACTCCGGATTGTGGCTGAAGACCTTCAATGTGAAGCCGAAGGTGGTGGGCGGTCAACACGCAGAGTGTGGAGGCGCTATGGTGAGTAAGGGCATGCCCAATGCATAGTCCCAGGGTGATGCCTCATATTCCATGTAGGATCGGATGATAGAAAAAGTAGGTTCGGATGGAGAAGCGGGATCCTCTGCAGGAGGCGGGTGCTTGGAGAGAAAAAGTGTGGTCCGATGCATAAAGTTGGAAAAGTTTAAGCAAATATTAGGGATGCATGTGTAGTGAAAGTCACTTTCTATTCTTTGATGGGTATACTAGTAGTAGCTTGCATTGGGGAGAACAAATCAACATAGATGCTTCAAATTACTTTTTGTCATGGGGCATCTGTATCCATATGCCACCATTGTATATGCCCTAAGATGTCCAACGTCTCACGGCCCAAAGGCACCTTTGTGGAGACCGTCAAAGGGTGGCAGAAGCAGTGGTTCTATGTCACAGAGCCCCGCGACACCACCTGGGCCGCGGCTCCCGAATTCAAGTCCAGGGTCCCAATGCGGCTCACCTCCTGGCTGGAAAAGGGCTTGGACTGGGCGTCATTGGACGAGGTGTCCGCGCTGCAGACGTGCATCAAGAGCATGGTGGACAAGAACATCAAGCTTGTCAATGTGATCTAGGTGATGCTTTTTCGCTGGATCCTTCCTTGCCAAAGCCAGACTTGTAATTTGTGGGAGTTCGATCCGGCCAAGCACCAGACCCTGCAATAGTTCTTCGATGTTACACAGGAAGGCATCTGGAAGGTGCTTTTTAAGGCCAATGAGATGTGGCCGAAGACGAGCGAGGACCATGGGTACAACCTGACCCATCCCGCCAGTCCGATAAGTTTTTCGCATTTCAAGGTGTATCCTTCACCTGTACATTCAAGGAAGATGTCTAAGCTTCCTATGTGTCTTTCCAGGGCTGGACAAGGAAGGCAGAGCGGATCCAGTGTCCGGCTCCGTTACCGGAAAACCCAGCAATCCCATTGCCGGCGAAGATGCTGGTTCCAGCGCCCTACCAGGCGCCGGAGAAGAAGGCCCAAAAGAAGGGCCCGGTGGGAAGAAGCGGCCTCCATTGTAAAGCTACTTCGGACGTGACGTCCAAAGACACCAAAACCCACTCCTCCCCCGCCACCGAGGACGACGAGGAGGAGGAAGAAAGCAACTCTCCACCTGAGGGGGGAAGGAAGAAGAGGACGGCCTCCACAGATCTAGAGGCAGAGACGTCCAAGAAGGGGAAGGTCTCCCTCGCGGATAACTCCACGTTGGACACTGACAGCAGCTCCGAGTGGCGACCTAGGGAAAAGCCCTTGGCCGAATCGTAAGTACTCAAAAGCACTCATACACACATATATCCCACTTCTTTTACTGCATGGTTTTAATATGTCGAATCATGCGCGGCAGTACGGCCCACGCCCGCCCCAACAATCCTCATCTTCGGGGAATTCGCTGGATCCAAAGGTGATGGACAGCGGGTCACTTCCAGCGGCCTCCTCTCCCAAGACCACGGATGACGCCGAGGTGTTGTCTTGAAGGACCTTCCCAGGCCAGGGAGAGGTACAGGAGGCTATCAGGGTGGCGCCAGAGGGTGATACCTCGGCCACCGGACACATGGGGGAGCAAATCCCCCCGAAGACTAGCGACGGGGGCCATATCCAATTCGGCCCCCAGGCGAAAACTATTCCGGAGGCCCATATGGCTCCGGAATCAGGCAAGCAGCCTCCTTCGAAAGAAGAAGGTGCCCTATTCCACCAGTGACCTCTGTCCATCCCGAGGCACCGGGTACTCTACTGGAAGCGCTGCAAAGTGCTTCCATTATTGAGGAACACCATATCCTCATGGGCACGGTGGTTGAGAGGGTTCAGTCCGCTAAGAGCGGACTGACCGAAGCCTGCGCCAGCCTTCTAACAGGCTTTGAGGTATGTGACGTAATTATGCAAAAAGAATGTCATAGTATAGATAGTAGCCCCTGAGGCACTGTCCGGTGCTCAAAAAGAGAAGCCGAACAGAGGATCAAATAATTTCTGCAGGAGACTAACCATGCATGTCTATGTGAATAAGCAGGTGTCGATGTTGGCTGCGACCTCCCATTCCGCCGAAGTCTCCAAACTTAAACAGAGTCTGGAGCAGGCCGAGGAAGAGCTCAGCCGTATGAAAAAACAACTAGAGGACCAGCAAGGTATGCAATGGCCTATTCTGATGTAGAAAGATATGAATTGTTTGTGTTGATCATGCTATCATGATATTTCGTAGGAGCTGCGACCGAGGTGGAGACCCTCAAGAAGGCGCTGGCCGAGGCCTAGAAGAGAGTGGCGAAGGAATAGGCCGCCCGCGAAAAACACGAGGCGAGGGTCGAGGAGGTCCAGCAAGAGCTCCAGGATGCCGTAAAGAAGTGCGAGTCCTTGGAGCGCAAGAGTGCGGACCAAGAGTCCGAACTTGCCAAGGCCCGCCAAAGCGCACAAGAGACCCGGGTTGAGGCCTAGGGCGCCCTCCAAGAAATCCAGGAGGCTAGGAAAATCGCGGTGGGTAAGGCCTTTATTATGCAAAGCAAATATGTGAAGAGAAGGTACCTCTTACTGACCTGGATTTGGAGTTCTCCAGGGGCGTTTGCGGACCTGCCGCGGAGTGTTGCCGATGCTGCAGAGTTCTTCCGAGCCGAAGAGGGGAGTTCGATAGAGAAGCTGTTCTGGTCGCAATACCTTGCACCAGAGCATCCGGTGCCCTTTAGCGACTAGCTGAAACAGCTGACTGAACTGCATAGGGTGGCCGAACTGGCCATGAAGGATTTGATAATGTGTCTATGGCCTGCTGACGCCATACCCAGTAGCTACTTCGGGCTCGTGAAGAGGCTGGTCGACGCCTGCCCTCGGCTTGATGCCATCAAGCGGGCGCTTTGCATCGAAGGTGCGCGGATGGCCTTCACTCGTGTAAAGGTTTAGTGGGCGAAGATGGACGCCGTCAAGCTCGCGACCGAGGGACCACCCGCGGGGAAGGAGCACTGCACGCCCGAGCGGTATTTTGATGATGTCCTGAAGGGATCCGCATTGTAGAGGGCCAGTGTGCAAAAGACGTTATCTTTGAATGAAGACATTTATGTTATCCCGTCCTGTATTATGAAATGAAGCTAATATGTAATATAATGCTTGTTGTTCATTTAAAATTTTGCCTCCTATGTGGACGTTTTATTAAATCTAAGAGTTGGCCAGTCATCGGCTTCAGCCCCCACGTAGGTAGTACGAGGGTGTTCGGGTTGGAACTGTCGTGGTGGGCGCAAGGAAGATGCCAAGGGATGGCTAAATATAGGAGGAGGCTAGAGGGCACTGGTGGACTCCAGAGGCGAGGTCGGCATGAGCGAGCGCGGGACACAAGACATACCCAGGTTCGGGGCTCTCCGGAGAGATAACACCCCTAGTCCTGCCGAGTGTGGCTTATATGTAACATTATAGAGTTGCTCCTAGAGCTGTATGGAGGAAGAAGGAGGTCTGGCCAAGGCTTAGGATGCTCCTTCTCCTCGGGTGTTGCTTTGCTAGGTGTGTGTGTGTGTGATCGATTGTGTGAATGAAGCGAGCTGCTTGTATGCATGGGGGCTCCTGGGGGGTTTTATAGGTCAACCCCCCAAGGGTACAAGGGTAATATCACAAGGCTGTAGGGCCGGGTTGTCAGTGTCCGGGAACCTGGTGCTGGGACCCGCCGGGTACCAGGGCTCGCCGGGTTCTCCGGGCGCGGGCCCTATGCGCCTAGGGGGCACTGTGTGCCATCTTGTCGATCGTCAGGGCATGGCCGGGTTGAGTCGGCTATAGTGGCGCTCCATCACGTCGCCGCCTGTTGGCGTCATAGGTCACGTCGGGGCACTTCTGCCACGCTAGGCCTAGTCAGCGGGTAGGCGTAGGGCACTGTAGTCACGTCAGCCCTAGTCAGCAGGTAGGTGGAGGGCACTGTTGCCTCGTCCGGCTGACTAGAGGCATGGGCGGGGTACTGTGGCTTTGATCATTAGCTGGCGGAGACTCGTCCCATCATACAGCTGGGATGGGACGGCCGCTGACCCTTGGCCGGGTTTGGAGAACACGCCAAGGGCGGTGCTGGCTTGCTGGAGAAGTCTTGAGCTTGGTTGTTGGGGCCGAGTCGAGGAGTCTGGCCGGGTCGGCCTGCTTGGCCGGGTTGAGCAACCCGACTGAGTCGAGCAACTCGGCCGAGGTCGGGTCGGATTGAGGGGCGATGTGTCACGCCCTCGATGCGGCTATATCTCCCACGTGTCGAAGCACGAATTAGAGGCATAACCGCATTGAAAGCAATGTCGCAAGTGAGGTAATCTTCACACAACCCATGTAATATATAAGGGAAAAGATACATAGTTGGCTTACAATCGCCACTTCACACAAAGACAAGAATAAAGCATTACATCATCCAGATACAATCAGGGCCCAACTACGGAGCCAAAATAAAAGAAGACTACCCCAAATGCTACACAGATCCCCGATCGACCCCAACTGGGCTCCACTACTGATCAACTAGAATGAAACAACACAAAGGACAAGATCTTCATTGAGCTCCTCCTTGAGCTCGGTTGCGTCATCTGCACGGTTCAACGGCACCTGCAAGCTGGTTTTGGAAGTATCTGTGAGTCACGGGGACTCAGCAATCTCACACCCTTGCGATCAAGACTATTTAAGCTTATAGGTAAGGTAAAAGGTATGAGGTGGAGCTGCAGCAAGCGACTAGCATATATAGTGGCTAACATACGTAAATGAGAGCGAGAATAGAAGGCAAAGCACGGTCGAGAAACTATGATCAAGAAGTGATCCTAGAACAACCTACGTCAAACATAACACCAACACCGTGTTCACTTCCCGGACTCCGCCGGAAAGAGACCATCACGGTAACACACGCGGTTGATGTATTTTAATTAAGATCAACTTCAGGTTTTCTACAACCGGACATTAACAAATTCCCATCTGCCCATAACCACGGGCACGGCTTTCAAAAGTTCAAAACCCTGCAGGGGTGTCCCAACTTAGCCCATCACAAGCTCTCACGGTCAACGAAGGATAAACCTTCTCCCGAGACATTCCGATCAGACTCGGCATCCCGGTTCTACAAGACAACTTCGACAAAGATAAAACAAGTCCAGCAACACCGCCCGAATGTGCCGACAAATCCCGATAGGAGCTGCACATATCTCATTCTCAGGGCACACTCAGATTGTCTAAACTTCCGGTAGGCCAGCCCAGAGTTGCCCCTGGTGGCCACCGGCGGCTGACAGTTTGGACCAACACTCAGAGGAGCACTGGCCCGGGGGGGGGGGGGGGTTAAAATAATGATGACCCTTGAGTTTGCAGAACCCAAGGGAAAGAAAAGGCTAGGTGGCGAATGGTAAAACCAATGTTGGGCATTGCTGGAAGAGTTTTTCAAGGAGAACTATCAAGGGGTTCCCATTATTACCCAACCGCGTAAGGAACGCAAAATCCGGGAACATAACACCGACATGACAGAAACTAGGGCGGCAAGAGTGGAACAAAACACCAGGCATAAGGCCGAGCCTTCCACCATTTACCAAGTATATAGATGCATTAATTAAATAAGATATATTGTGATATCCCAACAAGTAAACATGTTCCAACAAGGAACAAACTTCAATCTTCACCTGCAACTAACAATGCTATAAGGGGGGCCGAGCAAAGCGCTAACATAGCCAAACAACGGTTTGCTAGGACAAGGTGGGTTAGAGGCTTGGCTCAACAGTATGGGAGGCATGATAAGCAAGTGGTAGGTATCACAGCATAGGCATAGCAAAAGAGCGAGCAACTAGCAAGCAAAGATAGAAGTGATTTCGAGGGTATGGTCATCTTGCCTGAGATCCCGCAAGGAAGAAGAACGAGTCCATGAAGAAGACAAACGGACGTAGTCGAACGGGTCCTCACAAACGCGACGTTATCAGAACCAACCCGAAGAAGCAAACACCAGAAAGAAGCGCACAACATAGTAAACAACCAACACATGAACATGGCATGATACACAATCAAGTATGATGCATGTCCGGTTTATGAGGCATGTCATGGCAAAGTGCACAAACAATCCTACAAATTAAGTGGAGCTCAATATGCAACTCCGTTGCATATTGACGAAACACCACGTTCAAGTTATTTAGTTCGATCTCGTTTATGTACCCAACAATATTAAATGTTGTTAAAACATGGCAAGAGGGTGAAGCAAAGTAAAACTACATATCTAGTCAAGTTTAAATGAGTCCGGAACAACAAAACAACAAGTCCGGAAACTCCTCATGTGCATATTTTAGGTTTGTTACTGTTCTGCCCTAAACCATATTTTATAGTTGTTAAACATGCAAAGTAAAGTCACCATCATAAACTAGGCATTTTTCTACCACAATTACATATAAAGTTTGTTACAAACCGAGCTACGGTTAAATAGTTATGAATTAAACCATTTTAACATGGCATAGGAGCAAATTTAATCAAACAACATTTTAAACATTTCAAACATAGATGAAAGTTGGATATTATGAATCTAGACAAAATTCTAAGGAAGTTTCTTATATAAAACATTTTAATCCGATGCACAGTTGTGAAGTTATTAAATGCATGAAGTCTAGGGACTTTTCTATAAAACGGCGTTCTCTGGAATAAAAGACAAATTCGCAGGCAAGGGAAAAAAACACAATCGAGCTGAAACTGCTAGCGCAACAGTGCACATGGGGTTTGGGTGGCTGCTCACATCGGGCTCTCGGGCCGGAAGCAAAGAAGCGGCTGGACGCAGGCTGGACCTTGGAGGTCCCATGCTCGACCAGCGAGGTCAACGGGCACGGGCGGCTTCGTTCTGTCGCTCGAAGCAGAGGGCATGGACAGGCGACGCGGCTGCAGCGGAGCTGATGCAGGGATCGGTGACGCGACACTGAAGATGGCGGGGCGTCCATGGCGCAGCTCCCGGCGACGAGGACCAGGCGAGGAGGAGCAGATCCAGGCGGAGGCGACCAGGAACTTGGCGCGCGAGCAAGGAACTTGGCGGCAGAGACTTGGGCGCAGGCAGGGCTACGGGGCGACGCTGCTGGCGAGCTAGGGACGCCGGGACCCGAAGTAGAGGAGCGGGCGTTGCTCCGGCAGTGAGACGGTGACCCGGCGAGAACCGAGGCGAGGCAGGGGCGCGAGCGTCCTCTTCTGATCGACCTGAAGCAAAGCAGCAATAGCGACAGCTTGCAGGAGGGTTCGTGGGGACTTGGTCGCCGGAGCGGCGCGGTGACGAGGCCAAGGCTGACTCCTTTCGGTCCCTGCGAGAAGACGCGGAGGAAGAGAGAGATGAGATGATGGGGATGGAAGAAGAGGGAAGAAGGAAAGGGAAAGGGTGAGGGAGTCCTGGCCTGGCGCTCCGGTGGCGGCGAACTCCGGTGGTGAGCTGCAAGAGGAGAGCACGGGAGGGCCTCCAAGAGAAGGTCCTCTTCTTTGGGACGACAGGAGGCAGAAGTCCTTGCTCGGGAGGAGCTTGTTGACTGCGAGTGAAGCGGGAAGGCGGAGGCTGCAATCTGCTGGGGATTGTTGGTGGCGCGGAAATCATGGGAGGCGGTCGGATGGTGGTTGGCTCGGTGAGGAAGACGAGGAGGAGACCAGGTGGGCTAGCGGCGGCGCGATGGGAAAGGATGGATGGGACAGGAGGCTAGGCTAGGGTTATCTGTTTATATAGCATGAGGATTTGGTTAGGGGTTATCTTGCCCCTAAGATCAAAATCGGACGGTTGAGAAAAATAGACTAGGGAGGTTAAATAGAGAAACTGGGGATGTTTCAGGGATGTTTGGAGATGATTTGGACGCGACGATAACGACTGGCCGGGTCGGGTCCGGGACAACTTTCGGACGCGCGCACGAGGAGGGCCGCGGGCTGACGAGAGAGGTTAGGTTGGACCTGGCGGTAGGTAGTGGGCTGTGTAGATGGTCTCGAGCTAAGAGAAGAGAAGAGAGGGAGGCCCGGCGACTGTTTCCGGAGACCGAAAACGTCCGACGTTAGACCGGCTACTATTGCCGCTATATTTATCCGTTGGGGCGTCAAACGAACTCCGAATGCGATGAAACTTGGCAGGCGGTCTACTGACAACAAAACAACACCGCATGCCAACTTTCAACCCATTCCGAGAACATTTTCCGGCCACTTATAAAATAATATTTCGGGCATGTCGCGGGTGTGTGCAAGTGTGGTTGGGCTCAGAACGGACAACGGAGAGGACGAGGAGACCAGGGCGGATGCAAGTTTTGAAAACATGATGATGCAATGCACATGATGACATGATAAGATGCGACACGCAAGCAAATACCCTGGCAACGACAGCGAATAACTGGAGGACACCTGGCACATCGGTCTCGGGGCGTTACAACACTCCACCACTACGAGAGGATCTCGTCCCGAGATCTAGAATGGCACCGGAGGAACAATGGAAAAGAAAGAGAAGAGGTAAAACTAAGTTGCTTCTTGACAAAAGAGTGAAACCAAAGAACCTGGAGAGGTTGAACAAATTGAAAAGAAGAAAACAACGGAGATTAACAAAGTTGAAAACACTCCGTTAGAAAAGAGTAACAAGGAATAACAAATTCGAGCAGCACTCCGGTTGAGAAGTTATGCAAGACTTGATACGATGAAAAGAGCTTGAGCAGAGGACACGACACTCCGGTTAAACAAGATAGAGAAGGAATAAGACTGATATAATTTGGACAGCACTTCGACTGTAAATGGAAGAAATTGAACATGATCTTGACACAACGAGATGAGGAGTGAAAAGAGCAACATCAATAGACCTCCAGGAGAAAGAATAGAATAAAGATAATTGAGACAAAAGAATGTAGAAGACAATGCCAACTTCTGCTACAAAAGAGCTTGAAAAGGCATCTTTAGGAGAAGGGTTGAACGGAGTTGTTGGAAAACCAACAACGAAAAGAACAACGTTGTAGTGGACTTATAGAAAACATCTCAAAGCTATGAGGTGAAATTAGGCCACTAACAAAAAATAATAGATTGGATTGATATCAACAAGGAGACGAGAAACTTATTTCACCGGAAGGATAAATGAAGAACTTGGGTCATTTATAAGCACCATAAATAGCAACAGTCCTTAGGGAAAGCTTTAGGTGAAATGTAACCCAAGATAATTCCAAAGAAGAAATTGATGGGTTTAAATATTTCATTCCTGACAACTTTTGAATCATGAAACATGAAGGGAAATTGTCAAGAAAGACATAACACCATCTCAAAAGAAAAGTTAAAAAGAATTGCACGGAATGCAAGAAGAAGAATGATTGAGCTCCTTAAAAGAATCTCGATGAAAACTTCGAAAAGGAAATAGATCCTTGATAAACCATCATGTAGTGCCTCCATGAAGAACTCCGGTAACAAAGAATGATCAAACGAAAGGAAAAAGAGGTTGAAAACACAAGGTGAATCCTTGTACCGATTTAGATGAATCTCCATGGTGAAGTAGTTCAAAAAGATTGGAACTCCGGGAAAAAGAGAAGATGAACAATTGAAATCAGAAATTTGATGAACCTCCAGAATAAGGAATTGAGTTCACTCGATGAAATAAGACTAAGAATTACATCATGCTTATCCTTCACCAATTAAATTGATGACAAGAAACGGATTTCGCATACTACTTATTCCAGTTGCAACGGATTGAAGAGATATATAGCATGAACTTGGGAAGGCCTTCCACGAATCCACCGGAAGGGTTGAAACGACGAATAAATTGATATGATAACCATGGAATAGAATCTTGGGCAAACCACCGTGAGAATAGCTCAAGGAAAAAGCAAAAGTACAAATCACCGGAAATAATTATAAGATGAGACGAAGATACTTGAGAGAATTTAGATACAACTGAAACGATGAGATCACACGCTGATTAAAGAATATTGAATGTTGCACCGGTGAGATTTGGGGAACAAGAGCTGAAAGCTGAGAATGAACAAATCTTCTGAAATGATGGGCTTCGGATAATCGAACTGAAAATACACTTGAATATCTCCTGATGGGTGAAAAAGGATTCTCACCATCGAAAATAATTATGAGAGGATGGCAACAAGCTAGCACCATGAATCTTGAAGAGAATGGAGCAAGGTTAAAGAGAAAATCTTCTTCAGTCTTCAATATCTGAGAATGACGACGAGAAATACCATCATGACTTATTTAGGCACTTCGGAAGAATCAAAACGAAGAGGTTGAGCCAACGATGAAAAGAATTTGAAAGATCTTGGAGAAACCCTCTGACTGATGAAAATTCATTCTTACGTCACACTTCGAAAAGAAATTTGGATAGCTCCGGGAAAATAAGAAGAGTCAGGTAAGATCCTGGAAAAGACCTGTGGGTTAGGGCCCACTCAAGAGAAACACCGTTGAGATGATTTAAAGAGAGAGATTGCACCGATTGAATTTAACGGCTTGAATGGGATAACAACCTCGAAATAAGTTGAACGGATCTTGAATGACAAAACGAGCCTTCTGAGATATCTTCAGCACTCCAGAATAATTGAATAGCGAGAAATGAATGAATATGATGAGCACCGGCATGAGTAGGTATTTGAAACGAGGAAAAACGGTATATGATCAACACCAAAAGCCTGAATTGGTTCCACCGGAGAAGAAAAAGAATGAGGAATGACGAACTTGAGGTTCCGTTAGGAACTTCATGAGAATCACCGGATAAGAATATTGACGGAAAAGGATGGAGAGACTTCCCATCAATAGAATGGATACTTGATGAAGAAATCTGAGTCCTTGAAGAAACAAAGGGAAGGAGGGTGGGAAAACAAAGACAACTTGGGATGGATGAAACAAACACCGTTGAGAAGAAATCATAATTGATCTTGCTGATGTTGAAATGATCGGATCCACTTGAAGAGAAACACGCCGGTTGAAAAGGATTGACAACACAATCTCGACGATCAAGAAGGATTAGTATTCACATCGGAGTATGAGAACACCACTTGGGAAAAGGTATGGAATCAACATTTGACTTCGAAGCAACTCGAATACCACAACTCAAAACAAAACAAGGATTGGCTTGCAGAATAAGCCGGAACAAACATATGATAGAGATTTCGTCCGAAGTTTTCGTGGTGGGGCCTACACGGGCTCGATCGTACAACACCATCATGTACAAGGCAGTGCACATGACATATGAAGCGTCCCCGAGTCGGCATAGCCAAGGACTCTTTAAGACACAATGAGACCACTGTAAAACCAACCGTGAATAGGCGGACCACTAGACGTCGAACCCCAATTTCAAATCATACATCTGTCGGAAAGATATCCTAAGAGCTACTTGAATTCCCACTTATAAACTCCCGAAATTTTCCGGTTATGCAATCAGGTGTTGGGGATATAGGGGAAGCATAATATCTCACCCAAAACTAGCAAATCCTACATCCAGCTGTAACCATCCTTCAACACATAACCAAGAAACCTTCGGAAATCGTCTACCTCAACCTTCGAAAAGCATCTGTTATACGAGTTATGGCAATACTCCCGAACTCCCGCCCCAGTACTGGGTGGTGTCGAGGTTATCTCACCAACAACTGCATAAAATAGATTTTCGATGTCGGCGAAACTAAACTCAAGTATTCCAGAACTGCAACGATAAAATTGTGATGAAAACACCTCGGAGCTCAACTCCCCGGGACACTGCCACAACCCCTAAATGACAGGAGGCACCAAGAACAATGTTCTCGTCGCAAAACCATCGGAACGATTCCAAGATACCCGCGTGATCCTAATTTTTTTAGTGAAATTTGAGAAGAGAAGAGTCAAAACTCTACGTCAGGATGCCTCACCAGAGCGATGAAGGGACTAAGGAGTAAAAAGAATTCCTAAACTCTCTGATATATATATAATCCTAAATGACTCAAAACATTTCTAGACTCAATATCGCCAGCGATTCGATCAAGAAGGGGGCTCCTAAGGTCGGGGAAGGCTCTGATTACCAACTTGTCACGCCCTCGATGCGGATATATCTCCCACGTGTCGAAGCACGAATTAGAGGCATAACCGCATTGAAAGCAGTGTCGCAAGTGAGGTAATCTTCACACAACCCATGTAATATATAAGGGAAAAGATACATAGTTGGCTTACAATCGCCACTTCACACAAATACAAGAATAAAGCATTACATCATCCAGATACAATCAGGGCCTGACTACGGAGCCAAAATAAAAGAAGACTACCCCAAATGCTACACAGATCCCCGATCGACCCCAACTGGGCTCCACTACTGATCAACTAGAACGAAACAACACAAAGGACAAGATATTCATTGAGCTCCTCCTTGAGCTCGGTTGCGTCATCTGCATGGTTCAACGGCACCTGCAAGCTGGTTTTGGAAGTATCTGTGAGTCACGGGGACTCAGCAATCTCACACCCTCGCGATCAAGACTATTTAAGCTTATAGGTAAGGTAAAAGGTATGAGGTGGAGCTGCAACAAGCGACTAGCATATATAGTGGCTAACATACGTAAATGAGAGCGAGAAGAGAAGGCAAAGCACGGTCGAGAAACTATGATCAAGAAGTGATCCTAGAACAACCTACGTCAAACATAACATCAACACTGTGTTCACTTCCCGGACTCCGCCGGAAAGAGACCATCACGGTAACACACGCGGTTGATGTATTTTAATTAAGATCAACTTCAGGTTTTCTACAACCGGACATTAACAAATTCCCATCTACCCATAACCGCGGGCACGGCTTTCGAAAGTTCAAAACCCTGCAGGGGTGTCCCAACTTAGCCCATCACAAGCTCTCACGGTCAACGAAGGATAAACCTTCTCCCGAGACATTCTGATCAGACTCTGCATCCCGGTTCTACAAGACAGCTTCGATAAAGATAAAACAAGTCTAGCAACACCGCCCGAATGTGCCGACAAATCCCGATAGGAGCTGCACATATCTCGTTCTCAGGGCACATTTAGATTGTCTAAACTTCCGGTAGGCCAGCCCAGAGTTGCCCCTGGTGGCCACCGGCGGCTGCCAGTTTGGACCAACACTCAGAGGAGCACTGGCCCGGGGGGGGGGGTTAAAATAATGATGACCCTTGAGTTTGCAGAACCCAAGGGAAAGAAAAGGCTAGGTGGCGAATGGTAAAACCAATGTTGGGCATTGCTGGAAGAGTTTTATTCAAGGCGAACTGTCAAGGGGTTCCCATTATTACCCAACCGCGTAAGGAACGCAAAATCCGGGAACATAACACCGATATGACGGAAACTAGGGCGGCAAGAGTGGAACAAAACACCAGGCATAAGGTCGAGCCTTCCACCCTTTACCAATTATATAGATGCATTAATTAAATAAGATATATTGTGATATCCCAACAAGTAAACATGTTCCAACAAGGAACAACATCTCCATGTTCCAACAAGGAACAAACTTCAATCTTCACCTGCAACTAACAATGCTATAAGGGGGGCTGAGCAAAGTGGTAACATAGCCAAACAACGGTTTGCTAGGACAAGGTGGGTTAGAGGCTTGGCTCAACAATATGGGAGGCATGATAAGCAAGTGGTAGGCATCGCAGCATAGGCATAGCAAAAGAGCGAGCAACTAGCAAGAAAAGATAGAAGTGATTTCAAGGGTATGGTCATCTTGCCTGAGTTCCCGCAAGGAAGAAGAACGAGTCCATGAAGAAGACAAACGGACATAGTCGAACGGGTCCTCACAAACGCGACGTTATCAGAACCAACCCGAAGAAGCAAACACCGGAAAGAAGCACACAACATAGTAAACAACCAACACATGAACATGACATGATACACAATCAAGTATGATGCATGTCCGGTTTAATGAGGCATGGCATGGCAAAGTGCACAAACAATCCTACAAATTAAGTGGAGCTCAATATGCAACTCCGTTGCATATTGACGAAACACCACGTTCAAGTTATTTAGTTCGATCTTGTTTATGTACCCAACAATATTAAATGTTGTTAAAACATGGCAAGAGGGTGAAGCAAAGTAAAACTACATATCTAGTCAAGTTTAAATGAGGCCGGAACAACAAAACAACAAGTCCGGAAACTCCTCATGTGCATATTTCAGGTTTGGTACTGTTCTGCCCTAAACCATATTTTATAGTTGTTAAACATGCAAAGTAAAGTCACCATCATAAACTAGGCATTTTTCTACCCCAATTACATATAAAGTTTGTTACAAACCGAGCTACGGTTAAATAGTTATGAATTAAACCATTTTAACATGGCATAGGAGCAAATTTAATCAAACAACATTTTAAACATTTCAAACATAGATGAAAGTTGGATATTATGAATCTAGACAAAATTCTAAGCAAGTTTCATATATAAAACATTTTAATCCGATGCACACTTATGAAGTTATTAAATGCATGAAGTCAGGGACTTTTCTGTAAAATGGCGTTCTCTGGAATAAAAGACAAATTCGCAGGCAAGGAAGAAAACACAATCAGGCTGAAACTGCTGGCCAATAGTGCACATGGGGTTTGGGTGGCTGCTCACATCGGGCTCTCGGGCCAGAAGCGAAGAAGCGGCTAGACGCAGGCTAGACCTTGGAGGTCCCACGCTCGACCAGCGAGGTCAACGGGCACGGGCGGCTTCGTTCTGTCGCTCGAAGTAGAGGACATGGACAGGCGACGCGGCTGTAGCGGAGCTGATGCAGGGAGCGGTCGCGCGACACTAAAGATGGCGGGGCGGCCATAGCGCAGCTCCCGGCGACGAGGACCAGGCGAGGAGGAGCGGATCCAGGCGGAGGCGACCAGGAACTTGGCGCGCGAGTAAGGAACTTGGCGGCGGAGACTTGGGTGCAGGCAGGGCTGCGGGGCGACGCTGCTGGTGAGCTGGGGATGCCGGGACCCGAAGTAGAGGAGCGAGCGCTGCTCCGGCGGTGAGACGGCGACCCGGCGAGAACCGAGGCGAGGCAGGGGCGCGAGCGTCCTCTTCTGACCGACCTAAAGCAAATCAGCAACAACGACAGCTTGCAGGAGGGTTCGTGGGGACTTGGTCGCCGAAGCGGCGCGGTGACGAGGCCAAGGCTGACTCCTTTCGGTCCATGCGAGAAGACGCAGAGGAGGAGAGAGATGAGATGATGGGGATGGAAACAGAGGGAAGAAGGAAAGGGAAAGGGAGAGGGAGTCCTGGCCTGGCGCTCCGGTGGCGAGCTGCAGGAGGAGAGCACGGGAGGGGATCCAAGAGAAGGCCCTCTTCTTTGGGACGACAGGAGGCAGAAGCCCTTGCTCGGGAGGAGCTTGTTGACTGCGAGTGAAGCGGGAAGGCGGAGGCTGCGATCTGCTGGGGATTGTTGGTGGTGCAGAAATCACGGGAGGCGGTCAGATGGTGGTTGGCTCGGTGAGGAAGACGAGGAGGAGACCAGGTGGGCTAGCGGCGGCGTGATGGGAAAGGATGGATGGGACAGGAGGCTAGGCTAGGGTTATCTATTTATATAGCATGAGGATTTGGTTAGGGGTTATCTTGCCCCTAAGATCAAAATCGGACGGTTGAGAAAAATTGACTAGGGAGGTTAAATAGAGAAACTGGGGATGTTTCAGGGATGTTTGGAGATGATTTGGACGCGACGGTAACGATTGGCCGGGTCGGGTCCGGGACAACTTTCGGACGCGCGCGCGAGGAGGGCCGCGGGCTGACGAGAGAGGTTAGGTTGGACCTGGCGGTAGGTAGTGGGCTGTGTAGATGGTCTCGAGCTGAGAGAAGAGAAGAGAGGGAGGCCCGGCGACTGTTTCCGGAGACCGAAAACGTCCGACGTTAGACCGGCTACTATTGCCGCTATATTTATCCGTTGGGGCGTCAAACGAACTCCGAATGCGATGAAACTTGGCAGGCGGTCTACTGACAACAAAACAACACCGCATGCCAACTTTCAACCCATTCCGAGAACATTTTCTGGCCACTTATAAAATAATATTTTGGGCATGTCGTGGGCGTGTGCAAGTGTGGTTGGGCTCAGAACGGACAACGGAGAGGACGAGGAGACCAGGGCGGATGCAAGTTTTGAAAACATTATGATGCAATGCACATGATGACATGATAAGATGCGACACGCAAGCAAATGACCTGGCAACGACAGCGAATAACTGGAGGACACCTGGCACATCGGTCTCGGGGCGTTACACGATGTAGGCCCCGTTGTTTTTGAAAAGGATCCGGGTTCCGTTGCCTGCCTGGGGTTCATCCCCCCGACAGTAGTCCCCGAAGCTGTGAAGGTCCGCCGTCTTCAGATGGGTGGGCCTTCGCAGTCCCCCCCTTTTGCAGAGGCAAACTTGGTGACTGCCGGGTCCGGCAACACCCACTGTGTGCCAGCTTCCGGAAGCCGGATTGCGGCGTCTTGGTCGTGTCGGGAAATCGAGGAGTTCGACGAATCTTGGGCAATCTTTAGGGCTTCGCGCGGTCGCCAGGTGGTACTTGGGAACCAAAAGGGCCTGACAGGCCACGCGCGTGATAGGACGGGCGGCGCCCTAGGGCCCACCGCTGCATGCCCTCGGCCCACGCTCGTGGATTTATTGCGGCATCCGCAGGTCGGTTGCCATTCTCTAGGCAGTTATTGCGTGCGTACGTGCGCACTTATTGCGGGGAAGTGGGAGGGGCGAGCGCAAACGATCCCGCTTCCCCATGTTTTGAATTGTGGCCTATAAATTGGGGGCGAGGGGGCGGCGGAGATCATTCATGCTCGCGCTCCCCTGCCTCTTCTTCCTCCCTCTGCTTTCGACGGTCCCCGCTGGCTGCGACGCCCGCCGTCCCGAGCAGAGCTTTCTTGTCATCTTCCTTTCCCTCTCATTCTTCTTCGCGCGCGGGATGATGGGACTGCCGTCAGGGTTGTGGATGGGCTCGACCGTCACCCTCGATGACATCGCCTACCTCCGCGACACCAGGCGCCTGCCGAGGGCGGAGGAGGTCGAGGCGCGCCTCCCGCAAGGTGAGCGAGAGCTGCGGCCCAGAGGTTCGGAGCGGGTGGTCTTCCTGCCGCACTTCAAACGCGGGTTTGGGCTGCCCGTGAGCGGCTTCTTCCGTGAGTTTTTGGAGTTCTTCGGGCTCCAGCCCCACCATCTTGGTGCCGACGTGATCATGCAGCTGTCCGGCTTCGTCACCCTCTGCGAGGGGTACCTAGGGGTCGAGCCTTCGATCGACCTCTGGGTGCGCATCTTCTCTCTAAAGCAGCAGGGGCCGAAGGCCGGAGAGATGTCCGAGTGCGGGGCGACCATCATCACCAAGCGTCGGGCGCCGACTGCCCGAAGATGCCGCTGGAGGACCCTGCCAAGAAATGACAGAATTTCTTTTTCTATGTCCGCAGTCTTGGTGAGGACCGCATCAACGTCCCGTCATTCATCAACTCGCCGCCGTGGGGAAAGCTGAACTGGGGGTACTACCCCAAGCACCCGTCGCAGCAGGTGCTCAACCTGTGCGAGCGGGTGTTAGTGATGAAGGAGCAGGAGGGGCTCACCGACACCGATCTCATCACCGCCTTCATCGTCCGGCGGGTGTTGCCGCTGCAGTGGCGCAGCCACCTCATCTTCCAGATGGCCGGCCTCCGAGATCCCGATCGCATGGCGAACACACGGCTGGCGGCGGACCAAGTCGCGCGCCGGGTTAATGACATTTCTAAGGCCAACTTGGGGGCTGACTGGGCGTTCGGGAAGGCCCCGTACAGCCGTGCGAACCCGGAAACTTTCTTGAGTCCCTGGTCTCCATACTTCGCTGCTGCTTTTCTTCTTGTTCGTCCCGACGCGACACGAGAGGTGCTTCTGATTGCCATCCAACATTCTTATGACCGAGCGCGGGCGCAGGTGATGCGGGATGCCTCGAAGGAGCCCGAGGCCCAAGACAGAGGGGAGGCGGCGGTCGCCGATACGGGCGCAGGGTGCCAAGCAGGTGAGCCTTGTTTACACTCTTTGAGTTGCCGGTCGCGGGATGGCTTCAGAAATGTTGATGCAAGCTGTTGACGCAGCGGCGCCGGGTGGAGGAGGCGGCAGTGCGGCCGGAGCTGGGTCGTCTCTGGGGCGGGGGCGGCGCGGCGCCCGCACGGGAAGGATATCGCCCTGCCTCGGGCCCCGTCCGCGAAGTGCGCGGTGGACCCAGCCGGAGGCGCGAAGCCGCCCGCCAAGAGGAGGCGCGATGCTCCACAGGAGAGGGCGGCGAGGCCCGAAGTTCCGGTGGTGCTGGGGTAAGTGATTTTTGTGTTCGAACTGAGTTGCCGAGCGGCCCTGCTCGACCTGGTGTAATCATTTTTTTCTTATGCTTCAGGTCACTGATTTCACTGGCGCTGGTGGCGACGGACGCCGCACCCGCCGAGGGCGGCGCATTCCGGAGGAGTCGATCCGGCACTGCCGACCGGGGTGAGGACGAGGACGAGGCGTCGGTGGATCCGGACCTCGGCCTGGACCTGGCCGACGCCGAGGGCCTGGTCTGGCGGGATCGGAACCGGGCCGAGCCGAAGCTGGCGGCGGCGTCGACCCAGGCCTGGGTTAGGGCCGCGACGGCGTGGGCGCAAGCCGGTGAGGGGCCGGCGTGGCCGGAGATGCTGGCGGGGACGATGGCGGCGACGACGGTCTTCGTGTCGGCGTCAGCAAGGGAGCACAACCAAGGCGGCCGTGCGGACACGATGGACCTCGACCGGGAGGTCGTGGTTGTCGAGGACGGCACACCACCGCGGACCGACATGGTCGAGCGGGAGGGGACCGATGGAGGCGGCGACAATGCCGTCTTGGAGGAGGCGACGCGGGCGGCGTCGGAGGGGGCGTCACGGGCGCCGGCAAGCGAGGCGCCGCTGGTGGTGGAGCCTCAAGCTGCTCCACCCACCGAGCCGGCGTCGGTGCCGGGGAGGGCGCTGGAGAAGGCGCCGGCTTTAGGGGAGGCGGCCAGCGGAGGGCACACCCTGGCGATTAGGGCCGGAGGACGCCGGGATGCCGAGCCGCTTGCATCACGGAGCGGGACCAGCGAGGTCCCCTTCGGATCTTTGACCCAAGAGGAGGCGGCGGTGGCCACCGTGACCCGACGCCTGCGAGGGCGGACGGACCGGATCCAGGCCTTCACCCAGGCTAAGGTCGAGGCAACGCAGGAGCTGGAGCGTGCCGTCTTCGTAAGTTTCCGTCCGTGCTCTGCCTTTTCTTTTTCCATCATTTTCTTCTTCATGGGGGCACGTCAGCGCACCCACTGGCTGTAGCCCTCGAGATTCGAGCCAACTGTGTGGCAGTTGGGCCGAATCTTATCTTGCCGGCTTGCGCTGATAGTTTCCTCTCATAGCAACTTGACTGCTACCGGGTCAACGTCTTCAACCGGCTCCTTGAGATGCATCGTCGTCTCAAGGAGGGGCTCGCCGCCAAGGAGGAGGAGCTCCGCACCGCAACAGGTATTTCTTCTTCATGCTCTTTTCTAATGGGGGCGCGCTAGCGCACCCACTGGGTGTAGCCCCCGAGATTTGGGCCAACTGCGTAGCAGTTGGGTCGAATCTTAAAACAGTACTTTGTCGCTGAGTTTTTTCTTCTGCAGCCGAGGTGCTGTCTTGGAAGACCCGGCTGATTCGGGCCGACTTTCGCTATGACCAGCTCGTCGCAGACGTCGACCGGCTCGGGGTCGAGGTGGAGACGGCAAGGGCGGAGGCGACGGGAGACCGGCAGGCGCTTGACGAAGCCAACCCGCTGTGGGAGCAACTGGCGGGCGATAAGAGCCGCCTCGAGGCCGAGGTGGAGCGGCTCAGGGCAGAGGCCGCCAAGGTTGTGGAGGCGTAGCAGGCCCTTGCCGAGGCGGACCAGCAGCGCGGCAAGCTGGCCGACGACAAGGGGCAGCTCCAAGCCGAGGTGGAGGCGCCTGAAAGCGTTGGTGGCCATGATGGAGGAGACCCGACTAGGGGAGACCCGGCTCCGTGAGGAGGCCGTGAAGGCGGCTGAGGACAGGGACGCTGAGCTGAAGGCGGCCCTTGCCAAGGTCGCCGATCTGGAGAGGGCGCTGGAGGAGCATGACTGCACCATCGCCCGGGAGCAGCGCGGTACGTTGCTCGAAGCGCAACACCTGGAAGAGTCCTTCTCCAGTAAGTGCTTTTCTTTGGTTTTGTTGTTGTTGCCAGGTTGGGACTCCGGCCTCTCTTACTTAGTAGTTTTCTTCTGACTCGCTTTTCTTCTTGACAGGGACCTTCCCGGAGACGCTCCCGCTGGCGGAGGAGGCCGTCCGCTTTCAGTGAGACCCGCAGGGAGTCGTGGGCTCCCCGAATGTGGCCTGGTCCTTCCCGGAGATCGTTACCGCCGCCCAGGCCCGCCTGCGGGTCCTGAGCGACCAGACAGGGCGGCTTTCTCAGGACGGCGCGGCGATGGCGGTGGCCCTCTGGCCGGGTTTCGTTGCGCCGAGCAGCTTCACGTGGCTGGCGCGGTGGTTGGAGGCGGGCCCGGACCGTCTTCACGAGTGGCGGGTTTGTGCTGCTCGCGCCGGCGCCGAGATGGCGCTTTGCTTCGCGTTTTAATGGCATCCAGACTTGGCACTGGATGCGTTGATGGGCAGTGAGCCGGCTCGGAGAGCCAGCTGCAGGCGGAGGCTGGCTGGATCGCCGCCCGGGCCAGCTACATCATCGGGTTCGCCTTCCACGACGAGTTCCAGCCGGAGCGGGCGGAGGGTGGCGGAGGTGTGCCCACTGAGGACTACAGCCTTCTTCTGGACGACTCGGAGGGCAGCTCCGAGGAGACGGGCGTCTACGCGGACACCGAGGAGGAGGATACCCGGCACTTCTGCGGACCCGGCGGCTGCGCGCTCTGGCGGAGGCAATGCCTGATTTTGAACTTGTAGAAAATTTCTGTTAGGTAGCAGGTCCACTCACCCACTGAGTGTTGACTGGGTGTAATGAACTCTGGCCTTGGGCCTATTTAAATTTATGATGTATGAGTTGTGTGAATGTTTATGCCTTTGCCTCTTGTTTTTGGAGCTGTTTTCTTGCGACTGCCTCCCTTTGGGTTTCACCCCCATGAGTCTGACAGCCAGGGCTCTGGTCCGTGACAAGGGGTTCAGCCTTTGAGAAGGACACGTAGTACTTGGGCTTTTGAAATGTTGGGCGTGAGCAAAACACCCACTGGGTCGGCTGGTGGCAATCCGGCGGGTCGGGTTGGCGAGCAGCCGGTCGTGTGGTAACTTAAAGTGGTGCGGCCGGGTCGAGCGATCCGGCGATATGCAGAAGTTTCGTGGATGCATGCGCTTTCGCTTTTCGTTTTAGGGCCATTTTCTTGTAACTCTCCCTCTTTGGGCTCCCCCCCTTGAGTCTGACAGCCAGGGCTTTGGTCCATCACAAGGGGTTCGGCTTTTGAAAGGAGCGTTCAATACTTAGTCTTCCAAAATGCTGAGCGCAAGCGAAACACCCACTGGGCCGGCTGGCGGCCATCCGGCGGGCCGGGTTGGCGGGCAGCCGGTCGTGCGGTAACTTAAGGCGGCGGGGCCGGGTTGGGCGACCCGGCGGTTCTTGACTTAGTGTCCGCGGCGCGCTGTTGCTTTTGTTCTCGTGCGCTTGCCAGCCCACAGTCGAAGCCATATCTGCAGCTTAGGGCGAAGCGAGAAGCTATGGAGATCCAACGCGTTTGAAAACCGCTAAGAAAAACAGCGAGTGGCCAAGCCGGCCAGCCCCCGAGGCCCCGGGTCGAGCGAATCGACCCGGCGGCCGGGTTCGGCTTAATTTTTTAAAGTGGTGCATGAATGTAGAGACACGATAGCTTGGTCACAAAAGGGGCAGCCCCCGAGCTTCGTTCGGGGACCCCATAGTTTTGAGATGATTACAAAAGACGGTGGTACATACGTGTTTACAGCTAACTATAAAATGGGCGGAGTAGCTCCGCGTTCCATGGCCGGGTTGTTTCTTCGCCGGCTGTGTCTCTCTTGCGCTTGTTTGACTTGCGGGCGTCGATGAGGTAGTAGGCGTTGCGATCGCATCGGGCCTTGCTAACGATGAAGGGGCCCTCCCATGGGGAGGATAGCTTGTGCTGGCCCGTCTGCTGCTGGACGAGTCGGAGGACGAGGTCTACCTCCCGGAAGGCGAGGGGCTTGATCTTCTTGCTGTGGTAGTGCCTCAGACCTTGCTGGTAGATGGCTGAGCGAGTGAGCGCTAGGAGACGTGCTTCTTCGAGCAAGTCGACGCCGTCTTTGCGGGCTTCTTTTGCTTCGGCTTCCGTGTACATCGTGACGTGCGGCGAGTCGAACTCGACGTCGGTCGGGATGACAGCTTCTGCTCCGTAGATGAGGAAGAATGGGGTGAACCCGGTCGACCGGTTAGGCGTGGTGTGGAGACTCCAAAAAACAGCCGGCAACTCGCCGAGCCAGCTGCCGAGGGAACGGATGAGTGGCCCGACGAGCCGCGGCTTGATGCCGGATAGGATGAGGCCGTTGGCCCGCTCGACCTGGCCATTGGACTGTGGATGTGCAACGGAGGCCAGGTCGAGGCGGATGCCGGAGACGGAGCAGTACTGGGCAAGCGCGCCCTTGGTGAAGTTGGTGCCGTTATCCGTGATGATGCTATTCGGCATGCCATAGCGCACCGCAATGTCCTTGATAAATTGAACGGCCGTTGGACCGTCCAGCTTCTTGATCGGCCTTTCCTCGATCCACTTGGTGAACTTGTCCACCGTCACCAGCAAGTGTGTCATGCCGCCTCGAGCGGTCTTGAAGGGTCCCACCATGTCGAGTCCCCAGACCGCGAAGGGCCAGGCGATCGCGATGGTCCAGAGTGCCGACGCCGGCTGGTGGCTGCGCTTGCTGAAGCGTTGGCATCCCTCGCACTTGAGGATGAGCGACTCGGCGTCTTCAAGGGCCGTGGGCCAGTAGAAACCATGGCGGAAAGCCTTGGCCACCAGGGACCGCGAGGCGGCGTGGTGCACGCACTTGCCCTGGTGTATGTCGAGGAGGATCTCAATGCGCTTATCCTACTCGATGCAGTGCTGGAACACGCCGGTGGAGCTGTGCTTGACGAGCTCGTTGTTGATGATGCTATAGGTGGACGCTCGGCACTGTACTTGCCGAGCTTCGGTCTCGTCCATGGGGAGAACCCCATTCTCCAGGAACTCCTAAATGGGAGGGCCCAGGATGGTGCCACGACCCCGGTGAGGACGGCCACCACTATGGGTTCCGGGGTGGCAGCTCCCGAGCCGGGTTCAGCGGCCCCAGGGCCGGGTTGGGGTGTGGTCGGGCTGGCTTGAGCAGTCCCCGGCCCGGGTTGAGGCGCGGCTGGGTCGGTCGGAGCAGTCCCCGGGCCGGGTTGAGGCGTGGTCGGGTCGTCTGGGACATGGATAGACTTGGAGTCCGGAGACGGCTTGACGGACGGCTTGTGCAGGTGCTCGAGAGAGACGCCGGACGGAATGGACTGCCAGGATGAGGCGATTTTGGCGAGCGTGTCGGCCGCTTCATTCTCCGCACGCGTGATGTGGAGGAACTCGCAGCCCTTGAAAATATGGACAGCTTCTGGACGAGGAAGCGGTAGCTCGCCATGTTGGAGTCGTGGGCGTCCCACTCGCCGGAGCACTGTTGGACTACCAGGTCCGAGTCGCCGAAGCACAAGACTCGTCGGATGCCGAGTTCCTTGGCAAGTCGGAGTCCGTGCAGAAGGGCTTCGTACTCGGCGACATTGTTGGAGGCGGCGAAGTGGATCTGTAGTGCATACTTGAGCTAGTCTCCCTTGGGGGAGGACATCACGATGCCGCCCCCCAGGCCGAGTCGCATCTTCAAGCCATCGAAGTGCATGCGCCAATGAGTCAAGTCCAGCGGTGGCGGAAGGTACTGGGTCTCGGTCCAGTTGACGAGGAAGTCGGCCAAAGCCTGGGACTTGATCGTGGTGCGGGGCTCGTAGAGGATGGTGTGGCCGGCTAGCTCGAGCGCCCACTTGGTGACCCAGCCGGAGGCATCCCGGCACCCGATGATCTCGCCGAGAGGGGCCGTGCGGACCACGCTGACGACATGCTCTTGGAAGTATTGCTTCAGCTTCTTGGCGGTGAAGTACATGCCGTAAAACATCTTCTGGTAGTGCGGGTAGTTCTGCTTCGAGGCGGAGAGCACCTCGCTCGGGTAGTAGATGGGACGCTGGACGGCTTGAATCTTGTCCTTCTCTGGTCGCTTGACCACCATCACCGTGCTGACCGACCGCGAGGTCGCGGCGACATAGAGCAACAGCGGCTCCTTCTCTGCCGGGGCGGCCAGGACAGGTGCGGTGGAGAGCATGCGTTTGAGATCCCGGGAGGCTTCGTCCGCCTGGTCGTTCCATTCGAACAACGTCGTCTTCTTCATCAGCTAATACAGGGCCAAGGCCCTCTTGCCCAGCCGGCTGAGAAACCGGCTGACCGAGGCCAAGCAGCCGGTGAACTTATGGGCATCGCGCAGTCGAGCCGGCTTGTGCATGCGCTTGATGGCCTTGATCTTCTCCGGGTTCACCTCAATGCCGCGCTCCGAGACAAGGAAGCCGAGTAGCTTTCCGGCCGGGACGCCGAAAACACATTTCTCTGGGTTGAGCTTGACCTTGTATTCGCACAGGTTGGCGAAGGTTTCCTTCAAATCGCCGAGGAGCGCGAGGTGCTGCTTGGTCTTCACCATGATGTCGTGGATGTTGCGGCCGAGTTGCGGTAGCAAGCATTTCTGCATGCAGCGCTGGAAGGTGGCGCCGATGTTCTTCAAGCCGAATGACATGGTGATGTAGCAATATGCCCCAAAAGGCGTGATGAAGGACGTCTTCAGGGCGTCGACCGGGTCCAGCTTGATCTGATGATAGCCGGAGTAAGCATCCAGGAAGGACAGGAGCTCGCACCCGGCGGTGGAGTCGATGACTTGGTCGGTCCGCGGGAGGGTGAATGGGTCTTTGGGGAGGCCTTATTCAGGCTGGTGTAATCGATACACATGCGCCAGGTCTTGTTCTTCTTCAGGACGAGGACTGGGTTGGCCAGCCACTCGGGGTGAAATACTTCCATGATGAAGCCGGCCGCCAAGAGCTTGGCGACCTCTTCACCGATGGTCCTTCTCTTCTCCTCGGAAAAGCGTCGCAGGGGTTGACGGACAGGCTTGGCGTCCTTGCGGATGTGGAGTTTGTGCTCGGTGTACTTCCTCGAGATACCCGGCATGTCCTTGGGGGTCCATGCAAAAATATCCCGATTCTCACGGAGGAAGTCGACGAGCTCGCCTTCCTATTTGCTGTCGAGGCAGGCGCCCACAACAACGTACTTGCTTCAGCTGGGATCCTTCGGGTTCAGCTTCAACTTCTTGGTCTCTTTAGAGGGCTTGAACACGGCCTCATCGGCCGGCTCCCCGGTCGGGATCTGGGTGGACGACGCCTCCTGGGCCAAGGTGACAATCCGGTCGAGTTGGCGCCGCTCCTCGGCTACGACCAGCGACTCGGCTAGCTTGGCGCCGTCTCGGGCATAGTCCAGGGACTTGCAGTAGTCGCTGGTGATGGTGATGAGGCCCTTTGGACCCGGCAGCTTCATCTTCAGGTAGGCATAGCGGGGGACCACCATGAACTTGGCGAGCACGGGCCTACCCAGCAGCGCGTGGTACACGCTGGACAGGTCCACCACCTCGAACCAGATCGGCTCGCGTCGGAAGTGGTTGCTGTCGCCGAACAGGACGTCGAGCCGGATCCGGCCGATAGGGGAGCAGGAGAGGCCGGGAACGATGCCGTGGAAAATCGTTCCGATTGGCTCCAGGTCCTTGGCCTCGAGGCCGAGCTTGGTCATGGTGTCACGGTAGAGAATGTTGATGCTGCTACCGCCGTCGACGAGAACCCGGGAGAACTTGGACGTGCGCCGGGGCGTGAAGATGGTGGGGTCGAGGACGATAGCGTAACCACCCGGGTTCAGCATGATGGCCGGGTGGTCTTCCCGGGTCCAGGTAACCGGGCGCTCTGACCAATGCATGTACTCTATATTGGCTGGGGCAACGGTGTTCACCTCCTGCTGAAGGAGGCGCTCGCTGCGCTTGTCGTTGCAGAGGCTGGTGAAGACGACGTAGGTCGCATTCTGGGCCAGGTAGGGGTCGTCGCGAATCACGCCGGTGGCCGGAGGCGGAGGCGGCTGCCCTGCTCCCGGAGCCGGAGCCGGAGCCGAAGGCATCGGGATGTCGCCCCTGGTGATGCGCTTGGTGATGGTGCACTGTCAAAGCGTGTGCGTAGATGGCCTCGCGCCGCTGTGGTGCTTGCAGGGAGCATCGAGCATCTCCTCGAAACTCATGGCGGGCTGCCATGCCATTTTGCCGGTGTTCCGACGTTTGGCGGCCGGGTCGGCCGCGGGCGCCTGCTCGGTGGCCGCAATGAGTCGGTTGTCATAGCGTTGAGCCGGTTGATCGGCTTTGCGCTTGTTCTGCTGGTTGTGCTACTGCCAGCTTCCCTCACCGGCCGGCTTCGGAGGCGGCACCGGCTTTGCCTTGCCGGCTTCGTCCAGTGCCACCTGGATCTTCATGGCGGAGTCGGCGTACTTGTCCGCCGTTACCATGAGCGCAGCCATACTGGCCGGCTCGGAACGCAAGAACTTGTGCTTGAGGAGGGTGCCGTATCGGCACCCATTGACGAAGTACCGGATGGCTTGAACTTCATGGACGCCCTCGCAGCCGTTCCGAAGCTCAGTCCAGCGTGTGAGGTACTCACGGCTGGTTTCCACCGGCCCCTGTACGCACATGGCAAGCTGACTGGGGCAGCCGGGTCGCTTGTAGGTTTCGGTGAAGTTGCGCATGAAAGCCCGCTCAAAGTCGACCCATGTGTTGATGCTGCCGGCCGGTAGACTGTTCAACCAGGTGCGGGCCGACCCCTGGAGCATGAGAGGCGCGTAGCGCACGGCGGGGCGGTGGTTGCCACCGGTGATGCCGATGGCGGTGGTGTAGTCGGTGAGCCAGTCCTCCGGCTTCACAGTGCCGTTGTACTTGGGGGTGTTGCGGGGGAGCGTAAACCCTTTGGTGAAAGGCTCGCCCCGGATGCGTGGCCCGAAGCACGCCGGGCCAACGGGGCCGGTCTCCTCCAGCTCCCGGGAGAGGGCGAGCCAGTCGAGGCAGTGACGAGCGTCGGTGTTGTCGATGTCGCATGGGCCCAGCCGGTCGGTCACCGCGCCACGGGGGGCCGGGTCGCCTGCAGCCGGACGTCGGCCGGGTTGGAGTAGGGGATCGAGGCGGCACCGGGCCTCGAAGGCTGGCTCGTCCGCCAAGCCGCCAGCTGCCATCAGGGCGGGGTTGCGCTGGGTCCGGGTGCGGCCGGAGGGCGCCTCGCCGGGTGGCGAAGACGCCGTGTGCTGGAGATCGCCGGGTCGAGCGACACGAGCGGAGCCGGATCCGGCCGGCTTGGCGAGTTGGTTGAGACGGTCCTGCTGCGCGTTAGCCGCAGCGAGGAGGTCGTTCACCCTCTTGAGGCAATCCTGCAACTCTTCGCCCGCGAGCTGATCCATGCCGGCCACGGCCGCCTAGGCGACGCACATGTTCTTCGCGGGAGTCTCGTAGACGGGACGGAGGGCACCGAAAGCGCGCCCGATAGTGCCACCCCGGGCTCGCACGTCGGCGACCCGACTCGGCTCGGGGGCAGCAGGCGTGAAGCCGTAGGCAGCGTTGTGCTCCAGCGGGGCGGAGTCGAGGCAACGCTGTGTGGCGGCGAGTGTCTCGGTGAGGTCCAGCAGGCGCTGGCGATCGTCGTTGAGGCGAGTCTGGGCCTCGGCGATGTTGGAGGCATCAATGTCGGTGCTGACGGGAACGCGGAGGCTCTGTATCGTGGCGTGCAGTGGGTTGGGTGAGCCTGCCCTATCCGCCGTGGCCTTAGCTTCGGCGGCCTTCCTTGCCACGCTCGACAATGAGGAGGCATCAACGTCGGTGACGAAGACCTCCACGCAGAGGTCCATCGCGCCGGTGGGAGCGCCGTCGTTGATGGAGAGCGGGGAGTCGGAAAAGCTAAGTACCTCGCGGGGGTACTCGTCGTCCGTAGGCACGTCGGAGATGCGCAGCGTGGTGAAGGAGGCGGCGAGCGCGTCGATGATGTTGTCCGCCAGCATGATGGGCTCATCAGAGTCGGAGAGGATCCCCGTCCGAAGCATGCTCCCGGCCAGGACCTCGAGCTGCCCCATGGTGGGCGCCAACTGTCGTGGTGGGCGCACGACAGATGCCAAGGGATGGCTAAAGATAGGAAGAGGCTCGAGGGCACTGGTGGGCTCCAAAGGTGAGGTCGGCATGAGCGATCGTGGGACGCAAGACATACCCAGGTTCGGGGCTCTGCGGAGAGATAACACCCCTAGTCCCGCCGGGTGTGGTTTATATGTAACAATACAGAGTTGCTCCTAGAGCTGTATGGAGGAAGAAGGAGGTCTGGCCAAGGCTTAGGCTGCTCCCTCTCCTCGGGTGTTGCTTTGCTAGGTGTGTGTGTGATCGATTGTGTGAATGAAGAGAGCTGCCTGTATGCATGGGGGTTCCTAGGGGTTTTTATAGGTCAACCCCCAGGGGTACAAGGGTAATATTACAAGGCCGTAGGGCCGGGTTGTCAGTGTCCGGGAACCCGGTGCTGGGACCTGCCGGGTACCAGGGCTCGCCGGGTTCTCCGGGCGCGGGCCCCATGCGCCTAGGCATCAGGGCATGGCCGGGTTGAGTCGGCTATAGTGGCGCTCCGTCAGGTCGCCGCCTGTTGGCGTCATAGGTCATGTCGGGGCACTGCTGCCACGCCAGGCCTAGTCAGCGGGTAGGCGTAGGGCACTGTAGCCACGCCGGCCCTAGTCAGCGGGTAGGTGGAGGGCACTGTTGCCTCGTTCGGCTGACCAGAGGCATGGGCGGGGTACTGTGGCTTTGATCATTAGCTGGCGGAGACTCGTCCCATCATACGGTTGGGATGGGATGGCCGCTGACCCTTGGCCAGGTTTGGAGAACACGCCAAGGGTGGTGCTGGCTTGCTGGAGAAGTCTTGAGCTTGGTTGTTGGGGCCGAGTCGAGGAGTCTGGCCGGGTCGGCCTGGTTGGACGGGTCGAGTGACCCGGCTGAGTCAAGCAACTCGGCCGAGGTCGAGCCGGATTGAGGGGTGATGCAGGCCCCGTTGTTTTTGAAAAGGATCCGGGTTCCGTTGCCTGCCTGGGGTTCATCCCCCCGACAGGAACCTAAACACTCTTGATACAAGAGTTTGGTCCTTGAAGGAGGTGTTTAGCGCAACGAACCAGGCAATCGGACTATGTGGCTTTATCACCCTCACTTAGCCATAGGAGTTTGACAATAGAAATGTAGGCGCAACCCCCAGTTAGTATTTGTTAATCCGGACTAGGGTGATGTAGACACCTGATCGGGTGGAGGCCGATCCGTCGCATAATTCGGAAAAATCGCAAAAGATTTTAACCTCCGAATAGCTGACCAGCTCTCGCCGCATCATGACAGTTAGTTTTTGGCTTTCTCTACTTAGGTGTTAATTCAGATAAACCAGAAACACAAGCGCAATAGTTCTCCCTTTACTACCCTAGCCGATAGGACGAACGTAAGGTAGCAATCACAAGAGCCGGGGAACCCAACTATTGACCAAAGACATGATTCGGAGCCGATGCATATAATGCTAAATTCGGGGTGCCGAACTATACTATAAAAGTGTTCGGACTTTGTTGCCGTAGTATGGGGCGCAATGAAGCCCCTGGTGAATTAAAACATACCAAAGTGTACAGGTGCAATCGATAAGAATAGCGAAATAAGATGAAGTAGTAAGCCAGTGCCACATAAGTTGGGCCACAAACTGTTTCCATTGTAATTTGATTAATATGTTGAAGCGTATTTGTACAAATAGTGTGCTAAGCAACATGGCTATTTAACATGCCAAGACCAAGGGGGAGCTTCGTGCGGGTCCTGAAAACAGGTAGAGTGATCGTCAAGAAGACCACCTAGAGATTCCCCTACACGTCTATGCTGCTTGCCGCCTTGGTATATCCGTCCTTCGAAAGGATCGTTGATCGGGCCGTCGTGAGGGGCCTGTGGAAAGGAAAAAAAGAAAAGGAAAAGTGTGTGTGTCCGGGGAAGGTCGAGCCATATTATGGACCACAATCGAGTTATGGCTCCGTCTATGCCCATGGTATTTTGAGTGCGTAGTTATGTACGCGCGGTACATATGCCGTCATTTGGTCAGGACTGAGACGGAGGCTGAATTGTTAGTCGAACTCCTGATGAGCTGGACTATCAAGCTGCGGAGTAGACTCGTTTGACAGTGTCTGGGAGCTTGGCCCCTGAATTAAAGTTCTGCTTGATAAGGCCGCTCTGTACATCCGCTGCCAGGGCCACGGTGTGCTCCTCGGTACAAAGGGAGCGCTCAGTGTTTCCATTGACTGTTATGACAACCGCGTGGTCCAGGCATCTTGAGTTTGAGATAAGCATAGTGTGGCACCTCATTGAATCAAGCGAATGTAGTTCGTCCGAGCAGTGCGTGATATCCAGTGCGGAAGGGGACGATATCGAAGATCAAGTCTTCGCTTCGGAAGTTGTCCGGAGATCCGAAGACGACTTCCAGTGTGATTGAGCCCATGCAGCGGGCCTCTACACCTGGTATTAGTCCTTTAAAGGTAGTTTTTGTGGGCTTGGTCCTTGATGGATCGATGCCCATCTTGCAGACTTTATCCTGATAGAGCAGGTTGAGACTGCTGCCACCGACCATGAGGACTCGTGTTAGGTTGAGTCCATCAATGATTGGGTCGAGGACCAGTGCGGCTGAACCGCCATGACGAATACTGGTCGAGTGGTCCCTGCGATCGAAGGTGATCGGGAAGGATGACCACGGGTTGAATTTTGGGGCGACTGGCTCTATTGCGTAGACGTCCTTGAGCGCGCGTTTGCGCTCCCTCTTGGGGATATGGGTAACATATATCATGCTCACCGTTTTAACTTGGGGGGAGGGACTTCTTATGTCCCCCTGTGTTCGGCAGCTGGGGCTCCTCATCGTCGTCCTCACTTTGCGACTCCTTCTCCTTGTTCTCGGTATTTAACTTATCGGCCTATTTAAAGACCCAACAGCTTCTGTTGGTATGGTTGGCTGGTTTATCGGGGGCGCCGTGGATCTGACATGGACGGTCGAGTATGCGGTCCAAGCTGGATGACCCCGGATTGTTTCTTTTAAATAGCTTCTTCCGCTGGATGGACTTGGAGCCACTGAACCCGGCGTTGACTGCCGTGTCATCAATATTGTCACCGTTGTTTCGACCCTTGCGTCTGTTGCATCGGGGCTTGCCGTTGCTATTTCTGGCTTCGGAAGTGCCATGTTTGCTTGCATTATTATTGCTATGGGCTAGTTAGCTATCTTCGCCCGCGCAAAAGCGGGTCATAAGTGTCGTGAGGGCTGCCATGGACTTTGATTTTTCTTGGCCGAGGTGTCGGGCGAGCCATTCCTTGCGGATGCTATGCTTAAAGGCCGCTAGGGCTTCGGCATCCGGACAGTCGATGATCTAGTTCTTTTTAGTTAGGAACCTAGTCCAGAATTTCCTGGCTGACTCTCCGGGCTATTGAATTATGTGACTTAAGTCATCGGCATCCGGAGGTCGGACGTATGTAACTTGGAAGTTGTCGCGGAAGGCGTCTTCCAAGTCCTCCCAGCTGCCAATGGAGTTTTCTGGCAGGCTATTTAACAAGTGCCGAGATGGTCCCTTGAGTTTTAGCGGGAGGTATTTGATGGCATGAAGATCATCGCCACGGGCCATATGAATATGGAGAATAAAGTCCTCAATCCATACCGCGAGATCTGTTGTTCCATCATATGATTCAATATTCACGGGTTTAACCCCTTCTGGGAATTCGTGCTCCATTACTTCATCAGTGAAGCAGAGGGGTGTGCGGCACCTCTATATCAGGCCAAGTCGCGACATAGCTCGGATGGAGTCCGTCTGCGGTTTTCGGCCCGGACGTGGTTATGCTTGTCACGTCTGGCTAGATAGCCGTCGTCGCGCATTGGGGCATGATATGTCTCCAATGTATCTATAATTTTTTATTGTTCCATGCTATATTATACCCTGTTTTGGACATTATTGGGCTTTATTATACACTTATATATTATTTTTGGGACTAACCTATTAACCGGAGGCCCAGCCCAGAATTGCTGTTTTTTTGCCTATTTCAGAGTTTTGCAGAAAAAGAATATCAAACGGAGTCCAAACGGAATGAAACCCTCGGGAACGTGATTTTCGGAACAAACATGATCCAGAGGACTTGGACCCTACGTCAAGCAATCAACCAAGAAGGCACGAGGTAGGGGGGCGCGCCTACCCCCCCCCCCCCCCAGGCGCGCCCTCCACCCTCGTGGGGCCCATGTTGCTCCACCGATGTACTCCTTCCTCCTATATATACCTGCGTACCCCCAAACTACCAGATACGGAGCCAAAACCCTAATTCCACCGCCGTAACTTTCTGTATCCACGAGATCCCATCTTAGGGCCTTTTCCGGAGCTCCACCGGAGGGGGTATCGATCACAGAGGGCTTCTACATCAACACCATAGCCTCTCCAATGAAGTGTGAGTAGTTTACTTCAGACCTACGGGTCCATAGTTATTAGCTGGATGGATTCTTCTCTCTTTTTGGATCTCAATACAAAGTTCTCCCCCTCTCTTGTGGAGATCTATTCGATGTAGTCTTCTTTTGCGGTGTGTTTGTTGAGACCGATGAATTGTGGGTTTATGATCAAGTTTATCTATGAACAATATTTGAATCTTCTCTAAATTCTTTAATGTATGATTGGTTATCTTTGCAAGTCTCTTCGAATTATCAGTTTGGTTTGGCCTACTAGATTGATCTTTCCTGCAATGGGAGAAGTGCTTAGGTTTGGGTTCAATCTTGCAGTGTCCTTTCCTAGTGACAGTAGGGGCAGCAAGGCACGTATTGTATTGTTGCCATCGAGGATAACAAGATGGGGTTTATATCATATTGCATGAGTTTATCCCTCTACATCATGTCATCTTGCTTAAAGCGTTACTCTGTTCTCTTGAACTTAAGACTCTAGATGCATGCTGGATAGCGGTTGATGTGTGGAGTAATAGTAGTAGATGCAGGCAGGAATCGGTGTACTTGTCTCGGACGTGATGCCTATCTACATGATCATACCTAGATATTCTCATAACTATGCTCAATTCTGTCAATTTCTCAACAATAATTTGTTCACCCACTGTAATACTTATGCTCTCGAGAGAAGCCTATAGTGAAACCTATGGCCCCCGGGTCTATTTTCCATCATATTAATCTTCCAATACTTAGTTATTTCCTTTGCCATTTATTTTACTTGCATCTTTATCGTAAAAATACCAAAAATATTATCTTATCATATCTATCAGATCTCACTCTCATAGGTGACCGTGAAGGGATTGACAACCCCTTTATCGCGTTGGTTGAGAGGAGTTTGTTTGTTTGTGTAGGTGCGAGGGACTCGTGCGTGGCCTCCTACTCGATTGATACCTTGGTTCTCAAAAACTGAGGGAAATACTTACGCTGCTCTACTACATCACCCTTTCCTCTTCAAGGGAAAACCAACGCAGTGCTCAAGAGGTAGCAAGAAGGATTTCTGGCGCCATTGACGGGGAGTCTCCGCAAAAGTCAACATACCAAGTACCCATCACAAACCCTTATCTCCCGTATTACATTATTTGCCATTTTCCTCTCCCCCAACTTCACCGTTGCCGTTTTATTTGCCTTGTCTTTTCCGCTCACCTTTCTTCCGCTATGTCAGAATCAAAAAGGGTTGGGGGTTGTCTCCCGAGTTTTAGTACTTTGGACTATCCTTCTATTCTCGCTAAACTCATAAATAAAGATGCTATGGAAAGACCTACTTGGGTTATCAATGAGAATCTTAATAATTTTGATGAAGATGATTCCGGAATTTTTTGTTATTTACTTGATGAATCTTTGAAAGATGCTTGGGATAGACTATTAAGGATCAGGGCTAGCTATGTGCCTCAATACCAAATTGAAATTTACTTAAAAAGCTTTTATGTTGCCCTACCTTCTTATTTTAAGCATGTCCTAGATTCTATATTTGAAGAAGGTTTTCTTGAAGGCGATGCTGTAGACACTTATGAAAAGTTGAAAACCATATTTGGGCACCCCATGAATGAGAAAGTTGAATCTACATCTCTTTTGCTCTCTTACCAAAACAAATCTATCAAAGAGATGAAGGCTAGCTTAGATACAAATTTCCGTAACGTACTTAATCTTTCTTCTACCATTAATAGCCATGTGCTTTATCAAAATAGAAATATTAATTCCATAGATAGCAAGTTTGCTCTTTTCTTCCCTAAAACCAAAGATGGCAATACCTAGATCTATCTTCGCTTATATGCCTAGCTAGGGGTGTTAAACGATAGCGCTTGTTGGGAGGCAACCCATTTTTTTTATTCCATGCTTTTTGCTCCTGTTTAGTAATAAATAATTTATCTAGCCTATGTTTTGGTTGTGTTTAATTAGTGTTTGTGCCAAGTAGAACCGTTGGGAAGACTTGGGGAAAGTCTTTTTAATCTTACTGTAAAAAACAGAAATTTTAGCGCTCACGAGAGCTGCTGCCATTTTTATTTGGAAAGTGCTATTTAGTTAATTATTTTTGAAGATGATTAATAGATAAATTCCTAACGTCCAGAAGTTTATTTTAGAATTTTTGGGGTTCCAGATCTTGCGTTAGCTACAGATTACTACAGATTGTTCTGTTTTTGACAGATTCTGTTTTCCGTGTGTTGTTTGCTTATTTTGATGAATCTATGGCTAGTAAAATAGTTTATAAACCATAGAGAAGTTGGAATAAATTAGGTTTAACACCAATATAAATAAATAATGAGTTCATTACAGTACCTTGAAGTGGTGTTTTGTTTTCTTTCGCTAACGGAGCTCACGAGATTTTCTACTTTAAGTTTTGTGTTGTGAAGTTTTCAAGTTTTGGGTAAAGATTTGATGGATTATGGAACAAGGAGTGGCAAGAGCCTAAGCTTGGGGATTCCCATGGCACCCCAAGATAATATAAGGACACCTAAAAGCCAAAGCTTGGGGATGCCCCGGAAGGCATCCCCTCTTTTGTCTACTTCTATCGGTAACTTTACTCGGAGCTATATTTTTATTTACCACAAGATATGTGTTTTGCTTGGAGTGTCTTGTATTATTTGAGTCTTTATTTGTTAGTTTTCCACAATCATCATTGCTGCACACAACTTTTTGAGAGAGACACTCATGATTCGGAAATTGTTAGAATACTCTATATGCTTCACTTATATCTTTTGAGTTATATAATTTTTGCTCTAGTGCTTCACTTATATCTTTTAGAGCACGTTGGTAGATTTGTTTTATAGAAACCATTGTTCTCTCATGCTTCACTTAAATTATTTTGAGAGTCCTACAAAACAGCATGGTAATTTGCTTTAATTATGTTAGGCATTCAAGATTAATAATAAAATTTTCTTATAAGTGTGTTGAATTCTATGAGAAGTTTGAAACTTGATAATTGTTTTGAGATATGGAGATGGTGATATTAGAGTCGTGCTAGTTGAGCAGTTGTGAATTTGAGAAATGCTTCTGTTGAAGTTTGTGATTCCCGTAGCATGCACGTATGGTGAACCGTTATGTTAAGAAGTCGAGCATGATGTATTTATTGATTGTCCTCCTTATGAGTGGCGGTCGGGGACGAGCGATGGTCTTTTCCTACCAATCTATCCCCCTAGGAGCATGCGCGTAGTACTTTGCTTCGATAACTAATAGATTTTTGCAATAAGTATGTGAGTTCTTTATGGCTAATGTTGAGTCCATGGATTATACGCACTCTCACCCTTCCACCATTGCTAGCCTCTCTAATACCGCACACCTTTCGTCGGTATCATACACCCACCATATACCTTCCTCAAAACAGCCACCATACCACCTACCATGGCATTTCCATAGCCATTCCGAGATATATTGCCATGCAACTTTCCACCGTTCCGTTTACTATGACATGCTCCATCATTTTCATATTGCTTCGCATGATCATGTAGTGACATTTTAGTTGTGGCAAAGCCACCATTCATAATTCTTTCATATAAGTCACTCATGCATCATTGTTATCCCGGTATACCGCCGGAGGCATTCATATAGAGTCATACTTTGTTCTAGTATCGAGTTGTAATCGTTGAGTTGTAAATAAATAGAAGTGTGATGATCATCATTCATAGAGTATTGTCCCCAAAAAGGCCGAAAAAAGGGAGGCCCAAAAAAGAATAAATAAATAAATAAAAAGGGGCAATACTACTATCCTTTTTTCCACACTTGTGCTTCAAAGTAGCACCATTATCTTCATGATAGAGAGTCTCCTATGTTATCACTTTCATATACTAGTGGGAATTTTCCATTATAGAACTTGGCTTGTATATTCCAATGATTGGCTTCCTTAAAATGCCCTAGGTATTCGTGAGCAAGCGAGTTGGATGCACACCCACTTAGTTCTTTTTGTTGAGCTTTCATATACTTATAGCTCTAGTGCATCCGTTGCATTGCAATCCCTACTCACTCACATTCATATCTATTAATGGGCATCTCCATAGCCCGTTGATACGCCTAGTTGATGTGAGACTATCTGCCCCCCTTTTTGTCTTCTCCACAACCACCATTCTATTCCACCTATAGTGTTATGTCCATGGCTCACACTCATGTATTGCGTGAAGATTGAAAAAGTTTGAGAACACCAAAAGTATGAAACAATTGCTTGGCTTGTCATCGGGGTTGTGCATCATTTGAATACTATGTGTGGTGAAGATGGAGCATAGCCAGACTATATGATTTCGTAGGGATAACTTTCTTTGGCCATGTTATTTTGAAGAAACATAATTGCTTAGTTAGTATGCTTGAAGTATTATTATTTCTATGTCAATATTGAACTTTTGTCTTGAATCTTTCGGATCTGAATATTCATACCACAATTAAGAGAATTACATTGAAATTATGCCAAGTAGCATTCCACATCAAAAATTCTGTGTTTATCATTTACCTACTCAAGGACGAGCAGGAATTAAGCTTGGGGATGCTTGATACGTCTCCAACGTATCTATAATTTTTGATTGTTCCATGCTATATTATACCCTGCTTTGGACATTATTGGGCTTTATTATAAACTTTTATATTATATTTGGGACTAACCTATTAACCGGAGGCCCAGCCCAGAATTGTTGTTTTTTTGCCTATTTTAGAGTTTCGCAGAAAAAGAATATCAAACAGAGTCCAAACGGAATGAAACCTTCGGAACATGATTTTCGGAACGAACATGGTCCAGAGGACTTGGACCCTACGTCAAGAAATCAACCAGGAAGGCACGAGGTTGGGGGGCGCGCCTACCCCCCAGGCGCGCCCTCCACCCTCGTGGGGTCTACGTTGCTCCACCGACGTACTCCTTCCTCCTGTATATACCTACATACCCCCAAACTACCAGATACAGAGCCAAAACCCTAATTCCACTGCCGTAACTTTTTGTATCCATGAGATCCCATCTTGGGGCCTTTTCCGGAGCTCCGTCGGAGGGGGTATCGATCACGGAGGGCTTCTACATAAACACCATAGCCTCTCCGATGAAGTGTGAGTAGTTTACTTTAGACCTACGGGTCCATAATTATTAGCTGGATGGCTTCTTCACTCTTTTTGGATCTCAATACAAAGTTCTCCCCCTCTCTTGTGGAGATCTATTCGATGTAATCTTATTTTGCGATGTGTTTGTTGAGACCGATGAATTGTGGGTTTATGATCAAGTTTATCTATGAACAATATTTGAATCTTCTCTGAATTCTTTAATGTATGATTGGTTATCTTTGCAAGTCTCTTCGAATTATCAGTTTGGTTTGGCCTACTAGATTGATCTTTCCTGCAATGGGAGAAGTGCTTAGTTTTGGGTTCAATCTTGCGGTGTCCTTTCCCAGTGACAGTAGGGGCAGCAAGGCACGTATTGTATTGTTGCCATCGAGGATAACAAGATGGGGTTTATATCATATTGCATGAGTTTATCCCTCTACATAATGTCATCTTGCTTAAAGCGTTACTCTATTCTCTTGAACTTAATACTCTAGATGCATGCTGGATAGCGGTCGATGTGTGGAGTAATAGTAGTAGATGCAGGCAGGAGTCGGTCTACTTGTCTCGGACGTGATGCCTATATACATGATCATACCTAGATATTATCATAACTATGCTCAATTCTGTCAATTGCTCAACAGTAATTTGTTCACCCACCGTAATACTTATGCTCTCGAGAGAAGCCTCTAGTGAAACCTATGGCCCCCGGGTCTATTTTCCATCATATTAAACTTCCAATACTTAGTTATTTCCTTTGCCATTTATTTTACTTGCATCTTTATCATAAAAATACCAAAAATATTATCTTATCATATCTATCAGATCTCACTCTCGTAGGTGACCGTGAAGGGATTGACAACCCCTTTATCGCATTGGTTGTGAGGAGTTTATTTGTTTGTGTAGGTGCGAGGTACTCGTGCATGGCCTCCTACTGGATTGATACCTTGGTTCTCAAAAACTAAGGGAAATACTTACGCTGCTCTACTGCATCACCCTTTCCTCTTCAAGGGAAAACCAACGCAGTGCTCAAGAGGTAGCAGGGCACGCCCCGTGATCCGTAGATCGATCTGGTCTGATCTGCTCTCTTTTCCAGGTCTTGTCGCAGGTCATATGTATATCCCCAAGCTGTTATGTCCCTACCTTTACGACGAGGTAGTATAGGCTGGTGTTCGACCTGAGTTGCCATTTTGCCCCGGCCACGAGGTGGTCGGTCAGCCGCATTATGCGTTGATGGTACGGGCCCAAGTGCCTCGTCGTCGAATTTAGGTAGGAGTTTACGCTTTGGGTAACTTTTGGTTGGGTGCTCGAGGCCGTATTCCACGGCTGCCAGGACATTTAGTCCACCTGTCGTTAAGTAGGTCTTGATCAGCTTGAAGCTACTACCATTTCTTTTTCAGGCTCCTTGAAGTGGAAATTAGCCGACGCTTAAAGCGCTCCTACTCGAGGTGTTCCTCAGGCATGATAAAGTCTTTGTCGCCGAGGCTCACCTCCTCCTCGGAGAGTGGAAGGTAATTACTGTCCTCCGAGTCTTTGTTTACGACCTGTTCATCAGGGCTAACTTGCCCATCTTCCCGATCGTCCTGTTCGGAGGTTGGCTCGACGGGGTCTTCTTGGTCTTTGGCTTCGTCCGGAGTATTGTTGTCTCTCGTGCCGGTATCGCTGTCTTTTTCATGACATGGTTTAGAGCGGCGCCGCTGACGTTGGCGCTTTGGTTGTATCTGAGGATGCTTATCCTCGGCTGGATCTTTATCATTATCGCCGTTACCCTCCTTGGGTGTATCCACCATGTACACGTCATACGAAGAGGTGGCCGTCCAATGTATGGTAAACGGTGGGTTTTGGGCCTGCTCTTCTCCGGCATCGTCGTCCATACTGTCGATGTCTTCGGAGCCGTAATTGAGCATGTCAGTTAAGTCCTCGACAGTGGCTATGAAGTGGGTGGTGGGTGGGACGTAAAATTCCCCGCTCTCAGCCCCTAGTCCGGGCTGGGCGTAGTTCAGATGTTACTCCTCTGTAATGACGAGGGATCACATCAAGTCTAGAGCCTCGCTTAAAGGCGAGGTTTGGCCAGGGAGAAGGGAGTCCGTGGAGTACGGCGGGAAGGAGACTCCTTGGCCAAACTCACATGATGCTGACTCCGAGGGTTCGGAGCCAGTGTCCGGAGGAGAGTCTGGCTTCGTGATGGTTGCCAGCGACACTACTTCCTACGGCTCTCCCGTACTGGGCTTAGTGGCCGCATATAGTCCGGCGGGCTCAGGAATCCTGTCTTCAGACCTGGCAATGTGCTCCGGATCTAAGGCCAGAGCGGAGGTTGGGGTCGTGAACCCTTGGAAGATCAAGTCTCCTCGGATATCAGCGACATAGTCCATATTGACAACCCAGCTGGTAATACTTGAGAATATTCTTTGGCTCCCCTTGTGTCGAATCAATAAATTTGGGTTGAATACTCTACCCTCGAAAACTGTTGTGATCCCCTATACTTCTGGGTTGTCAATGAGGACACAACGGAACTCTCAATGAAAGCAGCAATGTCGGTGTCAAAACCGGCGGATCTCGGGTAGGGGGTTCCGAACTGTGCGTCTAAGGTCGATGGTAACAGGAGACGGGGGGCACAATGTTTACCCAGGTTCGGGCCCTTTTGATGGAGGTAATACCCTACTTCCTACTTGATTGATCTTGATGAATATGAGGGTTACAAGAGTTGATCTACCATGAGATCGTAATGGCTAAACCCTAGATGTCTAGCCTGTATGATTGTGATTGCCTCTACGGACTAAACCCTCCGGTTTATATAGACACCGGAGGGGCCTAGGGTTGTACATAGTCGGTTTACAGAGGAAGGAATCTTCATATACGAACACTAAGCTTGCCATCCACGCAAAGGAGAGTCCCATCCATACACAAGAGGAAGTCTTCTAGCTTGTATCTTCGTGGCCCATCAGTCCGGCCCACGTCACATAGGCCGGACGCCCGCGGACCCCTTAATCCAGGACTCCCTCAGTGGCAGACTCCTTCATGGTCAAGGAGGGTTACAGGATATCGTGGGTCACTTCTTGGTCTTCAAAAGGAGAATAACACAGGCAGTGCGATGGAGCTGGACGAGCCGTCATCGCCGAATGCACTGCATGAGCTGAACATGGCGCCGCTGCTAGAAGCGCATCATGAGCCGAACACGTCACATCGGGTTGCTCGACCCACAAACCCGGACGTGTCAGTGCTCCACCAGCACCAGGGTGCTGCGGCGGAGGGGAGGAGCTCGAACCACACCGTGGTGGGAACGACAGGCGACGGGTGAGCAACCAATTCCTCAACTACGAGGACAATACGTTCCCGCTTGAACTGTGTCAGGCTGGCACAGCCGGCACCCGACTGCTTGATTGGCACTATGTCCTCCAGTGTTGTGGCTGATGGAGGGAGAGCTCCTTATTGTCCTCCACCTTGAGGAACTCCCAAGCGATGTCATCTGATTAGTTGGACCCATCTCGTGTCATGGCATGGTGGATGAGGACCGATCAACCTAGGGTTTTGGGGTGGAGTAGAGATGAGAGGGTCGGGTGAAGAGACAGTGCATAAGTTAGGGTTATGGGTGAGAATGTTCTTTTGTGGGTTTTGGGATGAACGCGAGATGGTGTCCGGGACTAGGGGGTCCCGGCCTAGCCGATCTAGTCCATGAGCCGAACTGACGGCCCATTGACAAGGGAGGACTCCGGAGGCCTCTAACCTGTGGCACAAGCATATCGAGCTTCACCGAGGACTTGGCATGTACTTAAAGTATATCTACTAGATTGGGCATGTAACCCCTAGATGGGAACCGACCATGTATAAGCCGGAGGGTTTAGTCCGTAGAGACACATTGATTATCATAACCATTACGGCTAGGGTTTAGTCCAGAACTTACGATCTCGAGGTAGATGAACTATGTTCTCTGATACATCCACAATATAAAGTAGAGCAGGCGTAGGGTTTTACCTCCTTGAGAGGCCCCGAACCTGGGTAAACACCGTGTCCCTTGTCTCCTGTTACCCATCGATCCGATCTCACAACTCGGGGCCCCCTACCCGAGGTCTGCCAGTTTTGACACTGACATTGGTGCTTTCATTGAGAGCTCGCTGTTGGACCACCAAGGATCGATGGCTTGCTTATAGATTGATAGCAGTATTGGTTGCAGTGACATCTTCGTCCTCGACCAGCTTTTCGCCTTTGGTACCAACGTGTTGCACGCTGATCCAACCGGTAGCTTGGGCCGTGTTGAAAACTTCACCCCAAACCAGGTCGTCATGTTTGGAATCCTGGAGTACATCACGGACGCTCGAGGTGATCTAGTCCTCTCAGGACAGATCTCAGATCGACTCAAAGATCCCTCCGACGCAGAAACTCCGAAACATATTTCTGACCCGATCCTCGGATCTGACCTCCTGATGGAACCAACCCTAGAGATTGATATGGTGGTCACCACATCCGATCTAACCCCTGCCTCCTTGGTTGATAGCCCTAAGCCAAACCTATCTTCCAACCTAGTAGTGGCTTCTGATGCAACTTCTCCACCTGTCGATCAGGGGTCCACCCTAAGCGACCGAGATGATGCGCCTGCGTCAAGCGGTCTGAACAAACTATTTCAGATCAGTCTAGCTTATAGCTAGGTCCTTGACACCAAGGAGCTCTCGCAGATAAATGAGGTGCTGGATTGAATCCAAAATCTAGCAATCTCGTCTGCCGTTTAAGATCAGATTGGATGCAAAGCCGGCTTTTCTAAGGATAGCCGAGTAGATATAGTAGAATGGGACGAATCGAGCACGAGAAATCACTAGGCAGGGATTAGAACATGTATATTCCTGCTCAGACAGTACTTTAAGACATACACGGTTCACAAGGTGGATTTTCTATCTATTAGTTGGCTACGGAGCTTCCTCATCCCGACCTATCTATATGTGAAAAGCTCTCCACCAGAATCTTCGAAGTAGTAAGTCGTGGGTTACAAGCTATCCCTTCCTCAAACCACCCCATAATAGATATAGGGTTTACCAACCTCAGGCATGGACATAGACACCAGATCATTTTGATCCAGGGCCCATTTTTGGAATATAAAGGATAGAGACCAGACGTCGTCCAATCGGAAGGTTGTGATTTAGATAAAGATTTGTGTTCCTAGGAAATTTTCATCCTTCCCACCACCCACCTAGTCGCCACGGTTGAAGACTTGACCGATATGCTTGACTATGGCTCTGACAAAGCCACAGACATGGAAGAGGTTGTCAATGGCGACACTAGAACAAACCCATCCACTGTCATATCCTGTATGGGGAAGTGGGCTGCAACGTCTACCTATGACGACTACATGGTCGACACTCGTAAGGATAATTCCAAGGAGAAACCCAAGGAAAACCCTAAGCATCGTCGCCCTAAGAGGAAAACGAAGGGAAAAAAAGGAAGCAGAAGTACGACCAACATTGCAGGCGCTACCGATAATGGTGCTGCTCCTGACGCCGCTGAGAACTAGGGTGAGGACGATCAAGCATCGCCCGCCCAATAGAACGGTCCCATAGGGTTACTTGCGGAGGATGACCCCAAGGACATATGCACCTTCGAGGATGGGTCAGACATGGATTACCTCCCTGAGTCCAAGGACGAGGTCAGCCTCGGACTAGAAGACTTCGTGGTGCCCATAAACCCATCCGAGCAGGCACGGTTCCAACGACAGCTAATCGCAACTATGTAGAGCATGAAAAAGAAGCAACAAGAGTTGTACACTCATGAAAACACGCTCAATCAAAAACGGACAAAAATCCACGCGGCCGAGGCAGACCTCGAAGCTCGATGTGCGGTGGCCAAGTCATTCCCACGATGGCGACTGCTTCCCTACTTCGACGATGATGCATCAGATAATGAGCTGCTTAGACACGACCACGTAGGTCAGGCTGACCGTCCCCCTAGAGGACGAGACCAGCCAGCAGGGGCATACAAAGAACCCCGTGCAAAAACCTGCCCTCATGGAAAGAGTGTGTCGAACAACCCGAGCCCTTTGATTTGCACGATAAGATACATGCCAATAAAGCCACTTCTCGATCCATTTACGGACCAAGGGAGTGCACGTTGGCCGGCCTAGAGGGTTATGAGGCCTGGTTAGACATACACGAAAGAGCTCGGGAGCAGACACGGGCTAGGACGATCGCTAACGCCCGACAAGATGCGTCTCAATATCCAGGGCCCACACATCTAGTATGTTTCACAAATGAGGTCATGGAGCATTAGTTCCCAGAAGGGTTTAAACCCATCAATATCGATCAATACGACGGAATGATTGACCCAACTTTTTCGATCGAAGATTTTCTTCTCCATATTCACATGGCCCGAGGTGATAACCTCCATGCCATAAAATACCTGTCACTCAAGCTTAAAGGACCGACAAGGCATTGGCTCCACGGCCACCCTAGAAATTCTATTGGAAGCTGGGAGGAGCTCATGGAGGCCTTTTGGGAAAACTTATAGGGCACCTACATTTGGCCCCCAGATGCCGATGACCTTAGCCACATCGTCCAATAGGAGGGTGAATCAGCTCGAGAATTCTGGAACTGGTTCTTAACCAAAAAGAACCAGATTGTCGATTGTCACGAGGTTGAGGTAATTGCGGCATTCAAGCATAGCATTCGGGATGAATGGCTTGCCCAACAGCTCGGGCAAGATAAAATGAGAACCATGGCAGATCTTACCTCTCTAATGACCCACTTTTGCGTGGGTGAGGATAGTTGGCTGGCCCGTAGCTCTAACAAGAGCGACTCCGGAACCTCAGAAGCACGCAATGGGAATGGAAAATCTAGGTGCAATAGGAACAAGCGCCGAAACAAGAACAACGGCAGCGATGTCGAGGACCCATCCGTCAATGCTGGGTCCAGTGGCTCACAGGTCGGACCTAAGAAGAGGCCGTTTAAAGGGAACAAGGATGGCTCAAGCACTCTAGATAAAATACTTGACAAGCCTTGCCAGATTCACGACACCTCGGATAAGCCCGCTAACCACACCAATCAAAGTTGTTGGGTGTTCAAGCAGGCCGGCAAAGCAGTAGCCGAGGAGCCGGGCAAGGGCTAGTCTTGGAGCGACGACAAGCGTAAATCTTGCAGGCTAAATAGCGGTGGCCAAAAGAAGTTTCCTTCCAATGTCAAGGGCGCGAACATGATCTATGTCATGCACATCCTAAGAAGGAGCGGAAATATGCACTTCGAGACATCTACGGCTTAGAGCATGTAGTCGCAAAATACAACCCGTGGTCGGCTTGCCCGATCAATTTTGATAAAAAGGACCACCCGACCAGTATCCATAATGTCGGGTTGGCTACTTTTGCCCTAGACCCCTTTGTCGATGGATTCCACTTAAACCACGTCCTTATGGACGGTGGAAGCAGTCTGAACCTGATCTATGCTTATATGGTCCGCAAAATAGGCATCGATTCGTCACGAATCAAACCCAGTAACACCACCTTTAAGGGTGTCATACCTGGCATGGAAGCGCACTACACTGGTTCCATAACACTGCAACTTGTTTTCGGCTCACCCAATAACTTCCGAAGCGAGGACATAATTTTTGACATAGTCCCCTTTCACAGTGGTTACCATGCGTTTCTTGGTCGTACTGCGTTTGCCCGCTTCTACGCAGTGTTGCACTATGCTTACCTGATGCTAAGATGTCGGGGCCTCATGGTGTGATCACCATTAATGGTAACATTGGAGCGCTCCCTCCGTACAGAGGAGCAGACGACAACCTTCGCAGTCGATTCCCAGGCGGTTGATACGTCCATTTTGCATCCTGCTTTTATATCGATATTTATTGCATTATGGGCTGTTATTACAAATTATGTCACAATACTTATGCCCATTCTCTCTTATTTTACAAGGTTTACATGAAGAGGGAGAATGCCGGCAGCTGGGATTCTGGGCTGGAAAAGGAGCAAATATTAGATACCTATGCTGCACAACTCCAAAAGTCCTGAAACTTCACGGAAGCTATTTCCAGAATATATATAAAATACTGAGCGCAAGAAGTTCGAGAGGGGGCCACACCCTGGCCACGAGGGTGAGGGGCGCGCCCTACCCCCCGGGCGCGCCCCTGCCTCGTGGCCCCCTGGTGGCCCACCGATGCCCATCTTCTGCTATATGGAGTCTTTCGTGAAGGAAAAAAAAATCATAAGCAAGCTTTCAGGACGAGACTCCGCCGCCACGAGGCGGAACCTTGGCGGTACCAATCTAGGGCTCTGGCGGAGCTGTTCTGCCAGGGAAACTTCCCCCCGGGAGGGGGAAATCATCACCATCGTCATCACCAACGATCCTCTCATCGGGAGGGGGTCAATCTCCATCAACATCTTCACCAACACCATCTCATCTCAAACCCTAGTTCATCTCTTGTACCCAATCTTTGTATCCAAACCTCATATTGGTACCTGTGGGTTGCTAGTAGTGTTGATTACTCCTTGTAGTTGATGCTAGTTGGTTTACTTGGTGGAAGACTATATGTTCAGATCCATTATGCATATTAATACCCCTCGGATTATGAACATGAATATGCTTTGTGAGTAGTTACGTTTGTTCCTGAGGATATGGGAGAAGTCTTGCCATTAGTAGTCATGTGAATTTGGTATTCGTTCGATATTTTGATGAGATGTATGTTGTCTTTCCTCTAGTGGTGTCATGTGAATGTCGACTACATGACACTTCACCATTGTTTGGGCCTAGAGGGAGGCATTGGGAATTAATAAGTAGATGATGGGTTGCTAGAGTGACAGAAGCTTAAACCCTAGTTTATGCGTTGCTTCGTAAGGGGCTGATTTGCATCCATATGTTTCATACTATGGTTAGGTTTACCTTAATACTTCTGTTGTAGTTGCGGATGCTTGCAATAGGGGTTAATCATAAGTGGGATGCTTGTCCAAGTAAGGACAACACTCAAGCACCGGTCCACCCACATATCAAATTATCAAAGTACCGAACGCGAATCATATGATCATGATGAAAACTAGCTTGATGATAATTCCCATGTGTCCTCGGGAGCGCTTTCCTTCATACAAGAGTTTGTCCAGGCTTGTCCTTTGCTACAAAAAGGATTGGGCCATCTTGCTGCACCTTATTTACTTTTATTACTTGCTACTCGTTACCAATTACCTTATCACAAAACTATCTGTTGCCGATAATTTCAGTGCTTGCAGAGAATACCTTGCTGAAAACCGCTTATCATTTCCTTCTGCTCCTCATTGGGTTCGACACTCTTACTTATCGAAAGGACTACGATAGATCCCCGATACTTGTTGGTCATCAGTGGTCGAAGAAGCGGCCCGACGTACAGCTCGACAGGACCTACTAGGCTCCTCAAAACGTGTTCACACTATCACTTCAGCTCCTGTCCAAATTCCCGTGAATCCCAAATAGGGACATGCGTTCCCAGCTCCTCCCATCTGATAATAGACTACGTATCTAGATGCTACCTCTTGAGCTTGCATTGGTTTTTCCCTTGAAGAGGAAAGGGTGATGCAGCAAAGTGGAGTAAGTATTTCCCTCAGCTTTTGAGAACCAAGGTATCAATCCAGTAGGAGACAACGCAATGAACCACCGAATACCTGCACAAACAAACACCAACTTGCACCCAACGTGATAAAGCGGTTGTCAATCCCTTCACGGTTATTTACAAAGTGAGATATGATATAGATGGATAAACGGTAAAGTAATATTTTTGGTTTATGAAACGTAAAGTAAAAGATTGCAAAGAAAGTAAATAGGAAACTAGAATCATAGATCGGAAACTTGTATGATGGAAAATAGAAGATTATATGATGGAAAATAGACCCGAGGGCCATAGGTTTCACTAGATGCTTCTCTCAAGATAGAAAATATTATGGTGGGTGAACAAAGTACTGCCGAGCAATTGATAGAAAAGCGCAAAGTTATGACGATATCTAAGGCAATGATCATGAATATAGGCATCACGTCCGTGTCAAGTAGACTGAAACGATTCTGCATCTACTATTATTACTACACACATTGACCGCTATCCAGCATGCATCTAGAGTATTAAGTTCATAAAGAATGGAGTAAGGCCTTAAGCAAGATGACAAGATGTAGAGGAATTAACTCAAACAATATGACAAAACCCCTATCTTTTTATCCTCGATGGCAACAATACAATACGTGTCGGTTCCCTTTCTATCACTAGGATCGAGCACTGCAATATTGGACCCAAAGCTAAGCACTTCTCCCATTGCAATTAAAACCAATCTAGTTGGCCAAACCAAATCGATAGTTCGAAGAGACTTGCAAAGATATCAAATCATGCATATAAGAATTCAGAGGAGATTCAAATAATATTCATTAATAAGCTGATCATAAATCCGCAATTCATCGGATATCGGCAAACACACTGCAAAAGAGTATTACATCGAATAGATCTCCAAGAACATCGAGGAGAACTTTGTATTGAGAATCAGAGAGAGAGAAGAAGCCATCTAGCTACTAGCTATGGACCCGTAGGTCTGAGGTAAACTACTCACGCTTCATCGGAGAGGCAATGGTGCTGATGTAGAATCCCTCCGTGATTGAATCCCCCTCTAGTAGGATGCCGGAAAAGGCCCCTAGATGGGATCTCACGGGTACAGAAGGTTGCGGCAGTGGAAAAGTGGTTTCGTGGCTCCCCTAGAAGTTTTTGGGGTATTTGAGAATATATAGGAGGAAGATCTAGGTCATGTTGGGGAACGTAGCATGCAATTTCAAAAAATTTCCTACGATCACACAAGATCTATCTAGGAGATGCATAGCAATAAGAGGGGGAGAGTGTATCCACATACCCTCGTAGACCGAAAGGGGAAGCGTTAGGTTAACACGGTTGATGTAGTCGAACGTCTTCACGATCCAACTGATCCAAGTACCGAACGTACGGCACCTCCGTGTTCAGCACACGATCAACTTGATGATGTCCCTCGAGCTCTTGATCCAGTAGAGGGTCGAGGGAGAGTTCCGATAGCACGACGGCGTGGTGACGGTGATGGTGATGTGATCCACGCAGGGCTTCGCCTAGGTACTACGATGCTATGACCGGAGGAGTAAACTGTGCAGGGGGCACCGCACACAGCTAAGAGAAATCTTGGTGTGTCTTCGGGGTGCCCCCACCCCCGTATATAAATGGGGGAGGAGGTGGCCGGCCCAAGGGGGGCGCGCCAACGGGGGAGTCCTATTTGGACTGCCAGTCCAAGTAGGATTCACCCCCCTTCCTTCCAACGGAGAGGGGGAAGGGGAAAGGAGGGAGAAGGAGAAGGAAAGAGGGGGGTCACGCCCCTCCCCTTGTCCAATTCGGATTGGGAAAGGGGGGGCACCTCACGTGGCCTGCCTCCTCTCCTCTACTATGGCCCATTAGGCCCATTAACTTTCTCGGGGGGTTCCGGTAGCCACCCGGTACTCCGAAAAATCCCCGAACTTTATCGGAACCATTCCGGTGTCCGTATATAACCTTCCAATATATCAATCTTTACCTCTAGACCATTTCGAGACTCCTCGTCATGTCCGTGATCTCATCCGGGACTCTGAACAAACTTCGGTCACCAAAACACATAACTCATAATACAAATTGTCATCAAACGTTAAGCGTGCGAACCCTACGGGTTCGAGAACTATGTAGACATGACCAAGACACATCTCCGGTCAATAACCAATAGAGGAACCTCGATGCGCATATTGGCTCCTACATACGAAGATCTTTACCAGTCAAACATCATAACAACATACGTTGTTCCCTTTGTCATCGGTATGTTACTTGCCCGAGATTCGATCGTCCGTATCATCATACCTAGTTCAATATCGTTACCGGCAAGTCTCTTTACTCGTTCCGTAATGCATCATCCCACAACTAACTCATTAGTTACATTGCTTGCAAGGCTTATAGTCATGTGCATTATCGAGAGGGCCCAGGGATACCTCTCCGGTACTTGGATTGATAAATCCTAATCTCGATCTATGCCAACTCAACAAACACATTCGGAGACACCTGCAGAGCATCTTTATAATCACCCAGTTACATTGTGACGTTTGATAGCACACAAGGTGTTCCTCTGGTATTCTGGAGTCGCATAATCTCATAGTGATACGTCTCCAACGTATCTATAATTTTTTATTGTTCCATGCTATTATATTATCTGTTTTGGATGTTAATGGGCTTATTTATACACTTCTATACTCCCTCCATTCCTTAATATAGGGTGTATAGTTTTTGGCACGGAAATTAAAGAACGCATGTGGAGGGAAAAATTCCCAAGTTTTGGGCGAGATTACACCTGACTAATTGGCATGAGAAAATAGAGGAGCTTGCCTAATATAGGGAAATGCAGTCAAATCCCTAAAAAACATTATCCAGACAAGTGGTGCAATGCAATACACCTTATATTTCGGACTTTTTCTCAAAAATCTATACACCTTATATCAAGGAATAGAGGGAGTATTATTTTTGGGACTAACTGACTAATCCAAGGCCCAGTGCAAATTGCTGTTTTTTGCATATTTTAGTGTTTCGCAGAAAAGGAATATCAAACAGAATTGAAACGGAATGAAACCTTCGGGAGAGTTATTTTTGGAACAAACATGATCTAGGGGACTTGGAGTAGACGTCAAGAAATCAACGAGGGGGCCACGAGGCAGGGGGGCGCGCCTACCCCCCTGGGCGCGCCCCCACCCTCGTGGGCCCATCATAGCTCCACCGACCTACTTCTTCCTCCTATATATGTCCATATACCCCAAAAACATCCAGGGGCACCACGAAACCCTATTTCCACTGTCACAACCTTTTGTACCCAAGAGATCCCATCTTGGGGCCTTTTCTGGAGCTTCGCCGGAGGGGGAATCGATCACGGAGGGCTTCTACATCAACACTATAGCCTCTCCGATAATGTGTGAGTAGTTTACCACAGACCTTCGGGTCCATAGTTATTAGCTAGATGGCTTCTTCTCTCTCTTTGGATCTCAATACAATGTTCTCCCCGATCTTCTTGGAGATCTATTTGATGTAACTCTTTTTGCGGTGTGTTTGTCGAGATCCGATGAATTGTAGGTTTATGATCAAGTTTATCTATGAACAATATTTGATTCTTCTCTGAAATCTTTTATGTATGATTAGTTATCTTTGCAAGTCTCTTCGAATTATCAGTTTGGTTTGGCCTACTAGATTGATCTTTCTTGTAATGGGAGAAGTGCTTAGCTTTGGGTTCAATATTGCGGTGTCCTTTCCCAATGACAGCAGGGGCAGCAAGGCACGTATTGTATTGTTGCCATCGAAGATAAAAAGATGGTGTTTATATCATATTGCTTCAGTTTATCCCTCTACATCATGTCATCTTGCCTAATGCATTACTCTATTCTTATGAACTTAATACTCTAGATGCATGCTGGATAGCGGTCGATGTGTTGAGTAATAGTAGTAGATGCAGAATCGTTTTGGTCTACTTGTCATGGACGTGATGCCCATATACATGATCATGCCTATATATTCTCATAATTATTCACTTTTCTATCAATTACTCAACAATAATTTGTTCACCCACCGTAATACTTATACTATCTTGAGAGAAGCCACTAGTGAAACCTATGGCCCCCTGTTCTATCTTTTATCATATAAGTTTCCAATATACTTTATTTTGTAATCTTTATTTTCCAATCTATATCATAAAAATACCAAAAAGATTTATCTTATTATTATTATTATTATTATTATTATTATTATTATTATTATTATTATTATTATTATTATTATTATTATTATCTCTATCAGATCTCACTCTCGTAAGTGACCGTGAAGGGATTGACAACCCCTTTATCGCGTTGGTTGCGAGGTTCTTATTTGTTTGTGTAGGTACAAGGGACTTGCATGCAGTCTCGTACTGGATTGATACCTTGGTTCTCAAAAATCGAGGGAAATACTTACTCTACTTTGTTACATCACCCTTTCCTCTTCAAGGGAAAACCAACACAGTGCTCAAGAGGTAGCAAGAAGGATTTCTGGCGCCGTTGCCGGGGAGATCTACCACAAGTCATGACATAACAAGTACCCATCACAAACTCTTATCCCTCGCATTACATTATTTGCCATTTGCCTCTCGTTTTCCTCTCCCCCACTTCACCCTTGCCGTTTTATTCACCCTCTTTTCCGCTCGCCTCTTTTTCGCTCGCTTCTTGTGTGCTTGTGTGTTGGATTGTTTGCCGCGATGGCTTTACCAAAAAGTGATCCTCACCTTAGAAGGTTGGAAGAAATTTAAAACAACGTTAAAAGTTTTACGTCATTGAAGTTTGAGCATAATAATTTCTTCAGAAATGAGCTTACCGAACAAAAAAGTTTTATCGGGTATATGAATAAAGAGCTCGATGATATGTCTAAAGAATTTTATGGTCTGAAATCTCAGTTTGCTCATCTTGAAAACTCAATAACCCAAATTTCCGATAAGCAGGCCACCTTAGTTAATAAGATGGCCGCCAAACCGGAAGAATTTTATGATAATAAGGATGAAGATCTAAAAGTGATTGATGTGTCTCCTATTAAATCTTTGTTTTGCAATATGAATCTTGATAATGATGGGACTGGAGATGAATCAACTTTATTTAAAAGGCGTCCTAATGATTCGGAGGTTTTAGATCTTGATGCAAAAATTGGTAAAAGTGGGATTGGAGAGGTCAAAACTTTACATAGCAACGAACCCACTATTTTGGATTTCAAGGAATTTAATTATGATAATTGCTCTTTGATAGATTGTATTTCCTTGTTACAATCCGTGCTAAATTCTCCGCATGCTTATAGTCAAAATAAAGCTTTTACCAAACATATCGTTGATGCTTTGATGCAATCTTACGAAGAAAAGCTTGACTTAGAAGTTTCTATCCCTAGAAAACTTCATGATGAGTGGGAACCTACTACTAAAATTAAAATTAAAGATCATGAATGCTATGCTTTATGTGATTTGGGTGCTAGCGTTTCCACGATTCCAAAATCTTGGTGTGATGTGTTAGGTTTCCGTGAATTTGATGATTGTTCTTTAATTTTGCATCTTGCGGATTCCACTATTAAGAAACCTATGGGAAGGATTAATGATGTTCTTATTGTTGTAAATAGGAATTATTTGCCCGTAGATTTTATTGTTCTTGATATTGATTGCAATCCTACATGTCCTATTATTCTTGGTAGACCTTTCCTTAGAATGATTGGTCCAATTATTGATATGAAAGAAGGGAATATTAGATTCATATTTCCATTAAGGAAAGGCATAGAACACGAAATAAAATTAAATTACCTTATGAATCTATTATGCGAGCCACCTAGGAATTGCATACCAAAGATGATAATACCTAGATCTATTCTTGCTTTTATGCCTAGCTAGGGGCGTTAAACGATAGCGCTTGTTGGGAGGCAACCCAATTTTATTTTTGTTTATTGCTTTCTGGTTCTGTTTAGTAATAAATAATTCATCTAGCCTATGTTTAGATGTGGTTTTATGCTTTTAATTAGTGTTTGTTCCAAGTAGAACCTTTGGGAAGACTTGGAGGAAGTTTTTGTGATCTTGCTGTAAAAAACAGAAACTTTAGCGCTCACGAGATTTGCTGCCATTTTTTTACTGGTAGTGAGATTAGGTTGATTCTTTTTGAAGATGATTAATAGACAAATTCCTCACGTCCACCAATTTATTTCATAATTTTTGGGGTCACATAAGTATTCGAAACCTACAGATTACTATAGACTGTTCTGTTTTTGACAGATTCTGTTTTTCGTGTGTTGTTTGCTTATTTTGATGAATCTCTGGCTAGTATAGGAGGGTATGAACCATAGAGAAGTTGGAATACAGTAGGTTTAACACAAATATAAATAAAGAGTGAGTTCATTATAGTACCTTAAGTGGTGGTTTGTTTTCTTATACTAACGGAGCTTATGAGATTTTGTGTTGAGTTTTGTGTTTTGAAGTTTTCAAGTTTTGGGTAAAGATTTGATGGATTATGGAATAAGGAGTGGCAAGAGCCTAAGCTTGGGGATTCCCAAGGCACCCCAGGGTAAAATTCAAGTACAACCAAAAGCCTAAGCTTGGGGATGCCCCGGAAGGCATCCCCTCTTTCGTCTTCTTCCATTGGTAACTTTACTTGTGGCTATATTTTTATTCACCACATGATATGTGTTTTGCTTGGAGCGTCTTGTATGATTTGAGTCTTTGATTTTTAGTTTACCACAATCATCCTTGCTCTACACACCTTTTGGGATATACACACATGAATTGGAACTTATTAGAATACTCTATGTGCTTCACTTATATCTTTTGAGCTAGATAATTTTGCTCTAGTGCTTCACTTATATCTTTTAGAGCACGGTGATGGTCTTATTTTATAGAAATTATTGATCTCTCATGCTTCAATTATATTATTTTGAGAGTCCTTTAGAACAGCATGGTAATTTTCTTTGGTTACAAAATTGGTCCTAATATGATAGGCATCCAAGATTGGTATAATAAAAACTTGCATAAAAAGTGCGTTGAATACTATGAGAAGTTGGATGCTTGATAATTGTTTTGAGATATAAAGATGGTGATATTAGAGTTGTGCTAGTTTAGTAGTTGTGAATTTGAGAAATACTTGTGTTGAAGATTGCAAGTCCCGTAGCATGCACGTATGGTAACCGTTGTGTAACAAATTTGAAACATGAGGTGTTCTTTGATTGTCTTCCTTATGAATAGCGGTCGGGGACAAGCGATGGTCTTTTCCTACCAATCTATCCCCCTAGGAGCATGCGCATAGTGCTTGGTTTTTGATGACTTGTAGATTTTTGCAATAAGTATGTGAGTTCTTTATGACTAATGCTGAGTCCATGGATTATACACACTCTCACCCTTCCATCATTGCTAGCCTCTTCAGTACCGTGCATTGCCCTTTCTCACCTTGAGAGTTGGTGCAAACTTCACCGGTGCATCCAAACCCCGTGATATGATATGCTCTGTCACACATAAACCTCCTTATATCTTCCTTAAAACAGCCACCATACCTACCTATTATGGCATTTCCACAGCCATTCTGAGATATATAGCCATGCAACTTTCCACCGTTTCATTTATGACACGCTTCATCATTGTCATATTGCTTTGCATGATCATGTAGTTGACATCATATTTTTGGCATAGCCACCATGCATAATTTATCATACATGTCACTCTTGATTCATTGCCCTTCCCGGTACATCGCCGGAGGCATTCATATAGAGTCATATTTTGTTCTAGTATCGAGTTGTAATCATTGAGTTGTAAATAAATAGAAGTGTGATGATCATCATTAATAGAGCATTGTCCCAAATAAAAAAAATAAAAAAATAGAAAGGCCCAAAAAAGAATAAAAAGGGACAATGCTACTATCCTCCTTTTCCACACTTGTGCTTCAAAGTAGCACCATGATCTTTATGATAGAGAGTCTCTTGTTTTGTAACTTTCATATAATAATGGGAATTTTTCATTATAGAACTTGGCTTGTATAATCCAACAATGGGCTTCCTCAAATGCCCTAGGTCTTCGTGAGCAAGCAAGTTGGATGCACACCCACTTAGTTTCTTTTGTTGAGATTTCATACATTTATAGCTCTAGTGCATCCGTTGCATGACAATCCCAACTCCTTGCATTGACATCAATTGATGGGCATCTCCGTAGCCCATTGATTTTCCACGTCAATGTGAGACTTTTGTCATTTTTTGTCTTCTCCACATAACCCCCATCATATTATTCAATTCGACCCATAGTGCTATATCCATGGCTCACGCTCATGTACTGCGTGGAAGTTGAAAAAAGTTTGAGATTACTAAAGTATGGAACAATTGCTTGGCTTGTGTGACAAAAATGGAGCATGACCAAACTATATGATTTTGTAGGGATGGACTTTCTTTTGCCATGTTATTTTGAGAAGACATGATTGCTTAGTTAGTATGCTTGAAGTATTATTGTTTTTATGTCAATATTAAACTTTTGTCTTGAATCATTCGGATCTGAATATTCATGCCACAATAAAGAAAATTACATTGAGAATTATGCTAGGTAGCATTCCACATCAAAAATTCTGTTTTTATCATTTACCTACTCGAGGACGAGCAGAAATTAAGCTTGGGGATGCTTGATACATCTCCAACGTATCTATAATTTTTGATTGTTCCATGCTATTATATTATTTGTTTTGGATGTTAATGAGCTTACTTATACACTTTTATATTATTTTTGGGACTAACCTACTAACCCAAGGCCCAGTGCAAATTGTTGTTTTTTGCCTATTTCAGTGTTCCACAGAAAAGGAATATCGAATGGAATCCAAACGGAATGAAACCTTCGGGAGAGTTATTTTTGAAACAAACGTGATCCAGTGGACTTGGAGTAGACGTCCAGAAATCAACGAGGAGGCCACGAGGCAGGGAGGCGTGCCTGCCCCCTAGGCGCGCCCCCACCCTCGTGGGCCCCTTGTAGCTCCACCGACCTACTTCTTCCTCCTATATATGTCCATATACCCCGAAAACATCTAGGGGCACCACGAAACCCTATTTCCACCAACGTAACCTTCTGTACTCAAGAGATCCCATCTTGGGGCCTTTCTCGGAGCTCCGCCGGAGGGGGAATCGATCATGAAGGGCTTCTACATCAACACCATAGCCTCTCCGATGATGTGTGAGTAGTTTACCACAGACCTTTGGGTCCATAGTTATTAGCTAGATGGCTTCTTCTCTCTCTTTGGATCTCAATACAATGTTCTCCTCGATCTTCTTGGATATCTATTTGATGTAACTCTTTTTGCGGTGTGTTTGTCGAGATTCGATGAATTGTGGGTTTATGATCAAGTTTATCTATGAACAATATTTGATTCTTCTCTGAAATCTTTTATGTATGATTGGTTATCTTTGCAAGTATCTTCCAATTATCAGTTTGGTTTGGCCTACTAGATTGATCTTTCTTGCAATGGGAGAAGTGCTTAGCTTTGGGTTCAGTCCTGTGGTGTCCTTTCCCAATGACAGCAGGGGCAGCAAGGCACGTATTGTATTGTTGCTATCGAGGATAAAAAGATGGGGTTTATATCATATTGCTCCAGTTTATCCCTCTACATCATGTCATCTTGCCTAATGCATTACTCTATTCTTATGAACTTAATACTCTAGATGCATGCTGGATAGCGGTCGATGTGTGGAGCAATAGTAGTAGATGCAGAATCGTTTCGGTCTACTTGTCGCGGACGTGATGCCTGTATACATGATCATGCCTAGATATTCTCATAATTATTCACTTTTCTATCAATTGCTCGATGGTAATTTGTTCACCCACCGTTAAACTTATGCTATCTTGAGAGAAGCCACTAGTGAAACCTATGGCCGCCGGGTCTATCTTTTATCATATAAGTTTCCAATCTACTTTATTTTGCAATCTTTATTTTCCAATCTATATCATAAAAATACCAAAAATATTTATCTTATCATTATAATCTCTATCAGATCTCATTGACGTAAGTGACCGTGAAGGGATTGACAACCCCTTTATCGCGTTGGTTGTGAGGTTCTTATTTGTTTGTGTAGGTACGAGGGACTTGCGTGTAGTCTCCTACTGGATTGATACCTTGGTTCTCAAAAACTAAGGGAAATACTTACGCTACTTTGCTGCATCACCCTTTCCTCTTCAAGGGAAAACCAACGCAGTGCTCAAGAGGTAGCACATAGTCAGAGGAATATGTATAAGTCATGAGGAAAGCAATAGCAATAAAACTGAACGATCATTATGCTAAGCTAACGGATGGGTCTTGTCCATCACATCATTTTCTAAGAATGTGATCCCGTTCATGAAATGACAACACATGTCTATGGTCAGGAAACGTAACCATCTTTGATTAACGAGCTAGTCAAGTAGAGGCATACTAGGGACACTCTGTTTGTCTATGTATTCGCACATGTACTAAGTTGCCGGTTAATACAATTCTAGCATGAATAATAAACATTTATCATGATATAAGGAAATATAAATAAAAACTTTATTATTGCCTCTAGGGCATATTTCCTTCAGTCTCCCACTTGCACTAGAGTCAATAATCTAGATTACATAGTAATGATGCTAACACCCATGGAGTCTTGGTGCTTATCATGTTTTTCTCATGAGAGAGGCTTAGTCAATGGGTCTGCAATATTCAGATTCGTATGTATCTTGCAAATCTCTATGTATCCCCCTTGACTTGATCGCGGATGGAATTGAAGCGTCTCTTGATGTGTTTGGTTCTCTTGTGAAATCTGGATTCCTTCGCCAAGGCAATTGCTCCAATATTGTCACAAAAGATTTTCCTTGGACCCGATGCACTAGGTATTACACCTAGATCGGATATGAACTCCTTCATCCAGACTCCTTCATTTGCTGCTTCTGAAGCAGCTATGTACTCCGCTTCACACGTAGATCCCGCCATGACACTCTGCTTGGAACTGCACCAACTGACAGCTCCACCATTCAATATAAATACGTATCCGGTTTGTGACTTAGAGTCATCCGGATCAGTGTCAAAGCTTGCATCGACGTAACCATTTACGACAAGCTCTTTGTCACCTCCATAAACAAGAAACATATCCTTAGTCCTTTTCAGGTATTTCAGGATATTCTTGACCGCTATCCAGTGATCCACTCCTGGATTACTTTGGTACCTCCCTGCTAAACTTATAGCAAGGCACACATCAGGTCTGGTACACAGCATTGCATACATGATAGAACCTATGGCTGAGGCATAGGGATTGACTTTCATTTTCTCTCTATCTTCTGCAATGGTCGGGCATTGAGTCTCACTCAACTTCACACCTTGTAACACAGGCAAGAACCCTTTCTTTGACTGATCCATTTTGAACTTCTTCAAAACTTTATCAAGGTATGTGCTTTGTGAAAGTCCAATTAAGCGTCTTGATCTATCTCTATAGATTTTGATGCCCAATATATAGGCAGCTTCACCGAGGTCTTTCATTGAAAAATTCTTATTCAAGTATCCTTTTATGCTATCCAGAAATTCTGTATTATTTCCAATCAACAATATGTCATCCACATATAATATTTGAAATGCTATAGAGCACCCACTCACTTTCTTGTAAATACAGGCTTCTCCAAAAGTCTGTATAAAACCATATGCTTTGATCACACTATCAAAGTGTATATTCCAACTCCGAGAGGCTTGCACGAGTCCATAAATGGATCGTTGGAGCTTGCACACTTTGTTAGCACATTTTGGATCGACAAAACCTTCTGGTTGCATCATATACAACTCTTCTTTAAGATATCCATTAAGGAATGCAGTTTTGACATCCATTTACCAAACTTCTTAATCATAAAATGTGGCAATTGCTAACATGATTCAGACAGACTTAAGTATCGCTATGGGTGAGAAGGTCTCATCATAGTCAACTCCTTGAACTTTTCGAAAACCTTTTGCAACAAGTCGAGCTTTGTAGAGAGTAACATTACCGTCAGTGTCAGTCTTCTTCTTGAAGATCCATTTATTCTCTATGGCTTGCTGATCATCAGACAAGTCAACTAAAGTCCACACTTTGTTCTCATACATGGATCCCATCTCAGATTTCATGGCCTCAAGCCATTTCATGAAATCTGGGCTCATCATCGCTTCCTCATAGTTCGTAGGTTCGTCACGGTCTAGTAACATGACTTCCAGAACAGGATTACTGTACCACTCTGGTGCGGATCATACTCTGGTTGACCTACGAGGTTCGGAAGTAACTTGATCTGAAGTTTCATGATCATCATCATTAGCTTCCTCACCAATTGGTGTAGGGATCATTGGAACTAATTTCTATGATGAACTACTTTCCAATTCGGGAGAAGGTACAATTACCTCATCAAGTTCTACTTTCCTCCCACTCACTTCTTTCGAGAGAAACTCCTTCTCTAGAAATGATCCATTCTTAGCAACGATTATCTTGCCTTCGAATCTGTGATATAAGGTGTACCCGATAGTCTCCTTTGGGTATCCTATGAAGACACATTTCTCCGATTTGGGTTCGAGTTTATCAGGTTGAAGCATTTTCACATAAGAATCGCAGCCCCAAACTTTAAGAAATGACAGCTTAGGTTTCTTGCCAAACCACAATTCATATGGTGTCGTCTCAACAGATTTAGATGGTGCCCTATTTAATGTGAATGCAACCGTCTCTAAAGCATAACCCCAAAACGATAGCGGTAAATCGGTAAGAGACATCATAGATCGCACCATATCTAATAAAGTACGGTTACGACGTTCGGACACACCATTACACTGTGGTGTTCCAGGTGGCGTGTGTTGCGAAACTATTCCACATTGTTTCAAATGAAGACCAAACTCATAACTCAAATATTCACATCCACGATCAGATCGTAAAAACTTTATTTTCTTGTTATGATGATTTTCCACTTCACTCTGAAATTCTTTGAACTTTTAAAATGTTTTAGACTTATGTTTCATTAAGTAGATATACCCATATCTGCTCAACTCATCTTTGAAGGTTAGCAAAATAACGATAGCTGCCTCGAGCCTCAACACTCATCAGACAAAATACATCAGTATGTATTATTTCCATCAAGTCAGTTGCTCGCTCCATTGTTCCGGAGAACGGAATCCTAGTCATCTTGCCCATGAGGCAAGGTTCGCAAGCATCAAGTGATTCATAATCATGTGATTCCAAAAGCCCATCAGCATGGAGTTTCTTCATGCACTTTACACCAATTTGACCTAAAAGGCAATGCCACAAATAAGTTGCACTTTCATTATTAACTTTGCATCTTTTGGCGTCAATATTATGAATATGTGTAACACTACAATTGAGATTCAACAAAAATAGACCACTCATCAAGGGTGCATGAACATAAAAGATATTACTCGTATAAATAGAACAAGCATTATTCTCTGATTTAAATGAATAACCTTCTCGCGTCAAACAAGATCCAGATATAATGTTCATGCTCAACGTTGGCACCAAATAACAATTATTTAGGTCTAAAAATAATCCCGATGATAGATGTAGAGGTAGCGTGCCGACAACGATCACATCAACTTTGGAACCATTTCCCACGCGGATCGTCACCTCGTGCTTAGCCAATCTTCGTTTAATCTGTAGCCCCTGTTTCGAGTTGCAAATATGAGCAACAGAACCAGTATCAAATACCCAAGCGCTACTATGAGCATTAGTAAGGTATACATCAATAACATGCATATCAAATATACCTTTCACTTTGCCATCCTTCTTATCCGCCAAATACTTGGGGCAGTTCCGCTTCCAGTGACCAGTCCCTTTGCAGTAGAAGCACTCAGTTTCAGGCTTAGGTCTAGACTTGGGCTTCTTCCCTTGAGCATCAACTTGCTTGCTGTTCTTCTTGAAGTTCCCCTTCTTCCCTTTGCCCTTTTTCTTGAAACTAGTGGTCTTGTTAACCATCAATACTTGATGCTCCTTCTTGATTTCTACCTCCGCGGCCTTTAGCATCGCGAGGAGCTTGGGAGTTGTCTTTTCCATCCCTTGCATATTATAGTTCATCACAAAGCCTTTATAGCTTGGTGGTAGTGATTGAAGAACTTTGTCAATGACACTATCATCAGGAAGATTAACTCCCAGCCGAGTCAAGTGGTTATGGTACCCAGACATTCTAAGTATGTGTTCACTGACAGAACTATTCTCCTCCGTTTTGTAGCTATAGAACTTGTTGGAGACTTCATATCTCTAAACTTGGGCATTTGCTTGAAATATTAACTTCAACTCCTGGAACATCTCATATGCTCCATGACGTTCAAAACGTCTTTGAAGTCCCGATTCTAAGCCGTAAATCATGGCACGCTGAACTATCGAGTAGTCATCAGCTTTGCTCTCCCAGATGTTCATAACATCTGGAGTTGCTCCTGCAGCGGGTCTTGCACCTAGTGGTGCTTCCAGGACGTAATTCTTCTGTGCAGTAATGAGGATAATCCTCAAGTTACGGACCCAGTCTGTGTAGTTTCTACCATCATCTTTCAACTTAGCTTTCTCTAGGAACGCATTAAAATTCAAGGGAACGGTAGCACGGGCCATTGATCTACAACAACATAGATATGCAAAAAACTATCAGGTACTAAGTTCATGATAAATTAAAGTTCAATTAATCATATTACTAAAGAACTCCCACTTAGATAGACATCCCTCTAGTCATCTAAATGTTCACGTGATTCGTATCAACTAAACCATGTCCGATCATCACGTGAGATGGAGTAGTTTTCAATGGTGAGCATCACTATGTTGATCATATTTACTATATGATTCATGTTCGACCTTTCGGTCTTAGTGTTCCGAGGTCATATCTGCATATGCTAGGCTCGTCAAGTTTAACCCGAGTATTCTGCATGTGCAAAACTGGCTTGGACCCGTTGTATGTGAACATAGAGCTTATCACACCCGATCATCACGTGGTGTCTCGGCACGACGAACTGTAGCAACGGTGCATACTCAGGGAGAACACTTATACCTTGAAATTTATTGAGGGATCATCTTATAATGCTACCGCCGTACTAAGAAAAATAAGATGCATAAAAGATAAACATCACATACAATCAAAATATGTGACATGATATGGCCATAATCATCTTGTGCCTTTGATCTTCATCTCTAAAGCACCGTCATGATCTCCATCGTCACCGGCTTGACACCTTGATCTCCATCGTAGCATCGTTGTTGTCTCGCCAACTATTGCTTCTACGACTATCGCTACCGCTTAGTGATAAAGTAAAGCAATTACATGGCGATTGCATTTCATACAATAAACTGACAACCATAAGGCTCCTGCCAGTTGCCTATAACTTTTACAAAACATGATCTCATACAACATTTTATATATCATCATGTCTTTGACCATATCGCATCACAACATGCCCTGCAAAAACAAGTTAGACGTCCTCTACTTTGTTGTTGCAAGTTTTACGTGCTGTTATGGGCTTCTAGCAAGAACCGTTCTTACCTATATATCAAAAACCACAACGATTTTTCGTCAAGTGTGCTGTTTTAACCTTCAACAAGGACCGGTCATAGTCAAACTCGATTCAACAAAAGTTGGAGAAACAGACACCCGCCAACCACCTGTGTGCAAAGCACGTCGGTAGAAATAGTCTCATGAACGCGGTCATGTAATGTCGGCCCGGGCCGCTTCATCCAACAATACCACTAAATCAAAGTAAGACGTTGGTGGTAAGCAGTATGACTATTATCGCCCACAACTCTTTGTGTTCTAGTCGTGCATATCATCTACGCATAGACCTGTCTTGGATGCCACTGTTGGGGAATGTAGCATGCAATTTCAAAAAATTTCCTACGATGATGCAAGATCTATCTCGGAGATGCATAGCAAAGAGAGGGGGAGAGTGTGTCCATGTAACCTCGTAGACCGAAAGCGGAAGTGTTAGCTTAACGCGGTTGATGTACTCGAACGTCTTCATGATCCAACCGATCCAAGTACCGAACGTATGGCACCTCCGTGTTCAGCAGACATTCAGTTTGATGACATCCCTCGAGCTCTTGATCCAGTAGAGGGTAGAGGGAGAGTTCCGACAGCACGACGGCGTGGTGACGGTGATGGTGATGTGATCCACGTAGGACTTCGTCTAATCAATACGACGCTATGACCAGAGGAGTAAACTGTGGAGGGGGCACCGCACATGGCTAAGAGAAATATTGGTGTGTCTTTGGGGTGCCCCCGCCCTCGTATATAAAGGGGGGAGGAGGAGGTGGCCGGCCCAAGGGGGGCTCGCCAAGGGGGGAGTCCTACTTGGACTCCCAATCCAAGTAAGATTCGGCTCCCTTCCTTCCAACGGAGAGGGGAAAGGGGAAAGGAGGGAGAAAGAGAAGGAAAGAGGGGGGCCGCGCCCCCTCCCCTTGTCCAATTCAGATTAGGCAAGGGGGGGCACCTCTAGTGGCTTGCCTCCTCTCCTCCACTTTCCCAGAGGGTTCTGGTAGCCTCCCGGTACTCCGAAAAATCCCCGAACTTTATTGGAACCGTTCCGGTGTCCGTATATAACCTTCCAATATATCAAGCTTTACCCCTCGACCATTTCGAGACTCCTCGTCATGTCCGTGATCTCATACGGGACTCTGAACAAACTTCGGTCACCAAAACACATAACTCATAATACAAATCGTCATCGAACGTTAAGCGTGCGGACCCTACGGGTTCGAGAACTATGTAGACATGACCGAGACACATCCCCGGTCAATAACCAATAGTGGAACCTGGATGCTCATATTGGCTCCTACATATTCTATGAAGATCTTTATCGGTCAAACCGCATAACAACATACGTTATTCCCTTTATCATCGGTATGTTACTTGCCCGAGATTCGATCGTCGGTATCATCATACCTAGTTCAATCTCATTACCGGTAAGCCTCTTTACTCGTTCCATAATACATCATCCCGCAACTAACTCATTAGTCACATTGCTTGCATGGCTTATAGTGATGTGCATTACCGAGAGGGCCCAGAGATACCTCTCAGATACTTGGAGTGACAAATCCTAATCTCGTTCTATGCCAACTCCACAAACACCTTCAGAGACACCTGTAGAGCATCTTCATAATCACCGATTTATGTTGTGACATTTGATAGCACATGATGACCCACAAGTATAGGGGATCTATCGTAGTCCTTTTGATAAGTAAGGGTCTCGAACCCAACGAGGAGCAGAAGGAAATGATAAGCGGTTTCCAGCAAGGTGTTCTCTGCAAGTACTGAAATAAGTGGTAACAAATAGTTTTGTGATAGGATAATTTGTAATGAGCAACAAGTAAGAAATGTAAATAAAGTGCAGCAAGGTGGCCCAATCCTTTTTGTAGCAAAGGACAAGCCTGGACAAACTCTTCTATAGAGAAAAGCGCTCCCAAGGACACATGGGAATGTCATCAAGCTAGTTTTCATCACGCTCATATGATTCGCGTTCGGTACTTTGATAATTTGGTATGTGGGGTGGACCGGTGCTTGGGTACTGTCCTTACTTGGACAAGCATCCCACTTATGATTAACCTCTACTGCAAGCATCCGCAACTACAACAAAAGTATTAAGGTAAACCTAACCATAGCATGAAACATATGGATCCAAATCAGCCCATTACGAAGCAACGCATAAACTAGGGTTTAAGCTTCTGTCACTCTAGCAACCCATCATCTACTTATTACTTCCCAATGCCTTCCTCTAGGCCCAAATAATGGTGAAGTGCCATGTAGTCGATGTTCACATAACACCACTAGAGGAGAGACAACATACATCTCATTAAAATATCGAACGAATACCAAATTCACATGACTACTAATAGCAAGACTTCTCCCATGTCCTCAGGAACAAACGTAACTACTCACAAAGCATAAACATGTTCATAATCAGAGGGGGTATTAATATGCATATAGGATCTGAACATATGATCTTCCACCAAATAAACCAACTAGCATCAACTACAAGGAGTAATTAACACTACTAGCAACCTACTAGCACCAATCCCGGACCTGGAGACAAGAATTGGATACAAGAGATGAACTAGGGTTTTGAGAGGAGATGGTGCTGATGAAGATGTTGATGGATATTTCCCTCTCCTGATGAGAGGAGCATTGGTGATGACGATGGTGATGATTTCCCCCTCTGGCAGGGAAGTTTCCCCGGCAGAACAGCTCCGCCAGAGCCCTAGATTGGTTCCGCCAAGGTTCCGCCTCGTGGCGGCGGAGTTTCGTCCGAGAAGATGGCTTGTTATTTTTTCCCGTCGAAAGACTTGATATAGCAGAAGATGGCCACCGGAGGGCCACCAGGGGGCCCACGAGGTAGGGGGGCGCGCCCAGGGGGTAGGGCGTGCCCCCCTCCCTCGTGGGCAGGGTGTGGCCCCCTTGGTGAATCTCTTCCGCTGAGTATTTTTTATATATTCTAAAAACGTGTTCCGTGAAGTTTTAGGACTTATGGAGCTGTGCAGAATAGGTCTCTAATATTTGCTCCTTTTCCAGCCCAGAATCCCAACTGCCGGCATTCTCCCTCTTTATGTAAACCTTGTAAAATAAGAGAGAATGGGCATAAGTATTGTGACATAATGTGTAATAACAGCCCATAATGCAATAAATATCGATATAAAAGCATGAGGCAAAATGGACGTATCAGCACACAAGGTGTTCCTCTGGTATTCGGGAGTTGCATAATCTCATAGTCAGAGGAATATGCATAAGTCATGAAGAAAGCAATAGAAATAAAACTAAACGATCATTATGCTAAGCAAACAGATGGGTCTTATCCATGACATCATTCTCTAATGACGTGATCCTAGTCATCAAATGACAACACATGTCTATGGTTAGGAAACTTAACCATCTTTGATTAACGAGCTAGTCAAGTAGAGGCATACTAGGGACACTCTGTTTGTCTATGTATTCACACGTGTACTAAGTTTCCGATTAATACAATTCTAGCATGAATAATAAACATTTATCATGATATAAGGAAATATAAATAACAACTTTATTATTGCCTCTAGGGCATATTTCCTTTAGGTCAGGGGTCATCGAGGGGCCTGCAAGGTCAGGGGGTGTGCCCTCCACCCTTGTGGCCACCTCGTGGCTCTTCTGACTTGCACTCTAAGTCTCCTGCGTGTCTTTTGGTCCAAGAAAAATCACCGCGAAAGTTTTATTCTGTTTGGTATTCCTTTTCTGCGAAACTCTAAAATAAGGAAAAAATAGGAACTTGCACTGGGCTCTAGGTTAATAGGTTAGTCTCAAAAATCATATAAAATAGCATATTAATGCATATAAAACATCCAAAACAGATAATATAATAGCATGGAACAATCAAAAATTATCGATACGCTGGAGATGTATCACTAGAGTACATAATTTTGCACTTAAAATTCCGTGGGAGATTGGGGAGCATAACTTTATAAAAAGAGTGTGTTATCTCGGATCATCCGTACACACAACTGCCCGAAACCTAGTGATCTCTTCGGCACTATAAAGGCCCACTAGGAAGTACATCTCGGTAGCACCAAGTTGTCATACTACAGCTCTAGCCTCGTCAGGGGCTCTGTTTCTCGAATACATCCAGTATAGCTTATGTGGAGTAGCCGGCAATATTTTCCAACCTTGGATTAGATAAGGAAGAGCTGTCAACAGCACAAAGGCTCAGACATGCGACAGGGAAGACACGAGAGACAACGCCCGCTTTTTCAAGCCCTATATCACACTCCTTTTTCTCCTCTTTCTAAATGCATACTCCTTGTGAAAGTGCAAATGTCACTTAAATTATATTTTGGTGTGATGACAATATGGTTAGTGGAACTAATATCGGTTGCAAAAGATTATCTCAGGATATTGGTTCCAAATTATTCTTGATGGAGGTGTGCGACCCCCCAATTCAAAAAGATCAAAGGCGTGGTCTACCGACAATTCGAAGGTTTTCTATTTTTGGTTCGATTCAAGTTATAGGAAAGACTACACTACGTGGGGTGGCTATGGCACCGATGGCTAGCCCACGTTGGCATGGGAAATTTACAAGCTCACTTAAAGGGGGAGCACATCCTTGGACTAACCGATGTTCCTTTTGCCAAAGATCGTCCTTGTAGTGCTTGCATTTCCGGAAAACTACATGAAAAAGCTCATAAAGTGAAGACTATCATCACCACCTTGAGGCCTCTCGAGCTTATCCACTTGGATCTCTTTGGGCCTCCATCTTATGATAATTTGGGAGGGATGAGGTATTACCTTGTCATTATTGATGACTACACAAGATATAGATGGGTATTCTTTCTCAAAACTAAATATGAGACTCAAGACACGTTCATCAACTTTACCAAAGTAGCTCAACGTCAACATAATTGTGAGATCAAGGCAATTCGAAGTGACAACGGCATCGAGTTCAAGAATTACACGATGGGCAAGTTCTTGAGTGATGAAGGGATAAATCATCAATATGTCGCGTAAAGGTTTTGTGGAGAGGAAGAATCAGACTCTCATTGAGATGGCTAGGACCATGCTTGATGAGTACAAGTCTCCTTACAAGCTTTGGGGCGAAGCCATCAACACAGCATGTCATGCTTCAAATCGGCTTTATCTTCGCAAGCTCAAGAACAAGAACCCATATGAACTCCTAATCGAGAGAAAGCCTAACATCAAATACTTTTGTGTATTCAGTTGTAAGTGTTTCATCCTAAACTAAAAATCCCATTTAGCTAAGTTTGAGCCTAAAACTTATGAGGGCATATTTGTTGGATATGCATCAAAATCTCATGTTTACCGACGTCTCAATAAATCCACTGGATGCATTGAGGAAATAGTGAATGTGGAGTTTGATGAAGATAACGGTTCCCATGAGGAGCAAATTGTTCCTAGTGTTGTAGGTGATGAGGCTCCTTCACAAGCTATAAGGACTATGGGGATAGGCCACATTCTTCCACAAGAAACACCCCAAGTCCAAGTAGAAGAAGAAGGAGTAAGACCCCCTCTTGTGGAGTCTCCACAAGGGAAGTAATCACCACCACCACTTGTACAAGATGCTGGGGGAGATCATGAACCTATGTAAGAACAAGATCAAGCCCCTCATATTCTGTAGCAAGATCCAGGGCAAACTCATTCAAATGGTGAAGGACTAATTATTGAGGCTCAAGATCAAGCCCAAGTTCTAGATCAAGACCAAGATCAACCCCAACCACAAGTGTCTTCATCATTGTCACTTCCCAATGAACACAAACTTGTGGTCGTGAAGATAAGGGTGTCTCCAAGGCTAAAACAATCTCAAGGGCAAGCTTCTTCATCAAGTTCAAAACCAAGTGAAGAAGGGCTTGCACTCAAAGAGCAAAAAGTGGCCGCCAAGTTAAAGCATCTTCAACATCTCACCGAGAACATCTATGGAAGCATAAAAAGGGGGTAACTACTCGTAGACGTTCGGCAAACTTTTGTGAACATCACTCATTTGTCTCTTGTGTTGAGCCCCTTAAGGTCGAAGATGCACTTGACGACCCGGATCGGGTACATACCATGCATGAAGAACTCAACAACTTCACCCGCAACAAAGTTTGGACTCTTGTGGAGAGACCTAAGGAGCACCATAATTTCATTGGAACAAAGTGGATCTTCAAGAACAAACAAGATGAACATGGACAAGTAACTAGAAAAAAGGCAAGGTTAGTGGCACAAGGTTTCACCCAAGTTGAAGGTTTGTACTTTAGTGAAACTTCTGCTCCCGTTACCCGTCTTTAATCCATTCTCATCTTGCTTGCATATGCTTCCCATCATGATTTTAAATTGTGTCAAATGGATGTGAAGAGTGCATTTCTTAAGGTCCTCTTAAGGAGCTGGTGTATGTCAAGCAACCTCTCGGTTTCGAAGTCCCCGATCACCCTCTCACGTTTATGAACTCCATAATTAAGGTGCTCTATGGACTTAAACAAGCACCTCGTGCTTGGTATGGTCACCTTACCACATTCCTAAGCGAGAAGGGGTTCCAGATTGGGGTAATAGATTCCACTCTCTTCAGAAAGAGGGTAAAAGGCGAATTGTCTGTGTGCCAAATATATGTTGATGATATTATCTTTGGTTCCACTAACCATGTTATTAACATTGAGTTTGATAATCTTATGACTAAGGAATTTGCCATGAGCATGATGGGAGAGTTGAAGTTCTTCCTCGGTTTTCAAGTAAAGGAATTGAGGGGAGGAACCTTCATCAACCAATCTCTTTATATTGAAGACATGCTCAAAAGGTTCAAAATGCAAAATGTCAAGCCCATGAAGACACCCATGCCCATAAATGGCCAACCTAATCTTGATCCCAATGGTAAAGAAGTGGATCAAAAGGTATATCTCTCCATGATCGGTTCCTTGCTTTACCTTTGTGCATCTAGACCGGATATTATGTTGAGTGTGTGTATGTGTGCAAGATTTCAATCCGCTCCTAAGGAGAGCCACTATTCGGCGGTGAAAAGAATCCTTCAATATTTGGTTCATACCCCGAACTTGGGCCTTTGGTATCCCAAGGGATCAACTTTCAAGTGAGTGGGATACTCAGATTTGGATTGGGCTGGAGACAAGGTTGACCGCAAGTCCACTTCTGGATCATGTCAATTCCTAGGGAGATCTTTGGTAAGTTGGTCTTCGAAGAACCAAATTTTATATCTCTTTCAACCGCTGAAGCCGAGTACATTGCCGTCGGAAGTTGTTGTGCATAGTTATTATGGATGAGGCAAACTTTGATGGATTACCGTATCAAATGTGACAAAGTGCCTCTTTTGTGCAACAATGAAAGTGCAATCAAGATCGCCGAAAATCCAGTGCAACATAGCAAGACCAAACATTTTGAGATTTGTCATCATTTTATTTAGGATCATGTGGCCAAGGGGGACATTGATTTATTCCATGTCAACACTAAGAAGCAACCTGCCAATATTTTCACCAAGCCACTTGATGAAGCAAGATTTCACGAGTTAAGGCTCGAGCTAAATATCGTGGATATAAGTAACTTGGGTTGAGATCCTTGCCCATGCACACATACTCATATAATATCTTGTTTATATGTAGGCACATATCTAGGGGGAGCTAACTCAACTCATGAGCTACCTCATCCTAGAAGTGCATAAATTGAACAGAATCTTTCACATTAGTCACTTTTAGGTGGCACTTGTGCTTCAAAGATGAGTGTTGGTCTTGGGCCCAAGGTTCATATCTTCACGGTGCCATACCAAACAAACTCAAACATGACGGCTTCTGCCACCACCCTCCTTTGGAGGCTGGGTCTGTTTTCTTGTGCGTGTTGTTTTCGCTTTCGTGTCTTTGTTTCTCTCATGTTTCGTTTTTGTTGGTCTTTTCATCTTGTGCAAGTGCTCCTCATATACCCTTCTAGTAGTGTTGAACTTCACGTGCGACGAATTCAGAAATTAGACCAAAATACTCCTTCAAGTCTTGGTAAGAATTCACATTCATCCATACTTCCAGGAATATTCCTGGTCAAAGTTCCAGAATACCCCGTGTCCACAGGCATGTACCGTGAGCATGGCCCCCCGTGTCCACAGGCTGTGAATCGTGCGCACGGGGCTTACTTAGCCCATGCGCACGTGGTGTGCGGTTCCTGGCCCTGAAGAGGTGGGGCATGGGGGTGGGGGTTGGGTTCATTCCCACCCATTCGCCCCCTCCACACCCCAGGACGCCTCTAAGGCTGCCATAGTCACCTCCTCCCTCCGGTGCTCCTCCGTGCGCCATGGGATCCTTTGCTCCGTGGAGATCGTCTGGGATGGGGTCCTCCTTTGGTTTGTCCCCTCCCCTGTTCTTTCCTTTTACCCCATGGCTCCATTACTAGTCTTTAGGGTTCCCCACATATCCTAGTTAGGGCTGTTAATTTCTTTGGAATAGACGAAAATTAGTGTGCCAAAACTGTGAAGGTCCCTTTGCAGCACCCACTCCCGGATCCCGATCCGGAAGTGGCTGCCGCTGGGTGACCCCTATGTCCACGAGGTGTTTGACGCCCGTGCACATGGGGGCCCCGTGTCCACTGTCATGTACTGTGCGCATGGGACCCTTGTATCCATGGTGGTCTAACCCCATGCGCACAGGGTACACAGAGTTGCCAGTAGTGCTTCTTTTCTGTTCCATTCCTCGCCAATCATTTCGGGCACTTGTACATATTTGTGTGTCTTTTGCGCGTTGTGTTTTTGTTGCTTGTGTGTTTCAGACTCTGCTGACAAGAGGGCCGAGGTTCATCGCAAGCACCCAAAGGCATGTTCCAAGGAATCCACAGTTGCTTATCGTCAGCCGTCTGAAGACATTGGTCAGGGTTCTGGGTAGGGTCGTGTTCACCATGCCGCCACCAAGCAGCCCGTTGTTGAGGTGTCTAAGGATTCAAAGGAGGAGTATGACTCCCAGGAAGTTGCTCACTATGTCAACCCCGTAGATGCAGAGATTAAAGCTGAAGATGACTTTGTTGATGGTGATGAAGAAGAAGAACAACAACAAGAAGATATGTGTAGTCCCGAGCATGCCATTCCCATCGGGCGCGATCTCATAGGGATTCCTCTTTCCCAATAGACCAAGCCTGAGATTTAGGCTGAGAGGCTGGCTCATCCTTATGCTGCTGCCACCGGTTTTGGGGGTGGATCCCCGGTTCAAGAATGAGTTCGAACAAAGAGTGTACCATGAGATGCTCATGACAAAGGCCAAGAATTTTGCTCCGCACAATAAGGTTAATGTTTAGTGTCCCGAGATAATGATTATCTCTATCTTGGTGTATATTCTACTCTTGAGAGGTTGGGCTTATTCCTTTTGTTACTTTCAACCATCCGTACAATGAAGATCTTATGATGCAGTTCTTTGCCAACGTGTTCTTCACCAATGACTCTGCTCGCACCCTCACTTGGATTTCTGGGACAGATCGGTGCTCTGATGGCCAAGTTCTCTAAGATCATTCCCTGCCCGTTCATTGATGAAGAAGACACAAATGATGAGTTTGGTTGGGTTCATGAGAGTGGATAGCGCCACAAGCATGAGATTGCATTTGCCTATAAACAAGAGAAGTCCTCTGTCACCGGTTCCATCAAATACCTTGTGCCTATCGATGATACTATGTGTCATATCCCGAGGTACACTCTCACATCTAAGGCAGGTGATTCACACAGCGTGAAGACTTCCATGTTGGATGTGTTTGTGTACTTGCATCAGAAGAAGGTGGATGTTCTGGATTTCATGTTCTATGAGCTTCGTCAGTGTGTGCAAGAGAACAAGTGTTTGATCTATGCTCCGTTCATACAAGCATTGATTGAGTCAGTCTGCCCAGTGATACATCTCCAACGTATCTATAATTTTTGATTGTTCCATGCTATTATATTATCTGTTTTGGATGGTTTATATGCATTAATATGCTATTTTAGGTGATTTTTGGGACTAACCTATTAACTTAGAGCCCAGTGCCAGTTCCTATTTTTTTTCCTTGTTTTAGAGTTTCCCAGAAAAGGAATATCAAACGGAGTCCAAACGTAATGAAACTTTTGCGATAATTTCTTGGGCCAGAAGACATCTACATAACTTGGAGTACACAATAGGGAAGCCACGAGGTGGACACAAGGACGGAGGGTGCGCCCCCACCCTTGTGGGCCCCTCAAGACTCCACCAACCTATTTCTTCCACCTATATATTCTCAAATATTCCCAAACCAACCAGGAGAGCCACAAAAACACTTTTCCACCGCTGCAACCTTCTGTACCCGTGAAATCCCATCCAGGGGCCTTTTCCGGCGTCCTGTCGGAGGGGGATTCGATCACAGAGGTCTTCTACATCAACACCATTGCCTCTCCGATGAAGCATGAGTAGTTTACCACAGACCTATGGGTCCATAGCTAGTAGCTAGATGGTCTCTTCTCTCTATTTGATTCTCAATAGCATGTTCCCCTCGATGTTCTTGGAGGTCTATTCAATGTAATACCTTTTTGCGGTGTGTTTGCCGAGATCTGATGAATTGTGGATTTATGATCAGCTTATCGATGAATATTATTTGAATCTCCTCTGAATTCTTATATGCATGATTTGATATCTTTTCAAGTCTCTTCGAACTATCGATTTGGTTTGGCCAACTAGATTGGTTTTTCTTGTAATAGGAGAAGTGCTTAGCTTTGGATTCAATCTTGCGGCGTCCTTTCGCAGTGACAGTAGGGGCATCAAGGCACGTATTGTATTGTTGCCAGCGAGGATAACAAGATGGGGTTATCATCATATTTCTTGAGTTTATCCTGCTACATCATGTCATCTTACTTAATGCGTTACTCTGTTCTTCATGAACTTAATACTCTAGATGCAGGCAGGAGTCGGTCGATGTGTGGAGTAATAGTAGTAGATGCAGGCATGACTCAGTCTACTTGATACAGACGTGATGCCTATGTTCACGATCATTGCCTTAGATATCGTCATAACTTTGCGCGTTTCTATCAATTGCTCGATAGTAGTTTGTTCACCCACCGTAATATTTTCTATCTTGAGAGAAGCCTCTAGTGAAACCTATGGCCCCGGGTCTACTTTCCATCATATAAGTTTCCGATCTACAATTTTAGTTTCCTATTTACTTCCTTTGCAATCTTTTACTTTCCGTTCCATAAACCAAAAATACCAAAAATATTACTTTACCGTTTATCCATCTCTACCAGATCTCACTTTGCAAATAACCGTGAAGGGATTGACAACCCCTTTATCGCGTTGGGTGCAAGTTGGTGTTTGTTTGTGCAGGTATTCGGTGACTTGTGCGTTGTCTCCTACTGTATTGATACCTTGGTTCTCAAAAATGAGGGAAATACTTACTCTACTTTGCTGCATCACCCTTTCCTCTTCAAGGGAAAAAACAACGCAAGCTCAAGAAGTAGCAGGAAGAATTTCTGGCACCGTTGCTGGGGAGATCTACGCCAAGTCAAGACATACCAAGTACCCATCATAAACTCTCATCTCTTGCATTACATTATTCGCCATTCGCCTCTCATTTTCCTCCCCCAGTTCTAAAACGATTTAAAAAAGATTTGCCTTTTCTTCGCCCCTCTCCCTTTCATCTTCTTTGCTTGCTTTTTGTGTGCTTTTGTGTTAGATTGCTTGCTTTGTCACAGTGGATCCACCAAAATGCATTGATCCTCACCTCAGGAGGTTGGACGAAATTGAAAATAATGTTAGAAGCTTCATGTATTTGCAATTTGAGCATAATAATTTCTTTAGAAACGAGCTCAAGGAGCAGAAAAGTTTTATGGAATAGATGAATAAAGAGCTTGATGATATGTCTAAGCAATTTCATGGCCTAAGATCTTAGTTTGCTCATCTTGAAATTTAGTGGGCCTAATTTTTGATAAGCAAGCTACCTTGGTAAATAAGATGGCTGCTAAACCAGAATCTTTGAATAATGATGAAGATCTTAAGGTGATTGATGTGACTCATATTGAATCTTTGTTTTCCAATATAAATCTTGATAAAGATGGGACTGGAGATGAGTCAGCTTTAGTTAAAAGGCGTCCCAATGATTCAGAGTTTTTAGATCTTGATGCAAAAATTGATAAAAGTGGGATTGGAGAGGTCAAAACTGTAAGTAGCAATGAACCCTATTTTGGATTTCAAGGAATTTAATTATGATAACTGTTATTTAATAGATTGTATTTCCTTGTTGCAATCCATGTTGAATTCCCCTCATGCTTATAATCAAAACAAAGCTTTTACTAAACATATTATTGATGCTATGATGCAATCTTTTGAAGAGAAGCTTGAATTGGAAGTTCTATCCCTAGAAAACTTCTTGATGAGTGGGAACCTACTATTAAGATTAAGGTGAAAGATTATGAATGCCATGCTTTGTGTGATTTGGGTGCTAGTGTTTCCACGATTCCAAAAACTTTATGTGATGTGTTAGGTTTTCTTGAATTTGATGATTGTTCTTTAAATTTGCATCTTGCGGATTCCACTATTAAGAAACCTATGGGAAGAATTAATGATGTTCTTATTGTTACAAATAGGAATAATGTGCCCGTAGATTCCATTTTTCTTGATATAGATTGCAATCCTACATGTCCTATTATTCTTGGTAGACCTTTCCTTAGAACGATTGGTACAATTATTGATATGAAAGAAGGAAACATTAGATTTCAATTTCCATTAAGGAAAGGCATGGAACACTTCACAAGAGAGAAAATTAAATTGCCTTATGAATCTATTATGTGAGCCACTTATGGATTGCAAGCCAAAGACGATAACATCTAGATCTATTCGTGTCTTATGCCTAGCTAAGGACGTTAAACAATAGCGCTTGTTGGGAGGCAACCCAATTTTATTCTTGTTTTTGCATTTTAGGTTCTGTTTTGCATTAAATAGCTCATATAGCCTCTGGTTAGATGTGGTTTTGTGTTTTAATTAGTGTTTGTGCCAAGCAAGACCTTTGGGATAGCTTACGGTAATAGTTGATTTGATTTTGCTGAAAAACAGAAACTTTTGTGTTCAGGAAAACAATTCTCATTTTTAGAAGAAGCATGATAAAATACTGATCCTTTTTGAAGAAGATTATTAAACAAATTTATTAGGTCTTCCTAAAGTTTCAGAATTTTTGGAGTTATAGAAGTATTCGAAATCTCCAGATTACTACAGGTTGTTCTGTTTTTGACAGATTCTGTTTTCTATGTGTTGTTTGCTTATTTTGATGAATCTATGGCTAGTATCGGGGGGTATGAAGCATGGAAAAGTTACAAAACAGTAGATATTACACCTATACAAATAAATAATGAGTTCACAACAGTACCAAAAGTGGTGATTTATTTTCTTATACTAACAGAGCTTATGAGATTTTCTGTTGAGTTTTGTGTTGTGAAGTTTTCAAGTTTTGGGTAAGGATTTGATGGACTATGGAATAAGGAGTGGCAAGAGCCTAATCTTGGGGATTCCCAAGGCACCCCAAGGTAATATTCAAGGATAGTCAAGAGCCTAAGCTTGGGGATGCCCCGGAAGGCATCCCCTCTTTCGTCTTTGTCTATCGGTAACTTTACTTGAGGCTATATTTTTATTCACCACATGATATGTGTTTTGCTTGGAGAGTCTTGTATGATTTGAGTCTTTTATTTTTATTATGCCACAATCACCCTTACTTTACACACCTTTTGAGAGAGATAGGCATGAATCGTGATTTATTAGAATACTCTATGTGCTTCACTTATATCTTTTGAGCTAGGCAATTTTGCTCTAGTGCTTCACTTATATCTCTTTAGAGCACGGTGGTGGTTTTATTTTATAGAAATTGATGAACTCTCGTGCTTCACTTATATTATTTTGAGAGTCTTTAAAACAGCATGGTAATTTTCTTTGGTTATAAATTTAGTCCCAATATGATAGGCATCCAAGAGGGATATAATAAAAACTATCATATAAAGTGCATTGAATACTATGAGAAGTTTGATTCCTTTTGATTGTTTTTCGATGTGAAATGGTGATATTAGAGTCATGCTAGTGAGTAATTGTGAATTTGAGAAATACTTGTGTTAAAGTTTGTGATTCCCGTAGCATGCACGTATGGTGAACCGTTATGTGATGAAGTCGGAGCATGATTTATTTATTGATTGTCTTCCTTATGAGTGGCGGTCGGGGACGAGCGATGGTCTTTTCCTATCAATCTATCCCCCTAGGAGCATGCGCATAGTACTTCATTTCAATAACTAATAGATTTTTGCAATAAGTAGATGAGTTCTTTATGACTAATGTTGAGTCCATGGATTATACGCACTCTCACCCTTCCACCATTGCTAGCCTCTCTTGTGGCGCGCAACTTTCGCCGGTACCATGAACCCACCATATCCCTTCCTCAAAACAGCCACCATACCTACCTATTATCGTATTTCCATATCCATTCCGAGATATATTGCCATGTAACTTTCCATCGTTCCGTTTATTATGACACGCTCCATCATTGTCACATTGCTTTGCATGTTCATGTAGTTGACATCGTATTTGTGGCAAAGCCACTGTTCATAATTCTTTCGTACATGTCACTCTTGATTCATTGCATATCCGGTACACCGCCAGAGGTATTCACATAGTCATATTTTGTTCTAAGTATCGAGTTGTAATTCTTGAGTTGTAAGTAAATAAAAGTGTGATGATCTTCATTATTAGAGCATTGTCCCATCTGAGGAAAGGATGATGGAGACTATGATTCCCCCACAAGTCAGGATGAGACTCCGGACGGTTAAAATAAATAATAATAAAAAGAGGCCAAAAAATGAGAGAAGGCCAAAAGAAAAAAATGAGAGAAAAGAGAGAGGGGGCAATGTTACTACCCTTTTACCACACGTGTGCTTCAAAGTAGCACCATGATCTTCATGATAGAGAGTCTCCTATATTGTCACTTTCATATACTAGTGGGAATTTTCATTATTAAACTTGGCTTGCATATTCCAATGATGGGCTTCATCAAATTTCCCTAGGTCTTCGTGAGCAAGCGAGTTGGATGCACAACCACTTAGTTTCTTTTTGAGCTTTCAAAAACTTATAGCTCTAGTGCATCTGTTGCATGGCAATCCCTACTCACTCGCATTGATATCTATTGATGGGCATCACCATAGCTCGTTGATACGCCTAGTTGATGTGAGACTATCTCCCTCTTTTTGTCTTCTCCACAACCACCTTCTATTCCACCTATAGTGCTATGTCCATGGCTCACGCTCATGTATTGTGTGAAAGTTGAAAAAGTTTGAGAACATCAAAAGTATGAAATAATTGCTTGGCTTGTCATCGGGGTTGTGCATGATTTGAATATTTTGTGTGATGAAGATGGAGCATGGCTAGACTATATGATTTTGTAGGGATAAGCTTTCTTTGGCCATGTTATTTTGAGAAGACATAATTATCTTGTTAGTACGCTTTAAGTATTATTGTTTTTATGTCAATATTAAACTTTTGTTTTGAATCATACAGACCTGAACGTTCATGCCACAATAAAAAGAAATTACATGGATAAATATGTTAGGTAGCATTCCACATTGAAATTATGTTTTTATCATTTACCTACTTGAGGACGAGCGGGAATTAAGCTTGGGGACGCTTGATACGTCTCCAACGTATCTATAATTTTTGATTGTTCCATGCTATTATATTATCTGTTTTGGATGGTTTATATGCATTAATATGCTATTTTATATGATTTTTGGGAGTAACCTATTAACCTAGAGCCCAGTGCCAGTTCCTATTTTTTCCTTGTTTTAGAGTTTCCCAGAAAAGGAATATCAAACGGAGTCCAAATGGAATGATACTTTCGCGACAATTTCTTGGACCAGAAGACATCTACAAAACTTGGAGTACACATTAGGGAAGCCACGAGGCGGCCACAAGGACGGAGGGTGCGCCCCCACCCTTGTGGGCCCCTCAAGACTCCACCAACCTATTTCTTCCACCTATATATTCTCAAATATTCCCAAATCAACCAGGAGAGCCACAAAAACACTTTTCCACCGCTGCAACCTACTGTACCCGTGAGATCCCATCTAGGGGCCTTTTCCGGCGTCCTGTCGGAGGGGGATTCGATCACAGAGGGCTTCTACCTCAACACCATTGCCTCTCCGATGAAGCGTGAGTAGTTTACCACAGACCTACGGGTCCATAGCTAGTAGCTAGATGGCCTCTTCTCTCTGTTTAATTCTCAATAGCATGTTCCCCTCGATGTTCTTGGAGATCTATTCAATGCAATACCTTTTTGTGGTGTGTTTGCCGAGATGTGATGAATTGTGGATTTATGATCAGCTTATCTATGAATATTATTTGAATCTCCTCTGAATTCTTATATGCATGATTTGATATCTTTGCAAGTCTCTTCAAACTATCGATTTTGTTTGGCCAACTAGATTGGTTTTTCTTGCAATGGGAGAAGTGCTTAGCTTTGGGTTCAATCACTACAAAAAATACACTTCTGTGATGATACGTGTTTGTCACAGTAGGTCGCGTTTTTGTCATGCATGTACATCCATGACAAATTTATGACAAAATCAAGATAGTCATACATGTGCTGTCGTAGAAGTGTTCCATGACATTACCAAAATTATCATCAGGGAAGTGTCCACTTCCATGACGATAAATCACGCGTCACAGAAGTGCTTTCGTCAAGGGTGACCGACATGTGGCATCCACCATAACGGAACACCGTTAAGCTATCGGGTCGGGTTTTGGATCCGATAACCCGTTAACAGCCCCGACCAATGGGGATTTTCCACGTGTAAAATCATCATTGGCTGGAGGAGACACGTGTCTGGTCCGCGTTGGCACAAGTGTCACTCATCCAATGGGCGAGACGCGCCTATGATATGTTGACACGTGGACCGGCCCATCAAGTTTAAATGGGCCGGCCCAACTGAAGGCCCACAAGATTTTGCGGACCATAATGGGCTGGCCCAGCTAAAGGCCCATGAGATTTTGCGGACCATAATGGGCTGGCCCAGCTAAAGGCCCACAAGATTTTGCGGGCCATAATGGGCCGGCCCAGGTAAATGCCCACAAGATTTTTGTGTGCCTAATGGGCCGGCCCAGGTAAAGGCCCACAAGATTCTTGCGGATCATAATGGCTGGCCCAGCTAAAGGCCCACGAGATTTCGCCGACATTAATGGGCCGACCTAGCCATAGGCCGACCCATAAACTAGCTGCCATGTTTTGGGCCAAATGCCGACCCATATTTGATCCGGTCCATTAATGGTGTGCCACACTTCGGGCCTAATAGTGGACCATATGAGATCCAGCCCGTTAAAAGCCTACCACGTTCTGGGCCAAATTACGGCCCAGATCAGGTCCGGCCCTTTAAGAGGCTTTGGGCTCAATTATGGCCCATATCAGATTTGGCCCGTCAACTGGACACTATGCTTTTGGGCCCACTTGCTAAAGGCCCACTTAGTAATTCGGCCTGATATTAGTTTTGGCCTGTTAAGGTCCCGTTTAACATTTCGGCCATACATTAGTTTTGGCCTATTAAAAGCCCATCATATAGTTGGGCCTAACTACGACCCGGTTTGCATCCGGCCTGCTCGCAGCCGATATCTGATTGGGCCAAATAAGGACCGAGACAATTTTGGCCTGTTAAAAGCCCGTGATTTGATTCGCACAATCATGGGACGGGGTTCATTTCGGGCTGCTGCCGGCCCGTGAGCTATTCGGCATGTTTCAGGCCCAACCTACATCGTGATTGCATGACGGCCCGACTATGTACCGTAATTTTACGGTTTGGCCAGTTTACTGTGAAGACATGATATATATACAGTAAAATAACTGCAGCATCGTGAATAAGAAAAAACCTAGACTATACCATGAAGAAATTACGGCATATTACATCCACTGGGCATCAAAGTTCGCCACTATGATAATAAAGCACAAGCAGACAGCAGATTACATACACTGGGCATCAAAGATCACCACCAGTGCAAATAAACATGCCGACAAAATAATATACAAAACCGACAGCACTTCAATAGAGTTCAAGAAAGGTTAGTCCTGCTGGGGAGCTGCAGCGCAAGCAGCTGAGCAAGATGATGAGACTGCACTTGTTCAACACTTATATCTTCCTCACTCTGAAAGATAAACAAGCAGAAAGATGACATGTTTTGCACATAAAAGTATCAGTGCTAGCAGTTCATCACATTTCTTACTGACGAATAAAGTGACACAGTTTAAAATTGCATTAACACCACATGGTATTGTTCAGGTCAAGACATGGCAGGAAATGACATTGTGAAGGAGTTGGCAGGTTCACGACACCACTGGATTACAGATCAAGAACTCATAAGTATTAATGGTTACTGTGCTGTCAATTTATACCATTTCAGATTGGCAAATGAAGAGACGGTTTAAATAATAGTCGAATGATATGACATTCTTCATAGTTAAGACATTGCAGAATATGACATTGTGCTGTAGTGGGTAGGTTCACCACACCACTGGATTACGGATGAAGAACAGAAGCATAGATGCAGTGCACAAGTAGATCACTTGCTCTGTATATTTTAATTTACATGGTATGAAGAAGGAACTTGGTTGTACAACTGAAAACTTAAATTGAGAAAGGACAAACTTTTGTTTATGAACTACATAATAAACTTTAAACAAGCAATTTGATGCAAACACCAAAAATAAACAGCTATTGCAGTCATGCCTAACAAAATATATACAACAAAGTTTGAAGGCTTGAGATGGACAAACTTACATTATTGGTGAAGACAGGCTCTATAAAGGCCTTGTCCATGCTGATGGGGGGGGGGCAATTCAAGAAGTTTACCACATAATCTTCTTCAAAAGCATTGCCTTTATTCTACATTTTGTTAAGAGTAAATATAGATGTGATAATATATGAAAAAATGGAAAATATTTAAGATAAGATGAAGAGTGATGCTACATAACCAAGTAGCTATAAATGTAAGTGCAGCGATACAGGCAAAAGGTACAGCCAAGAGCAATGCAGAGCTAAACTTCTTTAGTACCAACCTTATGGTAAGAGTAAATATAGATCTGATGTGTAGAAAATGGAGGGCAAAGGAAAATAAAGTTGCAGAGTGATGGTACATGAACAACTACCTGTCATTATAAGTACACTGATAAAGGACAACATGTACTTACAAGAACAATGAAGAGCTAAAAAAACATTGGCATTGGATATATTCTACACTAATGTAACCATTCATACAGATCAGATAATTTGGAGCGAACAATTGATAAGAAAGCTATCATGCATACTACTGTCATATAATGAACCAGGTATGTATGCAAGTACAGTGATACAGGACAACAGGTACTAACAAGAGCAAAGCAGCGAGCAGCATATTTGCGATATCCTATTGTTCTTGTCAAACCGGAATTCTTCTTCGAGCAGATTTCCTGCAAAAAAGATCCGTAAGGCACATGCGAAAAAGTAGAAGTTCAAATTGTCATGTGATTTCATAGACGGTACCTCATCCTGGGAACAAGACCAGTGCATAACAAGGTTTTTCCATTCAATGTCTTCTAAATTTAGCACAGGAGACTTTACCGGAAATTCGTTTATAGACTTGCCATCAAAGTGTGATTTCCTCAGGTAACACTGATACTGCTGCAATGCTTCCTTGGAAAGCACAAGCAAGCTTTGCTCGTCATGACTATCCAGATTTACCCTTGCCTAGTTACAACAATGTAATGTAAATCATTGATGTGTTCAATCAGCAGAAAACAGGAAAATAGTAACCATGAATAATAGCACTTACACGTAAGTTGGACAGGAAGATGTGAAAATGGTGTTTCTCTTCACAATAATCTTCCCATGATGGGAATATATGCATGTAGTCCCTAACAACATTGAAAGCATTGTCTTTTAAACAGGGAATAAATGGAATGGGGTTCCAATCTGCAGGAATTGGCCATCTATGTAGTTGGGTAGGTCTTCGGCCGGTGGACTTGCTGTACTTTTTGCTAGAGTGGGATTTTTCTGTGGTACAGCTGGTGCTATGGCAAATGAAATCGGTATACCTTTTGCTGGAGTGCAGGTCCTGTGTGGTGGGGCTAGTGGTGTGGCCAGTGAAGTATGGGTACAGTCTGCTGGAGTTGGTCCTACGTTTTGTGTCACTGGTTGTACAACCAATATAAGTGGGGTGCTGTCTGATTTCTCCGACACCACCACGTTTTTCAAGGACTTTGTTGGTGCTCCTTCAGGTTCGGCAATCACCCTCTTCCTTTTTGATGTCTGATGCACAAGAACATCATTTGAGTGGAAAAACATGGTATGATGACAGATGGAATATGTATTGATAATGGATGGGCATGGCATCTCGACATATATGATGAGTAAACTAAGCAGATGGCGGTGCAACAAAGTATAAGAAATGCAAGACAACATATGCAAGATACCCGCAATCAATAAAACATTGCCAAATTAGAACAGGCACCTTGATGGGTGAACAGGACATGCCATCTGCCTTTGACTCCTCGAGGTTAGAATAGTCATTAGGATCATATTCTGAACAAGAATCAACAGGTGGGGAGTGTATGAGTTTCATTGCATCCAGAATGGCACTCAATGCCTTGGTGCCAATTTTGTAAGTCATTGCAGTGTTTAGCTTCAAGAGTGGACTGCTGCTAGTGCGACACAAAGCAGCTACACAGATCATAGTGTAGATATAACGGGAAAACCTTAAGCATCAGAGTAAAATCAGCAAAGTGGAACTTGCTGGAATATATGTGCTAGTATTGCCGGTACAGCTAGAAAGGCTTCGGATACCAGCTCTCTTCAAGTGAAGGCGTGGTACTGTTAATATCAGTGTAACTCTCAAAGGCGACACAGCTCCCCGCATTTCCTTGCTATTCTTATAGGATTCAAGTGGGCAGGCCACTACAAATCCTATTCCTATGCTTACAAGATCCTACGAATCAAAGAGGCTCAAAGTGTCCATCACAACCGACCGTATAGACCTCTACACTGCAAATGTCCCTGCTCATCTTCAGTACAAGGAACATACTGTACTACTATCATACTCCCTCCATTCCAAAATATAAGTCTTGGTAGAGATTTCCACTATGGATCACATACAGATGTATCCAGATACATTTTAGAGTGTAGATTCACTCATTTTGCTCCATATGTAGTCCATGGTGGAATATATACAAAGACTTGTATTTAGGAATGGAGAGAGTACATATTAAAGAAGAACGAAAGAGGAACATGGTAAAGAAGAGCAAGCAGTTTTTGGATAATAAAATGTTGGTTGTGCAGTGCCCACACATGATGAACCAGAGCGCATTAAGAATGCAACTCCCAGCTGTCTCTCGACCATTTCAGGCGGTTGGATGAAGATCTTACGTCTCCTAACCCTTCTTCATCCTCGTCTCTGATTCTTCCCATACAGAACACCGCACGGGCCGCCGGCCGGACCATCGGCCCCCACTGCCTGTGTTCCTCCGCCACCCCACCCCCACCCCCGCCCCAACCCCCACCCGCGTCGAGTTTTCTTCGTTCGGCAAGGCCCCACAACCACCCGAGCCCCTTCGATCGCACCGGCGAACTCCGGCGAGCTCTAAAAAATCGACTGACCCAATTTTGAAATTTAGTCTACTGTGATTTAACTAGTGTGGAATATAAAAGGGGAAACCATAAGCATTGGGAGTATAGTGTTGAGCGTGCCATGGCGGATCTGAAGGCGCAAACCGGACAAAGGTAACTTCGCAACCAAGACAAGAAATCAGAGTAAAGCAGTGGCGATCTATTTTCTTGCTGCGATAAATAAGTTGAGCAGATACGAAAGAGTACCGCCTCTAGTGCGGCGCCGTGTACGCATCTGCTGAGAATTTGACGGTGCTGCAGTAGCGATGGCTGTCGGCAGCGTGGAAGTAGATCTAGGAGGGTAGACGGTGGCGGCGGGGTGTGGTGGACGAGACGGTTATAGGAGCGGCGCCGACAAGGTGGACGACGGCGGGGATGAAGCGAGAGGACGGGATGCAAGGATCCCGGTCCGAAGCCGTCGATCTCTTGTAATGGACGGCGGTGTCGGGGTATCAGCTCTGGCATGGTGGAGGAGGACGGCGGTGGATGGGGTGGCGGACGACGGCGGACGGAGGAGGGTGGGGTGGAGAGGGTGTTTTGGCGCCCATGGAGTACGAATGGGGAAAAGGGAGGTAGAGAGGAAGGGGGAACCATGTATTCAGGGTGCGCTTGTCTCAAATGTGAGCAAATCTACAAACTTAGCCCCCGTTTCAAATTTCTACTACATCAAAGCAACATTAGTCGGTTGGGGATAGGACAGTAATCTCGCATACACCGAATATTTGCCGACGAGAGTCTGTTTTTGGCGCCCATCGTGTATGAATATGAATCGGGGAGGGAGTCGATTTCGGCCGAGGACACACTGTGTTTTGGCGCCCACCATGTATGAATGCGGGTGAGAGGCGGTTACATCACGTTTGGGTGAAATTACAAACCTACCCCTATCGAAACCTATAGAAATCCAATAGATAGGCTTTGCGTGGCAGGGATAGGCAGTAATGATTTCCATCTTGCAGATTTTGGTTTCGGGCAGTTACTGTGACTTTCCCCGCTTTGTTCAAATTTTGTAGAGTGCACGTTTACCGTGCCAACTCAATTCGAATCCCATTTGTATTCTATTTTTTTCGTGCGAGATCCATTTTCAATTGGAATTACATTCTATATACATCATTTTTTATATATACTTTCAAAAGCACAACAAAGAATTATGCTCCTTTATATGTATAATATGATTTACAAATACAACGATCTCGAAATCTTAAGGTTGAATTCAAAAAAATTTAACCAAATTATGTTCTACTAAAATGTATGGATCAGTAATATCTACATATTAAATAACATAGATGTGCGTGAATTCATATGAGTATGCATGTTTGATACATTAATTTTGGTTCGAGTATGGATTACATGTATCATCATCTCGAATTCAAATATTTGAATCCCTTTTTTGTTCACTCCTTTCACGCCCATCTCTCTCGCATGCATGCTCCTTCAGGTAGCTATCACTCTCTTTTCTCCAGCTCACCCGCACGCGCACTTCATGTTTCTCCTATCCTCGCAAACATGGTCTCTCGACGCCTCCCTTGAGAAGTGTCACACTCTCCCTATCATTATACATTACACGGTTTTCATTATCTCTCACATCTCTATTGTTCTCTGGTATCACTCGGTACCTAAGCATTCTTTTTCACCGCCACACACACAGTCTCCACTCGCCTTTCACTTTGTCTTTCTCTCTATGGGATTCTCTCACACACCCTATATGTCTCAACATATGACTCATACCACTAAAATTACTCTCTCTCTCTCTCTCTCTCTCTCCTGTAGACACAACATTTGTTGCGGTCTCCTTTTCGTCTCCATCCCAGACTGACATTATTCATTTGTTTACCGATCAGACAACCCCGACCACCGTCTCCTCTCTCTCTCACAGACACACACACACACACACACAACTCCTGCTTCCACTCCCCTTCCCGACTACCATCTCTCTCTCACACACACAAAACTCTCGCTTTCGCACCCCGACTCGTATTTCTCTCACAAACATTTATCGACTAGCTAGCCTCTAGATAGGTTTATACACCCGCACACTCGTGCTTCCACCATCGCATACATGTCTCTCTCCCGCTCCTTGTATCTATGTAGATTTTTCTTCCCTTCTTGAGACACGCCCTCTCGATCGTGCACACACACACTATCGCCTCATTTTAAGCTGATACCTATCGCACACACACACTCCTTGTGTCTTTGTCACACATGCACTCCGCCCTCCTCCACTCTCCCTCTCTCTCACACACACATGGGCTTTTTGCAACAACTAGCAAGATGCCCATGCGTTGCACGGAACATCAAGATGCATTTGTATGAGTAGTTTATCTTGTGGGGGAAAAGGATGAACGAGGGAAGGCCTTATTTGCAAATGTGGAGAGGGGTGTGGGTATCTTTTTGCAAAATTGCCATAGTTTCCTTCCTATCCGTCAGATATAGATCGGACGGCCTATATTGCAGGATGGCAGACACACGATCATCACCGACAATGCTTTTTATAAGAGTAGGGATAAAAAATAGAGTTGGTGATGATGGTGGGCCTGCCATCCTGCAATGTAGGTCGTCTGATTTATATCTGACGGATAGGAAGGAAAATATGGCAATTTACCCGCACTCTTCACCATATTTGCAGATAAGGCCTTCCCTCGTTCATCCTTTTCTCCCACAAGACCTTGATGTTCCGTGCAACGCACGGGCATCTTGCTAGTAAGAGTAGAAATTAGACATATACCACTTCTCGAATCTTGAAACCAACAACATTCCTCCCTTATCTCATCAAAACCGCCAAAGGAATATATTTTGAGTGAAACATAACATTTTTTTAGTGATATACGTATTTCAAAACTAGACTTTTTTTTCTATCAAATCGGTGAATATGTATTAATCTACTTTGATCGTGTGGCAACGCATTGGCACATTGCTAGTAGTTATTATAATTTTTTGGACACCAGACAAATGGTGGAGTACATATACGAAGAGAAGAGGCGCACGCACGCAGTCGGCCTCTAGCTGTCTCGCACACATGAGTGTTATGTAAAGGCGACGTTAACAAATAAACCCTAAAACCCTAGGTGCACGATTGCTGCATTCGCGGGTACCGGGTACGTGGTGGAGCACCTTTGTAGGAATAGTCAGCTCGCGTGATAATTTGATTCGTAGGAGTTGATGGTCGGGACCACAGGTGAACGACTTGGAGCGCGGTGGCTCGCCAGTTGCCATAGATCGAGTAGCCACATTTAAAATATCGTTTTTTAGCGGGGTTAAGAGTTCTGATTTTCAATGGCGCGTTATAAGTAGTAAGTAGTTTTTAGAACGATTGGTATGGAGCAAAAATGGAATTCATAATACTACGTACCTCCTTGGCGTATGGTTGTATGGTTTTTTTGCGATGGAGGTTGTATGGATTTATGTTGCGAGATGTTGAACCTCGTAGTTCTAGGGCAAATACTATGGTTTAGATTTAGATGCTGGTTTTCAATAATGAAAATCGGAAGGGGAAACCCTTCTTTGATTAAAAAAACTACTACCTCCATTCCGGTTTACTAGTCCCCATCGTACTTTGGGTCAAAGTTTGTCCATGAATTTTACTTGTAAAATGTGATTGGAAAACGAGATGCATGCATGAACACTAGTTACTCTAACCCCCCTCTCTTCTTTAATTCTTTGCCACATCAGCATGTTTGCTATTCCCGTGTGCATGATACCCGCTAAGATACCACCATTATGGCCAGCCTTAATCATCGCATGCAATAATTTAGTGCACCTTGAAATATGAACACGTGTGGGGCGTGTATTTTTTAATGACTTGAGACTATACCTAGCCCCACATGCAAGATGACTTATTATGCATCGTTCCCCATACCTGCAGGAAGCCCGTCCGTCTCCAAATCTTTTCCTCTCCATGTGTGGAAACAATATGCCTGCCACTCTCCTTCTCCCTCCGGCGGTCCCACCACTCCACCCCGTGTGAGAAAATCTGCATGCATGACTCTCCTCCCCCCACGCTCGTCCAATCCGTTGTGACCAGCAATATTTCCACCCCTTCGCTCCCCCATAATTTACTCCAACAAATATGCCCACGTAGCTGTTACTTAACTGCAGGTGCATTGGGTCACTAACATATGGGCCCAACAGGGGTCTGCCCCACATGTCAACGACACAACTGGACCTGCAGTTAAGTTAGTGCAGCTCAGTCCATATCTTACATAGGTTTGCCATTGCTCGCTATAAATACTACGCCTCCCACGACATCGCTATCTCCTTCCCCTCACGTTCACGTTCATCGCTATCTCCTCCCCCTCCCTCTCACGTCGACCACCATGGCATCGCCCCTCCCAAGACCTAGGAGCCCCTCGCTGCACCGTGCGGACGGTCACGCGTCGCCTTTCCGTTCCTCGCCGCCACTAGTCGAGGAGGACACGTCGGTGTTCCATTCCTCGTCGCTACGCGACGCGTCGCTGTTTCGTTCCTCGCCGCCACTAGTCAAGGAGGACACGTCAGCATTCCGCTCCTCGCCGCGATGCGACGTGTCGCCGTTCCGTTCCTCGCCGCCACTAGTCGAGGAGGACGCATCGGTGTTCCGCTCCTCGCCGCGATGCATCGAGGTGGACGCGTCGGCGTTCCCAATCTCGCCAGCACGCGCGCCGGAGGATGCGTCGGCTCCCCGCTATGAGGAGAACGCCGCGCCACCCGCCAAGCCCCTCCAGCCTTGAGGAGCTTTGGAAAGAAATGGATGTCGCCTTGTGGGAGGCTTTGCTTCCAGCAGAGCGCGCCAAAATAGAGGCGGAGAAGAAGGCCGAGGAAGAGAAGCGCACCGCGGAACAAGCTGCCTGGGAGGCCTATGTCGCGTCCGAGAGAGTTAGGCGATTGGCTCTTTGGCAGAAGGCTCGTGCGAGGGCCGTGAGGGTGGCGGAGGACGCCCGTGCCGACGCCTTGAGTGTAGTTGGGCCCAAGCGCCTCATCTATGCTTGGCGGTACATGGACCGGGTGCACGCTTCCAGCGAGGAGGAGTACCTGTTGGCGCCGGATCACCACACCGGTGAGATCGCGCTCGCCCGCCGGTAAGCCGTCAATCAGCACCTCGCGAGTTGCGAGGCTGAGGAAGAGGCGTTGTGTCGGTGCGCTGGGAAACGACCGTGCACCAGGGCACTTGTGGCGCGCCGCAAGCGCTCCTGCGAGCGCCATGGCTTTTGGGAGGAGTATAATTTTTGTTTCATAAGGCGATCTCATTAGTTTTGGGACGCAAATGATAAATCCCGAACGTTCAGGAATTTTTAGCGTCCTTAATTAAGTATGTAAAAGGGAAAGTTTGGAAACCTTGTGTATTCGTACGCATTTTGCAAGTACGTGCATATAGCACAAACTTTACTATATACTATCGCACTACACGTCTCTCTCGATATATGCTTGCAGACTGTGCTACTCCCTCCGTCCAGGTCAATAAGTCATCTTTGGTTGTGCACCGTGACCAAGAAGGAGGGAAGACTTATACACCTAGACGAAGGGAGTACTACTATTACTTATGTACGTGCAAATGCACGTTTTAACATTACAATGCGGTTTTTGTAAAAGTAGAAAAACAGCACTAGTCAAGCTTGTGAAATGATTCAATGCAAAACAAATGCAAAAATGCTCATTTGATTGTTTACTTTTAGCTTCCTTCTCTGTGGTTATTTCTCTGTCGTACTTTGTACGGAGTATCTCACTGGTTGGAAAGGCATGCAAATTCCCAAACCGCTTCCTACACCCTGTATCGAATTTTTTGCCTAACAAGTTGTGCCGTGCAATTGGAATTCCAACTTGAGTGCTACTACAAGTAGGAGTACCAGGGGCCAGTTCTTTTAGGCATCTAGATTAGTTTACCTCCGTCCTGGTTTATTGGTCCCCATTGTTATCTGTGTCAAATTTTGATCATAAATTTAACTAATGAAATGTTAGTGCATGTCACATGCACTACTCCATCCGTCTAGGTGAGTAAGTCATCTTAGAGCAAGGTTAATAGTAAAGCCTGCTGCCGGCTCTATAGTAGAGCCATGTCACCTGTAGCCTGTATTTGAAAAATTTCATACAGTAGAATGGTTGTAGTGTTGGCTATACATTTAATGCATGCATGCTATGCTAGGCAAAGGAAAGTGACAGGATTGGCTGGGGGGAGTTGAACGCCGGCCGTAGCGCTTGCATGGGCTGCATGCAGGCTCCTTTTCCTCGTTGCTTGTGCTATCGCCCGGTGACTCGCGAAGTGCCCGCTTGGTCCTTTCTTCTCACTTCTCTCACCTCCAGCTATGATTTTGCTAATGTGGAAGATGCTATAGCCTGCTGACTAGTCTCTATTGTACTTGCTCTTAGGCTGTGCACCGTGACCAAGGAGGAGGAGAAAACGAGAAACGTTAATGTTTATTTGCTAATTAATAGTATTGCATGCAATGAACTAACCACTACATGTCGTGTTTGATATCTCAAGTCATTAAAAGCATGCACACTCTTTATCTCTTATTGGTTGATATGTCAAGAAACAAGAAACGAGGTACAGGTTAATGCACCGCGCCTAAGTGTTTTGGGATTATTTGGTTTTCGTAAGATGACTTACACACCTAGACGGAGGGATTACAATGGTGAGGAATAAACCAGTTAAATCTTTGGTCAAAATTTAGCACAAATTACAATGGTGAGGAATAAACCAGGACGGACTAGTAGTTTAGAAGCCCAAACTACATGAGTGAGGCGCCTTATTGTTACTCTCCACTGTGACTAGTCTTGTGGGAAAAGCTGGGGAAGCCGCCAAAAGAACTGGCCCTAGGAGTAGTAGCTAGGGATTGAGTGTGCGAGATGAACCAGAGAAAGTAAATGCAGAGAGATGAAATGCAAAAAAGACGGAGGGATGTGATGGTTGCTTGTCCGTTTATTTTACCAGGCCACTTATTACTGGGAGTGGTTGGGTTTTGTGATATGACGGCTTTACTGCCGCGCCGCGAGCGGGGTGAGAGGCGATATTCCCGTGCAGCGCCGCCCTCTACACTTGTACTACATCGGTCGTGGTTTATTAGTCCCCCATTGAATTTGACTAATGATTTAACTAACAAAATGTTAGTGCATGTCAACAAAAACTATATCGTTGGATTCGTATTTGAACATAGTTTTGAATGATATAATTTTAGGTGACATGCATCAGCATTTATCGTACTATATATAATGTTAGTTCAATTTTTGGTCGTACTAATCTATAGTACTAAGGTGCCCGTGCGTTGCACCGAAGAGTGAAATGCATTGATCGGGGAGTTGTTTATTTTGACAAAGGATGTGGGGGTCATCTCATGTGTAACGGGTATCAATAGGTTTCTTCGGATATTATTTCATCTCTAGAGCTCACAAACATTCGGGTGAAATAGATAAAAAGGTATCTTTTGCAAACAAAAGCGTTCAATTGTTCAACCTGCATCCAAAACTTGTGAAGAAATAACACTTATTGTGCTTTGCAAGAAATGATCTTTTCTATACTATCCATACTACTATATAGTATATGAGTCTGGATTGCACCTAGAGCATCAATCCTAGCCACTCATCTCCTAAATCTAACGACCGATATTGGAGGGATTCGCAGTGAACAGTGCCTGCAGCTGAATCTACTTGGTTCTGGAACCATCGCTGCACCGTGTCATACCTTCCTAAAAAGAAGACCTATGCCTCCTCTACTATGCTGCAATTGTCAGGTTGTGATGAGTAAAAAAAGAGTTGGTTGTGAGCCGATGTGAGATGGTCTGGAGGAGAAACTAAAGTTGAAGTAAACAATTTGTGGGTTCCACCATGTACTCTTTTTTATATTCTTCGAAAATTTCTGGATGACCGCCGGCAGTAGTTGCATTTTGTACTACCAATTAGTAAATTTCTAAACTCTATTTCGTGTGCATCAACAATATTTTTTTGCTCTGAATTCATTTTCAAAGTATTTTTTTGGTGGAATCACACCATACTGTTAAGATGTGCATTGCATGTGCATACACACTAGTAAGAATTAGTTTTGAGTATCGATTGTTATACATGTTGGCTACAGATGACATGTCACTTTCTTATAGTCAACAGTTGGCTATACTATTAAGTAATATTAACCATGCCCTTATACACCTAGACGGAGGGATTAAATCAGGATGACTTGCAAGAGGGCAGAGGAGATGTAAGAAATGGTTCATCGTAAGTCTTTCACTAGTACTGTAGTAAAAATTCATACATGGAAGATTCTAGACTAAACCATAAACGGATACACTTTTATTCACACGTGATACTCCAATAGAGCAAGATCTTGCATGGAAGTCTCCACATGCTTAGACAGCGGATTACATTGAGCGAAGACTAATGATCAACATTTAACTTGATAATGCGTATGTCCAAGTGAACCTCCTTGGAGTCCCCGTGCACCGCGTCGGTGGGTAAGGGATGCCATGGGTTTTCCAAGTCCACATTGGCGGGATAGTCCCAGCTCCCCAGAGTCCAAGTCCGTTCGATGAGGCCGGTGTCGCTGCCCACGCGACCCGGAGGGGTAGTAACACTGACCACGCACCCGTACATCGGCCTCGTGTCGGTGTCAGCGTCAGCGGCGTCGCCCCTGACGCACATTACAGAGACGGGGCGGCGGCCTGTGCGGGCCTTGCCGGTGCCCACAATCAAGAGGAAGACATTGCTGTCCTCCTCCGAGACTAGCAGGTGGCGGTGATCCTCCAGCGACTCCGGCATGGTGAACGGGTAGCACGTCTCGTACTTGATGTTCTCCGCCAAGGGCCAGCAGTGACCGCTGCACGCATCCGTGAGGTGATGCACCATGTCCGCCGGCGAGCCACAAAACGGCATCGGGCACTCATAGCAGTGGACGAAGGGCTCCTTGGAGGCATCGACCAGGCCGTCCATGAAATGGGAGTGGCTGTAGGGGACGTTGCGGCAGTTGAATATATGAGCAAGTTACTACGAGATTTAATCTGAATAAGCACAAAATAAATCATGACGGCCATAACAGATATGAAACTAATCATGTGGACTAGCATAGTAGTAGGATACAGAGTAGAAACATGAATTCTACCACGATTTCGAACAGGAAGGAGAGAAACACATACGGTGCAACGGGAGCAGCACCGTTGGCGTTGAGGTTGTCGCCCATGTCCAAACACCACGTAGACACGGGCCCTGTTTGGATACTCTAACTCAACTAGAGGTTAGAGTTAGATTCTAACCTTGAACTAGCTCTGAACTAACTCTAACCAAAAAGATGTTTAGATGGCAGGGTTAGATGGAGCGCAGATACGGTGAGGCGCCTTCATGGGCGGTGCGAGAGGGAGGGAGGAAGAGGACGAGAAGCTTCGAGGAAGTGGGGTGGGATCTGCCACGGGAAGAGCGAGAGAAAAATGTGTTTTTTAGTGGCCCCGAGAAGAACTAACTCAAATAAGCACCTCTTGGGTGGGTTAGTTTTTTGGGGTGGGTTAGATGGATCTAACCCAAACTAACCCTCCTGTTTGGATATTTTTGGGTTATTAGTTGAGTCCAAACTAACCCAAACTAACTCTAACCCATATCCAAACAGGGCCACGGTCTTTGAGCATGGTTCGTAGTCGTTCCACGCTCGGGCATTGAAGTTTGTAACTATTTTAGATTAGAATATACTACTCCTCCGGTGCTAGTAGTAGAGCAGAGTCCTACTCTACTACTCTACTCAAGCAAGTTAGGGCATAACACTGTAGGGAGTACCAGTACTGTGATCGCTCAAGAAAGTTGTCTCGCATCGACATGACCCTACGCTGCTGGTATGTGTCTCGTAAGTCAAGTGGCGTGTTGTAGTCATCATCACCTGTCCACTTCCCGCAGCACATATTTGCTTCTCCATCTTTGTCCGCACATAATCTCGTCCAATCTTCCATCCCCGCTAAGGCGCCTCCCCCCCTCGTCCAAAACCCAAGCACTAACAATGGCAGAACCGAGAAGCGTCCGCCGAAAGAGTGGGTGGAATTCGCTCCCCATAGAGGTAATCAAGCTCATTGTTTCGCGTGCGGACAATCTCAGTACCATGCAAGGATCATGATGGCAGCGCGGTTTCGTTCATCAGGAAAAACTGTGTGTACACAACGTACCATGCGTCTCTGCATGCACCATACCCTGATATATGCCGCCACGCTCTGCAACCCAACGTAGGAGAGAGGGTCGCAAGTATCAGACTTCGACCTGCTGGCTGGAGTTTCCCCCGTCAGGCACCCATCTGGTTCAAGCCATCAACCAATCTCCACAGCTTAATAAATAGTAACGTCTAACTGAGCCAGTTAGTTAGATGTGTACACTTGGTGTAGTAGGATCTTTATTTGGTTTGATGCATACACTTGTTCTTTTTTGGTAGCCCTTTTGTAATGATGGCTGATGTTTGGTTTGGAACAGAGAGCTGCATCTTCATTCTTCTGGCCTGCTTACTGCTTATGTTGCACCCCTAGCCCTGGTTGCTGCAGCTGCTATTTTCAATGTACAATCAGTAGTATTTTTCGTCTGTTGGTTGAATAAATGTGTTGTTATAACGACAAACACAATGTTTTGGAAGTCGTTGCACGGTTCGATCCTTTAGTGCCCCGTACCGTATGTAGCGCATACTATTTTTCGTACGGAACACATTTTCCACTTGTTGATAACATGCAGCCCACTGATGAAGGCCCAATAGAGAAGCCCATAATTAACTGGAAGGGAGGCTCTCACATGAATCCGGCCAGGTACATGCTCATGGTCCCCTAAACATAAATAAGTAATAAATAAATAAATAAAGCTAAATGCTCATGCACCTGTTCTTTGGGAAAATAGGTATCCCAATATTTCTTTTTGAAGAATACCCAAGCTAGGCCTATTTGTTTTCTCCGAATTACTGGGCTGCAAATCTTTCAAGACGAGGAGGGATGCATTCCGGCCTGGCTTAAGGGTATGGTCAATGTCTGTTAAAAGTAATATCAAAAGGGGTTGAAAATTCCAAAAAAATTATAGCAAATGGGATATAAGTTTCTTTTTTTGTTTTTGTTCCTCACTGATATCTTATACGTATTTCATTGGATTTAACATGACATAGTACTAATTTATTTTTAAATTTTTTAGTATGGCTATTAATTTTTTGGATTAAGAATATTTCGTTCTCCAGCAAAAATTTGCAAATTTTCAAAATTTCCCACATATTTAGTTAATTTTTTGACCCTGGTACTGACCAGAAAATGGCCGGCAATTCTAAAAATGGAAAACGGGTTGCAATAAATTCCATATGAATTACAAAATGAGTAAAATTATAAAAATAATAGCAAATGGGCTGTACACGCCACAAATTTTGAGGCTGACTTGTTTACGCAAGGCTTTGTCAGTGAACACACGATTCTAGCAACAGTGACTGTTGGGTGTCCATCCAACGGCCGACGTGCTTCTTCAATCTCTGATCTTCCTGCTCCAGCCGCCTAAACTAGCGCCGGCGGGACTGCCTGCTCCCTCCTCTTGTGGCCCGCTGTGATGCCGCGCAGGCTTCCCCGGCCCACCCTACTCCCTCCGTTGGCCTGGCCGCACGCAATCAACTGCCTCCTTATTACGCGAAAAAAATATTACTCCCACTGACATCTGGGGCGCACCGGTTGGGAGGCTGACCTGTGGGGCTACTAAGTTGACACGTACGCAGGGCTTGTCAACTTAGTCAACAAACAATTCTAGAAGTAGTAACCATTGGATTTGAATCGAACGGTCCTGCTGCTTCTTCAATCGCTGCTCTTCTTGCACCAGCCGCCCAAACCAGCGCCGGGGAGACCGCCTGCTCCTGCCTCCAGTGGCTGGCTGTGCTGCCGTTGAGGCCTCATCGCCCCCTACTACTCCCACCACTAGCCAAGCCCAGCGGCGACAGCAGCCTCACACAGCAGCCGAACCAGTGAACCCTCGTACTCTTTGCATGGGCATCCACTGCCGCGTCTTCCCCGACTCCGCGTCGTCCCCTTCCTAGGCCTCGCCGTCATCCACTGCCTTGGTGCTCTCGGCACGGCGTGGTCAACATGGTCTACGACATTCCATCGGAAGAGTACTGTACGTGGAGAGGCTGACAGCTGGGTCCATGGCCACATCCCAATTTTTTTGTGATTTGCCAAGTAAGTCGCTTTGTCAGGCCTGTTGGGCTGCAAATCTTTCAAGACGAGGAGAGCTTTCATTCGGCTGGCCGAGAAAATGGCCCATCAGTAATGAGAAATGGGTTGTACATTTTTAAAACACATCAAACCGGCAATTAGTTTCAAATATTTTTTTTTCATTTTGAGATTTTAAATTACATTAATTTTTATGCGTGGAGAATTTGTTAGATTTTATATTGATATACATTTATTTTTAAAATCAGTTTGAATGTGAATCGAAATTTCGGGATTAAAAACAGTTCGGACCGCACCGAAATATGCAAAATTTCGTATAATCTTTTAACTGTGGCCACAATGTGGGTTGTAATGCTAACAAAAAGAATATGGGCTCAAAAAAAACCTTAATAATTAGCAAATGGGCTGTAAATTATTAGAAATAATGGCAGATGGGCTGCATGTTGTTTTTCGCAGATTTGGGGCTTTCCTAAAAAAAGGTTGATGCACAAGCAGTGACTGTTGGATGGCCATCCAACGGCCGTCGTGCTTCTTCAATCCCTGCTCTTCCTGCTCAAGTCGCTCAAACAAGCGCCGACGGGACTGCCTGCTCCCTCCTCCCCGCGGCCGGCTCTGCTGCCGTGCAGGCCTCATCGCCCCACCGTACTCCCATCACTGGCCTAGCCATCCCTCTACTCACCCACACCTGCTGTTATTCTCCGGCGATGGCAGACAAACCAGTAAACCCTCGTACAGTCGTACTCCCCTCTGCGTGGGAAACAACTGCCGAGTCTTCCCTGCCTCCGTGTCGTTCCCTTCCTAGGCCTTGCCATCGTCCACCGCCCTGGTGCTCTCGGCATGGCCTGGTCCACGTGGTCAACGACCGACAGGCATCTGAAGTGGACTGTACGTGGAGAGGTCGACAGCTGGATCCACGGCCGCACGCAAGGAAATGCCTCCTTATTACGCGCAAAATAATGATTCCTCCACCTGACATCAGGACCCATCGAAAGGGCCTCTGTATTTCGTGAAAAAACATTACCGCCGCTGACAGCTCGGTCCCACCATCTATATCTTCGCACGCAAGGAAGTGCCTCCTTATTACGCAAAAAAATGAATACTCCCCCTGTTAGCTGGGACCCAGTATAGTGGCAGGCTGACTTGTGGGCCTACTAAGTTGACGGGGACGGAGGGCTTTGTCAACTTAGTCAATATATGCATGATTCTAGCTCCAGTGACCGTACGATGTCCATCCAACGGTCGTAGTGCTTCTTCAACCTATGGTCTTCTTGCTCCAGCCGCCCAAACCAGCACCGGTCGTGCCTCGTGCTCCTGCCTCCCGTGGCCGGCTACGATGCGGCGGAGGCCTCACCGCCCCTACTACTCCCACCGCTGGCCAGGCCATCCATCTACTCACCCACACCCCCTGTTATTCTGCGGTGACGGCAGCCTCACACCACAGCGAACCAGTGAACCCTCATACTCCTCTACGCGTGGGCATCCACTGCCGCGTCTTCGCCGGCTCCGCGTCGTCCCCTTCCTAGGCCTCGCTGTCGTCCACCGCCCTGGTGCTATCGGCGCGGCGTGGTCAACGTGGTCAAGGAACGGCTTCCATCGGACGTTGACTGTATGTGGAGAGGCTGACAGCTGGGTCCACGGCCGCAGCAAGGAAGTGCCTCCTTATTACGTGCGAAATAATTATTCCTCCACCTGACAACGGCGACCCACCGGACAGGCCACCATATTTTGTGAAAAAATGTTTGCCCCTGACTGCTGGGACCGACCAGCTACATCTTCGCACGCAAGGAAGTGCGTCTGGGCAAAAATATGATTCGCCCCCCTGACTGCTGGGACCCACCAGCTACATCTTTACAGCCAAGGAAGTGCCTGACAGTCAGGACCCACCTGGTCGAAGCGTACGTAGTGTTGTCATTCTGGTCGCGAACGTGTACATACATATATACTGGTGGATGTAGAGGCGCGCGCGTGTCATAGTAGAGGCGCGTATGTGTCATAGTAGAGGTGCGCACGTAGCATGTACACGTATGACGTATGTACAGCGGCCAGGGTGTAAGAAAGAAAATGCGGCCATGTATGTGTACATACGGGCGGGGTCTCGAACGCCTACTCGCGCATACATACGGCCAGGGCTCGTGTACATGGCTGGGTCGGAACGGAGAAACAACGTCGTCATCGTGTTCATGGGGAGGCAACGGAATGCGTCGTGTTCAGGGGGAGGCAACGGAATGTGTCGTGTTCATCGGGAGGCAATGGAATGCGTGGGAGCCAACCGGCTGGGTCGGAACGGAATGCGTGGTCGTGTTCATCGAGAGGGCTTGGACGGAATAGGTGATGGAAACGAGGCCTGAATGGGGTCCTGTTGATCGGGAGGGGTCTGGCGTACCGCAAAACAGAGGAAACGGACCTCCTATGGTCGAAACGGGGTCATGTTGATCGGGAGGGTGTGGCGTACCGCAAAACGGATGAAACGGACCTCCTACGGTTGAAACGGGGGTCCTGTTGATCAGGAGGGGTGTGCCGTACCGCAAAACGGACAAAACGGACCTCCTACGGTCGAAACGGGGGTCCTGTTCATCGGGAGGGGTGTGGCGTACCGCAAAACGGGACTCCATGGGATACTGTTCATCTCCACCGTCGACCTCCTCCAGCCTCCACGGGCTACCGTCGACCTCCTCCAGCCTCCACGGGCTACCGTCGACCTCCTCCAGCCTCCACGGGCTCCTGTTCATCCAGCCTCCACCGTGCGCTACTCCACCGGCTACTGTTCAACCACCCCTCCACCGTCTATTGTTCATCCAGCCCTCCACACCACGGGGTCCTGTTCAACCACCCCTCCACGGGCACCCCTCCATCGTCTACTGTTCATCCAGCCCTCCACCACACCACGGGGTCCTGTTCAACCAGAGGCAACGCCACTGCTCAATGTTCATCCAAACCCCCCGCAACGCTCACTTTTCATCCTAGAGGCATCATCGATCGGCTTCAGTTAGCAGGAGTAGTGAAGGAATCGCTCGATCGGGTTCAGTTAACAGCCATCGATCGATCGCTCGGGTTCAGTAACGCGTAGCCTGCAGTGCAATCGCTCGGGTTTAGTTAGAGCCCAACGCCTCGCTCGGGTTCAGTTAGAGCCAACGCGTCGCACACATGCACGTACGTGTATGAGAGAAACGCGCATCGCTCGGCCCCGACCTCCCACCATAACCGGGAACTCCCCTAAAATTTCCTCCCCGTCGCTTCTGCCACGGTTTTTTCTGTCATGGACGACCCAAAGAATGTCATGCAGCTGCGTCTCCGGCCCGCCACGACGAAAAGCCCATTTTCTATCATGTTTTTTTGTCATAGAAGTAGGAGCCCACCACATCTATGATGATACCGGGTTTTGTCACAATTATTGTCATAGAAGTGTCATATGTATGACAGAAAAAAAATTCGTTCGGCCCAAAATGTCACGGATGTGTCTTTTCTTTGTAGTGAATCTTGCGGTGTCCTTTTCGAGTGACAGTAGGGGCAGCAAGGCACGTATTATATTGTTGCGATCGAGGATAACAAGATGGGGTTTTCATCATATTGCTTGAGTTCATCCCGCTACATCATGTCATCTTACTTAATGCATTACTCTGTTCTTCATGAACTTAATACTCTAGATGCAGACAGGAGTCGGTCGATGTGCGGAGTAATAGTTGTAGGATGCAAGCAGGAGTCGGTCTACTTGATATAGACATGATACCTATATTCATGATCATTGCCTTAGATATTGTCATAACTTTGCGCTTTTCTATTAATTGCTCGGCAGTAATTTGTTCACCCACCGTAATATTTTCTATCTTGAGAGAAGGCTCTAGTGAAACCTATGGCCCCCTGGGTCTACTTTCAATCATATAAGTTTCCGATCTACAATTTATTTTCCTATTTACTTCCTTTGCAATCTTTTACTTTCCGTTGCATAAACCAAAAATACCAAAAATATTACTTTACCGTTTATCCATCTCTATCAGATCTCACTTTGCAAATAACAGTGAAGGGATTGACAACCCCATTATTGCGTTGGGTGCAAGTTGGTGTTTGTTTGTGCAGGTATTCGGTGACTTGTGCGTTATCTCCTACTGGATTGATACCTTGGTTCTCAAAACTGAGGGAAATACTTACTCTACTTTGTTGCATCACCCTTTCCTTTTCAAGGTAAAAACCAACGCAAGCTCAAGAAGTAGCACCCGGCTAAATACATCTCTCAGTATAGGACATTGGTCCCTAAGCGCAACTCCGACTGGACCCCTGCCGCTCCTCCTCCATATGTGGCTCCAAAGAAGGGACGCAATCCTAGGCCTTTTGAGCATGCCACATACACTCCTGGCATGTCCTCCACTGCCCGAATTCCTCATGGTAAGGGCAAGAAAGTGGTGTCTGAGGCAAGTTTCACCAGAGGGGAGAAGAGGTCTTTGTTCAAGACCATGAGCAACTTGTTCAAGATGTGTCAGTACATTCAGTGCTGTCAGGTCAAGGAGATCAACAAGACAAGCTTGTGAGACGTCAGAAGAAGGATGAGCGTGCTGCAGTTGGTGAGGAGATTGGCCCAGGGTCTGAGGACAATGACAGTGAGGCCACAACTCGTTCCTTTTCGATGGCGGGGTGGCACTTTGATGATGATGATGATGATGCTTTGAGCACGCCTCCTCTTGTACAGTGTTGTCTTTGTGTTTCCTCCCCCCCTTTTTGTTGTCTTGATGACAAAGGAGAGAAGTGGTGCCTTTTGTAGAGTGTGTTCAGATCTCAAGCCTCGTGGTTATTTCACTTTATTGGTTGTGTTTAATTGGCTTGAGATAATCTTGTATGCTTTCCTTGGTGCAGTTGTGAGCTACTCAGTGTTAGTTCGTGAGACTCTATTTACTTTCATGGACCTCATATGTTTATTATGATTATGCTATTATTATGTTGTCTCATGATACCTGCTGATCACACCGTTGCATGAGATCTAGGCGCCGTTATAGGTTTTATATGTGAATCTCATGTCTTGACAATATTGATCTTGGGAGAGCCTCATATGTGTGTGCTTGATGCATACTCAATCATATCTCTTATTTGTGCACACATATAGGGGGAGCTCCTATGATCAACCATTGTTGCATGACTTCTTGCTTAGATGTATCTTTGATGCCATGTCCTAACCATGTTGTCATCAATGCACCAAAAAGGGGGAGATTGAAAGTGCAAATGTCACTTAAATTATATTTTGGTGTGATGAAAATATGGTTAGTGGAACTAATATCGGTTCCTAAAATTTATCTCAGGATATTGGTTCAAAGTTATTCTTGATGGAGGTGTGCGACCCCCCAATTTAAAAAGATCAAAGGCGTGGTCTATTGGCGATTCGAAGGTTTTCCTTTTTGGTTTGATTCGAGTCGTAGGAATGACGATACTATTAAGAGGGGTCTTTGTGGATCTATGTTGTGTGGGAATGCCATTGCCAAAACTTATATACTAGCCTTCCCACTTCCACCACAAATCTTCCATGTAGTGCATGTTGTGGTACCCAGAAAGTTTGCAACAGAAAGTTTCTGGATACCCCGTGCGCACGGGGTTCTTTGACCCCCATGCACACAGGGTAGTCAGGAACTCATTTGACCACCGTGCGCATGGGGAACCATGTAACTCCCTGGGTACCCCATGCGCACAGGGTCTTTTGACCTCCGTGCGCATCGGGTGCTGCGTAAGTTCCTGAGTACCCCGTGCGCATAGGGCTGACTTAGCCCGTGCGCACGGGGTCCAACAGGCAGAAACAGTGCCCAGCCCAAGAACACTATAAAAATCCCGTCTTCCTCCTCCATCCCTAACCCTAATGTCTTGTTGAGACCACCATTTCTACACCTCATTTTGCTCAATACTCTCAATCCCTCCACCCAAACTTGTTGAAACTTTGGGGATTGGGAAAGCAAGACCCAGTCTACACTTTGACCAAACCAAATCGCGTTCCCCGCAACGTTTCTTCCCCATTGACTTGTTACTCTTGGAGCTTGGGCTCCTAGGCGGTTAGAGGTGTCTCCAGAAGCTTCCTTGCTTGTGGTGTGCTCCGTAGAAGTTTGTAAAGGTGTGGTGGTCGCCTTCAAGACCAACCCCGAGTTATTCGAGGCTCATCCGCTAGGGGTGACTCGAAAGAGATTACGGTGAGCCTTCAGTGGTGTTCTGCAAGCTTTGGCTCCGGCACCGCTCTAAACAAAGAGTAGCTCTTCCCCAAGGAAGAGTGAACTTCGAGATAAAATCTGCATCATCGTCTCACTTGTGGTTAATCCTTTCCCACACTTTACTTTGCCTTGTATGCTTGTTGGCTTGCTAATTAGATTGTTGCCTAGCATATTTAGCTTTAAGCTTGCCTGTCATATAGGTTGTGTTCACCTAGTTGCATATCTAGTGAACCCTATTTATCCGCTAAACCTCAAAATTGACAAGAAATATTAAAATTTGTAGTCTCCTATTTACCCCCCTCTAGTCGACCGTATCGATCCTTTCACCTTGTATCTTTTAAGATTTTTCTTACAATACCTCGGCATGTGTGGCTCAACCCTATGAACAAATAAACATGCCTCCTTTCGGTGCTTGCACAAATTTATGTGTTGTTTTGTCTGTCTTCGCCTCATAAAAATATAGAAACCATTTGTAACGTACAAGTGAGTCCAGCTTTCAACCGGGGGCTCAGACTTACAACCGAGCCTATGTTCAAAAGTGAGATAACTGTTCGGTGTCTCAGATATGGAACTATATGCATCAGTTTCGAATTTTGAATTTGGCCAATGATTAGGTTGCTCGCCTCTTGTGTTTTCCTCCTACATTCCGCCTTGTTCGGCTAGGAGTGTAAAGGCAGAACCACTTTGACTGCGCTTCCAGCTCAAATGGTTAAGTGCCTCAGTGGAGAAAGCCAAAAATCGACTGTCGCGATAAGCATAAAATGGTCGGAGGTCTGAAGACAGTGTCAAACTAGAAAGCATTAGTGGTTACACCATGTTAAATGAAGGGTTCTTGTCACAAGAACCAAGGTGTTAAGACAGGTGCACCCCAGCTAGTCCGATCACCACTACACCGAGGCTAGGTCAACTACCCCACAAGTCAAGCTCCTATGACTAAGTGAAAGTTATAAAACCACTATAGTCTGATTGTCTCGTTCCTCTAAATACGCAACCACCTACGGGCCCCGAGGCGTCAGCTAAGGGTTCACGTGTTTTTTAGGAACACCCCACGTAGCATCTACAAGGGGGCAGAAGCCGGCGACTGGCCACTTTCAGAATTCAACAGGTCGCACACGAGTCAAAATAACATGCTGGATAAAAAAGGACCGATAAGCATAATGTTACTTGTCTTATACAAATTTCTTCTTGGCATACCAAGGAACCTTCAAACCCACAATTCGGATTTCGCACATTGTGGCTCGGTCACCCAAGAACCTTCATGGACCTCGGCCAAAAACTGTTCGGGCATCTGGTTTTTCCCTCCTAGAGGCCCGAACACAATGTCCAGCGCTTGATCTTTGGATAATGCGCCATTACTACGCATACGCCTTCTCAACACCTTCCAAGCAGGCTGAATGCTTCTAGTTCTCCACCTGGGGGCTAGCATCCCGCAGCCTGTGTACCAAGCCGAAGAAATAGGTCGGCATCGGTTTCTGAGGCCAGAGATTGACGTATATGTCTTCCATCACCGGCTGTGCTGCACTGAATAGTGATGCTTCATCGGATTGTTCAAAAGAGGCGAATGCTCGGGCACGTGGAACTGAGCCCGTAAGGTCTTCTCTATGGAATCATCGGGACGTGCGGCATAGTAGAAGCCCGCGTCCGAAGCACTCTGCAATAGGTCCCCAAAGGCCTCTGAAGAACACCAGATTTGTGTAAGATGGGCAAATTTGATGTCACCGAAAATGCAACAAAGCAGGTATGGCTTACCAGCATCGATCTGCTTCACTTGTTGAAGCACTTCACGATCCGTGCGAGCCTGCGTGGTGGCCTCCTCATAGGACAAGCTCACCATTGCAAGCTCGGAGGATAGCTTGTCCTTTTCTTCTTGAAGGGCGTCACACTGAGCGTACAACCCCCTCAGGTCTTTGACAACTGGAACTACGTAGGTATTTCCCCGAAGAGGGAGGGATGATGTAACACATCGGCGGTAGGTATTTCCCTCAGTTATGAAACCAAGGTTATCGAACTAGTAGGAGAACCAAGCAACACAACGTAAACAGCTCCTACACACAAATAACAACACCTCGCAACCCGACGTGTTACATGGGTTGTCAATCCCTTTCGGGTAACGGCGCCAGAAATTGTTGTGTGATGGTAAAAAGGTTGTAATAGATTGGATAAATAGATTGCAAATAAAATAAAGTTCAACAAAGTATTTTTGTATTTTTAGTTTAATATATCTGAAGATAAAAGCAAGGAAAAAGTAGATGGTAAAGGCAAATATATGAGAAGTAATACCCGGGGGCCGTAGGTTTCACTAGTGGCTTCTCTCGAGAAAAATAGCAAACAGTGGGTAAATAAATTACTGTTGGGCAATTGATAGAGCTTCAAATAATTATGATGATATCCAGGCAATGATTATTACATAGGCATCACACCCAAGATTAGTAGACCGACTCCTACCTGCATCTACTACTATTACTCCACACATCGACCGCTATTCAGCATGCATCTAGTGTATTAAGTTCATGGAAAAACGGAGTAATGCAATAAGAACGATGACATGATGTAGACAAGATCCATTTATCTATATGGCGGTAGATATAGATCTCATCTTTTTATCCTTAGTAGCAACGATACATACGTGTCAGTTCCCTTTCTGTCACTGGGATCAAGCATCGTAAGATCGAACTCACTACCAGGCACCTCTTCCCATTGCAAGATAAATAGATCGAGTTGGACAGACAAAACCCAAATATCGGAGAAGAAATACGAGGCTATAAGAGATCATGCATAAAAGAGATCAAAGAAACTCAAATACTTTCATGGATATAAAAACATAGATCTGATCATAAACTCGAAGTTCATCTATCCCAACAAGCACACCGCAAAAGAGTTACATCATATGGTCTCCAAGAGACCATTGTTTTGAGAATTAAGAGAGAGAGAGATGAAGCCATCTAGCTACTAACTACGGACCCAAAGGTCTACAAAGAACTACTCACGCATCAACAGAGAGGCACCAATGGAAGTGGTGAACCCCTCCATGATGGTGTTTATATTAGATCTGGTGATTCTGGACTCTACGGAAGCTGGATGAATATTTATCGACTCCCCTAGGTTTCTGGGAGTTTTGGGGTATTTATAGAGCAAAGAGGCGGTTCGGGGGCACCCGAGGTGGGCACAACCCACCGGGGCATGCCAGGGCCTCCTGGCGCGCCCTAGTGGGTTGTGCCCCCCTCGGGGCACCCCCAGGTGCAACCAGGGCCCATCTGCTTCCTTTTGGCCCATAAAATATCATCGTAAAGTTTCGTGCCATTTGGACTCCATTTGATATTGATTTCCTGCGATGTAAAAAACAGGAACTGGCACTAGGCACTATGTCAATAGGTTAGTACCAAAAAATGGTATAAAACGACTATAAAATGATTATAAAACATCCAAGATTGATAATAAAACAACATGGGACAATCAAAAATTATAGATACGTTGGAGACGTATCAGCATCCCAAGCTTAACTCCTACTCGTCCTCGAGTAGGTAAGTGATAAAAATAGAATTTTTTGTGTGGAGTGTTGTTCATCAAGTCATATCATATTCTTTTCTTTCTAGCATGCACATTTGGACTTTTATATGATTCAAAGCAATAGTCTAGTTTTGACATAATCTTTAGATACTTAAGCATATCAACAAGCAACCATCCCTTTCAAAATATCAATGATAAAATAAGTTATCCCTAGCCCAACGTGCTCAAACATTGTTCCATTCATGAAACACACTCGAATATTAACTACACCCAATACTTGAGCATGATCATATTGCCTCCTAGTTGGTGCTTTTTATAAGATAAGATGGAGACTCAAATTTCAAAATAAAAATTGCATAAAGTAAAAGAAAGACCCTTCGCAGAGGGAAGTAGGGATTTGTAGAGGTGCCAGAGCTCAAAGCGAAAAACTTAGAGATAAAAACATTTTGGGAGGTGTATCCATCCCACCAACAAAAATGACTTAGAGTTGCCAATACTTTCCATGCATAGATATATCATAAACGGTTCCCAAACAGAAAATAAAGTTTATTCCTTTTTCCACCATAACTTTCACTTTCCATGGCTAACCGTATCTACGGGTGCCCTCCATACCAACACTTTCCAAGGATTTTATTATTTGACAACAAAAAGTAAATTCATTTCTCTTTGCATTTCGGGACTGGGCATCCCTATTACCTTTGCCTTACTCTCGTACAATGACAAGTGAATAAAAACTCATCTTGAGAATAACACATCTAGCATGGAAAATATTAGCCACCCCTCACCGCTCCACGAGCGAAACGAACACACAAAAGAGAAGTTTGTTTTCAAAATTAGAGATGGCACATGCAAATTTTCTTAGAACGGCAAAAGAATACCTCATATAGGTAGATATAGTGGAGTCATGTGGCAAAACTGGTTTAAAGGATTTTGGATGCACAAGTAGAGGTCATACATAGTGCAAAATGAAGGCTAGCAAAAGATTGGGAAGCGACCAACCAAGAAACGAATAATCTCGTAAGCAAGCATTAAGCATAATTAACACCGAATAATGCAGCACAAGTAGGATATAATTTTCATTGCATGACTATTGACTTTCGTACTTGCACAGGGAATCACGAACCTTAACACCCATATTCTTACTAGAGCTCAATTACTCATCAACGTAACTCATATATCACATCATCATATCTCAAAACTATTACTAAGAATCGAGTTTATTTTGTACAATGATCTTCATGACATTTTCTTTAATTTATCCTTCTAGGATATATATCAATTTTGGACTAATTTTCATGAGTTGCTTTTCATAAGCTCAACCAAATATAAGTGAAGATCATGAGCATAACAAATTTTCTTTCTCTCAAAATAATTTAAGTGAAGCAAGAGGGCATTTCTTCAAAAATAACAAAGCACACCATGCTCAAAAAGATATAAGTGAAGCACTAGAGCAAGTCCTAGCTCATAAAAGATTTAAGTGAAGCATGGAGAGCAATTCTAACAAGTCAAGACATAATTTTGGCTCTCTCAAAAAGATGTGTCCAGAAAGGATTGATAACTTAAAACACAAAATACAACAAGCAAAGACACATATCATACAAGTCGCTCCAAGCAAAACACGTATCTTGTGATGAATAAAAATATATTCTCGAGTAAAATATCGATAGTTGTTGGAAGAAAGCGGGGATGCCACTTGGGGCCATCCCCAAGCTTAGTTGGTTGCTCATTCTTGGATAATAGCTTGGGATGCCGGGGCATCCCCAAGCTTAGGCTCTTACATCGTTCCTTCATCCATCGTAAGATAACCCAAAACTTGAAAACTTCAATCAGCCAAAACTCAACAAAGCCTTTGTATTATATCTACTGTATAAGAATAATAAACCACTACTATAAGTGATGTATCAAACCAATTCATATTTTGTTTTTGTGTTATATCTACTGTATTCCAACTTTTCTATGGCAAAAAGTCATCAAAGAAAACCATAGAGCCATCAAAATAAGCACACAACACAAACAAAACAAAATCTATCAAAACAAAACAGTTTGTAGCAATCTGACTATCTCGAATACTTATGTAACTCCTAAAACTCTGAAGAATTAGGATGGCCTGAGAAATGTGTATATTGATCTACTACAATTGGAATGGATATTTTATCGCTCTCTGGTAAAAAATTAAAATTAATTCCGTGAGTGTAAAAGTTTCTGTTTTTCAGCAAGATCAAACAACTGTTGCCCAAGAAGATCCTAAAGACTTTACTTGGCACAAACACTAAATAAAACATAAAAAACACAATTATAATAGTATCATAATTGTGCTAACACTCAAGAACAGAAAGAAAAAAATAAAAAATAAATTTTATTCATTGGGTTGCCTCCCAACAAGCGCTATAGTTTTACACCCTTAGCTAGGCATAAAGCAAGGATCTAAGTTTTGTCATCCTTCTTCTTCTTAATTTTCTTGGGGGTATATTTATCAGGAGGTTTTGTGAACACAACATAAAACATATTATCCATAGAAACTTTAGCATTCCTTAGTTGATTTTCATCATAAACCCTTTGATTTCCCGCTACAATCCAAGAATAGTGTTGATTAACATTATTAAAAACTTGTTGGATTATATCTAGAATGGGGACCTCCTTTTTAGGATTCTCATCAAATATCTTATTATCCCCAAGCAAATGCCTTACTGCATAGTCACTATTGTAAATAATTTCATCTATCACGGGTTTTACACGATTCATACCATAAAAATCAAATATTTCCCTAGCTTCCCGAATTATGTAGTCAATATCGTTCATAAGAACGAGAGTGGCCAACTTTTTGGCTCTAGGATTCTTTATTTCAGGAAGCTACAAAAATCTTTGCAAAGTAGAATGAGTGCAGATAAATTTGCTTTCAAGTTTCAGAACTAGTGCTGAAATAGCATCCGCATAAGATCTAGTAGTTTTAAGTATAGGAGCATCATCAAGACTCAAATTTCCAACACAATTGCAGAATTCTTGGATACGTTCTTTTCCCATAACGTTCCCTTGCCCCAAGATAAAAGTTTTAGCATCCAGATTGCTTGTACGTCCAATCTTAGGAGTCAGGCCATCATCTATTGGTGCCATTCCGAAATCACTCATGGTTGCAAGCAAAGGATATATCCGACGAGAAAACGGCGAACGAAAAAAGAGAGGCGAATAAATGGCAAATTTTTGTGAAGTTGGGGAGAGGAAAATGAGAGGCAAATGGAAAATAATGTAAATTGCGAGGAGATGAGATTTGTGATTAGGAACCTGGTTATGTTGAAGATCCTCCCCGGCAACGGCGCCAGAAGTTCTCCTTGATGGCAGCTGGAACTACGTCAGTATTTCCCCGGAGAGGGAGGGGTGATGCAGCACAGCGGCGGTAGGTATTTCCCTCAGTTATGAAACCAAGGTTATCGAACCAGTAGGAGAACCAAGCAACACAACGTAAACAGCTCCTGCACACAAATAACAACACCTTGCAACCCGACGTGTTAAAGGGGTTGTCAATCTCTTTCGGGTAACGGCGCCAGAAATTGGTGTGTGATGGTAAAAAGGTTGTAATAGATTGGATAAATAGATCGCTAATAAAATAAAGTGCAGAAAAGTATTTTTGTATTTTTGGTTCAATAGATCTGAAAATAAAAGCAAGGAAAAAGTAGATCGCAAAGGAAAATATATGAGAAGTAAGACCCAGGGGCGTAGGTTTAACTAGTGGCTTTTCTCGAGAAAAATAGCAAATGATGGGTAAACAAATTTCTGTTGGGCAAGTGATAAAACTTCAAATAATTATGACGATATCCCGGCAATGATCATTACATAGGCATCATGTCCAAGATTAGTAGACCGACTCCTGCCTGCATCTACTACTATTATTCCACACATCGACCGCTATCCAGCATGCATCTAGTGTATTAAGTTCATGGAAACACGGAGTAATGCAATAAGAACGATGACATGATGTAGACAAGATTTGTTTATCGATATGGCGGTAGATATAGATCTCGTCTTTTTATCCTTAGTAGCAACGATACATACGTGTCAGTTCCCTTTCTGTCACTGGGATCAAGCACCGTAAGATCGAACCCACTACCGGGCACCTCTTCCCATTGCAAGATAAATAGATCGAGTTGGCCAGACAAAACCCAAATATCGGAGCAGAAATACGAGGCTATAAGAGATCATGCATAAAAGAGATCAAAGAAACTCAAATACTTTCATGGATATAAAAAGATAGATTTGATCATAAACTCGAAGTTCATCGATCCCAACGAACACACCGCAAAAGAGTTACGGCATATGGATCTCCAAGAGACCATTGTATTGAGAATCAAGAGAGAGAGATGAACCCATCTAGCTACTAACTACTCACCCGAAGTTCTACAAAGAACTACTCACGCATCATCGGAGAGGCACCAATGGAAGTGGTGAACCCCTCCGTGATGGTGTTTAGATTGGATCTGGTGATTCTGGACTCTGCGGCGGCTGGATGAATATTTCATCGACTCCCCTAGTGTTATGGGATTTCTGGGGTATTTATAGAGCAAAGAGGCGGTCTGAGGGCACCAGAGGTGGGCACAACCCACCAGGGCGCGCAGGGCCTCCTGTCGTGCCATTGTGGGTTGTGCCCCCCTCGGGGCACCCCCAGGTGCAACCAGGGCCCATCTGCTTCCTTTTGGCCCATAAAAAATCATAGTAAAGTTTCATGCCATTTGGATTCCATTCGATATTGATTTCATGTGATGTAAAAAACATGGAAAAAATAGGAACTGGCACTGGGCACTATGTTAATAGGTTAGTACCATAAAATGATATAAAATGATTATAAAACAATCAAGATTGATAATAAAACAACATGGAACAATCAAAAAATATAGATACGTTGGAGATGTATCAGTCTTCTCTGACCTCCATGACTTAGGCTGCTTGCTTCTCGCTGACCTCTTTCTCCTTGGCCAGCTCTTCACTGGCCTGCTTCACCGCAGCCTTCTGCTGCTCGGCTTCCTGCCGAGCATTTTGCAGCTCGGACCGAAGCATCTCAAGCTTCGAGGAGGAAGCTGCGGATACATTCATATATGATTTAAATCTCAAGGAATATAGATCCTCAATTTAAGTACAGTTCTAAGGTACTTAAATCTCTTGGTATTTACCTTGAGCTTGCTCCATCTGCTTCTTGAGCAGATCATGTCCTTCTTGGACCGATCAAGCGTATGGTTCAGCTCCTCCAACTCTTTCGAGTTGGATACTAAAACTGAGGCCAAAACCTGCAAAGGACACTGATAGCTTCCTCGGATGATATCGATCCCCTGGCCGGCGTTGCCTACCCGATCAGAGTCTCGAGAGATACTGTATGTGTATTCACCCTTACATATTTTCGTACCTCACTAAGACCCCCGAGTAAGATCTTTGCATGTAACTCAGGGCTCGAGGCTACCATGGTAATACACTCATGAATACGTGTCTACACTGGTATAAGTCTTCGGACAATCTAGTTTTTACTTATCCGCTAAGGGCTAGTGGATATATCTGGTGCTAATAGCTCTATGCATTGACGTAATCTGAAAAGATGATCAACAATTACCTCAAATCCTTCAAAGAGGCCCTGGAAGGCCTCCCTTCTTCTAGCCTCCATGGACCAGTAATTCTATAGCGCCATGCCTAGAAGGACGCAATGCTCAACAACGATGGAGGAGCCCGTCAAGGACGCCTCCATCTCTTCGGTCCACCCCATGGACGCCTGCCCTCCAGCAAGTAAGGATGGACGGGCCACCTCGATTCTCTCTGTTGAAGGAGGAACTACCGGCGTGGTTAGTTGCCGAGGTGGCTCTGGATCGACGGGGGCCGAGGGTGTCGGTTGCCCCAGATTTTCACCTTCCTTGGAAGAAGGGTTATGCATTGTCGGTATGTCCTCGGGCTTGTAGAGCCACACGGAGCTAGCCCTAAGTTGGAGCGGAAGGATGCGACAATGCAGCATCACATCCACAATGTCCACTAGCTTAAATTTCTTTTTATGGGCTCGAATCCTCTCCTGGAGATAGACGACTTCATTTAGATTGGCCCATTCCAAGCCCTGCTTTTGCCAGGACACAAGCTTCCTCGGGGGCGTACCTGTGAAGGCGGGAGCTGCGGCCTGGCCCGCGGCGAGGGGCTCGATGATATAGAACCACTCGTGCTGCCAGATTTTCACGGTTTCGATGAAGGTGTCCTCCGGCCACTCTAGCTTCTGGAGCTTGCTGATCATGGCACCCCCGCATTCGGCAAAGTCGGTGCCGCTACTATTCGGTTTGATATAGAAGGTCTTCAGCCATAGGCCGAAGTGCGCTTCCACGTGTAGGAACGCCTCACAGACAATGATGAAGATGGTGAGGTGCATGATGGAATTTAGGGCTAAATTGTGAAAATCCAGCCCGTAGAAGAAAAGAGTCCCCCGCACAAAAGGGTGCAGGGGAACCCCAGACCTCGGACGAGGTGGGGGATGAAGATGACCCGCTCCTCGGGAATGGGAGTGGGCACGCGTTGGCTGAGCTCTAGAGCCCTACAGGCGGCATCAACAGGGATGTATCCCATCGCCCGGAGCTCGCTGATGGTGGTGTCGGTGACCTTGGAGGCCACCCACGTCCCCTTCACATCCACATTTTCCATGGGAATGAGATGCAGAAGCTGGGAGGTGGCTTTAGGCCTGGGAGTGAGATTGAGGATGCGGAAGCTTGAGATTTGGGCGCTAGAGTAGAATAAGACCGTAGGAGGGAAGATTCATCGCCCCCTGTCGGTGTCAAAACCGGTCGATCTCGGGTAGGGGGTCCCGAACTGTGCGTCTGAGGATCGAAGGTAACAGGAGACAAGGGAGACACGATGTTTACCCAGGTTTGGGCCCTCCTAATGGAGGTAAAACCCTACGTCCTGCTTGATTGTATTTGATGAGCATGGGAGGTTACAAGAGTTGATCTACCTCAAGATCGTAATGGCTAAACCCTAGATGTCTAGCCTATATGATTTGTCTTAGCCTCTATGGACTAACCCCTCTGGTTTGTATAGACACCGGAGGGGCCTAGGGTTGTCCAGAGTCGGTTTACAGAGAAAGGAAATTATACATATGAACGCTAGGCTTGCCATCCACGCAAAGGAGAGCCCCATCCGGACACAAGGGGAAGGTCTTATGCATTGTAGCTTCACAACCCATCAGTCCGGCCCATATCAGATAGCCTGGACACCCGAGGACCCCTTAGTCCAGGACTCCCTTAGTAGCCCCTAAACCAATCTTCAATGATGATGTGTTCGGCTCGTAGATTGTCTTCGGCATTGCAAGGCGGGTTCCTTCTCCAAATACAAAGTAGTCTTCTGAACAAGAGAACTATACCCGGTTCCGTATAATAGTTACAACCCTCAACCATAAGGGTTCAATACTTAATAAGGTATGTCTACTGACAGCTTTTTTCAGCAAAAACGTCACGTCTGGCCCTTTTATTATTTTGAACCATTTTTTGGCCTCCTGCTTCATGTTTCGAGGCATAGTCTCCATCGACATGTGTTGTCAAAGCACAGATCATGTCCCCTTATTGCGGGATTTTTCATCTATACGTGTTTGGGTAATCCAACTGTGCCATTCTGTCGGATTAACGGGTTCCAGCAGACCCTTAAGGTTCAAACACTGGGGTGCGCGTGGAGATCATGCCCTCTACCTCCCCGTCTCACAAAGACCTAAACTATGGAAAGAACTGCACAAGAGACACAAGGTTTATACTGGTTCGGGCCACCGTTGTGGTGTAATACCCTACTCCAGTGTGTGGTTGGTGGATTGCCTCTTGGGGCTGGTGATGATGAACGATACAAGGAAGAACAGCCTCGCGAGGGTCTGTTCTTGGCTGGGGCGACGAACTGCTGGGAGGAGTTCAGTCACCCTCTCTCTCTCTCTGCTTGCTAGCCAGATCCACCACCCCTTGCTATGCGAGTGGCTGGTCCTATATGTAGGCAAAGGCCCTGGGCCTCTTCCCAAATATTGAGCGGGAAGGGCGCCAACAATGGCGGGCTAATTTGAAGGGGGACAACAAGTACACTTATCCTGACTAAAGTTGGTCTTCGCCTGCGAAAGGCTCTGCGGTGACGTCGTGCTGGGCTCCATGGTGACCTCCGACTCGTAGTCCGCTTGGTCCTGGTCTCGTTGCACCGAAATGGCAACCTTTGCCTGACGCCTCGGTACTCAGCGGCTGCGCTTGCTCCCTTTGCACCAAAGAGGAAAGAACGACGCTGCGCGCGCTGGCGCCCGCCTGGCACCCTGAGTCGTCATGGCTTGCGTCATGGGCACCTCGCGAGGTACCCCGCCTTGATATCTCCGCCTCCTCGCGAGCCAGCATGATGAGGCTGCGCCTGAGGATGCGCCGTGTCGTCCGTCCCGCGAGGCTTGGCCCCTCACGAGGGTCTTGAGCCTTGTGTTGATGAAGATGGGCCATGCTGGGCCTCCTTTGAGCCACGCCGCAGGCAGGCAAGTTTGGGGACCCCCATTCCCATAATGCCGACAGTAGCCCCCGGGCCCAAGGCGCGCATGGACTTGGCCGTGCTGAGAGGCGAAAGGGCAAGTGCGAAGCGCCGCGGGCCCTAACAGCCTGCGGCCTTGGGTGCCGCGTGGCGGTTGATGGGATGTGGGCGACACTATTCCCCCCACGCCCCCTTATTCCGCGCCCTGTCAGGCGGACTTGTGGTTGCACACAGCCGCTCCCCTTCTTGTTGCTCGAGCGTCTCCTGTTCTTCCTTCCTTCGAACGCCTGCTCCCGCCTCCAATCCAATCTCGAATCCTCCCCTCCTTCCCATCACCATGACTTCGACGAGGAAGGAGAGAGGGGAGAAATCCATGCCTCTGTCTTGTGCGCCGCCATCGGTGGCCCCCGCCGTCGGCCAGTAGACCGTACTCAATCAAGAGTGCCTGGGCAGGGACAGCTTGGCTCTAGCCACCGTCTTCAATGGGTGCGGGAGGATGACGGCCTGGCCCACGTCCCGCTTCTCCATCAACAGGATAGCAACCGAGGTCCCATGTTTCACCGACGCCTTGTGGGCGGGTCTGGTTCCCCCCTTCTCCGATTCTTCAATGTCGTGCTCTCCCATTATCAGATCCACTTGATGCATCTAAGTCCTGAGTCCATCACCCTCCTTTCGGTCTTCGCCTTCGTTTGCGAAGCCATGGTGGGCATCCCTCCTTCGGTTGCCTTGTTGCGCCACTTCTTCTCACTGCGTCTTGTTGACCCTTCCCAACGCTGGGCGTGTGTGAGCTTTGCTGCCGAGCCTGAGACCGAGGCCTCTGGGATTGACTTCAAACTCCCCCTGCCCGCGGTTGGGTTCCGCGAGCGGTGGTTGTATGTGGACGCAGGGGTGCCCAGCCCCCTGCTTTCGGAGCCGACCTCGCCTGCTATCCCCAATTTGGTTGGGGCCAGGAGACGCTCAAGAACCCCCGGCTCGTCTTCGTCTGGACCCGCTTCACGCTCCTGAGGAAGCTCGGCGTGACAGCGCCCAAAGTGGTGAAGGAGTTTCTGTTGTGCCGCGTCGCTCCCCTGCAGCGCCACTCTCGCCGGATGTGGGCCTTCCGTGGGCGCGAGGATAACATGAGGCTCCAGGAAGAAGACCTGGCTCCTGTGGCGCTAAAGTCGACGCTCTTGACTTTGGCCGGGGACCCCAACCCAGGCAACGTCCGGCAGGGAGGGGCCTTGCTGTATCTCTGCCAGAGCAGGGCCGACTTCGTGAAGCAGATGCCCATCTTTGATAAGTGGGGGCTGCGCCCCGCCGGCCTCCAAGGACCTCGCATGAATCCAACGGTGCTGACTGCCCTTCCAACCGGCCAAGGCGGCTCCTCCTCAAGTGGCGGAGCAGGGAGGCCGGAGGCGCCTGAGGCCGAGGGGGCCCCTGATGAGGTGGCAGCACCGGGTGACGCTCGTGAGGGGACAACTCCTGAGGCCCGTGCCGCTGTGGATGAAGGCGGCAAGCAACCGCTCCCGGCGCCCGGGGCTGAGGCCTTGGAGGCCCCAGCCGCGTCTTCTGGCGAGGTGACGGACGGCACGCGCCAGGCAGGCGCCCCTGACGCGGACCGTTCTGATGCTCCGTCCTCGCGGCAGGTTGATCCTTGCGCTCTTCTCTTGGGCCGCTTCCGCGTGGACTTTGAGGCCCTCCGAGGAAGAGGGACGCCCTGGGTGATGACTTCCCTTGTCGCGTGCTGAAGCGCAGGAAGTACTTCGCCACTGATGAGTAAGTGCTCTTTCTCTTTGGCTCCTGATCCTCTTGTTGCTTCCGCTGATCCTTGCTCCGCAGGCCCCTTCCGACTGAGCTCGCGAAAGTCGCCGAGGTGCCGCCTCCCTTGGCTTCGTCTCCTCCGCCGCCCCTGAGTGTCCCGAGCAACACTGCCCTTGTGGTGAGGGTGAACGACGAGGTGGACCGTGGCCTTTCATTCCCCGCGGTTTTCCTTCGCGGGCCCTCTCTTGGCATAGCCAGCCTGCCATGGGCCTCTTGTCTGGTCGCGGGCTGCGACTGGTTGAGGCGCCTCCCACGCCCCTCATTTGGGGATGGGCTGGCCCTAGGCCGGGCTTCTGATGCAGCGCGCCCGGCCGTCGCGAGGGCGCCAGCCCCCAGCCGCCTGCCCGGAGGAGGAACGATGATTCGCGGCCCCCAGCGCTTGCTTGGGGTGGATGATGGTGTGGAAGACGTGCTTGAGCGCGCCCGAGAGCGCCGCGCTCGCCGCCAAGGGTTCCTTCGAAGAGCGGCCGACGCGGTGGACTTGCTTGGGGAGGAGCTTGCTGACGAAGATGCTCGCCTGGAGGCCGAGGGCCTGCGCCTGGCCGCAGGGAGGCGCGAGCTGGAGGCCGCCATCGCCCTCGCGCGTCATCAGCGCGATCTTGACGACAAAGGTGAAGGCGTCGCTGGAGGCCTCTCGAGTGGCCCAACCCCAGGCCACCGAGGAGGCCAGGAGAGCTGACTGATGGCGAGAGGTAGCGGAGGAGCGGGCTCGTGAGCTGCTGGCCCGGTGCCACTCACTGAAGGAGCAAGTGGAGCTGAGTGAGCTGGCCCTTGCGTCGATGCGGGTGGCCTCTGGCGACCCAGCCGAGCTCCAGAGGCGCGAAGAAGCGTTGACGCTGGAAGCCGCTGAACGCACTCGCGAGTATGAGCGGCTGGAGACGAGGGAGTGCCTAGTGACGCAGGCGGAAGACGATGTCGCTGCGCGGGAAGCGCGTGTCCTGGAGGAGGTTTGTCGTCGGGTGGCGATGGCGCACCAAGGCCTCGAGCGTGAGTTCGAGGGGAAGCTGGGGATGATCCGGGTCGAAGCCGAGGGCAGAACCGCAGCCCTGAGGGCCCAACGGGATGAGGCGGCGCGGCTGGTCGACGCCTCCCGGGCCGCCCTTGAGGCAGCGCAAAAGGAGCTGGCCATCTCCCAGGCCGAGGTGCTCCGTCTTCGCCAGCGGATGGAAGAGGTTGAGGCCATTGAGCGTCAGAATGCCGACGAAATACGCCAGCGGCGAGTCCTGGAGCACGCGCACGGCCCCATGCTGACCACGCTTAGAGTGAGGGCTAATGCAGCCTTGGGCAACATCTGTGAGGCAGCCGTCGGCGAGCCGCACACGATTAACTATGCCAGCAACCTGCAGTTCTTCACCGCTGTGGTAACGTAGCTGGAGGCTCGGTCGGTCGGGGCCGACAGGTTGGTGGAGGAGAGGAGCCGCGCCCTGCTCGGGCGCGCCTTTTCCCGTGGCTTCAGCCATCTCCGGAACATGGATCCCCACTTCGACTTTGACGCCGCCATCGCCCCAGTTCCCCAGGCCGTCCGAGGCGACCTGGCGGATTGGGTGGAGAACAACATGGATGCTCTCGTCCGAGCCTTCACTTCGGATGACGACGACGTGGTCGTGGCTACCGACGAAGGCGGCGTGGTGGATGGCCCCGACGACGCTGGTGGTGGCGCAGACGACGAGGGCGAATTCAGTGATGCCAGCGACAGCTCGGGAGGCGCCTCCGAGGATGCATTGGGGGATTTGTCAGACTAACCATGTACTTCTCCTGTCTTTTACCCTGCATGAATACAACTCAGGTGTTTGGCCTGATGGTCGTGAGAGCATTTTGGGAGGGTAAGCCCCTCATATAAAAACTTGTGTCCATCATATCAGTAGTAGTCAAATTGCGCGCGTGCCTGACGGTGGGCTGGTTTACCTTTGCCCCGCGCTGGCCCCGGGGCGGCCTGCAGGAGGGCGCGACGCCTTGGGTGCTCTCTAGTTGGGTCCTCAGGATGTGAGATCGTTGCTGATGAAAAACTTCACAGGCGTTGGCCTTCTTCACAGGCGTTGGCCTTCTTCACAGGCTCTGGGCCTTCTCCTGAGCGTAATGACTTCACAGGCATTCACCTTCTTCACAGGCTCCGGGCCTTTTCTTAACACAATGACTTCACAGGCACTCACCTTGCTTCACAGGTCCGGGCCTTTTCCTAACGCAATGACTTCACAGGCACTCGCCTTGCTTCATAGGCTCCGGGCCTTTTCCTAAACGCGATAGCTTCACAGGCTCTGGGCCTTTTCCAGAACGTGATAGCTTCACAGGCACTCGCCTTGCTTCACAGGCTCTGGGCCTTTTCCTAAACGCGATAGCTTCACAGGAACTCGCCTTGCTTCACAGGCTCTGGGCATTTTCCTAAACGCGATAGCTTCACAGGCACTCGCCTTTCTTCACAGGCTCTGGGCCTTTTCAGAACACGAGGGCTTCACAGGCACTCGCCTTGCTTCATAGGCTCTGGGCCTTTTCAGAACACGAGGGCTTCACAGGCTCTGGGCCTTTTCAGAACGAGGCAACCTCCGCAGGCACCCGAAGATCCTCCCGAGAGGGAGCAACAGCAGCAATTCAGGTCGCGCATGAGCCAGGCCTGACCGGACTCGCGAGGGGCTCGCGAGGGGAGGCAGCTGTGGCGAAGCGGTAACCAGAACGCGAGAAATGGCTCGAGCGAGAATAAGCACCCCTTCCCCGAACACACGCAAATCTCAAATTCGAATCCAACTTAAATCCAGCGGCGGAAAGCAACAGCCAAAGGGAAAGGCAACAAAAAGCAAACAAAAGGCCACGTCCGGCACCTAATCTAGTCTTGGACGTCTTCTCACCAGTGCGGAGCTAAGTGCTATCCACTGGGCGTGGGAGGGAGCCCCAGGGCCTGAGGCCGGCACCCCTGAGACTCCGGGGCGTGTACAGCCCCACTCATTATTACGTGAGAGTGTCACGGGGCGGCGAGCTTCAGAGGCACTGGGCCTTCTTCACAGGTACTGGCCTTGCTTCATATCGCCAGACGAGGGCCCCGCCTTGCGCCAGACTCTAGTGCCATCAGCAACGACCGGAACCCAGGACGCCGCCCGATGGGGTAGAGCGGTCGCCAGCGGTTCCCCCGACGACCACGGGTCCTCTGCCAGGGGCAGGCCCTGAGGCACCTCCCCAGCAGAGGGCCTACCTCCTGAGAACGCCTTGCTCCGAACGCCGCAGTGGTGATGTAGGATCCCGACCCCTCTCCTGCAGCCACCTGCGCCCTCCTCCCGAGGGGCAGGAGACTGTAGGGACGGGGCAGCTGCTTGCCGCGGCGACCTGCACCTCCTGCGATCCATGGTTAGCATATACCTGCCCTTGAAGAGTTAGCGGTGCCCGATAGTCGTTGCCTCCAGCGTGGCCAGCGGGTTCGTCCATGGGCTCCTGGAAGGCCTCAGCTTCCACTGCCTCGTCCCCCCAGCTTGGGCCGAGGAGCGAGCCTTGCCTGCTCTCGCGAGGGTGTCGTTGGTCCAGCATGAGGGGCACGTATTCCTCCGTCGCCGTCATCCCGAGTGCCACGCCATGATGCCCCGCATGCCGGGGGCAGCGCCGCTGCCGGTCCAGTGCTGACAGCTTCGCTGGTGTCGGAGTAGCTTTGGAGTCCGCGGGCGCGCGCGGAGCCCCCGCGCGGATCGCCCTGGGCTTGAGATGGGAGCTGGGTGGAGAAGGGGTGAGCCCCCGAGGCGGCGAAGCCTAGGAGCTCCGCCACTCGCCCCAGCAGCACGTCATGGCCGCCCTCCAGCAGTCTGCACCGCAGCAGCTCCCGGGCCACCGTGAGTGCGGCCCTTGAATTCGCCTGCTCCCGGCGGGTGTACGGAGTCGTGGTTGCGACGTGATTGGAGGCCCTTGCCGCCGACCGCGCTTGCCGCAGTGTGAGGGTTGCAGAGGCCTGTCCGCATCGCCCGCGGCCCGCAGCGCCCTTCGGACCGCGAGCTACCTGGGGCGCGGGGCCGCCCGAGGCGGGCGGCTCCGCGCAGGTGGGCCACGCCACCCATGGACCTTGGTTGCCCGCCTGGTCGCCGGACATGGTGATGATGATGCGACAGGAGGCGGAGCGGTAGGAAGGCAAATTCCGGCGCACCCCTACCTGGCGCGCCAAAATGTCGGATTCACGGGTTCCAGCAGACCCTTAAGGTTCGAACACTGGGGTGCGCGCGGAGATCACGCCCTCTACCTCCCCGTCTCACAAAGATCTAAACTACGGAAAGAACTGCACAAGAGACACAAGGTTTATACTGGTTCGGGCCACCGTTGTGGTGTAATACCCTACTCCAGTGTGTGGTTGGTGGATTGCCTCTTGGGGCTGGTGAGGATGAACAATACAAGGAAGAACAGCCTCGCGAGGGTCTGTTCTTGGCTGGGGCGACGAACTGCTGGGAGGAGTTCAGTCACCCTCTCTCTCTTTCTCACTCACTCTCTGTGCTTGCTAGCCGGATCCACCACCCCTTGCTATGCGAGTGGCTGGACCTATATGTAGGCAAAGGCCCTGGGCCTCTTCCCAAATATTGAGCGGGAAGGGCGCCAACAATGGCGGGCTAATTTGAAGGGGGATAGCAAGTACACTTATCCTGACTAAAGTTGGTCTTCGCCTGCGAAAGGCTCTGGGGTGACGTCATGCTGGGCTCCATGGTGACCTCGTAGTCCGCTTGGTCCTGGTCTCATTGCACCGAAAGGGCAACCTTTGCCTGACGCCTCGGTACTCAGCGGCTGGGCTTGCCCCCCTTTGCACCAAAGAGGAAAGAAGGACGTTGCGCGCGTTGGCGCCCGCCTGGCACCCTAAGTCGTCATGGCTTGCATCATGGGCACCTCGCGAGGTACCCCGCCTTGATATCTCCGCCTCCTCGCGAGCCAGCCTAATGAGGATGCACCTGAGGATGCGCTGTGTCGTCCGCCCCGCGAGGCTTGGCCCCTCGCGATGGTCTTGAGCCTTGTGTTGATGAAGATGGGCCATGCTGGGCCTCCTTTGAGCCATGCCGCAGGCCGCAGGCAGGCAAGTCTGGGGACCCCTGTTCCCAGAACGCCGACACATTCGCACGACCCCTTTGGAATAGGCAAGTTTTAAGGCTAGTGGGGGGCGTTTGATATTCACTGCCTATATAAGCGGATAAAGATGCATCTCTTTACCCCACCCTTCTTCCTTCCTCAACCTTCCCGTCCTCGAGCTCCAGGGCCGAAGCTTCAATCTTTCCCACGGCCCAACCTTTCCAGCCATGGCCAAATCCGGCTCGCTGGGTGTCGGTGTACAAAAGTAGGGGCCATTCTGTACCCCTTTACTTGTGCACAGGCAGTCGTAGACACACCTACAGTCGGGCTTGGCGGGGCAGAATAAATAAACATGTAAGGCTGCCGAGCCAGCACTCAAGCCAGAGGTGCGAAGAACAAAGGGGCAAGATGGGCTTCCCTCGGCAAGAGCCTTGCCGGGACGGCCTACATGGCCCCGCAAGAGAGCCTTGCCGGGGCAACTTGCCCAACACCAGCAAGACCGCCACCCTTGAGCCTGAGAGTTATGACACCATCGACAACGTCAAGACCAAGGCTCGGGAGCGCTTGCATGGTGGCATGCAGATCTTCAAGAAAACCAAAGGCTTGCAAGCCTAGATGAGAACCAGAAGATGAACACCCCCGGCAAGATCTTGCCGGGGATGACCAAAGACCCTCGACAAGACCCTTGCCGGGGATGCTCGCAAGCCCCCGGCAAGACCCTTGCCGGGGACTCCCACGAGATCCCAGCAAGGCCCTTGCCGGGGGCGTCTGCGGGGCCGAGGCCCGCACTTGCCAGAGTTTCGCTGCCCCACGCCTGTTCTGACGTGGCGGCCAACCCGCCAACTAGGCGAGTGCCTGCGTGCCAGCATGCAACTTCTAGGCCAACTAGCCAAGCACCTGCATGGTGGAATGCAGATCTTCGTGAAGACCCTGCCACCGCACTAGCTCAGCAGCCAGCCAGCATGGCGTTGCGTGCCTCATCAGCCTAGACGCGCGTCAAAGCAAGGCGAGGCGACGATGGACGGGACGAGCTTCTTTACAGTCCCCGATAAAGCAAGAGGACATATAGGTGGCACATTAAATGCATTTGTCCTAGGATGTCAGGAGATAGACTTTTACCCTGAACATACTTTCCACCTCCTGTGTGCCACTGTGGCAACCCCTTTGACATATAAAAGGAGGCCCGAGGCGTACTGAGAAAGGATTCGGACTTTTTGGACTAGGCATGCACCGCAACTAGTTCAAGAGCTTAAGAACACTAAATACACACAAAGCAGGACTTAGGTTTTATGCATCGTTTGCGGCCCGAACCTGGGTAAAAAACCCGTCGCGTAGATCTTCTAGACTCGCTCTTTGCGCAGCCCCACGCCCTGCCAACCGTAGAAGGGACAGCCCATATGTATCGTTCTTGAACCCCGACATCTTTGGCGCGCCAGGTAGGGGCAGCCGAGGCTGTGAAAAATCTGGTTTTGAAGCCAACTCATCGACTCCTTCGTCATGATGGCTCCCAAGAACAAGGCAATCACGGTGATCGGCTTGTCTCGGGCCGAACCACCCATCCCAGCGCGGACGAGCGCCAGAGCGGTCGCGGATGGTGACGGAGGCGTGGCCCGGGAGCATCCATGACACTCTGACAATCGGAGCAAGGCGAGCGGCATCGTGCGTGCCCGAGACGACGAGCTGCACGCCGGTGGGCCCTAGGGCGGGGCTGTGATGCCCACGGGCGGCGCGGCGACCTCCTGGATGGCCCAACTGGTGCCCGTGCCGCGACCTTCCTAGGCCACGCGTGCCGAGCAACACCGCGACATCGGTTCCTCTGGACACCGCCGTGGGAAGAGCCCTTTGCGTCACTCTCAAGACGCATCGGGTCGGCATGCACGCTCAGACACTGGCGGAAACAGTGTATGACAGCAAGACCATGATAGAGCTCCTTCTAATGTGGTTAGAAGTCGGAGCGCGTCACGGTCCACACAGCTTTCGCCACCGCCCACGCCAGCGGAAGCATTGGCACGTGTGCAACTACTCCTCGACTTCCCTCCAGCAGCGGAGAAGCTTGACGAGTAGAGGGCCACCATTCGGAGCCTCATCAGCTTCACCAACAAAGATGAGCTGCACCCAATGGGGCCCTCGTGTCAGTGTTCTGTCGAGCCGGTGCATGCTGGCGGTGGGAGGACCGGAGACGCTGCGACCATGGTGCACTCTCCTCCCCCACGGCCGCGACAGTAGCCACCGGCTCGGCGGGCCGACGCCCATGACAACGTTTCTACGGTGTCGTCTGACCCACGAGCCCGCCGCGACCAACGTCAAGTCCATCAGGAGCGAGCTCAGGAAGACGCTCGGACCACTATCGAGCGGCAGCAAGACACACGCCATCAGTTAGATAGGCATGCAGGACCCACTATGGACTACCCAGCGACGGGTGGTGTCGGTGACCTACCTTATGAGGTGGGTTGTCTAGCCTTTACCCATGAGCTGCGGTAGTTCCAGTGGCCCACCCACCGCACGTTCAAGCCTGAGGTCGGAGAAAAATACAACGACAAGACTCACCCATCAGAGTTCCTCAACATCTACACCATCGCGATGCAAGCTGCCGGGGCTCGTGACGATAAGGTTCTTGCCAATTATTTCCCGTTGGCACCCAACGTCATGTCATGGTTGATGCACCTGCCAGTGGATTCCATCTCTTCTTGGTCGGATCTGTGCCACGAGTTTGTTGGCGCCTTTAACAGAGGCCACAAAGCTCCTGGCCAGGCGAGTGATTTGCATGTCATCCCCCTGAAGGACAGCGAGTCCCTGCGCAAGTACATACAAAGGTTCAGGCCTGTGTAGTACAACATCCGTGATGTTCATCCCGCCGTTGTCATCAGTGCATTCCATCAGAATGTGCGCAATCGCAAGATACGCGAGGAGCTGGCGATGAACAAGGTAAGGGATGTAGCCGAGTTGTACGTTCTGGCTGATAGGTGCGCTCGGGCTGAAGAAGGAAGGAAGTACCTCGGCGAAGATACCGGTGCGGAAACCGACTCCACAGACGAAGACGCCGTCACCCCGGCAAAGAAGGACCGACGCCACAACAGGAAGTGTAGGGGCAAGATCGTGCTTGCCGTCGAGGAATCCGGCGACCCCGACACCGCCAAGAAGCCAAGGTTGACGACCCCGACAAGGAAGGTGCCGGGTGCGCCGCCTGTCGGGCCTTGGCAGCTGCCGACAAGCCAGGAGGCTCTGACAAGCAGTACTGCAAGATCCGCCGCACCAAAGGCCATGCCCTCCAGAATTACTGGCAGGTTGAGCTGCTAGCACAGAAGCAGAAAGATGAATATGAGAGGCGCGACAAGGAGATGGGCCAGGATGGTGCTGAGGGGTCCGGCAAGAAGTGTGGCGGTCGAGGAGGCCGCCGCGACAAGGATAATCAACAAGAGAGGCCCGCTCGGGGCCACGACAAGGAGGAAGATGATGATCATGATGAGGACAACGAGTTCGACGAGCATGAGTTCCAGAAAGCTACGGAGGCCATGTGCATCGACGGTGGCGCCTCGCTGCACTCCTCTCACCACCAACTGAAGGAGTGGGCGGGTGAAGTCACTGCGGTGGAGCCATCGTTCGACGCGCAGAGGCCACAGAAGTGGTCTGGCACGCCTATTATTTTTGACTCCGAGGATCACCCTGACCGCACAACTGTGGTCGGGTGTTTGCCGTTGTTGGTTTCCCCAACAATACGCAACCTCAAGGTGACAAAAATACTAGTTGATGGTGGGGCCGGTCTGAACTTGATCTCGTCCGCAGTGATCGAAAGGCTGCAGATCCCCAATGGAGATCTCGAGGAGATGGGCATGTTTCAAGGGGCCAATCCAGGGAGGAGTCATCTGAAGGGCAAAGTCACATTGCCCGTCACATTTGGGGGCGAGCTGAACTATCAGACGGAGAAAATTGTTTTTGATGTTGCCAAGATCCCCTTGCCTTATAATGGGATCCTTGACCGCCCAGCGCTGGCAAGTTTATGGCGGCATCACATTACGCTTACAACACGTTGAAGATGCCCGGGCCGATGAGCATCATCACCGTCCCCTTTGACAAGAAAGACGCGCTCATCTGCGCCGACCAACTCTACCGGGAGGCAGTTGCAGCAGCTGCCGCCAAGGCACCTGTTCCTGCCGCTGAGGCCTGGGGAGGAAAGAAAACCGGCAAGGCCTCTGCCTCTGCCGGCAAGGTCCATTCCGGCAAGACTTCCGACCCTGGCAAGGAATCCTGCACCTCATCCGGCAAATGCACCTCTTCGGAGCGCCGCGTTACCATTGAGGACATGCTAGAGAGCTCCACCAGCGGGAGAAACAGGTCCAAGGTGGCCCCGCCAGAAACCAAGAAGGTGCCCGTCAAGGAGGATGGCATGGGTGGAGCTTTTACCATAAGCTCCACCCTCGACAGCAAATAGGAAAGCGTGCTTGTTGCCTTCCTGCGTGCAAATGTCGACGTGTTTGTATGGCAAGCATCCGACATCCCCGCCGTTCCCAGGGAGGTGATTGAGCACCACCTTGTTGTATGTCCCCATGCGCGGCCCGTCAAGAAGAAGGTCAGAAAGCAAGATTTGGAGCGACAAGAGTTCATCATCGAAGAGATCTGGAAGTTGGAGGCTGCATGCTTGGTCAGAGGAGTGCTCCACCCCACATGGTTGCCCAATCTAGTGGTAGTGCGTAAGGCAAATGGGAAGTGGAGGCTGTGTGTTGACTACACAGATATCAATAAGGCTTGTCCAAAGGATCCTTTCCCTTTGCGACACATTGACCAGATAGTGGACTCCACTTCAAGGTGTGACCTGCTGTCATTCCTCAACGCCTACTCAGGATACCACAAGATCTTCATGATGAAGCAAGATGAAGAGAAAAATGCGTTCATCACCCCATGTGGTACGTACTGTTTTGTACGGATGCCTTTCGGGTTGAAAAGCATGGGGCCAACATTTGCTCGTGCGGTCCAAATTGGTTTTGAGCCCCAGCTGCATAGAAATATGGAAGCCTATATGGATGATATAGTAGTCAAAACCAAGGACAAGGCCACGCTCGTGCAGGTGTTAGGGAACGCAGTATTTCAAAAAATTTCCTATGATCACGCAAGATCTATCTAGGAGATGCTTAGCAATGAGAGGGGAGAGTGTGTCTACATACCCTCATAGACCGAAAGTGTAAGCGTTAAGTAACGCGGTTGATGTAGTCGAATGTCTTAATGATCCAACCGATCAAGTACCGAACGCACGGCACCTCCGTGATCTGCACACGTTCAGCTCGGTGACGTCCCTCGTACTCTTGATCCAGCTGAGGCCAAGGGTGAGTTGTGTCAGCACGACGGCATGTTGACGGTGATGATGAAGTTACCGACGCAGGGCTTCACGTAAGCTCTACGACAATATGACCGAGGTGGAAAACTGTGGAGGGGGGCACCGCACACGGCTACGGATCAACTTGTGTGTATATGGGGTGCCCCCCCTCCCCCGTATATAAAGGAGGGGAGGAGGAGGAGGAGGGCCGGCCACAAGGGGCACGGCCAAAGGGGGGATTCCTACTCCTATAGGAGTAGGTTTACCCCTTTCCTAGTCCAAGTAGGAGAAGAAGGAAGGAGAGGAGATGGAGAAGGAAAGAGGGGGCGCCGCCCCCTCCCTAGTCGAATTCGGACTAGCCCATGGGGGGGGGGGGCTCCCCCTGTGGCCCTTCTCTCCTTTCCACTAAGGCCCATGATGGCCCAATACTTCCCCCGACGAATTCCCGTAACTCTCCGGTACTCCGAAAAATACCCAAACTACTTAGAATCTTTCTGATGTCAGAATATAGCCTGCCAATATATCAATCTTGACGTCTCGACCATTTAGAGACTCCTCGTCGTGTCCATGATCTCATCCGAGACTCCAAACAAAGTTCGGTGATCAAATCACATAACTCATAATACAAATCGTCATCAAACGTTAAGCATGCGGACCCTACGGGTTAGAGAACTATGTAGACATGACCGAGACACATCTCTGGCCAATAACCAATAGTGGAACCTGGATGCTCATAGTGGCTCCTACATATTCTATGAAGATCTTTATCAGTCAAACCGCATAACAACATACGTTGTTCCCTTTGTCATCGGTATGTTACTTGCCCGAGATTCTTTCGTCGGTATAATCATACCTAGTTCAATCTCGTTACCGGGAAGTCTCTTTACTCGTTCTGTAATGCATCATCCTGTAACTAACTCATTAGTCACATTGCTTGCAAGGCTTATAGTGATGTGCATTACCGAGAGGGCCCAGAGATACCTCTCCGACAATCGGAGTGACAAATCCTAATCTCGATCTATACCAACTCAACAAACACCATCGGAGACACCTGTAGAGCATCTTTATAATCACCCATTTACGTTGTGACATTTGATAGCACACTAAGTGTTCCTCCGGTATTCGGGAGTTGCATAATCTCATAGTCATAGGAACATGTATAAGTCATGAAGAAAGCAATAGCAATAAACTAAATGGTCATAGTGCTAAGCTAATGGATGGGTCTTGTGATCCCGTTCATCAAATGACAACACATGTCTATGGCTAGGAAACTTAACCATCTTTGATTAACGAGCTAGTCTAGTAGAGGCATACTAGGGACACTCTGTTTGTCTATGTATTCACACATGTACTAAGTTTCCGGTTAATACAATTCTAGCATGAATAATAAACATTTTTCATGATATAAGGAAATACAAATAACAACTTTATTATTGCCTCTAGGGCATATTTCCTTCAATCTCCCACTTGCACTAGAGTCAATAATCTAGTTCACATCGTCATGTGATTTCACACCAATAGTTCACATCTTTATGTGATTAGTTCACATCTCCATGTGACTAATACCCAAAGGGTTTACTAGAGTCAATAATCTAGTTCACATCGCTATGTGATTAACACCCAACGAGTGATCATGTTTTTCTTGTGAGAGAAGTTTACTTAACGGGTCTGCCACATTCAGAGCCGTATGCATTTTGCAAATTTTCTATCTCTACAATGCTCTGCACGGAGCTACTCTAGCTAATCGCTCCCACTTTCAATATGTATCTAGATCGAGACTTAGAGTCATCCAGATCGGTGTCAAAGCTTGCATCGACGAAAATCTTTACGACGAACTCTTTGTCACCTCCATAGCCGAGAAATATTTCCTTATTCCACTAAGGATAATTTTGACCGCTATTCAGTGATCCACTCATGGATCACTATTGTACCCTCTTGCCAAACTCATGGTGAGGTACATAATAGGTCTGGTACACATCATAGCATACTTCATAGAACCTATGACTGAGGCATAGGGAATGACTTTTCATTCTCTTTCTATTTACTGCTGTGGTCGGGTTTTGAGTCTTTACTCAACTTCACACCTTGCATCACATGCAAGAACTCCTTCTTTGACTGTTCCATTTTGAACTATTTCAAAATCTTGTCAAGGTATGTAATCATTGAAAAATCTTATCAAGCATCTTGATCTATCTCTATAGATCTTGATGCCCAATATGTAAGAAGCTACACCGAGGTCTTTCTTTGAAAAACTCCTTTCAAACACTCCTTTATGCTTTCTAGAAAATTCTACATCATTCCCGATCAACAATATGTCATTCACATATACTTATCAGAAAGGCTGTAGTGCTCCCACTCACTTCCTTGTAAATACAGGTTTCACTGCAAGTCTGTATAAAACTATATGCTTTGATCACCTTATCAAAACGTATATTCCAACTCCAAGATGCTTGCACCAGTCCATAGATGGATCGCTGGAGCTTGCACATTTTGCTAGCACCTTTAGGATTGACAAAACCTTATGGTTGCATCATATACAACTCTTCTTTAAGAAATCCATTAAGGAATGTAGTTTTGATATCCATTTGCCAGATTTCATAAAATGTGGCAATTTGCTAACATGATTCGGATAGACTTAAGCATCGCTACGAATGAGAAAATCTCATCGTAGTCAACACCTTGAACTTGTCAAAAACTATTTTTTGACAATTCGAGCTTTCTAGATAGTAACACTACTATCAGCATTCTCTTCCTCTTGAAGATCCATTTATTCTCTATGGCTCGCCGATCATTGGACAAGTCCACCAAAGTCCATACTTTGTTCTCATACATGGACCCCATCTCAGATTTCATGGCCTCAAGCCATTTTGCGGAATCTGGGCTCATCATCGCTTCCTTATAGTAACTTCACCATGGTCTAGTAACATGACTTCCATTACAGGATTACCGTACCACTCTCGTGCGGATTGTGCCCTGGTTGACCTATGAAGTTCTGTAGTAACTTGATCCGAAGTTTCATGATCATCATCATTAACTTCCTCTCTAGTTGGTGTAGGCATCCTAGGAACCACTACAAAAAAAAGAAACATCCGTGACATTTTGGGCCGAACAATTTTTTTTCTGTCATACTTATGACACTTCTATGACGATAATTGCGACAAAACCCGATATCATCATAGATGTGGTGGGGTCCTACTTCTATGACAAAAAATCATGACAGAAAATGGGCTTTTCGTCCTGGGCGGGCCGGAGACGCAGCTGCATGACATTCTTTGGGCCGTCCATGACGAAAAAAGCTGTGGTAGAAGCGGGGGCAAGGAAAATATCGGGGTGTTCCCGGTTACGGTGGGTGGTCGGGGCCGAGCGATGCGCGTTTCTCTCGTACACGCACGCGCGTGGGTGCGAGGCGTTGGGCTCTAACTTAACCCAAGCGAGGCGTTGCGCTCTAACTGAACCCAAGCAATTGCAATGCATGCTACACGTTACTGAACCCGAGCGATCGATCGATGGTTGTTAACTGAACCCGAGCGATCGATCGATGGCTGTTAACTGAACCCGAGCGATCGATCGATGGCTACTACTGCTAACTGAAGCCGATCGATGCTGCCTCTGGATGAATAGTGAGCGTTGTTGGGGGGTTTGGATGAACAGTTCCCGGTGGGGGTGGATGAACAGGACCCCGTGGTGTTGCCTCTGGATGAACAGTGAGCGCTGTTGGGGGGTGGATGAACAGTTCCAAGTGGTGGTGGATGAACAGAACCCCGTGGTGTTGCCTCTGGATGAACAGGACCCCGATCGATCGAGTCGGTTGGGGCTGGATGAACAGGACCCCGTGGAGGGCTGGATGAACAGGACCACCCCGTGGAGGGCAGGATGAACAGTAGACGGTGGAGGGCTGGATGAACAGTAGCCTGTGGAGGGGTGGTTGAACAGGAGCTCGTGGAGAGGGCTGGTTGAACAGTAGCCGGTGGAGTAGCGCGCGGTGGAGGCTGGATGAACATGAGCCCGTGGATGAACAGTCGCAAGTGGAGGCTGGAGGAGGTCGACGGTGGATGAACACTAGCCCGTGGAGGCTGGAGGGGTCGACGGTGGAGATGAACAGTATCCCGTGGAGTCCTGTTTTGCGATACGCCACACCCCTCCTGATGAACATGACCCCCGTTTCGACCATAGCGCTCCAACACAAGTTCGTTTCCTCCGTCTTGCGGTACGCCACACCCATCCTGATCAACAGGACCCCCGTTTCGACCGTGGGAGGTCTGTTTCCTCCGTTTTGCGGTACGCCAGACCCCTCCCGATGAACAGGATCCCATTTCGAACGTGGTCGGTCGAACACAAGTCCGGTTCCTCCATTCTGCGGTACGCTAGGCCTCGTTTCCATCGGCTGTTCCGTCCAAGCCCGCCCGATGAACACGACGACGCATTCCGTTCCTTGGCTTCCCATGAACACAACGACGACGTTGTTTCTCCGTTCTGACCCAGCCATGTACACAAGCCCTGGCCGTACGTATGCGCGAGTAGGTGTTCAAGACCCTGCACGTATGTACGTACGTGGCCATATTTTCTTTCTGGCACACTGGTCGTTGTACGTACATGTACATGCTACGTGCGCACCTCTACTACGACACGTGCGCGCCTCTACGTCGACCAGTATGTACGTACACGTTCGCGACCAGAATGACAACACTACGTATGCTTCGACCAGGTGGGTCCCGACTGTCAGGCACTTCCTTGCATGCAAAGATGTAGCTGGTGGGTCCTAGCAGTCAGGGGGGCGAATCATTTTTTTTGCCTGGACGCACTTCCTTGCGTGCGAAGATGTAGCTGGTGGGTCCCAGCAGTCAGGGGGGAACATTTTTTCGCGAAATACGGTGGCCCGTCCAGTGGGTCCCCGCTGTCAGGTGGAGGAATAATTATTTTGCATGTAATAAGGAGGCACTTCCGTGCTGCGGTCGTGGACCTAGCTGTCAGCCTCTCCACGTACAGTCCAGGTCCGATGGAAGCCGTTCCTTGACCACGTTGACCACGCCGTGCCGAGAGCACCAGGGCGGTGGACGACGGCGAGGCCTAGGAAGGGGACGACGCGGAGCCGGGGAAGACGCGGCAGTGGAAGCCCGCGTAGAGAGGAGTACGAGGGTTCATTGCTTCGGCTGCGGTGTGAGGTTGCCGTCGCCGTAGGGCCTGGCCAGCGGTGGGAATAGTAGGGGGTGGTGAGGCCTCCACGGCAGCATAGCTGACCACGGGAGGCAGGAGCATGCGGAACGACCGGCACTGCTTTGGGAGGATGGAGCAAGAAAACCAGAGGTTGAAGAAGCACTACGGCCATTGGATGTACATCGTACAGTCACTAGAGCTAGAATCGTTCATATTGACTAAGTTGACAAAGCACTCCGTCCCCGTCAACTTAGTAGGCCCACAAGTCAGCCACCCACCAAGATGGGTCCCAACTACCAGGGGGAGTATTCATTTTTTGTGTGTAATAAGGCGGCACTTCCGGTGGGTCTGAGTTGATAGCGGGGGGGGGGGGGGGGGGGCGTTTTTTCGCGAAATACGGTTGCCTGTCCGGTGGGTCCCAACAGTCATGGGGGAAACGTTTTTTTCGCCAAATACGGTGGCCCGTCCAGTGGGTCCCTGCTGTAAGGTGGAGGAATAATTATTTTCCATGTAATAAGGAGGCACTTCCTTGCGGCTATCGTGGACCCAGCTGTGAGCCTCTCCACGTATAGTACTCTTCCGATGGAAGTCGTTCCTTGACCACGTTAACCACCCCGTGCCGAGAGCACCAGAGCGGTGGACGACGGCGAGGCCTAGGAAGGGGATGACACAGAGCCGGGGAAGATGCGGCAGTGGATGCCCACGCGTAGAGGAGTATGAGGGTTCACTGGTTCACTGCGGTGTGAGGCTGCCGTTGCCGTAGAATAACAAGGGGTGTGGGTGAGTAGAGGGATGGCCTGGCCAACGGTGGGACTAGTTGGGGGCGGTGAGGCCTCCGCCGCATCGCAGCCGGCCATGGGAGGCAGGAGCACGAGGCACAACCGGCGCTGGTTTGGGCGGCTGGAGCAAGAAGACCAGAGGTTGAAGAAGCACTACGGCTGTTGGATGGACATCGTACGGTCATTGGAGCTAGAATCGTGCATATTGACTAAGTTGACAAAGCCCTCCGTCCCCGTCAACTTAGTAGGCCGACAAGTCAGCCTCCCACTATGCTGGGTCCCAGCTAGCAGGGGAGTATTCATTTTTTTCTACGTAATTAGGACGCACTTCCTTGCGTGCGAAGATATAGCTGGTGGGTCCGAGCTGTCAGCGGCGGTAATGTTTTTTTCACGAAATATAGAGGCCCTTTCGGTGGGTCCCAGATGTCAGGTGGAGGAATCATTATTTTGCGCGTAATAAGGAGGCATTTCCTTGTGTGCGTCCGTGGACCCAACTGTCAGCCTCTCCACGTACAGTCCACTTCAGATGCATGTCGGTCGTTGACCATGTTGACCAGGCCGCGCCGAGAGCACCAGGGCGGTGGACGACGGTGATGCCTAGGAAGGGAACGGACACGGAGGCAGGGAAGACTCGGCAGTTGTTTCCCACGCAGAGGAGAGTACGACTGTACGAGGGTTTACTGGTCTGTCTGCCGTCGCCGGAGAATAACAACAGGTGTGGGTGAGTAGAGGGATGGCTTGGCCAGCGATGGGAGTATGTTGGGGCGGTGAGGCTTGCGCGGCAGCACAGCCGGCCGTGGGGAGGAGGGAGCAGGTAGTCCCACCGGCGCTTGTTTGAGCGGCTGGAGCAGGAAGAGTAGAGATTGAAGAAGCACGATGGTCGTTGGATGGACATCCAACAGTCACTGCTTATGCGTCAACCTTTTTTAGGAAATCCTCAATTCTGTGGAAAATAGCATACATCCCATCTGCCATTATTTTTAATAATTTACAGCCCATTTGCTAATTATTAAGGTTTTTTTGGAACCTATATTCTTTTTGTTAGCATTACAACCCATATTGTGGCCATGGTTAAAAAATTATACAATATTTTGCATATTTCAGTGCGGTCCGAACTGTTTTTAATCCCGAAAATTCGAGTCACATTCAAACTGATTTTAAAAATAAAAGTATATCAATATAAAATCCAACAAATTGTCCACGCATAAAAATTAATGCAATTTGAAATCTCGAAATGAAAAAAAAGAAATTTGAAACTAATTGCCGGTTTGATGTGTTTTAAAAATGTACAACCCATTTCTCATTACTGATAGGCCATTTTCTTGTCCGTCCGAATGAAGCTATCCTCGTCTTGAAAGATTTGCAGCCCAACAGGCGTGACAAAGCGACTTACTTGGCAAATCACAAAAAAACTGGGCTAGCCATTTTCAGAAAGAAAAAACTACTGGGCTGGTATGTGGTAAACATAAAAGAGAAGGTCGTCTAGACAGGCCAGAGTGCCCCGCACATCCCAGTTGACACCCTGCTTCCATCTCAAAAACAAATTAGATAAATGCCACTCCAATTATGGCGATTCATAAAAATTCCACTGCAATTTCCAAACTTTGAAAAATGCCACTACAATTTTTGCAAATTTTGGAAAACGCCAGTGCAATTTGCAAACTTTGTAAAACGCCACTCCAGACTTCGAAAAATGCCACTGGAAATGGCATGAAATGGCATTTTCCAAAGTTTGGAAATTACAATGGCATTTCTGAGAAACACCAGATTCGGAGTGGCATTTATCAAATTAACCCAAAACAAAAATAATTGGGCGAGCTGCTGGGTCCCTGGTGTCAGCGGCTTGTTGTGCAATTCTCTCGTTTATTGACTACGTTGACAATGGCATGGGACCCAGATGTCAGAAATCCATTAGGAGGAGCCATTTTTTTATTGGCTTGAAATAAGGAGGCACTTGCTTGCGTTCTGCCATGACCTTGGCGGGTCCCTGCTGTCATCCTCTCCACGTACAACCATCTCCTGATTGTGTACGCGTCAACTTGGAAGGCCCACAAGTCAGCCTCTAAACCCATGGAGGACAAATACAACCCATTTAAAAAAATAACAGCTCATTCCATACATTCAAACAGAAAGTTCAACATTCAGAGCAAAGTAACAGGTCTAATCCACATATAGAGTACTGAACTTCCACGTTGACAACCATCATAGCCAAGTTAACTATCTACTCCCACTAATACTCTAGTAGCGTACAAGTACTAACTTACTCTTAGCTAACTAAACGATGCCGACCGCCATCTGCGGTACACTTTAAACACCGGCACCGGCGTCCTCCGCCCCGCCTCGGACTTCCCAGAGGGGCCATAGGGCACATTGCTCGCGCGCGTTGGCCCTTTCTATGCCAGCGTGGTCCACCGAAGCTTCGGCTTCTAAGCGGGAAACCCACTTGACGAGCTGGTAGTAAAAATCAGCGTTGCGAACGCGTGCGTGCCAGACAGCCTCCAGGGCTATTTACCGGGCGCCGGCCTCCACGTAGTCGGCCCAGTTGCGGGCGCTCTGCTCGTGACTCAAAGCGTTGGTGCGCTGCTGCTCCATGTCCCGCTGGCGGTGCAAATCAGCGATACGCTGCTCCTCCGCCAAGCGGTCGCGCTCCAACAACTCCTGCTCCTCCGCCAGGCGGTCGCGCCCCAACAAGTCCTCGATCTCCGCATTGCCATCTAAGGACCGATAGAATGCCTCCTCCCTCCGTCCGCCTTCCGCTAAAAAACCGAACACTAGTTCCGGCGGTGACCACCTCTGGCCTCGCCTATCGCGAACAGGCGGGGGCATGGCGGACGTGGTGAGAGCGAGGATAAGTCGCGAGCGATGTCGGGCCGGTGGGGGCTTATGAGGATAGGGAGAGTTGGGTCACGGTGCCACCATAGAAGGCCGGGAAACGGTACTTATAGGTGGAAGGTAGCGCGACAGTCATCGGAATTCAATGCATAATTAAGAAGGCATGGCTTAGCGCACCGGCTTACCATGGAAAACTAGAGAAACTGAAATTCTGACTGTGTTGTCCCGTCCCGTCCGTGCTGGGTCGCACGCCGGCATGACGGTGAAACGAGTGCACTCGAATCATCTCCCTCCTTGTCAATAATGATTCCACGGATTTAAAAGGCCCACAACAATTAAAGCACATCTTTTTTTGCATTAGTTAGTTGCCTTAATTACGGCCGGCTGCAAGCAGGCACTCAAAATCGCTCGCAGCCAGTACGCGGAACAGCATGCAAAGAGTCGGAGCCGAGGACATTAGTTGATGAACTTTAGCTGGGAGATAAGGCATTTGCGAACTTTTTCGCTGGCAGTTTCTTCAGATTCGCATGACATTTTCTTCAGAGCAGCTTGTCAGTTTCTTCAGCGGTAGGCATTTTTATTCAAAAAACTGCCACTTCGGATCTTGCGTCGCAACTAAAACTGCAAGGAGCGCATTAGTGGGCTAGCTAGTGATCGATCAGTAACTTGTAAACACTGAGCGAACAAATATAAGGAACTATTAATGCATCTCAATGATTCACAGATCAGATACAAATATGTAGCTCCAAAAGCAAAGATCAGCCACAACTAAAACCAACTAGTACGATTCCCATACATAAGATCAACATGTTAATGCATATCAATGATTCACAGATCATATACAAATATGTAGCTCCGAAAGCAAAGATCTAGAAAAAACATATGTTCTTCCTACTAACATTGATGCTTCTCTTGGCCAACACTCAGTACAGACTGAAAGACAATTTTTTTTGTGAAGTCTACAATTCCTCTTGCAAACGTAAGTGGTTTCACCAATAGCTGGAACCATGAGAATGAACCACACATGATGGAGGAACATCCACTGCAATATGATTTGGTCTTCTCTCGATCACACGGCGAGACTATTTTCGGAATACAAACTTTAACTTAGGCAAAATGATGCCCATTGTATAATCATACCAAAGCAATGAAGCACCTAGTGTTGGCCAATAAATAGTACAGTACTACTTTTCTGCTGTCCATGAAGTGACTATCCAATCTTTCCGTGTCTAGTTTCAAATGGCACTGCATGCAGTGACTATACTATTCTCTTGTGCAGTTCAACCAAAATTGCTCTCACTTTGTGTGTTTGCCAAATAGCAACGGGTAGACATCTCTGTCTCCACAAATATCAAGCAGCTAGTAAACATATACCCCACCTTGTATTTTCGGTTTAAACATGTCTCTTCCGCTTCTGTCATGTTTTGCACTTGACAATTTGATACAGTCATGTTTTGCCCTAGACAATTTCATACTGAATTGATTTGCTTGTTCAGAGCAGAAATATAGAGCCTATTCTTCATCAGACCAAGGATATATATGTTCGCAATGATGGAAGAGGTGAAATCGATATAACCAAAATTGAGCATCCAATCATTGAATCCTGTCCTGCACCTCCAATGTAGGTCCACCCTGCCAATAAATTCACATGAAAACCACTAGCATTACTATCTAATGACGGTACAAAAAGAGTACCAAGATAGTAGAAAACCATGCACCTTCTTAATGAACAACTCATAGTGCCACCAATTGGATATAAGGGTTTGGAAGAAAACATGCTCCTAATGTTGAACCAGTTGGACTTTTTGTGCAGTTCTACTAAAATCGAGCATCCCTGTTTGCATAGATATTGAAAGTGTGATTACTATAAAAGTAGCACTAGTTGAAGCATAGAATCACAAATATAAGCATTCCAATTTCTTAATGGGAAAAGGTAGCAAGACTGTTTCTAACCACCTAGTTGAAGGAATAAATAAGGCAACAACGGCTGATGTCAAAAAGGCACATATAGTTCTTTCTGAAAGAATGATCGATTCCTGACCTTTCCTCTTCTTTTAAGCATATTTTGTGCAGTTCAACTAAAATAAAAATGCCATCACCGCCTTGACAATTCAGTGACACTGTACAAAAGGAAATGACTTAACATTACGTCATGATGTCAGGTATGTAGTCGACAGGCATTAGAGACAAACTTACAGACCTCCTTCGATAACATAATGAACATTAATTTTAACAAAGGTGTGACTAGCTTTATCGGGATAATTTTAGTGAATTCTACACCCTTTATTCCTTAATATAAGACGTTTTTGTGGTTCAGTTTAAAGTACCCAAACGTCTAGTATTTAGAAAAACATGTAGTAGTTTTCTTGAGCACATATCTAGGAAAACTTGCCACACTTTATTTATGTCCATACGCTAATGCAACACCATTCGAAATTTTGAATACTAAAACTATACACTAATCCAGTGGCTAGTGCAACAGTAGAGTAGTTATTTTATTACAGGGTACAGTACAATGGTTTTACTGAACAGATTTCAATAAACTCTGGCACTAGAAGATTTCTATAAGAATTAACAATACAAAATGTAAAGGTAACACGTTTCAGCATTGGTATACTAGCTGTGCATGAGCATTAAACCTAATACACAAGTCTGAAGGTAACTAGCAATATTAACTAATGAAAGTATAAAAAATTGCAAACCATGTACCTCCAAGGTAAATATCATTTCGAACTCGGGGGGACCTTAAAATTGCTATCCCAATCTTGATAATCGATCAAACATAAAAACTTGATCGAACGAATCAAGGGAACAGTCGGAGGAGGAGGTGCCCACTCTTGACCTTTCCTCTTGTCTTCATAATTTTTTGTGTAGTTTAACCAAAATAAAATGACATCAGCGCCTTGGCATTTTGGTGACACTGTACGAAAAAAATTAACTTATCTCATGAAAGTGAGGTATGTAATCTATAAGCATTAACAGTGCAAAAATCTGAAGGTAGTAACAGGTTTCATCGTTGGTATACTGGCTGCGCAATAGCATTAGAATGCCTTAGCTGAAAAATCTTTAATACATCCACAATCAACAGCTAAGCCTGAAATAATCCGGTGACATTAAATGTCATTGCTTAAATTAATCAGTAGCATTAGACTGAGTGTGGCATTAGTTAAATGTGGCATCACTTTAGCAGTAGCATTGCTTGACTTGACTGCCGGCGTTATACTAACAGCAAAAAGTGACAATAAGAGCATGGGAGGCCCATTCGAACAGTGGACGCACCAGTACGATGTACCTCCACGGACGCATAGAGTGGTGAGGGAGGTATGGTTGCCCAGAGCAACAAATATTTAGGCAGCATATGTGGATTACATCCCATTTTTGTTATGCTTAGCCACCTTTTTCCTATGTGAGGACAACAACCCGATCGACATGGTCATTCTCTATTGCGTTGTCATGCCTTTCTACCCTTCTTCAACCAAGAGGCACGAGACTCATTCCTTAGCTACTTATTTTCCCCTTTTCAACCTAGATGCGGGTTTGATGCCTACTCTCTTGAACAGTACAATCTCCCTTCCTTTCCTTACTCAACCTAGACATGGATTAGTCTGCATGAAGTAGGGTTTCCTTTAATAGTGCAAACTAAGGTTTTCGTCTGCGTGACCAGCAGAGCAGAGGATAGCAAATTGGGAAGATGGTGGAGTGGAAAAAGATCCACATGCAGGGACATGGCAGATGGGGCAATAGAACAAGGGTATGGTTCAAAAAGAGATAGCATACCTGAGGGTCGGTGGGAAGTGGATTCGCTCGTGGTCGTCGTCCTCCGCATGCACTACAACATCGAGCTTGGGGACGGAGGCCATCCCGCGCGGGCGCTAGGTCTGAGAGGACGGCCTTGTCGTCAGTGCGTGACCTCGTTCGCCGATGACGAGTGCGTCAATGTTGCATGTCCTTTTCTTCCCCGGCGGATCTGTGACCACCGGTGAGGAGGGAGAGAGAGGCCGTCTTTTTTAGATCTGGAGAGAGGGTGATAGTGTGAGAAGCAAGTGGGCAACCCTTAGCAAGAAAGCTCTGAAGCTCCAGCCTATATATCTTTTTTATACTACTAGTAATAGAGGTGGAGTAGTGGTAGAGTAGTTTATATTTTCTCTACAAACAGAACCAGTTAGTCGTGCTTCAAAACTGAATGGCACGCCATTAAAAAAATAAAGTCGAGAAATAATATGACACTTTGGGCCAACGCGGCCAGATCGCATTTTGCACAAGAAATTACACACCATGTTTTGTTGACATGTGGTCCCGTTCCAACATGTCAGTGAGACGACGGAGAGTCCTTTTGTACAATTTCTGAAAGGACGTGTAGGCCGGGGCGCCTCTTCGTGTACCATGGCAAACTGGCAACCGTCCAGCAACTCTTCGCCTTTCACACTCGATTTGGAACTGTTGTCGCATGCTCTTCATCCCTCCTCCATTTGCCTTCACCCTTCCTTATGCCATTGTTCGACCGTCTTCTCCATGGAGGGAACAAGCCGGAAATGACCCCGTTATTCTTGCCCCGATCTGAAAGATGATGTGGTGGGGGAACTCATTGATCGGTGCGACGTCATCACCTCGGCAAGCATGGCAGGTTCGTTCAAGAACATTCTCGACTCAACTAATAACATACAAGGAACCCAAGGGTCCAGGAGTGGTTTGATCTCCCTTATCTTCTTCGCTATAAGCTTGTTCGCATGGGCGCGGACGACGGAGGCCTCGCCTTCTGCAAGTTGATGCCGCTTGATTACAATACGTGTGATGTCAAGATGCCATCGCTTCAAGGTAAGGCCTGGGCTGGCCCAAATGGAGATTGGGTTGTTTATATTGGGTACAATTGTGAGTGGGAACTTGTGAATGTGTACACTCGTCAGTGGATTCCACTTCCAAAAATCTCAGAGTGCCCTGAGGTTGAGCACACAGATGATCTACGTACGTTCAAATATGATCATGGTGACTATCGTCTACGGAAGATAGCAATTTGTCGAGTTCCCAACCACTCTTAGAATTACAAGAATTATCAAGTTGTTGCTATCTTCGACAAGCTTGTTGCCTTCCTTACTGATTCCATGGTTCGTCCATGGATATTGCTCACAAATCAGTTTCTGTACACGGATGAGTACTGTGATGCAATTGAATACGAGGATCTTGTGTTTGCTGCCACCACTCGTGGCACTGTTTTTGCATGGGATCCTCATAGTTTCGGTACATTTGCCTTCCACCGTAATTATAATTGTTTCATCCACATGCATGCGGGTTAGCAAGTTTCCCTTTACTAATTAACCTTCTTCTTGTGTTTCCAAGGTCTGTGAACATTCCACCACTATAGTTGAAAATTTTTATAACCAAGGGGGAGATGACGATGGTGATGATCACGAGCATGAGGACGAGCAGAACTTATATACTCAGTGGCGCCTGGCAACTAATTCCGATGGATCACCTCTTCTTGTCTGTATAGAGTGCACTATGATTATTACTACTGAGGTAGAAGGTGTTCTCTCCCATGGTCACCCTCTCCGGGCCTATTCCAACACCCATTGCAGGGTATTCGGGATGGATCCTAGTGTGCTAGCGCCAACACCTTCTCCCTAGTGTAGTATTGATAGTCTTGGAGAAAACTCACTCTTCCTTGGACAAAACTATCCAATGATGGTGAAAGGCGATCCAGCTGCTGTTGACACAACGTTACTACCATTTATGAGAAGCAACTGTATCTATACCTTGGACATTGCGGTGGTTCCCTACCCTGGTTCTGATATATGCCGCTTCATCCTGGATGATCAGTCCTGCGTTGCTCTCGATATTGACAATAGCTGGCCCTTCCCAGAGCACCTATGGTTCAGAGCAAGTGTTTCCAACACCGAGGATTGGTTGAGTTGAAGTTCATTTCATTGCTTGTTATTTGTTGTGTGATGAAAACTTCAGCATTTACTAGAATGTTTTGTTGGAAATAATCTATAATCCAGCATGTATCATCGTTGTCGTTATGTGTTCATGACTTGTTGTATGTAATGAATGGTACATTTGCAAATGTGTGTCATAGACTCAATTTATGAATGGTTTTCGAGTCACTTCTTCGAGTGTGAGTACCATAGTAGTATAGCCAACATCTGGTTAGTATATGAAGTTGCCACATTAGATAGAGCCAACCTAATATTGGAGTACCAGATCTGAGATGCCACGTGTACCAGATGAATGACTCCAAGTTCGACCACCGTGATGCTAGGTGCGAGCCGAGGAACACTGTTGGAGAGACCCCTCCTCATAATTTTCCTACATTGGTCATTTGATTCATAGGATAGAATTCTATAGGATTTTTTTCCTATGTAATCATGTTTTAATTGGCAACCTAGCATCCACTCCGACTTTTGTTTCACTTCCTTTGTTCCTACGAAGAGAGTACTTGCTCTAAATGATGTGCCGCTGCAAGAGCCGCCTATATTAATTAACCATGCTCTAAAAAGATGGACCAACTTTGGCTATAGTAGTATTGTACTAGGTTAGTAGGTGACCTTGCGCTTGGCTCTTCTCCTCTTCTGGAAGTCGAACAATAATGATGGTACTACTTCTGGCAATCTGACACCAAATGAACTGCCGCACGTCCACCGCTTGTAAGCAAAAGTTTCTCCTCGTGCTGCGAGCCACCGTGCACGCATTGGCGAGGGAGAAGGCGTAGTAAGAAAGCTTCTCGTCGTTCTGCGAGTTGACGGGACAAATCAAAGTTACGTATTTATTAGTACTCTCTTCAAAAAGGGCCGACCATGTCCATGGCTACCATCCCGTGCTCTGTCATTGAGTACGTGCACTATTCACGTGCCATCAAGGAGAAAAAATATTGCGTAGTACTAGGTGCCATCGAAATGCACAACTCACTTACGCACCGCATATCTCCATTTTCTTGCATGACATCCCACCTTGATGCTAGATGTCCTACGTGTCATGGAGGCATATAGTATGATTTTGTAAAATGGAGGCATATTGATGTCCCGCGTGCCGGTAACAGGATGAACAAAGCGCATGTCTTAAACAAAAGAGTGGAAGAACATAGATTCCCGACGACCGAGAAGGAGCTACAAACCTCGGGGCGGAGCGTCTGCACTCATAATATTTTATATTATTCTGTGATATAAAATCAACCAAATCTCTCCACGTTCATATACCATTCTATAGTACTATGAGAATAACTTTGAACGTAAGCCATTGATTCACTCTATCCAATGGTCATAGTTGGAAAATCCAAACAAAACCAAGCATTGGATCAACTCTCTTTTCGAGATCAACTCTTTTAGCACTTAGATTGTTGCCGCCTGCCCACCTATATATCCGCTCACGTGTGATGACCACAGGAGCTATCCACTCAGATTGTATGTTAAAAAAATAAAGGTCGATAACTAATGTGGCACCTCGGGCCAACGTGGCCAGATCGCATTTTGCACGAGAAATTACACTCCATGTTTCGTTGACATGTGGTCCCATTCCAACATGTCAGTGAGATGACGGCAAGTCCTTTTGTACAATTTCCGAAAGGACGTGTAGGCCGGGGCGCCTCTTCGTGTAACGTGGCAAACTGGCAACCGTCCACCGACTCTTCGCCTTTCCCTCTCAATTTGGAATTGTTGTCGCACGCTCTTCCTCCCTCCTCCATTTGCCTTCACCCTTCCTTCTGCCATTGTTTGATCGTCTTCTCCATGGAGGGAACAAGCCAGAAACGACTCCGTTATACTTGCCCCGATCTGAAAGATGACATGGTGGGGGAACTCATTGATTGGTGCGACGTCATCACCTCGGCTAGCATGGCAGGTTTGTTCAAGAACATTCTCGACTCAACTAATACATCATTACAAGGAACCCAAGGGTCCAGGAGCGGTTTGATCTCCCCTATCTTCTTCGCCGTGACCCTGCTGACTGGCACGGGGACGAGGGAAGCCTCGCCTTGTGTAAGTTGATGCCGATTGATAATGATACGTATGATGTTAAGATGACATCGCTTGAGGGCAAGGCCTGGGCAGGCGCAAATGGAGATTGGGTTGTTTATATTGGGTACAATTGTGAGTGGGAACTTGTGAATGTGTGCTCTCCTTAGCGGATTCCACTTCCAAAAATCTCCGAGTGCCTTGAGGTTGAGCACACAGATGATCTACGTACGTTCAAATATGATCATGGTGACTGTCGTCTACGGAAGATAGCAATTTCTCGAGTTCCAAACCACTCTTGGAATTACAAGAACTATCAAGTTGTTGCTATCTTCGACAAGTTTGTTACCGTCCTTCGTGGTTCGACTGGATGGATATTGCTCAAATATCAGTTTCTATACACGGATATGCACTGTGATGCAATTGAATACGAGGGTCTTGTGTTTGTTGCCACCACTCGTGGCACTGTTTTTGCATGGGATCCTCGTAGTTTCGGTACGTTTGTCTTCCACCGTAATTATAATTGTTTCATCCACATGCATGCGAGTTAGCAAGTTTCCCTTCTCTACTAATTAACCTTCTTCTTATGTTTCCAAGGTCCTGTGGACATTCCACCACCTATACTTGAAAAAATTTATAACCAAGGGGGAGATGAGGATAAGGAGGGCCGATATACTCAGTGGCGCCTGGCAACTTCCGATGGATCACTCCTTCTTGTCTGTATACAGCCCACTACTGATGTTACTACTAACGAAGCAGGTCTTGTCTCCCATGGTAGCACTCTCCGGACCTATTCCAACACCCGTTGTGTGGTATTCGGGATGGATACTACTGTGCTAGCACCAACACCTTCTCCCTGGTACAGTATTGATAGTCTTGGAGCAAACTAGATCTTCCTTGGACAAAACTATCCAATGATGGTGAAAGGCGATCCAACTGTTGTTGACACACCATTACTACCATTTAGGAGAAGCAACTGTACCTATACGTCGGACATTGCGCTGGTTCCCTACCCTGGTCGTGATATAGTAGGTCGCTTCAGCCTGGATGATCAGTCCTGCGTTGGTCTCGAGATTGACAGTAGCTGGCCATTCCCAAAGAATCACTTGTGGTACAAAGCAAGTGTTTCCAATGCCGAGGATTGGTTGAGTTGAAGTTCATTTCATTGCTTGTTATTTGTTGTGTGATGAAAACTTTAGTATTTATAATGTATCCTCGTTGTCGTTGTGGGTTGATGACCTGTTGTATGTAATAAAATGATATGCGTGTGATAAACTTACTAAATTTTTGAATGGCTTTCGAGTCGCTTCTGAGTGGGTGATGCGACGAGGCAAAAAAGTATTTTCTGAATACATAATTGTACGTGCATTGCAACAGGTTATGGGATGAGGCCAATCAACAATAGTACACTATTTGTACTAGCTTCACATGCTGCACTATCTCTACGTCTATGTACGTAATACAACAAGTTTTAAACTTGAGACCAGCCACCCATCCTCACAAAGAACACTTTTTAACCTTGCACAGACTCCAGGAAATTTGGCCACAGTGTGAGGTGGCCCATATGTTAATGTGTTCGTTGTACGTAACTAGCACCTCGAATCCTCGATACTACTACTATAAGTAGTAGGAGTAGTAGGGTGGCATGGGCCAGAACAAGCATTCACGTCCAGGAGTACGGCACACGCCACCAGCACGAGTTCCATTTGACACCATATTGTTGGAGTCCATGCTACAACAATCACTTCAACTTCGTCATTTCTCTAACTCAGCCATCACACGGCGGGCGAGGTGGGGGTTTGCCGATAGTCGGTTTCCTCAACTGCAGTCCCACTTGTAAGGCCAACTCCAACGCATGACCCCAAACGTACCTCCGTTTTGCCCAGATTTTTTCTGTTTGGGTAGGGCAATGGGGTCGTGTCCGGGCCATTTCTCAGATGCGGTGGCCGTGCGCCAAATGCGCAGACGCATCCCGGCCGCGTACATTTTTCTTTGCAAATACATATATTTTGTTCATCATTGATTTTTTGGTACATGGAAATACATCACCAAAATTTTGACTAGAAAAACAAGAACCACAAGAATACATTTTAGAAGATATCCAACTTCCATAACTGCTCCTGTAAGTTGGATTAGTGCCTTCTCAATGCATTCATTGTTGATCTGCGGAGGCTCGATCCTGCGTGCTTCTTTCTTCTTCGAGTGTAAAGAAGTAGACGTGTCTAGCCTCTATTCTATCAACAAGTCCACTAGTCTCATCTCTAAGCCTCTATGCTAGCTAAAAGTGCTAGAACATCTACTAAATTGCACTCTATCAATATATCGCTGTACTCTTCTTCCCAATACCAAAACTTGCATCCATTCTACACAATAAAATTTTAAGTTAGCACAACTAGTCTAATCCGAGAGCACAACCGAAGATTTGGTCGAGTTCTTCCTCCTTTTGCCGACATGTGGGACATCCAACGTCCAGGTCGTGTCATGCAAGAAAATAGAGTGGTAGTTGAAGCCACGTGATGTGCATCTTGGTTTAAGCTGTAAATAGAATCTTACTACTCTTGAGTAACTCCAAAAGCGGCCACCGAAGATCTTTATTGGATTTGTTTTTCATCACCAGCACGCCGAGGTGAAAGATGTACAAGTTCAGTGGGTCCTCTTGCGTTTTCACTGACATGTGGGACCGCATATGAGGAAACAGAGGATGGGCTCCGCGCGTCTGCTGGCTGGCTGAGAAGGGAGATAGAGGAGGGCTGAGCATGGACTCCGGGAAATTTGTTCTACATAACCAGCACCTCAATATAGTGGGGTGGCATGGGCCATAACTAGCATTCGTGTTTAGCAGTACGGCACACGCCACCCACACGAGTCCCATCCGACACCAATTTTCTTGGAGTCCGTGCTACAACCATCTCTTCTCCCTCCTGTTTTCTCAACCATCACGCGGTGGGCGGGGTGGGGGTTTGCCGATAGTCGGTTTGCTCAACTGCGGTCCCACTTGTAAGTGAAAATGCAACACAGCACGCATTCCCCCTTGAGTGGCGTGCCGGACCAACCGTGTGGGGGTGCGACGCGGACATGGCAGGCTTCTCCTTTTGAAGTTGTAATTTGTAAAATTTGGTTCTGCTCCATGGCGCGACCGATAGATAGAAATAATGATTTTCCCTAGAGTAATGAGAAGTTTGGTTCTGGCGCGGCTCATGCATGGAGTACGTAGGAAAATTATGAAGTTGATGCGAAAGGTAACATAATTACTAGTAGTACCATATACTACTACATGGATTTGACGGGAAGATAAAGATACATACGGATCCATCAACGACATTCTCATGCCCTAGTGCACCGGGTCACCAACCGACATGTGAGGAGCAGCGACGTTGGCGGCAAGATCAACGTGCTTCTGAACAATGTCGTCCAAGGTTGCCCTGCGGTCCAAGAAGGCCAGCGTCCTATCGTCCTCCTCTTGCATGTATTAGTCCTTGTGGACGATTTACACGTAGACGTGGGTGATTATGTCGATGGTGTCTTGCTGCGCCAGGCGCTGCGCAGCGAGTGCAACCTCGAGGTGGACATTCTCCGGCGCGATGGCGGGCAGTCGCAGGACCACTAGTGCGTCGAAGAGGTTGTCACCATAGAGGCCGTTGAGGGTGGCATGCAATGCAGAGCTTGGGCGCGTGGGCTGGAGGCATACGTCAAGGTCCTCCGCAAGCTTCTTGACGGTGGTGAACTTGTCGAGGAAGCTGACGAGGACCTCGTCGAACAAGGACACGAAGTTGTCATCCAAGCGACCCCTCGCCCTGGCGGCCTCAATCACTACTTGGAGACGTTCCTCGGTGCCGGGCCACAGGCCGGCGTCGTGGACCATCTAGCACAGCCGGCTGATGCTCGCGCTCATCGCCTCCATGTGTCTAGCTTCTAGTCAACTGATCTTGCGATTAGAGTGATCACTCTTGCCCTTGGGTGCCTAGGTGCGTAGGATTTCGTAGATTAGACTGGCGGGAGCCTTTATATGAGAAGTGCAGACTACGTTGAATTCACATGCGTGTTGGCCGTCTACTCCTCGCCCCTCTACTGCACCTGCCTTTGGCTGTAGACAGGTTGGCCAGCCACCCATTGGGCCCACGTGTCATACACCCAAAGGCAGGTGCAGTAAGTCAATGAAGTTGCATCCCCCTCCGTGTCGGTGCATGCTTTCAATGACTTGAAACTACCAAACATCACATGAAGTGGTTAGTTCATTGCATGTAATCCTATTAAGTAGCAAAAAGACATTAAGTTATCGCCGATAGGAATAAAACAATACACCATGTATTTATTTACAGAGGGAGTAGTACATTTTGTGTGACATGCATTACTAGATATTGCTAGTCAAATACTAAATCCAGATGGACATGGTAGTACTACTAAATCTAGACGGTGGTGCTAGTACTAGTAGTAGTAGTACTACCAATGTAGTAGCACTGTACTACCCGTTGGTCAAATTATTACGTGCTGCTCCTCACAGTGAAGTGACAAGACCCTACACCGGAGATGACACCTGAGTATAGGCATACCATAGTCAGCCTCACCGTCTGCAGTCACTATCATCACGGCTGTAGACCTAGCCTGCTTACAACTAGTTGTGTTCAACAGAATTTCCCGTGCGTAGATGCCCGTGCATTGCACGGAACACCAAGATTGGGGGGTGGACGGCGCCGACAGCGGCCATCGCGCCAGATCTTTCCATGGCCTTCTAGATGTGGTGGGGAGGAGATAAGGCTGCTTGTGAGAGACAAGGAGTTGTTTGTAAATAGGGAACAAGTGCGGGCATCTTTTTGCAAAATTGGAGAAGTTTGGTTTGTATGTGTCAGATCTAGATCCGACGGCTATTGGTGAAAGATGGCAGGCACAACATCATCACCAACTCAGGACCTGTTTGATTCGTAGGATTTTGAAAACGCAGGAATAGGACACGGCAATATTACAAGTTTCAAACTGATATTACAAATGTTAGGAGTAATGCTGCACCTACAAAGAGGGAATTAGGTGGATGCAACATTATCGTACAAACTAAAATCCACCGCCCTGACAAGTCACTAATGGGAAAATATGTTTTCGAGTCTCTGGCCACTTGATGTTTCAAAAACAAATTCAGCTTCTGCGGAGACTTTGTCATTTAGGCTTAGACGCTTGCGGTGATCAGCAAGCCATTCATTGTTGCGCCAGAGAACGCCAAACCTCATTACCTTGAGCACACTTGCCTCCAGAACAAAGAACCTGGCCAGTTTAATGTCAGATGTGCTGCCTCGGTAGTCGATCAAATCAATTTCTATAAGATGGAGATCAAGGCATTCGATGAGATTGTTATAGTGCAGCACATTTTTCACTTTCAGGTCTTTTTTTATCTGCAAAAGAAGAAAACATATTAGAGCTGCTGGCTATATAAGATTGCCGTGTCATCAAGAGGTACCAATATCATTTGCTCATACGATAGGGTTGGCTAGCTAGTGATATTTTTGTTCACTCTTTCTCTTTCTCTTTCCTCTCATTTACCTAGGAGTACGTGAAAAGCTTGGGAATTTGTTGCCTTCCACTATGTGGACGATGCCATATTTCGCAAAAGTATGCCACATAATACGCATCGATGTCAAATCAAAAGATTTTGGCACCGCTCTCGCGATGTGAGAGAGTTGGCACCGATGTGCACACAGACCCACATGTATAAACAAATCAATCAAACCAACTACACGAGCCTCTCACTCTCCCAACAAGTGTTTTTTATTGCCTCAGTCCTCTCTCTCCCACGCAAGTGTTTTTTCATTGCGTGAGTTATTAATTTGGCACCGGAGCAAAGTAGCTGATCCAGATTAGGGCACCAGGGGGGTAATGGAGGGGCATCAATGCCAAATGCATCACAAGTGAGTTTGGCACGTGTTTTGCCCTACATAGTGGAGGGCCATTATAGCCCACTTTTGTACTACCTCTTATTTAGTATAAAATTTTGACCATAGATTTACGTAAGAAAATGCCAATGCATGTCACTAAAAATTACACCATTTGAAATTATGTTCAAATACGAATCCAATGATATAGTTCTTAGTGACATGCATTAACATTTTGTCAGTTAAATCTATGGTCAAATTTTGATACTACAAAAAAGGAAGAGTAAACCAGGACGGAGGTAGTACTTGCTCTCAGGGTAACCATAGAGTTACTGGAGTAGTCTAAGTTACTTTCCACTCTGACTAGCGTAGGCTACTATAGTACTACAACAAAAAATGATGCAGGTGATCACGTGAGAAAAAAAATACTAAAAACATTTCTTTCGGTGTAGTGCATAGATGCGGTTTTGAACACTACACTTGTCATCATAATTTGGGAAAATTACGAAAAAATTGAGCTACATTGTGAATACCGTTTACTAATAGGAAAGAAGTTTCACCTTGATGAGTAGCTTCTCCGTGCACGGAAAGCATCACAACTTGATCCAGATTGGGACCGATTGATTTTATTGCCAAGATCTTCACTGTGCGCATAGAATGGGTCAAGCTTCTGGGAGTCATTTTCTGGAAGACGGTCGTAAATACATCAAGAAGAAATAAAAAAAATGTGAATTTCAAGAAGACGGAGAAGAAGATGAGTGTTGTACCTGAACGATTACAGATCCAATAAAGAGTTCGGAGAATTTGGCAGATGAGTGCACCAACGCTGTCAATTTCGGCGCATCAATGACCCTGATTTTTGTTGGACCTTCTAGATCTGATACAAGCAATCTCTCAAGGAAAGGCGCATTCTCAATTACCATAACATGGAACAGCAGGAGTGATCTCTTCCCAATTGATGTCTTGTTGCGGGGCCAGCAAGACGCATAAATCTATCGGAGAATCGTCGAGGCGATGCGGAGGCTAATGAACCCATGGATCTGCTCAAGACGAAGGTACTCGAGCGTAGTAGAGCTGCGGATCAGGTGCTACATATCCTTCTTCGAGATGACAACGTCGAAGAGGTCGAGCTGCTTGAGTCAAGGGAGAAGAAGGGCGGGCGTGACATTAATCTGGGGAAGATAGCAGGAGCTGAAGCTGGCGCGACGCAGCGTTGGCGTGAGGCGGAGCACGGACGACGGCAGAGAGCGGCATCGTCCAGCTTCAAAGCTGAGCTCCTAGAGCTGATATAGGGCGGGGGATAAGAACCACTCATCGAACTTGGGTTGGACCTTGCAGTTGGTACTGAACATGCGGATGTCAAGGCGTCTGGCTGGCCCAGGGTGCGACGAAAGGATCTTGGACACTGCGGCCATGCGTTTGTAATCCCCATCACAGAGGCAGTTGTCGACAGTGAGGTTGAGGGGGACGCGGTGCTAGAGGGGGCGCCACCGCCGGGAGAGCAGGGCGGTCCGTACGGCAGATTTGGTGGGGAGGAGGCCGATGATGATGAGCAGCATGTCATCGGGGAGGCTGCTGATGAAGTCCAGGCTCGCCGGATGCGGTTTTGGCTCGAGCCACCTCCGCTTGTTGGCTGCCTCGCCGTCCATCTCAACCGGCGGCGACGCGGGTGTACACGTATGCTGGTGTGTGTTGTGTGCTGGGTGTGCGTGAGTGCGCCCTTCTGTGCATGCCGCCGCACAATGGTGAATTGTGCATGAGTGCGTCCTCCATGTGGAAGAAGTGTGTCATCAATGCGCCCTAAATTTACTAGCGTGCGGGGTGCTACCCCGAGTGATTTCAACTTTGTTTACTTCACCACATGTCAGATGGGCCTCTAGTTTACTTATTTTCACCTACTGCCACATGGGCCAGCATACGAAGATACAAAACACGAGCTGACAAGGCAGCATGTGGATTAGTTGACTGGTCAACTAAACAATATACGGAGCTATACGCTGACAAAGTGAGCGTATAATCTGTCGGTATAGAGTGTTCATGCGAGAGGGGAGGCCCGTGAGAGATAGCAGAGAGAGAGAGAGAGAGAGAGAAAGAGAAAGAGCTACTCCCTCCGTTCAATAATGTAGTTCCAACAGTTTTTAAAAGTCAAACTTTTGAAACTTTGACCAAGTTTATAAAGAAATTACTTATATCTACAATACCAAAGATAAATGATAGTATGAAGTAAGTACATGTTGTGATGAATCTAATGATCTTTCCAGATGTAAATGTTTTTCTCCACATATACCTGGTCAAACTTTTCTGAGGTTTGACTTTTCAAAACATCCATATGCTTATGGACGTGAGAGATTCCCTAACTAGAGAGAGAGAGAGAGTGAAATAGAAAGAGTGAGTGAAAAAGTGTGTGTGCATGTGTGAAAGAGACATGGACAACACTCGATAAAAGTCGAGAAAAAACGTGTGTGTCTTATGCAAACATATCACACATGCATCTTCGACAACGGAAGCAGGGATGAGGAGATAGTGTGTGGTTGTTTGCAACCAAGAGAGCAAGACCCCTAGCACGTGGCCAAGAGGGGTCTGACAAACAAGGGAGAGAGGTCGAGAGAGACGTACGGAGAAAATGTAGACATGGGGAGGAGAGAGTGTATGTTTGTCATAGAGAGATCCCCTGGAGATCGTGATGTGACTACATGAGTGGTAAATCGAGTGACAAGGTGTGTGCGTGATAGAAGATACCCCGAGAGATATCGAGATAGACGTATGGATGGAAGGAGACAATACGTGTGTTCCTGATGGATAGTGAGAGATAATCATACTTAGGGGGGAGTGCTTGTGCCTATGATGGAGTGAGGGATTATGGTACTTTTTAGGGGGGTGCGTGTCACATAGAGAGAGCAAAAAGGGCGGAGAGTGTTGGATGGGTCTATATGTATAGCGCGCGAGAGACATGTGCATGTGTGAACCAGGGAGATATAGTTTGAGAGAGATTGAGGAGCCCCGATAAGGCTAAGTGGTGCGTCAGATAGCTGAGAGGGAGAAAGAGATATTCCATCCGCTTGATAATGCAGTGCATGTAATTTTTTTTAGAAGTCAAACTTTGGAAACTTTCATCAGGTTTACACAAGTGTTATTTATATCGTCAATACCAAAGATACATCATACGGAACTACATCTCATGGTGAATCTAATGCTATATGTTTGCCGTTCCATATGTAATTGTTTTTCTCCACGTACATGATCAAACTTTGTGATGTTTGACTTCTCAATAAATCAATATGCTATGGACCGAGGAGAGTGCCTAAGTCGAGAGGGATCAAGTGCATGTGAAGGAGAATGAGTAAGTTTGCCAAAAGAGTACGTGTGTGAAAGAGAAAGTGACAACAAACGATAAATTAGAGAGAGTGTGTGTTTTTTCGTTTCTTAGGCGAACATATCACGCATGCATCTCCGAGATAGAAAAGCAAGGCGAGGAGATACACAAAGATAGCTAGTGTGAGATTGTTTGCAACGGAGAGAGACACCCTATAGCACATGTCCAATAGAGGTCTGGCCAACAAGGAACAAAGGTCGAGAGGGACACATGGAGAACATGGACGCATGGGGAGGGCAAGAGGGTGTGTTTGTGATAGAGAGACCCCCTCGAGATCGTGAGGGGACTATATGGGTTGGAGATCGAGGGAGGTGCGTGCGCGATAGAAAGATGCCCCGAGAGAAATCGAGATAGACCATGCACATGTTTGTGATGTAGACTAAGATTAGCTAGTCATATACATATAGGGGGGATTGCGTGTGCCTACAATTGAGTGAGAGACCATCATACTTGGCTAGCTAGGCATGAGATTGTGTGTGTGTGTGCGTGTGAGATGGAGAGACAACGAGGGAGAGAGATAGAGTTTTAGATGGGCCTATCGAGTGCGAGTGAGATATACATGTGTATGTGTGACCCAGTTAGATGGAGAGTTTGATAGAGAGGAGGAAGAGCTCTGAGACGACAGAGTGGTGCGTGAGAGAGTTACGGGCAACGAGCCAAGGAATTTGTGTGCGTATGATGAGTGCACCCAAGATATCTAGCTTGGACTAGAGAATCATACATAGTGTGCGAGAGAGACCTATAGATGGAGTATATATGCATGCGAACTAGAAAGACCCCCCCCCCACGCACACACACAAAGAGAGAGAGAGAGAGAGAGAGAGATGGAGAGAAAGAGAGAGAGAGAGAGAGAGAGAGAGAGAGATAGAGAGAGAGAGAGAGAGAGAGTAGGAGTAGGAGTCCGGGAGAGGGGGAGTTCGCGTTTTATGCATCAAAGACTGATATAAACCATGTTTCAATATAAACTTGCATTCAAATATTTAAATTGGAGAACATATTGTCTGCAATCCACACATGAACGGATATATGCGTATATCAAACAAGTTCATTAATTTGACTTTCAACTTGTTCATGGAGTACTATAATACTGTACAACATGCTATTCGATTGAGGTGTTCAATTTTGGATTTAGTTCACTATTTTGACCTGGTGAACGAGCTATTTCATTGAATCAAGATATTTCATTTTGGGTTTGATTCCCGTTTTTGAGTGGGTCAACTATTTGTCATATAGTAAATCGCTAGCAACGAGCATGTAAAAACACATTACTCCCGAGCATCATCTCTCCATCTAAAAAAGAAGTGGCAAGTTAATATTTCTAAATTTGATTCGGATCGACTTGGTAAGGTGGACGTGGATGGTCGTTTTCCCAAATTTTGAATGAACCGTTAAACATCCTCTGATCGGTGGAATTTGCCCGAGCAAATAAATGGGAGAGGCGAAATTACCGTCCTATGTGGGAGACGCATTAATTGGCCCGTTGTGCATCGAGGGTAGGTTCGTAACTTCATCCAAGCGCGCCTTCTCCTAGGTCGAATGACATGTGCCGAATAATTCATAAACCATGGTCGGCAAAACACGCTCTCCTCGCCCGAAATCGCTCGCGCCCACTATTTCAAAACACGCTCTCCTCGCCCGAAATTGCTCGCGCCCACTATATTTCAAAACAACCCCTCCTCGCCCGAAATCGCTCCCGCCCACTATTTGGGGAGTAGCAAAGTTACTCTACTATCCCCGAACCTTAGTACACAGACCCAAGCTGAGAAGCCTAAAGGCAGGGGTAGAACTGTAACTCCCCCTCACATTTCAGACAAATGCGTCCGTAAAACATGGTTCCACTCCCCTCCCAACCCCCCCCCCCCACCATTCATACCTCGTGGGTGCCAAATCACCTTCTCCCCGGAAGCTCCCTTCTCCCGAGCCATGAAACCTCAGCCCCTCCTCCATGGTGCCCCCACCGCACCAATTTCACAGCCGCCCTCCTCCCTAATGTCGGAGACGCTGTCCATTTGCCGTCGTGCACTGGGCCGTGTGCCTCTTACTCCGTGCTACTGGAGCTGCCTCGACGACGGCCGCGTGAACCGTACTGGAGCCGATTCACCCCCGCCGTTGTTCACGGCGCCGGAGCGCCTCCAACTTCGGATCCGTCCAGAGTCTCGGCGCTGCTTCCCCGTAGCCGTTGGCCGTCGCAACATCGCTATTTCCCTGCTGCCGATGGTCACCGCAACTGCGCCGGCCTCACCGACTCGGCAGCTAGACTTGCCTACTTCACCATGCCGCCAGATAGGTCACACCCTCATCTCAAATCACTTTATTTAGGCATCACTTGTCTGAATTTTTATTCTAGGCCAATCAATTCCCAATGGGAAGCAGCACCCCTCGAGGCGGCGGAGCTCCTAGGATGCCGGTTGGCTGGTGTCTAACGTAAGGGTGCGGGGCCGCAAGTTTTCCGCGGAAGCAGCCTTAGATGGATATCTTAGAGTTGTGTGGGTTCAAGGTACTTCCGCCGCTGGATCTGGATGACGGGGAGTCTTTGTGGATTGGCCCGGGGGCGGCGCAACCATGACAGTGCGGTGGGGCAGGGAGCGGGGTTTTGGCTGGGGCCACGGACTGCCCTTGGTCGCTCGCTCTTCGGGGAAGATTCCTAACAGTGTCAGTCGGGAGGCACAAGACGGCCATCAAGCCATCCGGCGTAGATCGGACAGTACCAAAATAAAATAAAATCGTGTGACCCCAATTTAATCTTAGTCAACAGACGTGTGACCACTCGCGTACCTTGTTGTTGATCTCTTAGTGTATTTCTTCAGATCAAAGAGATGTGCCATTCTTAACATTATTTGTTATCTGCATCTTCATCCACCGCAGCTGCTGCTCCAACAAGGGAAGCGTACACTAGAAGGGAGCTATAGTCCCCACTCAACAGTTCCCTGCATCGAATGTGTGTGCCCGACATGGACAGCCACAACAACTGCAGGGCCATCAACAAGTCAGCACATGATGCTCACTCCTATGGATGGCGGCCAGATAGGTTGTACCCTCATCTTACTTGTGTTCAACATTTATGGCTTTGTTATTCATCTAAGCATGGAAAATAGATTATCACATTGCACTGTATATTCATGTTGATCTCTTACGGGTCTTGTTCAGGAGTTAACGTTGTTCCATAGTTCAGCTAAGATACTTGTTCTTTAGGTAACGTTGTTCCATAGTTATCATCCATCAGCCAATGCTATCCCAGGGGCTGGTGATTATAGTATTATACCACTTCTAGTATTACCTATGTTGTTCTTTAATACTCCCTCCGTTCCTTGATATAAGGTGTATAGATTTTTAAGAAAAAAATCCAAAATATAAGGTGTATTATGTTGCACCACTTGTTTGGATAATTTTTTAGGGATTTGATTACATTTCCTTATATCATGCAAGCTCCTCTATTTTCTCATGTCAATTAGTCAGGTGTAATCTCGCCCAAAACTTGTGAAATTTGCCCTCCACATGCGTTCTTTAATTTTCGTGCCAGAAACTGTACACCCTATATTTAGGAACGGAGGGAGTACTTTTGTGTGCCATCTAGTTAATCTCGAGTACAAACGATACATATTTTGTAGCTTTCATCTGTATTCTCCCTTTAGTTTTTGAGACCTGTTGCTGCTAGTTAACCCCAGTCCTACTATTTATGTCGTCTCCTACAGGCACTCATTACATAAATCTAACTACTAGTTGTCTTCCATGCATGTCAGATATAATTGTACACACTGATATATCCACAAGAACCTCACCGAGCAATGTAATGGCCAATAAACTTGATGTCAATGATACCCAATATGATGGAACATGTAAAGGCAGTTCTTCAGAAGACTTGCAGAAAGATCTTGAATCCTCTTCACCCCACAAGGTCCTTGCTCTAACTTGGCCCGTGATATGGGTACAACATGCATATAATGTCCTGGAGTGTACCTACTCCGTTGCAATGCCATGTGCTTAGCATGCTGATCATGCATGTAAATATGTCATGCCTTCCTGTTTTTCAGTACCTATTCCATTCATGATAACATGTTTTCAAATTCAAGTATTGTCATTCTACTCTATCGCAATGCCATCTGCTTAATTTGGACATCATGCTTATGAATATCTTATGCATTGTTATTCATCAGTATGTACTTCATCTGTCTACCATACCATGTTTTTTACATTGAAGTGTTGTTCTAGTGCTCTGTTGCAATGCCATCTTAGTTTCCCAATCATACACGTGTATGTTGCCTTAGTTTTTTCTGTATGTATTCCGCTAGCATATAGTTTTACATTCAACTAGTATTTTTTTACTGTGTTGTCCTGTCGCATCCGTAGCTCTTACACCATACTCCCTCTATCTGGATTACATGTTGCCGAAATGGATAAAAAGGATGTATCTAGAACTGAAGTACGCCTAGACCCATCCATTTTTTTCTGGATGGAGGGAATACATGTCAATATGTCATGCCTTTCTATTCTTCAGTACCTATTCCATCTCTCTGTTGTAGCATGTTTTATAATTGAAGCACCATTCTTCCATACAAGGCATGCAAGGGGAAGACGACTATGTTAGAATCTAAAGGGTTACAAACTAGGTCTTTGCAAAAGATCCAAACACCAGGAGATAATAAACCAACTCCAGTTTTTATAGATACTGCTCCAGCACATAGAAACCCAACTCCTACTGATAATAAGCAAATTCCAGTGGCCAAAGAACTAGTCCGCTCCAGTCCAGCAAAAATATGTCAACTCCATTCTAAGAAGCGTGTGTGTATCCTTGCATCATGAAATTTTATAGCATGCTGATCATATTTTCTACATGTTTCTTACCCATCTCTATTTTAGAAAATAAGCTTAGCAGATAGAAGAATTTCTGCACTAGTATCGTCTGTGAGGAAAGATTCTTGCAAGAATTCTCTGTACTCCAATGCAGATGTAAGTACCTGTTGTATATCACTATATTTTACATCAGCATGTATTTTGTTAATCAGCGTGAATCCAACCTTTATCTGATCTAAATTTAGTTGTAGCAAAATGTATGATTAAACGCCACAATGTTGATTTTTGTAAGGAAAACTTCCTGGTAGTTTTGCATTCTGAGCTGCATGAGTGTACTATCTCATATTAGTGGGTTTGATTACTTTGGTTCTGCAGTGGGTTTTCAGTGTTTTTTATTGTCTTGTCCTGTCGTATCCCTAGCTCTTACATTATACTCCCTCCGTCCGGATTACATGTCGCAAAAATGGATAAAACTGGATGTATCTAGAACTGAAATACGCCTAGACCAATCCATTTATTTCGGGATGGAGGGAATACATGTCAATATGTCATGCCTTTCTATTCTTCAGTACCTATTCCATCTCTACTATAGCATGTTTTATAATTGAAGCACCATTCTTCTATATAAGGCATGCAAGGGGAAGACGGCTATGTTAGAATCTGAAGGGTTACAAACCAGGTCTTTGCAAAAGATCCAAACGCCAGGAGATAATAAACCAACTCCATTTTTCATAGATACTACTCCAGCACGGGGAAACCCAACTACCACTGATAATAAGCAGATTCTAGTGGCCAAAGAACTAGTCCGCTCCAGTCCAGCAAAAGAATGTCAACTCCATTCTAAGAAGCGTGTGTGTATCCTTGCATCATGAAATTTTATAGCATTCTGATCATATTTTCTACATGTTTCTTACCCATCTCTCTTTTAGAAAATAAGGTTAAATGATAGAAGATTTCCTTCATTGGGATTGTATTCAAGGAAAATATCTTGCAGGAATTCTCTGTGCTCCAATGCTGATGTAAGTACCTGTTGTATATCACTATATTTTTACATCAGCATGTATTTTGTTAATCGACGTGAATCCAACCTTTGTATGATCTAAAATTAGTTGTAGCAAAATGTTAAAGGCGCCAATGTTGATTTTTGTAAAGAAAATTGTCTGGCAGTTTTGCATACTAAGCTGCATGAGTGTACTATCTCATATCACGCACATTACTGAATTGTAGTGCTGCTCTGGTTGCCCATTCATTCATTCATTGTGTCAATGTTGCTTTCGTATTACCTTACCTGGCTGATGATAGTTGTGCCATATTGTGTTAATTTGGTATTGGCTAGTTGCCCAAACGTTCATTGTGCCAATGTTGCTTCCCTATTATCTGACTTGGCCAATGATAGCAATGCTAGTGTCTTAATTTGGTGCAGGCTGCTGAAGATAAGAAGACAAACTCTGAAAACAGCAAGGCAACCCCATTGTTTCTTTCCAATAAATCTAGGCCAGGTAATATGCCAATAACTCATGATTAATCTGTTTGGTTCCCCTCCTAATTTATGTTATGATGCAGTGGTCGAGACACTCTCCACTATCAATAATACAGGCCTACCAAAATCATCATCTGAATCTGTTCAGTATCCTCTGTCTCGAATGCAACGGAAAAAAAGTATGTTTGTGAACCAATAAATGGCTGAAGGAATGATGGAAATGGTGGAGGAATCAGAGGTGCAGAGTCGTGCGAAACAACAATTGATCAATGTTTTCACAGACAGTGTAGCAAAGCAGCAAGAACTTGCCCACATGCTTATGGGCGTCATCCGTGCTGAGGTTGTAGATTGTGACGTTGTAGATCGTTAGGTTCTGTTCATTTATTTGCACTGGCATCAATCTTTGATTGCCCAGTGGATGTAATTTCCTATAATATATGCTGGATGTGCAACATTTTCCCTATATGTCGTACCTTTGCTTGATCGGTTTTGGTCCTGTGCATAATTGCTCGTCGTAATGGGCTCAAATTATCTAATTTGGCCTAAATACATGTACGGACTTTAGTGGGCCCATTAAGTTAATGGGCCGTTACCAGGCCGAAAGTTAATGGTCGGCCCTCTTAACTCCCGGGTCGTTAACAGGCTGACATTAAAGCAGGCAACAGGTGGGCCCAATTGATTTCACGGGTCGTTAACAGGTCGTTAGTAAGTTCGGGCTACATATGGCCCAACTATACTATGGGCCTTTAGCAAGCCAAAAGAGACAACGGGCTTGTACTGGACCATGAAGAGCATGGGCCGCTAAGAGGCCGAAAGTCAGGTCGTATTGTAAATGGCCCAACTGTGTTGTGGGCCTTTAGCAGGCCGAAAGATAAACCGGGCTAGTATTGGACCATGAAGGGCATGGGCCGTTAAAAGGCCAAAACTCAGGTCCGACTACAAATGGCCCAACTCATTTATGGTCCATTAACAGGCTGAAAGGCACACAGGGCCGGGAATTGGCCCAACACTTAAATGGGTCGCTAAAAGGCCAAAACTCAGGTCCGACTACAAATGGCCCAACAGATATATGGGTCGTCACCAGGCTGAAAGACACACCGGGCCAGAAATTGGCCCAACACTTAAATGGGTCGCTAAAAGGCCGAAACTTAGGTCCGACTACAAATGGCCCAACTGATTTATGGGCTGTCAATAGGCTGAAAGACACACCGGGCCGGAAATTAGCCCAATATTTAAATGGGTCGCTAAAAGGCCGAAATATGTACATCGTGAAAATTGGCCCATCCACTGAATGGGCCGTTAACAGGGCGAAATCTCATTGGGCCGATATTGAGCCCAAATATATAGCGGGCTGTTAACGGGCTCGAACTGACGATGGGCTACAATGGTGTCAAATCTTTAACGGGCCGTTGATGGGCCGAATTGGCATATCTCGTATGGGCCATGGGCTTAAATGGACCTGACACAAGTAGGCCTTATCTGGGCCGGCCTGCTATTTTTTACTGGGATGGCCTTTTTCACCGGAATGGGCCAATGTTGGGCCGTGCCACGTGTCGACCTATCATAGGTGCCTCCTCTCCAATGAGTGGATGACATCTGTCCCAACGGTGAGGCAACACGTGTTTCCTCCGGCCAATGATGATTTCACACGTGGAAAATCCCCATTGGTCCGGGCTGTTAATGGGTTATCGGATCCAAAACCGGACCCAATAGCTTAACGATGTTCCGTTACGGTGGATGCCACGTGTTGGTCACCCTTGACGAAAGCACTTCTGTGACGCACGAGTTATCGTCATGGAAGTGGACACTTCCGTGATGATAATTTTGGTAATGCCATGGAACACTTCTACGACAGCACAGGTATGACCATCTTGATTCTGTCATAAATTTGTCATGGATGTACATGCATGACAGAAAATGTGACCTACTGTGACAAACACATATCATCACGGAAGTGTATTTTTTTGTAGTGAACAGATTTCTCCGATGAACTACTTTCCAAATCGAGAGAAGGTACAGTTACCTCATCAAGTTCTACTTTCCTCCCACTCACTTCTTTCGAGAGAAACTCATTCTCTAGAAAGGATCCAGTCTTAGCAACAAAAATCTTGCCTTTGGATCAGTGATAGAAGGTGTACCCAACAGTTTCCTTTGGGTATCCTATGAAGACGCATTTCTCCGATTTGGGTTCGAGTTATCAGGTTGAAGCTTTTTTCACATAAGCATCATAGCCACAAACTTCAAGAAACGACAGCTTAGGTTTATTGCTAAACCACAGTTCATATGGTTCCGTCTCAACGGATTTAGATGGTGCCCTATTTAACGTGAATGCAGTTGTCTCTAATGCACAACCCCAAAACGATAGTGGTAAATCGGTAAGAGACATCATAAATCGCACCATATCTAATGTACGGTTACGATGTTCGGACACACCATTATGCTATGGTGTTCCAGGTGGCATGAGTATGTGAAACTATTCCACATTGTTTTAATTGAAGGCCAAACTCGTAACTCAAATATTCTCCTCCACGATTAGATCATAGAAACTTTATTTTCTTGTTACGATGATTTTCCACTTCACTATGAAATTCCTTGAACTTTTCAAATGTTTCAGACTTATGTTTCATCAAGTAGATATACCCATATTTTCTCAAATCATCTGTGAAGGTCAGCAAATAATGATACCCACCGCGAGCATCAAAACTCATCGGACCGCATACAACAGTATGTATTATTTCCAATAAGTTAGTTGCTCGCTCCATTGTTCCGGAGAATGGAATCTTAGTCATCTTGCCCATGAGGCATGGTTCACAAGCATCAAGTGATTCATATTCAAGTGATTCCAAAAGTCCATCAACATGGAGTATCTTCATGCACTTTACACCAACATGACCTAAACGGCAATGCCACATATAAGTTGCATTATCATCATTAACTTTGCATCTTTTGGCTTCAATATTATGAATATGTGTATCATTGTGATCGAGATTCAATAAACCATTTATATTTAGTGTACGACCATTGAAGGTTTTATTCATGTAAATAGAACAACAGTTATTCTTTGACTTAAATGAATAACCGTATTGCAATAAACATGATCCAATCATATTCATGCTCAACACAAACACCAAATAACATTTATTTTAGGTTCAACACTAATCCCGAAGGTAAAGGGAGTGTGCGATGGTGATCTTATCAACATTGGAATCACTTCCAACTCACATCATCACCTTGCCCTTAACTAGTCTCTATTTATTTTGCAACTCCTGTTTTGAGTTACTACTCTTAGCAACTGAACCAGTATCAAATACTAAAGGGTTGCTATAATCACTAGTAAAGTACACATCAATAACATGTATATCAAATATACCTTTGTTCACTTTGACATCCTTCTTACGCGCCAAGTATCTAGGGCAGTTCCACTTCCATTGACCATTTCCTTTGTAGTAGAAGGACTCAGTTTCAGGCTTGAGTCTAGCTTTGGTCTTCTTCATGGGAGTGGCAACTTACTTTCCATTCTTCTTGAAGTTCCCTTTCTTTCTCTTGCCCTTTTACTTGAAACAAGTGGTCTTGTCAACCATCAACACCTGATGCTTTTCTTGATTTCTACCTTCGCTGATTTCAGCATCGCGAAGAGCTCGGGAATTGTCTTGTTCATCCCTTGCATATTATAGTCCATCACGAAGTTCTAGTAACTTGGTGATAGTGACTAGAGAACTTTGTCAATCACTATCTTATCTGGAAGATTAACTCCCACTTGATTCAAGCAATTGTAGTACTCAGACATTCTGAGCACATACGCACTGGTTGAGCTATTCTCCTCCATCTTGTAGGCAAAATACTTGTCAGAGGTCTCATACCTCTCGACTCGGGCATGAGTCTGAAATACAAATTTCAGCTCTTGGAACATCTTATATGCTCCATGTTATTCAAAAAAATTTTCAAGTCCCAGTTCTAAGCCGTAAAGCATGGTGCACTAAATTATCTAGTAGTCATCATACCGAGCTTGCCAAACGTTTATAACGTCTGCATCTACTCCTGCAATAGGTCCGTCACCAAGCGGTGCATCAAGGACATAATACTTCTGTGCAGCAATCAGGATAATCCTCAGATCACAGAGCTAGTCCGCATCATTGCTACTAACATCTTTCAACTTATTTTTCTCTAGGAACATATCAAAAATAAAATAGGGGAGGTATACGTGAGCTATTGATCTACAACAACATAGATATGCAAAATACTATTAGGTACTAAGTTCATGATAAATTAAAGTTCAAGTAATCATATTACTTAAGAAATCCCACTTAGATAGACATCCCTCTAATCATCTAAGTGATCACGTGATCCATATCAACTAAACCATGTCCGATCATCACGTGAGATGGATAAGTTTTCATTGGTGAACATCACTATGTTGATCATATCTACTACATAATTCACGCTCGACCATTCGGCCTCAGTTTTCTGAGGCCATATCTGCATATGCTAGGCTCGTCAAGTTTAACCCGAGTATTCTGCATGTGCAAAACTGGCTTGCACCCGTTGTATGTGAACGTAGAGCTTATCACACCCGATCATCACGTGGTGTCTCAGCACGAAGAACTGTCGTAACGGTGCATACTCACGGAGAACACTTATACCTTGAAATTTTTTGTAAGGGATCATCTCATAATGCTACCGTCGTACTAAGAAAAATAAGATGCATAAAAGATAAACATCACATGCAATCAAAATATGTGACATGATATGGCCGTCATCATCTTGCGCCTTTGATCTCCATCTCCAAAGTACCATCATGATCTCTATCGTCACCGACATGACACCATGATCTCCATCATCTTGATCTTTATCAACGTGTCGTCACATGGTCATCTCGCCAACTATGGCTATCGCATAGCGATAATGTAAAGCAATTATATGGCACTTGCATCTTATGCAATAAAGAGACAACCATAAGGCTCTTGCCAGTTGCCGATAACTTTAACAAAATATGATCATCTCATACAACAATTTATATCTTATCACGTCTTGACCATATCACATCACAACATGCCCTGCAAAAACAAGTTAGATGTCCTCTACTTTGTTGTTGCAAGTTTTACGTGGCTGATATGGGCTTCTAGCAAGAACCGTTCTTACCTACACATCAGAACCACAACGAATTTTTGTCAAGTGTGTTGCTTTAACCTTCAACAAGGACCGGGCGTAGTCAAACTCGATTCAACTAAAGCTGGAGAAACAGACACCCACTAGCCACCTGTGTATGAAGCATGGCGGTAGAACCAGTCTCATGAACGCAGTCATGTAATGTCGGTCTGGGTCGCTTCATCCAACAATACCGTTGAATCAAAGTATGACATGTTGGTAAGCAGTATAACTTCATCCAACAATTATCGCCCACAACTCTTTGTGTTCCACTCGTGCATATAACATCTACGCATAGACCTGGCTCGGATGCCACTAATGGGGAACATGGTATTTCAAAAAAATTCCTACGATCACGCAAGATCTATCTAGGAGAGTGCATAGCAACGAGAGGGGAGAGTGTGTCTACGTACCCTCGTAGACCGAAAGCGGAAGCATTAAGTAACGCGGTTGATGTACTCGAACGTCTTCGCAATCCAACCGATCAAGTACTGAATGCACAACACCTCCGTGATCTGCACACATTCAGCTCGGTGACGTCCCCCGTACTCTTGATCCAGCTGAGGCCGAGGGTGAGTTGCGTCAGCACGACAGCGTGTTGAAGGTGAAGATGAAGTTACCGACACAGGGCTTCGCCTAAGCACTACGACAATATGGCCGAGGTGGAAAACTGTGGAGGGGGCACCGCACACGGCTAAAGATCAACGTGTGTGTTTATGGAGTGCCCCCTCCCCCGTATATAAAGGAGGGGAGGAGGAGGAGGGCCGGCCACAAGGGGGGCGCCCAAAGGGGGGATTCCTACTCCTAGTAGGAGTAGGTTTCCCCCTTTCCTAGTCCAAGTAAGAGAAGAAGGAAGGAGAGGAGATGGAGAAGGAAAGAGGAGGGCATCGCCCCCTCCCTAGTCCAATTTGGACCAGCCCATGGGGGGCGGCCTCCCCTTGTGGCCCTTCTCTCCCTTCTAGTAAGGCCCATGAAGGCCCAATACTTCCCCTAGCGAATTCCCGTAACTCTCTGGTACTCCAAAAAATACCCGAACCACTTAGAACCTTTCTGATGTCCGAATATAGCCTTCCAATATATTGATCTTTATGTCTCGACCATTTCGAGACTCCTCGTCATGTCCATGATCTCATCCGGGACTCCGAACAAACTTCGGTCATCAAATCACATAACTCATAATACAAATCGTCATCGAACATTAAGTGTGCAGACCCTATGGGTTCGAGAACTATGTAGAAATGACTGAGACACATCTCTGGTCAATGACCAATAGCGGAACATGGATGCTCATATTGGCTCCTACATATTCCACGAAGATCTTTATCGGTCAAACCGCATAACAACATACGTTGTTCCCTTTGTCATCGGTATGTTATTTTCCCGAAATTCGATCGTCGGTATCATCATACCTAGTTCAACCTCGTTACCGGCAAGTATCTTTACTCGCTCTGTAATGCATCATCATGTAACTAACTCATTAGTCACATTTCTTGCAAGGCTTATAGTGATGTGCATTACCGAGAGGGCCCACAGATACCTCTCCGACAATCGGAGTGACAAATCCTAATCTCGATCTATGCCAACTCAACAAACACCATCAGAGACACCTGTAGAGCATCTTTATAATCACTCGGTTACGTTGTGATGTTTGATAGCACACTAAGTGTTCCTCCGGTATTCGGGAGTTGCATAATCTCATAGTCATAGGAACATGTATAAGTCATGAAGAAAGCAATATCAATAAACTAAACGATCATAGTGCTAAGCTAACAGATGGGTATTGTCCATCACATCATTCTCTAATGATGTGATCCCATTCATCAAATGACAACACATGTCTATGGCTAGGAAACTTAACCATCTTTGATTAACGAGCTAGTCTAGTAGAGGCATACTAGGGACACTCTGTTTGTCTATGTATTCACACATGTACTAAGTTTCCGGTTAATACAATTCTAGCAGGAATAATAAACATTTATCATGATATAAGGAAATATAAATAACAACTTTATTATTGCCTCTAGGGCATATTTCCTTCAGCGGGATCTGGACGAAACATTTGCCAACCTACGCAAGATCAACCTCAAGCTCAACCCAGAGAAGCGCCTATTCGGCGTTCCATCTGGCAAACTTCTTGGGTTCTTTGTGTCTCAACATGGAATCAAAGCAAATCCTGACAAGATCAAATAAATTTGGTAGATTGAGGTGCCAAGACGAATCAAAGATGTCCGTAGGCTTGTCGGCTGTGCTGCTGCTCTAAGTAGGTTCATCTCCAAATCTGCTGAGCGCGCCCTCCTCTTCTTCAAAGTTTTGAAGAAGGCGGGTCCAATGAAATGGACTCTGGAGGCTGAGGCAGCTCTGGAAGATTTGAAGTACCTCTCCTCCATGCCGATACTAGTAGCACCTAAACCGCAAGAGCCGTTGCTGTTGTACCTAGCAGCAATGAATCAAGTGGTTAGTGCTGCGCTAGTGGCACAGAGAGAATTCGAGGAAGAAGTAGCAGTAGCAGCAGAGCTTTCGGGTGATGAGCCAGAGCTCTCCCCGGCAGGGCCTAATGCCGGCAAGGTAGAACCCCCGGCGGAGCCTGGTCCCGGCAAGACGGAGTCCGCGCAAGCGGGCGAAGTCAAACAGAAGAAGAAGGTGGTGCGGCACCTGGTTAACTTTGCTAGTTCCCTCTTGTAGGGGGCTAGATCAAGATATTCTGGCATATAGAAGCTACTTTTCGGCCTTCTTATGGCCTCGAGAAAGCTATGTCACTATTTCCAAGCGCATGAGATCACCGCCTCCCTTTACAATGAACCTTGCACAATTCGTATGCCACTGGGAGGATTGTGGAGTGGGCGTTGGAACTATCAAGCTTCAGCCTCAAATTTGAAAGCACTTCATCAATCAAGAGACGAGCCTTCATAGAGTTCATAGAGGAATGGACCTCAACGCCAGACGAAGGAGTTCGAGAGACTGCCCTCCCAGGTAAGAAGAAGAGCCGTGATTGGATCATGTACTTTGACAGAGCTTTCTCGCTGCAAGGTGCTGGTGTCGGTGTGCTTCTCGTTGCACCCATCGGAGAGCGCCTCAAGTACATAGTCTAGATGCACTTTCCCTGGGAAAAGTCAATGAACAACATGGCGGAGTACGAGGGATTGCTTGCCGGTCTCAGGATCGTGGCAGACCTCGGAATTAGGAAGCTCGTCATCAGAGGTGATTCACAACTCATCGTCAAGAAAGTCAACAAGGATAACCAGAGCCCGTTGATGGAGACTTATGTGGATGAGGTGAGGAAGTTGGAAGAGTGTTTTGATGGTCTGCAAGCAGAGCATGTTCCCCGAGTGGAGAACAGCATTGCCGACGACTTGTCGAAATGCGCTGCCCTCAAGTTGCCTATGGAACTAGGTACCTTTGTGCCTCAATTGACCCAGCCATCCATTGAGCCATCAGTAGGACAGAACAAACGAAGGAAGGCAGACCCTAGCAAGTACTTCCCCACTGAGCTCCCAGGAGCCGCCGGCAAGGACGTTGTCGGGTGCCCCAAGCTTGCCGGGGAGCAGCAACCTCCGGCAGGTCCCCAAGCCCCGACCGTAGAGGAAGTTGCCCCTATGGCCGAAGATGAGCCTTTAGTCCTTGCCGTCGAGCCCCAGGCTCCGGCATGGGTGCAGCGCACCGTCCATTTCCTCCAAACAGGGGAACTCCCTGAGGAACAAGAAGAGGCAAAGAAAGTAGCCCGTCCGTCCAGCATGTACTAGTTTGTGGATGATACCCTATACAGAAGGAGACCGAACAGTGTGAAACTGAAGTGCATTTCCCGGGAGGACGGATTGGAGCTGTTGGCAGAGATACATGGAGGCATGTGTGGCTCCCACATAGGGTCAAGAGCCCTTGCCGGCAAAGTGTTCCGACAAGGTTTCTTCTGGCCCACCGCTCTCCAGGATGCAACTTCACCAGTAACCAAGTGTGAAGCATGCCAGTTCCATTCAAAGAAGCTTCATCAGCCAGCCCTTCAAACAATCCCTCTTTCCTGGCCCTTTTCGGTCTGAGGGCTCAACATACTGGGCCCCTTCCCCCGTGTTGTCGGGGCCTTTGAGTACCTGTACGTTGTAATCAACAAGTTCACAATGTGGCCGGAAGTGGAACCGGCGAGAAAGGTGACAGCACAATCAACCGTCAAGTTCTTCAAAGGGCTAATTTGCTGTTTTGGTGTGCCAAATAGAGTCATCACCGACAACGGTACGCAGTTCATGGGCCGCACCTTCATGTAGTACATTCAAGACCTCGGCGGCAAGGTTTGTTTTGCTTCTGTTGCTCATTCCAGAAGCAACAGCCAGGCTGAGAGGGCAAATGCGGAAGTGCTATGAGGCCTCGAAACCAAAACTTTTGACAGGATACACAAGTGTGGAAGGCGCTAGATTGATGAGTTACCAACGGTTCTTTGGTCGATCAGAACGACACCAAATCGAGCCACTGCCTAGACACCCTTTGCCCTGGTATACGGGCAGAAGCAGTTCTCCCCACGGAACTCATATACGGGTCACCTCGAGTGCTCGCTTATGATGAGCTTGAGCAAGAGCAGTTGCGCCAAGATGATGCGACGCTCCTTAAGGAAGATCGTCTTCAGGCTGCTGTGCGAGCCGCTCGTTACCAGCAAGCCTTGCGCTGCTACCATAGCCGCAAGGTTCACGCCCGAGGCCTTGAGGAAGGCGACCTTGTTCTTCGATGGATCCAATCCACCAAGAATTCAAACAAGTTGACGCCAAAGTGGGAAGGCCCTTATTGGGTAATACGAATCACCAGGCCCGGCGCAGTCCGCCTGTAGACCGAGGATGGCATTCCGGTGAGCAATTCCTGGAACATCGAGCATCTTCACAAGTTTTACCCCTAAGGCGCGGTTGTTGGGAGCCCCGGCAACCCCCTTTTTCTACTAGCCTTGCCGGCAAGGCATGTAACCCTATGTACAAAGCCAGGCGCAGACCCTGCGCGCAGTCAGGGAAAGAAACCCTTAGTATGTATAGTTTCCTGTTGATTTCCATGATTATGTGTATATGTGTATGCATGCTTATCCAGGGTATTGTACTACTTTTTGATTCCAACAAATATTAACGGACTGCTAAGGGTCCACGCTCTTGCCCTCTTTTCCTTCCAGCCATGGCAAGGACGCTCGATCCCGCCAAGGACCCGGCTCCGGCAAGAAGTTGAGAAGACCACCCAACACGATGATCCCCGGCAAACCAAACAGATAAAGTTTACCTCTTGCCCACCCATGTTCGTAACCTGTGACTTGTGCATTAGAAAACCTCGCCACTCTCTTTTGAAAAACTCGGGTACTCCCATTCCCAGCTCGAACGCTGCTTCGGTTGGAGTGGTCGTAGTAGCCCTTGCTAAAAGGAGATGGACGGGGGGATGGACCCTTTGTCTGTAACCCGGCAGATGTGATTCGCCGGCAAGCGCAATGGGTGCCAGCAGGACGGCTTGCCGAAAGGACTCGTTTATTCGCGTTAAGGAGGCATTTTGCCTCCACACGAGCTTATCTGTGCACGGGTTCTTGGCAAGGCTAGTCTTTTTCATTAACATGCTGATACCAGTACAGATGTTGCAGAACATAAGCATGGGCTCGAGAGATTACATTACTTAGAAATTAAAATTTGGCAAATGCCTACAATATTTAAAAGAAAAGATAAGGTGCCCATAATCCTTTTCTTGTCCCTCTCCTCAGGAAGCGGGTCAGGATAGCAGGAAGGCAAAAGGAGTGCCTAGGCGATGTACGAGCAGCAGAAGACACCAAGAGAACGTCCCGGCGGCCGCCCAGAAGAGGGCTGGTGATGATGGTGTCGGGGAAGAAGCAGGAAGATGAGGCAGCGGGCCGGCAATATGAGACGAAGGCGTCGATGCCATCATACTCTGACTTGATGGCCGGCAACCCGCCTACTTCGTCTTCTCCGGCCTTCCAGTGCCAGCCGCCAGAAGCGACGGCCCCGAGAAGTTCAAGGAGCTGGCTCAAGGAGCCGCCGCCAAGAACTACCCCCCGGCAAATCACTCTGCCAGGGAGAAGGCCAGGTGCAGATGGTGCTGCTATCGGCATCGCCTAGGGACGAGGCGTCTGACGCCTAGTCGGACCTATTCCTGTAGTCCTCCCCACCGGTCCCCTCCTCGTCGTCGTCGCTCGAGGAGGAGCTCTCGTCGTCAATCAAGCTCTTCGCGCAACACCCTAACCTGTTTCTCAAGCGCCTGAAGACCTTGACGGAGAGCAGGTCGCTCTACACTAATTTGAAGTGGAGAACATGCCCCTTCATCAAGAAGTGGGCGCGTGCGAAGGTTTTCCAACCCCGATGAAGAAGCATTACATGAGGGACGGGGAACCTTGTGTTCGTCCATATGTCACCATTGCAACACCTCTTCATGTGAAGCCTCAGCCTCAGCGGTTGGTCGATCTCCAGCGCCCTCGCGGACACCTCTCGGAGGCAAAGGCGGCTACGTGGCGGCTTGCGCAACTGCAAGATGAACTCCAGCACCGTGTCCCCGACATGGCTGCTTGATACGTCTCCAACGTATCTATAATTTTTGATTGCTCCATGCTATATTATCTACTGTTTTGGACATTATTGGGCTTTATTATCCACTTTTATATTATTTTTGGGACTAACCTGTTAACCGGAGGCCCAGCCCAGAATTGTTGTTTTTTGCTTGTTTGAGGGTTTCGAAGAAAAGGAATATCAAACAGAGTCCAAACGGAATGAAACCTTCGGGAACGTGATTTTTAGGAAGATTATGATCCGGGAAACTTGGACCCTACGTCAAGAAAAGAAACAGGAGGCCACGAGGTAGGGGCGCGCCTACCCCCCCCCCCCCAGGCGCGCCCTCCACCATCATGGGCCCCCTATTGCTCCACCGACGTAGTCCTTCCTCCTATATATACCTACACACCACCAAACGATCAAATACGGAGCCAAAACCCTAATTCCACCGCCGTAACTTTCTGTATCCACGAGATCCCATCTTGGGGCCTGTTCCGGAGCTCCACCGGAGGGGGCATCAAGCACGGAGGGCTTCTACATCAACACCATAGCCTCTTCGATGAAGTGTGAGTAGTTTACCTCAGACCTACGGGTGCATAGTTAGTAGCTAGATGGCTTCTTCTCTCCTTTTGGATCTCAATACAATGTTCTCCCCCTCTCTTGTGGAAATCAATTCGATGTAATCTTCTTTTTGCGGTGTGTTTGTTGAGACCGATGAATTGTGGGTTTATGATCAAGTCTATCTATGATTAGTATTTGAACCTTCTCTGAATTCTTTTATGTATGATTGGTTATCTTTGCAAGCCTCTTCGAATTATCAGTTTGGTTTGGCCTACTAGATTGATCTTTCTTGCAATGGGAGAAGTGCTTAGCTTTGGGTTCAATCTTGCAGTGTCCTTTACCGGTGACAGTAAGGGCAGCAAGGCACGTATTGTATTGTTGCCATCGAGGATAACAAGATGGGGTTTTCTTCATATTGCATGAGTCTATCCCTCTACATCATGTCATCTTGCTTAAGGCGTTACTCTATTCTTAACTTAGTACTCTAGATGCATGTTGGATAGTGGTCGATGAGTGGAGTAATAGTAGTAGATGCAGGCAGGAGTCGGTCTACTTGTCTCGGACGTGATGCCTATATACATGATCATACCTAGATATTCTCATAACTATGCTCAATTCTGTCAATTGCTCAACAGTAATTTGTTCACCCACCGTAGAATACTTATGCTCTTGAGAGAAGCCACTAGTGAGACCTATGGCCCCCGGGTCTATCTTTATCATATTAATCTCCTACTACTTTGTTATTTCCTTTGCTATTTACTTTGCCTTTATTTTACTTTGCATCTTTATCATAAAAATACCAAAAATATTATCTTATCATATCTATTAGATCTCACTCTCGTAAGTGGCCTTATAGGGATTGACAACCCCTATTTGCGTTGGTTGCGAGGATTTATTTGTTTTGTGCAGGTACGAGGGACTCGCGCGCAGCCTCCTACTGGATTGATACCTTGGTTCTCAAAAACTGAGGGAAATACTTACGCTACTTTGCTGCATCATCCCTTCCTCTTTGGGGAAAACCAACGCAGTGCTCAAGAGGTAGCAAGAAGGATTTCTGGCACCGTTGCCGGGGAGGTCTACGCACAAGTCAACATACCAAGTACCCATCACATACCCTTATCTCCCGCATTACATTATTTGCCATTTGCCTCTCGTTTTCCTCTCCCCCCACTTCACCCTTGCCGTTTTATTCGCCCTCTCTCTCTATCCTCCCTCTCTATTTGCCTCTTTTGCCCGCTTGCTTTTTGTTTGCTTGTGTGTTAGTTTGCTTGCTTGTCACGATGGCTCAAGATAATACTAAATTGTGTGACTTCACCAATACCAACAACAATGATTTTATTAGCACTCCGATTGCTCCTCTTACCAATGCTGAATCTTCTCATGAAAGATCCGTTCTCCGGCCTTCCCAGTGAAGATGCCGCTACCCATCTAAATAGCTTCGTTGATTTGTGTGACATGCAAAAGAAGAAAGATGTGGATAATGATATTGTTAAATTGAAGCTATTTCCTTTTTCGCTTAGAGATCATGCTAAAGCTTGGTTTCAATCTTTGCCTAAAAATAGTATTGATTCATGGAACAAGTGCAATGATGCTTTTATCTCTAAGTATTTTCCTCCTGCTAAGATCATCTCTCTTAGAAACGATATTATGAATTTTAAGCAACTTGATCATGAACATGTTGCACAAGCTTGGGAGAGAATGAAATTAATCATACATAATTGCCCTACTCATGGTTTAAATTTGTGGATGATAATACAAAATTTTTATGCCGGATTGAATTTTGCTTCTAGAAATCTTTAAGATTCGGCCGCGGGAGGCACTTTTATGGAAATCACTTTAGGAGAAGCTACTAAACTCCTAGATAATATTATGGTTAATTATTCTCAATGGCATACTGAAAGATCTACTAATAAAAAGGTGCATGCGATAGAAGAAATTAATGTCTTGAGTGGAAAGATGGATGAACTTATGAAATTATTTGCTAATAAGAGTGTTTCTTCTGATCCTAATGATATGCCCTTATCTACTTTGATTGAGAATAATAATGAATCTATGGATGTGAATTTTGTTGGTAGGAACAATTTTGGTAACAATGCGTATAGAGGAAATTTCAATCCTAGGCCTTACCCTAGTGATTCCTCTAATAATTATGGTAATTCCTACAACAATTCTTATGGAAATTATAATAAGATGCCCTTTGATTTTGAATCTAATATTAAAGAATTTATTACTTCGCAAAAGAATTTTAATGCTATGATTGAAGAAAAATTGCTTAAAATTGATGATTTGGCTAGGAACGTTGATTGAATTGCTCTTGATGTTGATTCTTTGAAACTTAGATCTATTCCACCTAAGCATGATATCAGTGAGTCTCTCAAAGCCATGAGAATTTCCATTGATGAGTGCAAAGAAAGAACCGCTAGGATGCGTGCTAAGAAAGATGCCTTTATAAGAACGTGTTCTTCTAGTTGCTATGAAAATAAAGATGAAGATCTAAAAGTTATTGATGTGTCCCCTATTAAATATTTTTTTGCAATATGAATCTTGATAATGATGGGGCTGAATATGATCCACCTTTACCTAGAAGGCGTTCCAAGAATTCGGAATCTGTTGATCTTGATGCTAAATTTGATAAAAGTGGGATTGAAGAAATTAAAACCCTAGATGTTGCTAAACCCACTATTATGGATTTCAAGGAATTTAAATATGAAAATTGCTCTTTGATTGATTGTATTTCCTTGTTGCAATCCGTGCTAAATTCTCCTCATGCTTATAGTCAAAATAAAGCGTTTACTAAACATATTGTTGATGCCTTGATAAAATCTTTTGAAGAAAAACTTGAATTGGAAGTTTCTATCCCTAGAAAACTTTATGATGAGTAGGAACCAACTATTAAAATTAAAATTAAAGATCATGAATGCTATGCTTTATGTGATTTGGGTGCTAGTGTTTCCACGATTCCAAAGACTTTGTGTGATTTGTTAGGTTTCCGTGATTTTGATGATTGCTCTCTAAACTTGCACCTTGCGGATTCCACTATTAAGAAACCTATGGGAAGAATTAATGATGTTCTTATTGTTGCAAATAGGAATTATGTGCCCGTATATTTTATTTTTCTTGACATAGATTGCAATCCTTCATGTCCTATTATTCTTGGTAGACCTTTCCTTAGAACGATTGGTGCAATTATTGATATGAAGGAAGGAAATATTAGATTCCAATTTCCATTAAGGAAAGGCATGGAACACTTTACTAGAAAGAAAATTAAATTACCTTATGAATCTATTATGAGAACCACTTATGGATTGCCTACCAAAGATGGCAATACCTAAATCTATTCTTGTTTGTTATGCCTAGCTAGGGGCGTTAAACGATAGCACTTGTTGGGAGGCAACCCAATTTTATTTTTATTCCTTGCTTTTTGATCCTGTTTAATAATAAATAATTTATCTATCCTCTGTTTTGGTTGTTTTTTGTGTGTTTAATTCATGTTCGTGCCAAGTAGAACCGTTGGGAAGACTTGGGGAAAGTCTTGTTGAAGTTGCTGTAAAAACAGAAACTTTAGCGCTCACGAGAACTGCTGTCACTTTTATTTGGAGAGTACTATTTAGTTAATTATTTTTGCAGATGATTAATAGATATATTCCTCACGTACAGAAATTTATTTTAGAATTTTTGGGGTTCCATATCTTGCGCTAGCTATAGATTACTACAGACTGTTCTGTTTTTGACAGATTCTGTTTTTCGTGTGTTGTTTGCTTATTTTGATGAATATATGGCTAGTAAAATAGTTTATAAACCATAGAGAAGTTGGAATACAGTAGGTATAACACCAATATAAATAAATAATGAGTTCATTACAGTACATTGAAGTGATCTTTTATTTTCTTTCGCTAACGGAGCTCACGAGATTTTCTACTTAAAGTTTTGTGTTGTGAAGTTCTCAAGTTTTGGGTAAAGATTTGATGGATTATGGAACAAGGAGTGGAAAGTGCCTAAGCTTGGGGATGCCCATGGCACCCCCAAGATAATCTAAGGACACCTAAAAGCCAAAGCTTGGGGATGCCCCGGAAGGCATCCCCTCTTTCGTCTACTTCTGTCGGTAACTTTACTTGGAGCTATATTTTTATTTACCACATGATATGTGTTTTTCTTGGAGCGTCTTGTATGATTTGAGTCTTTGCTTGTTAGTTTAACACAATCATCCTTGCTGTACACACCTTTTGAGAGAGCCATACATGATTTGGAATTTTGTTAGAATACTCTATGTGCTTCGCTTATATCTTTTGAGTTATATAATTTTGCTCCAGTACTTCACTTATATCTTTTAGAACACTGTGGTGGATTTGTTTTATAGAAACTATTGATCTCTCATGCTTCACTTAGATTAATTTGAGAGTCTTAATAGCATGGTAATGTGCCTAAAATCCTAATATGCTTGGTATGCAAGATTAATAATAAAACTTTCTTATGAGTGTGTTGAATACCATGATAAGTTTGATACTTGATAATTGTTTTGAGATATAGAGATGGTGATATTAAAGTCATACTAGTTGAGTAGTTGTGAATTTCAGAAATGCTTGTGTTGAATTTTGTGATTCCCGTAGCATGCACGTATGGTGAACCGTTATGTGATGAAGTCGGAGCATGATTTATTTATTGATTGTCTTCCTTATGAGTGGCGGTTGGGGACGAGCGATAGTATTTTCCTACCAATCTATCCCCCTAGGAGCATGCGCATAATACTTTGCTTTGATAACTTGTAGATTTTTGCAATAAGTATATGAGTTCTTTATGACTAATGTTGAGTCCATGGATTATACGCACTCTCACCCTTCCACCTTTGCTAGCCTCTCTAATACCGCGCACCTTTCGCCGGTATCATACACCCACCATATACCTTCCTCAAAACAGCCACCATACCTTCCTATTATGGCATTTCCATAGCCATTCCGAGATATATTGCCATGCAACTTTCCACCGTTCCGTTTATTATGACACACTCCATCATTGTCATATTGCTTAGCATGATCATGTAGTTGACATCGTATTTGTGGCAAAGCCACCATTCATAATTCTTTCATACATGTCAGTCATGCATCATTGCATATCCCGGTACATCGCTGGAGGCATTCACATAGAGTCATATTTTGTTCTAAGTATCGAGTTGTGATCGTTGAGTTGCAAGAAAAATAAAAGTGTGATGATCATCATTATTAGAGCATTGTCCCAGTGAGGAAAGGATGATGGAGACTATGATTCCCCCCACAAGTCGGGATGAGACTCCGAACGAAAAATAAATAAAAGAGGCCAAACAAGCCCAAATAAAAAAGAGAGAAAGAAAAGAGGCCATAAAAAAGGGAAAAGGCCCAAATAAAAAAATGAGAGAAAAAGAGAGAAGGGACACTGTTACTATACTTTTACCACACTTGTGCTTCAAAGTAGCACCATGATCTTCATAGTAGAGAGTCTCTCATGTTATCACTTTCATATACTAGTGGGAATCTTTCATTATAGAACTTGGCTTGTATATTCCAATGATGGGCTTCCTCAAATTGCCCTAGGTCTTCATGAGCAAGCAAGTTGGATGCACACCCACTTAGTTTCTTTTTGAGCTTTCATATACTTATAGCTCTGGTGCATCCGTTGCATGGCAATCCCTACTCACTCACATTGATATCTATTGATAGGCATCTCCATAGCCCGTTGATATGCCTAGTTGATGTGAGACTATCTTCTCCCTTTTTGTCTTCTCCACAACCACCATTCTATTCCACCTATAGTGCTATATCCATGGCTCACGCTCATGTATTGCGTCAAAATTGAAAAAGTTTTGAGAATGTCAAAAGTATGAAACAATTGCTTGGCTTGTCATCGGGGTAATGCATGATTTAAATATTTTGTGTGGTGAAGATAGAGCATAGCCAGACTATATGATTTTGTAGGGATAACTTTCTTTAGCCATGTTATTTTGAGAAGACATAATTGCTTTGTTAGTATGCTTGAAGTATTATTATTTTTATGTCAATATGAACTTTTGTCTTGAATCTTTTGGATTTGAATATTCATACCACAATTAAGAAGAATTACATTAAAATTATGCCAAGTAGCACTCCGCATCAAAAATTCTGTTTTTATCATTTACCTACTCGAGGGCGAGCAGGAATTAAGCTTGGGGATGCTTGATACGTCTCCAACGTATCTATAATTTTTGATTGCTCCATGCTATATTATCTACTGTTTTGGACATTATTGGGCTTTATTATCCACTTTTATATTATTTTTGGGACTAACCTATTAACCGCAGGCCCAGTCCAGAATTGTAGTTTTTTGCCTGTTTTAGGGTTTCGAAGAAAAGGAATATCAAACGGAGTCCAAACGGAATGAAACCTTCGGGAACGTGATTTGTAGGAAGATTATGATCCGGCAGACTTGGACCCTGCGTCAAGAAAAGAAACAGGAGGCCACGAGGTAGGGGGCGCGCCTACCCTCCCCCCGGTGCACCCTCCACCCTCGTGGGTCCCCTGTTGCTCCACCGACGTACTCCTTCCTCCTATATATACCTACGTACCCCAAACAATCAGATACGGAGCCAAAACCCTAATTCCACCGCCATAACTTTCTGTATCCACGAGATCCCATCTTGGGGCCTATTCTGGAGCTCCGCCGGAGGGGGCATCGATCACGGAGGGCTTCTACATCAACACCATAGCCTCTCCAATGAAGTGTGAGTAGTTTACCTCAGACCTATGGGTCCATAGTTAGTAGCTAGATGGCGTCTTCTCTCTTTTTGGATCTCAATACAACGTTCTCCCCCTCTCTTGTGGAGATCTATTCGATGTAATCTTCTTTTTGTGGTGTGTTTGTTGAGACCGATGAATTGTGGGTTTATGATCAAGTCTATCTATGAATAATATTTGAATCTTCTATGAATTTTTTTATGTATGATTGGTTATCTTTGCAAGTCTCTTCGAATTATCAGTTTGGTTTGGCCTACTAGATTGATCTTTCTTGCAATGGGACAAGTGCTTAGCTTTGGGTTCAATCTTGCAGTGTCCTTTCCCGGTGACAGTAAGGGCGGCAAGGCACGTATTGTATTGTTGCCATTGAGGATAACAAGATGGGGTTTTCTTCATATTGCATGAGTCTATCCCTCTACATCATGTCATCTTGCTTAAGGCGTTACTCTGTTCTTAACTGAATACTCTAGATGCATGCTGGATAGCGGTTGATGAGTGGAGTAATAGTAGTAGATGCAGGCAGGAGTCGGTCTACTTGTCTCTGACGTGATGCCTATATACATGATCTTACCAAGATATTCTCATAACTATGCTCAATTCTCTCAATTGCTCAACAGTAATTTGTTCACCCACCGTAGAATACTTATGCTCTCGAGAGAAGCCACTAGTGAAACCTATGGCCCCCGGGTCTATCTTTATCATATTAATCTCCTACTACTTACTTATTTCCTTTGCTATTTACTTTGCCTTTATTTTACTTTGCATATTTATCATAAAAATACCAAAAATATTATGTTGTCATATCTATCAGATCTCACGCTCGTAAGTGGCCTTATAGGGATTGACAACCCCTATTTGCGTTGGTTGTGAGGATTTATTTGTTTTGTGCAGGTACGAGGGACTCGCGCGTAGCCTCCTACTGGATTGATACCTTGGTTCTCAAAAACTGAGGGAAATACTTACGCTACTTTGTTGCATCATCCCTTCCTCTTTGGGGAAAACCAACGCAGTGCTCAAGAGGTAGCAAGAAGGATTTCTGGCGCCGTTGCCGGGGAGGTCTACGCAAAAGTCAACATACCAAGTATCCATCACATACCCTTATCTCCCGCATTACATTATTTTCCATTTGCCTCTCGTTTTCCTATCCCCCCACTTCACCCTTGCCGTTTTATTCGCCCTCTCTCTCTCTATCCTCCCTCTCTATTTGCCTCTTTTTGCCCGCTTGCTTTTTGTTTGCTTGTGTGTTAGTTTGCTTGCTTGTCACGATGGCTCAAGATAATACTAAATTGTGTGACTTCACCAATACCAACAACAATGATTTTATTAGCACTCTGTTTGCTCCTCTTACCGATGCTGAATCTTGTGAAATTAATGTTGCTTTGCTGAATCTTGTCATGAAAGATCCGTTCTCCGGCCTTCCCAGTGAAGATGCCGCTACCCATCTAAATAGCTTCGTTGATTTGTGTGACATGCAAAAAAAGAAAGATGTGGATAATGATATTCTAAAATTGAAGCTATTTCCTTTTTCGCTTAGAGATGGGCTTCCCCCGGCAAGAGCCTTGCCGAGACGGCCTACATGGCCTCGGCAAGAGAGCCTTACCGGGGCAATTTGCCCAACACCAGCAAGACCGCCACCATTGAGCCTGAGAGTTATGACACCATCGACAACGTCAAGACCAAGGCTCGGGAGCGCTTGCATGGTAGCATGCAGATCTTTGAGAAAACCAAAGGCCTGCAAGCCTAGATGAGAACCAGAAGACGAAGACCCCCGGCAAGATCTTGCCGGGGACGACCGAAGACCCCCAACAAGATCTTGCCGGGGACGACCGAAGACCCCCGGCAAGACCCTTGCCGGGGACGCTCACAAGCCCCCGGCAAGACCCTTGCCGTGGATGCCCATGAGATCCCGGCAAGGCCCTTGCCGGGGGTGTCTGTGGGGCCGAGGCCAGGCCCGCACTTGCCAGAGTTTCACTGTCCCACACCCATACCGACGTGGCGGACAGCCCGCCAACTAGGCGAGCGCCTGCGTGGCAGTATGCAGCTTCTAGGCCAACTAGCCAAGCACCTGCGTGGTGGCATGTAGTTCGTGAAGACCCTGCTACCACACCAGCTCAGCAGCCAGCCAGCCAGCGTGGCGCTGCATGCCTCATCGGCCTGGATGCGCGTCGAAGCAAGGCGAGGCGGTGATGGACGGGACGACCTTCTTTACCGACCCCGATAAAGCAAGAGTACACATAGGTGGCGCATTAAATGTGTTTGTCCTAGGATGTCAGGAGATAGACTTGTACATTGAACATACTTTCCACCTCCTGTGTGCCACTGCGGCAACCCCTTTGACATATAAAAGGAGGCCCGAGGGATACTGAGAAAGGATTCAGACTTTTTGGACTAGGCATGCATCGCAGCTAGTTCAAGATCTCAAGAACACTAAATACACATAAAGTAGGACTAGGGTTTTACGCATCGTTTGCGGCCTGAACCTGGGTAAAAATCCCACTGCATTGATCTTCTAGACCCGCTCTATACGCAGCCCCACGCCACACCAACCGTAGAAGGGACTCCCCAAGGGATCCCATATGTGTTGTTCTTGAACCCCGACATAGGGCAAGTGGATGACTTCCTCCGTCACGGAGAGGAACACCAAGGAACTCCGGGAAGCGGGCTACCTCGCCATGAGTATCGCCCGCCGGCTCCCTGCCAAAAAACCGACCATCCCTACTCCGGAGCCCGGTGAGAGAGTGGTGTTTATCCCACGCTTCCTCCGTGGACTAGGGTTTCCTCTCCATCCTTTCATCTGCGACCTCAAGTTCTATTACGGGCTAGATTTCCACTATCTAGCCCCAAATTCCTTCCTCCACATTTCGGTGTTCATCGTCGTGTGCGAGGTGCTCCTCTGCATCTGTCGGTGTTCTGGGAACAGGGGTCCCCAGACTTGCCTGCCTGCGGCCTGTGGCGTGGCTCAAAAGGGGGCCCAGCGCGGCCCATATCCATCAACATAGACCCAAGACCCTCGCGAGGGGCCAAGCCTTGCGGGGCGGATGACACGGAGCTTCCTCATGCATGGCCCCATCAGGCTGGCTCGCGAGGAGGCGGAGAGATCAAGGCGGGGTACCTCACAAGGTGCCCGTGACGCAAGCCATGATGACCAAGGGTGCTAGGCGGGCGCCAGCCCGCACAGTGTCCTCCTTTCCTCTTTGGTGCAAAGGGAGCAAGCGCAGGCGAGAGCATCAAGAAAAGGCACCCATTTTGGTGCAACGAGACCAAGACCAGTCCAACGGCAGGGAGGAAGTCATTGTGGAGCCCAAGCCAGCGTCACCACCAGAGCCTTTAGCAGGCGAGGACCAACTTTAGTCAGGATAAGTGTACCAGATGTTCTCCTTCGAAATGGCCAATTGTTGGTGCCCTTCCCGCTCAGTATTTGGGAAGAGGCCCAGGGCCTTTGCCTATAAATAGGACTAGCCTCCCACAGGGTAGAGGGCGGATTCGGAGAGAGAATCGAAGAGAGAGAGAGAGGGGGGGGTAACTGAACTCCTCCTAGCAGTTCATCCCCCCAGCCAAGAATAGACCCTCGCGAGGCTGTTCTTCCTTGTATTTCTCATCATCATCAGCCCAAGAGGCAATCCACCACACCGCACACTGGAGTAGGGTATTACACCACAACGGTGGCCCAAACCAGTATAAACCCTGTGTCTCTTGTGCTGTTCTTTCCATAGCTTAGATCTTAGCAAGGCGGAGGGGTGCAGGTAGGTAGAAGGAGAAATCTCCGCATGGACCCTAGTGTTCGAACCTCAAGGGTCTGCCAGAACCCGAAATCCGACATTTGGCGCGCCAGGTAGTGGTGCACCGGAGTTTTCCCTTCCGCCACCTCCATGACCTGCCTCGCGATGAGTAGCGCGCCGCCCGCTCCGGCCGCCGGCGCCAGCACGAGGGCCAGGGGGCTCCAAGCCCTGGCCCCAGCCCAGCAACGGGTACGGTGGCCGGACAAGTCCAAGCCAACGATGCCGCCGCGCTACAGCAGCGCAACTGATCCGCTAGCCTTCTTGCTGGTGTACGAGGAGGCCATCCTCGAAGCTGGAGGTGACGATAGGGTCATGGCCAACTGGCTCCCCATGGCCGTCACCGGCGCTCCGCGCGCATGGCTGCTCCACCTGCCTGCAGCCTCCGTGGCCTCTTGGGAAGAGCTCCGCAGCCTCTTCCTCGCCTACCACGCCACACCAACACCCCCGGTCGTCGCGGCCCTCTTGGGCGGCTCGTAGGCGCCGCCTATGAGTCACCATGTCAAGCTGTTCATCCGCCGGGTCAGCGCCGCTTCCACGCGGCAGGGGGCTCTCCCGGACCGGGCGGCGCCCAAGGCCGGCCTGACCTTCAGCTCGGAGGAACACCCCTCCAACTCGGCCTGCTCGGGTGCGCTCCCCATGCTATGCACCCCCACCATCTGCCAAGTGCCCGTCACCAGAACTCTCATCGATGGCGGTGCGGGCCTCAGCGTGCTCTCGGTTGAGGCCTTCAACCTCCTCTGCATACCCCTGGAACGGCTGCAACCCAGCCGGCCCTTCACAGGCATTGGGGGCGGATCATCCAGCTCCTTGGGACAGATCCGACTCCCAGTAACCTTCGGCACCTACAACAACTTCCGCACGGAGCTGGTCAACTTCGACATCGCCGCCATCGGCCTCCCCTACAACGCCATCCTCGGCTACCCAGCGCTGGCCCAGTTCATGGCCGCGACGCACCAGGCGTACAACCTCATGAAGATGCCCAGGAGCAGCGGTGTCCTCACCGTGCACGGGGACACCGGAGACGTGCTGCGAGTGCTCAAGCTCGCCTTCAAGACGGCGGCGTCGGCACAGCCTGCCGACTCGGAGACCCCCGAGCCCAAGGGGGTTGCACCCGCCTAGAAGAAACAGTTGTTCACCCAAGACAAGGCAGAAACCAAGCAGATACCCGTCGATGAGGACGGGTCCACCAATGCCACTTTCACCATAGGTGCCAACCTCGAGCCCGAGCAGGAGGAGGCCCTGGTCAGGTTCCTGTGCAAACAAGAAGGTATTAGCTTGGGAGCCTGACCAGTTGGCGGGGTTCCCTAGGAGCGTAATCGAGCATCACCTCAACATGTGCCCCAACGTGCGCCCAGCGAAGCAGAAGGCAAGGCGGCAGTCCACAGAAAAGCAGACCTTCATCGTACAAGAGACCCGCAAACTAGAAGCCGCTGGGGTCATTCGCGAGGTCCGATACTCGGATTGGTTGGCCAACCCTGTCGTTGTGCCAAAGAAGGGAGGGAAGGAGCGCATGTGTGTCGACTTCACGAACGTCAACAAAGCATGCCCGCAAGATCCGTTCCCGCTCCCTCGCATCGACCAGATCGTCGATTCCACCGCAGAATGCGACCTGCTATGCTTCTTGGATGCCTTCTCTAGGTATCACCAGATCAAGATGGCGGTAGAAGACGTCGAAAAGACAGCCTTCCTAACCCCGTGTGGGGTGTACTGCTACACATGCATGCCATTTGGGCTGCGTAACGTAGGGCCGACCTTTCAGCGGCTGATGCACATCACCTTGGGCCCGCAGCTCAGGAAGAATGTTGAGGCTTACGTCGATGACATTGTGGTGAAGTCTCGGGAGGCCAGGACCCTGATACAAGACCTGGAGGAAACCTTCGCGAGCCTCAATGCAGTGAACCTGCGGCTCAACCCAGAGAAGTGTGTGTTCGGAGTCCCCTCGGGCAAGCTCTTGGGTTTCCTCATGTCCCACCGAGGCATCGAGGCTAACCCAGAAAAGGTCAAGGTGGTCGAGGACATGAGCCCGCCAAAGACCCTCAGAGAAATGCAGAAGCTCACTGGGCGCGTGACCGCGCTAGGGCGCCTCATCTCCAAGTTGGGGGAGCGAGCGCTGCCCTTCTTCCAGCTAATGAAGAAAAAGGGGCCCTTTGAATGGACTGAAGAGGCCGACAAGGCGTTCCAGGATCTCAAGAGATACCTGACCAGCCCTCCGGTCATGGTGGCTCCGCGCCCTCAAGAGCCCTTGGTGCTTTACCTCGCCGCCACTCCCTACTCCGCCAGCGCAGCCCTGGTGGCGGTTAGGGAGGAGCGTCGAATCAAAACCACAGCAGCAGCCCGGGACAAGGCAAAACAGGAACAAGGAAGGCCCACAGAAACCGCCACCGTGGTTGAGGAGGATCAGTCGCCGCAGAGGGGAGCACCGGAGGCGGAAGAGGCCCCTCTCCCAGATGGCCAGCCTCAGGAGGCCTCATCGCCTCAAGAGGCGCCACGGTCTCCGAAGGGCGCCACCAGCACTGACGCACCCAACCTCGTTGAGCACCCAGTGTACTTCGTCAACACGGTGTTGCAAGACGCGAGGGCACGGTACCCCATGCCTCAGAAGCTCCTCCTCGTGCTACTGGTGGCCTCGCGCAAGCTGCGGCACTATTTTCAGGGTCACCCCATCAAGGTCGTCTCGTCATACCCCCTGGAGAGAGTGCTCAGGAGCCCTAACTCAGCTGGAAGGGTCGCTGAGTGGAACATAGAACTGCAAGCATTTTAGATCGAATTCGGCACGACCAGAGTCATCAAGGGAGCAGCATTAGCGGATTTTGTGGCAGAATGGACGGAGGCACCATGCCTCAAGGCCGACGAGGATCGGTCCCTCTCCCCGGGAAGCGAGGCGCCAGAAGGCTGGGTCATGTACTTCGATGGGGCGTTCTCCAGGCATGGAGCTGGGGCTGGGGCGGTGCTTATATCGCCCACTCAGGACAAGCTCTACTACGCTGTACAGCTCTGTTTCCAGCAAGGTGAAAAGGTCTCCAACAACATAGCAGAGTATGAAGGTTTAATAGCGGGCTTGAAGGCCACAACTGCCCTGGGGGTGAAACGCCTCACCATCAAGGGCGATTCGCAGCTCCTTGTCAACTTCTCCAACAAGGTGTACGAGCCGAAAGATGAGCACATGGAAGCCTACCTTGCGGAGGTCCACAGGATGGAGAAGCAGTTCTGGGGGTTGGAGTTGCAGCATGTGCCCCGTGGCACCAATCAGGAGGCCGACGACATCGCCAAACGGGCGTCCAGGCGGTTACCTCAGGAGCCTGGCGTCTTCGAGGAGCGGCTCTTCAAGCCCTCAGCCCTGCCGTCATTGTCAAACACGGCTCAGCCTCGGGAGGAGCTCCCCCAGCCACCTGCCTTAGGAGCCCCGGTCTGTGGCCCGGCCTCAGGAGCATGCCTGCTCCTGACGATGGAACCTTAGGAGGGGTGCTGGATCACGGAGCTCCGGAGTTACTTAACACAAGGTACCTTGCCGGAGAAGGAGGAGGAAGCGGAGCGTGTGGCACGGCAGGCCACGGCATACTGCATCAAGGATGGAGAGCTCTACCGGAAGCGACCAAACGATGTTGTCGGATTTCGGGTTCCGGCAGACCCTTAAGGTTCGAACACTGGGGTGCGCACGGAAATCACGCCTTCAACCTCCCCGCCTCACAAAGATCTAAACTACTAAAAGAATCACACAAGAGACACAAGATTTATACTGGTTCGGGCCACCATTGTGGTGTAATACCCTACTCCAGTGTGTGGTGGATGGATTGCCTCTTGGGGCTGGTGATGAAGAACAATACAAGGAAGAACAGCCTCGCGAGGGTCTGTTCTTGGCTGGGGTGATGAACTGCTGGGAGGAGTTCGGTCACCTATCTCTCTCTCTCTCTTTCTCTACTCTGTGTGCGTCCCTACGAGAACCGAACGAACCACTCCTCGAACCCCCTGCTACGTGGGTGGCCGGTCCCTATTTATAGAGGCCCTGGTCCTCTTCCCAAATATTGAGCGGGAAGGGAGCCAACAATGGCGGGCTAATTTGAAGGGGGACAGCGAGTACTCTTATCCTGACTAAAGGTGGTCTTCGCCTGCGAAAGACTCTGCGGTGACGCCGTGCTGGGCCCCATGGTGACCTCCGTCTCGTAGTCCGCTTGGTCCTGGTCTCGTTGCACCGAAATGGCAACCTTTGCCTGATGCCTCGGTACTCCGCGGCTGCGCTTTCCCCCCTTGCACCAAAGAGGAAAGAAGGACGCTGCGCGCGCTGGCGCCCTCGATCGTCATGGCTTGCGTCACGGGCGCCTCACGAGACACCCCGCCTTGATATCTCCATCTTCTCGCGAGCTAGCCTGAGGATGCGCTGTGTCGTCCGCCTCGCGAGGATTGGCCCCTCGCGAGGGTCTTGAGTCTTGTGCTTGATGAAGATGGGCCATGTTGGGCCCCCATTCGAGCCACGCCGCAGGCCGCAAGCAGGCAAGTCTGGGGACCCCCGTTCCCAGAATGCCGACAGATGTATCCCTGCGCTGCATCTCCAGGGAGCAAGGAAAGGAACTGCTGGAAGATATACACGGCAGAGACTGTGGACATCATTCATCATCGCGGACCCTCGTCGGCAAGGCGTTCCGCAGTGGGTTTTATTGGACCACCGCACTCAATGACGCCGTCGAACTGGTGAAAGCTTGCGAGGCCTGCCAGTTCCATGCCAAGCAGATCCATCAGCCAGCAGGAGGCCTGCAGACTATACCCCTTTCATGGCCATTCGCAGTCAGGGGGCTGGACATCCTGGGCCCGTTCCCTCGGGCGCCAGGGGGCTACTGCTACCTCTACGTCGCCGTGGACAAGTTCACCAAGTGGGCTGAAGTAGAGGTCGTCCGCACCATCCCCGCGGGTTCCGCGGTCAAGTTCATCAGGGGGATCATGACCCGGTTCGGGGTGCTGAACCGCATCATCACAGACAACGGTTCGCAGTTCACCAGTAACCTCTTCAAAACATACTGTGCTAACCTTGGAACGCAGATATGCTACGCTTCGGTGGCGCACCCCCGAAGCAACGGCCAGGCCAAGCGAGCCAACGCAAAGGCCCTGAGGGGCCTCAAGACCAGGATGTTCAAGAAGAAGTTGGAGGCCTGCGGCAGACGTTGGTACGACGAGCTTCAGTCCGTGTTGTGGTCCACCCGCACAACCGCGACCAAGCCGACTGGAGAGACCCCGTTCTTCCTGGTCTACGGAGCTGAAGCGGTCCTCCCTCACGAGGTCAGACATTGCTCTGCGCGGGTCCTGGCATTCGACGAACCACAGCAGGACGCCATGCGGGGGATGGACCTCGTGCTGGGGGAGGAACGTCGCCGAGAAGCCGCGCTGCAAGCGGCGAGGTACCAACAAGCACTGCGACGATATCACTGCCGCAACATCCGCCCCAGAACTCTCGAGGTAGGAGACCTCGTGCTCAGGCGGGTTCTCTCCAGGGAGGGACTGCACAAGCTCTTTCCCATGTGGGAGGGCCCGTTCAAGGTTGTTCATGTTTCCAGGCCCGGCTCCGCGCGCTTGGAGACTCAGGAGGGAGTGCCGGTCCAGAACACATGGAACATCCAGCACCTCCGGAGGTTCTACCCCTAAAAAGGCCTAGAGCCTGTGAAGCAAGGCGAATGCCTGTGAAGATTATCCTTTTTGGAAAAGGCCCAGAGCCTGTGAAGCAAGGCGAGTGCCTGTGAAGATTATCCTTTTTGGAAAAGGCTCGGAGCCTCTGAAGCGAGGTGAATGTGTGTGAAGCTGTCGCGTTTTGGAAAAGGCCCAGAGCCTGTGAAGAAGGCGAATGCCTATGAAGCTGTTGCATTTTGGAAAAGGCCCAGAGCCTGTGAAGAAGGCGAATGCCTGTGAAGCTGTCGCATTTTGGAAAAGGCCCAGAGCTTGTGAAGAAGGCGAATGCCTGTGAAGCTGTCGCGTTTTGGAAAAGGCCCAGAGCCTGTGAAGAAGGTGAATGCATGTGAAGCTGTCGCATTTTGGAAAAGGCCCAGAGCCTGTGAAGCAAGGCAAGTGCCTGTGAAGATTATCCTTTTTGGGAAAGGCCCGGAGCCTGTGAAGAAGGCCAACGCCTGTGAAGCTCGGCGCCCGTGACACTCTCACGTAATAATGAGTTGGGGCTGTACACGCCCCGGAGTATCAGGAGTGGCGGCCTCAGGCCCTGGGGCTCCCTCCCACGCCCAGTGGCAGCACTTAGCTTTGCGCTGGTGAGAAGACATCGAAGACTAGATTAGGTGCCGGACACGGCTTTTTCATTTGCTTTCCGCAGTTGGCTTGTTCATTCTCATTCGAAGTTTTATTGAAGTTGTCGTCGTCTTTGGCTTGCGGTTCTTCGAATTTTCACTCTCCTTCCTCGATTTCTCTTATGCAAGGCCTCGCGAGGGGGAAGCCGAGTGCCCTCGCGAGTGTTCCTGTCCTAGTCGTTCAGAGGTTTCGCGACCTGGGTCCATTACAGGAGCACCCCTCCAGTCTGTGCCCCATGGGCACCGCGACACGAACACAGGGCCTGGGTCGGTCGCACCCCACGACTATGGCCGGGAACTATCCACGAGCGGGCACGTAGCCGGAAGGCACGATAACGGAAGCAAAACGATGATTAACAGCAATAACCCAAACACGCCCCCGCGGGGCTCCACGCTATTGTATTTTTATGCAGGAAAAAGGAAAAGAAAGAACAAATCAGGCGCAGCTCGTCTCACACCGGCCTGCAGGGAAGACTTGAGCTGCCTCCGAGGCTCAGGCAGACTCCCTCTCGCGCTTCACCGAGGCGCGACGGCGGGCAGACACGCTACCACCTCCCAAGTAGGTACGACGGCGTGGAGGCTGACCGCGGCCGCTGCTAGAAGAGTCGCCGCCTGAAGAAGAACCGGTGAAGCTCGGGGAACCCTGAGCGCCGCCAATCACATGAGCACTGTCCTCTCCATCATCGCCGGGGCTGGGTTCCCGGCCACGGTCGTCGTCCTCAGGGCAACACCCTGCGCGGCGACCATCTTCCCCAAACACTCTCACATAGAGGGTGGCGTCGCCGTCAAACTTAAAGTGCAGGGTGCACCGACGGCTCAGGCCACGCGCGTGGGCAAACGTCTGCCAACCGCGGGTCAAGGCCAGGCTCCCGGCTGCGGTGACCTCCAGTGAAGCCCATGAGGCCCGGCTGTAGTAGCCGTCTGCCGGAAGCCAAAGGCCGCCCAGGGCGCCGGCCGGGAGCTTGCCGAGGAAGAAGCGAGGAAGTTGAAGACGGGTGCTAGTCGGCTCCGCCGACCACACAACGAACTCCGGCAGCACCTTTGCAGCGCGAAAGCGCGGCCTAGGGGGATGCGCAGCCGAAGCGCGCCCCCCCGGCCGCGGTAGTCCGCTCGTCACCGTGCTGGAAATCGTCTCCACGGCCGCGGGGAGCTGCCGTGGTGGCCAAAGGATGTTTGCGACGGCGCCCTCGGCCGCGCTTGGGCGGGGGAGAGGCAGGCTCAACCTAGCGAGCCTTCCCCTTCTCTGCAGCCGAGAACCTCCTCAACGGGGCCATGAAGAAGAAGGAGAAGCAAGGGGGGAGGAACTGGAAGGGCGCGCGCCGATCCGTACTTATAGCCGGCGAGGGCCAACCATCGGCCCCCACGATCGCAGGTAATCATGACCTGATTTGCATGCAGGGACGTGTCCAATCCGTGCAGTTGCCGAGGTGCCGTGGGGAAGTGGAGACGCCCACGCCCAATCAACCACCACGCGGCGCCCAAGGCCGCAGGCTGTTAGGGCCCGCGGCGCTTCGTCCTTGCCCTTTCGCCTCCCTGCACGGCCAAGTCCGGGCACGCCTTGGGCCCGGGGGCTACTGTCAGCGTTCTGGGAACGGGGGTCCCCAGACTTGCCTGCCTACGGCCTGCGGCGTGGCTCAAAAGGGGGCCCAGCACGGCCCATCTCCATCAACATAGACCCAAGACCCTCGCGAGGGGCCAAGCCTCGCGGGGCGGACGACACGGAGCTTCCTTAGGCATGGCCCCATCAGACTGGCTCGCGAGGAGGCGGAGAGATCAAGGCGGGGTACCTCACGAGGTGCCCGTGACGCAAGCCATGACGACCAAGGGTGCCAGGCGGGCGCCAGCCCGCGCAGTGTCCTCCTTTCCTCTTTGGTGCAAAGGGAGCAAGCGTAGGCGAGAGCATCAAGCAAAGGCACCCGTTTCGGTGCAACGAGACCAAGACCAGTCCAACGGCAAGGAGGAGGTCATTGTGGAGCCCAAGCCAGCGTCACCACCAGAGCCTTTAGCAGGCGAGGACCAACTTTAGTCAGGATAAGTGTACCAGATGTTCCCCTTTGAAATGGCCAATTGTAGGCGCCCTTCCCGCTCATTATTTGGGAAGAGGCCCAGGGCCTTTGCCTATAAATAGGACTAGCCTCCCACAGGGTAGAGGGCGGATTCGGAGAGAGAATCGAAGAGAGAGAGAGGGTAATTGAACTCCTCCTAGCAGTTCATCCCCCCAGCCAAGAACAGACCCTCGCGAGGCTGTTCTTCCTTGTATTGCTCATCATCATCAGCCCAAGAGGCAATCCACCACACCGCACACTGGAGTAGGGTATTACACCACAATGGTGGCCCAAACCAGTATAAACCCTGTGTCTCTTGTGCTGTTCTTTCCATAGCTTAGATCTTAGTGAGGCGGAGGGGTGCAGGTAGGTAGAAGGCGAAATCTCTGCACGCACCCCAGTGTTCGAACCTCAAGGGTCTGCCAGAACCCGAAATCCGACAGCATCCCCCCCACTTCGGCCTATGGCTTAAGGTATTCAATGTGAAGCCAAAATTGGTCAACGGGCAACATGCGGACTGCGGTGGCGCCATGGTGAGAAAGCTCCCCAATGTCACCTGGCCCAATGGGGCTGTCGGTGTCAAAACCGGCGGATCTCGGGTAGGGGGTCCCAAATTGTGCATCTAAGGCGGATGGTAACAAGAGGCAGGGGACATGATGTTTTACCCAGGTTCGGCCCCTCTTGATGGAGGTAAAACCGTATATCCTGCTTGATTATTCTTGATGATATAAGTAGTACAAGAGTTGATCTACCACGAGATCAGAGAGGCGAAACCCTAGAAGCTAGCCTATGGTATGATTGTATGTTGTCCTACAGACTAAAACCCTCCGGTTTATATAGACACCGGAGGGGGCTAGGGTTACACAAGGTCGGTTACAAAGGAGGAGATATACATATCCGTATTGCCTAGCTTGCCTTCCACGCCAAGTAGAGTCCCATCCGGACACGGGACGAAGTCTTCAATCTTGTGTCTTCATAGTCCAACAGTCCAGCCAAAGGATATAGTCCGGCTGTCCAGAGACCCCCTAATCTCGGACTCCCTCAGTAGCCCCTGAACCAGGCTTCAATGACGATGAGTCCGGCGTGAAGTGTTGTCTTCGGCATTGCAAGGCGGGTTCCTCTCCAAATTTCGAACGTTTGTCAAGTAGTGTTCGGTACCATAAATGTTGGGCTTCTTGGCTTCCGCGCCCAATAAGGGCTATCTTCTACGCGTTGAATGAATACGAGGAGCCAAGGCATTTTTACATTCGCCCCCTAGCCAGATAAATAAATTGTCTATTAAAGGGATGGGGATTCTTAGATCCAATCCATACCATCCTCCCCCAGCGAGAATTCATCGGAGCACACTTCGGAAAGATCCACTCCAGCATGGCCGACCTCCGCAGCTCCTCCTCCCGCCCCCGTAGCCCTAAGCCCGGTGATTGGGAGAGGTGTTCCGTCCCACACAGTCGATTAGTCAAGCTGCAGACCAAGGGATTTCTCCCTCCAGCGTATATAGTTCCCGCCCGATTCGGGCTCGCCACCTACAATGGCGGGGAGCAAGCGGAGAGCTTCCACAGCCCCTCGACGGGGGAGCGGGTATGCCTTGTTCCTTACTTATTAAGGGGACTCGGATTTCCAATTCATCCGTTCCTCCGCAGGCTCTTGGAGTTTTACAGCCTCCAACTGCATAACTTCACCCCTGCTTCCATTTTACACATCACCGGCTATCTTGCCCTCTGCGAGTTATTTCTGGGTTGTGAGGCTCATTCCGAGCTGTGGAAAAGGTTATTTTGCCTCGTCCCTCGCACACAGAAGGGGTCACTTTATCAAGTGGGCGGAGCCAAAATATGGCGCATCGCCAAAACCGGATACCTGTCCGGTACTCCGAAGAAGACGTCCGAAGACTGGCCTTCAGAATGGTTTTATATGGAGGACGTCCCCCTTTTGGACCTTGTTCGGTGGGGTCTTCCTGAGTTCAGCAATGCTCCTCTGAAGAAACGCCGAAGTTGGCGCCCACGGAGCCCCCAGGAGGAAGACAACGGAGAAGTCCTTTACCTGATGAACCGGGTTAAAGCACTAGCTCAATCAGGATTGACAGTAATCGAGGTTATGTCAATATGCATAATGCGGGGAGTGCAACCACTTCAATATCGAGGGCACCCCCTGTGGTGTTTTAACGGGGAAGATGACGCCACCTGTTGCGGGCGTAAGGGTCCGGACAATGCTGCCGCTTTTGCAAAAATTATGTCCGAATTGTTCAAGGGGGAGGAAGAGGAGTTCATCCGCATAAAGCCACGGGATGGATTCTCCATGTACAACCCTCCAAGCTGGGTGAGTTATCTCTCCTTACTCCCATTCTTCCCGCATTCTTTGTCGTAGGTACTCACCTTGCTATTTTGCGGCAGGAACTGCGAAAGGCCATAAGGGAGGTCAGCGGCCCATCTCCACAACCAGAGGACCCTGACCGGGCCCTCGGTCCCGGACTCGAAGAAGATCCGGACATATTCGTGGAGCTGATAGACCGGCAGTTCTATCAATTAAGCTGTGATGACACCATGGTGGCCATTACGGCCGACTATCCCGGACTGCTTCCTGCGTCGCACGTAAGAAAAACCAAAAATCCCAATTCCAAAAACTAGGATCCCCTTTTAGACACTTCACCTACCATATACATATGGTGTTTTATAGGGAAGGCATTCGGGATGCCATGCCGAACCCGCAGCAACTCGCCAACAAGAGGCACCGAGGCCGGGCAGGCCAAAAAGGAAGGCGGTCAGGACGGAGACGCCGGCGCAGAGGTATGACAGAAACCCTGCTCCGTGGTTGTCGTCTTTCTTGAAATGTAATGACGTCCATGTTTCTTTAACAGAAAAAACGCTCGCCAGAATATGTCCGGTGAGGCTGCCGATCACGCTTCCACCAGTCGGGCTCTAGGACCGGATATAGAGGTGGAAGCTGACATGGGGCGGACGCCGGATACTCCTCCTACAGAGGATGCGAATAGGCTATCCGCTACAAATTCAGAAGTGGAGAGCGCCATGAATCATAGGCGTCGATGGGCCGTACTCCGCGACGCTTGCTTCTCACCAGAGGCATTTGATGCCTTCAATTCTGGAGAGGCGTACCTCCGTGCTGCTCAAAATGGTCTAGCCAGAGCCATAGACCAGTATGTAAAGGATGTACGGGTAAGAAAATCTGACGATTATATGTATCAGTAGCCCCTGAGACTTGAAACAGTTAGCAGAAATGATTTAAGGATCATCTTATTGTGCAGGTTCTTACAGAGAAGAATAGTCGACTGTCACATGAGCTGGAGGAATGCAAGACCCAACTTCGGGCCGTTGTTGCTGCATTGAAGGAACCTAAAAAGTCCCCAGCTAGTAACATTTATTTCAAAGAATGATAGGTACCATATAGCATGCGGCATGGGTGCACATCTAATAATAGATGTTGCAGATGAATCCGGAGAGAATCCGGAGGAGCAGCACGCCGTACGACAGCTAAAGGCTGGCGAACGCGTGCTGACTGAGGTCAGGCGGGAGAAAAACAATCTCCAAGATGCCAATACCAAGCTGAGCGTGGAACTGAAAGATGTTTGAGCCCAGCTTGCAGACTCCGAGAAGGAAAATAAGCGGCTTCAACGCGGCATATTCAGTAAGTGCTTGAACGAACCCTTAAAAAAGGGGACGGCGGAGAAGCCGGCTAACAGAGTTATGTCTGCAGGTATGCTGACGGGTCGTCCCGCGGAGGAGATGCCCGGGTCTATGGGTGATCTTCTATCCGAGCTCTCACAACTGCACGAACAAGTTCGGTAGGTGATGCAAGGTATTGCCCAGGCCTTGTGGCCATCCTTCTCCCTGCCAGAAGGCGTTGGAGAGCTTCTGGAGAAGCTCAAGGGAGCACGGCGGCGCTTCTGATTATGGAAGATATCTACCTGCCGTCAAGGTGTCAGGGAAGCCTGGGCCATGGTGAAGACGCGGTATACCAAGGCTGACCCAAATCACATGGTCGAGGTCGGACCTGTGGGGCCCGACGGGAAAGAGATCCCCGTTAGCTTAGTCTATGGGCAAGTAGAATTAGCCGCAAAATATTCCCGACAGGATTGTAGGCTAGACCGCCTGTTGGATGGTATAGAAGAGGAATTTAGTCAGTCTGCATGACTATGTAATTAAAGTGACATGTATAATGCCTTCTAGCCGGATTGTAGATCATTTGTCATGACGGACCTTTTCGCTTCAACCTCGGGACCCGATAGTCCGGAGTGTATTCGAATACCCGCTCAGTTATATAAGAACCGGGGTACGTGTGGAGACCAGGCGTAGGGGTCATTAGTGCTTGAACAGACAAGTGCCCAACTAGTTATGTTATATTGCATGGGTAGTAAGAAACATCTTCCAGGGAGAATAGTTCCGTTAAGGGTTCCTTTCCCTGGGTACGCATGCCCTAAAGTGCATGTCCGGACTGTGAGGGGAAACGCAGGAAAAAACATCTTGGGGAACATATGGAAAATAAATAAAAATCATCTTTTGTTCACCAACTGAATATTCTCTTAAGAACGCTAGCTTTCGGCTTTACCCAGTCTGAGGTGCACATCCGGCTGACCCGGCAGTAACAATCGCAAAGGTGCTCCCCTTATGCCCTAACCGAATTAATGGGAACGTAGGGCATAAATACAAGAGCCAGGCAACCCAGCTTGGCCAAAACTTAAGTCATATCGATGCATATAATGGCGAAGAAAAGGTATATGCGGAAGAATAACACTTGTGCTGGGCATGAAGCCCAGATAGATAATTAAGCTTCTGTGTAAGAAGCCCCCAGGTATAATGAGCGCGGTTAGTGCATCTATAGTGTGCGAGCGAGGCACAAGTTGGACCTTGAAGGCCTTGAGAAAGAATAAAAGAAAGAAAGATAAAAAAGACAGATATTCAAAAAATGGGCAGAGGAAGGAGACAACATAGAGTCCGGCGCTAGGCGTAGAATCTTCGGAGCGTGGTTGCGTTCCATGGGTTTGGCTCAAGTCGATTATTCGATGCATCCTGCAAATGGTACGCTCCACCGGTCAGAACTTGGTCAATAATGAAGGGACCTTCCCATTTGGGCTCACGCTTGGTCTTTTTATTCTCCGGCAGGCGTAGAACTAATTCACCAACGTTATAAGTTTTGGTCCGTATTTCTCTGCTTTGGTATCTGTGAGCCTGTTGCTGATAGAACGCGGAACGGGCTTTTGCCACATCGCGCTCCTCCTCCAGGGTGTCCAGCCTGTCCTGCCGATCGAGCTCGGCTTCTCTTTCTTCGTACATGCGCACTCAAGGTGAGTCATGAATTATGTCGCAGGGCAGAACTGCCTCTGCGTCATACACCATAAAGAAGGGTGTATATTCGGTACTACGGTTCGGCATGGTCCGCAACCCCCAGAGTACGGAGTCGAGCTCCTCTACCCAGTGCATGTTAGACTCCGTTAAGGACCGCACTAATCTGGGTTTAATGCCGCTCATGATAAGACCATTTGCTCGCTCAACTTGGTCGTTGGTTTGTGGGTGATAGACGAAAGCATAATCAAGCTTGATGCCCATGTTGCTGCACCAGAGTTTTACCTCATCGGCCGTGAAGTTCGTGTCGTTGTCAGTGATGATGCTGTGGGGGACGCCATAACGGTGTACAATCCCGGATATGAAGTCTATCACCGGTCCGGATTCGGCTGTTTTAACAGGTTTGGCTTCTATCCATTTGGTGAATTTATCCACCATGACCAGTAACTATTTTTTCTTATGGGTTCCCCCCTTAAGGGGTCCGACCATGTCAAGCCCCCAGACCGTGAAGGGCCAGGTGATGGGGATTGTTTGGAGGGCGGTGGGTGGCATGTGGCTTTGGTTTGCAAAAAGCTGGCAACCGGCGCAGCGTTGGACCAAGTCCTGTGCGTCTGCCCAGGCCGTCGGCCAATAAAACCTTGTACGGAAGGCCTTGCTTACGAGGGCCCGGGCTGCGGCGTGGTGGCCGCCGAGTTTGGCGTGAATTTCTGCCAAAAGCTTCTGCCCTTCCTCTTCGGAGATGCACCCTTGAAGGACTCCGGTAGTGCTTTTTTTATACAGCTCTCCCTCGTGGACAATGTAGGCTTTAGATCGCCGAACTATGCAGCGTGCCTCATTTTGGTCCTCGGGGAGTTCTTGCCTAGTTAGGTAGGCCAGGAATGGTTCTGTCCACGGGGCAATGATTGCCACTATTACGTGGGCTGAAGGTGTTATTTCGGTGGTGGAGCCTCCAATTATGTCAGAGTGTTCGGTATCGGGCATTTTGGCCGGGTCCGGACTATTGTTACTGGTGTCCCCTTCCCATACTACGGATGGCTTAAACAACCTCTCCAAAAGGATGTTGGGGGGACTGCATCGCGTTTTGCGCCAATGCGGGCGAGGATATCCGCCGCCTGATTGTTTTCCCAAGCCACATGGTGAAATTCGAGCCCCTCGAACCGAGATGACATCTTTAGGACGGTGTTTCGATATGCAGCCATCTTTGGATCCTTGGCATCAAAGTCTCCATTTATTTGGGATATTGTGAGGTTCGAATCCCCACGCACGTCCAGGCATTGAATGCCCATGGAAACTGCCATCTGAAGACCATGTATCAGGGCTTCGTATTCGGCTGCGTTGTTGGAGTCTGTATACAGTATCTGCAGTACGTATTGAACTGTGTCTCCAGTTGGGGACGTCAGGACGACGCCAGCCCCCAGACCAGCCAGCATTTTAGAGTCGTCAAAGTGCATGATCCAATTGGAGTATGCGCCGTACTCTTTAGGGAGTTCAGCTTCCGTCCATTCGGCGACAAAGTCAGCCAATACTTGTGATTTAATGGCTCGCCGAGGTTTGTATGTTATGTCGAACAGGAGGAGCTCAATGGCCCATTTGGCAATCCAGCCCATAGCATCGCGGTTGTTTATAATATCATTAAGTGGCACTTCCGAGGCTACTGTAATCGAACACTCTTGAAAGTAGTGTCGCAGCTTCCGGAATGCCATGAATACCGCATAGGCTATCTTTTGATAATGTGGGTACCGTGATTTGCATGGAGTGAGGATAGTGGATACATAGTATGCCGGCTTTTGAAGAGGGAATTTATGTCCGTCAGCTTCTCGTTGGACGACGAGCACTGCGCTTACAACTTGATGAGTTGCCGCAATGTACAACAGCATTGGTTCGCCGATGTTTGGCACGGCCAGGATTGGGTTGGTTGCCAGTATGGCTTTTATTTCTTCCAATCCGGCTGTGGCAGTGTCCGTCCACTCGAAGTGTTCGGTGCGCCGAAGGAGGCGATGAAGGGGTAATGCCTTTTCTCCTAAGCGGGAGATAAAGTGGCTTAGAGCCACCATACATCCAGTTAGTTTCTGGATTTGTTTGAGGTCCGTTGGGATAGCCAACTGTGATAGAGCACGGATTTTGGCCGGATTAGCTGCAATTCCTCTACTGGAGACAATGAAGCCCAGGAGCTTTCCGGCTGGTACGCCGAAAATGCATTTTTCTGGATTGAGCTTGATGTCGTATGTTTGGAGGTTGTCGAATGTGAGCCTCAAGTCGTCTATTAGAGAGTTGACGTGTTTGGTTTTAACGACCGCATCATCTATGTGTGCCTCTACTATTTTGCCGATCTGTTTCTCTAGACATGTCTAGATCATGCGCTGATATGTTGCGCCGGCGTTTTTGAGCCCAAAAGGCGTTGTGTTGAAACAGAAGGGGCCGTACGGTGTGATAAATGCCGTTGCGGCTTGGTCGGACTCCGCCATCTTGATTTGGTGTTAGCCGGAGTATGTGTCGAGGAAACACAATGAATCGTGTCCTGCAGTAGCATCGATAATTTGATCAATGTGGGGGAGGGGGAAGGGATCCTTTGGGCAAGCCTTGTTGAGGTCCTTGAAATCGACACATAGGCGCCAGGATTTGTCCTTTTTTGGTACCATCACCAGGTTTGCTAGCTAGTCCGGGTGTTTTATTTCTCTAATTAATCCGGCCTCCAATAGCTTGGCTAGCTCCTCTCCCATAGCTTGTCTCTTAGGTTCAGAGAAACACCGAAGAGCCTGCTTGACCGGCTTGAATCCCTTTAGAATATTGAGGCTATGCTCGGTCATCCTGCGTGGGATTCCTGGCATGTCTGAAGGGTGCCAGGCGAATATATCCCAATTCTCGTGCATGAACTCTCGTAGTGCGGCTACGGCGGGGTTTAACTGTGCCCCGATGGAGGCTGTTTTTGTAGGGTCCGTTGGGTGGACTTGGAATTTGACTATTTCATCCGCTGGTTTAAAAGATGTGGACTTGGATCTCTTATCAAGTATCACGTCATCCCTGTCCACTGTGGAGCGTAGCGCGGTTAATTCCTCGGCCGAAAGGGCTTCGGATAATGCCTCGAGGGCCAATGCGGCTGTTTTGTTTTCGGCGCGGAGTGCTGTGTCTGGAACACTAGCGAGAGTGATGATTCCATTGGGCCCAGGCATTTTGAGCTTCATGTACCCATAATGGGGTATGGCTTGGAAGATTTTGAACACTTCCCGTCCTAAAAGGGCGTGGTATCCACTACTAAACGGGGCCACTTGGAATGTAATTTCTTCGGACCTATAGTTCTCCGGCGTGCCGAATACCACATCTAGTGTGATTTTCCCAGCACGGCGTGCTTCCCGACTGGGGATGATTCCTCTGAAGGTTGTGCTGCTTTGCTCAATGCGGTTCCAGTCTATTTCCATTTTTGAAGGGTTTCCTCATAGATGAGGTTCAATCCACTGCCGTCGTCCATGAGTACTTTGGTGAGTCGAAAGTCGTCCACAATTGGACTGAGGACCAGTGCACCTGGTGCTCGGGCTGTTCGGAATTTAGGTTCGTCACTGGTATTGAAGGAAATAGCCATGTCACTCCATGGATTTATTGCTGCCACATGGCAGATTTCGGCGAGGCTGCAGAGTGTTCGCTTGCGCCTATTATTTGATGCGAAGGTTTCAAAGACTGTTAATACCGTATTGCTATCCACGGGATGGTGCTCTGTGGTATTTGGGATGAGAAGATCCTCACCACTTTTGGCCACCTGCCGGAGTATATAACATGCTCTAAGGCTGTGTGTTGGTATGGTATCTGTTGTACTATGAATTTTGCAGGGTCCATTAAGCCATCCCTCCAATACGGTTCCATGCCCTCAAGAGGGTTTTTGTTTCTTTGTAACTAACTCGGGTGTCTTATGATAGTGCACCCTTTTACTTCGGACTGGGTGTATATTCCGAGCCGGATTATCCCAAAATTTCTTTTCGGTTTTCCAGGCGCTTTCCATCGCACAGTACTTTCGTACTATGGACGCCAACTCAGCGAAGCGTGATATGTCACGGCGGCTCAAGGCATTAAGGATTCCCTTGTCCGTGCAAATATTGCAGAAAAATGAGACCGCGTCTTCCTCGCGACAGTCCTTAACCTTGTTCATCACAAGGAGGAATCTGGCCCAATAATGATGTACTGTTTCATGGGGTTCTTGCCTGATGTGGGAAAGATCGTTTATGTCTGGGTGGGTGGGTGGAATTGGGTCCGAACTCCTACCCAATATGAGACCCAGGGGCCAAGGTGTTTCCAATCTTGGAGTTTCGGGTTCCGGGATGTTGCCCGATAAGTATGGCCCGCTGCCTGACTCGAGGTTCAGGGCTTGGGTGATGTCCTCCCGTAAACGGGTATCCGGCTCGGAGAGCTCAGGAATCCGGACATAGTTAGTCCTCAAGATAGAAGAAGAATCGCCGCATTGTTCCTCCACCACCGCAACATGACGGGTGACCAGTGGAGAGTTAATCTCCCTTTAATCAGGTTTAAGCCCAATCCGATCATAGTCCGTAGCGACTCCCAAGGCGGCGATGCGATCCAAGAGCTCGTTTAGGGAAGAGAGCTCTATTGGATCCATCTACTTGGCGAATTCTGAGTCGACGTGGAGGTTGGTTTTGATGACCTAAGAAGTCATCGTCGGGGCAGCAGCCGAATGCGCGGTCATGATGAAACTGCCTAGTCGGAGAGTTTGGTCGACAGCTAGGGATCCCCCGGCGGTGATGTTGTTTTTAACAACGAGACGAGGCATCCTTCCTTACGGTGATGGCACAGAGGAACTCTCAATGAAAGCACCAATGTCGGTGTCAAAACTGGCAGATCTCGGGTAGGGGGTCCCGAACTGTGCGTCTAAGGCGGATGGTAACAGGAGGCAGGGGACATGATGTTTTACCCAGGTTCAGGCCCTCTTGATGGAGGTAAAACCCTACGTCCTGCTTGACTATTCTTGATGATATAAGTAGTACCAGAGTTGATCTACCATGAGATCGGAGAGGCTAAACCCTAGAAGCTAGCCTATGGTATGATTGTATGTTGTCCTACGGACTAAAACCCTCCGGTTTATATAGACACCGGAGGGGGCTAGGGTTACGCAAGATCGGTTACAAAGGAGGAGATATACATATCCGTATTGCCTAGCTTGCCTTCCACGCCAAGTAGAGTCCCATCCAGACACGGGACGAAGTCTTCAATCTTGTGTCTTCATAGTCCAACAGTCCGGCCAAAGGATATAGTCCGGCTGTCCGGAGACCCCCTAATCCCGGACTCCCTCAGGGGCCTTCGTTGAGACCATGAAGGGATGGCAACAGGAGTGGTTCTACATCACCGAACCTCGTGGCGCCACATGGGCAGCCACTCCTGAGTTTAAATCCAGACCCCCAATGTGGCTCACGTCATGGATTAACAAGGTCCTGGATTGGGCGTCGTCTGATGAGGTGATGGTGCTGCAAAAGCACATAAAACATATGATGGAGAAGAACACCAGTCTAGCAGATGTGATTCAGGTGATGCTTTTCTGCCGGATTCTCCCTTGCCAGCGTCGGCCTCTCCACATGTGGGAGTTCAATCTGGATGGCCCGCGGACCCCGTAGCGATTCTTCGGCACAATGCACGAAGAGATCTGGAAGCTGCTTTTCAAGGCCCAGAAGTCAGGGCCGGAGACGACCAAGACATCGGCCTCGACTGCGCCCATCCGGCCACCCCAGTAAGTTTTCTAATTTCCGAACACAACTTCAGTTCATAGATCGAAAGGTATGTTGAGCCTTCCATCCTTCCATCGGGACTAGACAAAGAAAGCGGAGCGGACTTAGTGTCCGGCTCCGCTGCCCGAAGACCCAACCATTCCTCTGCTAATGACGATGCTGGTCCCGACGCCGTACCAGGCGCTGGAGAAGAAGGCCAAGAAGAAGGGCAAGGAGGCCAAAAGTGGCCTCCGCCGTAAAGGTACTTCGGACGTTGTGTCCGGAGATACTAAAGGTCCCTCCTCCCATGAGGGAGATGAAGACGAGGAGGAGGAAGAGAGAGCAATTCTCCCCTTAAGGGGGGAGAAGAAAGGGCGGCCTCCGTGGACCTAGAGACGGAGGCGTCCAAGAAGGGGAAGATCTCCCTTTCGGACGACTCAGACTCGGATACTGAAGCCGTCCTCGAGTGGCGCCCCAGGCCGAAGCCCCTGGCCGCATCATAAGTGTCCGAGGATACTGTATATATATCCGGTTTTTATGATTGTAGTTTTAACACTTTTATATTGCGTGTTACAGTCCGGCCGGCAATCACCCCCAACTATCATCGTCTTCTAAGAACCCGCTGGGGCCGGAGATGGTGGAAAGCGAAACTCCTCCGCGAGCCTCTGTGCTAGCTGCCACGGACAACACCGAAGTGTTGTCCCGAAGAGCCTCTTCAGGCCATGGAGAGGTGCGGGAGGTCACCTAGACGGCGCCAGAGGGTAACACCTCGGCTACCGAGAACATGGAGGAACCAACCCCATGGAGACTGGCAACGGGGGCCATTGAGGGAGTCCTGGACTAAGGTGTCCTCGGGCGTCCGGCGTGTTATCTGTCGGCGTTCTGGGAACGGGGGTCCCCAGACTTGCCTGCCTGCGGCCTGCGGCGTGGCTCAAAGGAGGCCCAGTGCGGCCCATCTTCATCAACACAAGGCTCAAGTCATCTTCATTGACACAAGGCTCAAGACCCTCGCGAGGGGCCAAGCCTCGCGGGGCGGACGACACGGCGCATCCTTAGGCGCAACCTCCTCAGGCTGGCTCGCGAGGAGGCGGAGAAATCAAGGCGGAGTACCTCGCGAGGTGCCCATGACGCAAGCCATGACGACTCAGGGCGCCAGGCGGGCGCCAGTGCGCGCAGCATCCTTCTTTCCTCTTTGGTGCAAAGGGGGCAAGTGCAGCCGTGGAGTACCGATGCATCAGGCAAAGGTTGCCATTTCGGTGCAACGAGACCAGGACCAAGCGGACTACGAGACGGAGGTCACCATGGAGCCCAGCACGGCGTCACCGCAGAGTCTTTCGCAGGCGAAGACCCACTTTAGTCAGGATAAGAGTACTTGTTGTCCCCCTTCAAATTAGCCCGCCATTGTTGGATCCCTTCCCGCTCGATATTTGGGAAGAGGACCAGGGCCTCTATAAATAGGGCCGGCCACCCATGTAGCAACGGGTTCAGTTGGTTCATTCGGTTCACACGAAGAGAGAGAGAGAAAGGTGACTGAACTCCTCCTAGCAGTTCATCGCCCCTGCCAAGAATAGACCCTCGCGAGGCTGTTCTTCCTTGTATTGTTCATCTTCACCAGCCCCAAGAGGCAATCCATCCACCACACACTAGAGTAGGGTATTACACCACAATGGTGGCCCGAACCAGTATAAATCTTGTGTCCCCTGTGCAGTTCCTTTAGTAGTTTAGATCTTTGCGAGACAGGGAGGTAGAAGGCTTGATCTCCGCGCGCACCCTAGTGTTCGAACCTTAAGGGTCTGCCGGAACAAGTGAATCCGACATTTGGCACGCCAGGTAGGGGTGCGCCAGAATTTGCCTTCCTATAGGTCTGCCTCCCGTCGCATCGTCATCACCATGTCCGGCGGCCAGGCGGGCAAGCAAGGTCCATGGGCGGCATGGCCCGCCTGCGCGGAGCCGCCCGCCCTGGGCGGCCCCGCGCCCCAGGCAGCTCGCGGTCCGCAGGGCGCTGCGGGCCGCGGGCGACGCGGATAGGCCTCCGCAACCCTCACACCGCGGCAAGCACGGTCGGCGGCAAGGGCCTCCAATCACGCCGCAACCACGACGCCGTACACCCGCCGGGAGCAGGCGAATTCAAGGGCCGCGCTCACGGTGGCCCGAGAGCTGCTATGGTGCAGACTGCTGGAGGACGGCCACGACGTGCTGCTGGAGCGAGTGGCGGAGCTCCTGGGCTTTGCTGCCTCGGGGGCTCACCCCTTCTCCACCCAACCCCCATCTGAAGCCCAGAGCGACCCGCGCGGGGGCTCCGCATGCGCCCGCGGACTCCAAGGCTACTCCGACACCAGCGAAGCTGTCAGCACCGGACCGCTGGCGGTGCTGCCCCCGCCCCCGGCCCGCAAAGAAGAAGGACGTGATGCAACCCGCAGCACCGGAGGGCGGCCGCGCTGCCACCCCGCAGCAGGCGTGGCAGGTGGGACCGCGTGGCATGCGGGGCATCACGGCGTGGCATTCGAGATGACGTGCCCCTCATGATGGACCAAGGACACCCTCACGAGAGCGGACAAGGCCCGCTCCTCGGCCCAATCTGGGGGGACGAAGCAGTGGAAGCTGAGCCCTTCCAGGAGCTCACGGACGAACCCGCTGGCCACGCTGGAGGCATCGACTATCGGGCATCGCTAACTCTTCAGGGGTAGGTATATGCTAACCATGGATCACAGGAGGTGCAGGTCGCCGCGGCAAGCAGCCGCCCCGTCCTTGCAGTCTCCTGCCCCTTGGGAGGAGGGCGCAGGGGGCTGCAGGGGAGGGGCCGGGATCCTACATCACCACCGCGGCGATCGGAGCAAGGCGTTCTCAGGAGGTAGGCCCTCTGCTGGGGAGGTGCCTCAGGGCCTGCCCCTGGCAGAGGACCCGTGGTCGTCGGGGGAACCGCTGGCGACCGCTCTACCCCATCGGGCGGCGTCCTGGGTTCCGGTCATTGCTGATGGCACTAGAGTGTGGCGCAAGGCGGGGCCCTCATCTGGCGATATGAAGCAAGGCCAGTACCTATGAAGAAGGCCCAGTGCCTGTGAAGCTCGCCGCCCCGTGACACTCTCACGTAATAATGAGTGGGGCTGTACACGCCCCGGAGTCTCAGGGGTGCCGGCCTCAGGCCCTGGGGCTCCCTCCCACGCCCAGTGGACAGCACTTAGCTCCGCGCTGGTGAGAAGACGTCCAAGACTAGATTAGGTGCCGGACGCGGTCTTTTGTTTGCTTTTCGTTGCCTTTCCCTTTGGCTGTTGCTTTCCCCCGCTGGATTTAAGTTGGATTCAAATTTGAGATTTGCGTGTGTTCGGGGAAGGGGTGCTTATTCTCGCTCGAGCCATTTATCGCGTTCTGGTTACTGCTTCGTCACAGCTGCCTCCCCTCGCGAGCCCCTCGTGAGTCGGATCAGGCCTGGCTCGTGCGCAACCCAGACTGCCGCTGTTCCTCCCTCTCGGGAGGATTTTCGGGTGCCTGCGGAGGTTGTCCTGTTTAAAAGGGCCCAGAGCCTGTGAAGCAAGGCGAGTGCCTGTGAAGCCCTCGCATTCTAGAGAAGGCCCAGAGCCTGTGAAGCAAGGCGAGTGCCTGTGAAGCCCTCGCGATCTGGAAAAGGCCCAGAGCCTGTGAAGCAAGGCGAGTGCCTGTGAAGCCCTCGCATTCTGGAAAAGGCCCGGAGCCTGTGAAGCAAGGCGAGTGCCTGTGAAGCCCTCGCGTTCTGGAGAAGGCCCAGAGCCTGTGAAGCAAGGCGAGTGCCTGTGAAGCCCTCGCGTTCTGGAAAAGGCCCAGAGCCTATGAAGCAAGGAGAGTGCTTGTGAAGCCCTCGCGTTCTGGAGAAGGCCCAGAGCCTGTGAAGCAAGGCGAGTGCCTGTGAAGCCCTCGCGTTCTGGAAAAGGCCCGGAGCCTGTGAAGAAGGCGAACGCCTGTGAAGTCATCATGCTCAGGAGAAGGCCCAGAGCCTGTGAAGAAGGCCAACGCCTGTGAAGTTTTTCATCAGCAACGATCTCACATCCTGAGGACCCAACTAGAGAGCACCCAAGGCGTCACGCCCTCCTGCTGGCCGCCCCGGGGCCAGCATGGGGCAAAGGTAAACCTGCCCACCGTCAGGCAGGCGCGCAATTTGACTACTACTGATATGATGGACACAAGTTTTTATATGAGGGGCTTCCCCTCCCAAAATGCTCTCACGACCATCAGGCCAAACACCTGAGTTCTATTCATGGAGGGTAAAAGACAAGAGAAGTACATGATTAGTCTGACAAATCCCCCAACGCATCCTCGGGGGCGCCTCCCGAGCTGTTGCTGGCATCACTGAATTCGCCCTCGTTGTCTGCACCACCACCAGCGGCGTCGAGGCCATCCACCACACCGCCTTCGTCGGCAGCCACGACCACGTCATCGTCATCCGAAGTGAAGGCCCGGACGAGAGCATCCACGTTGTTCTCCACCCAATCCGCCAGGTCGCCTCGGATGGCCTGGGGAACTGGGGCGATGGCGGCGTCAAGGTCGAAGTGGGGATCCATGTTCCGGAGATGGTTGAAGACACAGGAAAAGGCGCGCCCGAGCAGGGCGTGGCTCCTCTCCTCCACCAACCTGTCGGCCCTGACCGACCGAGCCTCCAGCTGCGCTACCACGGCGGTGAAGAACTGCAGGTTGCCGGCATAGTTAATCGTGTGCGGCTTGCCGACGGCTGCCTCACAGATGTTGCACAAGGCTGCGTTAGCCCTCACCCTGAGCATGGTGAGCATGGGGCCGTGCGCATGCTCCAGGATTCGCCGCTGGCGTATTTCATCAGCATTCTGACGCTCAACAGCCTCAGCCTCTTCCATCCGCTGGCGAAGACGGAGCACCTCGGCCTGGGAGGCGGCCAGCTCCTTTTGCGCTGCCTCAAGGGCGGCCCGGGAGGCATCTACCAGCTGCGTCGCCTCATCCCGTTGGGCCCTCAGGGCTGCAGTTCTGCCCTCGGCTTCAACCCGGATCATCCCCAGCTTCCCCTCGAACTCACGCTCGAGGCCTTGGCGCGCCGTCGCCACCCGATGACAAACCTCCTCCAGGACACGCGCTTCCCGCGCAGCGACATCGTCTTCCGCCTGCGTCACTAGGCGCTCCCTCGTCTCCAGCCGCTCCTACTCGCGAGTGCGTTCATCGGCTTCCAGCGTCAATGCTTCTTCGCGCCTCTGGAGCTCGGCTGGGTCGCCAGAGGCCACCCGCATCGACGCAAGGGCCAGCTCACACAGCTCCGCTTGCTCCTCCAGTGAGTGGCACCGGGCCAGGAGCTCGCGAGCCCACTCCTCCGCTGCCTCTCGCCATCGGTCAGCTCTCCGAGCCTCCTCGGTGGCCTGGGATCGGGCCACTCGAGAGGCCTCCAGTGACGCCTTCGCCTCTTCATTGTCAAGATCGCGCTGATGACGCGCGAGGGCAATGGCGGCCTCCAGCTCGTGCCTCCCTGCAGCCAGGCGCGGGCCCTCGGCCTCCAGGCGCGCGTCTTCGTCAGCGAGCTCCTCCCCAAGCAAGTTCACCATGTCAGTCGCTCTTCGAAGGAACCCTTGGCGCGGGCGCGGCGCTCCCGGGCGCGCTCAAGCACGTCTTCCACACCATCGTCCGCCCCAAGCAAGCGCCGGGGGCCGCGAATCATCGTTCCTCCTCCGGGCAGGGGGCTGGGGGCTGGCGCCCTCGCGATGGCCGGGCGCGTCACACCAGAAGCCCGGCCTCGGGGCAGCCCGTCTCCAGATGAAGGGCGCAGGAGGCGCCTCAACCAGTCGCAGCCCGCGACCAGACGAGAGGCCCATGGCAGGCTGGCTATGCCGAGAGAGGGCCCGCGGAAGGAGATCGCGGGGAATGAAGGGCCGCGGTGCACCTCGGGATGGTCCACCCCTTCAGACGCCCTCATCACAAGGGCAGAGCTGCTCGGAGCATCTGAGGACGGTAGAGGGGGCGAAGCCAAGGGAGGCGGCACCTCTGCAACTTCCGCGAGCTCGGCCGGAAGAGGCCTGCGGAGCAAGGATCAGTGAAAGCAACAAGAGATTAAGGAGCTAGAGGGGAAGGAGACTTACTCGTCAGTGGCGAAGTACTTCCTGCACTTCAGCACGCGACAAGGGAGGTCATCACCCAGGGCCTCCCTCTTCCTCCGGAGGGCCTCAAAGTCCATGCGGAAGTGGCCCAAGAGAAGAGCGCAAGGATCAACCTGCCGCGAGGGCGGAGCATCAGAGCGGTCCACGTCAGGGGTGCCTGCCTGGCGCGTGCCTTCCATTACCTCGCCAGAAGACATGGCTGGGGCCTCCAAGGCCTCAGCCCCGGGCGCCGAGAGCGGCTGCTTGCCACCTTCAGCCGCAGCGGCACAGGCCTCGGGAGCTGTCCCCTCGCAAGCGTCACCCGGTGCTGCCACCTCATCAGGGGCCCCCTCGGCCTCAGGCGCCTCCTGCCTCCCTACTCCGCCACTTGAGGAGGAGTCGCCTTGGCCGATTGGAAAGGCAGTCACCACCATTGGATTCTCGCGAGGTCCCTGGAGGCCGGCTGGGCGCAGTCCCCATTCATCAAAGACAGGCATCTGCTTCATGAAGTCGGCCCTGCTCTGGCAGAGATATAGCAAGGCCCCTCCCTGCCGGACGTTGCCGGGGTTGAGGTCACCGGCCAAGGTCAAGAGCGTCGACTTCAGCACCGCAGGAGCCAGGTCTTCTTCCTGGAGCCTCATGTTATCGTCGCGCCCACGGAAGGCCCACATCCGGCGAGAGTGGCGCTGCAAGGGAGCGACGCGGCACAACAGAAACTCCTTCACCACTTTGGGCGCTGTCACGCCGAGCTTCCTCAGGAGCGTGAAGCGGGTCTAGACGAAGACGAGCTGGGGGCTCTTGAGCGTCTCCTGGCCCCAACCCGAATTGGGGACAGCAGGCGAGGTCGGCTCCAATAGCAGGGGGCTGGGCACCCCTGCGTCCACATACAACCACCGCTCACGGAACCCAACCGCGGACTGGGGAGTTTGAAGTCAATTCCAGAGGCCTCGGTCTCAAGCTCGGCAGCAAAGCTCACACATGCCCAGCGTAGGGAAGGATCGACGAGACGCAGCGAGAAGAAGTGGCGCAGCAAGGCAACCGAAGGAGGGGTGCCCACCATGGCTTCGCAAACGAAGGCGAAGACCGAAAGGAGGGTGATGGACTCGGGACTTAGATGCATCAAGTGGATCTGATAATGGGAGAGCACAGCATTGAAGAAATCGGAGAAGGGGGGAACCAGACCCGCCCACAAGGCATCGGTAAAACATGGGAGCTCGGTTGCTATCCTGTCAATGGAGAAGTGGGACGCGGGCCAGGCCGTCGTCCTCCCGCACTCGTTGAAGACGGAGGCCAGAGCCAAGCTGTCCCTACCCAGGCACTCTTGGTTGAGTACGGTCGACTGGCCGGCGGCGGGGGTCACCGATGGTGGCGCACAAGACGGAGGCTTGGATTTCTCCCCTTTCTCCTTCCTCGTCGGAGTCATGGCGATGGGAAGGAGGGGGGAGATTTGAGATTGGATTGGAGGCGGGAGCAGGTGTTCGGAGGAAGGAAGAGCAGGAGACGCTCGAGCAACAAGAAAGGGAGCGGCTGTGTGCAACCACAAGTCTGCCTGACAGGGCGCAGAATAAGGGGGCGTGGGGGGAACAGTGCCGCCCACGTCCCATCAACCACCACGTGGCGCCCAAGGCCGCAGGCTGTTAGGGCCCGCGGTGCTTCGCCCTTGACCTTTCGCCTCTCAGCATGGCCAAGTCCATGCGCGCCTCGGGCCCAGGGGCTACTGTCGGCATTCTGGGAACGGGGGTCCCCAGACTTGCCTGCCTGCGGCCTACGGCGTGGCTCAAAGGAGGCCCAGTGCGGCCCATCTTCATCAACACAAGGCTCAAGTCATCTTCATCGACACAAGGCTCGCGGGGCAGACGAGGGGCCAAGCCTCGCGGGGCGGACGACACGGCGCATCCTCAGGCGCAACCTCCTCAGGCTGGCTCGTGAGGAGGCGGAGAAATCAAGGCGGGGTACCTCACGAGCTGCCCATGACGCAAGCCATGACGACTCAGGGCGCCAGGCGGGCGCCAGTGCGCGCAGCATCCTTCTTTCCTCTTTGGTGCAAAGGGGGCAAGCGCAGCCGCGGAGTACCGAGGCATCAGGCAAAGGTTGCCATTTCGGTGCAACGAGACCAGGACCAAGCGGACTATGAGACGGAGGTCACCATGGAGCCCAGCATGGCGTCACCGCAGAGTCTTTCGCAGGCGAAGACCCACTTTAGTCAGGATAAGAGTACTTGCTGTCCCCCTTCAAATTAGCCCGCCATTGTTGGCTCCCTTCCCACTCGATATTTGGGAAGAGGGCCAGGGCCTCTATAAATAGGGCCAGCCACCCACGTAGCAAGGGGTTCGGTTGGTTCATTCGGTTCACAGGAAGAGAGAGAGAGAGAGAAAGGTGACTGAACTCCTCCTAGCAGTTCATCGCCCCTGCCAAGAACAGACCCTCGCGAGGCTGTTCTTCCTTGTATTGTTCATCGTCACCAGCCCCAAGAGGCAATCCATCCACCACACACTAGAGTAGGGTATTACACCACAATGGTGGCCCGAACCAGTATAAATCTCGTGTCCCCTGTGCAGTTCCTTTAGTAGTTTAGATCTTTGCGGGACGGGGAGGTAGAAGGCTTGATATCCACGCGCACCCCAGTGTTCGAACCTTAAGGGTCTGCCGGAACCCGTGAATCCGACATTTGGCGCGCCAGGTAGGGGTGCGCCGGAACTTGCCTTCCTACCACTCCGCCTCCCGTCGCATCGTCATCACCATGTCCGGCAGCCAGGCGGGCAACCAAGGTCCATGGGTGGCGTCATCCAAAGATGGGAGGATTAACCCCACCACGGCGGCCGCAGATTCCATGGCGTGGGAGCCACACATGGACCTAGTCTCATTCGATGCCTATGCCACCGGAACACCGGACTCGTCTCCGGCTGTAGGTTCCGAACCATGCGAGCCCGCGGACGCCGAGCTTGATCGTTTATCGATCTTCGAATTCAGCACCGCAGACATCTTCCAGCACTCGCCTCTGGGTGACGCGCTAAACTCGTTAAAAAAGTCTGTCCTTAGCGGAGGACTCTCAGCCGAACTATATCCGGCTCAAACTAGGGGCTGGCGATGGATAATTTTGCTTCCCACCCGCCACCCACTTTATAGCCATGGTCGAGGATTTGACCAACGAACTTGATTACGACTCCGAGGACATTGAAGGTATGGACGACGATGCCGGAAAATAAGAAGACTAGAACCCGCCGTTCACCGGACGATGAACGGCCACTTCCTCGTATGACGTATACATGGTGGATGCACCAAAGGACAACAACGGCGACGACAAGGAAGACCCAGTTGAGGATAAACCTTCTGAAATACAGTCCAAGCATCAGCGTCAGCGGCACCACTCTAAGTCACTTCATAGTAAAGATAGCTACACCGGCACAGGAGAAGATGACACTCCGGAAGGTGCCGAAGACAACGAAGACCTCGTCGACACAACAAACGAACAAGACAAACAGGAAGATGCGCAGGTTAGCCCTGTTAAACAAGCCATGCACAAAGATTCGGAGGATGACAGTTACCTTCCGCTCTCCAAGGATGAGGTGAGCCTTGGCACCAAGGATTTCATCGTGCCTGAGGAACCTCTGGAGCAGGAGCGCTTCAAGCGCCAGCTAATAGCCACTACAAGGAGCCTGAAAAAGAAGCAGCGGGAGCTTCAAGCTGACCAGGATCTGCTCAATGATAATTGGACCGATGTCCTAGCAGCCGAAGAATACGGCCTCAAGCGCTCAACCAAAAGCTACCCAAAACGTAAATTGCTACCTCAGTTCGGCTAGGAGGTGCCGGAGTATATACCACCATCGTACAATGCGGCTGACCGGCCACCACGTGGCCGGGACAAAATGGCAACTGATACGTCCATTTTGCATCATGCTTTTATATCGATATTTATTGCATTATGGGCTGTTATTACACATTATGTCACAATACTTATGCCTAATCTCTCTTATTTTACAAGGTTTACATGAAGAGGGAGAATGCCGGCAGCTGGGATTCTGGGTTGGAAAAGGAGCAAATATTACAGACCTTCTGCACAGCTCCAAAAGTCCTGAAACTTCACGGAAGTTATTTCCAGAATATATCAAAAAATACTGAGTGCAAGAAGTACTAGAGGGGGCCACCCACCAGCTTCGAGGGTGGGGGCACGCCCTACCCCCCTAGGCGCGCCCCCTGCCTCGTGGGCCCCCTGGTGGCCCTCCGATGCCCATCTTCTGATATATGAGGTATTTCGTCCGAGAAAAAATGACAAGCAAGCATTAGGGATGAGACTCCGCCGCCATGAGGTGGAACCTTGGCGGAACCAATCTAGGGCTCCAGCGGAGCTATTCCGCCGGGGAAACTTCCCTTCGGGAGGGGGAAATCATCACCATCATCATCACCAACGATCCTCTCATTGGGAGGGGGTCAATATCCATCAACATCTTCGCCAGCATTATCTCATCTCAAACCCTACTTCGTCTCTTGTATCCAAACCTCAGATTGGTACCCGTGGGTTGCTAGTAGTGCTGATTACTCCTTGTAGTTGATGCTAGTTGGTTTACTTGGTGGAAGATTATATGTTAAGATCCATTATTCATATTAATACCCCTCTGATTATGAACATGAATATGCTTTATGAGTAGTTACGTTTGTTCCTGAGGACATGGAGAAGTCTTGCTATTAGTAGTCATGTGAATTTGGTATTCGCTTGATATTTTGATGAGATGTATGTTGTTATCCCTCTAGTGGTGTCATGTGAACATCGACTAAATGACACTTCACCATTGTTTGGGCCTAGAGCGAGGCATTGGGAAGTAATAAGTAGATGATGGGTTGCTAGAGTGACAGAAGCTTAAACCCTAATTTATGTGTTGCTTCATAAGGGGCTGATTTGGATCCATATGTTTCATGTTATGGTTGGGTTTACCTTAATACTTCTATTGTAGTTGCGGATGCTTGCAATGGGGGTTAATCATAAGTGGGATGCGTGTCCAAGTAAGGACAGTACCCAAGCACTGGTCCACCCACATATCAAATTATCAAAGTACCGAACGTGAATCATATGAACGTGATGAAAACTAGCTTGACGATAATTCCCATGTGTCCTCGGGAGCGCTTTCCTTCATATAAGAGTTTGTCCAGGCTTGTCCTTTGCTACAAAAATGATTGGGCCATCTTGCTGCACCTTATTTACTTTTATTACTTGCTACTCATTACCAATTACCTTATCACAAAACTATTTGTTATCGATAATTTCAGTGTTTGTAGAGAATACCTTGCTGAAAACCGCTTATCATTTCCTTCTGCTCCTCGTTGGGTTCAACACTCTTACTTATCGAAAGGACTAGGATAGATCCCCTATACTTGTGGGTCATTAGCAACCCATGCCGAACACGAGCCTGCCCTGCCTCGTCACTCAGGCAAAGGTAAATTCGCCCACAGCAATACATATGACCCCCGGCAGAACCTGAGCAATAAAGCAGGACCTACCAGATCAATCTATGGATCGTGATGTAACACCCTCGATGCGACTATATCTCCCACGTGTCGAGGCACGACTTAGAGGCATAATCGCATTGAAGGCAATGTCGCAAGTGAGGTAATCTTCACACAACCCATGTAATACAATAGGGGAAAAATTACATAGTTGGCTTACAATCGCCACTTCACACAAATACATGAATAAACATTACATCAATCAAATGCACTCATGGTCCGACTACGGAACCAAAATAAAAGAAGAACCCCAAATGCGACAAAGGTCCCCGATCGACCCCAACTGGGCTCCACTACTGATCAACTAGAACGAAACAACACAAATGAACAAGGTCTTCAACGAGCTCCTCCTGAGCTGGGTTGCGTCATCTGCACGGACTCAACGGCACCTGCAAGCTGGTTTTGGAAGTAAACTATGAGCCACGAGGACTCAGCAATCTCGCACCCTCGCGATCAAGACTATTTAAGCTTATGGGTAAGGTAAAGGTATGAGGTGGAGCTGCAGCAAGCGACTAGCATATATGGTGGCTAACCTATTCGCAAAAGAGAGCGAGAAGAGAAGGCAAAGCACGGTCGATAAAATATGATCAAGAAGTGATCCTGGACTACCTACGTCAAGCATAACTCCAACAACCGTGTTCACTTCCCGGACAACGCCGGAAAGAGACCATCACGGTTACACACGCTGTTGATTCATTTTAATTAAGGTCAACTTCAGGTTTTCTACAACCGGACGTTAACAAATTCCCATCTGCCCATAACCGCAGGCACGGCTTTTGAAAGTTCAAATCCCTGCAGGGTGTCCCAACTTAGCCCATGACAAGCTCTCACGGTCAACGAAGGAATAGACCTCCACCCGAGATATTCCGATCAGACTTGGTATCCCAGTACAACAAGACATCTCGACAGGGTAAAACTAAACCAGCAACACCGCCCGAATGTGCCGACAAATCCCGATAGGAGCTGCACATATCTCTTTCTCAGGGCACACTTAGATTGTCCTAGGTACGGGCAAGCCAGCCCAGAGTTGCCCATGGTGGCCACCGGCAGCTGACAGGTTGGACCAACACTCAGAGGAGCACTGGCCCGGGGGGGTAAAATAACGATGACCCTCAGGAGCGCGACTCCCAAGGGAAAAGAAAAGGCTAGGTGGCAAATGGTAAAACCAATGTTGGGCATTGTTGGAGAAGCTTTACTTAAGGCGAACTGTCAAGGGGTTCCCATTATAGCCCAACCGCGTAAGGGACGCAAAATCCGGGAACATAACACCGATATGACGAAAACTAGGGCGGCAAGAGTGGAACAAAACACCAGGCATAAGGCCGAGCCTTCCACCCTTTACCAAGTATATAGATGCGTTAATTAAATAAGATATATAGTGATATCCCAACATGTAATCATGTTCCCACAAGGAACAACATCTCCATGTTCCAACAAGGAAAAAACGTCAATCTTCACCTGCAACTAACAACGCTATAAGAGGGGCTGAGCAAAGCGGTAACATAGCCAATCAACGGTTTGCTAGGACAATGGTGGGTTAGAGGCTGAACATGGCAATTTGGGAGGCTGACAAGCAAGTGGTAGGCATCGTAGCAATGGCATAGCAAAAGAGCGAGCAAACTAGCATAGCAAAGATAGTAGTAATTTCGAGGGTATGATCATCATGCCTGAAATCCCGCAAGGAAGAAGAACGAATCCATGAAGAAGACAAACGGACATAGACGAACGGATCCTCACAAACTCGACGTTACCGGAACCAACCCGAAGAAGCAATCACCGGAAAAGAAGCACACAACATAGTAAATAACCAACACATCAACATGGCATGACACACAAACAAGTATGATGCATGTCCGGTTTAATGAGGCATGGCATGGCAAAATGCACAAACAATCCTGCAAATTAAGTGGAGCTCAATATGCAACGAGTTGCATATTGACAAAACACCACATCGATTATTTAGTTCTCTCTCGTTTATGTACCCAACAATATTAAATGTTGATTAACATGGCAAGGGGTGAAGCAAATGAAAAACTACCTATCTAGTCAGGGTTAAATGAGGCCAGAAGCAACGAACAACAATTCCGGTAAATCCTCATGTGCAAATATTAGGTTTGGTCCTGATCTGTCCTAAACACAATTTTAGAGTTATTTAACATGCAAATAAAGGTCACCACGATAAACTAGGCATTTTCCTACCCCATTTACATATATAAATTAATAAAATCCGAGTTACGGTTAATTCGAAATGAATTAAAGCATTTTAACATGGCCTTTAAGCAAATTTAACCAAACAGCATTTTAAACATTTTAAACATGGATGAAAGTGACATATTATTAAACTACACATAATTCTAAGCAAGTTTCATATACAAATCATTTTAGTCCGATGCACGGTTAGTGGGTTATTAAATGCATGAACTAGGGGTCTAATCTGCAAAACTGCTGTCTCTCGAATAATAGCTAAATCCCGGGTGCTGAAAAAAACACATGCGGGCCGAAACAGAGACAAGCGCACTCAGAGAAAAAAAAACAAAAGGCGGGGCACTGTGGGTTGGCTCACCCAAGTGGGCTCGGCCCGGTCGGAGGAGGAGGCAGGCCGGCTTGGGGCATCGTGGCTGAGCTGCGGATCTGGCCCGGCCGGAGCTGGGCCTGGCGCTGTGCTGGGCCGGGGAAGAGGCAGGCTTGGCGCACTGGGCCTGAGGCGGAGGAGGCTGGACCGCGGGCCAGCTAGAGCCTGGCGCGGCTGGGCTTTGGAGCGAGCGCGGCTGGATCCCACGAGCAGACGCGCTCGACTGGTCAATGCAGGGGATCGAGCGGGACTGGCGCTGGCCTCGTCTTCGAAGCCGAGGACAACAGGTGCGCGACGGTGCCGGGGACAGCAAGGAGGTGGCTCCGGTCGGGGATCGAGGGACTTGGCCGCGGCGACTCCAGGCGGTGCAGTGGCTGCACCAACCGGCGAGGAAGGCAAGCGGCCGGGCGGAGCTGGAGGCCAAGGCAGCGAGGGCGAAGCAGGGGAGTCCCGAGGTCGCAGGTGATCCGGGCGGTGCAGAGGACGGCGGCGGACTTGGCGCGCTCCTGGATTCGGGCGCGAGCGAGGCACGATGCAGGCGGGGCGCGGCCAACAGGAGCAGAACTTGGCGGGGTGACGACGCTGAACATGGCGCGCGAGGCGAGAGCGCTCATCCAAAGAAGCAGCAGCAGAGGGGCGACGCAGCTCCTCCCACAGCGAAACGAAGCAGGGGCGCGGCGCGGTGCAGGCTTCGTGGGGCGGCGTTGGGGACGAGATCGAGGCCGGCCATGGTGGAGCTCCTGTTTCCCATGTTCCCTGCGAGAGAGAGAAAGGGAGCAAGGAGATGAGAGGGAGAGAGAAAGGGAAGGGAAGGGAGAAGAGAGACGGCGCAGGGGAGGAAGGGAGCAGGGCACGGCCTGTGGCGCTGGTTTCCGGCGGCGGTGGCACAAGGGGATGAGGCCGAGCGCTCCTATGTTCGGGGCCTCGAGCAGCTACACGATCCAATCGGGATCGAGGGGAGAAGTGGCTTGCGCTGGTTGGTGGGCTGGATCGGGAAGGGATCCCGAGGAAGAGGGGACTGGAGGAGTGGCGGCGGCGTGAGGAATTTTAGGGAGTTGGTCTAGGGTTTGTCCAAATAGGCATGTGGGTGGACTATATATATAGTAGGTGGGTTAGATTAGGGGCTAATCGGACCCTCCGATTAAAATCAAACGGTCGAGATACAATAGCTAGGGATGTCAAATAAGAAAACGGTGATGTTTTGTAGACGTTTGGGGATGTTCCGGACACAGCGGTAACGACTGCTCGAGTCGGGTCCGGGACAATTTTCGGACGCACGCGAGGGGGGCTGCGGGCTGACGAGAGAGGTTAGGTTGGGCCTGGCGGTAGGTAGTGGGTTGTGTAGACGGTCTTGAGCTGAGAGAAGAGAAGAGAGGGAGGCCCGACGACTATTTCCGGAGACCGAAAACATCCGACGTTTTGACCGGCTACTATTGCCGCTATATTTATCCGTTGGGGCATCAAACGATCTCCGAATGCGATGAAACTTGACAGGCAGTCTATCTACACTATAATAAGACCGCACACCAAATTTCAACCCAATCCGAGAACATTTTCCGGCCACTTATAAAATAATATTTCGGACATGCCGCGGGCGCAGGGCAAGTGGGGTTGGGCTCAGAACGGATAACGGACGGAATGAGGAGACCGGGACGGATGCAAGTTTTGAAAATATGATGATGCAATGCACATGATGACATGATGAAATGCAACACGCAAGCGAATGACAAGGCAACAACAGCGAATAACTGAACGACACCTGGCACATCGGTCTCGGGGCGTTACAACACTCCACTACGAGAGGATCTCGTCCCGAGATCTAGAATGGCACCGGAGGGAAACAACGGAAGAGAAAAGAGGAGAGGTAAGGCTAAGTTGCTTCTTTGACAAACGAGTGAGACCAAAGAACCTTGAAAAGGTTGAACAAATTCGAGAAAAGAATAGAACGAAGGAGAACAAAGTCGAAAACACTCCGTTAGAAAAGAGGGACAAAGAACATTGCGAAACCTTGAGGTTGAAGGGAAGATATATCTAGAAAAACACTCCGGTTAAGGAAGGGAATCAAGGGAGACCAAATTCGGGCAGCACTCCGGTAGAAAAGAAAAAAGAATTGAATAAGGTCTTGATAAGATGAGAAGTTATTTGATGAAATCACAACACACTGCCACCGGAACTATTGAATGAATGGAACAAGGGGTAAGAAAGATCTCAGACCGCACTCCGGTTGAGAAGGGAGTCAAAATTTGATAAGATGAGATAGCTCAAATGAAAACACGACACTCTGGTTGAGAAAGGGATGCAAGACATGATAAGACGAAAAGAACTTGAACAAAGGGGCACAATACTCCGGTTAAGCAAGATAGGGAAGGAAGAAGACTGAAATAATTTGGACAGCACTCCGTCTGTAAATGGAAGAAATTGAACATGATCTTGACAAACCAAGATGAGGAGTGAAAAGAGCAACATCACTAGACCTCCGGGAGAAAGAATAGAAGCTGGATCTTGGAAAAGGAAAGAATTGAGAGGAAAAAGACATCTTCTACCACAATAGAATTTGAAAATCATCTTAAAGAGAAGGTTCGCACGGAGTTGTTGGAAACCAACAATGAAAAGAATAAGCTTGATATGGTCTTATGGAATACCTCTCAAATTAAGAGATGAAAAACCTGCCACTCACGGGAAGAAGAACTGAATTGATAAGAACAAGGAGACAGGAACTTATTTCACCGGGAGGATAAAAGAAGAACTTGGGTCATTTATAAACACCATAGATAGCAACAATCCTTAGGGAAGTCTTTAGGTGAAATATAACCCAAGTTAGCTCCAATGACGAGATTGATGGATTTAAAATCTCCCAATCTTGACAGCATGTGAATCATGAAAACATGAACTCAAATTATCAAGAATGACACAATACCACCTCCGGTAATATGGTAGAAAGAATTGCACTCCGGATTGCAAGATGAAGAAAGCTTGAGCTCCTTTGAAAGGAATCTCAATGAACACTTCGAGAAGGAATTAAATCCTTGAAGAACCATCATGTAGAACCTCCATGAAGAACTCCGGTAATAAAAGAATGATCCAAAATAATTGAATGATGAAAAGAATAAGATTGAAGCCTCGCAATGATTTAAATAGAGAACTCCGTGATAATATAATTGAAAGAGGTTGGACTCCGGGAAAAGAGAAGATGAAACAAATGAAACCGAGAGTTTGAAGGGCCTCCGGAATAAAGAATTAATCATTTGGATGAAACAAGAATAAGAATTACATTATGCTTATCCTTCACCAATTCAAATTGATGACAACCAATGGAATTGGCATACTGCTTATTCTTGTAGAAAGGATTAAGATAGATAGTGCGCAAACTTAATGGACCACCGGTAGGACTGAAACAACGAATGAATATATACGATAACAAATGACGAGAACTCTTGGACGAACCACCGTAAGAATTGAAAAAATGAATGAAGTAAAGGGATTAATCACCGGGTAAGAATTGGCAAATTAACGAACATACTTGAGACAATCTAGATACATGAGAACAAAGGGCTCACGAACTGATTAGAGATCACTTGAACGATGCACCGGTAAAAATTTGGAGAACGAGAACTGAAAGCTGAGAATGGATAAATTCTGAGATGATGGGCTCCGGAGAAACAAACTGAAAAGACTCCTGAATTGCTCCGGAAGGGTGAAAAGAATTCTCACGATCAAAACAATTACGAGAGGATGTCAACAAGCTAGAATCATGAATCTTGAAGAGAATGGAGCACGATTAAGAGAAGAACTTCTTCGGTCTTCAAATGACAACGAGAAACACCACCGTGAATTGTTGAGGCACCCCGGAATAAAGAAGAATATAAAAGTTGAATCAACGATGAAATGAATTTGAAAGATCTTGGAGAAAGACATTTGACTGATGATAATTCATTCTTGCGTCAAACTTTGAAAAGAATTTGATAATATCTCCGGGAAAATTAGAAGAGTCAGGTAAGATCCTGGAAAAAGACCTGTGGGTTAGGGCCCACTAAAAAAACACCGTTGAACGATTAGAAGGAGAGATTGCACCGGTTGAATTAAAAGGCTTGAATGATAACAATCTCGAAATAGGTTGAACGGTTCTTGAATGACAAGACGAGCCCATTGAGATATCTTGAGCACTCCGGAACAAATGAATAGCGAGAAATTAATTATTATGAGGTGCACCGGTATGAGAATGTATTGAAACGAGGAAAAAGGGATATGAGATCAACACCGCAAGCTTGATTTGAATCCACCGGAGAAGAAAAGAATGAAGAACGATGAACTTGAAGCTCCGTTAGAATCTTCATGAGAATAACCGAATAAGAACAAGAAGGAAAAGAATGGAGAGACTTCACACCAATAAGATGGATACTTGATTAAGATAACTGAGTCCTTGAAGAAAAAACAAAGGGAGGGAGGGTGGGAAAAACAAAGACAACTTGAGATGGATGGAACGAACACCGTTGAGAAGAAGTGATAATTGATCTTGCGGAAGTTGAAATGATCGGAATCACTAGAAGAGAAAACACGCCGGTTGAAAAGGATTGGAAAGACAATCTCGATTATCATGAATGATTAGTATTCGCATAGGAATATGAGAACACCACTTGAGGAAGGTATGGAATCAACACTTGACATTGAAGCAACTCAAATACCACAACTCAAAATAAAAACAAAGGATTGGCTTGCAAAATAAGCCAGAGCAAACATATGATAGAGATTTTGTCCGAAGTTTTCATGGTGGGACCTACACGGGCTCGATCGTACAGCACCATCATGTACAAGGCAGTGCACATGACATATGAAGCATCCCTGAGTCAGCATAGCCAAGGACTCTTTAAGACACAACGAGACCACTGTAAAACCGACCGTGAATAGACGAACCACTAGACGTCGAAACCCAATTTCATATCATACATCTGTCGGAAAGATATCCTAAGAGCTACTTGAATTCCCACCTATGAAACTCCCGAAATTTTCCGGTTATGCAATCAGGTGTTGGGGATACAAGGGAAGCATAATATCTCACCCAAACTAGCAAATCCTACATCCAGCTGTATCCATCCTTCAACACATAACCAAGAAACCTTCGGAAATCATCTACCTCAACCTTCGAAAAGCATCCGTTATACAAGTTATGGCAATACTCCCGAACTCCCGCCCCAGTACTGGGTGGCGTCGAGGTTATCTCACCAATGAACTGCATAAAGGAGATTTTCGATGTCGCGCACATATCTCAAGTATACCAGAATTGCAACGATAGAATTATGATGACAACACCTCAGAGCTCAACTCCCCGGGACACTTCCACTAAACCCCTGACAGGAGGCACCAAGACAGTATTCTCATCATAAGCCATCGGAACAAAACTAAGATACTCGCGTGATCCTAAAAAAATTTAGTGAAATTTGAGAAGAGAAGAGTCAAAACTCTATGTCAGGATGCCTTACCAGAGCGATGAGGAGACTGGGAAGTAAAAAGAATTCCTAAGCTCTCCGATATATAATTCCTAAGGACTCAAAACATTTTTTTCTAGACACAACTCGGCTGCTAGAAACGATCAAGCAATGGGGCTCCTAAGGTCGGGGAAGGCTCTGATACCAACTTGTAACACCCTCAATGCGACTATATCTCCCATGTGTCGAGGCACGACTTAGAGGCATAATCGCATTGAAGGCAATGTCGCAAGTGAGGTAATCTTCACACAACCCATGTAATACAATAGGGGAAAAAATTACATAGTTGGCTTACAATCGCCACTTCGCACAAATACATGAATAAACATTACATCAATCAAATGCACTCATGGTCCGACTACGGAACCAAAATAAAAGAAGAACCCCAAATGCGACAAAGGTCCCCGATCGACCCCAACTGGGCTCCACTACTGATCAACTAGAACGAAACAACACAAATGAACAAGGTCTTCAACGAGCTCCTCCTGAGCTGGGTTGCGTCATCTGCACGGACTCAACGGCACCTGCAAGCTGGTTTTGGAAGTAAACTGTGAGCCACGAGGACTCAGCAATCTCGCACCCTCGCGATCAAGACTATTTAAGCTTATGGGTAAAGTAAAGGTATGAGGTGGAGCTGCAGCAAGCGACTAGCATATATGGTGGCTAACCTATTCGCAAAAGAGAGCGAGAAGAGAAGGCAAAGCACGGTCGATAAAATATGATCAAGAAGTGATCCTGGACTACCTACGTCAAGCATAGCTCCAACAACCGTGTTCACTTCCCGGACTACGCCGGAAAGAGACCATCACGGTTACACACGTTGTTGATTCATTTTAATTAAGGTCAACTTCAGGTTTTCTACAACCGGACGTTAACAAATTCCCATCTGCCCATAACCGCGGGCACGGCTTTCGAAAGTTCAAATCCCTGCAGGGTGTCCCAACTTAGCCCATGACAAGCTCTCACGGTCAACGAAGGAATAGACCTCCACCCGAGATATTCCGATCAGACTCGGTATCCCAGTACAACAAGACATCTCGACAGGGTAAAACTAAACCAGCAACACCGCCCGAATGTGCCGGCAAATCCCGATAGGAGCTGCACATATCTCTTTCTCAGGGCACACTCAGATTGTCCTAGGTACGGGCAAGCCAGCCCAGAGTTGCCCCTGGTGGCCACCGGCAGCTGACAAGTTGGACCAACACTCAGAGGAGCACTGGCCCGGGGGGGGTAAAATAACGATGACCCTCAGGAGCGCGACTCCCAAGGGAAAAGAAAAGGCTAGGTGGCAAATGGTAAAACCAATGTTGGGCATTACTGGAGAAGCTTTACTTAAGGCGAACTGTCAAGGGGTTCCCATTATAGCCCAACCGCGTAAGGGACGCAAAATCCGGGAACATAACACCGATATGACGGAAACTAGGGCGGCAAGAGTGGAACAAAACACCAGGCATAAGGCCGAGCCTTCCACCCTTTACCAAGTATATATATGCATTAATTAAATAAGATATATAGTGATATCCCAACATGTAATCATGTTCCCACAAGGAACAACATCTCCATGTTCCAACAAGGAACAAACTTCAATCTTCACCTGCAACTAAAAACGCTATAAGAGGGGCTGAGCAAAGCGGTAACATAGCCAATCAACGGTTTGCTAGGACAATGGTGGGTTAGAGGCTGAACATGGCAATTTGGGAGGCTGACAAGCAAGTGGTAGGCATCGTAGCAATGGCATAGCAAAAGAGAGAGCAAACTAGCATAGCAAAGATAGTAGTGATTTCGAGGGTATGATCATCTTGCCTGAAATCCCGCAAGGAAGAAGAACGAATCCATGAAGAAGACAAACGGACATAGACGAACGGATCCTCACAAACTCGACGTTACCGGAACCAACCCAAAGAAGCAATCACCGGAAAAGAAGCACACAACATAGTAAATAACCAACACATCAACATGGCATGATGCACAAACAAGTATGATGCATGTCCGGTTTAATGAGGCATGGCATGGCAAAATGCACAAACAATCCAGCAAATTAAGTGGAGCTCAATATGCAACGAGTTGCATATTGACAAAACACCACATTGATATTTTAGTTCTCTCTCGTTTATGTACCCAATAATATTAAATGTTGATTAACATGGCAAGGGGTGAAGCAAATGAAAAACTACCTATCTAGTCAAGGTTAAATGAGGCCGGAAGCAACGAACAACAATTCCGGTAAATCCTCATGTGCAAATATTAGGTTTGGTCCTGATCTGTCCTAAACACAATTTTAGAGTTATTTAACATGCAAATAAAGGTCACCACGATAAACTAGGCATTTTCCTACCCCATTTACATATATAAATTAATAAAATCCGAGTTACGGTTAATTCGAAATGAATTAAAGCATTTTAACATGGCCTTTAAGCAAATTTAACCAAACAGCATTTTAAACATTTTAAACATGGATGAAAGTGACATATTATTAAACTACACATAATTCTAAGCAAGTTTCATATACAAATCATTTTAGTCCGATGCACGGTTAGTGGGTTATTAAATGCATGAACTCGGGGTCTAATCTGCAAAACTGATGTCTCTCGAATAATAGCTAAATCCCGGGTGCTGAAAAAACACATGCGGGCCGAAACAGAGACAAGCCCACTCAGAGAAAAAAAACAAAAGGCGGGGCGCTGTGGGTTGGCTCACCCAAGTGGGCTCGGCCCGGTCGGAGGAGGAGGCAGGCCGGCTTGGGGCATCGTGGCTGAGCTGCGGATCTGGCCCGGCCGGAGCTGGGCCTAGCGCTATGCTGGGCCGGGGAAGAGGCAGGCTTGGCGCACTGGGCCTGAGGCGGAGGAGGCTGGACCGCGGGCCAGCTGGAGCCTGGCGCGGCTGGGCTTTGGAGCGAGCGCGGCTGGATCCCACGAGCAGACGCGCTCGACTGGTCAACGCAGGGGATCGAGCGGGACTGGCGCTAGCCTCGTCTTCGAAGCCGAGGACAACATGTGCGCGACGGCGCCGGGGATAGCAAGGAGGTGGCTCCGGTCGGGGATCGAGGGACTTGGCCACGGTGACTCCAGGCGGTGCAGTGGCTGCACCAACCGGCGAGGAAGGCAAGCGGCCGGGCGGAGCTGGAGGCCAAGGCAGCGAGGGCGAAGCAGGGGAGTCCCGAGGTCGCAGGTGATCCGGGCGGTGCAGAGGACGGCGGCGGACTTGGTGCGCTCCTCGATCCAGGCGCGAGCGAGGCATGATGCAGGCGGGGCGCGGCCAATAGGAGCAGAACTTGGCGGGGCGACGACGCTGAACATGGCACGCGAGGCGAGAGCGCTCGTCCAAAGAAGCAGCAGCAGAGGGGCGACGCAGCTCCTCCCACAGCGAAATGAAGCAGGGGCACGGTGCGGTGCAGGCTTCGTGGGGCGGCGTTGGGGACGAGATCGAGGCCGGCCATGGCGGAGCTCCTGTTTCCCATGTTCCCTGCGAGAGAGAGGGAGCAAGGAGATGAGAGCGAGAGAGAAAGGGAAGGGAAGGGAGAAGAGAGACGGCGCAGGGGAGGAAGGGAGCAGGGCACGGCCTGTGGCGCTGGTTTCCGGCGGCGGTGACGCAAGGGGATGAGGCCGAGCGCTCCTGTGTTCGGGGCCTCGAGCCGCTACACGATCCAATCGGGATCGAGGGGAGAAGTGGCTTGTGCTGGTTGGTGGGCTGGATAGGGAAGGGATCCCGAGGAAGAGGGGACTGGAGGAGTGGCGGCGGCGTGAGGAATTTTAGGGAGTTGGTCTAGGGTTTGTCCAAATAGGCATGTGGGTGGACTATATATATAGTAGGTGGGTTAGATTAGGGGCTAATCGGACCCTCCGATTAAAATCAAACGGTCGAGATACAATAGCTTGGGATGTCAAATAAGAAAACGGTGATGTTTTGTAGACGTTTGGGGATGTTCCGGACACAGCGGTAACGACTGCTCGAGTCAGTTCCGGGACAATTTTCGGACGCACGCGAGGGGGGCTGCGGGCTGACGAGAGAGGTTAGGTTGGGCCTGGCGGTAGGTAGTGGGTTGTGTAGACGGTCTCAAGCTGAGAGAAGAGAAGAGAGGGAGGCCCGACGACTATTTCCGGAGACCGAAAACGTCCGACGTTTTGACCGACTACTATTGTCGCTATATTTATCCGTTGGGGCATCAAACGATCTCCGAATGCGATGAAACTTGACAGGCGGTCTATCTACACTATAATAAGACCGCACACCAAATTTCAACCCAATCCGTGAACATTTTCCGGCCACTTATAAAATAATATTTTGGACATGCCGCGGGCGCAGGGCAAGTGGGGTTGGGCTCAGAACGGATAACGGACGGAACAAGGAGACCGGGACGGATGCAAGTTTTGAAAATATGATGATGCAATGCACATGATGACATGATGAAATGCAACACGCAAGCGAATGACAAGGCAACAACAGCGAATAACTGAACGACACCTAGCACATCGGTCTCGGGGCGTTACACGCGAGGACGCAACTCGACACATGACAATGGCCGCCTATTCGGATGTGACAAGCCCAGTCATGCGTAGGCCGAACACCGCAGACGGACTTCATCAGAGCTGCGTCATGATACGGCTCGATACAGAGGCCCCGCACACCCTCATTGCTTCACTGATGAGGTCCTAGATCACGAATTCCCCAAAGGATTCAAGCCCGTGAACATAGAATCATACGATGGGACCACGGACCTTGTGGTGTGGATCGAAGACTTCATTCTCCACATCCATATGGCACGCGGAGATGACCTCCACGCCATCAAATATCTCCCTCTCAAACTCAAGGGGCCCACTCAGCATTGGCTAAACAGTCTGCCTGACAATTCCATTGGCAGTTGGGAGGACTTGGAAGAGGCTTTCCTCGATAACTTCCAAGGTACATATGTTCGACCTCCAAACGCTGATGACTTAAGCCATATAGTCCAGCAGCCCGGAGAGTCCTCCAGGAAATTCTAGACAAGGTTCCTAACTAAAAAGAACCAAATCATTGACTGTCCGAAAGCTGAAGCTCTAGCAGCTTTCAAACATAGCATCTGTGACAAATGGCTTGCTCGCCACCTCGGCCAAGAAAAGACAAAATTCATGCCGGCCCTCACGGCACTTATGACCCGCTTTTGTGCGGGCGAGGACAGTTGGTTGGCCCATAGCAAAAACAATGCAAGCGACGCTGCCACCCCTGAAGTTAAAAATAACAAAGACAAGTCTCGGCGCAATAGATACAAGCGCCGAAATAGCGGTGACAACACCAAGGATACGGCGGTCAACGCCGGATTTAGTGGCTCTAAGTCCGGTCAGCGGAAGAAGCCATTCCAAAAGAACAATTCGGGCCCATCCAGCTTGGACCGCATACTTGATCGTCCATGCCAGATTCACGGCACCCCCGACAAGCCTCCTAATCATACAAATAGAGAGTGTTAGGTTTTCAAACAGGCCAGCAAATTAAACGCCGAGAATAGGGAAAAAGGATCGCAAAGCAAGGACAACAACGAAGAGCCACGGCAGCCGAACACAGGGGGACAGAAGAAGTTTCCCCCTCAGGTCAAAACGGTGAACATGATATATGCCACCCAAATCCCCAAGAGGGAGCGCAAGCGTGCGCTTAGGGACGTCTACGCGATAGAGCTGGTCTCCCCAAAATTCAACCCATGGTCGTCGTGCCCAATCACTTTTGATCGCCGGGACCACCCGACCAGTATCCTTCACGGGGGCTCACCCGCACTAGTCTTAGACCCAATAATTGATGGGTTTCACCTGACTCGTGTCCTTATGGACGGTGGTAGTAGCCTCAATCTGCTCTATCAGGATACAGCGCGGAAAATGGGCATTAACCCATCAAGGATCAAGCCTACAAGGACTGCCTTTAAAGGAGTCATACCAGGTGTTGAAGCCTGTTGTACAGGCTCAATCACTTTAGAGGTTGTCTTCGGATCTCCGGACAACTTCTGAAGCGAGGAGTTAATCTTCGATATCGTCCCATTCCGCAGCGGCTATCATGCACTGCTCGGACGAACTGCGTTTGCTCGATTCAACGCAGTGCCACACTATGCTTATCTCAAGGTCAAGATGCCCGTTCCACGTGGCGTTATAACAGTCAATGGCAATATGGAACGCTCTCTCCCTACAGAAGAGCACACAGCTGCCCTAGCAGCAGAAGTACAAATCTGCCTTCTCAAGCAGACCCTTCATTTGGCTGACGAGCCCGCGGACATCCTTAAGAGGGTTTGGACAACTCTGCAACAGGAGAGCTCGGCTCGTCAGGAGCTCGACTAGCAATCCGGCCTCTGTCTCAGTCCCGATCAAGCGGTGGCATTCGTGTGTCACGTACATAACTACGCACTTAAAATTCCATGGGCATTGATGGAGGCACAGACAACTTGTGATCCACGGCACGGCTCAACCGACATCGGATACACACATACTTTCACTTTTACTTGTTTTCCTTTCAGGTCACAATCCCACAGGCCCCATCGGGGGGTCTGGTCATCGGTCCTCTTGTAGGATAAATACACCAAGACGGCGAGAAGCGCAGACAAATGGGGAACTTTTTAGGTGATTCCGTTAACGATAACTCTACCTGTTTTCCAGGACCCAGATGCAGCTCTCCCCTGGTTTCGCCACGTTAAATAGCCTATTTCTTATTGCACTATTTGTATCAATGCGCCTTGATGTACTAATTACATTACAATGAAAATAGTTTGTAGCTAGAGCTTTACGACCCCAGCTTTTCACCTTTATGTCTTGTCTGTTTTCTTTCTCTCTTTTCTTTTTCAGATTCCCTGTGGATAACCCCATCAGGTAGCACTCGTAAACTTTGGTACGTTTGATGTTTTCAAGGGGCTTTATAGCACCTTACACTACAACAACAAAAGTCTGAACACTTTCTATAAGTATAGTTCGGCACCCCGAATTTAGCATTATATGCACTGGCTCTGAATCATGTCTTTGGTCAATAGTTGGGTTGCCCGGCTCCTGTGCTTGCTACCCTACGTTCCACTACATCAGCTAGGGTAGTAAAGGGAGAACTACTGCGATTGTGTCCTGGTTTAAACCGGATGAGCACCTCAGTAGAGAAAGTCGAAAAATGACTGTCCTGATGCGGCGAGAGCTGGTCAGCTGTTCGGAGGTCGCAAATCGTTGGAGATTTTTCTTCATTTCGCAAAGGATCGGTACTTCCGATCAGACGCTGACAACACTCTGGTTCATATACCAGGGGCTGCGCCTATGTTTTATTATAAAACTCCTATGGCTAAGTGAGGGTGTTCAAGTCGTATAGTCTGGTTGCCTGGTTCGTTACGCTAAACAACTCCTTCAAGGACCATATAATTGGATCAAGATTGTTTATATTCCATCCCGAACATCTCCGTACTACCTACGCGAGGGTTGAAGCCGACGACTGGTTAAACCTCAGATTTCATACAACCTGGCCGCATAGGAGGAAACAATCAAAACATAATAAAAATTATATATTACAAGGCGGATTTGTTCATACAAGGCAAAACATGGATGTATTCATTCGAGAATAACATCCTGCCCGCACTGTGTTGCTACAAGTCAAGATCCCTCCAGGACATCTGCAAAATATCGCTCGGGTGTGCGGTGCTCCTTTCCCTCCAGCGGCCCCCTAGCCACCTCGACGGCATCCATCTTCGCCCACCACATCTTGCAACGAGCGAAGGCCATGCGGGCACCCTCGATGCAGACGGATCGCTTGACGATATCTAGCCACGGACAAGCCTCCACCACCCGCTTCACAAGGCTGAAATAACTACTAGGTATAGCTTCGGCCGGCCATAATCAGATTATGAAATCCTTCGTGGCCAGTTCGGCCACCCTATGCAGCTCGACCAACTGCGTCAGTTGATCGGAAAAGGCCACCGGATGTTCTGGCACAGCATACTGCGACCAGAACAGCTTCTCCGAAGAATCCCCTTCCCTGGCTCGGAAGAACTCCGTAGCATCGGATACACTGCGTGGCAGATCCATAAAAGCCCCTGGGCAACTCCGAGTCTGGGTTAGTAAAAGGTACTTCCTCTCCACATACTTGCTTTGCATGTTAAATGCCTTACCACTGTGATCTTCTTCGCCTCCTGGATCTCCTGGAGAGCGTCCTGGGCCTCATTCCGTGCGGCCTCTGAGCTGTGACGAGCCTTGGTAAGTTCGGGCTCTCGAGTCGACGCCTCGTGCTCCAAAGCTTCACACTCCTTCACCACGTCTTGGAGCTCCTGCTGGACCTCCCCGACCCGATCCTTGAGCTTCTTACAAGCGGCTTGCTGTTGGACAGCCTTCCCCTCGGCTTCGGCCAAGGCCTTTCTCAGGGCCTTGACCTCGGTCGTCGCTTCTGTACAAATCATGGCATTTTGGTCATCGCATACAATTTTCTTCTTTTCGAATATATAACAGGTTATTGCTTACCTTATTTCTCCTGGAGCTGCCTCGTCACTTGGCCCAGCTCCTCCTCGGCCTCCGCTAGTTTCTGCTTCAGTCCAGAAACTTCGGCATATGCGAGGCCACGGCTAGCACCGACGCCTGCATTTCAGAAAAAATAAGTTAGTTTCCTGTTAAAATGAGATTGATCCTCTGTCCGCCTTTTTCTTTCCGAACACCGGACAGTGTCTTAGGGGCTACTGGTCTACACTGGGATTTTCTCCTTGTTCGGCGTCTCTTACCTCAAAACCTGTCAGCAAGCAGCTGCAGGCTTCGGTTAATCCTCTCTTGGCGGACTGAACCTTTTTAAACACCACGCCCATAAGGGCACGGTGCTCATTCATAATGGAAGCGCCTCGTAACGCCTCCAGCAGGTTATCCGGTGCCCCTGGTTGGATAGGGGCCACTGGCGCAACAGGCATCCCCCCTTTCGAAGGAGGGTGCGTGCTGGATTCCGGAGCCGCCTTAGTCTCCGGAATTGAATCTGGTTGAGGGATGCACTGTGTACAGCCCTCCCCGCCAGTCTCATTGGGGATTGAGGCCCCTTGGTGTCCGGCAACGGAGGTTTCTCCTTTGGGTGCCTCCTGAGCCTCTCCCCCGCCAGAGACAGTCCTTCGGGACAACACCTCCGCATCCTCCTTGGTCTTGGGGGAGTGTGCGTCCAGCAGGGAGTCGCTGGCCATCGCCTTGGAATCCAGCGAGCCTCCTGACGAAGATCGCTGGGAGCTGTTGTGGGTCGGACTACAATAACATTTGCCAATCGTTTCAATACAATGAGGAGGGGAAACTTTATGGGCGGATAAGGTATTAGTACTTACGATGCGGCCCGAGGCTTAGCGCGGGGGCGTCTCTCCAGACTGTCATCATTGTCTCATGCGGAGTTACCCATTAGGGAGCCCTTCCCCTTTTTGGGCGCCTCCGCCTCCAGAGTTGTGGAGGCCGCCCTCTTCTTCCTCCCCCCCCCCATTAGGGTGAGAGTCGCTCTCCTCATCATCATCATCATCCGCGTCTTCTTCGGCGGCGGGGGAATGGGCCTTGTCTTCGGACGTCACGTCCGAAGTGCCCTTGCGGCGGGGGCCACTCCGGACCCCCTTGGCCTTTCCTGTGGCCTTCTTCTCTGGTGCCTTGTAAGGCCCCGGCTCCAGCATCTTCGCTAAACGCGGAGTGACTGGCTCTTTGGGCAGGGGAGCCGGACACCGAATCTTCTTCGCCTGCTTCAACCAGTACTGAAAAAGCAATGGTAATGAAAGCATTAGATATCACCCATGAAACAAGCAAGTAAGGGATGTGTTAAAAATAACATACCTCGTTGGTGAGGTGATTTATGTCGTGGCCACAATCCGAATCGGTGGTCGGCGGTATCTCGTTGCCCTTGAAAAGCAACTTCCAGGCATCTTCATGAGTCGTTTCGAAGAGCCTCACCAAGGTATGGTGTTTCTTCGGGTTGAAGTCCCATAGAGGACGGCTTCGGCTCTGGCAAGGGAGGATCCGGCGCACCAGCATCACTTGGATTATGTCGACGAGCTTGATATCCCTATCGATCATGCTTTGGATGCACGTTTGCAGCGCAATCAGCTCGTCCGACGGACACCAGTTTGCGCTCTTCTCGACCCAAGAGGTGAGCTGCACGGCAGCGTCGGAGTTGAATTCGGCAGCTGCGGCCCAGGTGGCATCGCGGGGTTCAGTGATGTAGAACCATAGCTTTTGCCATTCCTTGACAGATTCCACGAATGTGCCTTTTGGCCAAGAAACATTGGTAAGCTTGCTCACCATTGCGCCCCCGCACTCCGCGTGTTGTCCGTCCACCACCTTGGACTTCACGTTGAAGTTTTTGAGCCATAACCCGAAGTGGGGGTGGATGCGGAGGAAAGCCTCGCACACGACGATGAACGCCGAGATATTAAGGAAGGAGTTCGGGGATAGATCGTGGAAATTTATCTCTTAGTAGAACATAATCCTGTGGACGAAGGGGTGGAGTGGAGACCCTAGCCCGTGGAGAAAGTGGGGGATGAACACTACCCTCTCATTGGGCTTCGGTGTGGGCATGATCTGTCCCCGGGCTGGAAGACGGTGGGCGATTTCCTTCGCCAGGTACCCGGCCGCCCGAAGCTCGGCGACGTTCTCCTCCTTAATGAAGGAGGCCATCCACTTGCCTTGACCTCCGGATCCAGACATGGTTGAGTGATTTCTCGAGACTAGGGGAAAGAGAACTTGGGCGCTGGAGCTCAAGGACGGAGAGGCAGGAGGAAAGTGTGGGGGAAGCAGGAGGAATTTTATCTCCTTATAAGGGCGGTGAATATCGAACCCCCCCCCATTCGCCTTAAAATTCGCCTGCTTCCAAGGCTGTGTAAACGGCATGGTTGGGTTACCACACCCGTATTGATGAGAATCTCGTGATAAGGGGACACGATCTCTGCTTTGACAATATGTGCCAATGACAACCACGTCTTGAAACGTGGCGTGAAAAATGGTTCGAAATTATAATCGCACAAGCGTGATGTCACATTAGGAACCCGCCTTGCAATGCCGAAGACAGCACTACGCGCCGGATACCTTGTCATTGAAGCCAGGTTCAGGGGCTACTGAGGGAGTCCTGGACTAAGGGGTCCTTGGGCGTCCGGCCTGTTATCTATGGGCCGGACTGATGGGCTGTGAAGATATGAAGACCGAAGACTGTACCCGTGTCCGGATGGGACTCTCCTTGGTGTGGAAGGCAAGCTTGGCGAGAAAACTATGAAGATTCCATATTATGTAACCGACTCTATGTAACCCTAGATCCCCTCGGTGTCTATATAAACCGGAGGACTTAATCCGAAGGAAAAAAGACTGAATACCGTAGTCATACAGGCTCGACTTCTAGGGTTTAGCTATTACAATCTCGTGGTAGATCAACTCTTGTAACACTCATATTCATCAAGATCAATCAAGCGGGAAGTAGGGTATTACCTCCATAGAGAGGGCCCGAACCTGGGTAAACATCGTGTCCCTGTCTCCTGTTAGCATCAACCTTAGACGCATAGTTCAGGACCCCCTACCCGAGATCCGCCGGTTTTGACACCGACAACCATGAACAATCCCCCCCCAGCCGAACATCATTCCAGAGACCTATATGACACCAGAATCGAGTGAGCAACCTCCTTTGAAGGAGGGGGGGAGCGTCGAATCCACCGGCGACCTCTGGCTGTCCAGAGGCGCCGGACACTCTGGTGGAAGCGCTTCGACGTGCTTCCATTGTGGAGGAGCACCGTACCCTTATGGGTACGGTGGTTGAGAAGGTTCAGTCCGCCAAAAGTGGGCTGAACGAAGCCTTTGCCCGCCTATTGACAGGCTTTGAGGTACATGATGTAATATTCTTAATTGTTTTGCATATGCACAAAATATGCCTGTGCATAGATAGTAGGCCCTGAGACTCTATTCAGCTTTTGAAAAAGAAGGGCCAAACATAGGATCAAGTAATATTCATAGGAGATAAAATACTTGTCTATTTTGATAAAAAGGCTTCATTGTTAGCGGCAACCGCCCAGGCCGCTGAAGTATCCGAGCTCAAGAAAAAGCTGGAGCGGGCTGATGAGGACCTCGACCGCATCAACAAGAGGTTTGATGAGGCGCAAGACATGTTATGGAAAAAATTGTTTACACACTTAAAGTAATATGACAATGCGGGGTCTAATCTCCTGTGTTGTCCTGGTCATATTTGCAGGTAGTGCGGGCGAGGTCAAGAACCTGAAGAGCGCCCTTTCCCAAGCCAAGGAGCAGGCGCATGTGAGCCAAGAAGCCGCTGACAAAGCGGCTGTGGATTTAGAGGTTAAGCAGGTCACCCGCCACAAGTACGAGGAGCGGGTGACCGAAGTGGAGCAGGAGCTTCAGGATGCCGCCAACAAGTGCGAGACCTTGGAGGAGAAGAATAAGGCCCAAGCGGTCGATCTCACCAAGGCTCTTCAGGAGGCCAAGGAGGCGCGGTCCGAGTCCCGGACGGCTCGCGAGGAGATCAAGCAAGCCGAATGGATAGCGGATGGTAAGCCCTTTCTTTTACAGAGTATATTTGGTGGTCAGAGATATGCCTTGCTTAATCGACTACGGAGTTCTCCAGACACTTTTGCGGATCTCCCAAGGAGTGCGGTCGACGCCGCGCAATTCTTCTGGTCTCAGGAGGGAAACACTATGGAGAAGCTCTTCTAGTCCCAGTACCTGGCGCCAGAAAGGCCGGCCCTGCTGAACAACCAGATGATGCAGTTGGCGGAGCTGCATAGGATGTCCGGTTTGGCCATGAAGGACATCATAGTCCGACTATGGCTAGCCGGACCCATTCCGAGCGGCTACTTCGGCTTGGTTAAGCAACTCGGCGATGCCCTACCCCGAGTTGAAGTTGTGAAGCGCTCGGCGTGCATAGAGGGTGCGCAGATGGCCTTTGCCCACGTCAAGGTGCACTAGGCGAAGAAGGCCGCCACCATGGCAGTTGAGGGTCCACCCGAGGGCAAGGACAACCGCAAGCCGGAGCGATACTTTGAGGACGTCCTAGAGGGTGCCCGTTTAATAGAGGGTCAATGCTCGAAGGATATTATGTTTGAATGAATGTATCCAGGCTGCCCAGACTTTGTGTTATGAAACAAGTTCTTTGTAATATACTTGTGCTTTTTATCTGAAATTATTTTCCTCGTGTGCGGCCGTATTTATTTTTGAAAGTTTGCATGCCGTCGGCTTCAGCCCCCACGTAGATACTACGAGGGTGTTCGGAGTAGCACATGAGTACACTTGGCCCAACGTCATGGTCCGTAAAGGAGGTGTCAGTGCAGCGAACCACACAATCAGACTATGCGGCTTTATCACTCTCACTTAGCCATAGAAGTTTGACAATGGGACTATAGGTTAGCCCATGGCGTTTGTTCGGCTAGCCGAACTTGGATGGTTTTAGGCGTGTGACTGGGTGGAGCCCAGTCCTTTGTATAATACAAAGAAAAAATCACAAAAGATTTAGTAAGTCACTGAACCGCTGACCAACTCTCGCTATATCATGACAGTCAGTTTTCGGCTTTCTCTACTGAGGTGTTTGACCCGACGAGTCAGAAACACAATCGCAGTAGTTCTCCCTTTACTACCTTAGCCGAACAAGCAGAACGTAAGGTCGTAACCACAGGAGCCGGGCAACCCAACTATTGACCAAAGACATGATTCGGAGCCGATGCATATAATGCGGTATTCGGGACACCGAACTATACTATAAAAGTGTTTAGACTTTTGTTTTTGAAATAAATATGTGCTCGAATAGAGCCCCTCGCGACTTATGCCGAGGTGTATATGTCAATATGTTGTGGAGACGGAATACAAATTATGAAATAAGCCAATACCGAGTAAGGTTGGACAAATCTGTTTCTGCTATAGTCTGATTGATACGTCAAATGTGGTCTTACAGAGAATGCCATAATCATCAAGGCTATCTTACATGCCAAGAATTTGAGAACAAGGGAACGTTGTATACAGGTCCTAAGAAAAAAAGGTGGTCTCGAAGATCCTTTGGACACCCTGCCGCACGTCTGCACCGCTTTTCACCTTGGTGTAGGATCCTTTGAGAGGATCAACGATCGGGTATACAGAAGGGGCCTGGGAAAGGGCCCTTTGTACCACCGAAAAGTGACTTAAGTTATAAATAACCTAGAAAATAAAAAAGAGAAAACGGAGAAAAAAGGAGGAATATTAAGGTCCGAATAGGGTCAAGCCGTATTGAGGACTTTGTCCTTAGTGTGCCTCCATCCTTGCCCATGGTATTTTTAGTGCGAAGTTATGTACGCGCGGTATGTATGCTGCGATTAGGTGGGGGTTTTGACGGCGGCCGAATTGCTAATCCAGTTCTGGATGAACCGAACTGTCGTTCTGCAGGGTAGATCGGACTCGTTTGACAGTGTTCGGGGGCTTGATGGCCGATGAAGTATTCGGCTTCACAAGGCCATCATGTACCTCAGCTGCGAGGGCCGCGGTATGCTCCTCGGTACGGAGGGAGCGCTCCATGTTTCCATTGACCGTTATAACACCGCGTGGTCCAGGCATCTTAAGATTTAGATAGGCATAGTGCGGGACTGCATTGAAGCGGGCGAAAGCGGTTCGTCCGAGCAGTGCATGATAACCACTGCGGAAGGGGACGATGTCGAAGATCAAATCTTCGCTTCGGAAGTTATCCGGTGAGCCGAAGACTACCTCCAGCGTTATTGACCCTATGGCAGGCCTCTACGCCAGGTATTACTCCTTTAAAGGTTGTTTTAGTGGGCTTGATCGTTGATGGATCAATACCCATTTTACGGACAGTGTCCTGATAAAGCAGATTAAAACTACTGCCACCGTCCTTGAGGACTCGCGTGAGATGGAATCCGTCGATGATTGGATCAAGGACCAATGTTGCCGAACCTTCATGACGGATACTGGTCGGATGGTCTATGCGGTCAAAAGTGATCGGTCAGGTCGACCATGGGTTGAATTTTGGGGCGACTGGCTCTATGGCGTAGACGTCCCTTAGTGCACGCTTGCGCTCCTGCTTCGGGATATGAGTGACGTAGATCATATTCACTGTTTTTACCTCGGGGGGAATTTCTTTTGCCCCCCTGTGTTTGTTAGGCGAGGCTCACCGTCATCCTCGCTAGGTGGCCCTTTCCCCTTGCATTCGGTGTTTAGCTTACTGACCTGTTTAAAGACCCAACAATTTCTGTTGGTATGATTGGCAGGCTTGTCTGGGGTGCCATGGATCTGGCAAGGCCGATCGAGTATTTTGTGCAAACTGGATGGACCATCTTTGTTTCCTTTGAATGGCTTCTTCCGCTGACCGGGTTTAGATCCACTGAATCCGACGTTGACTGTCGTGTCTTCGGTATCTTCATTGTTGCTCTGATGCTTGTGTTTGTTGCGGCGTGGCCTACCGTTGCCATCTATAGCTTCAGAGGTGCCAGGGTCGCTGGTGCTGGTGCTTCTACGAGCTAGCCAGCTATCTTCTCCCGCACAAAGCGGGCCATGAGTGCGGTAAGAGTTGCCATAGACTTCGGTTTTTCTTGGCCGAGGTGTCGGGCGAGCCACTCGTCTCGGACGCCGTGTTTAAAGGCTGCGAGGGCAATCGACAATTTCATTCTTTTTAATTAAGAACCTGGTCCAGAGTTTTTGGGCAGACTCTCCAGGCTGCTGGACTATATGACTGAGGCCGTCGGCATTCCGAGGCGGGACATAGGTACCTTGGAAGTTGCCTCTAAAGGCGTCTTCCAAATCTTCCCAGCTAACAATAGAGTTCTTTTGGAGGCTATTTAGCCAGTGTCGTGTCGGTCCTTTCAGTTTTAAGAGGAGATATTTGATGGTGTGGAGATCGTCACCGCGGGCCATGTGGATATGGAGATGGAAGTCTTGAATCCATACCGCGGGATCTGTCGTGTCGTTGTATGATTGATGTTTACGGGTTTAAACCCTTCTGGAAACTGGTGCTGCACTACCTCATCGGTAAACATAAGGGGTGTGTGGCGCCTCTGTATCGGGCAACGTCACGACGGAGTTCGGATGACATCCATATGCGGTTTTTGGCCCTAGTGAAGTTATCCCATCGCTCCAGGCTTAGCGGTCGTCTTCTCACGTTGGGGCACACCCCCTTGATCCATAGATTGATCTGGCTTGGCCTGCTCTATTGCTCGGGTCTTGTCGTAGGTCGTAGGTGTATCCTGGAGCCGCTGTCTCTCCGCCCCTACATCGAGGTGGTGCGGGTTGGTGTTCGGCGTAGGTGGCTACTTTATCTCACCGACGTGGTGGCCGATCTGGTTCATCAACATGATCATGTTTTGATGGTATTGGCTTGAAGGCCTCGTCGTCGAATTGTGGTAGTAGCCGATGCTTTGGATAAGTCTTTGTTGGGCTTTGGAGGCCATATTCTTCGGCAGCTAGGACCTAGGTCCATCTGTCGTTGAGTGTATCCTATTCGGCTTGGAGCCGCTGCTGGTGCTTTTTTAGGCTTCTTGAAGTGGCGATTAGTTGGCGCTTAAAGCGCTCCTGCTCGAGGGGTTCCTCTAGCATGATGAAATCTTCGTTGCTGAGGCTGACATCATCCTCGGAGAGCGGTAGATAGTTGCTATCTTCCAAATCCTCGTTCTCGACCAGATCGTCGGGATTAACTTGCCCCTCCTCCACATCATCTTGTTCGGATGTGGGCTCGACGGGGGCTTCGGGGTCTTCGGCGTTCTCTGGAGTGTTATTGTCTCCGGTGCCGGTATTGCTGTCTTTTTCACGACGCGATTTTGAGCAGTGTTTGTCCTCAACCGGATCCTTCCTGCCTTCGCCATCATCCTGTTTGGGTGTATCCACCATGTACATGTCGTATGTGGAGGTAGCCGTCCAACATCCAGTAATGGCGGGTCTTGTCCTTGTTCGTCTCCGGCATCATCGTCCATGCTGTCGATGTCTTTGGAGGTGTAATACAGCATGTCAGTTAAGTCCTTGACGGTGACTATGAAGTGGGTGCTGGGTGGGATATAAAATTCCCTGCTCTCAGCCCCTAGTCCGGGCTGAGCATAGTTAGGAGGTAATTCCTCTGTAATGGCGAGGGACCGCATTAAGTCTAGGGCCTCGTTTGAGAGCGAGGATTGGACGGGGAAACGGGAGTCCGCGGGGCTGGCCAGGGCAAAGGTATCCTGGCCACGCTCACTTGGCACGGACCTCGAGAATTCGGAGCTAGAGTCTGGGGGCGAGTCCGGCCTTTCAATGATAGGGGAACCCAGTCTGACTCCGGGCTGGCCGAGGACAAAATCACCTCCGGATCCCTGATAGTGCGCTTCTTGGCAGAGAGTCCGGCGGGCTCCAAACTCCCATCTTCAGACCAAGCGGTTTTCTCCGGATTTAAGGCCAGAGCAGTGGTCGGGGCCGCGAACCCTTTGAAGATCAAGTCTCCTCGGATATCAGCGACGTAATTTAGGTTCCCGAAAATGATCTGATGACCAGGGGCGTAGCTGTCGATCTGTTCGAGATGGCCAATTGAGTTGGCACGCGGAGCGAAGCCGCCGAACATGAAAATTTGTCCGGGGAGGAAAGTTTCCCCCAAAACGGCATCATTGTTGATGATCGAACGAGCCATCAAAACTTTTGTCGATGGCACAGTGGAACTCTTAATGAAAGCACCAATGTCAGTGTCAAAACCGACCGATCTCGGGTAGGGGGTCCTGAACTGTGCGTCTGAGGATCGAAGGTAATAGGAGACAAGGGAGACACGATATTTACCCAGGTTTGGGCCCTCCTAATGGAGGTAAAACCCTACGTCGTGCTTGATTTTATTAGATGAGTATGGGGGTTACAAGAGTTGATCTACCTCAAGATCGTAATGGCTAAACCCTAGATGTCTATCCTGTATGATTTGTCTTAGCCTCTACGGACTAACCCCTCCGGTTTATATAGACAACGGAGGGGCCCGGGGTTTTCCAGAGTCGGTTTACAGAGAAAGGAAATTATACATCTGAACGCTAGGCTTGCCATCCACGCAAAGGAGAGCCCCATCCGAACACGGGGGAAGGTCTTCTGCCTTGTATCTTCACAGCCCATCAGTCTGACCCATATCAGATAACCCAGACAACCGAGGACCCCTTTGTCCAGGACTCCCTCACCCCCTACTCTTTATAAGTCAGTAAAAAAGGCAAAACGCCCCCTATGTTGTGTCGTAAAAATTGCCATGTTTCGGCTGATCATGCCATTATGGCCGCATTGGGTGAACTAATTGATTGAGGATATCCCCTAATATGCGAGGCATGGTCTGTGTTTTGATAAGACGTGCCAAGAAGAGGGTTACCTCGAACCGCGATCCGAGAAAGCAATAACTGATGTATATGATGTCATGGGCGGTGATGCTTTGGAAAAGTTGTCAGTAATTGACTGTCGAACACACCTACACTTCTAGTCCTCGAGACTAAGCATGTCACGCACTTCGGATATATGAAGATGTGTTTTGGTGGCACATGGTTGGTTGGCCTAGCCTCTTGATTAGAAAGGTGATATCTGCCGATTGGGAATCTATAAACTCTGAGCGGATGCTTAGCCTGGGGCATTGAGAGGAACTTGCATGCTAAGTCGAAGACTCTCAAGCCGGAGACATTATCCAAAGAAGATTACCAGCCTCGGCTTTGAAGACAAGTTTGCGGGCTACTGACGATGTCCTGGACTAGGGGTCCCGGCCTAGCCGGTCTAGTCCATGAGTCGGACTAACAGCCCATTGACGATGAAGGACTCCGGAGGCCTCTGACTTGTAGCACAAGCATATCAGGCTTCACTGAGGACTTGATGTGTACTTGAAGTATATCTACCAGATTTGGCATGTAACCCCCAGATGGCAACCAACCATGTATAACCCTAGATACCCCCTGGTGCCTATATAAGCTGGAGGGTTTAGTCTGTAGATATACATTGATCATCATCACCATTACCCCTAGGGTTTAGTCCACAACTTACGATCTCAAGGTAGATCAACTCTATACTCTCATACATCCACAATATAAAAAAGAGTAGGACGTAGGGTTTTACCTCCTTGAGAGGGCCCGAACCTGGGTAAACATTGTGTCCCTTGTCTCCTGTTGCCCATCAATCCGATCTCATAGCTCGGGCCCCCTACCCGAGGTCTACCAGTTTTGACACCGATAGCATGGTTTAGGGTTGATGTGATGGACATGTCCGGACTGCCCCTCTTCTTCCCCACATATGAACTGGGTTCGGGGGCGGAAAGTCTGGACATATAGGATTGATTCTGCCGTGGGTGGTTTTGTTTCCAGACAGAAAAATGTGGGAGCTCTGGGGAAGGCACTTATAGATGCCCTTCGTGTGACAACCTGGCCACAACCATTGGTTCTTGGACGTTACGCCTAGATACCACCTAATCTAAATTGACACCACAGACCAACACTAGTCTTTGTTGCACACTTTGTCCTCACCCATGCGCATCTGAGAACAACTTCTCTATCAGTCACCTATTCTCAAATTATCCCAGGCCAAGCATGCTTAACCTGGAGCTTCTTTTGCGATGAGCTTCCAAAAAAGAAGGCGCACCTTATTGACATGAGTAGTATATTATTCCTATCAAGCCATGACGTCACACTAGTCACTGACACATTAAACCCTTATTTTGCTTTGGAAGAAGTAATATGACTTTCACAATCCACGGCAACAACGTTCCACCAATGCATCCACGGGATGAACATGGTGGTTGGCTATTTTCGGCAGGAAGGAGACGAGCGATCAAAATGTTAATCAGAGTAATTAAATGATAATTTTGTCTTCGTGATGTGTTTGGCTATTCTCACAAATCAAATTTTCGTGAGGATGCAATTAATCTGTGTCTTGGTTGTCCCGCGTTGGCATTCTCACCTTAAAGAACTCTCAATGTACTCTTAACAAGTAATCTTAGGTGGCGGGAGAATTTTAGAGGCAACCACTCTGATGCATTTTCACTTAAGTGTCACATCTAACTCTCTAAGTGATGTTGTATTTATTCGCTTACGGATCACGTGTGCATCTCAACATTGTGGCGTAGTTCTGGAGAGTAGTAAAACAAAGAAAATTTGTGAGTGAAGCCACCTCCCTTTATTATTGTTGTGTCACTTCAACATTTTGCCTATGAACTGCACTAGGAGTCAAACATTGAGCGTAGCCTTACAATCCTGGACGGATGGACTAGAAATAGTTTCAAGATTTTCAAAATCTTAATAATTTGGTAGACATGAATTTTGGATGAGTTGAGGTTGCCCTAACTTTTAGGAAAAAGTTGGTAAGGTGCAAGTAACTAGAATTATGGTAAAAACACACTTATGAATAATTTATTATTTACCATGAAATGACATATCTCTCCTCAAATTTGCAATGTTAATTCAAAACTAAGGCACAAAACTTTTCCCAATATTTCTCAATACTTGGAAGTGCGGCTTTTGATTTGACTAAAAGAAATACTCACATTTTTTCCTTGCAAGGGTAGTGTGACCATTTGACCATGGTCAAACCCCATTGCCCTAGTCAGAGTGGGACAATGATTCTATTTATTTATTTTCGAAACAAATTTGCCTCACCAATCATTTAATTAAGAAGAAGAGGGTCGCCCGACTAATAATGAAAAACTGGGTCAAAATTGATGCGACCAGTTGAGCGGCACACACAATATACCTCTGCGTAGAAAGCCTCATCGAGGTAGCACATTCGTGTCTTCACTTCTCCACGAGCAGCACCATCACCATTCCTTCTCTTTGAGCAAGTGAATCCAACTTCACCACAGGTGTCGGTGTCAAAACCGGCGGATCTCGGGTAGGGGGTCCCGAACTGTGCGTCTAGGTGGATGGTAACAGGAGGCAGGGGACACAATGTTTTACCCAGGTTCGGGCCTTCTTGATGGAGGTAAAACCCTACGTCCTGCTTGATTAATATTGATGATATGGGTAGTACAAGAGTAGATCTACCACGAGATCAAGGAGGCTAAACCCTAGAAGCTAGCCTATGGTATGATTGTCGTTCGTCCTACGGACTAAAACCCCCTGGTTTATATAGACACCGGAGAGGGCTAGGGTTACACAGAGTCGGTTACAATGGTACGAGATCTACATATCTGTATCGCCAAGCTTGCCTTCCATGCCAAGGAAAGTCCCTTCCGGACACGGGACGAAGTCTTCAATCTTGTATCTTCATAGTCCAGGAGTCCGACCGAAGGTATAGTCCGGCTATCCGGACACCCCCTAATCCAGGACTCCCTCAATAGCCCCTGAACCAGGCTTCAATGACGACGAGTCCGGCACGCAGATTGTCTTCGGCATTGCGAGGAGGGTTCCTCCTCCAAGTACTTCATAGAAGATTTTGAACACAAAGGTAGTGTCCGGCTCTGCAAAATAAGTTTCCACATATTGCCATAGAGATAATAATATTTACACAAATCTAATCTGCTGACGTATTCCGTAGCGTGACATCACACCACGGCCAAGTCTTTATTCGAATCGTTTTACTATCCCACCTCAGCGCGTTTAGCGAGGCGGTTTCCTTGGCACGTCTTGTCAAAGCAGAGATCGTGTCCCCTTATTCCGGGATTCTCATCAATGCGGGCATGGGTAACCCAACCGTACCCGTTGGTATGTTTTCTCGATCAAAGGCGAGTCCCAAACAGTCACGGGGAGGGCCCTTGGTATTCAACCTCTTATAAAGAGACCAAGGCCTTACTCCTTTCTTTCAATCTCAAACGAGTTCGCCCTTCGCCTCGAGTTCCAACACCCAAGGCTCCAGATTTCAGGCGCTTCAGACCTTCGACAATGTCCGGTTCCGACCTTCGAGGTCGATGGATGCCCTCCTTCGTCATGGAGGAGGATGTGCTGAAGTTGAGAGAGGCCAGGTTCTTGACCGGCAAAATCTCGCATAGGCTGCCTGCTCAAGGGCAGGTCATTCCCACTCCCAAGCCTGGTGAGAGTGTGGTGTTCATGTCTCACTTCCTTCGGGGGCTAGGCTTCCCGACGGATCCCTTCATGAGGGGGCTCATGTTTTATTATGGGCTGGAATTTCACGACTTAGCTCCGGAGTCCATCCTCCATATTTCCTCATTCATCGTCGTGTGTGAAGCCTTCCTCCGTATTACTCCTCACTTCGGACTATGGCTCAAGACCTTCAAAGTAGAGCCGAAGATGATCGAGGGACGGCACGCGGAGTGCGGAGGTGCTTTTATAAGCAAGAATGCTGGTGCTCCATGGCCCGAGGGCTCTTTTCAAGGGGAGTCCAGCTTATGGCAACGAGAGTGGTTTTATATCACAGCTCCCAGGAGCACCAAGTGGGTGGCGCTGCCTGCTTTCCGCTCGGGTCCCCCGCCACGACTGGCGTCATGGGTCAATAAGGGGCTGGACTGGGGGTCGGCAAAGGACGTGCCCCTGTTGCAGGGCCGCATCCGAGATCTCCTAGAAAGAGACATCAGTTTGGTCGTGGTGATGTAGGTTATGTTAATTCGCCGAGTTCTGCCCTGCAAACGTCACCCCCTCCGCCTGTGGGAGTTCAACCCGGAGGGACCACGAGTTCTCCAACAATTTCTTGGCATGACGCCTGTGGAGATGTACAAATTGTTCTTCGGACCACAAGTAGTGTGTCCGAATTCTACGAAGGATGCAGGTCTGAGCTGCAATCGTCCGGATACTCAAGTAAGTAGCCTTGTGCCCGGACTCGCTATCCATATATTTATCATACAATTGCCCCTAAAAGAGTTGTCCTTTAAACAGGAGTGGATAGCGAAAGCAAAGCTAATCAGGTGTCCGGCCCCCCTCCCCGAGACCACGCCGGGTCCCGTGCTAGTCAGGATGTTGGAGGTTGTGCCTTCAAAGGAAAGCGAGGGAGGGGACAAGGAAGCTACAGCCTCCTCGAAGGAGGTTGTCCTGAAGGGAGGAATCGAAAATTCCTCTCCTAGGGGGAAGAAGAGGACCGCCTCTGAAAACCCGGAGACCATGGCCTCAAAGCGGGGGAAGAAATCTTCGCCAGAGGGTCCTGTGTTGGGGGATACTTCGGCCGAATTATGCCCTCAAGGGGATCATCCCTCCACCGAGTCGTAAGTAGAGACGAGTTTTCTTTTCAAGAAACGAGAGAAATCCTTGCTTTATATCTGAGAAAAGTAATCGAAAATTTACCTTGTAGCTCGGACCTTAGCCCTTCTCAGTAGAGCTCGTCTTCGGGGGATCTGCTTCCGGAGATGATGGAGAGCGGAACGCCTCCCCCTGCCGTACCGCCTTGCGAGGCAGGCGACCCTGAGGTATCGTCGCGGAGGGTTTCTTCGAATCCGGCAGGGCCGGAAGGTAGTCATATGGCCCCCCAAAGCCCTCCGCGTCCGGCCTTCGAAAAGGTCCATCAGACGAGTCCGGCGCCATCTGGTGCATGATCGGAGGAGCTGAAGGATCTGCTAGGGCGAGCATCTATCTCAGAGAAGCACCGTGCATTGATGGAGATGGTGATTGAGAGGATTTCATCCGCGGAGAGCGGATTGCACGAGGCCGTTAGGAGTTTGCTGACAGGTTCTGAGGTACGCGAAATAATGTACCCTTTTTGGACAGTTGCGCATAAATAAGATGCGCCATGTGTAGATAGTAGCCCCTGAGACTCTATGCGTTGTCAAAAGTGACAGCGCGCAGAGGATCATAATCCCAGGTCTAATATGCCGCCTTCATATGTAGGTGGTGAAGTGTCCGGTGGCAAGCCGGACTGACGAATTTACCAAGCTAAAGCGGCAACTTGATGTGGCAGATGCCGACATCGCGCTTGTCAACGAGCGGCTTGACGAGGCACAAGGTATGTAATTCCTCCGGCGGCACCTGGTAAGAGGAGCTTTATGCTAGTATCTTACAATGTGTGCGCTTGATGCAGATGGTGCTGCTTCCATGGAGAATCTTTGGGCGGAACTTGCCCGAGCCAAGGAGCAAGCTAGGAAAAGTGATGCGGCTGCCGGAAAGGCAATTGAAGAGCTGAAAGACGAGCAGGCTGCTCACTGCCGAAGCAAGAAGGAAATGGCCGAGATGGCCGTGAAGCTGAACAACGCTGCTGACCATTGCAAGCTTCTTGAAAAATAAGATTGGGCGGAACAGACAGACCTGGAGAAGGCCGTTTCCGATGCCAAGGATGCTCGCTCTGCAATGAGAGCTATGAAGGAGGAGCTGCGTCAGGCCGGAGAGATCGTGGCTGGAAAGCCCTTTATGCTGCGGAGGAAGTTATGTGATCCTAAACATGCTCCGTTAGACCAGATGTGGAGTATGGCGGACACCTATCTGGATTTGGCAGCGAGTGCCGCAGATGCGGCCGAACACTTCCGAGATCAAGAAGATCGCGAAGTGGAAAAGCTCTTTTGGTCGCAGTTCCACAATCCGGAGCGTCCACTGTCATTAGCCGATCGTTTGGCCAAATGGGCCGAGCTAAATAGGTTGTCCAGACTCGCCATGAAGTATGTCATGAGTCATCTATGGCCAGAGAGGCTAGAGCCGAAAAGTTATTTCAACTTAGTGCAGCAGTTCCTTGGTGCGGCGCCGCATATCAATGCGATGAAGAGGTCAGCGTGCATAGAGGGTGCACGGATGGCTCTTGCCCATGTGAAGACATACTGGGCGGAAATGGAGGCCACCGTTGTTGCATCCCCACACTCGTATGGAAGCCGAGTACCTGCCGAGCACTATTTTCAGGAAGTTCTGCAAGGCGCTCGTTTAATAGAGACGCAGTGCTCGAAGGATACTATATTCGAATAGCATATATTATTGTAAAACAATATTTTGATAAATTGTGAAGCTTTTTATACTTGTGCCTGCAAGTATTATAATACCTCCTGTGCGGCCATTTAACATATATGTATATATAATCTGAAAGATGGCAGTCGTCGGCTTCAGCCCCCACGCACATAATGCGGGGGTGTTCGCAGAAGGCGCATTTTCACACTTGATCCAACGTCTTGGTCCTACAAAGGAGGTGATAGTGCAGCGAACTAGGCAATCGGACTATGATGCTTTATCACTTTCACTTAGCCATAGGAGTTTAACAGTGAGGCTACTTATATAGCCCCTGGTGGCGCCTGTGCTCGCCCGAACTCGGGCGCGTATGTGCCTGGCCGGGAAGCGGCCCTTCTTTAATGCGGAGGAATCCTAAAGATTCCGGTAAGTCATCGAGTGGTTGACCAGTCTCATGCTATATCATGACAGTCAGTTTTCGGCTTTCTCTACTTAGGTGCTCGCCTGGCCGAACCGGGGCACAATCGCAGTAGTTCTCCTGGTGCCGCCTTAGCTGATAGAGCGGAACGTAAGGTAGCAAAACACAGGAGCCGGGCAAACCCAACATTTGACCAAAGACATGATTCGGAGCCGATGCATATAAGGCCAAACTCGCGACGCCGAACACTCCCTAAGGTATTCGGTCTTTATGAGGGCGGGCGGGATAACGCCCTTAGTAATAAGATCCCAGTGTCCAAGTACGCGCAAAACTCTGACGTGGCCACATGCCAAAACGCCAGCCTCCTCCTTGGTTATACCAAGAAACCAGGGGATGTATATCAACAAGAGACAGTAAAAAAGGTTTACGCAGGGTCTTAATCTGAAAACAATCCTTGGAACGGGTCCCTGCTGCACGTCTGCGCCTGTGTCTCCGTTGTGCCGTATCCTGGACGGGCGTAGCACGATGTTCATCTGTAAAAGAGAGGAACTTAGTTTAGGAAAGATCGTGCCGAACATGAGTTATACTAAATAAACGAAGTATAAATCGAAATGGGTAAAATTGAGCTTTATTGTCTCTTGTTTTATATGCGCGGAGCCCCTAGTACAGGGGTATACGGCTATTAAGCCTTTATCAATTGTATGTTTATGCCGGACTCGTCTAGCCGTGTCCGTGGTCTTGACAACCTGTTTAGGTGCTTTGGCTGGTGAAGCCGCTTTATTGTGGGGCTGTCAAGGCAGCCGCACTGTCTTCCGCACGGGGGGAACACTCAATGTTTTCCCTTTAATGAGATGATGCCTCGTGGACCGGGCATCTTAAGCATGAGAGATGCATAATGCGGTATTGCGTTAAAGCGGGCGAAAGCTTCGCGTCCCAGCAGTGCTTGATAGCTACTTGAGAATGGGGCGATGTGGAAAGTTAGCTGTTCGCGACGGAAGTTATCGGGGGAGCCGAACATAACTTCTAGCCGAAGAGAACCCATGCAATGGGCATCCGGGCCTGGCGTTACCCCTTGAAAGGAGGTTTTGCTATGGTGAATTTTTGTTGGGTCTATCCCCATGTTGCGGATTGTGTCCTGGTATAACAGGTTTAGACCACTGCCGCCGTCCATTAGGACATTTGTAAAGTGGAGTCCGCTGATTATTGGATCTAATACCAAGGCAGTCCAGCCTGCGTTCCGGATACTTCTAGAGTAATCCTGATGGTCGAAGGTGATCGGTTTAACAACCATTGGCGAGACTCCTTTGGGATAGGCCGTATGGCACGTATCTCTGTTGGCGCCATTCTGTTCGTCATGTGAAGTAAGTTTACTATTTTGACTTCTTGTGGGAAATCCTTTTGTTTCCTGGTCCTCTTCTTGTGGGGTTCGTCGTCGTCCTCACTTGGTGTGTCGAGCCCCTTGTGTTCGGTGTTGAGTTTGCCGGATTGCTTGAAAACCCAATAATCTCTGTGGGTATGGTTCGCAGGCTTCCCTAGAGTATTCTGTATTTGACATATCTTGTCCAAGATTTTGTTTAAGTTGGATAGCACGTCCCTGTTATCCTTGAGGGGCGGCTTTCTCTGATTCTGCCGCGAGCTTTTGAATCTGGCATTGACCGTCGTGCCTGTCGGGCTGTTTCTCTTATTCCGGTGCTAGTCCTTGTTGCGTCGGGGTTTTCCGTTTCTGAAAGTGCAACTATCCCTAGGTGGTTTTGGTAATTCATAACAACATATAGCTCATTGAGCTAATGCTATTTCAAGATGATTATTTCAGGAAAGCTCAATGATTGCCATGGCATGGATGTGAAAGTGGAACCCTCAAAATGCTAAGGACAAAGAATTGGCTCAAGCTCAAAAGTTCAAGACTCTTCATTTTATATTTTAGTGATCCAAGATCACATTGAGTCTTTAGGAAAAGCCAATACTATCAAGGAGGGATGAGGGGTTGCTTAATGAGCCTCTTGCTCTATGTGCTTAGTGATATGCTCCAAAATCCTCAACCACCTTTCCATATCCACAAATGACCTAAACCCTAAGCCAAACTCGGTCATACCGATTCTGTCAATCCGGCGCCACCGAGTTTCACTTGTCATTTTCCACTGCCAAACCCTAGCAATTCGGTCCTACCGATAAGGTTCTCGGTCTCACCAAGATGGGCTTGAAAACTCTCTGTTTCCCTTTCGTAACTTTTTGGTCTCACCGAAAGAGCGAATCGGTCCCACCGAGAATGCAAGGTAAACTCCATGTTTCCTTCTTGTAACGTTTCGGTCTCACCAAAAGAGCAAGTCGGTCCCACCGAGTTTGCCTGACCAACTCTCTGGTTAGCTAATTGCCGAACTCGGTCTCACCGAGTTTGTGCGATCGGTCTCACCGAGATTACGTTATGCCCAAACCCTAACCGAATCGGTCCTACCGAGTTGCATCTAAGTCCCACTGAAATTCCTAACGGTCACTAGGTTTACCATTTTGGTCCGACCAAGTTTGATGATTCGGTCCCACCGAGATTGGAAAACTATGTGTAACGGTTGGATTTTGTGTGGAGGCTATATATACCCCTCCACCACCTCTTCATTCGAAGAGAGAGACATCAGAACACATACATCATTCCTACTCATATGTTCTGAGAAAGAACCACCTACTCTTGTGTTGAGACCAAGATATTCCATTCCTACCATATGAATCTCTCTAGCCTTCCCCAAGTTGCTTTCCACTCAAATCTTCTTTCCACCAGATCCAAATCCTATGAGAGAGAGTTGAGTGTTGGGGAGACTATCATTTGAAGCACAAGAGCAAGGAGTTCATCATCAACACACCATTTGTTACTTCTTGGAGAGTGGTGTCTCCTAGATTGGCTAGGTGTCACTTGGGAGCCTCCGACAAGATTGTGGAGTTGAACCAAGGAGTTTGTAAGGGCAAGGAGATCGCCTACTTCGTGAAGATCTACCGCTAGTGAGGCAAGTCCTTCGTGGGCGATGGCCATGGTGGAATAGACAAGGTTGCTTCTTCGTGGACCCTTCGTGGGTGGAGCCCTCCGTGGACTCGCGCAACCGTTACCCTCCATGGGTTGAAGTCTCCATCAACGTGGATGTAGGATAGCACCACCTATCCGAACCACGGGAAAACATCCGTGTCTCCAATTGCGTTTGAACCCTCCAAACCCTTACCTTTACATTCTTCCAAGTTGCATGCTTTACTTTCCGCTGCCAATAAACTCTTTGCATGCTTGCTTGAATTGTGTGATGATTGCTTGACTTGCTCTAAGATAGCTAAAATCTGCCAAGAACTAAAATTGGGAAAAGGCTAAGTTTTTAATTGGTCAAGTAGTCTAATCCCCCCCCCCCCTCTAGACATACTTTCGATCCTACAAGTGGTATCAGAGCTTTGGTCTACATTTGCCTTGATCTCCATAGCTTTTGGTGGTCATAGCCTTGGTTTCACAACCTAGGAGAGTATGGCGTCTAGCGAGGGAAATTATCACTGTAGAGGTCCTTACTTTGATGGCACTACTTTTGCTAGTTGGAAGCATAAAATGAAAATGCATATTCTTGGACATAACCCCGCCGTATGGGCTATTGTTTGTGTTGGCTTGCAAGGTGAGTTCTTCGATGGGAGGGAACCAAACCATGAAGCTACCACGGATGAGTTGAAGATGTTGCAATACAATGCTCAAGCTTGTGATATTCTCTTCAACGGATTGTGCCCCGAAGAATTCAACAAAATCAGGCGCCTTGAGAATGCAAAGGAAATTTGGGATACTTTGATTGATATGCACGAAGGTACCGACTCCGTCAAGGAATCCAAGTTGGATGTGCTCCAAAGTCAACTTGACAAGTTCAAGATGAAGGATGGTGAAGGTGTCGCTAAAATGTACTCTAGGCTTGCTCTCATCACAAATGAGATTGCCGGCTTAGGAAGTGAAGAGATGGCCGATAGATTCATCATCAAGAAGATCCTAAGAGCCTTGGATGGGAAATATGATACCGTGTGCACATTAATCCAAATGATGCCCAACTAGAAAGATCTCAAGCCAACGGAAGAAATTGGAAGGATTGTTGCTCATGAGATGTCACTCAAGGATAAAGAGGAACTTCACAATAAATCAAGTGGTGCCTACAAAGCGTCATGTGAAGCCCCCACATCATCAAGTGAGAAACAAAACTTCAATGAAGAATTGAGCTTAATGGTGAAGAACTTCAACAAGTTCTACAAGAGTAGAAGCAAAGATAGAAGCTTCAAGTCAAGGTCCTACAATGAAAAAAGATCTTCTAGTCTAGAACGAAACTGCTATAATTGTGGAAGACCCGGACACTATTCCAATGAGTGTACGGCTCCCTACAAGAGAAGAGAAGATTCTCCAAAAAGAAGAAGCAAAGAATCTCCACCAAGAGAGAGAAGGAGTAGAGATGATCGTTATGAACGAAGATACTCAAGGAGAAGCAAGGACTCGGAAAGGAAGGAAAAATCATCAAGGAGCTATACAAAACAAAGACATCAAGCTCATGTTGGTGAATGGGTATCCGGCTCCGACTCCGACAGCCACTCCGAGAGAAGTTATCACTCCGACTTCGAAGATACTCAAGATGAAGGTGTTGCCGGTCTAGCACTTGTGTCAACCAACTCCTACGACATATTTGACTCGCCAAATGAAGGAATTGGAAGATGCTTCATGGCCAAAGGTCCTAAGGTAACACACCCCGAGTACGTTGATTTTAATAGTGATGAAGATGACTTGTTAGGTGATGATGATTTGCTTGTTGACAACTCTAGTGAAGAATATTATGGTAAAATATCAATTAATCATGCTAAAACGAATGACAATGATAAGGAGAAGATTGAGGCTCTAACTAAAGAACTAAACACTCTTAAGTTAGCTCATGAAACTATCTTCGAAGATCATCGAGAACTTTTAAGAGCTCATGAGAAATTATGCTTTGAAAAGCTCAATCTTGAGCAAGAGCATGAGTTCTTAAAAGCAATCAATGATGATCTCCGCAAGAATAGTTCTTCTTACATTGCCAAGCGTTTGCTATTATCCACTTACATGCCTCAAGTCAAGACTAGTAACAAGAATAAGAAAGATTCTTCCTCTAGTAGTAACAATGATAATGCTAAATCTAATATTGTTGCTTCTAGTAGTTCTCTTGATTCCACTAATGATTCTCTTAGCCAAGTTACACTTGAGCAAGAAAATAGCTTATTGAAGGGAATTATAGAGAAAGGTGTTTACAAGAGCCTTGCCGGAAGTAAGCAATTCGAGGAAATTGTGCGCAAGCAAGGAATGCACCGGAAGAATCAAGGTGTTGGTTTTGAACGAAAGTTCAATGCCAATGGAGTTGAATGGGAAGAAGATCAATACCCCAAGACAAAGTTTGTTCCTCAACAAGAGAAGTATGACACTTCTTTCAAGGGAACACAAGCTCGAGATGATCTTCCACCACAAGAATACAAGCAAAAAGGCAAGGACAAGCTTCAAGAGGAGATTGATGCATTTGAAGAAGCTCCCAAGACCTTAGTCAAGTGGATTCCCAAGACTACTTCAAGTTCCACTACATCAAGTACGACTACAACTCCAAGGATTCCCATCAAGATGGTGTGGATCCAAAAGAAGAAGAACTGGAGAGTTCTTGAGGGTGACTCCGCCAACATACTTCACCCTTATCATTTTGGCAAGAACAAGTGCAATCAACTTCCACATCTTGCACTAGTTCAAGGAGTCACAAGCCCTCGTGTTGGTAAGACAAGGAACAAGGTAACCTAAAGTTTTATTGGACATCATCTTGTGTGTGCATCACTCTATGTCTATGGATATCCTTGTTTGTTCCTTGTGGGACTAACCCATGTAGGTATTGAAAGTGCAATTCACTCAAATGGATAGCTCCAAGTGATCTACATCAACATTGAGCATCCACATCTTCAACACCTACATGAAGTCATCATCGACAAAACCCAAGGTTAGTTCATCCCTCTTAGGGGGGATATCACATCTAGGGGGACCTTTACTCTAAGACTTGAGCTAAAGCAACTCTAAAGATGTGAATACAACAATGCTTTATGTAAAAGTGGTAACCCCACTTGAGCTTAAACGATGGGTATGACCTACGATCAAGTGTTCTCACTTGACTCCTAAGTCATTATACTCATATATAGATGACCTAGTCATCGCAAATTGCTTGATAGATGCTAGAATTGGTTGTGCATGCTTTGCCACATATTTCATTTGCCATCTTATTGTGTGAGCATGTTGGTTGCATAGTTTACTCATTCGAGGACATCCACTTGTTATTTTGATTGTTTGGCTTTCTTCTTTTGCCAAGTGGATGGACAAGAATGCCTAAGAACCTCCTCTAGCTATCTATGCTTTTATCGTCTCAAACTCTATTCATGTTGCATCACAAAACTTGATCAAGTCAGATTCGAACCACTCTGTGTGAGGAGCGCTCGGAGTCCCCGATTCGTCATAGACTTAAACTTCCAAAACCTCTTTATGAATCTCGGTCTGACCGATACTCCATTTTCGGTCCTATCGAGTTCATTAAGTTGATCTAGGTTTTCGATCTCGGTGCAACCAATTTGAACTTTTCGGTCACACCGAGTTGCAATAACTGCACACAGTTTTGCATCTCGGTGCCACCGAGTTGTTCCACTCGGTCACACCGACAGGGTCGGGCTATATATAGTGACGGGCAAAATTTTGGAAAGTTCTCCGAAACCTCTTCGCCCGCGCGATAGCCTGCTCTGCCTTCGTGGTCTCCGGATCGTCTTCTCGTCGCCGGCAGCCTCCAGTTGCTGGTCTCCGCCGCCGTCAACGGATTTCTGCCCCGCCGTTGCCGCCGTAGCGAGTCTCCGCCGAACTAGGGTATGGACTCGATCTTTGTGCTATTCTCCACTCCGATTCCTAGCACATTGTGATCATTATGATTCTTGCCACGATTGAAACACTCCTATCCAGTCAATGATCTCGTAGAATAGGTTTAATTCGAAAATTTTAGGGTTAGGTTTCCGCCAAAACCATCTCGGACCCACCGAGTTGAAAAACTCGGTCCCACCGATCTGGCTTTTGCCATTGCACAAGTGAAACTTGGTCTGACCGAGAATAACTTATCGATGCGACTGATTTTGGAATTCTATGAAACCCTAGCAGTCTCGGTGCCACCGAACTGTGACTCGGTCTGACCGAGTTCACCAGTTCTGGTGCCAAAACTGCTTCGGTGTCACCGAGTTTGAAAATCGGTAGATCCGAGATGCTTTCTGTGGAAAACTAAAACTAAGTTTTTGAATTAATCTTTTGCAAAAATCTCTGCTTTTTATGATGCTCATCCACTCTATCTTATCCATAATCTATTCACAGGGTCAGCAGTCAGTTTGCAACATGTCTGGTCAAAGTGACAGCCAGAATGTGTCTGAGCTGCAAGTTGTGATGAGTGAGGGCACTAGCCCCTCAAGCTCTTCTGATGATGGCAGCAGGAGCACCCCCAGCAATCTGCCCAAGGCTGCCACACGTCAAAGGAAGAAGAGAACGTCTGATTCTGAGGATGAAGACTATGTGGCAGACGAAGAGGCCACATCAAAGAGAGCTGAACCAGCTCAAGGAACCAAGCCAGGGCTGAAGATCAAAAGGCCAGCAGGCAGACAGCCCATGTCAAAGGCTAGGGCCTCAACTGTGAAAGCCTGCTCCCACTGAGCCCATTGCTGCTGAGGGCAAGAAAAGGAAAGAGAGGGTCAAGAAGGCTGTAGCCAGAGTGCTTGGGAAGGCCTCCATCATGGTCGATGAGGAGGAAGAAGAAGAAGAAGAGGTTGTTGCACCAGCACCCAAGGCAGCCAAACTCATGGGAGATGCTATAAGGTCAGGAATAGTTGCATCCAAGCCCAAGGATGCACCTAAGGCTGCATCTAAGCCTAAGAGTGCACCCAAGATAAACACACGAAGCATCCCAGCTGCAGAAAAGAACAAGGCCCCAATGCCTGAAGCAATCGAAGAAGAGGAAGAGAGTGTCCTTCGGAAGCTCAAGCCCAAGATCCCAGACCACAACGATGCTCATCCTGTGGCTGAGGATATGAAGCTCATGAGAGATTCAGGGCTGAGGAAATGGAGAGAAGCAGACCCGTATGCTTCTAGGAGAAGGACTGTCGTAGATTACAGATTTCATACCAAGGAGCAACAAGATTTCTATGAGACTGTTTTGCTTGACAAGAAGCCGATCGTTTGTGACATGAGATGGGTCGACTGGACCTACATCAAGGACAATGAAGAGCACTACCCTGGTGTCTTTGACAGCTTTAGTGCTTGTGGAGTTGCAAACTTTGTTGGGCAGAAGCTCACAAAGTGGAACGAGGAGCTGATCATGCAATTCTACTCCACAGCACACTTTTATCCGGATGGCAGGATCACATGGATGTCTGAGGGTACGAGGTACCAATCCACTATGGAAGAATGGACGAAGTTGATCAATGCCCCAGAGGAGCAAGCTAATGACTTGGACATCTATGCCAAGAAAAAGATGGATCACATCTCCATGTCCAACATGTACAAGGAGATCCCGAATGAAGCGCTTGACACGTTCAAGTTTGGCTCCGTGCACTATCTGCTCTCAAGATTGCCTACGATCAACTGGATCCTTAGGCACACCCTTCTGCCAAATCAGGAGATCACAAGATGATCAGAGGTCACGCGATCAACTTGCTTCATGTATTTGACGTGCCTCAGAAATTCAAGGTCATGAGTCTCATTGTGGAAACAATCAAGAGGACAGCTGCAGACCAGAAGAGGAGTTGTGGGTATGCCCCACAGATTCAGGAGCTCATCAACTCCAAGATGGGCACGGGCGTGTATTTATTGGATAAGGAACACCTGCCCATCTGCCCAGATTTTGAGGATAACCAAGTGGTTATGACTAAAAATGAACCCTCATCTGCACATGCACAAGCTCAGAAGGAGAAGGCGAGGAAGGAAAAAGCTGCCAGGATGCCTACTCAAGCGGAGGCATCTGATTACTTCTTGAAGACCAAACAAGAGCAGCTCGGTTACCTGATAGCGTCCACCCTGCGTATTGAGCAAGGACTTGCCACCCTGACTCAGAACCAGGCGAGCCTAGAGAGGATCATGGAACAGAGATTCTATGACATGGACATCAAGGTGACAGAAATACAGACCGCCGTGGAGCAGCTTCAGGAGGACATGAATGAGAGGAGAGGCAGGACCACAACTGATGCTTTTGCCAGGGTCCCACGAGGTCTGGGGTCGTCTGCACTGCCAGTTGCTGACACCAGAGCCACAACGTCTGCACCAGCTACAGCCTCCGTTCCACCAGCTCCAGCATCCACTTCAGCCTCGACTCCGACCACTTCTACTGAAGGCTTCGTCCTTGGCGTGCTCCGGACTCCACCACCACCTGAAGATCAAGCCTGAGCGTCGACTTAGCACTATGCATTTTCTAGGAACTTTTTGGTAACTTGTTGCCAAAGGGGGAGAAGATGTATAGATCATAGGCTTCGAGAGAGAGAGTGTTGCTTTTCTCTCTTGTTTTTATTTGGTGGTTTTTCGAACCTTGTTTGCTTGTGTGTGAGATACTACGTTCTTATGCTTGTGAGACATCGATGATCATGTGTTTGATCATAAGCTACACTTAATGGTTGCTTAATGCTTGCTATATGTTATCATTCTATCTATTGTCTGTGATCATTCACTATTCTTGGTGATGAGTGCATATATTTCAATCTTATCATTTTTTAGCGCTCCACCAAGATGTATGTGACATGGAAGAGTAACCCATGATTCTAACTCCTTGTGCATTTGCAGTCCAAAGCAAATTTTAAATATGCACAAATTTAGGGGGAGCTCTTACTTATCACATACTTCTCAAAGCGACGATATATTTCATGCTTATTATCATTTGTCGAAGCTTTGATCTATATGTTGTCATCAATTACCAAAAAGGGGGAGATTGAAAGTGCAACTATCCCTAGGTGGTTTTGGTAATTCATAACAACATATAGCTCATTGAGCTAATGCTATTTCAAGATGATTATTTCAGGAAAGCTCAGTGATTGCCATGGCATGGATGTGAAAGTGGAACCCTCAAAATGCTAAGGACAAAGAATTGGCTCAAGCTCAAAAGTTCAAGACCCTTCATTTTATATTTTAGTGATCCAAGATCACATTGAGTCTTTAAGAAAAGCCAATACTATCAAGGAGGGATGAGGTGTTGCTTAATGAGCCTCTTGCTCTATGTGCTTAGTGATATGCTCCAAAATCCGCAACCACCTTTCCATATCCACAAATGACCTAAACCCTAAGCCAAACTCGGTCATACCGATTCTGTCAATCCGGCGCCACCGAGTTTCACTTGTCATTTGCCACTGCCAAACCCTAGCAATTCGGTCCTACCGATAAGGTTCTCGGTCTCACCGAGATGGGCTTGCAAACTCTCTGTTTCCCTTTCGTAACTTTTCGGTCTCACCGAAAGAGCTAATCGATCCCACCGAGAATGCAAGATAAACTCCATGTTTCCTTCTTGTAACGTTTCGGTCTCACCGAAAGAGCAAGTCGGTCCCACCGAGTTTGCCTGACCAACTCTCTCGTTAGCTAATTGCCGAACTCGGTCTCACCGAGTTTGTGCGATCGGTCTCACCAAGATTACGTTATGCCCAAACCCTAACCGAATCGGTCCTACCGAGTTGCATCTCAGTCCCACCGAAATTCCTAATGGTCACTAGGTTTACCATTTCGGTCCGACCGAGTTTGATGATTCGGTCCCACCGAGATTGGAAAACTGTGTGTAACGGTTGGATTTTGTGTGGAGGCTACATATACCCCTCCACCACCTCTTCATTCGAAGAGAGAGACATCAGAACACATACATCATTCCTACTCATATGTTCTGAGAAAGAACCACCTACTCTTGTGTTGAGACCAAGATATTCCATTCCTACCATATGAATCTTGATCTCTAGCCTTCCCCAGGTTGCTTTCCACTCAAATCTTCTTTCCACCAGATCCAAATCCTATGAGAGAGAGTTGAGTGTTGGGGAGACTATCATTTGAAGCACAAGAGCAAGGAGTTCATCATCAACACACCATTTGTTACTTCTTGGAGAGTGGTGTCTCCTAGATTAACTAGGTGTCACTTGGGAGCCTCCGACAAGATTGTGGAATTGAACCAAGGAGTTTGTAAGGGCAAGGAGATCGCCTACTTCGTGAAGATCTACCGCTAGTGAGGCAAGTCCTTCGTGGGCAATGGCCATGGTGGAATAGACAAGGTTGCTTCTTCATGGACCCTTCGTGGGTGGAGCCCTCCATGGACTCGCACAACCGTTACCCTCCGTGGGTTGAAGTCTCCATCAACGTGGATGTAGGATAGCACCACCTATCTGAACCATGGGAAAACATCCGTGTCTCCAATTGCGTTTGAATCCTCCAAACCCTTACCTTTACATTCTTGCAAGTTGCTTGCTTTACTTTCTGCTGCCAATAAACTCTTTGCATGCTTGCTTGAATTGTGTGATGATTGCTTGACTTGCTCTAAGATAGCTAAAATCTGCCAAGAACTAAAATTGGGAAAAGGCTAAGTTTTTAATTGGTCAAGTAGTCTAATCACCCCCCCCCCCCTCTAGACATACTTTCGATCCTACAGTTTCCATCCCTAACTTTGGATGTACTTGGGTCGCTAGTGCTACATCTTGCCAACCAGTTGTCCTCTCCTACGCAAAAGCGGGTCATGAGGCTTGTTAATGCGGCCATTGTTCTTGGCTTTTCTTGGCCGAGGTGTCTGGTGAGCCATTCGTCTCGAACGTTATGCTTAAAAGCTGCTAGGGCTTCGGCGTCCGGACAGTCGACTAACTGATTCTTTTTAGTAAGAAATTTGTTCCAGAATTTCCGGGCTGACTCTCCGGGCTGTTGAGTTATGTGACTGAGATCGTCTGCATCCTGAGGGCAGATATAGGTCCCTTGAAAATTTGCCCTGAAAGCATCCTCAAGCTCTTCCCAACTTCCAATGGTGTTTTCGGGAAGGCTTTTGAGCCAATGTCGGGCTGGCCCTTTAAGCTTGAGGGGTAAGTATTTTATGGCATGGAGGTCATCTCCTCTGGCCATGTGTATGTGGAGGATATAATCCTCGATCCAGACCCCAGGGTCCGTTGTTCCGTCGTACGCCTCTGTGTTTACGGGCTTGAATCCCACTGGAAATTCATGGTCCAGCACCTCATCGATGAAACATAGGGGGTGTGTGGCACCCCTGTATTTGGGTGTGTCGTGATGTTCGGATATTTGTTGTGTTGCATTGCTTACTAGAGCTTGCTTTCTTGGCCCGTAGATAGATCTGGCTGGGCCATCTTTTTGATGCGGATCCTTTGGTGGATTGCGTGCTGGCTTGTGTGCGTCGTCGTTTGCTGCTCCATGCTGGCCATGCGGTCGTCTATCCGACCAGGTGGCTTTCCTATTTTTTGATTGCGGGGGCTCTAAGGCCTCCTCGTCAAATTCAGGCAGTAGCTTTCGCTTTGGATAGCTTTTTGTGCGGCGACTGCCGCCATATTTGTCTGCGGTGTTGCGTACTTTGCTCCATCTGATTCTGAGTGCATCTTCCGCAGTTTTGATCTTCCGCTTCTGCTTTTTCAGGCTACACGCAGTAGCGACGAGCCCTTCATGGAGGTTCTTCTGCTCCATGAGCCTATCCGGCGTAAGGACCTCCGAACTGTTGTTTTCGCCGGGGACGGGGTGTTCGGTTTGTTTATCCAAGTTGCTCTGTTTGGACGGTTGCTCGAAGGCATGTTCGTCGTCCGCCGGCTCGTCCTGCTCTATGGCTGGGTCTGTATGGCTGTTGTCTCTGTCGAGGCGGGGCTTGGAGCGGTGCTTACGTCGCTGCTTTGATTTCTTTTCGAGTGAACGATCCCTCGTTGCATCCCTGTGTTCCTCGTCGTCGCTTCCTTTGGGTGTGTCCACCATGTATACATCATGAGATCAGGTGGCTGTCCAGTGCCTTATAGGCGTTGGTTCATGTTCATCTCCTACATCGCCGTCCATACCGTCGATGTCTTCGAAGTCGAAGTCGAGCATGTCGTTCAAATTATCGACAGTGGCTACGAAGTGGGTGGTGGGTGGGCTTTGAATTTCTTCATCATCCGCATCCCAACCTTGTTGACCATAGTCCGGCCAGGGCTCTCCTGATAAAGAGAGAGACTTTAGTGAATTCAGAATATCGCCGAAGGGCGAGTGCTGAAAGATGTACGCGGCGGTGAACTCCATGATCGGAGCCCAATCGGGTTCGATCGGTAGGGGCGCGCAGGGCTTGGAGTCTGGAGAGGAGTCCGGCTCCTTGGAGTCACAGGCTTCGCAGAGAATAGGGCTGGTGTTCGGCTCGATTGCCGTAGAGATTGCAGCCCCCGAGGCGGTGTCCAACCACCCATCCTCGATTGGCGCAGTTGGCTCCGAATTAAGGGTCGGAGCTGATGCGGGTGCGGCCTCCAGGGCACTGTTCGGCGGCAGAGCTAGATCATGCCCATCGTGACAGTGCGGCGCGCTTGGCTGCGGCTCGAATCCGTCAAAGATCAAATCTCCGCGGAGGTCCGCTGTGTAGTTTAAACTTCCAAATCTGACCTGACGGCCAGGGGCGTAGCTTTCGATCTGCTCCAGATGGCCAAGCGAATTGGCCCGCAGTGTAAAGCCGCCAAATACGAAGATCTGTCCGGGGAGAAAAGTCTCACCCTAGACCGCATTGTCGTTGATGATCGGAGGAGCCATCGGGCCTAAAAGTGACGACATAGAGGAACTCTCAATGGAAGCACCAATGTCGGTGTCAAAACCGGCGGATCTCGGGTAGGGGGTCCCGAACTGTGCGTCTAGGCGGATGGTAACAGGAGGCAGGGGACACAATGTTTTACCCAGGTTTGGGCCCTCTTGATGGAGGTAAAACCCTACGTCCTGCTTAATGAATATTGATGATATGGGTAGTACAAGAGTAGATCTACCACGAGATCAAGGAGGCTAAACCACAGAAGCTAGCCTATCGTATGATTGTCGTTCGTCCTACGGACTAACCCCCCCCCCCCCCCCGGTTTATATAGACACCGGAGAGGGCTAGGGTTACACAGAGTCGGTTACAATGGTAGGAGATCTACATATCCGTATCGCCAAGCTTGCCTCCCACGCCAAGGAAAGTCCCTTCCGGACACGGGACAAAGTCTTCAATCTTGTATCTTCATAGTCCAGGAGTCCGGCCGAAGGTATAGTCCGGCTATCCTGACACCCCCTAATCCAGGACTCCCTCAACAGGCAACCACCGAATCGGCCCACTCCGAAGAGGCCATGTGAAGCCACATGAAGATTCATGCCAATCACTTAGCCACCCAAGACACAAACAACACAAGTCCGATTATGCCGGAGAGCTAAGGAGCACCATTCCATCACTTTGCAATAGTACTACTTGGCAATTCCATTTTTTTGCGGTGGTACAGTGACAATAACACTATTAAGATGACAGGTATACACATAAGTTACATTTTGTTTTGAAAACAAAACACACGTGTTGTATTATAGAAGTTGTCCATGGACTACATACACCTTTTTGTGAGCATTTTTATTTGAAATGGAGGCACAAGCTTTGCCTCGTTCATTAATTAAAAAAAGTTAGAGTGTTATTATAATACCCCCATATTACAAGAAGTTGTTGCAAACCCGGTGTTGACGCTCAAAAGTGGCACGATTATAGAGCAGCATGCCGGGCGAAAACCTTGCCGGGGTAAAATCTTGCCGGTGTGAAAGCTTGCCGGTGTGAAGGCTTGCCGGCGTGGAAAGCATGCCGGCACAGAAAGATCGCCGGTGTGGAAGCTTGCCGGTGTGAAATCTTGCCTGGGGAGAAACCTTGTCAGGGAGGAACCCTTGCCGGCGTACAAACCTTGCTGGAGTGAAACCTTGCCGGTGTGAAAGCTTGCAGGGTAGAAACATTGCCGGTATGGAAAGCTTACTCGGATGGAAAACTTGCCGGGTTGGAGGCCGTGATAGTCAATCGGACGAGAAGTTGAAGATGGGCTCAAAAGGTTATTCCGATAATCTCAGATGGAAAAATGTTCTACACGGAAGTTGTGCGTCTCGTCGAAACGGTTGATTTTGATATAAAAATCGTCCCAATCCGAGTTCGTATGCAAAAGTTAGAGCTATCGGAGTGCAGCCCTGTCACGAGGCGAGATGTGGCGCGCCCCACCAGACATATGTCTGATGGGTAGCGCGAGCGAACAAGTGTTCTGCGTGACCATTTTGGCCCAGAAGAAGGCCTCAAATCGAAAAACGTTCAACATGAAAGTTGTTCGTCTCGTCGAAACGGTCAATATTTCTTTCGGGCTCGTTTCCATCCGAGATCGTTTACCGCCACAAAAAGGACCAGCAAGGTGCAGCCAGTTTAAACCGAGCAGTTTTGGAAAGTTCGGATAAAATCAGTCCGAATTTGACTTGGGTTTTGAACATGAATTGATGTAATTTTCTTGTAAGGAAAGCCTAGATAAATCCTTTGCTTGTACGGGAAGTCCAGCCGCCTCTTATATATGTTGGGGGTGACGGCCGATTGAAACAACACCAATCGAACAAATCAATCTATTACACTTTTGTGTTCATCTACTTTTATCCCTTACCCTTGTATCTTTCTTTCTCGTTCTTCGTTCGTTCTTCGCGTTGGAGGGCAGCGATCCACGAGGCTCTAGGGGCGAGCGAATTGACCTAGGGCGGCCCATAGCCGCCGCAATCCCTGACGGGGTCCCTCCCGGGGGCGCGGGGTTTCGGGTCTGCAAAAGCGCCCGCCGACTGTCCTGCGTATCGCGCTGTCGGTCGGGTCTCCTTCGACGTGAGCTGCGGTGCATCACCCCCGGCATCGAGGGTACACGGGACGTGTTCGTGTGTCAACACACTTTTTGGCGACTCCGCTGGGGACGAAGCTTTGAACGGTCTCCAGCTCGTTCTTGCTACGAAGAGATCGTCATCTAGGGTTTGCAATCTACAAAGGTAATATGAATACCCAATTCACATATGTAGATGCAAATAATGCATATCTTGTTGCTAGATCATCTAATGAGAATAATGTATCGGCTAGCCATAGCTTTATCAATCATATATCTAATTATGTGCAAGGGCCGATGCAACAAAATCTCCATGATTCTACTTCATATAATTTTAGCAGCATGCAACATATGTATCCCAACTCCCATGCATCGGCAACCCCAAAAATTTATATGCCGATGAATAACATGATGAGTTTGGGCAATCAAGTTGAAACACCTCTTGTAGGAACTTCCAATATCATGCCACAAAGTGTTTCACCTTTTTATTCATCGGCAACTAATTTGCAATATACTAGTTCAACTATGCCGATGGATGGGAGAATCGGCCATGCTACTACTAGCTATTCGGCCAATTACTCTCAACCGTCATATGCTACACCCTATCTCAGTAATTTTTCAGCACCATACACAACTGTAGATGTTCATAATTCGGCTTCACACCTTCCTGGTCATAGCTGAATAAATGTAAATTTTACATGAGAGGTTGTGCCCAATATTGTAGAAGATGAGGTAGTAGTGGCTGCATTGAAGAGTTTAGCCCAAAATAAGAGGATTAGTGCTCTTTGCCTTGAACAACATGAAAAGGGGCTATTTCCTGATTATGCCGCAATAAAAGCTAGAGTTTTGCAAGAAGATGAATCTTTGCCAATTGATAAGATTGGCGAGCAAAAATATGGTTTTATAACAATGCATATGCCTTCACCTAGTACTACATCATATTATACAGCCCCTACACAATTGCAAAGTTTCAGCAACACCCATGTGCCATTGCCGAAAGAATCTAAAAGCATTGGGGGACAATCGTATCCAAAGTGGGCTGAAATTGAGAAAAAGATTAAAGCCAATTTCTCCGCTCGCCGCCAGAAACAAAAAGAAACAGAATTGGCTCAAGTGAAAGAAGCATTGCTAATTGGTAGAAGCAATGTAAAGAAAGATGATTCAGAACATGAAAGTACTCTAGTTAAAAGAGCCGAATCAAGAAGTATATATGCTGAATCCATCAAATGCAAAGAGGCAAGCATTGTTGAGAAAGGGCATGGCAAGCATAGCAAAGCGACCATACTTGATTTTTCTAAAGTTAATGGAACCTACTTCCTGCCCTATGAGTTTCGTGCCAGAGAAATTGATGAACTTCAAGGACAAGAACAAGTAGCCGAACAAAGTTAGGCCGACAAAAATCTTCAATGTAATGATGCATGGAATCAAGAAAAAGATGATGAAGAAGCGTTGGGGAGCCATCCAAAGGCGGAGCAAGATATTGGTCAAGTCACACCACCATCATGCTCTCCCAACATATTTGAAGAGGTATGTTTAGCAAGTAATTTACCTATTTTCAGATTTGGTCAGGACTTTATTGTTGATGCATCTATTAGAAAAATCCTCATAAGTAATTTTGAAAGACCAATGAATAAGAGTAATTTACTTGCTAGCAATAAAGTTGTTATTGAGCATATCGGTCAACCCATTACGCCATTTATAAAGACCGATAGTGACTTATTATCACAGCCAAAGCTTTCCCCGTTGCTTTATCTAAAGTTCATATCTATTTGGGTAGCTTTGCTTATTTCATACTTGGCTTGCACTTGGTCTCAATTGAGACATGTGTGTTCTAACTATTTTCGTTTTAGAAATTTAAAGCCAAGATTAAATTCTGTTGAGAAAACCGATGCTAGTATAATATCTTACCCAAAGACATCGGAGATAGAGTGCAAACCACAATGCATAGCCGAATGGTGTGATGCAAAATCTGAACCATTCGTTTGCTTAATTCCAAAGCCGTTCTCACAGCAAGATCGGCTAGAAAACAAGAAGTATACCTTCAATTCAAGCATGTGTGATCAAATATTTGACTTGTTGCTGAAAAATAATTACATTACAATTCTTGATCACCATGTTAAGCCATCAATCCAAGGACGAATGTATTGTAAGTTGCATGATTCGTCCAAGCATAATTTTGAGGATTGCAACATGTTTCATCAAATAGTTAAATCGGCCATTGAAAAAGGACGATTGAAGTTTGTTGAAACACCAAGAGATGACCAGTCTATTCCGATTGGTCCCGATGGCAAAAACTTTTTGCATCGGCTGCTTCAAGCCGATCCATTTAAAGAGAAGGTAAAAACTGCAGGTGATGGGATCAAGCTTTCAAGTAAAGAAGTTGTTGAAGAGCATAATGAACATAATCTTGAGGGTGAGAATTCCATTGAAGCTACAATGGAGACGCCAAGGACTGGGGGGCAGCAAGCAAATCCAACGATCGATGAAAGCAAACCAAAAGAAAACAAAGGCCGAAATAAGCGCAAGTGTAAAAGATCAAAAATCACCTTCGCTGAACTATTGGAGAAATATCAAAAGAAGAGTGAAGAGAAGAATGCTTATCGGCCCAATCATGCAAAGAAACCAAGATCACCCCCAAGGCGCAAATATGAGGATCGGTATTGGCAAAGTGAGAGTTTGAATGCAACATATTCATATCCTTATTTTGGGTCGCCAATGCCAATGTCGTGGATGCCTCCCTATGCTCATGTAGATCCATGTTCATCATGGGACAGGTATGATACAAGGGCACATTCTCCATCTTATTTTAGACCATCTCACCAATATTATGCAGCTCCGAGAAGATCAACATTTGAACAGTCACATGCAAGGTTGTCAGAATCGTGATTCTATTGTACGATTCTACGACTTTACGATCCAAATTAACCCCTTTGATTCTACGATTTTGGTTCATAGAATCTACGTTTCTACGATCCTGATAGTGAAGATTCTACAATTTGCGATTCTACCATCAGAGCTCCGATCCGATTCAGGATCATGATTCTGACAACCTTGGTCACATGTTAAAGACCGTTTCAATTATAAGGAATCGGTCCGGACACCATGGATGAAAAAAGAGGTGGTCAAGCAAGTCTACCGCGTGAAAAGAGATGGTCGTAAGTGTGCTACTTCAGATTTGATCTCAAATAATAAAGAGCCAATTAAAGTGTTGACATTGGCTACAAAAGGCAATGAGACAAAGCAACCAATTATTGAGAGTCAAAGTGCCAAATCTAAAGAAAAGAAGTTGAGAGTGCACAAGGCCAAAAAGGAATTGCCATTGGTCCAAACAGAATCACAGCAGAGATGCCCACTCGGCTTATCGTATTGGCAAAAGAGGGAATTAAACAAACTTAATGCACAAGAACTTGAAGAAGGGAACATGGCATGGGTTCCCAAAGGAAGTGCTCAAAATAAGAATTATGTGCAAGCCTCCATTACAAGAAGTGCGGCAAAAGTGAAAAAGGAAAAGAGTAAAAACTATAAAGGACCAAGTCGAAGGTTTCAACATCTTTGGTCTACACATTATCCATATTCTTCAACTATGCCATTAACGCCTATGCCATGGAATTCGTCATCAGGTATGATTGGTAACCCTCAATGGGCTTATTTTAATCCATGGATGCAATATAATTTCTTATGTCATGAGAGGGTATTACCAAGTCACTATACATTTGATTAGCTACAAGTTTGTTGCTGATCCAAAGGGCCGAAATACTTGATTTGTCATTTCATTTGTTTATTTCGGCTATATGTGCTTTGAATGAAGTTTACATGGTAATGACCGATATTTATCTATCGTCCTAAGAGTATGTCAATGCATGGCTGGTGTAGTATTCTAACATTGTCCTTAGTTTGATTGGAGAGCGAGACAAGGTACGTGCTCATGAAAATTTATATGTATGCCTATATTATGATTGAATGGAGTTGGGACATCATGACCGAGTCATTGAATATATGCTACATAGACCAATTCATAGCTGCAGAATTGGTTGGTGGGCTTATACTTTGTTTGGATATGATTTATCTTATGCATCTTTGAGATCTATAAGAGGCCAAATCATAGTTGATTTTGTTACTGAACATCGGATTAATGTCATGCATAATATTAATATTAGCCTTGTCTCTCTAGTACTATGGAGATTATGTATTGATGGTTCAATTCATAACAATGGCCAAAGTGTTGGTGTTGTTTATATATTTCTTTATGGTACTATTTTTTGAAGCCTCGTGCCGCTTAGAATATTTTTATGCACGATTAATCAAGGCCGAATATGCATTGTTATTCGGATTGACTCTTTTACTTGCTATAGGTGCTATACGTATTGAGGCTTTTGGTGATTCGTTATGAGTAGTGCAACAAATATCCAAGGGTTATCAATGTGTTTTGACGAATCACTTATAGCTTATCTTGGGGTATGTCTAGATGAAGAATTTACCTTGGGTTGCATTAAAATTGTTCATATATTTAGACATGACAATTGGAGAGAGTTGGCATAGCAAGCATCCGGCTACCATGTCCATCATGTTGTATTGCATTTCTCTCAATAGCCGATGCTTAGTCTCGTCAACATAGGTAAGGCCGAACCGAAGTCCATAGCTTCGGCCACTAATGAAATTTTTATATAGGCGAAAGTAAGGATTGGAGAAAGTTTATTGTTGATTGTCTACAAAATCCTAGCAAAAGGGTGAACAATCTGGTTCGGAGGATGACATTGAGATACATATCTATGGAACTTTATCATCGGATTGTTAATGAAGCTGAGAAGGTTTCACCCAAGTTTGCATCACATAGTTTACACAAGACATGGCCGATATATACTTATTGTCCTAAGAACATATAAATGGCCGATGGAGTGTTGACATCATCCTTAGAACAAACTTGGTACAAGTATTTTTCGGCACGCTAGCTTTACCGAAAAATAGGGGGGCATGTGTTGACGCTCAAAAGTGGCACAATCATAAAGCAGCATGCCGGGGTGAAAACCTTGCTGGGGTAAAATCTTGCTGGTGTGAAAGCTTGCCTGTGTGAAGGCTTGCCGGCGTGGAAAGCTTGCCGGCACAGAAAGATCGCCGGTGTGGAAGCTTGCCGGTGTGAAATCTTGCCGGGGGAGAAACCTTGTCAGGGAGGAACCCTTGCCGGAGTACAAACCTTGCCGGAGTGAAACCTTGCCGGTGTGAAAGCTTGCCGGGTAGAAACATTCCCGGTATGGAAAGCTTACTCGGATGGAAAACTTGTCGGGTTGGAGGCTATGATAGTCAATCGGACAAGAAGTTGAAGATGGGCTCAAAAGGTTATTCATATAATCTCGGATGGAAAAATGTTCTACATGGAAGTTGTCCGTCTCGTCGAAACGGTTGATTTTGATATAAAAATCGTCCCAATCCGAGTTCGTATGCAAAAGTTAGAGGTATCGAAGTGCAACCCTGTCACGAGGCGAGATGTGGCGCGCCCCACCAGACATAGGTCTGATGGGTAGCGCGAGCGAACAGGTGTTCTGTGTGACTGTTTTGGCCCAGAAGAAGGCCTCAAATCGAAAAACGTTCAACATGAAAGTTGTTCATCTCGTTGAAACGGTCAAGATTTCTTTTGGGCTTGTTTCCATCTGAGATCGTTTACCACCACAAAAAGGACCAGCAAGGTGCAGCCAGTTTAAACCGAGCAGTTTTGGGAAGTTCGGATAAAATCAGTCCGAATTTGACTAGGGTTTTGAACGTGAATTGATGTAATTTTCTTGTAAGGAAAGCCTAGATAAATCCTTTTCTTGTATGGGAAGTCCAGCCGCCTCTTATATATGTTGGGGGTGGCGGCCGATTGAAACAACACCAATCGAACAAATCAATCTATTACACTTTTGTGTTCATCTACTTTTATCCCTTACCCTTGTATCTTTCTTGCTCGTTCTTCATTCGTTCTTCGCGTTGGAGGGCAGCGATCCACGAGGCTCTAGGGGCGAGTGAATCGACCTAGGGCAGCCCATAGCCGCCGCAATCCCTGACGGGGTCCCTCCCGGGTGCGCGGGGTTTCGAGTCTGCAAAAGCGCCCGCCGACTGTCCTGCGTATCGCGCTGTCGGTCGGGTCTCCTTTGATGTGAGCTGCGGTGCATCACCCCCGGCGTCGAGGGTACACAGGACGTGTTCGTGTGTCAACACCCGGCATGATTTTACCCAAATGTTTTGCCCCTGCAATGGACCAAAACTTCACGTCGTTTTTTATCATGTCAAAGATGACAAAAGAAAGGGGTGGGTTTGTGATGGAAGACCCTAGCATTCCTTTAGTTCCAAATGGCACAAGAAACAAGCATGGTGATCGACGCCATTGCCTTGCGTTGAGGGACGTGTGTGTCCATCATTGCAATCCACCACTCCTTGGTGGATCTCTCAGTCGCCCATGTGCAAGTGTCGATTGTGTATAGTTGGAGGAACACCTTGACTAGCCCCCAAATCCTCAAAGTGTAGCGACATTTGTAGAATAGGTGTGCCACGGTTTCATATGCTCTTTTGCATAGGGGACAAAGGCCAGAATGTGGCCATCCCCGCTTAGGCAAGCGGTCCAAATCCGGTCCAAATCCTATCTTGAATGGCAAGATGTAGCGACCAGACCTCAAACGGTCCAATCTCTGTGCTCAGGTGTCATCCCTGGATCAGTAATGCTGACACCACACAGTACTTGAAGGATTTATAACAGAGTAGCAATCACACACTTATTACATCGAGTGTCTCAAAAGAGAACTTATTACAATAAATATGGCTTAAGGCCATCTAATAACGATAACAGCGGAAGGCTTGGAAGATAAGTGAGTCCATCAACTCCAACGGCATCACCGAGTATAGAACCGCGACATAAAAACACCTTAATCATCGTCTAAAAAGTCTGCAACATTAACGTTGCAGCCCAAAACAGGTCAGCACATGGAATAAGCTGGCAAAATAACACATATAGAGTAATGAAATGAAATAGGCTATTCTATATGCATATTTGGCTGGTGGAAAGCTCTATGTTTACAGTTTTGCGTAAAGCCAATTTTTCCCTACTGCAAAGGAATAAATTTTATTTAACTATCATGGTAGTTGTTAAACATTGAGAATGGTTGACAGCATTCTCAATCCAAATTAAGCATCATTATTAAACAAAACCCAACAAAATTAATTTTAGAGTAACATGTTGAGATTCACATGATAATCCAAGTACTAGATACTCAAGATGTCCATAACCGGGGACACGGCTAATCATGATTAGTTTATACACTCTGCAGAGGTTTGCGCACTTTTCCCCACAAGACACGATCGCCTCCGTTTGGTTTCTCGCACTACATGGTGTTTGAGAGAACGGATGACCGAGACACAGTCTTTCAGAAGCGCTAGCACCTTACGATCGGGTAGACCATTACACATATTTTCCCCTACATCTGCTAGTCTACCACTGTAAGAGTTTGCACAACTTAATCAACTATGCTATAGCCCATAATAGCTTGTGGCTGCACACGGAAGTTTCTAGCATGAATAATCTCATGATCCCTTTGAGCCTGGGTGGCGGTCCAAAAGAAAACAGGCAATCGCTGGAATACCCAGGTGCCTCAATCCACCCAGATGTGTGTTTAAGTTGCCACCTTAAATAAACCATTAATTAACAATCTCACATCTGTCATGGATACACTCACCCAATCCACGTCTACTAGCATAGCATGGCATAATAAGCAAACGTAGAAGTAACTCCCAAAGGTTTAATAATAACAGGTAATAGGTACTACCTCAACTACTCCCCAAACCCACAATTTAATTAGATCCTAATCATGCAATGTGTGAGGATTGATCTAATGCAATAAAACTGGGTAGAGGAAAAACATGATCAAAGTGTTACTTGTCTGGCTGATGATCCGGGAAACCTAGCGATTCGAAGTAGCAAGCGGCGCACTCCGGGTACTCTATCACAAACAAACAAGCATACAATAAGTACTCAACTAATGCACAGGTAAACTCAAATAAGAGATCTAACCAGAAAGTTCAACTTAAGAACTCCGGTTGGCAAAAAGAATCAAAACGAACGAAGCAACGAAAGACAAACGGCAAAAGAAACAGGCTTCGTTTACTATTCTGGATCTAGGGCAATTTTTTACAGTGGCAAAAACTTGTTTGAGTTGGTTAAACGAAAAGAGTGTTTCGAGACGAAACTCCAGGCGCTTAAATCACCTGATTTCGATAAACGAGCGAAAAGTTAGACTAAAACGAAAATCGGATCAGGAATTGCGATCAGAAAAATCGCGAATTTAATCCGAGAAAAAGAAAAACGACGAACGTTCGTTAAAACGAACGAACGGACAAACACTCGCTAATTAAATAAACCGGAAAACCGATCTATTTAAAAAAACCAAAACTAAAAAAACCGACGGAAAACCGATCGGTTTTCTAAAAAAACCGGCGGCGGTCCGGCGTGGCGGCGCGGCAGCGGCGGCGGCGGCCTAGGGTTTCGGGGGCGGGGCGGCTTGGGGCTGGCCTCGGGCCTCGGGGCGCTATATGAAGGCCCGGCCAGGCGGAGTCTTGGCCGGTTACGGCCCAAGGTCGGTTCGGACTCTTTTTTTTAAATAATTACGCTCGAAAAAAAATAAAAGGAATACTAAACGGACTCCAAAAATTCCGAAATAAATTTTCCCCGGCTTCTAAAATCAAGCCGCACAGGATGAACATTTATTTGGGGCCTAAATGCAATTTTGAAAAACGCGCATTTTTCCCAAATTCAAATAAAATAGCAAATAAAACCAAAAAATCTTATTTGATTTTTTTATTAAATCCCCAATATTTATTTATTTTGGGAAAGTCATTTTATTCCCTCTCTCATATTTTTTATAATAGAAATAATTGAAGATAAAAATAAATAAAATCAAATGATCCTATTTTCAGAATTTAAGACAACTCAAATATGAAAATAACGAAATCCCCAACTCTCTCCGAGGTCCTTGAGTTGCGTGAAATTTCTAGGATCAACCAAAATGCAATAAATATGATATGCAATGATGATCTAGTGTATAACATTCCAAATTGAAAATTTGGGATGTTACAAACCTACCCCCCTTAAGATGAATCTCGCCCTCGAGATTCGGGTTGGCTAGAAAATAGGTGAGGGTGGTCCTTCGGCAAATCTTCCTCTATTTCCCAAGTGGCTTCATCCTCCGTGTGGTGGCTCCACTGAACCTTGCAAAACTTGATAACCTTGCTGCGGGTGACTCGACTGGCATACTCTAGAATCTTAACTGGTTTCTCCTCATAGGTCAAATCACTGTCCAACTGAATTGCTTCCGGTGGTATCATATCTCTCAGTCGTATATCAGCCATCTCTGCGTGGCACTTCTTCAACTGGGATACATGGAACACGTCGTGAACTCCTGACAATCCTTCGGGCAACTCCAACTTATAGGCTACTTCTCCCATACGCTCCAAAACTTTGTATGGGCCTACAAAACGTGGCGCTAACTTTCCCTTAACTCCAAAGCGCTTAACTCCTTGAAGTGGTGATACTCGAAGATAAACTCGGTCTCCAACTTCGTAAACTATCTCCTTGCGTTTAGAATCTGCATAACTCTTCTGTCTGGATTGAGCTACCTTGAGCCTATCGCGAATCAGTTTCACTTTCTGTTCAGACTCCTTTATCAGATCCGGTCCAAACAACTGGCGATCTCCAACTTCATCCCACGACAATGGGATCCTGCACCTCCTTCCGTACAAGGCTTTGAAAGGGGTCATCTTCAAACTGGATTGATAATTGTTGTTGTAAGAGAACTCTACATACGGCAAATTCTCGTCCCAGCTAGATCCGTAATCTAGCGCACAAGCTCTTAGCATATCCTCCAAAATCTGATTGACTCTCTTAGTCTGTCCATCTGTTTGCGGGTGGAAAGTTGTGCTAAACTCCAGTCTGGTACCCAAAGTTTCATGCAACTGATTCCAGAACTTTGAGGTAAATTGGGTTCCTCTATCTGATACTATGCTCCTTGGAACTACATGCAGACAAACGATTCTAGTCATATATATCTTTGCCAACTTTGCACTGGTATAGGTAGTCTTCACTGGAATGAAATGAGCTACCTTTGTCAAACGATCGACTACAAACCATATCGAGTCATAGCCTGAACGTGTTCTGGGCAATCCTGTAATAAAATCCATGCCTAGCTTATCCCACTTCCATTCGGGTATCGGCAATGGCTGTAGCAATCCGGCTGGCTTCTGATGCTCTGCCTTTACTCTCTGACATACATCGCAAACTGCTACATATTCCGCAATATCCTTCTTCATTCCGGTCCACCAGAAAATATCCTTCAAATCCAAATACATCTTGGTATTTCCTGGGTGAATCGAATACGGTGAATCATGGGCCTCTTGTAAAATTAACTTCCTGATCTCCGAAACATTTGGTACATAGACACGGTCTTCAAACCATAAGGTATCGTGCTCATCCTCACGAAATCCCTTAGCTTTTCCTTTGCTCATTTTCTCCTTAATAGAAGCAATCTCCTTGTCAGTCTTTTGAGCTTGTCTGATCTTATCCATCAAAAGTAGACTGAATCTCCAATGCTGCTACATAGCCTCTTGGAACTATTTCCAAACATAGCTCTCGAAGATTTTCGGCTAACTCCCTCGGTAAATCTCCCATCATTAGGGTGTTGACATGGCTCTTATGGCTTAACGCGTTAGCTACTACGTTAGCCTTTCCGGGGTGATAATGCAATTTCATATCATAATCCTTGATGAGCTCCAACCATCTCCTTTGTCTGAGGTTCAACTCCTTATGTGTGAAAATATACTTCAAATTCTTGTGATCCCTGTACACCTCACAATGGTTTCCAATCAGAAAATGTCTCCAAGTCTTCAATGCATGCACTACGGCTGCTAATTCCAAATCATGCATAGCATAATTCAACTCATGGGGCTTAAGCTGTCGTGAGGCATATGAAACAACTCTTCCTTCCTGCATAAGCACTGCTCCAAGTCCTCGACGTGAAGCGTCACAATACACCTCATAATCCTTGGTCTGATCCAGTAAAATCAACACTAGTGAGGTAACCAAACGTTTCTTCAACTCCTGGAAACTAGCCTCACATTCCTCAGTCCATTTGAACTTGGTATCCTTCTTCAACAACTTCGTCATAGGCTTCGCAATCTTTGAGAAATTCTCAATAAACCTCCGGTAGTATCCTGCGAGTCCAAGAAAACTCTGGATCTCTCCAACTGTTGTTGGGGCTTTCCAATTGGTCATAGTATCAACTTTAGTGGGATCTACTGCTATACCTTCTCCGGATATAATGTGTCCGAGAAATCCAACTTCTTTCAACCAAAACTCACATTTGCTAAACTTGGCATATAATTGATGTTCTCTGAGCTTTCCAAGAACCAACCGCAAATGCTCCTTATGCTCCTCTTCATTCTTTGAGTAAACCGGGATATCATCAATGAACACTACGACGAACTTATCCAAGAACTCCATAAACACTTTGTTCATCATGTTCATAAAATATGCAGGTGCGTTAGTCAGATCAAATGACATAACGGTATACTCGTACAGCCCATACCTTGTGGTAAAAGCCGTCTTAGGTCTCGAACCTTCAACTGATGGTATCCTGATTGCATATCGATCTTGGAAAATACCTTAGCTCCTTGCAACCGATCAAACAGATCATTGATAATTGGTAGTGGGTACTTGTTCTTGATGGTTACTTCATTCAATCCTCGATAATCAACAACCATCCTTAACGATCCATCCTTCTTCTCCACTAGAAGTACTGGCGATCCCCAAGGCGAAGAACTTGGGTGAATATAACCTTTATCCAGTAACTCCTTAATCTGCTTCTTAATCTCCACCAAATCCTTTGCGGGCATCCTATATGGTATCTTTGATATTGGCCCTGTGCCTGGCAAAAGCTCAATCAAAAACTCAATATCTCTATCCGATGGCATGCCTGACAACTCTTCTGGAAATACATCAGGGAAATCCTTCACTACTGGTACTTCCTCCTGCACAACTCCTGTTAAACAATTTACTTGAGTCCTCTTCGGCACATGCCGGGATACATACTTGATCCTTCTCCCTTCTGGGGTGGTAAGCAAGATCGACTTACTGGCGCAATCGATGTTTCCTCCATACGTCGACAGCCAATCCATACCCAGAATTACATCCAAACCTTGTGATTCCAATATTATCAAATCCGAGGGAAACACATGCCTACCTATACTTAATGGCACTTGAAAACATCCTTGGTTAGCCATATACTTCGCTCCTGGTGAGCTTACTAACATAGGTGTTCTAAGAACTTTGGTGGGCAGGTTATACTTATCCACAAATCCCCTTGATATGTATGAATGCGATGCACCGGTATCAAAAAGAACGAGTGCAGTAAATGACTTAACCAAAAACTTACCGATTACTGCATCCGACTACTCTTCAACTCCTCCACGTTAACGTGGTTCACCTGTCCCCTGTTGAAAGGGTTCGGCTTCTTCCCAGAGCTTCCATTGCCATTACCATTCTGTGATTCAGGACATTCATTGGCAAAATGTCCGGTCTTCTGGCACTTAAAACAAGTGAATTTGCTTAGGTCTCTCTTGGCTGGGGTTGACGGGTTGGTGCAGTTCTGGCCGTTGCTTCCTCCATTCCCATTACCATTCTTGGTGCCATTGTGATTGTGCGAGCTACCTCCTCCATGGGTATGCTGAAAATGTCCTCCCGGTCTAGGGGTAAAACGTGGCTTTTGTTGAGCTCCTGAATTGTGCTTCCCTTGTCCATACTTCCTCTTGCGATTATCAATCTGTTGCTGCTTCCCTTCAATCATGAGAGCACGATCTACCAACTCCTGGTAATTGTTGAAGGTTGCCACCATCAACTGCATGCTCAACTCATCATTCAGTCCTTCCAGAAACTTCTCCTGCTTAGCTGCATCCGTAGCAACGTCATCTGGGGCATAACGTGCTAATTTACTAAAGTCCTCCACATACTGGCCAACTATCCGTCCTCCTTGGCGCAAGTTGCGAAACTCTCGCTTCTTCATGGCCATAGCTCCTGCTGAAACATGGGCAGTTCGAAAAGCCTGCTGAAACTGGTCCCACATGACAGTGTCGACAGGGAAAGTGGCTGTGAAATTCTCCCACCATGATGTTGCGGGTCCTTCAAGCTGATGTGAGGCAAACTTCACCTTTTCCGCATCCGTGCATCCTGATGTGGTAAACTCTCTAGCTGTCTTGCGGAGCCAATCATCTGCTACTATCAGCTCGGTGCTACTGGAAAACACTGGCGGATTCAGCGTAAGAAAACGGGCTAAGTGATCAACAGGTGGTGGTGGTGGTGGGTTATTGTTGTTGTTCCCCTTATTCCGATTCTGGACTAGCAACTGCATCAATGTGTTCTGCTGCTGGATCAACTGGGTGAGCTCCGGTGGGAAGGTAAATCCGGGGTCACGTCTCGGAGGCATCTAAGGGTTTTAGAAAAAGATGAGATTTAAGAATAGAGGGGGTCTAAAGGAAAAACACTACCCATATGCACATGAGGCAAAAGCAAACAATTCACTTCATTCAATCAATCAAACAAGGGCATACAATCGATCTAACTATCGCAAAAGTGCTCGGACTACTATATTTACATGGTGGACTACTACTACTGATGAGGCGGTCTATTAAATATATTCTTCGGTTGCCGACTCCATTATATCTGCTCTAGCTTCATCAACATAGTCATCATCTCTATCGTCTCGATCCGAGTCGGTGTCGTCGATGATGATGTAGTCTTCCGGGAGAATCTCCTTGGGTTCTTTGTCTTCTTCTACTGGTATAGGGCCTCCCATAAATATTACGATCTTCTTGATCAGATCATCATTCTTCTCCACTAGTACTTCGATTTCCTCTTCATAATCTTCACATGTAGCCTTGAGTTCTTCCTCCAGTTCCTTGATTCTTGTCCTTGCCTTCTTCAGATCTATCATGTCGGCGCACATCTGGTTCTCCTGACGTCGAATGTGCTGGTTTAACTCATGGATAAAAGCTGCAACTGATCTATCCTTTCTGGTGTTGATCATCTCCCGGTGCTCATCTCGGCGCCCACAAATCTGGTAGATAGTATCCTTGAGATCATTGCGGTAAACTTCTCCAATGCGTCCCATGGTGATGTGAGCTGCCATGCTCTTTCCTAGACTCCAAGTTGGTGCATCAAAAGAAAACTCTATGGGCTCAGTGACTGGCATGAACGTCCTTCCTGGAACTTGAACTTGAATCATCCAGCGCTCTTCTTCAGGTAAGTGGAGTTGTAGGTTCCGGTGAAGCTTGGTACTCCTATGTTCAGGTATCTAGTGACTTACTTCAAGTGACGTCCAAAGGGTGTATCTTCATCCGGTTGTGTGAACTTGTTCCTTGCATCCGCCATCCTAAAAGAGTAGAACAGATGAGAAGTCAAAAAGAGAAGAGAGTGAGTAGTGATCTAGGTCTTTAGCTTAGTGGTCGTGTCCTACAGTCAGCGTGTGCTCTGATACCATCTTGTAGCGACCAGACCTCAGACGGTCCAATCTCTGTGCTCAGGTGTCATCCCTGGATCAGTAATGCTGACACCACACAGTACTTGAAGGATTTATAACAGAGTAGCAATCACACACTTATTACATCGAGTGTCTCAAAAGAGAACTTATTACAATAAATATGGCTTAAGGCCATCTAATAATGATAACAGTGGAAGGCTTGGAAGATAAGTGAGTCCATCAACTCCAATGGCATCATTAAGTATAGAACCACGACCTAAAAACACCTTAATCGTCGTCTGAAAAGTCTGCAACATTAACGTTGCAGCCCGAAACGGGTTAGCACATGGAATATGCTGGCAAAATAACACATAGATAGTAATGAAATGGAATAGGCTATTCTATATGCATATTTGGCTGGTGGAAAGCTCTATGGTTACAGTTTTGCGTAAAGCTAATTTTTCCCTACTGCAAAGGAATACATTTTATTTAACTATCATGGTAGTTGTTAAACATTGAGAAAGGTTGACAGCATTCTCAATCCCAATTAAGCATCATCATTAAACAAAACCCAACAAAATTAATTTTAGAGTAACATGTTGAGATTCACATGATAATCCAGGTACTAGATACTCAAGATGTCCATAACCGGGGACACGGCTAATCATGATTAGTTTATACACTCTGCAGAGGTTTGCACACTTTTCCCCACAAGACTCGATCGCCTCCGTTTGGTTTCTCGCACTACATGGTGTTTGAGAGAACGGATGACCGAAACACAGTCTTTCAGAAGCGCTAGCACCTTACGATCGGGTAGACCATTACACCTACTTTCCCCTACATCTGCTAGTCTACCACTGTAAGAGTTCGCACGACTTAATCAACTATGCTAGAGCCCATAATAGCTTGTGGCTGCACACGGAAGTTTCTAGCATGAATAATCTCATGATCCCTTTGAGCCTGGGTGGCGGTCCAAAAGAAAACAGGCAATCGCTGGAATACCCAGGTGCCTCAATCCACCCAGATGTATGTTTAAGTTGCCACCTTAAACAAACCATTAATTAACAATCTCACATCTGTCATGGATACACTCACCCAATCCACGTCTACTAGCATAGCATGGCATAATAAGCAAACGTAGAAGTAACTCCCAAAGGTTTGATAATAACAGGTAATAGGTACTACCTCAACTACTCCCCAAACCCACAATTTAATTAGATCATAATCATGCAATGTGTGAGGCTTGATCTAATGCAATAAAACTGGGTAGACGGAAAACATGATCAAAGTGTTACTTGCCTTGTTGATAATCCGGGAAACCTAGCGATTCGAAGTAGCAAGCGGCGCACTCCGGGTACTCTATCGCAAACAAACAAGTATACAATAAGTACTCAACTAATGCACATGTAAACTCAAATAAGAGATCTAACCATAAAGTTCAACTTAAGAACTCTGGTTGGCAAAAAGAATCAAAACGAACGAAGCAATGAAAGACAAACGGCAAAAGAAACAAGCTTCGTTTACTATTCTGGATCTAGGGTAATTTTTTACAGTGGCAAAAACTTGTTTAAGTTGGTGAAATGGAAAGAGGGTTTCGAGACGAAACTCCAGGCGCTTGAATCGCCTGATTCCGATAAACAAGCGAAAAGTTAGACTAAAACGAAAATGGAATCAGGAATCGTGATCAGAAAAATCGCGGATTTAATCTGAGAAAAAGAAAAATGACGAACGTTCGTTAAAACGAATGAACGGACAAACGCTCGCTAATTAAATAAACCGGAAAAACTGATCTATTTAAAAAAACTGAAACAAAAAAAACCGACGGAAAACCGATCGGTTTTCTAAAAAAACCGGTGGCGGAAACTACCTCCGGCGGCGGCGGGCGGCGGCGGCCTAGGTTTTCGGGGGTGGGGCTGCTTGGAGCTGGCCTCGGGCCTCGGGGCACTATATGAAGGCCCGACCAGGCGGAGTCCTGGCCGGTTACGGCCCAAGGTCGGTTCGGACTCTTTTTTTGTAAATAATTACTCTCGTAAAAAAACAAAAGGAATACTAAACGGACTCCAAAAATTCCGAAATAAATTTTCCCCGGCTCCTAAAATCAAGCCGCACAGGATGAACATTTATTTGGGGCCTAAATGCAATTTTAAAAAACACGCATTTTTCCTAAATTCAAATAAAATAGCAAATAAAACCAAAAAATCTTATTTGATTTTTTTATTAAATCCCCAATATTTCTTTATTTTGGGAAAGTCATTTTATTCCCTCTCTCATAATTTTTATAATAGAAATAATTGAAGATAAAATAAATAAAATCAAATGATCCTATTTTCAGAATTTGAGACAACTCAAATATGAAAATAACGAAATCCCCAACTCTTTCCGAGGGTCCTTGAGTTGCGTGAAATTTATAGAATCAACCAAAATGCAATAAATATGATATGCAATGATGATCTAGTGTATAACATTCAAAATTGAAATTTTGGGATGTTACACAAGCCAAACAAAGAACTTGACCTTGAAAGGTGCCCACAACTTCCAAACCATTGTATTTATGGAGGTGGGTATGGTTCCCAAAAACTAAACTTGGTAAGCAAAGATCACGAAGTAGTGACCACTAGAAGTGAGCTTCCAAATTATGTCATGCTCGACGTCTTCACTTAGTTGGGCACGCCCAAAGAGTGGTAAATTCCCGGATGAAGTCCAAGGTCCAAGTGGCAGGGGCTTTAATTTTTGCAATACATGCATCATCATCGGTTGCCTCTCCGACCTTTCACCCTTTCCTTGTGGATGCCGCGTAAATCAGCGGGCGATGTCCTCTAGCTTGCGCTCTTGCACCCACGGTGAGCCCCAAAAAGGAGGGCGAGCTCCATTTCCCATGGTGATGTTTGTGAAGGCATAAAACACATCAATGTTGGATTCGTAGCAAGGGTTCTCCATTCCCACACATAACTTGGAGGGGTCCTTCCATTCAAACCATGGCCAACGGAGCCTGAGAGCTCGAGAAAATTTCTCGAGGTTGAGGATACCGAGCCCACCAAGCTCGGTAGGTTGGCAAACTGCTTCCCAGTTGACTTTACATTTGGCACCGGTACCTTGTCAGTTCCTGCCCATAAGAATGGACGCTCGATCTTGTTAAGGTTGTTAGAGACACTCGGTGGTATTACAAGTGGAGTGTAAGGGTACATTGGTTGGGAAGTGAGAACCGATTTAACAAGAGCGCCGTGACCCATGGTGGTAATGTTCTGTCCCAAGTTGTGAGCCTCGCGTGAATTTATCAAGTTGAAAATTCACTCTCTTTAGTTGCCAAACCGATAGTGGGAGGTCAAACGTTTGATGGGAACGGATGCCCTCCCCTCCCCTCTCCCCTCCCGAGTCGCCCCTGCGTGGGCGGCCGGGAGGGGTCCCCAGATCCCGTCGGCCGGCCCTTCCCCATTCCTCCTCCTCCTCCCTCACCGCCGCCCAAGGGCGCGGCCAGGCGAAGCCTGGTTGTCGCCAGCGGCGGCGGGGACTCGGGCCCTCTCGCTCGCGTGGGGCTGGCGCAGGCCGGCGCCCCCGGGCCGGAGCGTGGCGGCGGGTGGTGGCGGCGCCTCGGCGACTTCGCTCCCCCGCAGCAGGAGGCCTCGTGATCTGGTGCGTCGCGGTCGCCAGGGACGGCGACGGCGTGACCGGATCGGTTCGCAATGGCGCGGCCGGATCTATGCCCAAGCATGGGCCTTAATCGCTGGTCTGCCATCGGCACGGTGGCGGGTGCGACTCGTCGGCAGCTGGGCAGATCCGTCGGGATTCTACCCTTGTCTGATCCTTGACAGCGTGGGCATCTCCGGGGGAAACCCTAGATCTCCTTGGGATCGAGCGATGACGGCGATTTTGCGTCGTAGTCCCTCTTTAGGGCATCGTTTTGGAGTTTACTCTGGTTGAAGGGACCAGCGACGTCGGTGGCGCATGTCTGGTGGAGCAACTGCCAATGAAAATCGCGCCGACTACGGTCATGGCGGACGATGACGGCGTCTTAGATGTCGTTCCCTTGTCGAGGCATCGTCGTTGCAGTCTGCATCATCAGGCTCGGGGTGCTCCAGGGGAAACCCTAGATCTGGGTCTTCCGGATCGGACGATGATGGTGTTTTATCGCTTTCCCTCCTAGGGGCATCGTTTCGGAGCAAGTGATGGCTAGGGGGGTGGTGGAGCGGTACTTCATCTCACACCTTGATGGCGGCGGAGATCGGCGGCATGGCGCTGTGGAGGCTCGGCGTCCGATGTGTGAAGATGGACTCGCGCAGAAGGAGGTAGCTGTCTGGCGTCATGGTGACGTCGATGGCAGAGTGGGCAGACAAGGTAGAAGCCTCAATATAATCTGAAGATGGACCTGTGGAAGATGGCGGTGACGACACACGAGTGCATCTGACCGGATTGTGCCCCAGACCCGGTATGTGGCTTGACTGGGGCTTCCGGCTTTTGATGTTAGGCTTAGGTGAGTGGTTTGGGTAGTGGCCCAGCTAGCATCCCTTCATCATTTGGATAGGAGTAGCAGCATATGTTGTCAAGATGGTGGATTCAGGTATATTGTTTGTAATACTTTGTAAGGTCCTCGTGAATAATCAATAAAGTGGCCGTATGCATCTCCCAGATACAAAGACCGGAGGTCATCCTCCTTTTCTAAAAGAAAATGGTTAATAAGTTGATTTTGACAAAATTAAAGAATGAGCTACTACGATTAGAACGCACCAACAGAACGTTTTTGCTTGATTTCACCTTAAAGCATTGTGTGCAAGTGTCACAAAAAATAATTCTACGCATACAGACATTGAGAAACTCTCTCACCGTCACGGATCAGTGACGTACCTCTTAAGGCATGTATAATGGTTGATAAGATAATCTTATCTTAAGTCTTGCATGTAATTTAGAGATGACAAAAATATATGTTTACAATGGGTCATCTCTTAGCCTTATCTTCAATAATCAGTTATTTCTAAAAACATGATGAGACATATTGTGCTAAGAGATCATTTCTTATCTTATCTTAAATAAGAGAAGACAAGTCTTTTTTTATGATTTCTCTTTCCTCCACCTTATCATTTATCTTACGTGTCATTGTTAAGATAGAACCATTGTACATGCCCTTACATTTATTTAGACAACGGAAGAGAGGAACTCCCCAACTTCTGGATCTAAAGGATGTAGTACATCTGTACATAGATGGCAGCCACTTATGTCGCAAAGTTGCGACCCAAGTCGCTGGAGCAACGAAACCATGCAAAGAAAGCCAGGACGTATCACTTACTTACTAGTAGAGAAGTCTACCGGTCCTAACTGCCTAGCATCCATGATAGTGATGAAAGTAGCTGGTTGTGGATAACCAATTGGGTTTGAATTGTCAATCCTTCTTTAATTATGTCAAGAGACCTCCCTTTCTGGCCTTCATTATCTTGTTTAAAAAATTGCTGAGCTGACGGAAGACTGAAAATTGATTGGCAGTCAGATTCAGCTAACTATAGGTATAAAAAAAATGGATGGTTTTTTCCAAATCTATTAGGATAGCTCTAAGTAGCACTAAACTCAGCTGCTCTCGGTGCCACCGGCCATATGTCCGGCAGTTGGCTGGTCGGGGTCCCGGCTGCCTCCTCTTATAATTTTTGTCCGTACCAATGCTTTGTGCTGCCTATTTCGCTATGCCTGATGATTTAGTAGTAGTACACTATTTATAAAAAAAGGTATTCACATAAGTTTACTTGATGTTAGAATGACTACACGTAAAACAAAGCTTAGAAACTCTAGCAGAGTCGTCATATCGGACCGACCACATAATAACCATATGTATGGCGATCCATCTAAAAAAGCCACTCTAACAAAGTCGCTATACGCCTTCATAATATACTGGGCATGCTCCAAATCAAGCGCGCGAGCCTTCATACTTGAAGGCTGAAGGCTGAGGGCCATCTACAACTGTTCACGCCTCTTCCCTTTGCGCGTAGCCCCAGTCAATGGTGTTGTCGTCTGTATGACTGCGGTTCCGTCCATGCCAATGACGCAACCATTTTTCCATCGAGAAGAGCACCAAATAGAAATTGTATCTTGGGCAACGTGTGAAATGGTGAACTAGTCGCACCCATCACTTATGGGCTGTTGGATCGAAACGAAATGGATAATGGTTCAATTACAAGATGAGCTTCTCGCACATTTACGAAACAAATTATGGAATGTCCCTTTTTTGCGAGAAACTTCCAATCTATTCATTTTCAATCATGGCAATACAACGAACATCAGAAATAATAAAAATTACATCCAGGTCCGTAGACCACCTAACGACGACTACAAGCATTGAATGAAATGTCCCTAAATACGCAAAATCTTCCTCCCAAGCCAACCATCTCCCGGTTAAGCTCTAATTTGGGGTTCATATGAGATTCCATTGACAGTTCAGTTATTGATTATGTTGCCTCCATTGATGTTTAAATAAGATTTATTGATGCTTCATAAGGCCTTGTACAATGCAAGGCGCTTATGGGAGACGCTTAGGAAATAAACCAGCATTTTTTGAAGCACTGGTGCTTATTTGTAGAGGATGGACGTTTATTTAGGTGTCTCTCCACTAAAAATGGACACCGGTGCTTCAGAAAAATCCGGTTTATTTTTCTAAGCACCTGCCTAAGCATCTAGCATTGTAGTACAAGGCCTAAGAGTTCAATTGAGGTTTCAATATTTTTATACACCCCATCGTCATTGTGGTTTAATTGAGGTTTCACAAAAGGCTTGCCGAGGTCTCAATTATTCATTATGCTGCTTGTATTCGTTGAGGTTCCACACAAGTTTAAAAAGCTTAAGATGAGATTTGACGGAAACCCTAGTGAAACTCAAACCACTATAAAACTCAACCGAGATGTGTACAAAACCTCTATTAAATCATGAGATCCAAGTGAAACTCACTAAAACAAACTCCATGAATAAAGAGTCGTAAAGTTTAACGAATGTCTCGGTCTAGTTAAGAGATAAAAAATTCAAAAACATATTCAATAGTTAAAAGGGTTCTTACTTCAAACATCCGGTAAATAATATATTGTATTTGAAAGGAGAAAAAGGTAAATTGTGGGTTGATTTTTTTAAGTAACCACATGTACTTCATTAGACAAACCGATTACAAAGAATACACATGTGGTCATCACAAGAGACATAATAGATATCTTGCAATATTGCACAAAAGACTCTCCAAAAAGTAAAAACTAGAATTTCACTCCGGTGGAATCTTGTGCCATGCCGAAATATCGCCCACCCACGTTGAAAGAACATGCAGTGCCCCCATGTTTGCTTTTGGTAATTGATGACAATCTCTGTAGACTAATGTTTGCATTGAGTTATATTTGAAGGATTTGCCCATAGGTTCTTCTTGAAGTCCATTTGTTGGTTTCAAGGAGTTTATGAGTTGACCATGGTGCTTTTAAGGAATTATCCAAAGATTGGTCATGTGAGTGTTGAGCTTATTGCAAGCATGTCTTGAAGAAGAAGATTGTGTGAACATTCATGTTTACCTTCAAGACATCATCTTAATGGAGAAAGTTGGAAAGATTCAAGGTTGCGTGTGCAAGTTCAAGTGGAGCATCACGAAGAGATCAAATGCTTGAAGCTTGTCGTCCATTGTGGTGACAATGGACTTGTGAAGATATGCGGAAGAGTGGCTCACCCATAGTGGAGTATGTGGGAGCAATCAACTAGTCTTCATCGAGCCAACACAATCAAGAAAGGTGGTCCAACTTGAGGGAGTCAAGATCGTCATCATCTAACTCAAGTGGACTATGTGCAAGACAAAGGTTTGCCCTTGATAGGTTTTCTATTTTACCGGTCTCATAGTGGTAGTTGGGAGACCGGGTTATAGGATCGATTGTCGTACTATCAAGGGGGGCTCTCGATGAGGAGCTTGATCGTATCGTTCATTAAGAGCTCAAACCATTGCATCCTTGCATCATCTTTCTTGATTCTTGTTTGGTTCTTTTTGTGAGTTTTGGAGCTTATGGTCATCTTGATGACAAGCTCGAGTTCATCAAAAACGGAGTTCACTTGCATCTTCTATGATGTTTTCGATGTTGGTGGTTATGCCCGTTCTTCTCTGTTGGAGGTTTCACTCCTCCATTTGTTATGCTCGTTCTTCTCTGTCGTTGTTTTGATGCTACTCGTCGTCTTGTTTCCAACAAGCTTGAGTTTGCTCAATTCGGAGCTCATATGCAGAAGTTATGGCAGTTCTGGTTTTCCATGGAGTATTCTTGCTTTCGTGGAAGTGGCATAAGGATGGCGCCAGCGGTAGTACCGTTGGGCCGGAGCGGCAGTACCGCTTATCACCACAAATGGTAGTACCGCTGTCCCACAGCGGTAGTACCGCCCATGGCCATAAGCGGTAGTACAGCTCCGGTTCCGCGCTGGTGCCGCCTCGACTCGAGACGTGGTTTTCTCGTGTCGGGTTCAGCGGCAGTAGGAGCGGTAGTACCGCTCATATGCGGTAGTACCGCGGCTACCACCGCCCCTAGTGCCGCTCAATGGCCCTCCTCCCCGTTCCTTCTCCATGTGCTCGTGGTAGGCGATGTGCGCGGTCCCAGCGGTAGTACCGCTGCGACCAACGGTAGTACCGCTGGCTCCAGCGGTAGTGCCGCTCATACGGCTCTGCCTCGCACTCTGTTTCGCTCCGCTCTCCGTGTTCTACCGCCCGGGCGGTAGTACCGCTCCCCTAAGCTGTAGTACCGCTCGTGCGCGGACTGAGCACATAACGGTTGGATTTGGGAGCTCCTATAAAAGGGGGTCTTCTTCTTCATTCAACCTTATCCTTTGAGCTCGTGTTCTCCCCCCCCCCCATTGTTGACCTTCTTCGAGCTTGCTAACTCTCAATCCCTCCATGGATTCTTGCTAATTTTTTAGGGAAAAGAGAGACGAGATCTAGATTCACATTTCCACCAATCACTTTCTCCTCGATGTGAGGGGAACCCCTTGGATCTAGATCTTGGAGTTCTTCATGTTCTCTTCTTCGTTCTTCCTCTCATTTTCCTCCCTAGCATTTGTTGCTTTGGTGGGATTTGGGAGAGAAGGACTTGGGCACATTCCGTGTGCCCTTGCCATTGCATTTGGTGCATCGGTTTGAGTTCTCCACGGTGATACATGGAAGTTACAAGTTGAGAAGCTTATTACTCTTGGGTGCTTGGTACCCTTGAGCTTGTTCCTCTTGGGTGCTTGGGCGTCCTAGATGGTTGAGGTCACCTCGGAGCCATATTGCATTGTGGTGAAGCTTCGTGGTGTCGTTGGGGAGTTAACCCCAACCTTTGTGGTGTTCGGAGCTCAATCATTGTGGTGTAAAGCTCCGGGCAAGCGTCGGGGTCTCCAATTAGGTTGTGGAGATCGCCCCGAGCAATTTGACGGGTTCCGGTGACCTCCCCCAAGGGTTGCCAAAGTGTACGGGTTCGGTAACCGCCCCCAAGGGTTGCCATTTGTACGGGTTCGGTAACCGCCCCCAAGGGTTGCCATTTGTATGGGTTCGGTGACCGCCCTCAAGGGTCCCTTAGTGGAATCACGTCAATTGCATTGTGCGAGGGCGTGAGGAGATCACGGTGGCCCTAGTGGCTTCTTGGGGAGCATTGTGCCTCCACACCGCTCCAAACGGAGATTAGCATCCGCAAGGGTGTGAACTTCGGGATACCTCGTCGTCTCCACGTGCCTCGGTTATCTCTTACCCAAGCCCTTTACTTATGCACTTTAATTTGTGATAGCCATATTGTTTCTTGTCATATATCTTGCTATCGCATAGTTGCTTTTCTTGCTTAGCATAAGTTGTTGGTGCACTTAGGTGAGCTTAGTTATTTTAGGTTTTGTGCTTGACAAATTAACTGCTAGGTTTATTCCGCATTTGTTCAAATCTAAACCGTAATTATTTTAAAATGCCTATTCACCCCCCCCCCCCCCTCTAGGCGACATCCACGATCTTTCACACGTCCACCGCCGCCGCCCATGCAACGCTGAAGAAAGAGAGGAATCGACGTCATATCCAGATATGGAGTAGCACATTCGCATACAAGGATGATATTCTAGCGGATGAACCGGTCCGCCGCAAATGACGAGACTGAGGCTTTGTGGAACATCAGTCGGGGTTCTTCCCTTGGTCCGCTAGATCCCAGCCCCGTCAACTTCATGTGACATAGTAAATAGGTTAATTTTGATGAAGGGGGGCTGTAAATATAAAATGCTCCATCATCCCACGTTATAGATCATGTCCCCGAAAAGAGCATATGGAAGACGGGATCCTTGGAGCCTGTTTCTCAAATACCATATGTATAGATGTTAAAATAAATAAATATATACATACACATATACATGTAGACTCCCTCGAAAAACAATATACATATAGACTCATATGTATGAATTTTTATAGCAATATAGTTTCATACGCGGTGTAAAAAAGACAAATGCATATATCTTTTTTGTTATTGGGCTAAGATTCGTGTGTGTGTGTACAAGTTTTGCAAAAATCAGTATATTTTGAAGCGAAATTTTATAGATTCATAATGAGCACGTACAAGTTTTCACATAATTTTTTTTGAAACATTTAATTGTGGTTTCTGACTTTTTTTCAAAAAAAGAAGGCTACAAGGAGCCCATCATCTACAACTTCACACTCATCATCATGTCCCTCCCTTTTTCATTCAAAGGCCCATAAGAGTATCTCCAACAACAGCCCTCAAATAAAGGCAGGTGATGCAAAAACTTTTTTTAGCATTGCTTGAGTCCAAAATCGAGCTCGAACAACTGCCCGAAACGCAAAAATATGTGGTCCCATTCTAGGTCTGCCCAAAAAAAATCATACTCAAGTGATGTATGTGGATCACATGTGGTCGTGCCCAAATGCAAAATACAACACCACGTGTACTCTAACTCCCGCCGAAACTTCACGCGGGTGTACACCCGCCTCTGCCTCCCGCGTGTTGACCGCCGCCACCGTTGCCATGGAACGCACCTTGGGAACGACTGTCGAGCACACCGTCGCACCCGCCACGACTTCGAACGAGGTCAGGGAAGTAGGGAGATGATGACATGCTCGTTGTCTGTGGCGTCCGGAGCGGAGTGTCGTTGGGAGGCGGCTTGAGAAAGCATGGCTCCAAGGGGAATTGTCTAGTGGGTTGGAGACGTCGAAGAGGGCTGACGAGGATGGCCGAGGTTGTAGGACGACGGAGAATCTGACAGAAGCAACCGACGGTCCTAGGCGGAGGTCAAGGTCACGGGCATCGCGGTTGAGGCCTCTCGGTACAATTCATGTAGCAAAGAAGACCAGCGTGAAGGAAATATGCCCTAGAAGCAATAATAAAGTTGTTATTTATATTTCCTTATATGATGATAAATGTTTATTATTCATGCTAGAATTGTATTAACCGGAAACTTAGTACATGCGTGAATACATAGACAAACAGAGTGTCCCTAGTATGCCTCTACTTGACTAGCTCGTTAATCAAAGATGGTTAAGTTTCCTAGTCATAAACATGTATTGTCATTTGATGAACGAGATCACATCATTAGAGAATGATGTGATGGACTAGACCCATCCGTTAGCTTAGCACTATGATCGTTTAGTTTATTGCTATTGCTTTGTTCATGACTTATACATGTTCCTATGACTATGAGATTATGCAACTCCCGAATACCAGAGGAACAACTTATGTGCTATCGAACGTCACAACGTAACTGGGTGATTATAAAGATGCTCTACAGGTGTCTCCGATGGTGTTTGTTGAGTTGGCATAGATTGAGATTAGGATTTGTCACTCCGTATATCGGAGAGGTATCTCTGGTCCCTCTCGGTAATGCACATCACTATAAGCCTTGCAAGCAATGTGACTAATGAGTTAGTTGCGGGATGATGCATTATAGAACGAGTAAAGAGACTTGCCGGTAACGAGATTGAACTAGGTATGATAATACCGATGATCAAATCTAGGGCAAATACCATACCGATGACAAAGGGAACAACGTATGTTGTTATGTGGTTTGACCGATAAAGATCTTCGTAGAATATGTAGGAATCAATATGAGCATCCAGGTTCCGCTATTGGTTATTGAGCGGAGATGTGTCTCGATCATGTCTACATAGTTCTCGAACCCGTAGGGTCCGCACACTTAATGTTCGATGACGATATGTATTATGAGTTATGTGATTTGATGTACCGAAGGTTGTTCGGAGTCCCGGATGAGATCACGGTCATGACGAGGAGTCTCAAAATGGTCGAGATATAAAGAGTCATATATTGGAAGGTTACATTCGGACACCAGAATGGTTCGGGTTGTTTCGGATAAGTTTCGGAGTATCGGGGGTTACCCGACCCCCCCCCCCCCCGGGAAGTTATTGGGCCTCATGGGCCTAGTAGTGGAAGATAGGAGGCAGGCCAAGAGGTGTGACGTGCCCCCCTAGCCCAAACCGAATTGGACTAGGGCTAGGGGGGCGCCCCCTCCCCCTTTCCTTCTCTTCTTCCTCTCCTTCCTTCTTCTCCTAATAGGACTAGGAAAGGGGGAAACCTACTCCTACTAGGAGTAGGATTGCCCCCCTTGGGCACGCCCCTTGTGGCCGGTCGGCCTCCTCCTCCCCTCCTTTATATACGGGGGAGGGGGCACCCCCTAGACACACAAGTTGGTCTTTAGCCGTGTGCGGTGCCCCCCTGGACAGTTTTCCACCTTGGTCATATTGTTGTAGTGCTTAGGCAAAGCCCTGCATCGGTAAATTCATCATCACCGTCACCACGCCGTCGTGCTGACGGAACTCACCCTCGGCCTCAGCTGGATCAAGAGTACGAGGGGCGTCACTGAGCTGAACGTGTGCAGATCGCGGAGGTGTCATGCGTTCGGTACTTGATCGGTTGGATCACAAAGACGTTCGACTACATCTACCGTGTTACTGAACGCTTCCGCTTTCGGTCTACGAGGGTACGTAGACACACTCTCCCCTCTTGTAGCTATGTATCTTCTAGATAGATCTTGCGTGATAATAGGAATTTTTTTGAAATGCTATGTTCCCCAACAGTGGTATCAAAGCCAGGTCTATGCGTAGATGTTATATGCACGAGTAGAACACAAAGAGTTGTGGACGATAATAGTCATACTGCTTACCAGCATGTCATGCTTTGATTCGGCGGTATTGTTGGATGAAGTGGACCAGACCGACATTACATGACCGCATTCATTAGACTGGTTCTACTGACATGCTTCGCGCACAGGTGGCTAGTGGGTGTCTGTTTCTCCAACTTTAGTTGAATCGAGTGTGACTACGCCCGGTCCTTGTTGAAGGTTAAAACAGCACACTTCACGAAAAATCATTGTGGTTTTGATGCGTAGGTAAGAACGGTTCTTGCTAGAAGCCCATAGCAGCCACGTAAAACTTGCAACAACAAAGTAGAGGACGTCTAACTTGTTTTTGCAAGGCATGTTGTGATGTGATACGGTCAAGACGTGATTATATAAATTGTTGTATGAGATGATCATGTTTTCTAACAGTTATCGGCAACTAGTAGAAGCCATATGGTTGTCGCTTTATTGTATGAAATGCAATCACCATGTAATTGCTTTACTTTATCACTATGCGGTAGTGATAGTCGTAGAAGCAATAGTTGGCGAGACGACAACGATGCTACGATGGAGATCAAGGTGTCAAGCTGGTGACGATGGTGATCATGACGGTGCATTGGAGATGGAGATCAAAGGCACAAGATGATGATGACCATATTATATCACTTATATTGATTGCATCTGATGTTTATCCTTTGTGTATCTTATTTTTCTTAGTACGGTGGTAGCATTATAAGATGATCTCTCACTAAATTTCAATGTATAAGTGTTCTCCCTGAGTATGCACCGTTGCTACAGTTCGTCATGCCGAGACACCGCGTGATGATCGGGTGTGATAAGCTCTACGTTCACATACAACGGGTGCAAGCCAGTTTTGCACAAGCAGAATACTCAGGTTAAACTTGATGAGCCTAGCATATGCAGATATGGCCTCAGAACACTGAGACCGAAAGGTCGAGTGTGAATCATTTAGTAGATATGATCAACATAGTGATGTTCACCATTGAAAACTACTCCATCTCACATGATGATCGGACATGGTTTAGTTGATATGGATCACGTGATCAGTTAGATGATTAGAGGGATGTCTATGTAAGTGGGAGTTCTTAAGTAATATGATTAATTGAACTTTAATTTATCATGAACTTAGTACCTGATAGTATTTTGCATGTCTATGTTGTTGTAGATAAATGGCCCATGCTACCGTTCCTTTGAATTTTAATGTGTTCCTAGAGAAAGCTAAGTAGAAAGATGATGGTAGCAACTACACGGACTAGGTCCGTAACTTGAGGATTATCCTCATTGCTGCATGGAAGAATTACGTCTTGGAAGCACCGCTAGGTGCTAGGCCTGCTGCAGATGCTGCTGATGACGTAAAGAATGTCTGGCAGAGTAAAGCTGATGACTGCTTGATATATTAGTGTGCCATGCTTTACGGCTTAGAACCGGGACTTCAATGATGTTTTGAACGTCATGGAGCATATGAGATGTTCCAGGAGTTGAAGTTAATATTTCAAGCAAATGCCTGGATTGAGAGATATGAAGTCTTCAATAAGTTCTACAACTGCAAGATGGATGAGAATAGTTCTGTCAGTGAACATGTACTCAAAATTTCTGGGTACCACAACCACTTGACTCAACTGGGAGTTAATCTTCCTAATGATAGTGTCATTGACAGAGTTCTTCAATCACTGCCACCAAGTTACAAAAGCTTCCTGAAAGACAATTCTCGAGCTCTTCACAATGCTAAAAGCTGCGGAGATAGAAATGAAGAAGGAGCATCAAGTGTTGATAAGACCACTAGTTTCAAGAAAAAGGGCAAAGGGAAGAAGGGGAACTTCAAGAAGAATGGTAAGCAAGTTGCTGCTCAAGTGAAGAAGCCCAAGTCTGGACCTAAGCCTGAGGCTGAGTGCTTCTACTACAAAGGTACTAGTCACTGGAAGCGGAACTGCCCCAAGTATTTGGCGGATAAGAAGGATGGCAAAGTGAAAGGTATATTTGATATACATGTTATTGATGTGTACCTTACTAATGCTTGCAGTAGCGCCTGGGTATTTGATACTAGTTCTGTTGCTCATATTTGCAACTCGAAACAGGGGCTACGGATTAAGCGAAGATTGGCTAAGGACGAGGTGACGATGCACATGGGAAATGGTTCCAAAGTCGATATGTGATCGCGGTCGGCACGCTACCTCTACATCTACCTTCGGGATTAGTATTAGACCTGAATAATTGTTATTTGGTGCCAGCGTTAAGCATGAACATTATATCTTGATCTTGTTTGATGCGAGATGGTTATTCATTTAAATCAAAGAATAATGGTTGTTCTATTTATATGAGTAATATATTTTATGGTCATCCACCCTTGATGAGTGGTCTATTTTTATTGAATCTCGATAGTAGTGATATGCATATTCATAGTATTGAAGCCAAAAGAAATAAGTTTAATAATGATAGTGCAACTTATTTGTGGCACTGCCATTTAGGTCATATTGGTGTAAAGCGCATGAAGAAACTCCATGCTGATGGGCTTTTGGAATCACTTGATTATGAATCACTTAGTGCTTGCGAACCATGCCTCATGGGCAAGATGACTAAGACTCCGTCCTCCGGAACAATGGAACGAGCAACAGACTTATTGGAAATAATACATACTGATGTATGCGGTCCGATGAGTGTTGATGCTCGTAGCAGGTATCGTTACTTTCTGACCTTCACAGATGATTTGACAAGATATGGGTATGTCTACTTGATGAAACATAAGTCCGAAACATTTGAAAAGTTCAAAGAATTTCAGAGTGAAGTGGAAAATCATCGTAACAAGAAAATTAAGTTTCTACGATCTGATCGTGGAGGTGAATATTTGAGTTATAAGTTTGTTCTTCATTTGAAACAATGCGGAATAGTTTCACAACTCACGCCACTTGGAACACCACAGCGTAACGGTGTGTCCGAACATCGTAACCACACTTTATTAGATATGGTGCGATCTATGATGTTTCTTACAGATTTACCGCTATCATTTTGGGGTTATGCTTTAGAGACGGCTGCATTCACGTTAAATAGGGAACCATCAAAATCCGTTGAGACGACAACATACGAACTGTGGTTTGGCAAGAAACCCAAGTTGTCGTTTCTTAAAGTTTGGAGCTGCGATGCTTATGTGAAAAACCTTCAATCTAATAAGCTCGAACCCAAATCGGAGAAATGTGTCTTCATAGGATACCCAAAGGAGACTGTTGGGTACACCTTCTATCACAGATCCGAAGGCAAGATATTCGTTGCTAAGAATGGATCCTTTCTAGAGAAGGAGTTTCTCTCAAAAGAAGTGAGTGGGAGGAAAGTAGAACTTGATGAGGTAATTGTACCTTCTCCCTTATTGGAAAGTAGTTCATCACAGAAATCAGTTCCAGTGATTCCTACACCAATTAGTGAGGAAGCTAATGATGATGATCATGAAACTTCTGATCAAGTTACTACCGAACCTTGTAGGTCAACCAGAGTAAGATCCACACCAGAGTGGTACGGTAATCCTGTTCTGGAGGTCATGTTACTTGGCCATGACGAACCTACAAACTATGAGGAAGCGATGATGAGCCCAGACTCCGCAAAATGGCTTGAGGCCATGAAATCTGAGATGGGATCCATGTATGAGAACAAAATGTGGACTTTGGTTGACTTGCCCGATGATCGGCAAGCCTTAGAGAATAAATGGATCTTCAAGAAGAAGACTTACGCTAATGGTAATGTTATTGTCTACAAAGCTCGACTTGTTGCAAAAGGTTTTCGACAAGTTCAAGGAGTTGACTACGATGAGACCTTCTCACCCGTAGAGATTCTTAAGTCCGTTCGAATCATATTAGCAATTGCCGCATTTTATGATTATGAAATTTGGCAAATGGATGTCAAAACTGCATTCCTTAATGGATATCTTAAAGAAGAGTTGTATATGATGCAACCAGAAGGTTTTGTCAATCCAAAAGGTGCTAACAAAGTGTGCAAGCTCCAGCGAACCATTTATAGACTGGTGCAAGCATCTCGGAGTTGGAATATACGCTTTGATAGTGTGATCAAAGCATATGGTTTTATACAGACTTTTGGAGAAGCCTGTATTTACAAGAAATTGAGTGGGAGCTCTGTAGCATTTCTGATATTATATGTGGATGACATATTGTTGATCAAAAATGATACTGAATTTCTGAATAGCATAAAAGGATACTTGAATACGAATTTTTCAATGAAAGACCTTGGTGAAGCTGCTTATATATTGGGCATCACTGGTGCGCGTCGGTCCTAAACAAACGGTTTTTAACCCCTTTCCACGACGGCAGTTGGAACCGTTGCCAAGTGAGTGTGTGCGATAGGGTGTCCTTCCCAGACGACCCAGAAATCATCGGGGATAGGCCCTCCTGGGACCCAGGCCGGGGCCGTGTGCGATCGGGCGAGGCATCGAAACCCAATCATTTCCCTAGGTATGTACATCCCACACGGTGAATCCCAGAAATCATTTCCGTAGGTATGTACATCCCACATGATAAATCCCAGAAATCATTTCCTTAGGTATGTACATCCCACACGGTGAATCCCAGAAAATCATTTCTGTTCATATGTATATCACACACAGTCAATCCAAGGAATACGTTTCCGTTCTTATGTACATCCCACACAATCAATTCAGGGAAAACGTTTCCGTTCGGACGTAAATCCCACACAGTTTTATGTGTAGGCTCGTGTGTGAAAGGTGTAACTATCACAGACGGTCTTCCTTGGTTAACTATTTGCTTTTATCAGCTATATCACACACGATTTGATGAAAAACATTGTGTTGCATTGGGCTATCCATCGCAAGCGCTTTTACTGCTAGAACCGTTTAGAAAGGTCCATGACACATTTAGCAGGTTTATTAGTTTACAATTAATAATTCTAGTATTATGCAAATTCACATTTCATATCGAACAATTGTTTTCCAATTTCATATCAGGCACATAAATATATTATAACATCATAGTACGGTAGCTACATGAAAACAGCACATTACAACATATAGCTAGTTCAACTTTATAAGAACAATATATTCATTTCCCTAATCGAGATCATCCAGGCTCATCTTATCCACCTCTTATTTCAGTTCAGTAAGAACCCGTTTTGCACGGCCAACTAGGAAAGTGCCTCCTCCTTCGCCAACACCATCTTAGCAAAGTCTAATTTAAAAAATCTAAGCTCATTCTCCACCTTCAACTTTTTATCCTGCATCTTGAAATATGCTTCAGCGTTGACAAGACATTCTGTAAGCCTACGTGTGTTCACTTCCTCATACATGCTCCAGAGCTTCGTTAGGCACGCCTTCAAAGACTCTTGCCACTCTTGATCAACCCACTCCAAGTAAGAACACTTCTATTCATCCTATAATATTTAAAACTAGATCAATAACAATTGTAGGGGAAATTGGTTTATAGCAACATAGAAAATCGCCAATGCTTATTTTGAAAAACTGAAGAAACAAGTTAATTATGACATATCTTCTCAAAAAGATCAATGTGCAAATGAAATAAGTGGTACTGAGACAAGGACCAAATTATGGAACATTAGAAGCTATAATTAACTACAACGATGCTACAAGTTCTTACTCATGTACAATAAATAACGAATTGAACATTTTATGAGGAAGGTAAATATAACTGCAACAGCATAGCGATAATGTTTGGATGACAGCAAATTGATACTAACAGGTGTGTACATGCACAAATTTAGTAACATAGAACTGATAGCACTAAGGCCGTCCACTATGTATGCCAAAACTGGGGTAAAGACAACTGTTGCTACATCTCGCACCGGTGCCTTGAACTGGCGAGCCGATGTAGTGGAAAAAAATCAGGGACCCGGACTCCGAAGCACGTAGTTGCTCCGATGCCCAGTTCCTTCGTGCCATAAAGATTTAGTATTTTACTGCTTGACTGCTTGGATGTGTGGACCAAAATTGGCTGCACAAACTGCTGAAGAGGTGCCAAATAATTTTCTAATGGCACCGCTAATGAGATGGCAATAATTTAAGATACTATGTACAAATTGTGACACTGTCTTAGGATGCGTTTGGTTGAAGGTGTGGTATGAATGGGTTGGGACCATGACAGTGTCTGAATCACATCTAACAAATGATTTGTAACAACGGAAGAGGGTCTAACCTTCTCTGCACATGCCGGAAACTTCCTCCTAGTGTCCACAAAATCAAATGCAAGTAGCTTCATGCATGGAGATTGATGGTGACAACAAGCAGATAGATCTTCAGCCACCCCGCTCCATTCGTTGCCACTGATGGTCTTAGGGAGCTACAAGAGGAAGAAACGACTCAAATTGACCTTCAGGTAAAAATCCTTCATTCCAAGTCATAGCCCGAGAGAGAGAGAAGAGAGGCATACCCGATTGGTGAAGAAGTAGTCGCCGGAGGAGGAACCGCTTGAGATGTCTTTGAACAAGACCATGGCAACCCCGGCAGTAGGATGCGAGACGGCGAGAGTGAGGAAGCGGCTATAGCTTAGCAAGGAAGGAAGGAAGGAGGAAACAGGGGAAATGTGACTTGTGGTCGGGGAGAAAAGGGGGTGGGGAAGGGGGAAAGGGGGGCGGGGTAGATATTTTGGCGGTAGGCTAAAATTTTGGAAATGTGGAGGGAAACTTCGCGCGCGGTGCCGCCGGACCATTCACTTTGAACGATTGTGTGCATCACAAACGATTCTTCTGCTTTACGCGCATGGGATGAGTTTGATAATTCAAATCCCGGGTACGTCATTGCATAATTTAACATCGCTTGCTAATTTGGGCACACAAAAGAGCGTACAGCAGACAAACCACACTTACTAAATCGAGCAATTTTAGTAATTACATAGAGCCAGTTGACCTAAACATTGCTCTAACAAAAGACCAGCATTAAAAACAAAGCCTAAGTACGCATAATTAAAAATTCATTGCCGCGCCGGTCTATGCATCACTGATGTGAGATGAGACGTCGATGACTTGTCCTGCGACATGCCGCCGTTGGTGGACTCCGCGTCCCCCCCTGCTGAAGTCGACCGTGTCCTCGCCCTCATCCTCGTCCTCGGTGCCGCCCTCAAGGTTGTAGTACTCGTAGTAGTGGCTGCGCCAGAGCTTGCGTTGGTACTCCACCGCTGATTCCTTGACGGGCAGACTCTTCTCTACCTCGACCTTGGCCACACGCAACTTCTCCTCCCGACGCTCCTCGATCTCCGCCGCCTCCTGTATCTCCAGCTCCCACTCGGCGACCTCATGAGGAAGCAGGTGCTCCATGGCCACCGCCGCCTTTTCAGACGTGGGTTGCATGCTGGAGTCCGAGGTGGCCTGGAATATCTTGGCGTGTGCATCCTCAATCTTGGCGTGGATGGCCTCGACCCGGGCCAGGGCGATATCAGAGGCACGGACGGCAGCTCGAGCGCTCTCGGCGTTTGCAGCCGTCGTTGCAGCAGCAGCTGCAGCCGTCTCGGCTGCTGCAGCTGCCCTGTCGGCTGCCGCAGACGCCCTCTCGATGGAAGCGACCGCGCTCAATGCGGATGCGGCGGCACTCTCGGCGTAGGCGGCCACGCTCTCGGCGCAGGCGGCGGCGCTCGGGGGGACGCGGCCATTGTACGGGCCTTCATGAAGCATTTTCATGGCGTCATCTTTGCAAGAAGGGGGTGCGGTAATGGGGATCGGGATTTGTGGATTCGGGGGTTGCCAGCACTAGAGCAGACGAGTCGGCGAAGCTTAAGGAGGGAGACTTAAATAGACCCAGATATTTTCATCGCAAACGGTTCCTACAAAACAACTGTGTGTGATGTTGTAGATATTTTTTATTAACTGTGAAAGACGAATTTGGAATAAAGTGTCAATGGATGGTGTTTTAAATGAACAAGAAATTTTGTAGTACTAACCAACTGCCATGTCAAATTTTGAAAAAAATTAGGGGTCATTTGACCTTCTAAGACATTTAATGATTTTCTAGCCATTTAATGACCGTAATTGAAATTTGAATTGCATGTACATGCAACAGCTAAGCATAATGGTTTGAAAACTCATATTTCGTGTACTTGTGTGTGATTTAATTCCATGTGCAGTAAATTGGAAGGAATTTTCAAACATATTGGTCTAACGGCTATGACACAATTAAGCATGGAGTGACATGGCATTTCAATTCCAAAAAATTGAAAAAAAACATAAACACATGAAATCTTGGTTGATATAATGTCATGCCACCAAGATGATATGGTAAAAAAATTGGCATGTTTGACCAAAGTTTGGACACACACTCCTCACAAACCGGATCAACTCACTAGAAGGCTCATGGTTCCGAGAGGGAACAATGCATATTTGATGACGAACGGGAGATAGCTTCCTCTTACGCCTTCAAATTTTTTTCTACGTCTAACGTGCACTATTATAACTGTAATGTGAAATTTTTGAAAATTATAAGGGTCATTTGACCTTTTAAACACATTTAAGTGATTTTCTAGCCATTTAATGACCATAATTCAAATTTAAACTACATCTACATGCAATGCGTAACCAAAACGGTTTGAAAAATCATATTTGTGTACTTGTGTGCGAGTTAATTCCATGTGCAGTAAACTAGAAGGAATTTTCAAACAGATTTGTATCACGACATGGACACATATGTACGAATACGTATGCATGAAGTGGCATGGCATTTTAATTCCAAAAAAATCAGAAACACATGAAACCTTGGTTGATGTAATTTCATTCCACGAAGATGATGTGGTAAAGAAATTGGCATATTTGACGAAAGTTTGGACACACACCCCTCACAAACCGAAGCAACTCGCTAGAAGGTTCGTGGTTCCGAAAGGGAACAATGCGTGTTTTATGATGAATGGGAGATAGCTTCCTCTTACGGCCTTCAATTTTTTTCTACGTCTAACGTGCACTACTATAACTGCAATGTGAAAATTTGAAAAATTATAGACGTCATTTGACTTTTTAAAGACATTTAAGTGATTTCCTAACCATTTAATGACCGTAATTCAAATTTGAACTACATCTACATGCAACGCCTAACCAAAATGGTTTGAAAAATCATATCTGTGTACTTGTGTGAGAGTTAATTCAATGTGTAGTAAATTAGAAGGAATTTTCAAACATATTGGTCTCCCGAAATGGACACATGCATACGTATGCATGGAGTGACATGGCATTTTAATTCAAAAAATAGAAAAATGATCAGAAACACATGAAACCTTGGTTGATGTAATGTCATGCCACCAAGATGATGTGGTAAAGAAATTGGCATGTTTGACGAACGTTTGGAGACACACCCCTCACAAACCGGAGCAACTCGCTAGAAGGTTCATGGTTCCGAGAGGGAACAATGCATGTTTGATGACGAACGGGAGATAGCTTCCTCTTGCGGCTTTCAAATTTTTTCCTACATTTAACATGCACTAATACAACTGTCAAGTGAAAATTTGGTAAATTCCAGGGGTCATTTGACCTTTTAAAGACATTTAAGTGATTTTCTAACCATTTAATGACCGCAATTCAAATTTGAACTACATCTACATGCAACGCCTAACCATAACGGTTTGAAAAATCATATTTTTGTGTACTTGTGTGCGAGTTAATTTCATGTGCAGTAAATTAGAAGGAATTTTCAAACATATTGGTGTCAAGGCATGGGCACATGCATGGAGTGCATGTCATGGCATTTTAATTCCAAAAAAATTAAAAATGATCAGAAAAACATGAAACCTTGCTTGATTTAATGTCATGCCACCAAGATGGTGTGGTAAAGAAATTGACATGTTTGACGAAATTTTGGACACACACCCCTCACAAACCGGAGCAACTCACTAGAAGGTTTGTGGTTCCGAGGGGAAACAATGCATGTTTGATGAAGAACGGGAGATAGCTTCCTTTTACGGCCTTCAATTTTTTCTACGTCTAACATGCATTACTATAACTGTAATGTGAAATTTTGGAAAATTCTAGGGGTCATTTGACCTTTTAAAGATATTTGAGTGATTATCTAACCATTTAATGACCGTAATTCAAATTTGAATTACATCTACATGCAACGCCTAACCAAAATGGTTTGAAAAATCATATATGTGTACTTGTGTGCGAGTTAATTCCATGTGTAGTAAATTTGAAGGAATTTTCAAACATATTGGTCTCAGGACATGGACACATGCATACGTATGCATGGAGTGACATGGCATTTTAATTCAAAAAATAGAAAAATGATTAGAACACACGAAACCTTGGTTGATGTAATGTCATGCAACCAAGATGATGTGGTAAAGAAACTGACATGTTTGACAAACGTTTGGACACACGCCCATCACAAACCAGAGCAACGCGCTAGAAGGTTCGTGGTTCCGAGAGGGCACAATACATGTTTGATGACGAACGGGAGATAGCTTCCTCTTACGGCCTTCAAATTTTTTCCTACGTTTAACGTGCAACTATCATGTGAAAATTTGGTAAATTTTAGGGGTCATTTGACATTCTAAAGACATTTAAGTGATTTTCTAACCATTTAATGACCGTAATTCAAATTTGAACTACATCTACATGCAACGCCTAACCAAAACGGTTTGAAAAATCATATTTTTGTGTACTTGTGTGCGAGTTAATTCCATGTGCAGTAAATTCGATGGAATTTTCAAACATATTGGTGTCAAGGCAAGGGCACATGCATGGAGTGCATGCCATGGCATTTTAATTCCAAAAAATTAAAAAATGATCAGAAAAACATGAAACCTTGCTTGATTTAATCTCATGCCACCAAGATGATGTGGTAAAAAAATTGGCATGTTTGACAAAAGTTTGGACACACACCCCTCACAAACTGGAGCAACTCACTAGAAGGTTTATGGTTCCGAAAGGGAACAATGCATGTTTGCTAACGGACGGGAGATAGCTTCCTCTTACGGCCTTCAAATATTTTCCTACATTTAACGTGCACTAATACAACTGTCATTTGAAAATTTGGAAACACGGGTCATTTAACCTTTTAAAGATATTTAAGTGATTTTCTAACCATTTAATGACTGTAATTCAAATTTGAACTACATCTACATGCAACGACTAACCAAAACGGTTTGAAAAATCATATTTTTGTGTACTTGTGTGCGAGTTAAAAAATTATCAGACGATGTAAATATCTGGTGTTCGAAAAAGAAAATGTAAAGATCTGGCAAGACAACCGCCCACCACACGATTGGCACTCTATCTCGCGGCTCGAGGTTTGGTAGGTGAATGATGGGGATCATTAATCAGACACGGTTCTGCATTGGGAACCGTCAGCTATTATGTTCACACAGAGATTTTGGCTATTATGTTCACACATGGATTTTGCTGCGGGAATCGTGTGTAATTCAAACTACAGTACTTATAAATTCCGGCGACCGGTGTGTGTACTATCCCCGTCGATCGATATTCCGGCCGCCAATAAATACTACCTTGCTCACGTCGCCCCGCCTGCATTCTCATCTACATCTTCCCCTTGCTCGCCCTCTCTCTCTCTCTCAAATCTTTGCCATGGCGCCGCCAGTCTGCCCACGCGCCGACGAGGAGTCGCCGCCCCCGGAGGACGCTCACTCAATTAGCAGCAACAAGGACCCCTACGCACTGCTTGACGAGGTTGCGCCGGACCCCCCAACTTTGGATTTGTTTTGGGGCCAGTACAATCTTTGTCTGTGGAAGTTGCTGCCACCGGCTGAGAAAGCCAGGCAAGTAGCGTTCAAGAAGGAGATGGCGGAGGAGGAAGCCAGGTACTAGGAGGCCTATGAAGCCCGTGATGCCTCCTGGGAAAAGGAGGCGGCGGAGCTTTGGGGGCGGGCGCGTCGTCGTGCCGAGGAGGTGTACGAAGACGGGTACTTCGCGAGGAAGGTCATAAGCGCTGGGTGCCCGTCGCTGCGTGGAGGTGGGCCGATAAGATCCAGCGTGTCACCAATGAGGAGCTCCGGTGGGCGCCCAACAAAATGGCAAGATTGGCCTCGCGCGTCCGCCAGCAAGAGGCAGATCGGTACGTCAAGCGCTGCGAGGCGGAGGAGTGAGAGTACTGCCTCCGCACTGGGAAGACGTCGCGCACCAGGGAGCTGCTGGCGAGGGATTATTAGTTTTAGTATTGATCGTTTTCAATTTTATGCGTTGTACCTAGTAGTTAAGTATCATCACGTATATGTGATGATATTATATATATATATACATATATATATATATTCTGTGATGATCTAATGAACAATTAATATATACATATTATGAATTCCATTTTTTTATCTATTTTTGTATACTAATTTGAATCTAACCGTTATCATCCACATATACAGAATGGAAAGCGTATATACACACATTGAAGAACATATAAGAACGGAAAACAGAGTACACATATTGAAACAGAGCAATAAACAGAGCAATACTATGATTGATGTGAATCCATAGCTATCCACGTCGAAACGACTTTCCAAAATAAAACGCGTCCATGAGACCATGACCAGCAGCCCTTGCCTAGGTTAGCTCTTGGCTCTGCCTGAACTCGTGCAGGCGTTCGTCCAAGCGGTCGACACGCTCGCGGTACATCTGGAGCGCGATCTCGAGCTCCAAGTTGGCTATTTCATCAGAGATCACCAGCTCGAGTATGCGACGACCATGTTCCTCTACTGCGCCCAGGTGGACACCTGGGCCAAGGAGGCGGTTGAGCCTACGGACCAGCGCGTTGGCATCCAGCGGACCACGGACAAGGAGAACGATGGCACCCACGCGAACGGCGTGGCAGGTGTCCGGTGCAAGTACGGCACGGCCGGCCTCTGGTGCAAGTACGGTGCTGAGGGCCTCTGCCCACTCCTGGCGAGGAATGGGGGTACTGACGGGACATGTACCCAGCCGCGACGTTGTGTCGACAGCAGGCAAGCGTCGATGGATCCACTGTTGCTGTGCGGCGCGCCGCGCCTCTCGCTCTGCGGCGCTCCAACGGTCTTGCCGTGCGGCGAGCCACAGCCTATCGGCGCGGACGCGCCTAGCTTTCTCTGTGGCGTGCCATCAATCATGTTGTGCGGCGAGGTGCAGCCTGTCGGCGCTAACATGCCTATCTTGATCCGCGGCGCTCAAGCGCCATGTGCCAAAGGTCTGCTCAACCCTGGCGATGACACGCATCACGACATTGTTCATCGCATTGTCGGGGAGCGCCTCGGCCTCGACGGGCCATGGCACCTGCTCGTTTTCCTCGTCGACGAGGTTGATGGCAGAGGCATCGCTTTGGTGGGTTGGCATGCTTGGAAAAGGTGGATGTGCTACAGGCTGCGCCTGTCGCCTCCGTGCGTCGCGCGCCCCCTATGCGCAATATAGCAGGGTGGCGGAAAACAGGTGAGGAAATGGCGAAAAATGGTGGCATGTTCATAAAACGCCATCAATTAGTGGAAACTTAGCATCGAGCTAGCACAAGTCGTAGACGATGATCAGATGAACACAAACCACACTAGGGAACCTATCGGTGATGAATTCATCAATCCCAAATGGTTGAATACTAGCAAGTGTTTGCCCACAACACACATGGCCTATTCCATCACAAATAGGTCGAATGGAGGAACTGTATGCCACATATCGCACATTGTCAAAAAGTAATGCGGTAGACCTTCTTTAATTAACATGTGTTAAAAAATAAAAAAAATAAGGACCTCCAGCCTGAGCACACTTAACTTGACAGTTTTCTTACATGAGCTACTGGTGGAATAGCTAGTCCTTGCTGATAGGAATGCCTCTTCACATCCTTATGGTGTATCCGGATGACTGCCCGTCTCACAATGGCCAATAGATGTTGTGTGGACAGTGCATATCACATACGTCTTATTAGAAGCAATCGTCTGCATTATTATCGGTCTTTGCACACATTTCTGATTACAGATCCGTTTGCTACGTATCACACACATCTTGTTATATTGAACCGTTTCTGTTCTCTTGCCTAATCACAAACAGTTCATCCGAGTGAACCGTATGATGTATATTGCACACACCTTCATCTGGCTGCCCATTTCTTTTGTGTTTCCTAATCACAAACAGTTCATCCGAGTGAACCATATGCTGTGTATCACACACGCCTTCATCTGGCTGCCCGTTTCTTTTGTTCCTCCTCACCACAAACAGTTAATTGAACTGAACCGTATGCCCTTCATCGCACACACAACTAAAATCTGAACTGTGTTTGATGCGTCCTCAATCGCAAATGTTTTACACATTTCTGACGGTTTTCATACAGCACCGTTTGCGATTATGACATCGCACAGTTTCTCGAATGGTCTCTGATTGTAGTGTCGCGTTAGCAGCATCCTGCAGTACTGCATCAAGATCTATAGAGATAGATCAAGAGACTTAACTGGACTTTCACAAAGCACATACCTTGATAAAGTTTTGAAGAAGTTCAAAATGGATCAAGCAAAGAAAGGGTTCTTGCCTGTGTTACAAGGTGTGAAGTTGAGTCAGACTCAATGCCTGACCACTGCAGAAGATAGAGAGAAAGTGAAAGTCATTCCCTATGCATCATCCATAGGTTCTATCATGTATGCAATGTTGTATACCATACCTGATGTGTGCCTTGCTATTAGTTTAGCAGAGAGGTACCAAAGTAATCCAGGAGTGGATCACTGGACAGCGGTCAAGAACATTCTGAAATACCTAAAAAGGACTAAGGATATGTTTCTCGTTTATGGAGGTGACAAAGAGCTCATCGTAAACGGTTACGTTGATGCAATCTTTGACATTGATCCAGATGACTCTAAGCCACAAACCGGATACGTATTTTTATTGCATGGTGGAGCTGTCAGTTGGTGCAGTTCTAAGCAGAGCGTCGTGACGGGATCTACGTGTGAAGCAGAATACATAGATGCTTCGGAAGCAGCAAATGAAGGAGTCTGGATGAAGGAGTTCATATCCGATCTAGGTGTAATACCTAGTGCATCGGGTCCAATGAATTTTTTTTGTGACAATACTGGTGCAATTGCCTTGGCAAAGGAATCCAGATTTCACAAGAGAACCAAGCACATCAAGAGACGCTTCAATTCCATCCGCGATCAAGTCAAGGAGGGAGACATAGAGATTTGCAAGATACATACGGATTTGAATGTTGCAGACCCATTGACTAAGACTCTCTCACGGGCAAAACATGATCAGCACCAAGACTCCATGGGTGTTAGAATCATTACTGTGTAATCTAGATTATTGACTCTAGTGCAAGTGAGAGGCTGAAGAAAATATGCCCTAGAGGCAATAATAAAGTTGTTATTTATATTTCCTTATATCATGGTAAATGTTTATTATTCATGCTAGAATTGTATTAACCGGAAACTTAGTACATGTGTGAATACATAGACAAACAGAGTGTCCGTAGTACGCCTCTATTTGACTAGCTCGTTAATCAAAGATGGTTAAGTTTCCTAGCCATGGACATGTGTTGTCATTTGATGAACGGGATCACATCATTAGAGAATGATGTGATGGACTAGACCCATCCGTTAGCTTAGCACTATGATTGTTTAGTTTATTGCTATTGCTTTCTTCATGACTTATACATGTTCCTATGACTATGAGATTATGCAACTCCTGAATACCGGAGGAACACCTTGTGTGCTATCAAACATCACAACATAATTGGGTGATTATAAAGATGCTCTACAGGTGTCTCCGATGGTGTTTGTTGAGTTGGCATAGATCGAGATTAGGATTTGTCACTCCATATATCGAAGAGGTATCTCTGGGCCCTCTTGGTAATGCACATCACTATAAGCCTTGCAAGCAATGTGACTAATGAGTTAGTTGCGGGATGATGCATTACGGAACGAGTAAAGAGACTTGCCAGTAACGAGATTGAACTAGGTATGATGATATCGACGATCAAATCTCGGGCAAGTAACATACCGATGACAAAGGGAACAACGTATGTTGTTATGCGGTTTGGCCGATAAAGATCTTCGTAGAATATGTAGGAACCAATATGAGCATCCAGGTTCCGCTATTGGTTATTGACCGGAGATGTGTCTCGGTCATGTCTACATAGTTCTCGAACCCGTAGGGTCCGCACGCCTAACGTTCGATGATGATATGTATTATGAGTTATGTGATTTGATGTATCGAAGGTTGTTCGCAGTCTCAGATGAGATCACAGACATGATGAGGAGTCTCGAAATTGTCGAGACATGAAGATTCATATATTGGAAGGTTACATTTGTACATCGGAATGGTTCGGATCATTTCGGATAAGTTTCGGAGTACCGGGGATTACCGGACCCCCCCCCCCCCCCCGAAAGTTATTGGGCCTCATGGGCCTAGTGGTGGAAAAGAGGAGGCAGGCCAAGAGGTGGCACGCGCCCCCCTAGCCCAAAACGAATTGGACTAGGCTAGGGGGCCGGGCCCCCCTTTCCTTCTCTTCTTCCTCTCCTTCCTTCTTCTCCTAATAGGACTAGGAAAGGGGGAAACCTGCTCCTACTAGATCTTTATCGGCCAAACCGCATAACAACATACATTGTTCCCTTGGGTGCACCCCTTGTGGCCGGCCGGCCTCCTCCTCCCCTCCTTTATATACGGGGGAGGGGGGCACCCCATAGACACATAAGTTGATCTTTAGCCGTGTGCGGTGCCCCCTGGACAGTTTTCCACCTTGGTCATATTGTCGTAGTTCTTAGACGAAGCCCTGCGCCGGTAACTTCATCATCACCGTCACCACGCCGTCGTGCTGACGGAACTCACCCTCGGCCTCAGCTGGATCAAGAGTATGAGGGACGTCGTCGAACTGAATGTGTGCAGATCGCGGAGGTGCCGTGCGTTCGGTACTTGATCGGTTGGATCGCGAAGACGTTTGACTACATTAACCGCGTTACTAAACGCTTCTGCTTTTCGGTCTACGATGGTATGTAGACACACTCTCCACTCTTGTTGCTATGCATCTCCTAGATAGATCTTGCGTGATCGTAGGAGTTTTTTTTGAAATATTGTGTTCCCCAACACATCGCGTGGAGGCCCAAGAGTAAGACATGGTGGATGGGCTCGGAGTCACCGTTGGCCACATCGGTGTCGTTGTGCCGGGAGCTAGGCGGCCTTGGATTCGACTGCGATATGTATGCGGTTGCCGTGCCCAATATAGGGCATCTGTTGGAGAAGTGTGGTGCCCTATTATAGGGCTATTGTTGGAGTAAAAAATCAGGTCATGCAAAATCAACTTTTTGGTGCCCTATCATAGGGAGATACTATTGGAGATGCTCTAAGTCGTCCGTGTATAGTGCAGCTCATGCATACAATATTTCCTTTGCACTGGACAAGTTCTCTAGTTGACCATTAGGGCCATCCACCCGCAGAATGGAAGAAACAAACTAAGAGCATATACGGCCGGGCGCTCCAAACTGGCTTCAAACGTCCGGGCGGATGGCCCGGTCAAAAAAAACCGACCCAAAGGGCTCCTCTTATCGTCCATGAACGTCCAGACTGACCGGCATCCCTCATATTCAGCCTAAATCTGGGGGGTATGGGGAGGCCCAGGCGCGTCTATTACGCCGGACCAGAGCTCGATCCCACCATAAATTGCACCAAACCCCCCTACGACCTAGCTTATTCCACTTGTTCCCCTCATGTCTTCTCCCTTCTTCGCATCGGTCCTCTCCTTACTCCACTGCCACCATTGTTCCACCACCGTTATGAGCCCTCAGCTCCGCCCAGGACCGCCACAACAATTCTCGTTGCCGCCGACATCGTCGCCAGCCCAGACGCCACCGTGATACGTCCAACAACTCTCAGAGTGCACCTTGCCCTCTATGTGTTCAAGACATTGTTCGACCAGTTATTTGTGATTTATTCGTAACAAAACAATGGAATAGGATGGTTCGTTGGACAAGGAATATGGACTGACAGAGCTTGACGAATTATTCAAAATGAGTTCTTCAATTCATCATATTCTAATGAAGAAGCCGAGATGATTATGCTCATGAGCATCCAACGAGAGATGGACCGGGAGGTGGAGCACGTTCTCAACTTCAAGGGCTCTGTCAAAGGGAGAAGAGTTCTGAACCAGGATAGGGTCTCTGGAGCACGGGTGCTCTACAATGACTACTTTGCTCCTGACCCAACTTTCTCTGATGAGCCATGGTTTCGTCGTCGTTGTCGCTTGCGCGAACCATTGTTCTTGCACATTGTGGAGGGGGTGGAGGCACACGATGGCTACTTCAAGTTCACCGGGGAATGTTTCAGACAACTGTCATTCTCTGCTAAGCAGAAGTGCACGGCTGTTCTGAGGGTGCTTGCACTTGGTACTGCTGTTGATGTCGTTGGTGAGATGGTCCGGATATGGGAGACCACATGCCTAAAGACCACTCTAAGGTTTGCCCGCGCCGTGGTGTAGGCGTTTTGAGCATAGTATCTAAGAGAACCAAATGCGCAGGATAAAGAAAAGTTGATGGCTATTGGAGAGGCAAGAGGTTTTTCAAGTATGCTCGATTCAATTGATTGCATGCAGTGGTAATGGAAGAACTACACCAAAGTTTTGTAGGGTATGTACCAATGTCACATCAAAGAGACCACCATCATATTGGAAGCAGTGGCATCACATGACTTACTGATTTGGCATGCTTTTTTGGAATGTCCGGTTCTCGCAATGACATTAATGTGCTTTAGCGATCTCCTGTGTTTAGGAGACTTTGCAATGTGGAATAGCCGCCGCGCAACAACACTGTCAACGGCCGCGACTACAACATGGGGTACTACTTGTTGATGGTATCTATCTTCGGTGGGCGGCGTTTGTGAAGACCATATCTTATTCCCAAGGTAACAAATAAAGCCGATTTGCAACAATGCTGAAAGTAGTTAGGAAGGATGTGGAGAGGGCATTTGGAATGCTTCAAACTTGTTGGGGAATTGTTCGTGGAGCTGCACTGATGTGGGAATCAGAGACTTTGTGGCAGCTGATGACATGTTGTGTCATTTTACACAATATGATTATCGAGTACAAGGGTGATGGGGTAGTCCAAACCAATAATTTTGAAGCGCCTGGGGAACAAGTCCACATTCCAGAAGATCAAGACACAGATCAGGTCAGGTTATGAATTTTCTATAGATGCATCAGAATCTTCAAGATCATCAAGTGCACGCGCAGCTACTCAATAATCTCATGGGGCATATATTGACCCATAATAGAAACCAAAGAACTAATGTTTGAATTGGGCACCTAAAATAATTTTTTTTAACACAAAATTTATGTTTGAACTATGTATTTTCACTACCAACAAATGTTATTTATGTGTGACATTTACGTACATAATGGGCGTGCATGAGTTTGAGGGTTTGAATTTGAGTTGTGCATTTGTTCGGCTGACCAAATGAGGGGCCGTCGGATGCTGTCCGTGAACGCACTTGTGGGCATAAGGGAGGGCGGGGATTTGACAAGCCCGGCTATAGACGCTATAACAACATGGACGAGTACTTTTTTTTTAACAAAAGGAACGAGTACTTATTCATGTTGCTTTTTTATAAGGTAAGATGGCAACCGTGAGTTTTCTTAAACACATCAAAAAGGTAAGGTAGTGGTGCTAACAGCTCGGCTGGAACAGTGCAGATCAAGAAACAAAATGCGTACTATCGTAACCAAGCGCGGTCGTGCTCTAGGTTTGTTTACCAACACATACCGAATTAAGCAGCTTTTTCGAGAATCAAATTAAGCGTCTGAAATGATTATTATTAACATCTTCCAACCAAAAAAGCACACTAGGTGACATATTCCTGGATGGCTCAAACATGATGCTACAAGTGTTACGCAGCTGCAGCTCTTGTTGGAAAAGAAAAGACATGACGATCGATGCCGACGATCTGTTGCACCATCCTGCCTGCCCATTCGGAGGAACGCAGGCACGCACGCGCTGGTAGCCTGGTACGATGGGGCTTGGTGGAGGTCATCACTTTTTGCTCGCATTACGAGAAAGGTTGTCACATCCACTGCCCTTTTCCGTGACAGGGCCCAACTCGGCTCTCGGGGTTTCAATTTGGTGCGACCGATGATACTGTCCCCTCGACCATTTCTCTTTTGAGAAGAAAAAGGGCAGACAGATCCCAGACGCCATGGCCCATGCGAACCAGCCAGCAAAGACAGGTCAGTAGTCAAACCCTACCAGGGTACACGGTTCCCGCCAGATTCCGCTTAAACCTAAACAAGAGGAAGAGAAGACGCTGTTGCCAGCGCGGGGCTCCAATACGTTCGACGACATGAATGAAGAAAAGGGGAAAGGATGGGTGGAATGGAACCTGCAAGCATCAGCGCACCACCTGGGTCGTCCGTACGAAGCTGTCTTGCTTTCACTAAACAAAGCATGATGATTCGAATCAAATAGATAAAGATCAAAGCGCTAAAGGTACATCGTTGGGTTCGAGACCAGTGGAATAAAATCTGTATGCCATGCTCTGAGCTCTGACCCCCTGAGAACTTTTGACAAGCCGAAGGCTTTCAACAGCCAGCCAAAGCCACGCTCTTCAGCAGACAGGCAATGTGATAACGCTGGTGAACCCAAAGGCACGAATCTGACACCATAAATCTGATGGGATCACTTTTCTCACAGTATCATGGATAGTGCACATGAACAATTTAACAGATTCAGCATTCAGGTTAACAAGGCAGCATCAATTCCATGTTTGGCATACAGAATGACGCTGCAAGGCAAGGAAACCGGTATTATGCGACGCAGTTCTTCACCTCACCTGCCCAAAAAATGCACAGGATCCTTTGTCCCGCAGAGAAATGTAAGACGAGGAGCCCAAAATAACATCACAGTAAATTTTTTATCTTGGAAGGCATGGACAATCCATATCAACACAACAGGAGACTTTCATCCCACTAGTCGGTTACTAAGCACAGGAAAAATTAAGTAAATCAAAGCAATGCAGCACAGATCACAGGCTTAGGACTGGGAGTGAGCTTCAACACTGATAATACAAGCCATTTCAACACAAGATCTGGAACTAAATAAACTTAGTGCATATATCCAGTTAAAGAGGTGTGAAACAGACTAAAGGAAAAGCATACGGAAATTCTAGAGCTAGGGCTGTCACTTTAGACAAGGAGTAAAGGGTGGATTCAGATAGCAACTAATAGCCCTCCATTGGTGCAACCAAAATGAGGTGCCGGTAAACCAAGATCCCAACAGCACTTTCGGGCTATTTGGTGCGATGACGCCATATGATCCTTGCGCGCCAACATTCGCAATGACCTGCCACCAAAGGTAAATGAAGCAGTGGTGATTGCTCCGAGTAAAATCATTTTACACTTCACTAATGTTAAACAAAATGCTGGGAAAGTAAAGGTTTAGAACATGGGGATTAACATAATTTGTATTCATATAGCATGAGCTCTTCTAGCACGATGCGACGAGGACAGGTCACCTGGTCAACTCTTCTACGTTTTACAAGTAATGAGTAAATGATTTCCTGCATAGCAGGCTCGCTACTATAAAAAGGCATAGCTTTGCATGCTCAAGTTCTCAACTGCGACCATGCCTACAGTCAGACCTAAGTCATTTCCTATCCTTGAACAAATGACCGACCTCTGATTATGAGGATAGTGCCTCTATTACCATGGACGTATATGACCGGTAGTTCTATCGCACAGGCGATATCTGTTTTCTCGCATTGTGTACTAGACGAAGGGCTTATGAATCAGCACACTGTTTGCAAAATGTGTTGACAAAGACGCAAATTTTACTATTAGGATTACTATGATGTCTCAGCAGATGTTAAGCTTCTGACCAAAACTACTCCATAAACATGAGTGAGCACATAAAGATGCATCAATTGGCCACTGGAAATGCTCTGTGAACTTGTGTAACAAAAACATAATACACCTCGAGATCTCATAGGTCCAATGGACCAAATGACATACTGCTTATTGAGCAAATCAGTTTCCCTTGTTGCCTAACATGGCAAGGTTCTGACTAAAATCCTTTCTAGTAGGTGAAACAGCATGGCCAGACTTTATACCAGCAAACAAAGAGAAAAATAGATAAAGGCGATACCGTCAATAATAATTTAACTATAAGGGAACATTTTATAAATTTCACCGATAAACTAAATAAGAGTTTCAACTAGAGAATATACAAACCAGCCCAACTGGAAGCCTAAAATGCACTAGTATAAATAGGGTATTAATAGATTAATTATGTATTCTTAGTGGAAATGGTACAGAAAAGGCGAAAAGCATATATTTCTGGGAAACAGTTACCTTGGTTCTATTGCTGGCCACCAGGTTTTGATTGTTTATGTATCTGCTGAAGCAGTGTTGCTGCCAACTGCAATGTTGCTTGAAGGCGTTTTTGAGGATCTCCGTCAAGGTCTTCCTGGGCAGACAGCTGCTGGCCCATCTGCTGGGCAGAAGGAAGCAAAGTTTGCATTGACGCACCGCTAGAAGTAGTAAGCTGCTGAAAGGGGGGAGGGCCTGCCGGAAGTGGGGGAACAAATGACCCCAAAGGCACGGAAGAATGAGCTGCACTCACGAAAACATGCATAGGTGGTAAATGCAAAGTCGTGTGACAAGGGATATATCATTGGCTAGAAGCATAATGTGTGGGTTTGATGGTAGTGAACCTTGTATCGGCGGCGGATGGGCCTGTAATTGCGATGGGACAGATGGTGGAACCGGTAACTGCAAGTTGTGGACAGGGATTGAACCTGAGCTATCTGGCATCACTGAAGCATGATTAGCATTCTGTATGAATCGACCTGAGCTGTCTGGCATCACTGAAGCATGCTCACGTGGATTATAGTTCTGTATGAATCCTGATTGTCTGTTTGAGCTGCCTACTGGGAAGCCAGCTTCTACGCCTCGTTGGTTTTGTTGTGCAAGAAGAGTAGCCAGCTGTGCAAGTTGCACCGGTGGGAGCGATACTGGGGCAGATGGAGTTTGTTGAGGTCGAACTACCTGCTGCGATGGAGGTTGAGGTGGTTTCATAGAAGGTAAGGACATGTTTGACGCTTCACCTGGTGCATACCCTGATGGTGTGCCTTTTGGTATTCCCTGAGTAGCAAATGAGTACGGCTCTGATGTCCTATCATTTTGTGTATGTGAGACTGCACTTGCAGCCAAAGAATTGAAATTACCGGAACCTGGACTTGGGTCATTATTATTGGACCATCCTGAGGGCCACACATTTGGGGATTGCTGGTGCTGGCCTTGTGCCGTTTCCCTGCGGGAGTCTGGTGCTGGCATTTGTTGAGGTAACTGAGAGGCCAGATATGGAGAAGCATTCGCAAACTTGTAAGGTGGAATAAAATCTGTACTTGCAGGAGTATAGACTCCAGTAGATGGCTGGAGATAATCTGGACCCTGAGGAACTGTCCTCGTATCTGGAGGGTTGAGTCTTCTCAATGCATCTTGATCCTCATGACTACTAACATCAGTGTTCAGATAACTCGCAAAAGATGTAGGCATTTTCTCCGATGCTTCCGGTTGACGATTTGCAGAGGTCAGGTCTGGATTTGCCTGCTGAAACTTCAGAATGACTCCAGATATGCTCACTTTTCCTGGCACCCTAAGTACATGTTCAGAAAAGTCTGACGGTGGAACAAGAAACAAGGTGCTCCTTTCTCCAAGTTTACAAACTGCAGCACGCTGCTTATCACCAAGGTAGTTCATGAAATCATTATAAGCTGCCATGTCAGCATCATTTTCTGGGACAAAAAATACCACCCAACTGCTAGCAGCTTCATAGTAATGTTTAGAAAGCATCTCCAAGTTTGTCCTAGCAGTGCAGTCCAAAAAGTCAGGCCTGAAAAACAGGAAATCATCAGGTTGACTATCAGAAAATAATTAGACTTGTGGTTGAATGAGAGATACTGAAATATAGAACAAGTTGAAGAGAACAAATATCGAAGTGATCTACATACTCCCTCGGTTCATTTATATAAGGTGTAAACTTATATCTTTGTTAAGAAACAATTATGATGATGAGAAAATTCAATGGAAGAGATGTTGTGTTAAATACTGCACTTCAGAAAAAAAAAGGGCAAAAAGATATCCAAACTTACAGCATGAAGTTAAGGACCTTCCCGACAGGGAAGCACCGAGCTCGGCAGATTGGTGTGCCCCCCTTTGCTATTGTGCCATTCCAGCTCCACTCTTCTTTAGGAAGAAGAGGTCCATGATGTTCAGGAGTTGATCTGTCCACTTCCCTTGCATGCATAGCAAAACTATTTTGGGAACGCCACGGTTCATGGTTATCAACAGGTGGGTTTGGATTCCTTAAAGGTTCAATGTAATTTCTACCATGCGCCAGGGGAGGTTCATAGGTTATGGGGTGTGCATCATCTTCCCGCAGATCACGGAAGGGCCTCCTTGGGTAGCCAGAGTCAACATGCCCTCGATCAAATTCAGAGAAAGGATATTCGGGAAGTTCAGCATCATGCAATTCACCAGTCCTCAGCTTCTTTGACAATGGGTATGAATGATCATCTGCATCCCAAGAATCTTCCAATGGGAAGGGTCTTCGAGGTCGCTCAAAAGGAATACTGTGCCATGGTGTTTCACCCCTAACGGTAGGGCTACTTCTGTGTTGTTCATATATGTCTTCAGACATCCTTCTCTCTGTACCCAACCCTCGCATCCTAAAAGGTTCAAAATTAGAAACATGACCAGACTCTATTTGAGGTCCGCGTCGAAGATAATTATCCCTGCTGAAGCCCACATCATCAGCATCTCTCAGTAACCTTTCAGGGCCGGCACGCAGTGATGACATGCGGAGATCTCTCGGAGGACTATCAAAACGCCTTGGCCTAGTAAAGGCCTCAAAATCTTGGTCTTCAAATATAGACCTAGACCGAACACTACGGTTTATGTGGGGGGAATACGGGGCAACGGACGAACATCTTCCAACTTCTGCTGCAACTCCTTCATTACGAGAAAAGCATATGCTTACTCTTGGGTTATTGAAAAGCCTCCCCTGAAGTGCTTCTTTTGCCCTGCATGCCGCTGTAATGGTAGTGTACTTAACAAATCCATAGGTGCGGCCTGGGAATGTTGTTATCTTGACAATCTCGCCAAAAGGAGAGAAGGCTTCCCACAGAGCTGCTTCATCTGCCTTTAGACCAGCAGGAAAACCTATCCATAAAACCTCACTAGGTTCTGTAGACTTATTTCTTTTAGATTTATCAACTGATTTTTCAGGGCTTGTTTGATGTTTTCTTCCATGTTCAATAAAATGTCTCTCATCAGAAGATTGTGCATGTCTGTCATCCACATAGCTACCTGAAGACTTATCCTGTAAATTCAAATACTTCAGGTAACCTGTCACCACTAGATATGCGGAACAGCATAATAAAGATAATGAGGGATACGGTGATACCAATACAAGGCATTAAAGTAAGCAGACAGACAGAATCATAAGTTTAATTAGTCCTGATCATTAAGTGTTAAGTTAAACGAGACAGAACAACCAGCCAGGTAGACTTCCCATGGCAATAAACACAACTCAACTGGCTATAATCGTAACTTATATTAGTACCAAGAACTACTTAGAAATGGGTCTCTTGGCTCTTCTAGAGCACAACACAACTTCCTTAAATGGTGAGACTAAGAAATAACCTCAGTTCGGAAGCAAGTCCAATCAGATAACTTCCCAAGTACTCTGATGTAGATTGTGAGCCAATTTCCTATTTTCGGAAACAAAAACTTGCCCTTTAGACCAAGGAGTGACATGTTCACGAATGATTGGAAGCTATAGAGCTACTTAAGCCAGGCCAATGGGGAACAGTCATTCCCTCTGGAACGTAAGGATCAAAACATTCTGCACCCCATGCTGATTTAGAGCTACTACTTTTCCAGTTAGTCAATAAGGATCGGACACCCATATCCCAGGAGCATACAAACCCGTTGCACAAAATGTGCCAAAGCCAAAAGCAAACCACCCTCGCAAGAACTAAATGAATGCTAGAGATCTTGGGCAAGTCCAAAGAATAATTTTCCTTCCAGTCATCAGAGTATTTCAGGACAGATAATACTCAGCCAATGTGTACGTCCTCGATACTGGAAAGTCTCAGCAGATTTCAATTTATACTTAATGTAAAACAACTTCTATAAACTACTCAAGCCTACAATAAACTATACTTCTGGTTTTGTTTGCCCGCGATCTGGCAGAACAGACATGTGTAATGGTATTTTATCAGATATTATGAGTGAATTGTAGAAATTCCAATGTGTTTGTGGCACGAGTTAGCGAAGACCCCAGGCACTCACATAACCACAATTATTTTCTGAGCGTTGCACATAATCCAAGATACTGTGGCTCAAATGTTGCACAGAAAGCACTGGACATTTGAACAGAAGAAGCTCCTGGCAAGCTGCAATGAAAGAAGTGGTCAAAGATGGTGTGTGTGTGTGTGTGTGTGTGTGTGCATGTGTGTGTGTGTGTGTGTGTGTGTGTGTGTGACAGGCAGCAAGGAGATCTTGGTTTGTAACCAATTACACATGGTTTCATTAAACATTTTGCTAAAAACATTGGACCATGCACACTTGCTTGTATAGCCGAGGTTTTCTGTGACTTGTGCTGCTATATTTGGTTTCTTTTGAATTTACTTTAATAATTTTGGAGAAGAAAGAAAAAAAGTTGCACAGCAATAGCAGTTCGTGGTCTGGCAACCAATACAGCTTCCCTTCAGTCTAGCCACCATTATCCACAGTTCTCAATCTTTAGGTTTTGATTCCCCATTGGAACATATGAGAAACTTTGACATAATAGATAAATTAGCATTCAGCTCTTCACTCTCCCCTCCCTCTCTTATGGCCTAGTGCTTAGGCACAAAATAGGACATGGTTACAGAGTCATCAGCTGCGCATGGCTTACTTATTGTATTTACCTGTCAGCTATCTTTCAGTGTTTTCTGAATGTATGCATATACCTACAAAAAACCAGGGAACTGTACCCTATCAGTATCCCCATTCCAGTATCTCATGTTAGTGCTTAGGTTGGCATTTTTATTCCTCCCGTAGATTAGCAGAAATTAGTTCACCTGCAGTCTATTACTTTCTTATTTCTTAATGCTATTTTTAATTCGAGACTCAAGCTCATTAATTTGGAGTCACTGTGACGAGTCATGACAAACAATCCTGTACTCCTCGTCCAGGCAAGGTAGTTCTTTGTTTCCTACAGGAACTGGGCAAGTCAAAAGAGCTGGGGTGGTGAAGCTGGTGAGGTACACCAGGATGATTTTGCAATGTTATTAATATGTCAACAGGTACTCATTTGTCTCCAAATAATTAAGCCAAGGAGCTGCTTCATCTATTGTGATTATAGCAGGATGACTGTGTTACCATGTCCTGAAAGTGATTATATCATCAGTTATGAATTGGGGCACAGTAATCAAAAGGATGAAGTGCATATTTCAACCCCGAACTCTTGCTCTAGTCTAATTTACAACCCCGAACTTCAATACCGTCTAAATTACAACCCCCAAGTCTCAAAACCGGTCAGGATTCAACCCTCCCCTCCCTGTTGACCGGTTTTGACCTGGGTGACCAGTTTTGACTAGTCAACGGGTCCAATCAGCATGCCACGTTAGATTTTTTTCAAAATTTCAAGAAAAAGTAAATAAAAATCTGTAAGATCAGGAAAAAATATTTAAAAATAAAAATTCCGAAAAAATTGTTTGCGAAAAAAGCTAGGGAAAATAAAAAATTTATTTTTTCTGGAAATTATTTTTTCGGGAATTTGAGTTTTTGGGTCTTTTCTGGAAATTATTGTTCTTTTGGAAATTCATTTTTTATTTTCCCTGTTTTTCGGAAATTTGATTTCTTATTTATTTTCCTCGATTTTACAGATTTTACAGATTTTTTTCCTTGGAAATTTTGCATTTTTTGCTGACATGGCATGCTGACTGGACCTGTTGACTAGTCAAAACTGGTCAACCAGGTCAAAACCGGTCAACAGTGAGGGGAGGGTTGAATCCTAGCCGGTTTTGAGAGTTGGGGGTTGTAATTTAGACGGTATTGGAGTTTGGGGTTGTAAATTAGACTAGGGCAAAAGTTTAGGGTTGAAATATGCACTTCTCTCTAATCAAAACATTATGTACATGTGGACATTCCAATCAACCTCCCACATGCCTGTGATTATATCCAGCCTATTTGGCTAGTTACAACGCTTACCGGCTAATTATACAGATACATTGGAGACAGAAGACCACCTGTTCTAGTCTAATCGGACAAATTTTAGAACAGCACTTATCCATGACTAGTCAATGATGTAACTAACAGTATACGCCTGGTGGTAAGGCCACCCTTTTTCTTCTTCAACTGAAAAGATCTTCCATACAAACATGTCGTCATAGAAATGCAAGACCTATGCACATACTGCTATCGGATCAACAAGCTAGATTGGTCTGTCAAAAGCCGCACCTATGCACATACCCTTTCTGATTATTTTGACCTTGTATTATCTGATAAAGACCATAAGCATGTACGTGAGGTTGTAGAAGAGATAGCTTGGAATACTCAATGCTGTCAAGCAACTACTTCAACCAAAATTGTAGCCTTCTGTTTTCCATTTGGAACAAAGCTGACCACATAAAGCACAACTATGGTGCTATAAACATATGTTACATCACTGTGAATATAACATAGAAAGAACTTGTCATGGGCGCACATCACTTTTGGATCATTGGTTTTTAACTAGGAATCCATTGATGAAGCTACAAAAACACAGCTCGAGGCAACCTCACATTGATGCTGAATGAGCTGGAGCTGACACACACTTCTATCATCTAGCTGAACCTTTTGGACAGTATTGGCATAAGGTGGAATCATAGATGGTGTCTATGTCAGATAATGAAGATCATCACATGTAACTACCCAAGAAGCTTGATTGATTGATCAGCCTAGCAGTCTGTTCGGTAGCGGAAACTGTGCATCATATTTTATATGAATTCTGAGGGGGGGGGGGGGTCAGCCAGAAAGAATTACTTTACGGAAAGTCAGGGAGTTACAAGAGATAAATATGTGTGTCTTGTTGATAGCACAAACAGAATAAAGAACAATTGAAACTGTCAGATAAATATGTGTGTCCTGTTCATAGCACAAACAGGCAAGTAAAGCTGCAAATGATGTCTTTTACATGGTTCACATTGCAATAACAGGTCTGAGTAAACTTAACGATGACGAGTATTGAGAAAGAGTATCGGGTACCCACTGCCAAGAGAATTTAGTGCGGACATGTCAATATATTAAATGATCTTGACATGTTGCACTTGCTGAAAACCTTCTCTGATGTTTCATATGCAATCGAACGCGCATCTTATTTTTGACAAAAAAAAAAGGAATATTCAGTTCTCTCATGCAGCACAAATTTTTTCTGATGTTGCCTTACAATGTTTTTCATCTTTAGAAAATGTGCTACTTTCAACATATGTAACATCGGATCAGCGTTCATGATCTTCAGATGAGAAAATTTCTCAAGCTAACATTGTACCTGATCTCCTAAAGACTGTCTTTTGGAGGTTTTATCGTGCCGTGCCCTAAATGGAAGCTAGATTATAACCAAATTGTCGAGCTGAGACATTGGGTAAGCTGTGATAATTGTTGATACATTCAATCTGAGGTGTGAACTACTTGTTTTCATAGTACACCTGTCTGTAAAGGGTTGCTGATGCATAGACACGGTATGTGATCATTATTTGGTTACGGTGGAGCCTGGGGTTCAAAGATCATCTTCGCAAGGAATCCAATTGATCCATATGAAGTTTTGCATCATTCAAAAGAAAGAAGAGCCTTCTATTTTATTTATCATGCACATTATATATGTGAGCCTGTTTTTGTTCTGGATTTTTTCCTCAGAGTAATCCTGTGCATCCTAAATTTTAACTACTCACACACAGTTTATCTTGACTCCTGAGACTTGGTTATACTAATTCCAAAATTCATGATCACACACAGGACAAGAAAAGCACACTGCACCAATGATGCGTTTGAAACAAAGCATATGTTGACCAACAATTCTAGAAAAGTGCGGCAAACCGTGATCGGGGCGGGAGGAAGTTCAACACTAACCCCCTTGGAAAACTCAATCCTAACGGGCGTTCCTTGGAGCCGGGCCCCCTGCAGTTCCCGGACCGCAGCGATGGCGTCCTGCTCCCGCATGAAGCTCACGAAGGCGAAGGTCCGGCCAGGGTCGCGGGTGATGCGCTCGATGTCGCCGCACCGGTGGAACAACTGCGAAAGGTCAGAGGCGGTGACGCCCGGGGCCAGGCTGCCCACCCAGAGATGCCGAGACGGCGGCGCCACGCCCCACCCGGAGGAGCGCCGCGGCGTCGGCGGTGGATCATCGCGGCCGCCGAGACGGGGCGAGCCGTCGCCCCTCCCGCCGCTGAATCTCCCCCTGCCCCCGCCTCCGCCGCCTCCGCGGCCTCGCCCCCGGCCCCTCCCCAGCTGCAAAGAAGTAACCCGACGCGATTAGTCGGGGCAAACCGCGATTCCATCGATAGCAGCGTCTACGAGACGAGCGTGAGAGGAAGTACCATTGGTTTTGTGGCGGCGGCAGAGAGGGTTTGCGCCGGCGTCGGCTGGAATGCTAGGGTTCCGGAGGGAGGGAGGGATGAGGCGGCCGATGCCCGATGGGCACTTCCTTGTATTTTCGCTTAATAATCAGAACTTTCACTGCTTTATTACGGGCTGCTTTGTCTCGCCTTAACAGTTACTGGATTTTGCTAGTCAGGGCAAAAACTAGGAGCACGTCTGATTAAAAAAAAAACTAGGTGCACGTACTGTGGACGATAAAGCCATCAAGGGTCTTTTCTTGTTTCTGAAAAAAAAGGTCTTTTCTTTTTGAAAAAACCTTCTACGGTGCTTATGCTCGCATTTTTCTAAAATTATTTCAGATTATAGGACGATGTCCGTTCAGTGGAAGAAGACATTCCCGCTGACTACGAATACGCGGTGACTTCATTAATTTTAAGATAATGTGACGGCTCAGTTTCTCGAAGGTGCTCATAGAGCAAGGAGCAGAGTGCGCATCGTTCATAGGGATGAGTGTATGTGCAATGCGTATGTATGAGTGTATGTGTTTGTAATGGGTTCAAAAAACATGTTGCAAATCGAACACATTATTCGTCCGCGGAAACGGCTGCAGAAGTCGGCCACCAAGTGAGCATGCCCATGTTAGATGCCTGGTTTGAACGAATTTCAATAGCATACATTGCGATACGTCGGGCCATGTAAGTGCATCTAGTGCCACCCCTAGTTGGTTTTAGAGTATTGACGACAAACCTAGTTGAGGGACTAATGTGTTTGTGAGAATTGCAGAATAACACAGGTAGAAGTCCCTCTTTGATTCGGTTTAGCTACCAGAGATGACCCCCAAAAATGTATGAAGATATTGAAGACAATGGTGGTTCATGAAGACATTCATGTCGAAGACAATGACATATGAAGACTCCCCATGAAGCTTTTGGAACTCGAAGACTTAGATCCTTCGTAACTTTACTTTATTCATGTTGTGTCATAGGAACCACCGTACTGTTAAGTGGGGTCCAAGAAAACCAGTCAGGATGACTGAAGTGATGCCTAATTCAAATCCTATGTCTTCAAGTGAAGACAATGAGAGAAAAATCTTGTCCAGAGTCAGACAAGTCAGTTTTACTTGCAGCCCAAGTAAAGTTGCCGCGAGAGTTCAAAATCCGACCGTTAGTACACGTGTCAGTTCCTTAGTGACCCAGGGTCATTTCGGACAAATCAGGTCAGGGTTGCCAAGTGGCTATATATAGCCCACCCCCACAACCATAAACGGTTGGCTGCTCAGATTTCAGTGCACGGCTTTTGTCGTTTGAGAGCAACCCACCTCGAAGCCTTTGAGAGAAAATCCTTAGAGAGGAGAAAAGCCCTAACCACCCAGAGCCAGAGTAATTGGGCATCACTTAAGTCTTCCTGTCTGAGTGATCTGAAGACTTATTACACTTGAGGACTGTGCATCCTCCAGACGGTTAGGCGTCGCGTTCTAAGCATCCAAGAGGAATTGTGGATTGCCGGTGAACGAAGTCTATGAAGGTTTGGGAGTCTACCTTGAAGACTTACCAGAGTGATTGGGCAGGGTCTGTGTGACCTTAGCTCAAGGAGAAAACGGTGAGGACTGGGTGTCCTGAGCTGCGTGTTCAGGACTGGGTGTCCGGGACTGTGTGTCCTTTGGTTTAAATACCTAGCCGCTCCAACCAGACGTACAGTTGTCACAGCAACTGGAACTGGTCCAACATATCATTGTCTTCAACGTGTCACTGGTTTCATCTTCACCTCTCTTTACTTACCAGTACACATTGTGAAGCTATTGCATGCCTGCTTAATCTTCTGTCTTCACAACCTGACTGTATGATCTGTTTGGCTTCATAACTTCTTCCAACCTGATCCTCATTATACTGAAGCTATTTGTCTCTGTGCTTTCACTGTACTGTATATTTGACTTATGGCTTGCGTTGTGTAATCTACCTTCCGCTGCATAGTGATAGGCTTCAAGTCTGTTTGTCTTCATAACTTCCACGTTTTGAAGACTTTCTTAAAAATCGCCTATTCACCCCCCCTCTAGTCGATATAACGCACTTTCAATTGGTATCAGAGCAAGGTGCTCCCTTGTTCTGTGTGATTCGGTTTAACCACCTGGAGTTTTAGCTATGTCGACTGCAGGGATAATTAAAGTCTCCGCTGCGTGCCCCGTCTTCGATGGAACTGAATATCCCTACTGGAAGAATAAGATGCGCATGCATCTTGAAGCCATTGACGTCGACCTATGGTATGTCGTCGAAAACGGCGTTCCCAAGGCTGGAGAAGGTGTCACTGCTGCTGATGTCAAGAAGTTCACTCAACTGGACTCCACTGCCAAGAATATTATCTGTGGTCATCTGACCAAGGGACAGTACGGCCGTGTGAGTGCCTTGAAGACATCCAAGCTGGTCTGGGACTGGCTCTCCAAGGTCAATGAAGGCATCTCAACCCAGAGAGATCAGAGAATCAGTGTTCTTCGCAATCTCTTCAACCGCTTCAAGCGAAATGACAATGAGAATGTCCAGCACACATTTGACCGGCTCACTGACATCACAAATGAGCTTCAAGCTCTCGGCGCCACTGAGATCACCAAACATGAAATCGTCAAGACGCTGCTAAGATCACTTGACAGTTCATTTAATATTCTAGCCCTGATGATTCAAGAACGTCCAGACTTCAAGACACTCGATCCGTCTGACATACTTGAGAGGCTCAACACACATGAGTTTCAGCTTTCTGAGAAAAGAGATATCTATGGTCCAAACTATGGGCGAACTCGTGCCTTGAAGGCAAAAGCTGTGTCATCATCTGAAGAGGAATCTGACAGCAGTTCTGATGATCCTGAAGACATTGGAAGGGAACTTGCAATGCTAGTGAAAAAGTTCCAGAAATTCACAAAGAAGAAAGGCTTCAGAAAGTCTTCACGATCAAGCTCAAGGAATGATGAAGCTTATGCGCATGACTACAAGAGGAAAACTTGTCACAAATGCAAGAAAACTGGACACTTCATCTCTGAATGCCCACAGTGGGACAATGAGAACAGAAAGAAGAAGAAGAGCAAGGAATATGACTCTGACGATAAGAAGACGAAGAAATACTCAAAGTCTTCGTCAAAGTCGTCCTCAAAGTCTTCATCACACAAGAAGAGTTCATCTGGCAAGGCTCGTGCGTTTGTTGGCAAGGAAATGGATTCAGAGGAGGAGTCCGCTTCTGAGGAGGCAGAGGTGGAGTCTGAGGAGGAGTCTGATTCAGGCATTGCAAGTTTGGCTACAGCCTATGTCGCCAAGTCCATCTTCAACACTGAAGACAATGACTCCATCACCATCACCGATGCAAATGACAAAGACGACTCTACTCCCACCTACTGCTTCATGGCACGTGGTGCCAAGGTAAACACACGCACCACTCACTATCAAACATCTAGTGACGATGACTCTGGTTGTGATTCAAAACCCAGTTACAAAACACTTGCCAAAATTGCAACTGAACAACAAAAGGCCATGGAACATATTCAAAAACTGTTAGACAGAAGCGATGATCTGTTGGGTGCTGAAATGACTCGTTCTGAATCCTTAATTGAAGACATAAAAAATCTTCATGTTAAGTATCAGGAACTCGAAGATCGTCTTGAGACTCTCTCAACTACTCATGAAAAGCTTTCCTATGATTATCTTCAGAAGAAGCAAGATCTTGAGAAGTTGAGAGCGGATCATGAAGATCTTCAAAAGGAAAACGAGTCACTTCGAGCCGAACAGATCAGTTCTGCTCAGGATGGATTTGAACCACCATGCCTTAAATGCATTGAGCGTGATAATGCTATTTCTGTTGCTGAATGTTCCACTGCTACTGCTGTTGCAATATCTTCAACTGTTGAAGTGGTAACTAACCCCTCTGCTGAGGAGACCACTGCTATTGCTGATGAAAATGCTAGGTGGAAGACATTGCTTGAAACAGGGATGTACAAAAGTCTCAAAGGACATCAGACACTATGTGATGTCCTCAAGAAGCAGATTCTGAACCGAAACCCTAGCAAAGAGGGTGTTGGGTTCGTGAGGAAAATTAATGCAGATGGCTCTTACTGGAAACCTGAGCAGTACCCCAAAACCACATGGGTTGCTGCAAAGGAATCCTCATCGGATCCATCCAATCTATCTGGCTTCACTTGTGCTAATCCAATTATCATTGATGAATCCTTTGATGCAAACTATAAACTGTTTAGGAATCAGAATGGTGAAGTATTTGCCAGGTACATCGGTACTAACTGCAGGAATGGACCGCCTATGAAGAAGATCTGGGTTCCAAAAACGTGTCTTGAGAATCTTCCTGTGAATGTCCTCATGACACCTCACATGAAGAAGACAAACCTCAGACCAAAGGCTTCATATGGTCCAAAGGGTTCATACAGACAGAGGGCTCATCTGAGTTGCACTAACACAAATGCTTTGCAGGGAAACCATGCTCAGGCTTATGAGAGAGGTTCTTCAAACCGTCATTCTCATATGACCAAAAATTATTCTGCCTATTCTTATGAGTATTATTGCCCACCTGCTAGACTGTTTGCTAGGGCTCCAAAGCCAAAGTTCTCAGATGCTGCACTTAGACTTATTGCTTCTAAGCCACCCTTGAAGATGTGGGTGGTTAAGAAAGCTTAACTCTCTTTTGCAGGGAAAGGTCTCCAGCACAAGACCAAAATCTTCTGATGCTATTGCTGGGGACCTTAAAAAATTCGTGGGGCGCACGATCAAATGCCCGAATGGCATCACTATGTATCTCATATCTGAATCGCATGCTACTCTCCCTACTTGTCCTAACCTGGATCTCAGTTTTCATAATCCACTGGTTCGTCAAATGTTTTTGCTGCACAACACTCTTGGTGAAGCCTATCCCCCTAACTGCACTGTAGGGTATGACACCAGTAACTTCGGAGTCTTCAGTATGGATTATTGACAGCGGGTGTACAAATCACATGACTGGCAAGAAAAGTCTCTTTATGGACTCAACCTTACGTCCATCTGACAAGAGCCACATCACATTCGCTGACACTGGTAAAAGTAAAGTACTGGGTCTAGGAAGAGTTGCAATCTCAAGGGATCAACACATGGATAAAGTCATGTTTGTTGAATCCCTTGGCTTCAACTTAATGTCTGTCTCAATGCTTTGCGATTTAAACATGATTGTAATCTTTGGAAAATATCGCTGTCTGGTACTAATGGAATCTGACAAGTCTCTAGTGTTTGAAGGGTATCGAAAAGATGATTTGTACGTGGTAGATTTCTCAGCAGGGCCACAGCTTGCAGTTTGTCTTCTCGCAAAGGCTTCAGAATGCTGGCTTTGGCATCGAAGACTTGGGCATGCTGGCATGAGGAACCTCCACACCCTTGCTAAGAAGAAGCATGTCATAGGCATCGAGGGCGTCAAGTTCAAGAAAGATCACTTGTGCGGTGCCTGTGAAGCTGGGAAGATGACAAGGGCGAAACATCCTTCGAAGACAATCATGACCACTACTCAACCCTTCGAACTGCTTCACATGGATCTCTTCGGTCCTACCCACTACTCAACTTTCTCCACTACTGCTTGCCTCTATGGCTTCGTCATTGTTGATGATTACTCCAGATATACTTGGGTGCACATAATCCTTTACAAGACTGAAGTGCAGGATGTCTTCAGACGTTTTGCAAATCGGGCAATGAACAATTATGGCGCCAAGATAAAGCACATCAGAAGTGACAATGGCACAGAATTCAAGAACACCGGCCTTGACACATATCTTGATACATTGGGCATCACTCATGAATTCTCAGCTCCATACACGCCACAACAGAATGGCATCGTCGAACGCAAGAACAGAACACTCATTGAGATGGCCAGAACAATGTTAGATGAGTACAAGACACCAAGAAAATTCTGGACTGAAGCCATTGACACTGCATGCCATACTATCAACCGTGTGTATCTTCACAAGCTGCTGAACAAGACATCTTATGAACTTCTGACTGGCAAGAAGCCAAATGTAAGTTACTTCAGAGTATTTGGATCGAGATGCTGGATCAAGGACCCTCACCACACAGCAAAATTTGCTCCAAAAGCACATGAGGGCTTCATGCTTGGATATGGAAAGGATTCGCACTCCTACAGAGTCTTCAATCTCTTTCACTACAAAGTGGTTGAAACAGTGGATGTGCGGTTTGATGAGATCAATGGGTCACAAAGAGAGCAACTACCAGATGTACTAGATGAAGCTCCAGCCAGTGAATCAATCAAGCTAATGGGAACTGGAGAAATTATGCCTTCTGAAGCTCGTCCTGAAGAAGAACTTATCATCTCAGCACCTGATCCACATGAAGACAATGCTCAGCCTGAAGACATTCCTCCCCATGACAACGTAGATCAGCAAGAGCAAAGTCTTCGACCCCTACATCCTCGTGTTGCCAATGAAGTGCAAATTGACAGAATAATTGATAGCATCAATGCACCTGGTCCACTGACTCGTTCAAAGGCAACTCAACTGGCAAACTTTTGCAGACACTTCGCATTTGTTTCAATCACAGAACCCAAGAAAACTGATGAAGCCTTTATGGAACCTGAATGGATTCAAGCTATGCAAGAAGAGCTTCAACAATTTGAGCTGAACAATGTATGGGAGTTAGTTAAGCGTCCTGATCCACGGAAGCATAACATAATAGGCACCAAATGGATATACCGCAACAAGCAAGATGAGCATGGCCAAGTCGTCAGAAACAAGGCTCGTCTTGTTGCTCAAGGATATACTCAAGTGGAAGGCATCGACTTCGACGAAACATTTGCTCCTGTGGCCAGACTTGAAGCCATCCATATACTGCTGGCCTATGCAAATCATCACAACATAATCCTGTATCAAATGGATGTAAAAAGTGCCTTCCTCAATGGCAAAATTGAAGAAGAAGTGTATGTTGCGCAACCACCTGGGTTTGAAGATCCAAAACATCCTGACATGGTGTACAAGCTCAAAAAGGCACTATATGGCCTCAAACAAGCCCCTCGGGCCTGGTATGATACACTCAAATACTTCCTGAAGAGCAAAGGCTTCATACCTGGTTCCCTGGATCCCACTCTCTTCACAAAGACATATGATGGTGAACTGTTTGTGTGCCAAATATACGTGGATGACATTATCTTCGGCTGCACCAATCAGAAGTACAGTGAGGAGTTCGGATATATGATGCAAGAGCAATATCAGATGTCTATGATGGGGGAGCTGAAATTCTTCCTCGGTCTTCAGATAAGGCAACAACGCAATGGCATCTTCATATCTCAAGAGAAATACCTCAAAGACTGCCTGAAAAGTTCGGTATGCAAGATTGCAAAGGCTTCACAACACCAATGCCAGCCAAACATCATCTGGGTCCTGACGACAATGGTAAAGAGTTCGATCAAAAGGTATACCGCTCCATGATTGGTTCTTTGCTTTATTTATGTGCATCTAGGCCAGATATTATGCTTAGTGTTTGCATGTGTGCTCGGTTTCAAGCGGCACCAAAGGAGTCGCATCACTTAGCAGTGAAGCGAATTCTTTGATATTTGGCTCACACACCAACTCTAGGGTTATGGTATCCAAAGGGCTCAGAGTTTGATCTGGTTGGATTTTCGGACGCTGATTACGCTGGTGACAAGGTTGATCGGAAGTCCACATCAGGCACATGTCATTTCCTGGGCCGGTCTCTTGTCTGTTGGTCTTCAAAGAAGCAGAACTGTGTATCTCTCTCCACTGCTAAATCTGAATACATTGCTGCTGGATCCTGCTGCGCTCAGCTTCTATGGATGAAGCAAACCCTCAAGGATTACGGCATTCATCTGAAGCAAGTGCCACTTTACTGCGACAACGAAAGCGCCATCAAGATCGCCAACAACCCAGTTCAGCACTCGAAGACAAAGCACATTGAAATTCGTCATCATTTTCTCAGAGATCATGTTACAAAGGAAGACATTGATATCATACACGTCAACACTGAAGAGCAATTGGCAGATATCTTCACCAAGCCCTTGGATGAGAAGAGATTTTGCAAGTTACGGTGTGAGCTAAATATCTTGGAATCCTCAAATGTCCTGTGATCAGGCACACATCCTAACACTTATGCATGATGATGACTTAGATGTGCAACACACAAAGTAACGTATATCTTCAATCAATCATTAAGTGTTAAGTTAAACGAGACAGAACAACCAGCCAGGTAGACTTCCCATGGCAATAAACACAACTCAACTGGCTATAATCGTAACTTATATTAGTACCAAGAACTACTTAGAAATGGGTCTCTTGGCTCTTCTAGAGCACAACACAACTTCCTTAAATGGTGAGACTAAGAAATAACCTCAGTTCGGAAGCAAGTCCAATCAGATAACTTCCCAAGTACTCTGATGTAGATTGTGAGCCAATTTCCTATTTTCGGAAACAAAAACTTGCCCTTTAGACCAAGGAGTGACATGTTCACGAATGATTGGAAGCTATAGAGCTACTTAAGCCAGGCCAATGGGGAACAGTCATTCCCTCTGGAACGTAAGGATCAAAACATTCTGCACCCCATGCTGATTTAGAGCTACTACTTTTCCAGTTAGTCAATAAGGATCGGACACCCATATCCCAGGAGCATACAAACCCGTTGCACAAAATGTGCCAAAGCCAAAAGCAAACCACCCTCGCAAGAACTAAATGAATGCTAGAGATCTTGGGCAAGTCCAAAGAATAATTTTCCTTCCAGTCATCAGAGTATTTCAGGACAGATAATACTCAGCCAATGTGTACGTCCTCGATACTGGAAAGTCTCAGCAGATTTCAATTTATACTTAATGTAAAACAACTTCTATAAACTACTCAAGCCTACAATAAACTATACTTCTGGTTTTGTTTGCCCGCGATCTGGCAGAACAGACATGTGTAATGGTATTTTATCAGATATTATGAGTGAATTGTAGAAATTCCAATGTGTTTGTGGCACGAGTTAGCGAAGACCCCAGGCACTCACATAACCACAATTATTTTCTGAGCGTTGCACATAATCCAAGATACTGTGGCTCAAATGTTGCACAGAAAGCACTGGACATTTGAACAGAAGAAGCTCCTGGCAAGCTGCAATGAAAGAAGTGGTCAAAGATGGTGTGTGTGTGTGTGTGTGTGTGTGTGCATGTGTGTGTGTGTGTGTGTGTGTGTGTGTGTGACAGGCAGCAAGGAGATCTTGGTTTGTAACCAATTACACATGGTTTCATTAAACATTTTGCTAAAAACATTGGACCATGCACACTTGCTTGTATAGCCGAGGTTTTCTGTGACTTGTGCTGCTATATTTGGTTTCTTTTGAATTTACTTTAATAATTTTGGAGAAGAAAGAAAAAAAGTTGCACAGCAATAGCAGTTCGTGGTCTGGCAACCAATACAGCTTCCCTTCAGTCTAGCCACCATTATCCACAGTTCTCAATCTTTAGGTTTTGATTCCCCATTGGAACATATGAGAAACTTTGACATAATAGATAAATTAGCATTCAGCTCTTCACTCTCCCCTCCCTCTCTTATGGCCTAGTGCTTAGGCACAAAATAGGACATGGTTACAGAGTCATCAGCTGCGCATGGCTTACTTATTGTATTTACCTGTCAGCTATCTTTCAGTGTTTTCTGAATGTATGCATATACCTACAAAAAACCAGGGAACTGTACCCTATCAGTATCCCCATTCCAGTATCTCATGTTAGTGCTTAGGTTGGCATTTTTATTCCTCCCGTAGATTAGCAGAAATTAGTTCACCTGCAGTCTATTACTTTCTTATTTCTTAATGCTATTTTTAATTCGAGACTCAAGCTCATTAATTTGGAGTCACTGTGATGAGTCATGACAAACAATCCTGTACTCCTCGTCCAGGCAAGGTAGTTCTTTGTTTCCTACAGGAACTGGGCAAGTCAAAAGAGCTGGGGTGGTGAAGCTGGTGAGGTACACCAGGATGATTTTGCAATGTTATTAATATGTCAACAGGTACTCATTTGTCTCCAAATAATTAAGCCAAGGAGCTGCTTCATCTATTGTGATTATAGCAGGATGACTGTGTTACCATGTCCTGAAAGTGATTATATCATCAGTTATGAATTGGGGCACAGTAATCAAAAGGATGAAGTGCATATTTCAACCCCGAACTCTTGCTCTAGTCTAATTTACAACCCCGAACTTCAATACCGTCTAAATTACAACCCCCAAGTCTCAAAACCGGTCAGGATTCAACCCTCCCCTCCCTGTTGACCGGTTTTGACCTGGGTGACCAGTTTTGACTAGTCAACGGGTCCAATCAGCATGCCACGTTAGATTTTTTTCAAAATTTCAAGAAAAAGTAAATAAAAATCTGTAAGATCAGGAAAAAATATTTAAAAATAAAAATTCCGAAAAAATTGTTTGCGAAAAAAGCTAGGGAAAATAAAAAATTTATTTTTTCTGGAAATTATTTTTTCGGGAATTTGAGTTTTTGGGTCTTTTCTGGAAATTATTGTTCTTTTGGAAATTCATTTTTTATTTTCCCTGTTTTTCGGAAATTTGATTTCTTATTTATTTTCCTCGATTTTACAGATTTTACAGATTTTTTTCCTTGGAAATTTTGCATTTTTTGCTGACATGGCATGCTGACTGGACCTGTTGACTAGTCAAAACTGGTCAACCAGGTCAAAACCGGTCAACAGTGAGGGGAGGGTTGAATCCTAGCCGGTTTTGAGAGTTGGGGGTTGTAATTTAGACGGTATTGGAGTTTGGGGTTGTAAATTAGACTAGGGCAAAAGTTTAGGGTTGAAATATGCACTTCTCTCTAATCAAAACATTATGTACATGTGGACATTCCAATCAACCTCCCACATGCCTGTGATTATATCCAGCCTATTTGGCTAGTTACAACGCTTACCGGCTAATTATACAGATACATTGGAGACAGAAGACCACCTGTTCTAGTCTAATCGGACAAATTTTAGAACATCACTTATCCATGACTAGTCAATGATGTAACTAACAGTATACGCCTGGTGGTAAGGCCACCCTTTTTCTTCTTCAACTGAAAAGATCTTCCATACAAACATGTCGTCATAGAAATGCAAGACCTATGCACATACTGCTATCGGATCAACAAGCTAGATTGGTCTGTCAAAAGCCGCACCTATGCACATACCCTTTCTGATTATTTTGACCTTGTATTATCTGATAAAGACCATAAGCATGTACGTGAGGTTGTAGAAGAGATAGCTTGGAATACTCAATGCTGTCAAGCAACTACTTCAACCAAAATTGTAGCCTTCTGTTTTCCATTTGGAACAAAGCTGACCACATAAAGCACAACTATGGTGCTATAAACATATGTTACATCACTGTGAATATAACATAGAAAGAACTTGTCATGGGCGCACATCACTTTTGGATCATTGGTTTTTAACTAGGAATCCATTGATGAAGCTACAAAAACACAGCTCGAGGCAACCTCACATTGATGCTGAATGAGCTGGAGCTGACACACACTTCTATCATCTAGCTGAACCTTTTGGACAGTATTGGCATAAGGTGGAATCATAGATGGTGTCTATGTCAGATAATGAAGATCATCACATGTAACTACCCAAGAAGCTTGATTGATTGATCAGCCTAGCAGTCTGTTCGGTAGCGGAAACTGTGCATCATATTTTATATGAATTCTGAGGGGGGGGGGGGGGGGGGGTCAGCCAGAAAGAATTACTTTACGGAAAGTCAGGGAGTTACAAGAGATAAATATGTGTGTCTTGTTGATAGCACAAACAGAATAAAGAACAATTGAAACTGTCAGATAAATATGTGTGTCCTGTTCATAGCACAAACAGGCAAGTAAAGCTGCAAATGATGTCTTTTACATGGTTCACATTGCAATAACAGGTCTGAGTAAACTTAACGATGACGAGTATTGAGAAAGAGTATCGGGTACCCACTGCCAAGAGAATTTAGTGCGGACATGTCAATATATTAAATGATCTTGACATGTTGCACTTGCTGAAAACCTTCTCTGATGTTTCATATGCAATCGAACGCGCATCTTATTTTTGACAAAAAAAAAAGGAATATTCAGTTCTCTCATGCAGCACAAATTTTTTCTGATGTTGCCTTACAATGTTTTTCATCTTTAGAAAATGTGCTACTTTCAACATATGTAACATCGGATCAGCGTTCATGATCTTCAGATGAGAAAATTTCTCAAGCTAACATTGTACCTGATCTCCTAAAGACTGTCTTTTGGAGGTTTTATCGTGCCGTGCCCTAAATGGAAGCTAGATTATAACCAAATTGTCGAGCTGAGACATTGGGTAAGCTGTGATAATTGTTGATACATTCAATCTGAGGTGTGAACTACTTGTTTTCATAGTACACCTGTCTGTAAAGGGTTGCTGATGCATAGACACGGTATGTGATCATTATTTGGTTACGGTGGAGCCTGGGGTTCAAAGATCATCTTCGCAAGGAATCCAATTGATCCATATGAAGTTTTGCATCATTCAAAAGAAAGAAGAGCCTTCTATTTTATTTATCATGCACATTATATATGTGAGCCTGTTTTTGTTCTGGATTTTTTCCTCAGAGTAATCCTGTGCATCCTAAATTTTAACTACTCACACACAGTTTATCTTGACTCCTGAGACTTGGTTATACTAATTCCAAAATTCATGATCACACACAGGACAAGAAAAGCACACTGCACCAATGATGCGTTTGAAACAAAGCATATGTTGACCAACAATTCTAGAAAAGTGCGGCAAACCGTGATCGGGGCGGGAGGAAGTTCAACACTAACCCCCTTGGAAAACTCAATCCTAACGGGCGTTCCTTGGAGCCGGGCCCCCTGCAGTTCCCGGACCGCAGCGATGGCGTCCTGCTCCCGCATGAAGCTCACGAAGGCGAAGGTCCGGCCAGGGTCGCGGGTGATGCGCTCGATGTCGCCGCACCGGTGGAACAACTGCGAAAGGTCAGAGGCGGTGACGCCCGGGGCCAGGCTGCCCACCCAGAGATGCCGAGACGGCGGCGCCACGCCCCACCCGGAGGAGCGCCGCGGCGTCGGCGGTGGATCATCGCGGCCGCCGAGACGGGGCGAGCCGTCGCCCCTCCCGCCGCTGAATCTCCCCCTGCCCCCGCCTCCGCCGCCTCCGCGGCCTCGCCCCCGGCCCCTCCCCAGCTGCAAAGAAGTAACCCGACGCGATTAGTCGGGGCAAACCGCGATTCCATCGATAGCAGCGTCTACGAGACGAGCGTGAGAGGAAGTACCATTGGTTTTGTGGCGGCGGCAGAGAGGGTTTGCGCCGGCGTCGGCTGGAATGCTAGGGTTCCGGAGGGAGGGAGGGATGAGGCGGCCGATGCCCGATGGGCACTTCCTTGTATTTTCGCTTAATAATCAGAACTTTCACTGCTTTATTACGGGCTGCTTTGTCTCGCCTTAACAGTTACTGGATTTTGCTAGTCAGGGCAAAAACTAGGAGCACGTCTGATTAAAAAAAAAACTAGGTGCACGTACTGTGGACGATAAAGCCATCAAGGGTCTTTTCTTGTTTCTGAAAAAAAAGGTCTTTTCTTTTTGAAAAAACCTTCTACGGTGCTTATGCTCGCATTTTTCTAAAATTATTTCAGATTATAGGACGATGTCCGTTCAGTGGAAGAAGACATTCCCGCTGACTACGAATACGCGGTGACTTCATTAATTTTAAGATAATGTGACGGCTCAGTTTCTCGAAGGTGCTCATAGAGCAAGGAGCAGAGTGCGCATCGTTCATAGGGATGAGTGTATGTGCAATGCGTATGTATGAGTGTATGTGTTTGTAATGGGTTCAAAAAACATGTTGCAAATCGAACACATTATTCGTCCGCGGAAACGGCTGCAGAAGTCGGCCACCAAGTGAGCATGCCCATGTTAGATGCCTGGTTTGAACGAATTTCAATAGCATACATTGCGATACGTCGGGCCATGTAAGTGCATCTAGTGCCACCCCTAGTTGGTTTTAGAGTATTGACGACAAACCTAGTTGAGGGACTAATGTGTTTGTGAGAATTGCAGAATAACACAGGTAGAAGTCCCTCTTTGATTCGGTTTAGCTACCAGAGATGACCCCCAAAAATGTATGAAGATATTGAAGACAATGGTGGTTCATGAAGACATTCATGTCGAAGACAATGACATATGAAGACTCCCCATGAAGCTTTTGGAACTCGAAGACTTAGATCCTTCGTAGCTTTACTTTATTCATGTTGTGTCATAGGAACCACCGTACTGTTAAGTGGGGTCCAAGAAAACCAGTCAGGATGACTGAAGTGATGCCTAATTCAAATCCTATGTCTTCAAGTGAAGACAATGAGAGAAAAATCTTGTCCAGAGTCAGACAAGTCAGTTTTACTTGCAGCCCAAGTAAAGTTGCCGCGAGAGTTCAAAATCCGACCGTTAGTACACGTGTCAGTTCCTTAGTGACCCAGGGTCATTTCGGACAAATCAGGTCAGGGTTGCCAAGTGGCTATATATAGCCCACCCCCACAACCATAAACGGTTGGCTGCTCAGATTTCAGTGCACGGCTTTTGTCGTTTGAGAGCAACTCACCTCGAAGCCTTTGAGAGAAAATCCTTAGAGAGGAGAAAAGCCCTAACCACCCAGAGCCAGAGTAATTGGGCATCACTTAAGTCTTCCTGTCTGAGTGATCTGAAGACTTATTACACTTGAGGACTGTGCATCCTCCAGACGGTTAGGCGTCGCGTTCTAAGCATCCAAGAGGAATTGTGGATTGCCGGTGAACGAAGTCTATGAAGGTTTGGGAGTCTACCTTGAAGACTTACCAGAGTGATTGGGCAGGGTCTGTGTGACCTTAGCTCAAGGAGAAAACGGTGAGGACTGGGTGTCCTGAGCTGCGTGTTCAGGACTGGGTGTCCGGGACTGTGTGTCCTTTGGTTTAAATACCTAGCCGCTCCAACCAGACGTACAGTTGTCACAGCAACTGGAACTGGTCCAACATATCATTGTCTTCAACGTGTCACTGGTTTCATCTTCACCTCTCTTTACTTACCAGTACACATTGTGAAGCTATTGCATGCCTGCTTAATCTTCTGTCTTCACAACCTGACTGTATGATCTGTTTGGCTTCATAACTTCTTCCAACCTGATCCTCATTATACTGAAGCTATTTGTCTCTGTGCTTTCACTGTACTGTATATTTGACTTATGGCTTGCGTTGTGTAATCTACCTTCCGCTGCATAGTGATAGGCTTCAAGTCTGTTTGTCTTCATAACTTCCACGTTTTGAAGACTTTCTTAAAAATCGCCTATTCACCCCCCCTCTAGTCGATATAACGCACTTTCAATTGGTATCAGAGCAAGGTGCTCCCTTGTTCTGTGTGATTCGGTTTAACCACCTGGAGTTTTAGCTATGTCGACTGCAGGGATAATTAAAGTCTCCGCTGCGTGCCCCGTCTTCGATGGAACTGAATATCCCTACTGGAAGAATAAGATGCGCATGCATCTTGAAGCCATTGACGTCGACCTATGGTATGTCGTCGAAAACGGCGTTCCCAAGGCTGGAGAAGGTGTCACTGCTGCTGATGTCAAGAAGTTCACTCAACTGGACTCCACTGCCAAGAATATTATCTGTGGTCATCTGACCAAGGGACAGTACGGCCGTGTGAGTGCCTTGAAGACATCCAAGCTGGTCTGGGACTGGCTCTCCAAGGTCAATGAAGGCATCTCAACCCAGAGAGATCAGAGAATCAGTGTTCTTCGCAATCTCTTCAACCGCTTCAAGCGAAATGACAATGAGAATGTCCAGCACACATTTGACCGGCTCACTGACATCACAAATGAGCTTCAAGCTCTCGGCGCCACTGAGATCACCAAACATGAAATCGTCAAGACGCTGCTAAGATCACTTGACAGTTCATTTAATATTCTAGCCCTGATGATTCAAGAACGTCCAGACTTCAAGACACTCGATCCGTCTGACATACTTGAGAGGCTCAACACACATGAGTTTCAGCTTTCTGAGAAAAGAGATATCTATGGTCCAAACTATGGGCGAACTCGTGCCTTGAAGGCAAAAGCTGTGTCATCATCTGAAGAGGAATCTGACAGCAGTTCTGATGATCCTGAAGACATTGGAAGGGAACTTGCAATGCTAGTGAAAAAGTTCCAGAAATTCACAAAGAAGAAAGGCTTCAGAAAGTCTTCACGATCAAGCTCAAGGAATGATGAAGCTTATGCGCATGACTACAAGAGGAAAACTTGTCACAAATGCAAGAAAACTGGACACTTCATCTCTGAATGCCCACAGTGGGACAATGAGAACAGAAAGAAGAAGAAGAGCAAGGAATATGACTCTGACGATAAGAAGACGAAGAAATACTCAAAGTCTTCGTCAAAGTCGTCCTCAAAGTCTTCATCACACAAGAAGAGTTCATCTGGCAAGGCTCGTGCGTTTGTTGGCAAGGAAATGGATTCAGAGGAGGAGTCCGCTTCTGAGGAGGCAGAGGTGGAGTCTGAGGAGGAGTCTGATTCAGGCATTGCAAGTTTGGCTACAGCCTATGTCGCCAAGTCCATCTTCAACACTGAAGACAATGACTCCATCACCATCACCGATGCAAATGACAAAGACGACTCTACTCCCACCTACTGCTTCATGGCACGTGGTGCCAAGGTAAACACACGCACCACTCACTATCAAACATCTAGTGACGATGACTCTGGTTGTGATTCAAAACCCAGTTACAAAACACTTGCCAAAATTGCAACTGAACAACAAAAGGCCATGGAACATATTCAAAAACTGTTAGACAGAAGCGATGATCTGTTGGGTGCTGAAATGACTCGTTCTGAATCCTTAATTGAAGACATAAAAAATCTTCATGTTAAGTATCAGGAACTCGAAGATCGTCTTGAGACTCTCTCAACTACTCATGAAAAGCTTTCCTATGATTATCTTCAGAAGAAGCAAGATCTTGAGAAGTTGAGAGCGGATCATGAAGATCTTCAAAAGGAAAACGAGTCACTTCGAGCCGAACAGATCAGTTCTGCTCAGGATGGATTTGAACCACCATGCCTTAAATGCATTGAGCGTGATAATGCTATTTCTGTTGCTGAATGTTCCACTGCTACTGCTGTTGCAATATCTTCAACTGTTGAAGTGGTAACTAACCCCTCTGCTGAGGAGACCACTGCTATTGCTGATGAAAATGCTAGGTGGAAGACATTGCTTGAAACAGGGATGTACAAAAGTCTCAAAGGACATCAGACACTATGTGATGTCCTCAAGAAGCAGATTCTGAACCGAAACCCTAGCAAAGAGGGTGTTGGGTTCGTGAGGAAAATTAATGCAGATGGCTCTTACTGGAAACCTGAGCAGTACCCCAAAACCACATGGGTTGCTGCAAAGGAATCCTCATCGGATCCATCCAATCTATCTGGCTTCACTTGTGCTAATCCAATTATCATTGATGAATCCTTTGATGCAAACTATAAACTGTTTAGGAATCAGAATGGTGAAGTATTTGCCAGGTACATCGGTACTAACTGCAGGAATGGACCGCCTATGAAGAAGATCTGGGTTCCAAAAACGTGTCTTGAGAATCTTCCTGTGAATGTCCTCATGACACCTCACATGAAGAAGACAAACCTCAGACCAAAGGCTTCATATGGTCCAAAGGGTTCATACAGACAGAGGGCTCATCTGAGTTGCACTAACACAAATGCTTTGCAGGGAAACCATGCTCAGGCTTATGAGAGAGGTTCTTCAAACCGTCATTCTCATATGACCAAAAATTATTCTGCCTATTCTTATGAGTATTATTGCCCACCTGCTAGACTGTTTGCTAGGGCTCCAAAGCCAAAGTTCTCAGATGCTGCACTTAGACTTATTGCTTCTAAGCCACCCTTGAAGATGTGGGTGGTTAAGAAAGCTTAACTCTCTTTTGCAGGGAAAGGTCTCCAGCACAAGACCAAAATCTTCTGATGCTATTGCTGGGGACCTTAAAAAATTCGTGGGGCGCACGATCAAATGCCCGAATGGCATCACTATGTATCTCATATCTGAATCGCATGCTACTCTCCCTACTTGTCCTAACCTGGATCTCAGTTTTCATAATCCACTGGTTCGTCAAATGTTTTTGCTGCACAACACTCTTGGTGAAGCCTATCCCCCTAACTGCACTGTAGGGTATGACACCAGTAACTTCGGAGTCTTCAGTATGGATTATTGACAGCGGGTGTACAAATCACATGACTGGCAAGAAAAGTCTCTTTATGGACTCAACCTTACGTCCATCTGACAAGAGCCACATCACATTCGCTGACACTGGTAAAAGTAAAGTACTGGGTCTAGGAAGAGTTGCAATCTCAAGGGATCAACACATGGATAAAGTCATGTTTGTTGAATCCCTTGGCTTCAACTTAATGTCTGTCTCAATGCTTTGCGATTTAAACATGATTGTAATCTTTGGAAAATATCGCTGTCTGGTACTAATGGAATCTGACAAGTCTCTAGTGTTTGAAGGGTATCGAAAAGATGATTTGTACGTGGTAGATTTCTCAGCAGGGCCATAGCTTGCAGTTTGTCTTCTCGCAAAGGCTTCAGAATGCTGGCTTTGGCATCGAAGACTTGGGCATGCTGGCATGAGGAACCTCCACACCCTTGCTAAGAAGAAGCATGTCATAGGCATCGAGGGCGTCAAGTTCAAGAAAGATCACTTGTGCGGTGCCTGTGAAGCTGGGAAGATGACAAGGGCGAAACATCCTTCGAAGACAATCATGACCACTACTCAACCCTTCGAACTGCTTCACATGGATCTCTTCGGTCCTACCCACTACTCAACTTTCTCCACTACTGCTTGCCTCTATGGCTTCGTCATTGTTGATGATTACTCCAGATATACTTGGGTGCACATAATCCTTTACAAGACTGAAGTGCAGGATGTCTTCAGACGTTTTGCAAATCGGGCAATGAACAATTATGGCGCCAAGATAAAGCACATCAGAAGTGACAATGGCACAGAATTCAAGAACACCGGCCTTGACACATATCTTGATACATTGGGCATCACTCATGAATTCTCAGCTCCATACACGCCACAACAGAATGGCATCGTCGAACGCAAGAACAGAACACTCATTGAGATGGCCAGAACAATGTTAGATGAGTACAAGACACCAAGAAAATTCTGGACTGAAGTCATTGACACTGCATGCCATACTATCAACCGTGTGTATCTTCACAAGCTGCTGAACAAGACATCTTATGAACTTCTGACTGGCAAGAAGCCAAATGTAAGTTACTTCAGAGTATTTGGATCGAGATGCTGGATCAAGGACCCTCACCACACAGCAAAATTTGCTCCAAAAGCACATGAGGGCTTCATGCTTGGATATGGAAAGGATTCGCACTCCTACAGAGTCTTCAATCTCTTTCACTACAAAGTGGTTGAAACAGTGGATGTGCGGTTTGATGAGATCAATGGGTCACAAAGAGAGCAACTACCAGATGTACTAGATGAAGCTCCAGCCAGTGAATCAATCAAGCTAATGGGAACTGGAGAAATTATGCCTTCTGAAGCTCGTCCTGAAGAAGAACTTATCATCTCAGCACCTGATCCACATGAAGACAATGCTCAGCCTGAAGACATTCCTCCCCATGACAACGTAGATCAGCAAGAGCAAAGTCTTCGACCCCTACATCCTCGTGTTGCCAATGAAGTGCAAATTGACAGAATAATTGATAGCATCAATGCACCTGGTCCACTGACTCGTTCAAAGGCAACTCAACTGGCAAACTTTTGCAGACACTTCGCATTTGTTTCAATCACAGAACCCAAGAAAACTGATGAAGCCTTTATGGAACCTGAATGGATTCAAGCTATGCAAGAAGAGCTTCAACAATTTGAGCTGAACAATGTATGGGAGTTAGTTAAGCGTCCTGATCCACGGAAGCATAACATAATAGGCACCAAATGGATATACCGCAACAAGCAAGATGAGCATGGCCAAGTCGTCAGAAACAAGGCTCGTCTTGTTGCTCAAGGATATACTCAAGTGGAAGGCATCGACTTCGACGAAACATTTGCTCCTGTGGCCAGACTTGAAGCCATCCATATACTGCTGGCCTATGCAAATCATCACAACATAATCCTGTATCAAATGGATGTAAAAAGTGCCTTCCTCAATGGCAAAATTGAAGAAGAAGTGTATGTTGCGCAACCACCTGGGTTTGAAGATCCAAAACATCCTGACATGGTGTACAAGCTCAAAAAGGCACTATATGGCCTCAAACAAGCCCCTCGGGCCTGGTATGATACACTCAAATACTTCCTGAAGAGCAAAGGCTTCATACCTGGTTCCCTGGATCCCACTCTCTTCACAAAGACATATGATGGTGAACTGTTTGTGTGCCAAATATACGTGGATGACATTATCTTCGGCTGCACCAATCAGAAGTACAGTGAGGAGTTCGGATATATGATGCAAGAGCAATATCAGATGTCTATGATGGGGGAGCTGAAATTCTTCCTCGGTCTTCAGATAAGGCAACAACGCAATGGCATCTTCATATCTCAAGAGAAATACCTCAAAGACTGCCTGAAAAGTTCGGTATGCAAGATTGCAAAGGCTTCACAACACCAATGCCAGCCAAACATCATCTGGGTCCTGACGACAATGGTAAAGAGTTCGATCAAAAGGTATACCGCTCCATGATTGGTTCTTTGCTTTATTTATGTGCATCTAGGCCAGATATTATGCTTAGTGTTTGCATGTGTGCTCGGTTTCAAGCGGCACCAAAGGAGTCGCATCACTTAGCAGTGAAGCGAATTCTTTGATATTTGGCTCACACACCAACTCTAGGGTTATGGTATCCAAAGGGCTCAGAGTTTGATCTGGTTGGATTTTCGGACGCTGATTACGCTGGTGACAAGGTTGATCGGAAGTCCACATCAGGCACATGTCATTTCCTGGGCCGGTCTCTTGTCTGTTGGTCTTCAAAGAAGCAGAACTGTGTATCTCTCTCCACTGCTAAATCTGAATACATTGCTGCTGGATCCTGCTGCGCTCAGCTTCTATGGATGAAGCAAACCCTCAAGGATTACGGCATTCATCTGAAGCAAGTGCCACTTTACTGCGACAACGAAAGCGCCATCAAGATCGCCAACAACCCAGTTCAGCACTCGAAGACAAAGCACATTGAAATTCGTCATCATTTTCTCAGAGATCATGTTACAAAGGAAGACATTGATATCATACACGTCAACACTGAAGAGCAATTGGCAGATATCTTCACCAAGCCCTTGGATGAGAAGAGATTTTGCAAGTTACGGTGTGAGCTAAATATCTTGGAATCCTCAAATGTCCTGTGATCAGGCACACATCCTAACACTTATGCATGATGATGACTTAGATGTGCAACACACAAAGTAACGTATATCTTCAATCAATCATTAAGTGTTAAGTTAAACGAGACAGAACAACCAGCCAGGTAGACTTCCCATGGCAATAAACACAACTCAACTGGCTATAATCGTAACTTATATTAGTACCAAGAACTACTTAGAAATGGGTCTCTTGGCTCTTCTAGAGCACAACACAACTTCCTTAAATGGTGAGACTAAGAAATAACCTCAGTTCGGAAGCAAGTCCAATCAGATAACTTCCCAAGTACTCTGATGTAGATTGTGAGCCAATTTCCTATTTTCGGAAACAAAAACTTGCCCTTTAGACCAAGGAGTGACATGTTCACGAATGATTGGAAGCTATAGAGCTACTTAAGCCAGGCCAATGGGGAACAGTCATTCCCTCTGGAACGTAAGGATCAAAACATTCTGCACCCCATGCTGATTTAGAGCTACTACTTTTCCAGTTAGTCAATAAGGATCGGACACCCATATCCCAGGAGCATACAAACCCGTTGCACAAAATGTGCCAAAGCCAAAAGCAAACCACCCTCGCAAGAACTAAATGAATGCTAGAGATCTTGGGCAAGTCCAAAGAATAATTTTCCTTCCAGTCATCAGAGTATTTCAGGACAGATAATACTCAGCCAATGTGTACGTCCTCGATACTGGAAAGTCTCAGCAGATTTCAATTTATACTTAATGTAAAACAACTTCTATAAACTACTCAAGCCTACAATAAACTATACTTCTGGTTTTGTTTGCCCGCGATCTGGCAGAACAGACATGTGTAATGGTATTTTATCAGATATTATGAGTGAATTGTAGAAATTCCAATGTGTTTGTGGCACGAGTTAGCGAAGACCCCAGGCACTCACATAACCACAATTATTTTCTGAGCGTTGCACATAATCCAAGATACTGTGGCTCAAATGTTGCACAGAAAGCACTGGACATTTGAACAGAAGAAGCTCCTGGCAAGCTGCAATGAAAGAAGTGGTCAAAGATGGTGTGTGTGTGTGTGTGTGTGTGTGTGCATGTGTGTGTGTGTGTGTGTGTGTGTGTGTGTGTGTGTGTGACAGGCAGCAAGGAGATCTTGGTTTGTAACCAATTACACATGGTTTCATTAAACATTTTGCTAAAAACATTGGACCATGCACACTTGCTTGTATAGCCGAGGTTTTCTGTGACTTGTGCTGCTATATTTGGTTTCTTTTGAATTTACTTTAATAATTTTGGAGAAGAAAGAAAAAAAGTTGCACAGCAATAGCAGTTCGTGGTCTGGCAACCAATACAGCTTCCCTTCAGTCTAGCCACCATTATCCACAGTTCTCAATCTTTAGGTTTTGATTCCCCATTGGAACATATGAGAAACTTTGACATAATAGATAAATTAGCATTCAGCTCTTCACTCTCCCCTCCCTCTCTTATGGCCTAGTGCTTAGGCACAAAATAGGACATGGTTACAGAGTCATCAGCTGCGCATGGCTTACTTATTGTATTTACCTGTCAGCTATCTTTCAGTGTTTTCTGAATGTATGCATATACCTACAAAAAACCAGGGAACTGTACCCTATCAGTATCCCCATTCCAGTATCTCATGTTAGTGCTTAGGTTGGCATTTTTATTCCTCCCGTAGATTAGCAGAAATTAGTTCACCTGCAGTCTATTACTTTCTTATTTCTTAATGCTATTTTTAATTCGAGACTCAAGCTCATTAATTTGGAGTCACTGTGATGAGTCATGACAAACAATCCTGTACTCCTCGTCCAGGCAAGGTAGTTCTTTGTTTCCTACAGGAACTGGGCAAGTCAAAAGAGCTGGGGTGGTGAAGCTGGTGAGGTACACCAGGATGATTTTGCAATGTTATTAATATGTCAACAGGTACTCATTTGTCTCCAAATAATTAAGCCAAGGAGCTGCTTCATCTATTGTGATTATAGCAGGATGACTGTGTTACCATGTCCTGAAAGTGATTATATCATCAGTTATGAATTGGGGCACAGTAATCAAAAGGATGAAGTGCATATTTCAACCCCGAACTCTTGCTCTAGTCTAATTTACAACCCCGAACTTCAATACCGTCTAAATTACAACCCCCAAGTCTCAAAACCGGTCAGGATTCAACCCTCCCCTCCCTGTTGACCGGTTTTGACCTGGGTGACCAGTTTTGACTAGTCAACGGGTCCAATCAGCATGCCACGTTAGATTTTTTTCAAAATTTCAAGAAAAAGTAAATAAAAATCTGTAAGATCAGGAAAAAATATTTAAAAATAAAAATTCCGAAAAAATTGTTTGCGAAAAAAGCTAGGGAAAATAAAAAATTTATTTTTTCTGGAAATTATTTTTTCGGGAATTTGAGTTTTTGGGTCTTTTCTGGAAATTATTGTTCTTTTGGAAATTCATTTTTTATTTTCCCTGTTTTTCGGAAATTTGATTTCTTATTTATTTTCCTCGATTTTACAGATTTTACAGATTTTTTTCCTTGGAAATTTTGCATTTTTTGCTGACATGGCATGCTGACTGGACCTGTTGACTAGTCAAAACTGGTCAACCAGGTCAAAACCGGTCAACAGTGAGGGGAGGGTTGAATCCTAGCCGGTTTTGAGAGTTGGGGGTTGTAATTTAGACGGTATTGGAGTTTGGGGTTGTAAATTAGACTAGGGCAAAAGTTTAGGGTTGAAATATGCACTTCTCTCTAATCAAAACATTATGTACATGTGGACATTCCAATCAACCTCCCACATGCCTGTGATTATATCCAGCCTATTTGGCTAGTTACAACGCTTACCGGCTAATTATACAGATACATTGGAGACAGAAGACCACCTGTTCTAGTCTAATCGGACAAATTTTAGAACATCACTTATCCATGACTAGTCAATGATGTAACTAACAGTATACGCCTGGTGGTAAGGCCACCCTTTTTCTTCTTCAACTGAAAAGATCTTCCATACAAACATGTCGTCATAGAAATGCAAGACCTATGCACATACTGCTATCGGATCAACAAGCTAGATTGGTCTGTCAAAAGCCGCACCTATGCACATACCCTTTCTGATTATTTTGACCTTGTATTATCTGATAAAGACCATAAGCATGTACGTGAGGTTGTAGAAGAGATAGCTTGGAATACTCAATGCTGTCAAGCAACTACTTCAACCAAAATTGTAGCCTTCTGTTTTCCATTTGGAACAAAGCTGACCACATAAAGCACAACTATGGTGCTATAAACATATGTTACATCACTGTGAATATAACATAGAAAGAACTTGTCATGGGCGCACATCACTTTTGGATCATTGGTTTTTAACTAGGAATCCATTGATGAAGCTACAAAAACACAGCTCGAGGCAACCTCACATTGATGCTGAATGAGCTGGAGCTGACACACACTTCTATCATCTAGCTGAACCTTTTGGACAGTATTGGCATAAGGTGGAATCATAGATGGTGTCTATGTCAGATAATGAAGATCATCACATGTAACTACCCAAGAAGCTTGATTGATTGATCAGCCTAGCAGTCTGTTCGGTAGCGGAAACTGTGCATCATATTTTATATGAATTCTGAGGGGGGGGGGGGGTCAGCCAGAAAGAATTACTTTACGGAAAGTCAGGGAGTTACAAGAGATAAATATGTGTGTCTTGTTGATAGCACAAACAGAATAAAGAACAATTGAAACTGTCAGATAAATATGTGTGTCCTGTTCATAGCACAAACAGGCAAGTAAAGCTGCAAATGATGTCTTTTACATGGTTCACATTGCAATAACAGGTCTGAGTAAACTTAACGATGACGAGTATTGAGAAAGAGTATCGGGTACCCACTGCCAAGAGAATTTAGTGCGGACATGTCAATATATTAAATGATCTTGACATGTTGCACTTGCTGAAAACCTTCTCTGATGTTTCATATGCAATCGAACGCGCATCTTATTTTTGACAAAAAAAAAAGGAATATTCAGTTCTCTCATGCAGCACAAATTTTTTCTGATGTTGCCTTACAATGTTTTTCATCTTTAGAAAATGTGCTAATTTTTCTGCTTGAAGTGTTTTACTCATGGCGTTACATTTGCTATGTCTTCACATTTAGTTTGGCTTCAATCTCAACATGTCTTCATGATTATCTTCACTATGTTGATTGTATATGCACTGGTGTTCTGTCCTCTACAGCATTCACTTATAGCTATGTCTTCTTGTCTGAATCTTTTGAACTAAGTGAATGTGATCGGACCCTAACCTCTCCATGCTTCCTACCTCAAACTCTATCTCTCCAAGTCATATGCACTCTATTGAAACTGTCGAATGTCTTCACTGCATCCTTGTCAGAAGAAGACACAGAGACAAACTTTAAAAACAGCTTTTAATGTCTTTCCATCAACTAGAATTCCGGAGAAGTAGGAACGTCTCCCGACAAACCAGGCGTGCGTGGGGTGAAACTGCCCCCACAATTCCGCATGCTGGCCACGTACTGATCAGATGCGAATCGCCAGGGGCACCTGAGTAATAGCGCGGTGCCGCCCATATCCCTATAAGTACACGTTTCACTGCGGTCATTATCTCTTCTTCCTCCCTCGCACAAACCCTAGCACCACCGCTAACTCGCAACGACGCCGGCGCCGAAGTGCTTCACTACTGCGACCTCTCCGACGCCGTTCTCACGCCGACCGCGGCCACCAGTCTCTCCTCCATCGTCCTAAGTGTCTTCCGTCGCCAAGTTCGGGCACGGAGGATCGAACTGCTCGGCCTCCCTCTCTTCTCGTCTAGCAGTTCCAAGTCTGGTAAATAACAAGCTTTTTACAGCCTCTTTTGATCCTATTGATCCATCACTTTCTGTCAAAAGAGGTTTCTATTCCTTCAAGTTTCATTCCTCTTGTCTGAATCTCATAACTTGCCTAGCATATTCACTTGTTCTTCATGAAGTAGTTAGATTCCTCACTTGTACTAATCTATGGGTTCGTACAAATCTGGAACCAACTTCTTTTCTATAAAGTGAATGTCTTCGCATGATGAGGTCAATGTCTTCTACACTGATTTATCTTCAAAATCTTCTGAGAATGCATATGACCTCTTCCCCTTCCCTCGCACCTTAATGCTGTCACAGGTACATGTCCGTGGGAGAATCTTTTGGTTCTCATAGTCTGCATTCATTTACAGAATTCCTACAGCGTCACATCAATTCACCTGAAGCAAGTTCCTGTTGGTCAAGCAAAAGGAAGCCTTTGAAGCCTTTGAAAGCTTTGAAGCCTTTGAAGCTTTTGAAGCCTTCCAAGTTAAGCTTCATGGCATCCGAGAAACCATCAAGGAAGGGAGGCAGACAGAGACGGGGTGACACATCAAAGGATCTGCCTGCAGATTTGGCAGAAACGTACCAAACAGATCCTGAAGAAACCTATGCTTAGCGCAAGACACGAATCCAATGGATTCGCAGGTACTGGGCAGAGCAGTGGTTCCTATACCGCTTCGTCACCAAAGAATATGCAGAGAAGTGCGCCATCAAGCGGCCATGGGGAGATGCCTTGTAAAAGAATCTCGTACCCCGAACCAGAGACGAAGCCATTGCTCAAGGTTTCTTTCCATGCATGGTTAGGGGACAACAGCCAGCTGATGCACATCCATCGTCCCTTCTCTGGTGTCGCGATGACACTCTGTTCAAGCGCAACTTCCAATTTGCCCAGAACTCTGCGAAGCAAAACAAGAAGGAGTTTGGATTGGACTTCAACCCTGGTCCCTCCAGACCAAGGGCAGATGGCACACGCGACGCTAATCCCAATATCATCGGGCCATTTGCCAATCTCGACGGCCTCATCACTCACATTATAGTCCAAGGGACTGCCGTGAACGACCCTCCAGCAGACACTGAGTCTGATGATGCTCCTGCTGCCCCTGAGCCGACGCAGATGAAGAAGAAGCCAAAAGCTTCCAAGCCAGTCGCCTCCCCCAAGATCTCCAAAGCGAAGCCATTGGCCACTGCACCTCCTGAAGTCAGTGTGCAGTCTGAAGGCTTATCAAGAGTCTCCAAGCCTCAAGAAGCAAAGAAACCACAGCCACACACTAGCAAAGAGCTAACTATCGCTACCGTTCTTCGCTGCGAAGCCATTGATCTGTCCAGTGACGAAGATCTTGGTGATGACGCTCTTGAGCAGCTCATTAAGAGCAAGGAGGAGGCTGAAATCTTCAACAATCTGCCTCTGTTCGATGCAAAAATCATCCACAACTTCATAGATGAGTGGTTTGACACGCCCAACATCAGCTTTGATGATCTGCAGCTGCCCATTGGCCTCAGCGTAGCCTTCCAAGGAGCTATCGCTTCAGAACTCGCTATTGCCCAGCGCATCGTGGAACTGAAGCAAAAGATAGATTTTGAAAAGGCTCAATTTAAGCAGAATATGGCCACGCTCAGCGTCCAAGAGATCAAAGACTTCAAGGTCATGCTGCATGAGCTGAAGGAAAACTTCATGCAGAAACGTGCAGAGGCTCAGGGCTCACGCGAGCGCATGAAGAATTTGGCTGATCTCTGTGTACAGGCCTACAATGAGGCCGAGAAGCGAAAGGCACTTGGGCGTCCCGGGATCGACCCTAGGATGGCCACCAAGAAAAAGAAGACGCCCATCGTGGCTGAAGAAGAGGCCCCACGCCAAGAAGCTACTCCAATTGTCTTCCCCACCGCCAAGCCTAGCTCGAAGCCAAAGCGCTCACCCGCTTCAGAGCTTAAGAAGACAAGGATAGCCGAAGCCAAAGCAAGGAAGAGGAAACACTCTGAAGCCTCTCCTTCAGACCCCACCACCAAGAAGCGCAAGTCCAAGAAGTCTCGGGCTGCTCCCACAGAGCCCTTGATAGTTGAACCCCTTTCCGTTCGCCGTCCTAATGAAGATCGTCAGCTGACCGTCCATGAGCCTGCTCTCAACGAGGCTCAGCGTGATGAAGACATTCCAGCAGCCGACCCCACCGCTGCTGAAGACATTGGTCTCCAAGACAATGTACAAGATGATGCAGACCTTCCTCAGCTCGAATCGAGTGAATTGCTCAGTATTGGCCGTCCCCTGACGCCAATCACACAAGATGCATCATGGGCAGATCGCCCACAAGAGGAAGAGGATGAGCCCCAACCCACTGCAGCTCCACCTGCGTCGCCTGCATTCCGTAGGCTTCGCAGAGGACCAAGGGCTCAGACTGCTGACGACATTCCGGCTGCATCAGCCGAAGCACAAGCAGAAGAACATGAAGAACCTCAAGCTCCATCTCCCCCTCACCAGCAAGAAAAAATTCTCAAGGAGGCTGACACCACTGCGGCTGCCACACATAATACTGAAGCATTTGTGGAGCCAGACCAACCAACAGCTTCAAGAGATACTGAAGCAACTGCCTCTGACCCTTCTGTGCCTGTATCTGCTGCCGGACCCCAGTTCAATTATCATATTGCGCACAGGCCCCAGGTACAGAAGCCAATTCCACGACTGCCAAGGTTCCCAGGACCAGTCACTGCTCCTGGCTCCTTCAATGTCAATAGCTTCAGGGCAGACAACACTTTCTTCAACCGCTCCAAGAACCCTTACTCAAGGGAAAAGATTGTGTCAGATAGGTTCTGGAGCTACCCACAGCGCAGCTACTACTCCTGCGTCCTCTACAACTAGAACCGTATCTTTCCACATCAGCGCCTTGAAGTTGAAGCTTTTGCTGGTCTGCCTGGTCTGGAAGAAGCCCTGGACTGCTTCAAGCAAGTTGGCCTGCTGCCATTTGTCACGGACGAAGAGCACTGGAACGAAGAGCTTCTGCTTCAGTTCTATGCCACATTGCACATCAAGGGATACAACAGAGATCCGAAGACTTGGGTCCTGGAGTGGATGACCGGCAATGTCCATCATGAAGCCAATGCATTTGATATCATTGAGCTCACCGGCCTACCCACTCCAGGCGAACACTTCGAAGAAGGCTGCCAACTCCACACTGAAGCAGTTGAGAGCATATTTCAGCGACCTGAGCCGAATATGAGTCAGATGCTCTAGATGATGAAGCCATTGCCTTCTGACGCACCTTACCCAGCGGAGTTCTTCGTTGAAGACTTAGAGTACCTGCCGAGAACTATCTATCACATCATCAGGCGGACTCTATGGCCCATTAAGGGGCACTCTCGATATGCCAAGGTTGAAGGTGCCATGAAGACTCTCATCTTCTGCATCCTACACGGCAAATGCTTCAATGCCCAGGATCTCTTCATCCGTCAACTTGCTGCGTCTGGCTCAGATCTCTTTGGTCTGAAGATTTATGCTCCATGGGTTATGAGGCTAATCAAGCTCCACTCTGCGATATCATATCAGCCCTCAGCCCGCAACCACAGAATCTTCTTACCCGATGTGGACACCTCTGCTGAAGCCATTTATCCTGAGCCTGCCAAACAGCCACTAAGTCTTCAGAATGCAGAACACCAAAGCTTCACTCCACATGATGAAGGTGTTGAAGCCATTTCCAGAGTCTATCCAATGGCTGGCACCACACGTGCCCCTGCATCCACTGAAGCCACTGACAGCGAAGCTGGGCAGAGACCCAAGAAACGAGCTCGTACACTCACTGATCGTGAACTTCTTGTGGCTCTGCATCAAAAGCAAGATAGGCATCACGACTGGCTCAAGAGGCAGATGCACAGTCTCATGCAAGACGTCAATCGCATCAGGAATCTGGCCACCAAGAACGCCTTCGTCGCACACGAAACCTGTCGCCGCACTTGGAAAGGCCTCACTATGATGTGCACTGAAGCTGAATTGCAAGAGGATGGCTTCAAGGAGCGTTTCAAGTTTGACTCCACACCCCCCAGAAGAGCTGTGTTGCGTGGGACTCCTTCACTTGAAGAATCCGAGTTCTCTTCCTCTGCTGCCACCGTGACGGGAAAAATCATTGAGGAAGAAGACGACGCCACATCACCACCAATGACTTCACCGCGCGTCGTCACTGCCCCAAGCTCGCCTGCACCACCAAACGTCTCCACCGACCCTGCTGCGCCTGGGAACGCATAGAAAACTCTATGTCTTCAAACCTTTTTGGTCATCACTGACAAAAGGGGGAGAAGCATATGATGTTTCTAGTCTTCAAGCGGGTCAATAATATGGGCGGGTGCTTTATATTTTGCATTTTGCTTCGTGCTTACAACTCTCGTTTTGCTACATTTGGTTCTTTGAGTTGTAACACTTAGACTTGATGGTCGTCTGCTACTATGTTTGCCAATGTGTTCATGCGATGATAATTTCCGCACTCTTATCATTTCGCAGACGTCCATTTTTCATTATGCATATCATTATCTTCATATATCTTTACGTGCATGATGGATTGTCATCATAAGTTGAAGCGGATTCCCACAAATACAACCTGCTGTGTGCATTTGCATTCCAGAAGCAAATCACTTAACATGCACATCTTCAGGGGGAGCCCTTGCAGCCTAAGAAGACAATTCCTTTACAATTTCACAAATTATATTCCCCATTGAAAACTTCAACTAGTTTGTCATCAATCACCAAAAAGGGGGAGATTGTAAGTGCATCTAGTGCCACCCCTAGTTGGTTTTGGAGTATTGACGACAAACCTAGTTGAGGGACTAATGTGTTTGTGAGAATTGCAGAATAACACAGGTAGAAGTCCCTCTTTGATTCGGTTTAGCTACCAGAGATGACCCCCAAAAATGTATGAAGATATTGAAGACAATGGTGGTTCATGAAGACATTCATGTCGAAGACAATGACATATGAAGACTCCCCATGAAGCTTTTGGAACTCGAAGACTTAGATCCTTCGTAGCTTTACTTTATTCATGTTGTGTCATAGGAACCACCGTACTGTTAAGTGGGGTCCAAGAAAACCAGTCAGGATGACTGAAGTGATGCCTAATTCAAATCCTATGTCTTCAAGTGAAGACAATGAGAGAAAAATCTTGTCCAGAGTCAGACAAGTCAGTTTTACTTGCAGCCCAAGTAAAGTTGCCGCGAGAGTTCAAAATCCGACCGTTAGTACACGTGTCAGTTCCTTAGTGACCCAGGGTCATTTCGGACAAATCAGGTCAGGGTTGCCAAGTGGCTATATATAGCCCACCCCCACAACCATAAACGGTTGGCTGCTCAGATTTCAGTGCACGGCTTTTGTCGTTTGAGAGCAACCCACCTCGAAGCCTTTGAGAGAAAATCCTTAGAGAGGAGAAAAGCCCTAACCACCCAGAGCCAGAGTAATTGGGCATCACTTAAGTCTTCCTGTCTGAGTGATCTGAAGACTTATTACACTTGAGGACTGTGCATCCTCCAGACGGTTAGGCGTCGCGTTCTAAGCATCCAAGAGGAATTGTGGATTGCCGGTGAACGAAGTCTATGAAGGTTTGGGAGTCTACCTTGAAGACTTACCAGAGTGATTGGGCAGGGTCTGTGTGACCTTAGCTCAAGGAGAAAACGGTGAGGACTGGGTGTCCTGAGCTGCGTGTTCAGGACTGGGTGTCCGGGACTGTGTGTCCTTTGGTTTAAATACCTAGCCGCTCCAACCAGACGTACAGTTGTCACAGCAACTGGAACTGGTCCAACATATCATTGTCTTCAACGTGTCACTGGTTTCATCTTCACCTCTCTTTACTTACCAGTACACATTGTGAAGCTATTGCATGCCTGCTTAATCTTCTGTCTTCACAACCTGATTGTATGATCTGTTTGGCTTCATAACTTCTTCCAACCTGATCCTCATTACACTGAAGCTATTTGTCTCTGTGCTTTCACTGTACTGTATATTTGACTTATGGCTTGCGTTGTGTAATCTACCTTCCGCTGCATAGTGATAGGCTTCAAGTCTGTTTGTCTTCATAACTTCCACGTTTTGAAGACTTTCTTAAAAATCGCCTATTCACCCCCCCTCTAGTCGATATAACGCACTTTCAGGCCATTTATTGATCTTTTTCATCGAGAAAAATTGAGAAAATGTAAAACTTGATGAAAATTCAAACAATTTGGCATGGTGCCTTCAAGTGGTGATACAAGGCCACGGGAAAAAATTGATGCCATTTGATCGATGTCGACCGTAGACATGCTCTCAAATGAACCCTTGTGGCCTACCCGAACACCCTTTATTTTTTTGACATCCATGAAATGACCCAAATTTGCCATCGGGTGGGATCCTATGGTCGGCATCCATGCAAGGTTTAAACAAATTTCGACATCGTATGCAAGTTGCGACACGTCCGGCCATTTACCAGTCTTTTTTCACCGAGAAAACTCCAAAAATGCATAAGTTGTCGAATACCTATACGACTTGACGTGGTGTCTTGTATTGGTCATACAAGCCTATGAAAGAAAAGGTCATTTGATAGATATCGCCCACAAACATGCTCTCAAACAGACCCTTCTGGCCAAAAAAAAAGGTCAGGATAGCTCAGTTGGTAGATAAGAGAAGTGAAAATCTTCACCTGGGAGGAAACCCTAGGGTCGCCCCCTCGCCTCAACCTCCTCCCTCGCTGCCACCTGGGGCGTTGGCGGCGGCGGGGCGGCTCTCTCCCGCACGTAGTTGGGGGCTCCGCGGGCACTCCCCTCTGCCTGGTGGCGCCGGGCGTCGGGTCGGCCCTGCCTAGGCTCTTTCTCCCCCTCCCGGCGTCCTTCGGTCGCTGGCGCCGCCTCCTCTCCTCCCTCCGGCGCAGCTCAGGGCTCCGATGCCCCGGTGCGGGCTGGTGGTGGATCTGGCCCCCTGCCCCATTCTGGATGGTGGTGGGTGGCGGGGGCTGCGGATCTGGGATTCCCTGCCCAGATCTGGTTGATGGTGCGGGTTGGTGTTGGCAGCGGTGGCCGGCGGCCCTGAAGAGGTGGTGGTGACGCGGCTAGTGTCTCCGCTGCTTCGGGCGGGGTGGCGGTGCTTCGGGCGGATCTGGCCAGGGCGTGGACTCGCTGGTGTTGTGGTGGTGGCAGATCGGTTGCGGCAGCGGCTCGTTTTTTCTAGCGTCGGTCATCTGTAGGCGGTATGTGTCAGCCTTCGGCCCCTTCCCCCGTCGTCCGGGCGCTAACTTCGTCGAAGGGTCGGCCTGATCCCAGCTGTGGTCCACTGCTCGTCTCGCACCCGGTGATGCGGGATCGAGCTCGTCACACGCCCGGCAGCATGACTGGCCTTGTCTCGCGCCCGGCAGCAGGACCAAGCTCGTCTCACGCCCGGCAACAGGATATGCTCGTCTCGCGCCCGACGACAGGACCGAGCTCGTCTCGCGCCCGGTGCAGCAGGACGGGTCAATGGAGGCCAGTTTTGGCCGGCCTATTGGGTCACAGCATTGGGGGCCACCCAGGGATGCGAAAGGCGGGTCCTTTCCGCTTGTGTCTTTGGTTGGGGTAGCGCCAAGTCTCGGGTGAGGTGGTGTGAAGGTCTTGGATTTCGGGGCGGCGGTCCTGGTGGTGGTACCGTGGTGCTCATGGGCAGAGCCCACGGCTTGGTGCTGCCCTGTGGCCATGGCCGTGTGGGCAGCGTGGTCGTCGGGGTGTGGCGTTCGGTGGTGGTGAGTGTTGGCCGGGGTGAAAACCTGATCTTTCCTCGAACGAACCGGCGACGGTGAAGCTCGTTCCCCTCTTGAAGGCGTCATCGTGGCTCTCATTGCCCGTCGTGTTGCTCCAGGGAAAACCATGACCCTCGTGTCGGGCGGTGGCAGCATTATGGTGTCGTAACCTTCCTGAAGGCGCTGCCTTGGAGCCCTCAGTTCGTAATATGTGGCCTCATCTCTTCGCGATGGCGTGTTCACGGTGGAGGACCCCGGGTTGCTCTTGCAGTGCTAGGGTGATGTTGCTGCGCTCAACACCTATGTATCCTGCCTTGGGTGTGTGCGTGTGTTGTGGTAGCGTGTATTTGTACCTGGCTGTGGTTGATTATTGCTTTATATATAAAGCGGGGCAGAAGCCTTTTTAGGCAAAATCCTCACCTAAAAGCTAATTGAATGGACTGAGGTTTATTAAAAGCCATTTGATAGATCGGAAAGGAAAACAAATAGGAATCAAAAATGAGAAAAACTTTGTTAGAAAATGCCCCTTTACCCAAGTCGCTTCTTCATCCCAGGAATTGGTAAGGTATTTTTGGATCACCAATGGAAGAACTGCGATTGCTCCAAACCTTCTAAAAGTGATTTCTTGTGACCTGCCACCCAAACATCCTGAACATGGTCTATTTTTCGACATCCAAATGACCTCAACTTTTGCCATTAGGAAGGCATGCCTATTGTAAGCATCCATGCTAGGTTTGAATGACTGCTGGCACTATATGCAAGTTGCGACATGTCCGGCTATTTATCGGCTTTTTTTCATCGAGAAAACTCCAGAAAGTGCAAAACTTATCAAAAACCAAACAAAAACCTAGCATAGTGCCTTGAATTGATCATACTAGGCCACCGAAAAAATTGAGGTCATTTGACATATGTCGAAAAACAACATGCTCTCGAAACGGACCCTTCTAGCCTACCCAGACACCCTCTGTTGAACATGGTGTTTTTTCAACATCCATGAAATGACCCCAAAATTTGCCACCAGGTGGGCATGCCATGGTAGGCATCAATGCCAGGTTTGAATGACTTCCGACATCATGTACACATTGTGTCACGTCCGGCCATTTATTGGATGTCAAACAACAACCCCCGCTCATAACTTCACACCACCCACCCCCGCTCACAACAACCTCCGCTCATAATTTTCGCCACCCCGCCCACCTCATTACTCGTTCACAACAACCCCCACTCATAACTTCACACTGTCCCCTCATCTCTATCTTCTTCTCCTGATCTCAATCCATCCTCGGCACCAGCGTACGACATGAAGAAAGATCTCTTTGCACCGCCATCATCCGCAAGGAATGCTACCAAGTAACTTAAGGTTGTTTCAGGAAGGTAACAATTATTTCCCCCTCCTTCCATACCCACGGCCATCTAGATCACTATGGTTCACTCATGTTGTTCGTTTTATCCTCATGTAGTCATGAACTCCATGTTTAATTATATAAAAAAGAAATTTGGCGGTTTGATACGTCTCGAACGTATTTATAATTTTTGATTGTTTTATGCCATTATATTACCGTTCCTACATGCTTTATATGCCATTTTATACCGTGGACTAATCCTATTAACTTAGTGCCCAGTGTCAGCTCTGTTTTTTTGCTTATTTCTTTGTTTTGCAGAAAAACCATACCAAACAAAGTTCAAATACGATGAAACTATACAGTGATTTTTTCTGGACCAGAAGAGACCCTAGAAGCTTTGGGAGTGATACGTCTATGCCGTATCTACTTTTCCAAACACTTTTGCCCTTATTTTGGACTCTAACTTGCATGATTTGAATGGAACTAACTCGGACTGACGTTGTTTTCAACAGAATTGCTATGGTGTTATTTATGTGCAGAAATAAAAGTTCTCGGAATGACCTGAAACTTCACGGAATGTCTATTCGGAAATAATAAAAAAATCCTTGCAAAAGATGAAGACCAGGGGGCCCACCACCTATCCACGAGGGTGGGGGGCGCGCCTGCCCCCCTAGGGCACGCGCCCCTACCTCGTGGGCCCCCTAGAGCTCCTCTGACCTCAACTCCAACTCTATATATTTGGTTTCGTAGAGAAAAAAATCAGGGAGAAGGATTCATTGCGTTTTACGATACGAAGACGCCGCCAAGCCCTAAAACCTCTCGGGAGGCTGATCTGGAGTCTGTTCGGGGCTCCGGAGAGGGGAATCCGTCGCCATCATCATCATCAACCATCCTCCATCACCAATTTCATGATGCTCACCGCTGTGCGTGAGTAATTCCATTGTAGATTTGCTGGACGGTGATGGGTTGGATGAGATCTATCATGTAATCAAGTTAGTTTTGTTAGGGTTTGATCCCTAGTATCCACTATGTTCTGAGATTGATGTTGCTATGACTTTGCTATGCTTAATGCTTGTCACTAGGGCCCGAGTGCCATGATTTCAGATCTGAACCTATTATGTTTTCATCAATCTATGAGAGTTCTTGATCCTATCTTGCAAGTCTATAGTCACCTATTATGTGTTACGATCCGTTAACCCCGAAGTGACAATAATCGGGATACTTACCGGTGATGACCATAGTTTGAGGAGTTCATGTATTCACTATGTGCTAATGCTTTGTTCCGGTACTCTATTAAAAGGAGGCCTTAATATCCCTTAGTTTCCATTAGGACCCCGCTGCCACGGGAGGGTAGGACAAAAGATGTCATGCAAGTTCTTTTCCATAAGCACGTATGACTATATTCAGAATACATGCCTACATTACATTGATGAATTGGAGCTAGTTCTGTGTCACCCTAGGTTATGACTATTACATGATGAACCACATCCGGCATAATTCTCCATCACCGATCCATTGCCTACGAGCTTTCCATATATTGTTCTTCGCTTATTTACTTTTCCGTTGCTGTTGCTATCATCACTACAAAATACCAAAAACATTACTTTTGCTATCATTACCTTTTGCTACCGTTACCACTACTATCATATTACTTTGCTACTAAATACTTTGCTGCAGATATTAAGTTTCTAGGTGTGGTTGAATTGGCAACTCAGCTGCTAATACTTGAGAATATTCTTTGGCTCCCCTTGTGTCGAATCAATAAATTTGGGTTGAATACTCTACCCTCGAAAACTGTTGCGATCCCCTATACTTGTGGGTTATCAAGACTATTTTCTGGCGCCGTTGCCGGGGAGCATAGCTCTATTCTTTGAGTCACTTGGGATTTATATCTGCTTATCATTATGAAGAACTTGAGAGATCCAAAAACCAAGATTTATCCCTCAACTACGAGGGGAGGTAAGGAACTGCCATCTAGCTCTGCACTTGATTCACCTTTTGTTTTGAGTAAGCTTGCGACACCTAAACCTGCTTCTGCTATTCGTTCTGATATGTCGCATGTTATTGATGATGCCACTTCTGCTATGCATGATACTTATGATGAAACTACTTCTATGCTTGATACTACTGTGCCACTTGTTGAATTTCTTGATGAGCAACTTGCTAGGGTTAGAGAGAATGAAAATATTGAATCTGATAATATTGATGAAAGTGATGATGAAGACTTGCCCATTATTCCTAAGGGTTATGTTTTTGATAAAGAAGCTTCTTTAGCTATTTTAGCTTGCAAAGATAGTTATGAACTTAAGAGGTTATTAGCTAAATGGAATAAGCAATCTCTAAATGCTAGGATGAAACCTCACCCTGCTTTTGCTACTTCACCTATCTTTGTTACTGATAAGGATTATGAATTCTTTGTTGATCCTGATATAATTACTTTGGTCGAATCTGATCCTTTTCATGGCTATGAATCTGAAACTGTTGTGGCATATCTTACTAAATTAAATGATATAGCCACCCTGTTCACTAATGATGGGAGAACTTGTTACTTTTAGATCCTTAAAATATTTCCATTCTCATTAAAGGGTGATGCTAAGATATGGTTTAATTCTCTTGATCCTGGTTGTGTGCGTAGTCCCCAGGATATGATTTATTACTTCTCTGCTAAATATTTCCCTGCTCATAAGAAACAAGCTGTTTTAAGGGATATATATAATTTTGTGCAAATTGAAGAAGAGAGTCTCCCACAAGCTTGGGGGAGGCTTATCCAATTACTTAATGCTTTGCCTGATCATCCTCTTGAGAAAAATGAAATACTTGATATCTTTTATAATGGACTAAGCGATGCCTCCAGAGATTACCTAGATAGTTGTGATGGTTCTGTTTTCAGGGAAAGAACACCGGATGAAGCTGAAATTCTATTGAATAATATGTTGACAAATGAAAATAACTGGACACTTCCTGAGCCAGCTCCTGAGCCTATTCCTAAACCAACTCCGAAGAAGAGGGGTATTCTATTTCTCAGTCCTGAAGATATGCAAGAGGCAAAGAAATCTATGATAGAAAAAGGTATTAAAGCTGAAGATGTTAAGAATTTACCTCCTATTGAAGAAATACACGGTCTTAATTTACCGCCTGTTGAAGAAACACATGATCTTAATCCATTACCTATTGAAGAAATACATGGTCTTGATAACCCGACACAGGTAGTAAAGGTAAATTCTCTCTATAGATATGATAAAGCTGAAATCCCATTTACTAAGCCTACTAGCCCATGCTTAGATGAGTTTGATAAATTTATGGCTAAGCAAGAAGATTTTAATGCTTGTTTTTGTAGACAATTGAAATACAATTCAAATATGCTTGAACACTTGGGTGATTATATGGCTAATGTCAAAGGTGAACTTAAACTTATTAGTAAACATGCTTCTATGGTTACCACTCAAGTAGAACAAGTACTTAAAGCTCAAAATGATTTACTCAATGAATTGAATAGTAAGGATAATGATAATGATGTTAGAGTTATGACTAGAGGTGGTAAAATGACTCAGGAACCTTTGCATCCTAAAGGCCATCCTAAGAGAACTGAGCAAGATTCTTAGAGAAATAATATAGATGCACCTAGTCCTTCTAAAAGGAAGAAAAAGAAAAATGATAGGACTTTGCATGCTTCTAGTGAACCTATTACTGAAACACCTGAGAATCCAAATGATATTTCTATCTCTGATGCTGAAACACAATCTGGTAATGAACCTGAAACTAGTGATAATGTTAATGATAATGTTCATGATGATGCTCAACCTAGTAATGATAATGATATAGAAATTGAACCTGTTGTTGATCTTGATAACCCACAATCAAAGAATCAACGTTATGATAAGAAAGACTTTGTTGCCAGGAAACACGGTAAGGAAAGAGAGCCCTGGGTTCAGAAACCCATCCCTTTTCCTCCCAAACCATCCAAGAATAAGGATGATGAGGATTTTGAGCGCTTTGCTGAAATGATTAGACCTATCTTTTTGCGTATGCGATTAACTGATATGCTCAAAATGAATCCTTATGCTAAGTATATGAAAGATATTGTTACTAATAAAAGAAAGATACCGGAAGCTGAGATTTCCACCATGCTTGCTAATTATACTTTTAAGGGTGGAATACCAAAGAAACTTGGAGATCCAGGAATACCCACTATACCATGCTCCATTAAAAGAAACTATGTTAAAACTGCTTTATGTGATCTTGGAGTCGGTGTTAGTATTATGCCTCTCTCTTTATATCGTAGACTTGATTTGAATAAGTTGACACCTATTGAAATATCTTTGCAAATGGCTGATAAATCAACTGCTATACATGTCGGTATTTGTGAGGATGTGCGTGTTGTAGTTGCAAACGTTACTATTTTAACGGACTTTTTTATTCTTGATATTCCCGAGGACGATAGTATGTCTATTATTCTTGGAAGACCCTTTTTGAATACTGCAGGGGCTGTTATTGATTGCACTAAAGGCAATGTCACTTTTCATGTTAAAGGTAATGAGCATATGGTACACTTTCCGAGGAAACAACCTCAAGTTCATAGTATCAACTCTATTGGAAAAATTCCATCGATTATATTTGGAGGTTTTGAATTTCCTCTTCCTACTGTCAAGAAGAAATATTATATTCTTATTATTGGGGATGTGCATATCCCCATTGAGGTAACATAGTGTTATCCGAAATTTCTCCGATTCCATGTTATTCGGAATGAGTTCGTTAACAAGACTTGATCAATCTTATTAGTGGATTCCTTTTGATGAGCATGAGATGGATGAAACTAGAAGGCACAACCTTCTGTACCCTCCTCTTACTTTCTGTTATTATATTAAATAAAATAAAAATAGTATTTTTCTGTCTGTTATCTGATTTATCCGTGCACCCGAAAATAAAAGTTCTCCAAATGCCCTGAAATTTAAATATGATTTTTCTAGAATATTTGAGAATATTTGGCACTGAGAACACAACAGGAGGAGCTGGCACCTGACCACGAGGGTCAGGGGCGCGCCCTACCCCCCTGGGCCCGCCCCCTGCCTCGTGGGCCCACGGTGGCCCTCCTCCACTTATTCCTGCACCCACACACTTCTTCTTCCTCCCACAAACACGAATATCCAGCTCAAACCCGATTCCAAGCTCATTTTGCTGCCATTTTTCGATCTCCTTGCTCAAAGCACCTCTCACAAAACTGCTTGAGGAGATTGTTCCTTGGTATGTGACTCCTCCATTGGTCCATTAGGTTTTGTTCTAGTGCTTTATTCATTGCAAATTTTTGCTGGTTAGGTGACCCTGTTCTTGAGCTTGCATGTCAAATTTATATGGTCAAAAGTAGTTTTGATGCATGATATAGGCTCTAGGCACTTGTAGGAGTAGTTGCTATCAATATTATTGAGCTTTGTTCACTTTTATTTTGAAGTTACTAAAAATTTCAGAATTTTTCAGAAAATAATGAAGAGATTTTTGAGGGGCTCATCGAGCCGAAGCTCGAAGGAAAAGGCACATAAGCCCAAATATAATCTGCCTCGCACCACGGAGGTTCGGTCATGTGAATGGTCTTCCGATGATTTCTTGAGAGCAGCCGGGATTTATGAAGATTTTGATGAATTGGCTGAGAATGCAGGCCTCACCGCCTTCCTCCACGACCGACGTGAACAGTATCTCTTACTCACCAATATTTTTGTGCAAAATTTTCATTTCCACGCTAGGAGTTCACCACCTGCGGTGGAATTTTATTTATATGATGAGCGTAAGGAGATGCCACTTTATGATTTTTGTCGGGTTTGTTTGATCCCTTTCAAGGGCAGCATAGAGGAACCACATCGTGACGATGTGGATGGGTTTATTGATACCATCACTGTAGGGGAAACGAGGAAGGTTTCTTATGCACGAATCACTAGCATACATTTTCCTGTTTTACGCTACTTTGCAATATTTGCTAGTCGTTGCTTAATTGGTCGCGGAAACTGTGAAAACCTTAGTATTCCTGATATTATTATTCCGTTCCATGGTTTGTTCGGTGATAACTCTATTAGTATGGGCGGTATTATTGCTAAACGGTTAAGTCTGAACCGTACCAAAGGGCCCATCTTTGGAGGCATTTATGCTTCACGCCTAGCTGCACATTTCAACATACCTATTAGGCATTATGAGAAGGAAGAAAAAATGTTGCCCACTGTTTATTTAGATTATAAGAGTATGGTGGCACATGATTTTATTGTTAAGAATAGGGAAGGAGATCTTAAATACAAATTGTTCTTTGATAAACATCATCCTGAGATTATTACCCCGCCTGCTCCTTCCTTGTTTGATATATCTGCAGGTAAGTACCTTGTTCCGTTATAGGCTATTCATGCCTACTGGATGAAGGAAATATGCCCTAAAGGCAATAATAAAGTTATTATTTATTTCCTTATATCATGATAAATGTTTATTATTCATGCTAGAATTGTATTAACCGGAAACATAATACATGTGTGAATACATAGACAAACAGAGTGTCACTAGTATGCCTCTACTTGACTAGCTCGTTAATCAAAGATGGTTATGTTTCCTAACCATGGACAAAGAGTTGTTATTTGATTAACGGGATCACATCATTAGATGAATGATCTGATTGACATGACCCATTCCATTAGCTTAGCACCCGATCGTTTAGTATGTTGCTATTGCTTTCTTCATGACTTATACATGTTCCTATGACTATGAGATTATGCAACTCCCGTTTACCGGAGGAACACTTTGTGTGCTACCAAACGTCACAACGTAACTGGGTGATTATAAAGGAGCTCTACAGGTGTCTCCAAGGGTAGATGTTGGGTTGGCGTATTTCGAGATTAGGATTTGTCACTCCGATTGTCGGAGAGGTATCTCTGGGCCCTCTCGGTAATTCACATCACATAAGCCTTGCAAGCATTGCAACTAATGAGTTAGTTACGAGATGATGTATTACGGAACGAGTAAAGAGACTTGCCGGTAACGAGATTGAACTAGGTATTGGATACCGACGATCGAATCTCGGGCAAGTAACATACCGATGACAAAGGGAACAACGTATGTTGTTATGCGGTCTGACCGATAAAGATCTTCGTTGAATATGTAGGAGCCAATATGGGCATCCAGGTCCCGCTATTGGTTATTGACCGGAGAGGTGTCTCAGTCATGTCTACATTATTCTCGAACCGTAGGGTCCGCACGCTTAACGTTACGATGACAGTTATTATGAGTTTATGAGTTTTGATGTACCGAAGGAGTTCGGAGTCCCGGATGAGATCGGGGACATGACGAGGAGTCTCGAAATAGTCGAGACGTAAAGATTGATGTATTGGAAGCCTATATTTGGACATCGGAAGTGTTCCGGGTGAAATCGGGATTTTACCGGAGTACCGGGAGGTTACCGGAACCCCCCGGGAAGCCATATGGGCCTTAATGGGCTTTAGTGGAAAGGAGAAAGGGGCAGCCCAAGGTGGCTGCACGCCTCCCCCTCCCCTAGTCCTATTAGGACTAGGAGAGGTGGCCGGCCCCCTCTCTCTCTTTCCCCCTCGGGAATCCTAGTCCAACTATGATTGGGGGGGGGGGGTCCTACTCCCGATAGGAGTAGGACTCCTCCTGCGCCCTCCTCCAGGCCGGCGCCCCTCCCCCTTGGCTCCTTTATATACGGAGGCAGGGGGCACCTCTAGACACACAAGTTGATCATTGAGATCGTTCCTTAGCCGTGTGTGGTGCCCCCCGCCACCATATTCCACCTTGATTATATTGTAGCAGTGCTTAGGCGAAGCCCTGCGACGGTAGTACATCAAGATCGTCACCACGCCGTCGTGCTGACGGAACTCCTCCCCGACTTGCTGGATCGGAGCCCGGGGATCGTCATCGAGCTGTACGTGTGCTAAGAACTCAGAGGTGCCGGAGTAACGGTGCTTGGATCGGTCGGATCGGGAAGACGTACGACTACTTCCTCTACGTTGTGTCAATGCTTCCGCAGTCGGTCTGCGTGGGTATGTAGACAACACTCTCCCCTCTCGTTGCTGTGCATCACCATGATCTTGCGTGTGTGTAGGGAAATTTTTGAAATTACTACGTTCCCCAACAGTGGCATCCGAGCCTAGGTTTTATGGTTTGATGTTATGTGCACGAGTAGAACACAAGTGAGTTGTGGGCGATATAAGTCATACTGCCTACCAGCATGTCATACTTTGGTTCAGCGGTATTGTTGGACGAGACGACCCGGACCAACATTACGCGTACGCTTACGCGAGACCGGTTCCCCCGACGTGCTTTGCACATAGGTGGCTTGCGGGCGACTGTCTCTCCAACTTTAGTTGAACCAAGTGTGGCTACACCCGGTCCTTGCGAAGGTTAAAACGGAGTCTATTTGACAAACTATCGTTGTGGTTTTTGATGCGTAGGTAAGAACGGTTCTTGCTAAGCCCAGTAGCAGCCACGTAAAACTTGCAACAACAAAGTAGAGGACGTCTAACTTGTTTTTGCAGGGCATGTTGTGATGTGATATGGTCAAGACATGATGCTAAATTTTATTGTATGAGATGATCATGTTTTGTAACCAAGTTATCGGCAACTGGCAGGAGCCATATGGTTGTCGCTTTATTGTATGCAATGCAATCGCGCTGTAATGCTTTACTTTATCACTAAGCGGTAGCGATAGTCGTGGAAGCATAAGATTGGCGAGACGACAACGATGCTACGATGGAGATCAAGGTGTCGCGCCGGTGACGATGGTGATCATGACGGTGCTTCGGAGATGGAGATCACAAGCACAAGATGACGATGGCCATATCATATCACTTATATTGATTGCATGTGATGTTTATCTTTTATGCATCTCATCTTGCTTTGATTGACAGTAGCATTATAAGATGATCTCTCACTAAATTATCAAGAAGTGTTCTCCCTGAGTATGCACCGTTGCCAAAGTTCGTCGTGCCCAGACACCACGTGATGATCGGGTGTGATAAGCTCTACGTCCATCTACAACGGGTGCAAGCCAGTTTTGCACACGCAGAATACTCAGGTTAAACTTGACGAGCCTAGCATATGCAGATATGGCCTCGGAACACGGAGACCGAAAGGTCGAGCGTGAATCATATAGTAGATATGATCAACATAATGATGTTCAACACTGAAAACTAATCCATTTCACGTGATGATCGGTTATGGTTTAGTTGATTTGGATCATGTGATCACTTAGAGGATTAGAGGGATGTCTATCTAAGTGGGAGTTCTTAAGTAATACGATTAATTGAACTTAAATTTATCATGAACTTAGTCCTGGTAGTATTTTGTAAATCATGTTGTAGATCAATAGCTCGCGTTGTTGCGTCCCTGTGTTTATTTTGATATGTTCCTAGAGAAAATTGTATTGAAAGATGATTAGTAGCAATGATGCGGATTGGATCCGTGATCTGAGGTTTATCCTCATTGCTGCACAGAAGAATTATGTCCTTGATGCACCGCTAGGTGACAGACCTATTGCAGGAGCAGATGCAGACGTTATGAACGTTTGGCTAGCTCAATATGATGACTACTTGATAGTTTAGTGCACCATGCTTAACGGCTTAGAATCGGGACTTCAAAGACGTTTTGAACGTCATGGACCATATGAGATGTTCCAGGAGTTGAAGTTAATATTTCAAGCAAATACCCGAGTTGAGAGATATGAAGTCTCCAACAAGTTCTATAGCTAAAAGATGGAGGAGAATCGCTCAACTAGTGAGCATGTGCTCAGATTGTCTGGGTACTACAATCGCTTGAATCAAGTGGGAGTTAATCTTCCAGATAAGATAGTGATTGACATAATTCTCTAGTCACCATGACCAAGTTAGTAGAACTTCGTGATGAACTATAGTATGTAAGGGATGACGAAAACGACTCCCGAGCTTTTCATGATGATGAAATCAATGAAGGTAGAAATCAAGAAAAACATCAAGTGTTGATGGTAGACAAGACCACTAGTTTCAAGAAAAGGGCAGAGGGAAGAAGGGGAACTTCAAAAAGAACAGCAAGCAAGTTGCTGCTCAAGTGAAGAAGCCCAAGTATGGACCTAAGCCTGAGACTGAGTGCTTCTACTGCAAAGGGACTGGTCACTGGAAGCGGAACTACCCCAAGTGATTGGCAGATAAGAAGGATGGCAAAGTGAACATAAGTATATTTGATATACATGTTATTGATGTGTACTTTACTAGTGTTTATAGCAACCCCTCAGTATTTGATACTAGTTCAGTTGCTAAGATTAGTAACTCAAAACGGGAGTTGCAGAATAAACAGAGACTAGTTAAGGGTGAAGTGACGATGTGTGTTGGAAGTGGTTCCAAGATTGATATGATCATCATCGCACACTCCCTATGAATTCGGGATTTGTGTTGAACCTAAATAAGTGTTATTTGGTGTTTACGTTGAGCATGAATATGATTTGATCATGTTTATTGTAATACGGTTATTCATTTAAGTAAGAGAATAAATTGTTGTTCTGTTTACATGAATAAAACCTTATATGGTTACACACCCAATGAAAATAGTTCGTTGGATCTCGATCGTAGTGATACACATAATCATAATATTGAAACCAAAAGATGCAAAGTTAATAATGATAGTGCAACTTATTTGTAGCACTGCCGTTTAGGTCATATTGGTGTAAAGCGCATGAAGAAACTCCATGCTGATGGGCTTTTGGAATCACTTGATTATGAATCAGTTGATGCTTGCGAACCATGCCTCATATGATGGACTGACTGAGATGAGAAAAGCTAGTATGAACTCGACCTCTCTTGTTTTTGTAAATATGATTAGTTCATCGTTCCTGATTCAGCCTATTATGAATAAACATATTTGCAATGATAACTAGAGATCATAGTTTCTTGTGCCATGCTTGATTAGCTAGGAGCTTATACTGGTTTACCTTGCGTGCCAACATGCCATTAAAATGGTTGTGATGTGGTATGATAGGGTGGTATCCTCCTGTGAATGATTTAAGTGACTTGACTTGGCGCATGTTCACGCATGTAGTTGAAACAAAATCAACATAGCCTTCACGATATTTATGTTCATGGTGGATTATATCCTACTCATGCTTGCATTTGGTGTTGATTAATTTTAATGCATGTTCATGTCTGCTGTCGCTCTCTAGCTGGTCGCTTCCCAGTCTTTTGCTAGCCTTCACCTGTACTAAGCGGGAATACTTCTTGTGCATCCAATCCTATAAACCCCAAAGTTATTCCATATGAGTCCACCATACCTACCTACATATGGTATCTACCTGCCGTTCCAAGTAAATTTGTATGTGCCAAACTCTGAACCTTCAAATAAATATCCTGTTTTGTATGCTCGAATGGCTCATGTATCAACTAGGGCTGTCTGTATCTTCCATGTTAGGCGGGTTATTCTCAAGAGGAGTGGACGCCGCTCCTCACTCATGAGAAAGTGGCTGGTCACCGGGGATGCCCAGTCACATGCTTTATGCAAATCAAATCAAAATAATTGCGAACAAAACTCCCCCTGGGGCTGTTGCTAGTTGGAGGCACTTGTTGTTTCGAGCAAGCCATGGATTGATGCTTGTTGGTGGAGGGGGAGTATAAACTTTACCATTTTGTTTGGGAGCCGCCTATAATGTGTGTAGCATGGAAGATATTACCATCTCTTGGTTGTTATGTTGACAATGAAAGTATACCGCTCAAAATATTATTCACCTCTATTTCAAAACCGAGCTCTGGCACCTCTACAATTCCCTGCTTCCCTCCGCGAAGGGCCTATCTATTTACTTTTATGTTGAGTCATCATCTTATTATTAAAAAGCACCAGTTGGAGAGCACCGCTGTCGGTTGCATTCATTACTGTTAGTTTACATTGAGTATGACTTGAGTGGATCTCTTTTACAATGAATTACAATGTCTAGTCAGTCCTTGATCTTTAAAGGTGCTCTGCATTTATGTTTTGCGGTCTCAAAAAGGGCTAGCGAAATACCATCTTGTTATATCATATTATGATTATTTTGAGAAAGTGTTGTCATCCGAGATTTATTATTATTGCTCGCTAGTTGATTATGCCATTGATATGAGTAAACTTGATACCTAAGCGTTATTGTGAATGTGATTAGTCATAATCTTTGCTGAAAACTTGAATGTTGGCTTTACATATTTACAACAACAAGAGCAAACAGAGTTTGTAAAAGTTTTCTTTATCACTTTCAGTTTATCAACTGAATTGCTTGAGGACAAGCAAAGGTTTAAGCTTGGGGGATTTGATACGTCTCCATCGTATCTACTTTTCCAAACACTTTTGCCCTTGTTTTGGACTTTAACCTGCATGATTTGAATGGAACTAACCCAGACTGACGCTGTTTTCAGCAGAATTGCTATGGTGTTATTTATTTGCAGAAACAAATGTTCTCAGAATGACCTGAAACTTCACGGAACATCTATTCAGAAATAATAAAAAATCATTGCAAAAGATGAAGACCAGGGGGCCCACCACCTGTCCACGAGGGTGGGGGCGCGCCCCCTACCTCGTGGGCCCCCTGGAGCTCCTCGGACCTCAACTCCAACTCTATATATTTGGTTTCAGAGAGAAAAAAATCAGGGAGAAGGATTCATCGCGTTTTACGATACGGAGCCGCCGCCAAGCCCTAAAACCTCTCGAGAGGGCTGATCTGGAGTCCATTCGGGGCTCCGGAGAGGGGAATCCGTCGCCATCATCATCATCAACCATCCTCCATCACCAATTTCATGATGCTCACCGCCGTGCGTGAGTAATTCCATCATAGGCTTGCTGGACGATGATGGGTTGGATGAGATCTATCATGTAGTCGAGTTAGTTTTGTTAGGGTTTGATCCCTAGTATCCACTATGTTCTGAGATTGATGTTGCTATGACTTTGCTATGCTTAATGCTTGTCACTAGGGCCTGAGTGCCATGATTTCAGATCTAAACCTATTATGTTTTCATCAATCTATGAGAGTTCTTGATCCTATCTTGCAAGTCTATAGTCACCTATTATGTGTTATGATCCGTTAACCCCAAAGTGACAATAGTCGGGATACTTACCGGTGATGACCATAGTTTGAGGAGTTCATGTATTCACTATGTGCTAATGCTTTGTTCCGGTACTCTATTAAAAGGAGGCCTTAATATCCCTTAGTTTCCATTAGGACCCCGCTGCCACGGGAGGGTAGGACAAAAGATGTCATGGAAGTTCTTTTCCATAAGCACGTATGACTATATTCGGAATACATGCCTACATTACATTGATGAATTGGATCTAGTTCTGTGTCACCCTAGGTTATGACTGTTACATGATGGACCGCATCCGGCATAATTCTGCATCACCGATCCATTGCCTATGAGCTTTCCATATATTGTTCTTCGCTTTTTTACTTTTCCGTTGCTATTGCTATCATCACTACAAAATACCAAAAACATTACTTTTGCTATCATTACCTTTTGCTACCGTTACCACTACTATCATATTACTTTGCTACTAAATACTTTGCTGTAGATATTAAGTTTCTAGGTGTGGTTGAATTGACAACTCAGTTGCTAATACTTGAGAATATTCTTTGGCTCCCCTTGTGTCGAATCAATAAATTTGGATTGAATACTCTACCCTCGAAAACTGTTGTGATTCCCTATACTTGTGGGTTATCAGGGAGAGACTAGAAGATGCATGAGGGGGCGAAAAGCTCACATGGTGCAGCTTGGGGGGACGCGTGCCATCAGGACTTGTGGGCCCACGTGGCTCTGTTTGACCTAATCTCTAGCCTATAAATTCCCTAATATTCCAAAAATCCCGAGGGGAGACCGAAACAATTCTTCCACCGGCTCAAGCCTCTATTCTTGCGCGATCTCATCTGGAGGCCTTTTCCCCACTAGTAGAAAATGGGACATTAGTCCCGGTATGTAAGGACCTTTAGTCCCGGTTAGGCAACCAGGACTAAGGAATCGGGAGTAAAGGCCCCCTTTTTAGTCCCGGTTGTGTTACGAACCGGGACTAAAGGAGCTCCATGTGGCCGCTGTGGAGCGCTCAGGCAGGAGGACCTTATTCCTAGTTGGTAATACTAGCCAGGACTAAAAGGCCGCCACGCGTCAGGCACTGCCAGGCGCCGGGGTGTAGGGTTTTTTAAAGGAGGGGTTTAGGGTTTTGGAGGGTTTAGGGGTTTTATTTTGTGTTTCTCTATTCTTTTTGTGTTTATCATTCAATTCTTTTTCATTTAGGGTTTTCATTTTTATTTTATGTTTTCCATTCAACTAGATGCTAGCTAGTACAATAGCAATGAAGGAACCATTACACAACATCATCATGAATATAGAGAAGTGACCTCTTTCTCCGTGCTTTCAAACAAGTTTTCGTATATATATTCGACGCTACTACATACAGTACGCGTTCATGCATATATACAATACAATATCCCTTACGATCCCTAATATCTAATTACCAAAAATTCCTACCAATTCCCGATGGTATTCTCCGGTTTTAGATATGACCTCTTCAAGTAAGAATCCCGCCTATTCCTCTCTAATTGCTCGTACGCGATCCTTTGGTAGGAGATCGCCCTGCATCTGTTTGATCTAATTTAAATAAGGGGGTCAATATATATGAATGAAACTCAACACAATTGATGGTAATAAAATAAAATTGTAAATATTGTTTACGTACTTGAAGTTTTTCTAAAATTCTACCCTTCTCACAGGTCATCTGACGAATGAACTCGCAAACGTAGTATCCACATAAATTATTCCCGTCTTCCTGCCTCAACCACTTTACGAGAATAGAGTTCAGTCAAAATAATAATCAAGCATGATAATGATATTGAATCTAGAATCAAAGAGAGATGTGCAGAACTAGCTACTACTAGTTACATTGAGTTGTCAAAACCGCAGCTCCTCTTTCCATTCACCGTAGCCTGCTTGGTGAACTTTTTCCAAACCCTGTCTGGCAAAGAAAATGAATAAAGGAGTTATTAATTACTTGATATCAGGAATGAATGAAAGTTGCCGATATAGTGCGATAATGATTGGACTTACCTCTGGAGCATTTCACTCAGGTCCGCCCACATCTGAGGGTCTTTACGTTTCGAGTCCATGACAAGTACTAATCCATGGTCAACCTGAATGACTAGCAGAATAAACTGGAACCCACGCATGCATAACTCATCAATTACACTTAACATCGAGTAAGCGAAACAGAATGTTCACAAGATAGTAACACTCACTTGAAGTTGTAAGAAAATAGTATTTCCCTTCTGGTTTGTTGTGCAATGAATGCCCTTAGCAAGTTATCCTCTGTTTCCATGGCATGTATATTCATGTATGTTATTTGGGTTACTGAACCCAATGTCATAGATTTCTCCTCTTTTGCATTCGAGAATCTTCATTCTGCATAATACAGTGAGGATAATTATACATGCAATGAACGAGCTAAGCTAGAGACTTAATTACAGAAATAATACTTACAGACAATAGCAACTAAAGATAGATTTGTCGAGGGCGTCTTGATTGTATAACTGAAAAAATTCATCAAATTCAATGTACATCTCCTCGTCTCCACTGAAGTAATGCTCATCTCTAATTCCCACCACGATCATGTTGCTCCCTTCCTTTGAGGCTTCCATGTACCACTCATGTAATCTTCGCATTTGTGTTGGTAGAAGCCGGACCTCCTTAGGTCTAACAAGAGGCTTCCTGTGCTAGTATATGTACGCTAAATCAGCCATGGGGAACTCTACCTGCTCGCCTAAGTATTGACCAAGAGTGAAACCAAGATCATCGTCCGCTACCTCCGGATCATAACCGATAACGGTAAACACCTTGAGTGGGGGGAACGATTGGTTTTTCCATTCGTCGAGCTGGGGAATTGTTATCCGACTTGCACTACTACTTCCCGACCACTGCACATGTTCTTTATGTGACTTAATAATAGAGCGGTCATAGTTTGATGGCAACGAAGGCAGTGGTCCCGTAAGGTTTTTTAGATAGTGCTTCGCTTTTGTCGGATCTATTTTCTCCTTTGGCTCGGGTTGTTTCGGTGCAAGCTAGCGTTTCACATCGACATCCATGACCTTATTGATTTCCTCATCAGTCATTTCATATGGTAACTTGGCAGGAGCCTCCTTGACGATGTTCATTGTACCTGCTCTGGATTTCTTCGCAGTTGTATTACTAGCCGCCGGAGCGGCGGTTCTCTTCTGCCAGGGTGGAGGCAGCGGAGTCTGCTGGCGCGGCGGAGATGGCTGATGCGGCTTGAACTACGTCGGTATTTCCCCAAAGAGGAAGGGATGATGCAGTAGAACTACGGTAGGTATTTCCCTCAGTGATGAGACCAAGGTTATCGAACCAGTAGGAGAACCAAGCAACACTATTGTCGGTGTCAAAACCGGTGGATCTCGGGTAGGGGGTCCCGAACTGTGCGTCTAAGGCGGATGGTAACAGGAGGCAGGGGACACGATGTTTTACCCAGGTTCGGGCCCTCTTGATGGAGGTAAAACCCTATGTCCTGCTTGATTTATTCTTGATAATATGAGTAGTACAAGAGTTGATCTACCACGAGATCAGAGAGGCTAAACCCTAGAAGCTAGCCTATGGTATGATTGTATGTTGTCCTACGGACTAAAACCCTCCGGTTTATATAGACACCGGAGGGGGCTAGGGTTACACAAGGTCAGTTACAAAGGAGGAGATATGCATATCCATATTGCCTAGCTTGCCTTCCACGCCAAGTAGAGTCCCATCCGGACACGGGACGAAGTCTTCAATCTTGTATCTTCATGCTCCAACAGTCCGGCCAAAGGATATAATCCGGATGTCCGGATACCCCCTAATCCAGGACTCCCTCAGTAGCCCCCGAACCAGGCTTCAATGACGATGAGTCCGGCGCGCAGTGTTGTCTTCGGCATTGCAAGGCGGGTTCTTCTCCAAATTTCGAACGTTTGTTAAGCAGTGTCCGGTCCCATAAATGTTGAACCTCTTGGCTTCTGCGCCCAATAAGGGCTATCTTCCACGTGTCGAATGAATGCGAGGCGCCAGGGCGTTTTTACATTCGCCCCCCTAGCCAGATAAATAAATTGTCTATTAAAGGGATGGGGATTCTTAGATCCAATCCATACCATCCCCCCCAGCGAGAATCCATCGGAGCGCGCTTCGGAAAGATCCACTCCAGCATGGCCGACCTCCGCAGCTCCTCCTCCCGCCCCCGTAGCCCTAAGCCGGGTGATTGGGAGAGGTGTTCAGTCCCACACAGTCGATTAGTCGAACTGCAGACTAAGGGATTTCTCCATCCAGCGTATATGGTGCCCGTCCTAGCCGGGCTCGCCACCTACAATGGCGGGGAGCAAGCGGAGAGCTTCCCCAGCCCCTCTACGGGGGAGCGGGTATGCCTTGTTCCTTATTTATTGAGGGGACTCGGATTTCTGATTCATCCGTTCCTTCGCGGGCTCCTGGAGTTTTACGGCCTCCAACTGCATAATTTCACCCCTGCTTCCATTTTACACATCGCCGGCTATGTTGCCCTCTGCGAGTTAATCCTGGGCTGCGAGGCTCATTTCGAGCTGTGGAAAAGGTTATTTTGCCTCGTCCCTCGCACTCAGAAGGGGTCACTTTATCAAATGGGCGGAGCCGAAATATGGCGCATCGCCGAAACCGGATACCTGTCCGGTACTCCGAAGAAGACGTCCGAAGACTGGCCTTCGGAATGGTTTTATATGGAGGACGTCCCCCTTCTGGACCCTGTTCGGCGGGGTCTTCCTGAGTTCAGCAATGCTCCTCTGAAGAAACACCGAAGTTGGCGCCCACGGAGCCCCCAGGAGGAAGACAACGGAGAAGTCATTTACCTGATGAACTGGATTAAAGCGCTGGCTCAATCAGGATTGATAGTAATCAAGGTTATGTCAATATGCATGATGCGGGGAGTGCAACCACTTCAATATCGAGGGCACCCCTTATGGTGTTTTAACGGGGAAGATGACGCCACCCGTTGCGGGTGTAAAGGTCCGGACAACGCTGCCGCTTTAGCAAAAATTATGTCCGAATTATTCAAGGGAGAGGAAGAGGAGTTCATCCGCATCAAGCCATGGGATGGATTCTCCATGTACAATCCTCCAAGCTGGGTGAGTTATATTTCCTTACTCCCATTCTCCCCGCATTCTTTGCCGTAGGTACTCACCTTGCCATTTTGCGGCAAGAACTGCGAAAAGCCATAAGGGAGGTCAGCAGCCCATCTCCACAACCAGAGGACCCTGACCGGGCCCTCGGTCCCGGACTCGAAGAAGATCCGGACATATTCGTAGAGTTGATAGACCGACAGTTCTATCAATTAAGCTGTGATGACGCCATGGTGGCCATTACGACCGACTATCCCGGACTGCTTCCTGCGTCGCGCGTAAGAAAAACCAAAAATCCCAACTCCAAAAACTAGGATCCCCTTTTAGACACTTCACCTACCATATACATATGGTGTTTTATAGGGAAGGCATTCGGGACGCCATGCCGAACCCGCGGCAACTCGCCAACAAGAGGCACCGAGGCCTGGCTGGCCAAAGAGGAAGGCGGTCAGGACGGAGACGCCGGCGCAGAGGTATGACAGAAACCCTGCTCCGTGGTTGTCGTCTTTCTTGAAATGTAATGACGTCCATGTTTCTTTAACAGAAAAAACGCTCGTCGGAATATGTCCGGTGAGGCTGCCGATCATGCTTCCACCAGTCGGGCTCCAGGACCGGACATAGAGGCGGAAGACGGCATGGGGCGGACACCGGATACTCCCCCTATAGAAGATGCAGATAGGCTATCCACTATGAATTCAGAAGTGGAGATTGCCATGAATCATAGGTGTCGCCGGGCCATACTCTGTGACGCTTGCTTCTCACCAGAGGCATTTGATGCCTTCAATTCTGGAGAGGCGTACCTCCGTGCTGCTCAAAATGGTCTAGCCAGAGCCACGGACCAGTATGTAAAGGATGTACGGGTAAGCAAATATGACGATTATATGTATCAGTAGCCCCTGAGACTTGAAACAGTTAACAGAACTGATTTAAGGATCATCTTATTGTGCAGGTTCTTACAAAGAAGAATACTCGACTGTCACAGGAGCTAGAGGAATGCAAGACCCAACTTCGGGCCGCTGTTGCCGCATTGAAGGAACCTAAAAAGTCCCCAGCTGGTAACATTTCTTTCAAAGAATGAAAGGTACCATATAGCGTGCGGCGTGGCTGCAGATCTAACAATAGATATTGCAGATGAATCCGGAGAGAATCCGGAGGACCAGCATGACGTACGACAGCTAAAGGTTGGCGAACGCATGCTGACTGAGGTCAGGCGGGAGAAAAACAATCTCCAAGACGCCAATACCAAGCTGAGCGTGGAACTGAAAGATGTTCGAGCCCAGCTTGTGGACTCCGAGAAGGAGAATAAGCGGCTTCGATGCGACATTTTCAGTAAGTGCTTGAACGAACCCTTAAAAAAGGGGTCGGCGGAGAAGCCGGCTAACAGAGTTATGTCTGTAGGTATGCTGACGGGTCGTCCCGCGGAAGAGATGCCCGGGTCTGCGGGTGATCTTCTATCCGAGCTCTCACAACTGCATGAACAAGTTCGGCAGATGATGCAAGGTGTTGCCCAGGCCTTGTGGCCAGCCGTCTCCCTGCCAGAAGGCATTGGAGAGCTTGCGGAGAAGCTCAAGGGAGCACGGCGGCGCTTCCTATTATGGAAGATATTGGCCTGCCGTCAAGGTGCCAGGGAAGCCTGGGCCATGGTGAAGACGCGGTATACCAAGACTGACCCGAACCACATGGCCAAGGTCAGACCTGTGGGGCCCGATGGGAAAGAGATCCCCGTTAGCTTAGTGTATGGGCAAGTAGAATTAGCCGCAAAGTATTCCCAACAGGATTGTAGGCTAGACCGCCTGTTGGATGGTATAGAAGAGGAATTTAGTCAGTCTACATGACTATGTAATTAAAGTGACATGTATAATGCCTTCTAGCCGGATTGTAGATCATTTTTCATGGCGGACCTTTTCGCTTCAACCTCGGGACCCGATAGTCCGGAGTGTGTCCGAATACCCGCCCAGTTATATAAGAACCGGGGTATGCGTGGAAACCAGGCGTAGGGGTCATTAGTGCTTGGACAGACAAGTGCCCAACTAGTTATGTTATATTACATGAGTAGTAAGAAACATCTTCGAGGGAGAATAGTTCCATTAAGGGTTCCTTTCCCTGGGTATGCATGCCCTAAAGTGCATGTCCGTACTGCGAGAGGAAACACAAGCAAAAACATCTGGTGGCACATATGGAAAATAAATAAATAAAAATCATCTTTTGTTCACCGACCGAATATTCCCTTAAGAACGCTAGCTTTTAGCTTCACCCAGTCTGAGGTACACATCCGGCTGACCCGGCAGTAACAATCGTAGAGGTGCTCCCCTTATGCCCTAGTCGAATTAACGAGAACGTAGGGCATAAATACAAGAGCCAGGCAACCCAGCTTGGCCAAAACTTAAGTCATATCGATGCATATAGTGGCGAAGAAAAGGTACATGCGGAAGAATAACACATGTGCAGGGCGTGAAGCCCAGATAGATAATTAAGCTTCTGTGTAAGAAGCCCCCAGGTATAATGAGCGCGGTTAGCGCATCTATAATATGCAAGCGAGGCACAAGTTGGCCCTTGAAGGCCTAGAGAAAGAATAAAAGAAAGAAAGAGAAAAAAGACAGATAATGTATATGCAAAAATGGACAGAGGAAGGAGACGAACATAGAGTCCGGCGCTAGGCGTAGAATCTTTGGAGCCTGGCTGCGTTCCATGGGTTCGGCTCAAGTCGATTATTCGATGCATCCCGCAGACGGTACGCTCCACCGGTCAGAACTTGGTCAATAATGAAGGGACCTTCCCATTTGGGCTCGAGCATGGACTTTTTCTTCTCCGGCAGGCGTAGAACTAACTCGCCAACGTTATAAGTTTTCGCCCGTACTTCTCTGCTTTGATATCTGCGAGCCTGTTGCTGGTAGAATGCGGAATGGGTTTTTGCCACATCGCGCTCCTCCTCCAGGGTGTCCAGACTGTCCTGCCGATCGAGCTCGGCTTCTCTTTCTTCGTACATGCGCACTCGAGGTGAGTCATGAATTATGTCGCAGGGCAGAACTGCCTCTGCGCCGTACACCATAAAGAAGGGTGTATATCCGGTAGTGCGATTCGGCGTGGTCCGCAGCCCCCAGAGTACAGAGTCGAGCTCCTCTACCTAGTGCGTGTTAGACTCCTTTAAGGACCGCACTAATATGGGTTTAATGCCGCCCATGATAAGACCATTTGCTCGCTCAACTTGGCCGTTGGTTTGTGGGTGATAGACAGAAGCATAATCGAGCTTGATGCCCATGTTGCTGCACCAGAGTTTTACCTCGTCGGCCGTGAAGTTCGTGCCATTGTCAGTGATGATGCTGTGGGGGATGCCATAACGGTGTACAACCCCGGATATGAAGTCCATCACCGGTCCGGATTCAGCTGTTTTAACAGGTTTGGCTTCTATCCATTTGGTGAATTTATCCACCATGACCAGTAAGTATTTTTTCTTATGGGTTCCCCCTTTAAGGGGTCCAACCATGTCAAGCCGCCAGACCGCGAAAGGCCAGGTAATGGGGATTGTTTGGAGGGTGGTGGGTTGCATATGGCTTTGGTTTGCAAAAAGCCGGCAACCGGCGCAGCGTTGGACCAAGTCCTGTGCGTCTGCCCGGGCCGTCGGCCAATAAAAACCTGTACGGAAGGCCTTGCTTACAAGGGCCCAGGCTGCGGCATGGTGGCCGCCGAGTCCGGCGTGAATTTCTGCCAAAAGCTTCCGCCCTTCCTCTTCGGAGATGCACCTTTGAAGGACTCCGATGGTGCTTTTATTATACAGCTCTCCCTTGTGGACCCTGTAGGCTTTAGATCACCGCACTATGCAGCGTGCCTCATTTTGGTCCTCGGGGAGTTCCTGCCTAGTTAGGTAGGCCAGGTATGGTTCTGTCCACGGGGCGATCATGGCCATTATTACGTGGGCTGAAGGTGTTATTTCGGTGGCAGAGCCTCCGATTATGTCAGAGTGTTCGGTATCGGGCATTTTGGCCGGGTCCGGACTATTGTTACCGGTGTCCCCTTCCGATACCACCGATGGCTTAAACAACCTCTCCAAAAAGATGTTGGGGGGACCGCGTCGCGTTTTGCGCCGATGCGGGCGAGGATATCCGCCGCCTGATTGTTTTCCCGAGCCACATGGTGAAATTCGAGCCCCTCGAACCGAGCTGACATCTTTAGGACGACATTTCGATATGCCACCATCTTCGGATCCTTGGCATCGAAGTCTCCATTTATTTGGGATATTGCAAGGTTCGAATCCCCATGCACCTCCAGGCATTGAATGCCCATGGAGACTGCCATCCAAAGACCATGCAATAGGGCTTCATATTCGGCTGCGTTGTTGGAGTCTGTATACAGTATCTGCAGTATGTACTAAACGGTATCTCCAGTTGGGGACGTCAGGACAACACCAGCCCCCAGACCGGCCAGCATTTTGGAGCCGTCGAAGTGCATGATCCAATTGGAGTATGCGCCGTACTCTTTAGGGAGTTCGGCTTCCGTCCATTTGGCGACAAAGTCAGCCAATACTTGCGACTTAATGGCTCGCCGAGGTTTGTATGTTATGTCGAACGGGAGGAGCTCAATGGCCCATTTTGCAATCCGACCCGTGGCGTCGCGGTTGTTTATAATATCATTAAGTGGCACTTCCGAGGCTACTGTAATCGAACATTCTTGAAAGTAGTGCCGCAGCTTCCGGGATGCCATGAATACCACACAGGCTATCTTTTGATAATCTGGGTACCGTGATTTGCATGGAGAGAGGACAGTGGATACATAATATACTGGCTTTTGAAGAGGGAATTTATGTCCGTCCGTTTCTCGTTCGACGACGAGCACTGTGCTTACAACCTGATGAGTTGCCGCAATGTATAATAGCATTGGTTCGCCATTTTTTGGCACGGTCAGGATTGAGTTGGTTGTAGTATGGCTTTTATTTCTTCCAATCCGGCTGTGGCGGCGTCCGTCCACTCGAAGTGTTCGGTGCGTCGAATGAGGCAATAAAGGGGTAATGCCTTTTCTCCTAAGCGGGAGATAAAGCGGCTTAGAGCCGCCACACATCCAGTTAATTTCTGGATTTGTTTGAGGTCTGTTGGGGTAGCTGTCGGTGTCAAAACCGGCGGATCTCGGGTAGGGGGCCCCGAACCGTGCGTCTAAGGCGGATGGTAACAGGAGGCAGGGAACACGATGTTTTACCCAGGTTCGGGCCCTCTTGATGGAGGTAAAACCCTACGTCCTGCTTGATTAATATTGATGATATGGGTAGTACAAGAGTAGATCTACCACGAGATCAGAGAGGCTAAACCCTAGAAGCTAGCCTATGGTATGATTGTATGTTGTAGTTGTGTCCTACAGACTAAAACCCTCCGGTTTATATAGACACCGGAGAGGGTTAGGGTTACACAAGGTCGGTTACAAAAGGAGGAGATATCCATATCCGTACTGTCTAGCTTGCCTTCCACGCCAAGTAGAGTCACATCCAGACACGGGACGAAGTCTTCAATCTTGTATCTTCATAGTCCAACAGTCCGGCCAAAGGATATAGTCCGGCTGTCCGGAGACCCCCTAATCCAGGTCTCCCTCAGTAGCCCCTGAACCAGGCTTTCAATGACGATGAGTCCGGCGCGCAGTATTGTCTTCGGCATTGCAAGGCGGGTTCCTCCTCCGAATATATCACGGAAGAATTTGAATACAAGGATAGTGTCCGACCCTACAAAATAAGCTCCACATACCACCGTAGAGAGAATAATATTTCCACAAATCTAATTTGCTGACTCGTTTTGGCAACACGACATTATGTCATGGCCTGGTGATTATTCGAACCGTTTCCTTTAACTAGCCCCGCACATAATGCGAGGCAGTTTTTGACACGTCTTGTCGAAGCAGAGATTGTGTTCCCCTAATTACAGGATTCTCATCAATACTGTCGTGGGTAACCCAACCGTGTCTAGGACTCCTAGATTATAGGCAAGTCCCAAACGGCTACAGAGAGGATGCTTGATATTCACCCTCTTTATAAAGGGACAAGGCTTTTACTTTTTTCCCTCCCGTGCTCAATCGAATCCTCCCCCCGCCTCGAGCTTTAACACCCAAAGCCCAGGTCAGGTGTTCTGGACCTTCAATCATGTCCGGATCTAGCCTTCAAGGCCGGTGGATGCCCTCCTCCTTTACGGAAGAAGACATCAAGAAGTTGAGGGAGGCCAGATACCTGACCGCCGAGGTTTCGCATCGGCTGCCTGCCTGAGGGCAGGTCGTCCCTACTCCTGAACCCAACGAAGACGTCGTGTTCATCTCCCACTTCCTCCGAGGTCTAGGCCTCACTCTGGATCCCTTCGTTAGGGGGTTGATGTTTTATTACGGGCTAGATTTCCACGATCTAGCCCCGTACTCCTTTCTCCACATCTCGGCATTTATTGTCGTATGTGAGGCCTTCCTCCGCATTACCCCTCACTTTGGCCTGTGGCTCAAGACCTTCGATGTGAAGCCGAAGATGGTCGAGGGGCAGCATGAAGCGTGCGGAGGCGCATTAATAAGCAAGATCGCTGGAGCTCCATGGCCAAAGGGTTCCATTCTAGAGGTGTACGGATTATGGCAACGAGAGTGGTTTTACATAGCAGCTCCCAGAAGTGCCAAGTGGGTGGCTGCCCCTGCTTTCCGCTCAGGCCCTCCACCACAATTGATGTCATGGATTAGCAGAGGGCTGAGCTGGGGTCCAGCCAAGGATGTGCCTGTACTGCAAAGCCGCATTCGAGATCTCTTCGAAGGAGATTTTAGTTTGATTATTGTAATGCAAGTCATGCTGGTTCGACGAATCCAGCCATGCAAACGCCGACCCCTTATGTGGGAGTTCAACCCAGAAGGACCACGCGCTATTCAGAATTTCCTCGGCCTGACGCACGAGGAGATGTATAAATCATTCTTCGGACCCCATATAGAGTGTCCGGACACTACCGAGGACGTGGGCCTGAGCAGCAACCGCATCGCCGACCAAGTAAGTTATCCTCTAGCCGAACACACCGTCTTTCATTTATCATGATGTCATTCTGAGAAATTGCTCTTTGACCAGGACTGGATAACAAAGGCGAAGATGATCTAGTGTTCGGCCCCCCTTCCGGAAGGCTTGGAGAATCCGGTGCTGGAAAAGATGCTCGAGCTAGCACCTTGCCCGGAGCCCTCACAGGAAGATAAAGGGGGGGGGATAAAGGGGGCGAAAGCGGGCCTCCTCTGCTACCCATTCCGACGGAGGGAACGGGCGCCTCCATGAGGGAGGATAACCCAGGGGAGGAATCTGGTATTCTCTCACCCCGGGGAAGGAAGAGGACTACCCCTGAAGATCCGGAAACCACGGTTTCCAAACGGGAGAAGAAGTCTCCACCAGAGGGTCCTACCTTGGAGGGTGCTCTTGCCGCACAAAGTCCGCGCGGGGATCTGCCCTCTAACGAGTTGTAAGTAATCAAAAAGTACTTTAATAGCAAAGATATACTACTTCACTTTCAAGGAAAATAACCAAAGTATTTATCTTGCAGTTCGGATCTTAGCCCTTCTCAGCAGAGCTCGTCTTCGGGGGATCTTCTTCCGGAGATGATGGAGAGCGAAACGCCTCCCCCGGACTCCCCCGCTCAAGAAGAGAGCGACCTTGAAGTGTCGTCACGGAGGGCCTCTCTGGACCCGGTGAGGCCAGAAGATAATCCTATAGTCACCCGAAGTCCTCAGCGTTCGGCTCTTGAAGAGAGCAAAAAGAGTCTGGCACCGTCTGGTATGCGGTCGGACGTACTGAGGGAGCTGTTGGAGCGAGCGGCCATCTCAGAAGAACACCATTCATTAATGGGTACGGTGATGGAAAGAATTTTGTCCGCCAAAAGCGGATTGCATGAAGCCTTTATGAGTCTACTGACAGGCTTTGAGGTACGTGATATGATAGTACCGCATTTTTTTAGGTGTTCCCTGTGTAGATAGTATCCCCTGAGACTCTGGTTGTCGTCGAGAACGGCGGCGAACGGAGGATCGTAGTCCCAGGTAGTAACCAAACCGCCTTTATGTGCAGGTGGTGGAAGCTCCGGTGGCTAGCCGGACTAATGAGTTTGCCGAACTAAAGCAGCAACTAGATGCGGCAGATGCCGACATCGAGCTTGTTAACAAGCGGCTTGACGAGGCACAGGGTAAGTAATGCTTTCTGGTGAGTGTCACATAGTAAGAGCAGCATGATGCCAGTATCTTTAATATGTTGTGACTGTAGATGGAGCTGCCACCGTGGAGACCCTTCGGGCAGAACTTGCCTGAGCCAAAGAATAAGCAAGGAGTAGTAATGCAGCTGCTTTGAAGGCGGCCGAAGAGTTGAGGGCCGAGAAGGCCGCGCATTGTGAGAGCAAAGAGAAAATGGCCAAAATGGCTGTAAAGTTAAAAGACACTGCCGATCGTTGCCAGTTTCTTTAAGAAGAAAATCGAGTAAAGGCGACGGACCTTGATAAGGCCATGATGACGACCAAAGACACCCGCTCTGCTATGAGAGCGAAGGAGGAGCTGCATGAAGCCGGGGATATTGCGGTTGGGAAGCCCTTCATGCCGCGGAGGAAGTTCGGAGATCCACGGTATGCCCCTCTGGATCGGCTGTGGAGTTCGGCAGACGCATATATGGACTTGGCGGCGAGCGCTGTCGATGCGGCCAAATACTTCCAAGATCAAACAGATCGTGAAGTGGACAAGCTGTTCTGGTCGCAATTTAACATTCCAGAGCGTCCGCTTCCATTGACTGATTAGCTAGCCGAATGGGCCGAACTCAATAGGTTGTCCGGACTCGCCATGAGGTCTATCGTGGATCAGCTGTGGCCAGAAAAGCCGAAGCCGAACAGCTATTTCAGCTTAGTGCAGCAGTTCCTTGGTGCGGTGCCGCGCATCAATGCGATGAAGAAGTCGGCGTGCATAGAAGGCTCGTGGATGGCCCTTGCCCGTGTTAAAGCATATTGGGCGGAGATGGATGCTACCACTGTTGCGGCGCAGGGTTCGTCCATAGGCCGAGTGGCTGCCGAGCACTATTTCGAAGAGGTTCTCAAGGGTGCTCGTTTGATAGAGGCCCAGTGCTCGAAGAATATTATGTTTGAGTGACTTGTATTCCCATTGTAAACACAATGTTTTTATGAAATTTATTGAGGTTATGTTTATACTTTTGCCTGAAAGTAATTATGATGCCTCCTGTGCGGCCGTTTATGTATACATGTGTATAACCTGAAAGATTGCAGTCGTCGGCTTCAGCCCCCACACATATAATGCGGAGGTGTTCGCAGAAGACGCGTGTTCACACTTAACCCAATGTCTTGGCCCTATTAAGGAGGTGATAGCACAGCAAATGAGGCAACCAGACTATAATGCTTTAACACTTTCACTTACCCATAGGAGTTTGACGGTGGGGCTACTATATAGCCCCTGGTGGCTCCGCACTCTCCTGAATTCGGGGCGCGTACATGCCTGGCTGGGAAACGGCCCTTCGTTAAGGCGGAGTAATTCTAACATTCCGATAGGTCATCGAGTGGTTGACCAGTCTCACGCTATATCATGACAGTCAGTTTTCAGCTTTCTCTACTGAGGTGCTTGTCCGGATGACCCGGGGCACAATCGCAATAGTTCTCCTAGTGCTACCCTAGCCGATAGAGCGGAACGTAAGGTACCAAAACATAGGAGCCGGGCAAACCCAACATTTGACCAAAGACATGATTCGGAGCTGATGCATATAAGGCCAAACTCGCGACGCCGAACACTCCCTAAGGTATTCGGTCTTTATGGTATAAACCGGGCCTAAACAGTGCCCTTTGTAAGAAGCCCCTGGTGTCCAGGTATGTGCATTATTCTGGCGTGGCCACATGCCAAGACGCCAGCATCCTTCTCAATTGTACTGAGAATCCGAGGGATGTGTATCAACAAGAGACAGTAAAAAATGTTGACGCAGGGTCTTAATCTAAAAAGAATCCTTGGGACGGGTCCCTGCTGCACGTCTGCGCCTGTGTCTCCGTTGTGCCGTATCCTGGACGGGTGTAGCACGGTGGTCATCTGTAAAAGAGAAGAACTTAGGTGAAAAGTTGTTGTGCAAAAATGTAGGTTTTAAAGAACCCATGTTAATTTCAAGATGAGTAAAAATTGCCACTTGTCTGTGCGCGTTGATCCCCTTGTGTTTGTCATAGGGGTGTGGCCATCAAACCTGTATGAATTTCATATAGCTGCGCCGGACTCGCCTAACCGTGTCCGTGGTCTTGACGACCTATTAAATACTTTAGTTGGTGAGTCCGTTTTAGTGTGCGGCTGCCGAGGCAGCCGCACCCTCCTCGGCGTGCAAGGATCGCTCAATATTTCCATTTACTGTAATGATGCCACGCGGACCGGGCATCTTAAGCGTGAGGGAAGCGTAATGCGGTATTGCATTAAAGCGAGCGAAAGCTTCGCGTCCAAGTAGTGCTTGATAGCCACTTTGGAACAGAGCAATGTCGAAGGTTAAATTTTCACTACGGAAGTTATCGGGGAAGCCGAATATAAATTCTAGTAGCAGGGAGCCCGTGCAATTAGCCCCTGGGCCTGGTGTAACGCCCTCGATGCAGCTATATCTCCCACGTGTCGAAGCACGACTTAGAGGCATAACCACATTGAAAGCAATGTCGCAAGTGAGGTAATCTTCACAACAACCCATGTAATACAATAAGGGGAAAAGGATACATAGTTGGCTTACAATCGCCACTTCACACAATTACATGAATAAATCATTACATCAACCAGATACAATCAGGGCCCGACTACGGAGCCAAAATAAAAGAAGACTACCCCAAATGCTACACAGATCCCCGATCGACCCCAACTGGGCTCCACTACTGATCAACTAGAACGAAACAACATAAAGGATAAGATCTTCAACGAGCTCCTCCTTGAGCTTGGTTGAGTCACCTGCACGGTAACGTCGGCACCTGCAAACTGGTTTTGGAAGTATCTGTGAGCCACGGGGACTCAGCAATCTCGCACCCTCGCGATCAAGACTATTTAAGCTTATAGGAAGGGTAAAAGGTATGAGGTGGAGCTGCAGCAAGCGACTAGCATATATGGTGGCTAACATACACAAATGAGAGCGAGAAGAGAGAGCAAAGGCACGGTCGAACAACTATGATCAAGAAGTGATCCTAGAACAACCTACGTCAAGCATTACTCCAACACCGTGTTCACTTCCCGGACTCCGTCGGAAAGAGACCAACATGGTTACACACGCGGTTGATGCATTTTAATTAAGGTCAACTTCAGGTTTTCTATAACTGGACATTAACAAATTCCCATCTGCCCATAACCGCCGGCACGGCTTTCGAAAGTTCAATCCCTGCAGGGGTGTCCCAACTTAGCCCATCACAAGCTCTCACGGTCAACGAAGGACACACCTTCTCCCAAGACATTCCGATCAGACTCGGCATCCTGGTTCTACAAGACATTTCGACAAGTTAAAACAAATCCAGCAACACCGCCCAAATGTGCCAACAAATCCCGATAGGAGCTGCACATATCTCGTTCTCAGGGCACACTCAGATGAGCACTCCGTACAACTAAAACCAAACCTCGAGTTTCCCCGAGGGGGCGCTGCACAGGACTCTAGTTTGGACCAACACTCAGAGGAGCACTGGCCCGGGGGGGGGGGGGTTAAATAAGATGACCCTTGAGTCTGCAGAACCCAAGGGAAAGAAAAGGCTAGGTGGCGAATGGTAAAACCAATGTTGGGCATTGCTGGAGGAGTTTTATTCAAGACGAACTGTCAAGGGGTTCCCATTATAGCCCAACCGCGTAAGGAACGCAAAATCCGGGAACATAACACCGATATGACGGAAACTAGGGCGGCAAGAGTGGAACAAAACACTAGGCATAAGGCCGAGCCTTCCACCCTTTACCAAGTATATAGATGCATTAATTAGATAAGAGATATAGTGATATCCCAACAAGTAAACATGTTCCAACAAGGAACAACATATCCATGTACCAACAAGGTACAAACTTCATCTTCACCTGCAACTAACAACGCTATAAGAGGGGCTGAGCAAAGCGGTAACATAGCCAAACAATGGTTTGCTGGGACAAGGTGGGTTAGAGGCTTGGTTCAACAATATGGCAGGCATGATAAGCAAGTGGTAGGTATCGCAGCATAGGCATAGCAAAAGAGCGAGCATCTAGCAAGCAAAGATAGAAGTGATTTCGAGGGTATGGTCATCTTGCCTGAAATCCCGCAAGGAAGAAGAACGAGTCCATGAAGAAGACAAACGGACGTAGTCGAACGAATCCTCACAACACGACGTTACCGGATCCAACCCGAAGAAGCAAACACCGGAAAGAAGCACACAACATAGTAAATAAACAACACATGGACATGGCATGATGCACAACCAAGTATGGTGCATGTACGGTTTAATGATACATGGCATGGCATGGCAAAATGCAACAAACAACACTACAACTTAAGTGGAGCTCAATATGCAATGAGTTGCATATTGACGAAACACCACATGACTTATTTAGTTCTCTCTCAGTTATGTACCCAACAGGATTAAATGTTGTTAGCATGGCAAGAGGTGAAGCATGATGAAACTATCTAATCTAGGCAAGTTTAAATGACGCCGGTACAACAAAACAACAAGTCCGGAAACTCCTCATATGCATATATTAGGTTTGGTACTGTTCTGCCCTAAACACAATTTTAGGGTTGTTAAACATGCAAAACAAGTACACCATGTTAAACTAGGCATTTTTCTACTCTGTTTACATATAAAGATTATTAAAATCGGAGCTACGGTTATTTAGTTATGAATTAAAGCATTTTAACATGGCATAGGAGTAAATTTAACCAAACATCATTTTAAATATTTTAAACATAGATGAAAGTTGGATATTATTAATCTACACAAAATTCTAAGCAAGTTTCATATATAAACTGCTTTAATCCGATGCACGGTTAATAAGTTATTATATGCATGAAGCTTAGGGGTTATTCTGTAAAATAGGCAAACACTGGATAAATAGACAAATCGCAGAATGAAAAAAAACATGACATGGGCCGAATCTTGCTGGCCCGACAGTGCACAGGGGCTGGAGGGGTGCTTCTCACATTGGTCCTAGCAGGGGCGCGCAGAGCTGGGTCTCGCGGGCGAAGGGAGCTGGGCCTGCGCCTTGGTGCTGGACCGGACTTGCTGGAGGAAGCTCTGGGCCGGGGCGAGGGAAGATGAGGCCCACGCGCGGTCGCTGTGGCATCGTGCCCGGTCACGCGAGGCGCAGGCGAGCGGGCAAACTGCTCGCTCTGAAGAAACATCGACAACCACAGGTGAACTCCGGCGCGATTGCAGGGACTTAGCGAGGCGATGCAGGCGAGGATCGACGGCGACCGGATGCGGGAGTCAAGGGCGGCTTGGGACCACGTCGGTAGCGGCTTGCGGAGGCGCTTGGCGTCAGGAGGCGGGCTTGACAGGGGCGCAGTCCTCTACTCGAGAAGAAGCAGAGCAGCAGCGGCCTGGAACTTGGGCGCCGGTGGCAAGGACGGGGCCTTGGAGCGGGATCCGGCTGGGAACAGGCAAGGGCGGCGGAGGCCGGCCGGATCTGGTGGTGGAGGCGAGGTTCCATGGCGGCGGAGCTCCATCCCGTGGCCATGGCGAGGCCCTTGTTCGTCCTGAAGAAAGAGAGACCGCGAGGTGAGGTGATAGAGAGAGAGAGCAACGAAAGAGAGAGAAATGGAGGCGAGGTCGGCCTGGCAGGGGTGGTCTCCGATGAGGCCGGCCGGCGACGAGGTAAGGTGGATGCGCTCGGGAGGAGCTCGTCTCCCTGGTCGACGAGGAGAGCAAGGAGGGAGAGGATCGATGGGCTTGGGTGGATCGAGGGGAAGCAGAGGCTGGCGCTGGTTGGCTGGATTGGATCGGGGGAAAAGAAGCTGGTTGGTGGAAGGATCCCTAGGGGGATTTGGTGGAATGGCGGCGGCGGCTGGGAGGATGGGACATCTCCCCTCAAATTTAGGGTTGGACTATATATTTATAGCATATGGGTGTTTGGCTAGGGGCTAATCTAGATCCTTCGATCGAAATTGAGCGGTTGAGAAAAACAGGTTAGGAAGTCTAATAAACAAAACGGAGATGTTTTGTAGACGTTTGGGGATGTTCCGGATCCAACGATGACGACTGTCCGGTTCGGGTCCGGGACAGATTTCGAACGCGCACGGGAGGAGGCTGCAGGCCGATGAGAGAGGTTAGGTTGGACCTGGTGGTAGGTAGTGAGCCGTGTAGACAGTCTCGAGCTGAGAGAAGAGAAGAGAAGAGAGGGAGGCCCGGCGACTGTTTCCGGAGACCGAAAACGTCCGACGTTTTGACCGACTATATTGTCGCTATAGTTAACGGTTGGGGCGTCAAACGAACTCCGAATGCGACGAAAATTGACAGGAAGCCTACCTACAACATAAAAACACCGCACGCCAACTTTCATCCCATTCTAAGAACATTTTCCGGCCACTTATAAAATAATATTTCGGACATGCCGCGGGCACAGTGCAAGTGTGGTTGGGCTCAGAACGGACAATAGAGAGAACTCGGAGAACCCGGACGAATGCAAGTTTTAAAACATGATGATGCAATGCACAAGATGACATGACAAGATGCAACACGCAAGCAAATGACATGGCAACGACAGCGAATAACTGGAAGACACCTGGCACATCGGTCTCGGGGCGTCACAACACTCCACCACTACAAGAGGATCTCGTCCCGAGATCTAGAATGGCACCGGAGGGAAACGGAAAAGGAAGAGGAGAGGTAAAACTAAGTTGCTCCTTTGACAAACAAGTGAGACCGAAGAACCTTGAAAAGGTTGAGCAAAATGAAAGAAAGAAAGCAACGGAGAATAACAAAGTTGAAAGCACTCCGTTAAGAAATAGGAATAAGAAAGAACCGGTTCGGGTAGCACTTCGGTTGAAAGGATATGCAAGGCTTGATAATATGAAAGAACTCGAGCAAAAGGGCACAACACTCCGGTTAATTGGATAAGCACGAAAAGGACAAGGTCCTGACAAGAACAAGAATAAGGGTTGAAGAGAGAAGCAACACAAAGCCTCCGGAAGAAAAGAGAGAAATGGAATGGAATGAATGGAGGATAAAACAACATCTTCTACCTTGAATGAGCTTGCAAAAGCATCTTTAGGAGAAAGTTCGAACAGAGTTGTTGGAAAACCAACAACGAAAAGATAAGCTTGTAGTGGGCTTATGGAGAACATCTCAAAACTTAAGGTGAAACTCTGCCACTAATGAAAACGATAGATTGGATTGATATCAAAAGGAGACGAGAACTTATATCACCGGGAGGATAAATGAAGAACTTGGGTCATTTATAAGCACCATAAATAGCAACAATCCTTAGGGAAAGCTTTAGGTGAAATATAACCCAAGATAACTCCAACAAAGCGATTGATGGATTGAGAAGAGCTCATGCTCGAAGAAATTGGTGGGTTTAACTATCTCATTCTTGATAATTGTTGTATCATGAAACACGAACTCAAATTGTCAAGAGTGACATAATACCACCTCCGATGTTACGGTAGAAAGAATTGCACTCCGAATTGCAAGATGAAGAATGATTGAGCTCCTCCGAAAAGAATCTCAATGAACACTTCGAAAAGGAATTAAATCTTAGATGAACCATCATGTAGAACCTCCATGAAGAACTCCGGTAACAAAAGAATGATCAATCAAAATGAAAGGGAAATTGAAAAAAAACACGGTGAAGACTTGCAACGAATAGATGGATTTACTCGATGAACCTCCGGAAAGCAAGAATTGAATTTACTCGAAGAAACAAGAATAAGAATTACATTATGCTTAACCTTCACCAATTTAGATTGATGACAAGCAACGGACCGCATACAACTTATTCTCGAAGAAAGGATTAGGATAGATATGGCGCCAACTTGAGATGGTCTTCAACGAACCACCGGTGGAATCGAAACAACGAATGAATTGGTATGATAAAGAAGAAAGAGAAATCTTAAAAGAACCACCGTAAGGATTGGAAAGGAACGAATAAAAGATAACGAAACACCGGGAAGAATTTGCAAATGAACGAAGATGCTTGAGAGGATTTAGATACATGAGAATGAAGAGATCACGAGCCGATTAAAGATCACTTGAACGAAGCACCGGTAAAATTGGAGAATGATAGCTGAAAGCTGAGAATGAATAATCCCGAAATGATGGCCTTCGGAGAATCAAACTGAAAAGACTCCTGAATTACTCCGGATGGGTGAGAAAGAATTCTGACAATCGAAAACAATTATGAGAGGTTGGCAACAATCTCGAATGACGAATCTTGAAGAGAATGGAGCAAGGTTGAAAGAAGAATCTTCTTCGGTCTTCCAAACTGAGAATGACGACGAGAAATACCATCATGACTTATTTAGGCACTCCAGAAGAATCAAAACGAAGAGGTTAAGCCAACGATGAAAAGAATTTGAAAGATCTTGGAGAAAGGCATTTGACTGATGAAGAATCATTGTTACGTCAAACTTTGAAAGAATTTGAGAATAACTCCGGGAGAATAAGAAGAGTCACGTAAGATCCTGGAAAAAGACCTGTGGGTTAGGGCCCACTCAAGAGAAACACCGTTGAGATGATTTAAAAGAGAGAAAGCACCGGTTGAATTAAAATGGCTTGAATGAGATACCAATCTAGAAAGAGCTTGAACGAATGCAGAGTGGAAACACGAATCTTCAAGATATCTTGAGCACTCCGAAACAATTGAATAGCAAGCGGGGAATAATTATGAGGTGCACCGACATGTGAATAGCATTAGAAACAAAGAAAAGAATATGGTCAACACTGAAAACTCGAATTGAATCCACCGGAGAAGGAAAAGCACGCAGAATGATGAACTTGAATCTCCGTTAGAATCTTCATGAGAATCACCGGATAAGAATATAGATGGAAAAGAATGGAGAGACTTCATAACCAAAAGATGGATACTTGATTAAGAATTTGAGTCCTCGAAGAAAAAAGGGAGAGTGGGTGGGAAAACAAAGGCAACTTGGAGACGAATGAAACAAACACCGTTGAGAAGACTTGAGTTGATCTTGCGGATGTTGAAATGATTGGATCCACTTGAAGAGAAACACACCAGTTAAAAAGGATTGACAAAACAATCTCGATGATCAAGAGGGATTAGTATACACATCGGAGTATGAGAACACCATTTGGGGAAGGTATGGAATCAACACTTGACTTCGAAGCAACTCGAATACCACAACTCAAAACAAAACAAAGGATTGGCTTGCAGAATAAGCCGGAACAAACATATTGTTACGGCATATCTCTCTCAAGGTAGTTTTGGTGATTGATGACAACATGTTGGCGGACTAATCTTGTGCTTTGAATTATTCTCAGATTCTCCCCTGGCACGAGACGCCTTCTTTCCCTCGGAGTGTATTTCAAGACGGTGTAGCTCTTTCGTTTCTTTCTCGGTGGACTAGTTGCGTAGAGGGCACCGTACTATCAAGAGGGGGTCCGCTGGGGTTTTGCATGGGTGGAATCTTCACGTACACATCAGCTTCTCACCCTTCGAGTTTTTCCTGTCCATTGAAGAGATCTCTCCTCTCTTCCTTGTCCTATCTGGGTCTGAGCGGCAGTACCGTGCACCCAGCGGTAGTACCACTGAGAAGCCACAAGCGGCAGTACCGCTCCACAGCGGTAGTACCGCTGTGGCTCCACAGCAGTAGTACCGCTGGGGGCCCGGCACCTCCGCCTGGTCCTCAGCTTCTTTGAGGGATCGCTTCTCCCTCTCTCTCTCGCCCCAGCGGTAGTACCGCACCGCCTGCGGTACTACGGCCGAAGGGTCACAAGCGGTAGTACCGCTCCACAGCGGTACTACCGCCCTTGACCCCACTGCCCTAGTACCACTAGGCAGTCTGGCTCCTACCGCCTCGATTCGAGAGGTCTTTTTCTCGTGTCAGGTTTTGCGGCACTAGTCACGGTTGTAGTGGTGGTAGTACCATTCCTGGAGCGGTAGTACTACCCTACCATCGTGGTAGTACCGCAGTTGGAGCTTTTCCCTTTTAGTCTCCTCAGCACGGCAGTACCGCTGGATGGCACGGCAGTACCGCTCCCCTGGCGGTACCGCCCCCTCTCAGCGGTAGTACCGCCCTGTGCGGGGCTGGTTGGTGGGGGGCAACGGGATTGTTGCCCCCACTATAAAAGGGAGCCCCCTTCTTCCTTTCCACCCACCTCTTCTTCCCCCAAGCTCCATTAAATACTACAAGCTTCATTTTGCCCGATCTATCTCCCTAGCCAATCAAACTTGTTGATTTGCTCGGGAGTGGTTGAGAAGGCTCCGATCTACACTTCCACCAAGGGATTTTCGATTCCCCCACTCATCCCTAGCGGATCTTGTTACTCTTGGGGTGTTTGAGCACCCTAGACGGTTGAGGTCACCTCGGAGCCATATTCCATTGTGGTGAAGCTTCGTGGTCTTGTTGGGAGCCTCCAATTAAGTTGTGGAGATTGCCCCAACCTTGTTTGTAAAGGTTCGGTCACCGCCTTCAAGGGCACCAATAGTGGAATCATGGCATCTCACATTGTGTGAGGGTGTGAGGAGAATACGGTGGCCCTAGTGGCTTCTTGGGGAGCATTGTGCCTCCACACCGCTCCAATGGAGACGTACTTCCCCTCAAAAGGAAGGAACTTCGGTAACACATCCTCGCCTTCATCGGATCCACTCTTGGTTATCTCTTAACTTTACTTGTGCAAGCTCTTTAGTGTTTGTTCCCTTGCTTGCTTGTATGCTTGTTGTTATTGCATCATATAGGTTGCTCACCTAGTTGCACATCTAGACAACCTACTTTGATGCAAAGTTTAATTTGGTAAAGAAAAGCTAAAAAAATGGTAGTTTCCTATTCACCCCCCCTCTAGTCAACCAAATCGATCCTTTCAATTGGTATCAGAGCCTCGTCTCTTTAGTAAGGACTTTACCTTCCGAAGAGTATGGTTGATATCGTAGATGGAGCAGAGGAACACTCCGGTGTGAATCCTATCTCGTCTACGGGCGATGGGGGAACTTTGGTCTCTCATGAGGAGTTCAATGTAGCCTTGGAGACATTGAAAACCTCCATGACGACCGAAGTTGAAAGCATGTTTACTAAATTTCTTGAGGGGCTTAAACTATCCACCGCACCTTTGAAAGTGGGGGATCCCGCCAACAAGGTGTCGGATGCTATCCCCGACAAGGGGGAAGCTAGTAGTGAAAAGGCTCCTTCTTCTAGTGGCAAGAATGGCACTAGCATCTTTGCCCATGTGGAACCACCACTTGTTTATGGTGGACCGATTCCTTCTACTCATTTGAATCATGCCGGTCCTCCTCCTAAGATTGTGAAAAATGAGGATTTTGATTCTTGGGTTTACCGCTTTAAACGTCATTTAAATCATGTGAACACTAACCTTTGGAGAATCATTGAAGAAGGTTTCTATCCACATGATCCAAGCAACTTCACTCCTCGAGAAGCCGCAGACAATCAATTCAATGAGAATGCTCTCTTCATCATTCAAGATGCAATTCCACCCGAAGACCTACCTCACCTTCGTCCCTTCGCCTTGGCCAAAGATGCATGGCATTGTGTCGTGTCTCTCTACCGGGGAAGCGCAAGCATTCAACGCTCCAACTATGAAGTGGTACAAGATGAGGCCGATGAGTTTGCAATGAAGGAAGATGAAGAACCCCATGAGCTTTATCGGAGAGTCACCAAACTCGTGGTCTCACTACGAGATCACGGGAGCAAGGACACGGATGACAATTGGATCAAGCGCAAATTCCTCAAGGCAATGATGCCCTACCACAAGGCCATGTCCTCCGTCATTCGCCAAAGACCGGACTTCCACACTTTGACCTCAAGTGAAGTGTTGGATGAGTTTGTGGCCATGAACATTTTGGACAAGACCGCCGACAATGCGGTGCTCCGTTCTCAACGGGCAAAGAAGCCTAACCTTGCATTGAAGGCCAAGCTCACCGTGGAAGAAGAAGAAGAGGAAGAAGAGGAGAGCAACCCCGAAGATACGAAGTATGCATATCATGAACATATGGCATTTGCTTCAAGGCAATTTTGGAGCAAGAAAAACTCGAGGCCCAACTTTAGCAAAAACAACTCGAGTGGCACAAGGGGCAATCAACGTGTAAGGACTTTCTACAATTGCGGCAACGTGAGTCATTTCGTTGCAGAATGCCCGTATGAGAAGAGGGAAGACAATGGTGGCAAACTCATCCGAAAGGCCAAGGCCAATTCGTTCCCAAACAAGAACAACTTCACCAAGAAGACTCCTCCCAAGGCCTTGGTTGTGCAAGAAGAGTATAATGAGGATGATGACGATGATGAAGATGATGAGTCGGTTGCCATGGCCTCCATTGCCATTGCAACAACGTCACGAGTGTCTCTCTTCGACTCACCCAATGAGAGCATCACCGCCAAGTGCCTCATGGCTAAAGCCACCAACAAGGTAACCTCCAACATCAAAACTACCATCATTAATCATCCTTCCCCATCGGATAGCATTAATGAAGTTGAGGGAGCTAATGTGGAGGCTAATGAGTTTGAGGCCTTTATGGGCAAACTCAAGGGAAAATCCAAGAAGCACTTTGTTGCTCTCTTGGAACAACTTGGTGAGGCCAATGACATGATCGAGGCTCACGAAGACACCATCTCGAAGATGGAAGGGCATAGTCGTGACTATGCCGATGAGATTTCGGATCTTTACAATGCTCTTGAGGAAGAGCGTGGTCTTTGTTTGGCTCTTGAGGAGTCACACAACGTTGATCATGCTAAGTTAGAGAAAGATTATGATCATGCCCTTGTTGTTTCTCGTGTGCTAAATTCCGAGAAGGCCAAACTTGGGGTTGATCTTGCTAGACTCAAAGAGGAGTTTGATATACTTGACAAGGCCCACAAGGCCTTGAACGGTATTCACGCTAGTCTCAAGGAGTCTCATGATCAACTCCAAGTGAAGCTAAGTAAGGAGAAAGCAACATTTCCTCATATGGTTTTGATTGATAATGCAAATGCTACTAACCCGTGTTGTGAGCATATGCATCTTGTTGAGGAAAATGCTAAGTTGAAGGCGCAACTTGAGAGAGGTCTTGTGACGTGCATACAAGGCAAGAAGAACCTCAACGATCTCTTGATCAACCAAAAGGGAGGTGTGGCGAAAGAAGGGGTTGGGTACGTCCCCGACTCCAAGAACAAGAAGAAGATTGACAAGACCAAACGACCTCCTCCCCTCATGCAAACCTTTGTGAGGGCGGGAGAGAGTGTCCCCGAGGAGAAGAAGAAGAACAAAGTCAAGAAGGGCAATGTCACCTCTCCCAACAAAGCCGGCGATTTTAATCCTTCTTATGTGTTATGCCGAGCTAGTGATGGGCATGTTTATGCCAAATTTGTTGGTTCTCTTCATGAGCACATTGAATGGTCTATTTGGGTTCCTAAGACCCTTGTTACTAACATCAAAGGACCCATTACAAAATGGGTACCTAAAACCAAGCATTGATCTCTTGTAGGTGTTTGCTTCCGGTGGTGGATTATGGTTGCTCGATAGCGGAGCTACAAATCACATGACCGGAAGCAAGGACTTAGTGGTGGACGTGCACAAAGTTCCATCTATGCCCACCAATGTCGAGTGGGGTGACGCCTCATCCTCTAAGGTATTGGGACTTGGCAAGGTGGTCATCTCTCATGATCTCACGATCGAGAAGGTCATGCTTGTTGAGTCCCTTGCATACAATTTACTTTCCGTTCGTCAACTTGCAATCATGGGCTTTGCCACTTTCTTTGACATTGATACCGTGGCCCTCTTGTGGAGCAAGACTCTTAAAGTAGCTATTGTTGGGCATGTCGAGAACGGTCTATATGTGATTAACTTTTCAGAGCGACCCACTAAGACCGCGACATGCCTAATGGCTAAAGTTGATGTGGGATGGCTTTGGCATCACCGTTTAGCCCATGTCAATATGAGATCTTTGCAAAGTCTCCTAAAGGGGGACCATGTCCGTGGACTAACGAATGTTAGTTTTGTTAAAGATCGTGCTTGCAGTGCCTGTATCGAAGGAAAGCTACATGAGAAGGCTCACCCTCCCACGACTATCATTTATTCAAAGAGGCCCTTGGAGCTCCTTCATATGGATCTTTTTGGGCCCCCATCCTTTGATAGTCTTGGAGGTAGAAAGTATTGCTTGGTGATTGTGGATGACTACTCAAGGTACACGTGGGTGTATTTCTTCAAGAGGAAGAGCGAGACCCAACAAACCGTCATTGACTTTGCAAATGAAGCACAACGTCAACACAATGCAAAGATCTTGACAATAAGAAGTGACAACGGCACCGAGTTCAAGAACTACACCTTGGATGAATTTCTTAGTGATGAGGGAATCAAGCATCAATATTCCGCACCATACACCCCTCAACAAAACGGTGTTGCGGAGAGGAAGAACCGGACGTTGATGGATGCGGCAAGGACCATGATGGCAGAGTTCAAGTCTCCGTACAACTTTTGGGCCGAAGCCATCAACACAGCGTGTCATGCATCCAATCGGCTCTACCTCCGCAAGGGCTTGAACAAGACTCCATATGAGATACTCACCGGTAACAAGTCCAACCTCAAGTACTTCCGGGTATTCGGGTGTAAGTGTTTCATTCTCAAGAAAGGTGTTCAGTTGTCTAAATTTGAGGTAGAGCTTATGAGGGCATATTTGTTGGCTATGCTACAAACTCTCATGCTTACCGTGTCCTCAATAAATCCACGGGACTTATTGAGGAGACGTGTAACGTGGAGTTTGATGAGAATAACAGCTCCCATGTGGAGCAAAGTGGCACTTGTGATGTAGGTGATGAAATTCCTCCTCAAGCCATAAGAAGAATGGGTGTTGGTTTCATCCTACCCATTGAGGAACCCCTTGTGGCCGAAGGAGAAGGACAATGCTCCACTCAAGTGGAGCCATCACCAACCCAAGGCCCACACGCTTCCGAAGAACAAAGTGAAGGCCCTCAACCTCATGAACAAGACCAAGGGAAAGATCATACTCAAGATGGCGTTGACACACCAAGTGATGCCCAAGGTCAAGTTCTCTCCCCCGAGCAAGTTCAAGACCAAGAACAAGTTCATGACGACGCTCAAGATGATCAAGTAACCACTCCTCAACTCACCACCGAGGAGGAATTAGAGCATCGTGCCGCCAAGGTTGCTTCCAAGCTCTCCACCAAGGATCATCTCATGAAGAATGTGCTTGGAAGCTTAAGAAAGGGGGTAAGCACTCATAGACAATTAGCAAATTATTGTGAGCATCACGTGTTTGTCTCTTGTGTGGAACCCCTCAAGGTCTATGAGGCGCTAGAAGATTCAGATTGGCTCAATGCCATGCATGAAGAAATCAACAACTTTGAGCGCAACAAAGTGTGGAGATTGGTGCCAAGGCCAACGGGGAACCACAATGTCATTAGAACCAAGTGGATATTCAAGAACAAGCAAGATGACCATGGGATTATCATCCGCAACAAGGCTCATTTGGTAGCACAAGGCTACTCCCAAGTCGAGGGTATCGACTACGGTGAAACCTTTGCTCCTGTTGCTCGTCTTGAATCCATTCGCATGTTGATTGCATATGCTTCTCATCATAACTTTAAGTTACATCCAATGGATGTGGAGAGTGCTTTTCTTAATGGTCCCATTAATGAATTGGTGTATGTCAAGCAACCCCCCGGGTTCGAGGATCCCTACTTTCCCGATCATGTGTATCAACTCGATAAGGCACTCTATGGCCTTAAACAAGCCCCACGTGCGTGGTATGACCACCTTACCGAGTTGTTACAAGACCGTGGGTTTGAAGTTGGGATAATCGACCCCACTCTTTTTACTAAGAAGGTCAAAGGGGAGTTGTTTGTGTGCCAATTATATGTTGATGATATTATCTTTGGTTCTCCTAACAAAGCTTTCAATGAGGAATTTGCCGCTCTCATGACCTCAAAGTTCAAGATGTCCTCCATGGGGGAGTTGAAGTTCTTTCCAGGGTTCGAAGTGAAGCAAAGAAGAGAATGAACCTTCATCAATCAATCCAAATACACTCAAGACATGCTCAAGAGATTCAAGCTAAGTGACGTCAAGCCGGCTTCCACTCCAATGCCCACCAAGTGCCAACTTGACTTAGATCCCAATGGTAAAGTGGTGGATCAAAAGGTATATCGTTCCATGATTGGATCCTTGCTTTACCTTTGTGCATCTAGACCGGACATCATGTTGAGTGTGGGAATTTGTGCACGGTTTCAAGCCGCACCCAAGGAAAGTCACTATGTGGCGGTCAAACGAATCTTTCGATATTTGGCTCATACCCCAAACTTTGGCTTATGGTACCCAAGAGGATCAAACTTCAAGCTTGTAGGGTACTCGGATTCCGATTGGGCGGGAGACAAGGTGGATAGGAAGTCCACTTCCGGAGGGTGCCAATTCCTTGGTTGCTCTTTGGTAAGTTGGTCTTCCAAAAAGCAAAGTTGTATGTCTCTCTCGTCCACCGAAGCAGAGTATGTTGCGGCCGGTAGTTGTTGTGCACAACTCTTATGGATGAGGCAAACTTTAAAGGATTACGGTGTCACTTGTGACAAAGTGCCTCTTTGGTGTGACAATGAAAGTGCCATCAAGATTTCTCTCAACCCGGTGCAACACTTCAAGACGAAGCATATTGAGATTCGGTATCACTTCATCCGGGATCACATTAGGCGAGGAGAGATCGAGCTCAACTATGTCAACACTCATGACAACCTTGCAGATATTTTCACGAAGCCCTTGGATGAAGCAAGATTTCGCGAGTTAAGGCATGAGCTAAATATCATTGATTCGAGCAATGTGGCTTGAACCCGTGCACACCTTACCACGCTCAATTTGTTGTTTAGTTTAGGTGTAGGCATGGACATAGGGGGAGTGTTGTTCTCTCAATGAACTCTCCCTCCCCCCATTATGCATAAATTGATCAAGTCTTTCACTTTAGTCATTGTTGATGGCACTTGTGCTTAAAAGACGAGTTTTGGTCATGGGCCCAAGGTTAAAATCTTCGCGGTGCCATACCTTTTGACTCAAACATAGGTGGCCTCGGCCACCGCCCTCTTGTGAAGAGGTGTGTCTTGTTCGTTTGCTCTTGTGTTTGCTGTTTTTGTCATTTCATTGAGCCTAAGCCGTGTATGTTCAGTTGCCGAGGTGTGCTGGGCGGTACTACCGCTGGTGGTGTGCGGTACTACCGCTCGTAAGCGGTACTACCGCCCCCCAGCATGGTACTACCGCTGGGGGACGAGGACAGGGGGTTAAGTCGGGGGCAGGGGGAGGTTTCTTCTCCCCCATACCCATTCTCTTCACCCCTCCTTTCTCTTCCTCTCTCTCCAGCCTCCACTCGCCGTGGGAGGGCTCCGGCGGATCTCCGTCTCCGGGGCGCCCCTCTTCATTTCCTTTGGTGGAGTCGATCCCCACCACGTCCTCTTGCCATGGATGCCGGTATTGCCCCCGTTCCTTCTTTCGTTTTGTCTCCTTTTCAGTTCTTGTTTCTTAGGGGCAATGGTGGTTGCATCTCTAGATTTTTGGCTAAATCTAGGCTTGAGTTGGTTGGAGAAGGCAACTAGACTATCTAGATTAGAGTTTGGTAGGATTATTTTTGAATTTGGTAGGCCGGTAGTGCCGGATCTGACCACGGAAGTAGGAAACCGCTGTTTCTTTGCCTCGCACTAGGAAACTACTGTTTATCCGCCTCAAGCAGTACTACCGCTCCCTTTGGAGCGGCACTACCGCTTGACCTAGAGCGGTACTACCGCTCCCTCTAGGGCGGTACTACCGCGGACAGGTCATGGTACTACTGCTGTATGCCAAGTTCCATCATTTTCCTACCTCACCTTGATCTTTTTGTTGTGCTTGTTGGCTTATGCTCTTTCTTTCTGGTTGCTTTGCGTTTTCTTGTGTTTGGCTCCAGGTGATGACGCTTCCGAGCAGCAATGTCGCCGTATCAACCCCGGGCGTGCCACATCAAAACGCTACCGTACATCCGAGCCTGCCGGTGGTTCCTCGAGCACCCAACCACCTCCAGCAAGTGCATCTGAAAGTGTTCCTCCACCTCCTCAGCATTCAAAGTGGGCTGCCCAGAAACCCAAAGGGAAGACTGTGACTGAGATGACAAACAAGGAGTTTTGGGAGAAGCGTCGCCGCAACCCCTATGCGGTGGCCCAAGAACCCACTTTGGTCAACCGCCCATTCTGGAACCGTTTTCAATTTGCCATCTACTTTGATGTGATCAAGGCCAAGAAGAATCTTTTTGTTGATGTTCGCTCCATTGATACTGATGCTATGGAGAAGGACCCAGAGTACTTTGGTGAAGCTCTTCAGATGTGCACTCAGCTGAACATTCTAAGGATCATGCAATTCAACAAGGATTTTGATGCGGATCTGGTAGCTCAATTCTATGCCACCGTCCATCTTGGGACGGATGTCGACAGGACTCTGACATGGATGACCAATGGCAAGCTGCTTTCTGTCAAGTGGAAGGCTTTCATGGAGTTACTTGATGTGGTGGATATCGGGCTTGAGACTCCTGTCGGTTTCCGCCCTCACCGCAATGCTACATCCACCCACAAGCAAGCCCTTTGGCCCTACTGCACTGTGAAGGTTCACCCGGTGACTGAGAAGAAGACCTATGAGCTGTCTCCGTATCTGGACATTATTCATCGCATTTTCCGTGAGACTCTCTTCCCTCGGATCAGGAATCTGGATATGGTCCACTCTTACCTCGTGGACATGCTACTTTTCTGTCAGCATGAGAAGGAAGCAAGCACTGGAGAGAGCCTTGATATCTCTCATGTCATGTGGTCTGAACTTCTATCTGCCGTGTCTGAGCGCAAGTGTCCTATCTATGGTCTATTCATCATGAGGCTCATTGAGAGGGCCTGGGCACACACTTACCCCAGAGTGTTGCTAGAGACTGGAGACTTGGTGTCTCATGAGATCAAGCGTCTGAGGAAGAAGGACAACTGGACAGCGCCTCACACAGGGGGTCCATCTGCTACTGCTGCCACGGGGGGTCCGTCTGCTGATGCTGCTGCTGCTGGTGCCATGGGGACCGAGGGTGAGGCTGCTACTGATGATCATGAGGAGAACCTTGGCCCCTCTAGTGCAGAACCGTCGTGGGCACAGAAGCTTTAGCGTAAGATGAAGAAGCTTTTCTGCATGGAGTCTTATGGCTAGTACATGACTCATGTGGCAGAGAAGCATGCCAGGACGCGCCACAAGGAGCTCATGCGTCAGATGGGAGCTACAGTTGCCAGTGGGTCTGAGGGTCAGATCACTGAAGAGGAGGACTGGATTCATCAGAATTGCCACTGGACCGACTCCGATGCCGAGCAGTTTTCAACCCACGATGAAGATGCAGAGATGTGATGTTCGAGCTCTTCCTCCTCCCATCACCTGGAGTTGTAGTGTCACTCTATGCCCTTTTTGGTGTCTCACTGCCAAAGGGGGAGAGAGTGTAGGGACTTTGCTTCATGTGGTTTGTTTGAGTCGTCTTGTGGTTTCTTGCGTGTTTCTTTTGGTTTGGTTTGGTGTGAGACTTAAGTTCTAGAAATATGGTGTGATACATATGCTCCCTATCGCTACCTTATTACTTATGTCTTTTCAGAGTACTGTAGGTTATTATGAGATGCATGCGTATCCTGTCTATTCTCGTCTCTCATAGATCCTGTACTTAGTATTGTTGGACTATAAAATATAGGGGGAGTGTTGATCCGAATGTGTGTGTCGTGCCATCTCTAGGTGCACACATTCTGGGGGAGCCCGTCTATATTTTGTAGTTCTTAGCTTTCTTTGTTTCATTTCCTTTCCTTGCGCAAATCCCTAGTTGTCATCAATCCACCAAAAAGGGGGAGATTGTTACGGTATATCTCTCTCAAGGTAGTTTTGGTGATTGATGACAACATGTTGGCGGACTAATCTTGTGCTTTGAATTATTCTCAGATTCTCCCCTGGCACGAGACGCCTTCTTTCCCTCGGAGTGTATTTCAAGACGGTGTGGCTCTTTCGTTTCTTTCTCGGTGGACTAATTGCGTAGAGGGCACCGTACTATCAAGAGGGGGTCCGCTGGGGTTTTGCATGGGTGGAATCTTCACGTACACATCAGCTTCTCACCCTCCGAGTTTTTCCTGTCCATTGAAGAGATCTCTCCTCTCTTCCTTGTCCTGTCTAGGTCTGAGCGGCAGTACTGTGCACCCAGCGGTAGTACCGCTGAGAAGCCACAAGCGGCAGTACCGCTCCATAGTGGTAGTACCGCTGTGGCTCCACAGCAGTAGTACCGCTGGGGGCCCGGCACCTCCGCCTGGTCCTCAGCTTCTTTGAGGGATCGCTTCTCCCTCTCTCTCTCGCCCCAGCGGTAGTACCGCACCGCCTGCGGTACTACGGCCGAAGGGTCACAAGCGGTAGTACCGCTCCACAACGGTACTACCGCCCTTGACCCCACTGCCGTAGTACCGCTGGGCAGTCTGGCTCCTACCGCCTCGATTCGAGAGGTCTTTTTCTCGTGTCGGGTTTTGCGGCACTAGTCACGGTTGTGGTGGCGGTAGTACCGTTCCTGGAGCGGTAGTACCGCAGTTGGAGCTTTTCCCTTTTAGTCTCCTTAGCGCGGCAGTACCGCTGGATGGCGCGGCAGTACCGCTCCCCTGGCGGTAGTACCGCCCCCTCTCAGCGGTAGTACCGCCCTGTGCGGGGCTGGTTGGTGGGGGGCAACGGGATTGTTGCCCCCACTATAAAAGGGAGCCCCCTTCTTCCTTTCCACCCACCTCTTCTTCCCCCAAGCTCCATTTATTGCTCAAGCTCCATTAAATACTCCAAGCTTCATTTTGCCCGATCTATCTCCCTAGCCAATAAAACTTGTTGATTTGCTCGGGAGTGGTTGAGAAGGCTCTGATCTACACTTCCACCAAGGGATTTTCGATTCCCCCACTCATCCCTAGCGGATCTTGTTACTCTTGGGTGTTTGAGCACCCTAGACGGTTGAGGTCACCTCAGAGCCATATTCCATTGTGGTGAAGCTTCGTGGTCTTGTTGGGAGCCTCCGATTAAGTTGTGGAGATTGCCCCAACCTTGTTTGTAAAGGTTCGGTCGCTGCCTTCAAGGGCACCAATAGTGGAATCACGGCATCTCGCATTGTGTGAGGGCGTGAGGAGAATACAGTGGCCCTAGTGGCTTCTTGGGGAGCATTGTGCCTCCACACCGCTCCAACGGAGACGTACTTCCCCTCAAAAGGAAGGAACTTCGGTAACACTTCCTCGTCTTCACCGGATCCACTCTTGGTTATCTCTTACCTTTACTTGTGCAAGCTCTTTAGTGTTTGTTCCCTTGCTTGCTTGTATGCTTGTTGTTATTGCATCATATAGGTTGCTCACCTAGTTGCACATCTAGACAACCTACTTTGATGCAAAGTTTAATTTGGTAAAGAAAAGCTAAAAATTGGTGGTTGCCTATTCACCCCCCCTCTAGTCAACCATATCGATCCTTTCACATATGATAGAGATTTCGTCCAAAGTTTTCGTGGTGGGGCCTACACGGGCTCGATCGTACAACACCATCATGTACAAGGCAGTGCACATGACATACGAAGCGTCCCCGAGTCGGCATAGCCAAGGACTCTTTAAGACACAACGAGACCACTGTAAAACCAATCGTGAATAGGCGGACCACTAGACGTCGAACCCCAATTTCAAATCATGCATCTGTCGAAAAGAAATCCTAAGAGCTACTTGAATTCCCACTTATAAACTCCCGAAATTTTCCGATTATGCAATCGGGTGTTGGGGATACAGGGGAAGCATAATATCTCACCCAAACTAACAAATCCTACATCCAGCTGTATCCATCCTTCAACACATAACCAAGAAACCTTCGGAAATCGTCTACCTCAACCTTCGAAAAGCATCCGTTATACGAGTTATGGCAATACTCCCGAACTCCTGCCCCAGTGATGGGTGGCATCGAGGTTATCTCACCAACAACTGCATAAAAGAGATTTTCGATGTCGGCGAAACTAATCTCAGGTATTCTAGAACTGCAACGATAAAATTGTGATGACAACACCTCGGAGCTCAACTCCCCGGGACACTGCCACAACCCCTAAATGTCAGGAGGCACCAAGAACAATGTTCTCGTCACAAAACCATCGGACCGATTCCAAGATACTCGCGTGATCCTAAAAAAAATATTTTAGTGAAATTTGAGAAGAGAAGAGTCAAAACTCTACGTCAGGATGCCTTACCAGAGCGATGAAGGGACTGGGGAGTAAAAAGAATTCCTAAACTCTCCGATATATAATTCCTAAATGACTCAAAACATTTGTCTAGACTCAACAACGTCCACTAATTCAATCAAGTAGTGGTGGCTCCTAAGGTCGGGGAAGGCTCTGATACCAACTTGTAACACCCTCGATGCGGCTATATCTCCCACGTGTCAAAGCATGAATTAGAGGCATAACCGCATTGAAAGCAATGTCACAAGTGAGGTAATCTTCACAACAACCCATGTAATACAATAAGGGGAAAATGATACATAGTTGGCTTACAATCGCCACTTCACACAATTACATGAATAAAGCATTACATCAACCAGATACAATCAGGGCCCGACTACGGAGCCAAAATAAAAGAAGACTACCCCAAATGCTACACAGATCCCCGATCGACCCCAACTGGGCTCCACTACTGATCAACTAGAACGAAACAACATAAAGGATAAGATCTTCAATGAGCTCCTCCTTGAGCTTGGTTGAGTCACCTGCACGGTAACGTCGGCACCTGCAAACTGGTTTTGGAAGTATCTGTGAGCCACGGGGACTCAACAATCTCGCACCCTCGCGATCAAGACTATTTAAGCTTATAGGAAGGGTAAAAGGTATGAGGTGGAGCTGCAGCAAGCGACTAGCATATATGGTGGCTAACATACGCAAATGAGAGCGAGAAGAGAGAGCAAAGGCACGGTCGAACAACTATGATCAAGAAGTGATCCTAGAACAACCTACGTCAAGCATTACTCCAACACCGTGTTCACTTCCCGGACTCCGCCGAAAAGAGACCATCATGGTTACACACGCGGTTGATGCATTTTAATTAAGGTCAACTTCAGGTTTTCTACAACCGAACATTAACAAATTCCCATCTGCCCATAACCGCGGGCACGGCTTTCGAAAGTTCAATCCCTGCAGGGGTGTCCCAACTTAGCCCATCACAAGCTCTCACGGTCAACGAAGGAAAAACCTTCTCCCAAGACATTCCGATCAGACTCGGCATCCTGGTTCTACAAGATATTTCAACAAGTTAAAACAAATCCAGCAACACCGCCCGAATGTGCCGACAAATCCCGATAGGAGCTGCACATATCTCGTTGTCAGGGCACACTCAGATGAGCACTCCGTACAACTAAAACCAAACCTCGAGTTTCCCCGAGGGGGCGCTGCATAGGACTCTAGTTTGGACCAACACTCAGAGGAGCACTGGCCCGGGGGGGGGGGTTAAATAAGATGACCCTTGAGTCTGCAGAACCCAAGGGAAAGAAAAGGCTAGGTGGCGAATGGTAAAACCAATGTTGGGCATTGCTGGAGGAGTTTTATTCAAGACGAACTGTCAAGGGGTTCCCATTATAGCCCAACCGCGTAAGGAACGCAAAATCCGGGAACATAACACCGATATGACAGAAACTAGGGCGGCAAGAGTGGAACAAAACACCAGGCATAAGGCCGAGCCTTCCACCCTTTACCAAGTATATAGATGCATTAATTAGATAAGAGATATAGTGATATCCCAACAAGTAAACATGTTCCAACAAGGAACAACATATCCATGTACCAACAAGGTACAAACTTCATCTTCACCTACAACTAACAACGCTATAAGAGGGGCTGAGCAAAGCGGTAACATAGCCAAACAACGGTTTGCTAGGACAAGGTGGGTTAGAGGCTTGGTTCAACAATATGGCAGGCATGATAAGCAAGTGGTAGGTATCGCAGCATAGGCATAGCAAAAGAGTGAGCATCTAGCAAGCAAAGATAGAAGTGATTTCGAGGGTATGGTCATCTTGCCTGAAATCCCGCAAGGAAGAAGAACGAGTCCATGAAGAAGACAAACGGACGTAGTCGAACGAATCCTCACAACACGACGTTACCGGATCCAACCCGAAGAAGCAAACACCGGAAAGAAGCACACAACATAGTAAATAAACAACACATGGACATGGCATGATGCACAACCAAGTATGGTGCATGTCCGGTTTAATGATACATGGCATGGCATGGCAAAATGCAACAAACAACACTACAACTTAAGTGGAGCTCAATATGCAACGAGTTGCATATTGACGAAACACCACATGACTTATTTAGTTCTCTCTCGGTTATGTACCCAACAGGATTAAATGTTGTTAGCATGGCAACAGGTGAAGCATGATGAAACTATCTAATCTAGGCAAGTTTAAATGACGCCGGTACAACAAAATAACAAGTCCGGAAACTCCTCATATGCATATATTAGGTTTGGTACTGTTCTGCCCTAAACACAATTTTAGGGTTGTTAAACATGAAAAACAAGTACACCATGTTAAACTAGGCATTTTTCTACTCTGTTTACATATAAAGATTATTAAAATCGGAGCTACGGTTATTTAGTTATGAATTAAAGCATTTTAACATGGCATAGGATTAAATTTAACCAAACATCATTTTAAATATTTTAAACATAGATGGAAGTTGGATATTATTAATCTACACAAAATTCTAAGCAAGTTTCATATATAAACTGCTTTAATCCGATACGCGGTTAATAAGTTATTATATGCATGAAGCTTAGGGGTTATTCTATAAAACAGGCAAACACTGGATAAATAGACAAATCGCAGAACGGAAAAAAAACATGACATGGGCCGAATCTTGCTGGCCCGACAGTGCACAGGGGCTGGAGGGGTGCTTCTCACATTGGGCCTAGCAGGGGCGCGCGGAGCTGGGCCTCGCGGGCGAAGGGAGCTGGGCCTGCGCCTTGGTGCTGGGCCGGACTTGCTGGAGGAAGCTCTGGGCCGGGGCGAGGGAAGATGAGGCCCACGCGCGGTCGCTGTGGCATCGTTCCCGGTCACGTGAGGCACAGGCGAGCGGGCAAACTGCTCGCTCTGAAGAAACAGCGACAGCCACAGGTGAACTCCGGCGCAATTGTAGGGACTTAGCGAGGCGATGCAGGAGAGGATCGACGGCGACCGGACGCGGGAGTCGAGGGCGGCTTGGGACCACGTCGGTAGCGGCTTGTGGAGGCGCTTGGCGTCAGGAGGTGGGCTTGACAGGGGCGCGGTCCTCTGCTCGAGAAGAAGCAGAGCAGCAGCGGCCTAGAACTTGGGCGCCGGAGGCAAGGACGGGGCCTTGGAGCGGGATCCGGCCGAGAACAGGCAAGGGCGGCGGAGGCCGGCCGGATCTGGTGGTGGAGGCGAGGTTCCATGGCGGCGGAGCTCCATCCCGTGGCCATGGCGAGGCCCTTGTTCGTCCTGAAGAAAGAGAGACCGCGAGGTGAGGTGATAGAGAGAGAGAGGAACGGTAGAGAGAGAAATGGAGGCGAGGTCGGCCTGGCAGGGGTGGTCTCCGACGAGGCCGGCCGGCGACGAGGTAAGGCGGAGGCGCTCGGGAGGAGCTCGTCTCCCTGGTCGACGAGGAGAGCGAGGAGGGAGAGGATCGATGGGCTTGGGTGGATCGAGGGGAAGCAGAGGCTGGCACTGGTTGGCTGGATTGGATCGGGGAAAAGAAGGTGGTTGGTGGAAGGATCCCGAGGGGGATTTGGTGGAATGGCGGCGGCGGCTGGGAGGATGGGACATCTCCCCTCAAATTTAGGGTTGGACTATATATTTATAGCATATGGGTGTTTGGCTAGGGGCTAATCTGGATCCTTCGATCGAAATCGAGCGGTTTAGAAAAATAGGTTAGGAAGTCTAATAAACAAAACGGAGATGTTTTGTAGACGTTTGGGGATGTTCCGGATCCAACGGTGACGACTATCCGGTTCGGGTCCGGGACAGATTTCGAACGCGCACGGGAGGAGGCTGCAGGCCGACGAGAGAGGTTAGGTTGGACCTGGCAGTAGGTAGTGAGCCGTGTAGACGGTCTCGAGCTGAGAGAAGAGAAGAGAGGGAGGCCCGGCGACTGTTTCCGGAGACCGAAAACGTCCGACGTTTTGACCGACTATATTGTCGCTATAGTTAACGGTTGGGGCATCAAACGAACTGCGAATGCGACGAAAATTGAGAGGCGGCCTACCTACAACATAAAAACACCGCACGCCAACTTTCATCCCATTCTGAGAACATTTTCCAGCCACTTATTAAATAATATTTCAGACATGCCGCGGGCGCAGTGCAAGTGTGGTTGGGCTCAGAACGGACAATAGAGAGAACTCGGAGAACCCGGACGAATGCAAGTTTTAAAACATGATGATGCAATGCACAAGATGACATGACAAGATGCAACAAGCAAGCAAATGACATGGCAACGACAGCGAATAGCTGGAAGACACCTGGCACATCAGTCTCGGGGCGTCACAACACTCCACCACTACGAGAGGATCTCGTCCCGAGATCTAGAATGGCACCGGAGGGAAATGGAATAGGAAGAGGAGAGGTAAAACTAAGTTGCTCCTTTGACAAACGAGTGAGACCAAAGAACCTTGAAAAGGTTGAGAAAAATGAAAGAAAGAAAGCAACGGAGAAGAACAAAGTTGAAAGCACTCCGTTAAGAAAGAGGAATAAGAAAGAACCGATTCGGGTAGCACTTTGGTTGAAAGGATATGTAAGGCTTGATAATATGAAAGAACTCAAGCAAAAGGGCACAACACTCTGGTTAATTGGATAAGCACGAAAAGAACAAGGTCCTGACAAGAACAAGAATAAGGGTTGAAGAGAGCAGCAACACAAAGCCTCCGGAAGAAAAGAGAGAAATGGAATGGAATGAACGGAGGAGAAAACAACATCTTCTACCTTGAATGAGCTTGCAAAAGCATCTTTAGGAGAATGTTCGAACGGAGTTGTTGGAAAACCAACAACGAAAAGATAAGCTTGTAGTGGGCTTATGGAGAACATCTCAAAACTTAAGGTGAAACTCTGCCACTAATGAAAATGATAGATTGGATTGATATCAAAAGGAGACGAGAACTTATATCATCGGGAGGATAAATGAAGAACTTGGGTCATTTATAAGCACCATAAATAGCAACAATCCTTAGGGAAAGCTTTAGGTGAAATATAACCCAAGATAACTCCAACAAAGCGATTGATGGATTGAGAAGAGCTCATGCTCGAAGAAATTGGTGGGTTTAACTATCTCATTCTTTACAATTGTTGTATCATGAAACACGAACTCAAAATGTCAAGAGTGACATAATACCACCTCCGATGATATGGTAGAAAGAATTGCACTCCGGATTGCAAGATGAAGAATGATTGAGCTCCTCTGAAAAGAATCTCAATGAACACTTCGAAAAGGAATTGAATCTTAGATGAACCATCATGTAGAACCTCCATGAAGAACTCCGGTAACAAAAGAATGATCACTCGAAATGAAAGGGAAATTGAAAAAAACACACGGTGAAGACTTGCAATGAATAGATGGATTTACTCGATGAACCTCCGGAAAGCAAGAATTGAATTTACTCGAAGAAACAAGAATAAGAATTACATTATGCTTAACCATCACCAATTTAGATTGATGACAAGCAACGGATCGCATACAACTTATTCTCGAAGAAAGGATTAGGAAAGATATGGCGCCAACTTGAGAAGGTCTTCAACGAACCACCGAGCTGGCCCTTTAAGCTTGAGGGGTAAGTACTTGATGGCGTGGAGATCATCTCCTCGAGCCATATGGATATGGAGGATATAGTCCTCAATCCAGACCCCAGGGTCTGTTGTTCCGTCGTATGCCTCTATGTTTACGAGTTTGAATCCCTCTGGAAATTCATGGTCCCGCACCTCATCGGTGAAACATAGGGGATGTGCGACACCCCTGTATCTGGGTGTACCGCGTTGTTCGGATGTTTGTTGTGTTGCATCGTATGCTGGAGCGTGCTTGCGTGGTCCATAGATGGATCTGGTTGCGCCGCCCTTTTGATGTGAGCCCTCGCGTGGATCACGTATTGGCTTATGTGTGGCGTTGTTTGCCGATCTATGTTGGCCGTGAGGATGTCGATCCGGCCAGGTGGCCGTTTTGATTTTGGTTGCGGGGGATCTAAGGCCTCCTCATCGAATTCGGGTAGCAACTTCCGTTTCGGGTAGCTCTTGGTGGGGCGATTACCGCCGTACTTCGCTGCTGCATTGAGTACTTTGCTCCATCTGATTCCGAGTGTGTCTTGTGCAGCCTTGAGTCTTTGCTTCTACTTTTTTAGACTCCTCGCAGTGGCAACCAGCCTTTGACGGGCGTTCTGTTGCTCCGGGTGTCTGTCCGGTGTGAGGTCGTCCGGACTATTATCTTTGACAGAGTCAGGTTGTTCGGTTTGATTCTCCGTGATCCGGCGATGGTTCACCCCGCTCTAACGCTGGGTCTATATGATCGTTGTTTCTGTCGAGGCGGGATTTGGAGCAGCGCTTACGCCGCCGCTTTGACTGCTTCTCGAGGGGACAACCCTTCGTTACGTCCTTTCGTTCCTCGTCGCCGTCTTTTGGTGTGTTCACCATGTATACATCATGTGATGAAGTGGGCGTCCAGTGCCCTGTGGGTAGTGGTTCCTGTTCGTCTCCTGCATCATCATTGTAAGGACCCCGATTCTAGGCCACATCGATCTAGCCGGTAACACCTCATATCACTTTGCGGCCTCACGCGCGGTATCCCACGGGTGTCGCCTTACCATGGCCCGGGACCGTTTGCGCCTTCTGGCTCGCGTATATGACAATGTCGCTAGCATCCATATGACCGAGAACCCGGGCCGACATGGCTAGTCGTGAACCCAAAGCGTCACAGACCTATGGAGACAGGCATACATGAATCACATCGAACATGTCGGTCATCAAGAGTGATTCCGGGCTGTAGCACTGGGCTAACAGGACTCCGGGGATCCCGGGCTGTAGCAGGCTAGAGAGGACTCCGGAGATCACCGCGTGACATTTCCCCGAAGGGACAGACATAGGGACGAAGTGAAACACATGCCGGCCAGTCAAGTGTCCTGAACAGTAGTGCTGGGCTAGCAGGACTCCGGTGAACCGGGCTGTAGTGGACTACTATGGCTCGAGGAACACTAGACTACATTTCCCCATAAGAAAGGCTGCGAAGGACAAACAACTAGATTGTCGGATCCCACCCATACCAAGCATTTCAATCATACACACAATATGCCCGATATGAGTACATACAACATGGCATCACAACAAAACTCTACAACTCACTACTTTATTTAAAGGCTCCAGGGAGCCATACATAACATATTCATACAGATAGGGGTCACATGACCCGACACTCAAGTCATACAGTCATACAAGCACATGCGGAAGCAACTAGTCTGAGTACAGACTCTAGGAAGAAAGAAGGCTTCTCGAAGCCTGTCTATCTACATAGGGCCCTCCATGGCCTGGATCACCACCTGGGTGGCTAGTCACTCGTCGACGTCAAGGTCTACGTAAAACCCATCGGAGGGGGCAGTGTTGTCGTCTGAAAACAATAAATAAGCAAACATGAGTACAAAGGTACTCAGCAAGTCTTACATCAGAACCTACTATACATGCTCATTCTCAAGAAGGTGGTGGGGTTTATGCAGCAAGCCAGCTTTGACTCTTGGCTAATCTATCCTACGGAACCTTTTAGTAAAATAGTTTTCGCACACGAGTCCACTACTCACCAACACAATACTCCACCGTGGATCCTCCCTCGTATCCTGCGAGAGGGCCATCCTCGGTACTCACACTTATCTCGAGTCTTTTAGTAGTATCCATTAACTTGTCTACGAACTGTATAGGCAACCAAGTAGTCCTTTACCGCGGACGCGACTATTCGAATAGTTTTATACCCTGCAGGGGTGTACTTCGTCATACACGCTTTCACCGCTTACCGCCGTCTACACGACATGTACTCGGCAACCTTCAAGCGGAAGCCCAGCGAGGGTGTCGGCCACGGCCTACCTAAACACCTAAGCCCCTAGTCCAGGTTATCGCCTATCCAGGTTCCATCCGCAGGGAGTCCGGCCGAGGTTTCCACATACGGCCCCGAACGATGTGAACAGGGTTCCCGAGACACCAAACGGGTGACTCGGTACACCGTGCCACGGTGTATCTACCGCAACATAGCCCACCCCTAGGGTCAGCGCTACGCATGGCCGCCAACACATATCCTACAAACACCAGAAACTATTTGCAACTCCTGGACAGAGTACTAGGGTGGCTAAGAAGCTGAGAGGGTCAATTAAGGATCCCAATGCACGGTAGTAGCTGAATCTTAAATCACACATACAGATCTCAGTTCTTAGGGGCAGCCTCAATGAAACAACCCACCATGTACTCCTACATGGCCTCTCATCGATACCTTTACCAAAACATGTTCAACACATCCCACATATTACTGACACAAGCATTTCACTCTAGTCCATCACCCAGATGAACCAGACCTGACACAACTCTAAGCATAGCAGGCATAGCAAGGTAGGAATCACAAAACATGGCTCATTCAACTCCTACACATGCTAGTGGGTTTCATCTAGTTACTGTGGCAATGACAGGTCATGCAGAGGATAAGGGTTCAACTACCGTAGCACACAGCAGTTTGAATCGTGTTGTCTTAATGCAGTAAACAAGAGCAGGAGCGAGAACATGGGTTGTATTGGAATGATCAATGGTTGCTTGCCTGATGGAGTGGTAACGGGATACTGCCCTTCAGTTGGATACTCGTGAATATCCTCGGAGGCAGAACCTACCACGAAGAACACAACCGAGCACAGTCAACACATGACGATATGCAACAATATGATGCATGCTATGACATGGCAATATGAATGTGTTTTGGCCTAATGCAAGCTAAAGCAGAAAGGGGTGAACTCATTTGAATCCAAGGTTCAAATATTAGCTCATTAATTATTTCATTTATAGGGCATTTTCTTATTCTGCTTAAATAGTAGGTAAACTTGTTTTGTCATGCATGAAACCATTACAGATGGATAGATTGAATTTTTCTGATAATTTTTCATATATAATTTGCCTCATTTGGCGTTATGGTTGAATTTCTATGAATTTTTGAAGTTTAGGCAATTTTCTGGAATTTTCTATATAAAATTAAATCCAGAAAAGAGTTACTGCGTCAGCCTTGCGTCAGCATGACGTCAGCAAGTCAAAGGCACGGTCCAGGTCAAACCCGACTAGTGGGGTCCACTGGTCAGTGACCCTAGTTGGTTTCTGTGGCTGACGTGTGGATCCAGGTCAACGGTGACGTGGCAAAGTCAAAATGACAGGTGGGGCCCTCCTGAGACCGGTGCTAATCTAACAGGGTAGTTAACTAACTAATTAGGCACCAGGGCCCACATGGCAGTGGCTCTAGAGGGGTTGGTTAGTGGGTTAATTAACCGCTAATGACGGCCACGTCGGCTACCGGCGTTTAGCCGCCGGCGACCTCAGATCGCGGCGGCGTCCGCGTCGGGATTTCGCTACAGGCGATGGTTTGGCGCGCTGGGGGCAATAGGGAGGAGCTCGTGCTCATCCGCGTCCAAAGGAACGGACGGGAGGCCGCGAGGTGGCCGGAGCTGAGCACGGCGTCGACCTCAGCGGCGGCCGGAGTTCGGGCAAGGTCGGGGTTGGCGCTAGGGGGCACGGTAGGTCGAATGGGTGGGCGTGCCCGGCTCCTGGAAGCGTGCTGAGCACAGCAGCGTGCTCGGCTTCGAGCTACCGTGGCTCTAGCCACGACGGCGTCGAGGCTCAGCGGCGGCGAGCTTCGGGTGCTCGTGGGGCAGCAACTACGGGGCGAAATCGACGGCATGGTTAAGGGGGAAAAGATCAGGAGCTCACAGCGGTGCCGTAGGGATGGCTAGCGGGCTCGGGGACGACCTTGACGGCGCGAATCGACGGCGAGGAGCCCGGGTGCCCGAGGTTGAAGATGACCACAACGGCGTCGCAACAGGGCATCCTGGCGTCTTCTAGCTCGATTGGGAGGACGAGGAGGCTTCGGGGGTGCTTCTGGACTCGGCAGGAGGGTGAGGGGAGCACGGGGGCTGAGTCTACGGCGTACGGCGGCGACGAGCTCCGCTCGGTGGAAGAGAGAGGGAGCCAGAGGAGAGAATGGGGACGAGAGAGTGAGCGAGAGGGGTTCCAGGGGAGGCGTGGCGCTCGTCTAGGGGGGTCGGGAAGCAGGAGGTGGCCAGGCAGGGTGGAGGTGGCGCGCGCGCGTGCCGGCGAGCGTCGGGCACACGCCCCCGTCCTTCTGTCCGAGGAGGGAGACGACAGGAGGCAGCGGTGGTGGGCTGGGCCGCCAGCTGGAGATGGGCCAGGTAGTCCAGGTAAGTGGCCCAGTGGCCTTCCCCTCTTTTATTTATTTCTGTTTTCTATTTCTGTTATTTTGTTTTGATTTAGTTTAAATACTAAATCATTTTATAAAATCCTGAAAATATTCATGGACACTTGCTGAATTATTTCAATGGCCCAAAAAATAGTTCCAACATTATTTGAGCATTTGAATTATTTAATAGCATTTAAATGCCCAAATTCAAATATTTACGAATTAAGTCAGTGACCTTCTGTTGACCTAGAAAAATGTGCACCCATTTTCCCAAAGGTTCTAACCCAAGGCAAAAAGGGTGAGCATTTTAGAAGGGCATTTCAGGTTCATTGAATTTATTTTTAGTAAACCCTAGTTGATTTCAGGGGGGGTGCTGGGGGTTCTGCTTTCCCCATTTCAAGTTTTTGATGAAAGTAAACATGATGCACACTCTAATGCATGGTCTAGCTAGGGTGTGACAACTCACCCCCACTCAATAGAATCTCGTCCCGAGATTTAGGATCATCTGGGAAGAAGGTGGGGTACTCGAGTCGAAGACGATCCTCCCTTTCCCAAGTGGCTTCTTCCTCGGAGTGGTGTGACCATTGAACCTTGAGAAACTTGATATTATGACGTCGAGTGGTACGCTCGGCTTGATCAAGGATACGAACGGGGTATTCCCGATAAGAAAGGTTATCTTGTAAATCAAGCGTTTCATGGTCCACTCCATGGATAGGATCCGCGAAGCAACGCCTGAGTTGCGAAACGTGGAAGACATCATGAACTCTGGAAAGATGCGGAGGTAGTTCCAATTGGTAGGCAACTTCTCCTCGTTTGGCAAGAATGCGAAAGGGTCCAATGTAACAAGGAGCCAATTTGCCTTTGATACCGAAGCGATGGGTTCCCTTTAACGGGGTAACCCGGAGGTAAGCCTTCTCGTCAACTTCAAAGGTCATTGGCTTATGTTTACGATCATATTGACTCTTTTGGCGAGATTGGGCTGTTTTCAATTTCTCACGAATAACGCGAACCTGCTCTTCTGCTTCCTGAATCATATCCGGGCCAAAGAGTTGTCTTTCCCCGGTTTCTGACCAGTTAAGAGGCGTTCGACATTTTCGTCCATAGAGAACTTCGAAGGGAGCTTTGCCCAAACTAGCTTGATAACTATTGTTATAAGCAAACTCCGCGAATGGAAGGCATTTCTCCCAACTCATTCCGAACGAGATAACAGAAGCTCGGAGCATATCTTCCAGAATTTGATTGACTCGCTCTACTTGACCACTTGATTGAGGATGGAAGGCGGTGCTAAAGGAGAGATGAGTTCCCATAGCATTTTGGAAACTTTCCCAAAATCGAGAGGTGAAGAGACTCCCACGGTCTGAGTTAATTTCCAATGGGACACCATGAAGAGACACTATTCGAGAGATGTATAAGTCAGCTAGCTGGCTAGCGGTGATACTCTCCCGAACGGGTAGGAAGTGGGCTACTTTGGAAAGACGGTCGATCACGACGAAGATGGCATTATTCCCCCTCTTGGTCCTGGGAAACCCAGTGATGAAATCCATACTGATTTTATCCCATTTCCATTCAGGAATAGCCAAAGGTTGAAGGGTGCCAGCAGGCCGTTGATGCTCTGCTTTAACACGACGACAAACATCGCAATTAGCAATGTATTGAGCGATTTCTCTCTTCATCCTAGTCCACCAAAACCTCTGGCGTAGGTCTTGATACATCTTAGTACTACCGGGATGAATGGTGAGGGGGGATTCATGAGCTTCCTTAAGGATCATCTGGCGTAGATGGTGTTTCTTGGGAACCACCAGACGGTTCTCGAAGAAGACAACACCTTGTTCATCCATGGAAAAACATTTAGCAACTCCGCTAGCAATGTTTTCCTTAATCCGGGATATGCCCTTGTCATACCGCTGAGCGGTTATGATTTGATCCATAAGGGTAGGTTTCGCCACCAGGGTGGAGAGGAACCCTTGAGGAATAATGTGAAGATTTAGCTTACGAAATTCCTCATGGAGAAGTGGTTGACTTTGTTGTAACATCAGATTGTTACAATAGGACTTACGACTTAGTGCATCAGCCATGACATTGGCTTTGCCAGGGGTGTAAGTTATTCCTAAGTCGTAATCTGAGATCAACTCGACCCAACGTCTTTGCCTGAGATTCAAATCTGGTTGGGTGAAGATATATTTCAAACTTTGGTGATCGGTGAAGATCTCGCAACGATTACCGAGAAGGTAATGTTGCCAGGTTTTGAGTGCATGGACTACAGCTGCAAGCTCTAGATCATGTGTGGGATAATTTTCCTCATGTGGGTGTAATTGCCGTGAAGCATAGGCAATTACCTGACGATCTTGCATGAGTATGCAACCTAGTCCTTGTCGCGAGGCGTCGCAATAGATAACAAAGTCCTTGGAGAAATCTGGTGGTACCAGTACGGGAGCAGATGTCAGGCGTCTTTTCAGTTCCTGAAAACTGAACTCGCACTGTGGAGTCCGCTCGAACTTTTTATCTTTCTTGAGGAGTTCAGTTAGAGGTTTAGCAACCTTGGAGAAGTTCTCGACGAAGCGGCGGCAATAGCTCGCTAGGCCAAGGAAACTCCGAACTTGCTTGACCGATTCAGGTGGAGTCCAATCAAGGACGGCTTGAATTCGCTCGGGATTGACAGCAATACCCTTACCAGAGATTACATGGCCTAGATAGGTCACTTCTGACAACCAAAATTCACACTTGGAGAATTTGGCATAAAGGCGATGCTCTCGAAGTTTCATCAATACCAGCCTTAGATGTTCGGCATGTTCCTCTTCATTCTTGGAGTAGATGAGTATGTCATCGAGGTATACTACGACGAATTTGTCCAAGTACTCCATGAAAACCGAGTTCATTAACCGGGAGAAGGTGGCCGGGGCATTGGTTAAACCAAAGGACATGACGGTGTACTCGTATTGGCCATAATGAGTAACAAAGGCCGTTTTGGGAATGTCCCCGTTTCTGATTTTGATTTGATGGTAGCCCAACCGCAAATCCATCTTGGAGAAGACTGAGGATCCAGCGAGCTGGTCATACAGGTCGTTGATCCTGGGAAGCGGGTATTTGTTCTTGATGGTGACCAGATTGACAAGTCGGTAATCCACAACCATTTGATCCGTTCCATCCTTCTTCTTGACGAAGAGGACGGGGCAAGCCCAAGGAGAGGAGCTAGGACGGATGAACCCCTTGTTCAAGGACTCATCGAGTTGGTTCTTAAGCTCGGCTAGTTCTAAGGGTGCCATCTTGTAGGGTCTTCTAGCAATTGGAACGGTTCCTGGAACAAGGTCTATCACAAACTCGACATCCCTGTCAGGTGGAACACCTGGCAGTTCTTCTGGAAACACATCCGGGAAGTCTCGGACTACCGGAACATCCTCAAGGTCTGGAAGAGGGTTGGCATTTAGGGAGTAAAGTTGGCGTTTGGCCACTCGAGTTAAGACATTAACTGTCTTGCCCGAGGGGTGAGTAAGTTGAACGGTTCTAGTGGCACAATCGATCTTGGCATAATGAGCCGACATCCAGTCCATACCCAAGATGATGTTTATGTCAGAGGACTTGAGAGCTATTAAAGATGCAAGAAGACAAGCCTATCGACAAGAATTTCGTTCCCATGGCTTACCCTAGAAGTTTGCCATTTGGAACCCGGAGTTTGAATTACCATGGAAGTGGGCATGTCACAGAAGGCCGTGTTATGCAACCGAGCATAATTCTCGAATATGAATGAATGAGATGCTCCAGTATCGAAAAGAATAGATGCCGGATGGCAGTTAACAAGGAGCGTACCAAGGACGACGTTGGGATCCTCATGTGCCTCTTCGGCTGAAACATAATTGACATGGCCACGTGCAGTGGTGGCCGGCTTGGCGTAGAAAGTCTTTCCCGCGGGCTTACCACGGCCAACAGACTTTCCAGCTTGATTGGGGTTGTTCTGGGGACACTCTCGACTATAGTGACCCGGTTCTCCACACTTGAAGCATGTTACCACAGTGGGGCGTGGAGCAGCACTAGCAGCGGGGCCACCATAGGGCTTGGGCGGTGCGAATTGCTGGTTGGGACGAGGCGCCTCAAAGGATGGCCTCGGGGTGAATCTGGGTGGCAGTGCTGTGCTTGGAATCCACACCCGGCGCTTCTGAGCTCCAGAGCCGGATGAAGACCCAAAATCACGGGAGTGCTTGCGTGAAGCGTCATAATCAGTCTGGCCTGTCTCAACACTGATAGGTTTATTGACCAACTTCTGAAAAGATGTGCACTCGTGCAGACGGAGATCGCGGCGAAGCTCAGGGCTAAGTCCCTTGCGGAACCTTGCCTGCTTCTTGGCGTCAGTAGAAACCTCTTCAGGAGCATAGCGTGCCAGGTTCCCAAACTCTCGACTATATGCATCCACAGTCAGCCTTCCTTGGGTGAAGTTGCAGAACTCCTCCCTCTTGCGATCCATGAGACCTTCCGGAATGTGATGCTCACAGAAAGCCTCACTGAACTCAGCCCAGGTAGTGGTTTGACCGACCGGGCGCATAGCTTCGTAGTTTTCCCACCAATGGCTAGCGGGGCCCTCGAGAGGATAGGCAGCATAGGTAACCTTGTCGGCTTCGGCTACGTTGGCAGAACGTAGCTTGTGGGTGATGCTGCGAAGCCAATCATCCGCATCGAGGGGCTCGACGGAATGGTTAAACTTTGGTGGGTACAGCTTGATAAAGTCATTGATTGACACCAAGTCATTTCGTGGGTGGCGTGCAGTGTTCTGCTCAATCCGCTCCAGCAGGCGGTTGGTCTCACGCTTGTTTCTTTCCGCCTACAGCATCACTTCGGCCAGAGAAGGCGGGTGAGGCAGATTTTCACCTCTAGCTGCACTGGCTTCCCCCCGCTCCGGAACAGCAGGGTTGCCGCGGGTGTTGACCATCCTAGGAGGAAACAAGACAATGGTTTAGACAAGGATGGCTCAAACTTAACAAGGAAGTGCAGAATGTAAAGGATAACACGGAATGCAGAGATGCTCATTCGTATGCCATGGTAATATAAAACTGCCATATATACACCAACGGTCATACTCGTCATACATAGTTTAGTACAAGCCCATGCTACAGTACAACTATGAAGGTAGACGTTACATCTCATCGGAGGCATTCCGAGTCCCTATACATTATTTGTCTACACCTCCGGAATCGATTACACGCCAAGTCATATTCCACAAGTCATGCAGGACAGTGGAGATACAACTACTACAATACTAGTGGTACTACTACTAACTCAGATAGCTCCGTAGTAGTCCTCATAGAAGTCACCTCCATAGCCTGGAAGTTCAACGTGATCATCCGGAAACAGACGATCCTGAGGAGCCTGTGGACCATAGGGGCTAGGATGAGGTCTTGGACCAACAAACGGTGGCTTGCGGGGACCACGGGGTGGGGTGATGCCTCCCACATCACGCCAATCCACCATGTCTGGCAGAGCTGATCTCACAGGATATAGATCCCTGGTATCCATACATCCAGCTTGCACCGCAGGTGCAAACCGAGTCAATGTGGCCCAATGATCAACACGAGTATTAAAAAGCTCCAACCTCAAGGCCCGATTCTCTCGGTCCTTATCTTCGAGCATCTCAGCGGTGGTACGAGTTAATGAGTCCTCCTGAGTGGAGTCAGCATAGATAGCCTGAAGATACCCTTGTGCTCCCGGAAGTGAAGCTGGCATGTAACGGAAGTCAGTGTTCCGAAGCAGGCCAGTCCAGACTCGCAAGATGGTCATCATGGAGTAGGCAGCATCCTGCACAGCCATCTCAACGGTAACCCCGAGTCCATAGGAACAGTGAAGGGGCTCGGTAGATCCAGGATAGGAAGGAAATATCCTGACGGTGCAGAAATACTGGCTTTGATTAAAGTTGCGGAACTGCTCTTCAACAGTGTATTCGGGATACCAACGGTATCCTGTCTCGATCATGACCCGGACTAACATAGCAGTATGATCGGGCACGTCGAGGTACCTGGTCAGGCGAACCACTTGATTTTGAGAATGGTTGGCCATCTGAAAGCACAACCACAAGACAAAGACATCAGAATTCCTAGGGAAAATTGGACAGCATAACGGCTGTAAATGCTCAGAAAAGATTTGAGACATCCACAACAGTTCACAATACCGCTCAACAGCATCATATCAAGGTTCTGGTTCAAATAGCAACATACTAAAATAGTAGAAACTGGACTGGAACTCGTAGTAATAATCCTATAAACTACTACGGATTAGTAACACGTGAACCTAATAGAAGAAGAGAGCCTAGTCCTTAACCCACGTTGAATGAGAAGAGAATGACTCAGATCAGAGGCATAGGGTAAAGGAGTAAAAGAACCTTACGTTCCCTCCCACAATCAATTCCCTTACATATAACTAAAGCATTTCTAGACTCGACATCGACCAGTTTGGCTCAACGAACCTACAGGCAGTCCGGCTCTGATGCCAACGCTGTCAGGACCCCGATTCTAGGCCACATCGATCTAGCCAGTAACACCTCATATCACTTTGTGGCCTCATGCACGGTATCCCACGGGTGTCGCCTTACCATGGCCCGGGACCGTTTGCGCCTTCTGGCTCGCATATATGACAATGTCGCTAGCATCCATATGACCGAGAACCCGGGCCGACATGGCTAGTCGTGAACCCAAAGCAGCACAGACCTATGGAGACAGGCATACATGAATCACATCGAACATGTCGGTCATCAACGAGTGATTCCGGGCTGTAGCACTGGGCTAACAGGACTCCGGGGATCCCGGGCTGTAGCAGGCTAGACAGGACTCCGGAGATCACCGCGTGACATTTCCCCGAAGGGACAGACATAGGGACGAAGTGAAACACATGCCGGCCAGTCAAGTGTCCTGAACAGTAGTGCTGGGCTAGCAGGACTCCGGTGAACCGGGCTGTAGCGGACTACTATGGCTCGAGGAACACTAGACTACATTTCCCCATAAGAAAGGCTGCGAAGGACAAACAACTAGATTGTCGGATCCCACCCATACCAAGCATTTCAATCATACACACAATATGCCCGATATGAGTACATACAACATGGCATCACAACAAAACTCTACAACTCAGTACTTTATTTAAAGGCTCCAGGGAGCCATACATAACATATTCATATAGATAGGGGTCACATGACCCGACACTCAAGTCATACAGTCATACAAGCACATGCGGAAGCAACTAGTCTGAGTACAGACTCTAGAAAGAAAGAAGGCTTCTCGAAGCCTGTCTATCTACATAGGACCCTCCATGGCTTGGATCACCACCTGGGTGGCTAGTCACTCATCGACGTCAAGGTCTACGTAAAACCCATCGGAGGGGGCAGTGTTGTCGTCTGAAAACAATAAATAAGCAAACATGAGTACAAAGGTACTCAGCAAGTCTTACATCAGAACCTACTATACATGCTCATTCTCAAGAAGGTGGTGGGGTTTATGCAGCAAGCCAGCTTTGACTCTTGGCTAAGCTATCCTACGGAACCTTTTAGTAAAATAGTTTTCGCACACGAGTCCACTACTCACCAACACAATACTCCACCGTGGATCCTCCCTCGTATCCTGCGAGAGGGCCATCCTCGGTACTCACACTTATCTCGAGTCTTTTAGTAGTATCCATTAACTTGTCTATGAATTGTATAGGCAACCAAGTAGTCCTTTACCGCGGACGCGGCTATTCGAATAGTTTTATACCCTGCAGGGGTGTACTTCGTCATACACGCTTTCACCGCTTACCGCCGTCTACACGACATGTACTCGGCAACCTTCAAGCGGAAGCCCAGCGAGGGTGTCGGCCACGGCCTACCTAAACACCTAAGCCCCTAGTCCAGGTTATCGCCTATCCAGGTTCCATCCGCAGGGAGTCCGGCCAAGGTTTCCACATACAGCCCCGAACGATGTGAACAGGGTTCCCGAGACACCATACGGGTGACTCGGTACACCGTGCCACGGTGTATCTACCGCAACATAGCCCACCCCTAGGGTCAGCGCTACGCATGGCCGCCAACACATATCCTACAAACACCAGAAACTATTTGCAACTCCTGGACAGAGTACTAGGGTGGCTAAGAAGCCGAGAGGGTCAATTAAGGATCCCAATGCACGGTAGTAGCTGAATCTTAAATCACACATACAGATCTCAGTTCTTAGGGGCGGCCTCAATGAAACAACCCACCATGTACTCCTACATGGCCTCTCATCGATACCTTTACCAAAACATGTTCAACACATCCCACATATTACTGACACAAGCATTTCACTCTAGTCCATCACCCAGATGAACCAGACCTGACACAACTCTAAGCATAGCAGGCATAGCAAGGTAGGAATCACAAAACATGGCTCATTCAACTCCTACACATGCTAGTGGGTTTCATCTAGTTACTGTGGCAATGACAGGTCATGCAGAGGATAAGGGTTCAACTACCGTAGCACACAGCAGTTTGAATCGTGTTGTCTTAATGCAGTAAACAAGAGCAGGAGCGAGAACATGGGTTGTATCGGAATGATCAATGGTTGCTTGCCTGATGGAGTGGTAACGGGATACTGCCCTTCAGTTGGATACTCGTGAATATCCTCGGAGGCAGAACCTACCACGAAGAACACAACCGAGCACAATCAACACATGACGATATGCAACAATATGATGCATGCTATGACATGGCAATATGAATGTGTTTTGGCCTAATGCAAGCTAAAACAGAAAGGGGTGAACTCATTTGAATCCAAGGTTCAATTATTAGCTCATTAATTATTTCATTTATAGGGCATTTTCTTATTCTGCTTAAACAGTAGGGTAAACTTGTTTTGTCATGCATGAAACCATTACAGATGGATAGATTGAATTTTTCTGATAATTTTTCATATATAATTTGTCTCATTTGGAGTTATGGTTGAATTTCTATGAATTTTTGAAGTTTAGGCAATTTTCTGGAATTTTCTATATAAAATTAAATCCAGAAAAGATTTACTGCGTCAGCCTTGCGTCAGCATGACGTCAGCAAGTCAAAGGCACGGTCCAGGTCAAACCCGACTAGTGGGGTCCACTGGTCAGTGACCCTAGTTGGTTTCTGTGGCTGACGTGTGGGTCCAGGTCAACGGTGATGTGGCAAAGTCAAAATGACAGGTGGGGCCCTCCTGAGACCGGTGCTAATCTAACAGGGTAGTTAACTAACTAATTAGGCACTAGGGCCCACATGGCAGTGGCTCTAGAGGGTTTGGTTAGTGGGTTAATTAACCGCTAATGACGGCCACGTCGGCTACCGGCGTTTAGCCGCCGGCGACCTCAGATCGCGGCGGCGTCCGCGTCGGGATTTCGCTACAGGCGATGGTTTGGCGCGCTGGGGGAACTAGGGAGGAGCTCGTGCTCGTCTGCATCCAAAGGAACGGACGGGAGGCCGCGAGGTGGCCGGAGCTGAGCACGGCGTCGACCTCGGCGGCGGCCGGAGTTCGGGCAAGGTCGGGGTTGGCGCTAGGGGGCACGGTAGGTCGAATGGGTGGGCGTGCCCGGCTCCTGGAAGCGTGCTGAGCACAGCAGCGTGCTCGGCTTCGAGCTACCGTGGCTCTAGCCACGACGGCGTCGAGGCTCAGCGGCGGCGAGCTTCGGGTGCTCGCGGGGCAGCAACTACGGGGCGAAATCGACGGCGTGGTTAAGGAGGAAAAGATCAGGAGCTCACAGCGGTGCCGTAGGGATGGCTAGCGGGCTCGGGGATGACCTTGACGGCGCGAATCGACGGCGAGGAGCTCGGGTGCCCGAGGTTGAAGATGACCACGACGGCGTCGCAACAGGGCCTCCCGGCGTCTTCTAGCTCGATTGGGAGGACGAGGAGGCTTCGGGGGTGCTTCTGGACTCGGCAGGAGGGTGAGGGGAGCTCGGGGGCAGCGTCTACGGCGTACGGCGACGACGAGCTCCGCTCGGTGGAAGAGAGAGGGAGCCAGAGGAGAGAATGGGGACGAGAGAGTGAGCAAGAGGGGTTCCAGGGGAGGCGTGGCGCTCGTCTAGGGGGGGTCGGGAAGCAGGAGGTGGCCAGGCAGGGTGGAGGTGGCGCGCGCGCGTGCCGGCGAGCGTCGGGCACACGCCCCCGTCCTTCTGTCCGAGGAGGGAGACAACAGGAGGCAGCGGTGGTGGGCTGGGCCGCCAGCTGGAGATGGGCCAGGTAGTCCAGGTAAGTGGCCCAGTGGCCTTCCCCTCTTTTATTTATTTCTGTTTTCTATTTCTGTTATTTTGTTTTGATTTAGTTTAAATACTAAATCATTTTATAAAATCCTGAAAATATTCATGGACACTTGCTGAATTATTTCAGTGGCCCAAAAAATAGTTCCAACATTATTTGAGCATTTGAATTATTTAATAGCATTTAAATGCCCAAATTCAAATATTTACGAATTAAATCAGTGACCTTCTGTTGACCTAGAAAAATGTGCACCTATTTTCCCAAAGGTTCTAACCCAAGGCAAAAAGGGTGAGCATTTTAGAAGGGCATTTCAGGTTCATTGAATTTATTTTTAGTAAACCCTAGTTGATTTCAGGGGGGGGGTGCTGGGGGTTCTGCTTTCCCCATTTCAAGTTTCTGATGAAAGTAATCATGATGCACACTCTAATGCATGGTCTAGCTAGGGTGTGACAATCGTCCATACCGTTGATGTCTTCGGAGTCGAGGTCGAGCATGTCGGTTTAGTCGTCGACAGTGGCTACTAAGTGGGTGGTGGGTGGGTGGCGAATTTCTTCGTCATCCGCATCCCAATCTTGCCGGACATAGTTTGGCCAGGATCCTCCTAACAAGGAGAGGGGCCTTAATGTGTTCAGTATGTCGCCAAGGGGTGAGTGCTGAAAAATATCCACGGAGGTAAACTCCATGATCGGCGCCCAATCGGATTCAATAGGATCGGGCGCAGGCGGTTCGGAGTCCGTGGCCGGAGAAAGATCCGGCAGTTTAACAATATGGCTCTCGTGCAAGGTAAGGTCGATGTTCGGCTCGATCGCCGCTGAGGGTAAGGCCTCCGTGGCGGGGTCCATCCGCCCATCCATGGACGGTGCAACTGGCTCCGAATTGAGGGTCGGAGCGACTGCCGGTGCGATCTCCTGAACACTGTCTGATGGTAAAGCTAAATCGTACTCATCGTGACCGCATGACGCACAAGGCAGAGGCTCGAATCCGTCGAAGATCAAGTCTCCACGGACATCGGCTGTGTAGTTTAAGCTTCCAAACCTGACCTGGTGGCCAGGGGCGTAGATTTCAATCTGCTCCAGATGGCCAAGCGAACTGGCCCGCAGTGCAAAGCCGCCGAACACAAAGATCTGTCCGGGGAGGAAAATCTCACCCTGGACTGCATCGCTATCGATGATAATAGGAGAAATCAAGCCTAAAGGCGACGACACAGAGGAACTCTCAATGAAAGCACCAATGTCGGTGTCAAAACCGACAGATCTCGGGTAGGGGGTCCCGAACTGTGCGTCTAAGGCAGATGGTAACAGGAGGCAGGGAACACAATGTTTTACCCAGGTTCGGGCCCTCTTGATGGAGGTAAAACCCTATGTCCTGCTTGATTAATATTGATGATATGGGTAGTACAAGAGTAGATCTACCACGAGATCAGAGAGGATAAACCCTAGAAGCTAGCCTATGGTATGATTGTATGTTGTAGTTGTGTCCTACAGACTAAAACCCTCCGGTTTATATAGACACCGGAGAGGGTTAGGGTTACACAAGGTCGGTTACAAAAGGAGGAGATATCCATATCCGTACTTCCTAGCTTGCCTTCCACGCCAAGTAGAGTCACATCCGGACATGGGATGAAGTCTTCAATCTTGTATCTTCATAGTCCAACAGTCCGGCCAAAGGATATAGTCCGGCTGTCCGGAGACCCCCTAATCCAGGTCTCCCTCAGTAGCCAACTATGACAAAGCTCGAATTTTGGCCGGATTAGCTTCAATTCCTCTACTGTAGACAATGAAACCCAGGAGCTTTCCGGCTGGTACGCCGAAAACACATTTTTCCGGATTGAGCTTGATGTCGTATGTTCGAAGGTTGTTGAATGTGAGCCTCAAGTCGTCTATTAGAGAGTCGATGTGTTTGGTTTTGATGACCACATCATCTACGTATGCCTCTACTATTTTGCCGATCTATTTCTCCAGACATGTCTGAATCATGCGCTGATACGTTGCGTCGGTGTTTTTGAGCCCAAAAGGCATTGTGTTGAAACAGAATGGGTCGTATGGTGTGGTAAATGCCGTTGCGGCTTGGTCGGACTCCGCCATCTTGATTTGGTGGTAGCCAGAGTATGCATCGAGGAAACACAATGACTCGTGTCCTGCGGTGGCATCGATGATTTGATCAATGTGGGGGAGGGGGAAGGGATCCTTTGGGCAAGCCTTGTTGAGGTCTTTGAAATCGACACATAGGCGCCAGGATTTGTCCTTCTTTGGTACCATCACCAGGTTTGCTAGCCAGTCCGGGTGTTTTATTTCTCTAATGAATCCGGCCTCCAATAACTTGGCTAGTTCCTCTCCCATAGCCCGTCTCTTAGGTTCAGAGAAACGCCGAAGAGCCTGCTTGACCGGCTTGAATCCCTTTAGGATACTGAGGCTGTGTTCAGGCAGCCTGCGTGGGATTCCTGGCATGTCTGAGGGGTGCCAGGCGAATATGTCCCAATTCTCGCGCAGGAACTCTCGTAGTGCGGCGTCCACGGCGGGGTTTAACTGTGCCTCGATGGAGGCTGTTTTTGTAGGGTCCGTTGGGTGGACTTGGAATTTGACTATTTCATCCGCTGGTTTAAAAGAGGTGGACTTGGATCTCTTGTCAAGTATCACGTCGTCCCTGTCCACTATGGAGCGTAGCGCAGTTAATTCCTCGGCCGAAAGGGCTTCGGATAATGCCTCGAGGGCCAATGCGGCTGTTTTGTTTTCGGCGCGGAGTGCTGTGTCCGGATCACTAACGAGAGTGATGATTCCATTGGCCCCGGGCATTTTGAGCTTCATCTACCTATAATGTGGTATGGCTTGGAAGATCGTGAACGCCTCCCGTCCCAAGAGGGCGTGGTATCCACTACTAAACGGGGCCACTTGGAATGTAATTTCTTCGGACCTATAGTTCTCCGGCATGCCGAATACCACATATAGTGTGATCTTCCTAGCATAGCGTGCTTCCCGACTGGGGATGATTCCTCTAAAGGTTGTGCTGCTTTGCTCAATGCGGTTCCAGTCTATTTCCATTTTTTGAAGAGTTTCCTCGTAGATGAGGTTTAATCCACTCCCGCCGTCCATGAGTACTTTCGTGAGTCGAAAGCCGTCCACAATTGGACTGAGGACCAGTGCAGCTGGTGCTCGGGCTGTTCGGAATTTAGGTTCGTCACTGGCATTGAAAGTAATAGTCGTGTCGCTCCATAGATTTATTGCTGCTATATGGCAGATTTCGGCAATGCTGCGGAGTGTTCGCTTGCGCCTATTATTTGATGCGAAGGTCTCACAGGCTGTTAATACCGCATTGTTATCCTTGGGATGGTGCTCTGTGGCATCTGGGATGAGCAGATCCTCGCCGCTTTTGGCCACCTGCCAGAGTATCCAACATGCTCTAAGGCTGTGTGTTGGTATGGTATCCGCTGTACTATGAATTTTGCAGGGTCCGTTGAGCCATCCCTCCAATACGGTTCCATGCCCTGTAGCGGGTTTGTGCTTCTTTGTAATTAACTCGGGTGTCCTATGATAGTGCACCCTTTTACTTTGGACTGGGTGTATATTCGGAGCCGAATTATCCCAAAATTTTGTTTCGGTTTTCCAGGCACTTTCCATTGCACAGTACTTTTGTACTATGGATGCCAAGTCGGCGAAGCGTGATATGTCACGACGACTTATGGCGTTAAGGATTCCCTTGTCCGTGCAGTTATTGCAGAAAAGTGAGACTGCGTCTTCCTCGCGGCAGTCCTTAACCTTGTTCATCACAAGGAGGAATCTGGCCCAATAATGATGTACTGTTTCATGGGGCTCTTGCTTGATGTGGGAAAGATCATTTATGTCTGGGTGGGTGGGTTTGAGTCCGAACCCCTACCCGATCTAAGACCCAGGGGCCAAGGGGTTTCTGATCTTGGAAGTTCGGATTCCGGGATGTTGCCCGATGAGTCTGGCCTGCTGCCTGACTCTAGGTTCAGGGCTTGGGTGATGTCCTCCCATAAACGGGTATCCGGCTCGGAGAGCTCAGGAATCCGGACATAGTTAGTCCTCAAGATAGAGGAAGAATCGCCGCATTGTTCCTCCACCACTGCAACATGATGGGTGACCGGTGGAGAGTTAATCTCCCTTTGATCAGGTTTAAGCCCAATCCGATCATAGTCCGTAGCGACTCCCAGGGCGGCGATGCGATCCAAGAGCTCATTTAGGGAAGAGAGCTCCATTGGATCCATCTGCTCGGCGAATTCCGAGCCGACGTGGAGACTGTTTTCAATGATCCGAGAAGTCATCGTCGGTGCAGGAGCCAAACAGGCGGTTATGATGAAACTACCTAGCCGGAGAGTTTGGCCCACAGCCAGGGCTCCCCCGGCGGTAATGTTGTTTTTAACAACGAGATGAGGCATCCTTCCTTGCGGCGATGACACCGAGGAAATCTCAATGAAAGCACCAACGTCGGTGTCAAAACCGGCGAATCTCGAGTAGGGGGTCCCGAACTGTGCGTCTAAGGCGGATGGTAACAGGAGGCAGGGGACACGATGTTTTACCCAAGTTCGGGCCCTCTTGATGGAGGTAAAACCCTACGTCCTGCTTGATTTATTCTTGATAATATAAGTAGTACAAGAGTTGATCTACCACGAGATCGGAGAGGCTAAACCCTAGAAGCTAGCCTATGGTATGATTGTATGTTGTCCTACAGACTAAAACCCTCCAGTTTATATAGACACCGGAGGGGGCTAGGGTTACACAAGGTCGGTTACAAAGGAGGAGATATGCATATCCGTATTGCCTAGCTTGCCTTCCACGCCAAGTAGAGTCCCATCCGGACACGGGACGAAGTCTTCAATCTTGTATCTTCATGGTCCAACAGTCCGGCCAAAGGATATAATCCGGATGTCCGGATACCCCCTAATCCAGGACTCCCTCAACTATGTAAACGGTACCTGCACAAAAAGAACAAATACTTGCAACCCGACGCATAAGAGGGGTTGTCAATCCCTCCCGGGTAAAAGATAGATTAGATAAATAGATCTCGCAATAAAACAAAATAAAATAAAGAAAGGAAAAAGTGGAGTAAGGTATTTTTGGGTTTTTGAAATAATAGATATGAAAATAAAAGAGAATAAAAATAGATCTCGAAGGCAAATACGATAAAGAATAGACCCGACGGCCGTAGATTTCACTAGTGGCTTCTCTCAAGAAAATAGCATATGGTGAGTAAACAAATTCTTGTTGGGCAATTGATAGAACTTCAAATAATTATGACGATATTCAGGCAATGATCATTATATAGGCATCACGTCCAAGATTAGTAGACCGACTCCTGCCTACATCTACTACTATTAATCTACACATCGACCGCTATCCAGCATGCATATAGTGTATTAAGTTCATGGAGAAATGGAGTAATGCAATAAGAACAATGACATGTTGTAGACAAGATCTATTCATGTAGGAATAGACCCCATCTTTTTATCCTTAATAGCGATGATACATACGTGTCATGTCCCCTTCTGTCACTGGGATTGAGCACCGTAAGATTGAACCCATCACAAAGCATCTCTTCCCATGGAAGAAAAATCGATCTAGTTGGCCTAACTAAACCAAAGATTCGTAGAAGAAATACGAGGCTATAAGTAATCATGCATATAAGAGATCAAAAGTCAAATAACTTTCACACCTAAAATAGATCTGATCATAAACTCAAAGTTCATCGGATCCCAACAGACACACCACAAGAAGAGTTATATCAAATAGATCTCCAAGAGACCATTGTATTGAGAATCAAAAGAGAGAGAAGAAGCCATCTAGCAACTAACTACGGACCCGAAGGTCTACAATGAACTACTCACGCATCATCGGAGAGGCACCGATGAGGATGATGAACCCCTCCGTGATGGTGTCTATATTGGATCTGCTGGTTCTGGAACTTGCGGCGGCTGGAATTGTGTTTCGTCGACTCCCCTAGGGTTTTTGGATTTTCGGGGTATTTATAGAGCAAAGAGACGGTGCGGGAGGCGACCGAGGTGGGCACAATCCACCAGGGTGTGCCTGGGCTCCTAGGTGTGCCCAGGTGGGTTGTGCTCCCCTCGCAGCCCCCCTCTGGTACTTCTTTGGCCCATCATGTGTATTTTGGTCCAGAAAAAATCTACAAAAAGTTTCCTTACGTTTGGACTCTGTTTGCTATTGAATATTTGCGAAGTAAAAAACAAGCAAAAACAACAACTGGCACTGGGCACTATGTCAATAGGTTAGTCCAAAAAATGATATAAATTTGCTATAAAATGATTGTAAAACATCCAAGAATGATAATATAACAGTATGGAACAATCAAAAATTGTAGATACGTGATACGTCTCCAACGTATCTATAATTTTTGATTGCTCCATGCTATATTATCTTATGTTTTGGACATTATTGGGCTTTATTATCCACTTTTATATTATTTTTGGGACTAACCTACTAACCGGAGGCCCATCCCAGAATTGTTGTTTTTTTGCCTATTTTAGGGTTTCGAAGAAAAGGAATATCAAACGGAGTCCAAACGGAATGAAACCTTCGGGAACGTGATTTTTGGAACGAACAAGATTCAGGAGACTTGGACCCTACATTAAGCAACCAACAGGGAGGCCACGAGGTAGGGGGGCGCGCCCTCCACCCTCGTGGGGCCCCTGTTGCTCCACCGACGTACTTCTTCCTCCTATATATACCTACGTACCCCCAAACGATCAGATACGGAGGCAAAAACCTAATTCCACCGCCGTAACTTTTTGTATCCATGAGATCCCATCTCGGGGCCTGTTCCAAAGCTCCGTCAAAGGGGGCATCGATCATAGAGGGCTTCTACATCAACACCATAGCCTCTCCGATGAAGTGTGAGTAGTTTACCTCAGACCTTCGGGTCCATAGTTATTAGCTAGATTGCTTCTTCTCTCTTTTTGGATCTCAATACAAAGTTCTCCCCCTCTCTTGTGGAGATCTATTCGATGTAATCTTCTTTTGTGGTGTGTTTGTTGAGACCGATGAATTGTGGGTTTATGATCAAGTTTATCTATGAACAATATTTGAATCTTATCTGAATTCTTTTATGTATGATTGGTTATCTTTGCAAGTCTCTTCAAATTATCAGTTTGGTTTGGCCTACTAGATTGATCTTTCTTGCAATGGGAGAAGTGCTTAGCTTTGGGTTCAATCTTGCGGTGTCCTTTCCCAGTGATAGTAGGGGCAGAAAGGCATGTATTGTATTGTTGCCATCGAGGATAACAAGATATTTTTTTTATCATATTGCATGAGTTTATCCCTCTACATCATGTCATCTTGCTTAAGGTGTTACTCTGTTCTTATGAACTTAATACTCTAGATGCATGCTGGATAGCGGTCGATGTGTGGAGTAATAGTAGTAGATGCAGGCAGGAGTCGGTCTACTTGTCTTGGACATGATGCATATATACATGACCATACCTATATATTCTCATAACTATGCTCAATTCTGTCAATTGCTCAACAGTAATTTGTTCACCCACCGTAAAATACCTATGCTCTTGAGAGAAGCCACTAGTGAAACCTATGCCCCCCGGGTCTATCTTCATCATATTAATCTTCCAATACTTAGTTATTTTCATTGCTTTTATTTTACTTTGCATCTTTATCATAAAAATACGAAAAATATTATCTTATAATATCTATCAGATCTCACTCTTGTAAGTGACCGTGTAGGGATTGACAACCCCTTATCGCGTTGGTTGTGAGGATTTATTTGTTTTGTGCAGGTGCGAGGGACTCGCGCGTAGCCTCCTACTGGATTGATACTTTGGTTCTCAAAAACTAAGGGAAATACTTATGCTACTTTGCCGCATCACCCTTTCCTCTTCAAGGGAAAACCAACGCAGTGCTCAAGAGGTAGCAAGAAGGATTTCTGGCGCCGTAGCCGGGGAGGTCTACGCAGAAGTCAACATACCAAGTACCCATCACAAACCCTTATCTCCCGCATTACATTATTTGCCATTTGCCTCTCATTTTCCTCTCCCCCACTTCACCCTTGCCGTTTCATTCGCCCTCTCTCTCTATCCTCCCTCTCTTTCTCTATTTGCCTCTTTTTCCTTTTGCACTTTCTGCCGTTATGTCTGAAATTGGGGAAATTATTGTCGATATGGACAATAATAATATCATGAAAAATTCTGATGCTCCTGCTGAAGAACCCCCTATCTTACATACAAAAAAAATCTGTATTGGTAGTGGTAATATTATTGGAAAAGGAGTTATCCAAGATTTATTTACTTGTGCCGGTGCTTTACCTTCTATGGGTAGTTCTATCCTTCATAGAATTAGTAGTCTTGCGGACGCTATTGCCATGCTTGTAGTTGAACTTGAAAGACAATTCATGCACATGCACCCTTGCATACAAATGATTTTTCTAGAATTTTCTAATATTGAGCATTCTTCTGTTAAGCGTGCCGCTACTATCTTTTTGGCTCATGAGTTTAGATTCATAATAAAAGAGGCCAAAGAAATCTTTGCGCATTATAGGGTGGACGCTTGCCGTCCTCCCATAGAGGCTATCCTTTTTGATCAAGAAGAAATAATGCGTTTTCAATCTCTAGACTATGTTGCTTTCAATGAAAATCTTAGAAAAAGGGTTCCTACCAATGTTTTAGTTGTTAGAATTTCTGAACTTAATGATGATTTGGCCATTTGAAATAATGAACTAGGATATTCTCTTGAGTATAGGCTCACAAAGTTCTGCCAAAAGAATGCTTATAATGATGAATTGGTTGTGCAATACGAAGGGCCAAAGGAGGAACCTATACCTCCCAAAGTTGATCTTGGGGACTTTTGTCCCATTAAATTTAGCCCTTTTGATTATTTTGCTTGCCTCAAAGTAAACTTGCTACCGAACATAGAGAATATGAAATGAGTTTTAATGATCTATCTTACTATTATGGCAATACCTAGATCTATCCTTGCTTTTTATGCCTAGCTAGGGGCGTTAAACTATAGCGCTTGTTGGGAGGCAACCCAATTTTATTTTTATTCCTTGATTTTTGCTCCTGTTTAGTAATAAATAATTTATCTAGCCTCTGTTTTGGTTGTGTTTTTTATGTTCAATTAGTGTTTGTGCCAAGTAGAACCGTTGGAAAGACTTGGGGAAAGTCTTGTTAATCTTGCTGTAAAAAACAGAAACTTTAGCGCTCACGAGAACTGCTGCCATATTTATCTGGAAAGTTCTATTTAGTTAATTATTTTTGCAGATGATTAATAGATAAATTCCTCACGTCCAGCAATTTATTTTAGAATTTTTGGGGTTCCAGATCTTGCGCTAACTTCAGATTACTACAGACTGTTCTGTTTTTGACAGATTCTGTTTTTGTGTGTTGATTGCTTATTTTGGTGAATCTATGGCTAGTAAAATAGTTTATAAACCATAGAGAAGTTGGAATACAGTAGGTTTAATACCAATATAAATAAAGAATGAGTTCATTACAGTATCTTTAAGTGGGCTTTTGTTTTCTTTCGCTAACGGAGCTCACGAGATTTTCTACTTTAAGTTTTGTGTTGTGAAGTTTTCAAGTTTTGGGTAAGGACTTGATGGATCATGGAACAAGGAGTGGCAAGAGCCTAAGCTTGGGGATGCCCATGGCACCCCCAAGATAATCTAAGGACACCAAAAAGCCAAAGCTTGGGGATGCCCCGGAAGGCATCCCCTCTTTTGTCTACTTCCATCGGTAACTTTACTTGGAGCTATATTTTTATTCACCACATGATATGTGTTTTGCTTGGAGCGTCTTGTATGATTTGAGTCTTTGCTTTTTAGTTTCCACAATCATCTTTACTGTACACACCTTTTGAGAGACACACACATGATTCAGAAATTATTAGAATACTCTATGTGCTTCACTTATATCTTTTGAGCTATATAGTTTTGCTCTAGTACTTCACTTATATCTTTTAGAGCACGGTGGTGGATTTGTTTTATAGAAACTATTGATCTCTCATGCTTCACTTAGATTATTTTGAGAGTCTTAAATAGCATGGTAATTTGCTTAAATAATCCTAATATGCTAGGTATTCAAGATTAGAAAAAACTCTCTTATGAGTGTTTTGAATACTAAGAGAAGTTTGATGCTTGATGATTGTTTTGAGATATGGAGGTAGTGATATTAAAGTTGTGCTAGTTGAGTAGTTGTGAAATTGAGAAATACTTGTGTTGAAGTTTGCAAGTCCCATAGCATGCATGTATGGTAAACATTATGTAACAAATTTGAAACATGAGGTGTTCTTTGATTGTCTTCCTTATGAGTGGCGGTCGGGGACAAGCGATGGTCTTTTCCTACCAATCTATTCCCCTAGGAGCATGCGCGTAGTGCTTGGTTTTTGGTGACTTGTAGATTTTTTGCAATAAGTATGTGAGTTCTTTATGACTAATGTTGAGTCCATGGATTATACGCACTCTCACCTTTCCATCATTGCTAGCCTCTTCGGTACCGTGCATTGCCCTTTCTCACATTGAGAGTTGGTGCAAACTTCGCCGGTGCATCCAAACCCCGTGATATGATACGCTGTTTCACACATAAACCTCCTTATATCTTCCTCAAAACAGCCACCATACCTACCTATTATGGCATTTCCATAGCCATTCTGAGATATATTGCCATGCAACTTTCCACCATCCTGTTTATCATGACACGTTCATCATTGTCATATTGCTTTGCATGATCATGTAGTTGACATCGTATTTGTGGCAAAGCCACCATTCATAATTCTTTCATACATGTCACTCTTGGTTCATTGCATATCCCGGTAAATCGCCGGAGGCATTCATATAGAGTCATACCTTGTTCTAGTATCGAGTTGTAATCATTGAGTTGTAAATAAATAGAAGTGTGATGATCATAATTTAATAGAGCATTGTCCCAATAAAAAAAGAGAAAGGCCAAATAAAAAAAGAAGGCCCCAAAAAAAGAGAATGAAAAGGGACAATGCTACTATCTTTTTTCCACACTTGTGCTTCAAAGTAGCACCATGACCTTCATGATAAAGAGTCTCTTGTTTTGTCATTTTCATATACTAGTGGGAATTTTTCATTATAGAACTTGGCTTGTATATTCCAACAATGGGCCTCCTCAAGTGCCCTAGGTCTTCGTGAGCAAGCAAGTTGGATGCACACCCACTAGTTTCTTTTGTTGTGCTTTCATACATTTATAGCTCTAGTGCATCCGTTGCAAGGCAATCCCTACTCCTTGCATTAACATCAATCGATGGGCATCTCCATAGCCCATTGATTAGCCTCGTTGATGTGAGACTTTCTCCTTTTTTGTCTTCTCCACATAACCCCCATCACTATACTATATTCCACCCATAGTGCTATATCCATGGCTCACACTCATGTATTGTGTGAAGGTTTATAAAGTTTGAGATTACTAAAGTATGAAACAATTTCTTGGCTTGTCATCGGGGTTGTGCATGATGAGAGCATTCTTGTGTGACGAAAATGGAGCATGACTAAACTATATGATTTTGTAGGGATGAACTTTCTTTGGCCATGTTATTTTGAGAAGACATAATTGCTTAGTTAGTATGCTTGAAGTATTATTATTTCTATGTCAATATTAAACTTTTATCTTGAATCTTTCGGATCTAAATATTCATGCCACAATTAAGAAGAATTACACTGAAAATATGCCAAGTAGCATTCCACATCCAAAATTCTATTTTTATCATTTACCTACTCGAGGACGAGCAGGAATTAAGCTTGGGGATGCTTGATACGTCTCCAACGTACCTATAATTTTTGATTGCTCCATGCTATATTATCTTCTGTTTTGGACATTATTAGGCTTTATTATCCACTTTTATATTATTTTTGGGACTAACCTACTAACTGGAGGCCCAACCCAGAATTGCTGTTTTTTTGCCTATTTTAGGGTTTCGAAGAAAAGGAATATCAAACGGAGTCCAAACGGAATGAAACCTTCGGGAACGTGATTTTTGGAACGAACAAGATCCAGGAGACTTGGACCCTACGTCAAGCAACCAACAGGGAGGCCACGAGGTAGGGGGCGCGCCTACCCCCCCAGGCGCGCCCTCCACCCTTGTGGGGCCCATGTTGCTCCATCGATGTACTCCTTCCTCCTATATATACCTACGTACCCCAAACTACCAGATACGGAGCCAAAACCCTAATTCCACCGTCGTAACTTTCTGTATCCACGAGATCCCATCTTGGGGCCGGTCCTGAGATTTCGGGGGCCCGGGGCAAGACAATGAAAAGGGGCCCTAAAACCACATTTTTTCTCTATTTCAATTGAACTAAATACTTGATGCACTATAATTGGTTTTGCCTTGTCATGTCAACTATCCAACAAATAAAGGTCATAAACATTCACAAAAAAATTGGTCGTTTTTAAACCCGGACTTATATTTTTCTATTAGGTTCGTGCCTGCTCTAGTATTATGATCCTATATTTTCTCACAAAAGGCATTCCTCGGAATTTCTAGTAGTAGTACTTGTATTAGTTCTAAAAACATGTCAATATCTCCTTTCTGAAACTCAATCAACGCATATGCAAGGTTATTTTGTTTACTCATTACCGGTTGGATACTTTCTAGATAACATCTTGCTAATTAGCACACAAACATATGAAACAAGAAATAAAAAACACAGTTAATAAAATAAAAAATTGCTAACAAAGGCTTGGAACAAGGTAGGTACCAGGATGGCAGGAAATTAAAAATTGCAAGATTTTGCTTCTGCTTACTAGTCACAAACAAAAACCCAAGCTCCTCCTTTCTAATCCTAAACAACTCAAGAAATCGGAGCGTGAGAAAGAGATATGTACAGGGATGATCTTCATGAAACCAACGAACGATCTATAAAGACTGTAGAAAAAGACGGATTTGCATTGAGGAGGAGGTTGATTGAAATCGAAAATTTGTACTCGGAGTACCTTCTTCCACTAATCACGCACAGTAGCAGAAAAATCACGAATAGAAGGCACGGGCGGGGCTGATTCGTTTCCAACGGAAGAAGCCGGGTAGAAGCAGAAGATCGCGCCCGTGCGCAAGCCAAGAAAATAGCGATCTGTTACCTTTCTCCCGTCTCCTTAGAATAAGTCTATCTATTACATTTTTTTATTAGGGAAGTCTATCACGTAATACCTATGGAAACATATCAATCAGGGGGCCTCTTCATACTCGTCTATAGGGGAGTACGTATGGAAACCAATCCATCGGGGCCCCCTCGTACTCGGGGGCCCGGGGCGGCCGCCCCTCTCGCCCCCCTCAGGGCCGGCCCTGCTCCGCTGGAGGGGGCATCGATCACGGAGGGCTTCGACATCAACACCATAGCCTCTCCGATGAAGTGTGAGTAGTTTACCGCAGACCTACGGGTCCATAGTTATTAGCTAGATGGCTTCTTCTCTCTTTTTGGATCTCAATACAAAGTTCTCCCCCTCTCTTGTGGAGATCTATTTGATGTAATCTTCTTTTGCCGTGTGTTTGTTGAGACCGATGAATTGTGGGTTTATGATCAAGTTTATCTATGAACAATATTTGAATCTTCTCTGAATTCTTTTATGTATGATTGGTTATCTTTGCAAGTCTCTTCGAATTATCAGTTTGGTTTGGCCTACTAGATTGATCTTTCTTGCAATGGGAGAAGTGCTTAGCTTTGGGTTCAATCTTGCGGTGTCCTTTCCCAATGACAGTAGGGGCAGCAAGGCACGTGTTGTATTGTTGCCATCGAGGATAACAAGATGAGTTTTTTAGCATATTGCATGAGTTTATCTCTCTACATCATGTCATCTTGCTTAAGGCGTTACTCTGTTCTTATGAACTTAATACTCTAGATGCATGCTGGATAGCGGCCAATGTGTGGAGTAATAGTAGTAGATGCAGGCAGGAGTCGGTCTACTTGTCTTAGACGTGATGCCTATATACATGATCATACCTAGATATTCTCATAACTATGCTCAATTATGTCAATTGCTCAACATTAATTTGTTCACCCACCGTAAAATACCTATGCTCTTGAGAGAATCCACTAGTGAAACCTATGGCCCCGGGGTCTATCTTCATCATATTAATCTTCCAATACTTAGTTAGTTTCATTGCTTTTATTTTACTTTGTATCTTTATCATAAAATTACCAAAAATATTATCTTATCATATCTTTCAGATCTCACTCTCGTAAGTGACCGTGTAGGGATTGACAACCTCTTATCGCATTGGTTGCGAGGATTTATTTGTTTTGTGCAAGTGCGAGGGACTCGCGCGTAGCCTCCTACTGGATTGATACATTGGTTCTCAAAAACTGAGGGGAATACTTACGCTACTTTGCTACATCACCCTTTCCTCTACAAGGGAAAACCAACGCAGTGCTCAAGAGGTAGCAATACGTTGGAGAGGTATCATCCCCAAGCTTAATTCATGCTCGTCCTAAAGTAGGTAAATGGTAAAAACATATTTTCTGATGTGAAATGCTGCCTAACATGTTCATCACATATTACTTTGTTTGTAGCATGTACATTTAGACTTTTATATGATCCAAAGCAATAGTCTAATTTTTACATGAAGATTTCAATACTCAAGCATATCAACAAGCAATCATGTCTTTCAAAATATCAACACTAAAGCAAGTTATCCCTAGCCCATTATGCTCAATTATTGATCTATTCATGAAACACACTCGCATATTAGCTACACCCAATGCTCAAGTACTACCATAATGCCCCTTAGTTGGTCTTTATAAGATAAGATGGAGAATCAAATATAAATAAAAATTGCATAAAGTAAAAAAAAGAAAGGCCCTTCGCACAGGGAAGTAGGGATTTGTAGAGGTGCCAAAGCTCAAAGCAGAAAAAGATAGAGATAAAACATTTTGGGTGGCATGCTTTTTGTGTCAATGAAAACGATCGAGTAATTCCCAATACTTTCCATGCTAGATATATCATAGGCGGTTCCCAAATAGAAAATAAAGTTTATTCCTTTTCCACCGTACTTTCACATTCCATGGCTAGCCGTATCCACGGGTGCCATCCATACCAACACTTTCCAAGGAATTTATTATTTGACAACATAAAGTAAATTCATTTTCCATTTCGGGACTGGGCATCCCTAATACATTTGCCGTACTCTTGTGCAATGACACGTGAATAAACACTCATCTTGAGAATAACACATCTAGCATGGAAAAATATCAGCCCCCCTACTGTTTCATGAGTGGTACGAGCACACAAAAAGGAAATCTATTTTGCAAATTAGAGATGGCACATACAAATTTGCTTAGAATGGCATGGAAATACCGCATATAGGTAGGTATAGTGGACTCATATGGCAAAACTGGGTTTAAGGGTTTTGGATGCACAAGTAGTAATCATACTTAGTACAAGTGAAGGCTAGCAAAAGATTGAGAAGCATCCAACCAAGAAACAAACTTTACCATGGCTTATACCCTCCAATACAAACCATAGAATCATCAAAATAAGCACACAATGCAAAGAAAACAGAATCTATCATAAACAAAATAGTTTGTAGCAATCTGAAACCTTTGAATACTTCTGTAACTCCAAAAATTCTGAAAAATTAGGACAACGTGGTCAATTTGTATATAAATCTTGTGTACAAAAATCAGGATTTTATCGCCCTTTTGTGAATATTGAAAATTATTGTACTGGACATAAAAGTTTCTGTTTTTCAACAAGATCAAATCAACTATCACCCAACATGATCCCAAAGGCTTTGCTTGGCACAAACACTAATTTAAACATAAAAACCACAATCATAACCGTAGCATAATTGCGCAAGCACTCAAGAATAGAAAGTAAAAGGCAAAAATAAATTTTATTCATTGGGTTGCCTCCCAACAAGTGCTATCGTTTTATGCCCCTAGTTAGGCATAATGCAAAGATCTAAGAAGCGCTGTCGTGTTATGCCCCTAGCTAGGCATAATGCGAAGATCCAAGTATTGTCATATTTAGTTCCCAACTCCTCAATCAAACACTTAGAATTCTTCAAAGATTTAGCATAGAAATTTTCAATAACAATACTCTTAGGAACTGGTTTGAAGAATTCATTCTTGCAAATAGGGTATTTATCACTTCAACAAAATCTGGGTGAATACTAATCATCTTAAGATCTTCTTTGTTACTGTTAGAAGTTGCACCCTTGTTTTTAGTGACTTGATTGATCTTGCCAATTTTTACTGGAGTTTTTTCAATTGTTTTAGCGGAAGAAAAAACCATGCTTAGATTACTAAAAATTTCTTCCAGCTTATCAATTCTAGTGGGGCTCTCTTCTATTCTCTCTTTGAATGCGGGTTCTTTTTCTTTTAGTACTTTGAGAGCATCTCCCACTTTTGACACAATTCTATTAGCAAGATTATGCATCCTTTTATCTAACTTTTCAATGTTCTCTTAAGTGAGCATTTTCTTTTCAATAGCATCTAGCCTTTCCATAACATGTTCAAGAGTTAAATTGTTTCATTAACAATTATAGGTCAGGTGGTGAACCCACTAGATTACCCATAGCATTAAAAGCATCCAAATATGGACACATCAAGAAATTTTTAGTGGTAATCGTATCAAGGACGAATCTATACCAAGTGGTGATGCCCACATAAAAACAACGAAGAAGAACAACTGTAGATTGCTTACGAACATATCTATTATGAGCATTGCAAATCCTATACCAAGCATCTTTTAGGTTCTCCCATCCCCTTTGTCTGAAATTAAGAACCTCGTTCTCGGGGGTACATGTGATAGAGGAAGAACTATCCATAATGACAAAAGTGGCAAACAAAATTGCACTCAAAAACAGATCTGATGAGAAAACGATGAATGAAAAAGAGAGCGAATAAAACAACAAAGTTTTTGTGAAGTGGGGGAGATGAAAACGAGAGGCAAATGGAAAATAATGTAAATTGCAAGGAGATGAGATTTGTGATTAGGAACCTGATAGATGTTGATGATGTCTCCCCGGCAAGGGTGCTAGAAATTCCTTTTGATGCGGCTTGAACTACGTCGGTATTTCCCCAAAGAGGAAGGGATGATGCAGTACAACTACGGTAGGTATTTCCCTTAGTGACGAGAACAAGGTTATTGAACCAGTAGGAGAGCCAAGCAACACTATGTAAATGGTACCTGCACACAAAGAACAAATACTTGCAACTCGACGCGTAAGAGGGGTTGCCAATCCCTCCCGGGTAAACGATAGATTGAATTGTGGTAGATTGGATAAATAGATCTCGCAATAAAACAAAACAAAATAAATAAACAAAAAGTGCAGCAAGGTATTTTTGGGTTTTTGGAATAATAGATCTGAAAATAAAAGCGAATAAAAATCGATCTCGAAGGCAAATATGATAAAGAATAGACCCGGTGGCCGTAGATTTCACTAGTGGCTTCTCTCAAGAAAATAGCATACGGTGGGTACACAAATTACTGTTGGAAACTTGATAGAACTTCAAATAATTATGACAATATCCAGCCAATGATCATTATATAGGCATCACGTCCAAGATTAGCAGACTGACTCCTACCTGGATCTACTACTATTACTCCACACATCGACCGCTATCTAGCATGCATCTAGTGTATTAAGTTCATGGAGAAACAGAGTAATGCAATAAGAACGATGACATGATGTAGACAAGATCTATTCATGTAGGAATAGACCCCATCTTTTTATCCTTAATAGCAATGATACATACGTGTCATGTCCCCTTCTGCCATTGAGATTGAGCACCGTGAGATCGAAACCATCACAAAGCACCTCTTCCCATGGCAAGAAAAATAGATCTAGTTGGCCTAACTAAACCAAAGATTCAAAGAAGAAATACGAGGCTATAAGTAATCATGCATATAAGAGAACAAAACTCAAATAACTTTCATGGATAAAATAGATCTCCAAGAGTTGCATCAAATAGATCTCCAAGAGACCATTGCATTGAGAATCAAAAGAGAGAGTAGAAGCCATCTAGCTACTAACTACTGACGCAAAGATCTACAATGAACTACTCACGCATGACTAGAGAGGCACCAATGAGGATGATGAACCCCTCCGTGATGGTGTCTAGATTGGATCTGGTGGTTCTAGAACTTGCGGCGGCTGGAATTGTGTTTCGTCGATTCACCTAGGGTTTTTGGATTTTTGGGGTATTTATAGAGCAAAGAGGCGGTGTGGGAGGTGGCCGAGGTGGGCACAACCCACCAGGGCACGCCTAGGTGGGTTGTGCTCCCCTCGGAGCCCCCTGGTACTTCTTTGGTCCATCATGTGTCTTTTGGTCCAGGAAAAAACTCCAAAAAGTTTCGCTGCGTTTGGACTCCATTTGGTATTGATTTTCTGTGAAGTAAAAAACAAGCAAAAAACAACTGGCACTGGGCACTATGTCAATAGGTTAGTCCCAAAAAATGATATAAAGTTGCTATAAAATGATTGTAAAAGATCCAAGAATGATAATATAACACATGGAACAGTAAAAAATTATAGATATGTTGGAGATGTATCAACGGCTGAGGCGGCGGAGTCTGCTGACGCAGCGGAGATGGCTGAGGCGACGGAGATAGAGCTGGATTGCTACTCTAAGGAGTCGATAGCCTTGGCATCCAATGTGGAAGCATGATGTGTTCCTTTTTCCATAGAATGGTACTTTTCTAGCATCTTCCGGTTCTATATCCCCTTCGCCTGTAGGGGAGTCAACCTCCAGCTGCTCAAATCCCTTGATAACTTCATCCATGCCGACAACAACATAGCCATCTAGAATCGGAGAGCAATGGTAAGTTCCATTAGGTACAAGAGGTAAGCCAAAGCCGACCGCCACCTTCACGGATATGTTCATGCATTTTGCATGTAGCTCACAATTTTCCCTTTGCGTGATATCATCCACGGGGGAGTGAGGAGCCGTGATATCATCTATGGGCCAAACGAGCTATGTGGATGCCACACTGCTTTTCCGTTGAGATGGTGGGCCGACAGTATCAAATGTAGGATCTTCGTGCCGCTGAGAGGGGCCGGTAGCTTCCTGGCTGGTAAGTGCCTCTATTTGCTTCTGCCGCAACGCTATTTTTCTTCTATCTTATGCAGCCGGTCTGCATCCTATTTCTTTTTTCTCCCTCGGCTTCTATAAGTGTCATTGCAGTCAGGAAACCCAGCTTCCACGGAACAGACCTGATGTGCCTTGTGTTCGTCCATGATACGTCTCCAATGTATCTATAATTTATGAAGTATTCATACCAATATATTATAATTCTTGGATGTTTTACAATCATTTTATAGCAACTTTATATCATTTTTTGGGACTAACCTATTGACCCAGTGCCTAGTGACAGTTTTTGTTTTTTGCTTGTTTTTACATCGCAGGAAATCAATATCAAACGGAGTCCAAACACCGTGAAACTTTTGGAGGTTTTTTATGGACCACAACACTTCCAATGGTCCAGAGCAGCACCTGGGGGTGCGCCCCACCAGGGCGTGCCTGGGGGCCCAGGCGTGCCCAGGTGGGTTGTGCCCACCTCGGTGGCCTCCCGCACCCCCTCTTTACCGTATAAATTCCCAAATATACAGAAAACCCTCGGGGTTAACCTAGATCAGAAGTTCCGCTGCCGCAAGCCTCTATTTTTTGAAAAGGGGCGCTTTATTACTTAAAAGGTTTAAGCATTACACCTGGCCTCTGCATAACTATGATGCACACAACCAAACAAGTTCTCTCACACAAACGAAAATTACGAAGGCAAAATACAAAGAAACATGTAGAGTCTGTATAACGCCTAAAGCGGAGGTGGGCCAATCCTAAGATCATGCTGCCACCCATGTTGGGTAAAAGTATCCCTTGTCGTATCCTCCAATCATGTAGACACCTCCGTAAATAGGTCTCGATTCTCCACACGTTGTAGAGAGGACCATAAACAAAGAGTCCCGATGCACCTGTAGATAACCTGCATCAGAGAAGTACTTTTATCGTTAAACACCTTATCATTTCTACATAGCCAAAGCGACCAAATAACGACAAGCGCTCCCACCCTAAGAATAGTTCTAAACCTGTAATCTATTCCATGTAACCAGTTGCCAGATACATTAGCAACACTACAAGGAGGATACAAGCTAGAAGCTATCTGGATGACTGGCCATACAGAATGAGCCAATTTGCATTGGAAGAATAAATGCTTTATTGTCTCATCATGGTGACAAAAGAAACATTACAGGATTCCATGCCAATTTCGCTTAATAAGGTTATCTTTAGTAAGAATGACACCGCGACCAAGATACCATGCAAAGTTTTATTCTTTAGAGGTATCTTCATCTTCCAGATCTTCTTATTATTATCAACTGGCACATTAGACTGGATTAACGCTCTATACATAGACTCCACTGAGAATTGTCCATTCCCATGTAGGTTCCATTGAAATACAGCAGACCCATGTGACAAATGCACCGTGGACAACTGCTGGAGCAGGATGTACCACCGCAAGCCTCTATAGCCACGAAAAACCAATCTAGACCCTGTTCCGGCACCCTGCTGGAGGGGGAAATCATCTCTGGTGGCCATCTTCATCATCCCGGCAGCCACCACGATGAGGAGGGAGTAGTCCACCCTCGGGGATGAGGGTTTGTACTAGTAGCTATGTGTTTAATCTCTCTCTCTCTCTCTCATGTTCTTGAGATGTCATGATCTTGATGTATCGCAGGCTTTGTTAATATAGTTAGATCATATATGGTGTTTTCCCCTCTCCATCTTGTTGTGAATTGAGTTTTCCCCTTGAGATTTTGTTTTATTGGATTGAATACTTTTATGGATTTGAGAACACTTGATGCATGTCTTGCTATGAATACCCGTGGTGACAATGGGGTATCATATTGATTCACTTGATATATGTTTTGGCACTCAACTCGCGGGTTCCCGAGGTGACATTAGGGTAATCTACGCATAGGGATTGATGCACATTCTTGTCTTTGTTTCTACGGTAGAAATCTTGGGGCACTATTTGAGGTTCTTTGTGTTGGATTGAGTATTGTGAATATGAAATTATTTGGTGTTATTTTAGTATGAACTCTTGGATAGATCGATTGGAAAGAATAGCTTCGAGGTGGTTTCGTACCCTACAAATAATTTCTTCTTATGTTCTCCGCTAGATAGGAACTTAGGAGTGATTCTTCACCCCACTTTGAGGGGTGGTTATATGATCCAATTATATTAGCACTGTTGAGAGATTGCACTAGTGAAAGTACGGACTCTAGGCCTCATTTTCAAGCATTGCAATACCGTTTTTGTGCCCGTTTACTATTTGCTACCTTGTTGTTTTTATTTATTCAGATTATAAAAATATATTTCTACCATCCATATTACACTTTTTATCACCATCTCTTCGCCGAACTAGTGCACCTATACAAATTACCATCGTATTTGGTGTGTTGGGGACACAAGAGACTCTTTGTTATTTGGTTGCAGGGTTGTTTGAGAGAGACCATCTTCATCCTATGCCTCCCACGGATTGATAAACCTTAGGTCATCCACTTGAGGGAAAAATTGCTACCGCCATACAAAACTCTGTGCTTGGAGGCCCAACACAAGTCTACAAGAACAAGTTGCATAGTAGACATCAGTCCACTGTGTTCAACATTCCCGAGGGTGCGTGTCAGCTCGTCGTTCTCTCTGTCGGGATCGAACTTCCCGTCCTGCATGTCCTTCATTGTAGCTTTAAGGGCTTTGAGGGTGTTGCAAGTTGATCTTTTGTATAAATACACTTCCTTGTTTCTGGTTCCAACTTTCCCCCGTGCCCATAGAACCAAGTATTTGCCCGTTCGGCCCACTCCAATGTCTCTGGATCGGTCTCTTTAGCAATCATGTCATTCTCAGTTTTCTCCCACTTAGGCATGACAACCTTGTAGCCAGCTGACCCCATAACATGGTGATATTCCTTCTTTGCAGCATTGTTCTTATTTATTTCTAACCTTTTCTTAGCTTCATCCGATGTCTTGTACTACACAAATTCGGGCCAGTGATCTTTTATCTTCTCATATGCTCCGGTGAATGTTGGAGTCTTGTTTTTCAGGACATAGTCTTGGTGCAGTCTTTTCTTCTAGTTGCAGAATTGTGCATCCATCTTCTTAAGAGTCCATGCCTCTTGACTTTTCACTCTATAACATTGTTATTTGGATCCATCTCTGGCGGCAGGGTGAAATTTGTCATGAGCATATTCCAAAGCATTTCTTTAGATCTATCGTTGACATAAGTAACTGTTGGGAAACGTAACATGCAATTTCAAAAATTTCCTACGCTCACGCAAGATCTATCTAGGAGATGCATAGCAACGAGGGGGAGAGTGTGTCTACGTACCCTCTTAGACCGAAAGCAGAAGCATTTGACAACACGGTTGATGTAGTCGAACTTCTTCTAGCTTCGACCGATCAAACATCGAACGTACGACACCTCCAAGTTCTGCACACGTTCAACATGATGACGTCCTCACCTTCTTGATCCAGCAAGGTGTCAAGGAAGTAGATGAGTTCCGTCAACACGACGGTGTGGTGACGGTGATGGTGAAGTGATCCGCGCAGGGCTTCGCCTAAGCACTGCGAGAACATGCTGGTGTGTAAACTGTGGAGGGGGGCGCCGCACACGGCTAACAATTGATGTTCTGTGTTCTAGGTGCCCCTCCCCACATATATATATAGGTGGTAGGGGAGGAGAGGCAGCCAGAGGTGCCCCAAGTAGGATCCGAATCCTACTTGGGGTTTCTCCAAGTGGCGCCCCCTTTACGTTTTCCACCAGAGAAGAAAGGGAAGGGGGAAGAGAGAAAGGAAGGGGGGTCCGAACCCCTCCTTTTCCTTCTCCAATTAGTCCTCCTGCCTAATTAGGGGGGCACCCCTTGTGGGCTGGTGTGCTCCCCTCTTATGGCCCATATGGCCCATATCTTCCCCCCGGGGTTCCGGTAACCCCCGGTACTCCGATAATTACCCGATACACTCCGGAACACTTCTAGTGTCCGAATAGTATCGTCCTATATATCAATCTTTACCTCTTGACCATTTTTAGACTCCTTGTCATGTCCATGATCTCATCTGAAACTCCGAACAATATTCGGTAACCAAATCACATAACTCATATAATACAATATCGTCATCGAATGTTAAGCGTGCATACCCTACGGGTTCGAGAACTATGTAGACATGACCGAGACACCTCCCCGGTCAGTAACCAATAGCGGAACCTGGATGCTCATATTGGCTCCTACATATTCTATGAAGAGCTTTATTGGTCGAACCATTATGACAACATACGTAATTCCCTTTTTTCATTGGTATGTTACTTGCCCGAGATTCGATCATCGGTATCTTCATACCTAGTTCAATCTCGTTACCACCAAGTCTCTTTACTCGTTCCATAATACATCATCCTGCAACTAACTCATTAGTCACTTTGCTTGCAAGGCTTCTTATGATGCGCAAGGCTGCGGATATTAAGTCTTTCAGGTGTGGTTGAATTAACAACTCAGCTACTAATACTCAAGAATATTATTTGGCTCCCCTTGTGCCGAATCAATAAATTTGGGTTGAATACTCTACCCTCAAAAACTATTGCGATCCCCTATACTTGTGGGTTATCAGGACCTTTTTTGGCGCCGTTGCCGGGGAGCATAGCTCTATTCTCTGAGTCACCTAGGATTTATATCTGTTGATCACTATGAGGAACTTGAAAGATCAAAGAACTAAGATTTTTTCCCTCAACTATGAGGGGAGGTAAGGAACTGCCATCTAGCTCTACACTTGATTCTCCTTATGTTTTGAGTAAACTTGCGACACCTACACCTGCTATTGATTCTGATATGTCGCATGCTATTGATGATGCCACTTCTGCTATGCATGATGCTTATGATGGAATTGATTCTATGCTCGATAATACTGTGCCACTAGGTGAATTTCTTGATGAACAACTTGCTAGGGTTAGAGAGAATGAAATTACTGAAACTGGTGATATTATTGAAAATGATGATTATGATTCTCCCCATAGATATGAATTGCCTGTTGTTCCTGAGGGTTATGTTATGGATGAAGAAACTGCTAGAGACTTCTTTGCTTGCAATGATAGAGAGGATCTTAAGAAATTGTTAGCTAAGCTGAAAGAAAAATCCTTGAATGCTAGAATGAAATATGATCCCGCTTTTGCTACTTCACCTATCTTTGTTACTGATAAAGATTATGAATTCTCTATCGATCCTGAGTTAATTACTTTGGTTGAATCTGATCCTTTTCATGTTCATGAATCTGAAACTGTTGTGGCACATCTTACTAAATTAAATGATACAGCCACCCTATTTGCTCACGAGGAAAAAAACTCGCTATTACTATGTCCTTAAATTGTTTCCTTTGTCATTAGAGGGTGATGCTAAGATATGGTTTAATTCTCTTGCTCCTGGTTGTGTGCGTAGTCCCCGGGATATGATTTATTACTTGTCTGCAAAATATTTCCCCGCTCATAAGAAACAAGCTGCCTTAAAGGAAATATTTAATTTTGTGCAGATTGAAGAAGAGAGTCTCCCACAAGCTTGGGGGAGGCCTCTCCAATTACTTAATGCTTTGCCTGATCATCCTCTCAAGAAAAATGAAATACTTGATATATTTTACAATGGAATAACTGATGCTTCCAACAGACCACCTGGATAGTTGTGCTGGTTGTGTTTTTAGGGAAAGAACTGTTGAGCAAGCTGAATTGCTATTGAATAATATATTGAGTAATGAAAATGATTGGACACTTCCGGAACCAACTCCGAAGCCAACTCCGAAGAAAAGGGGTATTCTATTTCTCAGTCCTAAAGATATGCAAGAGGCAAACAAATCTATGAACGAAAACAGTATTAAAGCTGAAGATGTTAAAAATTTACCGCCTATTGAAGAAATACATGGTCTTGATAACTCGACACAGGTAGTAGAGGTAAACACTCTCCGTAGATTTGATGAAGGTGGTATTCCTCATAATAAGTCCGCTAGAAAATGCTTGGATGAGTTTGATAATTTCATTATTAAACAAGAGAACTTCAATGCTTATGTTAGTAGACAATTGAAAAGTAATGCTTACATGCTTGACCACTTGGGTGATTATATGAATATAACTATTAATGATCTTAAGCTTATCAGTAAACATGCCTCCATGGTTACAACTCAAGTAGAACAAGTATGTAAAGCTCAGGATGATTTGCTTAATGAGTTGAATAGTAAGAATAATGATAATGTTGTTAGGGTTATGACTAGAGGTGGTAAGATGACCCAGGAACCTTTCTATCCTGAAGGCCATCCTAAGAGAATTGAGCAGGATTCTCAAAGAACTAATACTGATGCACCCAGTCCTCATACTAAAAAGAAAAAGAAAACTGATAGGACTTTGCATGCTAGTGAACCTGCTATAGACACACCTGAGAATCCCAATGATATTTATATTTCTGATGTTGAGACATAATCTGGTAATGAACATGAACCTAGTGATAATGTCAATGATGATGTTCATGTTGATGCTCAACCTAGTAATGATAATGATGTAGAGATTGAACCTGTTGTTGATCTTGATAACCCACAATCAAAGAATCAACATTATGATAAGAGAGACTTTGTTGCTAGGAAACATGGTAAAGAAGGAGAACCATGGGTTCAGAAACCCATGCCCTTTCCTCCTAAGCCATCCAAGAAAAAGGATGATGAGGATTGTGAGCGCTTTGCTGAAATGATTAGGCCTATCTTTTTGCGTATGCATTTGACCGATATACTTAAAATGCCTCATTGTGCTAAGTATATGAAAGAAATTGTTACTAACAAAAGAAAGATACCAGAAGCTAAGATGTCCACCATGCTTGCTAATTATACTTTTAAGGGTGGAATACCAAAGAAACTTGGAGATCCAGGGGTACAAACTATGCCATGCTCTATTAAAAGAAACTATGTTAAAACTGCTTTATGTTATCTTGGAGCCGGTGTTAGTGTTATGCCTTTCTCTTTGTATCGTAGACTTGATTTGAATAAGTTGACACCTACTGAAAATTCTTTGCAAATGGCTGATAAATCAACTGCTATACTTATCGGTATTTGTGAGGATGTGCCTGTTGTGGTTGCAAACGTTACTATCTTAACGGACTTTGTTATTCTTGATATTCCTGAGGATGATAGTATGTCGATTATCCTTTGTAGACTCTTTTTGAGTACTACAGGGGCTATTATTGATTGCAACAAAGGAAATGTCACTTTTCATGTTAATGGTAATGAGCATACGGTACACTTTTCGAAGAAACAACCTCAAGTTCATAGTATAAATTCTACCTGAAAAATTTCAACTATTACTATTGGAGGTTTTGAATTTCCTCTTCCTACTGCCAAAAAGAAATATGGTATTCTTATTGTTGGGGATATGCATATCCCCGTTCAGGTAACCTAGTGTTATTCAAAAATTCTCCGGTTTCATGTCATTCAGAAGTAGTTTATTAGTAAGACTTGATCAACCTTGTTAATGGATTCCTTTTGATGAGCATGAGATGGATGAATTTAGAAGGCGCAACTCTCTGTACCCATCTTTTACTTTCTGTTATTTAGTTTAAATAAAGCAAAATAGTATTTTTTGTCTGTTTTCTGAATTATCCATGCAATAAAAAATGTCCCGAAAATAAAAGTTCTCCAAATGCCCTGAAAATTTGATATGATTTTTATATAATATTTAAGAATTTCTGGTGCAAAGAACACACCATGGGGCCTCACCAGTTGGCCACAAGGGTGGAGGGTGCACCCCCTGACCTTGTGGGCCCCATGTGCCCCCTCCACTTATTCCAGCACCCATCCTCTTCCTCTTCCTCTAGAAAAAATCACTCCATAGCTCAAACCCGTGTTCTTGCTCATCTTGCTGCCATTTTTGATCTCCTTTCTCAAAGCTCCATTCGCAAAACTGCTTTGGGGGATTGATCTTTAGTATGTGACTCCTCCAATGGTCCAATTAGTTTTTGCTCTAGTGCTTTATTTATTGCAATTTTTTGTTGCTTTGGTGACCCTGTTCTTGAGCTTGCATGTCAAATTTATATGGTCCAAAGTAGTTTTGTTGCATGTTATGTTGGGGAACGCAATATTTCAAAAAATTTACCTATGATCACGCAAGATCTATCTAGGAGATGCATAGCAACAAGAGTGGAGAGCATGTCTACGTACCCTCGTACACCGAAAGCGGAAGCGTTTAGTAACGCGGTTGATGTAGTCGAACATCTTCGCGATCCAAGCGATCCAAGTACCGAACGCACGGCACCTCCGCGATCAGCACATGTTCAGCTCGATGACGTCCCACAAACTCTTGATCCAGTTGAGGCCGAGGGAGAGTTCCATCAGCATGACGGCATGGTGACGGCGATGATGAAGTTACCGACGCAGGGCTTCGCCTAAGCACTAGAATGATATGACCGAGGTGTGTAACCATGGAGGGGGGATCATTGCGGAATTCAGTTCTAAGCACACTTCTGAAACTTGGTCTTTAGTTTCTGTTTATGGCCCGTGTCAAGGTCCTGCTCGGGATGAGTTTGTGAAATGGTTATATAATCTTGATATTCAATGTGATGACAATTGGTTCCTCTTGGGTGATTTTAATTTCATGAGATCGCTTGAAAATCGTAACCTACCTGGTGGCGATGTTAATGACATTTTTTTGTTTAATGAAATCAATGGCCATTTGGGCCTGGTTGAGCTGCCAATCAAGGGCCGTCAATATACTTGGTCCAATATGCAATCTTCACCGCTTCTTGAACAGATTGATTGGTTCTTTACGCCGGTTGCATGGACCGCTGACCATCCCAACACCTTGGTTATACCCCTTGCACGCACTGCCTCCGATCATGTCCCGTGTGTAGTCACAATTGCTACATGCATACCAAAGGCAAAGGTATTTCGCTTTGAAAATTACTAGATTGATCTGCCTGGTTCTATGGATTGCGTTTCTCGGGTTTGGAATAGGCCATTGGACAAGGCTTCAATTGCCTTGTCTATTTCTGCCAAATTTAAAGCTCTACATTATGCCCTCAAGAAATGGCATTTAAATCTGTCCACAATCAAAGCGCTCATTTCTGATGGCAATAAGGTGGTTCATTTCCTTGATGGACTGGAGGAGTCTCGGCCCTTGAGTTGGCTGGAATTAAATTTTAGGAGAATTGTTAAATTGCACCTTGAAGATATTTTGCATTGGCAGTTTATCTATTGGAAACAACATTGCACGATCAGGAACATCAAGGTTGGTGAGGACAACACAAAAAAATTTCACACAATGGCAACAGAACGATACCCGAGGAATACTATTTTCCGATCAAGAACCAGGCAAGTGACGTCATCACCGATCACCAGCATCTGGCTACAATGTTCTGGGCCGAGTTCAACCAGCGAATGGGCCAATCCAAAGGTGTTCAAATGGGTTTTGATTTGGACACATTGATTACGAGAGTTGATGGGCTGGAGGAATTGTCACAATCATTCTCAGATTCTGAGGTGGAGGCAGTAATTAAGAACCTTCCCACTGATCGTTTCCCGGGTCCGGATGGTTTCACCGGACTTTTCCTCAAGAAATGTTGGGCAATTTTGAGGGATGATTTTATGAAACTTACCCAAGAGTTTTATGATGGGAAATGCAATTTGGAATGCCTCAATACATCTCTTATTACTCTCATACCCAAGAAGCTTAGCCCTGAAAATGTTGGCGATTTTCGGCCTATATCATTGACCAACACATGCTTGAAGTTTTTAACTAAACTCCTGGCTAATCGTCTTCAGAGAGTGATTGTAAGATGTATTCATCGCAACCAATATGGTTTTCTTCGGTGCCGATCCATTCAGGACTGCCTAGCATGGTGCTTTGAATATATCTACCAGTGTAAAGCTTCGAAAAGGCCTATCATTCTTCTCAAGCTTGATTTCACAAAAGCATTTGATACCATTGAGCACGAAGTGATCCTCAGAATCTTGCAATGCAAAGGCTTTGATAGACATTGGACAGGTTGGATTAATAACATCCTATCTATGGGTTCCTCTTCGGTTCTTTTAAATGGTGTTCCAGGCAATCATTTTGTCTGTAGAACGGGTGTGCGGCAAGGAGATCCATTATCTCCGTTACTCTTTGTGATTGCCGTTGACCTTCTACAATCGGTGGTTAATGAGATGTGCTCCAGAAACATATTGACCCTACCAATCCCGACTCGTACAAACGACTATCCGATTGTTCAATACACTGATGATACCCTCATTGTTCTCCCTGCGATCGATAGCCAACTCATTGCTTTCAAGGAGATGCTTGATATCTTTGCGGCCTCAACTGGCCTGCAGGTCAACTTCATAAGTCCTCTCTGATCCCGATTAATATGTGTGATGAAGAAGGCAATCGAGTTGCTAGTTTGCTTGGGTGTGAAGTCGGCTCTATGCCATTCACATATCTTGGACTACCCATGGGAACCTCTCGGCCAACGATCTATGATCTAATGCCTATGGTGGATCGTGTTGAGAGACGATTATTTGCGTCTTCATGTTTGTTGAATCAAGGAAGCCGTCTCCAGCTTTTGCAATCCGTTTTAAGTTCCATGCCAATATACTTTTTGTGTACACTCTCTCTTCCTCAGGTAATTTTAAAGCAACTCGAGAGACTCATGCGCCGGTGTCCGTGGAGAGGGAACACGGATACCCCACGTCAATCATTGGTGGCCTGGGATTTGGTTTGTCGCCCCAAGAAGTTGGGAGGCCTCGGTATTCTCAACTTAAGTATACAAAATGAAGCCTTATTGATCAAGCATCTTTACAAGTTTTTCAACAAACTGGATGTACCCTGGGTCACGCTCATTTGGGATACGTATTATGCCTCATCGCCGCCTCAAGTCACCCAGAGCTGTGGTTCGTTCTGGTGGTGAGACGTTTTGTAGCTATATGAGAATTTTTGCAAGTTGGTTGTGCCTCAGGTGCACGCTGGAGATACTGTGGTCTTCTGGCTAGACCGCTGGCAGCTTGGACATGATGTTGTTCTCATGCATCGTCGGTTCCCAAGGCTTCATTCCTATGTTATTGACGGCACAATCACCATTAAGGGCTTTATGGAGTGGCCTGACATAACGAACAATTTTCATCTGCCTTTATCGGCTGAAGCCTTCCAGGAGTTGACCCAACTTCAAACTTTGCTGCCATTAATCAATCTTCAGGAGGATGGGAAGCACATTTGGAAATGGCCATCCAAGTCTGGAGCATTTCAGGCTAGGATCTACTACATGTCTTGCTTCTCACATATTGTGGTGGATCCCATATTTAAATGGATCTAGAAATGTTCATGCACTCTTAAATTCAAGGTCTTTGGCTGGCTTCTTTTGATGGATCGATTGAACAGCAGGGACATGATGCAACAACATCATTGGAATATCCAGGATGACACATGTGTAATGTGTAATTCTGCATGTCATGAGGACAAGGCCCACCTTTTCTTTGCATGCAACTACAGTCAACGTGTTTGGAATTACCTTGGCATTTCATGGATCCTACAACCGAACCAAACTACCTATGAGATGGCTTTATCTGCGAGGAACGATTTTGGCTTCCCCTTTTTCATAGAAGTGGTCTTCACTGCCACATGGAATATTTGGACTCAAAGGAATGGGAAGATTTTCATAAATGAGCCGCCTTCCTTTAGGTCTTGGAGGAGGAATTTTATCCATGACATTTCTCTTTTAGCTCATAGAATCAAATGTATATATAGGAATAGTCTAACTTCCTGGATAGCTGCTCTCCCTTAGCTACTCTTTGTAAGTATCCCTCTGATTTTTTACTTGTAATCTGTAACTTTATAAACTTCTCTGGTTCTTTTAATAAAGAACTGTGAGGCTGTTGCCTTGTAGTACATAGTCAACAAAAAAACCATGGAGGGGGGCACCACACACGGCTAAAAGATCAACTTGTGTGTCTATGGGGTGCCCCCTGGCCACGTATATAAATGAGGGGAGGGAAGAGGTGGCCATCCCAAGGGGGGCGTGCCAGGTGTGGGGAATCCTACTAGGGCTCCCTAGTCCAAGTAGGATTCCCCTCCTCTTTCCTATTCCTAGTAGGAGATGGAGGGAAGGAGAAGGAGGAGAGAAGGAAAGGGGGCCAGCCCCCAACCCTAACCCAATTCGGATTGGGCTTGGGGGGTGCGCGCCACTCCTTGGCCAGCCTCCTCCTCTCTTCCACCACTAGGCCCATGATGCCCAATAACTTCCTCCGGGGGGGGGGGTCCGGTAACCCCTGGTACTCCGAAACTCAACCGAAACGACCCGAACCATTCCGGTGTCCGAATGTAACCTTCCAATATATGAATCTTTATGTCTCGACCATTTTGAGAGTTCTCTTCATGTCCGTGATCTCATCCGGGACTCTGAACAACCTTCGGTCATCAAATCACATAACTCATAATACAAATCATCATTGAACGTTAAGCGTGCGGACCCTACGGATTCGAGAACTATGTAGACATGACCAAGACACATCTCTGGTCAATAACTGATACGTCTCCAACGTATCTATAATTTTTTATTGTTCCATGCTATATTATATCCTGTTTTGGACATTATTGGGCTTTATTATACACTTTTATATTATTTTTTGGACTAACCTGTTAACCGGAGGCCCAACCCAGAATTGATGTTTTTTTTTGCCTATTTTAGGGTTTCGTAGAAAAAGAATATCAAACGGAGTCCAAACGGAATGAAACCTTCGGGAACGTGATTTTCGGAACGAACATGATCCAGAGGACTTGGACCCTACGTCAAGCAATCAACGAGGAAGGTACGAGGTAGGGGGCGCGCCTACCCCCCAGGCGCGCCCTCCACCCTCGTGGGGCCCATGTTGCTCCACCGACGTACTCCTTCCTCCTATATATACCTACGTACCCCCAAACTACCAGATACGGAGCCAAAACCCTAATTCCACCGCCGTAACTTTCTGTATCCATGAGATCCATCTTGGGGCCTTTTCCGGAGCTCCACCGGAGGGGGTATCGATCATGGAGGGCTTCTACATCAAGACCATAGCCTCTCCGATGAAGTGTGAGTAGTTTACTTCAGACATACGGGTCCATAGTTATTAGCTAGATGGCTTCTTTGCTCTTTTTGGATCTCAATACAAAGTTCTCCCCCTCTCTTGTAGAGATCTATTCGATGTAATCTTCTTTTGCGGTGTGTTTGTTGAGACCGATGAATTGTGGGTTTATGATCAAGTTTATCTATGAATAATATTTGAACCTTCTCTGAATTCTTTTATGTATGATTTGTTATCTTTGCAAGTCTCTTCGAATTATCAGTTTGGTTTGGCCTACTAGATTGATCTTTCTTGCAATGGGAGAAGTGCTTAGCTTTTGGTTCAATCTTGCGATGTCCTTTCCCAGTGACAGTAGGGGCAGCAAGGCACGTATTGTATTGTTGCCATCGAGGATAACAAGATGTGGTTTATATCATATTGCATGAGTTTATCCCTCTACATCATGTCATCTTGCTTAAAGCGTTACTCTGTTCTCTTGAACTTAATACTCCAGATGCATGCTGGATAGCAGTTGATGTGTGGAGTAATAGTAGTAGATGCAGGCAGGAGTCGGTCTAATTTTCTCATACATGATGCCTATGTACATGATCATACCTAGATATTCTCATAACTATGCTCAATTCTGTCAATTGCTCAATAGTAATTTGTTCACCCACTGTAATACTTATGCTCTCAAGAGAAGCCTCTAGTGAAACCTATGGCCCCGGGTCTATTTTCCATCATACTAATCTTCCAATACCTAGTTATTTCCTTTGCCATTTATTTTACTTGCATCTTTATTTCTCTTTATCATAAAAATACCAAAAATATTATCTTATCATATCTATCAGATCTCACTCTCGTAGGTGACCGTGAAGGGATTGACAACCCCTTTATTGCGTTGGTTGCAAGGAGTTTATTTGTTTGTGTAGGTGCGAGGGACTCGTGCATGGCCTCCTACTGGATTGATACCTTGGTTCCCAAAAATTGAGGGAAATACTTATGATGCTATGCTGCATCACCCTTTCCTCTTCAAGGGAAAACCAATGCAGTGCTCAAGAGGTAGCAAGAAGGATTTTTGGCGCCGTTGCCGGGGAGTCTACGCAAAAGTCATCATACCAAGTACCCATCACAAACCCTTATCTCCCGCATTACATTATTTGCCATTTGCCTCTCGCTTTCCTCTCCCCCACTTCACCCTTGCCGTTTTATTCGCCCTCTCTCTCTCTCCATCCTCCCTCTCTTTCTCTATTTGCCTCTTTTTGCTCGTTTCTTGTTTGCTTGTGTGTCGTATTGCTTGCTTGTCGTTATGGCGAGCCCCCTATCTTCTCCGTTGTCTCCCGAAAATGAAGTTCTTAATTTTAAGCAAAGGGAAGGAGAAAACCTAAAAGACGCTTGGTATAGAATTTGGAATGCTCAAAATAGATCTACCAGGAAGCAATCTACTTCTATTATTCTTCGCAATTTTTATGTAGGTGCTATTCCTTGGCACAGATATGTCCTTGATACCATTACCGGAGGGAACTTCTTGGGTAGCCACACTTTTGATTCTTATAATGCTATGATATATTTGTTTGGCTCACCCCCTCTTTTGGTTAGTGGAACTATGTTAACTATGGAGCATGTAATGCAAAAACTTGAAATTATTGAAAATAAAGTTGCTACCGTAGAGTTAATTGAAAATTTCGATAAAAAGATCCACAACCAAATTACTCAATATGGATCTAAAGTAGGATTCACTTTGAAAAATATTAAGGAGAAGGAACCCATAGTTAATGAAAGAATAAATCATGATTCCACTATCATCGATAAGCTTGAGGGTATCATTACCGGGAACTGTTTTTTCTTCCGTAAAGAATACCCCAAGTCCTCCAACTAAAATTGCCAAGCTTATGTATTGTCGGTGTCAAAACCGGCGGATCTCGGGTAGGGGGTCCCGAACTGTGCGTCTAGGCCGGATGGTAACAGGAGGCAAGGGACACGAAGTTTTACCCAGGTCCGGGCCCTCTTGATGGAGGTAAAACCCTACGTCCTGCTTGATTAATATTGATGATATGGGTAGTACAAGAGTAGATCTACCACGAGATCGGAGAGGCTAAACCCTAGAAGCTAGCCTATGGTATGATTGTTGTTCTGTATGTTGTCCTACGGACTAAAACCCTCCGGTTTATATAGACACCGGAGAGGGTTAGGGTTACACAAAGTCGGTTACAATGGTAGGAGATCTACATATCCGTATCGCCAAGCTTGCCTTCCACGCCAAGGAAAGTCCCTTTCGGACACGGGACGAAGTCTTCAATCTTGTATCTTCATAGTCCAGGAGTCCGGCTAAAGGTATAGTCCGGCCATCTGGACACCCCCTAATCCAGGACTCCCTCAGTAGCCCCCGAACCAGGCTTCAATGACGATGAGTCCGGCGCGCAGATTGTCTTCGGCATTGCAAGGCGGGTTCTCCTCCAAATTCCGTGTACCTGTTGAATAAAGTCCGGTTTCTTGTAAATGTTGCGCTCCTCGGCTTCTACGCCCAATAATGGCCGTCTCCCACATGTCAAACGAATATGAAAAGTCTGAGTGTTTTTACATCCACACCCCTAGCCGCATAAATGAGCCGCCCATTTAAGGGGACGAGGATTTAGATCCAAACCACACCTTCTCCCCTTCACGAGTGTTCATCAGAGCGCATCCGACAAAGGTCCATACCACCATGGCCAGCCGTTGCAACTCCTCCTTTCGCCCTTCCAGCCCTCAGCCTGGATATTGGGAGAGATGCTCCATCCCGCATAGCGAGCTAGTGACGCTCCAGACCAAGGGATTTCTCCCCGGCCTATATGGTCCCGGTTCAAGCCGGTCTTGCCATCTATAATGGCGGAGAGCAAGCGGAGAGTGCCCCTAATCCCTCCAAAGGAGAGCGGGTGTGCCTCGTCCCTTATTTAATAAGAGGGCTCGGATTTCAAATCCATCCATTTCTCTGGGGGCTCCTGGAGTTCTATGGCCTCCAGCTACACAATCTCACGCCTGCCTCCGTATTGCATATCGCGGGCTTCGTAGCCCTCTGCGAGCTGTTCTTGGGTGTTGAGGCTCATTTCGGGCTGTGGAAAGAGCTATTCTGCCTTGTGCCCCGTTCTCAGAAGGGGTCGATATTTCAAGTGGGCGGAGCCGAAGTGTGGCGCATCGCCGGGACCGGATATCTATCCAGAACCCCAAAGAAGGCGTCCGAGGACTAGCCTTCGGAATGGTTTTACATAGAGGATGTCCCGCTGCCGGATCCTGTCCGGATCGACCTCCCTGAGTTCGACAGTGCTCCACTAAAGAAGCGCCTAAGTTGGCGTCCACGGAGCCCTCAGAGGGAAAGTGACAAGGACGTCCGTTACCTGATGGGCCAGATAAGATTGTTAGCTCATTCCGGACTAACCATGATCGGGGTCATGGCCGCACGCATCATGCGAGGGGTGCAGCCGCTACAGTACAGAGGCCACCCCATGTGGGATTTCAACGGGGAGGACGACGCCACCCGCTACGGCCGTAAGGGACCGGATTCGGCTGCGGCCCTAACAAAGACCTTGTCCACTTTGTACAAGGGAGAAGAGGAGGAATTTCTCCACGTCAACCCACAGGGTGGATTCTCTATGTACAATCCCCCAAGCTGGGTAAGTGGTTTACTTGCCCATCCGTTTTATATTCCCATTGTTAAATATTCAGTCTAATGACTTTAACGCAGGAACTGCACCAGGCTGTTAAAGAAATAAACAGCCCTCCTCCACAACCCGAGGACCCAGGACGGTCCCTCGACCCGACCTCTCAAGAGGATCCGGACTTATCTGTGGAGCTGATTGATGGAGTGTTCCATCAATTGAGCAAGGACAATGCCTTGGTGGCCATTACGGCCGATTACACAGGGCTAATCCCGGCCTCCCAGGTAACTGAGATCGAAGTCCCAGTACCCCGAATAGGGGTCCGCCCTCTCGTGTTTTCAGTTTCCTGATTAAAACCGAGCTTTGCAAGGGAGGTTTTTGAGATGGGAGGCTGAACCTGCGGCGACAAGCCAACAAGGGGCCGCAGGGCCCCGTGGGCAGAGAAGAAGTGCAGTCCGGACCGAGGCGTCAGCGCAAAGGTATGGCGCGCCCCCTTATCCCAGGTGTTATACCTTCAAGGCATATTAACACTGTGCTCTCTTCAGGACAAAGAGACCTCGCCGGACTATATCCGGAGAGGCTGCCAATCGCGCCTCCACCAGCCAGGCTCCAAAGCCTGGTCCGGAGGCGGAGGCGAACACAAGGCGCGCACCAGACGCTCCTCCGACGGAGGATGTGGACAGGTTGTCTGCCACCAACTCTGAGGTGGAGAGTGCCATGAACCACAGGCGTCGCCGGACAATTCTTCGCGATGCTTGTTTCTCCCGAGAGGCATTAAATGCCTTCAATTCGGGAGATGCGTACCTCCGTGCCGCTCAAAATGGTCTAGCCAGAGCCACGGAGCAATATGTAAAAGACATACGGGTAAGAAAATTTTGGTAATTATATATATATATATACCAGTAGCCCCCGAGACTTGAAACAGTTAGAATAACTGATTTAAGGATCATTTGTTATGCAGGTTCTTACAGAAAAGAATTCCCTACTGTCCCAGGAGCTGGAAGAGTGCAAAGCCCAACTTGAGGCCGCACTAGCTGCGGCAGGGGAGCCCAAGGAGACCCCCTCTGGTAATAGACACATCGAAAGATAAGTATTTTGCGAAGCACGGCATGGGTGCGAATCTGACAAATGAATTTGCAGATGGCGCCGGATTGAGTCCGGAAAGGCAACAACTCCTACGCCAGCTGAAGGCTGGTGAGAAGGTGCTGACAAAGGTGAGGTGGGAGAAGAACGATCTCCAAGATGCCAACACCAAGCTGGGCTCGACCTGAAAGATGTTCGTGCCCAGCTGGCAGACTCCGTTAAGGAGAATCAACGGCTTCGGCGCGGCATATTTAGTAAGTGCTTGAACGAACCTTTGAAAAAAAGTTCAGCGGGGAAGTCGACTAACAGAGTAATGTCTGTAGGTGTGCTAATAGGTCGTCCTGCAGAGGAGATGCCCGGTTCTACGGGTGACCTTCTTCCCGAGCTCTCGCAACTGCTCGAGCGAGTTCGGCAGGCGATGCAAGGCGTCGCCTAGGCCTTGTGGCCATCCATCTCCATGCCCGAAGGTCTTGGAGAGCTTGCGGAGAAGCTAAAGGGAGCACGGCGGTGCTTCCGATTGTGGAAGATATCGGCCTGCCGTCAAGGCGCTAGGGAGGCTTGGGCCATGGTGAAGATGCGGTACACAAAGGCTGACCCCAACCACATGGCCGAGGTCGGTCTTGTGGGGCCCGATGGGAAGGAGATCCCTGTAAGCTTAGTATACGGCCAAGTAGAATTGGCCGCAAAGTATTCCCAGCAGGACTGTAAATTAGACAGCCTGTTAGATGGTATTGAAGAGGAATACAATCAGTCAGAATGACTATGTAATTTAATTGACATTTATAATGCCTTCTAGCCGGATTGTAGATCGTTTGTCATGGCCGACCTTTTTGCTTCAGCCTCGGGACCTGACAGTCCGGAGTGTGTCCGAATTCCCATGCGGTTATATAAGAACCGAGGAATGCATGGAGACCAGGCGTAGGGGTCATTAGTTCGTGAACAGACAAGTGCCCGACTAGTTATGTTATATTACATGGTTAGTAAGAAACATCTTCCAGGGAGAATAGTTCCGTTAGGGGTTCCTTTCCCTGGGAGGCATGCCCTAAAGTGCATGCCCATTCTGCGAAAAAGACGCAGGAAAAAGCATCTGGGGGCGCATAAATAAATAAGTGAAAAGATCATCTTTTAGGTCACCAACCGAATATTCCCTTAAGAACGCTAGCTTTCGGCTTCACCCAGTCTGAGGTACACATCCGGCTGATCCGGCAGTAACAATCGCAGAGGTGCTCCCTTTACCGCCTAGCCGAATAATCAGGAACGTAGGGGTAAGCACAGGAGCCAGGCAACCCGGCTTGGCCAAAACTTAAGTCATATCGATTCATATAATGGTGAAATAAAAGGTACATGTGGAAGTGTAACACGTGTGTTGGGCATGAAGCCCGTATAAATAAGCTTTTGTTAAAAGCAGCCCCCAGGTTTAATGAGTGCGAATAGCACATCATTTGATGAGCCTTTAAAGGCTATAAGAGAAAGGAAGGGGAGAAGGAGAGAAATGTAAGACAGACAGTATATAAAAAATGGACAGAGGAAGGAGACGAACACAGAGTCCGGCGCTAGGCATAGAATCTTCGAAGACGGGCTGCGTTCCATGGGTTCGGCTCGAGTCGGTTATCCGATGCATCTCGCAGGCGGTACGCTCCACCAGTCAGGACTTGGTCAATTATTTAGGGACCTTCCCACTTGGGCTTGAGTTTGTCCTTTTTCTTGTCCGGCAGGCGTAGAACTAATTCGCCAATGTTGTAATTTTTGGCCTGTACTTCTCTGCTTTGGTATCTTCGAGCCTACTGTTGATAGAATGCGGAACGGGCTTTTGCCACGTCACGCTCCTCCTCCAGTGCGTCCAAATTGTCCTGCCGATCGAGCTCGGCTTCTCTTTCTTCATACATGTGCACTCGAGGTGAGTCATGAATTATGTCGCAAGGCAAAACTTCCTCTGCGCCGTACACCATAAAGAATGGTGTGTATCCGGTGGTGCGATTCGGCGTGGTCCGCAGCCCCTAGAGTACGGAGTCGAGCTCCTCTACCCAGTGCGTGTTAGATTCCTTGAGGGACTGCACTAATCTGGGTTTGATGCCGCTCATGATAAGACCATTTGCTCGTTCGACCTGGCCGTTAGTTTGTGGGTGATAGACGGAAGCATAATCGAGCTTGATGCCCATGTTTTTGCACCAGAGTTTTACCTCGTCGGCCGTAAAGTTTGTGCAGTTATCCATGATGATGTTGTGGGGGACGCCGTAACGGTGTACAACCCTGGATATAAAGTCTATCACCGGCCCGGATTCAGCCGTCTTAACAGGCTTGGCTTCTATCCATTTGGTGAACTTATCCACCATGACCAGTAAGTATTTTTGCTTGTGGGTTCTGCCTTTGAGGGGTCCAACCATGTCAAGCCCCTAGACCGTGAAGGGCCAAGTGATGGGGATAGTTTGGAGGGCGGTGGGTGGCATATGGCTTTGGTTTGCAAAGAGCTGGCAACCGACGCATCGTTGGACTAAGTCCTGGGCGTCTGCCCAGGCCGTCGGCCGATAAAAGCATGTACGGAAGGCCTTGCTTACAAGGGACCGAGCTGCAGCATGATGACCGCCGAGTCCGGCATGAATTTCAGCCATGAGGTTCCGCCCTTCCTCTTTGGAGATGCACCTTTGAAGATGCCGGTAATAGCCGTGTCACTCCATGGGTTTATTGTTGCTACTTGGTAGACTTCGGCAAGGCTGCGGAGTGTCCTTTTCGCATATTCTTTGATGCAAAAGTCTTGAAGACTGTTAATACCGTATTGGTGTCTCTGGGGTGGCTTTCTGTGGCCTCCGGAATTAGGAGATCTTCGCCAATTTTGGCCACCTGCCGGAGTATCCAACATGCTCTAAGGCTATGAGTTGGTGTGGCGTCCTCTATACTGTGAATTTTACAGGGTCCATTAAGCCATCCTTCCAGTACGGTTCCATGCCCTATAGAGGGTTTTTGCTTTTTGGTGTTTGACCCAGGTGTCTGGCGATGATGCACCCTTTTATTTCGGATTGGGTTTGTACTCAGGGCCTGATCGTCCCAAAATTTTATTTTGGTTTTCCAGGCGCTTTCCATCGCACAGTACTTTCGTACAATGGACGCCAAGTCAGCGAAGTGTGTAATATCATGACGACTTATGGCGTTGAGGATTCCCTTGTCCGTGCAATTATTGCAGAAGATTGAGATTGCGTATTCCTCACGGCAGTCCCTTATCCTGTTCCTAACCAGGAGGAATCTGGCCCAGTAATGATGTACTGTTTCTTCGGGCTCTTGCCTAATTTGGGATAGATGGCTTATGTTCGGTTGGGTGGGTTGAATTAAGTCCGAAGCCTCACCCAATCTGAGGCTCAGAGGCCGAGGAAATTCCGAACTCGGAAATTTGGATTCCTGGATGTTGTCCGATGAATCCAGCCCATCGCCTGACTCTAAGTTCAGGTCTTGAGTGATATCCTCCCCTCCGCGGGTATCCGGCTTCGAGGGATCGGGAATCCGGACGTAGCTAGTCCTTAAGATAGATGAAGGGTCGCCGTACTGTCCCTCTACCATAGCAACGTGATGGGTGACTTGGGGAGAGTTAATCTCTCTCAGATCGGGTTTAGGCCCAATCTGGTCATGATCCGTAGCGACTCCCAGGGCGGCGATGCGATCCAAGAGCTCGTTTATGGAGGAGAGCTCCATTGGATCTAACTGCTCGGTGAGTTCCGAGCTGACATGAAGATTGTTTTCGATGGCTCGAGAGGTCATCGTCGGGGCAGAAGCCGAACAGGCGGTCATAAGAAAACCACCTAGCCGGAGGGTTTGGCCGACAGCCAAAGCTCCCTTAGCAACGGTGTCGTCTTTAAAGACGGGATGAGGCATCCTTCCTGATGGCGACGACACAGAGGAACTCTCAATGAAAGCACCAATGTCGGTGTTAAAACCGGCGGATCTCTGGTAGGGGGTCCCGAACTGTGCGTCTAGGCCGGATGGTAACAGGAGGCAAGGGACACAAAGTTTTACCCAGGTTCGGGCCCTCTTGATGGAGGTAAAACCCTACGTCCTGCTTGATTAATATTGATGATATGGATAGTACAAGAGTAGATCTACCACGAGATCGGAGAGGCTAAACCCTAGAAGCTAGCCTATGGTATGATTGTTTTTCTGTATGTTGTCCTATGGACTAAAACCCTCCGGTTTATATAGACACCGGAGAGGGTTAGGGTTACACAAAGTCGGTTACAATGGTAGGAGATCTACATATCCGTATCGCCAAGCTTGCCTTCCACGCCAAGGAAAGTCCGTTCCGGACACGAGACAAAGTCTTCAATCTTGTATCTTCATAGTCCAAGAGTCCGACTAAAGGTATAGTCCGGCCATCCGGACACCCCCTAATCCAGGACTCCCTTAGTAGCCCCCGAACCAGGCTTCAATGACGATGAGTCCGGCGCGCAGATTGTCTTCGGCATTGCAAGGCGGGTTCTCCTCCAAATTCCGTGTACCTGTTGAATAAAGTACGGTTTCTTGTAAATGTTGCGCTCCTCGGCTTCTGCGCCCAATAATGGTCGTCTCCCACATGTCAAACGAATATGAAAAGTCTGAGTGTTTTTACATCCACACCCCTAGCCGCGTAAATGAGCCGCCCATTTAAGGGGATGAGGATTTAGATCCAAACCACACCTTCCCCCCTTCGCGAGTGTTCATCAGAGCGCATCCGACGAAGGTCCATACCACCATGGCCAGCCGTTGCAACTCCTCCTTTCGCCCTTCCAGCACTCAGCCTGGATATTGGGAGAGATGCTCCATCCCGCATAGCGAGCTAGTGACGCTCCAGACCAAGGGATTTCTCCCCCGGCCTATATGGTCCCGGTTTGAGCCAGTCTTGCCATCTATAATGGCGGAGAGCAAGCGGAGAGTGCCCCTAATCCCTCCAAAGGAGAGCGGGTGTGCCTCGTCCCTTATTTAATAAGAGGGCTCGGATTTCCAATCCATCCATTTCTCCGAGGGCTCCTAGAGTTCTATGGCCTCTAGCTACACAATCTCACGCCTGCCTCCGTATTGCATATCGCGGGCTTCGTAGCCCTTTGCGAGCTGTTCTTGGGTGTTGAGGCTCATTTCGGGCTGTGGAAAGAGCTATTCTGCATTAGTTTATCCCTCTACATCATGCCATCTTGCTTAAAGCGTTACTCTGTTCTCTTGAACTTAATACTCTAGATGCATGCTGGATAGCGGTCGATGTGTGGAGTAATATTAGTAGATGCAGGCAAGAGTCGGTCTACTTGTCTCGGACGTGATGCCTATATACATGATCATACCTAGTTATTCTCATAACTATGCTCAATTTTGTCAATTGCTCAACAGTAATTTGTTCACCCACCATAATAGTTATGCTCTCGAGAGAAGCCTCTAGTGAAACCTATGGCCCCTGGGTCTATTTTCCATCATATTAATCTTCCAATACTTAGTTATTTTTTCCATTTATTTTACTTGCATCTTTATATCTGTTTATCATAAAAATACCAAAAAATATTATCTTATCATATCTATCAGATCTCACTCTCGTAGGTGACCGTGAAGGGATTGACAACCCCTTTATCGCATAGGTTGCTTGGAGTTTATTTGTTTGTGTAGGTGTGAGGGACTCGTGCGTGGCCTCCTATTGGATTGATACCCTGGTTCTCAAAAACTGAGGGAAATACTTATGCTGCTCTGCTGCATCACCCTTTCCTCTTCAAGGGAAAACCAATGCAGTGCTCAAGAGGTAGCAATAACCAATAGCGGAACCTGGATGCTCATATTGTTTCCTACATATTCCACGAAGATCTTTATCGGTCAAACTGCATAACAACATACGTTGTTCCCTTTGTCATAGGTATGTTACTTTCCTGAGATTTGATCGTCAGTATCATCATACCTAATTCAATCTCGTCACCGACAAGTCTCTTTACTCGTTCCGTAATGCATCATCCTGTGGCTAACTCATTAAACACATTTCTTGCAAGGCTCATAGTGATGTGCATTACCGAGAGGGCCTAGAGATACCTCCCTGATGCATGGAGTGACAAATCCTAATCTTCATCTATGCCAACTCAACAAACACCATCGGAGACACCTGTAGAGCATCTTTATAATCACCCAGTTATGTTGTGACTTTGATAGCACACAAGGTGTTCATCCGATATTCGGGAGTTGCATAATCTCACAGTCCAAGGAACATGTATAAGTCATGAATAAAGCAATAGCAGAAAAACTAAACGATCATTATGCTAAGCTAACGGGTGGGTCGTGTCCATCACATCATTCTCTAATGATGTGACCCCGTTCATCAAATGACTACACATGTCTATGGCTAGGAAACTTAACCATCTTTGATTAACGAGCTAGTCAAGTAGAGGCATACTAGGGACACTCTGTTTGTCTATGTATTCACACATGTACTAAGTTTACGGTTAATACAATTCTAGCATGAATAATAAACATTTATCATGATATAAGGAAATATAAATAACAACTTTATTATTGCCTCTAGGGCATATTTACTTCAGTTCCCACTTGCACTAGAGTCAATAATCTAGATTACATAGTAATGATTCTAACACCCATGGAGTCTTGGTGCTGATCATGTTTTGCTCGTGAGAGAAGCTTAGTCAACGGGTCTGCAATATTCAGATCTGTATGTATCTTGCAAATCTGTATGTCTCCCTCCTTGACTTGATCGCGGATGGAATTGAAGCGTCTCTTGATGTGCTTGGTTCTCTTGTGAAATCTGGATTCCTTTGCCAAGGCAATTGCACCAGTATTGTCACAAAAGATCTTCATTGGACCCGATGCACTAGGTATTACACCTAGATCAGATATGAACTCCTTCATCTAGACTTCTTCATTTGCTGCTTCCGAAGCAGCTATGTATTCCGCTTCACACATAGATCCCGCCACGATGCTCTGCTTAGAACTGCACCAACTGATAGCTCCACCATTCAATAAAAATACATATCCAGTTTGTGACTTACAGTCATCCGGATCAGTGTCAAAACTTGCATCGACGTAACCGTTTACGACGAGCTCTTTGTCACCTCCATAAACGAGAAACACATCCTTAGTACTTTTTTCAGGTATTTCAGGATGTTCTTGACCGCTGTCCAGTGATCCACTCCTAGATTACTTAGGTACCTCCCTGCTAAACTAATAGCAAGGCACACATTAGGTCTGGTACATAGCATTGCATACATGATAGAACCTATGGCTGAGGCATAGGGAATGACTTCCATTTTCTCTCTATCTTCTGCAGTGGTTGGGCATTGAGTCTGACTCAACTTCACACCTTGTAACACATGCAAGAACCCTTTCTTTGACTGATCCATTTTGAACTTCTTCAAAACTTTATCAAGGCATGTGCTTTGTGAAAGTACAATTAAGCGTCTTGATCTATCTCTATAGATCTTGATGTCCAATATATAAGCAGCTTCACCGAGGTCTTTCATTGAAAAATTCTTATTCAAGTATCCTTTTATGCTATTCAGAAATTCAGTATCATTCCGATAAACAATATGTCATCCACATATAATATCAGAAATGCTACGCAGCTCCCACTCACTTTCTTGTAAATACAGGCTTCTCCAAAAGTATGTATAAAACCATATGCTTTGATCAAACTATCAAAGCGTATATTCCAACTCTGAGAGGCTTGCACTAGTCCATAAATGGATCGCTGGATCTTGCACACTTTGTTAGCACCTTTAGGATCGAAAAAACTTTCTGGTTGCGTCATATACAACTCTTCTTTGAGATGTCCATTAAGGAATGCAGTTTTGACATCCATTTGCCAAATTTCATAATCATAAAATGCGGCAATTGCTAACTTGATTCAGACAGAGTTAAGCATCGCTACGGGTGAGAAGGTCTCCCCATTGTCAACTCCTTGAACTTGTCGAAAACATTTGTAACAAGTCGAGCTTTGTAGACAGTAATATTACCGTCAGCGTCAGTCTTCTTCTTAAAGATCCATTTATTCTCTATGGCTTGCCGATCATCGAGAAAGTCAACCAAAGTCCACACTTTGTTCTCATACATGGATCCCATCTCAGATTTCATAGCCTCAAGCCATTTTGCGGAATCTGGGATCATCATCGCTTCCTCATAGTTCGTAGGTTCGTCATGGTCAAGTAACATGACCTCCAGAACAGGATTACCGTACCACTCTGATGCGGATCTTGCTCTAGTTGACCTACGAGGTTCGGTAGTAACTTGATCAGAAGTTTCATGATCATCATCATTAGCTTCCTCACTAATTCGTGTAGGAATCACTGGAACTAATTTCTGTGATGAACTACTTTCCACTAAGGGAGAAGGTACAGTTACCTCATCAAGTTCTACTTTCCTCCCACTCACTTCTTTCGAGAGAAACTCCTTCTCTAGAAAGGATCCATTGTTAGCAACGAATATCTTGCCTTAAGATCTGTGATAGAAGGTGTACCCAACAGTCTCCTTTGGGTATCCTATGAAGACACATTTCTCCGATTTGGGTTCGAGCTTATCAGGTTGAAGCTTTTTCACATAAGCATCGCAGCCCCAAACTTTAAGAGACGACAACTTGGGTTTCTTGCCAAACCACAGTTCATATGGTGTCATCTCAACAGATTTCGATGGTACCCTATTTAACGTGAATGCTCAACTCAAAATCCTACACCTACCAATATCTAATAAAGTGCGGTATATCAGTAAGAGACATCATTGATTCCACCATATCTAATAAAGTCCCATTACGACGTTTGGACACACCATTACGCTGCGATGTTCCAGGTGGTGTGAGTTGTGAAACTATTCCACATTGTTTCAAATGAAGACCAAACTCATAACTCAAATATTCACCTCCATGATCAGATCGTAGAAACTTTATTTTCTTGTTACGATGATTTTCCACTCCACTATGAAATTCTTTGAACTTTTCAAATGTTTAAGACTTATGTTTCATTAAGTAGATATACCCATATCTGCTCAAATCATCTATGAATGTCAGAAAATAACGATACCCGCCACGAGCATCAACACTCATTGGACCACATACATCAGTATGTACTATTTCCAATAAGTCTGTTGCTCACTCCATTGTTCCGGAAAATGGAGTCTTAGTCATCTAGCCCATGAGGCATGGTTCTCAAGCATCAAGTGATTCATAATCAAGTGATTCCAAAAGCCGATCAACATGGAGTTTCTTCAAGCGCTTTACACCAATACGACCTAAACGGCAGTGCCATAAATAAGTTGCACTATCATTATTAAACTTGTATCTTTTGGCTTCAATACTATGAATATGTGTATCACTACTATCGAGTTTCAATAAAAATAGACCACTCATTAAGGGTGCATGACCATAAAAGTTATTACTCATATAAATAGAACAACCATTATTCTCTGATTTAAATGAACAACCGTCTCACATCAAACAAGATCCAGATATAATGTTCATGCTTAACGCTGGCACCAAATAACAACTATTCAGGTCTAAAACTAATCCCGAAGGTAGATGTAGAGGTAGCGTGCCGACCGCGATCACATCGACTTTGGAACCATTTCCCACGCACATCGTCATCTCGTCCTTAGCCGATCTTTGCTTAATCCGTAGCCCCTGTTTCGAGTTGCAAATATGAGCAACAGAACCAGTATCAAATATCCAGGCGCTACCATGAGCATTAGTAAGGTACACATCAATAACATGTATATCAAATATACCTTTCACCTTGCCATCCTTATTATCCGCAAAATACTTGGGGCAGTTCCGCTTCTAGTGACCAGTCCCTTTGTAGTAGAAGCACTCAGTCTCAGGCTTAGGTCCAGACTTGGGTTTCTTCACTTGAGCAACAACTTGCTTGCTGTTCTTCTTGAAGTTCCCGTTCTTCCCTTTGCCCTTCTTCTTGAAACTAGTGGTCTTGTTGACCATCAACACTTGATGCTCCTTCTTGATTTCTACCTCTGCAACTTTTAGCATTGCGAAGGTCTTGGGAATTGTCTTATCCATCCCTTGCATATTATAGTGCATCATGAAGTTTTTGTAGCTTGGTGGCGGTGATTGAAGAACTCTGTCAATGGCACTATCATCAAGAAGATTAACTCCCAGTTGAGTCAAGTGGTTCTGGTACCTAGACATTCTGAGTATATGTTCACTCACAGAACTATTCTCCTCCATCTTGCAACTATAGAACTTATTTGGAGACTTCATATCTCTCAATCCGGGTGAAAGTGCGTTATATCGACTAGAGGGGGGGTGAATAGGCGATTTTTATGAAATTCTTCACTGAGGAATTTGCCGGTGAGGAAATTCCTCAGCGAAGAACTACTAGCAGCGGAATGAGTACTCAAAAGTAAACATAACAGAATACAAGCATAGTCATCATGATGAAATGAAGACAGGCACAGAGTACAGGAAGCGTAATCATAGGATAACACAGGATGAAGACAAACATACTGAAGAAATTGAACTGAGGAAATTTGAGAAAGTCTTCAGTCAAAGTCTTCAAACATAGATATGAACAAAAACACAACACAATTATGAGGAAATGAAAGAGTTGAGGAAATAGAACCAGTAAGCTTGGTGAAGACAAAGATTTGGTAGACAAGTTCCAACTGCTATCTCAGTTGTACGTCTGGTTGGAGCGGCTGAGTATTTAAACTCGAGGACACACAGTCCCGGACACCCAGTCCCGGACACCCAGTCCTGAACACGCAGCTCAGGACACCCAGTCCTCACCGTATTCTCCTTGAACTAAGGTCACACAGACCTCGTCCAATCACTGGTGGTAAGTCTCCAGGCGACTTCCAAACCTTCACAAACTTGGTCACTCAGTGATGCACAATTCCTCTTGGATGCTCTAGACCATGACGCCTAACCGTCTGGAAGAAGCACAATCTTCAAAGGTAACAAGCATCGGATCCACTCAGGATCAATCTCTTTAGTGATGCTCAATCACTTGGGGTTTGTAGGTGTTTGGGTTTTGGGTTTTTGGTTTTTCCTCACTTGATGATTTTCGCTCAAAGTCCTCAGAGGATGGGTTGCTCTCAAATGACAAGTGTCAGTTTATCTCGGAGCAGCCAACCAGCTAGTGGTTGTAGGGGGTGGCTATTTATAGCCTAGGGAGCAGCCCGACATGATAATACATAAATTCCCTTCAATGATATGACCGTTAGGTGGATAGATATTTTGGGACAGCTGGCGCATATCACAGCAATGGTCAGAATTTTGAGTAGTAAAATCCTCAGGGCTATCATGTTCCTCACTGTGTAGGCAATTCGCACTAGCGAATTCCTAACTCCTCGGTCAGGACAAATTCCTCAGAGACCAGAAGAACTTCATCTCTGTCACTGAAGAAATTGACTGAACTGTATGAGATTTCCAATGGCTTCACTCGAAGGGATTGGTAGGTGTAGGATTTTGAGTTGAGCATCACATGGAAATTTTTTCTTAGTATTTCCTCGACCCCCTTTAACAGTATGGTGTTTCCTATGACTCAAGAAAGAGAAAAAACAAAACTATGAAAATGAAAGTCTTCAGGCTTCATATTCCTCGCATGAATATCAAGTCTTCACGGACACACCAATTTCTTCACTTTCAAAGTCTTCATGAAAGTCTTCAGAAATACCAAAATCTTCACTCGAAGATATTCATTTTTAGGGGTCGACTTTTCCTGTAAATATAGACCTGTGTACACTCACAAATGCATTAGTCCCTTAACCTATAAGTCTTCAACACACCAAAATCACTAAGGGGCACTAGATGCACTTACAATCTCCCCCTTTTTGGTGATTGATGACAATATAGGTTAAGTTTTCAACGGGGATAAACATATGAAGTGTAACTACTGATATTGAGGAATTTGATTGCAAGATATAGAAGAACTTCCCCTGAAGATGTGCATAGTGAGGAATTTGCCTTTGAAGCAATGCACACTTGAAGAGTTGAATCATGGAGATCTCCCCCTATATCTTGTAATTCATACACGCATTTAACATATAATATGAAGAATTTGAAATGCATGACGAAATATGGTGCCTGATGAAATTCAGCATGCGTGAAATAATATTAACGAGGAATAAGCATGCAGAATAGTGCATCAAAAGTATCAGGGCACAGTGCATCAAAAGTATCAGAGCATAGTGCATCAAAAGTATCAGAGCACCGTCGGGTTTAAGATTACAACTCGATCCAATAAAGTTTCAGAAGAACGAGAGTTATAACTTAGCAAATAAAAAACGCCATATAGTAGACCTGCTTTAAGACTAACTCATATTTCTCCCCCTTTGTCATCGAATGACCAAAAGGATCAAAAATGAGGACTAACGGCCCTGAAGATAATCATGTTGATGAAGGAGTGCCAGCGTTGTTGGGGTCTTTTGTTGATGTAGGGCCTGCCGCAGTGTCGTCCAAATCTTCATGTTCATCAGTGTCGTGCGATGAAGAAAATGAGTTGGCCACCAGAGAAGGAACCTGGACCTTCTTGAATTTCTTCGGTGGAGGTGCAGACCAGTTAAAATCTTCTTTGAGACCCATGTTCTTCAGATCTTCTTCACCATACAGATGTGATAGGATTGCCCAGGTGCGACCGAAGACTTGATGGAGGTAGTAGTGGTTTTTTCTTCACTGCATTGTGTGTGGCAGTCATGTTGTGAAGAATTGAACCAAACTGATGCTTAACCCATTTGTGATTTCGATCCACCTTCTGGTGAAGACTAAGCAAAAGTTCACGATCAGTCATCACGCGCGGAGCAGTGGCTTGAGGAGTGGACTTAGGTGCATTGGCAGAGTCATGTGTGGCAGAGTCATCATTAGTGGAATAAGATGTAGCTTTGCGAAACTGACCATCCAATGGACGAATGCCTTCATCTATTACAGCTGGTGCTTTGCCCTTTCCATCAACTGAGGAATATGTCTGCTTGAGGACTTCAATTGGGGGCAAGTAGCTGAGGTGATTCTGGAAATCAGCTTTGTAGTTGAGTGAATACCTTGCCCTGAGGAATCTCATAATCCAAGGTGCATAAGGCTTTAGCTCAAACGGTGATAGTGCCACATTTGCCACAGTCCTCATGAAGAAATCGTGATAATTGACAGGAATGCCATGAACGATGTTGAATACCAGATTCTTCATGATGCCAACAATTTCCTCATCAGATGAGTCATGGCCTTTGATGGGACTGATTGTCCTCGTAAGAATATGATAGACAGTTCTAGGCACGTACAACAATTCCTTCACAAGGAATTTCGTTCTTGGTGCTTGACCTGGCTTCAAAGGTTTCATCAGCACCTACATGTAATGATGTGTGAGCTCAGGTTCACTGTAGATGCAACGAGCTTCTTCAAGGGGAGGACTGAGTGGTAGAGCACGAAGCAATTCACAGGCTGGTGCAGTGTAGTGAGTGTTTTCAGACATCTAGTCCAGCACCCATGAATTCACATCTTCAGCATCTCCGGTCATGTGCTGCGTTGCATAGAATTGAAGAATCAGTTCTTCATTCCAATCGCAGATGTTAGAGCAAAAGAGTAGCAGTCCGGCGTCATGAAGAACACTGAGGACCAGTGCGAAGCACGACAGAGATTCCATATCCACGTGAGGAATATGCTCATGGTAGAATATTTTCTCCTTGTTGAACAACACTGAGGAATAGAAATTTTCTTGACTGGCAGTCCAGAAACGCCTCTTCCTAATGCGAGCAGAGTCATATGGGTTGTAATCTTCGAAGAATACATGCTCGCCGAAGAAATCATCAGCCTTGAACTTTTGCTTGCATGAGAAAGGATCCTTTGGCTTCGGCAGAGGAGTGTCAGTGAGTTGCATCACGACCTCAGGAATCTCAATCGCAGGTTCTTCAGGCTGAGGAATTTCTGGTTCCTCCTTAGTGGCAGTCTGCGTCATTGGTTGTTCAGCAGCAGTAGTTTCTTCAGCGCTAGTGGCTGGAATTTCCTCATGGACAGATGCAGTGGGATGGGTTTCTTCAAAGCCCATGTGAACAGTTTGTGTGGGGGACTGAGGAATTTGCTGTAGAGAGGTGAACATTGGAGAATTTGGATGCTGACCTTCCCAGAATTCATCACTGATTACGGTTGTGGAGCAGCCAATGTCCACATCTTCATCTTCCATTTCTTCAACGCCAGCCTCTTCAGCTGTGAACTAAGGCATAGGCGAGGAGATGATAGGTGTTGCAGGGATCGCATCCACTTCAATTTCTTCATCCAACGGTTCAGACGAAGCAGCAAAAGGAGTTTCTTCATCAGATCCACTGGGGATCACATATTCTTCATCAAAAGGAACAAGGTCCTTTGATGGCCTGGTTGAGATGGGAACAACATCAATCGGATTTGCAAATGAGCTTGTCATAGGCTTCGTTTTCTTCGGAGCTGAAGAATCTGAAGCAATTGATGCTTTCCTTTTCTTCACTGCAGCACGCTCTGCAGCCTTGGTCTTCTTCACATCTGATGTAGATGGAAGGATTGGAGTTGAAGTTGGTGCAGGAGCAGCTGAGGAATCTAGTTGATTTTCTTCAGGCACAACTGATGCAGTTGCCCTAAGTTCTTCAGTTTCTACAGGCACACCACTAGTGGGTGCCCTGGCAATTTCTTCAGCGGTTGGAATGCAGTCATCAGCCCTAGAACTCATATTATCTTCAGCAGCCTGATTGTCATCAGCCGTGCTGGCATTTTCTTCAGTAGGCTAAGCAGATGCTTCAGCCTGAGGAATTTCCTGTTGCGTTGGGGTTGCAACATTGGAAGTGAAGTTATTCGCAAGTTTCACAAAACGAACCTTGGCTCCAAGCCAATCAGAGCGATATGCGTCAAAGTCATCACTGAGTTTCTTAATCTCAGTCTGAATAGTGACAAGTTCTTCAGTTGTCGTAGAGACAACATTTTTCTTCAGATAGCGCTCTTTCTTGTACTGCGCTTTCTTGATCTGCCTGGCCTTCTCAAATTTCCACTTTTCTTCTTGAATGAAGTGGGTCAGCATGTGACTCTAGCCAGGAGTCAGCTTGAAGTTAGGCAAGGGAGTGTTGGGGTCCTTGTGCCAATCATCAATGTAGTCGAGGATCAGCTTGGGATCCAAAAGCAGTGGCACCTCTGATCCCTTGGCTCTAGCGGCTCTGACTTGCCTGTCTCTGATGATTTCTGCAAGTTCATCATCATCAGCTTCGTCTTCATCAGACGACACTTGGAAAGCGACTTGCTTCTTTTGAGGACTTGGGCGAGGACCTCGTCTAGCAGTGGCCTTTGTCTTCAGCAGTGAGGGGCCAGCTAAGGAACTTGGTGCAGCTGAGGAACTAGCTGAGACACCAGAGGCAATGGAGATGCCGACAGTCCTTTGGCACAAGGCAAGATGCACAGGTGCTGAGGATTTAGGCGGAACAGCTGAAGGCTTTGGCGGAGGAGCTGAGGACTTTGGAGGAACAGGAGCAGCATGAGGAATTGGCCGTGAGGGCTTTGATGATTCTGGCCGTGAGGGCATTGCTGAGGAGCTTGGCTTGCGCGCAGGCTTCTTAGACATAGCCTTCTTTGGCTTGACAGCAGAGGCCTCAGCAGGCAGCAGCAGCAGCAGAGTCTTCATTGAATTTCCTCACTGCTTCTCTGGCTTGCTTAGCCAGCTTGGCTTGGCGCTTGGCCCATTCATCAGGATAGTCCTCACCGCGCTTGAGGCTGCTGGGATCTGCTATTTGGCCAGGTGCCAATGGAGCTCTTGGGCATGGAGGATTGTGTGCGAATTTTTCATGTACTTAGGAGTGACATATCTGTACTCCCTCCATTCTCTTGTCCATCTCCTCTCTATCCTCTGTTTGCGCACTTTGCGCTCATTCTTGGTTTCCTCAGTAGGTGTGCAGTACCCAGCATATATGTCATCAGGGATCTCAAACGCTGTATTTACCTCAGGCCTCTTTCCTCACTTCTGTGGCTTCTTACCATCAGCCATTTTCTTCAGTTGAGGAATTTGAACAATTGAATTCTCTGAAGAAGTATGCAACTTTTCTTCGAGGAACGCTACAAATGAGTTAAGTTGATGAGAACCTAGTGATTCAGCAGCTGACATGTGTACCTGTGAACAGAGTATAGTTGCGAGGAATTTGGAGAGGTCATATGCGTTCTCAGAAGGTTTTTCAAAAGGAACAAGTTTGAGGAATTTGACCAGATGAGTCTTGAAGATTTTCACTAAGCGTTCTTTGTCTTAGGTTCCAGAGTTGTATAGATCGAAGATCCACACAATTGAGGAATCTTGAAGAAAAATGATGCTTAGAGAAACGAATCAAGAACAGATGACTTGTGAGGTGTTCAGTGTGTGAAGATGTGAAGAAAAACACTTTTGAAGATTTTGTAGATAATAATTCAAATCAACGAGGGTAGTAAAAGTAACTTTTAATTACCCTGGACGAAGAACACGACGAACTGGAGTGAGGAGATGTGAAGTTCATCTGTGCAGATCTTCCACGCCCTAACTTGGCGGAGGAAGACGGCTACGGCGGCGGCGGAGTGAAGATGTCCACGGTCGGCCCGAGTATGTCGACGACGAGATCGAGGCAGTGAAGCTCTTCCTCACCGGCGGCGATGAAGTAGCGACGGCGCTAGGGTTTGAGAAGCTCGAGCTGGAGAGAGAGGTCGAGCGGAGTAAAAGAAGTGAGGAAGGAAATGAGGGGTATTTATAGCCACGGTGAAAAACTGCTCGCCCGAAGAAATTGGACGAACGTGCCCCTGACCCTTCTCATTCGCATGACATGTGTCACCCACGTAGTGAGAGGTGGAGATCGTGTTAAATCATGGGTGAGTGGATAAGTGTATCGTGGGATGCGGAACGATTTGAGCGGCAAAGCCGAAAATTTAGATAAGATAGGTTTTAAAGTTCCATTCGCAATTCCTTCAGCTGACAAGGACACAGTGAAGATTTTGAACGAGTTTCAAATAGAACGCACATGAAGAATTTGTGAACAGATTGGGTTGAGTATAGCATAGAGGGGAAGGGTCCGATCACATTCACTTACCAGAAAACCAACTTGAAGAAATAGCAATAAGTGAATGCTGTAGAGGACATAAACTCATATATATATACATATATATATATAGCCAATGAAGAAAAATGATGGAACCAGTGAAGACTATGCAAAGTTGAAGAATATGAATAATTTGAGGAATTTCAACTTTCTGTGGTGGCGTGACCCACCATATAAGAATGATGATTTCAGACACCGCGTACAATTATCGTAGGGTTCTGAGAATCAAATTCTTCATTAATTTCTTCACACTAAGAGTGTTATTCTTCATTGATTGAAGAAAAACGTTTCTTCATGTGTTGCACATCTAAGTCATCAATTTTGCATAAGTGTTAGGATGAGTGTCCTTTTCAAAGAACATTCAAAGATTCTAGGATATTTAGCTCACACCGCAACTTGCTAAATCTCTTCTCATCCAAGGGATTTGTGAAGATATCGGCTAGCTGTTCTTCAGTCTTCACATGCTCAATAGAAATGTCGCCCTTCAACACATGATCACAAAGAAAATGATGATGAATCTGAATGTGCTTTGTCTTCGAGTGCTGAACTGGGTTGTGAGCAATCTTGATGGCACTCTCATTGTCACAAAGGAGAGGCACATTCTTCATGTTGACGCCATAGTCCTTGAGAGTTTGCTTCATCCATAGCAATTGGGCACAGCAAGAACCAGCGGCAATGTACTCAGCTTCAGCAGTAGATAGTGATACGCAGTTCTGTTTCTTCAAGGACCAACATACGAAATATCGTCCGAGGAAATGACATGTACCAGATGTTGACTTGCGATCCACACGATCACCAACATAGTTAGAGTCAGAATATCCAACAAGATCAAAAGCCGAGCCCTTGGGGTACCATAATCCAAGTGTTGGTGTGTGAGCTAGATATCGAAGAATATGCTTCATAGCCTTATGGTGTGATTCCTTCGGTGTAGCTTGAAATCGGGCACACATGCAAACACTAAGCATTATATCTGGCCTAGATGCACATAAGTACAATAAGGAACCTATCATGGAGCGGTATACCTTATCATCGAAGTCAATACCATTTTCATCAGTGCACAGATGGCCATTTGTGGGCATAGGAATTTTGACGCCTTTGCAATCTTGCATGCCGAACTTCCTCAATACATCCTTGAGGTACTTCTCCTGAGAGATGAATATGCCATTGTGTGGTTGACGAATTTGAAGACCTAAGAAGAATTTCAACTTTCCCATCCTAGACATTTGATATTCTTCACTCATCATATAGACAAATTCATCACTATAACGTTGGTTAGTACAGCCAAAGATAATATCGTCAACATATATTTGGCACACAAACAATTCACCATCATAAGATTTAGTGAAAAGAGTAGGGTCGAGTGAACCGGGTTTGAAGCCTTTCTTCATCAGGAGTTCCTTCAAGGTATCATACCAAGCCCATGGGGCCTGCTTGAGGCCATAGAGGGCCTTGTTGAGTCTGAAGACTTTGTCAGGATTCTTTGGATCTTCAAAACCTGGGGGTTGAGTAACATATACTTCTTCCTCAAGCTTACCATTGAGGAATGCACTTTTCACATCCATTTGATATAAAGTGTGTTGGAAATATGCCCTAGAGGCAATAATAAAAGCATTATTATTATATTTCCTTGTTCATGATAATTGTCTTTTATTCATGCTATAATTGTGTTATCCGGAAATCGTAATACATGTGTGAATTCATAGACACCAACATGTCCCTAGTAAGCCTCTAGTTGACTAGCTCGTTGATCAACAGATAGTCATGGTTTCCTGACTATGGACATTGGATGTCATTGATAACGAGATCACATCATTAGGAGAATGATGTGATGGACAAGACCCAATCCTAAACATAGCACAAGATCGTATAGTTCGTTTGCTAGAGTTTTTCCAATGTCAAGTATCTTTTCCTTAGACCATGATATCATGTAACTTCCAGATACCGTAGGAGTGCTTTGGATGTGCCAAACGTCACAACATAACTGGGTGACTATAAAGGTACATTACAGGTATCTCCGAAAGTGTCTGTTGGGTTGGCACGAATCGAGACTGGGATTTGTCACTCCGTATGACGGAGAGGTATCTCTGGGCCCACTCGGTAATGCATCATCATAATGAGCTCAAAGTGACCAAGTGTCTGGTCACGGGATCATGCATTACGGTACGAGTAAAGTGACTTGCCGGTAACTTGATTGAACGAGGTATTGGGATACCGACGATCGAATCTCAGGCAAGTAATGTACCGATTGACAAAGGGAATTGTATATGGGGTTGCTTGAATTCTCGACATCGTGGTTCATCCGATGAGATCGTTGAGGAGCATGTGGGAGCCAACATGGGTATCCAGACCCCGCTGTTGGTTATTAACCGGAGAGCCATCTCGGTCATGTCTACATGTCTCCCAAACCCGTAGGGTCTACACACTTAAGGTTCGGTGACGCTAGGGTTGTAGAGATATGAATATGCAGTAACCCGAAAGTTGTTGGGAGTCCCAAATGAGATCTCGGACGTCATGAGGAGTTCCGGAATGGTCCGGAGGTGAAGAATTATATATAGGAAGTGCAGTTTCGGCCATCGGGAGAGTTTCGGGGGTCACCGGTATTGTACCGGGACCACCGGATGGGTCCCGGGGGTCCACCGGGTGGGGCCACCCATCCCGGAGGGCCCCATGGGCTGAAGTGGGGGAGAGGAACCAGCCCATAGTGGGCTGGTGCGCCCCCCTTGGCCCACCCCCTACGCCTAGGGTTGGAAACCCTAGGGTGGGGGGCGCCCCACTTGCCTTGGGGGCCACTCCACCCTTGGCCGCCGCCCCCCTAGGAGATCCCATCTCCTAGGGCCGGCGCCCCCCTTTTGGGAGCCTATATAAAGGGGGGAGGGAGGGGCAGCGGCACCCTTGACTCTTGGCGCCTGCCTCTCCCCTGCTACACCTCTCCCTCTCGCAGAAGAACGGCGAAGCCCTGCTACGGTGACTACTGCATCCACCACCACGCCGTCGTGCTGCTGGATCTTCATCAACCTCTCCTCCCCCCTTGCTGGATCACCAAGGAGGAGGCGTCACGCTGACCGTACGTGTGTTGAACGCAGAGGTGCCGTCCGTTCGGCGCTAGGATCTCCGGTGATTTGGATCACATCGAGTACGACTCCCTCATCCCCGTTCTCTTGAACGCTTCCGCTCGCGATCTACAAAGGTATGTAGATGCAATCCGATCACTCGTTGCTAGATGAACTCATAGATGGATCTTGGTGAAACCGTAGGAAAATTTTTGTTTTCTGCAACATTCCTCAATAGTGGTATCAGAGCTAGGTCTATGCGTAGTTCTCTTTGCACGAGTAGAACACAATTTGTTGTGGGCATAGATGTTGTCAACTTTCTTGCCGCTACTAGTCTTATTTTGCTTCAACGGTATTGTGGGATGAAGCGGCCCAGACCAACCTTACACGTACGCTTACGTGAGACCGGTTCCACCGACTAACATGCACTAGTTGCATAAGGTGGCTGGCGGGTGTCTGTCTCTCCCACTTTAGTTGGAGCGGATTCGATGAAAAGGGTCCTTATGAAGGGTAAATAGAAGTTGACAAATCACGTTGTGGCTTTCACGTAGGTAAGAAAACGTTCTTGCTAGAACCCTATTGCAGCCACGTAAAACTTGCAACAACAATTAGAGGACGTCTAACTTGTTTTTGCAGCAAGTGTTCTGTGATGTGATATGGCCAAAGTTGTGATGAATGATGAATGATATATATGTGATGTATGAGATCATGTTCTTGCAATAGGAATCACGACTTGCATGTCGATGAGTATGACAACCGGCAAGAGCCATAGGAGTTGTCTTTATTTTTGTATGACCTGCGTGTCATTGAGAAACGCCATGTAAATTACTTTACTTTATTGCTTAACGTGTTAGCCATAGTAGTAGAAGTAATAGTTGGTGAGCAACTTCATGGAGACACGATGATGGAGATCATGGTGTCATGCCGGTGACAAGACGATCATGGAGCCCCAAGATGGAGATCAAAGGAGCTATGTGATATTGGCCATATCATGTCACTATTATTATTTGATTGCATGTGATGTTTATCATGTTTTTACATCTTGTTTACTTAGAACGACGGTAGTAAATAAGATGATCCCTCATAATAATTTCAAGAAAGTGTTCCCCCTAATTGTGCACAGTTGTGACAGTTCATTGTTTCGAAGCACCACGTGATGATCGGGTGTGATAGATTCCAACGTTCACATACAACGGGTGTAAGACAGATTTACACATGCAAACACTTAGGTTGACTTGACGAGCCTAGCATGTACAGACATGGCCTCGGAACACAGAAGACCGAAAGGTCGAGCATGAGTCGTATAGAAGATACGATCAACATGAAGATGTTCACCGACGTTGACTAGTCCGTCTCATGTGATGATCGGACACGGCCTAGTTAACTCGGATCATGTTATACTTAGATGACTGGAGGGATGTCTATCTGAGTGGGAGTCCATTGAATAATTTGATTAGATGAACTTAATTATCATGAACTTAGTCTAAAACCTTTACAACATGTCTTGTAGATCAAATGGCCAATGTTGTCCTCAACTTCAACGCGTTCCTAGAGAAAACCAAGCTGAAAGACGATGACAGCAATTATACGGACTGGGTCCGGAACCTAAGGATCATCCTCATAGCTGCCAAGAAAGATTATGTCCTACAAGCACCGCTAGGTGAAGCACCTGTTCTCCCTGCAGAACAAGACGTTATGAATGCTTGGCAGACATGTTCCGATGATTACTCCCTCGTTCAATGCGGCATGCTTTACAGCTTAGAACCGGGGCTCCAAAAGCGTTTTGAGAGACACGGAGCATATGAGATGTTCGAAGAGCTGAAAATGGTTTTTCAAGCTCATGCCCAGGTCGAGAGATATGAAGTCTCCGACAAGTTCTTCAGCTGTAAGATGGAGGAAAACAGTTCTGTCAGTGAGCACATACTCACTATGTCTGGGTTACATAACCGCTTGACTCAGCTGGGAGTTAATCTCCCGGATGACGCGGTCATTGACAGAATCCTTTAGTCGCTTCCACCAAGCTACAAGAGCTTTGTGATGAACTTCAATATGCAGGGATGGAAAAGACCATTCCTGAAGTATTTGCAATGCTGAAATCAGTAGAGGTAGAAGTCAAAAAGGAACATCAAGTGTTGATGGTAAATAAAACCACTAAGTTCAAGAAAGGCAAGGGTAAGAAGAACTTCAAGAAGGATGGCAAGGGAGTTGCCGCGCCCGGTAAGCAAGCTGCCGGGAAGAAGCCAAAGAATGGACCCAAGCCCGAGACTGAGTGCTTTTATTGCAAGGGAAGTGGTCACTGGAAGCGGAACTGCCCCAAATACTTAGCGGACAAGAAGGCCAACATCACGAAAGGTATATGTGATATACATGTAATTGATGTGTACCTTACAAGTACTCGTAGTAGCTCCTGGGTATTTGATATCGGTGCATTTGCTCACATTTGTAACTCAAAGCAGGAGCTGCGGAATAAGCGGAGACTGGCGAAGGACGAGGTGACGATGCGCGTCGGGAATGGTTCCAAGGTCGATGTGATCGCCGTCGGCACGCTACCTCTACATTTACCTACGGGATTAGTTTTGAACCTCAATAATTGTTATTTAGTGCCAAGTTTGAGCATGAACATTGTATCAGGATCTCGTTTAATACGAGATGGCTACTCATTTAAATCCGAGAATAATGGTTGTTCTATTTATATGAGAGGTATGTTTTATGGTCATGCTCCGATGGTGAATGGTTTATTCTTAATGAATCTCGAGCGTAATGCTACACATATTCTTAGTGTGAATACCAAAAGATGTAAGGTTGATAATGATAGTCCCACATACTTGTGGCACTGCCGCCTTGGTCACATAGGTGTCAAACACATGAAGAAGCTCCATGCAGATGGACTTTTAGAGTCTCTTGATTACGAATCATTTGACACGTGCGAACCATGCCTCATGGGTAAAATGACCAAGACTCCGTTCTCAGGAACAATGGAGCGAGCAACCAACTTATTGGAAATCATACATACTGATGTGTGCGGTCCAATGAGTGTTGAGGCTCGCGGTGGCTATCGTTATGTTCTCACCCTCACTGATGACTTGAGTAGATATGGGTATATCTATTTAATGAAACACAAGTCTGAGACCTTTGAAAGGTTCAAGGAATTTCATAGTGAGGTTCAGAATCAACATGACAGGAAAATCAAGTTCTTGCGATCAGATCATGGGGGAGAATACTTGAGTCACGAATTTGGCACACACTTAAGAAAATGTGGAATAGTTTCACAATTCACGCCACCTGGAACACCTCAGCGTAATGGTGTGTCCGAACGTCGTAATCGCACTCTATTAGATATGGTGTGATCTATGATGTCTCTTACCGATTTACCGCTATCATTTTGGGGATATGCTTTAGAGACTGCCGCATTCACTTTAAATAGGGCTCCGTCGAAATCCGTTGAGACGACACCGTATGAATTATGGTTTGGGAAGAAACCTAAGCTGTCGTTTCTAAAAGTTTGGGGATGCGATGCTTATGTCAAGAAACTTCAACCTGAAAAACACGAACCCAAGTCGGAAAAATGCGTCTTCATAGGATACCCTAAAGAAACTATTGGGTATACCTTCTACCTCAAATTCGAAGGCAAGATATTTGTTGCCAAGAATGGATCCTTTCTAGAGAAAGAGTTTCTCTCAAAAGAAGTAAGTGGGAGGAAAGTAGAACTTGATGAAGTATTACCTCTTGAACTGAAGACGGGCGCAACTCAAGAAAATGTTCCTGAGGTGCCTGCACCGACTAGAGAGGAAGTTAATGATAATGATCATGAAACTTCAGATCAAGTTGCTACTGAACTTCGTAGGTCCACAAGGACACGTTCCGCACCAGAGTGGTACGGCAACCCTGTCTTGGAAATCATGTTGTTAGACAAGGGTGAACCTTCGAACTATGAAGAAGCGATGGCGGGCCCGGATTCCGACAAATGGCTGGAAGCCATGAAATCCGAGATAGGATCCATGTATGAAAACAAAGTATGGACTTTGACTGACTTGCCCGATGATCGGTGAGCCATAGAAAATAAATGGATCTTTAAGAAGAAGACAAACACGGATGGTAATGTGACCATCTATAAAGCTAGGCTTGTCGCTAAGGGTTATCGACAAGTTCAAGGGGTTGACTACGATGAGACTTTCTCACTCGTAGCAAAGCTGAAGTCCGTTCGAATCATGTTAGCAATTGCCGCATTCTATGATTATGAGATATGGCAAATGGACGTTAAAATGGCATTCCTTAATGGTTTCCTTAAGGAAGAATTGTATATGATGCAGGCGGAAGGTTTTGTCGATCCTAAGAATGCTGACAAGGTGTGCAAGCTCCAACGCTCGATTTATGGGCTGGTGCAAGCATCTTGGAGTTGGAACATTCGCTTTGATGAGATGATCAAAGCGTTTGGGTTTACGCAGACTTATGGAGAAGCCTGCGTTTACAAGAAAGTGAGTGGGAGCTCTGTAGCATTTCTCATATTATATGTAGATGACATACTTTTGATGGGAAATGATATAAAACTCTTGGACAACATTAAGGCCTACTTGAATAAGAGTTTTTCAATGAAGGACCTTGGAGAAGTTGCTTATATATTAGGCATCAAGATCTATAGAGATAGATCAAGACGCCTCATAGGTCTTTCACAAAGAACATACCTTGATAAGATATTGAAGAAGTTCAATATGGATCAGTCTAAGAAGGGGTTCTTGCCTGTGTTGCAAGGTGTGAAATTGAGCTCAGCTCAATGTCCGACCACGGCAGAAGATATAGAAGAGATGAGTGTCATCCCCTATGCCTCAGCCATAGGGTCTATTATGTATGCCATGTTGTGTACCAGACCTAATGTAAACCTTGCTGTAAGTTTGGTAGGAAGGTACCAAAGTAATCCCGGCAAGGAACACTGGACAGCGGTCAAGAATATCCTGAAGTACCTAAAAAGGACTAAGGACATGTTTCTCGTTTATGGAGGTGACGAAGAGCTCGTCGTAAAGGGTTACGTCGACGCTAGCTTCGACACAGATCTGGATGACTCTAAGTCACAAACCGGATACGTGTATATTTTAAATGGTGGGGCAGTAAGCTGGTGCAGTTGCAAGCAGAGCGTCGTGGCGGGATCTACAAGTGAAGCGGAGTACATGGCGGCCTCGGAGGCAGCACATGAAGCAATTTGGGTGAAGGAGTTCATCACCGACCTAGGAGTCATACCCAATGCGTCGGGGCCGATCAAACTCTTCTGTGACAACACTGGAGCTATTGCACTTGCCAAGGAGCCCAGGTTTCACAAGAAGACCAGGCACATCAAGTGTCGCTTCAACTCCATTCGTGAAAATGTTCAAGATGGAGACATAGATATTTGTAAAGTACATACAGACCTGAATGTAGCAGATCTGTTGACTAAACCTCTCCCTAGAGCAAAACATGATCAACACCAGAATTCCATGGGTGTTCGATTCATCACAATGTAACTAGATTATTGACTCTAGTGCAAGTGGGAGACTGTTGGAAATATGCCCTAGAGGCAATAATAAAAGCATTATTATTATATTTCCTTGTTCATGATAATTGTCTTTTATTCATGCTATAATTGTGTTATCCGGAAATCGTAATACATGTGTGAATTCATAGACACCAACATGTCCCTAGTAAGCCTCTAGTTGACTAGCTCGTTGATCAACAGATAGTCATGGTTTCCTGACTATGGACATTGGATGTCATTGACAACGAGATCACATCATTAGGAGAATGATGTGATGGACAAGACCCAATCCTAAACATAGCACAAGATCGTATAGTTCGTTTGCTAGAGTTTTTCCAATGTCAAGTATCTTTTCCTTAGACATGAGATCGTGTAACTCCCGGATACCGTACGAGTGCTTTGGATGTGCCAAACGTCACAACGTAACTGGGTGGTACATTACAGGTATCTCCGAAAGTGTCTGTTGGGTTGGCACGAATCGAGACTGGGATTTGTCACTCCGTATGACGGAGAGGTATCTCTGGGCCCACTCGGTAATGCATCATCATAATGAGCTTAAAGTGACCAAGTGTCTGGTCATGGGATCATGCATTACGGTACGAGTAAAGTGACTTCCCGGTAACAAGATTGAATGAGGTATTGGGATACCGACGATCGAATCTCGGGCAAGTATGTATCGATTGACAAAGGGAATTGTATACGGGGTTGCTTGAATCCTCGACATCGTGGTTCATCCGATGAGATCATCGAGGAGCATGTGGGAGCCAACATGGGTATCCAGATCCCGCTGTTGGTTATTGACCGAAGAGCCATCTCGGTCATGTCTACATGTCTCCCGAACCCGTAGGGTCTACACACTTAAGGTTCGGTGACGCTAGGGTTGTAGAGATATGAATATGCAGTAACCCAAAAGTTGTTCGGAGTCCCGGATGAGATCCCGGACGTCACGAGGAGTTCCGGAATGGTCCGGAGGTGAAGAATTATATATAGGAAGTGCAGTTTCGGCCATCGGGAGAGTTTCGGGGGTCACCGGTATTGTACCGGGACCACCGGATGGGTCCCGGGGGTCCACCGGGTGGGGCCACCCATCCCGGAGGGCCCCATGGGCTGAAGTGGGGAGGGGAACCAGCCCATAGTGGGCTGGTGCGCCCCCCTTGGCCAACCCCCTGCGCCTAGGGTTGGAAACCCTAGGGTGGGGGGGCGCCCCACTTGCCTTGGGGGCCACTCCACCCTTGGCCGGCGCCCCCCTAGGAGATCCCATCTCCTAGGGCCGGCGCCCCCTTTGGGGAGCCTATATAAAGGGGGGAAGGGAGGGGCAGCGGCACCCTTGACTCTTGGCGCCTCCCTCTCCCCTGCGACACCTCTCCCTCTCGCAGAAGAATGACGAAGCCCTGCTGCGGTGACTGCTGCATCCACCACCACGCCGTCGTGCTGCAGGATCTTCATCAACCTCTCCTCCCCCCTTGCTGGATCAAGAAGGAGGAGACGTCACGCTGACCGTACGTGTGTTGAACACGGAGGTGCTGTCCGTTCGGCGCTAGGATCTCCGGTGATTTGGATCACGTCGAGTACGTCTCCCTCATCCCCGTTCTCTTGAATGCTTCCGCTCGCGATCTACAAAGGTATGTAGATGCAATCCAATCACTCGTTGCTAGATGAACTCATAGATGGATCTTGGTGAAACCGTAGGAAATTTTTTGTTTTCTGCAACGTTCCCCAACAAAGTGATATCATGATGGTTAGCATAAGCAAGTAATATGCGATTAGCCTCAAGTCTAGCAACAGGTGCAAAAGTTTCATCAAAATCAATTCCTTCAACCTGTGTGTAGCCTTGAGCTACAAGCCGTGCCTTATTCCTCACCACAAGGCCATTTTCATCTTGCTTGTTGCGGTAGATTCACTTTGTGCTGATGATATTGTGCTTGCGAGGATCTGGACGTTTGACCAGTTCCCAGACATTGTTGAGCTTGAACTGATGTAATTCTTCTTGCATGGCCTGAATCCACACAGGCTCCAAAAATGCTTCATCTACCTTAGTGGGCTCTGTAATAGAGACAAAAGCATGATGCCCACAAAATTTAGACAAATGTGAAGCTTTTGAGCATGTGAGAGGACCTGGCGTTTTGATGTCATTGATGATCTTTTCAACTTGCACTTCTTTTGCAATGCGAGGATGAGCTGGTTGCCGTTGAAGAATTTGATCAGCGTTTTCTTCAGCACCATTTTCTTCAGCATTTTCTTCAGGTGCATTAGCTCGACGTTCTTCATGTTCTAGAATGAATTCTTCAGCAGATTCTTTAGTAGGAATGACATCCTCAGTAGCCTTGAACTTGATAGTTTCCTCAGGTGCTGGTTCATCTATGACAGTAGGTAGGTGCTCTCTTTGCGAGCCATTAGTTTCATCGAACCACACATCTACAGTTTCAACAACTTTGTGAATAACGTTGTTGAAGACTTTGTAGGTATGCGAGTCCTTTCCGTAACCAAGCATAAAACCTTCATGTGCTTTCGGTGCAAATTTTGAGTTATGATGAGGATCTCTAATCCAACATTTAGCACCGAATACTTTGAAATAACTTACATTGGGTTTCTTATCAGTGAGGAGTTCATAGGCAGTCTTTTTGAAGAATTTGTGAAGATATACTCTGTTGATGATGTGGCACGCAGTATCAATTGCCTCAGTCTAGAAACGACGAGGCGTTTTGTATTCATCAAGCATAGTGCGAGCCATCTCAGCAAGAGTCCTGTTCTTGCGCTCCACGACACCATTCTACTGAGGAGTGTAAGGAGCAGGTAACTCATGAGTAATACCAAGTTCATCAAGATAGTCATCGAGACCAGAATTCTTGAACTCAGTGCCATTGTCACTTCTGATGTGCTTGATCTTCACACCAAAGTTGGTTGAAGCCCTCAAGGAAAATCGTTTGAAGACTTCCTGCACTTCATGTTTGTAAGTAACAAGGTGTACCCATGTGTAGCGAGAATAATCATCAACAATAACAAAGCCATATTGAGATGCTTCATTTGAAATAGCAGAATAATGATTAGGACCAAAGAGATCCGTGTGAAGCAATTCAAACGGGCGAGTGGTGGTCATGATAGTCTTCGCTGGATGCTTGGCCTTCGTCATCTTCCTAGCTTCACAGGCTCCACATAGGCGATCCTTGAGGAATTTAACATTCTCGATGCCAATGACATGCTTCTTCGCAAGCGTGTGCAAATTCCTCATGCCTGCATGACCAAGTTGTCGATCCCAGAGCCAGCCTTCTGAAGCTTTTGCAAGTAAGCACACGGCTGGTTGTGCTCCTGTAGAGAAATCAACAATATACAGGTCTCCTCTCCTAAAGCCTTCGAAGACTTTGGAATTGTCAACTTCCATAACCACAACACAACGGTACTTGCCAAAGACAACAACCATATCAAGATCACAAAGCATTGAGACAGAGATAAGGTTGTATCCTAAGGACTCAACAAGCATGACTTTGTCCATATGTTGATCCTTTGTAATCTCAACCTTACCTAGACCCAATACCTGACTTTTGCCTTTGTCAGCAAAGATGATATGCTTCAGATGCGACAAAGATAATGGAGCATCCATCAATAGATTCTTGTCACCAGTCATGTGGTTTGTACATCCACTATCGAGGACCCACTCAGTGGCTTTGGGTTTATCATCCTGCAGATGAATTAGTGCAACTTACAAACTCATATACTTCATCAGTGAAGAACATGACATCAATTCATCAGATCAATTTCATCAAGTAAAAGAACTAATAACACAATATGAGGATGTGAGAAATGAAAGTTCATTTCTTCATGGTTAGCATGTGTCCTTTCAGGCATTGCCCAGGTCTCCAGCAAATTCTTCAGACGATTACGTGCGTCTGGAGACCTGACCCTGCAGTAGAGATTAGTTCTTTTTCTTCACCACCCACATCTGATGGGGTGGAAAAGAGTTCATCATTCTGCGAGCTCCATACGAGAAGGATGGCATAGAAGCCAGTCCATTTCGTTTCACATAAGAGGGGTTAGAGTAAGCAGAGAAATTCTTCGAGGACTTATTGACATAATGATTTGAAGAATAATGCACATATCCATAATCCTTAGATCTTCCCTGCGAAACAGACGGGTTAGCATGATGATGTTCATATGAGGACTTTGATCCATATGAGGAATTTGGTCCGTATGAAGAATTTGATCTGGGGTTCCTATTCTTCATAGGTGGCGTCATGATGACATTCACCTGAAGATTTTCAAGGCATCTTTTGGGAACCCAGATTTTCTTCATAGGGGAGCCGTTCCTGCAGTTAGTGCCAACATATCTAGCAAATACTTCACCATTCTGATTTTTAAACAGTTTATAGTTGGAGTCAATTGACTCATCATCAGAATGAGGAGATTCACATGCAAATCCAGATAAGTTAGATGGATCAACTAGAGGTCCCTTTGCAGCAACCCATGTGGTTTTGGGGTACTGCTTAGGCTTCCAATATGTACCATCAGCATTGAGTTTTCTCTCAAAGGAGATACCCTCTTTCCTAGGGTTCCTGTTGAGGATCTGCTTTTTAAGCACATCACAAAGAGCCTGATGCCCTTTGAGGCTTTTGTACATGCCTGTCGTGTACAATTCCTTCAGCCCTGCATCGTCAGTGATACTAGCAATGTCCTCAGATGAGGAATTAGTGATAGCAGAGGCATGTGAAGAATTTGAAACATTAGCAGCATTTGAACATCCAGGTGAAGAATTAGCAGATTCACGTTCAATGCACTTCAAGCATGGAGGAACAAATTCTTCCTGAGAATTGCTGATTTGTTGAGTAAGTAATGAATCGCGCTCCTTCTGAGGATCTTCATAACTCACTCTTAGCTTTTCAAGATCTTGCTTTCTTTGAAGAAATTCATAAGAAAGCTTCTCATGATCCGATAAGATAGTGTTATGATGACTTTGAAGTTTGTCAAGCTTGGACTAAAGTCTCTGAAGATTTTCAGTCAAAGTTTCAGCGCGATCCATTTCTTCACCCAACATATCATCACTTTTATTTAGCATGTTTTGAACCTTTTCTAAAGCCCTTTGTTGTTTTATAGCAATCTTAGCAAGTTTAGAATAGCTGGGCTTAAGGTTTTCATCAGATTCATTCTCACTTGATTCAGAGGAGGTATATTTGAGTACCTTGGCACCCTTTGCCATGAAGCAATAGGTGGGAGCGTAGTCATCATCGCTTTCATCAGCCTTGTTGGTGAGGTCATTTTCTTCAGTGTTGAAGATAGACTTGTTGATGAATGCAGTAGCGAGAGCTAGGCTCGCCACTCCGGATTCGGACTCCTCAGATGTCTCCTCTCCCTCATTTTCTTCAGATTCAGCCTCAGAGTCCATTTCCTTGCCAATGAATGCCCTAGCCTTCTTGGAGCTGCTCTTCTTGTGATATGAAGACTTTGAGGATTTTGATGATGAAGATTTTGTGGATTTCTTATTTTTCTTCGCATCATCAGAACTATAATCCTTGTATTTCTTCTTCTTTGATTCCTTTTCCCATTGAGTACAATCTTGAATGAAATGTCCAGGTTTCTTGCAGTTGTGACAGAGCCTCTTCTTGTAGTCACTGGGTGAGGAATCATTGCTCCTTGAGGATCTTCCAAGGCGACCACGTCTTGAGAACTTTTGAAACTTCTTCACAAGCAGAGCCAGATCATGGCTCAGTTCTTCAGGATCACCAAGGCTGCTATCAGAGTCTTCATCTTCAGACTCAGATACTGCCTTGGCCTTCAGTGCACGTGTTCTGCCATAGCTTGAACCATAGAGATCTCTCTTTTCAGCAAGTTGGAACTCATGAGTATTTAGCCTCTCGAGAATATCAGCGGGATCAAGTGACTTGTAATCAGCACGTTCTTGTATCATCAATGCTAGAGTGTCAAATGAGGACTCAAGCAATCTCAGCAATTTCTTCACCACCTCATGGTCGGTGATGTCAGTGGCACCAACTGCTTGAAGCTCATTTGAGATGTCAGTGAGGCGATCGAAGGTTTGTTAAACATTTTCATTGTCGAGTCTTTTGAAGCGGTTGAAGAGATTGCGAAGAACATCAACTCGAGAGTCACACTGAGTTGAGACTCCTTCATTCACTTTGGACAACCTGTCCCAGATAAGCTTTGCTGTCTCCAAAGCACTCACTCTGCCATACTGTCCTTTGCTCAGATGGCCACATATGATATCCTTTGCTTGAGAGTCGAGTTGCTTGAATCTCTTCACATCAGCATCATTCAGAGAAGGTGTGACTGAGGGAACACCATTTTCCACAACATACCAGAGATCGTTATCAATTGCTTCAAGATGCATTCGCATCTTATTCTTCCAATAGAGGTAGTCCGTCCCATCGAAGGTAGGACACCCAGTAGAGACCTTGATCATACCTGCGGTCGACATAACTAAAAATCCAGGCGGTTGAACCAAAATCACACAGAACAAGGGAGTACCTTGCTCTGATACCAATTGAAAGTGCGTTATATCGACTAGAGGGGGGTGAATAGGCGGTTTTTATGAAATTCTTCACTGAGGAATTTGCCGGTGAGGAAATTCCTTAGCGAAGAACTACTGGCAGTGGAATGAGTACTCAAAAGTAAACATAACAGAATACAAGCATAGTCATCATGATGAAATGAAGACAGGCATAGAGTACAGGAAGCGTAATCACAGGATAACACAGGATGAAGACAAACAGACTGAACAAATTGAACTGAGGAAATTTGAGAAAGTCTTCAGTCGAAGTCTTCAAACACAGATATGAACAAACTCACAACACATTTATGAGGAAATAAAAGAGTTGAGGAAATAGAACTAGTAAGCTTGGTGAAGACAAAGATTTGGTAGACCAGTTCCAACTGCTGTCTTAGTTGTACGTCTGGTTGGATCGGTTGAGTATTTAAACTCGAGGACACACAGTCCCGGACACCCAGTCCTGAACACGCAGCTTAGGACACCCTGTCCTCACCGTATTCTCCTTGAACTAAGGTCACACAGACCTCGTCCAATCACTCGTGGTAAGTCTTCAGGCGACTTCCAAACCTTCACAAACTTGGTCACTCAGCGATCCACAATTTCTCTTGGATGCTCTAGACCATGACGCCTAACCGTCTGGAAGAAGCACAATCTTCAAAGGTAACAAGCATCGGATCCACTCAGGATCAATCTCTTCAGTGATGCTCAATCACTTGGGGTTTGTATGTGTTTGGGTTTTGGGTTTTTGGTTTTTCCTCACTTGATGATTTTTGCTCAAAGTCCTCAGAGGATGGGTTGCTCTCAAATGACAAGTGTCAGTTTCTCTCGGAGCAGCCAACCAGCTAGTGGTTGTAGGGGGTGGCTATTTATAGCCTAGGGAGCAGCCCAACATGATAAGACATAAATGCCCTTCAATGATATGATCGTTAGGTGGATAGATATTTTGGGATAGCTGGCGCATAGAACAACAACGGTCGGAATTTTGTGTAGTAAAATCCTCAGGGCTATCATGTTCCTCACTGTGTAGGCAATCCACACTGGCGAATTCCTAACTCCTCAGTCAGGACAAATTCCTCAGAGACCAAAAGAACTTCGTCTCTGTCACTGAAGAAATTGACTGAACTATATGAGATTTCCAATGGCTTCACTCGAAGGGATTGGTAGGTGTAGGATTTTGAGTTGAGCATCACATGGAAATTTTTCCTTAGTATTTCCTCGACCCCCTTTAATAGTACGGTGTTTCCTATGACTCAAGAAAGAGAAAAAACAAAACTATGAAAACGAAACTCTTCAGGCTTCATATTCCTCGCATGAATATCAAGTCTTCACGGAGACACCAATTTCTTCACTTTCAAAGTCTTCATGAAAGTCTTCAGAAATACCAAAATCTTCACTCGAAGATATTCATTTTTAGGGGTCGACTTTTCCTATAAATATCAAACTCCTCATAGACTTATAGACCTGTGTACACTCACAAATACATTAGTCCCTTAACCTATAAGTCTTCAATACACCAAAATCACTAAGGGGCGCTAGATGCACTTACACCGGGCATTTGCTTGAAATATTAACTTCAACTCCTGGAACATCTCATGTGCTCCATGACATTCAAAACGTCATTGAAGTCCCGATTCTAAGCCGGAAAGCATGGCATACTGAACTATCGAGTAGTCATCAATTTGCTCAACCAGACGTTCATAACATATGGAGTTGCTCCTGCAGTGGGCTTTGCACCTAGCGGTGCTTCCAGGACGTAATTCTTCTGTGCAGCAATGAGGATAATCCTCAAGTTACGGACCCAGTCCATGTAGTTGCTCCCATCATCTTTCAACTTAGCTTTCTCTAGGAACGCATTGAAATTCAAAGGAACAGTAGCATGGGCCATTTATCTACAACAACATAGACATGCAAAATACTATCAGGTAATAATTTCATGATAAATTAAAGTTCAATTAATCATATTACTTAAGAACTCCCACTTAGATAGACATCCCTCTAGTCATCTAAATGATCACATGATCCATATCAACTAAACCATGTCCGATCATCACGTGAGATGGAGAAGTTTTCAATGGTGAACATCACTATGTTGATCATATCTACTATATGATTCACGCTCGACCTTTTGGTCTCGGTGTTCCGAGGCCATATCTGCATATGCTAGGCTCCTTAAGTTTAACCTGAGTATTCTGCTTGTGCAAAACTAGCTTGCAACCATTGTATGTAAACGTAGAGCTTATCACACCCGATCATCACGTGGTGTCTCGGCACGACGAACTGTAGCAACGGTGCATACTCAGGGAGACCACTTGTACCTTGAAATTTCGTGAGAGATCATCTTATAATGCTACTGCCATACTAAGCAAAATAAGATGCATAAACGATAAACATCACATGCAATCAAAATAAGTGATATGATATGGCCATCATCATCTTGTGCCTTTGATCTCCATATCCAAAGCACCGTCATGATCACCATCGTCACCGACTTGATACCTTGATCTCCATCGTAGCATCGTTGTCATCTTGCCAACTACTGCTTCTATGACTATCGCTACCGCTTAGTGATAAAGTAAAGCAATTACATGGCGATTGCATTTCATACAATAAAGCGACAACCATATGGCTCCTGCCAGTTGCCGATAACTGTTACAAAACATGATCATCTCATACAATAATTTATATCATCACGTCTTGACCATATCACATCATAACATGCCCTGCAAAAACAAGTTAGACGTCCTCTACTTTGTTGTTGCAAGTTTTACGTGGCTGCTACGGGCTTCTAGCAAGAACCGTTCTTACCTACACATCAAAACCACAACGATTTTTCGTCAAGTGTGCAGTTTTAACCTTCAACAAGGACCGGGTGTAGTCAAACTCGATTCAACTAAAGCTGGAGAAACAGATACCCACTAGCCACTTGTGTGTGAAGCACGTCGATAGAACCAGTCTCATGAACGCGGTCATGTAATGTCGGTTTGGGCCGCTTCATCCAACCATACCGCCGAATCAAATTAAGACATGCTGGTAAGCAGTATGACTATTATCGTCCACAACTCATTGTGTTCTACTCATGCATATAACATCTACGCATAGACCTGACTCGAATGCCACTGTTGGGGAACACAGTATTTCAAAAAATTTACCTACGATCATGCAAGATCTATCTAGGAGATGCATAACAATGAGAGGGGAGAGTGTGTCTACGTACCCTCGTAGAACAAAAGCGGAAGCGTTTAATAACGCGGTTGATGTAGTCGAACGTCTCCGCGATCCAACCGATCCAAATAGCAAACGCACGGCACCTCTGCGATCAGCACACATTCATATCGATGACGTCCCTCGAACTCTTGATCTAGTTGAGGCCGAGGGAGAGTTCCGTCAGCATGACGGCGTGGTGAAGGTGATGATGAAGTTACCTACGCAGGGCTTCGCCTAAAGCACTACAACGGTAAGACCGAGGTGTGTAATTGTGGAGGGGGACACCGCACATGGCTAAAAGATCAACTTGTGTGTCTATGGGGTGCCCCTGGCCACATATATAAAGGAGTGGAGGGAAGAGGTGGCCGGCCCAAGGGAGGGCGCGCCAGGTGTGGGGAATCCTACTAGGACTCCCTAGTCCAAGTAGGATTCCCCTCGCCTTTCCTATTCCTAGTAGGAGAAGGAGGGAAGGAGAAGGAGGAGAGAAGGAAAGTGGGGCCACCCCAACCCTAACCCAATTCAGATTGGGTTTGGGGAGGGGGGGCGCCACTCCTTGGCCGGCCTCGTCTCTTCCACCACTAGGCCCATGAGGCCCAATAACTTCATGGGGGGGGGGGGTCTGCTAACCCCCGGTACTTTAAACGACCCAAACCATTCCGGTGTCCAAATGTATCCTTTCAATATATGAATCTTTATATCTCGACCATTTAGAGACTCCTCATCATGTCTGTGATCTCATCCGGGACTCCGAACAACCTTCAGTCATTACAAATCATCATCAAACGTTAAGCGTGCGAACCCTTCGAGAACTATGTAGACATGACCGAGACACATCTCTGGTCAATAAAAAATAGCGGAACCTGGATTCTCATATTGGTTCCTACATATTCTACGAAGATCTTTATCAGTCAAACCGCATAACAACATACGTTATTCCCTTTGTCATCGGTATGTTACTTGCCCGAGATTCGATCGCAGTATCATCATACCTAGTTCAATCTTGTCACCGACAAGTCTCTTTACTCATTCCATAATGCATCATCCTGTGGCTAACTCATTTGGCACATTGCTTGCAAGGCTCATAGTGATGTGCATTACCCAGAGAGCCTAGAGATACCTCTCCGATACACGGAGTGACAAATCCTAATCTTGATCTATGCCAACTCAACAAACATCATTGGAGACACCTATAGAGCATCTTTATAATCACCCAGTTACGTTGTGACGTTTGATAACACACAAGGTGTTCTTCCGGTATTCGGGAGTTGCATAATCTCATAGTTTGAGGAACATGTATAAGTCATGAAGAAAGCAATAGCAGAAAAACTAAACGATCATTATGCTAAGCTAACGGGTTGGTCTTGTCCACCACATCATTCTCTAATGATGTGATCCCGTTCATCAAATGACAACACATGTCTATGGCTAGGAAACTTAACCATCTTTGATTAACGAGCTAGTCAAGTAGAGGCATACTAGGGACACTCTGTTTGTCTATGTATTCACACATGTACTAAGTTTCCGGTTAATACAATTCTAGCATGAATAATAAACATTTATCATGATATAAGGAAATATAAATAACAACTTTATTATTGCCTCTAGGGCATATTTCCTTCATGTTATAGCCTCTAGGCACTTGTAGGAGTAGTTGCTATTAATCTTGTGGAGTTTGGTTCACTTTTATTTTGAGTCACTAAAAATTTCAGAAATTTTCAGAGGGAGAAAATGATGAGGAGATTGTTGAGGGATTCCTCGAGCCGTGGCTCGAAGGGAAAAGAAAATGAAGAGAAGGAAAGGCCCAAGTATAATCTTCCTCGGTCCGCAGAAATTTGGCCGTGTGAATGGCCATGTGATGCATTCTTACAAGCAGCCGAGATTTATGACGAGTTCTATTATTTGGCTGGGATTGCCGGCATCACCGACTTCCTCCTCTACCGGTGTAATCGGTATCTCCTACTCACTTATACTTTCGTGCAAAATTTTCACTTTCATGCTAGGAAATCACCACCCACGATAGACTTTCACTTATATGATCAATACAAAGAAATGTCGCTTTATGACTTTTGTGAGGTTTGTAAATTACCTTATGAAGGTAGCGTCAAGGAACCACGTCCTAGTGATGTGGACGGCCTTATTCATGAAATTACCGTAGGGGAAGGTAGAGGAGTGTCGGGAGCGAGAGTATCTAGTATACATCTTCCTGCTTTACGCTATTACTCATTATTTGTTGGGAGATGTTTAATTCGTCGTGGAGAGAGTGGAGGCCTTAGTGCCCCTGACTTTGCTATTTTGCGCCACGCTTTACATAGAGATAGAACTTACAGTTTGGGTGATATAGTTACTAGACGGTTGAGTATGAACCGTGCAAAGGGTCCTATTTTCAGAGGCATCTTCGCCTCCCGCCTTGCTAAACACTTTGAGATACCCATTAGGCACCATGAAAAAGAGGAGAAATTGGTACCCATTATATATTTAGATTATGACGACATGGTAGCACATAAGTTTATTCACCATGATGAGGAAAAGAGACTTATTTATAACCTGGTATTTAGCGAGAATACTGTTCAGATTATTACCTTGCATGCACATGTTTTGTTTGATATTCATTCAGGCAGGTACTTCGTTTTGCCCGTGGACATTCATGCATACTGGGTGGGGACACGATCCCCACCTCCTGAGCCAGAGCCATCACCTGATCCATATCAGGAGTCTATTTATCAGTGGGAACCACAGGAGCTCGCTAACCAGTGGAACCCCCAGGATCCTCCGCAATACACCGAAGAGGGCTATTTTGATCCATGGAAATAGACCAACTTAGGCCAAAAGCCTAAGCTTGGGGGAGTACGTATTTCTCACCGACATTATATTCATGTTCACACACTCATTCTAGTTGTCGGTGCTCATACTCTTTCATTGTATTATCCATGTTAGTTTATTCTTTTTCTCGCATTCTTCTTGTGTGTTTGATAAACCTTAAGAAAAACCAAAAATTTAGTTGTAGTTAGTTTACTTTCTATGCATGCTTAGTAGTAGTGATAAAAGAAAACCCCAAAAGATTTCCTTTCTTCTTTTGCTTGTTGGGAGCTTTCCCGTGTAAATTGTTTTTCTCATTCTTGTTTTACTTCCTTCAAAAAAAGACAAAAAAACTCCAAAAATATTTTTGTGTGTTTCTTTGAAATTCTTTTCTTTTCTCTGGGGGTCGAGAGGAGAAGACCACGATGAAAATGTCGAGTGGCTCTCATATGCATTATTGTTGATCTAACAAAGAACCCATATTACCTTGTCTTCTCATTTGAATAAATGTTTGCAGATTCCAGCTTAGTCCAATGCACTGGCACTATTATTATTTATCCGCACCGTACGGCTGTGCAAGTGAAAGGCAATAATGACGATATATGATGAAATGATTGAGATGAGGAAAAGCTGGTATGAACTCGACCTATCTTGTTTTTGTAAATATGATTAGTTCATCGTTCCTGATTTAGCCTATTATGAATGAAACATGTTTGCAATGACAATTAGAGATTATAGTTACTCATGCCATGCTTAATTAGCTAGGAGTTTATAATGGTTTACCTTGCATGCCAACATGGAAATTACAATGGTTGTGATGTGGTATGATAGGATGGTATCCTCCTTTGAATGATTCGAGTGGCTTGACTTGGCACATGTTCACACATGTAGTTGAAACAAACTCAACATAGCCTCCACGATATTTATGTTCATGGTGATTTATATCCTACTCATTCTTGAATTCAATGTTGGTTAATCTCAATGCATGTTTATGACTGTTGTCCCTCTCTAGTTGGTCGCTTCCCAGTCTCTTTCTAGCCTTCACTTGTACTAAGCGGGAATACTGCTTGTGCATCCACTTCCATAAACCCCAAAGTTGTTCCATATGAGTCCACCATACCTACCTATATACGGTATCTACCTTCCGTTCCAAGTAAATTTGCATGTGCCAACCTCTAAACCTTCAAATAATAGTCTGTTTTGTATGCTCGAATAGCTCATGTATCAACTAGAGCTGTCAATATCTTCCATGCTATGTGGATGATGAGTGGACTCTGCTCATCATTCACAAGAAAATGGCTGGTAACCGGGATTCCCAGTCCCATGCTCGAAGCAAATCAAATCAAAATAATTGCAAACAAAACTCCCCCAGGATTGTTGTTAGTTGGACGATACCCGTTGTTTCAGACCAGCCGTGGAGTGTGCTTGTTGGTGGTGGGGGAGTATAAACTTTACCATTCTGTTTGGGAACCGCCTATAATGTATGTAGCATGGAAGATACTGAGATCTCTTAGTTGTTATGTTGACAATGAAAGCATACCGCTCAAAATATTATTCCTCTCTATTCCAAAACTCGAGCTCTGGCACCTCTGCAAATCCCTGCTTCCCTCTGCGAAGGGCCTATCTATTTACTTTTATTGTTGAGTCATCATCCTCTTATAAAATGCACTAGTTAGAGAGCACCACTATCATTTGTATGCATTGCTATTAATTTGTATTGAGTATGACTGTGACTGTATCTCTTTTACCATGAATTACAATGACTAGTCAGTCCTTGATCTTCAAGGGTGCTCTGCATTTACGTTTTACGGTCTCAGAAAGGGCTAGAGAGATACCATCTTGTTATATTATATCATGATTGTTTTGAGAAAAGTGTTGTCATCCAAGATTTATTATTATTGCTCGCTAGTTGATTATGCCATTGATATGAGTAAATGTGAGACCTAAATGTTATTGTGAATATGGTTAGTTCATGATCTTTGTTGAAAACTTGAATGTTGGCTTTACATATTTGCAATAGCAAGATCAAACAGAGTTCGTAGAAGTTTTTCTTTATCACTTTCAGTTTGTCAACTGAATTGCTTTAGGACAAGCAAAGGTTTAAGCTTGGGGGAGTTGATACGTCTCCAACATATCTACTTTTCCAAACTCTTCTGCCCTTGTTTTGGACTCTAACTTGCATGATTTGAATCGAACTAACCCGGACTGACGTTGTTTTTAGCAAAATTGCCATGGTGTTATTTTTGTGTAGAATAAAAATTTCTCGGAATGACCTGAAACTTCACGGTCATAACTTTTGGAATTAATAAAAGATATTGGCGAAAGAATCAACGCCAGGGGGACCACACCCTAGTCACAAGGGTGGGGGTGCACCCTCCGACCTTGTGGCCCCCCTGGACCTCCACCGACCTCAACTCCAACTCCATATATTCACTTTTAGGGAGGGAAAAAATCAAAGAGAAGGATTCATCGCGTTTTATGATATGGAGCCGCCGCCAAGCCCTGTTCTACCTCGGGAGGGCAGATCTGGAGTCCATTTTGGGCTCCGGAGAGTGGAATCCATCGCCATCGTCATCATCAACCATCCCCCATCACCAATTTCATGATGCTCACTGCTGTTCGTGAGTAATTCTATCATAGGATGATACGTCCAGTTTGCATCATGCTTTTATATCGATATTTATTGCATTATGGGTTGTTATTACACATTATGTCACAATACTTATGCCTATTCTCTCTTATTTTACAAGGTTTACATGAAGAGGGGGATGCCGGCAGCTGGAATTCTGGGCTGGAAAAGGAGCAAATATTAGAGACCTATTCTGCACAACTCCAAAAGTCCCGAAACTTCACGGGAGCATGTTTCAGAATATAAAAAATATATTGGGCGAAGGAAGTACCAGAGGGGGGCCACGAGGCGGAACCTTCTTAAGCAAGATTTCGGGATTTTTCCCTGAAAAAATCATAAGCAAGATTTCGGGATGAAACTCCGCCGCCACGAGGCGGAACCTTGGCGGAACCAATCTAGGGCTCCGGCGGAGCTGTTCTGCCAGGGAAACTTCCCTCCGGGAGGGGGAAATCATCACCATCGATCCTCTCAGCGGGTGGGGGTCAATCTCCATCAACATCTTCACCAGCACCATCTCATCTCAAACCCTAGTTCATCTCTTGTATCCAATCTTTGTTCCAAAACCTCAGATTGGTACATGTGGGTTGCTAGTAGTGTTGATTACTCCTTATAGTTGATGCTAGTTGGTTTATCCTTTATGCATATTAATACCCCTCTGATTATGAACATGAATATGCTTTGTTAGTAGTTATGTTTGTTCCTGAGGACATGGGAGAAGTCTTGCTATAAGTAGTCATGTGAATTTGGTATTCGTTCGATATTTTGATGAGATGTATGTTGTCTTTCCTCTAGTGGTGTCATGTGAACGTAAACTACATGACACTTCACCATTGTTTGGGCCTAGGGGAAGGCATTGGGAGGTAATAAGTAGATGATGGGTTGCTAGAGTGACAGAAGCTTAAACCCTAGTTTATGAGTTGCTTCGTAAGGGGCTGATTTGGATCCATATGTTTCATGCTATGGTTAGCTTTACCTTAATACTTCTTTTGTAGTTGCGGATGCTTGCAATAGGGGTTAATCATAAGTGGGATGCTTGTCCAAGGAAGGTCAGTACCCAAGCACCAGTCCGCCCACATATCAAATTATCAAAGTACCGAACGCGAATCATATGAACGTGATGACAACTAGCTTGACGATAATTTCCATGTGTCCTCAGGAGCGTTTTCCTTTATATAAGAGTTTGTTCAGGCTTTTCCTTTTCTACAAAAAGGATTGGGCCATCTTTCTGCACCTTATTTACTTTTATTACTTGTTACCCGTTACAAATTACCTTATCACAAAACTATATGTTACCGATAATTTCAGTGCTTGCAGAGAATACCTTACTAAAAACTGCTTATCATTTCCTTCTGGTCCTCGTTGGGTTCGACACTCTTACTTATAGAAAGGACTACATAGATCCCCTATACTTGCGGGTCATCAAGACTCTTTTCTGGCACCGTTGCCGGGGAGTGAAGAGCCTTTGGTAGGTGGAATTTGGTAAGGAAAAATTTATATAGTGTGCTGAAATTTACTGTCACTTGTTACTATGGAACATAATCCTTTGAGGGGCTTGTTCGGGGTATCTTCACCCCGACTAGTAGAGAAAAGAGGTGCTCCTCAACCTACTGAACCTACTGAAAATGTTTACTTTGAAATTCCCTCGGGTATGATAGGAAACTGCTAGCTAATCCTTTCAAAAGTGATGGAACATTACATCCTGATTTGCACCTAATCTATGTGGATGAAGTTTGCGGGTTATTTCAACTTGCAGGTATGCCCGAGGGTGTTATCAAGAAGAAGTTCCCTTTATATTTGAAGGGAAAGGCATTGACATGGTTTAGGTTATGTGATGATATGGGATCATGGAACTACAACCGATTGAAATTGGAATTTCATTAGAAGTTTTATCCTATGCATCTTGTTCATCGTGATCGTAATTATATATATAATTTTTGGCCTTGCGAAGGAGAAAGCATTGCTCAATCTTGGGGGAGGCTTAAGTCAATGTTATATTCATGCCCCAATCATGAGCTCTCAAGAGAAATTATTATTCAAAAATTTTATGCTCGGCTTTCTCTCAATAATCGCTCCATGCTCGATACTTCTTGTACTGGATCTTTTATGATGAAGACTATTGAATTCAAATGGGATTTATTGGAAAGAATTAAGCGCAACTCTGAAGATTGGGTTCTCGACGAAGGTAAGGAGTCAGGTATAAAACCTAAGTTTGATTGTGTTAAGTCTTTTTATGGATACCCATGTTTTCCGTGAATTTAGTACTAAATATGGACTTGACTCTGAGATACTAGCTTCTTTTTGTGAATCCTTTGCTACTCACGTTGATCTCCGTAAGGAGAAGTGGTTTAAATATAATCCTCCCATTGAAGTAAAAGTAGTCGTACCTATTAAAGTTGAAGAAAAGACTATCACTCATAATGATTCTGTTGTTCCTACTGCTTATATTGAGAAACCACCTTTCCTTGTCAGAATAAAGGATCATGCTAAAGCTTCAACTATGGTTCGTAAGAGTAATACTAAAACACCTACACCCTCTGAGCAAGTTAAAGTTGAACCTAGTATTTCTATGGTTAAAGATCTCTTGGCTGATAATATTGATGGGCATGTTATTTACTTCTCTGATGAAGCTGCTAGAATTGCTGGACCCGATACTAAAAATAATCATAGACCTGTTGCAGGCATGCCTATTATTTCTGTTAAGATAGGAGATCATTGCTATCGTGGCTTATGTGATATGGGTGCTAGTGCAAGTGCAATACCTCATTCCTTATACAAAGAAATTATGCATGATATTGCACCTGCTGAGATAGAAGAGATTGATGTTACAATTAAACTAGCCAATAGAGACACTATTTCACCAGTTGGGATTGTTAGAGATGTTGAAGTCTTGTGTGGGAAAGTTAAATATCCTGCTGATTTTCTTGTTCTTGGTTCCCCACAAGATAACTTTTGTCCCATTATATTTGGTAGACCCTTCTTGAATACTGTTAATGCTAGGATATAGATTGCAAAAAGGATGTGGTTACTATTGGTTTGGGGGATATGTCTGATGAGTTTAATTTTGCTAAATTTCGTAGACAACCCCATGATAAAGAATTGCCTAGTAAGGATGAAATTATTGGTCTTGCTTCTATGGCCGTGCCTCCTAATGATCCTTTAGAACAATATTTGCTAGACCATGAAAATGATATGTTTATGAATGAAAGAAGGGAAATAGATGAAGTATTCTTTAACCAGGGACCTATTCTGAAACACAACTCGCCTGTTGAAATCTTAGGGGATACTCCTCCACCCAAGGGTCATCCCGTGTTTGAGCTTAAACCTTTACCTGATACTCTTAAATATGCTTATCTTGATGAGAAAGAGATATATCTTGTTATTATTAATGCTAACCTTTCAGAGCATGAAGAAAAGAAATTATTGAAGACTCTGAAGAAGCACCATGCTGCTATTGGATATACTCTTGATGATCTTAAGGGCATTAGTCCCAATCTATGCTAGCACAAAATAAAATTGGAGAAAGACGCGAAACCGGTTGTGATCAACAACGACGGTTAAATCCTAAGATGAAAGAAGTGGTAAGAAAAGAAATACTAAAGCTTCTGGAGGCAGGTATAATTTATCCCGTTGATGATAGTCAGTGTGTAAGTCCTGTCCATTGTGTCCCTAAGAAGGGAGGTATTACTGTTGCTCCTAATGATAAAGATGAATTGATCCCACAAAGAATTGTTACAGGTTATAGAATGGTAATTGATTTTCACAAATTAAATAAAGCTACTAAAAAGGATCATTACCCTTTACCTTTTATTGATCAAATGCTATAAATATTATCTAAACATACACATTTTTTCTTTCTAGATGGTTATTCTGGTTTCTCTCAAATACCTGTGTCAAAAGAGGACCAAGAAAAGACCACTTTTACTTGCCCTTTCGGTACCTTTGCTTATAGACGTATGCCTTTTGGTTTATGCAATGCACCTGCTACCTTTCAAAGATGTATGGCTGCTATATTCTCTGACTTTTGTGAAAAGATTGTTGAGGTTTTCATGGGTGGTTTTTCCGTATATGGAACTTCTTTTGATGATTGCTTAAGCAACCTTGATCGAGTTTTGCAGAGATGTGAAGAAACTAATCTTGTCTTAAATTGGGAGAAGTGCCACTTTATGGTTAATGAAGGTATTGTCTTGGGGCATAAAATTTCTGAAAGAGGTATTGAAGTTGACAAAGCTAAGGTTGATGCTATTCGAAAGATGCCGTGTCCTAAGGACATTAAAGGTATAAGAAGTTTCCTTGGTCATGCCGGTTTTTATAGGAGGTTCATTAAGGACTTCTCCAAATTTCCAGGCCTCTGACTAATCTCTTACAAAAAGATGTTCCTTTTGTCTTTGATGATGATTGTGTAGAAGCATTTGAAATACTTAAGAAAGCTTTGATTTCTGCACCTATTGTTCAGCCTCCTGATTGGAATTTACCATTTGAAATTATGTGTGATGCTAGTGATTATGCTGTAGGGGCTGTTCTAGGACAAAGAGTTGATAAGAAATTAAATGTTATCCAATATGCTAGTAAAACTCTAGACAATGCCCAAAGAAATTATGCTACTACTGAAAAGGAATTTTTAGCAGTTGTATTTGCTTGTGATAAGTTCAGACCTTATATAGTTGATTCTAAAGTAACTGTTCACACTGATCATGATGCTATTAAATATCTCATGGAAAAGAAAGATGTTAAACCTAGACTTATTAGATGGGTTCTCTTGCTACAAGAATTTGATTTGCATATTATTGATAGAAAGGGAGCTGAGAACCCCGTTGCAGACAACTTGTCTATGTTAGAGAATGTTCTTGATGAGCCACTACCTATTGATGATAGCTTTCCTGACGAACAATTAGCTGTCATAAATGCTTCTCGTACTGCTCCATGGTATGCTGATTATGCTAATTACATTGTTGCTATTATACCACCTAGTTTCACATGCCAACAAAAGAAAAAGTTTTTATATGATTTAAGACATTACTTCTAGGATGACCGACACCTTTATAAAGAAGGAGTAGATGGTATTATTAGACGTTGTGTACCTGAGCATGAACAAGAACAGATCCTACGCAAGTGTCATTCCGAGGCTTATGGTGGACACCATGCTGGAGACAGAACTGCACATAAGGTATTGCAATCCGGTTTTTATTGGCCTACTCTCTTCAAAGATGCCCGTAAGTTTGTCTTGTCTTGTGATGAATGTCAAAGAATTGGTAATATTAGTAGACGTCAAGAAATGCCTGTCGGTGTTCTGGGAACGGGGGTCCCCAGACTTGCCTGCCTGCGGCCTGCGGCGTGGCTCAAATGGGGGCCCAACATGGCCCATCTTCATCAGCACAAGACTCAAGACCCTCGCGAGGGGCCAAGCCTCGCAAGGCAGACGACACGGCGCATCCTCAGGCACAGCCTCCTCAGGCTGGCTCACGAGGAGACGGAGATATCAAGGCGGGGTACCTCGCGAGGTGCCCGTGACGCAAGCCATGACGATCGAGGGTGCCAGACGCGCGCAGCGTCCTTCTTTCCCCTTTGGTGCAAAGGGGGCAAGCGCAGCCGTGGAGTACCGAGGCATCAGGCAAAGGTTGCCATTTCGGTGCAACAAGACCAGGACAAAGCGGACTACGAGACGGAGGTCACCATGGAGCCCTGCACGGCGTCACCGCAGAGTCTTTCGCAGGCGAAGACCAACTTTAGTCAGGATAAGAGTACTTGCTGTCCCCCTTCAAATTAGCCTGCCATTGTTGGCGCCCTTCCCGCTCAATTTTTGGGAAGAGGCCCAGGGCCTTCGCCTATAAATAGGGGCCGGTCACCCACATTGCAAGGGGTTCGATCGGTTGATAGGTTGGCTGGTTCGGTTCGGCGTGTGGATCCGGCTAGCAAGTAGAGAGAGAGAGAGAGAGAGAGAGAGAGAGGTGACAGAACTCCTCCCAGCAGTTCGTCGCCCCAGCCAAGAACAGACCCTCGCGAGGCTGTTCTTCCTTGTGTTGTTCATCATCATCAGCCCCAAGAGGCAATCCATCCACCACACACTGGAGTAGGGTACTACACCACAACGGTGGCCCGAACCAGTATAAATCTTGTGTCTCTTGTGTGATTCCTTTAGTAGTTTAGATCTTCGCGAGACGGGGAGGTAGAGGACGTGATTTCCGCGTGCACCCCAGTGTTCAAACCTTAAGGGTCTGCCGAAACCCGAAATCCGACATTTGGCGCGCCAGGTAGGGGGGCGCCGGAATCCGTCTTCCGCCACTCCGTTCTCCTCCGACCGTCGCATCCATGTCCGACGCTCGTCGGGCCCGCGCCGAGCGCTGGGCCGCCGTCGCTTCTCACGTCGCCCAGACGGCCCCCGTCGGTGGGCGTCCTCGTCGTTCCCCGTCGCCCGCCGTCAATGCCGCCACCGGTCCGGCGGGGGGCGAGCAGCAGGCTTCGTCTCAGCACCCGTCCGTGCAGCAAGACGGCCACACCGCTACTCCTTCACTCACACCAGCCGGTTCCTCGTCCCGCACGCTCCGCGCACCCTTGGAGGCTCGAGCTGCGCTCCTCGCGGCAAACGAGCTCCTGCGCTACCGCCCCGTCGACGACGTCTACGAGGAGTGGCTCAACCGCGTCGCCGAGCTTGTCCGCGCCGCAGGGGGCTCTTCCGCGCCGTCCGTTCCTCTGCGCCACACTCCACCCCGCGCGGGCAACGAAGCTAGAGAGGTGCATCGGCCGCCTCCCCTCCAAGAAGATGCCATGGCTCCAAGGCGCTTGGCCCCTGGCCAGAATCCGCTCTGTCAGGCGCCAGTGCATCAAGAACGGAGCTGCCAAGAAGTCCCTCGCCCGCATGGGGCTGCCAGGGCGCTCCCTGCTCCGGCACACCGCGACCCTGCTCCAGCTCCGGCGCGCCAAGACCCCGCCCTGCTCCTAGCTGCAGCACGTGGGGACCCTCAAGACCAAGCTCTCCACCAACCGAAGCCTTACGTGGCCACCGTGGGCTGCCACGCCTACACCACTAAGCTGCGCAGCGTCGCGTGGCCCAGCAAGTTCAAGCCCGACCTGCCTCCTCGCTACGACGGCACGACCGATCCCGCAGAGTTCCTCCAGCTCTATGAGCTGGGCATCGAGGCTGCCGGCGGGGATGAAAAGGTCATGGCGAACTGGTTCCCCATGGAGCTCGAACCTGGCTCCTGAATCTGGCACCAGGCACGATCTCCTCCTGGGACCAGATGCGCACCCGCTTCATCGCCAACTTCCAAGGTACTCGCGACCGGCCGCCCGTCGTGAGCGACATGCGCCGCATCAAGCAACAACCCGGAGAGACCCTGCAAAAATACATCCAGCGCTTTTGTAACATCCCAAATTTTCAATTTGGAATGTTATACATTAGATCATCATGCATATCATATTTTATTTTGCTTTTGGTTTTGATCCTAGAAAATCCTAAGCAACTCAATGACCCACGGAGAGAGTTGGGGATTTCGTTATTACATTTTTGAGTTTTCTCAAATTGTGTAAACAGGATCATTTGATTTTATTTATTTTATCATCAATTATTTCTATTACAAAAATTATGAGAGAGGGAATAAAATGACTTTCCCAAAATATAGAAATATTGAGGATTTAATAAAAAATCAAATAAGATTTATTTCGGAGTTTTTCAGTATTTTTATTCGAATTTAGGAAAAATGCGCGTTTTTCAAAGTTGTAGTTTGGGCCCAAATAAATGTTCACTTTATCGAGCTTGATTTTAGAAACCCAGCAAAATTTATTTCATGATCTTTGGAGTCCGTTTAGTATTTCTTTTTATTTTTTTCGAGCGTATTATTTTTTTAAAAAACCCGGAACCGACTTTGGGCCGTACTCGGCCAGGACTCTCCTGGCCGGGGCCTTTATAAGCCGCCGCCCCGGGGCCTGAGAGCCCAGCCACCGCCGCCCGAAACCCTAACCCCAGCCCCGCCGCCGCCGCCGGACCCCGCCGCCGACTTGCCGGAGTGCGCGCCTTTCGAGGTTCGCCGACGCGCCTTTCGAGGTTCGCCGACGCGCCTCTTTTTTCGTGTAGTTTTTTTTAATATATATATATATATATTTCCGTTCGTCGTTTTTCTTTTTCGTCGGATTTTCCACGGTTATTTTCCAATCGCGATTTCTGATCCGATTTTCGTTTTAGTATAACTTTTCGCTCGTTTATCGGAATGAGGCGATTCAAGCGCCTGGAGTTTCGTCTCGAAACCGTCTTTCCGAATAATCAACATAAACAAGTTTTTGCTACTGTTAAATTTGACTTAGATCCAGATTACTAGAACGAAGTTGTTTTCTTTTGCCGTTTGATTTCTTTTGCTTCGTTCGATTTGATTCTTTTTGCAAACCAGGGTTCTTAAGTTGAACTTTCTGGTTAGATCTTCTATTTGAGTTTTACCTATGCATTAGATGAGTACTTATTGTATGCTTGTTTGTTTGTCTGCGATAGAATAGCCGGAGTGTGCCACCTGTTACTTCGAATCTCTAGGTTTCGCGGATCATCAGCAAGGCAAGTAACACTTTGATCATACCTTTTCTACAACCCAGTTTTATTGCATTAGATCAATCCTCACACATTGCATGATTAGGATCTAATTAAATTGTGGGATGGGAACTAGATGAGGTAGTACCTTTTACCTGTTTATTATGAAACCTTTGGGAGTTACTTCTACGTTTCCTTATTATGCCATGCTATGCTAGTAGACGTGGATTGGGAGAGAGATATCCATGACAGATGTGAGTTTGTTAATTTTAATGGTTTACTTAAGGTGGCAACTTAAACACACATCTGGGTGGATTGAGGCACCTGGTTTCTATCAGGACTTGCCTGTTTTTCTTTTGGATCGCCACCCAGGCTCAATGGGATCATAAGATTATTCATACTAGAAACTTCCGTGTGCAGCCACAAGCCATTATGGGCTCTGGCATAGTTGATTAAGTCGTGCGAACTCTTACAGGGTAGACTAGCAGATGTAGGGGAAAGTAGGCGTACCGGTCTATCCAACGTAAGGTGCTAGCGCTTCTGAAAGACTATGTCTCGGTCATCCGTTTCTCAAACACCATGTAGTGCGAGAAATCCAACGAAGGCGATCGAGTCTTGTGGGGAAAAGTGCGCAAACCTTTGCAGAGTGTAATAAACTAATCATGGTTAGCCGTGTCCCCGGTTATGGACATCTTGAGTATCTAGTACCTGGATTATCATGTGAATCTCAACATGTTACTCTAAAGATAATTTTGATTGGTTTGTTTAATGATTATGCTTAATTGGGATTGAGAATGCTGTCAACCATTCTCAATGTTTAACAACCACCATGATAGTAATTAAATTTATTCCTTTGAAGTAGGGAAAAATTGGCTTTACGCAAAAACTGTAACCATAGAGCTTTCCACCAGCCAAATATGCATATAGTATAGTTGTTTCATTTCATTACTCTCTATGTGTTACCTTGCCAGCATATTCCATGTGCTGGCCCGTTCTTGGGCTGCAACGTTAATGTTGCAGACTTTTTAGACGATGATTAAGTAGTTTTTAGGTCGTGGTTCTATACTCAGTGATGCCGTTGGAGTTGATGGACTCACTTATCTTCCAAGCCTTCCGTTGTTAACGTTATTAGATGGCCTTAAGCCATATTTATTGTAATAAGTTCTCTTTTGAGACACTCAATGTAATAAGTGTGTGATTGCTACTCTGCTATAAATCCTCCGAGTATTGTGTGGTGTCAGCATTACTGATCCAGGGATGACACCGGAGCACAGAGATCAGACTGTTTGAGGTCTGGTCGCTACAGAGATGGTATCAGAGCACACGCTGACTGTAGGACACGACCACTAAGCTAAAAGACCTAGATCACTACTCACTCTCTTCTCTTCTGACTTCTCATCTTTTATACTCTTTAGGATGGCGGATGCAAGGAACAAGTTCACACAACCAGATGAAGATACACCCTTTGGACGCCACTTGAAGGAAGTCACTAGATACCTGAACATAGGAGTACCAAGCTTCACGGGAACCTACAACGCCAGTTTACCTGAAGAAGAGCGCTGGATGATTCAAGTTCAAGTTCCAGGAAGGACGTTCATGCCAGTCACTGAGCCCATAGAGTTTTCTTTTGACGCACCAACTTGGAGTCTAGGAAAGAGTATGGCAGCTCACATTTCCATGGGACGCATTGGAGAAGTCTACCGCAAGGATCTCAAGGATACTATCTACCAGATTTGCGGACGCCGAGATGAACACTGGGAGATGATCAGCACCAGGAAAGATAGATCAATTGCAGCTTTTATCTAGGAGTTAAACCAGCACATTCAACGACAGGAGAATCAGATGTGCGCCGACATGATAGATCTGAAGAAGGCTAAGACTAGAATCAAGGAACTGGAGGAAGAACTCAAGGCTACACATGAAGATTATGAAGAAGAAATTGAAGTATTGGTGGAGAAGAATGACGGCCTGATCAAGAAGATTGGGATATTTATGGGAGGCCCAACACCAGTAGATGAAGATGAAGAACCCAAGGAGATTAGCCCGGAAGACTACATCATCATCGACGGCACCGACTCAGAAGCAGAGAGTAGCGATGATGACTATGTTGATGAAGCTGGAGCCGATACCATGGAATCTACAACCGTAGAATATTTCTAGTAGACCACCTCACCAGTAGTAGTAGTCCCCCATGTAAATTTAGTAGTCTGAGCACCTTTACGATAGCTAGATCGATTGTATGCCTTTGTTTGATTGAATGAGTGAATTGTTTGCTTTTGCCTCATGAGCATATGGGTAGTGTTTTCCCTTTAGACCCCCTCTATTCTTATATCTCATCTTTTCTAAACACTCAGATGCCTCCGAGACGTGACCCCAGATTTACCTTTCCGCCGGAGCTCACCCAGTTGATCCAGCAGCAGAACACCTTGATGCAGTTGCTAGTTCAGAATCAGAATCAGGGGAACAACAACAACACCAACCCACCACCACCACCACCACCTGTTGACCACTTAGCCCGTTTTCTTAGGCTGAACCCGTCGGTGTTTTCCAGTAGCACCGAGCCGATAGTAGCAGATGATTGGCTCCGCAAGACAGCTAGGGAGTTGACCACAGCAGGATGCACAGATGCGGAGAAGGTGAAGTTTGCCGAACATCAGTTAGAAGGACCCGCAGCATCATGGTAGGAAAATTTCACAGCCACCTTCCCAGTCGACACTGTCACATGGGACCAGTTTCAGCAGGCTTTTCGTACTGCCCATGTCTCACCAGGAGCAATGGCCATGAAGAAGCGTGAGTTTCGTAACTTGCGCCAAGGAGGATGGACAGTTGGCTAGTATGTGGAGGAGTTTAGTAAGCTAGCACGTTATGCCCCAGATGACGTTGCTACGGATGCAGCTAAGCAGGAGAAATTCCTGGAAGGACTGAATGATGAGTTGAGCATGCAGTTGATGGTAGCCACCTTCAACAACTACCAGGAGTTGGTAGATCGTGCTCTTATGATTGAAGGGAAGCAGCAGGAAATTGAGAACCACAAGAGGAAGTATGGACAAGGAAAGTATAATTCAGGAGCTCAGCAGAAGCCACGTTTTACCCCTACACCGGGAGGACATTTTCAGCATACCCATGGAGTAGGAAGCTCGCACAATCACAATGGCACCAAGAATGGTAATGGGAATGGAGGAAGCAATGGACAGAACCGCAACACCCCATCAACCCCAGCCAAGAAGGACCTGAGCCAAGTCACTTGTTTTAAGTGTCAGAAGACCGGACATTATGCCAATGAATGTCCCGAAGGCCAGAATGGCAATGGAAGCTCTGGAAAGAAGCCGAACCCTTTCAACAGGGGACAGGTGAACCACGTTAATGTGGAGGAGGTTGAAGCTCAGCCCGATGCAGTAATAGGTAAGTTTTTGGTTAAGTCATTTACTGCACTCGTTCTTTTTGATACTGGTGCATTGCATTCATACATATCAAGGGAATTTGTGGAAAAGTATAGCCTACCCACTAGGGTTCTTAAAACACCTATGCTAGTAAGCTCACCAGGAGCAGAGTACATGGCCAGTCAAGGATGTTTTCAAGTGCCATTAAGTATAGAACGGCATGTTTTCCCAACAGATTTGATTATTCTGGAATCTCAAGGCCTAGATGTGATTCTTGGTATGGATTGGCTGTCGATGTATGGAGGAAACATCGATTGTGCTAGTAAGTCAATTTTTCTCACAACGCCAGAAGGAAGAAGGATCAAGTATGTATCCCGGCATATGCCAAACAGGACACAAGTAAATTCCTTATCAGGAGTTGTGCAAGAGGAAGTACCAGTGGTAAAGGATTTTCCTGATGTATTTCCAGAAGAGTTGCCAGGCATGCCACCGGATAGAGATATTGAGTTTTTGATTGAGCTACTGCCAGGCACTGGGCCAATATCGAAGAGACCATACAGGATGCCCGCAAAGGATTTGGTGGAGATTAAGAAGCAGATTAAAGAGTTATTGGATAAAGGTTACATTCGCCCAAGTTCTTCGCCTTGGGGATCACCAGTACTACTAGTGGAGAAGAAGGATGGATCGTTAAGAATGGTTGTTGATTATCGAGGATTGAACGAAGTAACAATCAAAAACAAGTACCCGCTACCAATGTTCAATGACCTATTTGATCGATTGCATGGGGCTAAAGTGTTTTCCAAGATCGATTTGCGATCAGGGTACCATCAGTTGAAGATTCGAGAGCAGGACATACCTAAGATAGCATTCACCACAAGATATGGGTTGTATGAGTATACCGTTATGTCATTTGGACTGACTAACGCACCTGCCTATTTTATGAACATGATGAACAAAGTGTTTATGGGGTTTTTGGATAAGTTCGTCGTGGTTTTCATCGATGATATTTTGGTATTCTCAAAGAATGAAGAGGAGCATAAGGAGCATTTGCGTTTGGTACTTGGAAAGCTCAGAGAACATCAATTAGATGCCAAGTTCAGCAAATGTGAGTTTTGGTTGAAGGAAGTAGGATTCCTCGGACATGTTATATCCGGAGAAGGTATAGCAGTAGATCCCGCTAAAGTTGATACCGTGACCAAATGGGAAGCACCAACCACAGTTGGAGAGATCCGGAGTTTTCTTGGACTCGTAGGATACTACCGGAGGTTTATTGAGAACTTTTCAAAGATTGCGAAGCCTATGACGGAGTTGTTGAAGAAGGATACTAAGTTCAAATGGACTGAGGAGTGTGAGGCTAGTTTCTAGGAGTTGAAGAAACGCTTGGTTACCTCACCGGTGTTGATTGTGCCAGATCAGACCAAGGATTATGAGGTGTATTGCGACGCTTCACGTCGAGGACTTGGAGCAGTGCTTATGCAGGAAGGAAGAGTTGTTTCGTATGCTTCACGACAACTGAAGCCTCACGAATTGAATTATGCCACGCATGATTTGGAGTTAGCAGCCGTAGTGCATGCGTTGAAGACATGGAGACATTTCCTCATTGGAAATCATTGTGAGGTGTACACAGATCACAAGAGTTTGAAGTGCATTTTCACGCAGAAGGAGTTGAACCTCAGACAAAGGAGATGGTTGGAGCTCATCAAGGATTATGATATGAGATTGCATTACCATCCCGGAAAAGCTAATGTAGTAGCTGACGCATTGAGCCGTAAGAGTCATGTCAATACGTTAATGACGGGGGAAATACCCAAGGGGTTAGCAGAAAACCTTCGTGAGCTATGTTTGGAGATAGTTCCGAGAGGCTATGTGACAGCATTGGAGATTCAGTCAACATTGATGGATAAAATCAGAGAGGCTCAGAAATCTGACAAGGAGATTGCTTCTATAAAAGAGAAAATGAGCCAAGGAAAAGCTAAGGGATTTCGTGAGGATGAGCACGACACCCTATGGTTTGAAGACCGTGTTTATGTACCCAATGACCCGGAGATCAGAAAGTTGATTCTGCAAGAGGCACATGATTCACCGTATTCAATTCACCCAGGAAATACCAAGATGTATTTGGATTTGAAGGATATTTTCTGGTGGACCGGAATGAAGAAGGATATTGTGGAGTATGTAGCAGTTTGCGACGTATGTCAGAGAGTAAAGGCAGAGCATCAGAAGCCAGCAGGATTGTTGCAACCATTGCCGATACCCGAATGGAAGTGGGATAAGCTAGGCATGGATTTTATCACGGGATTACCAAGGAATCGTTCAGGCTATGACTCGATTTGGGTTGTAGTTGATCGATTGACGAAGGTAGCTCATTTTATCCCAGTAAAGGCCACTTACACCAGTGCTAAGTTGGCAAAGATATACATGACCAGGATCGTATGTTTGCATGGTGTTCCGAGGAGTATCGTATCAGATAGAGGAACCCAGTTTACCTCAAAGTTCTGGAAGCAGTTGCATGAGACTTTGGGCACTAAGCTAGAATTTAGTACAACTTTTCATCCGCAGACAGATGGACAGACCGAGGGAGTCAATCAGATTTTGGAGGATATGCTAAGAGCTTGTGCACTAGATTATGGATCCAGTTGGGACGATAATTTGCCATATGCAGAGTTCTCTTACAACAATAGCTATCAGACCAGTTTGAAGATGGCCCCTTTCGAAGCTTTGTTCGAAAGGAGGTGCAGGACACCGTTGTCATGGGACGAAGTTGGAGACCGCCAGTTGTTTGGACCAGATCTGATTAAAGAGTCTGAACAAAAGGCGAAGTTGATTCGCGATAGGCTCAAGGTAGCCCAGTCCAGGCAGAAGAGCTACGTAGATTCTAAACGCAAGGAGACGGTTTACGAAGTCGGAGACAGAGCTTATCTTCGAGTATCCCCACTTCGAGGGATTAAGCGCTTTGGAGTTAAGGGGAAGTTAGCGCCATGATTTGTAGGGCCATATCAAGTTTTGGAGCGTATGGGAGAAGTGGCCTACAAGTTGGAAATGCCAGAAGGATTGTCAGGAGTTCATGATGTGTTCCACGTTTCTCAGTTGAAGAAGTGTCACGCGGAGATGGCTGACATACCTTTGAGAGACACAGTGCCATTGGAAGCAATTCAGCTGGATAACAATTTGACCTATGAGGAGAAACCAGTCAAGATTCTCGAGTTTGCCAGCCGAGTCACCCGCAGTAAGGTTATCAAGTTTTGCAAAGTTCAGTGGAGTCACCACACAGAGGATGAAGCCACCTGGGAGCGAGAGGAAGATTTGCTCAAGGACCACCCTCACCTATTTTCTAGCCAACCCGAATCTCGAGGGCGAGATTCATCTTAAGGGGGGTAGGTTTGTAACATCCCAAATTTTCAATTTGGAATGTTATACATTAGATCATCATGCATATCATATTTTATTTTGCTTTTGGTTTTGATCCTAGAAAATCCTAAGCAACTCAATGACCCACGGAGAGAGTTGGGGAGTTCGTTATTTACATTTTTGAGTTTTCTCAAATTGTGTAAACAGGATCATTTGATTTTATTTATTTTATCATCAATTATTTCTATTACAAAAAATATGAGAGAGGGAATAAAATGACTTTCCCAAAATATAGAAATATTGAGGATTTAATAAAAAATCAAATAAGATTTATTTCGGAGTTTTTCGGTATTTTTATTTGAATTTAGAAAAAATGCGCGTTTTTCAAATTTGTAGTTTGGGCCCAAATAAATGTTCACTTTATCGGGCTTGACTTTAGAAACCCAGCAAAATTTATTTCGTGATTTTTGGAGTCCGTTTAGTATTTCTTTTTATTTTTTTCCGAGCGTATTTTTTTTAAAAAAAAACCGGAACCGACTTTGGGCCGTACTCGGCCAGGACTCTCCTGGCCGGGGCCTTTATAAGCCGCCGCCCCGGGGCCCGAGAGCCCAACCACCGCCGCCCGAAACCCTAACCCCAGCCCCCCCGCCGCCGCCGACTGGCCGGAGTGCGCGCCTTTCGAGGTTCGCCGACGCACCTCGATTTCTGTGCAGTTTTTTTAAAAAAATATTTATATATATATATATATTTTTTTCCGTTCGTCGTTTTTCTTTTTCGTCGGATTTTCCGCGGTTATTTTCTGATCGCGATTTCTGATCCGAGTTTCGTTTTAGTATAACTTTTCGCTCGTTTATCGGAATCAGGCGATTCAAGCGCCTGGAGTTTCGTCTCGAAACCCTCTTTCCGAATAATCAACTTAAACAAGTTTTTGCTACTGTTAATTTTGACTTAGATCCAGATTACTAGAACGAAGTTGTTTTCTTTCGTCGTTTGATTTCTTTTGCTTCGTTCGATTTGATTCTTTTTGCAAACCAGGGTTCTTAAGTTGAACTTTCTGGTTAGATCTTCTATTTGAGTTTTACCTGTGCATTAGATGAGTACTTATTGTATGCTTGTTTGTTTGTCTGCGATAGAATACCCGGAGTGCGCCGCCTGTTACTTCGAATCTCTAGGTTTCGCGGATCATCAGCAAGGCAAGTAACACTTTGATCATACCTTTTCTACAACCCAGTTTTATTGCATTAGATCAATCCTCACACATTGCATGATTAGGATCTAATTAAATTGTGGGATGGGAAGTAGATGAGGTAGTACCTTTTACCTGTTTATTATGAAACCTTTGGGAGTTACTTCTACGTTTGCTTATTATGCCATGCTATGCTAGTAGACGTGGATTGGGAGAGAGATATGCATGACAGATGTGAGTTTGTTAATTTTAATGGTTTACTTAAGGTGGCAACTTAAACACACATCTGGGTGGATTGAGGCACCTGGTTTCTATCAGGACTTGCCTGTTTTTCTTTTGGACCGCCACCCAGGCTCAATGGGATCATAAGATTATTCATACTAGAAACTTCCGTGTGCAGCCACAAGCCATTATGGGCTCTGGCATAGTTGATTAAGTCGTGCGAACTCTTACAGGGTAGACTAGCAGATGTAGGGGAATGTAGGTGTACCGATCTATCCAACGTAAGGTGCTAGCGCTTCTGAAAGACTATGTCTCGGTCATCCGTTTCTCAAACACCATGTAGTGCGAGAAATCCAACGGAGGTGATCAAGTCTTGTGGGGAAAAGTGCGCAAACCTCTGCAGAGTGTAATAAACTAATCATGGTTAGCCGTGTCCCCAGTTATGGACATCTTGAGTATCTAGTACCTGGATTATCATGTGAATCTCAACATGTTACTCTAAAGATAATTTTGATGGGTTTGTTTAATGATGATGCTTAATTGGGATTGAGAACGCCGTCAACCATTCTCAATGTTTAACAACCACCATGATAGTAATTAAATTTATTCCTTTGAAGTAGGGAAAAATTGGCTTTACGCAAAAACTGTAACCATAGAGCTTTCCACCAGCCAAATATGCATACAGTATAGTTGTTTCATTTCATTACAATCTATGTGTTACCTTGCCAGCATATTCCATGTGCTGGCCCGTTCTCAGGCTGCAACGTTAATGTTGCAGACTTTTTAGACGACGATTAAGGAGTTTTTAGGTCGTGGTTCTATACTCAGTGATGCCGTTGGAGTTGATGGACTCACTTATCTTCCAAGCCTTCCGTTGTTAACGTTATTAGATGGCCTTAAGCCATATTTATTGTAATAAGTTCTCTTTTGAGACACTCAATGTAATAAGTGTGTGATTGCTACTCTGCTATAAATCCTCCGAGTATTGTGTGGTGTCAGCATTACTGATCCAGGGATGACACCGGAGCACAGAGATCAGACTGTTTGAGGTCTGGTCGCTACAGAGATGGTATCAGAGCACACGCTGACTGTAGGACACGACCACTAAGCTAAAAGACCTAGATCACTACTCACTCTCTTCTCTTCTGACTTCTCATCTTTTATACTCTTTAGGATGGCGGATGCAAGGAACAAGTTCACACAACCAGATGAAGATACACCCTTTGGACGCCACTTGAAGGAAGTCACTAGATACCTGAACATAGGAGTACCAAGCTTCACGGGAACCTACAACGCCAGTTTACCTGAAGAAGAGCGCTGGATGATTCAAGTTCAAGTTCCAGGAAGGACGTTCATGCCAGTCACTGAGCCCATAGAGTTTTATTTTGACGCACCAACTTGGAGTCTAGGAAAGAGTATGGCAGCTCACATTTCCATGGGACGCATTGGAGAAGTCTACCGCAAGGATCTCAAGGATACTATCTACCAGATTTGCGGACGCCGAGATGAACACTGGGAGATGATCAGCACCAGGATAGATAGATCAATTGCAGCTTTTATCCAGGAGTTAAACCAGCACATTCAACGACAGGAGAATCAGATGTGCGCCGACATGATAGATCTGAAGAAGGCTAAGACTAGAATCAAGGAACTGGAGGAAGAACTCAAGGCTACACATGAAGATTATGAAGAAGAAATTGAAGTATTGGTGGAGAAGAATGACGGCCTGATCAAGAAGATTGGGATATTTATGGGAGGCCCGACACCAGTAGATGAAGATGAAGAACCCAAGGAGATTAGCCCGAAAGACTACATCATCATCGACGGCACCGACTCAGAAGCAGAGAGTAGCGATGATGACTATGTTGATGAAGCTGGAGCCGATATCATGGAATCTACAACCGTAGAATATTTCTAGTAGACCACCTCACCAGTAGTAGTAGTCCCCCATGTAAATTTAGTAGTCTGAGCACCTTAACGATAGCTAGATCGATTGTATGCCTTTGTTTGATTGAATGAGTGAATTGTTTGCTTTTGCCTCATGAGCATATGGGTAGTGTTTTCCCTTTAGACCCCCTCTATTCTTATATCTCATCTTTTCTAAACACTCAGATGCCTCCGAGACGTGACCCCGGATTTACCTTTCCGCCGGAGCTCACCCAGTTGATCCAGCAGCAGAACACCTTGATGCAGTTGCTAGTTCAGAATCAGAATCAGGGGAACAACAACAACACCAACCCACCACCACCACCACCACCTGTTGACCACTTAGCCCGTTTTCTTAGGCTGAACCCGTCGGTGTTTTCCAGTAGCACCGAGCCGATAGTAGCAGATGATTGGCTCCGCAAGACAGCTAGGGAGTTGACCACAGCAGGATGCACAGATGCGGAGAAGGTGAATTTTGCCGCACATCAGTTAGAAGGACCCGCAGCATCATGGTGGGAAAATTTCACAGCCACCTTCCCAGTCGACACTGTCACATGGGACCAGTTTCAGCAGGCTTTTCGTACTGCCCATGTTTCAGCAGGAGCGATGGCCATGAAGAAGCGTGAGTTTCGTAACTTGCGCCAAGGAGGACGGACAGTTGGCCAGTATGTGGAGGAGTTTAGTAAGCTAGCACATTATGCCCCAGATGACGTTGCTACGGATGCAGCTAAGCAGGAGAAATTCCTGGAAGGACTGAATGATGAGTTGAGCATGCAGTTGATGGTAGCCACCTTCAACAACTACCAGGAGTTGGTAGATCGTGCTCTTATGATTGAAGGGAAGCAGCAGGAAATTGAGAACCGCAAGAGGAAGTATGGACAAGGAAAGTATAATTCAGGAGCTCAGCAGAAGCCACGTTTTACCCCTACACCGGGAGGACATTTTCACCATACCCATGGAGTAGGAAGCTCGCACAATCACAATGGCACCAAGAATGGTAATGGGAATGGAGGAAGCAATGGACAGAACCGCAACACCCCATCAACCCCAGCCAAGAAGGACCTGAGCCAAGTCACTTGTTTTAAGTGTCAGAAGACCAGACATTATGCCAATGAATGTCCTGAAGGCCAGAATGGCAATGGAAGCTCTGGAAAGAAGTCGAACCCTTTCAATAGGGGACAGGTGAACCACGTTAATGTGGAGGAAGTTGAAGCTCAGCCCGATGCAGTAATAGGTAAGTTTTTGGTTAAGTCATTTACTGCACTCGTTCTTTTTGATACTGGTGCATTGCATTCATACATATCAAGGGAATTTGTGGAAAAGTATAGCCTACCCACTAGGGTTCTTAAAACACCTATGCTAGTAAGCTCACCAGGAGCAGAGTACATGGCCAGTCAAGGATGTTTTCAAGTGCCATTAAGTATAGAACGGCATGTTTTCCCAACAGATTTGATTATTCTGGAATCTCAAGGCCTAGATGTGATTTTTGGTATGGATTGGCTGTCGATGTATGGAGGAAACATCGATTGTGCTAGTAAGTCAATTTTTCTCACAACGCCAGAAGGAAGAAGGATCAAGTATGTATCCCGGCATATGCCAAACAGGACACAAGTAAATTCCTTATCAGGAGTTGTGCAAGAGGAAGTACCAGTGGTAAAGGATTTTCCTGATGTATTTCCAGAAGAGTTGCCAGGCATGCCACCGGATAGAGATATTGAGTTTTTGATTGAGCTACTGCCAGGCACTGGGCCAATATCGAAGAGACCATACAGGATGCCCGCAAAGGATTTGGTGGAGATTAAGAAGCAGATTAAGGAGTTACTGGATAAAGGTTACATTCGCCCAAGTTCTTCGCCTTGGGGATCACCAGTACTACTAGTGGAGAAGAAGGATGGATCATTAAGAATGGTTGTTGATTATCGAGGATTGAACGAAGTAACAATCAAAAACAAGTACCCGCTACCAATGATCAATGACCTGTTTGATTGATTGCAAGGGGCTAAAGTGTTTTCCAACATCGATTTGCGATCAGGGTACCATCAGTTGAAGATTCGAGAGCAGGACATACCTAAGATAACATTCACCACAAGATATGGGCTGTATGAGTATACCGTTATGTCATTTGGACTGACTAACGCACCTGCCTATTTTATGAACATGATGAACAAAGTGTTTACGGAGTTTTTGGATAAGTTCGTCATGGTTTTCATCGATGATATTCTGGTATTCTCAAAGAATGAAGAGGAGCATAAGGAGCATTTGCGTTTGGTACTTGGAAAGCTCAGAGAACATCAATTATATGCCAAGTTCAGCAAATGTGAGTTTTGGTTGAAGGAAGTAGGATTCCTCGAACATGTTATATCTGGAGAAGGTATAGAAGTAGATCCTGATGAAGTCATGTACCTACGGTAGGGACACGGACCCGTCCTAAAGAGCCCTACCATAGGACATCCTTAGAGGAAGTCACCTTTCAAACAACTTGTAGATATCCCACTCAACGGGTTGAAGACACTCGGCCAAGAAGCTGTCACTCGACCAAGAAGCCAACCACTCGACTGCCAGAAGACCTCAAGTCACTTCGCAGGCAAACGGTCGGCTATTAAGTAGTCTTTATGATTATTATGACACTTTATTAGGGACGTTATCAGTAACGCCCACCTTAAATGTACCTTAAACCCTGCATTACTGAGGGAAGGAGAGGGCTGGCGAACTCTATATAAGCCACCCCCTCCTCAGTATCAGGGGTTCGCACCCCTATTATTTTACACACGCATAATCCAGTCGACCGCCTCCGAGCACCGAGACGTAGGGCTCTTACTTCCTCAGAGAAGGGCCTGAACTCGTAAACCTTGCGTGCTTACAACTTCCCAATAGCTAAGGTCTAGCCTCTCCATACACACCCCCCTACCTCACTGTCAGACTTAGAACCACGATAGTTGGCGCCCACCGTGGGGCATTAGTCTTAGCGCCTAATTGGAGAAGTTGCGATTTTTCCGATCCACTTGATCATGTTTTCCTGCGGAGCTTTGGCGGAGGGCCGCGAGATCCGTCTCGGCGGACTCACTTTCATCGCCGACGACTCCGCCTGGCTCCAAGAGGCGCCGCTTGACGTCGACACGCTCCCCGTCCGCGGTGCGACGCACTTCCGCGCGTGCGTCCGTGGCGTCCTCCTGAGGCAGCCGTCAACCCCATATCGGTCGACTCCCGTGTCATCTCCCCGTCCTGTCTCCCGCCAGCGCAAGCGCTCGGGTCGGTCGAGGCTCCAGCGGTGGATGAAGCACGCCGCGGCCCGCCAGTCGGCGACCCCGCAAGTCGCTGCAATCGAGCCTGACGAATCCCTCTGCGGCCTGTTCGATCTGTCGACTGGCTCCACGGAGACCGCTTCCGAGTGTGATAGCAGCGACCCTTTGGCGGAGGTTCTGGTGGGCGAGGGGACATGCAGTCCCCCTGGATTCCATCGCGCTGATGATGGTGCCGATAGGGGCGATCCGTCGCACCCTCACGACGAATACCTCCCCGAGCCTCTTACATCATTGCAGCGGGAGGAGCTTCGTCGCCGGAACATGGACGCGCTCTACACCCCTATTGTTGGAGAAACCCCCGAGGCCCGGGCCTTGGAGGACGCGTGCTTGGCTAATCTAGCCGAGTGCACTTGACTAGAGAATCTACAGCGAGATCTCGACGAGCGGGCGCGTCAGCGGGCTCCCGAGTCCAGTCGACGCCAGCAGGCTCCCGAGTCCAGTCGACGCCAGCAAGCTCCCGAACCCAGTCGACGTCAGCTCTTCCCACCACCGCAGGTGTACCGAACTCCGGTTCAGAACCTGGCTGCCGCGGCCCGCATAGCGGAGTCAATCCAGCCCTCCCAGTCGGAGGCCGGCAGAGGATTGCTGCAGATCAGAGCATTGCTCCGAGCGGCGGGAAATCAGAATTCCGCCGTCTCTCAGTCGCGGGACAGGATCCACAGTCAATCCATCGCAACGGAGACCGTCCAGTCGGCTCACAGCCCGAGATCGCCCCCGAGGCGTGAGGGGCATGGAGACCGGCACGATCAGTATAGGGGGAATGAACAATATGATCACCGACCCGACCGTGATGATGGGCGTCGGGTGCCGTCCCCTCCCCTGAGGAGTGGATCATATGCACCTCGACATCGAGACGACAGGCGCCCCCATAACACTGGGCAGAGGATCCCAGTCGACCCCAGAGACCCAGGCTTTGACGCGAGATCCATCCTCGTTCAAGGTCTGGTGGACAGGAACAGGGCTCATCGAGAGGGCCACAACAGAGATACACCCACCGGCAGCAGGACACACGCCTCGGGGCCTGAATGTTTCAGTCGGGCCATCAGAGCTGCGGTGATCCCTCCCAACTTCCGGCTGGTGACTGGAATCAGCAAGTTCACTGGTGAGTCCAAGCCTGACACATGGCTCGAGGATTACCGAGTGGCTGTGCAGATTGGCGGCGGCAACGATGAGGTGGCCATGAAGCATTTACCCCTCATGTTGGAAGGCTCAGCTAGGGCGTGGCTGAATCAGTTGGTGCCCAGCAACATTTACACTTGGGAGGATCTCTCCCGAGTGTTTATCACAACCTTCGAAGGGACATGCAAGCGCCCTGCAGGCCTTACGGAGCTGCGGTCTTGCGTACAGAAGCCGAACGAAACTCTGAGAGAATATATCCAGAGGTGGATCACACTGCACCACTCGGTCGAGAACGTGCCAGACCATCAAGCAGTTTGCGCTTTCAAGGAAGGCATCAAGTACAGGGAGTTGAATCTGAAGTTTGGCCGGACCGGAGAGATGTCCCTTAATCGGATGATGGAGATTGCCACCAAGTACGCTAATGGAGAAGACGAGGACCGACTCCGAAGTGGCTAACTTAAGTCAGTCGCCCAAGAAACCGGAGGAAACTCCAGTCGGAAGCAGAAGCGGAAGGCCGAGCTAGCCGCCCCGGGGGAGGCCCTGGCTGTGGCCCAGGGAAATTTCAAGGGAAAGCCCAAGGGCACATGGAAGCCCAAGAAGGTTAAAGATCAGGATGGGAATGATGTTCTGGACCTGCCATGTCACATCCATACCAAGAAAGATGAAGAAGGAAATTTTATTTTCCCGAAGCATACCACTCGATAGTGTCGGCTTCTGTTTCAGCAGTTCCAGGGCAAGCAGCCCAAGGATAAGGAAAAAGAGCCAGACAGAGTTGAAGACAAGGAAGATAGTGACGATGGATACCCCCGAGTCAATTCCACCTTGATGATTTTTGCTAATCTCGAAAGCAAAAGTCGACTGAAAATCATTAACCGTGAGGTCAACATGGTTGCCCCGGCGACTCCCAGTTACCTGAAGTGGTCTCAGACTGCCATCACGTTCGACCAGTCCGATCACCCGACGCACATTGCCACCCCTGGGAGGCAAGCTTTGGTGGTCGACCCAGTTGTCGAAGGCACTCGACTGACCAAAGTCCTGATGGACGGCGGCAGTGGCCTGAACATACTGTAGCTGAAACCTTGAAAGGAATGGGCATTCCGATGTCCAGACTCAGCACCAGTAACATGAGCTTCCACGGAGTCATTCCTGGGAAGAAAGCCGAGTCACTCGGCCAGATTGCTCTTGATGTGGTTTTCGGTGATTCAAAGAATTACCGCAAGGAAAAGTTAACGTTTGAAGTTGTGGACTTCCAGAGTGCTTATCACGCCATCTTGGGCAGGCCAACTTACGCATGCTTCATGGCTCGACCATGCTACGTGTATCTTAAATTAAAGATGCCTGGCCCCAAAGGTGTGATCACTGTTACGGGCAACCGGAAGAAAGCAGAAGAGTGTTTCCAGAAGGGATCAAAGATCGCCGACGCTCAGATGGCAGTAGTCGAGCTGAAAGAGTACCAAAAGACTGCCGACCCGAGTGAATTGCTGCGGGCTAAGAAGCCTGCCTCCGAGTCAGCTTTTCAGTCGGCTGGCGAAACGAAGATAGTCCACATTCACCCGACTGATCCTAACGCAGCTCTGACTCACATCTCGACGACGCTCGACTCCAAATAGGAAGAAGCGCTCATCCAACTCCTCCGTGAGAACTGGGACATCTTCGCATGGAAACCCTCTAACATGCCTGGAGTTCCCAGGGGGCTGGCTGAGCACCGCCTGCGAGTCGACTCAAAGTTCAAACCTGTGAAGGAACATCTTCGGCGGTCCTCCGTCCAGAAAAAACAAGCCATTGGCGAGGAAGTGGCTCGGCTCTTAGCAGCTGAGTTCATCCGAGAGATCTACCACTCCGAGTGGCTCGCCAATGTTGTCATGGTCCCCAAGAAGGACAAGTCACTCCGTATGTGCATTGATTTCAAGCATATCAATCGGGCCTGCCCGAAAGATCATTTTCCTCTCCCTCGCATCGACCAAATTGTCGACTCAACTGCGGGATGCGAGAGATTGTCTTTTCTAGATGCCTACTCCGGGTACCATCAGATCCGTCTGTATGGGCCCGACGAAATCAAAACAGCTTTCATCACTCCATTTGGATGCTTCTGTTACGTCACCATGCCATTCGGCCTCAAGAACGCCGGAGCCACATCCATGAGAATGATCCAGAAGTGTTTACTCACTCAAACCAGTCGGAATGTGGAGGCGTACATGGACGATATCGTAGTCAAGTCCCGGAAAGGTTCCGACCTGCGGGCTGACCTTGCTGAAACCTTCGCCAACCTCAGGAGGTACGATATCAAGCTCAATCCGTGAAAGTGCACTTTCGGAGTTCCAGGTGGCAAGCTACTCGGTTTTCTCATTTCCGAACGGGGAATCGACGCCAATCCTGAAAAAATTGGCACCATACTCCGGATGAAGCGTCCTGTACGTGTGCATGATGTCCAAAAACTTACAGGCTGCTTGGCCGCCTTAAGTCGATTCATTTCTCGACTCGGTGAAAAAGCGTTGCCTCTTTACTGACTGATGAAAAAGTCTGACAAGTTCGAGTGGACTCCAGAAGCTGATGCAGCGTTTGCAGAGCTCAAAGCTCTGCTCTCCACCCAGCTGGTGCTAGCTGCCCCAATTAGCAAAGAGCCTCTGCTGCTTTACATTGTAGCCACGGGACAAGTTGTCAGTACAGTACTTACGGTCGAGCGGGAAGAGGAAGGGAAGGCCTTCAAAGTTCAACGCCCTGTTTATTATGTGTCTGAAGTTTTGACCCCTTCAAAACAAAGATACCCCCACTACCAGAAGCTTGTATATGGGATTTACATGACCACGAAGAAAGTTGCACATTATTTCTCTGACCACTCCATTACAGTCGTCAGCGACGCCCCATTATCGGAGATCCTGCATAACAGAGATGCAACTGGTCGAGTGGCCAAGTGGGCGATTGAATTCCTTCCTTTAGACATCAAGTTTGAAGCAAAGAAAGCCATCAAGTCCCAAGCAATCGCGGATTTCATCGCCGAGTGGATTGAACAGCAACTTCCGACTCAAGTTCACTTGGAACACTGGACTATGTTCTTCGATGGATCCAAGATGCTGAATGGTTCGGGCGCGGGGGTAGTTTTGGTCTCCCCCGAGGAGATAAGCTCAGATACGTTCTCTAGATTCACCTCGATTCCTCCAATAACGAAGCAGAGTATGAAGCACTTTTGTATGGGTTGCGCATGGCCATTTCGCTCGGCGTCCGTCGCCTCATGGTCTATGGCGACTCGGATCTGGTGGTTAATCAAGTGATGAAGGAGTGGGACGTCAGGAGTCCGGCAATGACTGGATACTGCAATGCAGTACGGAAGCTCGAGAAGAAGTTCGAGGGGTTGGAACTCCACCACATCCCCCGACTGAAAAACCAGGCAGCTGACGACTTGGCAAAGATAGGCTCCAAGAGAGAAGCCATTCCAAGCAACGTGTTCTTGGAACACATTCACTCGCCGTCAGTCCAAGAAGATCCTTTCACAGAAGAAGCCCCGCAGCCGAAAAGTGCCACGGATCCGACTGAAGTTGAAGTGCCTGCAGTAGTCGACCTAATCATGGAACTCTTGGCAGTCACCCCTGACTGGACAATACCGTACATTGCATATATCCTAAGGAAAGAACTCCCGGAGGACGAGGAGGAGGCTCGACAGATCGTCCGCCGATCTAAGGCCTTCACGGTCATAAGGGGACAGCTGTACAGAGAAAGTGCGACCGGAGTCGGCCAGAAATGCATAACGCGAGAAGAGGGTCAAATAATCCTCAACGATGGCCACTCAGGAACCTGCGGTCACCATGCATCCTCTCGGACCATTGTGGCTAAGGCATACCGAGCTGGATTTTATTGGCCAAGGGCAAATGAGATGGCGAAAGAGATAGTCGACAGGTGCGAGGGCTGCCAGTTCTACTCCCACATGTCACACAAGCCCGCGTCAGCCCTGAAAACCATTCCGCTCGTCTGGCCCTTTGCCGTCTGGGGATTGGACATGGTTGGCCCCCTAAGAATGGGCAGGAGTGGATTCACTCATGTGCTTGTGGCAGTCGACAAGTTTACCAAATGGATCGAAGCTAAGCCCATAAAGAGGCTCGACGCTGGCACCGCTATCAGTTTCATCAGAGGATTGACATTCAGATATGGAGTCCCGCAAAGCATCATCACTGATAACGGGTCAAACTTTGATTCGGACGAGTTCAGAGCATTTTGCGCTTCTCAAGGCACACGAGTCGACTATGCCTTAGTCGCTCACCCCCAGTCGAATGGACAGGCTGAGAGAGCAAATGGTCTGATTCTCAAAGGGCTAAAACCTCGGCTGATGCGCGATCTCAAGCACGCGGCAGGCGCTTGGGTCGACGAGCTTCCGTCAGTGCTGTGGGGATTAAGGACCACCCCTAACCGGTCGACTGGAAGGACCCCATTCTTTCTGGTTTATGGAGCCGAAGTTGTCCTGCCAAGCGATCTCCTTCATAATGCGCCCCGAGTCGAACTTTACACCGAAGATGAAGCGGAGCAGGCCCGGCAAGACGCAGTCGACCTCTTGGAGGAAGAGAGGGAGATGGCAAAGATCAGATCGACCATTTACCAGCAGGACTTGCGTCGATTCCACGCCCGGAATGTGAAGAGTCGAGCCTTTCAAGAAGGAGATTTGGTCCTCCGAGTGGATCAACAGAAACCTCACAAGCTCGCTCCCACTTGGGAAGGCCCCTTCATCGTCACCAGAGTCCTCCACAACGGAGCATATCACCTTTACAATGTTGATCGACAAATCGACGAACCTCGAGCTTGGAACGCGGAGCTTCTCCGCCCCTTTTACACTTAAGTCCGCTCTCAAACCAGATGTAATAAGAAAAACTCCCGAAGTTCATTTTTATCAGAAATAAGAGTGTTCCAATAATTGTTGTCACTGTTGTATGTATCCGAAATCCCCCAGTGGGTGACTTAGCTGCAAATCCGATTCGCCTAAGTTTGAAAAATCCTACTGAGTGGAGAGCAAACCTCCCACTCGGGGGCTTAGCTGCAGTTCAGCACTCGCCTAAGTTCTCCACGAAGAGACTTAGCTGCAGTCAGACACTCGCCTAAGTTTGAAAAATCCTACCGAGTGGAGAGCAAACCTCCCACTCGGGGGCTTAGCTGCAGTTCAGCACTCGCCTAAGTTCTCCACGAAGAGACTTAGCTGTAGTCAGACACTCGCCTAAGTTTGAAAAATCCTACCGAGTGGAGAGCAAACCTCCCACTCGGGGGCTTAGCTGCAGTTCAGCACTCGCCTAAGTTCTCCATGAAGAGACTTAGCTGCAGTCAGACACTCGCCTAAGTTTGAAAAATCCTACCGAGTGGAGAGCAAACCTCGCACTCGGGGCCTTAGCGGCAGTTCAGCACTCGCCTAAGTTCTCCACGAAGAGACTTAGCTGCAGTCAGACACTCGCCAAAGTTTGAAAAATCCTACCGAGTGGAGAGCAAACCTCCCACTCGGGGGCTTAGCTGCAGTTCAGCACTCGCCTAAGTTCTCCACGAAGAGACTTAGCTGCAGTCAGACACTCGCCTAAGTTTGAAAAATCCTACCGAGTGGAGAGCAAACCTTCCACTCGGGGGCTTAGCTGCAGTTCAGCACTCGCCCAAGTTCTCCACGAAGAGACTTAGCTGCAGTCAGACACTCGCCTAAGTTTGAAAAATCCTACCAAGTGGAGACCAAACCTCCCACTCGGGGGTTTAGCCGCAGTTCGGCACTCGCCTAAGTTCTCCACGAAGAGACTTAGCTGTGGTCAGACACTCGCCTAAGTTTGAAAAATCCTACCGAGTGGAGAGCAAACCTCCCACTCGGGGGCTTAGCTGCAGTTCAGCGCTCGCCTAAGTTCTCCATGAAGAGACTTAGCTGCGGTCAGACACTCGCCTAAGTTTGAAAAATCCTACCGAGTGGAGAGCAAACCTCCCACTCGGGGGCTTAGCTGCAGTTCAGCACTCGCCTAAGTTCTCCACAAAGAGACTTAGCTGCAGTCAGATACTCGCCTAAGTTCGAAACCCACCTTCTCCTGAAGAGCTCCGCCACAAATACAATGTGAGCTTCGTCCCACTCTACAGTAACAAGGCGTGGGTCGACTGCCACCTTTTCCCGAGAGCTCCGCCACAAATACAATGTACAACAACAGGGTGAGGGTCGGCCATCAAGCCCCACACGACAGTTCCAGACCACGAAGACATTTAGCAAAAATTAAGTTTGGATAAAGCTTAAAAGGCCCTGGGCCCCGAATCAAAGTACTCGAGCCCTCAGCTCGGCAGAATTTAAACGATTACAAGTCCACTCGGCATTCCGAGGCTAATTTAAGGGAAGGCATAAAAGTTTTCTCACTCCTCAAGAGGAGGACTGGCAGGAGCGACGAACTCATCCAGGTCAATTCCGTCCGCAATGCGAGTGGCTGCAGCAATGAAGGTCTCCATGAAGTCTTGGAAGCTGTGCCTCTTGGTATTGGCGACTTGGATGGCGGCCAGCTTTTCTTCTCGCGCCTCCTTGCAGTGGACGCGGACTAAGGATAGAGCCACATCAGCGCCGCACCGGGCAGAAGACTTCTTCCACTCCTGCACGCGATCGGGGATTTTGTCAAGTCGAGCCATAAGAGACTCGAGATCGTTCTGGAGCATGGACTCTGGCCAGAGCGTCGAGTCGATCCGCGACATGGCGACCTTCAGTCGAGCCAAGTAATCCACGGCGCCGTCGATTCGAGATTCCAGTCGGAGCAGGTTCATAGCAGTATCATCTTTCACCGGAGAATTGATTGGGTCCAGACCCGTTTCGATCCGCCCGGTCTCCTCTTCGAAGTTCTGACAGAATTCTGCACACAAGACCTAAAGATAAGCCAACGATCACATGATTGAGTCAACACAAAAGTACAAAACAGTCAAAATTAGATGTGCACCTTCAAGTTTGATGTACAGCCTCTTGGCGAGGCTCCTTAGGTAACTCTCCAGGTCGTCCCTCCTACGGGCGATGCCTTCCATCTCCTCGCCCAAGAGGACGTTCTTCTTCTTCCAACTGGCAGTCAGCCTGTTGGCATCAGTCAGAGCGGCCTACAACCTGGTGTTCTCTTTTTTCCAACTGGTCGACCGAAGCCAGCTTCTGTTTGGCCAGAGCCGTCTTGTCGTCAGCCTCCATGCGGGCAACAGCCAGGTCCTGGTCCTTCCTCGCCAAAGCTTTTTCCAATTCTCCTACAAAGAAATGGTGATTGAATCGGAAACAGTAGAGGAATGCTCAAGCCTGAAAACAAAATCAGTGGACAAAGTCACTTTACCTGCGGCGCCCTCCCTGACCTTCTGCAACTCCGTCCTGGCCAGCTCTAGATCAAGGTCCAGTTGAATCTTCTGTTTCTCCAATTCAGCATAGCGAGCGGCAAGTTCGCAGGATCTCTGCAAAAAGAAAAACCAGCCGACAGACGTTCGAGATAAGTTACTTCCAAGTAACTTAGGAACAATGGTGACGTTTCTAAGACCACAGCCGAATCAAAAACATTCGACAGTAGTCTCGGGGACTACACCCAGTGGGTGCACTCAGCGTGCCCCCACTGGTTCGACCAAAAAAAAACGACTGCCCGCAGTCGACAGGACACGGTCCCACTCGACCTGGCCAGACCAAACCGAGTGAAGAAGTATAGATTCACAAACGCAATATACAGACTACAGTCGACTGCCAGCAGTCCACCGTAGTCTCGGGGACTACACCCAGTGGGTGCACTCAGCGTGCCCCCACTAGTCCAAGAAAGAGAAAACACACCCAATGGGTGTACAGATACAGATACAAAGATCTTCAAAAAGAAAAAGAAAGAGGGAGAAAGACTCTTCAAACAAACAAGTATCAAGTCGACTGACCTGGACGTTACTCTGAAGCACCAAACTCGCGTCGTAAGCCGCCTGGCTGGCCTCTCGAGCCTTCTTCACCTGTTCCATCATGACCCCTGCCTGGTGTATGGCCTCCTTCGCAGCGGCCACTTCGTCTTCAGGGACAGAGTATGCGACAAAGAGCGAAGTCGGATTGGCAGTCGACGCTGAGGGCTGCGCACTCGACAGGGGATTGGCGAAAGACACAGAAGCTCGAGGGGCATCGCCGCTGTCCCGAGCCGTGGCCTCAGGCGCCGGAGCAGGCTGGGGAGCCTTGTCAGTCGACGGCCTCTTGGTCCTCCCTATCCTCAGCGGCTCGTTGTCATCGTCATCCGGGAGGTCGATAACATGAGGAGGAGCTGCAGGAAGAACTTTCAATCGACCAGAATTGCAAGAAACGACCAAGCCAACTCAAAAACAGAACGTCAATAATCGTACCAGGGTTGGAGGTAGCAGCGTCCCCCATCTCTTGGTCGTCGTCTTTGGCAGAGACCTCGGAGGTAGCAGCACTGCAAATTTCGAAGAATCAGCCAGTTAAGCATAACGAGTCGACCGAGGATCCGTCCTCCAATCGACGAAAGAAGACAAGACTTGTTACCCGGAAATAACAGGGACAGTTATCTTCATCTTGGGCAAAGTCTTGGGCGGCTTGGATTGCGTCATGCGTGGTTGCTTGGGGACCTTCCTAGTCGGTGTTGGAGAAGAAGTCCGAGGGCGTTTCGACGATGGCCCGACGTAGGCAGTCGCCTGGCCACGTCCCTGCGCCGGGTCGTGTGCGAGCTTGGATCGCCTTTCCGGGCGGGGAGGTTCGGCCTCCTCCTCCTCCTCCTCGCTGGAGAAGACGTCATCGCCTCCCTCTCCTTCGCCGTCTGACTCCCACTCGCCCTGGTCGTCCCCGCTCTCACCTCCGCTCCCTTCTCCTTCCTCAGTCGACCCCTGTGCCCCGTTGGGTGTCGAATACATCTCAGTAGTCGCCTGAAAGACAGCAGACAAAATGGAAAGTCAGTCGACCCGCTCAAAAGAAGACCAATGCAGAAAACGAAGATTTCAGTCGGAAACATAAAGACGCACCTGGTCGACCTCATACGAGCTGTCGAGTGGAATGACCCTCCTAGCTCCTCGGGGGTTGTCCTTGTTCCCCGTGATGCTTGACAGCCACCCCTCCAACATCTCGTCGGTGACCTCCTCCGGGTGGATCCGAGTGGTGTCCTCGAGGCCGGAGTACAGCCACATCGGGTGGTCCCGAGCCTGGAGTGGTTGGATTCGCCTCTTGAGGAAGACTTCAAGCAGATCCATCCCCGTCACGCCCTCACGGACAAGTTCGACCACTCGACCCGCCAGTATCTTGACCTGGGCCTTTTCTTCGGGCATCACCTTCAGAGAAGCCGGCTTTTCGGCTCGGTCGAGGGTGAAGGGTGGAAGTCCAGTCGACTGCCCTGGGGTCACCTGATCCTGGCAGTAGAACCAAGTCGCCTGCCATCCTCGAACTGACTCCGGAAAGGTAATGGAGGGAAAACAGCTTTTCCCCCTCGTTTGGATCGCCAAACCCCCGCACAGCTGGATCACCTGTGTCTTCTTGTCACTCGACTTGGCCTTCTTAACCGACTGAGAGCGAGAGGTGAAGATATGCTTGAAAAGTCCCCAGTGTGGGCGGCACCCCAGGAACGCCTCACACATAGAAATAAAGGCGGCAAGATAGACTATGTAGTTCGGAGTAAAGTGATGGAGCTGCGCCCCGAAGAAGTTCAGGAAGTTGCGGAAGAAAGAGTGGGGCGGCAGAGAGAACCCACGGTCAATATGAGTCGCCAGGAGGACGCACTCACCGTCGCGTGGCTGGGGCTCGATTTCTCCCCCTGGAAGACGTGCCGCCTTGTGGGGAATGGCTCCTCCCTCGACCAGGTCGTCGAGGTCCTCCTGACGGAGCACCGAGGGCATCCAGTCGCCCTGGATCCACCCCTTGGGCAGAGCCGTCCGAGAGGAAGAACCCCCGCGCGCAGACTTCTTTCCCTTCCCCGCCGCCGCCTTCTTCGCGCGCTCCAGAGCGGTCGTCTTACCCTTCACCATCGTCGCCGGCGAGGTCTCGAGCTGGTTTTGTGGTGGCGGGGCGAGAGCGAAGGAAGCGGAGGAGGCGACGGAGAAACAGAGAAGGAAGGGGAAGAGATGAGCACGCGTACTGATGAAAGGCTCCGGGCCAACTACTTATAAGGGGCCGCTCCCGAGTGGCTGGCAGGTAGGCCCGAGCTATCCAGTCAAATCCCGTGGCAGGCACGCGCGCTGTACGTGGCGAAAAAGGCGGCGCGGGGATCGAGGAGCCTTCGCACTGTCGCTCCCGATTACTGCGGCCGCCCCCGTTCCGCGCGCTTCCCAAAAAATCCGAATCCCGCGATCTCCGCCGGCTGCAGAACAACTTGACGAAACGGAAATCCCGCGCACGCCGGCGCTCGATGCCTCACAGGTAAAGAAATCCATTCGACGAAAGACCTGGAACGGATCAAGGCGACTGAAAGAGGTAAATGACGTCATCCATGACAGTCGACCCAGAACGAAGCACCCATAATAACCCGAAGGGTCGGTTGGAAAGGTCCCTAACCCCTTTTCTCACTCCAGCCTCGATCCGTTCGGGGGCTAATGATGAAGTCATGTACCTACGGTAAGGACACGGACCCGTCCTAAAGAGCCCTACCATAGGACATCCTTAGAGGAAGTCACCTTTCAAACAACTTGAAGATATCCCACTCGACGGGTTGAAGACACTCGACCAAGAAGCTGTCACTCGACCAAGAAGCCAACCACTCGACTGCCAGAAGACCTCAAGTCACTTCGCAGGCAAACGGTCGGCTATTAAGTAGTCTTTATGATTATTATGACACTTTATTAGGGACGTTATCAGTAACGCCCACCTTAAATGTACCTTAAACCCTGCATTACTGAGGGCAGGAGAGGGCTGGCGAACTCTATATAAGCCACCCCCCTCCTCAGTATCAGGGGTTCGCACCCCTGTCATTTTACACACGCATAATCCAGTCAACCGCCTCCGGGCACCGAGACGTAGGGCTGTTACTTCCTCAGAGAAGGGCCTGAACTCGTAAACCTTGCGTGCTTACAACTTCCCAATAGCTAAGGTCTAGCCTCTCCATACACACCCCCTACCTCACTGTCAGACTTAGAACCACGACAGATCCCGCTAAAGTTGATACCATGACCAAATGGGAAGCACCAACCACAGTTGGAGAGATCCGGAGTTTTCTTGGACTCGCAGGATACTACCGGAGGTTTATTGAGAACTTTTCAAAGATTGCGAAGCCTATGACGGAGTTGTTGAAGAAGGATACTAAGTTCAAATGGATTGAGGAGTGTGAGGCTAGTTTCCAGGAGTTGAAGAAACGCTTGGTTACCTCACCGGTGTTGATTTTGCCAAATCAGACCAAGGATTATGAGGTGTATTGCGACGCTTCACGTCGAGGACTTGGAGCAGTGCTTATGCAGGAGGGAAGAGTTGTTTCGTATGCTTCACGACAACTGAAGCCTCACGAATTGAATTATGCCACGCATGATTTGGAGTTAGCAGCCGTAGTGCATGCGTTGAAGACGTGGAGACATTTCCTCATTGGAAATCATTGTGAGGTGTACACGGATCACAAGAGTTTGAAGTACATTTTCACGCAGAAGGAGTTGAACCTCAGACAAAGGAGATGGTTGGAGCTCATCAAGGATTATGATATGAGATTGCATTACCATCCCGGAAAAGCTAATGTAGTAGCTGACGCATTGAGCCGTAAGAGTCATGTCAATACGTTAATGATGGGGGAAATACCCAAGGGGTTAGCAGAAAACCTTCGTGAGCTATGTTTGGAGATAGTTCCGAGAGGCTATGTGACAGCATTGGAGATTCAGTCAACATTGATGGATAAAATCAGAGAGGCTCAGAAATCTGACAAGGAGATTGCTTCTATAAAAGAGAAAATGAGCCAAGGAAAAGCTAAGGGATTTCGTGAGGATGAGCACAACACCCTATGGTTTGAAGACCGTGTTTATGTACCCAATGACCCGGAGATCAGAAAGCTGATTCTGCAAGAGGCACATGATTCACCGTATTCAATTCACCCAGGAAATACCAAGATGTATTTGGATTTGAAGGATATTTTCTGGTGGACCGGAATGAAGAAGGATATTGCGGAGTATGTAGCAGTTTGCGACGTATGTGAGAGAGTAAAGGCAGAGCATCAGAAGCCAGCAGGATTGTTGCAACCATTGCCGATACCCGAATGGAAGTGGGATAAGCTAGGCATGGATTTTATCACGGGATTACCAAGGACTCGTTCAGGCTATGACTCGATTTGGGTTGTAGTTGATCGATTGACGAAGGTAGCTCATTTTATCCCAGTAAAGACCACTTACACCAGTGCTAAGTTGGCAAAGATATACATGACCAGGATCGTATGTTTGCATGGAGTTCCGAGGAGTCTCGTATCAGATAGAGGAACCCAGTTTACCTCAAAGTTCTGGAAGCAGTTGCATGAGACTTTGGGTACTAGGCTAGAATTTAGTACAACTTTTCATCCGCGGACAGATGGACAGACCGAGAGAGTCAATCAGATTTTGGAGGATATGCTGAGAGCTTGTGCGCTAGATTATGGATCCAGTTGGGACGATAATTTGCCATATGCAGAGTTCTCTTACAACAATAGCTATCAGACCATTTTGAAGATGGCCCCTTTCGAAGCTTTGTACGGAAGGAGGTGCAGGACACCGTTGTCATGGGACGAAGTTGGAGACCGCCAGTTGTTTGGACCAGATCTGATTAAAGAGTCTGAACAAAAGGCGAAGTTGATTCGCGATAGGCTCAAGGTAGCCCAGTCCAGGCAGAAGAGCTACGTAGATTCTAAACGCAAGGAGACGGTTTACGAAGTCAGAGACAGAGCTTATCTTCGAGTATCCCCACTTCGAGGGATTAAGCGCTTTGGAGTTAAGGGGAAGTTAGCGCCACGATTTGTAGGGCCATATCGAGTTTTGGAGTGTATGGGAGAAGTGGCCTACAAGTTGGAAATGCCAGAAGGATTGTTAGGAGTTCATGATGTGTTCCACGTTTCTCAGTTGAAGAAGTGTCACGCGTAGATGGCTGACATACCTTTGGGAGACACAGTGCCATTGGAAGCAATTCAGCTGGATAACAATTTGACCTATGAGGAGAAACCAGTCAAGATTCTCGAGTTTGCCAGCCGAGTCACCCGCGGTAAGGTTATCAAGTTTTGCAAAGTTCAGTGGAGTCACCACACAGAGGATGAAGCCACCTGGGAGCGAGAGGAAGATTTGCTCAAGGACCACCCTCACCTATTTTCTAGCCAACCCGAATCTCAAGGGCGAGATTCATCTTAAGGGGGGTAGGTTTGTAACATCCCAAATTTTCAGTTTGGAATGTTATACATTAGATCATCATGCATATCATATTTTATTTTGCTTTTGGTTTTGATCCTAGAAAATCCTAAGCAACTCAATGACCCACGGAGAGAGTTGGGGATTTCGTTATTTACATTTTTGAGTTTTCTCAAATTGTGTAAACAGGATCATTTGATTTTATTTATTTTATCATCAATTATTTCTATTACAAAAAATATGAGAGAGGGAATAAAATGACTTTCCCAAAATATAGAAATATTGAGGATTTAATAAAAAATCAAATAAGATTTATTTCGGAGTTTTTCGGTATTTTTAATTGAATTTAGGAAAAATGCGCGTTTTTCAAAGTTGTAGTTTGGGCCCAAATAAATGTTCACTTTATCGGGCTTGATTTTAGAAACCCAGCAAAATTTATTTCGTGATTTTTTGGAGTCCGTTTAGTATTTCTTTTTATTTTTTTCCGAGCATATTATTTAAAAAAAAACCGGAACCGACTTTGGGCCGTACTCGGCCAGGACTCTCCTGGCCGGTGCCTTTATAAGCAGCCGCCCCGGGGCCCGAGAGCCCAGCCACCGCCGCCCGAAACCCTAACCCCAGCCCCGCCGCCGCCATCGCCGCCGGACCCCGCCGCCGACTCGCCGGAGTTCGCGCCTTTCGAGGTTCGCCAACGCGCCTCGATTTCCGTGCAGTTTTAAAAAAATATATATTTATATATTTTTTTTCCGTTCGTCGTTTTTCTTTTTCGTCGGATTTTTCGTGGTTATTTTCTGATCGCGATTTCTGATCCAATTTTCGTTTTAGTATAACTTTTCGCTCGTTTATCGGAATCAGGCGATTCAAGCGCCTAGAGGTTCGTCTCGAAACCCTCTTTCCGAATAATCAACTTAAACAAGTTTTTGCTAATATTAAATTTGACTTAGATCCAGATTACTAGAACGAAGTTGTTTTCTTTCGCCGTTTGATTTCTTTTGCTTCGTTCGATGTGATTCTTTTTGCAAACCAGGGTTCTTAAGTTGAACTTTCTGGTTAGATCTTCTATTTGAGTTTTACCTGTGCATTAGATGAGTACTTATTGTATGCTTGTTTGTTTGTCTGCGATAGAATACCCAGAGTGCGCCACCTGTTACTTCGAATCTCTAGGTTTCGCGGATCATCAGCAAGGCAAGTAACACTTTGATCATACCTTTTCTACAACCCAGTTTTATTGCATTAGATCAATCCTCACACATTGCATGATTAGGATCTAATTAAATTGTGGGATGGGAAGTAGATGAGGTAGTACCCTTTACCTGTTTATTATGAAACCTTTGGGAGTTACTTCTACGTTTGCTTATTATGCCATGCTATGCTAGTAGACGTGGATTGGGAGAGAGATATCCATGACAGATGTGAGTTTGTTAATTTTAATGGTTTACTTAAGGTGGCAACTTAAACACACATCTGGGTGGATTGAGGCACCTGGTTTCTATCAGTACTTGCCTGTTTTTCTTTTGGACCGCCACCCAGGCTCAAAGGGATCATAGGATTATTCATACTAGAAACTTCCGTGTGCAGCCACAAGCCATTATGGGCTCTGGCATAGTTGATTAAGTCGTGCGAACTCTTATAGGGTGGACTAGCAGATGTAGGGGAAAGTAGGTGTACCGGTCTATCCAACGTAAGGTGCTAGCGCTTCTAAAAGACTATGTCTCGGTCATCCGTTTCTCAAACACCATGTAGTGCGAGAAATCCAACGGAGGCGATCGAGTCTTGTGGGGAAAAGTGCACAAACCTCTGCAGAGTGTAATAAACTAATCATGGTTAGCCATGTCCCCGGTTATGGACATCTTGAGTATCTAGTACCTGGATTATCATGTGAATCTCAACATGTTACTCTAAAGATAATTTTGATGGGTTTGTTTAATGATGATGCTTAATTGGGATTGAGAATGCTGTCAACCATTCTCAATGTTTAACAACCACCATGATAGTAATTAAATTTATTCCTTTGAAGTAGGGAAAAATTGGCTTTACGCAAAAACTGTAACGATAGAGCTTTCCACCAGCCAAATATGCATATAGTATAGTTGTTTCGTTTCATTACTCTCTATGTGTTACCTTGCCAGCATATTCCATGTGCTGACCCGTTCTCGGGCTGCAACGTTAATGTTGCAGACTTTTCAGACGATGATTAAGGAGTTTTTAGGTCGTGGTTCTATACTAAGTGATGCCGTTGGAGTTGATGGACTCACTTATCTTCCAAGCCTTCCGCTGTTAACGTTATTAGATGGCCTTAAGCCATATTTATTGTAATAAGTTTTCTTTTGAGACACTCGATGTAATAAGTGTGTGATTGCTACTCTGCTATAAATCCTCCGAGTACTGTGTGGTGTCAGCATTACTGATCCAGGGATGACACCGGAGCACAGAGATCAGACTGTATGAGGTCTGGTCGCTACAGCTTCAATAGCGCGCGCCTCAAGATCCCCAAGGTGTCCGAGGAGGCCATCATCTCGGCCTTCTCCAATGGCGTGCGCGACGTCAAGATGAAGGAGGAGCTGGCGATGCACGAAGACCTTTGCACCTCCCTGGAGCTGTTCAACTTGGCGAACAAGTGCGCCAGGGCTGAGGAGGGATGTCTCTCCCTCCTCGAGCTGCCTGCCGCGGACCCAGAAGAGAAGAAGCCCAAGTCCAAGGACGTGAAGCGCAAGGGGGCTGCCGTACTCGCGGCAGAACCAGACACAAAGCGGGGTAAGGATCTGCCCGAACCCTCCAGAGGCAGCAGGTACTGTGTGTACCATGACCTCCACACCCAAAACACCAACGAATGTCAAGAGCTCCGCGCCATGCGAGAAGGAAGGATCGGCCGTCGCCCTGACCGTGCTGACCGGGGCTATGGCCAAGGAGGAGGAAGAAACCCAGGGCGCTGGGAAGATCGCGGCCTGCGCCCGGGGTGGCGCGACCAACCTCGCGAGGACCGCTGGCGGGACCTGCCTCGTGAGGGAGACGGGAGAGATCAGCCTCGTGAGGATCGCCCTCATGGCAATGCAGGCCTACCTCCGCTGCCGCCTCAACCAAGGAGGAACGAAGACCGCCATCAAGACGAGGGGGCTGGGGGCTTCCAGGAGCCGCGCACAATCGCCTGCATCGTAGGCGGAGCTCAAGCCCGAGCCTCTCAACGTATCTTCAAGCTGTTTGCCTGCGAAGTGAATGCAGTTCTCCCCAAGCTCGAAGCAACGCGCCCCCTCAGGTGGTCGGCGTGCGCCATCACGTTCAGCTCGGCAGACCAGCTCAAGTGCACAGCCACGGCCGGAGTCCTCCCGATGCTCTGCTCCCCAGTCATCAGCAACGTGCTGGTCACCAAGACCCTCATCGACGGAGGGGCAGGGCTCAACGTCCTGTCCGTGGAAACGTTCAACAACCTCCAAGTACCCTATGACCAGCTTCAGCCGACCAAGCCTTTCTCCGGGATCACCGACGGTTCCACAGTCCCGATCGGGCAGGTCCGCCTCCCTATCACCTTCGGGGCCCACAGCAACTACCACACCGAGCTCATCGACTTCGACGTCGCCCACATCCGCCTGCCGTACAACGCCAGCCTCGGGTACCCAGCGCTGGCCAAGTTCATGGCTGCGACTCACCACGGCTAGAACGTCCTCAAGATGCCAGGAAGTGGCGGCGTCATCACGGTGCCCTGTGAAGAGAAGGATGCAGTGTGTTTCCTGGAGAGAGCCTATCAGGCCGCGTCGCTAGAAGACCCAGATCGCGGAAGCAGGAGGCTTCCTGAGACCACCCCCAAGAAGAAGAAGACATCGTCAGGCTTGGCCCCTCAGGAGGCAGGCCCTTCAAGGCCCGTCTCTGCCCAGGGGAACCCTCCTTCCATCGCATAGGGAAGCGCGCCTAGCGCCCTCCTCAGGCAGGGCTCGGGGGCTCTCACCTAGAGGGCCACCGACCTAGCCAGGGTCATGAGGGAGGCGCTTGGGCACCATGTGGAGGCGTGCTTCGAAGCATGTTTCCCTCGAGAAGGAGCCGTGCAAGGAAGGTCAGACCAGCATGAGTTCGTTAACAAGGCCATTCAAGAACTACAGGAGACAAGGATCATGAGAGGTTGCCGCCGCCTACCAGCCATGGCCCCACATCCAGGCAAGGATGGTGGGCTGCGCGTCTGCGTCGACGTGCCAGGGCTCAATCAGATCGCCACGACGGAGCGTTTCTGGCCCTCACAAGTGGGGCGCTGCGGGGGTCCACCCACAGCTATGTTCGCATGCCCTACGTCCTACCGAGCATGGCTGCAGCGTACCACCGCCTCATGAGGGGCATCATGGAGGCTCAGGAGGACAGGCGTTCCGCGGTCTTGGCGGAGATGAAGGCAGCTCGCGAGGAGTCACCAGTGCCTCCGGAGCCTCCCGAGGCCCCGGGGCCTGGGGGCTCATGAGGATCAGCTTCCGCAGCCCACCGAGTCTGCTGCACCAGCGCCACTCCGCCGACGACATCCTCAGGTGACATCTTTCAAGTTCCATTCCCAGCTGGGAGGACCCTCCCAGGGTTGCATCACTCCCAGGCCGCGTGGGTCCGTCCCTACGGCATGTATCCGCTCTTTTATCTTTCGGTCGTTAGTTTGCCTTGTTGGGGGCGCCCCTCGGGCTGCATCATCCCCAAGCTGCTCGGGCCAGACCCAGCGGCGTGTATCTCGCTCGCGTTTATTTCCAACTATGCATTGCCTATCACGCTTAACTGCATGATGCTTGTCCGCGGCATCCTTTCTTCTCCATGTCGGCCACTTGCACGTTAAAGGGGGGTGCCTGAGCATCGCGACTCAGGGCTCTTACTGGCTCTCCAGCCCTCACCCTCTGGCCTTGTCCATGGCATCGCGACCTGGCATACCAGCGACGGCTGAGACAAGCTCGAGGGCCGGGACCCGAGGACGTAGAGTACCGGCATCTAACCAAATTTTGCAGGGACACATCTCAAGATACGGCCCAGTGCCAGGCGCAACCCGCCTAGAGGTAGGGCCTCGTGAGTCCCGCGCTGGCTCACGGGTGCCCAGATACACCTCACCTAGCCCTACCGTGCCGGCCACGTGTCAGGGCGGGGCTGTACACGCCCCGGGGGCTCCTCCCGGAGGGGAGCCCGCTCCCACATACCAGTGGAAGCACCATGCTCCGCGCTGGCTGACGACACTGCCGAGGCGCGGCTATGCTCGTACACATACGGAAGCGCTATGCTCCGCGCTGGTGATAAACAACTGGGGGTGGCCTCCGGGCCGCATTAACCTCAGGGAGCCCAGAGATCAGTGGCTGGCCTCGTCACAATGCCTCCCCTCGGGAGTGCCGCGCGAGGGGGCTAGGCACGGGGGCTACGACTAGGTCACGCCGAGACATACGCCGCCCAGCCAGGCCCCTCGAGCCTGGTTCGCCGTGCGTCTCTCCCCGAGCGGAGCCAAGGTATGAAGGCCGTTTGCGCGTCAAGGGGGACCCCTGAGCATCGCGACTCAGGGGCCTAACTGGTCCCGTAGCCCCTCACTCCTTAGTTCCGAAAGGCTATGCTGGGTGAGGTACGCGCGGGGCCGGGCTCTGCAGACGTAGAATGGTAGCCCCGCTTACATCGCACCTCATCCCCCGCTGTTTGCGCGTCAAGGGGGACTCCTGAGCATCGTGACTCAGGAGCCTAACTGGTTCCGTAGCCCCTCACTCCTTAGTTCCGAAAGGCTATGCTGGGTGAGGTAGGCGCGGGGTCGGGCTCTGCAGACGTAGAACAGAAGATACACCTACATCGCGCCTCCCTACTTGCTGTTCGCGCGCCAAGGGGGACTCCTGAGCATCGCGACTCAGGAGCCTAACTTGTCACATAGCCCCTCACTCCTTTGGTCCCGTCCTGGTTTCCGGTCGGGGCTAATGCTGGGTGAGGCACGCGCGGGGCCGGGCTCTGCCGGCGCAGAACACAAGCAAGTAGGGAAGAAAAGCATAAAATTCAAGGAACTTAAAAGCAAATACTACAGTCCATACTGTCGTCTCAATACCAAACGCAAGTTTAAATGCCTCCCCGAGGCGTGATGCATGTGCAGGAATCGAAGGAAGAACAGGGATGGAACGGAGTCACTTGTCGGCGGCGAAGATGTGCGGAGCGGTTTCGCCTCATGGAGCAGCGGGGCCGGCAGCGCCTTGCTTTGGCTTGGTGCTGAAGGCCCGGAACTTCCCCAGCAGCGCCTCCGCGCGCCCCTTCACGGCTTCGACAGCGGCGGCAGCACCCTCGCCACTCACCGGTTCCAGCAGGCCGTCAAGGTCGGCGTTGGGATCACAAAGGTAGATGTGGGCGAAGACCCGCGTCAGCGCTGCAGAAGACAAGACGTGCGCCTCGGCCTCGGCCGCGGGGCCGATGCCAAGGGCAACATCCCTAAGGGCCTTAACCAGGAAGGGAAGCAGCTTGGCGGGGCCGTCCCCGTCACCGGCTAGCGGGCTGTCTAGGCCGCTCTCGTAAAGCATCTTCAGCGAAGCACAGGCATCTATCTCCATGTCCGCGAAGGCCACGCGATCCTCGGCAAGAACCCGGGCCTTAGCGTCCAGCTCGACCTTCGTCACCTCCAGCTCCTTCTTCAATGCGCTTAGGTGGTCGCAGCGCTTCTTGAGCTTGGCCTCCCGGTCCTCGAGTGCCGCCTCGCGCGCCTTTGCCCCCTTCTCCAGCTCTTGGCGCAGGTGGACCTCCTCCGCAAGCTGGCCCCGCAGGCCTTGCAGCTCGTCCTCCAATGCCTTGCAATGATCGCGGACTTCGACCACTTCCCCCAGGGCCGCGTCTCGAGCAGCCTTCGCCTCGAGGGTGGCCTCCCTCTCTCCGTCGCAGGCCATTGAGGCCTGAATCAACGCCGCCCGAATCGAAGCATCAGAACGAATCCACCCCGAAGCCAGTTCCAGGCGCCCGGCCACCAGGCGAGGGTCGGCGCCGAGAAGATCCTGCCGCAGCCGGTCCAGTTCGGCGACGACGTGCTCCAAGATGGAAGAAGGAGCCAGAGAAACGTCGGTGCACCCCAAGACAACAGGAGGAGCCGGGGAAGCAACGGTCAGTGGAATGGGAGGAGAAAGTAGCGGCGGCGAGGCCGCAGTGTCCTGAAGCAGAGTCCGCTGCGCCTCCACAGCCGTAGCAGCGGCGCCAGACATGGGCACCTCCGGAGTCACTTGGGCCATGGGGGCTAAGCTCGCCCTAGCCAGCTCAGCCAAGCCTCGCAAGGATGAACGGGCAGGAGAGGCCCGCGCGTCGCGATCTCCCTTCCCTGCAGGCGAAGGCGTCGCCGCAGGTGGGGCCTCGGGGGCTCCCTTCGGCTTCTTCGCCGCAGGCGCCAGCCTGTTCAAGAGAAGCAATCATCAAGCCTCGTCGGCGGAACGAGAAACAAAAGATCAAGGATCAAGCACTTACGGGTGTTCGCCGGTGAGCTCGGGTAGCCTCCGGCCTAACTTAAAGCCTGACAGCCGGCTGGAGGGGTTGACCTCGAAAGCAGAAGGCGCGTCCAGGGTTTGCCCCGGAGTCAGGACGGACCCGCGGGAGATCAACCTGGTCCTGTCCTTCTTCGGGATCGTAGGCGAGCTCCCGCTAACCAGAACGTCGTCATCATCATCATCATCATCATCATCTCTCGGCGAAAGGCGGAGAGTGCGGGACACGCACCGGGAGAGGGGAGCCCTCGACTCTCCATCAGTCGCCCCAGAGTCGGGACCCTCTCCCCGCTGCTCTTCCTCCTCCTCATCGCTGGAGTCGCCGGAGGGCACATCCACTGGTCCTTCAGAAGCCACCGCGGGCACGAGCCCGTCCCCATTAAAAACAGGCATGGACTTCACCACCCGCTTCCAGTCGTCACGAAGGAACAAGGGCTTGGGAGCGTCCTTCGACCTTACCACCTCGCCCCCGACCAGAGATTGGAGAATCGCGGTCACATCAGCTTCGTCCACAGCCTCGAGGCATGGATGAGGACTCCACATTGGAGGAGAGTACTGCCGGAGCGGAGCCAGCTGGTGCTCCAGGAACTCCTTCAGTAGCGACGCACCGGTCAACTTCGCCGCCGCCATGTTGGCCGGCCTCAGGTCCGCGTCCATCTTCTCCAACACCGGTTTCGCGCGGGGGTCCATGAGCTCCGCTCGGCACCATTCGCTGGAGCTCACGGGTTGCTCCGTGGGCAAGATCAGCCGAGGGTGGATGCGCCCGGCATCCGCCAAGACCCACTTGCTCCTGAAGCCCTCGATCATCTTCTCGGGGTTCGAGATGGCAAGGGTGCCGCCATACGCGACGAAGCCCGCGCACGCAGAAAGAGAGCTGTCGGAGATCCAGAGGGAGAAGTAGTGGCGCAGCAGGGCCTCCGAAGGCTGCACCCCTACATGGGCCTCGCAGTAGTAAGCGAAGATCGCCAGAAGGAGGACAGAGTTGGGGTGGAGATGCAGAGCCTGCAAGTCGTAATGGCGGAGGACAGAGAAGAAGAACTCGGAGAAGGGAGGCACCAAGCCCGCGGCAATGGAGCTCACAAAGAGAGGATAAAAGGTGCTCCATCGGCCCTCGGAGGTGGTGGAGCCGGCCTTGAACACCTCTGTCCCATTGACGCCCTGCGCCGTCGCCATCCGGCACAGCCGGGCAAGGCATGCCTTGGACACATTCGGCAGGTCTAGAGTAGGGGAATACCAAGCTTTGGCCGGAGGCTGGCAAGGCGCCATGGCTTCCTAGGTCACGCAGCTGGAGTAGATCTGGAAGTTCGGAGGAAGAAAGGGAAGGCGCAAGAAAGGGGATCTGAGCAGCGACCGGAGAGAGCAAAAGGCGAAGTCTGGACAGATGCCACTTCTTTACCAACCTGCGCGGTTGCTGAAGCACCCACGTCCCGTCAACCACCACGCGGCGCCCAAGGCCGCAGGCTGTTAGGGCCCGCGGTGCTTCGCCCTTGCCCTTTCGCCTCTTGGCACGGCCAAGCCCATGCGCGCCACGGCCCCGGGGGCTACTGTCGGCATTCTGGGAACGGGGGTCCCCAGACTTGCCTGCCTGCGGCCTGCGGCGTGGCTCAAATGGGGGCCCAACATGGCCCATCTTCATCAGCACAAGACTCAAGACCCTCGCGAGGGGCCAAGCCTCGCGAGGCGGACGACACGGCGCATCCTCAGGCTGGCTCGCGAGAAGACGGAGATATCAAGGAGGGGTACCTCGCGAGGTGCCCGTGACGCAAGCCATGATGATCGAGGGTGCCAGGCGCGCGCCAACGCACGCAACGTCCTTCTTTCCCCTTTGGTGCAAAGGGGGCAAGCGCAGCCGCGGAGTACCGAGGCATCAGGCAAAGGTTGCCATTTCGGTGCAACAAGACCAGGACAAAGCGGACTACGAGACGGAGGTCACCATGGAGCCCAGCACGGCATCACCGCAGAGTCTTTCGCAGGCGAAGACCAACTTTAGTCAGGATAAGAGTACTTGCTGTCCCCCTTCAAATTAGCCCGCCATTGTTGGCACCCTTCCCACTCAATTTTTGGGAAGAGGCCCAGGGCCTTCGCCTATAAATAGGGGCCGGTCACCCACGTTGCAAGGGGTTCGATCGGTTGATAGGTTGGCTGGTTCGGTTCGGCGTGTGGATCCGGCTAGCAAGTAGAGAGAGAGAGAGGTGACAGAACTCCTCCCAGCAGTTCGTCGCCCAGCCAAGAACAGACCCTCACGAGGCTGTTCTTCCTTGTGTTGTTCATCATCATCAGCCCCAAGAGGCAATCCATCCACCACACACTGGAGTAGGGTATTACACCACAACGGTGGCCCGAACCAGTATAAATCTTGTGTCTCTTGTGTGATTCCTTTAGTAGTTTAGATCTTCGCGAGACGGGGAGGTAGAGGACGTGATTTCCGCGCGCACCCCAGTGTTCGAACCTTAAGGGTCTGCCGGAACTCGAAATCCGACAATGCCTATGAATTATTAACTTGTTATTGAACCATTTGATGTTTGGGGCTTTGATTATATGGGACCGTTTCCTTCCTCTAATGGGTATACACATATTCTAGTTGCTATTGATTACGTTACTAAGTGGGTAGAAGCTATTCCAACTAGTAGTGCTGATCATAACACCTCTATTATGATGCTTAAAGAAGTTATTTTTCCGAGGTTTGGAGTCCCTAGATACTTAATGACTGATGGTGGTTCACATTTTATTCATGGTGCTTTTCGTAAAATGCTTGCTAAGTATGATGTTAATTATAGAATTGCATCCCCATATCATCCACAGTCTAGTGGTCAAGTAGAATTAAGTAATAGAGAGCTTAAATTAATTTTGCAAAAGACTGTTAATAGATCTAGAAAGAATTGGTCCAAGAAACTTGATGATGCATTATGGGCTTCTAGAACTGCATACAAAAATCCTATGGGTATGTCTCCACATAAAATGGTTTATGTAAAACCATGTCACTTACCTCTTGAACTAGAACATAAGGCATATTGGGCCATTAAAGAGCCCAATTATGACTTTAAACTTGCCAGTGAGAAGAGGCTTTTTGACATTAGCTCACTTGATGAATGGAGAACCCATGCCTATGAGAATGCCAAACTGTTTAAAGAAAAAGTTAAAAGATGGCATGACAAAAGGATACAAAAACATGAGTTCAATGTAGGTGATTATGTATTGTTACACAACTCTCATTTAAGATTTTTTGTAGGCAAACTCCTTTCTAAATGGGAAGGCCCTTACGTCGTTGAGGAGGTCTATCGTTCCGGTGCCATAAAAATCAAACATTATATTTTATGTAATCCCATAAATGTTGAAACTAATGTTATTGAAACCGTAACCCTGGAGGAATACATAAGGGACACTTTCCAGAATGTTTCAGACTCCGAAAAGGAAGAGGTATAAGGTACGGTAAGTAAACCGACTCCAAAACAGTTCTAGTAGCAATTTTTCTCTGCTTTGGATTATTTAAGAAAATAGGAAAATAAGAAGTAGTCCGGGAAGGACACGAGGCGTCCACGAGGGTGGAGGGCGCACCCTACCCCCTGGGTGCGCCTCCTGCATTGTGGGCACCTTGTGTGCTCTCCGGACTCCGATTTCTTGCATGATACTTCTTTTGGTCGGTAAAAATTCATTATATAATCTCCCGGAGGTTTTGACCACCATATCACGCAAATATCTTCTGTCTTTGTTTCGAGCTGTTTTTCTGATAGATCTAGATCGCCATGGCGTCTTCAAGTGCCCCCAAGGACAAGTTATTCGAGAGGGTCATCAACCCCTACCTCACGGAGGTGCTGCAACACCCTCAAATCATTGAGATGCGTGAGGGGTTGCTGCACATTCGTGATGTTGAGGGACCAAGGAGGACCGAAAGCATGGAGACAAGACTCGAAGCAATGGAGCAACAAGTTTTCAAGTGCCAGGAGATGGTGGAACGTGGACTCGACACCAACCACATAATGATCAAGGAGTTCACCAACACCACCAAGCTAGATGCCAGAAACATCGAAGAGACCATCTTCAAGTTTCACGAGAAAATCGAGCATCTCCAAGCCCAGATCTATGACCTGCAAAACCAAATCTGTGAGTATGAATATAGATTCAACAGAGTTTGGCTGCAGATTCAAGGATCCCAGAGACTCGATCATCCTTCTATGATGGTGAGCCTATGCCTTGGAAGATGGACGACATGCCTACATCATCAACAACTACATCATCACCACCTCCGAGGAAGGAGACATAAACACATGGGTATGGGCACTCCCCTTGGAAACTGCCAAGCTTGGGGGAGTGCCCCGGTATCGTATCACCATCACACTTTTATCTTTATCGTTTTTCTTAGTTCGATCCTTTTGGTAATATCTTGATCTAGTAGAATAAAGTTTTAGTATGATCTAGTTTGAGTTTTTGCTTTATGATCCTTCTATGTAATCGAGTCCGTGAGCTATATAATAAATATTAGTGTTGAGTCAAGGGCTTGATTATCTTGCTATGATCTTGAGGGAATAAAAATAAAAGAGAAAGAATAAAAAGAAATAAAGAGATCATATGGATCTTGTGGAGAGTAATGACTTTACATATAAAGAGTATGACGAATAAAAGTTGTTGAAAGTTGACAAACATAGATCGTTGCAATTAATAAGAAGTAATAAAGAAAGAGAGGTTCTCACATATAAATATACTATCTTGGACATCTTTTATGATTGTGAACACTCATTCAAATATGACATGCTAAAGAGTTGATGTTGGACAAGGAAGACAACGTAATGGGTTATGTTTTCTTACATCCAAAATAAATTATATTTTCATGGATCATCCAACATGTTGAGCTTGCCTTTCCCTCTTATGCTAGCCAAATTCTTTGCACCAAGTAGAGATACTACTTGTGCTTCCAAATACCCATAAACCCAGTTTTGCCATGAGAGTCCACCATATCTACCCACGGATTGAGTAAGATCCTTCAAGTAAGTTGTCATTGTTGCAAGCAATAAAAATTGCTCTCTAAATATGTATGATTTATTAGTGTGGAGAAAATAAGATTTATACGATCTTGTGATATGGAAGAAATAAAAGCGACGGACTGCATAATAAAGGTCCATATCACAAGTGGCAATATAAAGTGACGTTCTTTTGCATTAAGATTTCGTGCATCCAACCATAAAAGCACATGCCAACCTCTGCTTCCCTCTACGAAGGGCCTATCTTTTATTCTTGTCTTATACTTCATATAAAAGTCATGGTGATCTTCACCTTTGCTTTTTACATTTTATCCTTTGGCAAGCACAATGTGTTGGAAAGATCCTGATATTTATAGCTAATTGGATGTGAGTTTGCATGAACTATTATTGTTGACATTACCCTTGAAGTAAAAGGTTGGGAGGCAGTACTATAAGCCCCTATCTTTCTCTGTCACCGATTAAAACTTCATACCCATAAATATTGCATGAGTGTTAGCAATTGTGAAAGACTAAATGATAGTTGAGTATGTGGACTGGCTGAAAGGCTCTTATATCGAGTCTTTCGGATGTTATGATAAATTGCAATTGCTTTAATGACTGAGATTGTAATTTCTTAGTTTTCAATGTTTATGATTCATACTTGAAACTGTGAATGAATTGTTACTTTAGCAAAAGAGATCATATGACAATATATATATATATATATATATGTTGCTGTTCTAAGAATGATCATGATGCTCTCATGTCCGTATTTTATTTTTATCGACACCTCTATCTCTAAACATGTGATCATATTTTTTGATATCAGCTTCCGCTTGAGGACAAGCGAGGTCTAAGCTTCAGGGAGTTGATACGTCCATTTTGCATCATGCATTTATATCGATATTTATTGCATTATGGGCTCTTATTACACATTATGTCACAATACTTATGCCTATTCTCTCTTATTTTACAAGGTTTACATGAAGAGGGGGAATGCCGGCATCTGGAATTCCGGGCTGGAAAAGGAGCAAATGTTAGAGACCTATTCTGCACAACGCCAAAAGTACTGAAACTTCACGGGAGCATGTTTGAGAATATATAAAAAATATTGGGCGAAGGAAGTACCAGAGGGGGGCCACCCACCATCCACGAGGGTGGGGGGTGCACCCTACCCCCTAGGCGCGCCCCCTGCCACATGGGCCCCCTGGCAGGCCTCCGGTGCCCATCTTCTGCTACATGAGGTCTTTTTCCCTAAAAAAATCATAAGCAAGCTTTCGGGACGAAACTTCGCTGCCACAAGGCGGAACCTTGGCGGAACCAATCTAGGGCTCTGGCGGAGCTGTTCTGCCGGGGAAACTTCCCTCTGGGAGGGGGAAATCATCACCATCGTCATCACCATCGATCCTCTCAGTGGGAGGGGGTCAATCTCCATCAACATCTTCACCAGAACCATCTCATCTCAAACCTTAGTTCATCTCTTGTATCCAATCTTTGTTCCAAAACCTCATATTGGTACCTGTGGGTTGCTAGTAGTGTTGATTACTCCTTGTAGTTGATGCTAGTTGGTTTATTCGATGGAAGATCATATGTTCAGATCCGTTATGCATATTAATACCCCTCTGATTATGAACATGAATATGCTTTGTGAGTAGTTACGTTTGTTCCTGAGGACATGGGAGAAGTCTTGCTATAAGTAGTCATGTGAATTTGGTATTCGTTCGATATTTTGATGAGATGTATGTTGTCTTTTCTCAAGTGGTGTCATATGAATGTAGACTACATGACACTTCACCATTATTTGGGCCTAGGGGAAGGCATTGGGAAGTAATAAGTAGATGATGGGTTGCTAGAGTGACAGAAGCTTAAACCCTAGTTTATGAGTTGCTTCATAAGGGGCTGATTTGGATCCATATGTTTCATGCTATGGTTAGGTTTACCTTAATACTTTGTTTGTAGTTGCGGATGCTTGCAATAGGGGTTAATCATAAGTGGGATTCTTGTCCAAGGAAGGGCAGTACCCAGGCACCGGTCCACCCACATATCAAATTATCAAAGTACCAAACATGAATCATATGAACGTGATGAGAACTAGCTTGACGATAATTCCCATGTGTCCTCGGGAGTGTTTTCCTTTATATAAGAGTTTGTTCAGGCTTGTCCTTTGCTACAAAAAGGATTGGACCATCTTTCTGCACCTTATTTACTTTTATTACTTGTTACCCGTTACAAATTACCTTATCACAAAACTATCTGTTACCGATAATTTCAGTGCTTGCAGAGAATACCTTACTGAAAACTGCTTATCATTTCCTTCCGCTCCTCGTTGGGTTCGACACTCTTACTTATCGAAAGGACTACGATAGATCCCCTATACTTGTGGGTCATCATAGGCTTGCTGGACCGTGATGGGTTGGATGAGATTTACCATGTAATCGAGTTAGTTTTGTTAGGGTTTGATCCCTAGTATCCACTATGTTCTAAGATTGATGTTGCTATGACTTTGCTACGCCTAATGCTTGTCACTAGGGCCTGAGTGCCATGATTTCAGATCTGAACCTATTATGTTTTCATGAATATATTTGTGTTCTTTATCTGATATTGCATGTTATAGTCACCTACTACGTGTTATGATCCGGCAACCCCGGAGTGACAATAGTCGGGACCACTCCCGGTGATGACCGTAGTTTGAGGAGTTCATGTATTCACTAAGTGCTAATGCTTTGGTCCGGTACTCTATTAAAAGGAGGCCTTGATATCCCTTAGTTTTCACTAGGACCCCGCTGCCACGGGACGGTAGGACAAAACATATCATGCAAGTTCTTTTCCATAAGCACGTATGACTATATTCGGAATACATGCCTACCTTACATTGATGAACTGGAGCTAGTTCTGTGCCACCCTATGTTATAACCGTTGCATGATGAATGCCATCCAACATATTTATCCATCATAGATCCATTGCCTACGAGCTTTTCACATATTGATCTTTGCTTAGTTACTTTTCCGTTGCCACTATTACGATTGCTACAAAACTGCTACTATTACTTTTGCCACCGTCACCATTACTTCCATACTACTTTGCTACTAAATACTTTTCTACAGATATTAAGTCTTTCAGGTGTGGTTGAATTGACAACTCATCTGCTAATACTCAAGAATATTCTTTGGCTCTCCTTGTGTCGAATCAACAAATTTGGGTTGAATACTCTACCCTCAAAAATTGTTGCGATCCCCTATACTTGTGGGTTATCACTTTCCAAATTGAGTGAAGGTACAATTACCTCATCAAGTTCTACTTTCCTCCCACTCACTTCTTTTGAGAGAAACTCCTTCTCTATAAATGTTCCATCTTTGGCAACAAAAGATCTTACCTTCGGATCTGTGGTAGAAGGTGTACCCACTTGTTTTCTTAGGGTAACCTATGAAGACGCACTTCTCCGATTTGTGTTCAAGCTTATCAGGATGAAGCCTTTTGACATAAGTTTCGCAACCTCAAACTTTAAGAAACAACAACTTAGGTTTCTTGCCGAACCATAGTTCATACGGTGTCGTCTCAACGGATTTAGATGGTGCCCTATTTAACGTGAATGCCGCTGTCTGTAATGCATAACCCAAAACGATAGTGGTAAATCGGAAAGAGACACCATAGACCACACCATATCTAATAAAGTACGGTTACGACGTTCGGACACACCATTATGCCGTGGTGTTCCAGGTGGCGTGAGTTGTGAAACTATTCCACATTGTTTTAAATGAAGGCTAAACTCGTAACTCAAATAGTCGCCTCCGTGATCAGATCATAGAAACTTTATTTTCTTGTTACGATGATTCTCCACTTCACTCTGAAATTCTTTGAACTTTTCAAATGTTTTAGATTTTTGTTTCATTAAGTAGATATACCCATATCAGCTTCAATCATATGTGAAGGTCAGAAAATAACGATACCCATCGCATGCCTCGATACTCATCGGACCACATACATCGATATGTATTATTTCCAATAAGTCATTAGCTCACTCCGTTGTTCCGGGGAATGGAGTTTTAGTCATCTTGCCCATGAGGCATGGCTCACAAGTATAAAATAATTCATAATAAAGTGATTCCAAAAGTCCATCTGCATGGAGTTTCTTCATGCGGTTTACACCAATATGACGTAAACGACAGTGCCACAAGTATGTTGCACTATCATTATCAACTTTGTATCTTTTGGCATCAATATTATGAATATGTGTATCACTTACGATTGAGATTCAATAAACCGTTTACTTTGGGTGTATGACCATAGAAGGTTTTATTCATGTAAACAGAACAACAATTATTCTCTGTCTTAAATGAATAATCATCTTGCAATAAACATGATCCAATCATATTCATGCTCAACGCAAACACCAAATAACATTTATTTAGGTTCAACACTAATCCCGAAGGTAGAGGGAGTGTGCGATGGTGATCTTATCAACCTTGGAATCACTTCCAACACGCATCGTCACCTCGCCTTTAACTAGTCTTTGTTCATTCTGCAACTCATGTTTCGAGTTACTAATCTTAGCAACGGAACTAGTATCAAATACCCAGGGCTACTATGAACACTAGTAAGGTACACATCAATAATTTGTATATCAAATATACCTTTGTTCACTTTGCCATCCTTCTTATCCGCCAAATGTTTGGGGCATTTCCGCTTCCAGTGACCATTTCCTTTGCAGTAGAAGCACTCAGTTTCAGGCTTGGGTCCAGTTTTGGGCTTCTTCATGGGAGTGGCAACTTGCTTGTCATTCTTCTTGAAGTTCCCTTTCTTTCCCTTTGCCCTTTTTCTTGAAACTAGTGGTCTTGTTAACCATCAACAATTGATGCTCTTTCTTGATTTCTACCTTCATTGATTTCAGCATCACGAAGAGCTTGGGAATTGTTTTCTATTATACTTCATCACGAAGTTCTACTAGCTTGGTGATAGTGACTAGAGAACTCTGTCAATCACTATCTTATCTGGAAGATTAACTCCCACTTGAGAGATTGTAGTACCCAGACATTCTGAGTACATGCTCACTGGTTGAGCTATTCTTCTCCATCTTGTAGTCAAAATACTTGTGAGAGGTCTCATACCTCTCGACATGGGCATGAGTCTAAAATACCAATTCCAACTCTTGGAACATCTCATATGCTCTGTGGTGTTCAAAACGTTTTTGAAGTCCCGGTTCTAAGCCGTAAAGCATGGCGCACTAAACTATCAAGTAGTCATCATACCGAGCTTGTTAAACGTCCATAACGTCTGCATCTGTTCCTGCAATAGGTCTGTCATGTAGCGGTGCATCAAGGACATAATTCTTCTGTGTAGCAATGAGGATAATCCTCAGATTAGGGACCCAGTCCACATCATTGCTACTATCATCTTTCAACTTTTCTCTAGGAACATATCAAAAAATTATAGGAGCTATATCGCGAGCTATGATCTACTACATAAATATGCAAATACTATCAGGACTAAGTTCATGATAAATTATGTTCAATTCATCAAATTACTTAAGAACTCCCACTTAGATAGACATCCCTCAAGTCATCTAAATGATACGTGATCCAAATCAACTAAACCATGTCCGATCATCACGTGAGATGGAGTAGTCATCAGTGGTGAACATCTTTATGTTGATCATATCTACTATATGATTCATGTTCGAACTTTCGGTCTCCAGTGTTCTGAGGCCATGTCTGTACATGCCAGGCTCGTCAAGTTTAACCCGAGTATTCCCCATGTGCAAAACTGTCTTGCACCCGTTGTATTTGAACGTAGAATCTATCACACCCGATCATCACGTGGTGTCTCAACGCGACCAACTGTTGCAACAGTGCATACTCAGGGAGAACACTTATACCTTGAAATTTAGTGAAGGTATCATGTTATAATACTACCACCGTACTAAGCAAAATAAGATGCATAAAAGATAAACATCACATGCAACCAGAATATGTGACATGATATGTCCATCATCATCTTGTGCTTTTGATCTCCATCTCCAAAGTATCATCATGATCTCCATCATCACCGGCTCGACACCTTGATCTCCATCGTCGCGTCGTGGTTGTCTCACCAACTATTGCTTCTACAACTATCGCTAACGCATAATGATAAAATGAAGCAATTACATGGCGTTTGCATTTCATACAATAAAGAGACAACCATAAGGCTCCTGCCGGTTGCCGATAACTTCTACAAAACATGATAATCTCATACAATAATGTATATCACATCATGTCCATATCACATCACAACATGCCCTGCAAAGACAAGTTAGACGCCATCTACTTTGTTGTTGCAAGTTTTACGTGGCTGCTATGGGCTTCTAGCAAGAACTGTTCTTACCTACGCATCAAAACCACAATGGTGATTTATCAAGTTTGCCGTTTTAACCTTCAACAAGGACCGACCGCAGTCAAATTTGATTCAACTAAAGTAGGAGAAGCAGACACCCGACAACCACCTTTATGCAAAACTAGTTGCATGTCTACCGGTGGAACCGGTCAAATGAATGTGGTCATGTAAGGTTGGTCCAGGTTGCTTCATCCAACAATACCGCCAAATCAAAATAAGACATTCGTGGTAAGCAGTATGATGAGCACCGCCCACAACTTTTTGTGTTCTACTCGTGCATATCATTTACGCATAAACTGGATCTGATACCATTGTTGGGAAACATAGCATGCAATTTCAAAAAAATTCCTACGCTCACGCAAGATCTATCTAGGAGATGCATAGCGACGAGGGGAGAGTGTGTGTACGTACCATCGTAGACCGAAAGCGAAAGCGTTTGACAACGCGGTTGATGTAGTCGAACTTCTTCTACCTCCGACCGATCAAGCACCGAATGTACCGCACCTCCGAGTTCTTCACACGTTCAGCGCGATGACGTCCCTCACCTTCTTGATCTAGCAAGGTGCCGAGGAAGTAGTTGAGTTCCGTCAACACAACGGTGTGGTGGCGGTGATGGTGAAGTGATCCGCGCAGGGCTTCGCCTAAGCACCGCGAGAATATCACCGGGGGTGTAAACTGTGGTGGGGGGCGCCGCACATGGCTAACAATTGATGTTCTGTGTTCAATGCACCCCTCCCCACATATATATAGGTGGGAGGGGAGAAGAGGCAGCCATGGGCGCCCCAAGTAGGATCCGAATCCTACTTGGGGTTTCCCCAAGTGGCGCCCCCTTTCCTTTTTCCACCGGAGAAGAAAGGGAATGGGGAAGAGAGAAAGGAAGGGGGGGGTCCGAACCCCTCCTTTTCCTTCTCCAATTAGGCCTCCTGCCTAATTAAGGGGGGGCGCCACCCCTTGTGGGCTGGTGTGCTCACCTCTTATGGCCCATATCTTCCCCCCGGGGGTTCCGGTAACCCCCCAGTACTCCGATAATTACCCCCATACACTCCGGAACACTTCCAGTGTCCGAATACTATCGTCCTATATATCAATCTTTACCTCTTGACCATTTTGAGACTCCTTGTCATGTCCGTGATCTCATTTGGAACTCCGAACAATACTCGGTAACCAAATCACATAACTCATATAATATAATATCATCATCGAACGTTAAGCGTGCAGACCCTACGGGTTCGAGAACTATGTAGACATGACCGAGACACCTCTCCGGTCAGTAACCAATAGCGGAACCTGGATGCTCATATTGGCTCCTACATATTCTATGAAGATCTTTATCGGTCGAACCATTATGACAACATATGTAATTCCCTGTGTCCATCGGTATGTTACTTTCCCGAGATTCGATCGTCGGTATCTTCATACCTAGTTCAATCTCGTTATCGGCAAGTCTCTTTACTCATTCCGTAATACATCATCCCGCCACTAACTCATTAGTTGTCGGCGTCCTGGGAACGGGGGTCCCCAGACTTGCCTGCCTGCGGCCCACGGCGTGGCTCCGTCAGCGGCCCCATATGGCCCATCTTCACCAGCAAATACTCAAGACCCTCGCGAGGGGCCGAGCCTCACGAGGCGGATGACGCAAGACCTCCTCGGGGGCGGCCTCACCAGGCTAGCTCGCGAGGGGCGGAGATATCAAGGCAAGGGGCACCTCGCGAGGTTCCTGTGACGCAAGCCATGACGACCGGGGCCAAGCGGGCGCCAGCGCGCACAGTGTCCTCGTTTACCCTTTGGTGTTAAAGAGGCAGACACAGACGAGGAGTCCCAAGGCATCAGGCATTGGTTTCCATATCGGTGCAACAAGACCAAGACCAGCAGGATGGCAGGAGGAGGTCACCATGGAGCCCAGGACGGCGTCACTACCAGAACCTTTGGCAGGCGAAGACCACCTTTTGTCAGGATAACTTGTACTAGTTGTCTCCCTTCAAACTGGCCATTGTGGGATCCCTTCCTGCCTAATATTTGGGAAGAAGACTAGGGCCTCTATAAATAGGACTAGCCACCACCGTAGGGAGGCATCTGATCTTGGGACTGATCCAAGGCCATTCAGATCATCCTCATCCACACAAACTCATCAAGCTCAAGACCACCTCTCCCCAGGAGGCTATTCATCTCTTGTACTTGTTCATCCTCAGCCTACAAGGCAATCCACCACACCACACTAGAGTAGGGTATTACACCACAATGGTGGCCCGAACCAGTATAAACCCTGTGTCCTTTGTTCTGCGAGTTCGACGTGTTGAGCTTTGAGATTGTGGTGAGAGCCAGAGCTAGGGGAGGAGAGATCTTCGTGCGCACCCCAGTGTTCGGACCACAAGGGTTTTGCCGAAACCCGAAATCCCACATTTGGCGTGCCAGGTAGGGGTGCGCCGAAGCCTTCCTTCCATCGATCCACACTCCTCCATCGCCACGCCTTGCCCCCATGGCCGACGTTGCTCTTCCTGCTGCATTGACGGATGCCCGTGGCGGGGCCAGGGGGCTCCGAGCCTTAGCCCCCACCTTGCGGCGGGTGTAGTGGCCACCAAAGTTCAAGCCAAAGATGTCGTCGCGTTACGACGGCGCGGCGGACCCGTTGGCCTTCCTGCTGGCGTACGAAGAGGCCGTCCTAAAGGCTGGGGGCGACGACAAGGTCATGGCCAACTGGCTTCCCATGGCCCTCACTGGTGCACCGCACGCCTGGCTGCTCAACCTCCCAGGATCTACGGAGGCATCTTGGGAGGAGCTATGCAGCCTCTTCACTACGCGCTTCGCGGCACCCGCGCCCCTCGCTGTTGCGACCCTCCTCGGCAGCTCGCAAGTGCCGCCCTCGGGCCGTCACACCAAGCCGTTCCTTCGCCAGATCGGCACCGCTTCCGTGCGGCAGGGGCCTCCCCTAGGTTGGGCGGTGCCCAAGGCCGACCTGACCTTCAACTCGGGGGTTCACCTAGTCACCACTGTTGGCTTGGGCATGCTCCCAATGCTTTGCACGCCCACCATCTGCAGCGTAGCTATCACCAAGACCCTCATCGACGGCGGTGCCGGCCTCAACATGCTCTTTGTGGAGTCTTTTAGCCTCCTTCATGTGCCTCTCGAGCGGCTCCGCCCTAGCAAGCCCTTCTCCGGGGTCGGCGGCGGCTCCGCCAGCCCCCCTGGGGTAGATCCGTCTTCCCGTGACCCTCGGCACCCGTGGAAACTATCGCACTGAGCTGATCGACTTCCACATCGCTTGTATTGGCCTCCCGTACAACGCCATCCTCAGGTACCCGACACTGGCTCACTTTATGGCGGCAACCCATCCGGCCTAAAACCTCATGAAGATGTCCGGGAGCAAGGATGTCCTCACCGTAGTCGGAGATACCAAGGAAGCTCTGATAGCACTCAGGCTTGCCCTCAAAGCCGCTGCGGCAGCACGACCAGCCGACGAGATCACCTCCGGAGTCAAGGAGGCCGCACCAGCTAAGTAGAAGCAATTGTTCACTCAAGATCGGGCAGAAACCAAGCAGGTGCCGGTCAAGGAAGACGAGTCCTCTGGAGCCACCTTCACCATAGGTGCCAACCTCGACCCGGATCAAGAGAAGGCATTGGTGAAGTTCTTGCACACAAACGAGGAAGTATTCGCATGGGAACCCAAACAACTAGTAGGGGTCCCAAGAGGGGTGATCGAGTATCACTTGAGGGTGTGCCCCAATGTGCGCCCTGTGAAGCAGAAAGCACGACGATAATCCACGAAGAAGCAGTCCTTCATCATCGAGGAAACCCGCAACCTAGAGGCGGCGGGTGTCATTCGCGAGGTTCGGTACCCCGCGTGGCTGGCGAACCCCGTCGTCGTGCTAAAGAAAGGTGGGAAGGAGCGCATGTGTGTCGACTTCACCAACCTCAACAAGGCCTGTCCCCAAGATCCGTTCCCACATCCACGCATTGACCAGATCGTTGACTCCACCACCGAGTGCTACCTGCTATGCTGCCTGGATGCGTTCTCAGGCTATCATCAGATCAAGATGGCGGTAGAGGATGTGGAGAAGACGGCCTTCCTAACCCCGTGCGGGGTGTGCTGCTACACTTGCATGTCGTTCGGGTTGCGCAACACAGGCGCGACCTTCCAATGGCTGATGCACATCGCCCTGGGTCAGCAACTCGGGAGGAACGCTGAAGCCTACATCGGCGACATTGTGGTAAAGTCTCGGGAGGCGAGAACTTTGATTCAGGACCTGGAGGAGACCTGTGCGAGCCTGCGTCAGGTGGACCTGCCGCTCACCCCGGAAAGTGTGTGTTTGGTGTCCCTTCCGGCAAGTTGTTGGGCTTCCTTGTGTCCCATAGGGGGATCGAGGCCAACCCGGAGAAGGTTAAGGCGATTGAAGACATGAGCCCACCGCAAACTCTCAAGGAGATACAGAAACTTGCTGGCTGCGTGACTTTGCTGGGGCGCTTCATCTCCAAGCTGGGAGAGTGCGCCCTGCCATTCTTCAAGATGATGAAGAAGAAGGGCCCGTTCGAGTGGACCCCGAAAGCTGACCAAGCGTTTCAAGACCTCAAGAGATACCTGACCAGCCCTCCGGTGATGGTGGTGCCTCGCCCTCTCGAGCCCCTGGTGCTTTACCTTGCCGCCACTCCCTACTTCGCTAGCGCAGCTCTAGTGGCGGTTCGGGAAGAGCGCCAAGCCAAGGGGCTGCCGCGCCATGCCGCACCACCGGCCGAGGCGAAACAGGACCCAGAGGGCTCCACAAAGGCTGCAGCAACACCAACGAGTGACCAGGCCTAGCAAGGCAGAGTTCGCGGGCCGGCAGAGGCCCTAGTGGGCGATCAGGCTCTTGGGGTCCCGTCACCTCAGGAGACGCCCCAACTTCTAGCAGGCGCAAGCTTCGTTGATGTTCCCACCCTCCTCAAGCACCCAGTGTATTTCGTCAGCACGGTACTACCGGATGCAAGGGCACGGTACCCCATGCCTCAAAAGCTCTTGCTTGCGCTTTTGGTGGCCTCGCGTAAATTGTGGCACTGCTTCCAGGTCACCCAATCAAGGTCGTCTCGGCCTACCCGCTGGAGAGGGTACTCAGGAGCCCCAACGCTGCCGAAAGAGTCGCCGAATGGAACATCGAGCTGCAAGCATTCCAGCTGGAGTTCAGCACAACTAGGGTCATCAAGGGGGCCGCGCTCGCCGACTTCATGGCAAAATGGACTGATGCCCCGGGGTTTGAAGCAGGCGAGGACCAATCTCTCTCGACGGGAAGTGAAGCGCCAGATGGCTGGGTCATGCATTTCGATGGCGCGTTCGCACGCCAGGGCACAGGAGCTGGAGCAGTGCTCATCTCGCCCACTCAGGACAAGCTCTACTACGCCGTGCATCTTTGCTTCTAGCAAGATGAGAAGGTCTCAAACAACACCGCGGAGTACGAGGGCCTCATCACTGGCCTCAAAGCCATGGTGGCCCTGGGGGTGAAATGCGTCACCATTAGGGGTGACTCGCAGCTCCTCGTCAACTTCTCCAACAAGGTATACGAGCCGAAGGATGAGCACATGGAAGCATACCTCGCGGAGGTACGCAAAATGGAAAAGCATTTCCTGGGTCTAGAGTTGCAGCATGTGCCCAGTGGAACCAACAAGGAGGCCGACGACATCGCCAAAAGGGCGTCCAAGCGACAACCCCAAGAGCCAGGCATCTTTGAGGAGCTGCACTTCAAGCCGTCAGCAGCACCTCCGCTTTCAGGGCCGGCGCCGCCTCGGGAGGAGCTCCCCCAACCACCTGCCTCGGGAGCCCTGTCCGGCGGCCCGACCTCGGGAGCGCGCCTACTCCTGGTGCTCGAGCCTGGGGAGGGGTGTTGGACCAAGGAGTTCAAGGAATACCTGACGCAAGGGACGCTGCCGGAGAAAGAGGAGGACGCAGAGCGTGTAGCCCGACAGGCTACGACATACTGCATCCAGGACTATGAGTTATACAGGAAGCGGCCAAATGATGTTTCCTTGCAATGCATCACCAGGGAACAGGGGAACGAGTTGCTGGCTGACATACATGGCGGAGACTGCGGGCACCACTTGTCGTCACGAACCCTCGTCGGTGAGGTGTTCTGCAGCGGGTTCTACTGGCCTACGGCGCTCAACGACATAACCGAGCTGGTGAAGTCCCGCGAGGCCTGCCAATTCCACGCCAAGAAGATCCATCAGCCAGCTTAGGGCCTCCAGACCATCCCGCTCTCGTGGCCATTCGCAATCTGGGCGCTGGATGTCTTAGGCCAGTTCCCTCGAGCACCTGGGGGCTACCGCTACCTCTACATCGCCATCGACAAGTTCACCAAATGGGCGAAGGTAGAAGCCGTGCACACCATCCCGACCGGATTTGCGGTCAAGTTCATCAAGGGTCAGGTGAGCTAGTTCGGGGTCCCTAATCGTATCATCACCGACAATGGCTCGCAGTTCACTAGCAACCTCTTCAAGACATATTGTGCTAACCTTGGAACACAGATCTGCTACGCTTCGGTGGCACACCCCAGGAGCAACGGTCAAGCCGAACGCGCCAACGTGGAGGTCCCGAGAGGCCTCAAGACTAGGACCTTCAAGAAGAAGCTTGAGGCCTGCGGCAAGGGATGACAAGATGAGCTCTAGTCTATGTTGTGGTCCATCCACACCACCGCCAAAAAGCCAACAGGCGAGACCCCGTTCTTCCTTATCTTCGGAGCAGAAGCGGTTCTCCCTCACGAGGTCAAGCATAGCTCCGCGCGGTCCTGACATTTGATGAGATGCAGCAGGACGCCATGCGGGGGATGGACCTTGTGCTGGGGGACGGACGCCATCGTGAAGCCTCGCTCCGAGCGGAAAGGTACCAGTAGGCGCTGCGACGGTACCACTGTCGCAGCGTCTGCTCCAGGACGCTCGAGGTGGGTGATCTCGTCTTGAGGTAGGTGCTCTCCAGGGAAGGGCTGCACAAGCTCTCACCCATGTGGGAGGGCCCGTTTAGGATCGCTCGCATCTCCAGGCCTGGTGCCGCACACCTGGAGACGCAGGACGGGATCCCCATCCAGAACGCCTCAAACATCCAGCACCTCCGGAAGTTCTACCCATGAAGCAAGGCCCAGCGCCTGTGAAGCAAGGCCCCGTGCCTGTGAAGGTCTCCACTCATGACACTCTCACATAATAATGAGTGGGGTTGTACACGCCCCGAAGTCTCAAGAGTGCCGCCCCCGGGCCTCGGGGGCTCCCTCCCACGTCCTAGTGGCAGCACTTAGCTCCACGCTGGTGAGAAGACTAGACTAGGTGTTGGACGCGGCTTTTCATTTGCTTTCCATAGTTGGCTTGCCCCTTTTCTTAATGGAAGTTTGCTTTTATGGTGTTCCTTACCGGCTTGGTTCCATCGCCCTTTGCCTTCGTTTCTGCCCTCGGTTCCTTGTTTTGACCCGTGCTTTCCCTCGCATGCCTTGCGAGGGGGCTGGACAGGTGCCCTCGTGAGTGTTTTTTCCTGTTCTTCGCGAGGCACCCTCACTCAAGCTTGCAAGCTGGTGCACCTCTCTCAATCCGTGCCCCTCGGGTACCATGATGCGAAGCATTGGGTCGTGGCCAGCTGCGCCTGCGACCAAGGCTTGGAAGAATAAGAGTTTCCTAACGAATTTTTGCAGTTCCTAGACACCTCCCGAGCCAAGGAGGCCTCACCAGGCACTGGGAAATGCGCGCCTCATGAGGCGGAAACTACTTCAAGCGCGCCAAGCTAAGTTATTTCTGCGCAACAACAACAACAACAACAAAGCCTTTAGTCCCAAACAAGTTGGGTAGGCTAGAGGTGAAACCCATAAGATCTCGCAACCAACTCATGGCTCTGGCACATGGATAGCAAGCTTCCACGCACCCCTGTCCATAGCTAGCTCTTTGGTGATACTCCAATCCTTCAGGTCTCTCTTAACGGACTCCTCCCATGTCAAAATCGGTCTACCCCGCCCTCTCTTGACATTCTCCGCACGCTTTAGCCATCCGCTATGCACTGGAGCTTCTGGCGGCCTGCGCTGAATATGCCCAAACAATCTCAGACGATGTTGGACAAGCTTCTCCTCAATTGGTCACGAGGCGGAAACTACTTCAAGCGCGCCAAGCTAAGTTATTTCTACGCGCCTACATAAAATGCCAATGCTGGAACGTGACATAGGAACGATAAACATAGCACAGCAACTTGGAAATCATGGTTCGTTGCACGCCCCTGCGGGGCCCCATACTTGTCTCTCTCTTAATGCAGGAAGAGAAGGAAGAAAAAACAAAAGTGGCACGTGCCCCCGTAGCAGTTCGCGAGGATGGGCCCATGGCGCTTTCCTGGGCTCAGCCAGACCCCTCCTCGTGCTTCACTGGAGCGCGATGACGAGACGACCCACTGCCACCCTCGAAATGGGCGCGGTGGCGTAGCGGCCAGTCGTAGTTGCTTCTGCTGGAGCTGCCGCCGGAAGAAGAGCCACCGTAGCTGGACGAGCCATGTCCAGCGCCAAGGACAAGCCCGCATTCACCCTCATCGCGGCCGTCGCCGAGGCTGAGCACCTCACCGCCGTCGTTGTCCTCAGGGCAACACCCGACGCGACGGCCATCTTCCCCGAACACCCTCACATAGAGGGTCACGTTGCCATCGTACTTGAAGTGGAGGGTTCACCGCCAGCCCAGGCCACGCGCGCAGGCAATCATCTGCCAGCCGCGGGCCAAGGCTGCGTTGCCAGCAATAGAGACCTCGACCGCGACCCATGAAGCCTTGTTGCAGCAGCCGTCCGCCTGCTGCCAGAGACCGCCTGGACCCATAGCTGGTAGCTCGTGGCCAAAGAAGCGCGGAAGCTGAAGCCAGGTGTCAGCCGGGTTCTCCGACCACACAACAAACTCCGGCAGCACCTCCGCCGAGTGGAAGCATGGCCGGTGAGGCCGCGCGACCATGGCGCGCCTCCCATCATCGACAGGGCTGCCATGACCCGGCAACACCCACCGCGCGAAGAGGCGCCGTCGCGGCTGCAAGGGGCCACATCAGGGGCCGTAGTGTGCTTGCAGGGACGACCGCGCCTCCTCTTAGGCGGCGGTGAGCTGGGCCCCTCCTGGTGGGCCTTCCCCTTTTTTGTGGTCGAGAACCTCTTTGCATGCGCCATGGGTATGACTGCTAGCGATGAAGCAAGGGAGAAGAAGCGAGCGGACTAGGAAGGGATGAGCAACGGGGGCTCCGCCCCCTCCTCATTTATAGTGGGAGAAGGCCAACCGGCGATCCCCATGATCACAGGTAATGATGATTTTACTCTGCATGCGGCAGGGACTCGTCAAGTTGGGCAGTTGCCAAGGCAGCATGGGGAAGCGGAGACGCCCATGTCCCATGAATTGCCACGCGTCAATCGAGGTCGCAGGCTGTTGGGGCCCGCGGCGCTCTACACTTGCCCCTTGGCTTCGCCTCACAGCCAAGTCCGAGCGCACCTTGGGCCCGGGGGCTACTGTCAGCATCCTGGGAACGGGGGTCCCCAGACTTGCCTGCCTGCGGCCCACGGCATGGCTCCAACAGCGGCCCCGTACGACCCATCTTCACCAGCAAACACTCAAGACCCTCGCGAGGGGCCGAGCCTCACGAGGCGGATGACGCAAGACCTCCTCGGGGGCAGCCTCACCAGGCTGGCTCGCGAGGGGCGGAGAGATCAAGGCAAGGGGCACCTCGCAAGGTTCCTGTGACCCAAGCCATGATGACCGGGGCCAGGCGGGCGCCAACGCACACGGTGTCCTCGTTTCCTCTTTGGTGTTAAAGAGGCAGGAGCAAACGAGGAGTCCCGAGGCATCAGGCAAAGGTTTCCATATCGGTGCAACAAGACCAAGGCCAGCAGGACGGCAGGACGGAGGTCACCATGGAGCCTAGGACGACGTCACCACCAGAACCTTTGGCAGGGAAGACGACCTTTTCTCAGAATGAGTTGTACTAGTTGTCCCCCTTCAAACTGGCCGTTGTGGGGTCCCTTCCCGCCTAATATTTGGGAAGAGGACCAGGGCCTCTATAAATAGGACTATCGACCACCGTAGGGAGGCATCTGATCTTGGGACTGATCCAAGGCCATTCAGATCATCCTCATCCACACAAACTCATCGAGCTCAAGAACACCTCTCCTCAAGAGGCTATTCGTCCCTTGTACTTGTTCATCCTCAGCCTACAAGGCAATCGACCACACCACATTGTAGTAGGGTATTACACCACAACGGTGGCCCGAACCAGTATAAACCCTGTGTCCTTTGTTCTGCGAGTTCGACGTGCTGAGCTTTGAGATTGCGGTGAGAGCGAGAGCTAGGGGGAGTAGAGATCTTCGTTCGCAACCCAGTGTTTGAACCACAAGGGTTCTGCTGGAACTCGAAATCCGACATTAGTCACTTTGCTTTCCAGGCTTCTTATGATGTGCATTACCGAGAGGGCCCAGAGATACCTCTCCAATACTCGGAGTGACAAATCCTAATCTCGATCTATGCCAATCAATAAACACCTTCGGAGATACCTATAGAGCATATTTATAATCACCCAGTTATGTTGTGACGTTTGATAGCACACAAGGCATTTCTCCGGTATCCGGGAGTTGCATAATCTCATAGTCGAAGGAATATGTATTTAACATGAAGAAAGCAATAGCAATAAAACCGAACAATCAATATGCTATGCTAACGGATGGGTCTTGTCCATCACATCATTCTCCTAATGATGTGATCCTGTTCATCAAATGACAACACATGTCTATGGTTAGGAAACTTAACCATCTTTGATTAACGAGCTAGTCTAGTAGAGGCTTACTAGGGACACGGTGTTTTGTCTATGTTTCCACACATGTATCAAGTTTCCGGTTAATACAATTCTCACATGAATAATAGACATTTATCCTGATATTAGGAAATATAAAATAACAAATTTATTATTACCTCTAGGGCATATTTCCTTCAGTAACTCCATCCGCCTTTGGCTTATTCCATTCTCGAATGGTGATCAGGATGTTGTCCCTAACAATAACTCTTCACTGACTTACAAATCGGTTTGCGTTCTGTGCAGGAGCAATCGGTTTGCCATCTTCAGTGACTTCTTCGATCTTGAACCTTTCATTATTGCCCAACCTTTTTTTCGGGACTCGTTTCTTTATAGATGATTGGCTCGATCTTGAGGGATAAAAGAAGAAAGAAGCGTTAATATATGTATATACAAATCAATTAATGCATCTAGTCAGCAGAGGCTTAATTAATATACCTCGCCGGACTTTGTAATAATTAAGGTTCCAACACCGGAGCCGTCATCTTCTCCCTCCATTCCCTCACTGGAGTCGTTCAGAAATTATGAGGTGATAACATCTCCGTTGCGGATTATTTCCCCCAACATGTCTTTTTATTCTTCGTCTCTGCCGTATTCCATAGTTTCTACAAAGACTTGCAAGTTATTTCAATGCTATAAAAAATTTATTAAAACAAATTCACATTTCCATCGATCGTCGAGGACTCCTCACCTAAAGATCATCGGGGACTCCTCCGACGATCTTCGGGGACTCCTCACCAGCGATCGTCGTGGACTCCTCACTGGTGATCGCCGGGGCCTCCTCTGGTGATCGTTGGGGACTTCTTCGTTGATCGAATTACATCAAATAGATCTTGGAAGAGATAATTATATTGTAGATCATAGAGAGAGAGGGAGAGAGATCTAGCTACTGCTATGGACCCGTAGGTCCTGTAGGAACTACTCACACATCATCATGGACACAACAAGGTTGATGAAAGATGGCCTCCGTGATCGATTCCCCCTTTGACAGATTATCGACTGAAGCCTCCAGATGTGATCGTGGAAGACAAAGGCTTGCCGTGACGATAAAAGGGTTTTAGTCTCACTCTACGGTTTTTGGAATTTAGTGAATTTAATAGCGCTAGAATTACTTTGGATGGAGGTCTGTGGGGCCCACAAGCTCAGGTGGCGTGCCCCTCGTGGCCTACCTGTGGGTCTTCTGGCCCTCCCCAGAAGCTTCTAGGGTCTCTTCCTGTCCATAAAAAATCATTGTAAAGTTTCATTGTGTTTGGACTTCGTATGTTAAGGTTTTTCTACGAAACAAAGAAATAGGCAAAAAAATGAACCGACACTGGGCACTGAGTTAATAAGTTAGTTCCAAAAAATGATATAAAATGGCATATAAATCATACAAGATTGATAATATAATAACATGAAACAATAAAAAAATTATAGATAAGTTGGAGACGTATCGGTCGTATGTTCGATCTTTTGTCCGTGGGACTATTCGAGGGCCTCTCGAAGGGTCGTCTGAGGGAGAATTCCCTGTGGTTGGGAGGTCGTAAAATCCTAGATGCGGCAATATGCACCGATGATCTTCGCCATCCCTACTTCCGTTGCACTACGAGTTAGTAACGATCAAATCAAACCTTGTATGCATCTTCATAGTGGTCCTGGGCTGGAGAGTAGGACAATTTTTTTGTTTTCTGCTGCGTTACCCTACACTATCGGCAAACATAAGTGGTACTACTGTGAATTATCAATGGACTATAGTGAATCCAGTGGTAGTAGGCGTGGCCCAAGAGCGGAGTACTGCAGAAGTGGTGTTACCATTAGCACCAGAGATACCACCGCGAACTACTAGAGGCCTAACAGAGAACCACAGGACAGTGCCCGTGATACGTCAGCGGAAGTACTGCCAGGTGCAAGCAGTACTACCATGAATTCCTAGAGGCCTAATAGAGAACCAAACAGTAGTAGCCACGGTACAACCAACGGAAGTACCGCACAAGCGATGCCGATTTGGGTACCAGCAGTACTACCGCTTGGTAACTGCGAGTAGGACCAAAACACAGTGGATGAACTTCTTCAAAGTTGGGGAAGGGAATGCGGGTGCATTTAGGTTGTGTACGTGTTGATTCCACCCATACCTTCCAACACGGACCCCCTCTTAATAGTGTGAATTCATGACTGAAAAGAAATGAAAAGAAACGCCGGAAAACCATCTTCGCTCTTTGCTTATCCGAGGGGAACCAAACCGTCTTGTGCAATAGATATGAATATCTAAAATGCACAATGCACATGGTTAGTCTGCAAAACAGATTGTCACCATGTAGCGACCAGACCTCAAACAGTCTGATCTCTGTGCATCTGTGTCATCCCTGGATCGGTAATGCTGACACGCACAACACTTGAGGATTTATAACAGAGTAGCAAATCACACACTTATTACATCGAATGTCTCAAAAGAGAAACTATTACAATAAATATGGCTTAAGGCCATCTAAAATGATAAAAGTGGAAGGCTTGGAAGATAAAACGAGTCCATCAACTCCAACGACATCACTGAGTGAAAGACAACGACCTATGGCTCCTTACTCGTCGTCTGAAAAGTCTACAACATGAACATTGCAGCCCGAAACGGGTCAACACATGGAATATGCTGGCAAGGTAACACAAGAGCAATGAACAGAATAAATGCTATCACTGCATGTATATTTGGATGGTGGAGGCTGTATGGTTAATATGTTTTCGCGGAAAGCCAATTTTTCCCTATAACAAAGGAATAAATTTGTTTAACTATCATGGTAGTTGTTAAACATTGAGAAGGTTCCTCCAACTCAATCCCAATTAAACTTCAGCATTAAACCCAATAAAATTATATTAAGAGTGATGAGATCAACATGATAATCCAAGAACCGGATACTCAAGATGTCCATAACCGGGGACACGGCTAACCATGATTAGTTTATACACTCTGCAGAGGTTTGCGCACTTTTCCCCACAAGACTCAATCTCCTCCGTTGGATTTCTCGCACTACATGGTGTTTGAGAAATGGATGACCGAGACACAGTCTTTCTGAAGCATTAACTTCTACTCTAGATAGACTGTACCACCTACAACCCACTACATCTGCTAGTCTACCTCTTCGAGAGCTTCACGCAACTTACTCAACTATGCCAGAGCCCATAATGGCTTGTGGATGCACACAGAAGTTTCTAGCATGAAAAATCTTATGATCCCTTTGAGCCTGGGTGGCGGACCGTAGGATGATCACACGGGTCCTCCGGGGTATCCTAGGACAACACTGGATTCTCCAGGTGCCCACAAGCAATCCACCCAGATGTGTATTTAAGTTGCCATCTTAAGTTGAACCATTCATTAATAACTCACATCTACAATGAATACTCTCAAACCCAATCCACGTCTACGAGCATAGCATAGTAGTATAAGCATAACGTAGAAGTAACTCCCAAGGGTTTGAAAATAAACAGGTGAATAGGTACTACCTCATCTACTTCCCAAAACCCACAATTTAATCAGATCCAAACCATGCAATTGTTTGTGGATTGATCTAATGCAATAAAACTAGGTAGTAAAAGGGTATGATCAAAGTGTTGCTTTCCTTGCTGATGATCCGTGAAACCTAGAGACTCGTAGTAGCACGCTTCGCACTCCGGGTACTCTATCGCAAACAAACAAGCATACAATAACCACTCAACTAGAGGCATGGGTAAAACTCAGATAAGAAGTCTAACCAGAAAATTCAACTTAAGAACTTCGGTTTGCAAAAAGAATCAAACCAAACGAAGCAACGAAACTCAAACTGCAAAAGAAACAAGATCCGTTTACTAATCTGGACTCAAGTCAAATTTTACATTAACAAAATCTTGTTCAAGTTGGTTAAACAGAAAGAGGGCTTCGAAACGAAGATCTAGGCGCTTGAATCGCCTGATACCGATAAACGAGCGAAAAGTTATACTAGAACGAAGTTTAGGGCAGGAATCGCGATCGAAAATATTCGCGGAAAAATCCTGGAAAAAGAAAAACTGACGTACAGGCTAAAGAACGAACGTTCATTGTCTGTGGCTAACGGGCGAAAACCGTTCGTTAAAACGAACGTACGAACGGGCGTTCGCTAAATAAAAAAACTGGAAAAAATAATAAAAACCGATCTAGGGTTTCGAAAAAAACAACAAAGAAAACCGGTCGATTTTCCGAAGAAAACCGGCGGTGGCTACCTCAGCGAGGTGCGGAGACTCCGGCGGCTAGCGGCGATGGCGGCGAGGGGATCTGGCGGCGGCGGGGTGGCTCCGGCGGTGGTGCGGCGAGGCAGCGCGTGCAGCGGGGCGACAGTCTGCAGCGGCGACGGGGCGGCGGCGGCGGATCGGGGCGGGGCGGGGTTGGCGCTAGGGTTCGGCGGGTCTGGCGGGCCTCGGCGGCTTATAAGGCCAGCCGGGTCGGAGTCCTAGTCGGGCACAGCCCGACTAAGTTGGTTGACTTTAAAAAAAATTACGCTCAGAAAAACAAAGAAAATAAATACGAAACGGACTCCAAAAATGCTGAAATAAAATTTCCCCGTCCTCTAAAAATCTAACGGAGAAGGTGAACATTTACTTGGGCCTCTAATGCAATTTTCAAAAACGCATATTTTTCCTAATTAAAATAAAATAGTGATAAAAACTCCAAATAAAATCTTGTTTGATTTTAATATTAAATCTCCAATATTTCTTTATTTTGGGGAAGTCAATTTATCCCCTCTCTTTTATTTTCATAAAAGAAATATTCGAAGAGAAAATAATTAAAATCAAACGATCCTCTTTTTTCAAAATTTGAGAAACTCAAATATGAAAATAACGAAATCCCCAACTCTCTCTGTGGGTCCTTTAGTTGCATAGAATTTCTAGGATCAAACCAAAATGCAATAAAATATGATATGCAATGATGATTTAATGTATAACATTCCAAATTGAAAATTTGGGCTCTTACAAACCTACCCCCCCTTAAGATGAATCTTGCCCTTGAGATTCGGGTTGGCTAGAACATAGGTGAGGGTGATCTTTCTGTAGGTCTTGCTCTCGTTCCCAGGCGGCTTCCTCCTCGGTATGGTGGTTGCACTGAACTTTGCAGAACTTGATAACCTTACTGCGTGTGACATGACTGGCAGACTCAAGAATCTTGACTACTTTCTCCTTGTAGGTCAAATCGGTATCCAACTGAATCGCTTCGAGTGGCACTGTATCTCTCAGAGGAATCTCAGCCATCTCTGTGTGGAACTTCTTCAACTGAGAAACGTGTACTCATCATGAACTCCTAACAATCCTTCGGGCAATTCCAACTTGTAAGCAACTTCTCACATACGTTCCAAAACCTTCTATGGTCCCACAAAACGTGGTGCTAACTTTCCTTTAACTCCAAAACGCTTCACTCCTCGAAGTGGTGATACTCGAAGATACACTCTGTCTCCGACTTCGTAAACTGTCTCCTTGCGTTATAATCTGCATAGCTCTTCTGCCTGGATTGGGCTACCTTGAGTCTATCGCGTATCAACTTAACCTTCTCTTCAGACTCTTTAATCAAATCTGGTCCAAACAACTAACGGTCTCCAACTTCATCCCACAACAATGGTGTCCTGCACCTCCTTCCGTACAATGCTTCGGAAGGGGCCATCTTCAAACTGGCTTGATAGCTTTTGTTCTAAGAGAACTCTGCATAAGGCAAATTTTCATCCCAACTAGATCCATAGTCTAGCGCACAAGCTCTCAACATGTCTTCCAGAATCTGATTGACTCTCTCAGTCTGTCCATCCGTCTGTGGGTGAAAGGTTGCACTGAACTCTAGCCTGGTCCCCAAAGTCTCATGCAACTGATTCCAAAATTTTGAGGTAAACTGGGTTCCTCTATGTGATACAATGGTCCTCGGAACTCCATGTAGACATACGATCCTGGTCATGTATAGCTTCGCCAACTTTGCACTGGTGTAGGTGGTCTTCACTGGGATGAAATGAGCTTCCTTATTCAAACGATCGACTACAACCCATATCAAGTCATAGCCTGAACAAGTCCTGGGTAATCCCGTGATGAAATCCATGCCTAGTTTATCCCACTTCCATTCGGGTATCGGCAATGGATGTCATGTAGCAATCCAGCTGGCTTCTGATGTTCTACCTTCACTCTCTGACATACATCACAAATTGCTACATACTACGCAATATCCTTCTTCATTCCGGTCCACCAGAAGCTATCCTTCAAATCCAGATACATCTTGGTATTTCCTGGGTCAATCGAATATGGCGAATCGTGGGCCTCTTGCAGAATCAACTTCCTGATCTCCGGATCATTTGGCACAAATACACGGTCCTCAAACCATAGGGTATCATGCTCGTCCTCACGAAATCCCTTAGCTTTTCCTTTGCTCATCCTCTCTTTTATCTCGGCAATCTCCTTGTCCGTATTCTGAGCTTCCCTGATCTTATCCATCAAAGTAGACTAAATCTCCAATGTTTTCACATAACCCCTCAGAACTATTTCCAAACATAGCTCACGAAGATCCTCTGCTAACTCCTTGGGTAACTCTCCGGTCATGAGTGTATTGACATGACTCTTGCGGCTCAACGCATCGGCTACTACGTTAGCCTTTCCGGGATGGTAATGCAACTTCATATCATAATCCTTAATGAGCTCTAACCATCTCCTTTGCCTGAGATTCAACTCCTTCTGTGTGAAGATATACTTCAAACTCTTGTGATTTGTGTACACCTCACAATGGCTTCCGATGATAAAATGTCTCCATGTCTTCAACGCATGACTACGGGTGCAAACTCCAAATCATGGGTAGCATAATTCAAATCATGGGGTTTAAGCTGTCGTGAGGCATAAGAAACAACTCATCCATCCTGCATAAGCACTGCTCCAAGTCCTCGACGAGAAGCGTTGCAGTACACCTGGTAATCCTTGCGTTGATCTGGGAGAATCAACACTGGAGCTGCAACCAAGCGTTTCTTCAGTTCTTGAAAGCTGGCCTCACATTCTTCAGTCCATTTGAACTTGGTGTCCTTCTTCAACAACTCCGTCATGGGCTTTGCAATCTTTGAGAAATTCTCAATGAACCTCTGGTAGTATCCCGCGAGTCCAAGAAAACTCCGGATCTCACCAACTAACGTGGGGGCTTCCCAATTTGTCACTATGATGACCTTGGTAGGGTTTATGGCTATTCCTTCTTTGGATATAACATGTCCGAGGAATCCAACTTCCTTCAACCAAAACTCACACTTGCTGAACTTGGCGTATAGCCGATGTTCTCTGAGCTTCCGAAGTACTAAACACAAATGCTCCTTATGATCCTCTTCATTCTTCGAGTAGACCAGGATATCGTCGATGAACACCACGACAAACTTATCCAAAAACTCCATAAACACCTTCTTCATCATGTTCATAAAGTAGGCAGGTGCGTTAGTCAGACCAAATGACATAACGGTATACTCATATAGCCTGTACCTTGTGGTAAAAGTTGTCTTAGGTATATCCTGCTCTCGAATCTTCAGCTGGTGGTACCCTGATCGCAGATCGATCTTGGAAAACATATTAGCTGCTTGTAGTTGGTTAAACAAGTGATTTATCATCGGCAGTGGGTACTTGTTCTAGATCGTCACTTCATTCAATCCTCGATAATCAACAACCATCCTCAACGATCCATCCTTCTCCACTAGAAGCACTGGTGATCCCCAAGGTGACGAGCTTGGGCGAATATAGCCTTTATCCAGTAACTCCTTAATCTGTTTCTTAATTTCCTCTAAATCCTTAGCAGGCATCGTATATGGTCTCTTTGATATTGGCCCTGTGCCTGGCAAAAGCTCGATCAAAAACTCAATGTCTCTATCCGGTGGCATGCTTGGCAACTCTTCTGGAAATACATCCGAGAAATCCTTCACCACTGGTACTTCCTCCTGTACAACTCCTGATAAGGAATTCACGTGAGTCCTATTCGGCACATGCCGGGATACATACTTGATCTTTCTTCCTTTTGGGGTGGTAAGCAAAATTGATTTACTGGCACAATCAATGTTCCCTCCATACTTTGATAACCAATCCATGCCTAATATAACATCCAGTCCTTGTGACTCCAATACTATTAGGTCTGAGGGGAACATGTAGCTACCAATCCTTAATGGTAACCGATCACACCATAGGCTAGCCATATACTCCGCTCCTGGCGAGGTTACTAACATGGGTGTCCTAAGGGCTTGGGTTGGCAGTTTAAACTTTTCCACAAATCCCCTTGATATGTATGAATGCGATGCACCATTATCAAAAAGAACGATTGCAGTACATGACTTAATCATAAACTTACCTATTACTGCATCCGGTTGCACTTCAACCTCCTCCACGTTCACGTGGTTCACTTGTCCCCTGTTGAAAGGGTTGGGCTTCTTCCCAGAGCTTCCATTGCCATTCCCATTCTTTTCTTCAGAACATTCCATGGCATAATGTCATTCTTCCCGCTGAGGGAGTCCTGGATTGGGGGGGTATCCGGACAGCCAGATTATATCCTTTGGCCGGACTGTCGGACTATGAAAATACAAGATTGAAGACTTCATCCCGTGTCCGGATGGGACTCTCCTTGGCATGGAAGGCAAGCTTGGAAGTACGGATATGTAGATCTCCTTCCTTGTAACTGACTCAGTGTAACCCTATCCCCCTCTGGTGTTTATATAAACCGGAGGGTTTAGTCCGTAGGACCAACAACAACAATCATACCATAGGCTAGCTTCTATGGTTTAGCCTCTTCGATCTCGTGGTAGATCAACTCTTGTACTACTCATATCATCAAGAATAATCAAGCAGGATGTAGGGTATTAACTCCATCAAGAGGGCCCGAACCTGGGTAAACATCATGTCCCCTACCTCCTATTACCATCCGCCTAGACGCACAGTTTGGGACCCCCTACCCGAGATCCGCCGGTTTTGACACCGACATTGGTGCTTTCATTGAGAGTTCCTCTGTGTCGTCATCGTTAGGCTGGATGGCTCCTTCAATCATCGATAGTGATGCAGTCTAGGGTGAGACTTTCTCCCCGGACATATCTTTGTATTCGGCGGCTCTGCACTGCGGGCCAACTCGCTTGGCCATCTGGAGCAGATCGAGAGTTACACCCCTGGCCACTAGGTCAGGTTTGGAATCATAAACCACACGGTCCATATCCACAGAGACTTGATCTTCGACGGATTCGAGCCCTTGCCGAGTGCGCCACACGGTCACGATGAGCATGATTTAGCTCTACCATTGGACAGTGTTCAGGAGATCGCACCAGCGGCCGCTCCGACCCTCGATTTGGAGCCAGTTGCACCATCCAAGGACGGGTGGATAGACCCCGCCACGGAGGCCGCATCTTCAGCGGCGATCGAGCCTAATACCGACCTTACCCTTCACGGGAGCCGGGACGCTGAACTGCCGGATTCTTCCCCGGCCACGGACTCCGAACCGCCTGCGCCCGTGCCTATCGAATCCAACTGGGCGCCGATCATGGAGTTCACCTCCGCGGATATCTTTCAGCGCTCACCCTTCGGCGACATACTAAACTTATTAAGGTCACTCTCCTTGTCAGGAGAGTCCTAGCCGAACTATCTCTGGCAGAATTGGGATGCGGATGACGCAAAAATTCGCCGCCCACCCACCACCCACTTAGTAGCCACTGTCAACGATTTGACCGACATGCTCGGCTTCGACTCCAAAGACATTGACGGTATGGACGACGATGCAGGAGACGAACAGGAGCCACTGCCCACAGGGCACTAGATGCCCACTTCATCATATGATGTATACATGGTGGACACAGACCAAAGAAAACGACGACGAGGAACGGAAGGACGCAGTGAAGGATCGTTCGCTCGATAAGCAGTCAAAGCGGTGGCGTAAGCACTACTCCAAATCCCGCCTCGGCAGAAACAGCGATCATACAGACCCAACGATAGAGTAGGGTGTGCCAGCGGACGACAAACACGACATTGAAACACCGTCCGACCATGGCAACACGGATAATCAAACTGAACAACCCGTCTTCGGTGAAGATAACAGTCCGGATGACATCACACCAGACAGGCACCCGGAGCAACAGAATATCCATCAAAGGCTTGTCGCCACTGCGAGGAGTCTAAAAAAGCAGAAGCAAAGGCTCGAGACTGCACAAGACACACTCGAAATTAGATGGAGTAAAGTACTCAATACTGCAGCAAAGTACGGCGGTAGTCGCCACACAAAAAGCTACCCGAAGTGAAAGCTGCTACCTGAATTTGATGAGGAGGCCTTAGATCCCCCGCAATCAAAAAACAAAACAGCCATCCAGTCGGATAGACGACCTCGTGGCCAACATAGAGCGGCAAACGACGCTGCACACAAGCCAGTACGCAATCCACGTGAGGGCTCGCATCAAAAGGACGGTGCAACCAGATCCATCTATGGGCCAAGCAAGCTCGCTCCAGCATGCAATGCAACACAACAAAAATCCAAATACCACAGTACACCCAAATGCAGGGGTGCCGCACACCCCCTATGTTTCACCGATGAGGTGCTGGACCATGAATTTCCAGAGGGATTTAAACCCGTAAACATAGAGGCGTACGACGGAACGACAGACCCTAGGGTCTGGATTGAGGACTACATCCTCCATATCCACATGGCTTGAGGAGATGATCTCCACACCATCAAGTACTTCCCCCTCAAGCTCAGGGCCATCTCGACACTAGCTTAAAAGCCTCCCCGAAAACTCCATTGGAAGTTGGGAAGAGCTCGAAGACGCTGTTTGGGCAAATTTTCAAGGGACCTATGTGTAACACCCTCGATGCGACTATATCTCCCACGTGATGAGGCACGACTTAGAGACATAATCGCATTGAAGGCATATGTCGCAAGTTAGGCAATCTTCACAACATCCCATGTAATATAGATAATAAAAGGGGAGATAACATAGTTGGCTTACACTCGCCACGTCAAACAAGTACATAAATAGCATTACAACATTCAAGCACTCATGGCCCGACTACAGCGCCAAAATAAGAGACAACCCAACATGCGACACGGTCCCGATCACCCCAACTGGGCACCACTACTGATCATCAGGAAAAGAAACATAGTATCGCTGAGAGTCCTCGTCGAACTCCCACTTGAGCTCAAGCGCGCCATCTGCAACAGTATCATCAGGCCCTGCATCTGGTGTAATAGTAATCTGTGAGCCACAGGGACTCAGCAATGTCGCACCCTCACGATCAAGACTATATAAGCTTAATAGGTAAGGCAAGGAAAATATATGTGGAGCTGCAGCAAGCGACTAGCATATATGGTGGCTAACCTGTTCGCAAAACAGAGCGAGAAGAGGAGGCAAGGCGCGAGCGAGTAATCTAGAGAACAACCTGCGCAAGCATTACTCCAACACCGTGTCCACTTCCCGGATTCCGCCGAGAAGAGGCCATCACGGTAACTCACACAGTTGATTCATTTTAATTTAAATTAAGGTTCAAGTTATCTACAACCGGACATTAACAAATTCCCATCTGCCCATAACCGCGGGCACGGCTTTTGAAAGTTCAAATCCCGGCAGGGGAGTCCCAACTTAGCCCATGACAAGCTCTCACGGTCAACGAAGGAATAGACCTCCTCCCGAGACGTTCCGATCAGACTCGGTACCCCGGTTCTTCAAGTCACTTCGACAAGTTAAAACAAGACCAGCAACACCGCCCGAATGTGCTGACCAATCCCGATAGGAGCTGCACATATCTCGTTCTCAGGGCACACTCAGATGAGACTAGCTACGAGTAAAACCAACCCTCAAGTTACCTCGAGGTGGCCCCGCAGGCAACTCAGTCGGACCAACACTCAAAGGAGCACTGGCCCAGGGGGGGGTTTAAATAAGATGACCCTCGGGCTCCGGAACCCCAAGGGAAAAAGAGGCTAGGTGGCAAATGGTAAAACCAAGGTTGGGCATTGCTGGAAAAGCTTTAATCAAGGCGAACTATCAAGGGGTTCCCATTATAACCCAACCGCGTAAGGAACGCAAAATCTGGGAACATAACACCGATATGACGGAAACTAGGGCGGCAAGAGTGGAACAAAACACTAGGCGAGAGGCCGAGCCTTCCACCCTCTACCAAGTATATAGATGCATTAAGATACCATGGAAATATAATGATATCCCAACAAGTAAATAAATGTTCCAACAAGGAACGGCCTCCAATCTTCACCTGCAACTAGCAACGCTATAAGAGGGGCTGAGCAAAGCGGTAACATAGCCAAACAACGGTTTGCTAGGACATGGTGGGTTAGAGGTTTGACATGGCAATTTGGGAGGCTTGAAAGCAAGTGGTAGGTATCGTAGCATGGCATAGCAAAAGAGCGAGCATCTAGCAAAGCAAAGATAGTAGTGATTTCGAGGGTATGATCATCTTGCCTGCAAAGTTGTCAGAGTTGACTGGATCCTCGAAAACAAACTCAACGGGCTCCTTGTTAGCGAACTCGTCTCCCGGCTCTACCCAAACAAGACAAAACAAGCAACAAGGACATAATGAACCACGTGCAAGGATCAAACAATATGATGCAAACATGGTATGCTATGCGGGATGCGATATGTGATGCATATGCAAGATTTGACAAAGAATGCATGAACCTGGCCTCAACTTGGAAAACGAAGTGTGCCACTGGAAAGATGAGATGAAATCGCTTGAAAACGATATAAAGATCACGGGAATCGGAGTTACGGTTTGGAAATGGCAAGCGATTCAAATTTGACAACGGTCTGCGATTTACAGCCAGTAGCCATCTAAATGCAATGAGATGAACATGCTACAGCACCCAAACATGGCATCAAAATACATGGCAGGGATGCATACAAGATGCTTAACAAAAGTCTAGCACTGAGCTACGGCCAATACATCCATTAACAGGTTCAAACAAGCATGGCAAAAATGCATATGGTAAACAGATCTCAGACTTGGTGAAATTAACACTTGTCTGGAATTTCAGATCAGATAGCACTCTTCGGAGCAACAAAACTACATGCTACAGGACCTGAACATGACAAAGTAAAGCATGGCATGGAGCTACTCAAAGAGCTTAACAAAAGTCCCTTAGTGACCTTGAGCCAAAAGGGATCAGAAAATACATTTGCAAGCATGTGAACATGGCAAAAACATAATCAGTTCTCAGACTTAGTGAAAACTGGAGCATGCTGAAAACAGATATCAAGTAGGCATGTTTACGAGCTCGATGCACTCACTACGGAGCAAGTCATGACAAGCTAAGCATACACCCATCAAGAATACACAAAATGCAAGCTAGACATGGCAAGAACAATAACATAGCATGCACGGATCAACTACAACATCCTTGGCAAAATCGCTAACAAGTAGACAATCTGTCCAGATTCACGAAGTAGCAAAAGTAGAGCTCGATTGACTCAAGATAGGGTGCTCCATAATTGCAAACAAAGACATGGATGGCTAGAGCACTACAAGATTAACAAAACATCCTTACTGATCATCCTCAAAAGAGGCACGGATCACTAGGAAACAACATGAACATATGGCCATATGAGATAAACAGCTCAAGGACTTAGTGGAAATGCTAAGTCCCTGAAATCAGCATTACCAAGTGCCTCACTTTGCAAGCTTGTGCTAGTCACCACACACATCACAAAAATACATGGGTCACACCTCTGGAAATATGGCAAAACCCTTAACAAAACACATGTAGAGCTCATGGGCATATCATGCACACAATAATCATGGCAAAATTGACAAATATCTAAATGGAGTAGCAGATCTGACAATTATCTCAAGTAGCACTATTCTAACAGCATTTCGGGCATCAAGCTGAACTCAAATGAAAATGATGCAATGGAATGAAATGATGTACTCTCTGAGACGAACATTTTGATATGCTATATGCGCAAAACGGAGTTACGGATGCAAAGTTATAGCACGATGAACATTGGGATAGGGTTTCGGGCAAAAAGTCAACCCGAAACGGATCTCAGATCCAGATCCAGTCAGCGCGGAATACGAGGTTCGCCGGGATCACAGTTCGCCGGAGTTGTCGGAGCTTGTTGGCGCGAGGAGGCGAGGCGGTGGCCGAAGGAGGCGGGTCCGACCGTGGGGAAGTGCGGCGGCGCAGCGTCCGCCGGAGGGAGGTGCGGCGTCACGACCTTGGGGCGGCGGTGGTCGAGGTCGCCGTGCGCCGGAGCTCGCCGGAGACGGCGCCGGGCGGCGGAGTGGCGGCCGGGCACGGGGAAGACGCGTCGGCGGCGGCGGTCGACAGCCGGGCGGCGGGGCGGGGCGTATGGGCCTCGGGGGCACCTCCTGGGCCTCCCGGGCCGGCGGCGAACGGGGAAGTGGGGCGGCGACCGGGCGAATAGGGAGGTGCCATGTGGCAGCGGTGAGCAGATCGGACGTGTCCGGCGCCGGCGGATGTGAGATTTTTAGGGTTTCGAGGGAGGAGACCCGGGATTTGGAATGGGGGAGGTATATATAGGCATAGAAGGAGCTAGGAGAGTCCAAATGAGGTGCGGTTTTCGGCCACACGATTGTGATCGAACGCTCTCGATGATGGAGAAGGTTTTGGTGGGTTTTCCGGCCAACTTGGAGGGATGTTGGGATGCAACACACACGAGGCCTTTTTGGTCCCTCGGTTAACCGTTGGAGCATCAAACGAAGTCCAAATGGTACGAAACTTGATAGGCGGTCTACCGGTAGTAAACCAAGGCCGCATGGCAAGTCTCGGTCCAATCCGGAAATGTTTAAACCCCACACACTAAAGAAAGGTAGAAATGACCACCGGAGGAGAACGAAGCGCCAGAATGCAAAACGGACAACGGGGAAAATGCTCGGATGCATGAGATGAATACGTATGCAAATGCAATGCACATGATGACATGATATGAGATGCATGACAACGATAACAACACACGGAGAAAAAGACCCGAACCCGAGAAAATAAAATAACTTAAAGCCGGAAACGGCAAGAGTTGGATTACATATTGGGAAAATCATATCCGGGGTGTTACATATGTCCGACCACCGGATGCAGACGATTTAAGTCATATAACTCAACAACACGGAGAGTCAGCCCGAAAGCTTTGGAACAGGTTTCTCACTAAAAAGAACCAAATAGTCGACTGTCCGAATGCCAAAGCCTTAGCAGCTTTCAAGCACAGCGTTCGAGATGAATGGCTTGCCAGACACCTCGGCCAAGAAAAACCGAGAACAATGGCAGCATTAACAAGCCTCATGACCCACTTTTGCGCGGGCGAGGACAGCTGGTTAGCCCGATGTAGCACCAGCAACCCAAGTAATCCGAAGTCAGGGACGGAAACGGGAAGCCATGATGCAGCAAAAACAAGCGACGGAATAAAGAAGACAGCGCGAAGTGAACGACGGTAAACGCCGGATTCAGAAGCTCTCGGCCAGGTCAGCAAAAGTTGCCCTCCAAAGGCAACAGAGACGAACTGTCCAACCTAAACAAGATTCTGGACAAAATATGTCAGATCCATAGCACCCCCGATAAACCTGCAAATCATACCCATAGAGAATGTTGGGTCTTCAAGCAATCCGGCAAGCTCAACGCCGAACACAAGGGGCAGGATACACCAAGCGAAGACGAGGACGAGCCTTGCAAGCAAAGCACTGGGGAACAGAAGAAATTCCCACCAGCAGTCAAAACAGTAAACGTATTACATGTGATGAAGGGGAGAAATAAAGCGGCACTCCTAGAGACACATGCCCCAGGGCTTATCACCATGGAGTTCTGCCAGTGGTCGTCCCAACCGATCACCTCTGACCATCGAGATTACTCGGCAAGTATCCGGCATGCAGGATGGGCTGCCTTGGTGTTAGACCCGATAATTGACGGATACCACTTCACACGAGTCCTGATGGACGGCAACAGTAGTTTAAACCTGATATATCAGGACACAATCCGCAAAATGGGGATAGACCCAACAAAAATTAGCCATAGCAATACTACCTTTAAAGGAGTAACGCCAGGCCCAGAAGCCCACTGCATGGGCTCCCTGCTACTAGAGGTTATATTCGGCTTTCCCGATAACTTCCGCAGCGAAAATTTAACCTTCCACATCGCTCCGTTCCAAAGTGGCCATCAAGCACTACTCGGACGCGAAGCTTTCGCACGCTTTAACGCAATACTGCATTACGCTTCTCTCATGCTTAAGATGCCCGGTCCATGTGGCATCATTACAGTAAATGGAAATATTCAGCGCTCCTTGCGCGCGCAAGACCGTGCGGTCGCCTTGCCAGCCGCACACTAGACGGCCTCACCAACTAGAGCATCTAACAGGTCGTTAAGACCACGGACACGGTTAGACGAGTCCGATGCAGCTATATATAATTGATACAGGTTTGATGGCTATACCCCTATAACAGTAGAAGGGGCTCAACGCGTGTAAACAAGTGACAATTAGGCTCAACTTTACTCATCTTGAACTGTACATGGTTTATTTAGTATAACCTACCTTTTTGCACGACAACTTTTCAACTAAGTTCCTCTCTTTTACAGATGACCATCGTGCTACACCCGTCCAGGATACGACACAAGGGAGACACAATCGCAGACGTGCAGCAGGGACCCGTTCCAAGGATTCTTTTTAGATTAAGACCCTGCGTAAACCTTTTTTTACTGTCTCTTGTTGATACACATCCCCTGGATTCTCAGTACAATTGAGAAGGATGCTGACGTATTGGCATGTGGCCACGTCAGAATATTGCACGTACCTGGACACCAGGGGCTTATTACAAAGGGCACTATTTAAGCCCGATTTACATCATAAAGACCGAATACCTTAGGGAGTGTTCGGCGTCGCGAGTTTGGCCTTATATGCATCAGCTCTGAATCATGTCTTTGGTCAAATGTTTGGTTTGCCCGGCTCCTGTGTTTTTCTGCCTTACGTTCCGCTCTATCGGCTAGGGCGGCACCAGGAGAACTACTGCGATTGTGCCCTGGTTCATCCGGACGAGCACCTCACTAGAGAAAGCTGAAAACTGACTATCATGATATAGCATGAGACTGGTCAACCACTCGATGACCTAGCGGAATCTTCGGGATTCCTCCGCCTTAACAAAGGGCCGTTTCCCGGCCAGGCATGTATGCGCCCCGAACTCAGATGAGCGCGGAGCCACCAGGGGCTATATAGTAGCCCCACTGTCAAACTCCTCTGGCTAAGTGAAAGTGTTAAAGCATTATAGTCCGATTGCCTAGTTCGTTGTGCTATCACCTCCTTAATGGACCAAGACGTTGGATCAAGTGTGAACATGCGTCTTCTGCGAGCACCCCCGCATTATATGCGTGGGGGCTGAAGCCGACGACTGCCATCTTTTGGGTTATATACATATATACATAAACGGCCGCACAGGAGGCATCATAGTACTTTCGGGCAAAAGTATAAATACAGCCTTGATAAACTCAATAAAACCTTGTTTTTACAATGGGAATACATGTCACTTAAACATAATATTCTTCGAGCACTGAGCCTCTATCGAACGAGCGCCTTCAAGAACTTCTTCAAAGTAGTGCTCGGCAGCCACTCGGCCTATGGCCGAATCCTATGCCGCAACAGTGGTGGCATCCATCTCCGCCCAGTATGTTTTAACACGGGCAAGGGCCATCCGCAAGCCTTCTATGCACGCCGACCTCTTTAAAGCATCGATGCGTGGCACAACACGAAGGAATTTTTGCACTAAGCTAAAGTAGCTATTCAGCCTTGGCGCTCCTGGCCAAAGATGATCCACAACGGACCTCATGGCAAGTCCGGATAATCTATCGAGCTCGGCCCAACCGGTCAATCGCTCATTCAGCAACAGCGGACGGACTGGAGCGTGAAACTGTGACCAGAACAGCTTCTCCACTTCAGGACCTTTCTGATCCTTGAAGTACTCGGCCGCATCAGCAGCACTTGCAGCCAAATCCATGTACTCGTCCGCGGAACTCCATAGCCGGTCCAGAGAAGCATATTTCGGATCTCCGAACTTAGTCCGCAACAAGAAGGGCTTCCCAGAAATGATATCCGCAACTTGATTCAGCTCTTTCGTCACTCTAATTTTGGAGCGGGCTTCCTTGCAGCCACCCGAGCCTTCTCTAGGTCCGTCGCCTTCGCCCGGTTTTCTTCTTCAAGAAGCCGAGAACGGTCAGCAGCATCTTTTAACTCCACGGCCATCTGGGAAATTTTTTCTTTGCTCTTGCAATGTGCGGCCTGTTCGGCCCTTAAACCCTCGGCCGCCTTTAAAGCGGCCGCATTGCTACTCCTTCCTTGCTCCTCGGCTCAGGCAAGCTCCGCCCGAAGGGTCTCAACGGTGGCAGCTCCATCCGCAGTCACAACATATTAAAGATACTAGCATCATGCTGCTCTTATTATGTGACAATCACCTACCCTGTGCCTTGTCAAGCCGCTTGTTGACAAGCACGATGTTGGCATGTGCCGCATCCAGCTGCCGCTTTAGTTGAGCAAACCCATCAGTCCAGCTAGCCACCGGAGCTTCAACCACCTGCGCATACAGGCGGTCTGGTTATTTCTTGGGACTATGATCCTCTATTTGCCACCGTTTCCGATGACAACCAGAGTCTCAGGGGCTAATATCTACATAGGGCACATCTAAAAATGTGTGGTACTGTCAAAAATGTACATCATCTCACGTACCTCAAAACCCGTCAGTAGACTCATAAAGGCTTCATGCAACCCGCTTTCGGCGGACGAAATCCTTTCAATCACCGTACCCAGCAACGTGCGGTGCTCTTTTGAGATAGCCGCTTGCTCTAGCAGATCCCTCAGTACGTCCGACCGCACACCAAACGGTGCTGGACTCTTTTGATTGCTCTCTTCGAGAGCCGGATACTCAGGACCTCGGGTGGCCATAGGATTACCTTCTGGCCTTGCCGAATCAGGAGAAACCCTCCGCGACGACACCTCGGGGTCGCCCGCCTCGTGAGGCGGTGTGGCAGGGGGAGGCGTTTCACTCTCCATCATCTCTGGAAGAAGATCCCCTGAAGACGAGCTCTGCTGAGAAGGGCTAAGATCCGAACTGCAAGATAAATGCTTCGATTATTTTTCTCAGAAGTAAAACAGGATATTTTCATTATTAAGTACCCTTTTACTTACAGCTTGGTGGACGGCTTGTCCCCTTGAGGGCATAGTGTGGCCAGGGTATCCCCCAGGGCAGGACCCTCCGGCGAAGATTTCTTCCCCCGTTTGGAGACCATTGTCTCCGGGTCCTCAGAGGCGGTTCTCTTCCTTCCCTAGGGAGAGGAAGTTTCAGTTCCTCCTCCCCGGCTAACCTCCTTCGCGGAGGCGCTAGGCTCCTCATTCCCCCCTTTATCCTCTCCTGAGGGCGCTTGATAAGGCGCAATCTCCAGCATCCTAGTTAGCACGGGATTTGGTGAGGTCTCAGGGAGGGGGGCCGGACACCTAATCAACTTTGCCTTCGCTATCCAATCCTGGACAAGGAGCGGTTTTTTAGGGCAACGTTGCTATAAATAAACGGACAGTGTGTTCGGATGCGGGGCTACTTGGGTATCCGGGCGATTGCAGCTCAGGCCTGCATCCTCGGTGATGTCCGGACACATTATTTGTGGTCCGAAGGACAATTTGTACATCTCTTCATGCGTCATGCCGAGGAAATGTTGAATAGCTCGCGGTCCTTCCGAGTTGAATTCCCACATGCGAAGGGGCCGGCATTTGCAAGGCTGGACTTGACGAACTAGCATGACTTGCACTACCATAACCAGACAGAAATATCTCTCGAAGAGATCTCGGATACGGCTTTGCAGTATTGGCACGTCCTTGGCTGGACCCCAGCTCAGCCCCCTGCTGATCCATGACATCAGTTGTGGTGGGGGCCTGAGCGAAAGGTGGGGGCAGCTGCCCACTTGGTACTTCGCAAAGCTGTGATGTAGAACCACTCCCGCTGCCACAATCCGGACACCTCTGGGAAGCAACCCTCAGGCCATGGAGCATCAGCGATTTTGCTTATTAAGGCGCCACTGCATGCTACGTGCTGCCCCTCGATCATCTTTGGCTTCACATCGAAGGTCTTGAGCCACAGGATGAAGTGAGGGGTAATGCGGAGGAAGGCCTGACATACGACGATAAATGTCGAGATGTGAAGAAGGGAATCCGGGGCCAGATCGTGAAAATCTAGCCCATAATAGAACATAAGACCCCTAACAAAGGGATCCAGAGCGAGACCTAGTCCTCGGAAGAAGTGGGAGACGAACACGACGCTCTCCTTGGGTTCGGGAGTAGGGACGACCTACCCTCGGGCGGGCAGCTGATGCGAAATTTTGGCGGTAAGATATCTGGCCTCTCTCAACCTATTGATGTCCTCCTTCGTGACGGAGGAAGGCATCCACCGACCTTGAAGGTTGGATACGGATATAGTTGAAGGTACGAAGCACCTGACCTGAGTTTTGGGTGTTATAACTCGAGGCGGGGGAAGGATTTGATTGAGCACGAGAGGGAAAAAAGAAAAAGCCTTGTCCCCTTTATAAAGAGGGTGAATATCAAGCGTCCCCCTCGTGACCGTTTGGGACTTGCCTAAGATGTAGGAGTCCTACCAATAGGCACAGCTTGGGTTACCCACGTCCGTATTGATGAGAATCCCGTAATAAAGGGGACATGATCTCTGCTTCGACAAGACGTGCCAAGGAAACCGCCTCGCGAAACACGCTGAGATTGGTTATGAAAAACGATTCGAATAAAGACCTAGCTGTGGTATGATGTCACACTACGGGGTACGTCAGCAGATTAGATTTATGGAAATATTATTCTCTCTACGGTGGTATGTGGAACTTGTTTTGCAGAGCCGGACACGATCCTCGTGTTCAAAATCTTCTATGAAGTATTCGGAGGAGGAACCCGCCTTGCAATGCCGAAGACAATCTGCGTGCCGAACTCATCGTCATTGAAGCCTGGTTTAGGGGCTACTGAGAGATTCCTGGATTGGGGGGTATCTGGACAGCCGGATTATATCCTTTGGCCGAACTGTCGGACTATGAAAATACAAGATTGAAAGACTTCGTCCCGTGTCCGAATGGGACTCTCCTTGGCGTGGAAGGCAAGCTTGGCAGTACGGATATGTAGATCTCCTTCCTTGTAACCGACTCTGTGTAACCCTAGCCCCCTCCGGTGTCTATATAAACCGGAGAGTTTAGTCCGTAGGACCAACAACAATCATACCATAGGCTAGCTTCTAGGGTTTAGCCTCTTTGATCTCGTGGTAGATCAACTCTTGTACTACTCATATCATCAAGAATAATCAAGCAGGACGTAGGGTATTACCTCCATCAAGAGGGCCCGAACCTAGGTAAACATCGTGTCCCCTGCCTCCTGTTACCATCCGCCTAGACGCACAGTTCGGGACCCCCTACCCGAGATCCACCGGTTTTGACACCGACACCCGCACTTGAAGCAAGTAATGTGACTTAGATCCTTCTTGGCGGGCGTTGCCGGGTTGGTACAGTTTTGGCGGTTGCTTCCTCCATTACCTTTCCCATTCCTGGGGCCACTATGGTTGTGCGGAATCCCTCCATTGTGGTTGTGACCTCCATGGTTATGTTGAAGGGGTTCTCCCGAGTTCAGGGTAAAGTGGGGTCTCTGATGAGCTCCATAATTGTATTTCCCTTGTCCATACATCCTCTTGCGGTTGTCAATCTGCTGTTGCTTCCCTTCAATCATGAGAGCTCTATCTACCAACTCCTGGTAGTTAGTGAAAGTTGCTACCATCAACTACATGCTCAGCTCATCATTCAGTCCTTCCAGAAACTTCTCCTGCTTCGCGGCATCTATGGCAACATCATCTGGGGCATAACGTGCTAGCTTACTAAAGTCATCCACATACTGGCCAATGGTGCGTCCTCCTTGGCATAAGTTGCGAAACTCGCGCTTCTTCATGGCCATAGTGCCTGCTGATACATGGGCAGTGCGAAAGGCCTGCTGAAACTGGTCCCAATTGACATTGGCTATAGGAAAAGTGGCTGTGTAATTCTCCCACCATGAGGTTGCTGGTCCATCCAATTGGTGCGCGGCAAAACGCACCTTCTCAGCATCTGTGCATCCTGCAGTGGTCAACTCCCTCCCAATCCTGCGGAGCCAATCATCTACAACTATCAGCTCCGTGCTACTGGAAAACACCGGCGGCTGCAACCTCAGAAAACGGACTAAGTTGTCAACTGGAGGTGGTGGTGGTGGGTTGTTGTTGTTGTTGTTGTTGTTGTTGTTGTTGTTGTTGTTGTTGTTGCCTTGGTTCTAAACTAACAACTGCATCAAGGCATTCTGTAGCTTGATCAACTGAGTGAGCTCCGGTGGGAAAGTAAATTCGGGGTCACGTCTCGGAGGCATCTAAGGGTTTAGAGGGAAGAGGATAGAATAGAATGAGGTCTAGTGAGAATACACTACCCATATGCACATGAGACAAGCACAATCATGTCACTTCAATCAATTCAAACAAGGGCATATAATTGGACTAACTATTGTTACAAAAGTGCTCGGACTATACTATATACATGGTGGAATACTACTACTGATATGGTGGTCCACTAGAAAAATGGTCAGTGGAAGACTCCATAATATCTGCTCCAGCTTCATCAACAAAGTCATCATCGCTATCGTTGGGGTCCGAGTCGATGTCATTGATGATGATGTAGTTCTCCGGGCAAGTGGAATCATCATCTTCTCCTCCTGGCGCGGGGTCTCCCATGAATACTCCTAGCTTCCTTGTCAGATTGTCATTTCCTCCTTGTATCCATCGCGTTTAGACTTGAGTTCTTCCTCCAGCTCCATGATCCTAGTTATTGCCTTCTTCAGATCTATCATGCCTGCGCACATCTGGTTCTCCTAGCGATGAATGTGCTTAGTTAACTCCCGGATGAAAGATGCAATGGACCTATCCTTCCTGGTGCTGATCATCTCCCATTGCTCATCTCGGCACCCGCAAATCTGGTAGATGTCATCCTTGAGATCCTTGTGGTAAACTTCTCCAATGCGTCCCATGGTGATGTGGGCTGCCATGCTCTTGCCTAGACTCCTGGCTGGTGCATCAAAGGAAAACTCTATGGGCTCAGTGACTGGCGTGAACGTCCTTCCTGGAACTTGAACTCTAATCATCCAGTGCTCCCCTTCTGGTAAAGTGGCGTTGTAGGTCCCGGTGAAGCTTGGTATTCCGATGTTCAGGTATCTAGTAACTTCCTTCAAGTGTCGTCCAAAAGGCGTATCTTCATCCGGTTGAGTGAACTTGTTCCTTGCATCCGCCATCCTAAAGAGTAGAAAAGGGAGAGGAGTCAGAAATGAGAAGAGAGTAGTGATCTAGGGTTTTAGCTTAGTGGTCGTGTCCTACAGTCAGCGTGTGCTCTGATACCATCTTGTAGCGACCAGACCTCAAACAGTCTGATCTTTGTGCATCAGTGTCATCCCTGGATTGGTAATGCTGACACACACAATACTTGAGGATTTATAACAGAGTAGCAAATCACACACTTATTACATCAAATGTCTCAAAAGAGAAACTATTACAATAAATATGGCTTAAGGCCATCTAAAATGATAACAGCGGAAGGCTTGGAAGATAAAATCAGTCCATCAACTCCAACGACATCACTGAGTGAAAGACAACGACCTATGGCTCCTTACTCATCGTCTGAAAAGTCTGCAACATGAACGTTGCAACCCGAAACGGGTTAGCACATGGAATATGCTGGCAAGGTAACACAAGAGTAATGAACAGAAGAAATGCTATCACTACATGCATATTTGGCTGGTGGAGGCTGTATGGTTAATATGTTTTTGCGGAAAGCCAATTTTTTCCTACAACAAAGGAATAAATTTTTTTAACTATCATGGTAGTTGCTAAACATTGAGAAGGTTCCTCCAACTCAATCCCAATTAAACATCATCATTAAACCCAACCAAATTATATTAAGAGTGATGAGATCAACATAATAATCCAAGAACCAGATACTCAAGATGTCCATAACCGGGCACACGGCTAACCATGATTAGTTTATACACTCTGCATAGGTTTGCGCACTTTTCCCCACAAGACCCGATCTCCTCCGTTGGATTTCTCACACTACATGGTGTTTGAGAAATGGATGACCGAGACACAGTCTTTCTGAAGCATTAACTCTCTACTCTGGATAGACCATACCACCTACAACCCACTACATCTGTTAGTCTACCTCTTCGAGAGCTTCACGCAACTTACTCAACTATGCCAGAGCCCATAATGGCTTGTGGCTGCACACGGAAGTTTCTACCATGAAAAATCTTATGATCCCTTTGAGACTGGGTGGCGGGTTGTAGGATGATCACACGGGTCCTCCGGGATATCCTAGGACAACACTGGATTCTCCAGGTGCCCACAAACAATCCACCCAGATGTGTATTTAAGTTGCCACCTTAAGTTGAACCATTAATCAATAACTCACATCTGTAATGAATACTCTCAAACCCAATCCACGTCTACGAGCATAGCATAGCAGTATAAGAATAACATAGAAGTAACTCCCAAGGGTTTGAAAATAAACAGGTGAATAGGTACTACCTCATCTACTTCCCAAAACCCACAAGTTAATCAGATCCTAACCATGAAATTATTTGAGGATTCATCTAATGCAATAAAACTGGGTAGTAAAAGGGTATGATCAAAGTGTTAGTTGCCTTGCCGATGATCCATGAAACCTAGAGACTCATAGTAGCACGCTTCGCACTTCAGGTACTCTATCGCAAACAAACAAGCATACAATAAGCACTCAACTAGAAGCACGGGTGAAACTCAAATAAGAAGTCTAACCAGAAAATTCAACTTAAGAACTCCAGTTTGCAAAAAGAATCAAACCAAACGAAGCAATGAAACTCAAACTGCGAAAGAAACAAGATCCGTTTACTAATCTGGACTTAAGTCAAATTTCACAGTAGCAAAATCTTATTCAAGTCGGTTAAACAAAAAGAGGGCTACGAAACGAAGATCTAGGCGCTTGAATCACCTAATTCCGATAAACGAGCGAAAAGTTATACTAGAACGAAGATTAGGCCAGGAATCGCGATCGAAAATATTCGCGGAAAAATCCTGGAAAAAGAAAAAATGACGAACAGGCTAACGAACGAACGTTCGTTGTCTGTGGCTAACGGGCGAAAACCGTTTGTTAAAACGAATGTACGAACGGGCGTTCGCTAAATAAATAAACCGGTAAATAAAATAAATATATAAAACCGATCTAAATCTAGGGTTTCAAAAAACAACAACAACAAAAATACCAGATCGGTTTTCCGAAGAAAACCGGCGGCTGCGGCGGCGGCTACCTCGGCGAGGTCCGGCAACTACGGCGGCTAGCGGCGACGGCGGCGAGGGGATCCGACGGCGGCGCGGCGAAGCGGCGCGTGTAGCGAGGTGGCGGTGTGCAGCGGCGACGGGGCGGCGGTGGATCGGGGCGTGGCGGGGCTGGTGCTAGGGTTCGGCGAGGCTGGTGGGCCTCGGCGGCTTATATGGCCGGCCGGGTCGGAATCCTAGTCGGGCACGGCCCGACTAAGTCGGTTGACTTTAAAAAAATAATAATTCCGTTTAGAAAACGAAAGAAAAGAAATACTAAACAGACTCCAAAAATCCTGAAATAAATTTTCCCCATCCTCTAAAAATCTAGCGGACAAGGTGAACATTTATTTGGGCCACTAATGCAATTTTGAAAAAACGCATATTTTTCCTAATTCAAATAAAATAGCGATAAAAACTCCAAATAAAATCTTGTTTGATTTTAATATTAAATCTCCAATATTTCTTTATTTTGGGGAAGTCATTTTATCCCCTCTATTTTATTTTCATAAAATAAATATTCGAAGAGAAAATAATTCAATTCAAACGATCCTCTTTTTTCAAAATTTGAGAAAACTCAAATTGAAAATAACGAAATCCCCAACTCTCTCCGTGGGTCCTTGAGTTGCGTAGAATTTCTAGGATCAAACCAGAATGCAATAAAATATGATATGCAATGATGATCTAATGTAAAACATTCCAATTTGAAAATTTGGGATGTTGCACATCAACACCAAAACCACTTAGAGATAGATATGCCCTAACAGCAGCCGAATACCATAGTGCAACGATGATTGTTCAGACCGACGAAAGGGATGAATGGCATTCCATACCTATTCATCTTGTACGTACTATCAAAGACGGTCACATCATTGTAGTCCAAATAGTCCCGACGTGACTACGAATCACACCAGAACATGTTTTTGAGCCTTCCTTCAGGATCAATAGTGTAATCAAACAAAAAATCTAGATACTTGTCCTTCTTGCTTATCATGATGCCAATGGCAATGTCAGCATTGCCTTTGCTAGAAGTTTCATCTTCTCCCTGTAGCACAGATTATACAAGTCCTTTATCCCAAACCCCGCCTTAGCAAAGGAGCCATACTTGCCGATGAACTTGTCCATAATTATGTGTTTTCTGATCCCAATTGCTCCCATAGACAAGATCTCTGCTCTCTAGAATTCCTCAATCGGTCTATGAGACCAAAGAAACAAGACTTCGCCCGATCTACCAAGAACATGGATGTGATTGATACGTCTCCGTCGTATCTACTTTTCCTAATGCGTTTGCTCTTGTTTCGGACTCTAATTTGCATGATCTAAATGAAACTAACCCGGACTTATGCTATTTTTCGCAGACCTACCATGGTCTTGTTTTTGTGCAGAAATAAAAGTTCTCGGATTTGGACAAAACTTTTTGGAGAATTATTTCAGAATAAATAAAAAATACTGGAACCAAGAGCCACCGGAGGGGGGCCCTGGCTGACCACAAGACACCAGGGCGCACCACCCGCTCCAAGCGTGCCCTGGTGGGTTGTGGGGCCCTTGGGGCTCCGCAGACCCTAATTCCTGTTGGAAATAAGCCCTAGAGGCAATAATAAAGTGCTTATTATTATATTTCCTTATTCATGATAAACTTTTATTATTCATGCTAGAATTGTATTGACCGGAAACTTAAATACATGTGTGGATACATAAACAAATATCGTATCCCTAATAAGCCTCTACTAGACTAGCTTGTTGATCAAAAGATGGTTAAAGTTTCCTATCCATAGACATGTGTTGTCACTTGATAACGGGATCACATCATTAGGAGAATGATGTGATGGACAAGACCCATCCATTAGCATAGCATATGATCGTTCAGTTTATTGCTACTACTTTCTTAATGTCAAATACATATTCCTTCAACCATGAGATCATGCAACTCCCGGATACCGAAGGAATACCTTGTGTGCTATCAAACGTCATAAGATAACTGGGTGATCATAAATATGCTCTATAGGTATCTCCGAAGGTGTCTGTTGAGCTGACATGGATCGAGATTGGGATTTGTCACTCCATGTATCGCAGAGGTATCTCTGGGCCCTCTCACCAATACAGCATCACAAGAAGCTTGCAAGCAAAGTGACTAAGGAGTTGGTTACAATATGATGTATTACAGAACAAGTAATGAGACTTGCTAGTAACAAGGTTGAACAAGGTATGGAGATACCGACGACCGAATCTCGGGCAAGTAACATACCGACAGACAAAGGGAATTACGTATGTTGTCATGAAGGTTCGACCGATAAAGATCTTCGTAGAATATGTAGGAAAAAATATGGGCATCTAGGCCCCGCTATTGGTTATTTACCGGAGAGGCATCTCGGTCATGTCTACATCATTCTTGAACCCGTAGGGTCCACACGCTTAACATTCGTTGATGATATAGTATTATATGAGTTATGTGAATTGGTGAACGAATGTTGTTTGGAATCCCGGATGAGATCACGGACATGACGAGGAGCTCCGGAATGGTCCGGAGGTAAAGATTGATATATAGTACAATGCTATTTGGTCACCCGAAAGGTTTCAGAATGTACCCGATAATTATCGGATCACCGAAAGGGGTTCCAGGAGGCCCCGGGAGGTTACTGGGCCATATTGGCCAAACTAGGGGAGCAGACTAGTCCACAAGGGGCTGGCATGCCCCTCCTCTAGCCACAGGCCTTGGGGAGAAAAGGAAGGAGGGGAGTCGGCCTCCCCTTTCCTTCCCTCTCCTCCCCTTTCCTTCCCCCCAAGAGAAAATAAGGAAGGGGGGACGCGCCATATATATCAGAGCTAGGTCTATGCGTAGATAATATGCATGAGTAGCACCTCTTCCCATGGCAAGAAAAATCAATCTAGCCGGCCTAACTAAGCCAAAGATTTAAAGAAGAAATACGAGGCTATAAGTAATCATGCATATAAGAGATCAAAGAAACTCAAATAACTTTCATGGATATATAGATTTGATCATAAACTCAAAGTACTTCGGATCCCAACAAACACCGCAAAAAGAGTTACATCAAATAGATCTCCAGGAGACCATTGTATTGAGAATCAAAAGAGAGAGAGGAAGTCATCTAGCTACCAACTACAGACCCGTAGGTCTATGATGAACTACTCACGCATCATCGGAGAGGCGCTAATGGGGATGATGAACCCCTCTGTGATGGTGCCTATAATGGATCTTGTGGTTCTGGAACTTGCGGCGGCTGGAATTGTGTTACGTCGACTCCCCTAGGGTTTTTGTAATATTGGGGTATTTATAGGGCGAAGAGGCGGTGAGGGAGGCCACCGAGGTGGGCATAACCCACTAGGGTGCGCCTGGGCCTCCAGGCGCGCCCAGGTGGGTTCTGCCCCCCTCGGGGCACCCCTCTGATACTTCTTTGGCCCATATCGTGTCTTCTGGTCTAGAAAAAATCTCGAAAAAGTTTCGCTGCATTTGGACTCCATTTTGTATTGTCTGCGAAGTAAAAAAACAAGCAAAAAACAACAACTGGCACTGGGCACTATGTCAATAGGTTAGTCCCAAAAAAATATAAAGTTGCTATAAAATGAATGTAAAACATCCAAGAATGATAATATAACAACATGGAACAATCAAAAATTATAGATACGTTGGAGACGTATCAGCATCCCCAAGCTTAATTCATGCTCGTCCTCGAGTAGGTAAATGATAAAAACATAATTTTTGATGTGGCATGCTGCCTAACATGTTCATCACATATTCTTTTCTTTTGTAGCATGGACATTTGGACTTTAATATGATTCAAACCAATAGTCTAGTTTTGACATGAAGATTTCAATACTCAAGCAAATCAACAAGCAACCATGTCTTTCAAAATATCAACACTAAAGAAAGTTATCCCTAGCCCATCATGCTCAATCATTGATCCATTCATGAATCACACTCGCATATTAGCTACATCCAATGCTCAAGTATCATCAGAGTGCTCCCTAGTTGGTGCTTTATAAGAGAAGATGGAGACTCAAATAAAAATAAAATTACATAAAGTAAATAGATAAGCCCTTCGCAGAGGGAAGTAGGGATCTATAGAGGTGCCAGATCTCAAAGCTTAAATTGAGATATAAAATATTTTGAGAGGCATACTTTTCCCGTCAATGAAAACAACCGAGTAATTCCCAACACTTTCCATGCTAGATATATCATGGGCGCTTCCCAAACAGAAAATAAAGTTTATTCCTTTTTCCACCATTCTTTCACATTCCACGGCTAGCCGAATCCACTGGTACCGTCCATACCAACACTTCCCAAGGAATTTATTATTTGACAACATAAAGTAAATTTTGTTTTCATTTCAGGACAGGGTATCCCTAATACGTTTGCCACACTCCCGTGCAATGACAAGTGAATAAACACTCACCTTGAGAATAACACATCTAGCATGGAAAATATTGGCCACCCCCTGCCGCTTCATGAGCGGTATGAGCACACAAAAAGGAAATTTATTTTGAAAATTAGAGATGGCACACACAAATTTGCTTAGAACGACATGGAAGTACCGCATATAGGTAGGTATGGTGGACTCATATGGCAACACTGGTTTTAAAGGTTTTGGATGCAGAAGTAGTATTTCTACTTAGTACAAGTGAAGGCTAGCAAAAAGATTGAGAAGCAACCAACCAAGAAACAAAAAATCACATAAGTGAGAATTAAGCATAACTAACACCGAATAATGTACCACAAGTAGGATGTAATTTCATTGCATAACTATTGACTTTCGTGCTTGCATAGGGAATCACAAACCTTAACACCAATATTCCTACTAAAGCATAATTACTGACCAACATGACCCACATATCACTATCATCATATCTCAAAACTATTACAAAGAATCAAGTTTATTTTGTCCAATGATCTTCTTGAAAGTTTTTGTTATATGCCTCATGAATATCTATCACTTTGGGACTAGTTTCATATGTTGCTTTTGATAAGCTCAAAAGAAAATTTAAGTGAAGAACATGAGCATAAAACTTTTCTTCTCTCAAAATAATATAAGTGAAACATAAGAGAATTTCTCCAAAAATTTACTAAATCAAATAAATCTAAGTGAAGCATGAGAGCATTTCTTCAAAAATATTAAAGCACACCGTGCTCAAAAAGATATAAGTGAAGCACTAGAGCAATTCCATAGCTCAAAAAATTGAAGTGAAGCATAAAGAGCAATTCTAACAAATCATAGCATAATTTTGGCTCTCTCAAATAGGTGTGTACAGCAAGGATACTTATGACAAACTAAAAGGCAAAACAAGCAAAGACTCCAAATAATACAAGACATTAGTCAAAAAAATTACAAGACGCTCCAAGCAAAACCCATGATATGTGACGAATAAAAATCTAGCTCCAAGTAAAATACCAATGGTTGTTAGAACAAAGAGGGTATGACACTCGGGGCATGCCCAAGCTTGTTCTCTTCTTACTCCTTATTCCTTCATCCACCGTGATCTCACCCAAAACTTGAAAACTTCAATGACACAAAACTTAACAAAACCTTCGTGAGATCCGTTAGTATAACAAAGCAAATCACTACTCTAAGTACTGTTGCAAACCCATTCATATTTCTTTTGAATTATATATACTATATTCCAACTTTACCATGGCTCATACCATCCAATACAAATCATAGATTCATCAAAATAAGCACACAACACAAAGAAAACAAAATTTGTCAAAAACACAACAGTCTGTAGTAATCTGAAACCTTCGTATACTTATGTAACTCCAAAAGTTCTGAAAAATAGGAAAACGTAGGCAATTTGTATATAAATCTTTTGTACAAGAATCAGGATTTTTTGCACTTATGTGAATATTGAAAATTATTTTACTGGGCTCAAAATTTCTGTTTTTCAACAAGATCAAATCAACTATCACCAAACATGATCCCAAAGGCTTTACTTGGCACAACCAGTAATTGAAATATAAAAAACACAATCATAATAGTAGCATAATTGTGCAAACAATCAAGAGCAGAAAAAAAGAAAAAATATATTCACTGGGTTGCCTCCCAACAAGCGCTATCGTTTTATGCCCCTAGCTTGGCATAATGCATAGATTCAAGTATTGTCATCTTTGGTTCTTGATCCATAAGTTGCCCTAACGATTGATTCATATGGTGGCTTAATTCTTGTTCTAGGTAAGTGTTCCATACCATCTCTTAGTGGAAATTAAAATTTAATATTCCCTTCTTTCAGATCAATCATGGCACCTATAGTGCATAAAAATGGTCTACCAAGTATGATAGGACAAGACGGATTGCAATCAATATCAAGAACAATGAAATCTATGGGCACATAATTACTATTTGCAAGAATAAGAACATAATTAATTCTTCCCATAGGCTTTTTAATAGTAGAATCCGCCAAGTGCAAATTAAGAGAACATTCTTCAATATCAGTAAGACCAAGCACCTCACATAAAGATTCCAGAATTGTGGAAACACTAGCACCCAAATGACACAAAGCAAAACACTCATAATTTTGAATCTTGACTTTGATAGTAGGTTCTCATTCATCATGTAATTTTCTAGGAATTGAGATCTCTAATTCCAATTTTTCTTCTAAAGCTTTTATCATGGCATCTATGATATGTTTAGTAAAAGCTTTATTTTGCTCATAGGCATGGGGTGAATTTATCATGGATTGCAATAAAGAAATACAATCAGTCAAAGAACAATTATCATAATTGAAGTCTTTGTAATCCAAAAGAGTGGGCACATCACTAGTTAAAGTTTCGACCTCTCCAAACCCACTTTTATTTATTTTCTCAACAAGATTTTCACCCTCCGAATTATCGGGACGCCTTCTAGCTAAAGTTGACTCTTCTTCAGTCCCTTTATCATCAATTTTAATTTTACTAAACAAGGAATCAATAGAAGAAACACCAATCACTTTAAGGTCTTCATCATTTTTACGAAAGCAATCACTAGAAAATGCTTTTTCTCAAAATATTATTTTAGCTCTAAGCATAGCAGTTCTTTTCTTACTTTCATCCATAGAAACATATAAAGCTTTAATGGATCCATCAACCTTAGGTACAAAAATTTTCAATTTGAGATTTTCTACATCATGAGAAATTCTATCAATGCTTCTAGACATATCATCAATCTTATTCAACTTTTCTTCTATCGTAGTATTGAAAGATTTTTGATCATTGATAAATTCTTTAATATTATTCTCAAGATCAGAGGTGTTTCTATTATTATTGTAAGAAGAATTACCATAGGAATTGCCATAATTATTAGAGGAATTTCCAGAAAAAGGCCTAGGATTAAAATTACCTCTATAAGCACTGTTATTAAAAAAATCGCGAGATAAAATTAACATCTATGGCATCACTATTTTGCTCAAGCAAAGTAGACAAAGGAACATCATTAAGATCAATAGGAGCACTTTTATTAGCAACCAACTTCATAAGAGCATCAACCTTTTCACCCAACGTACTAGTTTTTTAACTGAATTAACTTTTTAACTAGTGGGTGCTCTTTTGGTATGCCATTGTGAATAATTTGCCATGATATGATCAAGAAATTTAGTGGCTTCACCCAAAGTAATTTTCGTAAAAGTACCACTCGCGGAGGAATCTAAAAGATTTCTAGAAACAAAGTTTAATCCCGCATAAAATTTTTGTATTATCATCCAAAGATTTAAACCATGAGTAGGACAATTTCTTAGCATCAACTTCATTCTTTCCCAAGATTGTGCAACATGGTCATGCTCAAGTTGCTTAAAATTCATGATTTGTGTTCTAAGGGAAATAATTTTCATGGGCAGAAATACTTAGTAATAAAAGCATCCTTGCACTTATCCTAAGAATTGATACTACTGCAAGGCAATGAAGAAAACCAAATTTTTGCATGATCTCGCAAAGAAACGGAAATAATTTCAACTTCACAATATCATTGTCCACATTTTTTTGCATATTGCGTAATTATACGAATGTGTTAAGATGGGACACAACATCCTTGTTAGGAGTACCAGAAAATTGATCTTTCATAACAAGATTCAACAAAGCGGCATTAATATCACAAGATTCCGCACTAGTGGCAGGAGGAGAAATCGGAGTGCTAATAAAATCATTGTTATTGGTATTCGAAAAATCACACAAATTGGCATTCTCTTGAGTCATCATGGCTACAGAAGAAAGATTGCAGACGAAAACAGATCTGACGAGCAAACGGCGAAGGAAAAAGAGGGCGAATAAGACGACAATTTTTTGTGAAGTGGGGGAGAACGAGAGGCAAATGGTAAATAATGTAAATTGCAAGGAGACAAGATTTGTGATTAGGAACACAATAGATGTTGATGATGTCCCTGGCAATGGCGCCAGAAACTCCTTTTGATGTCGCTTGAACTACGTCGGTATTTCCCCAAAGAGGAAGGGATGATGCACCACAGCTACGGTAGGTATTTCCCTAAGTTATGAAACCAAGGTTATCGAACTAGTAGGAGAACCAAGCAACACTATGTAACTGGTACCTGCACACAAAGCACAAATACTTGCAACCCGACGTGTAAAATGGTTGTCAATCCCTTACGGGTAACGGTGCCAGAAATTGTCAAATTGACGGGATAAAAATTGCGATAGATTGGTGGATGCAAATAACGGCAAATAAAATTCAGTGGGGCATTTTTTGGTTTTTGATAATATAGATCTGAAAATAAAAGCAAATAAAAATTGATCTCAAAGGAAAATAATAGATGGAAAGCAAATATGATAAAGAATAGACCCGGGGGCTCTAGATTTCACTAGTGGCTTCTCTCGAGAAAATAGCATACGGTGGGTAAACAAATTACTGTTGGGCAATTGATAGAACCTCAAATAATTATGACGATATACAGGCAATGATCATTATATAGGCATCACGTCCAAGATTAGCAAACCGACTCCTGCCTGCATCTACTACTATTACTCCACACATTGACCGCTATCCAGCATGCATCTAGTGTATTAAGTTCATGGAGAAACACAGTAATGCAATAAGAACAATGAGATGATGTAGACGAGATGTGTTCATGTAGGAATAGCCCCATCTTGTTAACCTTAATAGCAACGATACAAGCGTGTCTTGCTGCCCCTTCTGTCACTGGGAAAGAACACCGCATGATCGAACCCATCACAAAGTACCTCTTCCCGTGGCAAGAAAAAATGATCTAGTCGGCCTAACTAAACAAAGATTCAAAGATGAAATACGAGGCTATAAGTAATCATGCATATAAGAGATCAAAGAAACTCAAATAACTTTCATGGATATATAGGTCTGATCATAAACTCAAAGTTCATCGGATCCCAACACACACAAACCGCAAAAAAGAGTTACATCAAATAGATCTCCAGGAGACCATTGTATTGAGAATCAAAAGAGAGAGAGGAAGCCATCTAGCTACTGACTACGGACCCGTAGGTCTATGATGAACTACTCATGCATCATCGGAGAGGCACCAATGAGGATGATGAAGCCCTCCGTGATGGTGTCTAGATTGGATCTCGTGGTTCTGGAACTTGCGGCCGCTGGAATTGTGTTTAGTCGACTCCCCTAGGGTTTTTGGAATATTGGGGTATTTATAGGGAGAAGAGGTGGTGCGAGAGGCCACCGTGGTGGGAAGAACCCACCAAGGTGCGCCTGGGCCTCCAGGCATGCCCAGGTGGGTTGTGCCCCCCTCGGGTCACCCATATGGTACTTCTTTGGCTCATCTTGTGTCTTCTGGTCTAGAAAAATTTCCAAAAAGTTTTGTTGCGTTTGGACTCCGTTTGGTATTGATTTTCTGCGAAGTAAAAAACAAGCAGAAAACAACAACTAGCATTGGGCACTATGTTAATAGGTCAGTCCCAAAAAATGATATAAAATTGCTATAAATTGATTGTAAAACATCCATGAATGATAATATAGCAACATGGAACAATCCAAAATTATAGATATGTTGGAGACGTATCACATAACCACTTGACTCTGCTGGGAATTGATCTTCCAGTTGAGTGTGTTATCGAGAGAGTTCTTCAGTCACTACCACCAAGCTACAAAGGCTTCGTAATGAACTATAATATGCAAGGGATGACGAAAAATTATTCCCGAGTGTCGGTTTCAAAGCCGGCCGATCTCGGGTAGGGGGTCCTGAACTGTGCGTCTGATGATCGAAGGTACCAGGAGGCATGGGACACGATGTTTACCCAGGTTCAGGCCCTCTTAATGGAGGTAATACCCTACTTCCTACTTGATTGACTTTGATGAGTATAGGGGTTACAAGAGTCGATCTACCTTGAGATCGTAATGGCTAAGCCCTAGATGTCTAGCCCGTATGATTTGTCTTAGCCTCTAGGGACTAAACCCTCCGGTTTATATAGACACGGTAGGGGCCTAGGGTTGTACAGAGTCGGTTTAAAAAGAAAGGAAAATACACATCCAGACACCAAGCTTGCCATCCACGCAAAGGAGAGTCCCATCCAGACATGGGGGAAGGCCTTCTATCTTGTATGTTTACGGCCCATCAGTCCGGCCCATGACACATAGCCCGGACGCCCAGGGACCCCCTAATCCAGGACTCCCTCAGTAGCTCCCAAACTAGGCTTCAATGATGATGTGTACGGCACAGATTGTCTTCGGCATTGCAAGGCGGGTTCCTCCTCCGAATACTCCAAAGCAATTGAACAAGAGAACTATATCTGGCTCTGTATAACAGTTACAACCCTGAACCACAAGGGCAAAATACTTAAACAAAATAGGTCATGTCTACTGACAACTTTTTCTGGCGAGACGTTACGTTTGGCCTTATTATTGTTTTGTGGCCTCCTGCTTCGTGTTTCGAGGCACAACCTCTATGGACACGTCTTGTCGAAGCAGAGATCGTGTCCCCTTATTGCGAGATTCCCAGCAATACGGGTTTAGGTAATCCAACCGTGCCATTTGCACGACCCCTTGGGAATAGGCGAGTTTTAAGGCTTGTGAGGGAGAGCTTGATATTCGCTGCCTTTATAAGGGGATAAGGACCCATCCTTTTACCCCACGCCTTCTTCTTCCTCAGCCCTTCCATTCTCGAGCTCCAGCGCCCAAGCTTCAATCCTTTCCATCACCACCAGACACTCTAACCATGTCCGAATCCGGCTCTCAAGGCAAATGGGTGGCCTCCTTTGTGATGGAGAAGGACATCAAGGAGCTCCGCGAGGCGAGGTACTTGACAGCAGAAATCAAACACAGGCTTCCTGCCAAAGAGCAAGTCATCCCTACTCCAGACCCTAGTGAGAGGGTTGTGTTCATCCCTCACTTCCTCCGCGGAATAGGGTTTCCCCTCCACCCCTTTGTTCGTGGTCTCATGTTCTATTATGGGCTAGATTTTCACGATCTAGCCCCAAACTCCTTAATCCACATGTCGACATTCATCGTCGTGTGTGAGGCATTCCTCTGCATCCCCCCACACTTCGGCCTATGGCTCAAGGCTTTCAATGTGAAGCCGAAGGTAGTCAATGGGTAGCACGCGGATTGTGGCGGCGCCATGGTGAGAAACCATCCCCCCCCCCCCCCAAGTTATCTGGCCCAGAGGGGATTTTGTAGAGACCGTCAAGATATGGCAGCAAGAGTGGTTCTATATCACCGAACCCCACGGCACCAAGTGGGCGGCCGCCCCTGTCTTCAGATCCGGAGGCTAAAGAAGAAGAACAAGGAGGCCAAAGATGGCCTCCGCTGTAAAGGTACCATGGACGCAGTGTCCGCAGAGACCAAAACTCACTCCTCCCACGAGGAGGATGAAGATGAAGAGGAGGAGGAGGCAGAAAGAAATTCTCCCCCGAAGGGGAGGAAGAAGAAAAGGGCGGCCTCTGAAGACCTAAGGGCGGAGACGCCCAAAAGGGGGAAAATATCCCTCCCAGACGGCTTGGATTCGGACACCAAAGCCATCCCTGAGTGGCGTCCCAGGTCGAAGCCCCTTGCGGCATCGTAAGATCCAAGGATGCCTTACATAAGTACGATCTTTACAACTGTGGTCTAACACATTGTATGATGTAGTCCGTCCCGCGATCTACCCCAACAATCTTCAGAGGGGAATTCTTTGGATCCGGGGATGATGGAGAGCGAGTCGCCCCCGCGAGCCTCCCCGCCTGTCGCCACAGACGTCACCGAAGTGTTCCCCCGAAGGGCCTCTCCGGGCAACGAAGCGATACGGTAGGCCGCCAAAACGGTGCCAGAGGGTAACGCCTTGGCTGCCGAGAACATGAGGGAAGCAATCCCCATGGGGACTGACGGCGGGAGCCTTGACCAGTGTGGCCCCCAGCCGAACACCGTTCCAAAAACCCAAGTGGCTCCAAAACCGAAAAAGCGACCCCCTTCGGAGGGGGAGCGCCAACTCCAGCAACGAACTCCACTAATCCGGAGGTGCCGAACATACTAATGGAGGCACTACAATGTGCTTCCATCGTGGAGGAGCACCGCACCCTAATGGGTGTGGTGGTTGAAAAGGTTCAGTCTGCCAAGAGCGGGCTGAACGAAGCCTTCACTAGCCTGCTAACAGGCTACGAGGTAGGCGATGTAATATTCTTGGCCGCTTTTCATATGAAAAATATGCCTGTATATAGATAGTAGCCCCTAAGACTTTGTTCGGCTTTTGAAAAGAGGACGAACAGAGGATCGACAATATTCACAGGAGATTATGTACTTTTCTATTTTGAGAAGCAGGCTTCACTGTTAGCGGCAATCCTAATGGATGAAGCGCAAGGTATGTTTTAGAATATCTCATTCATGCCTTTATTAATATGCAGATTCTAAGTCGAAGCTCATGCGCTGCTATGTGTATGATTGCAGGCAGTGCTGCTGCGGTCGAGACCCTCAGGGGTGAACTTGCCCAGGCCAAGGAGCAGGCAAGGGTGAACAAAGCGGCCACTGATAAATCGGTCGAGGATTTGAAGTTCGAACAGGTCATCCACCGCCACTATGAGGAGCGGGTGATCGAAGTGGAGCAAGCGCTCAAGGACGCCGCTAGCAAGTGCGAGTCCCTAGAAGAGAAGAATAAAGCCCAGGCGATCGACCATGCCTAGGCTCTTCAAGAAGCCGAGGAGGCGCGGGCCGAATCCCAAGCGGTGTGCAAGGAGATCAAGCAGTGCGGACAGATAGCGGCTGGTAAGCCCTTTCTCTTATTGAGTAAATTCGGCAATCGAAAGTATTCCTTGCTCACTCGACTGTGGAGTGTTCCAAATGCCTTTGCGGATCTTCCGAAGAGTGCCACTAACGTCGCATAGTTTTTTCAGGCCCAGGAGGGACACACGATGGAGAAGCTATTCTGGTCACAGTTCACAGTGCAAGAGCACCCAACATTGTTGAATGACCAGATGTCGCAGTCAAGGTTGTCAGAATCGTGATCCTGAATCGGATCGGAGCTCTGATGGTAGAATCGCAAATTGTAGAATCTTCACTATCAGGATCGTAGAAACGTAGATTCTATGAACCAAAATCGTAGAATCAAAGGGGTTAATTTGGATCGTAAAGTCGTAGAATCGTACAATAGAATCACGATTCTGACAACCTTGGTCACAGTGGGACGAGCTACATAAGATGTCCGGGTTGGCCATGAGGACGTCATAGTCCGGTTGTGGCTAGCCGAACTCGTCCCAAGCAGCTATTTTAGCCTGGTGCAGCGACTTGTCGACGCGCTGCCCTGAATTGACGCAGTCTAGCGGTCATCATGTATAGAAGGTGCGCGGTTAGCCTTTGCTCGTGTGAAGATGCACTGGGCAAAAATGAAGTACGCTGTCGTGGCAGTTGAGGGTCCGCCCGGAGGCAAGGACCATCGCAAGCTGGAGCACTATTTTGAAGACGTCCTAGAGGGTGCCCACTTGATAGAGGGCCAGTGCTCAAAGGATATTTTGTTCGAATGAATGTATCCGACCTGCCCAGATGTTGTATTATAAACCAAGGCTTTTGTAATATATTTGTGCCTTTTATCTTAAAGTATTTTTTCCTCCTGTGCGGCCATTTTTATCCCTGAGAGTTTGCTAGTCATCGGCTTCAGCCCCCACGTAGATACTACGGGGGTGTTCAGGATAGCACGTAACCACTCTTGCCCCAATGTCTTGGTCCATGAAGGAGGTGTCAGTGCGGCGAACCAGGCAAACAGACTATGCGGCTTTATCACTCTCACTTAGCCATAGGAGTTTGAAAATGCGACTATAAGATAGCCCTGGTGCGTTTGCGGCTATCTAAACTTGGATGCCTTAAGCGCGTGATTGGGAAGAGCCAGCCTTCATGTAATACGAAAAAAATCGCAAGAGATTTACATTAAGTCACCGAATAGCCGACCAACTCACGCCATACCATGACAGTCAGTTTTCGGCTTTCTCTACTGAGGTGTTTGACCGGACGAACCAGAAATACAATCGCAGCAGTTCTCCCTTTACTACCTTAGCCGAACAAGCAGAATGTAAGGTGGTAACCACAGGAGCCGGGCAACCCAACTATTGAACAAAGACATGATTCGGAGCCAATGCATATAATGCCATATTTGGGACGCCGAAGTATACTATAAAAGTGTTTGAACTTGTCTTCTTTTTTTGAGAAAAGAATATATGTGGCTGACTAGAGCCCTTGGCGATGTAAATCATGCTGAGGTGCATATGACAATCGGACACAAAGAGGGGATACATATTTAGGAAATAAGCCAATACCAAACAGGGTTGGGCGAAACTATTTCCATTATGGTCTGATTGATACGTCAAAACGTATTTTTACAGAGGATGCGATAAGCATCGAGTCTATATTACATGCTGAACACAAGGGAAAGCTGTATACGGGTCCTAGAAAGGAAAAGATGATCTTGAAGATCCTTTGGACACTCTACCGCACGCCTGCGCTGCTTTTCGCCTTAATGTATGATCCTTTGAGAGGATCAACAATCCAGTGTACATGAGGGCCCTAGAAGAGGGCCCTTGGTACCATCGAAAAGTGATGTGGGTTGTGAAGAACGTGAAAAATAAAAATAGGAAGAAAAGGGGGAGAATGTGAGGGTCCAGAGAGGGTCGAGCCATATTGTGAACTTTAGTTGTGGTGTGCCTCCAGCCTTGCCCATGATATCTTTACTGCGTAGTTATGTACGCGCGGTACGTATGTCGCTATCAATTTGGGGCTTGGACAGAGGCCAAATTGTTAATCTAGCTCTGGACGAGCCGGACTGCCATTATGCAGGTTAGACCAGACTCGTTTAACGTTGTCCGGTGGCTTGACTGCCGATGTAGTATTCGGCTTGATAAGGCCATCCTGCACTTCGGCTGCAAGGGTCGTGGTATATATGCTTCTCATTTCAGAGGGAGCGCTCAATGTTTCCATTGACTGTTATAACGCCATGTTGTCCAGGCATCTTGAGCTTTAGATAAGCATAGTGCGGGACTGCATTGAAACACGCGAAAGCGGTTCGTCCGAGCAGTGTGTGATAGCCGCTGCGGAAGGGGACGATGTCGAAGATCAAGTGTTCGCTATGAAAATTATCTGGTGAACCGAAGACTACTTCCAGCGTTATAGACCCCATGCAACAGGCCTCGACGCTGGTTATCACTCCTTTAAAGGTCGTTTTAGTGGGTTTGATTCTTGATGGATCAATACCCATTTTGCGGACAGTGTCCTAATAAAGCAGGTTAAGGCTGTTGTCGCCGTCCATAAGGACTCGCGTAAGATGGAATCCGTCGATGATTGGGTCGAGGACCAATGTTGCCGAACCTCCGTGACGGATACTGGTCGGATGGTCTCTGCGATCAAAAGTGATCGGACAGGCTGACCATGGGTTAAATTTTGGGGCGACTGGCTCTATGGCATAAACGTCCCTTAGTGCGTGCTTGCGCTCCCGTTTGGGGATATGAGTGACGTAGATCATGTTCACTTTTTTCACCTCGGGGGGGGGGGGGGGGTCCCCCCCGTGTTCATTGGGCGAGGCTCTTCATCGTCGTCCTCGCTGGGCGGCCCTTCCCTTTATGTTCGATCTTTAGCTTAGCGGTTTGTTTAAAGACCCAACAATTTCTGTTGGTACGATTGGCAGGCTTGTCACGGGTGCCATGAATCTGGCAAGGTCGATCAAGTATTCTGTCCAAACTGGATGGGCCATCTTTGTTCCCATTGAATGGCTTCTTCCGCTGACCGGGTTTAGAGCCACTGAATCCGGCGTTTACCGTCGTATCTTTAGTGTCTTCATTTTTGTTTCAACGCTTGTGTTTGTTGCACCGTGGCTTCACTACAAAAAAGTACACTTCTGTGATGATACGTGTTTGTCACAATAGGTCATGTATTCTGTCATGCATGTACATCCATGACAAATTTATGACAGAATCAAGATAGTCATACCTATGCTATCGTAGAAGTGTTCCATGACATTACCAAAATTATCATCACGGAAGTGTCCACTTCCATGAAGATAAATCACGCGTCATAGAAGTGCTTTCATCAAGGGTGACCGACACGTGGCATCCACCGTAACGGGACACCGTTAAGCTATCAGGTCTAGTTTTGGATCCGATAACCCGTTAACAGCCCGGACCAATGCGAATTTTCCATGTGTAAAATTCTCATTGGCCAGAGGAAACACATGTCGGCTCAACGTTCAGACAGATGTCATCCACTCATTGGACAGGAGGCGCCTATGATATGTTGACACGTGGCACGGCCCAATAGAGGCCCATTTTGGTGAAAAGGCCGAGCCTGTCAAAATAAGCGGGCCAGCCCATTAGCGGCCTACTTGAGTCAGGCCCATTTACAAATACAGCCCATACAAGTTACACAAAATCGGCCCATCAAAGGCCTATTCTAGATTCGACAATTTCTAGCCCATCTGTTGGGGATATAACTACTGAGTTAACCTGCCCAGAAGGGGCCGGGTTAACTCATGGCGACTCACAAGACAAAGCCCGTGAAGGAATCGAAGATGGCGGTTCATGAGGATGACTTATGAAGAGCTCAAAGCCCAAAGGCGGCTTAAGGCCCGTGGATGTAAACCGCCATATGAGCATAACTTGTATTGTAAGGCATATATAGTTAGTCACCGAGCCGGACACATAGTTTATGAGCCGGCAGGGACTCTGTAAGCTACCAGGCGTCAACCTGTGTATATAAAGGGATGACCCGGCGGCAGCTTAGGGCAAGAAACAAGAGATCAAAAGCTAGGTCAAGCGTATTCGCTCCCTGGTAATTGAGACATAAGCAATACCACCTCCAACTGGATTAGGCCTTTACCTTCACCGCAAGGGGCCAAACCAGTATAAACTCAATGTGTCCTTTGTCCCGTTTAACCCCTTTAAGCTAACCTAGTTGCGATGGATCCACGACTAAGTCCTCACACTAGGACATCTGCCCTGACAATCCCACGACAGTTGGCGTCCACCATGGGGCCAGCACACGGTGGTTTCGAGTTCTTGAAGGGCAACTTCAAAGGGATCAAGGGATATGCTGTGGGCCGGATGATGAAGAGTCACCGCGGCAAGCTCTACATCGATGACGTAGGCTGGGGCCCCGAGGCCGGCTCAATCCAGTACGGGTACCGGGTCTCCTTCGGCGGAATCCACGTGTTCATCGGCAAGATCGGTGAGCCGGGCCCTGAGCCGGATATCTCCACCGACATCATCAAGACGGCTCAGCGTGCGAGACCTGCCCGAGTTCAGCCCGCCGTGAAGCGTGCCTTCATGGGATTCATCCATGGAGCGGAACCTGAGGATAGATCTGTGTCTGGCGGTGAGATGGTCGTTTATTCGGATGGTGAGTCATCTAGGGAAACAAAATCATTGTACCAACTACAAGATGGCCGACTTGGGGGCTGTTTCGATGGCGACAGTATTCCGGACACCTATGAACCGCCGAACAGAGCTGCGATCTTTATGGCCGATACACAATCAGCGCCGAACTCCTCGACTACGACAACAATAATCTCTGGGTCAGTAGCAGCAACGGCTGCCGGGGCAGGAAGCCCTGTGCGCCTGCCGGCTCAAATCGTAACCGACCTGCTGGATAAACTAACAACATTGTTAACAACGGTGGTTAACCCAGCAGATCAGGATCAGCATAATGCAGAAATTGCAAAATTGCGTGATGAGATAGCACATGCCAAGGAGGAGCTGAACACGGAGAATGCTAGGATGGCTATGGAGCAGGCCGCTTTAGATGCTCAGGTGCAGCGGATTCAGTCGGAGTCTTTCCAGCTCATGATGGATCAGAACGCTTCAAATGAAATCACGAGGAGGAGGCATCAGACTCGTCTACCTTCGGTTTATGAGGCGAGAAATCTTTTTAACACGCCTGGAGGAGGACCCAGCAACCCGCCAAAGGTAAACCGGGGTGAAGCACCTGGGACAGGAGCACCGGTACAACCGCGTACAACAACGCCACCACGTCAGAATACGACTCCGCCTTAGTACGCGCTGACGCCGCTGGGTCATTATTCTAACCCTTTGGATATTATGATTACTGCGGCGACACGACTAGCCGCTCTACCAGTTGAGGGTAAGTCAGCGGCGGCAATGGAGATACGGCAGGCCGGAGAATTACTTCAGACGGCTTTGACCCAACATGCAGCTTATTCTCACAGTCGTGAGAGGATCGATTCAACCCCTCGCCCAAGTCGAAGTTATAGCAGGCATATCGAGGAGCTGGCTGTATCAAGCAGTGGGCGGTATCGCAAACCGCCCCATGGACATAACCCGGCAGGAAGTGGGGCTAATGTCCAGAACGTAGTGGATCAAGGAAGAGCGCGTCGAGAGGCGGAGCTGGTGGCTCAGTATGCGGCTCATCAGCATTCCCCGGCTCGTCTGACAACTTCAGTGGAGACAGGTGTGACTTTCAGGACTTTGGGTGTACCGTGTTTGGTGCTGGCTCTACGTAATGAGCGTTTTTCCAAGGACTTCAAGGGCCCTCACAAAGTACCTAACTATATGGCCGATTTACCCCCTGAGGCGTAGGCCGAGAGTTATGAGATGGCCATGGAACTGCTGGATGTTAGCGATGCTGCGTGTGCTAAATATTTCACCATGATGTTGGACGGAACGGCCCACACCTGGTTGAAGGGGCTACCGGCTAACTCCATCGGGTCATGGGCCGAGTAAAAGGCCCGTTTTATTCAGAATTTTAAGGATACATGCAAGGAGCCTATGTCAATTGTGGATCTGGACGCCTGCGTCCAGGAAGAGGGCGAGTCAACAACCCGTTGGGTCCGACGAGTCTCAACTATCTTGCATTTCTCGGATTACATCAACGCCGGCTCAGCAGTCTTGATGTTGGAGAAGAATTGTCATTTTTTGCCCCTCAAATAGAAGCTGGGGCGGCTCAAGCGCCACTACAGTAATGTGGGGGAGCTGATGGCGGCTCTGGTTAAGTATGCTGACTCGGATGGTACCAAGGACCCTTAGTCTGATGATGAAAAGTCAGGAAAGGGAAAGAAGAGCAGCAACACCAGAGGGCAACAGCATAACCCGGCGAATCAGGGAGGCAACGGTAAGCACAAGGTTGATAACAATTTGGACTTCGTGGCTAACACCAATGCACAGAATAATGGTCAGCATCGTAAGGGTAAACCGCCCCCATGGCTTGGGGGATTGGGCTTCAATCTTGAGCAAATGGTGAATCAACCTTGCCCGAGGCATGGTACACGCGAAAGGCCGTCCACTCACCTTTGGAAGTATTGCTTCATCATGAAGGAGTACAAAAATTCCAATCTTTTTCAAGACAATCATGGGCCAGGTGGCGGCTCAGGATCCGGCTCTCATGGTCTGGGTTATGGTGGCGGCTCTAACTCCGGATTCCAAGGTAATCAAGGCAATCACGGCAATCAGGGCGGTTTTCATCAACAGTCTGGCCAGGGCAACCAGCAGCAGCATCAGTCCGGTTATCAGAATAACCCGAAGTAGCTGAATAGTGGGCAGTACCACGTCTTCACCACGAGTTTATGCAAGCGGGATCAGAAGCTCCATAAAAGGGTTGTGAATGCCGTTGAACCGGCGATTCCCACTTGTGATGGTCTAAGCAACCCATTGTGTGGAGTCGAGAGGATCACCCACCCCCGGTTGATAATTCGGGTCATCTGGCTTTGGTTGTGGCACCTCAGGTTGGAGGGTACAAGTTCACTAAGGTACTCATGGATGGGGGTAGCAGCATCAATATCCTTTATTATGGTACTTTCCGTCATATGGGGTTGACTGATAAAATCTTAAGCCGTCCAATACTGTTTTCCATGGAGTGGTGCCTGGTAAGTCGGCATATCCTGTAGGAAAGATTGCTTTGGAGGTCGCCTTTGGGGATCAATATGATTCCCGAGCCAAGACATTAACCTTTGAGGTGGTCAAGATTCAAAGCCCGTATCATGCTCTGTTTGGGCGGCCGGTATATGCCATGTTCATGGCACGACCTTATTATGTTTATCTGCAGCTCAAGATGTCGGGTTACAAGGGAACTATTACAGTGCATGGAAGCCAGAAGATAGCTTTGGAATGGGAAGAAGGGGACGCGGCTTATGCGGAGTCTATTTGTGCCACAGAGGAATTGAAGTTCTATAAGTACAATGTTGACCCGGCTGACATGACATCTCTAAAAAAGCCAACTACAGAGCATGACCCGACTTTGAAGTTTAAATCGGCGGATGACACCAAGCTAGTTGACTCCGTTACTGGTGATTCGTCTAAGCATTTCAGCATCAGTGCTAATCTGGATCTGAAATAAGAAAGCGCGCTCATCGAGTTCATTTGTGAGAACCGGGACATTTTTGCATGGAAGCCTTCTGACATGCTAGGTGTACCGAGGGAACTCGCTAAGCACAGTCTTAATATTGATCCAAAGTTTAAGCCGGTGAAACAGTTTCTCCGTCATTTTAATGAAGAGAGGCGGAAGGCCATTGGTGAAGAAGTGGCCCGGCTCTTGGCGGCCGGGTTCATTGTTGAAGTCTTTCATCCCGAGTGGTTGGCTAACCTGGTGCTGGTACTTAAGAAGAATGGTACTTGGCATATGTGTGTGGATTACACGGATTTAAACAAGGCTTGTCCGACTGATCCTTTTGCTCTCCCTCGTATTGATCAAATTATTGATGCAAAGGCGGGTTGTGAGCGTTTGAGTTTCTTGGATGCTTATTCTGGTTATCATCAGATCAAGATGGTAGTTAAGGACCAGGAGAAGACAACTTTTATCACTCCCTTTGGAGCCTTCTGTTATGTGTCTATGCCTTTTAGGCTCAAGAGTGCCCAGGCGACTTACCAGCGATGTGTACGGAATTGTCTTCATAACAGATTGGGCGCAACGTTCATGCTTATGTGGATAATATTGTGGTGAAATCCATAAATAAGGAAACATTGATAGACGATTTAAAGGAGACCTTTGATAATCTCCGGGTTTATAAGATGATGCTTAACCCGGCCAAATGCATTTTTGGTGTGCCGGCATGCAAGCTCTTGGGTTTTCTAGTTTCTAACAGAGGCATTGAAGCTAATCCAGAGAAGATCAAAGCCATTACTTCTTTGGCTAAGCCGGCGTGTATCAATGATGTTCAACGTCTGGCGGGTCGTATTGCGGCTCTAAGCCGGTCCATAAGCCGGTTGGGAGAGAAGGCTATCCCTCTGTATCAGATGATGAAAAAGACAGATAATTTTGTTTGGAGTGATGCTGCTAATGCAGCATTTGAGGATTTGAAAAAGCAGCTAGCCGAGCCTCCCGTTCTTGCTGCTCCTATTGATAAGGAGCCATCGCTGTTGTATGTGGTTGCTAATGCCTGGGCTGTCAGCATAGCTATTGTGGTGGAACGAAAGGAGGCAGGCAAGGAATATCCAGTTCAAAGGCCGGTTTACTACATTGGTGAGGTACTTATTGAATCCAAGCAGAGGTATCCGCACTGGCAGAAGCTTGTATATGGGGTGTTCATGGCCAGTCGAAAGCTTAAATAGTATTTTTTGGGTCATCCCATCACTGTGGTTAGTTCTGCTCCCTTAGGGGATATTATTCAAAACAGAGAAGCCACAGGTCGGATAGCCAAATGGGCCATTGAGCTTGGACCTCATGGTCTGAAGTATATGCCTCTCACAGCCATCAAGTCTCAAGCACTACTGGATTTCATCAATGATTGGACGGAGCTGCATGTGCTTGAGGAAAAGCCAGATAACACGTATTGGACTATTCACTTTGACAGGTCCAGGCAATTGGAGGGCTCGGGGGGCGGAGTTGTGCTAGCTTCCCCTTGAGATGATAAATTTTGTTATGTTCTCCGGTTGATGTTCCTTTGCACTAATAATGCAGCTGAATACGAGGCCTTGATCCACAGCCTTCGGATGGCTAAGGATATGAACTTAAGCCGGGTGAGGTGCTTTGGCAATTCAGACTTGGTAGCTCAACAAGTTTCTGGTGCTTAGGATTCTAAGGATCCACTCATGGCGGCTTATCGTCGAGAGGTTGATGCTATTGCGGGTCACTTCAAGGGTTATCGGGTTGATCATATTGATCGAAGGAAGAACAAGGCGGGTGGTGCTTTAAGCCGGCTAGGCTCTCAGCATAAGCCGGTGCCACCTAATACTTTCTTAGATATTCTGCATAACCCCTCAGTCAAGTTGCCTACAGAGGAAGACCTTGCTATTCCTTACACAGAAGCACAATTGGTGGCAGCTCTTCATGTAATTCCTGATTGGGAAGTTCCATATTTGGCATATATGACCCGGGGTGAGTTACCTGAGGATGAAACTTTGGCTAGGCAGATAACCCGGCGGTCCAAATCAATGACCATTGTCAATGGAGAACTACATCATTGAAGTGTCATAGGGGCGTTTCAACATTGTGTTCCACCCAATGAAGGCCATGAGATTTTGCGAGAGATTCATGAAGGAGATTTTGGTCATTATATCGGCTCTAAATCTCTTGTGGCTAAGGCTGTTCGTCATGGATTTTATTGGCTGACGGCTAATGCTGATGCTGAAGACCTGGTCAGTAGGTGTGATGGATGTCAAAAAATCTCACAACAAGCACATGTGTCGGCTCAAGAATTGAGGATGATTCCAATTACTTGTCCATTTGCAGTCTGGGGGCTTGATATGGTTCAACCTTTCAAAAGGTCCAAAGATAAAAAAACGCACCTCCTGGTAGAAGTTGACAAATTTACAAAGTGGGTTGAGGCAGAGCCGGTCAGTAAATGTGGCGCGGCAACGCAGTTCAATTCATTAAAAAGGTGATTTTCCATTTTGGTTTTCCCCACAGTATCATACTGATAATGGCACTAATCTATCCATGGGTGATATGAAAGAATTTTGTCAATGTGAGCATATCCAGCTTGACATGTCATTAGTAGCTCTCCCCCAATCTAATGGTCAAGCTGAGAGAGCCAATCAAGAAATTTTGAGAGGCATCAAGCCCCGACTTATGGTTCCTTTGCAGAGGACACTGGGTTGTTGGGTGGAAGACTTACCATCAGTCGTATGGAGTTTCAATACTACCCCCAACAGGTCTACGGGTTACATGCCTTTCTTCATGGTTGATGGAGCAGAAGCAGTTCTCCCAGTGACATCCGTCATGACTCGCCTCGTGTGGCGGCTTATGTTGAAGCTGATAATGAAAAGCACGTCAGGATGCACTTGACCTATTGGATGAGGAGCGTGACCTTGCGATGGCTCGTTCGGCGATTTACCAGCAAGATCTGCGCCGCTATCACAGCCGCCAGGTTAAGACCAGAACCTTTCAGGAAGGTGATTTGGTGCTTCAGCTTATCCAGGATCAAACTGATATGCACAAGCTATCCCCACCTTGGGAAGGACCTTTTGTGGTCAGCAAGAATCTGAACAATGGGTCATACTACCTTATCGATGTTCGAGATCACGAGGACTCACGCACGTCGGAGGAGGAGACCCACCAGCCGTGGAATATTGCTCATCTTCGGCCTTACTGTACCTGAGCCACAGGCACTTCTGATGTACATATTTTGACAATGTATATATTATGATAAATATAATAAAGCCGACATCCCTGATAAAGCAGAGCCTCTGTCATTTTTGTTTTTAATAATGAGTCTATGGAAATTTCACGTGGTCACATGGGGGCTTCCGGCTTATTGAGCGAAGCTATGATTTCCCTTTGATCCAGCTTATATGCCATTTTATAGGGCTTACTACCCAGGTTAAAGGGACCAAACAGAGTCTGTTGCAAAGTAAAACTCAAACATAGATGCCCATTGAGCACGGCTCAAAAATATTACTTGGGGGCTCTTTGTTCAACGGACAAGAGTTTTTGTGACCCTTGTAATAGGCTTAAAAGCCAGGCTTGGAAGCCAGGTGTATTCACCTAAAAATCTGGGTTAACCTACCTTTTTAAGTCTGCCACTCTGCCTAGGTAATCCTGGAATGACCCGCCGTACTTTTGACAAGTCAATCTTATATAGACCCTGAACTTGTCAGAGTTAAAATGACGATTGGTTATGTGAGGTCCGACTTATAAGGTTTGTATGAAGGTTTAACTCAGTGGCTCTGCGGCCCTTGAAAGCACTTGATCTTTAGGCCTGGCGGCCTATGAAATGCCTTGTTTTTCTTTTGTTTGCTATTGGAATTTTTTTGAGAATTATCTTTTATGACATGTTAAAACCAATGAGGTTTTTACTTATTGCAAATACCCGGTGTTTATTAACCCGGCCTGGCTTTGGACTATAAGTCGCCAGTATATGATAAGAAAATATCTGGTGTTTATTGACCCGGACTGGCTTTGGACTGTAAGTTGCCAGTATATGATAAGAAATATCCGATGTTTATCAACCCGGCCCAGCTTTGGACTATAAGTCGCCAGTATACGATGATATTAAATTACTCGGAAGCTTTGTGCTCTAAGGTTCGGGATATTACCCCTTCCAACTTATGACATTATAAGCCGGAAATATATGACAGTTGAGAAAGAACATTGTGTGTTCAAAATTTTGGGTTATCACCCTTACTGCATTGGTATGGTAAGCCGGCAGTGTCATCAAATATCAAAGGTATAATATATTTTGTTATGATTACATATGGTTATGGTTAAATTGACCCTGGTTATGAACTATTTTGATCACCAATGGTTTTAGATTGGGCATTATGACTCGTTCGGCGGTAAACCGCCATGATACTTGCAATCTGCCTGTATGCAGGAACATATTCAAATTGCTAATATCATAAGCACAAGTGGCGGATTTTAAATTGGCGGATCCATAGTGTCATGCAAAGAAAAATATGCACGATGGCATAGCACATCAAGAGTTTAAGCTAGCCTATTACAAGGCATCTGATGGCCCAAAGCATTCATCAAAGTTATCAATACAGTAAAATATTTTGATAAGTACACCGACTTATGATTGTTGGCGGGTTGAAGCTTCAGGATCTTCTTGCGCCTCTTCTTCATCCTCAACTCCTTGCTTATCCATCGGCTGGAAGTCGGGCGTAGCCCAGTTGATACCGGTCAACGCTCTAAACACAGCCTCATCATCAATAAGATTGGATGGATCAATGTCAGGGGCAAAGGTGTGCTTACGAATCGGAGAAATAATATCTGTTGGCTCATGAACCGGCGCACCAATCTTCTTGTTGTCGGCATCATAAGCCGCCTGGTACGTGGATAAGCTGGTTTCATCAGCTAGTTTGCTTGCTAACAGACGCATAGTTCTTGCTATTTCTGCGAAGTCATCAGCATTGAAGTCCGATCCATCTTCTTTCACACTGGGGCAGCCATTGGCCAAATCCTCTGGGTCAAGATCGGCCTGCCATGCTTTGGCCCGGCTTAAAGCAGTTAATGCGCCAGCTCTAGCGGCTCCCCGTTTTAAGTCCTCAATTCTTTTGGGCAGCACTGATAATTGATCCAGAGTGTCTTGGATAAGTTTTGAAGGAGTCTTATTATGCATTGTCACAGCGATGGTTCGTTGGCCACCAGTATATAGCTGCTCTACAAGAGTGTAGACCACTTTAAGCTGAATGCACATATCTGAGCCCAACTTAGCACTCCAAGAACCTATACCAGTGAACTTATGGATAAGCCGACAGACGTTTCTAATATAATTCATACAGTAGAAGGGGGATATGTTCTTACCAAAGATGGCTATTGACATCATATTAATCTTCTGCTTTAGACCGGATAACTCATCATTTACCGGCTTAATCGTAGCCTCAACATCTTCAGCTCTTTTCACCAGGGCTGACCTTTCTGTATCCCAACCTGTTTCTTTAGCCTTCAAGCATTCCTTCAACTTTTCCATCGCTGATAAAACATTGGTCACTTCATCCTTGGCTTTGGAGGCTTCTTCTTGTTGAGACTTGATATTTTCTCGAAGGTCAGCAATTTGGGAGTCTTTACTATTCAACTCAGACTGCCAGCGACAAACAATAAGTGAGATGGCAATGAATTTATACAAAGTCCCAATCACAGTACAAGTATTATATTTGGCACTCGGGGGCTAATGTCTATCGCTTCTTCAAATAATGTGAAGTCCCAAGCACAATACACGTATTATCCATAGCACTTGGGGGCTAATGCATACTGCTCTTGATAGTATATAAGCATATTGCTTGACCCAGGCAAGGGGTAATAATCCGGCTTGTGAAGACTATGAACAACATTATGCAATTCCTACAAAATAAGTCCCGACTTAACATAATTGTTAAGCCGACCCTTGGGGGCTACGGATTCAATGTTAACTTCTACTATTCAAAAGTCCCGACTTAACATAATTGTTAAGCCGATCCTTGGGGGCTACATATGCAGAGTTGAAGTACTATTATCAGAAGACCGACTACTGAGTTTTATCTATGCAACTATTGAAGTTCACCGCACATTCTACTCTACCATGTCCAGTAAACTTGGAGGCTAAGGGAAATATACTTATATGAAAGGGATTGCAATACTTACCTCATAGCACTCCTTCATCAAGTTCACTAAGCCGGCTTTGAAGTCACGGCTGGTATATAGGCGATTCAAATAGCCGGAATGGAGGTCTTGGGCACTGAAATGAGTGTAGCTCTCCAGGTCTACTTTCCACTTGCCCTTATCTTCAGCAGAAAGTTCTTCTTTGGCGTCGTGCCTAGATAAGGTAGTAGGACGACTCGGAGTTGTGAAACCATGGCCAGTAATGGTGACATCGGCAGTTTTTTCCTCCGCCAGCTTAACAGGACTGGTTGTCCTGATAGGACTTGGCGGATTAGCATTAGACGGGTTATCATTCATTGGGTCAATATCAAAATTACGATCTTGTGGTGGCAAGTCGTCAACAATGTTGTCAGTAATTGGCTGAGAAAGCTCTGATTGTTGTTTTTCCGGCTCAGGCGGATTGGAGTCATTAACCGGCTTATTTAGCCTGGCCCTCTTGCCGGGTTTAGCTTGGGCCCTGAAAAGTAAACAATAAATGGAAGTCAAGAGGATGATCAAGTATGCAAGTTGGAATAATTGGAAATAAACTTACCCATGTACAGTCTTGAAAGCTGGAATTTGTGTTCGTGTTGACTCGCCAGAAGAGGAATGGGAAGTCCCCTGATAGTTTGAATCAGACGGGTTAAGAGGTTGTCTAAAATAACCCACCTTGGGGTAAGGTATGTCAGAAATATGTGAGACCTATGGACGGCGATTGCGAGGCGGGGCGTCTGGTAAGCCAGAAGAAGTAATCACATTACCGCTATGCCGGGTCGTGTGGCGAGCTTCATGTTGCTGTTTCTTCAAAAGAAATTTTGGATCCAAGTAAGCTAGAGGGTGAGAAAATCTTACTTTCTGGCTTGCTTGACGGGTTTTCTATGTTGGCAGAGATTCTGAGCCGGAGGAAAGAATAATACCTCAGCATCACCTGCCCGGCTAGCCTTTATGTCGTCCTGATAACAATTACTGTCAATAAGATGTATGAAAAAGGAGCCAAGTGAATCAAGTTCTACCTCTGAATCATGATTATCATCATCATCATCAAAGTTTAACTCGGCAGACTTGGTGGTTTTCTTTTTGGTAGGCTTCTTGTTGACCTTGTGCTTGACAAGAGGTGCTTTGGCCGGCTTATCCTGTGGTTTCCTCTTCCAAAATGGATCATCAGCCTGTTAAAATCAGAAAGATTATAAGAGGATATTAAGAATATGGATTTAATAGGTGTTGGGCAATTCTTATAGCTGGTGGCTGGTTGGCAGTGCAGAAGGGACTAAGTCCAGTTTTGCTGCACTCTTTTACAAGCTCATTCAGTAACTTTTTTTGGCTTTAGTAACTTTTGCATCAGATAACGGAATATCACAATGGCGTGGAGGATCTTTTACATCACCAGTATATTCGCACATTAAGCCGGAGCAACGGCTTAATGGCAAGATACTCCAAGACAGCCAACACCAGAAAAAATCGATGCCAGTTAAGCCGTTGGACATAAAGGCTCTGAGTTTTGAGAAAGCAGGTGCATACTTGGCCCGCTCCTTGGCATCAAGACGTTGGGGAAGTGGATGGTTGTTGTTAAGCCGGTGCTCGCTGTAACTCGGCAGAGGATTCTCACCAGCAGGGGATGTGTCTCTAACATAGAACCACGTTTGGTTCCAATCTTTGGGGTGGCTATGCAGCTTAGCATGAGGAAAACTGACATCTTTCCTCTTCTGAATAATGACTCCACCAAGTTCTTGGCATGGCCCATCAACAAATTCAGTCTGGCGATTTAAGTAATAGAATTCCCTGAATAGACCAACCGTGGTTCCTCTTGAAGATAGGCTTCACAGAATACTTGAAAATTGCAAAGGTTAGACACGGAGTTGGGTCCGATGTCTTGAGGGTGCAGTTGGAGGAAATGAAGCATATCATGAAAAAAAAATGAGCCCGGAAGGCTGAACCCTCGATCCAAGTGATTAGTAAATACAATTACTTCTCCATTTTTGGGTTGAGGAAGGACTTCATCACCAGGAGCTCTCCAGTGGATATCCTCCTTTTTGGCTAAAGCGCCAGTGGCAACATGATTATTCAGATCTTCCTCTGTAATCTAGGATTTGACCCAATTGCAAGAAGTATATGTCTTAGCCATTTCTGAAGAAGATTATTCCGGTTTAAGGTTACATGATTAAGCCAGCTTATGATTAAAGGACAAATAATAATGAAGCATGGCTAGGTATTAAGCCGGAGATTGATATTTCAAGATTACCGGAGAACTATTGGCGGCTTAAGAGGGGACTAATGATACCTGGCGGGTTACTATTTTTTGAGTTAAGCCACTTATGCCGATGTTGAAAGAACAGATCTACGGATGAGGAAAATGGCTAAGTGTTCAGAAAAACAGTTTTTACAGATTGATGCTACAATTTTGGATCTAGCACACTTTAGTTAATACAAAAATATTTAGACCTAAAAGTATCAGTGCTGGAACAGTTCATAGGTACAGATTGGTCTTTATCTACAAAGGAGATATTCTATATAGTAAAAGGGATTGCTAAAGATTGCCGCGGTGTAGGAGGAGTAGCAAGGGTGAATCAAAACTCCTACGGCCAAGAACAAGAACGACCTTCGATGAACCTCGTTAAAACCCTAACAGATCTATGAGGGGAGGAAGAAGAAGAACTTACCAGAGCTGTTGAGCGGCAGATGTGCGCGGATGAGATCTGGTCCGAACAGGTTGATGCAGCAGCCGTTGTCGGAGCAGAGGTGAAGGTTGACAGCGGCGGCGGAGTTCGCTTGCTAGGGCGTCGCAAGGAAGAAGACAGACGAAGAGGCACGGGGGGACAGTGAAAGAGACCCCCTACTCTATTTATAAGGCAAATGGATAAGTGACAAGCGCGAGAATCGAGGAGACTAAAAACGGATATGTGATAGTATAGACACCTCGATTTTCGGAGATTCATTAAAAAAGAGGAGATACATTAAGGATTTTTGGCTTTGTGTAAAATTAATGATAAGTGATGTCACAGCGGGTTATCAAGATTCCAGAGGATGGTGTCATGGCGAGTTACAAATTCTCGTGAAGGTAATGAAGAAGGAATTTTTTCTAAGTGTTGAAGATTGATGTGAACAAAGTTCAAATCAACCTGGGGCCTAATGTTGGGGATAAAACTACTGAGTGAACCGTCCAGAAGGGGCCGGGTTAACTCATGGCGACTCACAAGACAAAGCCCGTGAAGGAATCACAGATGGCGGTTCATGAGGATGACTTATGAAGAGCCCAAAGCCCAAAGGCGGCTTACGGCCCGTAGGTGTAAACCTCCATAAGAGCATAACTTGTATTGTAAGGCATATATAGTTAGTCACCGAGACAAACACGTTCTTTATGAGCCGGCAGGGACTCTATAAGCCATCAGGCATCAACCTGTGTATATAAAGGGACGACCCAATGGCGGCATAGGGCAAGAAACAAGAGATCGAAAGCTAGGTCAAGCGTATTCGCTCCCTGGTAATCGAGACATAAGACATACCACCTCCAACTAGATTAGGCCTTTAACTTCACCGCAAGGGGCCAAACCAGTATAAACTCCTTGTGTCCTTTGTCCCGTTTAACCCCTTTAAGCTAACCTAGTTGCGATGGCTCCATGACTAAGTCCTCACACTAGGACATCTGCTGTGACAATCCCATGACACCGTCATCAGTTTAAGCCCGTTAACGGTCCGCTACATTTTTGCGCCCAATTGTGGCCCGAGCTTCTTTCGACCTGTTAGAAGCTCATCGTCAGTTCCAGCCCGTTAACGGCCCGGAACATCTTTCGGCCTTATTTCGTCCCATTCTACAGTTGGGCCAATTCTAGCCCGCTCTGACTTTAGGCATGTTCTTGGCCCATTCGATAAAGGAGCCAACTCTTAGCCCATTTTGTCTCTCGGCCTGTTAAGGGCCCGCACAACAGTTGGGCCTTTGAATTTAGGTCCATTAGGGGCCCAGATTCTGCAGGGCATCATTTCAGCCCAACGTGACTTTCGGCCTGTTAAAAGCCTAGTTTGCAAATTGGGCCTCCTCTGGCCCATAACACTTTTGGCCTATTACTAGCCCGTAAAGTAAAAGGGTTGAGACAAAATTGACATTTATTTTGGCCCGCTAAAGGCCCGCAAGGCCATTTCCATTTATACGGCCCTATCGAGCTTTCGGGTTGTTGACGACCTGCTAAGAGCCGTTGTTACGGTGGGCCCATTTGGGATCCACTTAATATTATTTTGACCAGCCCAATTAAGGCCCGCTTTGACTGCACATGTTTGTTCGTTTGTATGGCGTCCAGGAAATGTCTGGTCGTGTTGGCCCCAATTTCAACGATATAGCATATTCAACAAATATCCTACTCTATACCATACAATAAAAAGCATAGAAACGTAGAATAAGCCTACACTATACAATAAAGAAATTACAGCCGAATATACCCACTGGGCATTATAGTTCGGCACCAGTGATTATAAATCGTACACAAACAACAAATTACATACACTGGAAAAATAAAGCTCATACATCATGGACACGCATCAACAGAACTTACCATTTGAACTATAATCTATTCAGGAAAAAAGGATTGGACGGATTCAGATAGCACAAATTTCATTCTGCAAAATCTCCAATTCCCTCGTGGTTACCTCAGTGTCTTGTTTCATTTTTTTGACTCCTACATCTAATACCTGCATGTCCAGTCTCAACTTGTTGATTGTATGTTGAGAATCATGTACACGTTGTCTTGCCACCTCTAGTTGAAGCTCGAGATCATCAGCACATTCCAATTCCAACCCATAATGATTCCGTAATGGCCATGCCGCACTGCTCGCAGATCTTTGTGTTAATGTCACTTCATCCTGAAATGTTTCTGTAAGCAAGGTTGTCAGAATCGCAATTCTGTTATACGATTCTATGACTTTACGATCCAAACTAACCCCTCTGATTCTACGATTTTAGTTCATAGAATCTACGTTTTTACGATCCTGATAGTGAAGATTCTACGATTTGCGATCCTACCATCAGAGCTCCGATCCGATTCAAAATCGCGATTCTGACAACCTTGTCTGTAAGTACACATGACTAGGGCAAAAATATAGTTACAACAGTGAAGCGAGCAAGACAGACTATTTTGTACATGGCAAAACAGGACTAACAATAATGTTACACGTCATGAAGCATAAGCAGGTGATATTTTAAAAATTATAAAAAAGGTAGTCTGTGCAGCCTGCATACAAAAATCTCTCTTAGATCACCAGAGGAGCATGATGTTGGAGCCCAATCCAAAACACAAACAAGTTACAAATTTGGATAGCATGATGCGTATAAGTAAGCAAGCAGTTGGCCATTCTGTAGCTCAATTAAAGTCTTAGGGAGCATAATGAACAGTAGAGGGATTCATACAAACCTACTACAACAAGCAAAACTATGCAATCATTAGCCTAGTATAAACTAGATTGTGAGCCTCATGCAATAATAGTTGGTTAATAGACTTCAAAGCTTCAGGCACACTTCGCCAGAGTAATTAAGTGGTAAGGCCTTTAATTATGTCAACTAATAGTTATACAAGTACCCAACATCAGGCATCATTGTTTTGGCATCTCATTAACTGAGGACAAATAAAGCAATTGAAAGAGCAAATTAACTATGCCTGAAACAAACAAGGAATTTAACTGTTGAGTTGGATACACTGACTTACCTTAATTGGTTGAACAGGCTCAGTGCAGCTCCTACTTCTCTTGCAAGGCTCCTTCCTAACATCTTGTACATGGAAATCCTCAATCTTATCTTCATTGCACCCCCTCTGCAAGGTCACGCAAACTAGTTACTTGTCTCCTTGGAAGATAAATATGCATACTTTCCAGTCTGTGAACAACACAAAAGGATGAGATTATAACAAAACAATACCACATAATGAAACATGCCACATATCTTGCACTTGCACACAATGAAATGAGCATTTACTATGTCCGCACTATGTAAAAACTAGGCATACCTTCGAACTCGATCTCCAGGTACTCTTGGAGAGCCTACTTTAGTGTACAGCCAAACCTTTATGTCACCTATGAGTTAGGCAAGGCCCCACTACAGCAGCCCTTAGTGTTTAAATCGTTGACAAGCTCTGTTAGAGTGTTAGGTCAATAACAACAAGTAATCAAAGCAAACAGTCCTAGTATGGCTAGCTGATGCAAACAACAATTGAACAGATGTGTGAACAAATCTTACATATCAAGAAAAGAAGCAAAGTAAGAGGCTTAAAGACCATCACTTGACTGACCAGATTTAAGGGGCATTTAAACATCATGTGCAACGTATTAACTAACATAAACATTGCATATTCCAGATTCTACAATGGAATGCACATGTATTAGGTTATGCCATGTATGATGATGCCTAAATGTACACTATAGCAGGCAGGAGTGATTCATCATTGCACACACAATTGAATTGCAGGTTAACGTCCAGTTCGATCCTGCCTTTTCAGGGCTTATTTTCAAAATAATCCATAAACGATGTAAAGAAGTTATTTTTGAGTTATGGGCTTGGGCTTAACTTATTTCGCTTTGGAGGGGGTGTTTCGGGTAGAAGCTCACTAGAAATTGAAGGGAAGGGGAATAGTGAAATGACTCTGTTGTCTGCCTATATTACACTCAAAATGCAACTGCTCACGCCCGCGTCACACCTGACCCTCAAGTAAAAACAAACACACAAGCATTCATTGCCCTGCCCGCTTGCATCTCCTCTCCCCTTTCCCTCTACCTCGATCCCCTGCCTGCAGCCCTAGGGTTCCTCCAGCGAGCCGTCGCCTCTGGTCCCATCTGGCCTGGTCCTCGATGATGCTCTATCTAGCTAGGCTACATGGACGACAGGTAGGGGCAAATCTCCTTGGCTGCTCCTCCCTTTGGCGTCGTCCCTCATTCTCATGGTCTCCAGCAGCTGCTCCACTATGGTCCATCCAACGCACTACTCCGACGGGCGCCGCACAACTACGGCTGATGCCACACTGTAGCAGAAGGCACCTTATTCCCCCTCCCCTCCTCCCAGGCCATGGCCTTGAGGTGCTGCTGAAGGATGAGCTCATCCAACAAGGTGAGGATCTCCTCTGATTTTTTGCCAAATTTTCATTCTGATCCACTATACGATGAATTGCTATGAGCTGCTCGTGCTGCTGATATATGATGCATTGCTATGAGCTGCTCCTGTTGCTGCTATATGATGCATTGCTATGAGCTGCTGCCGCTATATGATAAATTGCTATGAGCTGCTGCTACTGCTATATGATGAGTTGCTATAAGCTGCTTCTGTTGCTGCTGTATGATGAATTGCTATGAGTTGCTCCTACTGCTGCTATATGATGAATTGCTATGAGTTGCTCCTACTGCTGCTATATGATGAATTGCTATGAGCTGCTGCTGGTATATGATGAATTGCACACTGCTACTGCTGCTGTATGATGAGTTGCTATGAGGTACTGCTGCTGCTGCTATATGATGCTTTCAGATGGTGCTGCTATATGATAATAACCAGCCACTTGGACCATCGAGTTTCAATAAATAATTGTTCTTCATGTAAATTTGGGTCATGCGTTCTTTGTTTAAATTAGGCAATGGGATCTCTATGGAAGACATTGAACAAAGTAGATTGTGCCAAGTAGATGGTATATTTGTATTTGCATTTTGAACAAATAGTGATGGTCTGTTTTCCTATCATATTAATTATTGCACTGGGTTCAATTTGTGATGTTTGCAAGTCAAATTATTTTCATATGGGAAGCAAAATAAAAAATATAATGCAATCTAGACTTTTCACTGATCATACCAAAGATAAGCTGAAAAGAAAGGCAATGAAAAGAACTGGTTGGCTTATTACCTGGAGCTTATAATCACAGGTGCTTATTTTCTTAGGATAACTCGTAATAACTGTCCCTAAGAAACTTGGCCAATAGAACTGACATACAAATAACATGTCATGATGATTGCAATGGAGGAGTGACCTACCATAGCACACTGTATAGGCTCACCACTGCCTCTCCTTTTTTGCGATGTTCCATGAAATTGCCACATACATCTTGTACTTTCTCATTGTGTAACCCTATGTGCAAGTTGACACAGCTAATTTTAGACATCTCTACATGATAATACATTGCATATCCCATGCGCATATTTAAACCACCTATTAATGATTGTGTGCGTAACATAAACTAGCCATGACTCTGTGTGCTAGACTAGCAGGCACTCTAAGGGAGCCTAATGTAGTGCACTGGAATTCCTACATGCCACCTACAATTTTGTGTAATGTACTGCCTCTGTTCCTAAATATATGTCTTTGTAGAGATTCCAGTATGGACCACATACAGATGTATATAGATGCATTTTCGAGTGTAGATTCTGTCACACCCTAGCTAGGTTATGCATTAGAGTGTGCATCATGTTTACCTTCATCAGAAAATTGAAATGGGGAAAGCAGAACCCCCAGCACCCCCCCTGAAATCAACTAGGGTTTACTAAAAATAAATTCAATGAACCTGAAATGCCCTTCAAAAATGTTCACCCTCTTTGCCTTGGGTTAAAACCCTTGGGAAAAATGGTGCATATAATTTTAGGTCAACAAAAGGGGCATTGACTTAATTCATAAATATTTGAATTTGGGCATTTAAATACTATTAAATAATTCAAATGCTCAAATAATGTTGGAACTATTTTTGGGCCACTGAAATATTTCAGAAAGTGTCCATAAATATTTTCAGGATTTTATAAAATGATTTAGTATTTAAACTAAATCAAAACAGAATAACAGAAATAGAAAAACAGAATAAATTAGGAAAAGAACAGAGGCTCACCTAGACCTTACCTGGCCCACCTGTAGCCCATCCACCTGGCCCAGCGCCAGGCCACCAGCGGCCCAGCCCACCAGCACCTCGCCCGTCGTCATCCTCCCCTCGCCCCGAAGCAGCTGCGTGCCAGCAGCGCACACCGGAGGTCTCCACCTCCTGCTTCGCGGTGGCAGCCCCCTGGCCTCCTAGCCGCGCCACGGAGACGGCCACGCACCCCCTGGCCCTCTCATTCCCCTCCCCCGTGCTCATCCCCTCCTCTGCTCTCTCCCTACGACGCCACCGAACGCGCCCGTCCCCACCGACGCCGTTCACCGCGGCCACAGCCACCCCCTCGCTCCCTCTCCGCGTCCCTGGGCTCCGCCCTGACCCCGTGGAGCTACACACCCGAAGCACGCGACCAGAGGAGGCCCCAGTCGACCCGAGCGTCGTCGTCTTCATCTCCGGTGCCCGGAGATCGCCGTCGTCAATTCACCGTTGCAGAAGCTTCCCCGAGCCCGCTGAGCTACTCATCGACCTCCCTGTGAGCTCCGCCATCGTTTCCCCCTCTTCCCCGCTTCAATTGATCGCCGTAGCCGTCGCCCCCTTGATGACCGAACTGCGGCGCCGCCCGAGCTCGCCGGCGACGAGGCTCCGGTGGCCAATCGGCCCCGTTCATATGGCCGTTGGCTTTGTGAGAGCCTGCAGAACACGTAGGTGCCACCCGTTGATCCTCCCATGCACGGCGTCGTCGTTTTCATCGGCGCCCGAACTCCGGCGGCCGCAACCGAGCTCGCCGCCGTTGACTCCGTCCACCCCCACTAGAACCACGGCCACCTGCAGATGCGCCTCGCTCCCCTCTTTCAAACGCGCCCTTCCGCGCGTCAAATGGTGGCCTGTAGGCGAAACCCGAGCAACTCCGGTGAAACCCCGCCGCGTATTTGGTCGCCGCCGGCCAAGCTCCGGCGAGCTGACGTGGCGCTGGCTTAATTAGTGCTAATGACCCTGCTAAAACTCCCTAGAGCCACTGCCATGTGGGCCCAGTGCATGTTTAGTTTAACTTAATGTTCTGTTTAGATTAGTTATTAACCCAGCTGGCCCCACACGTCAGTTTGACTTTCTGACGTGGCCTTTGACTGGCCCCACCTGTCTGTGATTCGAGCCAGCACTGTGAGACTGACCAGTGGGACCCACTGGTCAGGTTTGACCCGGACGCACCCTGTTGACTTGCTGACATCATCATGACGTCAAGCTGACGCAGTAAATCATTTTCTAGTTTAAAAACAATTCAGGAAATTCCAGAAAATACCCAAAACTTCAAAAATTCATAGAAATTCAACCATAACTCCAAATGAGACAAATTATATATGAAAAATTATCAGAAAAATTCAAGGAATCCATCTGTACCATTTTCATGCATGTTTGAACAATGCTTGTCCTCTGTTTTGGACAAAACAAATAAAGGGCATTTAAATAATCATATATGGGGTTGGAATTTGAATCTTGTACTCAAACCAACTTCATTTAAATCATAACTAGTTGCATTAGCTCAAGACACATCAATATTGCCATGTCATAGCATGCATCATATTGTTGCATATCGTCATGTGTTGATTGTGCTCGGTTGTGTTCTTCGTGGTAGGTTCTGCCTCCGAGGATATTCACGAGTATCCAACTGAAGGGCAGTATCCCGTTACCACTCCATCAGGCAAGCAACCATTGATCATTCCGATACAACCCATGTTCTCGCTCCTGCTCTTGTTTACTGCATTAAGACAACACGATTCAAACTGCTGTGTGCTACGGTAGTTGAACCCTTATCCTCTGCATGACCTGTCATTGCCACAGTAACTAGATGAAACCCACTAGCATGTGTAGGAGTTGATTGAGCCATGTTTTGTGATTCCTACCTTGCTATGCCTGCTATGCTTAGAGTTGTGTCAGGTCTGGTTCATCTGGGTGATGGGCTAGAGTGAAATGCTTGTGCCAGTAATATGAGGGATGTGTTGAACATGTTTTGGTAAAGGTATCGATGAGAGGCCATGTAGGAGTACATGGTGGGTTGTTTCATTGAGGCCGTCCATAAGAACTGAGATCTGTATGTGTGATTTAAGATGCAGTTACTACCGTACATTGGGCCCAGAACAAATGGACCCTCTCGGCTTCTTAGCCACCCTAGTACTCTGTCCAGGAGTTGCAAATAGTTTCTGGTGTTTGTAGGATATGTGTTGGCGGCCGTGCGTAGCGCTGACCCTAGGGGTGGGCTATGTTGCGGTAGATACACCGTGGCACGGTGTACCGAGTCACCCGTTTGGTGTCTCGGGAACCCTGTTCACATCGTTCGGGGCCGTATGTGGAAACCTCGGCCGGACTCCCTGCGGATGGAACCTGGATAGGCGATAACCTGGACTAGGGGCTTAGGTGTTTAGGTAGGCCGTGGCCGACACCCTCGCTGGGCTTCCGCTTGAAGGTTGCCGAGTACATGTCGTGTAGACGGCGGTAAGCGGTGAAAGCGTGTATGACGAAGTACACCCCTGCAGGGTATAAAACTATTCGAATAGCCGCGTCCGCGGTAAAGGACTACTTGGTTGCCTATACAGTTCATAGACAAGTTAATGGATACTACTAAAAGACTCAAGATAAGTGTGAGTACCGAGGATGGCCCCCTCGCAGGATACGAGGGAGGATCCATGGTGGAGTATTGTGATGGTGAGTAGTGGACTCGTGTGCGAAAACTATTTTGCTAAAAGATTCCGTAGGATAGCTTAGCCAAGAGTCAAAGCTGGCTTGCTGCATAAACCCCACCACCTTCTTGAGAATGAGCATGTACAGTAGGTTCTGATGTAAGACTTGCTGAGTACCTTTGTACTCATGTTTGCTTATTTATTGTTTTCAGACGACAACACTGCCCCTCCGATGGGTTTTACGTAGACCTTGACGTCGACGAGTGACTAGCCACCCAGGTGGTGATCCAGGCCATGGAGGGCCCTATGTAGATAGACAGGCTTCGAGAAGCCTTCTTTCTTTCTAGAGTCTGTACTCAGACTAGTTGATTCCGCATGTGCTTGTATGACTGTATGACTTGAGTGTCGGGTCATGTGACCCCTACCTGTATGGATATGTTATGTATGGCTCCCTGGAGCCTTTAAATAAAGTACTTGAGTTGTAGAGTTTTGTTGTGATGCCATGTTGTATGTACTCATATCGAGCATAGTGTATGTATGATTGAAATGCTTGGTATGAGTGGGATCCGACAATCTAGTTGTTTGTCCTTCGCAGCCTTTCTTATGGGGAAATGTAGTCTAGTGCTCCTCGAGCCATAGTAGTCCGCTACAGCCCGGTTCACAGGAGTCCTGCTAGCCCAGCACTACTGTTCAGGACGCTTGACTGGCCGGCATGTGTTTCACTTCGTCCCTATGTCTGTCCCTTCGGGGAAATGTCACGCGGTGATCTCCGGAGTCCTGTCTAGCCTGCTACAGCCCGGGATTTCCCGGAGTCCTGTTAGCCCAGTGCTACAGCCCAGAATCACTCGTTGATGACCGACATGTTCGTTGTGATTCATGTATGCCTGTCTCCATAGGTCTGTGCCGCTTTGGGTTCACGACTAGCCATGTCGGCCCGGGTTCTCGATCATATGGATGCTAGCGACATTGTCATATACGCGAGCCAAAAGGCACAAACGGTCCCGGGCCATGGTAAGGCGACACCCGTGGGATACCGTGCGTGAGGCCGCAAAGTGATATGAGGTGTTACCGGCTAGATCAATGTGGCTTAGAATCGGGGTCCTGACAGCGTTGGCATCAGAGCCGGACTGCCTGTAGGTTCGTTCAGCCAAACTGGTCGATGTCGAGTCTAGAAATGCTTTAGTTATATGTAAGGGAATTGTTTGTTTGAGGGAACATAAGGTTCTTTTACTCCTTTACCCTATGCTTCTGATCTGAGTCATTCTCTTCTCATTCAACGTGGGTTAAGGACTAGGCTCTCTTCTTCTATCAGGTTCACGTGTTACTAATCCGTAGTAGTTCATAGGATTATTGCTACGAGTTCTAGTCCAGTTTCTACTATTTTAGTACGTTGCTATTTGAATCAGAACCTTGATATGATGCTGTTGAGCGGTATTGTGAACTGTTGTGGATGTCTCAAATCTTTTTGTGAGCATTTACAGCCGTTATGCTGCCCAATTTTCCCTAGGAATTCTGATGTCTTTGTCTTGTGGTTGTGCTTTCAGATGGCCAACCAGTCTCAAAATCAAGTGGTTCGCCTGACCAGGTGCCTCGACGTGCCCGGTCATACTGCTATGTTGGTCCGGGTCATGATCGAGACAGGATACCGTTGGTATCCCGAATACACTGTTGAAGAGCAGTTTCGCGACTTTAATCAAAGCCAGTATTTATGCACCGTCAGGATATTTCCTTCCTATCCTGGATCTACCGAGCCCCTTCACTATTCCCATGGACTCGGAGTTACCATTGAGATGGCTGTGCAGGATGCTGCCTATTCCATGATGACCATCTTGCGAGTCCGGACTGGCCTGCTTCGGAACACTGACTTCCGTTACATGCCAGCTTCACTTCCGGGAGCGCAGGGGTATCTTCAGGCTATCTATGTTGACTCCACTCTGGAGGACTCATTAACTCGTACCACCGCTGAGATGCTCGAAGATAAGGACCGAGAGAATCGGGCCTTGAGGCTGCAGCTCTTTAATACCCGTGCTGATCATTGGGCCACATTGACTCGGTTTGCACCCGCGGTGCAAGCAGGATGTATGGATACCAGGGATCTGTATCCTGTGAGAGCAGCTCTGCCAGACATGGTGGATTGGCGTGATGTGGGAGGCATCACCCCACCCCTTGGTCCCCGCAGGCCACCGTTTGTTGGTCCAAGACCTTATCCTAGCCCCTATGGTCCACAGGCTCCTCAGGACCGTCTGTTTCCGGATGATCACGTTGAACTTCTAGGCTATGGAGGTGACTTCTATGAGGACTACTACGGAGCTATCTGAGTTAGTAGTAGTACCACTAGTATTGTAGTAGTTGTATCTCCACTGTCCTGTGTGACTTGTGGAATACGACTTGGTGTGTAATCGATTCCGGAGGTGTAGACAAATAATGTATTCGGACTCGGAATGCCTCCGATGAGATGTAATGTCTACCTTCATAGTTGTACTGTAGCATGGGCTTGTACTAAACTATGTATGACGAGTATGACCGTTGGTGTATATATGGCAGTTTTATATTACCATGGCATACGAATGAGCATCTCTGCATTCCGCATTATCCTTTACATTCTGCACTTCCCTGTTAAGTTTGAGCCATCCTTGTCTAAACCGTTGTCTTGTTTCCTCCTAGGATGGTCAACACCCGCGGAAACCCTGCTGCCCCGGAGCAGGGGGAAGCCAATGCAGCTAGAGGTGAAAATTTGCCTCACCCGCCTTCCCTGGCCGAAGTGATGTTGGAGGCGGAAAGGAACAAGCGTGAGACCAACCGCCTGCTGGAGCGGATTGAGCAGAACACTGCACGCCACCCACGAAATGACTTGGTGTCAATCAACGACTTTATCAAGCTGTACCCACCAAAGTTTAACCATTCCGTCGAGCCCCTCGACGCGGATGATTGGCTTCGCAGCATCACCCACAAGCTACGTTTTGCCAACGTAGCTGAAGTCGACAAGGTTACCTATGCTGCTTATCATCTCGAGGGCCCCGCTAGCCATTGGTGGGAAAACTACGAAGCTATGCGCCCGGTCGGCCAAATCACTACCTGGGCTGAGTTCAGCGAGGCTTTCCGTGAGCATCACATTCCGGAAGGACTTATGGATTGCAAGAGGGAGGAGTTCTGTAACTTCACCGAAGGAAGGCTGACTGTGGATGCATATAGCCGAGAATTTGGGAACCTGGCACGCTATGCTCCTGAAGAGGTTTCTACTAACGCCAAGAAGCAGGCAAGGTTCCGTAAGGGACTTAGCCCTGAGCTTCGCCGCGATCTCTGTCTGCACGAGTGCACATCCTTCCAGAAGCTGGTCAATAAAGCTATCAGTGCTGAGACAGGCCAGACTGATTATGACGCTTCACGCAAGCACTCTCGTGATTTTGGGTCTTCATCCGGCTCTGGAGCTCAGAAGCGCCGGGTGTGGATTCCAAGCACCGCACTGCCACCCAGATTCACCCCGAGGCCATCCTTTGAGGCGCCTCGTCCCAACCAGCAATTTGCACCGTCCAAGCCCTATGGTGGCCCCGCTGCTAATATTGCTCCACGCCCCACTGTGGTAACATGCTTCAAGTGTGGAGAACCGGGTCACTATAGTCGAGAGTGTCCCCAGAACAACCCCAATCAAGCTGGAAAGTCCGTTGGCCGTGGTAAGCCCGCGGGAAAGACTTTCTACGCCAAGCCGGCCACTACTGCACGTGGCCATGTCAACTATGTTTCAGCCGAAGAGGCTCATGAGGATCCCAACGTCGTCCTTGGTACGCTCCTTGTTAACTGCCATCCGGCATCTGTTCTTTTCGATACTGGAGCATCTCATTCATTCATATCCGAGAATTATGCTCGGTTGCATAACACGACATTCTGTGACATGCCCACTTCCATGGTAATTCAAACTCCGGGTTCCAAATGGCAAACTTCTAAGGTAAGCCATGGGAACGAAATTCTTGTCGATAGGCTTGTTTTCCTCGCATCTTTAATAGCTCTCAAGTCCTCCGACATAAACATCATCTTGGGTATGGACTGGATGTCGGCTCATTATGCCAAGATCGATTGTGCCACTAGAACCGTTCAACTTACTCATCCCTCGGGCAAGACAGTTAATGTCTTAACTCAAGTGGCCAAGCGCCAACTTTACTCTCTCAATGCCAACCCTCTTCCAGACCTTGAGGACGTTCCGGTAGTCCGAGACTTCCCGGATGTGTTTCCGAAAGAACTGCCAGGTGTTCCACCTGACCGGGATGTCGAGTTTGTGATAGACCTTGTTCCAGGAACCGTTCCAATTGCTAGAAGACCCTACAAGATGGCACCCTTAGAACTAGCCGAGCTTAAGAACCAACTCGATGAGTCCTTGAACAAAGGGTTCATCCGTCCTAGCTCCTCTCCTTGGGCTTGCCCCGTCCTCTTCGTCAAGAAGAAGGATGGAACGGATCGAATGGTTGTGGATTATCGACCTGTCAATCTGGTCACCATCAAGAACAAATACCCGCTTCCCAGGATCAACGACCTGTATGATCAGCTCGCTGGATCCTCAGTCTTCTCCAAGATGGATTTGAGGCTGGGCTACCATCAAATCAAAATCAGAAACGGGGACATTCCCAAAACGGCCTTTGTTACTCGTTATGGCCAATACGAGTACACCGTCATGTCCTTCGATTTAACCAATGCCCCGGCCACTTTCTCCCGGTTAATGAACTCGGTTTTCATGGAGTACTTGGACAAATTCGTTGTAGTATACCTCGATGACATACTCATCTACTCCAAGAATGAAGAGGAACATGCCGAACATCTAAGGCTGGTATTGATGAAACTTCGAGAGCATCGCCTCTATGCCAAATTCTCCAAGTGTGAATTTTGGTTGTCAGAAGTGACCTATCTAGGCCATGTAATCTCTGGTAAGGGTATTGCTGTCAATCCCGAGCGAGTTCAAGCCATCCTTGATTGGACTCCACCTGTTACGGTCAAGCAAGTTCGGAGTTTCCTTGGCCTAGCGAGCTATTGCCGCCGCTTCGTTGAGAATTTCTCCAAGGTTGCTAAACCTCTAACTGAACTCCTCAAGAAAGATAAAAAGTTCGAGTGGACTCCACAGTGCGAGTTCAGTTTTCAGGAACTGAAAAGACGCCTGACATCTGCTCCCGTACTGGTACCACCAGATTTCTCCAAGGACTTTATTATCTATTGCGACGCCTCGCGACAAGGACTAGGTTGCATACTCATGCAAGATCGTCAGGTAATTGCCTATGCTTCACGGCAATTACACCCACATGAGGAAAATTATCCCACACATGATCTAGAGCTTGCAGCTGTAGTCCATGCACTCAAAACCTGGCGACATTACCTCCTCGGTAATCGTTGCGAGATATTCACCGATCACCAAAGCTTGAAATATATCTTCACCCAACCAGATTTGAATCTCAGGCAAAGACGTTGGGTCGAGTTGGTCTCGGATTACGACTTAGGAATAACTTACACCCCTGGCAAGGCCAATGTCATGGCCGATGCATTAAGTCGTAAGTCCTACTGTAACAACCTGATGTTACAACAAAGTCAACCACTTCTCCATGAGGAATTTCGCAAGCTTAATCTTCACATTGTTCCTCAAGGATTCCTATCCACCCTGGTAGCGGAACCTACCCTTACGGATCAGGACATCAAGGCACAGAAGATAGATCCGGGAATTTCCCGTATCAAGAGAAACGTTAAAAAAGGAGTCGTGGATTGTTTCTCCATTGATGATCAAGGTGTTGTATACTTTGGGAATCGCCTAGTGGTTCCGAAGGCGCGAAACCTGAGGCGACTGATCCTTAAGGAAGCTCATGAATCCCCTCTCACCATTCATCCCGGTGGTACCAAAATGTATCAAGACCTACGCCAGAGGTTTTGGTGGACTAGGATGAAGAGAGAAATCGCTCAATACATTGCTAATTGCGACGTTTGTCGTCGTGTTAAAGCAGAGCATCAACGGCCTGCTGGCACCCTTCAACCTTTGGCTATTCCTGAATGGAAATGGGACAAAATCAGTATGGATTTCATCACTGGGTTTCCCAGGACCAAGAGGGGGAATAATGCCATCTTCGTCGTGATCGACCGTCTTTCCAAAGTAGCCCATTTTCTACCGTTCGTGAGAGTATCACCGCTAGCCAGCTAGTTGACCTATACATCTCCCGAATAGTGTCTCTTCATGGTGTCCCATTGGAAATTAACTCAGACCGTGGAAGTCTCTTCACCTCTCGATTTTGGGAAAGTTTCCAAAATGCTATGGGAACTCATCTCTCCTTTAGCACCACCTTCCATCCTCAATCAAGTGGTCAAGTAGAGCGAGTAAATCAAATTCTGGAAGATATGCTCCGAGCTTCTGTTATCTCGTTCGGAATGAGTTGGAAGAAATGCCTTCCATTCGCGGAGTTTGCCTATAACAATAGCTATCAAGCTAGTTTGGGCAAGGCTCCCTTTGAAGTTCTCTATGGACGAAAATGTCGAACGCCTCTTAACTGGTCAGAAACCGGGGAAAGACAACTCTTTGGCCCAGATATGATTCAGGAAGCAGAAGAGCAGGTTCGCGTTATTCGTGAGAAATTGAAAACAGCCCAATCTCGCCAAAAGAGTCAATATGATCGTAAGCATAAGCCTATGACATTTGAAATTGACGAGAAAGCTTACCTTCGGGTTACCCCGTTAAAGGGAACCCATCGCTTCGGTATCAAAGGCAAATTGGCTCCTCGTTACATTGGACCCTTTTGCATTCTTGCCAAACGAGGAGAAGTTGCCTACCAATTGGAACTACCTCCGCATCTTTCCAGAGTTCACGATGTCTTCCACGTTTCGCAACTCAGGCGTTGCTTCGCAGATCCTATCCGTGGAGTGGACCACGAAACGCTTGACTTACAAGATAACCTTTCTTATCGGGAATACCCCGTTCGTATCCTTGATCAAGCCGAGCGTACCACTCGACGTCATAATATCAAGTTTCTCAAGGTTCAATGGTCACACCATTCCGAGGAAGAAGCCACTTGGGAAAGGGAGGATCGTCTTCGACTCGAGTACCCCGCCTTCTTCCCAGATGATCCTAAATCTCGGGACGAGATTCTATTGAGTGGGGGTGAGTTGTCACACCCTAGCTAGGTTATGCATTAGAGTGTGCATCATGTTTACCTTCATCAGAAAATTGAAATGGGGAAAGCAGAACCCCCAGCACCCCCCCCCTGAAATCAACTAGGGTTTACTAAAAATAAATTCAATGAACCTGAAATGCCCTTCAAAAATGTTCACCCTCTTTGCCTTGGGTTAGAACCCTTGGGAAAAATGGTGCATATAATTTTAGGTCAACAAAAGGGGCATTGACTTAATTCATAAATATTTGAATTTGGGCATTTAAATACTATTAAATAATTCAAATGCTCAAATAATGTTGGAACTATTTTTGGGCCACTGAAATATTTCAGAAAGTGTCCATAAATATTTTCAGGATTTTATAAAATGATTTAGTATTTAAACTAAATCAAAACAGAATAACAGAAATAGAAAAACAGAATAAATTAGGAAAAGAACAGAGGCTCACCTGGACCTTACCTGGCCCACCTGTAGCCCATCCACCTGGCCCAGCGCCAGGCCACCAGCGGCCCAGCCCACCAGCACCTCGCCCATCGTCCTCCTCCCCTCGCCCCGAAGCAGCTGCGTGCCAGCAGCGCACACCGGAGGTCTCCACCTCCTGCTTCGCGGTGGCAGCCCCCTGGCCTCCTAGCCGCGCCACGGAGACGGCCACGCACCCCCTGGCCCTCTCATTCCCCTCCCCCCGTGCTCATCCCCTCCTCTGCTCTCTCCCTACGACGCCACCGAACGCGCCCGTCGCCACCGACGCTGTTCACCGCGGCCACAGCCACCCCCTCGCTCCCTCTCCGCGTCCCTGGGCTCCGCCCTGACCCCGTGGAGCTACACACCCGAAGAACGCGACCAGAGGAGGCCCCAGTCGACCCGAGCGTCGTCGTCTTCATCTCCGGTGCCCGGAGATCGCCATCGTCAATTCACCGTTGCAGAAGCTTCCCCGAGCCCGCTGAGCTACTCATCGACCTCCCTGTGAGCTCCGCCACCGTTTCCCCCTCTTCCCCGCTTCAATTGATCGCCGTAGTCGTCGCCCCCTTGATGACCGAACTACGGCGCCGCCCGAGCTCGCCGGCGACGAGGCTCCGGTGGCCAATCGGCCCCGTTCATATGGCCGTTGGCTTTGTGAGAGCCTGCAGAACACGTAGGTGCCACCCGTTGATCCTCCCATGCACGGCGTCATCGTTTTCATCGGCGCCCGAACTCCGGCGGCCGCAACCGAGCTCGCCGCCGTTGACTCCGTCCACCCCCACTCGAACCACGGCCACCCGCAGATGCGCCTCGCTCCCCTCTTTCAAACGTGCCCTTCCGCGCGTCAAATGGTGGCCTGTAGGCGAAACCCGAGCAACTCCGATGAAACCCCGCCGCGTATTTGGTCGCCGCCGGCCAAGCTCCGGCGAGCTGACGTGGCGCTGGCTTAATTAGTGCTAATGACCCTGCTAAAACTCCCTAGAGCCACTGCCATGTGGGCCCAGTGCATGTTTAGTTTAACTTAATGTTCTGTTTAGATTAGTTATTAACCCAGCTGGCCCCACACGTCAGTTTGACTTTCTGACGTGGCCTTTGACTGGCCCCACCTGTCTGTGACTCGAGCCAGCACTGTGAGACTGACCAGTGGGACCCACTGGTCAGGTTTGACCCGGACGCACCCTGTTGACTTGCTGACATCATCATGACGTCAAGCTGACGCAGTAAATCATTTTCTAGTTTAAAAACAATTCAGGAAATTCCAGAAAATACCCAAAACTTCAAAAATTCATAGAAATTCAACCATAACTCCAAATGAGACAAATTATATATGAAAAATTATTAGAAAAATTCAAGGAATCCATCTGTACCATTTTCATGCATGTTTGAACAATGCTTGTCCTCTGTTTTGGACAAAACAAATAAAGGGCATTTAAATAATCATATATGGGGTTGGAATTTGAATCTTGTACTCAAACCAACTTCATTTAAATCATAACTAGTTGCATTAGCTCAAGACACATCAATATTGCCATGTCATAGCATGCATCATATTGTTGCATATCGTCATGTGTTGATTGTGCTCGGTTGTGTTCTTCGTGGTAGGTTCTGCCTCCGAGGATATTCACGAGTATCCAACTGAAGGGCAGTATCCCGTTACCACTCCATCAGGCAAGCAACCATTGATCATTCCGATACAACCCATGTTCTCGCTCCTGCTCTTGTTTACTGCATTAAGACAACACGATTCAAACTGCTGTGTGCTACGGTAGTTGAACCCTTATCCTCTGCATGACCTGTCATTGCCACAGTAACTAGATGAAACCCACTAGCATGTGTAGGAGTTGATTGAGCCATGTTTTGTGATTCCTACCTTGCTATGCCTGCTATGCTTAGAGTTGTGTCAGGTCTGGTTCATCTGGGTGATGGGCTAGAGTGAAATGCTTGTGCCAGTAATATGAGGGATGTGTTGAACATGTTTTGGTAAAGGTATCGATGAGAGGCCATGTAGGAGTACATGGTGGGTTGTTTCATTGAGGCCGTCCATAAGAACTGAGATCTGTATGTGTGATTTAAGATGCAGTTACTACCGTACATTGGGCCCAGAACAAATGGACCCTCTCGGCTTCTTAGCCACCCTAGTACTCTGTCCAGGAGTTGCAAATAGTTTCTGGTGTTTGTAGGATATGTGTTGGCGGCCGTGCGTAGCGCTGACCCTAGGGGTGGGCTATGTTGCGGTAGATACACCGTGGCACGGTGTACCGAGTCACCCGTTTGGTGTCTCGGGAACCCTGTTCACATTGTTTGGGGCCGTATGTGGAAACCTCGGCCGGACTCCCTGCGGATGGAACCTGGATAGGCGATAACCTGGACTAGGGGCTTAGGTGTTTAGGTAGGCCGTGGCCGACACCCTCGCTGGGCTTCCGCTTGAAGGTTGCCGAGTACATGTCGTGTAGACGGCGGTAAGCGGTGAAAGCGTGTATGACGAAGTACACCCCTGCAGGGTATAAAACTATTCGAATAGCCGCGTCCGCGGTGAAGGACTACTTGGTTGCCTATACAGTTCATAGACAAGTTAATGGATACTACTAAAAGACTCAAGATAAGTGTGAGTACCGAGGATGGCCCCCTCGCAGGATACGAGGGAGGATCCACGGTGGAGTATTGTGATGGTGAGTAGTGGACTCGTGTGCGAAAACTATTTTGCTAAAAGATTCCGTAGGATAGCTTAGCCAAGAGTCAAAGCTGGCTTGCTGCATAAACCCCACCACCTTCTTGAGAATGAGCATGTACAGTAGGTTCTGATGTAAGACTTGCTGAGTACCTTTGTACTCATGTTTGCTTATTTATTGTTTTCAGACGACAACACTGCCCCCTCCGATGGGTTTTACGTAGACCTTGACGTCGACGAGTGACTAGCCACCCAGGTGGTGATCTAGGCCATGGAGGGCCCTATGTAGATAGACAGGCTTCGAGAAGCCTTCTTTCTTTCTAGAGTCTGTACTCAGACTAGTTGCTTCCGCATGTGCTTGTATGACTGTATGACTTGAGTGTCGGGTCATGTGACCCCTACCTGTATGGATATGTTATGTATGGCTCCCTGGAGCCTTTAAATAAAGTACTTGAGTTGTAGAGTTTTGTTGTGATGCCATGTTGTATGTACTCATATCGAGCATATTGTATGTATGATTGAAATGCTTGGTATGAGTGGGATCCGACAATCTAGTTGTTTGTCCTTCGCAGCCTTTCTTATGGGGAAATGTAGTCTAGTGCTCCTCGAGCCATAGTAGTCCGCTACAGCCCGGTTCATAGGAGTCCTGCTAGCCCAGCACTACTGTTCAGGATGCTTGACTGGCCGGCATGTGTTTCACTTCGTCCCTATGTCTGTCCCTTCGGGGAAATGTCACGCGGTGATCTCCGGAGTCCTGTCTAGCCTGCTACAGCCCGGGATTTCCCGGAGTCCTGTTAGCCCAGTGCTACAGCCCGGAATCACTCGTTGATGACCGACATGTTCGTTGTGATTCATGTATGCCTGTCTCCATAGGTCTGTGCCGCTTTGGGTTCACGACTAGCCATGTCGGCCCGGGTTCTCGGTCATATGGATGCTAGCGAGATTGTCATATACGTGAGCCAAAAGGCGCAAACGGTCCCGGGCCATGGTAAGGCGACACCCGTGGAATACCGTGCGTGAGGCCGCAAAGTGATATGAGGTGTTACCGGCTAGATCGATGTGGCTTAGAATCGGGGTCCTGACAGATTCACTCATTTTGCTCTGTATGTAGCCTATAGTGGAATCTCTAGAAATACTTATATTTAGGGACGGAGGTACGAGGTATTATCATGTATGACATCTACATATCTAATTTTGCAGCCGGTAGTAGAAATCATTGTCTGCACAAAGGGAATACTGGTCAAAAATCCTAGCAAAGCACGCTGGCAGGCACACAACAATACAAGAGAGAGACACACACTTACAAGATCATAGCAATGCCTCAGTCCAGGATCTTGGTTGGCCAAGCTATTAGATCCATAAGAAACATCGTCCTTGTAGTTTTCGCCAGCTGCATAAAGGTAACAATGACCTGTTAGTATATTTTAAGTACATCGAGCAGGTGATGCTGGACAGGTTTAAAGGTGAAAAGTACCTAGGCCGTGGCGCGTGGTTGGCATCTTGCCAGATGGTGGGAATCAGGTTAGAAACGTCAAGGGTGATGATGCTGCGCTGGCTGCCGGGGTCCGGTAAGGAGATCTAGAACCGTCGAGTAGGTGTTTGTGGAGCGGCTTCGGTAAGGTGAACTATGGTGTGGGCGAAGCGGATCTGTGGACGTGGATGAGGACGTCGTTGAAGTTGCTCTAGTGGTTGGGTAAAGGATGGTGTTGACGATGCGGATCTGTGGCCATGGACGGGGCGTCAGAAGCTGCTCCGGTAGGTTGGATGAGGGTGCGACGCAGAGGATCTATGGCCATGGACTTGTGAGTTGGCAAAGCAGCCCCGATAAGGTTGAGAATGGTATAGGTGAAGCTACTCCGGTAGGGTTGACGATGGTGTTGGAGAAGCGGTTCCGGTAGGGTTGAGGAAGGTGTCGGCAAAGAGGAGCACAGGCCGTCAGTTGGGCGGCTCCGGGGGGTGTGTGATACGTCTCCAACGTATCTATAATTTTTGATTGCTCCATGCTATATTATCTACTGTTCTGGACTATATTGGGCTTTATTTTCCACTTTTATATTATTTTTGGGACTAACCTATTAACCGGAGGCCCAGCCCAGAATTGTCGTTCTTTGCCTATTTCAGTGTTTCGGATAAACATAATATCAAACGGAGTCCAAACAGAATAAAATCTTCAGAAACGTGATTTTCTCACCGAACGTGATCGAGGAGACTTGGACCCTACTGCAAGGGATCAAAGAGGTGGTCACGAGGGTGGGGGGCGCCCCCCTAGGGTGTGCCCCCTGCCTCGTGGGCCCCTCGGTGCTCCACCGACGTACTCCTTCCTCCTATATATACACACGTACCCCCAAACGATCAGAACAGGAGCCAAAACCCTAATTCCACCGCCGCAACTTTTTGTATCCATGAGATCCCATCTTGGGGCCTGTTTCGGAGCTCCGCCGGAAGAGGGCCGTCATCACGGAGGGCTTCTACATCATCCTAGCCCCTCCGATGAAGTGTGCGTAGTTTACCTCAGACCTTCGGGTCCATAGTTAGTAGCTAGATGGCTTCTTCTCTCTCTTTGAATCTCAATACAAAGTTCTCCCCCTCTCTCATGGAGATCTATTTGATGTAATCTTCTTTTTGCGGTGTGTTTGTTGAGACCGATGAATTGTGGGTTTATGATCAAGTCTATCTATGAATAATATTTGAATCTTCTCTAAATTCTTTTATGCATGATTGGTTATCTTTGCAAGTCTCTTCGAATTATCTGTTTGGTTTGGCCAACTAGATTGGTAGTTCTTGCCATGGGAGAAGTGCTTAGCTTTGGGTTCGATCTTGCGGTGTCCTTACCCAGTGACAGAAGGGGCAGCAAGGCACGTATTGTATCGTTGCCATCGAGGATAACAAGATGGGGTTTATTTCATATTGCATGAATTTATCTCTCTACATCATGTCATCTTGCTTAAGGCATTACTCTGTTTTTAACTTACTACTCTAGATGCATGCTGGATAGCGGTCGATGAGTGGAGTAATAGTAGTAGATGCAAAATCATTTCGATCTACTTGTCACGGACGTGATGCCTATATACATGATCATGCCTAGATATTCTCATAATTATGCACAATTCTATCAATTGCTCAACAGTAATTTATTCACCCACCGTAGAATACTTATGCTCTTGAGAGAAGCCACTAGTGAAACCTATGGCCCCCGGGTCTATTCTCATCATATCAATCTCCATCACTTTTATATTTCTTTGCTTTTTTTAGTTTGCCTTTACTTTTTACTTTGCATCTTTATATCAAAAATACCAAAAATATTCTATCTATCAGATCTCACTCTCGTAAGTGACCGTGAAGGGCTTGACAACCCCTAATCGCGTTGGTTGCGAGTAGCTATCGCTTTGTGCAGGTACGAGGGACTTGAGCGTGGGATCCTACTGGATTGATACCTTGGTTCTCAAAAACGGAGGGAAATACTTACGCTACTCTGATGCATCATCCCTTCCTCTTCGGGGAAAACCGACGCGAGCTCAAGACATAGCAAGAAGGATTTCTGGAGCTGTTGTCGGGGAGTCTACGCAAAAAGTCATATACCAAGTACCCATCACAATCCCTATCTCTCGCATTACATTATTTGCCATTTGCCTCTCATTTTCCTCTCCGCCCAATTCACCTTTGCCGTTTTATTCGCCCTCTCTCTCCATCCTCCCTCTCTATTTGCCTTTTTTTGTCCGCTTGCTTTTTGTTTGCCCGTGTGTTAGATTGCTTGTTTGTCGCGATGGCTCAAGATGCTACCAAATTGTGTGACTTCACCAATACTAATAATAATGATTTCCTTAGCACTCCGATTGCTCCTCTTACCGATGCTGAATCTTGTGAAATTAAAAATGCTTTGTTGAATCTTGTTATGAAAGATCAATTCGTCGGCCTTCCTAGTGAAGATGTCGCTACTCATCTGAATAGCTTCATTGATTTATGTGATATGCAAAAGAAAAAAGATGTCAATAATGATGTTGTTAAATTGAAGCTATTTCCTTTTTCGCTTAGAGATTGTGCTAAAGCTTGGTTTTTGTCTTTGCCTAAGAATAGTATTGATTCATGGAACAAATGCAAAGATGCTTTTATCTCTAAGTATTTTCCTCCCGCTAAGATCATCTCGCATAGAAACTCTATAATGAACTTTAAACAACTTGATCATGAACATGTTGCACAAGCTTGTGAGAGAATGAAATTAATGATAGGTAATTGCCCTACTCATAGTTTGAACTTATGGATGATTATACAAAAAATTTATGCTGGATTGAATTTTGCTTCTAGAAATCTTTTAGATCCGGCCGCGGGAGGCACTTTTATGGAAATCACTTTAGGAGATGCTACTAAACTCCTAGATAATATTATGGTTAATTATTCTCAATGGCATACTGAAAGAACTTCTAATAAAAAAGTGCATGCGATAGCAGAAATTAATGTGTTGAGTGGAAAGATGGATGAACTTATGAAATTATTTGCTACTAAGAGTGTTTCTTCTGATCCTAATGATATGCCTTTGTCTACTTTGATTGAGAATAACAATGAATCTATGGATGTGAATTTCGTTGGTAGGAATAATTTTGGTAACAACGCTTATAGAGGGAATTTTAATCCTAGGCCATATCCTAGTAATCCTTCTAATAATTATGGGAATTCCTACAACAATTCTTATGGAAATTATAATAAGATACCCTCTGATTTTGAATCTAATATTACAGAATTTATTTGTTCGCAAAAGAATTTTAATGCTATGACTAAAGAAAAATTACTTAAGATTGATGATTTGGCTAGGAACGTTGATAGAATTGCTCTTGATGTTGATGCTTTGAAACATAGATCTATTCCACCTAGGCATGATACTAATGAGTCTCTAAAAGCCATGAGAATTTCAATTGATGAGTGTAAGGAAAGAATTGCTAGGATGCGTGCTTCCAAAGATGCCTTAATTAAAGTGTGTTCTTCCAATTCCTATGAAAATCAAGATGAAGATCTAAAAGTTATTGATGTGTCTCCGATTAAATCTTTATTTTGCAATATGAATCTTGATGAAACTGAATATGATCTTCCTTTACCTAGAAGGCGTTCTAAAAATTCGGAGTGTTTAGATCTTAATGATGAAAGTGGGATTGAAAGAAATAAAAATCTAGATGTTGCTAAACCCACTATATTGGATTTCAAGGAATTTAATTATGAAAATTGCTCTTTGATTGATTGTATTTCCTTGTTGCAATCCGTGCTAAATTCTCCACATGCTGTTAGTCGAAATAAAGCCTTCACCGAACATATTGTTGATGCCTTGATGCAATCTTATGAAGAAAAACTTGAGTTGAATGTTTATATCCCTAGAAAACTCTATGATGAGTGGGAAACAACTATTAAAATTAAAATTAAAGATCATGAATTTTATGCTTTGTGTGATTTGGGTGCTAGTGTCTCTACTATTCCCAAGACTTTGTGTGATTTACTAGATTTTCGTAATTTTGATGATTGCTCTCTAAATTTGCATCTTGTGGATTCCACTATTAAGAAACCTATGGGAAGAATTAATGATGTTCTTATTGTTGCAAATAGGAATTATGTGCCCGTAGATTTCATTGTTCTTGATATAAATTGCAATCCTTCTTGCCCTATTATTCTTGGTAGACGTTTCCTTAGAACGGTTGGTGCGATTATTGATATGAAGGGAGGGAATATTAGATTTCAATTTCCATTAAAAAAGGGCATGGAACACTTTCCAAGAAAGAAAATAAAATTAACATATGAAACTATCATGAGAGCCACTTATGGATTGCCTACCAAAGATGGCAATACCTAGATCTATTCTTGCTCGTTATGCCTAGCTAGGGGCGTTAAACGATAGCGCTTGTTGGGAGGCAACCCAATTTTATTTTTATTCCTTGAATTTTGCTCCTGTTTAGTAATAAATAAATTATTTAGCCTCTGTTTTGGTTGTGTTTTTTGTGTTTAATTAGTGTTTGTGCCAAGTAGAACCGTTGGGAAGACTTCGGGAAAGTCTTGTTGAACTTGCTATAAAAAACAGAAACTTTAGCGCTCACGAGAACTGCTGTCATTTTTATTTTAAGAGTGATATTTAGTTAATTATTTTTTCAGATGATTAATAGATAAAGTCCTCACGGCCAGCAATTTATTTTAGAATTTTTGGGGTTCCAGATCTTGTGCTAGCTACAGATTACTACAGACTGTTCTGTTTTTGACAGATTCTATTTTTCGTGTGTTGTTTGCTTATTTTGATGGATCTATGGCTAGTAAAATAGTTTATAATCCATAGAGAAGTTGGAATATGTTTAACACCAATATAAATAAAGAATGAGTTAATTGCAGTACCTTGAAGTGGTGTTTTGTTTTCTTTCGCTAACGGAGCTCACGAGTTTTCAATTTTGAGTTTTGTGTTGTGAAGTTTTCAAGTTTTGGGTGAATTATTTTGATGGATCATGGAACAAGGAGTGGCAAGAGCCTAATCTTGGGGATGCCCATGGCACCCCCAAGATAATCCAAGGACACCAAAGAGTCAAAGCTTGGGGGTGCCCCCAGAAGGCATCCCCTCTTTCGTCCACTTCCATCGGTAATTTACTTGGAGCTATATTTTTATTCACCAACATGATATGTGTTTTGCTTGGAGCGTCTTGTATTATTTTTGTCTTTTTTGTTAGCATGCCACAATCATCCTTGCTGTACACACCTTTTGAGAGAGCCATACATGAATTAAAATTTGATAGAATACTCTATGTGCTTCACTTATATCTTTTGAGCTAGATAAATTTGCTCTATGTGCTTCACTTATATCTTTTGAGCTAGATAATTTTGCTTTATGTGCTTCACTTATATCTTTTGAGCTATATAATTTTGCTCTATGTGCCTCACTTAGATCTTTTAGAGCACGGTGGTGGATATGTTTTAAAGAAACTATTGATCTCTCATGCTTCACTTAAATTAATTTGAGAGTCTCTTAATAGCATGGTAATTTGCCTAATAATAATATGCTTGGTATTCAAGATTTGTGAAACTTTCTTTTGAGTGTGTTGAATACTAAGAAAAGATTGAAGCATGATAATTTTTTTTAGATATGGAGGTGATAATATTAAAGTCATGCTAGTTGAGTAGTTGTGAATTTAAAGAATACTTGTGTTGAAGTTTGTCATTCCCGTAGCATGCACGTATGGTGAACCGTTATGTGATGAAGTCAGAGCATGATTTATTTATTGATTGTCTTCCTTATGAGTGGCGGTTGGGGACGAGCGATGGTCTTTTCCTACCAATCTATCCCCCCTAGGAGCATGCGCGTAATACTTTGCTTTGATAACTTCTAAATTTTTGCAATAAGTATATGAGTTCTTTATGACTAATGTTGAGTCCATGGATTATACGCACTCTCACCCTTCCACCCTTGCTAGCCTCTCTAATACCACGCAACTTTCGCCGGTATCATACACCTACCATATACTTTCCTCAAAACAGCCACCATACCTACCTATTATGGCATTTCCACAGCCATTCCGAGATATATTGCCATGCAACTTTCCACCATCTAGTTCATCATGACACATCCATCATTGTCATATTGCTTAGCATGATCATGTAGTTGACATAGTATTTGTGGCAAAGCCACCGTTCATAATTCTTTCATACTTGTCACTCTTGATTCATTGCATATCCCGGTACACCGCCGGAGGCATTCATATAGAGTCATACTTTGTTTTAGTATCGAGTTGTAATCATTGAGTTGTAAATAAATAGAAGTGTGATGATCATAATTCAATAGAGCATTGTTCCAAAAAAAGAGAAAGGCCAGAGAAAAAAAAGGCCCAAAAAATAATAAATAAATAAAAAGGGGCAATGCTACTATCCTTTTTCCACACTTGTGCTTCAAAGTAGCACAATGATATAGCAAGTCTCATATATTGTGCTTCAAAGTAGCACCATGTTCTTCATATAGAGAGTCTCATATGTTGTCACTTTCATATACTAGTGGGAATTTTACGTTATAGAACTTGGCTTGTATATTCCAATGATGGGCTTCCTCAAATTGCCCTAGGTCTTCGTGAGCAAGCAAGCTGGATGCACACCCACTAGTTTCTTTTATTGAGCTTTCATACATTTATAGCTCTAGTGCATCCGTTGCATGGCAATCCCTACTCACTCACATTGATATCTATTGATGGGCATCTCCATAGCCCGTTGATACACCTAGTTGATGTGAGACTATCTTCTCCTTTTTGTCTTCTCCACAACCACCATTCTATTCCACCTATAGTGCTATATCCATGGCTCACGCTCATGTATTGCGTGAAAATTGAAAAAGTTAGAGTATGAAACAATTGCTTGGCTTGTCATCGGGCTTGTGCATGATTTAAATACTTTGTGTGGGGAAGATGGAGCATAGCCAGACTATATGATTTTGTAGGGATAACTTTCTTTGGCCATGTTATTTTGAGAAGACATAATTGCTTTGTTAGTATGCTTGAAGTATTATTATTTTCTATGTCAAATATAAACTTTTGTCTTGAATCTTTCTCATCTGAATATTCATACCACAATTAAGAAGATTTACATTGAAATTATGCCAAGTAGCACTCCGCATCAAAAATTCTATTTTTATCATTTACCTACTCGAGGACGAGCAGGCATTAAGCTTGGGGATGTCTGATACGTCTCCAACGTATCTATAATTTTTGATTGCTCCATGCTATATTATCTACTGTTTTCGACTATATTGGGCTTTATTTTCCACTTTTATAATATTTTTGGGACTAACCTATTAACCGGAGGCCCAGCCCAGAATTGTTGTTTTTGCATATTTCAGTGTTTCGGATAAACAGAATATCAAACGGAGTCCAAACGGAATAAAATATTCGGAAACGTGATTTTCTCGCCGAATGTGATCCAGGAGACTTGGACCCTACTGCAAAGGATCAAAGAGGTGGTCACGAGGGTGGGGGGCACGCCCCCCCTAGGGCGCGCCCCCCTGCCTCGTGGGCCCCTCGGTGCTCCACCAACGTACTCCTTCCTCCTATATATACACACGTACCCCCAAACGATCAGAACAAGAGCCAAAACCCTAATTCCACCGCCGCAACTTTCTGTATCCACGAGATCACATCTTGGGGCCTGTTCCGGAGCTCCGCCAGAAGAGGGCCGTCATCACGGAGGGCTTCTACATCATCATAGCCCCTCCGATGAAGTCTGAGTAGTTTACCTCAGACCTTCGGGTCCATAGTTAGTAGCTAGATGGCTTCTTCTCTCTCTTTGAATCTCAATACAAAGTTCTCCCCCTCTCTCGTGGAGATCTATTCGATGTAATCTTCTTTTTGCGGTGTGTTTGTTGAGACCGATGAATTGTGGGTTTATGATCAAGTCTATCTATGAATAATATTTGAATCTTCTCTGAATCCTTTTATGCATGATTGGTTATCTTTGCAAGTCCCTTCGAATTATCCGTTTGGTTTGGCCAACTAGATTGGTAGTTCTTGCCATGGGAGAAGTGCTTAGCTTTTGGTTCGATCTTGTGGTGTCCTTACCCAATGACAGAAGGGGCAGCAAGGCACGTATTGTATCGTTGCCATCGAGGATAACAAGATGGGGTTTATTTCATATTGCATGAATTTATCTCTCTACATCATGTCATCTTGCTTAAGGCATTACTCTGTTTTTAACTTAATACTCTAGATGCATGCTGGATAGCGGTCGATGAGTGGAGTAATAGTAGTAGATGCAGAATCATTTCGATCTACTTGTCACGGACGTGATGCCTATATACATGATCATGCCTAGATATTCTCATAATTATGCACAATTCTATCAATTGCTCAACAGTAATTTGTTCAGCCATCGTAGAATACTTATGCTCTTGAGAGAACCCACTAGTGAAACCTATGGCCCCCAGGTCTATTCTCATCATATCATTCTCCATCACTTTTATATTGCTTTGCTTTTTTTACTTTGCCTTTACTTTTTACTTTGCATCTTTATATCAAAAATACCAAAAATATTCTATCTATCAGATCTCACTCTCGTAAGTGATCGTGAAGGGCTTGACAACCCCTAATCGCGTTGGTTGCGAGTAGCTATCGCTTTGTGCAGGTATGAGGGACTTGAGCATGGGCTCCTACTGGATTGATACCTTGGTTCTCAAAAACTGAGGGAAATACTTACGCTACTCTGCTGCATCATCCCTTCCTCTTCGGGGAAAACCAACGCGAGCTCAAGACGTAGCAGTGTGGACGAAGCGTCTCCGGTGGGGAGCACGAATGAGCCGCTGCAGATGCGCTGCGGTTGACGAGAGTACCAGCGAAGCATATCCAGTGCCGTGGAAAAGGCCGACATTGAATGGGCTGGGGTACAGTGGTGGATGAGCAGTCTACTTGTTTCTAGTGGAGGTGGGAGGGGTAGATGCGGCCGCAGAAGAAGATCCGGCGAGGTGGCCACCACTGGTAGTGAATGGGCTCTGGTATACCGGTGGATGAGCAGTCTAGGGTTTCTATAGGGGAGGGGTAGAAAGGCCGATGAAGTATGGACGGCGTGATGTAAGATGCTCTGGTGGTGTGGAGTTAGTCATTTTTGCGGGAGGGGGAGAGGAAATGGGGGTGCCGTGTGGTGGGGGAAACCGGAAGTTACCAAAGCAGCCCTGACCTATTATGTAGATGAGGGCGGTATTGTTACTGTTGTTCTCCATGCACCAAGGACAAAAGGGGAATTTCGCATGCTAAAGACTAGGTGGTGGAAATTTTAGAAGGAGGCGGGAGATTTTGCCGCCCGCGAGATCGTTCGTATCCAGTTTCAACTAATTTTGGACGTGCTAGCGGGAAGGTCATGCGAGACTGTGTACACGAGGCACACGTCAGTAGTTAATAACTGGTGTGAAGTCCACCCCAAAAAAGACAATAACTCAGGATGATGCGCCGATAACTTGGACGTTCACACGGGCGCGGCCAGTCGTACAGGTATAGACGCGCGTTCACAAAAAAGGATCAAATGCTCAGCCTATGTATTTCTCGTGTAAATAGATAATTTAGTGCCATTGGTTATTTACTTTAAACATAATGCATTGACGTGTTAGTGTAGAGGCGCACCAAAAGAAATGGATATTGTAGTCCCACAAAATAAATGGATATTGTAGTCCGCTACTTAAAAGTGTTACCTCATATGATTACATAGCCTCCATTTCATAAATTGCATACCCGTTGAATTCATATATGAATATTAAATATATTACTTCATAATAGAACCTTAAATCATCCAAGACTGATGAATTTGAATGCAAGAGTAACAATGGTGCATGTACATGATAGCTACATTGGTTGTTTGAAGAAACATCACTGTCGCTTTGGCATGCACAATTGAAAAGGTTTATTTAGATAGAAAAAATGTGATATGTGAGTGTACAATCTTTATAGCATTGAATCGATATTGTACCTTTGGCCACGATACGAAGTAGATATTGATTTATGTTCAAGCGATGCACGTCCACGATCGCTAGATAGTGATACGTGAATGAATTGTGCGATCTCTCTCACACACATACATATCTCATTTCCCTGTGGGCATCGGAATCACGCACGCGCACTTCGTGTATTTTTGTCCCTCGGTCAAGATTAGAATTTTTCTTTCTACCCCGGCCTACAAGTCTCTCACACAGAAACACACACGCTCTCTCTGTCGAACATGCCCACCCGTTTAATTCTGCCCACCCACAACCACTAATGTCTCAAAGGATAATGATGTCTCTCACACATATGCCTAAGGTTAACTCGAGTGTCGAAACCATATGAGTACATACAATGGGATTCCAGCAGAGCACCTTTTGTTTTGATCTCTCTCTCTCTCTCTCTCTCACACACACACACACACGTGCGCGCGCGCGTGTAGACATTGTTTATCGCTTCATTTTTTCCGGCAGTTGCATGCACACCGTTTGTTTATCTCCGTGATGCTTTAAGTATGACTCGCACACATCCTATCTACCTATCCCTTAATATAGATATGGGTCACACAAACTCCTTCTCCCTACTAGCAAGATGCCCATGCGTTGCACGGAACATCAAGATGCATTTGTGTGATTAGTTTATATTTTGGGAGAAAAAGATGAACGAGGGAATGCCTTATTTGCAAATGTGGAGAGGGGTGTGGGTATCCTTCTGCAAAATTGCCATAGTTTCCTTCCTATCCGTCAGATATAAATTGGATGGCCTATATTGCAGGATGGCAGGAACACCATCATCACCAACTCTATTTTTTTATAAGAGTAGAGATATGTAAGTGTCACTGCCCCCCCCCCACCCACGCACCCCCACACACACTTCCCGACACCGAAGGAGTAGGGTGACACCTCAATCTTGATACTAATCTATCGACTGGCTTCTCTCTCAAACACACACACACACACTACCCGACACCGAAGGAGTAGGGTGGCACCTCGATCTTGATAGTAATCTATCTACTCCTCTTTCAAACAAACACAGATACACACACACTCGCTAGTTGTGCCTCTGTGCCTACCACACACACTCTCGATACGTCTTTCTCTCCCTCCCCTTCCCCCACCCCCAACCCCAACAATGACAGCAGAAGGGTGACAACTCGATCTGATCTTAATCTGTCAATCGGTTTCTCTCTCAAACATTGTGTCTCTGTGCCTCGCTCAAACACACGAGATACGTCTTTTTCTCCGTAGCCCCCTCTATATGTAGACTTCTCGCGCGCGCACACAGCTATAATGACGATGACGCTGAACCCAATGTGCCTTGTTTTCACTGGCCTCATGTGATAGTTTTCACCCTGTTTTCTGTTAATTAACAAGACAACCTTTTCTTTGTTACTACTAGTGAATTTGAAATCATTCGGGGCAGACATATAATATATCACTTCAACGCAATTATCGCAATAACTATTTTAAAAGGATCTAGCTAGATTTCTGTGCGTTGCACGGAACATCAAGATGCATTTGTATGAGTAGTTTATCTTGTGAGAGACTAGAAAGATGCCCATGCGTTGCACGGAACATTAATATGCATTTATATGAGTAGTTTATCTTGTGAGAGAAAAGGGTGGACGAGGGAAGGCCTTATTTGAAAATGTGGAGAGGGGTGTGGGTGTATTTTTGCAAAATTGCCATAGTTTCCTTCCTATCCGTCAGATATAAATTGGACGGCCTATATTGCAGGATGACACGCACACCATCATCACCAACTTTGTTTTTATCTCTAACTCCTATAAAAGACTCAGTTGGTGATAATGGTGTGTCTGCCATCCGTCATTTCTGACCATGATATTTGCATCTAATGACTATGATGTAAGTCGTGGCATTTCTGCAACAAGACACCACTTCTCTGCTGCAATTTGCAAAAGCCCCTTAGTATCTTGAAACCAACCACATCCCTCCCCCACCTCATCAAAACAACCACAAGGAATATATTTTGGGTGAAACCTAATACGAGTATATTTTTAGTGATATACTCCCTCCGTTCCTAAATATAAGTCTTCAAAGAGATTCCATTATGGACCACATACGGAGCAAAATGAGTGAATCTATACTCTAAAATGCATCTAGATACATCCGTATGTGGTAGTGAAATCTCTACCAGGACTTATATTTAGGAATGGAGGGAGTATACACCAAACTAGAGTGTTTTTCTTTCAAGTTTGTGAACATGTATTATTCTATTTTGGATCCGTTGCAACGCACGGGCACATTGCTAGTAAGAAGAGAAAAGGATCAACGAGGGAAGGCCTTATTTGCAAACGTGGAGAGGGGTGTCAGTATCTTTTTGCAAAATTGTGATAGTTTCCTTCCTATTCGTTAGATATAAATCCGACGGCCTATATTGTAGGATGGCACGCATACCATCATCACCAACTCTGTTGTCTACTTCCTCTGTTCCTAAATATTTGTCTTTTTGGAGGTTTCAACAAGTGACTACATACGGTGCAAAATGAGTGAATCTACACTCTAAAATATGTCTACATACACATCCATATGTGGTACTCCATTTGAAATCTGAAAAAGACAAATATTTAGGAACAGATGGATTATAAGAGTAGACATGGAGATATATCTCCAACATGGTCTACAACAAAAATGTGTTGGACTGGTTAGCGTCGGATGCTCACAACGCGATGCCCTGAGTTCGAGTTCTGTCTTTAACTTTAGATTTTTATATTATATATTACTTATTTAATATATACTTCTTTCGCTACTGTACTGACAGTGGAACCCACAGAGTACTTAGAATACAAGATTAAGGATGGACTTGTTTCTTTTTAACTTTCTATACGAAACCGTAGCCACCCTGCAAGTCACGTGTACACTGTACGTGCAATTAACTTTTTATAGAGGGAGAATCATACACGCAATTAACTCAAATGGATTGGATGTGACTCTATTATTTCCAGCCTAAGAGCATCTCCAATGGCAGCCGGCAAATTTCCTCCTGCTTCCTTTCGCGAAGGACGACATCAAACGCCAACGGCATACATTTTCACAACTCTAACCAACTAGATGAAATTCGTGCAAACACGGACTGTTTTCATATAAGCATGCAGGATTTCGTATAAAAAAGGCGGATCTTCATATAAACAAGATGGATTTCATTACATTTACATGAACTAAGTGGTGCTAATCCGGCTCTCTTGGTATAATTAATACTCCCTCCATCCGGAAATACTTATCCTAGAAATGGATGTATCTAGACTTATTTTAGTTATAGACGCATCCAATTTATCCATTCTTAGAACAAATATTTCCCGCCAGCAGGAGAGGGAGTGCCTAATCTAAATGGCCACCCGCGGATCCCATTGTCTTCCTCATGTCCGGCAGACACTTGCGGGGTCGACGAAGGTCCTCGGAAGAGACGAACCAGTGAAGAAACCACCTGAATGCGCAGTCGTCGCCTCGGCGGTGGCCTTCATGGGACCCAAGTGCCGGTGGCCTCCCGTGTTCTACTTCTCCTGGATGATGGCAGCGAACATGGAGAAGCTGGCCACCGACTCGTCGCTCTCCACACACCCGGCTTCTGTCTCTGCCTGCATGGCATTGCCGCAAGCAAGGGAGGCGCGTCCGGAGGCATGGGAGGCGTGCCCACAGACACGGGAGGCGCGGCCACCACAGACACTAGTGGCGTGGTACGACGCGGCAGCGACGACGCCCGTACCGGCGTGCTCGCCGCCGTGCCGGTGTGGAGCAACTCGCCACTGCTGATCAAGTTAAACTGGAGCGGCGAGTTGTTGAACCACGTGCCGGATTGGGGCGGTAGGCCAAGCAAGGTTGATGAAGCACCGAGCGGCCTCACCCGTATTCGGAGGGCTCGGCGGGCCACCAAGCTGGGTAGTATGCCGGAGAATGGCTCCTGGGAAGCCATCGGAAGAGTGGAGAAAATGGCGGAGGAGGAGATGGGGGAGCGGAGGGGCGCGGTTCTTCCCCATTGTCTGTCTAGCCTCGTCTAAATAGAGGGCGGACGGTAGGTGCTTGGCCGGTGTCTGTCCTAGTTTAAACTGAGGGCGGACGGGAGGAGCTCGGCCGGAGTTGCATTTAATTCCGGCCCGCTCATGAACGGACGTGTGGCCGGAGTAGGTTTCTTGGTTTGCATGCGGGTTTAACGGAGGGGTTTGATGGAGGCAAGGAGGTGTGTTCAGCCGGGCATGCAGCGGGCGGCGCAGTACTATTCGATTTGACAGTGGGTGGCGCAATTCCCAATAGATGAGGGAGCGGTAGCGGTTCCCGAAATGTTGAACGGCCAATGATGCATCCTCCGTCAATTAGCATCGTGCATGCATGAGGGAAGTAATGGGAGGAGCACCGGGAAAAGAGGTTGCACGATGTGAATGCAACGCAGTTTGCACTCATATAAAGGCGCCCCTCCATTCCAATGCATCTACCACATCGTACGCACCTAAGCATTTGCCTAAGCACCTACACTAAACGGAAAAGTGCTCACTCCAGACCCATGGCGGCGATGCGCGTGAGCGGCAAGCGGCTGTGCTATATGGTCCATGACGCCGGCCTGCGACATGGGGCCGAGGATCATCTCCAAACGGTGTTTGCGACCGGCTGGTGGATGGCCGCTGTCGACGCCAACTACGACTCTCCGTTGGACCAGATGATCGTTGCCACCACCAACAAGTTCACCATCCTCAAGAAGCTCGGGGACGACATCGCCGTACTCCTCCAGCCCGTGCGCCTGGGCTCCTCATTGCCTACCACCCTAATCGGCCTCCATGGCCGAAACCTCTTTCAAGCACTGGTGGCCCTGCGACTGCCCGCCGACGCCACGAAGAATGTCCACCTGGAGGTCGCGCTCGCTGTGAGGAGCCTCGCCCTGCAAGAATTCATTGACCTACACATCCACATGTACGAGCAAATCGTGTACATAGGTATCTACAAGGCCATTGAGAACGCTACGAAGTTGGCCTTCCTCAACAGGCTAGAAGCCTTGGATGCCTTTGCTGAGAAGCACCTTGACCTCGCCACAAAAGCCGCCGCTCCTTAGCCGCCTGTCGGTGGCCCGGCGCACTAAGTTGAGGAGGAGGAGGAGGTCGTACGTTGATGGATGCATCTTTCTTCTTGACTCCTGTAACCACCACTGCGATTGCATCATCGTGGCCTTAATTCTTACTGTGCTATTTCATTCTCGTTCCAGTCAATACCGACATGTGCGATCCCTTTGCTTAATTATATGAATCACTGTAACTAGTACTCCATCCGTCAATTTATAAGTTGTGCTTACCTTTTCCATCAACTTCGTGCAACGCACAGGCATCTTGCTAGAAACACTAGAACATGTCGGACCGCATGTGACCAAACCGATGATGCACCAACCTAGCTACTACGTACCCTGCTTATCTGGCAGAAATAACCCTGCCCTAGCGTTTCCAATCATTATTTCTATCTATCGATCGTGCCAAGGAGCAGAACCAAATGTTACAATTTATACATTTTTCTCTACTCCTACTCCTATAAAAGACTCGCTTGGTGATGGTGGTGTGTCTGCCATCCGTCGTTTCTAACCATTAGATCTGCATCTAACGGCTGTGAGGTAAGTTGTGGCATTTTTGCAACAATAGCCCACTTCTCTGCTCCAATTTGCAAAAAACCCCTTATTATCTTGAAAGCAACCACATCCCTCCCTCACCTCATCAAAACAGCCTGAGAAATATATTTTGAGTAAAAAGTAATATATTAGGAGTATATCAAAACAAGAGTGATTTCTTTCAAGTTTGTGAACAAGTACTACTATTCTACTACTTTGGATTCGCCGCAATGCACGGGCATGTTGCCAGTAAAAGGAAAAGCCCTACCGCATTTGCGTCACACCCCCACACGCCCGGGAATCGGGAGTACTCCACGGCCCGTCTGGCACGCCACATAGCTAGGGAAGGCATGTTGCCTAGCATTTTCACTTTCACGTGGGACCGCCGTTGAGTAAACCGACCATTGGCAAACCGCACCCGCCCGCAGCCGGGTTGGAAAATAGAAACAAGGGGAAGTCTAGCTGTAGCACGGAAGCCAAGAAATTTGGTGTCTGATGGGGCTCATTGATAGAGTGTTATTTATTCATAACTAGCAAAATGCCCTTTCCGCAAAAAAAGAAGCTAGCAAGATGCCCATGTGTTGCACGGAAAATCAAGATGCATTTGTATGAGTAGTTTACGTTGTGGGAGAAAGTGATGAACAAGAGAAGGCCTCATTTGCAAATGTGGAGAGGGGCGTGGGTATCTTTTTGCAAAATTGCCATAGTTTCCTTCCTATCCGTCAGATATAAATTGAACGGCCTATATTGCAGGATGGCAGGTACACCATCATCACCAACTCTGTTTTTTATAAGAGTATAGATATAGATATAGATATATATAGAGAGAGAGAGAGTAGAGATTTGGTTACCAAATCTCATGCATGCAATGCACGTGTAGCTTACTAGTTGGTTACCAAATCTCATCCGGGTTTGGCACGAGCTCGTACTGCGGGAGCACCATAAGGCCTTCCTATCCGTCGCAACGCATGGGCACATTTCCCTCTCGGGGCCCACGAGACCGAGCTTCAGTGGCTTAGTGCATCGGCCTATGAGTCAATGACATGCGGACCTTAAATGCGGCTGGCCCACATGTCATTCTCATGGTGGTGGCGTGGTTCACGACTCACTCGTTCGAGATGAACCAGCCGGTGGTGGCGTGGTCGTGGCAAGGGTGCCACAGCTGGGCGTCGAGGCGTTATGAGGCGTAGATGGCCACACCGGCGGGTACTACCTGTAGTACAAAAGTACTCTAGCTGAGAATTGATGCCCGGGACGAAATGTGTCACAGCCAGTGGATGAAAATTCAATGGTGGGGGAGTACGGATAGGAGCAGGCAAACCGCGTCCAATCGGGTGTGGCTATGGTAGAAAGTTGATGGTCGCCGCAGTTCAGCTGGCCCGCATGTCATGCACACAAAGGCAGAGGAGCGGTGGGGCCGAGAGGGATGAGGCGCACGTCTGGGGACATCGTGCCATGGGTTGGAGCGGCGTCGTGGAAATCGCGTGTGGGTGTGGCAGTGGTAGAAACAAGAAACGTGATGGTCACTGTGGTTCAACTTCCATGGACAAGTTGTCATGTCTGCTGACACATGCATTGCATATCGCTCACTGCAAGGAGCAATGGTAGAGAAAACTTGTTCCAAAGATACCATTTTTCCGATAAAATTCTCAAGATATCATTAGTTTTTACACATGGGATTACTCCTGCAAGGGTCAATCACAACAGGTGTTTTTTTTAAATACATCTTGATGCTCTCTGCAATGCACGGGCATCTTGCTAGTTATAGAAGAAGGCCACACGGGCATCTTGCCACAGGGTGTGCCACCAACCCAAACTTCAATTTTCTTTTCAAACGATTAGGTGCACCGGATGTCGTGCCATGCTACAAAATGTTAAAAAAATAGCTCCAAATTTTTTAAAACATGTTATCTTCAAACCATCAAAACAGCTCGAGGAATATATTTTGAGTGAAGCATGATTTACTTTTACTGATATATGTATATCAAAACTAGAGTGTTAATATTTCAAGCACGTGAACAAGTATTATTCTACTACTTTGGATCCATTGCAACACACGGGCCATCACATTGGTAGTAGTAGTCTCTATCTCTATCTCTATCTCTACTCTTATTCTTATAAAAAACAGAGTTGTTGATGATGGTGTGCCTGCCATCCTAAAGTATAGGCCGTCCGATTTATATCTGACGGATAGGAAGGAAACTATGGCAATTCTGCAAAAAAAATACCCACACCCCTCTTATACTAGCAAGATGCCTGTGCGTTGCACGGAACATCAAGATCTTGTGGAAGAAAAGGATGAATGAAGGAAGGCCTTATCTGCAAATGTGGCGAGGAGTGCGTGTAAATTGTCATAGTTTCCTTCCTATCCGTTAGATATAGATCGGACGGCCCATATTGCAGGATGGCAGGCACACCATCATCACCAACTCTGCTTTTTTATCGGCTGTCCGATTTATATATGATGGATAGGAAGAAAACTATCGCAATTTTGCAAAAAGAAACCTACACCCCTCTCCACATTTGTAAATAAGGCCTTCCCTCACTCATCCTTTTCTCTCACAAGATAAACTACTCATACAAATGCATATTGATGTTCTGTGCAACGCACGAGGATGTTTCCTTGGGGGTCTCTCCAGCGCGGTGTGGCCATAGTTGCAAGTTGACGCCCCTTGAGATGCCGACATTGAGGGGCACTCGGATTTTGTCCGATGAGCAGGTAATATGAGTTTGATCACGTAGTAAATGCATTCTAAAGACTACGTCCATGTCCATTTCCTAATTCTCCCCCTGCCCACTGTTTCATAGGTTAGGCTCGGTGCGAGTGGAGATTGGCTTGCATATGTACGGAAGGGTACCAACATCAATTTGCACAACATTTACAAAGGTGACACCGTTCCCGTAGAACCTTTGTCCAACATTGGGATCAGCCATGCAACGGGCCACCGTCTAAATTAGTACGATGGAACCACGGTGAGATTGAAGAAGATAGAACGAACCTTGCACATGGCGGTCAAAGGTGGACGATGCTGTCTACGGCCGATTTGTTGCCATAAATGTATGAAGATGATGTGCTCCTTTCTAACCGCATCTTCACGGTGACAAACCAGGGGACTTGTTTCGTATGGGACACATCCAACGGTATACTCCCTCTCTCCCAGTTTATTTGTTTTGAATTTTTTCCTTTTATAAGTTTCAAATTCAATTTTAGAGCTCCCCATCACATGTTGAGATTACAATGTCCATTAAATCGTTGTGTGCATGTATAGTAAAGAAACAAATCTCGAGTTTGCCACGAGTTCGTGCAGTGGTAGCACCACAAGGCCTGGCGCAGGAGTTACATTTACCTCTCGGGACCCTCGGATCTGAGCTTCAGCACCTTACGACACCTGTCTTTGAATCAAAAACATGTGGACCCGATAGGTGGCTAGTCCACATGTAATGCTCCCAAAGGCAGAGGAGCAGTGGGGCTGAGAGGGGTGAGCCGCAGGTCGGGGGATGTGTGGTGTCATGGGTTCGAGCGGCGTCGTGGGAACCGCGTGTGTCTGTGGTAGAAACTTGATGCTCGCCGCATTTCAGTTGGCCCACATGTCATGCACACAAAGGCAGAGGGGCGGTGCGGCCGAGAGGGGTGAGGCGCACGTCCGGGGACGTGCTGTCGTGGGTTGGAGCGGCATCGTGGGAATCGCGAGTGGTAGTGGATGAAACGTGATGGTCGCCATAGTTGAACTTCCATGGACAAGTTGTCATGTCTACGGACACATGCATTGCGTACCGATCACTGGAAGGAGTAGTAGAGAAAGCTAGGCGGATAAATAGTTCCTTATAGTCAAGCGGACCCACACTACTACTTGTTCCAAAGAAATGCACACCATCAAAATAGTCCATCTATATCAATATACATAGAGAGGGATTTTTTTTACAAGAGAGGAAATAGTTCATCCATCCATAATGCCCTGCTGCTGCTGCAACATCTTCTTCTTCTTCTTCTTCTTCTTCTTCTTCTTCTTCTTCTTGTTCTTCTTCTTATTATTATTCTTGTTCTCGTTTTCTGTGGAAGACGGCTTCACAACAAGCTCTCTGGACCTTGCATCTATCTTGAAACTCACACGGGCATCGAGGGCAACATATTTTATCCGCTCATACGTCAAGGGATAATTCTCCCATCCAGACGACCTTAATGCCAGCATCTCGTCACCCTTCTGAAGATTTGTTCCGAGCACAAAATTTGCTACGTCGAATAGGGATGGTGTCGGTTTATCACAATCTTCTACATGAATTTTTATTTTGGTTTGTAGGTCAGCGATGCTTTTCAAATCAAGGTTGTACGGCTCCAACTTCTGTTTGTCCCCTGTGATGGTTGCCCCACAGAAGTATATGTCCTCCCGAGACAAGAAATCATGAGGCTCACCTGGTATGGAGGGCGCATGTATGATGTGGTTCACCAAAACATCATCTTTGAGGCACAGCTGAAGGACAGCGGCGCATTGGATCTTACCAGTTGCACGCTTCGTGTACTCTGCGTCGAGACCGATGACATTCATCTCCACCTTTTGGAGGGAGTTGGATACATTGTTGATCCACTTCTGAACAACCCTTGGGTGGTCGGTGACTATGGCAACTATGCTCAACGAGCCTTCGATGAGGACATGTTGGACGCTAAAAACCTGCATCTCGCTCTCTTTCGCCATTTGGAACTGCTGGACCAGAGGGCTATGGTTTAGAGAATTAGGATTAGATGGCTAGTCTAACTGAAGAAGATGATTATTTATAGGGGATTCGGAATTACTCCAGGAGGATGTGAAGAGGTTAAAACAATGTGAACGCAGTGTGGTTTGGATGCAAATGAAGATCAAGGAGTAGTGAAGAAGCCGAGGAAAATCTGTTCTCGATGGAGAAGTAAATGGGAGAAGTTATGCGCATGCATGTGGAGAGCTGCGTGGTTTGACTGCTGCATGCAATGGATTGGACGGGCTCTTCGGTTGCCTTTTCTCTCTCCCACGTGCACAGAATGGCCCACTTGCATGCCGAAGGTTATTGGCTGGAGTCTGGCTGCAGTTGCTCATGCGTACGCTAATTAATGCTGTGAATGCGGAGCATGGAGGGAAATGGGCGCATGCAAAAGGGTATATACACTGACTAATTAGAGAAATACTAAAAAAAGTTATGCGCAGATAAAAGAGGACCGGAGGGAGTACTACTCATGTTCCTACTACGGTTAAGGAATATGCGGTTATCCTCAAAAAAGAAAAGTCCTTCACGCTTCCGCATGCACGAGAATTTGGTTCTGCTCGCAATATGGATGATACCTGGAGGATGAAGTGAACCCAGAGGCATGCTAGCACGGGAGTACTACTCATGTTCCTACTACTCCTACTAGTAGTAGTACAACTGTGGTACACTTGATGGTCAAAATACTATTATTCAGCCGGTCCTCACAGTGAAGTGATAAGACCCTATGCCCGAGGTGACACCAGTCCAGGCGGCAGGTCCGGGTTACCAAAGTCAGCCTCACCTTGTGCACTGTGCAGTCACTGTCACCGCCACTGTATAGCATGCCTCGCCTCGTCTCCATCTCCCCGAGCACCACTCCATCTCCATCTCCGTCTCCCCAGAGATCCTGAGGTCACTCTTCATCATCTCACTATGCCCCCGCGTACCCTCGCCTCGCTCGCCTCCCCTAGTACCACTATTCCCTCGCTAGCCGCTCCAGCACCGAAATCCTTCTCCACCATAAATCAAGCCCCCCAAAACCCCACCTTCCAAACTCCACCATGGCCGGACGCGAACCGCGCAGTATCCATATGAGCCGCGATTGGAGCAATATCCCCAGTGACGTCCTCGACGTATGTTGTTCGTGTTTGGATATGTTGAGTGCCCTGCAGCTGGCTGCATGCTCGAGGGGCATGCACACGGCCATCGTCGAAGACATGCCTAAGCTTTTCAAGACACCCTGCTTGCTGCTATTTGGTCTTGCGAGATTTGCTCACCATGATACGGAGGCGTACATGATGCCCCACGACTTCAATCCGACCTCCATTAGCCGAAACTTCTTTGTAGGTATGTAGTGGGTCGCCGTACATCATTTCCCTCGACTTTGATCCGATCACCATCGCCCAAAACTTCCTCTAGGTATGTACTGGGTTGGCATGAACTCACACTAGATGGCTGCCGTCAGAGAAGACGGGGAAAAGTTGGTGCTCGTGAACTTCTAGACCTCCCATGAGATTATCCTTCCTCCGTTGGATCATATAGAGTTTTACCTTCGTGTTCCAAGTCATCTAGATTACATCGTCAGTTGGACGCACCTTGTTTTGCAGAAGATTGTAATCTGCCAAGTGCCCACACGACATGCGGATTACACGGACTTCAAGCTAATTGCGTTGTTCGACAAGGGACTCGCCTATCTTTCCGCCGGTGCCTTCTTTAGCTAGATACAGCTCTGTGATGCTATTGAACACAATGGCATCATCTATGCGATCGACAAAGCAGATGGCACCATGTATTGCTGGGACAGCGCGTGTAAGTTATTTGTGTTTGATGTTAATGATGATGCCATGACATTGTTTAAACTTTTTGTGATGATTGACATATCCCTATTTGAGCAGAATTTGAGTAGAACTATGGCAATGTATTAGAAACGTTGTAAATCAGCTATATTTGGAATGAGTTAATTCATGCGATTGTGACCATGTCATTACAGCCAATTTGTACCCCAGAATAATCAAACTGTTAGGAAGATATTGATATTCTCCTTATTTTATAGTAATCTATATACTACTAAATATGAGTGTGTATCAATGGCCACATTAGTTTCCTCGTTTTCATGATGTAGAAACATGCATCACACTGTTGATTTCATCTAACCATACATTAGGGAAACACATGTGCATATGGAGAACTCTATATTTTGAAGTAGTGAAATCCTGTAATGCTTACCATGTGTACATACCTATGTTCGCCCTTCAGCAATCAATAGCTAGAATAATATGCTCACAAAAAATTTTCCCATAGGACATGAGTATATAACAATGCATGGTCTGTTAGTTTCCTTGAAGAATTTGTTTGTGAGGACAGAACATGATTACGTAACATGCATGACATGGTAGTTTCCTGTGAAGAATCGATTGTGAGATAACATGAATATAACCATGCATGGCACTTCTATATTTTCGAACCCAGTATACATTTCCCTGTATTTTCTTCCCAGTTCCAATAGGGACATATCAATGTTTTTTCTTACATTATCCTACTCATACTCTGAACAATGCTGATCTTACATTAACAATGCTTGTCCTTTTTCATATCATGAAGTGTCCCTATAGTTATTGCCCTTTGTAATCATACCACCTTTACCAAAAACAGGGAAGCACAACTGGTTCCTCGCTCGATCAAAGGATGGCAAAAGACTGATGATCATTCGGACACATGAGCCGGAAAAGTTATATTGTAAAAACCCCACTGTATGCAAGCACCATGAAATACGTGAGTATCCGGATAGTGGTTGTTACGTCTATGAGCAGGATACCAGCTTGTTGGGGCCTGCGGGATTTTTGAGTTGGAGGAGGGTAAACAGCCTTGGTTCATACTCTCTGTTTCTCAGACTCAATTATCCGATTAACCAGGAGATCACTGTTGGCAAGGACCTTCATGGCAGAGAGGCTCTATTTGCTATGGAAAACGGTGTCTACACGGTTAGCCCTAGGAGTTCGGGAGCAAACTCCCCTGATTGTCAATGATACAACCTGCAGCCAAAAGAAGATGAGAATGACAAAGGCGTCTGGATTAACTTTGATCCTTGGATGTATCGAGTCCGACAGGCAGTGATGTGGTTCAAACCTTCAGGTTGATAGGTAATTGCGCTGTTGCATCGAAAGGGTGGAGTACTGGTGTCTCCGAATCACTTGTGGATGAACCGGGGCTGCAAATTATTATGGTGTCGGATCATCCCTCTTCGAATGACTTGTTGTCTTTGCTGCTTGTTCTGGATGGGTAGTTCTCTCTTTTGTTATGCATATTCCTTGTCATTTGGTCATCCTGTCCATGTCACTCTTACTATGTAATAGTTGCCTCTATTTAGAATGCCATTCTCGTCTGGATCACGAGAGTCTGAGCGCTGCAGATGGGTGCATTTTGGTGGTGTAACAACACTTCTTATGAACTATCATGTCTTGCTGTTTATGTCAGTAGTAGTCACTAGTCAGTGTTTGAATGTTGTATATATCGTTGTTTCGAACTGTTTATTATCTTGAACTGCTGGTGGGCAAAATGTGGGCATCACCATTCTCCAGTGTTCAGAGTATATCTCCTTTTTTCAAGTTATAATTTGAGCTCAGTGTCTTTTCGATGATGTACACTTGTTTGGGCCAGTGAGGTGTCGTTGAATATGGGCCGAGTAGTAACGCAATGCCAAATAGGTCAATTATCACTTTCAGGCCGGGCTCTCAAAAGATCCTAAAAAAGGTCGGCCTCTCAAAAAAAGAAAGAATAAGGACTCTTAGGCCGACATGTGGGCACCACTGGTGTCTTCATGTGCTTGCGCGCCGAGAGAATATTGGCGTGTGTTCAAAATTCATGCTACCTTTTCATCCCCAATCAACCGCCTCTCCCCCACCTCTGAAATCTCGATTCCTACTCCAGTTCCTCAAAATTCCACTCATGTACTCCCTGTACTGAAGCGCACTATCATGTCGGCGATCAACGCGGATCTCCGAGCTGGAGATCCTAAGGTCCATCCTGCCTTCGGGCGCTGTGTGATGTCGCTCAACAGTGGCATCGCGGCGCTTGACGACCAGTTTGCCGGCAAAGTGCTGATGGTGACCATCAATGGCGACCGGCCTCCCGTCTCGCCGGATGACCTTGTCAAAGCTCTTGGCATTTCACATGGCATCCAAATAAGTGACTTGCTCGTTGAAGTTTGTCCGCTACTGGTAGATTTCTTCGTCAGGTTCCGGACAACTTTCGACTGCAGTCGTGCATTCGAATCTTCCCAGCGTTTGTTCTGCGATGGCGCACTGGTGAGCTTTGATCGGTGGCACCCAGGATGGGGCTCGGTGCCCTCTGAGATTGAGTTTTTAACAAAGCTTACCTTCCACGGCATGCGTCAACGTGCTTGGAACAATGAGTCCATGAATGAGCTTATCAATGACCTTGGAGGTGAGATCGTAAGTATGTTTGTTCCTCCAGACAGCTAGGCTCTGACGGTTATGGCATGGATGAATTAGTCGTCCACCATACCGAAGGTGATTGGTGTTGAGATACCTGTGCAGGAACCGTGGTTCTACTATTTGTTGCCACCAAGGCCGTCGTGGACCACGTTAGGAATGTACCTGTATCGAGTGTTCGTGCATGTTGAAGAACTGGTCAATCCATCAATCAAAGTCCTGCCGCCGCCGCTGGTGCCCGGGTCCGTCGACGACATCCATTACAGGAGTCAACATCAGACTTTCCATGTGTTGCTCGGAACGATGGATGGCACAAGGCCTACTCCATCGTGCGGCGGAGGCAACTGCTTCTTTGGGAGAAGAGGCAGGGCTGGCTGCCTGGATGTGCACTAATTTGAGGTAACAACTGAATCTTGTCAGATGACCTGTTCTATTTTTTTACCTGAACTTTTTTAGAAAGGGTTGTGCGTCCACTTAACGTCCTAGCATAACTTATATATTGTGTTGTCTGTCTGTTTTCTTTGCACAACATTCAAGATATTTCCCCGTCATTAATCAAGACGATGAACCGTTATGTACGAGTTCATTGGTTTCAACATAGCCCTACTCGTAGCGATCCACTGCTTCCACCCTCATTGTGCCGCCTGCGTGAAATTTTTGTGTGCAAGTTCAGTGTGCTATGATGTTCTATATGATTGTGTCAACTATATAAGTTTTTACTGAGCATCATCAATGCATATGGCTGAAAGATGTATTTACGAGCATCGGCTGATGGGTCTCTCTCTCACACACACACACACACGCACAAGTGGGACCCGTTGAATTATTTCTTCGCTTGTGACAACTTTTAATTAGGTTCCACTGTACTCTAACTTTTTCTTAAGTTCTTAACTGGGCTTAGTGACTTCAAAAAGTTGTACAAAAGCCTTGTTTGGGCCTTTCCGGCATCGCTGAATGTGGGCTGAGTAGCCATGTAAGGTTGTATTGTACTACACATGCCTTTTTTTCAACATCAACAATGCAACTCGGCCGATAGTTGTACACAATCCGGGTCAACTTGTTATTCTCCGCCCCGCTCGGCTGCAAATCTTTCTTAGGAGGGATGCATTAGGCTTAACAAGAAAATGGGCTTTAAGAAATAATAAATGGGATGTAATTATAAAAATGGGCAGTAACTATAAAAAAATGCACCAAACACGTAATTAGTTTATAAAATATTACTTTTGGATTTTGAAAATTTTAATTTCATTAATTGTTGCGCGCACAATGTTTTGTTGGATTTTTACGTAATACAAACTTATATTGAAATTGTATTTAATCTGACTAGAAATTTCAGGACAAAAAAATTTCGGATCCTATCAAAATGTGGGAAATTTTATTGAATTCTGTTTTGAACGGTTGGTTGAAATTATTAATCGTTGTCCTAGCTAGAAAATGGGATGTACTTTTAACAAACTATAAATGGGTTGTAGTAAATTCCATTAGAATTCAAAAATGGGTTGTGCATTCTTACAAATCGCAAATGGGCTATAAGTTCTCTGCCACACACTTGTGGGCCTACTAAGTTGACGCATATGCAAGGCTTTGCCAACTTATAGTCAACACACGGTTCTAGCAGCAGTGTCCGTTGGATGCCCATCCAACGGATGTCGTGCTTCTTCTTCAATCTCGTATATTCGAGCTTCAGCCGCCCAAAAAATGATTCCTCCCCCTGACATCTGGGGTGCACTGTTTTGGAGGATGACCTATGGGCCTACTAAGTTGAAGCGTACCAAGGGCTTTGTCAACTTAGTCAATGTAAACGATTCTAGCTGCAGTGATCATACGATGTCCATCCAATGGCCGTTGTGATTCTTCAACCTCTGGTCTTCTTGCTCCAGCCGCCCAAAGCAGCGTCGGTCGTGCCGCCTGCTCCTGCCTCCCATGGCCGGCTGTGCTGCCGTGGAGGCCTCACCTTCCCCTACCACTCCCACCGCTGGCCAGGCCCTGTGGTGACGGCATCCTCACACCGCAGCCGAACCAGTGAACCCTCGTACTCCTCTCCGCATGGGCATCCACTGCCGCGTCTTCCCCTTCCTAGGCCTCGCCGTCGTCCACCGCATTGGTGCTCTCGGCATGGCGTGGTCAACATGGTCAAGGAACAACTTCCATCGGAAGAGTACTGTACGTGGAGAGGCTGACAGCTGGGTCCACGGCCGCAGCAAGGAAGTGCCTCCTTATTACGCGCATTATAATGATTCCTCCACCTGATAGCAGGGACCCACCGGACGGGCCACCATATTTCACGAAAAAATGTTTCCCCCTGACTGGAGGGACCCACCAGCTACATCTTCGCACGAAAGGAAGTGCGTCCATATTACGGGCAGAAAAATGATTCACCCCCTGACTGTTGGGACCCACCAGCTACATATTCGCACGCAAGGAAGTGCGTCCATATCACGGGCAAAAAAACAATTCGCCCCCTGACTGCTGGGACCCACCAGCTACATCCTCGCATGCAAGGAAGTGCCTGACAGTCGGGACCCACCCGGTCGAAGCGTACGTAGCATTGTCATTCTGGTCATGAATGTGTACGTACATACTGGTCGATCGGTCTGTCTTCAGGCTGCAGCGATGAACCGTGGCCGTGGAAGGAAGGGCACGTGTGGTAGTAGAGGCGCGCACGTGTGGTAGTAGAAGCGCACACGTAGCATGTACACGTACGTATAGTGGCCATGTTGCAAGAAAGTAAATACGGCCACGTACGTACATACGGGCAGGGTCTCGAAAGCCTACTCGCGCACACGTACGGTCAGGGCTCATGTACATGGCTGGGTCTGAACAAAGAAACTACATCATCGTCATGTCCATCGGGAGGCAATGGAATGCATCATGTTCATCGGGAGTCAACGGAACGCGTGCTATTCATCGGGAGCCAACCGGCTTGGGAGGAACAAGCGATGGAAACGAGGCCTGGCGTACCGCGGAACGGAGGAAACGGCCTTGTGTTCGATTGGCCACGGTGGAAACGGGATCCTATTCATCGGGAGGGGTCTGGCATACCGCAAAACGGAGGAAACGGACCTCCTACGGTCGAAACGGGGTCCTGTTGCTCGGGAGGGGTGTGGCGTATCGCAAAACGGAGGAAACGGGCTTGTGTTGGAGCACTATGGTCGAAATGGGGTTCTTGTTCATCGGGAGGGGTGTGGCGTACCGCAAAACGGGACTCCACGGGATACTGTTGATCTCCACTGTCGACTGCCTCCACGGGCTACTGTTCATCCACCATCGACCTCCTCCAGCCTCCACCTGCGATTGTTCATCCACGGGCTCCTGTTCATCCATCCTCCACCGCGTGCTCCTCCATTGGCTACTGTTCAACCATCCGTCTCCACAGGGGTCCTGTTTAACCACCCCTCCACGGGCTACTGTTCATCCATCCCTCCACCGGCTACTAATCAACCAGCCCTCCACCGGCTACTGTTCAACCAGCCCTCCACGGGTTCCTGTTCATCCAACCCTCCACAGGGTCCTATTCATCCATCGGCTCGATCGATCGGGGTACTATTCATCCAGCGGCAACGGCCTCTACTACCATGGGGGTCCTGTTCATCCAACCCCCACTGGGAACTGTTCATCCAAACCCCCCAACAACACTCACTGTTCATCAAGGGAAGAAGGCAGCAGTGTTCGATCGGCTTCAGTTAGCATCGGTAGCGAAGGAAACACTCGGGTTCAGTAATGCGTAGCCTGCAGTGCAATCTCTCGGGTTCAGTTAGAGCCCAATGCCTCGCTCGAGTTCAGTTAGAGCGCAACGCCTCACACACACGCGCGTACGTACGAGAGAAACATGCATCGCTCGGCCCCCGACCACCCACCATAACCGGAACTCCCCCGATATTTTCCTCGCCCTCACTTCTACCACGGTTTTCTCTGTCATGGACGTCCCAAAGAATGTCATGTAGCTGCGTCTCCGTCCCGCCCAGGACGAAAAGCCTATTGTATGTCATGATTTTTTTGTCATAGAAATAGGAGCCCACCACATCTATTTTGATACTGGGTTTTGTCACAATTATTGTCATAGAAGTGTCATAAGTATGACAGGGAAAAAATTAGTTCGGCCCAAAATGTCATGGATGTGTCTTTTTTTGCACTGCTTGTTGTTGCCATCTCTGCCTTCGGAGGTGCCAGGGTCGTTGGTGTTGTTGCTTCTACGAGCTAGCCAGCTATCTTCTCCCGCGCAAAGCGGGTCATATGTGCGGTGAGAGCTGCCATAGACTTCGGCTTTTCTTGGCCGAGGTGTCGGGCGAGCCACTCATCACAGATGCTGTGTTTAAAGGCCGCGAGGGCTTTGGCGTCCGGACAATAGAAAATTTGGTTCTTTTTAATTAAGAACATGGTCCATAGTTTTTGGGCTGACTCTCCGGGTTGCTGGACTATGTGACTAAGGTCATCGGCGTCTGGAGGCCGAACATAGGTACCTTGGAAGTTGTCTCTAAAGGCATCCTCCAGATCTTCCCAGCTACCAACGGAGTTTTCTGGGAGGCAGTTTAACCAGTGTCCTGCTGGTCCCTTGAGTTTGAGGGGTGAAAGGACCGAGAAGAGGTGTCTAGAGGGGGGTGATTAGACACTAAGTACCAAAAGTTACAGTTTTTAAATTCTTTAGGTTGAAGTGGATTTTTGGCACAAGTTTAACAAACACAATACATATCAAGCAAGCATGCAAAGAGTAAATGAGCAGCGGAAAGTAAAGCATGCAACTTGCAAGAATGTAAAGGGAAGGGTTTGGAAGATTCAAGCGCAATTGGAGACACAGATGTTTTTGTCGTGGTTCCGATAGGTGGTGCTATCGTACATCCACATTGATGGAGACTTCAACCCACGAAGGGTAATGGTTGCGCGAGTCCATGGAGGGCTCCACCCATGAAGGGTCCACGAAGAAGCAACCTTGTCTATCCCACCATGGCCATCGCCCACGAAGGACTTGCCTCACTAGCGGTAGATCTTCACGAAGTAGGCGGTCTCCTTGCCCTTACAAACTCCTTGGTTCAACTCCACAATCTTATCGGAGGCTCCCAAGTGACACCTAGACAATCTAGGAGACACCACTCTCCAAGAAGTAACAAATGGTGTGTTGATGATGAACTCCTTGCTCTTGTGCTTCAAATGATAGTCTCCCCAACACTCAACTCTCTCTCACAAGATTTGGATTTGGTGGAAAGAAGATTTGAGTGGAAAGAAACTTGGGAAGGCTAGAGATCAAGATTCATATGGTAGGAATGGAATATCTTGGTCACAACACAAGTGTAGGTGGTTCTCTCTCAAAAAAAGTAGGTTGGAAGTGTAGGTTTGTTCTGATGGCTCTCTCTACGAACGAAGAGGCGGTGGAGGGGTATATATAGCCTCCACACGAAATCTAACTGTTACACACAACTTGTCAAACTCGGTGGGACCGAATGGTTAAACTCGGCCAGACCGATTCAGCAAAGCTAGTGACCGTTAGGGTTTTTGGTGGGACCGACATGCAACTCGGTAGGACCGATATGATTAGGGTTAGGGCATAACATAATCTTGGTGAGACCGATTACACAAAATCGGTGAGACCGATTTTGGTAATAAGCTAACCAGAGAGTTGTTCAGGTAAACTCGGTGGGACCGATCGTTCATTTCGGTGAGACCGAAACGTTACGAAGGGAAAACAGAGAGTTTACATTGCAATCTCGGTGGGACCAATCGCAAGTTTCGGTGAGACCAAAAGTATTGCAATAGGCAACAGAGAGATTGCAATCCCATCTCGGTGAGACCGAGATCCCTATCGATGAGACCGATTTGCCTAGGGTTTTGTGGTAGTGGCTATGACATTCGAAACTCAGTGGCGCCGGATAGGAAGAATCGGTGGGGCCGAGTTTGACTTTTGGTTTAGGTCATATGTGGATGTGAGAAAGTAGTTGAGGGTTTTGGAGCATATCACTAAGCATTTTGAGCAAGAACCTCATTAAGAAACACCTCATCCCTCCTTGATAGTATTAGCTTTTCCTATAGACTCAATGTGATCTTGGATCACTTAAATGGAAAATGTAGGGACTTGAGCTTTGAGCTTGAGCCAATCCTTTGTCCTTAGCATCTTGAAGGGGTTTCACATCCTCTAGTTCATGCCACTTCACTGTTGAACTTATTTGAAACATACTAGACAAAAATGTTAGTCCAACAAGAGATATGTTGACATTAATTACCAAAACCACCCAGGGAGCACTTGTGCTTTCAATCTCCCCCTTTTTGGTAATTGATGACAACATACATCAATGCTTTAGATCAAGATATTAAGAATAGTAAGTAAAGCTTTGGAAAGACATGTAACTTGCATAGGCTCCCCTACATGTATGCAATCATGTGAATATGGAATATAGGAGCATGTGAATGCATAAACATGACAGAGTAAGCAATGTGTTACATGTATCTTGGCTATATGCATCAGAGCAAATGATGAAAGTATGAGAAATGTACCTTCATGCTCATGAGTCCTTCTTGCAAACAATATGTACATCAGCAAGAAATTCTCATTCACATGACTGTGATGCATATACTTACCTTGTGGTCTTGAGTTGGCTTAGGATGGGATGAACCTGCGTAAACAAGGTTAGATAACACAGATACACCTACTGGCCAGAGCAAACAAGAGAAACCACAAGAGTACCAAGATTGGGATGGCATGTAGAGTGAGTACTAAGTACCACATTGGATAAAGACATGTCCCCAAAGGTAAAGATATGCAATAAATTCAAGGATTTCCTTCCCTTAGATGGCTTGCTCCCCCTGAATCTAACATGGGATATTGGGAGAAGATAGGGAATAGAAAATTAGGGCAAAACAGAGCTCAAAGGAAATAAACAGAGCTAATGCAATCGAGCAAATATGAACATGTCTTTCCCCTCTTGAAGACATGTGACTTATCTCCTCTTGAACACCAAGCATCTGGGGTATCTTTCTTCCCTAGAGTATTCTCTCCCCCTATAGATATGATTAAGCTTTGATGTGATGATCTCTCTCTCCCCCTTTGACATCAATTTCCAAGAAGGGTTCTTCTGGATTTTTTGTCATGATGGGTTTGGTCCTTGAGTCACAGAACAAAGCAGCAATTTGAGTAGGATGCTGGTCGAGGACAAGATTCATTGAGTGAAGTTGGATCAAAAAGAACTCAGAAACAAGTGGCAAGATGGTTTTCATGCAGTGAAATCGGTAGCACTGAGTTTGGTGCTTCGGTGGCACCGAAAGGGTTCGGTTGGACCGAAGTAAACAGCCCGGTGTGACCGAGTTCATCGCAGAGAAAACACTTGTCACCTTAGCTCACTAGACAAGTAAGATCTCACAAGGATTTGCAAGGAATTTAATGCAGAAAATGCAGAACAGAAAATAAAAGAGAAGAAACTAAAAAGAGTCTAGATGAAGTTTTTTTTGAAGAGGGAAACAAATATGCATGAGACAAATGCAAGAGCACAAAAAAGAACACAAGAGAACTTCATCTAGAAATGGGCGGTGACAAAGTCACCTATGTTAGAGTATATTGACTTAGGAGTCAAGTGAGATCACTTGATCTTTGGTCATACTCATCGTTTAAGCTCAAAATGGGGTTACCATTTTTTTTAAAGCATTTTGATGTGTTCACATCTTGTTGAGTTGCTTTATCCCATGACTTGGAGTAAAGCTTCTCTAAGATGGAATAACATACCTTGGGTGGTGGTGTTGATCATGATCATGTAGTTGAACTTGTATGGGTTGCTCAAGGTTGACGTAGCTCATCAAGAGTTGGGAGCACCACTTGGAGTTTGAGTTCATCTACCTACATGGGTTAGTTTTTGCAAGGAAGAACACTTGTGAATCCAAAATAACAATCATGATAGAATTTGTCAAAGGATATGTTTGAATGGTTGCGTGCTTCCTTGTCTTCATCCACCATTGTGTAGCGACTTGGTGATATAGAAATTGCTCAAGATGTGAGTGAGTTGCAATCTCATAGATTTCGATTCATCCAAGTACCTACACGGGTTAGATAGCATGCAAGGTGCAAATATATCCAAGACATAAGATAGTCAACATAAGAGAAATATCAAGGATTAGTCATAGGCTCATGCCTTGCATGTATTAGATGGGGTTCCTACTCCAAGTTTGAAGCATCAATGATGTTCAATTCACCTCTTAACCTGCAAAACACTTTCTCATCAAGTGGTTTCGTAAATATATCCGACAATTGCTTATCGGTGCGAACATGCTTAAGATTAATGTCCCCTTTGGCAACATGATCTCGAATGAAGTGATGAAGAACTTCAATATGCTTAGTTTGAGAATGTTGCACGGGATTGTGAGCAATTTTAATAGCACTTTCATTGTCACATAGCAATGGAACATGTTTCACATATATCCCATAATCTTTAAGAGTTTGGGTCATCCAAAGTAATTGAGCACGACATGATCCAGCGGCAATGTATTCCGCTTCGGCGGTGGATAAGGATACTGAGTTTTGTTTCTTGGAAGACCAAGACACAAGAGATCTACCAAGAAATTGGCAAGTACCCGAAGTGGACTTTCTATCAACCTTGTCACCGGCATAGTCCGAGTCGGCGTAGCCAACAAGATCAAAGGAGGCCCTTTTTGGATACCAAATGCCAAAGTTTGGTGTATGGATTAAGTATCTCACTATCCTTTTCATGGCCTTAAGATGACATTCTTTAGGAGCGGCTTGATATCGCGCACACATGCACACACTTAGCATAATATCGGGACGTGAAGCACATAGATATAACAATGAACCAATCATAGAGCGATAAACCTTTTGATCAACCGGTTCACCATCTTTGGCTAAATCAAGATGTCCACTAGTAGGCATGGGTGTAGTCATACCTTTGCATTCTTGCATATTGAACTTCTTGAATAAGTCCTTGGTGTACTTCGTTTGAGATACAAAGGTGCCTTCCTTCGTTTGCTTGATTTGCAAACCGAGAAAGAATTTGAGTTCACTCATCATTGACATCTCAAACTTCTCCGACATTAGCTTTCCAAACTTTTCACTAAAATGAGGGTTAGTTGATCCAAATATAATATCATCGACATAAATTTGGCATACAAATAGTTCTCCATTAACCCTATTAGTAAAATGAGTAGAATCCATTTTTCCAATTTCAAAGCCTTTTTCAATAAGAAACTTGGTCAAGCATTTATACCATGCTCTAGGAGCTTGTTTAAGACCATAAAGAGCTTTGTGAAGTTTGTAAACATGATTAGGTTTCTTAGGATTGACAAATTCGGGAGGTTGCTTAACATAAACTTCCTCCTCTATTTCACCATTCAGAAAAGCACTTTTAATGTCCATTTGGTACAAGGTGATATCATGATGATTAGCATAGGCAAGTAAGATGAGAATGGACTCAAGTCTAGCAACGAGGGCATATGTCTCACCACAGTCCATACCTTCGACTTGAGTGTAGCCTTGGGCGACTAGGCGTGCTTTGTTGCGGACGACTTGACCATCTTCATCTTGCTTGTTGCGAAACACCCATTTGGTACCAATGATGTTGTGGTTGTTGTCGGGCTTTTCAACCAATGTCGACACTTGATTTCTCTCAAAGTTGTGTAGCTCTTCATGCATAGCATTTATCCAATCCGGATCTTCCAATGCTTCTTCAACCTTCATAGGTTCAATGCGAGAGATGAATGAATAGTGTTCACAAAAGTTAGCTAAACGAGTTTTTGAGCGAGTGATTCTCCCGGTTTGGATACCATTGTAGATTTGCTCGACGGGATGATCTTTAGCAATTCTTGCTCGAACTCGTGAAAGCTTTTGCTTGGATCTTGGTTGAACATCTTCTTCATCTTGTTCTTCTTCTTGGCCTTCTTCGTTGTTGACGTTGTCGTTCTCTTGTCGTGGTGGAGAAGGAGGTTGTTGGCGTTCATCTTGATGCACTTCCTCGTTTTCTTCATCTTGATGTGTCCCACTTGTGGATGCTTCCGTATCAACTCTTGGTTCACCTTGTCGTGAGGTAGAAGCTTCCACTTGGACGGACGAGGTACTCTCCTTCACCTCCGTTGGACGAATCTTGCCAATAGACAAGTCTTGGATTGCTTCCGAAGGGTCTTTGTCGCCTACATCAACTGGCAATTGCTCTACTTGCGAGCCATTAGATTCATCAAACTTCACATCTACCGTCTCTTCAACCTTTTGGGCGAAATTGTTGTAGACACGGTATGTGTGAGAGTTTGAGCCATAACCAAGTAGAAAACCTTCATGAGACTTAGGGGCAAATTTAGAGCGACGATGCTTATCAAGAATGTAGCACTTTGAGCCGAATACTCGAAAGTATCCAGCTGGTGGTTTGTTACCAGTGAGGAGCTCGTATGCCGTCTTGCCGAGTAGCTTGTGAAGATACAAGCGATTTGTTGCATGACAAGCTGTCTCAACCGCTTCCGCCCAAAAGTGTTTTGGCATCTTGTACTCATCAAGCATCATTCTCGCCATTTCGATGAGTGTCCGGTTCTTCCTCTCAACAACTCCATTTTGTTGAGGTGTGTACGTAGCCGAGAACTCATGTGAAATCCCTTCTTCGTCAACAAAGGTATCCATATTTGCGTTCTTGAACTCCGTTCCGTTGTCGCTTCGAACCTTCTTGATTTTCACTTCAAATTGATTTTGGGCCTTCCTAGCGAAGTTTTTGAAGATCTTTTGGACCTGCGATTTATCATCGAGAAAGAACACCCACGTAAATCTTGAAAAATCATCAACTATAACTAGACCAAAAGAATTTCCACCGAGACTTTTGTAAGCGTTAGGACCAAAAAGATCCATGTGAAGTAGCTCGAGTGGCCTCCTTGTGGTCATGATGTTCTTCACGGGATGCCTTCCTCCAACCTATTTACCTGCTTGACAAGCACTGCAAAGTATATCCTTATCAAATATGACATTGTTAACGCCAGGGATATGATTTCCTTTAATAAGCTTGTCAAGGTTTCACATACCAACATGACCTAATCGTCTATGCCATAACCAACCTTAGAAGATTTAGCAATTAAGCAAGTTCTAGGTTGAGCCTTTTTAGTGGAATCAAGATGTAAAGATCACCTCTACGTATTCCGGTAAAGACCATTTTATGATTGTCTCTACGAAACACTTGGCAATCTACTTCAGTGAATAAAACATTGAAACCAAAATCAGCAAGTCTAGATGCTAAAAGTAAATTGTACCCAAGAGATTCAACGAGCATGACATTTTGTATGGAGCTATCATGTGAGATGGCCACCTTACCGAGGCCAACAACCTTACCCTTTGAGTTATCACCAAAGGTGACATATTTTCGAGGGTCGTCGTTTTCAGCAAGCTCACGGAACATATCTTTATCTCTGGTCATATGATCAGTACATCCACTATCAAGGACCCATTCTTTTCCTCCTGCCATGTAGCCGCGAAGATTTGCCATAAGACCAAAGTGTCTCATCGCATCATCAAGGTCATAGTCACTATCATCATCCTCATCATAGTTTCCATGTTCAACATCATCTTGTGATTGATCAATTCCAAGAGAGGGTAATTCATTAGATAAATGATCATTTCTATAGTTATCTTTATGAATTCTAATAGCTCTGGAAATGATATTGCTAATGATTCCAACATCTCCTTTGGCACTCGTAAGATTAGTAAGCTCAGATAAGCAGTCACCAAATTTGGGATCATTGGAATTCATCTTAATCAAGGTAATGGATTTATGGAGAATTTCATCTAGATCTTTCAAGGAATAACTTGGAAAGAGTTCCTCAAGAAATTTCCATATGGTGTAGGCACACTTAACAGTAGGCAAACAGCCAATCAGGTTTCTAGGCAAGCCTACAGTGATAAGATTAACAGTTCTAAGATTCTGAATCATGTCAATTGACTCATAAAGGGTAGGATGCATGGGATCAACATGAGGTGCACAAGGGCTAGCAATATACTTGCTCAAATGATATTCATTGAAAATCTCAAGCATTTCATTTTTCCACTCATGAAAATATTCTCCATCAAGAATAGGCACTCTACGTCTAAGACTCCCCAAAGTAGACTCATCCATCTTCCTCCAATGGTGTTTAAACCAAGGCAAAGGAGACCAATGCTCTGATACCAATTGAAAGGACCGAGAAGAGGTGTCTAGAGGGGGGTGATTAGACACTAAGTACCAAAAGTTGCAGTTTTTAAATTCTTTAGGTTGAAGTGGATTTTTGGCACAAGTTTAACAAACACAATACATATCAAGCAAGCATGCAACAAGTAAATGAGCAGCGGAAAGTAAAGCATGCAACTTGCAAGAATGTAAAGGGAAGGGTTTGGAAGATTCAAACGCAATTGGAGACACAGATGTTTTTGTCGTGGTTCCGATAGGTGGTGCTATCGTACATTCACGTTGATGGAGACTTCAACCCACGAAGGGTAATGGTTGCGCGAGTCCACGGAGGGCTCCACCCACGAAGGGTCCACGAAGAAGCAACCTTGTCTATCCCACCATGGCCATCGCCCACGAAGGACTTGCCTCACTAGCGGTAGATCTTCACGAAGTAGGCGATCTCCTTGCCCTTACAAACTCCTTGGTTCAACTCCACAATCTTGTCAGAGGCTCCCACATGACACCTAGCCAATCTAGGAGACACCACTCTCCAAGAAGTAACAAATGGTGTGTTGATGATGAACTCCTTGCTCTTGTGCTTCAAATGATAGTCTCCCCAACACTCAACTCTCTCTCACACATGATTTGGATTTGGTGGAAAGAAGATTTATGTGGAAAGCAACTTGGGAAGGCTAGAGATCAAGATTCATATGGTAGGAATGGAATATCTTGGTCTCAACACAAGTGTAGGTGGTTCTCTCTCAGAAAAAGTAGGTTGGAAGTGTAGGTTTGTTCTGATGGCTCTCCCCACGAATGAAGAGGTGGTGGAGGGGTATATATAGCCTCCACACAAAATCTAACCATTACACACAACTTGCCAAACTCGGTGGGACCGAACGGTTAAACTCGGTCGGACCGATTCAGCAAAGCTAGTGACCGTTAGGGTTTTTGGTGGGACCGACATGCAACTCGGTAGGACCGATATGATTAGGGTTAGGGAATAACGTAATCTTGGGGAGACCGATTACACAAACTCGGCGAGACCGATTTTGGTAATAAGCTAACCGGAGAGTGGGTCAGGTAAACTCGGTGGGACGGATCGCTCATTTCGGTGAGACCGAAACGTTATGAAGGGAAGACAGAGAGTTTACATTGCAATCTCGGTGGGACTGATCACAAGTTTCGGTGAGACCGAAAGTATTGCAATAGGCAACCGTGAGTTTGCAATCCCATCTAGGTGAGACCGAGATCCCTATCGGTGAGACCGATTTGCCTAGGGTTTTGTGGCAGCGGCTATGACATTTGAAACTCGGTGGCGCCGGATAGGAAGAATCGGTGGGGCCGAGTTTGACTTTTGGTTTAGGTCATATGTGGATGTGATAAAGTAGTTGAGGGTTTTGGAGCATATCACTAAGCATTTTGAGCAAGAACCTCATTAAGCAACACCTCATCCCTCCTTGATAGTATTGGCTTTTCATATAGACTCAATGTGATCTTGGATCACTAAAATGGGAAATGTAGGGTCTTGAGCTTTGAGCTTGAGCCAATCCTTTGTCCTTAGCTTCTTGAAGGGGTTTCACATCCTCTAGGCCATGCCACTTCACTGTTGAACTTATCTGAAACATACTAGATAAAAATGTTAGTCCAACAAGAGATATGTTGACATTAATTACCAAAACCACCTAGGGAGCACTTGTGCTTTCAAGGGGGGGTACTTGATGGCATGGAGATCGTCACCGCGGGCCATGTTGATGTGGAGAAGAAAATCTTCGATCCATACTGCGGGATCCGTCGTACCATATTATGATTCAATGTTCACAGGTTTAAACCCTTCTGGGAACTGGTGCTCCATTACCTCATCGGTGAAGCATAAGGTGTGTGCGGCGCCTCTATATCGAGTGACATCACGACGCGGTTCGGATGAAGTCCGTATGCGGTTTTCAGCCCTGGTGAGGTTATGCATGTCGGGCCAAGCCTGGCGATCATCTTCTTGCGTTGGGGCGCGCCCCCTTGATCCATAGATTGATATTGTTTGGCCTGCTCTGTTGCCCAGGTCTTGACGTAGGTCATAGGTGTATCCTGGAGCCGCTGTCTCTCTGCCTCTACGGTGAGGTGGTGCAGGCTGGTGTTCGGCGTAGGTGGCTGCTTTATCTCGCCCACGTGGTGGCCGGTCTGGTTCATCAGCATGGTCATGTCTTGACGGCATGGGCTCGAGGGCCTCATCATCAAATTGTGGTAGTAGCCGACGCTTCGGATAACTCTTTGTTGGCTGTTGAAGGCCATACTCTTCGGCGGCTAGGACTTGGGTCCACCTGCCATTGAGTGTATCATGTTCGGCTTAGAGCCGTTGATGCTGCTTTTTTAGGCTTCTCGTAGTGGCGATTAGCTGGTGCTTAAAGCGCTCCTCCTCAAGTGGTTCCTCTGGCACGATGAAGTCTTCTTCGCCAAGGCTCACATCATCCTCGGAGGGCGGTAGATAATTACCATCTTCCAAGTCCCCATTCTCGACTGGATCGTCGGGGTTGACTTTCCCCTCCTCCACATCGTCTTGTTCGGATGTGGGCTCAACGGGGGCTTCGGGCTCTTCGGTACCCTCCGGAGTGTTATCGTCTCCGATGCCGGTATTACTATTTCTGCCACGGCGCAGTTTTGAGCGGCGTCACTGGCGTCGACGCTTCAGTGGTGCCTCATCAGGTTTGTCCTCCAATCTTTCCTGTCTACATCGTCATCCTCTTTGGGTGTGTCCACCATGTACACGTCGTATGTGAAGGTGGCCGTCCAACATCCGGTAATCGCCGGGTCTTGGCCTTGTTCATCTTCGGCATCATCGTCCATGTCGTTAATATCTTTGGAGGCGTAGTCCAGCATGTCGGTTAATCTTCGATAGTGGCTATGAAGTGGGTGGTGGGTGGGACGTAAAATTCCCCGCTCTCAGCCACTAGTCCAGGCTGGGTGTAGTTCGGAAGTGATTCCTCTATAATGGCGAGAGATCGCATTAAGTCCAGAGCCTTGTTTAATGGCGAGGTTTGTACAAGGAAGCGAGAGTCCACGGGGCTGGCCAGGGCAAAGGCCTCCTGGCCATGCTTGCTTGGCGCGGACTTCGAAGTTTGGATTCGGAATCCGGGGGCGAGTCTGGCCTTTCAATGATACGGGGAACCCGGTCTAATCCCGAATTTGCCATGGACACAATCGCTTCCGGATCCTCGATAGTGCAGTTCGCAACAGAGAGTCTAGTGGGCTCCACACCCCCATCTTCGGACCTAGTGGTTTGCTCCGGATCTGAGGCCAGAGCAGTGGCCGAGGCCGTGAACCCTTCGAAGATCAGGTCTCCTCTGATATCAGTGACATAATTTAGGTTCCCAAAACTGACCTGATGACCAGGGGCGTAGTTGTCGATCTGTTCAAGGTGGCCAATCGAGTTGGCACGCAGAACGAAGCCACCGAATACAAGAATATGGCCGGGGAGGTAAGCTTCCCCGGACACGGCATCGTTGTAGATGGTCGAATGAGCCATCAAGCCTTCTGTTGACGACACCGTGGAACTCTCAAGGAAAGCACCAATGTCGGTGTCAAAACCGGCCGATCTCGGGTAGGGGGTCCCGAACTGTGCGTATGAGGATCAAAGGTAACAGGAGGCAGGGGACACGATGTTTACCCAGGTTTGGGCCCTCTTAATGGAGGTAATACCCTACGTCCTTCATGATTGACTTTGACGAGTATAGGGGTTACAAGAGTCGATCTACCTCGAGATCGTAATGGCTAAACCCTAGATTTCTAGCCTCTATGATTTGTCTTAGCCTCTACAGACTAAACCCTCCGGTTTATATAGACACCGGAGGGGCCTAGGGTTGTACAGGTTTACAGAGAAAGTAAAATACACATCCAGATGCCAAGCTTGCCATCCACGCTAAGGAGAGTCCCATCCGGACACGGGGGAAGGCCTTCTATCTTGTATCTTTACGGCCCATCAGTCCGGCCCATGCCACATAGCCCGGACGCCCGGGGACCCCCTAATCCAAGACTCCCTCACCGAGCTCTTCGAGATGTTGAAATTGGCGGAGGTAGAAATCAAGAAGGAGCATCAAGTGTTGATGGTTAACAAGACGACTAGTTTCAACAAAAAGGGCAGGGAAAGAAAGGGAACTTCAAGAAGAATGGCAAGCAAGTTGCCGCTCTCGTGAAGAATCCCAAAGCTGGACCCAAGCCTGAATCTGAGTGCTTCTACTGCAAAGGGAATGGTCACTAGTAGCAAAACTGCACGAAATAATTGGCGGATAAGAAGGATGGCAAAGTGAACAAAGGTATAATTGATATACATGTTATTGATGTGTACCTTACTAATGCTCGTAGTAGCGCCTAGGTATTTGATACTGGTTCGGTTGCTCATATTTGTAACTCGAAACAGGAGCTACGGAATAACTGAAGATTGGCTAAGGACGAGGTGACGATGCATGTCGGAAATGGTTCCAAGGTCGATGTGATCGCCGTCGGCACGCTACCTCTACATCTACTTTCGAGGTTAGTTTTAGACCTCAATAATTGTTATTTGGTGCCAGCGTTGAGCATGAACACTATATCTGGATCTTGTTTAACGCGAGATGGTTATTCATTTAAGTCAGAGAATAATGGTTGTTCTATTTATATGAGTAATATCTTTTATGGTCATGCACCTTTGATAAATGGTCTATTCTTGCTGAATCTCGATGGTAGTGATACACATATTCATAATATTGATGCCAAAAGATGGAAAATTGATAATGATAGTGCAACATACTTTTGGCACTGCCGTTTAGGTCATATTGGTGTAAAGCGCGTGAAGAAACTCTATGCGGATGGACTTTTGGAATCACTTGATTATGAATCATTGATACTTGCGAACCATGCCTCATTGTTAAGATGACTAAAACTCTGTTCTCCGGAACAATGGAGTGAGCTAATGACTTATTGGAAATAATACATACCGATGTATGCAGTCCGATGAGTGTTGAGGCACGCAGAGGTTATCGTTATTTTCTGACCTTCACAGGTGATTCGAGTAGGTATGGGTATATCTACTTGATGAAACACAAGTCTGAAACATTTGAAAAGTTCAAAGAATTTCAGAGTGAAGTGGAGAATCATCGTAACAAGAAAATAAAGTTTCTACAATCTGATCGTTGAGGCGTATATTTGAGTTATGAGTTTGGCCTTCATTTAAAACAATGTGGAATTGTTTCACAACTCACGCCACCTGGAACACCACAGCGTAATGGTGTGTCCGGACATCGTAACAGTACTTTATTAGATATGGTGCGTTCTATGATGTCTCTTACCGATTTGCCTTTATCATTTTGGGGTTATGCATTAGAGACAACCACATTCGTGTTAAATAGAGCACCGTCTAAATCCGTTGAGATGACATCGTATGAACTATGGTTTGGCAAGAAACCTAAGCTGTCGTTTCTTAAAGTTTGGGGATGCGACGCTGATACGTCCCTTGTGCATCATGTTTTCCAACTGTTATTTATAACATTTCTATGCATAATAATGCTTTATGGAGTAATTATAATGCCTTTTCTCTCATAATATGCAAGGTTAACACAAAGAGGGAGAATGTCGACAGCTAGAATTCTAGATCTGAAAAAGCTACGCTAGAGTTACCTATTCTGCGCATCTCCAAATGAGCTAAAAATTTATAGATAATTGTTTTGGAATATATAAAAAATACTGGAGCAAATAACTAGCGGAGGGGGCCCACCTGGTGAGCACAAGACACTAGGGCACGCCAGGGCTCCCAGGCGCACCCTGGTGGGTTGTGCTCAGCATGGCCCAACTTCCGATGCCCATCTTCTGGTATATAGGTCATTTTGACCTAGAAAAAAAATCAGAAGAGGACTTTCGGGATGGAGCGTGGCCGTCTCGACGTGGAACTTGGGCAAGAACACTTTTGCCCTCCGGCGAAGTGATTCCGCTGGGGGAACTTCCCTCCCGGAGGGGGAAATCAAAGCCATCGTCATCACCAACAACCCTCTCATCTTTGGGAGGCCAATCTCCATCAATATATTCAACAACACCATCTCCTCTCAAACCCTAGTTCATCTCTTGTGTTCAATCTTTGTACTGAACCTCAGATTGGTACCTGTGGGTGACTAGTAGTGTTAATTACATCTTGTAGTTGATTACGATATGGTTTATTTGGTGCAATATTATATGTTCAGATCCATTATGCTATTTAATACCCCTCTGATCTTGAGCATGACTATCATTTGTGAGTGGTTACTTTTGTTCTTGAGGTCTCGGGAGAAATCTGGTTGCAAGTAATCATGTGAACTTGATATGTGTTTGATATTTTGATGATATGTATGTTGTGATTCCCTTAGTGGTGTCATGTGAACGTCAACTACATGGCGCTTCACCATATTTGGGCCTAAGGGAATGCATTGTGGAGTAGTTATTAGATGATGGGTTGCTAGAGTGACAGAAGCTTAAACCCTAGTTTATGTGCTAATTCGTAAGGGACCAATTTGGATCCAAAAGTTTAATGCTATTGTCGTGGGTTTGTCATGGCAGATGTCCTCGTGAAACGACTTAGTCGTGGAGCCATCGCAATGGGTTTGCTTAAAGGGGTTAAACCGGACAAGGGACATGAGGGTTTTTATACTAGTTCGGCCCCTTCGATGAAGGTAAAGCCTACGTCTAGTTGTGTTTGGTATTGCTGGGGTTTCGATGACCAAGGAGCGAATCCGCTTTGCCTGGCTCTCGAGTTGTTGTGTGTTGTCCCTAAACCGCTGCCGGGTCGTCCCTTTATATACACAGGTTGATGCCCGCCGGTTTACAGAGTCCCAAGGCCGGATCATAAACGTGTCCGGCTCGGTCTCTATCCTTCCTATCTTACACTGCAAGTTACATGAGAAAGTCGGTTTACATCTATAGGCCTTAACTCACCTTTGGGCCTTGGGCCTTCGTAAAGCGCCACCATCCTTACATCTTCACGGGCTTATGATCTTCTTGGAGTTAATCCAGCTACTCCTGGCCGATTTATGTCTAGTAGTAATATCCCCAACATTAGGCCCCAGATTGATTTGAACTTGTTCATGTCAATCTTCAACACTTAGAAAAATTCTTCCCCTGCATCTTCACCTTGATCTTGTAAACCGCCGTGATGTCATACTCCAGGATCATGTTAAATCTCCATGACGTCATCTTGTTATTTAAAAATGATATACCTCACCTTCAGTTAATGAGCCTCCGACAATCGAGGCGACCGCTCCTGTTAGGTATCCAATATTCCGGCCCCTTGATTCTCGCGCCTGTTACCTCCCCCCTTTACCTTATAAATAGGGCCACAGGTCATTTCCTTTTTTCCCCTTCGTCTCTTCGTTTCTTCTTCCTCCTCGCGACGCTTCTGTACCCGAGCGCCGCCGCCGTCACCGAGCTTCGCCTCCGCCTCTCCGTTGGCCGCTGCATCGACCTGGTTGCACCAAAGAGTCGCGGCGTACCTCTGCTGCTTCAACAGCCGTTGTAAGTCCTTCCCTTTCCTCCTTTGTAGATCTACCTAGGGTTTCCTTGTTCATCGAAGTTCATCGAGGCTCCGTCACTGTTCTTCCCTGTTCCTCCTTAGTCCATGGATAAAAACCTCAAGCTTGATATATTCTGTGTAATGGCTTATCTTCCGTTACCACAGCAAACCCTTATGCGCATAAAAACTGATCTGGACCTTTGTGAACCTCTTCGGGACCAACCCCTTTAGGTCTAAATCTTTTTGCTTTTCCTGTCTTACGGTAGATCCAAAATTTCCATGTAACCTTGTGAAACCTATTTTACCTTACTTAGTCATTCTTGCCTTAGATCTGTATCCTCTTTATCACATAGGCGTTTTACCTTTGTAGAAAGCAATCTATCACATACCATTAGTCCCCTTGTAAACCGGCAATCCCTATATCTCCGTTGTCATACCCCGGTTTAACAGTATGTGTATACCTTTATTCCGTTTATCGCTTTTTCACTCATTATTGTATCAGCCTTTGATTTACGAAATTTACTTACTTGGATTTCTTTATCCCGTTGCACCTTATGCACCACCATGAATGAATTGTAAACCGGTATTTCTTTTTAGCTTTTCACTTGCAATGGCCAAGCAGTTTTATGCCTGCAATTGGGCTCCCTCCTGGGTTACCGAGGAGCAGCTTAATGGAATGGTCAAAATTGGTATCTTACCAAAAAAGAGTGAGATCCGGTGGCGAGTTCCTGGATCGGAGAACCCTCCTACTCCCAGGCAGGGTGAAGCAGTGGTCTTTGTTGATCACATAGGCCGTGGCTTCAAACCGCCCAGATCGAAGTTTTTCCGGGATGAGCTTGCCAGTTTTCAGATCCACCCTCAAGATATTGGACGTAACTCGGTATCCAATATATGCAATTTCCAAGTCTTGTGTGAAGTGTACTTACAAGAAGAACCAACTGCTGAGTTGTTCCGGGATTTCTTCCATCTGAATCGGCGCACTGAATTTGTAGACGGACCCAACACTGAACTTGGTGGCGTCTCCATTCAAAAAAGAAAAGAGGTTGAATTTCATCATGCCAAGCTGCACAGTCACCCCAAAGAGTGGAATCAAACTTGGCTCTATTGTAAAGACACCTCCCCTGAAGATGAGAACCCTCTGCCGGGTTACCGTGCCCACCGGCTTTCCAACACTCATCCACTTCCACAGCGGCTAAGTGCTCAGGAATGGGCCCCGTATGCACCTCAACTCGCCAAGCTAAGAGCCTTCTTAGCCAACGGTTTAACAGGTGTAGACTTTGTCCGTTGCTGGATATCCTGGAGTATCTTGCCACTAAGTCGCCGCTCCCGCTTAATGTGTGAGTATACTTGTGAATTAGAAGACCCCCAACATCATATCAATATTCAGCTAACAGATGAAGAGGTCACTGAGGCCGTCAAGAAGATTTTGAATGAATCGGAAGCTGTCTGTCGCCAAACCAGACTAGCCCCTTTTTATACGCAAAACAAACCGCCCACTGTGAGTATTGTTCCTCCGCTTTACACTTAATATCCTTACATTGTACAATCCTTGAATATCCTTCTTTTTACCTTTAAAACAGGGTGATGATCCATTCTAGAAGAAAAAACCTCAAGAGAAAGTGGCAAAAACTGCCCGCCCTAAAACCAAAGCCGTCAAGAGAACCACAAAGTGGAAAGCGTCTGAACGCATCAGTATGGAACTGGACGACGACCCAGATGAACCGGATGTTGAGGTAGAACTTGATTCACTTGGTTCTCTTTTCATGCATCTCATTGACAATGATACTTATCAGGAGGACGTGGAGGGCAGCCAAGCTGACGATGTAGAGGTAATTATCCTTTCCTCCGGTTCAGACTCTATGCCAACACAAAAAATCCGTCAAGCGGCCCGAAAAGTAAGCTTTTCTCATCCTCTTGCTCACTTGGATCCAAACTTTTATTTTGAAGACACAGGAGCACGAGGCTCGTCGTACCACCTAGCACAACGCCCAAAAAGTCACTTTCGACGGTTTACCTGACACCCCGATTCGAAAGCGCTGATCTTAGGTCTCACCCACTTCTGACAATTCTTATCCCAAGGCAGGTTATTTCCGACAACCTCTTAATCCGTCCGATTCGAATTATCAGGTGACACCTCCCTCATCCTCTGGCGAGTCAACAGCGACCCAACTTCCTCCTCTTAAAACTGTAGCTGGGTAAGTACTTGAACCCCTTCTTTCGATGTTTCCATACTTTATATACTATGCTTAACTTTCGCATCTTTTTCTGTGTTAGAGCCAAAGCCAGACCCAGCAAAAAGGCTTGGGTGAACAATCCGCCTGAAGACCAAGTGGTTCTTGAACCGGGGCAAACGGTTGAACTGGAACAAACGGTTGAACCGGAGGGTCCAAATCCTAAAGCTACTTTTTATGAACCACCCCTCAAGATCACAATATTGATGAGCAACTAGAAGTTGACACTGCTGTGCCTGATGATGAACCGGCAGATCCAATCTGGGCTGATGATAGGTCTTTCAGTCTGGTGAGAGCTACTGACACTCCATCAACTCCAGCAAAGACTGCTGGAGACCAAGAAGGTGATGTTATCATTACCGGTATGAGCCACAACTCTCCTGGCCATCCTGTTATATTGGCAAAACATAGTGCCAAGGAAGAGCGTGCTGCCATGGAAAAAGGCAAATGGAGCACCGACTTGTCAAGCTACGCCCATCTCAGCGCTCAAGAAATCCACTCTGGTTTTCTAAACCGTCTGTACTCAAACTGCGATTATGAAGCCGGTTTGGTGAACCCGATGAAGGAACGCTATGAGGTATTTTCATCACTTTTCCTTTCTTAAATCCAAAGTACAAGTATCATCCCAAGTAGCCCCCAAGGGCCGGTTTATGATGTTAATCATAAACCGGGACTTTGTGATATCTTAATCCTTGCATGCTGATCCTCCATATGTCAAGTCATCATTGGAAACAAACTGGTACTTTATCATTGTATCCCTTTAGTTTTCATCGGTGTAGCCCCCAAGGGCCGGTGTATCTGTGCAAGGTAAACCGGGCCTTGAATCAATGCGTCAACTTTGAACATATGTACATTAACCCCCAGGTGTTAAGGATAATGCTTGCATTGTACTTGAGACTTGTGAAAAATATGTTGATGATAGAGCAAATAGGCATTAGCCCCCAAGTACAAAGTGCATAACTCGTTATACGCTTGGTACTTCATAACCTGTTCTGATGATATACCTCACCTTTGTAGGCTGAGCTGAGTAAAAGGGATGCTCAAACCGCGGACCTTCAAGAGAACGTCAAATCTCAGCAAGCAGAGGCTTCCAAGGCCAAGGAGGAGTTAACAAATGCCCTGGCAGCCATGGAAAGGCTAAAAGAGACCTTCAACAAAGAGCACGCAGACTAGGAGGCAGAAAAGGCTGGTTCGACAAAAAAGGCCGAGGACGCAGAGGCAGCCCTGAAACCGGTGGTTGAAGAACTGACCGGCTTAAAGCGGCAGATTGACACTATGACTTTTGCTGTGTTTGGTAAGTACTCTCTCATGCAGTTTGTCTAACTCATAATATCTTATCGATGATCAGTTTACTGATATTTAACCATGACAGGGACCCGCATAGTTCACCTGGGCACTGACATGCGGATGAAGCTTAAAGCGGCATATACCTTGATAGAACAGTTGTTCTCTGGATCCCAACGAGCCATTTGCACTGCAGTGCATAACAAGCCTCCGCCATCACTTATAAAAGAAACTATCGAAAAGCTGGTCATGCTGCCTTCCCGGATCAACAAACTGAAGAGATCAGCCGCAAGCTCAGGTGCATTGACTACGCTAATCCGGGCCAAGGCGTGGATTCCGGATCTTGAACCGGCAGATATCATCAAAGGCTATCCTGGTGTGAAAGAAGACGGCTCAGACTTCAATAACAATGATCTCCGAAGGCTAACAAAGGAGATGCAGCCAATAGCAAGCAAACTGGCAGAGGATACCGATCTATCTCATTTCCAACCGGTTTATGATGCTGAGGGAAAAAGACAGCCCGCGTTAATTCATAATGTTGAAGATCTTCTGCCGCCAATCCGTAAGCATACTTATGCTCCTGATATTGACCCCTCAAACCTCATTCATGAAGAGGCCTTTTTTCAAGCTTTAACCAGAATCGATTGGTCAACGATTGATTTCCAGCGTCTGGGGAGGGATGAAGAGAATGTGACCGTGCAAGATGACCCTCAATCGTCAAGCCGTCCCGATGAGGAATCCTAAACCGGTGGCCGGTTTATCAGCTGCAGTCTGCAAATCCTTTGAAAACACTTATTCAATTTGGGGTATTGAAAGCACCTTGTAATAGGATAGCATGAACATCTTATCTGCCATGCCATCGAGCATGTTTGTGTTGCCTAATACTGAAAACTTGTCCTGCCTGTGGGATCTATCTATGCATAGTCCATTATGATTTATGTTCCTGCATATAAGAACTTTGAAAGTGTCCTAGTGGTTTACCACTTTGATATATCTTCGTTGGCTGACCAACTGTTAGCATAATGGGAGTGAAAATACCCATCTGTAGGGTTGATGACTCCTTTCCCTCTTGCCAGTTCATGTAAAACCACACTGGCTTGTTCCTATAATGCTGGTGACTTGTAGCCAAAACTAGATCGGAGCAATTTACTGTCGGTTTAGAAATGATCATGTACTAACAATTGAGCATTGAACGCCATGCCGGGTTGTAATAAACATTGTTTTATCAGAAATATTCATAAATCCCTTATCAAAAGACATTAAAAATAGCAAATCAAAAAGAAATATACAAGGCTTTTCATGGGCTGCCAGGCCCTAAATCGAGGCTTTTCATGGGCTACCAGGCCGCTGAGTTAAACCATTTTGCAAAGCCTTTTAAGATGGACCTCAATCTTTAACCAATCACCGTTTTAACTTTGACAAGTTCAGGGTCCATGACATTGACTTGTCAAACGTTCGGTGGCTCATACCAGGTTTACCTGGACAGAGTGGCTTACTTAAAGAGGCAGGATAACCTGGGGTTTTCGGTGAATACACCTGGCTTCCAAACCTGGCTTGATAGCCTATTACAAGGGTGCAAGCTCGTTGTTCTTTGAGAAGCAAGGAGCCCCCAGGTAATATTTGAGCTGTGCTCAGTGGTTACCTATGTTTGAGTTGTGCTTGATGCAACAGACTCTCTTTGGTTCCACATAATTTCCTTTTGACTTTAAGCCTATCAAGAGGTGTAGCTATGGTGTGAAGACAACCAAGCGCCCTAGTGATATCCCTTTTTGGTTTTAAACCAATCAAGAGGTGTAGCTATGGTGTGAAGACAAACAAGCCCCCTAGTGATATTCTTTATATCTGTGTGGCCTTATGGGTCGGGTTAATAAAACTCCGCTTTGTCAGTAGAAGCCCCTGTGGAACCACACGTGATGTAAAAAAGAACAAAGACCCTGCTTTAGCCGAGGCTCCGGTTTATTATATAATATATAAATTCTCATAAGTATGTACATAAGAAGAGCATGCGGCTCAAGTATAGTAAGGCCAAAGAAGGGCTATATTCCACGGCCGCTTGGTCTCCTCCTCCAATTTACGTGAGTCTTTGTGCTCTCGAACATCGATAAGGTAGTATGACCCGTTGTGTAGGTTTTTGCTGACCACAAAAGGTCCTTCCCAAGGTGGGGATAACTTGTGCATATCAGTTTGATCCTGGATGAGCCAAAGCACCAGATCACCCTCTTGAAAAGCTCTGGTTTTAACCCGGCGGCTGTGATAACGCCGGAGATCTTGTTGATAAATCGCCGAACGTGCCGCTGCGAGATCACGCTCCTCATCTAACAGGTCCAGTGAGTCCTGATGTGCCTTCTCATTGTCAGCTTCAACGTAAGCCGCCACACGGGGCGAGTCATGACGGATGTGACTAGGAAGAACCGCCTCTGCTCCATAAGCCATGAAGAAAGGTGTATAACCCGTCGATCTGTTTGGTGTGGTGTTGATACTCCATAACACAGAAGGTAACTCCTCTACCCAACAACTCGGTGTCCGCTTTAAAGGAACCATAAGCCGGGGTTTGATACCTTTCAAAATTTCTTGATTTGCCCTCTCAGCTTGACCATTAGACTGGGGGTGAGCCACTAACGCTATGTCAAGCCGGATGTGCTCACGTTGACAAAATTCCTCCATCTCACCCTTAGACAGATTAGTACCATTATTCATGATAATACTATGTGGAAAGCCAAACCGAAAGATCACCTTCTTGATGAATTGAACCACCGTGGCTGCATCACACTTACTGACTGGCTCTGCCTCTACCCACTTGGTAAATTTGTCAACCGCCACCAATGGGTGTGTTTTTTGTCCTTGGATCTCTTAAAGGGTCCAACCATATCGAGCCCCCAAGTTCCAAACGGCCAAGTGATTTGAATCATTCTCAACTGTGAGCCGGAACATGAGCACGGCGTGCAAATTTTTGACAACTATCACCTTTTGACTAAATCCTCTGCATCAGCATGAGCCGTCAACCAATAGAAGCCGTGACAAAAAGCTTTAGCCACCAAGGATTTTGAACCAGCGTGGTGACCACAATCTCCTTTGTGGATTTCTCGCAAAATGTCACAACCCTCTTGAGGAGACACGCAACACTGAATTACTCCTGTGACGCTGTAATGATGTAACTCCCCATTGATAATGGTCATTGACTTAGATCGTCGTATTATCTACCGGGCCAAGATTTCATCCTCCCGTAACTCGCCCCGGTTTATGTAAGCCAAATATGGGACTGTCCAATCCGGTGTAACATGAAAAGCCACCACCAACTGGGCCTCCGGGTCAGGAATAGCCAACTCCTCCTCTGTTGGTATCTTGACCGACGGATTATGTAGTACGTCGAGGAAGACATTAGGTGGGACCGGTTTACACTGAGAGCCTAGGCGACTTAAAGTGTCTGTTGCTTCATTCTTTCTCCGGTCTATATGGTCAACTTGATAACCCTTGAAATGACCAGCCACTATGTCCACCTCTCGTCCATATGCAGCCATGAGTGGGTCCTTAGAATCCCAAGTGCCAGACACCTGTTGAGCCACCAGGTCCGAGTCACCAAAGCACTTAACTCGGCTTAAGTTCATCTCCTTAGCCATCCGAAGACCATGGAGTAAGGCCTCATACTCAGCTGCATTGTTAGTCCAAGGGAACATTAAGCAAAGAACATAAAAAAACTTGTCACCTCATGGGGAAGTTAATATGTCTCCAGCCCCCGAGCCCTCCAATTGCCTGGATCCATCAAAGTGAATAGTCCAATAAGTGTTGTCTGGCTTTTCCTCTGCTGCCTGCAACTCTGTCCAATCATTGATGAAGTCCACGAGTGCTTGAGATTTAATCTTTGTGCGAGGTGTATACTTGAGCCCATGAGGTCCGAGCTCAATAGCCCTCTTGGCAATCCGGCCAGTCGCCTCTCTGTTTTGTATGATATCTCCCAAAGGGGCTGAACTAACCACTATGATAGGATTACCCTGAAAATAGTGCTTGAGCTTCCGTCTTGCCATGAAAACTCCATACACCAGCTTCTGCCAATGCGGATACCTCTGCTTTTATTCTATGAGCACCTCACTGATATAGTAAACCGGACGTTGAACCGGATACTCCTTTCTAGCCTCCTTGTGCTCCACAACTATAGCCACACTGACAGCCCAGGCATTAGCAGCCACATACAGCAGCAAAGGCTCTTTATCGACCGGAGCCGCAAGAACAGGCGGTTCAGCTAATTGTCTCTTCAAATCCTCAAACGCTTTATCAGTCATATCGCTCCAGACGAAGTCGTCTGTTTTCCTTCAGCATCTGATATAAAGGGATAGCCTTCTCCCCAAGACGACTGATAAACTGACTCAAAGCCCCAATCCGGCCCGCCAAATGCTGAACATCAATGATACATGCCGGTTTAGCCAGGGACGTGATAGCTGAAATTTTTTCTGGATTAGCCTCAATGCCTCTGTTAGACACCAGAAAACCCAAAAACTTGCCTGCCGGAACACCAAAGACGCATTTGTCCGGATTAAGCATCATCTTATAAACCTGGAGATTATCAAAGGTTTCTCTCAAGTCATCTATCAATGTTTCCTCCTTCCTGGACTTGAACACAATATCATCCACATATGCATGAACATTGCGCCCAATCTGTTTATGAAGACAGTTCTGAACATAGTGCTGGTAAGTCGCCTGGGCACTCTTGAGCCCAAAGGGCATAGAAACATAGCATAAGGGTCCAAAGGGAGTTATGAAAGATGTCTTCTCCTGGTCCTTAACTGCCATTTTGATCTGATGATAACCCAAATAAGCATCCAGGAAACACAAACTGTCACAACCTGTCGTAGCATCAATAATCTGATCAATACGAGGGAGGGCAAAGGGATCTGCTGGAGAAGCCTTGTTCAAGTCTGTGTAGTCCACACACATACGCCAAGTGCCATTTTTCTTAAGGAATAGCACCGGATTAACTAGCCACTCCGGGTGAAAGACCTCCACAATAAACCCTGCGACCAATAGCTGAGCTACCTCCTCACCAATAGGCTTACGCCTTTCTTCATTGAAGCAGCGGAGAAACTGCCTGACCGGTTTAAACTTAGGATCGATATTAAGTGTGTGCCAAGCAAGTTCCCTCGGTACACCTGGCATGTCAGAAGGCTTCCACGCAAAGATGTCCCGGTTCTCACGGATGAACTCGATGAGCGCGCTTTCCTATTTGGGATCCAGGTTAGCGCTGATGCTGAACTGCTTGGATGAATCACCAGGAACAAAATCATCCATCTTAGTGTCTGTAGCCGATTTAAACTTCAACGCCGAATCATGCTCTGTAGTTGGTTTTTTCAAAGAAGTCATGTCCGTCGGATCAACCTTGTCTTTATAAAACTTTAGCTCCTCTGTGGCACAAACCGACTTAGCGTAAGCCGCATCACCCTCTTCACATTCCAAAGCGATCTTCCTACTCCCATGTACTATGATGGTCCCCTTGTGACCCGGCATCTTAAGCTGTAAATAAACATAACACGGCCTCGCCATGAACTTAGCATAAGCTGGACGCCCGAACAGGGCATGATACGGACTCTTGATTTTCACCACCTCAAAAGTCAATGTTTCTGACCTTGAATCATGATCATCTCCAAAAGCCACCTCTAGGGCTATCTTGCCTACTAGATACGCAGACTTACCGGGCACCACACCATGAAACACGGTGTTCGACGGTTTAAGACTCTTATCTGTCAATCCCATATGGCGGAAGGTATCATAGTAAAGAATATTGATACTGCTACCCCCATCCATAAGCACCTTGGTGAACTTATACCCCCCAACTTGAGGTGCCACCACTAAGGCTAGATGACCCGGATTATCAACCTGTGGTGGTTGATCCTCTCTACTCCATAAAATGGGCTATTCAGACTAGCGCAGATACTAAGGTACTGCCGGTTCAACAGAGTTTACTGCCCTCTTGTGAAGCTTCTGATCGCGTTTACACAAGCTAGTGGTAAAGACATGATACTGCCCACTATTCAACTGCTTCGGATTGCTCTGATAACCCGACTGCTATTGCTGCTAATTCCCCTGATGGTTATAACCTCCTTGATTGCCCTGGTTCCCTTGATGGCCATGTCTGGTTTGATTGCCTTGGAATCCTGAACCGGAGCTGCCACCTCCATAACCCGGCCCATGAAAAGCGCCTCCTGAACTGCCGGGCGGGCCATTGTCATATTGAAACATATTGGAATTCTTGAACTCCCGCATAATGAAACAATCCTTCCAAAGATGTGAAGCTGGCCTTTCCTTCGATCCATGCTTTGGACAAGGTTGATTTAACAGGCGCTCTAGATTGGGGCCAGACCCTCCGCCCCTCTGAGTCTGTTTACCCTTATGACGTTGACCGTGGTCCTGAGCATTGGTGTTAGCCACAAAGTCCAAACCATTGTCTGCCTTGCGCTTACCGTTATTCCCATGAGCTGCCGGATTGTGTTGCTGCCCCTTGGTGTTGCCATTCTTTTTCCCTTTCCCCGGTTTGTCATCCTCAGACTCATGGTCTTTGGTACTATCTGAATCGGCGTATTTCACCAAAGCAGCCATAAGGGTTGACATGTAATTGCAGTGACGCTTGAGCCTCCCTAGCTTCAATTTTAATGGCATAAACCGGCAGTTGCCCTCTAGCGTCAAAACTGTTGTATCTGCATTAATGCGGTCTGATGAATGCAAAATAGCTGAGACTCGCTTTATCCAATGCGTCATAGACCCCCCCTCCTCTTGAACACAAGTGGCTAGGTCCACAATTGACATAGGCTGCTTACATGTATCTTTGAAATTCTGGATAAGCCGGTGTTTTAACTCAGCCCATGACCCGACAGAGTTAGCTGGTAAGCTCTTTAACCAAGTTTGAGTTGTCCCCTCCAACATCATGGTGAAGTATTTAGCACACACCGCTTCATCCACGTCCATCATCTCCATTGCCATCTCTTAACTCTCCACCCATGACTCTGGTTGTAAATCAGCGGTGTAATTGGGCACCTTACGAGGGCACATAAAATCCTTGGGCAGTCGCACATTACGCAAAGCAGGGGTAAGACACGGCACCCCTAAAGAACTAAAGACCACGCCAGGCTCCACTGAGGTGGTAGGGCGAACCGGAGTAGGTTGACGAGCGGCGTGCAGAGCTGCTAACTCGGCTTCTCGACGTGCATGACCATGATCCACCACGTCCTGCGCATTAGCACCACCACCTGCCGGGTTGTGTCCTCGCGGCGAGTTATGATGACGTGCACTGCTTGATACGGCCGGTTCATCCTCAACGTGCCTGCTGTAGCTCCGACTCGGACGGGGGGTGGAATAAATCCTCTCACGACTATGCGAATAAGCCCGTTGCTGGTTTAAAGCCATCTGAAGGAGCTCTCTAGCCCGTCGTGTCTCAATCGCCACTGGTGACTCGCCGTCCGTTGGGAGGGCTGCCAATCATGAAACGGCGGCCAATCATGAAGCGGTGGCCACAATGATATGCAACACAACATTGTTCTGACGAGGCGGGTTCATCGTGCGCGGTTGAACCGGCACTCCTGTTCCCGGTGCCTCCGTCCGGTTTACCACTGGCTAGTTACTGGTTCCGGCTCCTGGCGTGTTGAAGAGATTTCTTGGCTCATAACCCGGCGGGAGGTGCGACCGGTATCTCCTCCTCATGACCTCATATGAGGCATTCTGGTCCAACCTAAGCCGGTAGGCCTGAGCTTCCAACTCGGCCCATTCTATAGCCATCCTGGCGTTTTCTGCTGCTAGGTCCGCTTTAGCCTGAGTTATCTGATCCTTTACATTTGCAATCTCTGCATTGTGCTGATCCCTGGCTGCAGCGTCCACCTCCAGAGCCATCAATGTTGCCAAGGCGTCGAACAAATCATATAAAACCTGAGCGGGAGGCGGCGCAGAGCCCCCTGCTCCTGCTAGTGTTGCTGTTGCTGAACCAGAGAACATCTCCGCGGCGGTAGAAGAGTGTTGTGATGGTTGTGTGCCGGCCATGAAGACCGCGACCCGGCTTGGCAGATTGAGGAGGTCCGGAATACTGTTGCCATCGGACCCTCCGCTAATCTGGCCATCCTGTAGTTGATATAGGGACTCGGTTTCTCCGGTTGAAGACTCGTCATCAGAATGGATAAGGGTTTCTCCATCAGATGCTGGTCCATCCTCATACTCCGCTCCATGGATGGCACCTACGAAAACATGCCTTGCTGCAGGCTGAACCGGGGCAGGGCTTGCACGCTGAGCCCTCTCGACGATGTCGGTGCAGGTGTCCAGCTCAGGGCCCAGTTCGCCGATTTTGCCAATGAAGACGTGAATTCCACCAAAGGGGACCCGGTACCCGTATTCGATCGAACCGGCCTCGGGACCCCACCCTGCACTGTCGATGTAGAGCTTGCCGCGACGACTCTTCATGATCCAGCCCACAGTGTATCCCTTGAGTCCTTCGAAGCTGCCCTTCAAGAACTCGAAATCGTCGTGCGATAGCCCCATGGTTAGACTTTATCTTAATACTTTTCTCGTAGTTGCGGATGCTTGCGAGGGGGTTAATAATAAGTAGGAGGATTGTTCAAGTAAGAGCAGCACCTAAGCACCGGTCCACCCACATATCAAATTATCAAAGTAACAAACACGAATCAAACCAACATGATCAAAGTGACTAGATGAAATTCCCGTGTACCCTCAAGAACGCTTTGCTTATTATAAGAGACCGTTTTGCCCTGTCCTTTTCCACAAAAGGATTGGGCTACCTTGCTGCACTTTATTTACCATTACCTGCCCGTTACAAATTATCTTGCTATCAAACTACCTGTTACCGACTATTTCAATGCTTGCAGAAAATACCTTGCTGAAAACCACTTGTCATTTCCTTCTGCTCCTCGTTGGGTTCGACACTCTTACTTATTGAAAGGACTCTGATTGATCCCCTATACTTGTGGTTTATCAAGACTCTTTTCTGGCGCCATTGCCGGGGAGAGAAGCGCTCTTGGCAAGGAAAAATTAAATTACGTGCTCAAATTTATTGTCACTTGTTACAATGGAGAACCATCCTTTGAGGGATTTGTTCGGGGTATCTTCACCTTGACCTGAACCAAAATTTGTTGCCCCTCAACCTACCGCACCTACTGAAAATATTGGTTATGAAATTCCTTCGGGTATGATAGAACAACTGCTATAGCTAATCCTTATGCAGGAGATGGAATTGAACATCCTGATATACACTTGATATATGTGGATGAAATTTTTGGATTATTTAAGCTTGCAGGTTTATCCGGAGATGAATCTAAGAAGAAGGTTTTCCCTTTATCTTTTAAGGAAAAAGCATTGACATGGTAAAGGCTATGTGATGATATTGGATCTTGGAACTAGTATCGATTGAAATTGGAATTTCACCAAAAAAATATCCTATGCATCTAGTTCATCGTGATCAGAATTATATATATATAATTTTTTGCCTCGTGAAGGAGAAAGTATCGCTCTAGCTTGGGGGAGGCTTAAGTCAATTGTATATTCATGCCCCAATCATGAGCTCTCGACAGAAATTATCATTCAAAACATTTATGCTCGGCTTTCTCGTGATGATCAATCCATGATCGATACTTCCTGTACGGGTTCTCTTGTGAAGAAGGCTATTGAATTCAGGTGGGATCTTTTACAAAGAATTAAACACAAATCTGAAGATTGGGAACTCGACGAAGGTAAAGAGTCAGGTGTTAAGCTTGAGTTTGATTGTGTTAAATCTTTTATGAATACTGATGCTTTTCACAAGTTTAACACTAAGTATGGACTCGACTCGAAGATAGTAGCCTCTTTGCAAAGATCGATATAGTTGACTAGAGGGGGGTGAATAGGCAACTAACAATTTTTAGCTTTTCTTTACCAATTTAGCTTTGCATCAAAGTAGGTTGTCTAGATATGGAACTAGGTGAGCAACCTATATGATGCAGCAACAAGAAGCACACAAGAAAGCAAGGGATACAACACAATATAAGCTTGCACAAGTAAAGGTAAGAGATAACCAAGAGTGGAACCGGTGGAGACGAGGATGTGTCACCAAAGTTCCTTCCCTTTGAGAGGAAGTACGTCTCCGTTGGAGTGGTGTGGAGGCACAATGTTCCCCAAGAAGCCACTAGGGCCACCGTATTCTCCTCACGCCCTCACACAATGCGAGATGTCATGATTCCACTATTGGTGCCCTTGGAGGCGGTGACGGAACCTTTACAAACAAGATTGGGGCAATCTCCACAAATTAATTGGAGGCCCCCAATGACAACTTCACCATAATGGAATATGGCTCTACGGTGACCTCAACCGTCTAGGGTGCTCAAACACCCAAGAGTAACAAGATCCGCAAGGGATTAGTGGGGGGAATCAAATTTCTCTTGGTGGAAGTATAAATCGGGGCCTTCTCAACCAATCCCTAGAAAATCAACAAGTTTGATTGGCTAGGGAGAGAGATCGGGCGAAAATGGAGCTTTGAGCAACAATGGAGCTCGGGGAGTAAGAGGTAGTCAACTTGGGGAAGAAGACCCCCCCTTATATAGTGAGAGGACAAATCCAACCGTTACCCACCTACTCAGCCCGCGACATGTGGTACTACCGCATACCCAAGCGGTACTACCGCACGGGCTCGCGGTACTACCGCTAGGAGGTGCGGTACTATCGCTTGCGCGGCAGGAGCCAGGTGAGGCTCTGTTGCACAAGGCAACGAGCGGTAGAACCGCTGGAGCGGTACTACCGCGCACCCTTGCGGTACTACCGCAAGGCAGAGCTCATCCTGGGCTGGGAAGGCACGGACTAATAAAATTACATCTGTTGCTACTTCCGCTGAGTTTCGGTCAGTGCAAAAATCCGGCACGGTACTACAACTCACAGGGAGCGGTACTACCGCGTAGGGTGCAGAAGTAAAAAGCTACTTCCGCCCCTACATCCGCTCACGCCACGGTGTTGGGCCAGAGGCCACGGTACTACCGCATGCTAGGAGCGGTACTACCACACTTGCGGTACTACCGCTACCTTGGGCGGTACTACCGTGGCCAGCTGCGGTATTACTGCTCCCTTGAGCAGTACTACCGCACGCCGCAGACCAGTAGCACTAGGATGCCTTCATCTTCGCAGCGACAAGGGGAACACCGGTGCTCCAATGAAGCAAGGAAAGGTGGTGCAAAGGAATAGATGTGTACGTGATGATTCCACCCTAACCTTTCCAAAGCAGACCCTCTCTTAATAATACAGCTTTCCTATGACTCAAATCCACCGAAAAGAAACATAGAGAAATGCTGTCTTCGATAGGCTCCGAGGGGCACCAAATCGTCTTGTGCCTAGACATGAGATATTTGTAATGCTCAATGCACACGATTAGTCCGCAAATGCATTGTCATCAATCACCAAAACCACTTAGGGAGAAATATGCCCTTACAATCTCCCCCTTTTTGGTGGATTGATGACAATACGAGATTTGCACATAGGGATATACAATCAAGCATAAGCAAGCCCAACATTTATAAAATATAAACAGCCCCCCCCCCTAGATGTGTGCATTCTATAGAAGTGCTTTGGACTGCACGGCACACATACTAGGATCAACACTCCCCCTATATTTTATAAACAAGGCAATCCTAGCAACAATATGAGTGATGTTAAGCAAGGAAGCAAGATATAGCAATGAGCATGAAGTAAAGGGCACATGACATAATAAGCTCACAATCTGCTAAACATGCTAGATAATAGGATAAGACAGAAGATAAGCTGAGGACATATGTCTTACACCATATGATAGTCTCCTGGACTCACACGAACACAACCACAAACCAAAGCAAACAAAGGTTCAACAGAACAAAAGCAAAGCAAACCAAAGCATGACACAAGACACAAGACTCGTGAATCCTACTCTCTCTCCCCCTTTGGCATCAAGACACAAAAAAGGCAGAGAGGATACCTACGATAGAGGTGGTGGAAAAACTCCACGGCATCACAAGTCATGTTCCTCCTCCTCAGACTCCTTGGCAGCGCGGGATGTAGAAGGAATGCCAGTCTCCTCTGACTCACTCCACCGGCAGTGCTGTCTGGTCCACTGCTCCTCATCTGTGATCTGCTCCTCAGAGCCACTCTCGACCTCAAGGCCAACCTGCCTCATGATGGCCTTATTGCGACGATGAGCCATCTTGGCGTTCACATGAGCCTGGTACTGACCCTTGGCCTGCATGCAGAAAAGAGCCTTCATCTTGGCCTTGAGCTTCTTGGCCCAAGTTGGCTCAGAAGAGGGAGGAGTGTATCCCTTAGAGTTGTCCTCTCCTGCCTCCTCCTCCTCAATCTCATCCTCATCCACATCCATCCTAGCAGCCTCTGCCTCAGCCCGGGTGGTGGTGTTAGCCCACTTGCTCCTGATGCGTAGCTTGATAGGATCATGGCGGGTCCAGTCGGGAGCATGAAATTCTTCACCCGGAAAATGCTTCTCCCAAGTCTTCGAGATCAAGAAAAATAGGTAAGGGCCATAGATGGGCACTTTACGGTTGAACACAGCAAAATGCAGCTCACACCACATGATATGAGATACATGAAGTGGAGCCGTTTGTTGGAGACGCGTCTTCTCATAGATGAGCATCATATCCACAAGATAGGCATGCACCTTGTCCTTGTTGCCTATGCGAGGAAAGAGTGTGTTGCGGAAGATCATGTGCATGATGTCAAGGAACGGGTTCAGCACCCAAGTCTTCTTGTCATTGGCAAGCTTCTTCTCAACAAGGTAGGGTTGAAGCTTGTTCTTGTTGGCTGACTCGGGGTTGGCGTGTGGGCGGACACCAACAGGCACATTTAGCCCCTCATCATGAACGTTCAACAGATCCATGAACTCCTTCCACTTAGCAGACATCCTCTTCCCATTGGTCATCCAAGTCATTGTCCGCTGCTCATCCATGTGAAAGTGGACAGAAGCAAAGAACTAAGCCACAATATCTGGGTCAAAATCCAAGTGAAAAGTGACGAGTTCCTCAATGCCAAATTGCTCCACCAAATCCAAAGGCTCACCAAAGTATTCCCTGTTTCTCTCCTTCTTCATATGATGCATGTCAATTCACTGCATTGGCACATAAATGTTTTGCTTGGACATGATCACATCCAGGAAGATAAGATTCTATTGCTTGGTCCAAAACAAGTCATTGCCCCTTGTGACCTCCCTAGGGTTGACGTAAGGGTTGAGCTTCCTTCGCAATAGAAACTCCGCTTGAGGGATTTCATCCATTCCCATTGTTGGCTCCTTGGTCTTGGTAGCTGTGGACTTGGTTCTACGTTGTGGGGCACTGGAGCCCTCTGGAGCCTCTTGGTTGCGCAAGCGCTTTGAGCTTGTGTCACGGCTGGGATTCGAGCGCCGAACATTGGAACCTGAGCCACCACCTATGACATGCAACACACACACACAACCAGGAAAAGCGAGAAGGGTTATTGCAAAGATGAGGGCCAAAACCAACTGAAACAAGCAGACAATAGATTTGGAAGGACAAAACAGCAAATTTCCAACTCTACAGTAGTACCAGACCAGCGCACGGATGTAAAAAATTACATCCGCTCAAGCCGCGGTAGTACCGTGCCGGTGTGGCACGGTAGTACCGTGCTTGGAGCGGAAGTAATTTTTTACTTCTGTGCCCCGGCGGTAGTACCACTCCAGCAGAGTGGTAGTACCGCACGGGGTGGTTCTTGAGAGGGCAAGCGGTAGTACCGCTCCAGGAGGGGCGGTAGTACCGCATGGATTCGAAACTCTCAAGAACTGCATCTATGGATCTAGAAAATCCACAAAAAATGGATTAGTACTACCATTGATTAAACTACACTGATGTATCACTCCAAATAGCATATCTACTGCACTAGCACTCTACTACAAATCTCTTGCAAAGATTTAGCCGAAAATCACACGAACTACACATGCATCTCCCCAAGACCTAGAAGCACAAGAACGGAACAAAAAGAGAGGGACTAGGGGAGATACCGGGGTCCATGGCAAGAGGGCGAGGTGGGGAACGATCCCACCGGTCGGAATGCGAGGAGAGCGGCCGGAGACGGATATCCGGTGAGGTCCTTCGGCGCCGTTCTTGGGCAAGAGAGAGAGAGAGACAGGGTGGGGAAAAGAGATGAATGGGTATGGGGGAGTTGGAACTACCCACGCCCTGCTCTTAACCCCCACCCGCTTGCGACGGTGCGGTAGTACCGCGGGTCCTCACGGTAGTACTGCCCGGGCAAAAGTATCGCTCGTTGGGCGGTAGTACCGCTCTTCCAGCGTTAGTAAAAAATTACTGCCACGATGGAAGCGGTAGTACCATGCTTAGGATGCAGTTGTACACGCATAGAGCACCCCACCTCCTGCAGTAGTACCGTGCCTTGCCATGGTAGTACCGTAATCCCAAGAAAGTGCAAGTTTCGACAAGAAAAGAAGAACATGACCTTTGCAACGCAACCTTCAGGCAACCGGACACTCAAAATAGCACACACACAAGAGGCAACAAAAACACCGGCTCGCCACAAAGAAAGAGGCAAAAGACAACAAGGACCAAACACGAAACACAACTTCTCCAAAGAGAGGGCGGTGGCCGGAGCCACCTATGTTTGAGTCAATTGGTATGGCACCGCGAAGAATTATCCTTGGGCCCATGACCAAAACTCGTCTTTGAAGCACAAGTACCATAAAAAATGGCTAATGTGAATGAGTTGATCAATTTATGCATAATGGGGGAGGTAGAGTTCATTGAGAGAACAACACTCCCCCTATGTCCATGCCTACACTTAAACAAGACAACAAGACGAGTATGGTGGGGTGTGCAAGGGTTCAAGCCACATTGCTCGAATCAATGATATTTAGCTCATGCCTTAACTCGCAAAATCTTGCTTCATCCAAGGGCTTTGTGAAGATATCTGCAAGGTTATCATGAGTGTTGACATAGTTGAGCTCGATCTCCCCTAGCCTAATATGATCCCGGATAAAGTGATACCGAATCTCAATATGCTTCGTCTTGAAGTGTTGCACTGGTTTGAGAGAGATCTTGATGGCACTTTCATTGTCACACCAAAGAGGCACTTTGTCACAAATGACACCGTAATCCTTTAAAGTTTGCCTCATCCAAAGAAGTTGAGCACAACAACTACCGGCGGCCACATACTCCGCTTCGGTGGGCGAGAGAGACACACAACTTTGCTTCTTAGAAGACCAAATCACCAAAGAGCAACCAAGAAATTGGCACCCTCCGAATGTTGACTTCCTATCCACTTTGTCTCCCACCCAATCCGAGTTCGAAAAGCCCACAAGGTTGAAGTTTGCTCCTCTTGGGTACCATAAGCCAAAGTTTGGGGTATGAGCCAAATATTGAAAGATTCGCTTGACCACCATATAGTGGCTTTCCTTAGGTGTGGCTTGAAACTATGCACAAATTCCCACACTCAACATGATATCCCGTCTAGATGCACACATGTAAAGCAAGGAACCAATCATGGAGTGATATACCTTTTGATCCACCGCTTTACCATTGGGATATATGTCAAGTTGGCATTTGACGGGCATTGGAGTAGAAGGCGGCTTGACATCACTTAGCTTCAATCTCTTGAGCATGTCTTGAGTGTTTGGCTTGGTTGGTGAAGGTTCCTTCTCTTCTTTGCTTGATTTCGAATCCGAGAAAGAACTTCAACTCTCCCATCATGGACATATTGAACTTTGAGGTCATGAGAGCGGCAAATTCCTCATTGAAAGCTTTGATAGGGGAACCAAAGATAATATCATCAACATATAGTTGGCATACAAACAACTCCCCTTTGACCTTCTTAGAAAAAAAGAGTGGGGTCGATTTTCCCAATTTCAAACCCACGATCTTGCAACAACTCTGTAGGGTGCTCATACCACGCACGTGGAGCTTGGTTAAGGCCATATGGTGCCTTATCAAGTTTGTACACATGATCAGGGAAATAAGGATCCTCGAACCCCGGGGGTTGTTTTGACATACACCAACTCATTAATAGGACCATTAAGAAAAGCACTCTTCACATCGATTTGTTGCAACTTGAAGTTATGATGTGAAGCATAAGCAATCAACAAACGAATAGATTCAAGGCGAGCAACGGGAGCAAACGTTTCACCATAGTTGATACCCTCAACTTGGGAGTAGCCTTGTGCTACCAAACGAGCCTTGTTGTGAATGATAACTCCATGAGCATCTTGCTTGTTATTGAATATCCACTTGGTTCTGTCGGATTTCGGGTTCCGGAAGACCCTTGAGGTTCGAACACTGCGGTGCGCGTGGAGATTTCGCCTCCTACCTACCTGCACCCCTCTGCCTTGCTAGGACCAAAACTATGGGAAGAATAGCACAAGTGACACAGGGTTTATACTGGTTCGGGCCACCGTTGTGGTGTAATACCCTACTCCAGTGTATGGTGTGGTGGATTGCCTCTTGGGTTGATGATGATGAACAATACAAGGAAGAACAGCCTCGCGAAGGTCTGTTCTTGGCTGAGGCGATGAACTGCTGGGAGGAGTTCAACCACCTTTCTCTCTCTCTCTTTGCTTACAACCTCTCTACTTGTCGAGCCCTCGGAAGAGACCGAACCGACCCCTTGCTATGTGGATGGCTGGTCCTATTTATAGAGGCCCTGGTCCTCTTCCCAAATATCGAGCGGGAAGGGAGCCAACAATGGCGGGCTAATTTGAAGGGGGACAACAAGTATCAGCTATCCTGACAAAAGTAGTCTTCGCCTGCGCAAAGCTCTAGTGATGACGCCGTCTTGGGCTCCACGGTGACCTCTGTCTCGTAGTCCTCTTGGTCTTGGTCTCGTTGCACCGAAATGGCAACCTTTGCCTGATGCCTCGGTACTCCGCGGCTGCGCTTGCCTCCTTTGCACCAAAGAGGAAAGGAGGACGCTGCGCGGGCTGGCACCCGCCTCGCGCCCTTGGTCGTCATGGCTTGCATCATGGCACCTCGTGAGGTACCCTGCCTTGATCTCTCCGCCTCCTACTGAGCCAGCCTGACGAGGCCGTGCCTGAGCAGGCTCCGCATTATCCGCCCCGCGAGGCTTGGCCCCTCGCGAGGGTCTTGGGTTTGTGTTGGTGAAGATGGGCCGCGCTGGGCCCCCTTTTGAGCCACGCTGCAGGCCGCAGGCAGGCAAGTCTGGGGACCCCCGTTCCCAGAACGCCGACAGTAGCCCCCGGGCCCAAGGCGCGCCCGGACTCGGCCCTGCAGGGAGGCGGAAGGGCAAGAGCGAGGCGCCTCGGGCCCTAACAGCCTACAGCCTTGGGCGCCGCATGGCGGTTGATTGGACGTGGGCGTCTCCACTTCCCCATCGCGCCTCGGCAACTGCACGGATTGGACAAGTCCCTGCATGCAAAGCGGGTCATAATTACCTACGATCATGGGGGCTGTTGGTTGGCCATTGCCAGCCATAAGTATGGACCGGCGCGCGCCCTTCCAGTTCATCCCCCCTTGCTTCTCCTTTTTCTTCATGGCCCCATCGAGGAGGTTCTCGGCCGCCGAGAAGGGGAAGGCTTGCCGGGTTGAGCCCGCCTCTACCCCACCCAAGCGCGGCCGAGGGCGCCCTCGCAAGCATCCTGTGGCCACCACGGTGGCTCCCCGTGGCCGTGGAGGCGATCTCCAGCACAGCGACGGGCGGATTGCTGCAGCCGGGGGGCACGCTCCGGCTGCGCGTCCCCCCAGGCCGCGCGTTCGTGCTGCTGAAGTGCTGCCGGAGTTCGTCGTGTGGTCGGCGGAGCCGGCTAGCACCCGGCTTCCGCTTCCTCGCTTCCTCCTCGGCGAGCTCCCGGCCGGCGCCCCGAGCGGCCTCTGGCTCCAGGCCGATGGCTGCTGCAGCCGGGCCTCATGGGTCTCTCTGGAGGTCTCCACGGCCGGGAGCCTGTCCCTAGCCCGCGGTTGGCAGACGTTTGCCCGCGCGCGTGGTCTGAGCCGTCGGTGCACCCTACACTTCAAGTTCGACGGCGACGCCACCCTCTATGTGAGGGTGTTTGGGGAAGATGGTCGCCGCGCAAGGTGTTGCCCCGAGGGTGACGACCGCGGCTGGGAACCCAGCTCTGACGATGATGGAGAGAGTAGCGCTCGCGCGGCTGGCGGCGTTCGGGGTTCCTCAAGCTTCTCCGGTTCTTCTTCAGGCGGCGACTCCTCTAGCGGTGGCCGCGATCAGCCTCCACACCGTCGTATCTGCTTGGGGGTGGCAACGTGTCCGCCTGCCGTCGCGCCCTGGTGAAGCACGAGAGGGAGTCCGCCTGAGCTTCAGAGGCAGCTCGGGCTTTCCCTATGGGCCGATGTGAGGCGAGCCGCGCCGGATTTGTTCTTCCTTTTGCCTTTTTCCTGCGTAACAAAGACAATAGTGCGGAGCCCCGCGGGGGCGTGTTTGGGTTATTGTTCTTAATCATCGTTTTGCTTTCGTTACCATACCTTCCGGCTATGTGCCCGAGCGTGGATAGTTCCCGGCCCCGGCCGTGGGGGGCGACTGACCTAGGCCCTTTGTTTGTGTCGCGGTGCCCGTGGGGCACGGACTGGAGGGGTGCTCCTGTAAGGGGCCCAGGTCGCGAACTCTTTGAATGACTAGGATAGGAACGCTCGCGAGGGCGCTTAGCTGCCCCCTCGCGGGGCCTTGCACAAGAGAAATCGAGGCAGGAGAGTGAAAAGTCGAAGAACCTCGAGCCAAAGACAGCAACAACTTCAATAAAACTCCGAATGAGAAGGAACAAGCCAACTACGGGAAGCAAATGAAAAGCCGCGTCCGGCACCTAATCTAGTCTTCGACGTCTTCTCACCAGCACGGAGCTAAGTGCTGCCACTGGGCATGGGAGGGAGCCCCAGGGCCTGAGGCCGGCGCTCCTGAGACTCCGGGGTGTGTACAGCCCCAACTCATTATTACGTGAGAGTGTCATGGGCAGCGAGCTTCACAAGCGTTGGCCTTCTTCACAGGCTCTGGGCCTTTTCCAAAACGTGATAGCTTCACAGGCATTCGCCTTCTTCACAGGCTCCGGGCCTTTTCCAAAACACGATAGCTTCACAGGCACTCGCCTTGCTTCATAGGCTCCGGGCCTTTTCCAAAACGCGATAGCTTCACAGGCGCTCGCCTTGCTTCACAGGCTCTGGGCCTTTTCCAAAACGCGATAGCTTCACAGGCACTCGCATTGCTTCACAGGCTCTGGGCCTTTTCCAAAACGCGATAGCTTCACAGGAACTCGCCTTGCTTCACAGGCTCTGGGCCTTTTCCAAAACGCGATAGCTTCACAGGCACTCGCCTTGCTTCACATGCTCTGGGCCTTTTCCAAAATGCGATAGCTTCACAGGCACTCGTCTTGCTTCACAGGCTCTGGGCCTTTTCAGGGGTAGAACCTCCGGAGGTGCTGGATGTTCCATGCATTCTGGACCGGCACTCCCTCCCGAGTCTCCAAGCGCGTGGAGCCGGGCCTGGAAACATGACCAACCTTGAATGGGCCCTCCCACATGGGAGAGAGCTTGTGCAGTCCCTCCCTGGAGAGAACCCGCCTGAGCACGAGGTCTCCTACCTCAAGAGTCCTGGGACGGATGTTGCGGCAGTGATATTGCCGCAGCACTTGTTGGTACCTCGCCGCTTGCAGCGCGGCTTCTCGGCGACGTTCCTCCCCCAGCACGAGGTCCATCCCCCGCATGGTGTCCTGTTGCGCCTCGTCGAATGCCAGGACCCGCGCGGAGCGACGTCTGACCTCGTGAGGGAGGACCGCTTCCGCTCCCTAGACCAGGAAGAACGGGGTCTCTCCAGTCGGCTTGGTCGCGGTGGTGCGGATGGACCACAGCACGGACTGAAGCTCGTCGTACCAACCTCTACCGCAGGCCTCCAGCTTCTTCTTGAACGTCCTGGTCTTGAGGCCCCTCAGGACCTCCGCGTTGGCTCGCTCGGCCTGGCCGTTGCTTCCGGGGTGCGCCACTGAGGCGTAGCATATCTGCGTTCCATGGTTAGCACAGTATGTTTTGAAGAGGTTACTGGTGAACTGTGAACCGTTGTCCGTGATGATGCGATTCGGCACCCCGAACCGGCTCACGATGCCCTTGATGAACTTGATCGCGAAACCGGCGGGAATGGTGCGGGCAGCCTCTACTTCAGCCCACTTGGTGAACTTGTCCACGGCAATGTAAAGGTAGCGGTAACCCCCTGGCGCCCGAGGAAACGGGCCCAAGATGTCCAGCCCCAGACTGCGAATGGCCACGAAAGGGGGATAGTCTGCAAGCCTCTTGCTGGCTGATGGATCTGCTTGGCGTGGAACTGGCAGGCTTCACAAGCTTTCACTAGTTCCATGGCGTCATTGAGCGCGGTGGGCCAATAAAACCCACTGCAGAATGCCTTGCCGACGAGGGTTCGCGATGATGAATGATGTCCGCAGTCTCCCCCGTGTATATCTTCCAGTAGTTCCTTCCCTTGCTCCCTGGAGATGCAGCTCAGGGATACATTGTTTGGTTGCTTCCGGTAGAGCTCTCCGTCTTTGATGCAGTATGGTGTGGCCTGGCATGCCACTCGCTCCGCTTCCTCCTCCTTCTTCGGCAGGGTCCCCTGCGTTAAGTAGCTCCGGAGCTCCGCGATCCAACATCCCTCCTGAGGTTCCATCGTCAGGAGCAAGCGTGCTCCTGAGGCCGGGCCACAGGTCGGAGCTCCTGAGGCAGGTGGCTGGGGGACCTCCTCCCGGGGCTGAGCCGTGTTTGATAATGACGGCAGGGCTGAGGGCTTGAAGAGCCGCTCCTCGAAAATGCCAGGCTCCTGAGGTAACCTCCTGGACGCACGTTTGGCGATGTCATCGGCCTCATGATTGGTGCCGCGGGGCACATGCTACAACTCCAACCCCCAGAATTGCTTCTCCATCCTGCGGACTTCCGCAAGGTAGGCTTCCATGTGCTCATCCCTCGGCTCATACACCTTGTTGGAGAAATTGACAAGGAGCTGCAAATCGCCCTTGATGGTGAGGCGTTTCACCCCCAGGGCAGCCGCGGCTTTCAAGCCCGCTATTAAACCTTCATACTCCGCTATGTTGTTGGAGACCTTTTCACCTTGCTGGAAACAGAGCTGCACGGCGTAATAGAGCTTGTTCTATGTGGGTGATATAAGCACCGCCCCAGCTCCAGCGCCATGCCTGGAGAACGCCCCATCGAAGTACATGACCCAGCCTTCTGGCGCCTCGCTTCCCGGGGATAGGGACTGATCCTCATCGGCCTTGAGGCCTGGCGCCTCCGTCCACTCTGCCACAAAATCCGCCAATGCTGCTCCCTTGATGACCCTGGTCGTGCTGAATTCGAGCTGAAATGCTTGCAGTTCTATGTTCCACTCGGTGACCCTTCCAGCTGAATTAGGGCTCCTAAGCACTCTCTCCAGGGGGTATGACGAGACGACCTTGATGGGGTGACAATGAAAATAGTGCCGCAGCTTGCGCGAAGCCACCAGTAGCGCGAGGAGGAGTTTCTGAGGCATGGGGTACCGTGCTCTTGCATCCCGCGGCACTGTGCTGACGAAGTACACTGGGTGCTCAACGAGGTGGAGTGCGCCAGTGCTGGTGGCTCCTTTCGGAGACCGTGGCACCTCCTGAGGCAATGAGCCCCCCTGAGACTGGCCATCTGGAAGACGGGCCTCTTCCGCCTCTGGTGCACCCCTCTGCGGCGGCTGATCCTCCTCAGCCGCGATGGCGGTTTCTGTAGGCCTTCCTTGTCCCTGTTCTGCCTTGTCCCGGGCTTCTGTCGTGGTTTTGATTCGGCGCTCCTCTCTGACTGCCACCAAGGCTGCGCTGGCGGAGTAGGGAGTGGCGGCGAGGTAAAGCACCAGGGGCTCCTGAGGGCGCGGAGCCACCATGAGTGGTGGGCTGGTCAGGTATCTCTTGAGATCCTGGAACGCCTTGTCGGCCTCTTCAGTCCACTCGAAGGGCCCCTTTTTCTTCATTAGCTGGAAGAAGGGCAGGGCTCGTTCCCCAACTTGGAGATGAAGCGCCCTAGCGCGGTCACGCGCCCCGTGAGCTTCTGAATTTCTCTGAGGGTCTTTGGCGGGCTCATGTCTTCCACCGCCTTGACCTTCTCCGGGTTATCCTCGATGCCTCGGTGGGACACGAGGAAACCCAAGAGCTTGCCCAAGGGGACTATAAACACACACTTCTCTGGGTTGAGCCGTAGGTTCACTGCGTTGAGGCTCGCGAAGGTTTCCTCCAAGTCCTGTATCAAGGTCCCGGCCTCCCGAGATTTTACCACAATGTCATTGATGTAAGCTTCAACATTCTTCCCGAGCTGCGGGCCCAAGGTGATGTGCATCAGCCGCTGGAAGGTCGCCCCTGCGTTAAGTAGCCCGAATGGCATGCATGTGTAGCAGTACACCCCACACGGGGTTAGGAAGGCTGTCTTCTCGACGTCTTCTACCGCCATCTTGATCTGGTGATACCCAGAGAAGGCATCCAACAAGCATAATAGGTCGCATTCCGCAGTGGAATCGACGATCTGGTCGATGCGGGGGAGCGGGAACGGATCTTGCGGGCATGCTTTGTTGAGGTTGGTGAAGTCGACACACATACGCTCCTTCCCTCCCTTCTTTGGCACAACGACAGGGTTGGCCAACCAATGCGGGTATCGGACCTCGCGAATGAGCCCAGCGGCTTCTAATTTACGGGTTTCTTGGACGATGAAGGCCTGCTTTTCTGTGGACTGCCGCCTGGTCTTCTGCTTCACACGGCGCATGTTGGGGCACACGTTGAGGTGATGCTCGATTACACTCCTAGGGATCCCCGCCAACTGGTCAGGCTCCCAAGTGAATACCTTCTTGTTTGCATGCAGGAACCCGACCAGGGCCTTCTCCTACTCGGGTTTGAGGTGGGCGCCTATGGTGAAAGTGGCGTTGGTGGACCCGCCCTTATCGACGAGTATCTGTTTGGTTTCTGCCTTGTCTTGGGTGAACAACTGTTTCTTCTTGGCGGGTGCAGCCCCCTTGGGCCCGGGGGTCTCCAAATCGGCGGGCTGTGCCGACGCTGCCATCTTGAAGGCAAGCTTGAGTGCCCGCAGCGCGTCCCCGGTGTCCCTACGCACAGTGAGGACACCGCTGCTCCCGAGCATCTTCATGAGGTTGTACGTCGGGTGCGTCGCGGCCATGAATTGGGCCAGCGCTGGGTAGCCGAGGATGGCGTTGTAGGGGAGGCCGATGGGGGCGATGTCGAAATCAACCAGCTCCGTGCGGAAGTTGTCGTAGGTGCCGAAGGTCACTGGGACCCTGACCTATCCCAAGGAGCTGGACGACTTGCCCCCAATCGCCTGAGAAGGGCCGGCTGGGTTGCAGCCGTTCCAGGGGTATGCGGAGGAGGTTGAAGGCCTCGACCAAGAGCATGCTAAGGCCCGCGCCGCCATTAATGAGGGTTCTGGTGACGGCCACCTGGCAAATGGTGGGGGTGCACAACAGGGGGAGTGCGCCCGAGCAGGTCGAGTTGGAGGGGTGGTCCTCCGAGCTGAAGGTCGGGCCGGTCTCGGGCGGCGCCCGATCCAGGGGAGCCCCCTGCCGCGTGGAAGCGGCGCTGACCCGACGGATGAATGGCTTGACATGGTGACTTGTGGGCGGCGCCTGCGAGCCGCCCAGGAGGGCCGGGACGACCGGGGGTGTTGGTGCAGCGCGATGGGACGGCGCAGGAGAGCCCCCTGCGGTGCGAACGAGCTCGGCGACGCGGTCGAGCCATTCCTCGTAGACATCGTCGGTGGGATGGCAGTGCAGGAGCTCGTTTGCCGCGATGAGTGCAGCCCGAGCCTCCATGGGCGCGTGAAGCGCGCGGGATGATGATCCAGCTGGGGCGAGCGAGGGAGTTGTGGTGTGCCCGTCTCGCCGCACGGACGGATGCTGAGACGATGCTTGCTGCTCGTCCCCTGTTGGGCTGGTGGCGGCGTTGACGGTAGGTGGTGGGGAATGGCGAGGACGCCCACTGACAGGGGCCGCCTGGGCGACACGGGAAGCGAGGGCGGCCCAGCGCTCCGCACGGGCCCGACGAGCGTCAGGCATGAGCGTGATGGTCGAAGGAGAACGGGGTGGTGGAAGACGAATTCCGGCGCACCCCCTACCTGGCGCGCCAAATGTCGGATTTCGAGTTCTAGCAGACCCTTGAGGTTCGAACACTAGGGTGCGCGCGGAGATTTCGCCTCCTACCTACCTGCACCCCTCCGCCTTGCTAGGATCAAAACTATGGGAAGAACAACACAAGTGACACAGGGTTTATACTGGTTCGGGCCACCGTTGTGGTGTAATACCCTACTCCAGTGTGTGGTGTGGTGGATTGCCTCTTGGACTGATGATGATGAACAATACAAGGAAGAACAGCCTCGCGAGGGTCTCTTCTTAGCTGAGGCGATGAACTGCTGGGAGGAGTTCAGCCACCTTTCTCTCTCTCTCTCTCTGCTTACAACCTCTCTACTTGTCGAGCCCTCGGAAGAGACCGAACCGACCCCTTGCTATGTGGGTGGCTGGTCCTATTTATAGAGGCCCTGGTCCTCTTCCCAAATATCGAGCGGGAAGGGATCCAACAATGGCGGGCTAATTTGAAGGGGGACAGCAAGTATCAGCTATCCTGACAAAAGTAGTCCTCGCCTACGCAAAGCTCTGGTGATGACGCCGTCTTGGGCTCCACGGTGACCTCCGTCTCGTAGTCCTCCTGGTCTTGGTCTCGTTGCACCGAAACGGCAACCTTTGCCTGATGCCTCGGTACTCCGCGGCTGTGCTTGCCTCCTTTGCACCAAAGAGGAAAGGAGGACGTTGCGTGGGTTGGCACCCGCCTGGCGCCCTTGGTCGTCATCGCTTGCGTCATGGCACCTCGTGAGGTACCCTGCCTTGATCTCTCCGCCTCCTCGTGAGCCAGCCTGACGAGGCCGTGCCTGAGGAGGCTCCGCATCGTCCGCCCCGCGAGGCTTGGCCCCTCGCGAGGGTCTTGGGTTTGTGTTGGTGAAGATGGGCCGCGCTGGGCCGCCTTTTGAGCCACGCCGCAGGCCGCAGGCAGGCAAGTCTGGGGACCCCCGTTCCCAGAATGCCGACAAGTTCCAATTACATTATGGTTCCCCGTTGGCCTTGGCACCAATCTCCACAACTTATTGTGCTCCAAGTTGTTGAGTTCTTCATGCATGGCATTAAGCCAATCCAGATCCTCGAGCGCCTCATAGACCTTTCGGGGTTCAACACAAGAAACAAACGCGTGATGTTCACAATAGTTTGCTAATTGTCTACGAGTGCTTACCCCCTTTCTTAAGCTTCCAAGCACATTCTTCATGAGATGATCTTTGGTAGTGAGCTTGGATGCAATCTTGGCGGCACGACGCTCCAATTCCTCCTCGGGGGTAAGTTGAGGAGCGGTAGCTTGATCGTCTTGAGTGTTGTCTTTAGCTTGTTCTTAATCTTGAGCTTGCTCTTGATCTTGAACTTGCTCGGAGGTGATACACTTGGTGGTTCACCACCATTTTGAGGTCGATCTTGCCCTTGATCTTGTTCATTTGGTTGAGGGCCTTCACTTTGTTCTTTGGAAGCGTGTGGGTCTTAGGTTGTTGATGGTTCCACTTGAGTGGAACATTGTCAATCTCCTTCGGCCACAAGGGGTTCCTCAATGGGTAGGATATAACCAACACCCATTATTCTTATGGCTTGGGGAGGAATTTCATGACCTACATCACAAGTACCACTTTGCTCCACTTCGGAGCCATTATTCTCATCAAACTCCATGTTACACGTCTCTTCAATAAGTCCCATGGACTTACTGAGGACACGGTAAGCATGAGAATTTGTAGCATAACCAGCAAATATGCCCTCATGAGCTCTAGCCTCAAATTTAGATAGATGAACACCTTTCTTGAGAATGAAACACTTACACCCGAACACCCGGAAGTACTTGAGGTTTGGCTTGTTACCGGTGAGTATCTCATAGGGAGTCTGGTTCAAGCCTTTGCGGAGGTAGAGCCGATTGGATGCATGACACGTGGTGTTGATGGCTTCAGCCCAAAAGTTCTATGGAGAATTGAACTCCGCCATCATGGTCCTTGCCGCATCCATCAACGTCCGGTTCTTCCTCTCCGCCACACCATTTTGTTGAGGGGTGTAAGGTGCGGAATATTGATGATTGATCCCCTCATCACTAAGAAACTCATCCAAGGTGTAGTTCTTGAACTTGGTGCCGTTGTCACTTCTTATCATCAAGATCTTTGCATTGTGTTGGCGTTGAGCTTCATTTGCAAAGTCAACGACGGTTTGTTGGGTCTCACTCTTCCTCTTGAAGAAATATACCCAAGTGTATCTTGAATAATAATCCACAATCACCAAGCAATACTTTCTACCCCCAAGACTATCAAAGGATGGAGGTACAAAGAGATCCAAGTGAAGGAGCTCCAAGGGCCTCTTTGAGTAGATGATAGTCATGGGAGGGTGAGCCTTCTCATGTAGCTTTCCTTCGATACAAGCACTGCAAGCATGATCTTTGGCAAAACTTGAGAAGACTTTGCAAAGATCTCATATTGACATGGGCTAAACGGCGATGCCAAAGCCATCCCACGTCAAATTTAGCCATTAGGCATGTCGCGGTCTTAGTGGGTCGCTCCGAGAAGTTAAGCACATAGAGACCATTCTCGACATGCCCAACAAAGGCTACTTTAAGAGTCTTGCTCCACAAGAGGTCCACGGTATCAATATCAAATAAAGTGGCAAAGCCCATGAGTGCAAGTTGACAAATGGAAAGTAAATTGTATGCAAGGGACTCAACAAGCATGACTTTCTTGATCGTGAGATCATGAGAAATGACAACCTTGCCAAGACCCAATACCTTAGAAGACGAGGCATCACCCCACTCGACATTGGTGGGCATAGATGAAATCTTGTGCACGTCCACCACCAAGTCCTTGCTTCCGGTCATATGATTTGTAGATCCACTATCGATCAACCATGATCCCCCACCAGAAGCAAACACCTACACGAGATCAATGCTTGGTTTTAGGTACCCATTTTATAATGGGTCCTTTGATGTTAGCAACAAGGGTCTTAGGAACCCAAGTAGACCATTCAATGTACTCATAAGTAGAACCAACAAATCTATGATAAACATGTCCATCACTAGCACGGCATAACACATAAGAAGGGTTAAAGTCGCCGGCCTTGTTGGAAGAAGTGGCATTGCCCTTCTTGACATCACCACCCTTCTCATTATTATTCTTCTACTTAGAAGCACCCTCTCCCTCCTTCACAAATGTTTGCTTGAGAGGAGGAGGTCATTTGGCCTTGTCATTCTTCTTGTTGTTCTTGGACTTGGGTGCAAACCCAATCCCCTCCTTGCCCACCACTTCCTTTTGATTGCTCAAAAGGTCGTTGAGGTTCTTCTCACCTTGTATGCAAGACACAAGGCCTTTCTTGAGTTGCTCCTTCAACTTTTCATTCTCCTCCACAAGATGCACATGCTCACAACACGGGTTAGTAGCATTTGCATTATCAATTAAAACCATATGTGGAAAACTGGTTTTTCCTTAGTTAGCTTCACTTGAAGTTGATCATGAGACTCTCTGAGGCTAGCATGAGCACCCTTCAAGGCTTTGTGAGCCTTGTCAAGTATATCAAACTCCTCCTTGAGTCTAGCAAGATCAACCCCAAGTCTGGCCTTCTTGGAATTGAGCACACGAGATACAACAAGAGCATGATCAAGATCTTACTTTAATTTAGCATGACCATTGTTGTGTGCCTCCTCAAAAGCCAAACGATGACCACGCTCTTCCTCAAGAGCATTAGAGAGATCTGATATCTCATCGGCATAGTCATGATTATGCCCCTCCATCTTAGAGATGGTGTCTTCGTGAGCCTCGATCATGTCATTGGCTTCACCAAGTTGTTCCAAGAGAGCAACAAAGTCCTTCTTGGATTTACCTTTGAGCTTACTCATAAAAGACTCAAATTAATTTTCTTCCTCATTGGACCCCTCAATTTCATCAATGCAATTCGTCAAAGAGGGATTAGTAGTGATGGTGGTTTTGATGTTGGGGGTTACCTTGTTGGTGGCTTTGGCCATGAGGCACTTGGCGGTGATGTTCTCGTTGGGTGAGTCGAAGAGGGACACCCAAGGAGTTGTTGCAATGGCAACGGAGGCCATGGAAACCGTCTCACCATCTTCATCATCATCATCATTATCATCATCATCATCCTCATTGTACTCTTCTTGTGCCACCAACCCCTTGGGAGGTGTCTTCTTGGTGAAGTCGTTCTTGTTGGGGAAGGACTTGGCCTTATCTTTTCGGATAAGCTTGCCACCATTGTCTTCCCTCTTCTCATATGGGCACTCCACAACAAAGTGGCTCACATTGCCACAATTATAGCATGTCCTCACATGTTGCTTGCCCTTGGTGCCACTTGAGTTGTTCTTGTTGAAGTTGGGCCTTGAGTTCTTCTTGCTCCAAAATTGCCTTGAAGCGAGAGCCATTTTCTCATGATAAGCATATTTTGTATCTTCGTGGTTACTCTCCTCTTCTTCATCTTCATCCTCTTCTTCCACACTAGCCTTGGCCTTCAAGGCAAGGATGGGATTCTTTGTGCGTTGAGAATGCAACACCGCATTTTTGGCGGTCTTGTCTAAGATCCTCATTGCCACAAACTCATCCAACACTTCACTTGAGTACAAGGTGTGGAAGTCCGGCCTTTGACGAATGACGAAGGACATGGCCTTATGGTAAGGCATCATGGACTTGAGAAACTTGTGCTTGATCCAATTGTCATCTGTATCCTTGCTCCCATGATCTCGGAGTGAGACCGCGAGAGTGGTTAATCTCCGGTAAAGCTCACAAGGTTCTTCATCTTCATTCATTGCAAACTCATGGGCTTCATCTTGAACCACTTCATAGTTGGAGCGTTCAATACTTGCGCTTCCCTTGTAAATGGAAACAACATGTTGCCATGCTTCCTTGGCCACGGTGAAAGGTCGGAGATGCGCAATATCTTCGGGAGGGATGGCCTCTTGGAGAATGCAAAGAGCGGACTCGTTGAATTGATGATCCGCGGCTTCTCTAGGAGTGAAGTTGCTTGGGTCATGCGGGTAGAAACCTTGCTCAATAATTCTCCAAAGGTTGGTAGAACTATGATTTAAATGGCGTTTAAAGCGATAGACCCAAGAGGCAAAATCTTCATTTTTCACAAGCTTAGGAGGAGGACCAACATGATTCAAATGAGCGGAAGGAACCGGTCCTCCATAAGTAAGTGGAGATTCAACATGGGAAAAGATGCCATTTCCACTTCTACCACTAGATAAAGGAACTTTGTCACTAGTAGCTTCCCCCTTGTCGGAGTTAGCATCCGTCACCTTGTTAGCGGAATCACCCACTTTCATTGGTGCCATGGATAATTTAAGGCCTTCTAAAAACTTATTGACCATGCCTTCAACTTCGGTCATCATGGAGGTTTTCAATGTGTCCAAAGCGCATTGAATTCCTCACGAGAGACCGAGGATCCCCCATCGGCCATAGACGAGGACGGAATCACACCGAGGTGCTCCTCCCCACCGTCTATGATGTCAATGATACTCTTCGGACGGCAAAGTCCTTAATAAAGAGACGAGACTCTGATACCAATTGAAAAGATTGATATAGTTGACTAGAGGGGGTGAATAAGCAACTAACAATTTTTAGCTTCTCTTTACCAATTTAAACTTTGCATCAAAGTAGCTTGTCTAGATATGCAACTGGGTGAGCAACCTATATGATGCAACAACAAAAACCACACAAGCAAGCAAGGGATACAACACAATATAAGCTTGCACAAGTAAAGGCAAGAGATAACCAAGAGTGGAACCGGTGGAGACGAGGATGTGTTACCGAAGTTCCTTCCCTTTGAGAGGAAGTATGTCCCCGTTGGAGCGGTGTGGAGGCACAATGCTCCCCAAGAAGCCACTAGGGCAACCGTATTGTCCTCATGCCCTCACACAAATGCGAGATGCCGTGATTCTACTATTGGTGCCCTTGGAGGCGGTGACCGAACCTTTACAAACAAGGTTGGGGCAATCTCCTCAACTTAATTGTAGGCTCCCAACAACATCATGAAGCTTCACCACAATGGAATATGGCTCCACGGTGACCTCAACCGTCTAGGGTGGTCAAACACCCAAGAGTAACAAGATACGCAAGGGATTAGTGGGGGGAATCAAATTTCTCTTGGTGGAAGTGTAGATCGGGGCCTTCTCAACCAATCCCTAGAAAATCAACAAGTTTGATTGGCTAGGGAGAGAGATCGAGCGAAAATGGAGCTTTGAGCAACAATGGAGCTTGGGGGAGTAAGAGGTAGTCAACTCGGGGAAGAAGACCCCCCCTTATATAGTGAGAGGACAAATCCCCAAGCAGTAGTACCGCACGGGCTCACGGTACTACCGCTGGGAGGTGCAGTACTACCGCTTGCACGGCAGGAGCTAGGTGAGGCTCTGTTGCTCAAGGCAACGAGTGGTAGAACCGCCGGAGCGGTACTACCGCGCGCCCTTATGGTACCACCGCAAGGCAGAGCTCATCCTGGCCTGGGAAGGCACGGACTAATAAAATTACATCCGTGGCTACTTTCGCTGAGTTTTGTTTAGTGCAAAAATTCGGCACGGTACTACAACTCACAGGGAGCGGTACTACCGCGTAGGGTGCAGAAGTAAAAAAATTACTTCTGCCCCTACATCCGCGCACACCACGGTGCTGGGCCAGAGGCCATGGTACTACCGTATGCTAGGAGCGGTACTACTGCACTTGTGGGACTACCGCTACCTTGGGCGGTACTACTGTGGCCAGCTGCGGTACTACTACTCCCTTGAGCAGTACTACCGCACCCCGCAGACCAGTAGCACTAGGATGCCTTCATCTTCGCAGCAACAAGGGGAACACCAGTGCTCCAATGAAGCAAGGAAAGGTGGTGCAAAGGAATATATGTGTACGTGATGATTCCACCCTAACCTTTCCAAAGCGGACCCCCTCTTAATAGTACGGCTTTCCTATGACTCAAATCCACAGAAAAGAAACATAGAGAAATGCCTTCTTCGATAGACTCCGAGGGGCACTGTCGGTGTCAAAACCGGCGGATCTCGGGTAGGGGGTCCCGAACTGTGTGTCTAAGGCAGATGGTAACAGGAGGCAGGGGACACGATGTTTTACCCAGGTTCGGGCCCTCTTGATGGAGGTAAAACCCTACGTCCTGCTTAATTATTCTTGATAATATGAGTAGTACAAGAGTTGATCTACCACGAGATCAGAGAGGCTAAACCCTAGAAGCTAGCCTATGGTATGATTGTATGTTGTCCTACGGACTAAAACCCTCCGGTTTATATAGACACCGGAGGAGGCTAGGGTTACACAAGGTCGGTTACAAAGGAGGAGATATCCCTATCCGTATTGCCTAGCTTGCCTTCCACGCCAAGTAGAGTCCCATCCGGACACGGGACGGAGTCTTCAATCTCGTATCTTCATAGTCCAATAGTCCGTCCAAAGGATATAGTCCGGCTGTCCAGAGACCCCCTAATCCAGGACTCCCTCAGTAGCCCCTGAACCAGGCTTCAATGACGATGAGTCCGGCACGCAGTATTGTCTTCGGCATTGCAAGGCGGGTTCCTCCTCCGAATACACCATGGAAGAGTTTGAATACAAGGATAGTGTCCGACCCTGCAAAATAAGTTCCACATACCACCGTAGTGAGAATAATATTTCCACAAATCTAATCTGCTGACACGTTTTGGCAGCATGACATCACGCCACAGCCCGGTAATTATTCGAACCATTTTTCTTTAAGCAGCCCCGCACATAACGTGAGGCGGTTTCTTGACACGTCTTGTCAAAGCAGAGATCGTCTTCCCCTTATCACGGGATTCTCATCAATACGGACGTGGGTAACCCAACCGCACCACCAATTACGGTGCTTCGGGGATAAGCGAGTTTTACCAGGCTAGTGGGGGCGCATAGTTTCGTCCGCCCTTATAAAGGGATAAGGTCTCACCTTTTTCTACCCACGCCTTCTTCCTCCTTGCTCATCCATTCTCGCGCACTCGAGCTCCAACGCCCCAGTCCACATCCTTCTCCTCAACTCTCTCCAAATATGTCCGGAGCGGGAGGCAAGTGGATGGCCTCCTCCGTCACAGAGGGACACATCAAAAAGCTGCGTGGAGCCGGATACTTAGCCGCGAATATCACGCACCGGCTGCCAGCCGCGGGGCAGGTCGTCCCTACTCCGGAACCTCACGAAAGGGTGGTTTTCCTCCCCCACTTCGTTCGCGGACTGGGGTTTCCCCTCCATCCATTCGTTCGCGCCCTCATGTTCTATTATGGGCTGGACTTTCATGATATGGCCCCGAATTTCATCCTCAACATCTCGGCGTTCATCGTCATGTGCGAGGCTTTCCTCCGCATCCGGCCCCACTTCGGCATGTGGCTGAAGACCTTCAATATCAAGCCGAAGGTGGTGGGCGGCCAACAAGCGGAATGCGGCGGAGCCATGGTGGGCAAAATGCCCAACGTTATATGACTCGAGGGCTCCTTCGTGGAGACCAAAAAGGGGTGGCAATCGGGGTGGTTCTACATCACCTAGCCGCGCGACACCAACTGGGTGGCGGCCCCCGAGTTTCGATCCGGAATCCCCATGCGGCTCACTTCCTGGAAGGAGAAGGGCATGTCCTGGGGTTCATTGGTGGAGCTGGACGGACTCCAGAAGTGTATCCGGAACATGACAAGCAAGAAACATAAGCTTGTCAACATAGTCCAGGTCATGCTCTTCCGCCGGATCCTCCTGTGTCAACAACGGGATTTCAACTTATGGGAGTTCAACCCGGCCCAGCACCAGACTCTGTGCGAGCTCTTCGACACGACGCATAAGGACGTTTGGAAGGTGCTGTTCAAGGGCGCCGAGGTCCCCCCTTCTCTTACCGAGGACCGCGGGCTAAGCGTGAAGCGCTTTGTGAATCCGGTAATTTCTGTACATCTGGTAGGGTATTTATTTCCCATAGCTTAACCATGTGCGGGGTCTGAGCTCCCATGCCTTTGACAGGACTGGGTGGAGACATTGGAGCAGATTAACTGTCCGGCCCCTCTGCCCGAAGACCCTGCAGACGCTCTCCTGACGAAGATGCGGACTCCAGCTCCTTATGAGGTGCCGGAGAAGACCAAGAAGAAGGCCAAGGGGACCCGAAAGAGTTCCCGACGCCAGGTGGTATCGGACTCATCGTCCGATAACACCGAGACGCATTCCTCCCGTGAAAACAAGGAGAAGGAAGATGAAGATTCTCCCCCTCCAGCCGGGGGAGACAAGAAAAGGAAGGCCGCCCCAACCGAGGAGGCGGAAGGGTCCAAGAAGGGAAGGAATCTCCTTCCGGACTGCTCCACCACCACCGCCGACGGCGAAGACGAGTGGCTGCTCAGGGCCAAACCCCTAGCGAAGTCATAAGTATTCGGATACCAGAGTAACTCATAGTGTACCTTTGTCACACTGCTTCTCCTAACGTCGAATATGATTATGCAGTCCGCCCCAAGCCCGTATCGACATATCTTCGTCGGACGGTTCCTTGGATTTGTCGGACATGGATAGTGATACACTTCCAACCGCCTCCTCCCCTTGCCCTACGGACAATGCCGAGGTATTGTCTCAAGGGTCACCGAGCCGGGGGGAGATAGTCCCGGAAGCCTCAAGGTGACCTTCCGGACTCCAGGAGCAAGGGGAGCAAGGCTCACGGGGGCTCCAAGTTCGGCTCTCAGCCGAACACCGCGCCGGAACCTCCAGTGGTTCCGGACTCGGGCAGGCAGCCCCCTTCCAAAAGGGGCAAGCCGCCCGTGCCGGTGACCTCTGTCCATCCAGAGGCACCGGACAACCTGCTGGGAGCGCTTCACGGCGCTTCCATCAAGGAAGAGCACCGCACTATTATGAGTGCGGTGATCAAGAAGGTTCAGTCCGCCAAGAGCGGACTGACTGAAGCCTGTGCCAGCCTTCTAACAGGCTTTGAGGTAAGTATTTAAAATATAGGAAAATATTACCGCATAGACAGTAGACCCTGATGCTCTGTTTGGTGTTCACAAAGAAAAGCCGAATAGAGGATCAAATAATATCTACAGGAGTCTAATATAAGTATGTCTGTATGCGTATGCAGGCTTTGCTGCTGACCTCTGCCGCACTGACTGCGGAGGTCGCCGCACTGAAGCAGGACCTCGAGGGGTCCGAGAAAGAGCCCGGCCTTGCCAAGAGGCAGCTCGAGGAGAACAAGGGTAAGTAATACCTTGTCTATATATAAAAGAAAATGTGGTTGCGAAATGACAGGATCATCATGAATATGCCAGGGGCCATGACTGAAGTGGCGACCCAGAAGCAAGCATTGTCCGAGGCCGAAAACAAAGCGGCCAAGGAGAGCACCAAGCGGGAAAAGCAAGAGGCACGGGTGGGCGAGGTGCAGCAAGAGCTCCAAGCTCTCGTGAAGAAGCATGAGGCGTTGAAGCTTGACTCGAAGACGCCAGAGTCCGAGCTTGCCACGGCCCTCGAGAGCACAAAGCATGCCAAGGCTGAAGCCCAAAAGGCCCTCCAGGAGATTGAGGCGATGAGGAAGATAGCGGTGGGTAAGGCATTCAATATGCAAAGCAAGCATGTGAAAGTAAATTACTTGTTACTTACCCGAGTCCGGAGCTCTATAGGAGCATTCGCAGATTTGCCCCGCAGCATGTCGGATGCCGCAAAATATTACCAGGCCAAGGAGGGAAGCTCGATGGAGAAGTTGATCTGGTCTCAGTATACTGGGACCGAACACCCGATGCCTATGAGGGACCAGTTGAAGCAACTGGTCGAGCTGCACAAGGCGGCCGAATAGGCCATGAGGGGCCTTATAGTCCGGATGTGGCCTGGCGACTCCCTTCCCAACAGCTACTTCGGCCTGGTGAGGCGGCTTGTAGATGCCTGACCACGGCTAGAGGTCATAAAGCGGTCCGTCTGCATCGAAGGTGCACGCCGGGCCATTGCCTGTGCGAAGGTGCACTGGGCCAAGATGGACGCCGAGAAGCTGGTGAAGGAGGGGCCGCCGCAGGGCAAGGAGCATCGCCACCCTGAGATGTACTATGAGGGTGTCCTGAAGGGTGCCCGTCTTGTGGCGGACGAGTGTGTGAAGGATGTAATTTTTCAATGAACTTTCTCGTGTGATCCTATATTATGAAAACTTGTTCATATGCGCTATGCAACGCTTGTTTGAATTTAAAATATTACCTTCTGTGCGGTTGTTTATTAAATCTGAGAGATGGCTAGTCGTCGGCTTCTGCCCCCATGCCATGAGTGCTGGGGTGTTCGGGATAAACCTGAGCACTCTTTTTCCCATTGTTGGGTCCTTCGAGGGAGGTGCTCAGCACAACGAACAAGGCAATTGGACTATAATGCTTTATCACTCTCACTTAGCCATAGAAGTCTACAATTTTAAATTTTGGCGAAGCCCCTAGTATTCGAAAGGCCGAATTCGGGGTGCTATACACGCCTTAAGCCGGACAAAGCCGACTCCTCGCTCTAAGCGGCATAAGTCTTTAGGGACTCGTGACCTCTCGAACAGCGACCAGCTCTCGCCTTATCATGACAGTCAGTTTTAGCTTTCTCTACTGAGGTGCTTAGCCCAGATGAACCGGGGCACAATCGCAGTAGTTCTCCCAGTGCTACCTTAGCCGATATAGCGGAACGTAAGGTACCAAAACATGGGAGCCGGGCAAACCCAACTATTGACCCAAGACATGATTCGGAGCTGATGCATATACTGCTATAAGTTCGGGGTGCTGCACTATTGAAAGTGTTCGGACTCCTCACGCCGTATTATGGGGTATGCTTAAGCCCCTGGCGTATTGGCCGTACCAGTGTACGGGTGTTGAATGTCATGAATGAACATATATATATATATATATATATATAAGAATAGAGAATGCGATAATAGTCTAGTGCTATGCATTGTTTATTCAATAAGGTGCGTCAAAGCAGAATGATACAAGTAGTGCGATAAGCAAAAAATAGGACTATTTGACATGTCCCCTCCAAGGGCAAGCTGAGGAATGGTATTTAAAGCAGGTATTTCACTCGTTATCAGAAGCCACCTGGGATTTCCGTGGTGCGATGTAGCTTTCTGCCTCCTTGGTTCTTGCATCGTGTATCCGGCAATCATACTGCCGGACAGGGTTTCCAGAGATTAAAGTTTTGAAAGAGAGAAAAATAACAAAGCGGGAAGCCCCTAGTGCGGTTGAGCCGCGTCTTGGGGCGTGCCGTAGTCGTGCCCCCCTCCCCACCTATGCCCATGGTATTTTCAATGCGTAATTATGTACGCGTGGCACGAATTTCGCCGTTTGGCTGGGACTGGGGCGGGGGCCGCATTGCTATGCGAGCTCGGAACGTGCCAGGCGGTCTTGTTGCCGATTACTCCGGGCGCGCTTGAAGGTGTCCGGGTCTTTAATCGCCGAACTGGTGGATTGCCTTAAGAGGCTATTTTGCGCTTCTACTGCGAGGGCCGCAGTGTGCTCCTCCGTGCGGAGAGAGCGCTCTGTGTTTCCATTGACTGTGATGACCCCCCGAGGTCCTGGCGTCTTGAGCTTGAGGTATGCATAATGCGGTACCGCATTGAATCTCGCAAATGCGGTTCGCCCGAGAAGTGCATGATAGCCACTGCGGAACGGGACTATATCGAAGATTAACTCCTCGCTTCGGAAGTTATCCAGGGATCCGAAGACCACTTCCAGTGTGACTGGGCCTGTGCAATGGGCCTCTACACCTGGTATGACGCCTTTGAAGGTGGTTTTTGTGGGTTTGATCCTTGAGGGGTCTATACCCATTTTGCGCACTGTGTCCTGATAAAGCAGGTTCAGGCTGCCGCTGCCGTCCATAAGGACTCGAGTGAGGTGAAATCCGTCAATGATTGGGTCTATGACCAGTGCGGTGAATCCTCCATGATGGATACTAGTGGGGTGGTCCCTGCGATCGAAGGTGATCGGACAGGAGGACCATGGGTTGAACTTTGGGGCGACTGCCTCCAACGCATATATGTCCCTTAGCGCACGCTTCCGCTCCCTCTTGGGGATGTGGGTTGCGTATGTCATGTTCACCGTCCGCACTTGTGGGGGAACCTCTTCTATCCTCCGGTGTTCGGCGGCCGGGGGTCCTCCGCGTCATCGCTATGCAACCCCTTGTCTTTGTTTTCGGCATCTAACTTGTCGGCCTGCTAGAACACCCAACAATCCATGTTGGTGTGGTTGGCTGGCTTGTTGGGGGTGCCGTGTATTTGACACGAGCGATCGAGTATACGGTCCAACTGGACGGGACCGGAATGCTTCTTTTGAATGGCTTTTTCCGCTAACCGGGTTTAGAGCCTTTGAATCCGGCATTGACTGTCGTATCCTCGAAGTTGTCGATGTTGATGCGGCGCTTGTGTTTGTTGCACGTGGCCTGCCATTGCCATCCTTGGTATCCAAAGTAACATGGTTCTTTGATATATTATTGCTGCGAGCCAGCCAGCTGTCTTCTCCTGCGCAAAAGCGGGTCATGAGTGTCCTGAGGGCTGCCATAGATTTCAGCTTTTCCTGGCCAAGGTGCCGGGTGAGCCACTCGTCACGGATGTTGTGCTTAAAAGCTGCTAGGGCCTCTGCATCCGGATAGTCGACGATTTGATTTTTCTTTGTCAGGAACTGTGTCCAGAATTGCCTGGCCAATCCCTCTGGCTGCTGAATTATGTGGCTCAAGTCATCGGCATCTGGAGGTCGCGCATAAGTGCCCTGGAAGTTGTCGAGGAATGCGGCTTCCAGATCTTCCCAACAGCCAATGGATTCTGCTGGCAGGCTGTTGAGCCAATGTCGAGCTGGTCCTTTGAGTTTGAGTCCGAGGTATTTGATGGCGTGTAGATCGTCACCGCGGACCATGTGGATGTGCAGGAGGAAGTCCTCGATCCATACCGCCGGATCTGTTGTGCCGTCGTATGATTCGATATTTACGGGTTTGAAACCCTTTGGTGATCCATTACTTCATCTGTGAAGCATAGGGGGTGTGCGGCGCCTCTGTACTAGGATGTATCGCGATGCAGCTCAAATGAGTCTTGTCCGCTGTGTTCGGCCCTGCCGGATTTACTTTTACTGTATCTGGCGTGACGGTTATCGTCTCGCATAGTGGCGCGCCCTCGTGATCCGTAGATCGATCTTGCATGTTTTGCTTTGTCCTCCAATATGTCTCGTAGGTCTGGCGTATTTCCCCATGCCTTGACATTTTTATTTGAGTGGCGTTGGGGTGCGGGCTGAGCTTTTGGCTGAAATGCCTCTCTGTCGCGGCCATGGGGTGGCCGATCAGCTGCGTCATACGCTAGAGATGTAGGTTTTGGTGCTTCCTCCTCCAGCCGGGGTAGCAACCTGTGCTTTGGGTAACTCTTGGAGGGACGTTCGAGTTTATATTCCTCGGCCGCAAGGACTTCAGTCCATCTGTCAGCTAGCAAATCTTGATCAGCTTGAAGCTGTTGTTGCTTTTTCTTAAGGCTATTTGCCGTGGCTATAAGCCGGCGCTTGAAGCGCTCTTGTTCGACGGGATCCTCAGGCACGACAAATTCGTCATCGTCGAGGCTTGCCTCGCCTTCGGAGGGAGGCATGTAATTATCATCCTCCGCCTCTCCATCTGCTGCTCTCTCGGGAGGGCTGGCTTCTCCATCCTCCTGCTCTAAATCTTGCCGGAGGGGATTGTTGTCGTCTTCGGCACTGTCCGGAGTGCTATTATCTCCTGTGCCAGTGTCACTGCTTTTGCTTTGGCGAGACTTAGAGCGGCGCCACTGACGTCGGCGCTTGGGTTGCTTCTCGGAGGGGTCATCCTCCGCTGTCTCGTTGCTATTGCCTTCTTTGGGTGTGTCCACCATGTACATATCATAATATGAGGTGGTTGTCCAGTGCCCTGTGGGCAGTGGTTCCTCTTCGTCTCCCGCATCATCGTCCATACCATCGATGTCTTTGGAGTCAAAGTCGAGCATGTCGGTCAAATTGTCGACAGTGGCTACTAAGTGGGTGGTGGGTGGGCGGCGAATTTCTTTGTCGTCCGCATCCCAATCCTGCCGAACATAGTTCGGCCAGGACTCTCCTGATAGGGAGAGAGACCTTAATGAGTTCAGTATGTCGCCGAAAGGCGAGCGCTGAAAGATATCCGCGGAGGTGAACTCCATGATCGGCGCCCAGTCGGATTCGACAAGCACGGGAGCAGGCGGTTCGGAGACCGTGGCCGAGGAAGAATCCGGTAGTTCGGCGTCACGGCTCCCGTGAAGGGTAAGGTCGATTCTCGGCTCGATCGCCGCTGAGAATACGGCCTTTGTGGCGGAGTCTATCCACCCGTCCATGGATGGCGCAATTGGCTCCGAATTGAGGGTCGGAGCGATTGCCGGTGCGGTCTCCTAAACACTATCCGATTGTAGAGCAAAATCATGCTCATCATGACCGTGCGGCGCACTCGGCAGGGGCTCGAATCCGTCGAAGATCAAGTCTCCGTGGATGTCGGCCGTGTAGTTTAAGCTTCCAAACCTGACCTAGTGGCCAGGGGCGTAACTCTCGATCTTTTATAGATGGCCAAGCGAGTTGGCCCGCAGTGCGAAGCCGCTGAATACAAAAATCTGTTCGGGGAGAAAAGTCTCACCCCGGACTGCATCGCTATCGATGATCGAAGGAGCCATCAAGCCTAACAGTGACGACACAGAGGAACTCTCAATGAAAGCACCGATATCGGTGTCAAAATCGGCGGATCTCGGGTAGGGGGTCCCGAACTGTGCGTCTAAGGCAGATGGTAACAAGAGGCAGGGGACACGATGTTTTACCCAGGTTCGGGCCCTCTTGATGGAGGTAAAACCCTACGTCCTACTTGATTATTCTTGATAATATGAGTAGTACAAGAGTTGATCTACCACGAGATCGGAGAGGCTAAACCTAGAAGCTAGCCTATGGTATGATTGTATGTTGTCCTACGGACTAAAACCCTCTGGTTTATATAGACATCGGAGGAGGCTAGGGTTACACAAGGTCGGTTACAAAGGAGGAGATATCCATATCCGTATTGCCTAGCTTGCCTTCCACGCCAAGTAGAGTCCCATCCGGACACAGGACGAAGTCTTCAATCTCGTATCTTCATAGTCCAACAGTCCAGCCAAAGTATACAGTCCGGCTGTCTGGAGACCCCCTAATACAGGACTCCCTCAGGCACCGGATCGTCTTATGCCTAGACATGAGATATCTGAAATGCTCAATGCACATGATTAGTCCGCAAATGTATTTTCATCAATCACCAAAACCACTTAGGGAGAAATATGCCCTTAGACTCTTTTTGTGAATCATTTGCTACTCATGTTGATCTCCCTAAGGAGAAGTGTTTAAATATCTTTCCCCGATTAAAGAAGATATTAAAGAACCGGTCATAGTTAAAGATGAAACTATTAGTTGCAATGTTGATCCAGTTGTGCCTAGTGCTTGTATTGAAAACCCACCTTTCCCTGTTAGGATAAAGGAACAAGCTAAGGTTTCAACTCTGGTTTGCAATAACAAAGCACCTAAACCTACTGAACAAATTAAAGTAGAACCTGGTGTTGCTAGGGTTAAAGATCTCATGGTAGAAAATATTGATGGGCATGTAATACTTCTATGATGAAGCTGATAGAATTGCCAAACCTGATGAAAAAGATAAACATAGACCTGTTGTTGGCATGCCTGTTGTCTCAATTAAAATAGGAGGTCATTGTTATCATGGTTTATGTGACTTAGGTGCTAGCGTGAGTGCTATTCCTTTTACCTTATACCAAGAAATTATGAATGACATAGCACCCGCAGAAATTGAAGATATAGATGTTACTATTTAACTTGCTAATAGAGACACTATCACACCACTGGGGATTGTTAGAGATGTTGAAGTCTTGTGTGGGAAAACAAAATACCCTACTAATTTTTTAGTTCTTGGCTCCCCACAAGATGATTTTTCCCATTATCTTTGGTTGACCTTTCTTGAACACTGTCAATGCTACTACAGATTGCCATAAACAAACTGTTGATGTTATCTTTGGTGATGAGTTTCATGAATTTAATTTCTCCATGTTTAATAGACAACCTCACAAGAAAGAATTACCTAGTAAGGATGAAATAATTGGTCTTGATTCTATTGTTGTGCCTCCTGCTGATCCACTATAACAATATTTTCTAGACCATGAAAATGATATGCATATGCACGAAAGAAATGAAATAGATAAAATCTTCTTTGAACGACGACCCCTGCTCAAACACAATTTGCCTATTGAAACTCTAGGAGGTCCTCCTCCACCTAAAGGTGATCCTGTATTTGATAAAACAATTGCCTGGCACTATGAAATATGCTTATCTTGATGAGAAAAACATATGTGTTGTTATTATTAGTGCTAACCTTTCAGAACACAGAGAAGAAAGATTATTGAAAATTCTAAAGAAGCATCGAGCCGCTATTGGATATACTCATGATGATCTTAAGGGCATTAGTCCCACTCTATGTCAGTAGAGGATTAATATGGAACCTGATGTTAAACCCTTTGTTGATCACCAATGATATTTGAATCCTCAGATGAAAGAAGTGGTAGGAACTGAAATACTGAAACTTCTGGAAGCAGGTATAATCTATCACATAGCTAATAGTAGATGGGTAAGTCGCGTTCATTGTGTCCCTAAGAAGGGAGGTATTACTGTTGTTCCTAATGATAAAAATGAACTTATTCCTCAAAGAATTTTACTGGCTATAGAATTGTTGGGGTACACAAACAGGGGTGCATGTTTCCCCTTGACTTGTGCACAGACAGCAAACCACCAGCCCAGCAAGATTGCAACATCCAGGACCAGACCAAGCAAAAGATATTAGCTCTTTCAGGAATCAAGAAGACCAAGTGAAGCCATATGAAGCAAGATATCACCAAGGGAAAACCTCCATTGTCGGGCAGGTGAGCCTGGTGAGGTCAAGGTTGCCTCGAAGACAAGCCTCCAGACTCCCCCGGTAGGCCTGCCGGGCACGACGAAGGCGAACTACCCCGCCAAGGCTCCACCACTCCACCTCACAGCGCACAAGTCATCAATCGGTGCTGTGTCAAGCCCCCAGGTGACTAAGTGGTTGTTTCTTTCCATATGGAAGCCACTTCCTATGGAAATCATCTCCAAATGACACCTCCAGAGACGTGCCATGCAAGCAGGCGAGAAGCTGGCAAAACAGCCCGGCAAGGCTTGCCGGGCTCACCGTGATGTGACACTAGGCAGTGCTTTTAATGCGCTCTGTCCTGCCTGCAGAGTTAGGTATCATAGCACTGTTTGCTATCTAATCAGTACACCATGACTGATTTGCCACTATGGTGACCCCTTGATCTATAAAAGGAGGGTCATGGCAATCATAGAAAGTATTTGGACCCTTGTACACTCATATGCGCGTAGCCGCTCTCGCCCCAAGGATACCCTGCTAGGCAAGAGCGTTGCGTTTCCACCACAATCCACCATCAATCTACCAAAGCAGGAGTAGGGTATTACGCCTCGCGGCAGCCCGAACCTAGGTAAAACTGCTCGTGTGATCTCTGCCATGCTGCGCTATGCTTTTCTGCTCTTTGTGCAATGTGCTCATCCCCCTGCTGAACCACAAGGGGCTCATGGCCCCATAGGTGGCCGTGGTTTCCCATGACATATTTGGTGCGCCAGGTAGGGGGATCACTTGCGTGAATCCGAGAGCATGCGCAGCGCATCCTCTTCATCTTCATCTTCGTCATCGACGGCTTCATCATCCGTGGCGCCCAAGCTAAGGAGGAGGGTGGAGAGAACAGAGGAACGAAGCGTGGTCGCTTCTCCCACACCCTGTTCAAATTCCATCTCCACCCTCCACCATGGCCGCTACAACGGCAATAACTAGTAATGATGGCGGCAAGCCACCCTCTACGATTCAGGTAGCATGGGCACCAAGCGGGCCTCGTCCAGGGGAAGGGAACAAAGTGTATAGGTGATACGTCTCCAACGTATCTATAATTTTTGATTGTTCCATGCTGTTATATTATCATTCTTGGATGTTTTATAATCATTTTATAGTTCATTTTATATCATTTTTGGTACTAACCTATTGACATAGTGCCAAGTGCCAGTTCCTGTTTTTTCCGTGTTTTTTACATTGCAAAAAATCAATATCAGACGGAGTCCAAATGCCACGAAACTTTACGGAGATTTTTGATGGACCAGAAGGAACATGTTGGGCCCTGGTTGCACCTGGGGGGAGTCCCGAGGAGGGGAAAACCCACTAGGGCGCGCCAGGAGGCCCAGGCGCGCCCTGGTGGGTTGTGCCCACCTCGGGTGCCCCCAGACCGCCTCTTTGCTCTATAAATACCCCAAAAATACCATAACACTAGGGGAGTCGAGGAAATATTCATCTAGCTGCCGCAGAGTCCAGAACCACCAGATCCAATCTAGACACCATCTCGGATGGGGTTCACCACCTCCATTTGTGCCTCTCCGATGATGCATGAGTAGTTCTTTGTAGACCTTCGGGTCCGTAGTTAGTAGCTAGATGGCTTCATCTCTCTCTCTTGATTCTCAATACAATGGTCTCTTGGAGATCCATATGATGTAACTCTTTTGCGGTGTGTTTGTTGGGATCGATGAACTTTGAGTTTATGATCAGATCTATCTTTTTATATCCATGAAAGTTATTTGAGTTTTTGTATCTCTTCTATGCATGATTGCTTATAGCCTCGTATTTCTTCTTTGATATTTGGGTTTTGTTTGGCCAACTTGATCTATTTATCTTACAATGAGAAGAGGTACTTTGTAGTGGGTTCGATCTTACGGTGCTTGATCCCAGTGACAGAAAGGGAAATGACACGTATGTATCGTTCCTACTAAGGATAAAATGATGGGGTCTATCTCTACATAGATAGATCTTGTCTACATCATGTCATCATTCTTATTACATTACTCTATTTCTCCATGAACTTAGTACACTAGATGCATGCTGGATAGCGGTCGATGTGTGGAGTACTAGTAGTAGATGTAGGCAGGAGTCGGTCTACTAATCTTGGACGTGATGCCTATATAATGATCATTGCCTGGTTATCGTCATAATTATTTAAGGTTCTATCAATTGCCCAACAGTAATTTGTTTACCCACCGTTTGCTATTTTTCTCGAGAGAAGCCACTAATGAAACCTACGGCCCCCGGGTCTTCTTTCTCATATATTTGCCTTTGCGATCTACTTTTCTCTTGCATTTATTTTTAGATCTATTAATACAAAAACCCAAAAATACCTTTTTGCAATTTTTCCTTATTTATTTTATTTGGCGTTCGATCTATCAATCTACTACAAATTTATGTCATGTCCGTTTGCCTATCTTGAGGCGTCGTACCCCGAAAGGATTGACAACCCTTTAACACGTCGGGTTGCGAGGATTTGTTATTTGTGTGCAGGGGCTGTTTACGTTGTGTTGGTTGGTTCTCCTACTGGTTTGATAACCTTGGTTTCATATCTCAGGGAAATACCTACCGCCGCTATGCTGCATCATCCCTTCCTCTTTGGGGAAATATCGATGTAGCTTCAAGCGACATCAATAGGTACAAGGTTTCACTACAAAAAAATACACTTCCGTGATGATACGTGTTTGTCATAGTAGGTCACGTTTTCTGTCATGCATGTACATCCATGACAATTTTATGACAGAATCAAGATAGTCATACCTGTGCTGTCGTAGAAGTGTTCTGTGACATTACAAAAATTATCATCACGGAAGTGTCCACTTCCATGATGATAAATCGTCTGTCATAGAAGTGCTTTCGTCAAGGGTGACTAAACGTGGCATCGACCGTAACAGGTCGCCATTAAGCTATTGAGTCCGGTTGTGGATCCGATAACTGATACGTCTCCAACGTATCTATAATTTTTGATTGCTCCATGCTATTATATTATCTATTTTGGATGATAATGGGCTTTACACTTTTATATTATTTCTGGGACTAAACTATTAACCGGAGGCCCAGCCCAAATTGTTGTTTTTTGCCTATTTCAGTGTTTCGCCGAAAAGGAATATCAAACAGAGTCCAAACGGAATGAAACCTTCGGGAATGTGATTTTCTCAACGAACGTGATCGATGAGACTTGGAGTGGGCGTCAAGAAACAATCGAGGAGGCCACGAGGCAGGGGGCGCGCCCTCCACCCTCGTGGGCCCCTCGTTGCTCCACCAACCTACTTCTTCCTCCTATATATATCCATGTATCCCGCAAACATCCAGGAGCACCACGAAAACCTAATTCCACGGCCGCAACCTTCTGTACCCAAGAGATCCCATCTTGGGGCCTTTTCCGGAGCTCCGCCAGAGGGGGCATTGATCACGGAGGGCCTCTATATCAACTCCATGGCCCCTCCGATGATGTGTGAGTAGTTTACTTCAGACCTTCGGGTCCATAGCTAGTAGCTAGATGGCTTCTTCTCTCTCTTTGGATCTCAATACAAAGTTCTCCTCGATTATCTTGGAGATCTATTCGATGTAATCTTCCTTTGCGGTGTGTTTGTCGATATCCGATGAATTGTGGGTTTATGATCAAGTTTATCTATGAACAATATTTGAATCTTCTCTGAATTCTTTTATGTATGATTGGTTTATCTTTGCAAGTCTCTTCGAATTATCAGTTTGGTTTGGCCTACTAGATTGATCTTTCTTGCAATGGGAGAAGTGCTTAGCTTTGGGTTCAATCTTGCGGTGCTCGACCCAATGACAGAAAGGGAAACGACACATATTGTATTGTTGCCATCGAGGATAAAAAGATGGGGTTTATATCATATTGCATGAGTTTATCCCTCTACATCATGTCATCTTGATTAAGGCGTTACTCTGTTCTTATGAACTTAATACTCTAGATGCATGGTGGATAGCGGTCGATGTGTGGAGTAATAGTAGTAGATGCAGGCAGGAGTCGGTCTACTTGTCACGGACGTGATGCTTATATACAAGATCATACCTAGATATTCTCATAATTATTCGCTTTTTTGTCAATTGCTCGAAGGTAATTTGTTCACCCACCGTAATACTTATGCTTTCTTGAGAGAAGCCACTAGTGAAACCTATGGCCCCCGGGTCTATTCTCATCATACAAGTTTCCCATCTACTTTATTTTGCAATTTTTACTTTCAATCTATATCACAAAAATACTTATCTTATTATTATTATCTCTATCAGATCTCACTCTCGCAAGTGGCCGTGAAGGGATTGACAACCCCTTTATCGCGTTGGTTGCAAGGTTCTTATTTGTTTGTGTAGGTACGAGGTGACTCGCGCGTGGTCTCCTACTGGATTGATACCTTGGTTCTCAAAAACTGAGGGAAATACTTACGCTGCTCTACTGCATCACCCTTTCCTCTTCAAGGGAAAATCAACGCAGTTCTCAAGAGGTAGCAATGACCCGTTAACAGCCCAGACCAATGGGGATTTTCCACGTGTAAATTTCTCAATGGTCGGAGGAAACACGTGTTGGCTCACCATTGGGACAGTTGTCATCCACTCATTGGACAGGAGGCGCCTATGATACATCGATAGGTGGCACGGCCCAACAAAGGCCCATTCCGGTGAAAAGGCTCGCCCAGCTAAAGGCCCACCATGTTTTTTCAGACACTAGTGGGTTGGCCCTTAACAGCCTGCCATGTTTTGGGTCAAATTGAGGCCCATACCAGATTAGGCCCGTTCATAGCCTATCGTGTTTTGGCCAAATTATGGCCCATATTGGATCACGCCCGTTAACAGGCCACTGTTCTTTTGGGCCCATTCTAAGACAGGTTTGTATTTCAGCCTGTTAAATGCCTGTTTACCAGTTTGGCCCGATAATAGTTTCGGCCTGTTAGTGGCCCGTGGTGCATCTAAGACGTTGTCGGCCCGGTTTAACTTTAGGCCATTTAACAGCTCATGCAGAAAGTGGGCTATTTCTTGTCTGAAGTAACTTTAGGCCTCTTAATGGCCCGTGGTCTTCGTGGATAAATTTTAGCCCAACTGGCCTATCGGCCTGTCAATGGCCTGTGTAACATTTGGGCCTAATTACAACCCGCGTTGAATCCGGCCTGCTTACAGCCCATTTTATAATGGCCCGTGACACTTTTAGGCCTATGGCCCATGTAGATACCGGCCTGCTTAAAGCCCATAATTATATTTGGCCAAACATGCCCGAGATATATTTTGGCCTGTTAACTGCTCGTCCTATTTGGGCCAAACATGGGCCTTAGGCAATTTCGGCCTGTATTGGCCCATGAATTTTACGGCTCAACGCTAGCCCAATCTAGGTTTTAGCCTGTTAAAAGCCCATGGTATTTTGTGGCCCAGCTGGACAGAACATTACTCGGCCCGTTAAAGGCGGGAAACAACTCGTTTAGACCTGCTAATGGCCCAAGATGATTATAGGCCCACATTTTGTCCCATATGAGTAACGGGCTGGCCTAAAGACCGACAACACTGAGATCCACTGAACCTTTTGGCCTAAATTATAGCATACCGACCAAGAATAAACCTAGACTATACAACAAAAAATTACAACATATTACATCCCCTCGCTATCAAAGTTCGCCGCTAGTGATAATAAAGGGTAACCAGACAGCAGATTAAATAAACTAGGCAGGTCGCCACTAGTGGAAGTTAACAGGCAGACAAAATAATAGACAGAACCGACATCACTTCAACACAATTCAAGAAAGGTTAGCCCGGCCCAGGAGCTGCGGCGCAAGCAGCTTAGCAACCTGATGAGATTACGCTTCTTTGGCACTCATATCCACCAACTTTAGCTTGAAAGCATCAATAAATGTCATGTACTTACGGTTAATCTTGCATAGAGATTGGAGTTCCGGTCATATTTGAGCAGAAGCATGTATTTATGCTTGAATTTTAGACTGAAGAAGTCGAAGAAATTCAGGTGGCAACTTCATCGAGCTTGGGCCACTGAGTAAGTTTGACACTACATCAAGATGTGATTTTGTGGTTGTATCCCTACCCTCAATATGTGTTGCCTTCTCCTCTGGAATATGTGTTAGAGGGACAAACAATGGGTTCGTCTCACAATCATTGTGGCAGTTCTTACTAGCAGCAGTGTTGTCACCCTGAAAGAGAAACAAGTAGGTAGATAAAAGGTTTTGCACGTATAAGCATCAACATTGTCAATTCATCTCATTTCTTTGTCAGAAATAAAGAGACGCGGTTTAAAATAGCATTAACATAATAGGCATTGTTCATACTTAAGACGGCAGGAAATGACATTGTGCAGGAGCGGCTAGCTTCACCAGACCACTGGATTACAGATCAAGAACACAAACATATATGTAGTTCTAAACAACGTATAAGCATGAATGGTAAGTGTACTGACAATTTATACCATTTCAGATTGGTAAACAAAGAGACACGATTTAAATAACATTAATATAATAAGGCATTGTTCATAGTTGAGACATAGTAGGATATGGCATTGTGTTGTTGTTGGTAGTCTCACCACACCACTGGATTATAGATCAGGAACACAAGCATACACATAGTGCTAAAGAAGATAACTTGCTATGTTTAGTTTAATTTACATGGTATGAATAAGGAACTAGATTGTACAACTAAAGACTGAAATTGAGAAGGACAAACTTATGTTTATGTACTTCTACTTTATAAACTTTGAACAAGCAATTTGATGCAGACGACAAAAATAAACAGCATTTGCACTCATAGCTATCCAAATATAAACAAAACAGTTTGAAGGCTTGAGGAGGACAAACTTACATTAGTAGTGATGACAGGCTCTATAAAGGCCTTGTCCATATTGATGGGAGGCAATTCAAGAAGTTTACCGCACACTCTTCTTCAAGACTATTGCCTTTATTCTACATTTTGTTAAGAGTAAATATAGATGTGAAATATAGGAACAAATGGCAATTATTTAACTTAAGATGTAGAGTACAAATGTAAATACAGCATACAGGCAGAAGGCATGGACAAGAGCAATGTGGAGCTAAACTTCTTCAGTAACATTGGTTTTATTCTATATTTTGGCAAGAGTAAATGTAGATTTGATGTGTAGAAAAATGGAGGACAAGGGGAAAATAAGCTGCAAAGTGCACATGAAGAACTAGCTGACAAATATAAGTACAGTGATGAAGGACAACAGATACTTACAAGAACAATGCAGAACTAAATTTCTTCTTAGGCATTGGGTTTATTCTACATTAATTTAAGCATTAATATAGATCTGATAATTTGGAGCGAACAATGTATAAGAAAGCTATAATGCACAATCATGTCACATAATCCACCAGGTATGAATGTAAAGACATCGATAGGACAATAGGTACTCACAAGAGCAAAGCAGCGACCAGCATAGTTGCGATATCCTAGTTTTTGCGGCGCTGGTTCTATCGCCAATATACGTCAGGTGCTATGTGATTTCTCTAGTAGCACCACCTTTTTCAAGGACTTTGCTTATACTCCTTCAAGTTCTGCAATCACCCTCTTCCTTTTGGATGTCTGAAACACAAGAACAACATTTGAATGGAAAAACATGGTATGACGACAAATGGAATAGGTGTTGATAATGGATGGGCATGGCATCTTCACATATATCATGAGTAAACTGAGCAGATGGTGGTGCAACGAAGCAAAAGAAATTCAAGACACCTTATGCAAGATATGTGCAACCAATAAAACCTTGCCAAATTAGAACATGCACCTTATTGGGTGAACAGGATAGGTCATCTGCCTTTGACTCCTTGAGCTCAGAACAGTCATTAGGATCATATTCTGAATATGAATCTATAGGTCGAGAGCATGTGGGTTTCATTGCATCCAGAATGGACCTCAATCCCTTGCTGCCAAGTTTGTTACGCATTGAACTGTTCCGCAATATTCTTATGATGTGCGCATTCTTATATTCATTGTGATTACGTACAATATCTGTAAAGCATGAAAACACAAATAGTAGTGAGATTATCTTTGTAATGCAGAGGATATTGTAATATAATAGAGGCTCCTTGTAAACCCTTGTGTGCTATCACTGGATTCCGATGAGAGAGCCCATGTGTGCTGTAATATCGTGAGTAGATAAATATAATCTGGCACAACTACACAAAAAATAAGCTCCCTTTGGGGGCCCCAGATGTAAGGATAGTTGGCAGACGATAGGTTCATAATATACCATATAGAAAGTTTATTGCCAAACCATGATAACGAGAGCGCGGAGCCAATAGGCAGATCATAGTGTAGATAATATGGGTACACCATAACCACCATAAATAAATTGGGAAAGCGGAACTGGCTGGAAAACATAGGGTTTTTCCACTACTAATATGTAGCCTATCGATCACCTACAAGCTAGATCTATTCATCTAAAGGTGCACAGCTGTTACTATCAGTTTAGTCTATCAAAGACAGCGCGGCTCCCACCATTTCTGGGGTATTATGGCAGACCAACTCGAAATGCGAAATCATTTAGCAGAACCGGCCCAATAGAGGTGTCGACTGCAGATGTCCCTGCTCCCCTTCCCGACAAGGAACATGCTGTGCTTACTAAAGAAGAACAGAAGAGGAACATGTTAAAGAACAGAAGAGGAAGCATATTCTGCATGTGTGCATGCAAGTCGCGTGACTTTTGTCATTTGGGTCAATCGACCATTTCAGGCGGTTGGATGAAGATCCTACGTCTCCTAACCCTTCTTATTCCTCGTCTCTGATTCTTCCCATACAGAACACCGCATGGGCCGCAGGCCGAACCAGCAGCCCGACCCCCCCCCCCCCCGCCCTCCCTTGAACCGCCCCCACCGCATGTGTTCCTCCGCCACCCCCACCCCCACCAAGCCCCCACCTGCGTCGAGTTTTCTTTGTTCGGCGAGGCCCCACCATCGCCCCCACAACTACCATCCCCACCCGAGCCCCTTCCTTCGCACCGGCAAACTCCGGCGAGCTCTCAAAAATCGACTGACCCAATTTTGAAATTTAGTCTACCGTCATTTAACTAGTGTGGAATATAAAAGGGGAAAACCATAAGCATTGCGAGTATAGTGTTGAGCGTGCCATGGCGGATCTGAAGGTGCAAACCGGACAAAGGCAACTTCGCAACCAATGTTTACTTTCAACTAACAAGTAAGTGATGGACAAGAAATCAGAGTAAAGCAGTGGCGATCTATTTTCTTGCCGTGATAAATAAGTTGAGCAGATACGAAAGAGTACCGCCTCTGGTGCGGCGCCGTGTATGCATTTGTGAGAATTTGATGGTGCTGCGGTAGTGATGACTGTCGGTGGTGTGGAAGCAGATCTAGGAGGGTAGACGGTGGCGGCGGGGTGCGGTGGACGAGACGGTCGTAGGAGCGGCACCGGCAAGGTGGACGACGGCGGGGATGAAGCGAGAGGACTGGATGCAAGGATCCCGGTCCGAAGCCGTGGATGATGGAGATCGATCTCTTCTAATGGACAACTGTATTGGGGTATCAGCTCCGGCATGGTGGAGGAGGACGGCGGTGGATGGGGTGGCAGACGGAGGATGCTGGGGTGGAGAGGGTGTTTTGTCGCCCACGGAGTACGAATGGGGAAATGGAGGGAGAGAGGAAGGGGGGAACCATGTCTTCAGGGCGCGCTTGTCTCAAATGCCACGAAATTTACAAACTTAGCCCCCGTTTAAAATGTCCTACATCACATCAATATTAGTCGGTTGGGGATAGGACAGTAATCTCGCATACACCGAATATTTGCCGAAGAGAGTTTGTTTTTGGCGCCCACCGTGTATGAATCGGGGAGGGAGTCGATTTCGGCCGAGGAGACACTGAGTTTTGGCGCCCACCGTGTATGAATCTGGGTGAGAGGCGGTTATGTCACGTTTGAGTGAAATTACAAACCTACCCCTATCAAAACCTATAGAAATCGAGCCGATAGGATTTGCGTGTCAGGGACAGGCGGTAATTTCCATCTCGCAGATTTTGGTTTCGGGCGGTTACTGCGACTTACCCGCTTCGTTCAAATTTTTGCAGAGTAAGAGTGCACGTTTACCATGCCAACTCAATTTGAATCCAGTTTGTATTTTATTTTTGTTCGGGCAGGATCCATTTCGATTGGAATAAAATTCTATATACATCATTTTTTTTATATACTTTCAAAAGCACAACACCCTTTATACATAAATATGGTTTACAAATGGCATGATCTCAGATTCATAAGGCTGTATCCATCTTAATTTGGATTTCCAAATATTTGAAACCACTTTATGTTGAAATCCAATGTATGCATTCCTAGCTAACTATCTCCAATTACTGTGTGTTTCATGCGGGTTTTTGTACTTCTCAAACTTGTATAATGTGTTTCACACACGCAACATATAGTGTAATCCGGTTTAGACATTAATTGCATATAAATCATGCATTGTCTCTAATTAAAGAATCTATGGATCACTAATATTGATAACTATATAACATTGCACGTGTCCCCAAATTCAAATGAATATGCATGTTTGATACACCAATTTGTGTTATGATATTATCGATGTTGTGATCTCCAGTTTAAATATTTGAATCCCCTTTAATCCAGATATTCGTCTCATATAGCTATCACTCATGCTTATATAGTAGTATCTCTCTAGACCTATACGTGGTCATCGTCTCTCGGGTATCTCTCGTGCTACCTATATGTCGACAATGATCTTTTATCTTCGCAACACACTGACGGTAATCTCTCCCCCGACCTTCATCACTCTATCTCTCTCAAAGTATATCTCGCTCCCTGTTATGTGTCTCTAACTATGATTCTTCATGTGAAATATCTTTCTCTCACACAAACACAAACTTCATCTCCCGGGATCTCATTTCTCTCTACTATTCCCCTGTGTGCCACTCGCACACCCCCTCTCACACAGAGATGTCTTTCACTCCTTAGGTATGAGAAGCTACAACTCTTCCTCTTAAATATCTCTTTCTCACACACAAACACAAACTCTGTCTCCCAAGGTCTCATATCTCTCCACCGTTCTCTTGTATGTCGCTCACACACACTCTCTCCCCCCCTAGAGATATCTTGTGTTCCCTCATATGTCTCTCAAGCTATCACTCTCATTGTGAAATATCTTTCTCTCTCGCAGACACAAAACTCCATCTCTCGGGATCTCATTTCTTTCTGATATTTGTTTGTATGTGACTCACATGCACCCTCTCTCTATCTCTCTCTCTCTCTCTCTCTCTCTCACACCCACACACATAACTCAACCTTCTGATCCACTCGACTCCTATCTCTAACACACACTAGCTAGCATCTTTATCTTTCTATTTATCTATTTCTCCATCAACCTTCTTTCTCGCCCTCACTCTTGCTTCCTATAACGCACACTATATATGTTTCTCTCTACATGCAGTCAAGTGCCCTCCTTTTATCTTTCTCTCTCTCTCACACACACACACATAACTTCACCCTCTGAACCACCCGGCGGTCATCTCCAACACTCAAACTAGCCGATGTCCCTCTAGCTAGCATCTCTATCTCTGTATCTATTTGTAGTTTCTCCGTCAACATTTCTTTCTCGCACGCACTCTTGCTTCCTATCACCCACACTATATATGTCTCTCCATACATGCATTTATAGGTTGATCCCTTTTGCACAATCGTTGTGTCTCACTCCATCTGCTCGCCATAGATGCATGCTCCAGCCCACGCCACTGTCTCTTAAAGACAAAAACACATGCTCAATTCTCGAGCCTTCTTCCCTGCACTCTAACATGCGTGCATATTGTCATACTGATCTGTCTCTCACATGTCGTTGATCTTATGACTTATGTCTTCTTTCTTTTATCTCGATCATGCTCGCGCGCGCACACACACACACACATCCCATGTATACATGTATACCTCTCGCACATGCATGTTCAAGGTCTCCTATGTCTCCATATGTAGTTAATTACCCTCAACCCTAATGCCACATTGAATCGTTCTCTTCGTGTGTGCGCATAACTTCCGCCTGGATGGGTAAAACACACACTCACACTTAACAATCTCCTTCTAGCTACCCTCCTCTCTCACTCTTCCCCTATATCCCCGAAACCAATAAGACCATCCCTTCGTTTAATTCCCGCCTACATGCACCATCAATATATAGTAGTCTTCCTCGGTGTCTCTCGAACAAACACGTTCTCTCGATGTCGACTCCTCTCACGCGCACACGCCTTCTCTTCCCTCTCTACGAGCCTTTTCTCTCTCGCACCCCCTCGTTGGTGGCCTCTGCCATACACATCACCTCTCTATGATGAAGCCACGCACACTTAAATTACATCCGCCACCGAGGACCCCGCGTCACACACACACACACCCGCCCACCCACCCGCCCACCCCCCCCCCACACACACACACACCAAGACTCCATCTCACACACACATGCTCTAGGCGGAGCATTTGTTCCTACCACCCTTCGTGCAACCTTACCCGTATGATAAGAAATCACCTTAATTTACTTTTATAACATGGACAAATTCCACTTTACTTTAGTAGTTAGCAAACTTATCATCTCTACTCATATAAAAAATGACTTGGTGATGATGGTGTGCCTTCCATCTTGTAATATAGACCGTCCGATCAATATCTGACAGATAGAAAGCAAACTATGGCAATTTTACAAAAGATACCCGCACCTCTCTCCACATTTAGAGCATGATTGGTTTGCTGCCAATATTTGGCTAGCCAAATGTTGGAATTGCCAAATATTGGCAATACCAAGACTTGCCGAATGTTGGCAACTTTATGTGAGATAGGCAAGACAACTCGGTAACCAACCAAGTAGTAGTGAATATTTGGCACCAAACCAATTATGCTCTTACAGACAAGGCCTTGCCTCGTTCATCCTTATCTCCCACAACCTCATTGCTGAGCAATTAAAAAGGAAGTCTCTGGAACAATCTAGCGTGGTGGCCGCTGCCGCCTGCCGACGCCGTCCATCCCCATGCCTCCGCCCAGTCCGACAACCAGTCACTGAAGGAAATATGCCCTAGAGGCAATAATAAAGTTATTATTTATTTCCTTATATCATGATAAATGTTTATTATTCATGCTAGAATTGTATTAACCGGAAACATAATACATGTGTGAATACATAGACCAACAGAGTGTCACTAGTATGCCTCTACTTGACTAGCTCGTTAATCAAAGATGGTTATGTTTCCTAACCATGAACAAAGAGTTGTTATTTGATTAACGAGGTCACATCATTAGTAGAATGATCTGATTGACATGACCCATTCCATTAGCTTAGCATCCGATCGTTTAGTATGTTGCTATTGCTTTATTCATGACTTATACATGTTCCTATAACTATGAGATTATGCAACTCCCGTTTATCGGAGGAACACTTTGGGTACTACCAAACGTCACAACGTAACTGGGTGATTATAAAGGAGTACTACAGGTGTCTCCAATGGTAGATGTTGGGTTGGCGTATTTCGAGATTAGGGTTTGTCACTCCGATTGTCGGAGAGGTATCTCTGGGCCCTCTCGGTAATGCACATCACATAAGCCTTGCAAGCACTTCAACTAATATGTTAGTTGTGAGATGATGTATTACGGAACGAGTAAAGAGACTTGCCAGTAACGAGATTGAACTAGGTATTGGATACCGACGATCGAATCTCGGACAAGTAACATACCGATGACAAAGGGAACAACGTATGTTGTTATGCGGTCTGACCGATAAAGATCTTCGTAGAATATGTAGGAGCCAATATGGGCATCCAGGTCCCGCTATTGGTTATTGACCGGAGACGTGTCTCGGTCATGTCTACATTGTTCTCGAACCGTAGGGTCCGCACGCTTAATGTTACGATGACGGTTATTATGAGTTTATGCATTTTGATGTACCGAAGGTTGTTCGGAGTCCCGGATGAGATCACGGACATGACGAGGAGTCTCAAAATGGTCGAGACGTAAAGATTGATATATTGGAAGCCTATGTTTGGACATAGGAAGTGTTCCGGGTGAAATCGGGATTTTACCGGAATACCGGGAGGGTTACCGGAACCCCCCGGGAGACTAATGGGCCTATTGGGCCTTAGTGGAAAAAGAGAAAAGGGACAAGCCCATGGCTGGCCGGTGCCCCCCCCCTTTCCCCAAGTCCTAGTAGGACTAGGATAGGGGGCCGGGCCCCCTTCTCTCTCTTTTCCCCCCGGGAGTCCTAATTGGATTAGGATTGGGGGGAGGAGTCCTACTCCCACCGGGAGTAGGACTCCCCTGCGCCTCCTCTCCCTGGCCGGCCGGCTCCCCCTCCTCCAACCTTTATATACGGGGGCAGGGGGCACCCCAAGACACACAAGTTGATCCTTGAGATCGTTCCTTAGCCGTGTGCGGTGCCCCCTGCCACCAAATTCCACCTCGATCGTACCGTTGTAGTGCTTAGGCGAAGCCCTGCGTCGGTAGTACATCAAGATCGTCATCACGCCGTCGTGCTGACGGAACTCTTCCTCGACGCTTTGCTGGATCGGAGCCCGAGGAACGTCATCGAGCTGAACGTGTGCTAAGAACTCGGAGGTGCCGGAGTAACGGTGCTTGGATCGGTCGGATCGGGAAGAAGACGTACGACTACTTCCTCTACGTTGTGTGATCGCTTCCGCAGTCGGTCTGCGTCGGTACGTAGACAACACTCTCCCCTCTCGTTGTTGTGCATCACCATGATCTTGCGTGTGCGTAGGAAAATTTTCGAAATTACTGCGTTCCCCAACAGTGGCATCCGAGCCTAGGTTTTATAGTTTGATGTTATATGCACGAGTAGAACACAAGTGAGTTGTGGGCGATACAAGTCATACTGCCTACCAGCATGTCATACTTTGGTTCGGCGGTATTGTTGGGTGAGACGATCCGGACCAACCTTATGCGTACTCTTACGCGAGACCGGTTCCCTCGACGTGCTTTGCACACAGATGGCTTGCGGAAGACTGCCTCTCCAACTTTAGTTGAACCAAGTGTGACTACGCCCGGTCCTTGAGAAGGTTAAAACAGAGTCTATTTGACGAACTATCGTTGTGGTTTTGATGCGTAGGTGAGATGAGTTCTTACTTAAGCCCGTAGCAGCCACGTAAAACTTGCAACAACCAAGTAGAGGACGTCTAACTTGTTTTTGTAGGGTATGTTGTGATGTGATATGGTCAAGGCATGATGCTGATTTTATTGTATGAGATGATCATGTTTTGTAACCGAGTTATCGGCAACTGGCAGGAGCCATATGGTTGTCGCTTTATTGTATGCAATGCAATCGCGATGTAATGCTTTACTTTATTACTAAACGGTAGTGATAGTCGTGGAAGCATAAGATTGGCGAGACGACAACGATGCTATGATGGAGATCAAGGTGTCGCGCCGGTGACGATGGTGATCATGACGGTGCTTCGGAGATGGAGATCACAAGCACAAGATGATGATGGCCATATCATATCACTTATATTGATTGCATGTGATGTTTATCCTTTTATGCATCTTATCTTGCTTTGATTGACGGTAGCATTATAAGATGATCTCTCACTAAATTATCAAGAAGTGTTCTCCCCGAGTATGCACCGTTGCCAAAGTTCGTCGTGCCCAGACACCACGTGATGATCGGGTGTGATAAGCTCTACGTCCAAATACAACGGGTGCAAAACAGTTGCACACGCAGAATACTCGGGTTATACTTGACGAGCCAAGCATATACAGATATGGCCTCGGAACACGGAGACCGAAAGGTCGAGCGTGAATCATATAGTAGATATGATCAACATAACGATGTTCACCATTGAAAACTACTCCATCTCACATGATGATCGGTTATGGTTTAGTTGATTTGGATCACGTGATCACTTAGAGGATTAGAGGGATGTCTATCTAAGTGGGAGTTCCTAAGTAATTTGATTAACTGAACTTAAACTTATCATGAACTTAGTACCTGATAGTATCTTGCTTGTTTATGTTGATTGTAGATAGATGGCTCGTGCTATTGTTCCATTGAATTTTAATGCGTTCCTTGAGAAAGCAAAGTTGAAAGATGATGGTAGCAATTACACGGACTGGGTCCGTAACCTGAGGATTATCCTCATTGCTGCACAGAAGAATTACGTCCTGGAAGCACCGCTGGGTGACAGGCCTGCTGCTGGAGCAACGCAAGATGTTATGAACGTCTGGCAGAGCAAAGCTGATGACTACTCAATAGTTCAGTGTGCCATGCTTTACGGCTTAGAATCGGGACTTCAACGACGTTTTGAACGTCATGGAGCATATGAGATGTTCCAGGAGTTGAAGTTAATATTTCAAGCAAATGCCCGAATTGAGAGATATGAAGTCTCCAATAAGTTCTATAGCTGTAAGATGAAGGAGAACAGTTCTGTCAGTGAGCATATACTCAAGATGTCTGGGTATAATAATCACTTGATTCAGATGGGAGTTAATCTTCCAGATGACTGCGTCATTGACAGAATTCTCCAATCACACCAAGCTACAAGAGCTTCGTGATAAACTATAATATGCAAGGGATGAACAAGACTATTCCCAAGCTCTTCGCAATGCTGAAAGCTGTGGAGGTAGAAATCAAGAAGGAGCATCAAGTGTTGATGGTTAGCAAAACCACTAGTTTCAAGAAAAAGGGCAAAGGGAAGAAGAAGGGAAACTTCAAGAAGAACAGCAAGCAAGTTGCTGCTCAGGAGAAGAAACCCAAGTCTGGACCTAAGCCTGAAACTGAGTGCTTCTACTGCAAGCAGACTGGTCACTGGAAGCGGAACTGCCCCAAGTATTTGGCGGATAAGAAGGATGGCAAAGTGAGCAAAGGTATATGTGATATACATGTTATTGATGTGTACCTTACTAGAGCTCGCAGTAGCACCTGGGTATTTGATACTGGTTCTGTTGCTAATATTTGCAACTCGAAACAGGGACTACAGAATAAGCGGACGCTAGCAAAGGACAAGGTGACGATGCGCGTGGGAAACGGTTCCAAAGTCGATGTGATCGCGGTCGGCACGCTGCCTCTACATCTACCTTCGGGATTAATATTAGACCTAAATAATTGTTATTTGGTGCCAGCGTTGAGCATGAACATTATATCTGGATCTTGTTTAATGCGAGACAGTTATTCATTTAAGTCAGAGAATAATGGTTGTTCTATTTATATGAATAATATCTTTTATGGTCATGCACCCTTGAAGAGTGGTCTATTCTTGTTGAATCTCGAAGATAGTGATACACATATTCATAATGTAGAAGCCAAAAGATGCAAAGTTAATAATGATAGTGCATCTTACTTGTGGCACTGCCGTTTAGGTCATATCGGTCTAAAGCGCATGAAGAAACTCCATACTGATGGGCTTTTGGAACCACTTGATTATGAATCACTTGGTACTTGCGAACCGTGCCTCATAGGCAAGATGGCTAAAACACCGTTCTCCAGTACTATGGAGAGAGCAACAGATTTATTGGAAATCATACATACCGATGTATGTGGTCCGATGAATATTGAGGCTCGTGGCGGATATCGTTATTTTCTCACCTTCACAGATGATTTAAGCAGATATGGGTATATCTACTTGATGAAACATAAGTCTGAAACATTTGAAAAGTTCAAAGAATTTCAGAGTGAGGTTGAAAATCATCGTAACAAGAAAATAAAGTTTCTACGATCTGATCGTGGAGGAGAATATTTGAGTTACGAATTTGGTGTACATTTGAAAAATTGTGGAATAGTTTCGCAACTCACGCCACCCGGAACACCACAACGTAATGGTGTGTCCGAACGTCGTAATCGTACTTTACTAGATATGGTGCGATCTATGATGTCTCTTACTGATTTACCGCTATCGTTTTGGGGTTATGCTTTAGAGACGGCTGCATTCACGTTAAACAGGGCACCATCAAAATCCGTTGAGACGACACCTTATGAACTATGGTTTGGCAAGAAACCAAAGTTGTCATTTCTTAAAGTTTGGGGCTGCGATGCTTATGTGAAAAAGCTTCAACCTGATAAGCTCGAACCCAAATTGGAGAAGTGTGTCTTCATAGGATATCCAAAGGAAACTATTGGATACACCTTCTATCACAGATCCGAAGGCAAGACTTTTGTTGCTAAGTTCGGAAACTTTCTAGAGAAGGAGTTTCTCTCGAAAGAAGTGAGTGGGAGGAAAGTAGAACTTGACAAGGTAGCTGTACCTGCTCCCTTATTGGAAAATAGTACGTCACAGAAAACTGTTTCTGCGACACCTATACCAATCAGTGAGGAAGCTAATGATGATGATCATGAAGCTTCAGAACAAGATACTACTGAACCACGTAGATCAACCAGAGTGAGATCCGCACCAGAGTGGTACGGTAATCCAGTTCTGGAAGTCATGATGCTAGATCATGATGAACCTACGAACTATGAAGAAGCGATGGTGAGCCCAGATTCCGCAAAGTGGCTTGAGGCCATGAAATCTGAGATGGGATCCATGTATGAAAACAAAGTATGGACTTTGGTTGACTTGCCCGATGATCGGCAAGCAATTGAGAATAAATGGATCTTCAAGAAAAAGACTGACGCTGACGGTAATATTACTGTCTATAAAGCTCGACTTGTCGCGAAAGGTTTTCGGCAAGTTCAAGGAGTTGACTATGATGAGACCTTCTCACCCGTAGCGATGCTTAAGTCCGTCAGAATAATGTTAGCAATTGCCGCATTTTATGATTATGAAATATGGCAGATGGATGTCAAAACTGCATTCCTGAATGGATTTCTGGAAGAAGAGTTGTATATGATACAACCAGAAGGTTTTGTCGATCCAAAGGGAGCTAACAAAGTATGCAAACTCCAGCGATCCATTTATGGACTGGTGCAAGCATCTCGGAGTTGGAATAAACGCTTTGATAGTGTGATCAAAGCATTTGGCTTTATACAGACTTTTGGAGAAGCCTGTATTTACAAGAAAGTGAGTGGGAGCTCTGTAGCATTTCTAATATTATATGTGGATGACATATTGCTGATTGGAAATGATATAGAATTTCTGGATAGCATAAAGGGATACATGAATAAAAGTTTTTCGATGAAAGACCTTGGGGAAGCTGCTTACATATTAGGCATAAATATCTATAGAGATAGATCAAAACGCTAAATTGGACTTTCACAAAGCACATACCTTGACAAGATTTTGAAGAAGTTCAAAATGGATCAAGCAAAGAAAGGGTTCTTGCCTGTGTTACAAGGTATGAAGTTGAGTAAGACTCAATGCCCGACCAATGCAGAAGATAGAGAGAAAATGAAAAATGTTCCCTATGCTTCGGCCATAGGCTCTATCATGTATGCAATGCTGTGTACCAGACCTGATGTGTGCCTTGCTATAAGTTTAGCAGGGAGGTACCAAAGTAATCCAGGAATGGATCACTGGACAGCGGTCAAGAACATCCTGAAATACCTGAAAAGGACTAAGGATATGTTTCTCGTATATGGAGGTGACAAAGAGCTCACCGTAAGAGGTTACGTTGATGCAAGCTTTGACACTGATCCGGACGATTCTAAATCGCAAACCGGATACGTGTTTACTTTGAACGGTGGAGCTGTCAGTTGGTGCAGTTCTAAACAAAGCGTCGTAGCGGGATCTACAAGTGAAGCGGAGTACATAGCTGCTTCGGAAGCAGCGAACGAAGGAGTCTGGATGAAGGAGTTCATATCCGATCTAGGTGTCATACCTAGTGCATCGGGTCCAATGAAAATCTTCTGTGACAATACTGGTGCAATTGCCTTAGCAAAGGAATCCAGATTTCACAAAAGAACCAAACACATCAAGAGACGCTTCAACTCCATCCGGGATTTAGTCCAGGTGGGTGACATAGAGATTTGCAAGATACATACGGATCTGAATGTTGCAGACCCGTTGACTAAGCCTCTTCCACGAGCAAAACATGATCAGCACCAAGGCTCCATGGGTGTTAGAATCATTACAGTGTAATCTAGATTATTGACTCTAGTGCAAGTGGGAGACTGAAGGAAATATGCCCTAGAGGCAATAATAAAGTTATTATTTATTTCCTTATATCATGATAAATGTTTATTATTCATGCTAGAATTGTATTAACCGGAAACATAATACATGTGTGAATACATAGACCAACAGAGTGTCACTAGTATGCCTCTACTTGACTAGCTCGTTAATCAAAGATGGTTATGTTTCCTAACCATGAACAAAGAGTTGTTATTTGATTAACGAGGTCACATCATTAGTAGAATGATCTGATTGACATGACCCATTCCATTAGCTTAGCATCCGATCGTTTAGTATGTTGCTATTGCTTTATTCATGACTTATACATGTTCCTATAACTATGAGATTATGCAACTCCCGTTTACCGGAGGAGCACTTTGGGTACTACCAAACGTCACAACGTAACTGGGTGATTATAAAGGAGTACTACAGGTGTCTCCAATGGTAGATGTTGGGCTGGCGTATTTCGAGATTAGGGTTTGTCACTCCAATTGTCGGAGAGGTATCTCTGGGCCCTCTCGGTAATGCACATCACATAAGCCTTGCAAGCACTGCAACTAATATGTTAGTTGTGAGATGATGTATTACGGAACGAGTAAAGAGACTTGCCAGTAACGAGATTGAACTAGGTATTGGATACCGACGATCGAATCTCGTGCAAGTAACATACCGATGACAAAGGGAACAACGTATGTTGTTATGCGGTCTGACCGATAAAGATCTTCGTAGAATATGTAGGAGCCAATATGGGCATCCAGGTCCCGCTATTGGTTATTGACCGGAGACGTGTCTCGGTCATGTCAACATTGTTCTCGAACCGTAGGGTCTGCACGCTTAACGTTACGATGACAGTTATTATGAGTTTATGCATTTTGATGTACCGAAGGTTGTTCGGAGTCCCGGATGAGATCACGGACATGACGAGGAGTCTCGAAATGGTCGAGACGTAAAGATTGATATATTGGAAGCCTATGTTTGGACATAGGAAGTGTTCCGGGTGAAATCGGGATTTTACCGGAATACCGGGAGGGTTACCGGAACCCCCCGGGAGACTAATGGGCCTATTGGGCCTTAGTGGAAAAAGAGAAAAGGGACAATCCCATGGCTGGCCGGCGCCCCCCCTTTCCCCAAGTCCTAGTAGGACTAGGATAGGGGGCCGGCCCCCCTTCTCTCTCTTTTCCCCCCGGGAGTCCTAATTGGATTAGGATTGGGGGGAGGAGTCCTACTCCCGGTGGGAGTAGGACTCCCCTGCGCCTCCTCTCCCTGGCCGGCCGGCTCCCCCTCCTCCAACCTTTATATACGGGGGCAGGGGCACCCCAAGACACACAAGTTGATCCTTGAGATCGTTCCTTAGCCGTGTGCGGTGCCCCCTGCCACCAAATTCCACCTCGATCGTACCGTTGTAGTGCTTAGGCGAAGCCCTGCGTCGGTAGTACATCAAGATCGTCATCACGCCGTCGTGCTGACGGAACTCTTCCTCGACGCTTTGCTGGATCGGAGCCCGAGGAACGTCATCGAGCTGAACGTGTGCTAAGAACTCGGAGGTGCCGGAGTAACGGTGCTTGGATCGGTCGGATCGGGAAGAAGACGTACGACTACTTCCTCTACGTTGTGTGATCGCTTCCGCAGTCGGTCTGCGTCGGTACGTAGACAACACTCTCCCCTCTCGTTGCTGTGCATCACCATGATCTTGCGTGTGCGTAGGAAAATTTTCGAAATTACTGCGTTCCCCAACAGTCACCACCACGCTCCACTCCTCCTCACCTTATCTCTCATCTTTCATTTTTTTGATGAAATTGTCGAGATACCAAATTTCCGATAAAATTCTCGAGATATCATTAGTTTTTACACATGGGATTACTCCTGCATGGGTCAATCACAACAGGTGTTTTGTAAAAAATATGCATGTTGATGTTCCGTGCAATGCACGAGCATCTTGCTAGTAATTATATAACGCAAATCACGAGCAGGAAGTGACATTTTTTCCACACAACCACGTTAACATGGCCACGTAAATCACTAGCTAAAGTATAATACCATTATACTTATATCCCAATGCAAAAGGTTGAGTACATGTCCGAAGAGTAGAGTCGCACACACGCACTCTATCTCTCAAAATCTCTCACACACACCAGTTACGTGACGCCCACTTAAGCAGACATGTGTGTTACAATTTGTGCACCCGTAGGTACATGTGATGGTGCACATTTATTTAAGCCGGACGGCGAACCCAAACAGTAGCTGCATTCATTCCCCTCCCGCCGCCTCTTCTCTGGTCACCATAGCCCGGTAGCCATGGCCCGGCCGAAGGTAACGTCATACGTCGTACTCCCGCCGAAGCGGCGCTTTAATCTAGAAATTTTAGTGGTCATGCATGCATATTTTTGTGCTAGCACTCCTATATAAGGGTTGATCGGTCGCTTCCCGCGGACGTGCGCGGGCGGTGGAAGAGGAAGGAGAAGGGAAGCGGGCTGTGAAGTAACGTTTTTTACCACATTTTCTTAGGAAACTGAGTGCAATAATTGGGTAGTTTTGCAAACAACCAGTACTACACCTGAAACGGTTCAAAACCAATACCACCACCACGCTCGCGTCTGACCGCCCTAGCTGACCCAACCCCCCTCCTTGCCGGCGCGCACTTCTCGCGTGAAACAGTCAGCGTCGCCCCGGAACGTCGGTGCCGCATTAATGCCCGGCCAGACCAGAGGCGACCTCTCACTGGCGCCGACTTTGAAGCAGCGCGTCGGGCGAGAGAGTGTCGCTTCCCTGTGCATGCGATTGCTCCGTGTCGAGGCTGGCCATAGTTTGGATGAGTCTCCATCATGGTGAGCCACACTAACTGTGATGATATTGACTCCCGTTCCCCACAGTTATGGATCGTTCCATCTATGAAGAACACGTGGGACTGGAACTACGAGACGTACATGTACCCAGGAGTGGACGTACGAACCTGAGTAATGTAGCACAGTAAGTGGAGTAGAAAGGCACAAATAGTATGAACATGCATGGCATATATGCATTTGTCTCTTACTACCACTAAATGTTGTACGTGCAATGCCCGGTGATGTTATGGAGTACGTGCCTAAGTAGTCTACTACTACTATATTAATTGGATGCACATATTAGGTTTTATATTTGTTTATGTGTATGCCCCGAGACCTTCCAACTAGACATGTCTTTCTCTCCGGGTCGCACTTCGTATCGTTCATACCACTAGTACTACTACGTGTGGTCTTCGACCCAGAAGTGGAAGGAGTGGAGACGCTCTACACGTTGTTCATGTCCCAGTCCTTTCCCTGATGTGTGGGACATCCAGCACATGCCGTGTTTGGCACTCCTTCGTCGTAAGAGTTGAAATGCTAGCATTCATCAGAAATAAAAAATGAATATAAATCAGTAGTGATACTATACCACGCGGTTTTCTTGCTCCTCGATATAGGAAAGAATACTTCCGTTCGCCGACATGTGGGACGTCGACCATCCTGGTCCACTTGCCATGCCCGCAGAACTCCAAGGGAGAGTCACCCTCATCGTCGTGCCACGGTAATTACTAATGATCCGTCAAATCACAGGCCCAACCTTTCCCACTGCGAAGTTGCTCAGATGAAGGAACCATCATGACTTCATTGAATTCCGCTTCTTGAAGAAAACTACTATACCAGCAGTACTGCTAGCTATAGTAGTTACTCCAGCAGGGGCCTCCTTTGGTTCATAGGATAGGAATTTTATAGGAATGTGAAAATTATAGGAAGTGAGATGACATGCATCTAAATTCTTATAGAGAAATAGATGACATTTGATGCAGAGGATAGGAATTTTTCCATTGAGTCTAGGCTAATGTACTGGTAATTTGCTCTAAAAACTACAATAGTAACTAGTACTGGTACATGCTCATAATTAATTAAACAAACATACGGGCGACATAGACACACACACTAACTACTAGTACTACTACTTCTCACATGCTGGCCAGACGTCGTCATTCTCCTTCCCGGCTTTGTCGGTGACACCCCACCGTGCTTGGATCTCCGCCGACCTCTCTGCAGCAGCGCATGCATCCTCTTCTTTCTTGCGGGGGCGGGCCTCTCTTTTCTTGAGTGCTTTCAGACTTTTCCGCTCCCTTTGTGCGGCTTTGGCCGCCTCTTGCTCTACCGCCCTTTCGGCCTTGGCAGCTTCAAATTCCGCCCACATAGGTGTGAGGTCGTGAGCAGCGATGAACTCGGCACGTCGGCATGCCATCGCTTCGCTACCATTCTATGTGCGGTCGTGGGCGGCGAGGAACTCGGCATGGCAGGATGCCATCGCTTCCTTACCGGTTAGTGTATGGCGCGGTGGCACGAACGACGCTTGGTGACAGCTCTGGGGTGGAGTGGCTGGACAACCATATAGTGCATTGGTTTGTCAAGAGCTCAAGGACAGAAGAGAAGGAAATTTGGATTCCCCTTCAATCCTGGTCATTTATTACTGAGTAAAATGCATTGGCGGTCATCGAACTTGTCTTGATAGCTCACTTTGATCATTGTATATGAGATATGGTAATTATACGGTCACTGGCTCAGTGTATAGCTCTGTATTTGTCTGGTTGACCAGTCAAACAGTCCGCATGCGCCTCATCAGCTTGTGTTCTTTATCTATCTATCTATAAGGGCCTACCTGTCAGTGGAGAAAGAAATAAAAACCAAATTTTTGCATATGTGAGGAATCAAACCACAGACTCATCGCTGCAATGCACACTCATCGGCCAAATGAAAATGAAATACTTTGCGTTAAATGCACACACGGATTTTTTTATTATACATGATGCACACATTAGCGCACACCGTCCATAGAGGCAAGTAGCATGTACGCGTGCAGACACTCACGCTCACGCTGTCAAACCATGCTAATGCATGCACGTCGCCCTCTCAATCAAAGTCCTATGCAAACAGCGAGCCCATCACCTGCGCGCCCCGGCGGTGCCTGACATTACTGTTTAGACGTTTGCTGGAGGCCTCCGCGAACACCGAGCATGTATTCACCTTGCTCAACACCAACGGTCATACAGTACTACCTCAACAACTACTTCCCGAAACCCACATGTTAAATAGATCCTACTCATACAATGTTTGAGGATTAAGACTAATGCATAAAAACTGGGTAATAAGGGATATGATCAAAGTGTTACTTGCCTTGCTGATGATCTCAAAACCCTAGTGGCTTGTAGTAGCACGCTTCGCACTCCGAAAACTCTATCGTGAACAAACAATAGCATACATAAGCAATCAAACATAAGATGCAAGGGTAAAACTCAAATAAAAAGATCCAAACTGAAAGTTCAACTGAAGAGCTTCGATTTGCAAAAAGAATCAATCAAACGGAGCTACGGTAGTCAAACTACGATCAAAAGAAGTTCAAAATCCAATCTTCTTAAAACCAAATTTGAAATTGTCAAAACCATGTTCCAGTTGATTATCTGGAAAGAGGGGAATAAGACGAAGATTTTGGCGTTGGTTTCACTGGATTTGGTCAAGCGAGCAAAAAGTTGCGAGGGTTTGAAGTTCAGGGACTAATTTGTGATAAAAAATAATCGTGGATAGGTCCCTAGCCAAAAAATAAATAAAAAGAAAAATCCTATCGAACGAACGTTCGCTATCAGGGACAAACGAACGAATATGTTCGCTAACAGTGACGTCCGAGTGAACGTTTGCTACTTAGCGAAACCAAAAAAAGACAAAATCGATCTAACGAAAAACCAAAAATAACCGAGGTGTCGGTTCGGCGGTCTTTACCGGTTCGTAAAAAAACCAACGGGTCGGCGGCGGTGGGATCCGGCGAGTCCGGCAAGGCAGAGCTCCGGCGACGGCTCGCGGCGGTGGGGCGAGCCAAGCGGCGGCGCAATGGCGAGTAGGCGGCGCAGTGGGCGCCTTTTAAAGGGGCCAGGGGGCGAGGCTTGCGGGAGGGGGCGCGGCGGCGCATGTCCGACCGGGACACGATGGCGGCGACGGCGAGGCTCGGGACTCTGTCCCGAGTCATAGGAGGAGGCGGTTGTGGCTGGTGGGTTGGCCTGCTTGGCTAGGCTTCGGCCCAGTCGGGCAGGAAAAGTTTTTTTAAAATAAAATTTCACCCGAAGAAAATCCTAATAAAATATATAAAAAAATTCTAAAAATACCAAAAACAATTTTCACCGTCTAAACCTATTATTTAGAACAAAGTGAACATTTTTCTGGCCTAAAAATGCAATTTTCAAAAAATGCACATTTTTCTAAATTCAAATAAAATAGCAAGTAAAATCCAAATGAAATATAAATTTGATTTTAAATTTTCTTCTCCAATACTCCTTTCTTTTGAAGAAGTCATATTATCTTCTCTCTTTTATTTTAAATATTGGAAATAATTGGAGAGAAAAATATTAAAACTAAATTGATCCTCTTTTCAAATTTGAGAAAATTTAAATATGAAAATTTATGAAATCTCCAACTCTCTCCTTGGGTCCTTGAGTTGCTTAAGATTTCTAGGATCACAACCAAAATGCAAATAAAATATGATATGCATGTGATGACCTATGTATAACATCCAAATTGAAAATTGGGATGTTACAAACTGAAACTAAGTGGGTGTGCATCCAACTTGCTTGCTCATGAAGACCTTGGGCACTTGAGGAACCCCACCATTGGAATATACAAGCCAAGTTCTATAATGAAAATTCCCACTAGTATATGAAACTGATAACTCAAGAGACTCTCTATATGAAGAACATGGTGCTACTCTGAAGCACAAGTGTGGTAAAAGTATAGCAACATTGTCCCTTCTCTCTTTTCTCTCATTTTTAATATATTTTCTCCTTTTTTGTAGGCTTATTTGGCCTATCTCTCTTTTTTTTGGGGGGGGGGGCTTCTCTGGCCACTTTTATTTTGATAACCTCACATGGGACAATGTTCTAATAATGATGATCATGACACTTTTATTTACTTACAACTCAATATTACAACTTGATACTAGAACAAAGATATGACTCTATATGAATGCTATGTGCAATGATCTAGCGTGGCAATGAAATCGAAAAACGGACAAGCCACGAAAACATCATGCTAGCTATCTTACGATCATGCAAAGCAACATGACAATAAATGATCAAGTCATGTATATGATGATGATGGAAGTTGCATGGCAATATATCTCAGAATGGCTATGGAAATGCCATGATAGGTAGGTATGGTGGCTGCTTTGAGGAAGATATAAGGAGGCTTATGTGTGATAGAGCGTATCATATCACGGGGTTTGGATGCACCAGCGAAGTTTACACCGACTCTCAAGGTGAGAAAGGGCAATGCACGGTACCGAAGAGGCTAGCAATGATGGAAGGGTGAGAGTGCGTATAATCCATGGACTCAACATTAGTCATAAAGAACTCACATACTTATTGCAAAAATCTATTAGTCGTCGAAACAAAGTACTATGTGCATGCTCCTAGGGGGTAGATTGGTAGGAAAAGACCATCGCTCGTCCCCGACCGCCACTCATAAGGAAGACAATCAATAAATACCTCATGCTCCAACTTCGTTACATAATGGTTCACCGTACGTGCATGCTATGGGAATCACAAACTTCAACACAAGTATTTCTACAATCCACAACTACCCACTAGCATGACTCTAATATCACCATCTTTATATCGCAAAACCATTGCAAGGAATCAAACATATCATATTCAGTGATCTACAAGTTTTATGTAGGATTTAATGACTAACCATGTGAATGACCAATTCTTGTCATCTCTCTAAATAGATATAAGTGAAGCAAGAGAGTTTAATTATTTCTACAAAAGATATGCCCATGCTCTAACAAATATAAGTGAAGCAAAAGAGCATTCTATAAATGGCGGTTTTATATGTGTAGGGAAATAGGCAATCCAAACTTCAAATGATATAAGCGAAGCACATGAAGCATTCTATAAAGCCATACTCAAAAGATATAAGTGAAGTGCAAAGAGCATTCTACAAATCAACCATGGACTATCTTGTACCAGCATGGTGCATCAAAGAGAAGTGAAAACTGAATGCAAAATACGCTCCAAGATTTGCACATATCACATGAACAAAACGAAACCGAAAACATACCGATACTTGTTGAAGAAAGATGGGATGCCTTCCGGGGCATCCCCAAGCTTAGGTGCTTGAGTCTCCTTGAATATTTACTTGGGATTCCTTGGGCATCCCCAAGCTTGACCTCTTGCCTCTCCTCCTTCTCCTCATATCGAGACCTCCTCGATCCTTGATCACTTCATCCACACAAAACTCAACAGAAAGTTTGGTAAGATCCGTTAGTGTAATAAAGCAAATCACTACTCTAAGTACTGTTGCAAACCAATTAATATTTTGTTTTTTCATTGTAGCTACTGTAATATAACTTTTCCATGGCTTAATCCACTGATAGAAATCGATAGTTTCATCAAGGCAAGCAAACAATGCATCAAAAACAGAATCTGTCTTAAACAGGACAGTCTGTAGTAATCTGAACATTCACCATACTTATGGTACTCCAAAAATTCTTAAATAATTAGGAAACATAAAAAAATTATATAGAAATATAGTGCAAAAAGTTTCAGAACCTTTTGACATTCCAGTAAAAAAATGTAAAATCACGCACTACAGCCAAAGTTTCTGTTTTGCACCGCACAAACCAACAAGCAATGTAAACATCCTAAAGGCAAATCTTGGCACATTATTTTTATAATACAATGGACTTGTACAAGGCATAATTATTTTTGTTGAAAAGTTTCTGTAATCAAGATTCACAAAGTTTTGGTGAGCATGAACAAAGTTCAAGGAGCTCCCACACTTCAACAATGCTTGTCTCTCTCACTTTCACTTTCCTTTTTGAAAAGTTTTGGGTTCCCCTCTTTATTTTTTTTGTTTTAAAACTCTATAAAAGCACTCAACAGAAATAAATGACTCTCTAAAACTTCTGGGTTGTCTCCCTGGCAGCGCTTTCTTTAAAGCCATTAAGCTAGGCATAAGGTGCTCAAGTAATGAATCCACCCGGATCCCAAGGTATATCAAAGCCAATTTGAATTAGCAATGATTTGGCATTTAGTAGTGAGCATAAAGCAACATATATCAAGCAATGACAAAGTCTAACTCTCTTCCTATGCATCGGCATGTCATACAAGAAAAATTCATGCACATCAAGTAAAGGCCAATGCATAGCATAAGAAGTTTCTTGCAATGTTATCGTGTTGGAAACATAGAGAGGCAGAGATGTAGTTCCTCTCTCATAATAATTGCAAGTAGGAGCAGCAAGCACATGCATATTATATTCATCAAAATTATCATGTGCAACGGTAAAAGGCCACCCATCAATATAATCCTTAATAAGTGCAAACTTCTCCGATATAGTGTAGTTTGGAGAATTCAAAAGGATAATAGGACTATCATGTGTGGGTGCAATAGCAACAATTTCATGTTTAACATAAGGAACAATAGCAATTTCATCTCCATAAGCATAATTCCTATTGGCATCTTGGCCACAAGAATAGCAAGCATAAAGTTCATCAAAAAGGGATATTTCAAACGAATCAATGGGATCATAGCAATTATCATGGCATTTATCCTTCAGTAAGAACGAAGGGACATTAAATAATGTATGAGTTGGAGAGTTACTCTCATTAGAAGGTGGGCAAGGGTAGCTAATCTGATCTTCCTCCTTTTTTTCTTCGCTCTCCTCATCATCTTTTTTATCCAATGAGCTCACAATTTCATCAATTTCTTCTTCCATAGACTCCTGCAAAATATTAGTCTCTTTTCGGACAGCGAGACTTTCTCAATAAATTCATCAATATCATAATTGTATTTATAATTCTCATAGCAATATTTAAGGATAGCTAATTTTTTGGGTCTATAAACTGAATCATCAAAATCTTCAAACTCTTTAAACAAAGATTCAATTTCACAAGCACCCTTAAAAGCAACAAATTCTTCTATTCGTTCCACATCATAGTAATCATATATACCATTAGCATAAGAAGCTAAGGTTTCATTATCATTAAATTTGCATGAAAAGGGGACTAAGCATATGTTTCTCATATATGGAGGTGACAAAGAGCTCGTCATAAACGGTTACGTTGATGCAAGCTTTGACACTGATCTGGATGACTCTAAGTCACAAACCAGATACGTGTTTTCATTAAATGGTGGAGCTATCAGTTGTTGCAGTTCCAAGCAGAGCATCGTGGCGGGATCTATGTGTGAAGTGGAATACATAACTGCTTCGGAAGCAGCAAATGAAGGAGTCTGGATGAAGGAGTTCATATCCGATCTAGGTGTCATACCTAGTGCATCGGGTCCAATGAAAATCTTTTGTGAAAATACTGGTGCAATTGCCTTGGCAAAGGAATCTAGATTTCACAAGAGAACCAAGCACATCAAGAGACGCTTTAATTCCATCCGCGATCAAGTCAAGGAGGGAGACACGGAGATTTGCAAGATACATACAGATCTGAATGTTGCATACTCGTTGACTAAGCCTCTCTCACGAGCAAAACATGATTAGCACCAAGACTCCATGGGTGTTAGAATCATTACAATGTAATCTAGATTATTGACTCTAGTGCAAGTGGGAGACTGAAGGAAATATGCCCTAGAGGCAATAATAAAGTTGTTATTTATATTTCCTTATATCATGATAAATGTTTATTATTCATGCTAGAATTGTATTAACCAGAAACTTAGTACATGTGCGAATACATAGACAAACGGAGTGTCACTAGTTTGCCTCTACTTGACTAGCTCATTGAATCAATGATGGTTATGTTTCCTAACCATAGACATGAGTTGTCATTTGATTAACGGGATCACATCATAAGAGAATGATGTGATTGACTTGACCCATCTGTTAGCTTAGCACGATGATCGTTTAGTTTGTTGCTATTGCTTTCTCCATAACTTATACATGTTCCTATGATATGAGATCATGCAACTCCCGAATACCGGAGGAACACTTTGTGTGCTACCAAACGTCACAACATAACTGGGTGATTATAAAGGTGCTCTACAGGTGTCTCCGATGGTGTTTGTTTAGTTGGCATAGATCGAGATTAGGATTTTTCACTCTGATTGTGGGAGAGCTATCTCTGGGCCCTCTCAGTAATGTACATCACTATAAGCCTTGCAAGCAATGTAGCTAATGAGTTAGTTACGGGATGTAGCATTACAGAACGAGTAAAGAGACTTGCCGGTAATGAGATTGAACTAGGTATTGAGATACCAACGATCAAATCTCGAGCAAGTAACATACCGATGACAAAGGGAACAACGTATATCATTATGCGGTTTGACCGATAAAGATCTTCGTAGAATATGTAGGAACCAATATGAGCATCCAGGTTCCGCTATTGGTTATTGACCGGAGACGTGTCTCGGTCATGTCTACATAGTTCTCGAACCCGTAGGGTCCGCACGCTTAACGTTTGGTGACGATCGTATTATGAGTTTATGTGTTTTGATGTATCGAAGGTAGTCCAGAGTCCCGGATATGATCACGGACATGACGACGGGTCTCAAAATGGTCTAGACATAAAGATCAATATATTCGACGACTATATTTGGACATCAGAATGATTCCGGGTGAGATCGAGCATTTACCAATGTACCGGGAGGTTACTGGAACCCCTCAGGAGGTATATGGGCCTTATTGGGCCATAGTGGGAGAGAGGAGAAGGGAGCAAAGGAAGGCCCCCCCCCAAGCCCAATCCGAATTGGGAAGGGGGACGCCCCCCCCTTTCCTTCCTCCTTCCTCCCCCTTCCTTCTCTCCTAATCCAACTAGGGAAGGGGGAATCCTACTCCCGGTGGGAGTAGGACTCCCCTTGGGGTGCGCCTAGGAGGCTGGGCCCCTCCCCCTCCTCCACTCCTTTATATATAGGGGAGGGGCACCCCATAGACACACAAGTTGATTATTGATCTCTTAGCCGTGTGCGGTGCCCCCCTCCACAATAATCCACCTCGGTCATATCATAGCAGTGCTTAGGCGAAGCCCTATTCCGGTAGCATCATCATCACCATCATCACGCCGTCGTGCTGATGAAGCTCTCCCTCAACACTCTACTGGATCGTGAGTTCGTGGGACGTCACCGAGCCGAACATGTGCAGATCGCAGAGGTGTCGTACCTTCGGTGCTAGGATCGGTCGATCGTGAAGACGTACGAATACATCAACCGCGTTGTCATAACGCTTCTGCTTACGGTCTACAAGGGTACGTAGATAACACTCTTCCCTCTCGTTGCTATGCATCACCATGATCTTGCGTGTGCATAGGAATTTTTTGAAATTACTGCGTTCCCCAACAACTTGAGCATTGGGTGTAGATAATATGTGAGTGTGTTTCATGAATGGATCAATGATTGAGCATAATGGGCTAGGGATAACTTGCTTTAGTGTTGATATTTTGAAAGACTTGGTTGCTTGTTGATATGCTTGAGTATTGAAGTCTTCATGTCAAAACTAGACTATTGCTTTGAATCGTATAAAAGTCCAAATGTCCATGCTACAAAGAAAAGAATATGCGGTGAACATGTTAGGCACCATTACACATCAAAAATTCTGTTTTTATCATTTACCTACTCGAGGACGAGCAGGAATTAAGCTTGGGAATGCTGATACGTCTCCAACGTATATATAATTTTTTATTATCACATGTTGTTATATTATCATTCTTGGATGTTTTACAACCATTTTATAGCAACTTTATATCATTTTTTGGGACTAACCTATTGACATAGTGCCAGTGCCAGTTGTTGTTTTTTGCTTGTTTTTTACTTCGCAGAAAATCAATACCAAACTGAGTCCAAACGCAGCGGAACTTTTTGGAGATTTTTTATGGACCCGAAGACACCTGTTGAGCCAAAGAAGTACCAGAGGGGTGCCCCGATGGGGGCACAACCCACCTGGGCGCGCCTGGGGGCCCAAGCGCGCCCTGGTGGGTTGTGCCCACCTCGGTGGCCTCCCGCGCCACCTCTTTGCTCTATAAATACCCCAATATTCCAGAAACCCTAGGGGAGTTGACAAAAATCAATTCCAGCCGCCGCAAGTTCCAGAACCACCAGATCCAATCTAGACACCTTCACGGAGGGGTTCATCATCCTCATTGGTGCCTCTCTGATGATGCGTGAGTAGTTCATTGTAGACCTACGGGTCCATAGTTAGTAGCTAGGTGGCTTCCTCTCTCTCTTTTGATTCTCAATACAATGGTCTCTTTGAGATCTATTTAATGTAACTCTTTTTGCGGTGTGTTTGTTGGGATCCGATGAACTTTGAGTTTATGATCAGATCTATGTTTTTATCCATGAAAGTTATTTGAGTCTTTTGATCTATGATATGCATGATTACTTATAGCCTCATATTTCTTCTTTGAATCTTTGGTTTATTTAGGCCAACTGGATCGATTTTTCTTGCCATGGGAAGAGGTGCTTTGTGATGGGTTCAATCTTACGGTGCTTGATCCCAGTGACAGAAGGGGAACCGACACGTATGTATCGTTGCTATTAAGGATAACAATATGGGGTATATTTCTACATAAATAGATCTTGTCTACATCATGACATCGTTCTTATTGCATTACTCCATTTCTCCATGAACTTAATACACTAGATGCATGTTGGATAGCGGTTGATGTGTGGAGTAATAGTAGTAGATGCAGGCAGGAGTCGGTCTACTAATCTTGGAAGTGATGCCTATATAATGATCATTGCCTGAATATCGTCATGATTATTTGAAGTTCTATCAATTGCCCAACAGTAATTTGTTTACCCACCGTATGCTATTTTTCTCGAGAGAAACCACTAGTGAAATCTACGCCCCCGGGTCTCTTCTTTATTATATTTGCCTTCATGATCTATTTTTATTTGCTTTTATTTTCAGATCTATTAATCCAAAAACCCAAAAATACCTTGCTGCAATTTTTATTTATTTATTTTATCTCCTGTTCCCGTGAGATCTATTTATCCAATCTACTACAATTTTACCTATCTATTTACCCGTGAGGGATTGACAACCCCTCTTTTACGTCGGGTTGCTAGTATTTGTTCTTTGTGTGCAGGAGCTGTTTACGTGATGTTGCGTGGTTCTCCTACTGGTTCAATAACCTTGATCTCATCACTGAGGGAAATACCTACCGTAGCTGTGCTGCATCATCCCTTCCTCTTTGGGGAAATACCGACGTAGTTCAAGCCGCATCAGTGCCTTATGTTCGGTACTTGATCGGTACGATCGTGAAGGTGTAAGACTACATCAACCGCATTGATAAACGCTTCCGTTTAATGGTCTACAAGGGTACGTAGACATACTCTCCCCTCTTGTAGTTATGCATCTCCATGGATAGATCTTGCACGTGCGTAGAAATTTTTTGTGTTCCATGCAACGTTACCCAACAATTCCAACCCATAAATACCTATTTTCGGAGAAAAAATAAGAGAGGAAGTTTCACCGCATTTCATGATACGGAGCCGCCGCCACCTCTTGTTCTTCATCGGGATCCCATTCGGGGAATCTTCAGTCTTCGTCATCACCAATTCCATGATGCTCCCCACCGGGAGTGAGTAACTCCTTCATAGGCTTGCGGGTCGGTGAGGAGTTGGATGCGATTCATCATGTAATCGAGTTAGTTTTGTTAGGGCTTGATCCCTAGTATCGACTATGTCCTGAGATTGATGTTGTTATGACTTTGCTATGCTTAATGCTTGTCACTAGGGCCCGAGTGCCATGATTTCAGAATCTGAACCATTTATGTTTTTACCATTATATCTACGTTCTAGATCCGATCTTGCAAGTCATATTCACCTATTATGTGTTTTGACCCATAAACCCCAGTGTGACAGTAATTGGGATACTTTCCGGTGATGACCGTAGTTTGAGGAGTTCATGCATTCACTATGTGTTAATGCTTTGTTCCGGTTCTCTATTAAAAGGAGGCCTTAATATCCCTTAGTTTCCTTATGGACCCCGCTGCCACGGGAGGGTAGGACAAAAGATGTCATGCAAGTTCTTTTCCATAAGCACGTATGAGTATTTACGGAATACATGCGTACACTATATTTATGAGATGGAGCTAGTTTTGTATCGCCCTACGTTATGACTGTTATATGATGAATATCATCCAACGAATTCACCGATCCAATGCCTACGAGTTTTCCACATATTGTTCTTGCTAAGTTACTATTGTTGCTGACACTGTTACATTTGCTACAAAACCATTGCTATCACTCTTACCGTTACTGTTATTGTTACCACTGCTATCAAAGCTATCATATCACTGTGCTACTGATCACTGTGTTGCAGATATTTAATATCCAGGTGTGGTTGAATTAACATCTCAACTGCTAATATTCGCAAATATTCTTTGGCTCCCCTTGTGTCTGAATCTATAAATTTGGGTTGTATACTCTACCCTCGAAAACTTTGTGATCCCCTATACTTGTGGGTTATCAAGACCTTTTCCTGGCGCCGTTGCCGGGGAGCATAGATATATTTGTTGAGTCACTTGGGATTTTATCTATTTATCACTATGAAGAATCTGAAGGATACCAAAACCAAGATTTTTTTCCCTCTAAGATGAGGGGAGGTAAGGAACTGCCATCTAGCTCTGCACTTGATTCACCTTCTATTTTGAGTAAACTTGCAACACCACCACATGCTATTAATCATGATATGTCGCAAGTTATTGATGATGCTACTTCTACTATGAATGATACTCATGATGATGCTAGTACCTTGCTTGATGATAATGTGCCACTGGGTGAATTTCTTGATGAACAAATTGCTCGAGCTAAAGATATTGAGAATGCTAAAACTGATAAAATTATTGAAATTGGTGAAGTACATGAAACTGAAAATCTTGAAACACCTATTAGACCTAGCTCTCCTAGAGTTGAATTGCCTAGGATACCTGAAGGTTATGTTATGGACGAGGAGATAGCTAGAGACTTTCTTGCTTGCAATGATAGAGATGATCTTAAGAAATTACTATGCAAACTGAAAGAAAAATCTTTGAATGCTAGAATGAAATGTGATCCTAAGTTTGGTACTTCACCTATCTTTGTTACTGATAAGGATTATGAATTCTCTGTCGACCGAGAGTTAATTACTTTGTTGAATCTGATCCTTTTCATGGCTATGAAACTAAAACTGAAGTGGCACATCTTACTTAATTAAATGATATAGCCACCCTTTTTGCTCATGATGAGAAAATTTGCTAGTACTATATCCTTAAATTATTTCTCTCATTAAAGGGTGATGCTAAGATATAGTAAAATACTCTTGCTCCTGGTTGTGTGCGTAGTCCCCGGGATATGATTTACTACTTGTCTGAAAAATATTTTCCTGCTCATAAGAAACAAGCTGCCTTACAGGAAATATTTAACTTTGCACAAATTGAAGAAGAGAGTCTCCCACAAGCTTGGGGAGGCTTCTCTGATTACTTAATGCTTTGCCAGGTCATACTCTTAAGAAAAAGGAAATACTTGATATCTTCTATAATGGACTAACCGATGCTTCTAGGGACTTCCTAGATAGTAGTGCTGCTTGTGTTTTCAGGGAACGGACTGTTGAACAAGCTGAGGAATTATTGAACAACATATTGAAAAATTATGATGATTGTACTCTTGGTGAACCACCGCCTAAACCCACTCCGAAGAAGAGGGGTATCTTATTTCTCAGTCCCGAAGATATTCAAGAGGCAAAGAAATGTATGAAGGAAAAAGGTATTAATGCTGAAGATGTTAAGAATTTACCACCTATATATTGAAGAAATACATGGACTTGACATTGAAGAAATACATGGTAGAGATAAATTATTTATTAAAGTTTGATCAAGGTGACATCCCTTATAATAAACATCCTAGTCAATGCCTTTATGAGTTCGACAATTACATTAGGAAACAAGATCTCTTCAATGCAAATGTTATGAAACAATTGAAATATAACTCTGATATGATTGCTCGCTTGAGTGACTTGTTATTTAGAATCACTAATGATGTAAGAGGTGTAAGTAAACATGCCTCTATGATCCAAACTCAGTTAGAACAAGTTGCTCAATCTCAAAGAGAATTGCTTAGTGAAATGAACAACAATATGAATGATTTTACTGTTAGAGTAGCAACCAGAGGAGACAAAATGACTCAGGAACCACTTTATCCTGAGGGACACCCTAAAAGAATTGAACAAGACTCTCAAAGAATTAACATGGATGCACGTAGTCCTTCTAAAAAGAAAAAGAAAAATGATAGGTCTTTGCATACCTCTAGTGAACCTGAGAAAGAGAAACCTTTTGAAGATAACAATGATGTATCTATCTTAGATGCTGAAACTCAATCCGGTAATGAACATTCACCTAGTGATAATAAAAAATGATAAGAATGATGTTCATGAAGACACTCAACCAGACAAAGATAAGGAACCAGATAATGCTGTTGAAATAGAACCTGTTGTTGATCTTGATAACCCACAACCTTAAAATAAACGATATCATAAAAGAGACTTTGTGCCTAGAAAACACGGCAAAGAAAGAGATCCACGGGTTCAGATAACCATGCCCTTTCCACCTAAACCCTCCAATAAAAAGGATGATGAAGAACTTGAACGCTTTGCTGAAATGCTTAGGCTAGTCTTCTTGCGCACCCGCTTGACTGATATTTTAAAGATGGCCCCTTATACAAAATACATGAAAGAAATTGTCACTAATAAAAGAAAGATACCTGAAGCTGAAATCTCCACCATGCTTGCTAATTACTCTTTTAAGGATGGAGTACCTAAAAAACTTGGAGATCCGGGAATACCAACCATACCTTGCTCCATCAAAAGAAATTATGTCAAAACTGCTTTATGTGATCTAGGAGCTGGTGTTAGTATTATGCCTTTCTCTTTATATAAAAGACTTGATTTGAATAAACTCACACCTACTGAAATATCTTTGCAAATGGCTGACAAGTCAACTGCCATACCTATCGGTATTTGTGAGGATGTGCCCGTTGTTGTTGCAAATGTTACTATCATAACATACTTTGTTATACTTGAGATGCCCGAGGATGACAACATGTCGATGATCCTTGGTAGACCCATTTTGAATACTGCAGGGGCTGTTATTGATTGCAATAAAAGCAATGTCACTTTTCATATCAATGGTAATGAGCATACAGTGCATTTTTCAAAGAAACAATTCCAAGTCAATGGTATTAATGTTATTGAAAAGTCTCCGACAATTACTATTGGAAGTTTTCAACTACCTCTACCCTCTGTTGGAAAAGGCAGTGCCTAGGAGGCGCTTAGGCACGCCTAGGCGCTAGGCAATGGCCAAACGCCTCGCCTAGGGCATAAATGGATGTCTAGGCAGGGCAAGCAAGGAATTGCCTACCCAAGTAAGAAATCATGTCACATACTGCACTGATATGCCAAACGGGTTATATTCCAATGGCAGTAGATGGTAATTAACTTATTTATATGGCCTAAACTAATATCAACACCCATATAATAATCACAAATACACTATGAGTAAAAAAATATTACCGCCTAGGCCGCGCCTAGGACGCTTAGGCACCGCCTAGGCACTAGGCGAAGGCCAATCGCCTCGCTTACGCCTACCGCTTTTTCCAACCTTGCCTCTACCTACTGCCAAAAAGAAATATTAAATACTTATTGTTGGGGACATGCATATCCCCATTGAGGTAACTTAGTTTTTTACAAAAGTTCTTTGGTTTCATGCTAATCGAAAGTGGTTGTTAATAAGACTTGATCAACCTTATTAATGGATCATTTTCGAGAGGTATGAAGTTGATGAATTTAGTGATCACAACTTTCTGCCCTTACCTTTTGTTTTCTGTTTTTCTTAGTTAAATAAAATAAAATGCCATGTTTTGTCTGTTTTCTGAATTCTCCATGCAATAAAAAAGAGGTCAAAAATAAAAGTGCTCGGAATGCCCTGAAAATTTGATACGATTTTTTCTGAATTCTCTGAATTTTAGTGCAACTAACATCAGATGGGGGTGCCGCTGGTGACCACAAGACACCAGGGCACGCCAGCAACCCCAGGCGCGCCCTAGTGGGTTGTGGTCCCCATGTGGGTCCCCTCGCTTATCCCTTTAGCCCATGTCATCTCCTACCTCTAGAAAAAAATCACCATAGCTCTCTCTCTCTCTTGTGTTCTTGCTCTCAAACCCACAGATTTCGATCTCTTTGCTCGAAGCTCCGTTTCTGAAAATGTTTTGGGGGATTGCTACTTGGTATGTGACTCCACCACTGCTCCAATTAGTTTTTGCTTTGGTGATTTATATTTTGAATAATTAACTACTCTTGGTGCCGCTGTAGATGTGCTTGCATGTTGAATTCTTAGAGTTCTAAGTAGTTTGAATGCTTGCTATGGCCTCTAGGCATCCATATGAGTAGTTGCTATCAATCTTGCAAAGTTTTGTTGACAAAAGTTTTGTGGACTAAAAAATTCAGAATTTTATTTATAGGAATAAGATGAGTATTTTCAGAAAGTTTTCCTCCAAGAAGAATGCTAAGGGAGTCATCGAACAATGACCTCAACACTCCGAGAATGGTGGAGGTGCGGCCGTGCGAATGGCCGCATAATGCCTTCATGGAGGAGGTCGGGTTCCATCAAGAGTTTGCCCAATTCGTGGCGAATGCTGGGCTGGCCGACTTCCTCGTAGATGAGTGTGACCACCATCACCTCCTCACGAACTCCTTTGTGCAAAATTTTCATTTTCTGAGTAGGAAAAATCACCCTGAGGTGCAGTTTAATTTATAAGCTGAAACCCATCAGATACCGCTCACTGACTTTTGTGATATATGTTTGATTCCTTCTGATGGGGAATTAAGGGAGCCTAAACTGGCAGAGTTTGAGAACTTTCTCCTCACTTTGATAGTGGGGGATGAGAGAGGCGTGTCGAGCGCCACTCCCACTAGTTTGTAGTTTCCTCCCGTGCATTACTTTGCTTTATTCATCACGAAGTGCTTAACTGCTAGGGAGAAGCTCGGTGCACTCAGTGCCCCCCGACCTCGCCATTTTACGATGTGCACTACACATTGATCACACCTTTAGCCTAGGGGCTATTATTGCACATTGTCTTCACCTTAACAAAACTAAGGGGAAAATTCATGGTGGTATTTATGCCACCCGCTTAGCGAGTCATTTTAATGTTCAGATACGCCAACATGATTATCCTTTGTCCCGAGTTTCTCTAGATCACCAAGCGATGGAGTACCACCAGTTTATTGATGTCGCTGATTCATTTCATAACATTCGTTACAACTTAGTTTTCAGTGTAGATAACCGTGATGTTATCCCATTGCTTGCACCTGCTTTGTTTGATTCTATTGCCAGGGCGGATACAAGGTCTTGCCCGAGGATATTATTGCCTGCCGGAACAACCACGCGGTGGCAGGATAACTACTACATGGATCCAGACGGCTACTACAGATGGTGATTACCAAGCTAGGCCAAAAGCCTAAGCTTGGGGGAGTACGTATTTCCAGTGACATTATATTCATGTTCACATATTTCATTCCAGTTGTCGGTGTTCACACTTTTTCATTGTATTATCCATCCTAGATTTATTTTTCTCGCTTTCTTCTAGTGTGTTTGAAAAACTTTGAGAAAACCCAAAAATATTTCTCGCTTCTTTTCGGTTTTTCTTTCTAGTTTAATTAGTTCTAATGTTAAAAAAGAAAACCCAAAAACATCTCCTTGTTCTTCTTTTGCTTACCGGGAGCTTTCCCATGTAAATAGTTTTTCTTGGATTTTTCCCTTCTTTAATTTGCTTTCTTCAAGAAAAACCAAAAACTCCAAAAAAATCAGTGTGTTTCTTTGAAATTCGTTTCTTTTTATTGAGTCGTACCAAGGAGAAGACCATTATGAAAATGTTGAGTGGCTCTCGTATGTATTATTGTTGATCTAACAAAGGGCCTAAATTACCTTGTCTTCTCCTTTTGAATAAAATCTTTGCAGATTCCAGCTTAGCCAATAGCGCTCTTGCACTATTATTATTTTCATATCATTTGGTCATGCAAGTGAAAGGCGATAACAATGATATTTGATGAATTGACTGTGGTAGAGAGAAGCGGGTATGAACTCAACTTGTTTTGTTTTTGTAAATATGTTTAAGCTAGTATCGATGATTCATCATATTATGATCAAATTGCAATGACAATTAGAGATTATATTTTCTCATGCCATGCTTAAGTAGCTAGAAGTGGATAATGATTTATCTTAGGTGTCAACATGCATTAAAATGATTGTGATGTAGTATGATGATATGGTATCCTCCTCTGAATGTTTCAAGTGGCTTGACTTGGCACATGTTCATGCATGTAGTTGAATCAAACCTAACATAGCCTCTATGATATTTATGTTCATGGTGTTCATATCCTACTAATGCTAGTATTCAATGTTGATTATGCATAACGTATGTTCATGACCGTTTTCGCTCTCTAGCTGGCCGCTTCTCAACCTATTTGCTAGCCTACGCCTGTACTAAGCGGTAATACTGCTTGTGCATCAAAATCCTTAAACTCAAGTTATTCCAGATGAGTCCACCATATCTACCTATATGCGGTATTACCCTGCAATCTCAAATAAATTTGCATGTGCCACCTCTAAAATTTCAAATGAACACTATTTTGTGTGCTTGGACCACTCATAGAGCGACAGGGGACGGTCAGTATCTTCCATGCTAAGCGGTTTATTCTCATGATGAGTGTTTATTCATTCGTCCTTGCACGAGAGGGGGGGGGGGGTAATAGGGATGCCCAGTCCCGAAATAAAAAAATGCAAATAATTAAACAAAACTCCTCCAGGATTGTTGTTGGTATGGACGGTACTCGTGGATTCGGCTAGCCATGGAGTGTGTTTGTTGGTGGAGGGGGAGTAAACCTTTACTTTTATAGCTTGAGAACCGTCGCTAATGTGTTTAGCTTGGAAGATATTAATGACTCTTGGTCGTAACATTGACAGGAAGGGTGTACCTCCCAAAATTATATTTACCTCTGATTCAAGCTTTGAGCTCTCGCTCCTCTACAAATCCCTTCTTCCCTCTGCGAAGGGACCATCTATTTAATTTTATGTTGACTCATCACCTTCTCAAACAAGCGCCAGACCTGAGAACAACATTGTCATCCTCATGCATTGTGTATAGTTAATGTTGAATGCATCATGACTGGATCTTTTCTACCATGAATTACAATATTTAGTCGTTGCTTGGACTTTGGAGGTGCTCTGCATTTATGTTTTGCGGTCTCAAAAAGGGCTAGCGAGATACCACTGTTGTCATATCATATCATGGTTGTTTTAACAAAGTGTTGGTATTTGATATATCTTATTATTGCTCTCTAGTTGATTATACTATTGATACGAGTTAATATAATTTCTAAGAGTTATTGTTGACATGGTTAGTCATGATCTTTGATGAAAACCTGGGTGTTACTTAAGCTTATTTATGTAAACAAGAACAAAAGAGTTCGTAAAAGTTGTTCTTTCTCACTTTCAGTCTGTCAACTGAATTGCTTGAGGACAAGCAAAGGTTTAAGCTTGGGGGAGTTGATACGTCCCCGTCATATATACTTTCCCTAACGCTTTTGCTCTTGTTTTGGACTCTAATTTGCATGATTTGAATGAAACTAATCCGGACTGACGTGGTTTTCAGCAGAACTATCATGGTGTTGTTTTTGTGCAGAAATAAAAGTTCTAGGATTTGGACGAAACTTTTTAGAGAATTATTCCAGAATAAATAAATAAAATATTTGAACCAAGAGCCACCGGAGGGGGGCCCTGGCTCACCACAAGACACCAGGGCGCGCCACCCCCTCTAGACGCGCCCTGGTGGGTTGTGTGGCCCTCGTGGCTCTGCAGACCCTAATTCCAACTCCATAAATACCTATTTTCAGAGAAAAAATAAGAGAGGAAGTTTCATCGCGTTTCACGATACGGAGCCGCCGCCACCTCCTGTTCTTCATCGGGAGGCCATATCTGGAGCCCGTTCAGGGCTCCGGAGAGGGGAATCTTCGGTCTTCGCATCACCAAGCCTCCTTCATCACCAATTCCATGATGCTCCCCACCGGGAGTGAATAATTCCTTCGTAGGCTCACTGGTCGGTGAGGATTTGGATGAGATTCATCATGTAATCGAGTTAGTTTTGTTAGGGCTTGATCCCTAGTATCCACTATGTTCTGAGATTGATGTTGTTATGACTTTGCTATGCTTAATGCTTGTCACTAGGGCCCGAGTGCCATGATTTCAGATTTGAACCGTTTATGTTTTCACAATTATATCTATGTTCTATATCCGATCTTGCAAATCATATTCACCTATTATGTGTTATGATCCGTAAACCCGAGTGTGACAGTAATTGGGATACTTTCCGGTGATAACCGAAGTTTGAGGAGTTCATGTATTCACCATGTGTTAATGGTTTGTTCCGGTTCTCTATTAAAAGGAGGCCTTAATATCCCTTAGTTTCCTTATGGACCCCGCTGCCACAGGAGGGGTAGGACAAAAGATGGCATGCAAGTTCTTTTCCACAAGCGCGTATGACTATTTACGGAACACACGTTTACATTATATTTATGAACTGGAGCTAGTTTTGTATCGCCCTAGGTTATGACTGTTATATGATGAATATCATCCAACGAATTCACTGATCCAATGTCTACGAGTTTTCCACATATTGTTCTTGCTAAGTTACTATTGCTGTTGTCACTGTTACACTTGCTACAAAACCGTGGCTATCACTGTTACTGTTACCGTTACTGTTACCACTGCTATCAAAACTATCATATTACTGTGCTACTGATCACTGTGCTGCAAATATTTAATCTCCAGGTGTGGTTGAGTTGACAACTCAATTTCTAATACTTGCAAATATTCTTTGACTCCCCTTGTGTTGAATCTATAAATTTGGGTTGAATACTCTATCCTCAAAAACTGTTGCAATCCCCGATACTTGTGGGTTATCAGTGATCATCAATGAACTGCCAACATACCAAAATTGCATGAGTTTTATCAAACTTCATAGTTAAATGAGCCTCGCAATAGCACTAAGTCTTCACTCTAAGCCTGCGGTTCCGACCTTCCATTGTTAAAAACTTGCTCTGCCTTTTTCTAGCCCTAGAACAAACATACCTCCTTTAGTGGATACTTCCTGTAGCACCTTTTCCTCATTTCAGCAAGTCCCTCCTAATGTTGAACCCACATTCCTTCCCGTACTTGTTGTAGAACACATACGCCTCCCTTTCCGAGCCGAACGTCTTTGCCATTACCATCCAATGCCTATCCAAGGACTCTTGTTGATATTCATCATACCCAATGTCCAGTTCAAATTCAACATCATCGTCAAGGTCATCGTGCCCACTAGGACCACCCCCTGTAAAATTAGACAAAGAACCATGTAAGTCACTTAGTTGTTATATCGTTCCTTGCACTATACCTTTTTTATTGTACTTGGCTCGCGCTTTCAACATAAGATTCATCGATGTCGTTCTGCTCATTGTCATCATCGACATCGTTCTGCTCATTTCATCATCCACATCTACTTTGTACAAATAAAGTAAGACATGTAAGTGCTAATGTTGTTGTTATATCATTCCTTGTCCTGCATACTTTTCAACATATCTAGCTCGCGCTTTCAGCATAAGATTCATCTACATTGTTGTGCTCATGGTCATCATCAACATGTATCTGTACTGATCTAAAGTAAGACATGTAAGTGCCAATGTTGTTGTTTGTCATAATTTTTGTCAACGTTCGCGTCGCTTATAGTAAAATGTCGCCCTCGGGACGTGGGTTGACATTCGATGAGGAGGATTCATTCTCGCTACCAGAATCATCACCTGCATATCCGATTTGATGCTCCATCGATGCACCTTCAAATGAAGTGTGCCATCAATCCGAACACTACACAACATCATCACAGATATAATCAGTTCAATTGCGAGACCACGATGTGTGATGTAAAAAGAACATGTGCGAAAGTAAAGTACATGTCATAATTGTGGTCCACATAAATTTATTTGGAATCATTAAGATGTGCATAAAGCCATTGTCAAATTGTCCAGGCAAAGCTGAATTTCCACTCCATTTCAATATGTATTGAATTACAATTGCGACAAGAAAAGTGCAGATACGCAAACCTTTTGTCGATTCAATGCAGGTCGGGTGTCGCATTGTCCTCGGCTTGGTTGGCGGCATGGGAGAGGGTAGGGGCGTTAACGACAATGTTCTGGCGCCTTCCACCAGGGGCGACAACACGTGTGTGGGGGTGCGGGGAAGAGGGGGAATTTCGACGACGACGTGCTGGCGCTGGGGAGGGTAGTGACTACAATGCCGTGTGCCATGAGGAAGCACGTGGAAGGTGACGTGCGATGACGCCTATGAGCCTAACGATGATGATTGGAAATGGCCGCCCGCCGGAGTCACGACGGCGGCAACTAATCGTTAGGGCTTCAGATTGGGTGGGGTGAGGGGTGCAGGCGATATGTTTCTTTCTTTTTTCGTTGGATCGTACCAGCGGTTAGAGCAGTCGAAAGTACGGCGCACGTGAACCAGCGGGTCAACCCCAATACATACTAAAGTGGGTACGATTTGACAACGGTTTATAATATCTTTTATATGTTTAGTGGGGGTTGTACCGTGCTGTTTGTTTAGATTTTAGCGCAATGCAAACGCACGACCGCAAACGGACGTCCGTTTTGTACGTTTGGGGCAGAAAAACAGACATGCTGTCCGCTTGCGGTCGTGCTGTCGTCAGTGCGTCCAACCGGCCCACTGCATCCCAAACTGTCCCTTTTTTGGACTTCAAATTTTACCCAAAAGACCCAAATAAACATTGCAAATAATATAAAAAATTAATATAAACATTAAAACGTCCATAGTACCCGAGATCACCACATTAATATATACAAAAACTTAAAAACATTAAAAAAACTAGATAAAGGCCCGTCGCTGCCGCGGCCACCGTCGTCTTCAATAGCCACCGTTCTCCTCATCATTATCGTCCCCGGTGAGTTCGACGTATGGCGGTGGCTGCCAGAGGTGGGCTGGCAGCCCCTGCTAGACCGGAGGCACCTGCTGTGGTGGTTGCGGTGGCGCCTGCACCACCTCCTCCCGTGGTGGGGACGGTGACCACCGAGGCTCAGGCTTTGACGACACGATCTCCGTTCATGACCAGGACTGCCCGACCAAGGCCAGGTTCCATCCCGTCAGCTCCTCTTCCCTTCGCGCCTTCGAACGGACGTCCTTCATGGCCTCCTCCTTGACGTAGGCGTCCAGCTCTGGGAAGGCGAAGTCGCCGGCCGCTAACAAGGCCATTATCTCCTCCAGGCCCTGCATTTGCGCTCGCTGTGGGTGTGGAGGGAGTCCTCCATCACCAGCCTCATCAGCGCCTCCTCCTCGTCGGTGGTCATTGGAGCGGGCAGTGGTGGGGACGACGATGGCGAAGGGGTTGGCGTCAGGCCGCGAACCAGCCTATGCCCGCGTGCGTGTGGCGGGCTCAGAGCACGGCCGACAAAATAAGACCGCGGGCGTAGATCGTGCTCGTCGTGCAGCTAAGTACCCCACAACGGGGAATCGACGACACCGAGATTGGTGGAATGGGCACCCGATCTACGGAGAGGTGCCAATTATTTGGGAGGTGCACGTCGTCCCACGGGAGCAGCGTGCCCCTCTCCCAATACCTCTTGCAGATGTCTGCCTTGACGCGATGTGGAATGCTGCAGGAGACGGTGGTGGAGGGGTGGAGCTGTGACGGCGGCCGGATGACGACCGACCTCATGGTCGTTCCTTGTCTTGTGGCTAGGGAACCAGCGGCCAGCCATTGCCGTCGACGAGGGAAGGTGGAAGAGCTTGGGGGGCTAGGGTTTGCGTGTCGGGGCTCGAGGAGGCACACCTAGATGGAGGTGGGAGCATGTGGATTGGCCGGTCCACGGCTTTCACATTAAAAAGGACGACGACCGGGTGGTTGGGTGGCTGCCAGGTGGGGTCGCCCACACATACGCCGTGAACGGTGAGAAGTAGGTGGGCGGCTGCCACACGGGCCCGAGGTGGGCACGGAGCGGGCGCGTGGGCGTCCCTTCAATGCTCGTGTGAATGCTAATCGGGTGTAAGTTTACGTCGGAAATGAGGTGGGCTGGACGTCAAATAGACAAAAAATACGGATGGGGTCGCACGTTGTGTCGTGCCACAGACATGGATTGAGATCCTCTGCAATACTGTACCGTGTTATAGTGCGGATGACACATGAGATTGGATCCTGCGTTACAGCAGAGGACCCTAACCCCACAGACATGGACCGGCGTTGGAGTTGCCCTTACGCTCCTTTCTCTTGCCTTGAAGATACCCCAAATTTAGTCAACCAAGTAAGCACACTCAAGATGCCCCTTTCATGTTTTTCTCTTCCCAAACAAACGCGTTAATCAACAACTTCTTATAATATATCAACTGACCACCGGCTGTTCCACAAGCAGCTAGAAATGAAATTAACTTTCCAGGATTGGATTTCCAGGCGCGGAAGCGGAAGCGCGCATGACGTCCGGGCGCAGACACGAGCATGTGCAGGGCAGTATTTTTATTTGCACGCATCACAGAAGTGGGGGAAAATAAACAAATGGAGCAGATGCAGCCAGTGGTCTGTTCCGGCGTTGGGTCCTCGCATGAGCCGAGCTAGCTAGCGTCCATCCACTAGCTTTTACTTTAAGGAAACGGGAAAACCAGAGTAAACTAAACCCAGTTGCCAATTTGCTCTTCACCAAACACGCACAGCGACAGATCGAGAAGCCAGAGGGAGCTGCTGAAATTCAATGCGCCAATCATTGCGGCGCAGCGGCACCAGCAACCAGGGGCTCATCAGCCGTTCATCTCCTGGCAGTAAATGAGCAGTGCAAGTTCTTCATTTCTCTTTGCAACTTCGGCTGAATTGGTGAAGAAAAGATGATATTGGCGAGATAATTTAACACCGGAAGTAAGTTGGATGTGTTAATCTAAGAACAGTAGAAAATGACGTTGATCTGCGCTAATCACCATTGTTATGTGCAGGAGGGCTTCGCAAATCACTGGGCGAGCTAGAGAGAGAGAGAGAGAGAGGGGGGGCGAGGGGAACAAACCACGACTGGAAAAAGGCCGCAGAAGAGAAGGGGGAAACAGGAGAGAGAAAGGCGAGGAACTTTTCGTTGGATCCTTCGCTTTTGGGGACGAAGGAGGAGAAGGTCTCTGTCCCTCTCCACCTCCACCTCCGCCTCCCTTCTTGGCTGGAGAGGAGCAGGAGGAGGAGATGTTCCCCCCTGGCCTGATCCACCACCGCACGGACGGCCCGGGGCCCGGCGAGGTGCCGCGCTCCGGCGGCGCGCCCAGCCTCGTGCTCACGGCCGACCCCAAGCCCAGGCTCCGGTGGACGGCCGACCTCCACGAGCGCTTCGTCGACGCCGTCGCCCAGCTCGGCGGGCCCGAGAGTGAGACGCTCCCCCTTCCCCCTCTCCCCCATCTCTCTCCGCTCTCCGGTTCGTCAGGGATGGCCATTGGAGAGCAATGCGTGCTTGCTGGGTGGGAGTTCTCTTTCTTGGTTGGTGCGACCGTGCGCTTTCACTCGAGCGCGGCATGTGAGGCCACTTGCTGGATTGGGGCCAAGGATTTGAGCCATTGGGGGTGTCTGCGCTCAAGTTTTAGGGAAGTCTGGATCAAAGTTTGGATCTTTGTTACCTGGAACAACAGCACTTCGCTGAAATGCGCGCTGTTGGACGAGGAGCGGTGCATTTGCGCTTAGGATTCAGCGCGCCCTTGGATTTGGCATCGGTCTACTCATGGCAGATTTTGCTTGCTTTTGAGCTGGGAAGAGATGTGTCTTGCCTTGCGAGGGCTATATGGTTGGTCTTAGTTTGAGGCTTTTGGTTCAGATGAAAAGGTCATTTTGGCTGATATTGGATTCCAGCACGTTGCAGGGACTAGATAATTTCATTATGCTCTCTAGAGAGAAATGTCGATGATCCATTGAATAAGGAAAGAAGTTTCTGCGCACTCAGGGGCTTGTTTATTGGGGATGCAAGGTTTGCTTTTCTTTAATGACGTCTGGGGTTATGGTCGTTATTTTAGTTTATTTGTGCTCGGATAAGGTCATATTTGTTGCTTGCATCAGATCAGAATTTGAACAAATAGGCAGCTGTGGACAAGTTTCAAAATATCGGGTTCATATCGGTTCGACCTTGGCAATATCGGATGTCAGGCGATATATTGGATGATGTGTTAGACGTATCGAAACAAAAATGTTCACATCGATTCAGTTATTTGTGTTTAGATCATGCCACTCCCACATATAATAAACACACTTGAGCATATCAAGTGTATAAATAAAGGTTTTTTGGCAGTTTGCATAAGAAATGGCCAAATAAGGACTCGCCAAATCTTTATTGTGACGGTAAAACGTTATAGACGTGCCATTACATAAATTGCACATTAATTTAATAATCTGATGAAGTAGTACATGTATAAATTCCCTGTTCAGTGATTTGTTCTTTGATAAAAATGACCTGTCACCTACATATCGGCGCATGCTGACTAAAATATCTGTCAAAAACTCAAAATATCGTCCATATCGACAATATCTGTAGAATTATTATTTTCAGATGATAGTTGATTTGGTATTGGTATCACCAGTACTGAAATATCGGGCATCATTCTTTCTATCTAATGCATATACATGCAGTGACTTGCATGTTCTCAAAATAAAAAAGAAATATTGGATGATATATCGGTCCTATCGGTTGATTTTTAGAAATATTTAGAAGCTTGGCAGAGTAACAATCATGGATGCTGGTTGCGGCCGTAAATTGTACTCCCTCCGTAGAGAAATATAAGAGTGTTTAGACCACTAAAGTAGTGATCTAAACGCTCTTAAATTTCATTACAGAGGGAGTAGTAATATGGTGGCCATTCATGATACACCAAGTCTTGATGATAATGTTCATTGTTGTCAGTGTGCGCGTGCGTGTGTGAGGCACTGTAAGTTGTGTGGAAATAGCACAAAGGCGGTTTACGAAGTGGGTCTTTTTCTTCACTGTCTTAGCCTCTTGGCCTTACGTATTTTATTTGGTTTCAGTTGTTTTAAACCATTATAGTTAATTGCCTGGGTTTTGGGGGTGATTGCTAATGCTGCTTATCCTGTCAAAAGGTCAGCTTTTCCTTTGTACCCTTTTCCTCTCAATACTGACTTTTTATTCCTGTCAAAGGTCAGCTTTTCCTTTTTACACTTTTCCTCTCAACACTAACTTTTTATTAAGAATTATAATTTAGGTAAATGTTATGTATGATTTTTGCGACTATTTTTCTCAAGTTGGTTAGTTACCGCATGCCCATCAGTAAACATAGATTTCTCGACCATGTGTTGTATTTCTTGTTATTTCTAGGACTGGGATACAAGTGAATCTGTGATTTCAGGTGCCTGTTGCTTCTGACTGTTTGTTTGTGAAAGAAAATGCAAAAAGTACCTTTTCTTGACGGTTTTGTGAGATTTTGTTCATGTTTGGTGCATTCATTTCTGGCACCATATTGGTCAGGAAATCTTTATGTAAATTCAAAAGGTTACAAGTTAAAGTCCTGTTTAGCTGACAATAATAATGAGCATTTTATTCCGATGACATTAGTAATGATCATAACCGGAAAGCAAATATGTTCAATTATTTGTTGCATTCCATCATTTTGAATCTTGGTTCCTGGGGCACAACAATCTCTGTTTGCATGATATCCATATGCATGTGAATGCCAAATTATAATCTAACCATGTTAGAACCCTAAATTTCCATTTTGTATTATAGTTTAATGCTATTGCTGTAACCTACTATCTGACTATGACCTTTTTTTTTAATAAAAGTTTGAATATAGTAGTTAAATGCATGATTGCTCTTGCAGAAGCAACACCAAAAACTATCTTAAGGACAATGGGTGTAAAGGGACTCACGCTGTTCCACTTGAAGAGTCATCTTCAGGTACTTCTGCATACACACATGCTTCTTACTATATCTCGAATACAACTGTTTTAATTTGTATTTGCTCTTTTATTCTTATGACCAGAAATACAGAATGGGGAAACAAACTGGCAAGGAGACGCCGGAGCAATCTAAAGATGGTAAGTAATATAAAGCAGTCTACTGATCTCAGTGTTTCTGTCGATTAATCAGTTTGGACCAGATTCATTGTATGTTGCAAAGAACCACTTAGTGCAAACTTCTTGAAAGGTTAGGATTGGTGGGAGTTTCCGGGTTTGGTGATGGCAGGCAGCCTAGACTAATGTTTGTTTGGTTGCTTATGATGCACATCTCTTCGTTGGGAAAGATCTGTGGAAGGAAGAGAGTGGGGACTGAAGGGTGAGGGAGATTTTTTTTTTTCACTTGACATAGTATTGCATCACCTATGGCAAAATTTTAGTGTGTATTCTAGCAGAAAGTTTTGGATTGTTATCGTTGTGCATTTGAAAGAATTAGTGTCTTTAACATCACAGGTAATACAGTTATGCAACCATTATCTGCAGCTATGCACTTGCCATAATTACGTTAATATGAATTGGTTGTGAATGCGTTGGTAGAGCGATGGTAAAATGCCCAGTGGCCTTTCCCCCCAGGCAGAGTTCCTTTTGACAAAAAATATGAATTGGTTCATCACATCATGATTTTGCATCTACATGTAATTAAAGAGGAAAAAACTTGGAACTTGATCTTGCTTGGTTAGCAATAGCAACTTCAGTGTTTGTTGACATTTCACTTATTGCAGCATAATATTGTGTTCACAAGTTCACGTGCAAATGTTTGAAAATTAAGGTAGGTGTTTTGGATATATCCTAGAATTGCACTTTCCCACTGCAGTTGCGCTTTCTTTATCGAATCTTTGTAACTCCATTCCAGTATTGGTACTGCTTTGGTTTCTGTTGTACCAGCCATAACATGATACATGCATGTATGTGGATGCAGCTCTGAGCTGCCGGATGTTTTTGGAGAATGTGCAAAAAGCAGTTGCACATCTTTTCATTAAAAGGAGAAGCAAGTTAAGTTTACAAGAGTTTTTAGCCATAGGCCAACACAATGCATAAGGCAAACTGAACACAAGGGTTCAGATAGAATATATACTACACATACTAGTTAGCTTCACATGCATCACATGTTCCCACATGTAAACGAGACTGCCATGTATGTGCGCTTGGTTGAATTATGTATGCTACACCAGCCTTACGCTATACGGCACTGTCGGTAGATGCGATTCCATCGAAGTGCTCACCACATATGGCTGTTCATGTCTATCGGGTGATAGTAAGAAGGGGGGACATGGAAGGGGCTATTGCTTTTATTTTAGGGACGGAAAGGGGTCAGGGCTGATTCACGGATGTTTCTAGAACGACTTGGAGAAGTGCGCTTGCTACTGTAGCTGTGAATCCAAGCATCCTAGGCCCTTGGATGAGTCCAATCAACGGTAGAAATTGAATTCTGATGTTTGGATTCAAACTTCCAAAATTGCTACACTATATAGCAGTATAGATAAATCAACAGTTAGATAAGATCTGGTCATTTAAATTTTAAAGTTTGCAAATGAGAAGAGAAGTCTTGTTTAATGCACTTCTATTGTCTTGTTTTTAGCTCATCGCTGTTTAATGATAAGATCTGGTCATTTAAGTTTTAATTTTTTTAAAGGTTATAAATCAACAGTGCTGTCAGTTTCTCAGCTGTGTCCTTGCATCTTTAGGATGCATCTGCCTTGCGTACTAGCACTACTTATCCCACACACATTGATTAATGCAGTTCGTTGTATGATTTCTTCTTGTCAATCACCAGTAACTTCACAAAAGTAACAAATGACTATCGTATGTCAAATTATAAACCATGAGTTTTGGAATGATTTTATGAAGAAATTCAGGACTAATATGCACATCTATAGTCCTGACCTGAAAAATCTCTTGAAAAATTCTGTTAGGTCTTGCCATTTCTGATAGAAAACCTCTGGAAAATTCCTTTTAGGTCATGTCATTTCTGATTTCAGTTCTGTTTCTGCCTTCCCCGGTTTCCCCAATTTGCAGGGTCCTATCTTCTTGATACTCAAGGTGGAATGAGCCTGTCTCCCAGAGTTTCTACCCAAGATGCGAAAGAGTAAATTCCACGAGCTACTCCTTGTCCTCCATGCCATTTTTTTGCCAGAATATGAGTACATTTTATGATATCTACTTTGATTGTGCTATCTGAAAGAGCTACATGCTTACGAACTTTATAATCACTCGCTGCAGAAGTCAAGAAGTTAAAGAAGCCCTGAGAGCACAGATGGAAATGCAACGAAGCCTGCATGAACAAGTGGAGGTAAATTTGACTGCTTCTTCTGTCATATTCTTGGTTCTTGTCTCCTGTGTGCTCGCTAGTTTCTACTCCCTCTGTAAAGAAATATAAGAGCGTCTAGATCACTAAAGTTATATCTGTTTACAGAGGGAGTACGTACATATTTAAGGTTGGAGTACGTTTAGCATTGAAGTATGAATGAGATGTCCATCACGCGACACCTGACCGCCTTTTTCTTTCCACCATAAATGATCAGGTTCAGAAGCATGTGGACATCAGGATGGACGCGTACACGACGTACATCAACACCCTGCTGGAGAAGGCCTGCAAGATCGTCTCGGAGCAGTTCGCCTCAAGCGGCTTCAGCGTCTCCGACCAGAGCCTCCCGGAGCTGTCCTCAGGCGGCGTCATGTGCGGCACCGCCACCGACGCGCTGAGCTCCTCCGTGTTCCACCAGCTCTCCGTCAGCTCGATCAACATGCACAGCCCGGGGGGCAAACCTTCTCCCTCGGGCATGGAAGGCCAGCTGCTTCTCCAGAGGTCACCTGAGTTCAAACGCAAGTCATCCTGCTGAGATCCAAATTCTGGGTGGAAAAGTTAGCTTAATCGTCTGCTGTAGCCATGTCGAATCTCGGCCAATCTGTAAACTTACTCTTGTTTCTCTTGCTACTGCATGCCAAGAAGCAAGTTTTTTTATCGATTAATCGTCGACCTATGTTTATATATATAATGCCTAATGTGCGTCAAGTGCCTTGATTGATATGTCACTGTTTTTATTATTTATATCATGGCATTATTATGATCCTAATAGTAAACGCATATATCCATTTACCACATTTCCGAGATCACATGTACTTCCTCCGTTCCATAATATAAGAACATTTTTTTACACTAATGTAGTGTTAAAAATGTTTTTATATTTTAGGACAGAGGGAGTACAAATGTGTGCCTTGCCTGCGCATGTAAGCACTCGGGTGTTCCTGTCGCATCATTTGCTTCAGTTTTGGGTGAGGAGATTGGCTATTTTGCGCACCCTGCGGGACCAGACTTGCAGGCTAATCTACTAGTTGAATGCCCGTGCTTTGGCGTCAAGAAATCCTTGTCAATGTTTATGAATGACTTTCGAATCCAATTCGACCTTTGTTCCATAGAGGCAAGTAACAAATGCACTCTCAGAAACAGATACTCTACTTGGACAGGCAGTGCTGAGCAAAGAAATGTGACTAGGATCTGAATGAACGAGAGTCAGCACCATCTGATCTGATTGACAACCAATGCCCGCAAGGCGCAAGCGCATTGAGAGAGAGCTGACAGCATTCAGCAGGTTCAGGTGCAGATAAGAAGAGCTCCCTCCAATGTTATGTACCACATCCTCATTCAGAATCTCAACGTGTTGGCCGACTTGGATCCCACACATGTGCGACTCAACTTTTTTTTTGAAAAGTAGGATTACCTCCGGCCTCTGCATCAAAATGACGTGTGATTCAACTGAGCCTGGTTGAGTAAAAAAAATTCAAAAAGGGGAGCTCCCCGGCCTCTACATCAGAACGATGCATGCGGCCATCTTAATAAAAACAAATAGGTTTAACAAGGTCTTATAGTCTCAAAAAAGTAAAGAAAAGCTCACAGAGAGCCAAATGAAATAAGGCCAAAAAATTCCACAACCGGCTGGCACAAGAAAAATAGGAAAACTAATTGTCTATCCTATTACATGACCGTCATTCAAACTGGTTGAAAATATCCTGTGCTACCATCTCCCACCGGATAGATCCAGTAACCAAACGCTCTCTGGCCTCCGTCGGATTGAGTAGCGACCACATACGGATTAAAGCAGTGGCCTGGAAGATAACCTGCAAAAAATGAACATTTGATATTCTGTTAAAGACCAAATCATTTCTGCAGTTCCAGACTGCCCACAATAAAGCACATACTCCTACGCGAATGTGGCTCGCTGTTGCGGACTCTATTCCATTAAGTCACGTTCCAAATAACGTGCTTACAGAACTCGGAGGAGTAATGCTAAAAGCTATGTGCACCATCCGCCATAGAACTTTGGCCAACGGGCAATCCAGAAAGAGGTGTTTAATAGTTTCATCCCGATCACAAAAACTACACCTAGCAGGTCCTGTCCAGTTACGCTTTGCCAGATTGTCCTTAGTTAAGATGATTTGTTTATGTACAAACCACATAAACACTTTAATTTTCAACGGAACCTTGATTTTCCAAACATATTTGGAACTAGGAATGGTGCTAGAATTGATAACATCAAGATACATTGATTTAACTGTAAACTCCCCAGTCCTAGTAAGCTTCCAACGCAACTGGTCGGGCTGTTGAGACAGCTGAATCTCCATCAGTCTACTCACTAAATGGAGCCACGCTTCCCAACGATTGCCAACTAGCGTCCTTCTGAATTGAATATTAAGGGGGCGGACTGGAGTACCGTTGCAACGGAAGCATCACGTCGTTGAACAATACTATAAAGAGACGGATATTGAAGCGCGAGGGGTGTCTCTCCTAGCCAAGTATCCTCCCAGAATCGCGTGTTGGCGACATCTTCGATAATAAACTTTGTCCTATTCAGGGGCGGACCCAGGATAAAAACTGACCGGGGGCACCCAGCTATACAAAACTCTCGATAATTTTTACACATAGGCTTATATAAACGTCTATATGTCCTATATATAGACATTTTCTTGCAAGTCATAAGATATTTCATTCAAGTTCTAAAAAGAGATACTTCATCCAATCATAACACAACAAGTTATCAATAAAGTGAACATACCTTACAAAAAGACTTTAAATCCAAATAGTTCATATTTTGCAAAAGAATATTCATCTCTAACATAAATACTGTGTTTTGAAAAGAAAAAACACATATTAGTATTAGCAATTTAAAATTCTAATGGAAATGGTAAACACACAAGAGGTGTAAGGTATAGGATCATTACAATACATTTCTCCCACGACGATCTTTAATCTTATGGAAACGATCAAGAATCACTTTATAAGCAATTTCGTCCAGCAGTCCATTTTCCACGAAGCAAATTAGGCTATGGCTCAAATAATCATCACCAATTTTGTTACGCAAAGCACCCTTCACAATCTTCATAACTGAAAAACATCTGTCAACATTGGCAGTGGTTACAGGGAGAGTCAACGCTAGCTTCAAAAGCCAATATACCAATGATAGGAGAGATGCTTCCTTGTATCCACCGTCGGTTTAGCCAAATCACCTATTTTGTCCAAAGCTAGAAAACATTGTATCATGGAGTATATTATCTATGTAGAGACCAAGTTCGTGTTCAAGAGTCACCATATTTTTGTGATTAAAAATCATCAGGATAAATCTTGGCTAATTTCAGCAACATTTCCTTGTCAAAATGGCAAAGTAAATCAGTTGGGCTCAAAGCAGACCTGTTGGTGGTGATGGTGTCGTCCCTTTCTTTCTAACTGTAAAAATTCCGAGAGAAAGCATCCTAGTAGTAGCATACTATCAAGTCAGCAGACAAGTGAGAGTAATAGAATGGTTTGCCGGATTGAATTGCATAGAAAATTCTAGAATGGTACTACAAGTTAAGCTACCGGTAGTGTGCCACACTAATCCTACAATTTATGGTTAGAACCAACAGTACATGCTTGATAGAGTACTAATACGGATTGCATATTTTCACTTGGTTTGACAGAAAACACAAAGAAATCAAATAAAAAATAAGGACCGGAGAGATCCAGGCAAACCAAATCGAGAAGTACCTGTGTTTCTGTTTGCCTATGGCAGTTTCGGAGTTGGGATTTTTTTTTTGAAAAGGGAATTTTCTCGGCTTCTGCATCAGAACGATGCATACAGCCATCTTATTAACCAAGATTAATAAAGCTTAGGGATGGGCACTTGAGCAGAAGTTGCTGCTGCTGCAGACCGGACCTACGTAGACCAGCACTCGCGCCGCGGCGGCCGACGGCAGGGCGGGCATCAGCCGGCAGGCGAGTGGGCAGCCGCAGAGCCACGATCGACCAATCCTCAAAGTGGCAGTGCGTGGTGGCTGATGGTTCACTTCTTGGTTTAATCGATTTTCTAGCTATTAGCCTATTCATTAATTGATTGATCTCCGAGAGTCGAAGAGGCAAGCAGTAGCCAATTTCTCCTCGTGTTCATCGCTTTGTTGAAGGACACGCATCTCTTCATTTTTTTCGATTTGGTTTGCTTTTTTATGGGCTTTACGGAGAAGGGCCGATGGGGAGTGGGGGCACCAGCTCTTGCGTGACCAGGGGCCTGCTGGCTGGATCGGGTGTTTATACCGGGGCGGCAGGAAATTGAGTGGGGTCCTGGGCCCCCGCTCGTCACAACGTGCGTCCGCCCCTGGTCCTATTAAAAAGGGCTGATTTAACTCTCATGAGCCCTTTCCAAAAGGCGAGTCCGTCGGCCTCGCTGTTACCTGGGACAAAGTTTTGGAATGAAGATAATTACTACGGAGAATCTGCGTCCATGTGGCCTCAGTCTCAACATATAACTTATACAGCCATTTGCTGAGAAGACATCTGTTCTTAACTTCAAGATTTTCAATGCCAAGTCCCCCTTGGTCTTTTGGTCGACAAGTGATATCCCATTTGGCGAGTCTGTATTTTCTTTTTAACTCATCACTCTGCCAGAAGAAATGGGATCGATAGAAGTCCAGCCTTTTCCTTACTCCAACTGGAACCTCGAAAAAAGACAAGAGAAACATAGGCATACTCGTGAGAACCGAATTAATAAGAATTAATCGGCCTCCGTATGACATGAGCTTGCCCTTCCAGCAACTCAGTTTCTTCTCAAATCGGTCCTCGATGCACTTCCATTATCTGTTTGTCAGCTTACGATGGTGAATTGGTATACCCAAATACGTAAAAGGTAAAGTCCCCAATTCGCACCCAAACAATTGCTTATAAGCCTCTTGTTCGTCATTGGCTCTTCCAAAACAGAACATTTCACTTTTATAAAAGTTAATCTTTAACCCAGTCAATTGTTCAAATAAGTATAACACCAGCTTCATATTTCTCGCTTTCACCAAGTCATACTCCATAAAGATGATCGTATCATCGGCGTACTATAGGATAGAGACACCTCCATCCACTAGGTGAGGCACCAGGCCACCCACCTGACCAGCCTCCTTAGCCCTTCCTATTAGAATTGCCAACATATCAACTACAATGTTGAACAAAATAGGAGACATCGGGTCACCTTGTCTCAGGCCCTTATGTGTCTGAAAATAATGACCTATGTCGTCATTCACTTTAATTCCAGCACTCTCTTTTTGTGTGAAAGATTCTACCTGGTGTCGCCAGGCTTCATCGAAACCTTTCATGTGTAAGGCCTGTTGAAGGAAAGGCCATTCGACTTTATCGTACGCCTTCTCGAAATCCACCTTGAAAACCACTCCATCTAGTTTTTTCGAGTGAAATTCATGGAGCGTTTCATGAAGGACCACAACCCCTTTTGGGATTGTTGCACCACAGAACGCGCAATCTGTGTGAGCCTATTAGTCCCAACCTTGGTGAAAATTTTGGAACAAACATTAAGAAGACAGATCGGCCTGAACTGCTCAATCCTCATAGCCTCGGTTTTCTTAGAAGTAGGGTTATCGTTCCAAAATTGAGATGAAACAACTGAAGCTGTCCAGAGAATAAATCATGGAACAACGGTAACAAACCCCCCTTAATAATATGCCAACACTTTTTATAAAACTCCGCCGGAAATCCATCCGGCCCTGGAGCCTTATTATTTTTCATCTGTGAAATAGCTTCAAATACCTCCTTCTCCGAAAATGGGGCGATCAAAATCTCATTCTCATCAGCAGCAAGTTGAGGGATATCCTCAATCCTAGACTCATCTGGGGATACACAATTATCCTCCGGAGGCCCAAACAACTGCTTGTAGTATTCGGTTATGTAAAGTTTTAGGTTTTCCTGTCCTAAAATCGTCCCTTCATCTTATTCAAGCTGAAAGATTCTCTTCTTTCTATGCTTGCCATTAGCAATCATGTGAAAGAATTGAGTGTTCGCGTCCCCCTGGATGACTTTGCGAACCTTAGCCTGCAACGCCCACTTCAATTCCTCCTCACGGAGAAGCTCTTTCAATCTCATCTCCGCCTCAAGTTTTGCATGAAGCTCCGTTGCTTGAAGAATTGTGGACTTGACTTTTAGATCTAGGGACTGAATAATGGTAAGGAGCCTTTCCTTTTCAACCTTATAAATCCCACTAAGATGCTTAGCCCACCCACGCAAGAAACTCCTCAAGTGCCTAATCTTTTCTGCCAGCACTCAACCGCAGTCCTACCTCCTACATCCTTAGCCCATTTCCTGGCTATCAGATCCAAGAAGCCTTCTTGTTCAAACCATGCCATTTTGAACGAAAAGTAGTTTTTGTTCCCCATGCGAGTGGCCTCACCAGAGTCCACCAGAAGAGGCATGTGGTCAGAAATACCGCGCGAAAGCGCCTGGACCGTAACCAAAGGAAATTTCTGTTCCCATTCGATGCTCGCAAGGACTCGATCTAGCTTCTCAAACGTCGGATTTGGCAAATTATTGGCCCAGGTATACTTTCTACCCGAAAGCTCTATCTCTCGCAGATCCAAGCTTTCAATGATGGTATTAAACATGAACGACCACCTGTCATCGAAGTTATCATTATTCTTTTCCTCTCTTCTTCTAATAATGTTGAAATCACCCCCAACCAGGATTGGTAGCTACTCGGAACCGCAAATTCGAACAAGATCTGCCAAGAACTCTGGTTTGAGTTCGGGCTGTGCGGCACCATAAACCGCCACCAGAACCCAATTAAACCCATTGGCCTTCGACTTAACCCGGAACTTAACTGCGAAATCTCCCATCACTACACTTCGGACTTCCAGAGAATCGCATCTAACTCCAAGTAAGATCCCACCTGATCTTCCTCTTGGAGGCAGGCAATGCCAATCAAAATCGACGCCTCCCGATAAAGTACTAAGAAACCGGGGAGAAAAATTATCTCAACCAGTTTTCGAGAGCGCAATAAAATCCAACCTATGCTTGATAGATGCATCTGCAAGAAACCTTCTCTTAGCAAAGTCTTTCAGACCTCTACTATTCCAAAAGATTCCTTTCATATTTCGTCATGAAATTTTTTAGTAGTACGGATTCTAGCACTCCTACGCACCGCCGACGTAGGATAAATCTTCCGCTTCCACTTACGTTTAGGCTTGTTTTGATCCTCCACCCGGTCCTCACAACCGGGCTCCGTAGACCTAACGACTGCTTCCTCAAGGGTATCATCCTCTTCCTCTGACTCAGGACAGGATAAGTTATCGAGCACCCTGACCCCCAACACATCTATCTCAGAATCATTCATAGGGCTGACCGTAGCTAAGTTTCGAATAATTTATAAAGCGTGTTCCGCTTCCAAATCCAGAATATCATTTACGGAGTTAGAGATTTCACTGTCATTACTATCTAGTGAAACTCCTAATTCATTTGCATTATTAATAATCTCATTATTAAAAAAATGCAGAATGGAATTAGAGGTATTGACCGACATACCAGTAGTGGCCTCAATGCCACGAAGCTTGGCCGCCGTCATGGCGCACCGCTGTTGCATGTCATCAACCTCCGGATGATCCTGGAGACGGCATCTCATCCGTCGCCCCTCAGATACCATATCCGGAATTCCTCCATAAGCAATGACCTCCTCCCGAGAAGCAGCCATAGACAGAGGTGGAGAGCACCACGGCCCCGATGCCCTCAAACCGTGGCCCGGGGACGCAGGTGCGTCTAAAGATGGAAGTGCGTCAGCCTCCTGCCCGTGCTCCCCAACCACTCCTGTCCTCTGGCTGGTGGGAGTTGCGGGCACCACCGAAGGCGCGGCCACTCTAGTCACCAGAGTGAAGGAAATATGCCCTAGAGGCAATAATAAAGTTATTATTTATTTCCTTATATCATGATAAATGTTTATTATTCATGCTAGAATTGTATTAACCGGAAACATAATACATGTGTGAATACATAGACCAACAGAGTGTCACTAGTATGCCTCTACTTGACTAGCTCGTTAATCAAAGATGGTTATGTTTCCTAACCATGAACAAAGAGTTGTTATTTGATTAACGAGGTCACATCATTAGTTGAATGATCTGATTGACATGACCCATTCCATTAGCTTAGCACCCGATCGTTTAGTATGTTGCTATTGCTTTCTTCATGACTTATACATGTTCCTATAACTATGAGATTATGCAACTCCCGTTTACCGGAGGAACACTTTGGGTACTACCAAACATCACAACGTAACTGGGTGATTATAAAGGAGTACTACAGGTGTCTCCAATGGTGGATGTTGGGTTGGCGTATTTCGAGATTAGGGTTTGTCACTCCGATTGTCGGAGACATATCTCGGGGCCCTCTCGGTAATACACATCACATAAGCCTTGCAAGCATAATAACTAAGATGTTAGTTATGAGATGATGTATTACGGAACGAGTAAAGAGACTTGCCAGTAACGAGATTGAACTAGGTATTGGATACCGACGATCGAATCTCGGGCAAGTAACATACCGATGACAAAGGGAACAACGTATGTTGTTATGCGGTCTGACCGATAAAGATCTTCGTAGAATATGTAGGAGCCATATGGGCATCCAGGTCCCGCTATTGGTTATTGACCGGAGACATGTCTCGGTCATGTCTACATTGTTCTCGAACCGTAGGGTCCGCACGCTTTTACGATGATAGTTATTATGAGTTTATGCATTTTGATGTACCGAAGGTTGTTCGGAGTCCCGGATGTGATCATGGACATGACGAGGAGTCTTGAAATGGTCGAGACGTAAAGATTGATATATTGGAAGCCTATGTTTGGACATCGGAAGTGTTCCGGGTGAAATCGGGATTTTACCGGAATACCGGGAGGGTTACCGGAACCCCCCGGGAGGCAAATGGGCCTATTGGGCCTTAGTGGAAAAGAGAAAAGGGGCAGCCCACAGCTGGCCGCGCGCCCCCCCTTCCCCAAGTCCTAGTAGGACTAGGAGAAGGGGCCGGCCCCCTCTCTCTCCTTTTCCCCTTGAGAGTCCTAGTTGGAATAGGATTGAGGGGGGGAGTCCTACTCCCGGTAGGAGTAGGACTCCTCCCGCGCCCTCTCCTTGGCCGGCCGAACCCCTCCCCCTGCTCCTTTATATACGGGGGCAGGGGCACCCCATGGACACACAAGTTGATCATTGTTGATCGTTCCTTAGCCGTGTGCGGTGCCCCCTGCCACCAAATTCCACCTCGGTCATATCGTTGTAGAGCTTAGGCGAAGCCCTGCGTCGGTAGTACATCAAGATCGTCACCACGCCGTTGTGCTGACGGAACTCTTCCTCGACGCTTTGCTGGATCGGAGCCCGAGGATCGTCATCGAGCTGAATGTGTGCTAAGAACTCGGAGGTGCCGGAGTAACGGTGCTTGGATCGGTCGGATCGGGAAGAAGACGTACGACTACTTCCTCTACGTTGTGAGATCGCTTCCGCAGTCGGTCTGCGTTGGTACGTAGACAATACTCTCCCCCTCGTTGCTATGCATCACCATGATCTTGCGTGTGCGTAGGAAATTTTTTGAAATTACTACGTTCCCCAACAGTGGCATCCGAGCCTAGGTTTTATGGTTTGATGTTATTTGCACGAGTAGAACACAAGTGAGTTGTGGGCGATACAAGTCATACTGCCTACCAGCATGTCATACTTTGGTTCGGCGGTATTGTTGGACGAGACGATCCGGACCAACCTTACGCGTACTCTTACGCGAGACCGGTTCCCTCGACGTGCTATGCACACAGATGGGTTGCGGAAGACTGTCTCTCCAACTTTAGTTGAACCAAGTGTGACTACGCCCGGTCCTTGAGAAGGTTAAAACGGAGTCTATTTGACAAACTATCGTTGTTGTTTTGATGCGTAGGTGAGATGTGTTCTTACTTAAGCCCGTAGCAGCCACGTAAAACTTGCAACAACAAAGTAGAGGACGTCTAACTTGTTTTTGCAGGGCATGTTGTGATGTGATATGGTCAAGGCATGATGCTGATTTTATTGTATGAGATGATCATGTTTTGTAACCGAGTTATCGGCAACTGGCAGGAGCCATATGGTTGTCGCTTTATTGTATGCAATGCAATCACGATGTAATGCTTTACTTTATTACTAAGCGGTAGTGATAGTCGTGGAAGCATAAGATTGGCGAGACGACAACGATGCTACGATGGAGATCAAGGTGTCGCGCCGGTGACGATGGTGATCATGACGGTGCTTCGGAGATGGAGATCACAAGCACAAGATGATGATGGCCATATCATATCACTTATATTGATTGCATGTGATGTTTATCCTTTTATGCATCTTATCTTGCTTTGATTGACGGTAGCATTATAAGATGATCTCTCACTAAATTATCAAGAAGTGTTCTCCCTGAGTATGCACCGTTGCCAAAGTTCGTCGTGCCCAGACACCACGTGATGATCGGGTGTGATAAGCTCTACGTCCATCTACAACGGGTGCAAGCCAGTTTTGCACACGCAGAATACTCAGGTTAAACTTGACGAGCCTAGCATATGCAGATATGGCCTCGGAACACAGAGACCGAAAGGTCGAGCGTGAATCATATAGTAGATATGATCAACATGATGATGTTCACCATTGAAAACTACTCCATCTCACGTGATGATCGGTTATGGTTTAGTTGATTTGGATCACGTGATCACTTAGAGGATTAGAGGGATGTCTATCTAAGTGGGAGTTCCTAAGTAATTTGATTAACTGAACTTAAACTTATCATGAACTTAGTACCTGATAGTATCTTGCTTGTTTATGTTGATTGTAGATAGATGGCTCGTGCTGTTGTTCCGTTAAATTTTAATGCGTTCCTTGAGAAAGCAAAGTTGAAAGATGATGGTAGCAATTACACGGACTGGGTCCGTAACCTGAGGATTATCCTCATTGCTGCACAGAAGAATTACGTCCTGGAAGCACCGCTGGGTGCCAGGCCTGCTGCTGGAGCAACGCCAGATGTTATGAACGTCTCGTAGAGCAAAGCTGATGACTACTCGATAGTTCAGTGTGCCATGCTTTACGGCTTAGAATCGGGACTTCAACGACGTTTTGAACGTCATGGAGCATATGAGATGTTCCAGGAGTTGAAGTTAATATTTCAAGCAAATGCCCGAATTGAGAGATATGAAGTCTCCAATAAGTTCTATAGCTGCAAGATGGAGGAGAACAGTTCTGTCGGTGAACATATACTCAAAATGTCTGGGTATAATAATCACTTGATTCAGATGGGAGTTAATCTTCCAGATGATTGCGTCATTGACAGAATTCTCCAATCACTGCCACCAAGCTACAAGAGCTTCGTGATGAACTATAATATGCAAGGGATGAACAAGATTATTCCCGAGCTCTTTCGCAATGCTGAAAGCTGCGGAGGTAGAAATCAAGAAGGAGCATCAAGTATTGATGGTTAGCAAAACCACTAGTTTCAAGAAAAAGGGCAAAGGGAAGAAGAAGGGAAACTTCAAGAAGAACAGCAAGCAAGTTGCTGCTCAGGAGAAGAAACCCAAGTCTGGACCTAAGCCAGAAACTGAGTGCTTCTACTGCAAGCAGACTGGTCACTGGAAGCGGAACTGCCCCAAGTATTTGGCGGATAAGAAGGATGGCAAGGTGAACAAAGGTATATGTGATATACATGTTATTGATGTGTACCTTACTAGAGCTCGCAGTAGCACCTGGGTATTTGATACTGGTTCTGTTGCTAATATTTGCAACTCGAAACAGGGACTACAGAATAAGCGGACGCTAGCAAAGGACAAGGTGACGATGCGCGTGGGAAACGGTTCCAAAGTCGATGTGATCGCGGTCGGCACGCTACCTCTACATCTACCTTCGGGATTAATATTAGACCTAAATAATTGTTATTTGGTGCCAGGGTTGAGCATGAACATTATATCTGGATCTTGTTTGATGCGAGACGGTTATTCATTTAAATCAGAGAATAATGGTTGTTCTATTTATATGAGTAATATCTTTTATGGTCATGCACCTTTGAAGAGTGGTCTATTCTTATTAAATCTCGATAGTAGTGATACACATATTCATAATGTAGAAGCCAAAAGATGCAGAGTTGATAATGATAGTGCAACTTATTTGTGGCACTGCCGTTTAGGTCATATCGGTGTAAAGCGCATGAAGAAACTCCATACTGATGGGCTTTTGGAACCACTTGATTATGAATCACTTGGTACTTGCGAACCGTGCCTCATAGGCAAGATGACTAAAACACCGTTCTCCGGTACTATGGAGAGAGCAACAGATTTATTGGAAATCATACATACCGATGTATGTGGTCCGATGAATATTGAGGCTCGTGGCGGATATCGTTATTTTCTCACCTTCACAGATGATTTAAGCAGCTATGGGTATATCTACTTAATGAAACATAAGTCTGAAACATTTGAAAAGTTCAAGGAATTTCAGAGTGAAGTTGAAAATCATCGTAACAAGAAAATAAAGTTTCTATGATCTGATCGTGGAGGAGAATATTTGAGTTACGAGTTTGGTATACATTTGAAAAATTGTGGAATAGTTTCGCAACTCACGCCACCCGGAACACCACAGCGTAATGGTGTGTCCGAACGTCGTAATCGTACTTTACTAGATATGGCGCGATCTATGATGTCTCTTACTGATTTACCGCTATCGTTTTGGGGTTATGCTTTAGAGATGGCCGCATTCACGTTAAATAGGGCACCATCAAAATCCGTTGAGACGATGCCTTATGAACTATGGTTTGGCAAGAAACCAAAGTTGTCGTTTCTTAAAGTTTGGGGCTGCGATGCTTATGTGAAAAAGCTTCAACCTGATAAGCTCGAACCCAAAGCGGAGAAATGTGTCTTCATAGGATACCCAAAGGAAACTGTTGGGTATACCTTCTATCACAGATCCGAAGGCAAGGCATTCGTTGCTAAGAATGGATCATTTCTAGAGAGGAGTTTCTCTCGAAAGAAGTGAGTGGGAGGAAAGTAGAACTTGACGAGGTAACTATACCTGCTCCCTTATTGGAAAATAGTACCTCACAGAAAACTGTTTCTGCGACACCTATACCAATTAGTGAGGAAGCTAATGATGATGATCATAAAGCTTCAGGACAAGATACTACTGAAACACGTAGATCAACCAGAGTGAGATCCGCACCAGAGTGGTACGGTAATCCAGTTCTGGAAGTCATGCTACTAGATCATGATGAACCTACGAACTATGAAGAAGCGATGGTGAGCCCAGATTCCGCAAAGTGGCTTGAGGCCATGAAATCTGAGATGGGATCCATGTATGAGAACAAAGTATGGACTTTGGTTGACTTGCCCGATGATCGGCAAGCAATTGAGAATAAATGGATCTTCAAGAAAAAGACTGACGCTGACGGTAATATTACTGTCTATAAAGCTCGACTTGTCGCAAAAGGTTTTCGACAAGTTCAAGGGGTTGACTACGATGAGACCTTCTCACCCGTAGCGATGCTTAAGTCCGTCAGAATCATGTTAGCAATTGCCACATTTTATGATTATGAAATATGGCAGATGGATGTCAAAACTGCATTCCTGAATGGATTTCTGGAAGAAGAGTTGTATATGATGCAACCAGAAGGTTTTGTCGATCCAAAGGGAGCTAACAAAGTATGCAAACTCCAGCGATCCATTTATGGACTGGTGCAAGCATCTCGGAGTTGGAATAAACGCTTTGATAGTGTGATTAAAGCATTTGGATTTATACAGACTTTTGGAGAAGCCTGTATTTACAAGAAAGTGAGTGGGAGCTCTGTAGCATTTCTGATATTATATGTGGATGACATATTGCTGATTGGAAATGATATAGAATTTCTGGATAGCATAAAGGGATACTTGAATAAAAGTTTTTCGATGAAAGACCTCGGGGAAGCTGCTTACATATTAGGCATAAAGATCTATAGAGATAGATCAAGACGCTTAATTGGACTTTCACAAAGCACATACCTTGACAAGATTTTGAAGAAGTTCAAAATGGATCAAGCAAAGAAAGGGTTCTTGCCTGTGTTACAAGGTGTGAAGTTGAGTCAGACTCAATGCCCGACCACTGCAGAGGATAGAGAGAAAATGAAAGATGTTCCCTATGCTTCAGCCATAGGCTCTATCATGTATGCAATGCTGTGTACCAGACCTGATGTGTGCCTTGCTATAAGTTTAGCAGGGAGGTACCAAAGTAATCCAGGAGTGGATCACTGGACAGCGGTCAAGAACATCCTGAAATACCTGAAGAGGACTAAGGATATGTTTCTCGTATATGGAGGTGACAAAGAGCTCACCGTAAGAGGTTACGTTGATGCAAGCTTTGTCACTGATCCGGACGATTCTAAATCGCAAACCGGATACGTGTTTACTTTAAACGGTGGAGCTGTCAGTTGGTGCAGTTCTAAACAAAGCGTCGTAGCGGGATATACATGTGAAGCGGAGTACATAGCTGCTTCGGAAGCAGCGAAAGAAGGAGTCTGGATGAAGGAGTTCATATCCGATCTAGGTGTCATACCTAGGGCATCGGGTCCAATGAAAATCTTTTGTGACAATACTGGTGCAATTGCTTTGGCAAAGGAATCCAGATTTCACAAAAGGACCAAACACATCAAGAGACGCTTCAACTCCATCCGGGATTTAGTCCAGGTGGGAGACATAGAGATTTGCAAGATACATACGGATCTGAATGTTGCAGACCCGTTGACTAAGCCTCTTCCACGAGCAAAACATGATCAGCACCAAAGCTCCATGGGTGTTAGAATCATTACTGTGTAATCTAGATTATTGACTCTAGTGCAAGTGGGAGACTGAAGGAAATATGCCCTAGAGGCAATAATAAAGTTATTATTTATTTCCTTATATCATGATAAATGTTTATTATTCATGCTAGAATTGTATTAACCGGAAACATAATACATGTGTGAATACATAGACCAACAGAGTGTCACTAGTATGCCTCTACTTGACTAGCTCGTTAATCAAAGATGGTTATGTTTCCTAACCATGAACAAAGAGTTGTTATTTGATTAACGAGGTCACATCATTAGTTGAATGGTCTGATTGACATGACCCATTCCATTAGCTTAGCACCCGATCGTTTAGTATGTTGCTATTGCTTTCTTCATGACTTATACATGTTCCTATAACTATGGGATTATGCAACTCCCGTTTACCGGAGGAACACTTTGGGTACTACCAAACGTCACAACGTAACTGGGTGATTATAAAGGAGTACTACAGGTGTCTCCAATGGTGGATGTTGGGTTGGCGTATTTCGAGATTAGGGTTTGTCACTCCGATTGTCGGAGAGGTATCTCGGGGCCCTCTCGGTAATACACATCACATAAGCCTTGCAAGCATAATAACTAAGATGTTAGTTATGAGATGATGTATTACGGAACGAGTAAAGAGACTTGCCAGTAACGAGATTGAACTAGGTATTGGATACCGACGATCGAATCTCGGGCAAGTAACATACCGATGACAAAGGGAACAACGTATGTTGTTATGCGGTCTGACTGATAAAGATCTTCGTAGAATATGTAGGAGCCAATATGGGCATCCAGGTCCCGCTATTGGTTATTGACCGGAGACATGTCTCGGTCATGTCTACATTGTTCTCGAACCGTAGGGTCCGCACGCTTAACGTTACGATGATAGTTATTATGAGTTTATGCATTTTGATGTACCGAAGGTTGTTCGGAGTCCCGGATGTGATCATGGACATGACGAGGAGTCTTGAAATGGTCGAGACGTAAAGATTGATATATTGGAAGCCTATGTTTGGACATCGGAAGTGTTCCGGGTGAAATCGGGATTTTACCGGAATACCGGGAGGGTTACCGGAACCCCCCGGGAGGCAAATGGGCCTATTGGGCCTTAGTGGAAAAGAGAAAAGGGGCAGCCCACAGCTGGCCGCGCGCCCCCCTTCCCCAAGTCCTAGTAGGACTAGGAGAAGGGGCCGGCCCCCTCTCTCTCCTTTTCCCCTTGAGAGTCCTAGTTGGAATAGGATTGAGGGGGGGAGTCCTACTCCCGGTAGGAGTAGGACTCCTCCCGCGCCCTCTCCTTGGCCGGCCGAACCCCTCCCCCTGCTCCTTTATATACGGGGGCAGGGGGCACCCCATGGACACACAAGTTGATCATTGTTGATCGTTCCTTAGCCGTGTGCGGTGCCCCCTGCCACCAAATTCCACCTCGGTCATATCGTTGTAGAGCTTAGGCGAAGCCCTGCGTCGGTAGTACATCAAGATCGTCACCACGCCGTTGTGCTGACGGAACTCTTCCTCGACGCTTTGCTGGATCGGAGCCCGAGGATCATCATCGAGCTGAACGTGTGCTAAGAACTCGGAGGTGCCGGAGTAACGGTGCTTGGATCGGTCGGATCGGGAAGAAGACGTACGACTACTTCCTCTACGTTGTGAGATCGCTTTCGCAGTCGGTCTGCGTTGGTACGTAGACAATACTCTCCCCCTCGTTGCTATGCATCACCATGATCTTGCGTGTGCGTAGGAAAATTTTCGAAATTACTACGTTCCCCAACACAGAGAAGGAAAGGGAGTCGAGGCCACCTACCCCGGACTCCCTTCCCTGGGCCCAACCATCATCATCGGCTCCGTCGCTGCAAGAGGAGAAGAGGGAGCTGCGGCCACCTGTCCCGGGCCCCCTCCACTAGGCACAGCCACCAATGACGGCTCTGTCGCCGTCATAGGAGAAGAAGGAGCCGAGGTCACCTGCCTCGATCCCCCTCCCCTAGGCACAGCGGCCGTCGGCGGCTCTGTCGCTGTCAGAGGAGAGGAAGGAGCCGATGCCACCTGCCCTGGACTCCCTTCCCTAGTCACAACCGCCATCGTCGGCTCCGTCGCCTGAGGTGAGGCAACTATCAGAAGAGGAGAAAGAGGGGCCACCTTCCCAAACTCCCCCCCCCCCCTCCGTCGACCAAGGTCATCACAGAATGAATCACCTCCGAGCCCCTGAGCACAGGACCCACAGCAGCATCAAAATCCATGGCAGGTAGCGTGCGCTCCAACACATCATCAGACTCCACCCGGTCACTCCAGAGTCGTGGGGGAGCAGAAGCTGGCTCAAAAGACCCAAATCTCAGGGAACTTATTGGCACCAAAGAGGGTGGTGCCACCCCGTCCCCGGGCGTCTGAGGAACGGCCGCCGACCCGTTGGACACCTCTCGTCCAGCCTCATCTTTGTCATCTCCCTCGTGCATATCAACATCAGTCCCATCGATAGTCTCAGCGAAAAGATCGGCATCCTCAAACTCAATCTCAAGGTCAAAAATATGGCCCCTATATGTCCACTTAACCACATCGGGCACAAACTCAATATCCAGAACACTCACCAGCAGTCGGGCCACTCCGTGAGCCCGGGTGAAAGCCATATCTACTTCCTCAGTTTTCCCAACCAAGATTCCCAAGCTAGAAACGACTCGAGCATCCTGCAACGGCTTTGAGGGAGCCCCGGAAAAACGTAACCAGACCTGAGTAAGAGGCTTGCCCTGTGGCTCAACCCTCTTCCACTCATGGAACTCCAGGATGCACTCTGTGCCAGGCACTCTGCACAACCCAAAACTCAGAACTCTCTGCAATCTTCAACAGAAGGAAATTCCACCTTAAACATATTGGCCTCAATACCGACAAGCTCCCACTGGAAGTCACATGGAACTAACTCCTTGATCCTCTGCACAATCTGATGCTCAGAGACATCGCATTTGGTAACTTTCACAACCCCAGTGGTCATGCTTTGGGTCTCCTCTGGGATCTCCCTCGCAATAGGAGACTCAAAGAACATCAACTCAGCGCAATACAGTCCATAAATAGTAACAGTCGGCATCTGATCACGAAAAATCGGGCATTCCCCCGAAGCATGAGCTGGCTTGCCGCAGGTATCACAGAGCTCTGCCACACACTCAACAATAAAGTGGCTTGTCTCGCCACAACGATAACAAAGCATCTTCTCTTTCTTGCGCGGCCACTTAGACACTCTATCAGAGTCTGACCTATCCACAGTCTCGACTGGGCCCGCCACTATGGTCTCAGTCCTAGGTACCTCCGCATTGGCCAGCATCGTTACCACATCCATAGCCTGACCAGACAGTTCTGGCGTCAGTCCGGGGTCGCCCTCCCCCTCGGAGGCCGTCTCCTTGATGACAACAGGCAGCAGAGGCTGACGGTTACGGAACCGACCCCATCGACCACCACGATAACCACGGTATCCACCTCGCTGCCGATGGTTAGGGCCGGACGTGTTGGGGAACGTAGTAATTTCAAAAAAAATCCTACGCACACGCAAGATCATGGTGATGCATAGCAACAAGAGGGGAGAGTATTGTCTACATACCCTCGTAGGCCGTAAGCGGAAGCGTTACGAGAACGCGGTTGATGTAGTCGTACGTCTTCACGATCTGACCGATCCAAGTACCGAATGCACGGCACCTGCGAGTTCAGCACACGTTCAGCTTGATGACGTCCCACGAACTTCGATCCGGCAGAGCTTCACAAGAGAGTTCCATCAGCACGACGGCGTGATGACGGTGATGATGTTGCTACCGACGCAGGGCTTCGCCTAAGCACCACTACGATATGATCGAGGTGGATTATGGTGGAGGAGGGCACCGCACACGGCTTGGAACAATCAACTTGTGTGTCCTAGGGTGGCCTCCTCCCCCGTATATAAAGGAGTGGACGAGGGGGAGGGCCGACCCTCTACTATGGCACGCCCTGGGAGTCCTACTCCCACCGGGAGTAGGATTCCTCCCTTCCATGTAGTAGGAGTAGGAAAGAAGGAAAGGGAAAAAGAAGAAAAGGAAGGAGGGGGCGCAGCCCCTCCCCCTAGTCCAATTCGGACTAAGCCTTGGGGGCGCGCATCCTCCCCTCTCTCTTTCCCCTAAAGCCCAATAAGGCCCATATACTCCCCGGCGAATTCCCGTAACTCTCCGGTACTCCAAAAAATACCCGAATCACTCAGAACCTTTCTGATGTCCGAATATAGTCGTCCAATATATCGATCTTTACGTATCGGCCATTTAGAGACTCCTCGTCATGTCCCCGATCTCATCCGGGACTTTGAACTACCTTCGGTACATCAAAACACATAAACTCATATTACCGATCGTCACCGAACGTTAAGCGTGCGGACCCTATGGGTTCGAGAACTATGTAGACATGACCGAGACATGTCTCCGGTCAATAACCAATAGCGGAACCTGGATTCTCATATTGGATCCTACATATTCTACGAAGATCTTTATCGGTCAAACCGCATAACAACATACGTTGTTCCCTTTGTCATCAGTATGTTACTTGCCCGGGATTTGATCGTCGGTATCTCAATATCTGGCTCAATATCATTACCGGCAAGTCTCTTTACTCGTTCTGTAATACATCATCCTGAAACTAACTCATTAGTTGCATTGCTTGCAAGGCTAATAGTGATGTGCATTACCGGGCCCAGAGATACCTCTCCGACAATCGGAGTGACAAATCCTAATCTCGATCTATGCCAACTCAACAAGTACCATCGGAGACACCTGTAGAGCACCTTTATAATCACCCAGTTACGTTGTGATGTTTGGTAGCACACAAAGTGTTCCTCCGGTAATCAGGAGTTGCATAATCTCATAGTCATAGGAACATGTATAAGTTATGAAGAAAGCAATAGCAACAAACTAAACGATCATCGTGCTAAGCTAACGGATGGGTCAAGTCAATCACATCATTCTCTAATGATGTGATCCCGTTCATCAAATGACAACTCTTGTCCATGGCTAGGAAACTTAACCATCTTTGATTAACGAGCTAGTCAAGTAGAGGCATACTAGTGACACTGTGTTTGTCTATGTATTCACACATGTACTAAGTTTCCTGTTAATACAATACTAGCATGAATAATAAACATTTACCATGATATAAGGAAATAAATAATAACTTTATTATTGCCTCTAGGGCATATTTCCTTCTGTCTCCCACTTGCATTGGAGTCAATAATCTAATTCACATCTTTATGTGATTAGTTCACATCTCCATGTTGTTGGAGATATGCCCTAGAGGCAATCATGTATGATGATATTTCATATGTGTTTATGAATAAAGATAGTCCTTGGACATTATCAATGATGTGTATCAGCAAGTACGTGACTTGTTTATGGGACTATGCATTGTATCATGACTGTCCTAAAAGGTCCCTGGTCGAAAGGGTTGTGTGGACGTGCAGCCAACTAGACTAGCATATGACACGGTCGATGGCTTGGTCTCACTAGCCATGGAGCATTGGGTGCTAACCGGATAATATGGACTTGGGAGGATCTGGTCGGATTCGACGTAGTCGGATCCGAGTCGAGATAAGGTCCGGGTCGGACAGACCCAACTATGAGACGCAACGATATGTCATCTGTGAGTCTCTAGTACAACATATGTTCTATGTCCTAAGACATGAGCTGACGCATGTACTCGGGATGGTGACAGACTTGCTTTGGGCCGACCAAATGCTACTCCGTAACTGGGTAGTTATAAAGGTAGGTTTCGGGTTTGTCCAGAACCATGCTGCGAGACGTGGTCGAGCAAGATGGGATTTGCCCCACCGATCAGGAGAGATATACCCTAGGCCCCTCGTGTGATCCGACCAGGATAAGCATGGCCATGCGACAAGGATTATGAGATAATCCGGTTTGTGGTCGGCGTCACTGGAACAAGAAAGAGGTCGGGCTAGCACAAGGATGACAGACTCGCCTTGAGCCCGAAAACATATATCGTGTGGCAAAAGGAATGGCAGTATGATGTACAAGTTCGCCTAACCAACTTCATAGTCTGTTTGGTGTTCGGCATGCCTTGCTAGAGGCCGCTACCAACTGTGCAGTTCGGAGGTGATCCAAACTGCGACCAAGCCGGCTTGAACCTAAGGGGTCGCGCGTTAAGGGAAGGAACCTACGAGGTCGGATCCGAGAACGCTGGTCGGATGTGATCCGAGCTGTATCCGGATTGTGGCCGAGTAAACTTATGGACTTTAGGGTCCGTGCGAGGCCCAAGTGTTGAGCCCGTGATGGACACCTATATAAAGTGGAGGTGCCGCACACTCACGCGGTTGATCACTTCCGTGCTATCACTAGGGTTTGCATGTGTTGCGAATAGACACCTCCACTCGCCGCCGGTTGTGTGATCGGACCTAGCAGTCCGCCGCACGATGTTCCTCCTGCACGCATGGATACCGTTAGAGGCGGTGCACTTGCGCCGCTCCGGCGAACCTGTACGTGGGAACCGACTACCGGCAGTACGAGGGAGATCGGACGATGAGGAGACGATCCACTCGGACGCACTGCCCCAACTCTTCTTCTGCTGCACGGCACTGCGCATCTAGTGGTAACAAAGTGTGATCCATCTCCCGTAGCATGTTCTTGGTTGCTCTGCATGTAGGAAAATTTTAATTTGCAGTCGACGCACCCTACCGTAGAACCCAACACATGTGTCTAATACCCAAAGGGTTTACTAGAGTCAATAATCTAGTTCACATCACTATGTGATTAATACCCAAAGAGTGATCATGTTTTTCTTGTGAGAGAAGTTTAGTCTACGGGTCTGCAACATTCAGATCCATATGTATTTCACAAATTTCTATGTCTACAATGCTCTACACGAAGCTACTCTAGCTAATTGCTCCCACTTTCAATATGTATCCAGATCAAGACTTAGAGTCATCTAGGTCGATGTAAAAAGCTTGCATCGATGTAACTCTTTACGATGAACTCTTTTATCAACTCCATAACTGAGAAATATTTCCTTAGTCCTCTAAGGATAATTTGACCGCTGTCAAGTGATCTACTCCTAGATCACTATTGTACTCCCTTGCCGGAAAAATGCTAAGGTATACAATAGGACCGGTAAACAGCATAGCATACTTTATAAAACCTATGACTGAGGCATAGGGAATGACTTTTCATTCTCTTTCTATTTTCTGCCGTGGTCGGGTTTTGAGTCTCTACTCAACTTCGCACCTTGCAACACAGGCAAGAACTCCTTCTTTGACTGTTCCATCTTGAACTACTTCAAAATCTTGTCAAGGTATGTACTCATTGAAAAAACTTATCAAGCATCTTGATCTATCTCTATAGATCTTGATGTTCAATGTGTAAGCAACTTCATCGAGGTCTTTCTTTGAAAAACTCTTTTCAAACACTCCTTTATGCTTTCCAGAAAATTCTACATTATTTCCGATCAACAATATGTCATTCACATATACTTATCAGAAATGTTGTAGTGCTCCCACTCACTTTCTTGTAAATACAGGCTTCACCGCAAGTATGTATAAAACCATATGCTTTGATCACTTTATCAAAGCATATATTCCAACTCCGAGATGCTTGCACCAGTCCATAGATGGATCGCTGGAGCTTGCTCACTTTGTTAGCACCTTTAGGATCGACAAAACCTTTTGGTTGCATCATATACAACTCTTCTTTTAAGAAATCCATGAAGGAATACAGTTTTGACATCCATTTGCCAGATTTCATAAAATGCGGCAACTGCTAACATGATTCGGACAGACTTTTAAGCATCGATACGAGTGAGAAAATCTCATCGTAGTCAACACCTTGAACTTGACGAAAACATTTTGCGACAATTCGAGCTTTGTATATAGTAACACTACTATCAGCGTCCATCTTCCTCTTGAAGACCCATTTATTCTTAATGACTCACCGATCATTGGGCAAATCAATCAAAGTCCATACTTTGTTCTCATACATGGATCCCATCTCAGATTTCATGGCCTCAAGTCATTTCACAGAATCTGGGCTCATCATCGCTTCCTCATAGTTCGTAGGTTCGTCATGGTCTAGTAACATGACTTCCAGAAAGGATTAACGTACCACTCTGGTGCGGACCATACTCTGGTTGTCCTACGAGGTTCGGTAGTAACTTGATCTGAAGTTTCATGATCATCATCATTAGCTTCCTCACTAATTGGTGTAGAGATCACTAGAACTGATTTCTGTGATGAACTACTTTCCAATTCGGGAGAAGGTACAATTACCTCATCAAGTTCTACATTCCTCCCACTCACTTCTTTCGAGAGAAACTCCTTCTCTAGAAAGGATCCACTTTTAGGAACAAAGATCTTGCCTTTGGATCTGTGATAGAAGGTGTATCCAACAGTTTCCTTTGGGTATTCTATGAAGACACATTTCTCCGATTTGGGTTCGAGCTTATCAGGTTGAAACTTTTTCACATAAGCATCGCAACCCCAGACTTTAAGAAACGACAGCTTAGGTTTCTAGCCAAACCACAGTTCATACGGTGTCGTCTCAACGGATTTAGATGGTGCCCTATTTAACGTGAATGCACCTGTCTCTAATGCATAACTCCAACATGATAGTGATAAATCGGTAAGAGACATCATAGATCGCGCTATATCTAATAAAGTACGGTTATGACGTTCGGGCACACCATTACGTTGTGGTGTTCCAGGTGGCGTGAGTTGCAAAACTATTCCGCATTGTTTCAAATGAAGACCAAACTCGTAACTCAAATATTCTCCTCCATGATCAGATCGCAGAAACTTTATTTTCTTGTTACGATGATTTTCCACTTCACTCTGAAATTCTTTGAAATTTTCAAATGTTTCAGACTTATGTTTCATCAAGTAGATATACCCATATCTGCTCAAATCATCTGTGAAGGTCAGAAAATAACGATACCCGCCGCGAGCCTCAACACTCATTGGACCGCATACATCAGTATGTATTATTTCCAATAAGTCAGTTGCTCGCTCCATTGTTCCGGAGAACGGAGTCTTAGTCATCTTGCCCATGAGGCATGGTTCGCAAGCATCAAGTGATTCCAAAAACCCATCAACATGGAGTTTCTTCATGCGCTTTACACCAATATGACCTAAATGGCAGTGCCACAAATAAGTTGCACTATCATTATTAACTTTGCATCTTTTGGCATTGTGAATATGTGTATCACTAAAATCGAGATTCAATAAACCATTTATATTGAGTGTATGACCATAGAAGGTTTTATTCATGTAAATAGAACAACAATTATTCTTTGACTTAAATGAATAACTGTATTGCAATGAACATGATCCAATCATATTCATGCTTAACACAAAAACCAAATAACATTTATTTTAGGTTCAACACTAATCCCGAAAGTATAGGGAGTGTGCGATGATGATCATATCAATTTTGGAACCACTTCCAACACACATCGTCATTTCACCCTTAACTAGTCTATGTTCATTCTGCAACTCCCGTTTCGAGTTACTAATCTTAGCAACTGAACTAGTATCAAATACTGAGGGGTTGCTATAAACACTAGTAAAGTACACATCAATAACATGTATATCAAATATACCTTTGTTCACTTTGCCATCCTTCTTATCCGCCAAATACTTGGGGCAGTTCTGCTTCCAGTGACCAGTCCCTTTGCAGTAGAAGCACTTAGCCTTAGGCTTAGGTTTAGACTTGGTCTTCTTCACTTGAGCAGCAACTTGCTTGCAGTTCTTCTTGAAGTTCCCCTTCTTCCCTTTGCCTTTTTCTTGAAACTAGTGGTCTTGTCAACCATCAACACTTGATGCTTTTCTTGATTTCTACCTTCATCGATTTCCGTATCATGAAGAGATTGGGAATCGTTTTCGTTATCCCTTGCATATTATAGTTCATCATGAAGTTCTAGTAACTTGGTGATAGTGACTAGAGAATTCTATCAATCACTATCTTATCTGGAAGATTAACTCCCACTTGATTCAAGTGATAGTAGCACTCAGACATTCTGAGCACATGCTCACTAGTTGAGCTATTCTCCTCCATTTTGTAGGCAAAGTACTTGTCAAAGGTCTCATACCTTTTGACATGGGCATGAGTCTGAAATACTAATTTCAACTCTTGGGACATCTTATATGCTCCATGGCGTTCAAAACATTTTTGAAGTCCCGGTTCTAAGCCGTAAAGCATGATGCACTAAGCTATCAAGTAGTCATCATACCGAGCTTTGCCAAACGTTCATAACGTCTACATATGATCCTGCAATAGGTCCGTCACCTAGCGGTGCATCAAGGACATAATTCTTCTATGCAGCAATGAGGATAATCCTCAGATCACGGATCCAATCCGCGTCATTGCTACTAACATCTTTCAATTTATTTTTCTCTAGGAACATATCAAAAATAAACGGGGAAGCTATGTGCGAGCTATTGATCTACAACATAGATTTGCAAATACTATCAGGACTAAGTTCATGATAAATTTAAGTTCAATTAATCGTATTACTTAAGAACTCCCACTTAGATAGACATCCCTCTAGTCATCTAAATGATCACATGATCCAAATCAACTAAACCATGTCCGATCATCATGTGAGATGGAGTAGTTTTCAATGGTGAACATCACTATGTTGATCATATCTGCTATATGATTCACGCTCGGCCTTTCGGTCTCTAGTGTTCCGAGGCCACATCTGCATATGCTAGGCTCGTCAAGTTTAACCCGAGTATTTCTTCATGTGCAAAACTGGCTTGCACCCGTTGTATGTGAACATAGAGCTTATCACACTCGATGATCACATGGTGTCTCGGCATGACGAACTTTGGCAACGGTGCATACTCAGGGAGAACACTTGTACCTTGAAATTTATAGTAAGGGATCATCTTATAAAGCTACCGCTGAACTAAGCAAAATAAGATGTATAAAAGATAAACATCACATGCAATCAAAAATATGTGACATGATATGGCCATCATCATCTTGTGCCTTTGATCTCTCCAAAGTACTGTCATGATCTCCATTGTTACCGGCATGACACCATGATCTCCATCATCTTGATCTTTATCAACGTGTCATCACATGGTCGTCTCACCAGCTATTGCTTTTGCAACTATTGCTATCGCATAGTGATAAAGTAAAGCAATTACATGGCACTTGCATCTTATGCAATAAAGAAACAACCATAAGGCTCCTGCCAGTTGCCAATAACTTTAACAAAACATGATCATCTCATACAACAATTTATATCTCATCACGTCTTGACCATATCACTGTTGGGGATCGTAGCAGAAATTTAAAATTTTCTACGCATCACCAAGATCAATCTATGGAGTAATCTAGCAACGAGGGGAAGAGGAGTGCGTCTACATACCCTTGTAGATCGCTAAGCGGAAGTGTTGCAAGAACGCGGTTGGTGGAGTCGTACACGCAGCAATTCAGATTGCGGTCGATTCCGATCTAAGCGCCGAACAACGGCGCCTCCGCGTTCAACACACATACAGCCCGGTGACGTCTCCCACGCCTTGATCCAGCAAGGAGAGAGGGAGAGGTTGGGGAAGACTCCATCCAGCAGCAGCACAATGGCGTGGTGATGGTGGAGGAGCGCGGTACTCCAGCAGGGCTTCGCCAAGCACTACGAGAGACGAGGAGGGAGAGGGGTAGGGCTGCGCCAAGAGGAGATCAAATCCCGTGTTGGGCAGCCCCCAATAACTCAAGTATATATAGGGGAAGGGGAGGGGCTGCGCCCCCATCTAGGGTTCCCTCCCTAGGGTGGCGGCAGCCCCAAAACCCATCTAGGGTTGCGGCCAAGGGGGGGAAGAGAGGGGGCGCCCTAGGGTGGGCCTTAAGGCCCATCTGAACCTAGGGTTTGCCCCCTTCCCACTCTCCACGCGCCTTGGGCCTTGGTGGGGGGCGCACCAGCCCACCTGGGGCTGTTCCCCTCCCACACTCGGCCCACACAGCCTTCTGGGGCTGGTGGCCCCACCTGGTGGACCCCCAGGACCCTCCCGGTGGTCCCGGTACGTTACCGATAGCACCCGAAACTTTTCCGGTGACCAAAACGGGACTTCCCATATATAAATCTTTACCTCTGGACCATTCCGGAACTCCTCGTGACATCCGGGATCTCATCCGGGACTCTGAACAACATTCAGTAACCGCGTACATACTTCCCCTATAACCCTAGCGTCATCGAACCTTAAGTGTGTAGACCCTACGGGCTCGGGAATCATGCAGACATGACCGAGACATCTCTCTGGTCAATAACCAACAGCAGGATCTGGATACCCATGTTGGCTCCCACATGTTCCACGATGATCTCATCGGATGAACCACGATGTCAAGGATTCAACCAATCCCGTATACAATTCCCTTTGTCTATCGGTATGATACTTGCCCGAGATTCGATCGTCGGTATCCCGATACCTCGTTCAATCTCGTTACTGACAAGTCTTTTTACTCGTTCCGTAACACATCATCCCATGATCAACTCCTTGGTCACATTGTGCACATTATGATGATGTCCTACCGAGTGGGCCTAGAGATACCTCTCCGTTACACGGAGTGACAAATCCCAGTCTCTATTCGTGCCAACCCAACAGAGACTTTCGGAGATACCCATAGTGCACCTTTATAGCCACACAGTTACGTTGTGACGTTTGGTACACCCAAAGCATTCCTACGGTATCCGGGAGTTGCACAATCTCATGGTCTAAGGAAATGATACTTGACATTAGAAAAGCTTTAGCATACGAACTACACGATCTTGTGCTAGGCTTAGGATTGGGTCTTGTCCATCACATCATTCTCCTAATGATATGATCCCATTATTAATGACATCCAATGTCCATGGTCAGGAAACCATGACCATCTATTGATCAATGAGCTAGTCAACTAGAGGCTCACTAGGGACATGTTGTGGTCTATGTATTCACACATGTATTACGGTTTCCGGTTAATACAATTATAGCATGAACAATAGACAATTATCATGAACAAGGAAATACAATAATAACCATTTTATTATTGCCTCTAGGGCATATTTCCAACGGTCTCGCACTTGCACTAGAGTCAATAATCTAGTTCACATCACTATGTGATTGCAATGAATCCAACACCCATGGGGTTTGTTCATATCTTGCTTGTGAGAGAGGTTTATTAGTCAATGAGTCTGAACCTTTCAGATCCATGTGTGCTTTACAAATCTCTATGTCATCTTGTAGATGCAGCTACCACGCGCTACTTGGAGCTATTCCAAATAACTATTCTACTACACGAATCCGGTTTACTACTCAGAGTCATCCGGATTAGTGTCAAAGTTTGCATCGACGTAACCCTTTACGACGAACTCTTTTACCACCTCCATAATCGAGAAAATTCCTTAGTCCACTAGTTACTAAGGATAACCTTGACCGTTGTCCTGTGATCCATTCCTAGATCACACTTGTACCCCTTGACTGACTCGTGGCTTAGCACACTTCAGGTGCGGTACACAACATTGCATACTTTAGAGCTTATGTCTAAAGCATAGGGGACGACCTTCGTCCTTTATCTCTATTCTGGCGTGGTCAGGTCTTGAGTTTTACTCTATAATCATACCTTATAACACAGCCAAGAACTCCTTCTTTGCCGATCTATTTTTGAACTCCTTCAAAATTTTGTCATGGTATGTGTTCGTTTGAAAGTACTATTAAGTGATTTTGATCTATCCTTATAGATCTTGATGCTCAATGTTCAAGTAGCTTAATCCAGGTTTTTCATTGAAAAACACTTTTTAAATAACCCTGCATGCTTTCCAGAAATTCTACATCATTTCTGATCAACAATATGTGAACAACATATACTCATCAAAAATTCTATAGTGCTCCCACTCACTTCTTTGGAAATACAAGTTTCTCATAAACTTTTGTATAAACCCAAAATCTTTGATCATCTCATCAAAGCGTACATTCCAATTCCGAGATGCTTACTCCAGTCCTTAGAAGGATTGCTGGAGCTTTGCATACTTGTTAGCATCTTTCAGGATTGACAAAACCTTCTGGTTGTATCACATACAACCTTTCCTCAATAAAAATGTCAAGGAAACAATGTTTTGACATCCTATCTGCAAGATCTCATAAATAATGCAGTAACTGCTAACATAATTCCAACAGACTCTTAGCATCGCTACGAGTGAGAAAGTCTCATCGTAGTCAACTCCTTGAACTTGTCGGGAAACATCTTAACGACAAGTCGAGCTTTCTTAATGGTGACACTTACCATCATTGTCCGTCTTCCTTTTAAAATCCATCTGCACCCAACAGCCTTACGACCATCAAGTAGTTCTTTTCAAAGTCTATACTTTGTTTTATACATGGATCCTCTCTCGGATTTTATGGCCTCGAGCCATTCATTGGAATCCGGGCCCACCATCTCTTCTCCATAGCTCGTAGGTTCATTGTTGTCTAGCAACATGACTTCCAAGACAGGATTACATACCACTCTAAAGTAGTATGCATCCTTGTCGACCTATGAGGTTTGGTAGTGACTTGATTTGAAGTTTCATGATCACTATCATAAGCTTCCACTCAATTGGTGTAGGTGCCACAGGAACAACTTCCTGTGCCCTGCTACACACTAGTTGAAGTGACGGTTCAATAACCTCTTCAAGTCTCCACCATCCTCCCACTTAGTTCTTTCGAGAGAAACTTTTCCTCGAGAAAGGACCCGTTTCTGGAAACAATCACTTTTGCTTTCGAATATGAAATAGGAGGTATACCCAACTATTTTTGGGTATTCTATGAAGATGCATTTATCCGCTTTGGGTTCGAGCTTATCAGCCTGAAACTTTTTCATATAAGCATCGCAGCCCCAAACTTTTAAGAAATGACAGCTTAGGTTTCTCTAAATCACAGTTCATACGGTGTCGTCTCAACGGAATTGTGTGGTGCCCTATTTAAAGTGGGTGTGGTTGTTTCTAATGCCTAACCCATAAATGATAGTGGTAATTCAATAAGAGACATCATGGTATGCACCATATCCAATAGGGTGCAGTTGTGATGTTCGGACACACCGTCACACTATGGTGGTCCAGGCGGTATTAGTGTGAAACAATTTCCACGATGTCTTAATTGTGTGCCAAACTCGTAACTCAGATATTCATCTCTATGATCATATCATAGACATTTTGTCATCTTGTCACGACGATCTTCAACTTCACTCTAAAATTACTTAAACCTTTCAATAATTCAGACTTGTGTTTCATCAAGTAAATATACTCAGCATCTACTCAAATCATCTGTGAAGTAAGAACATAACGATATCCACTGCGTGCCTCAGCGCTCATTGGACTGCACACATCAAAATGTATTACTTCCAACAAATTGCTTCCTTGTTCCATCTTACTAAAAACGAGGCCTTTCAGTCATCTTGCCCATGTGGTATGATTTGCATGTCTCAAGTGATTCAAAATCAAGTGAGTCCAAACGATCCATCTGCATGGAGTTTCTTCATGCATATCTACCAATAGACATGGTTCGCATGTCTCAATCTTTTTAAAACGAGTGAGTCCAAAGATCCATCATCATGGAGCTTCTTCATGCGTTTTATACCAACATGACTCAAATGGCAGTGCCACAAGTATGTGGTACTATCATTATTATATTATATCTTTTGGCATGAACATGTGTATCACTATGATCGAGATTCAATAAACCATTCATTTTAGGTGCAAGACCATTGAAGGTATTATTCAAATAAACAGAGTAACCATTATTCTCCTTAAATGAATAACCGTGTGGCGATAAACATAATCCAATCATGTCTATGCTCAACGCAAACACCAAATAACAATTATTTCGGTTTAACACCAATCCCGATGGTAGAGGGAGCGTGCAATGCTTGATCACATCAACCTTGGTAACACTTCCAACACATATCGTCATCTCACCTTTAGCTAGTCTCCGCAACCTTTTATTTCGAGTTACTAACGCTTAGCAACCGAACCAGTATTTATTACCCTGGTGCTACTAGGAGTACTAGTAAAGTACACAATAATATGATGTATATCCAAAATACTTCTGTCGACCTTGCTAGCCTTTTCATCTACCAAGTATCTAGGGTAGTCCTGCTTCAGTGACCGTTCCCCTCATTACAGAAGCACTTAGTCTCGGGTTTGGTTCAACCTTGGGTTTCTTCATTAGAGCAGCAACTGATTTGTCGTCTCATGAAGTATCCCTTCTTTCCCTTGCCCTTCTTGAAACTAGTGGTTTTACTAACCATCAACAATTGATGCTCCTACTTGATTTCTACTTTCATGGTGTCAAACATCGCGAATTGCTCAAGGATCATCATGTCTATCCCTTATATGTTATAGTTCATCACTAAGCTCTAATAGCTTGGTTGCAGTGACTATGGAGAACTATCACTATCTCATCTGGAAGATTAACTCCCACTTGATTCAAGCGATTATAGTACTCAGACAATCTGAGCACATGCTCAACGATTGAGCTTTTCTTCCTTAGTTTGCAGGCTTAAGAAACTTGTCAGAGGTCTCATACCTCTTGACGTGGACACTAGTCTGAAATCCCAATTTTAGTCTTTGGAACATCTCATATGTTCTACGACGTTTCAAAAAACATCTTTGGTGCCACAATTCTAAACCGTTAGTATTATGCACTGAACTATCACGTAGTCATCAAAACGTGTATGTCAGATGTTTCCCAACATCTACAGACGATGCTCGAGGTTCAACGCACTGAGCGGTGCATTAAGGACATAGCCCTTTTGTGCAGCAACGAGGACAATCCTCAGTTCACGGACCCAGTCCGCATAATTGCTACTGTCAACTCTCAACTAAAATTTCTCTAGGAACATATCTAAAACAGTAGAACCAAAGCGTGAGCTACGACATAATTTGCAAAGACCTTTTTGACTTTGTTCATGATAATTAAGTTCATCTAATCAAATTATTCAATGAAGTCCCACTTAGATAGACATCCCTCTAGTCATCCAAGTGATACATGATCCGAGTCAACTAGGCCATGTCCGATCATCACGTGAGACGGACTAGTCATCATCGGTGGACATCTTCATGTTGATCGTATCCACTATACGACTCATGTTCGACCTTTTGGTCTTCTGTGTTCTGAGGCCATGTCTGTACATGCTAGGCTCGTCAAGTCAACCTAAGTGTTTCGCATGTGTAAATCTGGCTTACACCCGTTGTATGCGAACATTAGAATCTATCACACCCGATCATCACGTGGTGCTTCGAAACAACGAACCTTCACAACGGTGCATAGTTAGGGGGAACACTTTTCTTGAAATTTCAGCGAGGGATCATCTTATTTATGCTACCGTCGTTCTGAGCAAATAAGATGTAAACATGACAAACATCACATGCAAATCATAAAGTGACATGATATGGCCAATATCATCTTGCGCCTTTTGATCTCCATCTTCGAGGCGCGGCATGATCACCTTCGTCACCGGCATGATACCATGATCTCCATCATCATGTCTTCATGAAGTTGCCTCGCCAACTATTACTTCTACTACTATGGCTAACGGTTAGCAATAAAGTAAAGTAATTACATGGCGTTTTCATTGACATGTAGGTCATAAATAAATTAAGACAACTCCTATGGCTCCTGCCGGTTGTCATACTCATCGACATGCAAGTCGTGATTCCTATTACAAGAACATGATCAATCTCATACATCACATATATCATTCATCACATCCTTTTGGCCATATCACATCACATAGCATACCCTGCAAAAACAAGTTAGACGTCCTCTAATTGCTATTGCATGTTTTACGTGGCTGCTATGGGTTTCTAGCAAGAACATTTCTTACCTACGCAAAACCACAATGGAGATATGCCAATTGCTATTTACCCTTCATAAGGACCCTTTTCATCGAATCCGATCAAACTAAAGCGCGAGAGATAGACACCCGCCAGCCACCTTATGCATCAAGTGCATGTCAGTCGGTGGAACCAGTCTCACGTAAGCGTACATGTAAGGTCGGTCCGGGCCGCTTCATCCCACAATGCCGCCGGATCAAGATAAGACTAGTAATGGTAAGCAAATTGAACAAATCATCGCCCACAACTACTTTGTGTTCTACTCGTGCATAGAATCTATGCATAGACCTAGCTCATGATGCCACTGTTGGGGATCGTAGCAGAAATTTAAAATTTTCTACGCATCACCAAGATCAATCTATGGAGTAATCTAGCAACGAGGGGAAGGGGAGTGCATCTACATACCCTTGTAGATCGCTAAGCGGAAGCATTGCAAGAACGCGGTTGGTGGAGTCGTACACGCAGCGAATCAGATCACGGTCGATTCCGATCTAAGCGCCGAACAACGGCGCCTCCGCGTTCAACACACGTACAGCCCGGTGACGTCTCCCACGCCTTGATCCAGCAAGGAGAGAGGGAGAGGTTGGGGAAGACTCTGTCCAGCAGCAGCACAACGGCGTGGTGATGGTGGAGGAGCGCGGTACTCCAGCAGGGCTTCGCCAAGCACTACGAGAGAGGAGGAGGGAGAGGGGTAGAGCTACGCCAAGAGAGAGATCGAATCCCGTGTTGGGCAGCCCCCAATACCTCAAGTATATATAGGGGAAGGGGAGGCGCTGCGCCCCCATCTAGGGTTCCCTCCCTAGGGTGGCGGCAGCCCCAAAACCCATCTAGGGTTGCGGCCAAGGGGGAGGGAAGAAAGGGGGCGCCCTAGGGTGGGCCTTAAGGCCCATCTGAACCTAGGGTTTGCCCCCTCCCCACTCTCCACGCGCCTTGGGCCTTGGTGGGGGGGCGCACCAGCCAACTTGGGGCTGGTCCCCTCCCACACTTGGCCCACGCAGCCTTCTGGGGCTGGTGGCCCCACCTGGTGGACCCCCGGGACCCTCCTGGTGGTCTCGGTACGTTACTGATAGCACCCGAAACTTTTCCGGTGACCAAAACGGGGCTTCCGATATATAAATCTTTACCTTCGGACCATTCCAGAACTCCTCGTGATGTTCAGGATCTCATCCGGGACTCCGAACAACATTCGGTAACCGCGTACATACTTTCCCTATAACCCTAGCATCATCGAACCTTAAGTGTGTAGACCCTACGGGCTCAGGAATCACGCAGACATGACCGAGACATCTCTCTGGTCAATAACCAACAGCGGGATCTGGATACCCATGTTGGCTCCCACATGTTCCACGATAATCTCATCGGATGAACCACGATGTCAAGGATTGAACCAATCCCGTATACAATTCCCTTTGTCTATCGGTATGATACTTGCCCGAGATTCGATCGTCGGTATCCCGAAACCTCGTTACCGGCAAGTCCCTTTACGCGTTCCGTAACACATCATCCCGTGATCAACTCCTTGGTCACATTGTGCACATTATGATGATGTCCTACCGAGTGGGCCCAGAGATACCTCTTCATTACACGGAGTGACAAATCCCAGTCTCGATTCGTGCCAACCCAACAGACACTTTCGGAGATACCCGCAGTGCACCTTTATAGCCACATAGTTACGTTGTGACGTTTGGTACACCCAAAGCATTCTTACGGTATCCGGGAGTTGCACAATCTCATGGTCTAAGGAAATGATACTTGACATTAGAAAAGCTTTAGCATACGAACTACACGATCTTGTGCTAGGCTTAGGATTGGGTCTTGTCCATCACATCATTCTCCTAATGATGTGATCCCATTATCAATGACATCCAATGTCCATGGTCAGGAAACCATGACCATCTATTGATCAACGAGCTAGTCAACTAGAGGCTCACTAGGGACATGTTGTGGTCTATGTATTCATACATGTATTACGGTTTCCGGTTAATACAATTATAGCATGAACAATAGACAATTATCATGAACAAGGAAATACAATAATAACCATTTTATTATTGCCTCTAGGGCATATTTCCAACAATCACATCACAACTTGCCCTGCAAAATAAGTTAGACGTCCTCTACTTTGTTGTTGCAAGTTTTACGTGGCTGCTACGGGCTGAGCAAGAACCGTTCTTACCTACGCATCAAAAAAACACAACGCAGTATAGTGATTGTTTTTTGATCTTCAGAAAGAATCATGTTCATTGAATCCGGTTAAACTAAAGCTGGAGAAACAGACACCCACTAGCCACCTGTGTGCGAAACACGTCGGTAGAACCAGTCTCGCGTAAGCGTACGCGTAATGTCGGTCTGGACCGCTTCATCCAACAATGCCGCTGAATCAAGAATCAACTAGTGATGACAAGCAATATGTATATACCCACGCCCACAACTCCTTTGTGTTCTACTCGTGCATATAATATCTATGCATAAACCTGACTCTGATACCACTGTTGGGGAACGTAGTAATTTGAAAAATAATCCTACACACACGCAAGATCATGGTGATGCATAGCAACAAGAGGGGAGAGTATTGTCTACGTATCCCCGTAGACCGTAAGCTGGCAAGGAGATCTTTTTTTAGTTTTTTTTTTGCAAATAGAGAATAAAATTTTGTGGTATCATAATTTCCATGTCACGTACTCCCTCTGTATGCATTGATTGATGCAGAGGCCGAGGGTTTTAACCTCCTTTTCTAAAAAAAAACGTACTTTCTCTGTAAAGAAATATACTCTTATATTTTACATGGTGAGTAACCATCTAAGTACTGTGTCTTATCGCTAGGAAACTTTAGCAGTTAGCAGATTCTGATTGGAGGTTCTCTACACGTAATATGTGTCCATATAATTACGAAGAAAGTTATCATGTACTCCATCCATCTTGTTCCATTCACTGATCTGATCCTGGACCGCTCCACTGTTGGCACGAGAGACGAGTGCGAGCACGACGTGGGAATATGCCGGGCATCGATCCGAAGATTCCTACAATGGAAACTTCCAAAATCCAAAAAATACTCTTGGTTGATTAACTTTGGGTTATTGTTGACAACGACCAGCTTGTTTACAACTTAGTCAGAGCCTTATCTTAAGATGAAATCGAGGCTTCGCTCGAACCTTCTCTGTGGATATCCAACAAAACTAGAAACATGTGTGCATTTCTGGTTTGTTGACAAAATTTAGTTTGTCATACGGCAAATGCCAAAAATGTACTCCCTCCATTCCGAATTACTTGTCGCAGGTATGCATGTATCTAGATGTATTTTAGTTCTAAATGCATCCATTTTTGCGACGAGTAATTTGAAACGGAGGGAGTAGCTACTAATTGGTTGGCTGCCAAACTATCTTGCCAATGTCTTGACAAATTATTTCTGTAGAAAAATGTGGCAAGATCAATAACATCAAAAACACATAGTACAAAAATGACAATCCCATGAGACCAATTTGGTGTTCTAGATATTAATACATTTTTCAGTAGACTTGATCAAACTTAAATAAGCTTGGCTTAAGACAAACGCAAACCTTGTTAGTATTATCTTTAGACGGCCCCATTTATTATTTTGCATGACTCATATTAGCACCCCATTTGCAGTTATACTGGTATCCTCTATTTCCTCGTTAGATCCTCTATTTAGTCATTGCATGTGATTGCATGATACTTATGATATTAGAGCATCTACAACTGGGCGCCTCAAACACCCTTTCTCCCACCATACGCCCGGGCGGGCGCCTCGGTCAGTGATCGGTAAAAAAAATCTAACCTAGACGGGCGCCTCAAACGGGCCTCAAATGCATGGGCTGAACGACACCCGTTATATCTAGCCCAAATATGGGAAGGCCCGGATGCGTCCGTCACGTCGGACTAATGGCGGGTCACATACGGAATCACGAGAAACCCAACAGTTCGACGGGTGTCTCCTCCGAGCGGAGTGTGAATGTCGCGTGGCGCCGCTCCGGCTAGTTGCCTGAGGTCAAAGTCCAACTATTTAAGCCGGTCGGCATCTGCAACCCTAGCCACAACGTCTTCCTTCCTCTTCGCGTCGTCAACCCGAGCATATCTCTCTCCGTCTCCGCCTTCCTCTTCCCTCGTCGTCCGACATGGCTCGGCAGAAGAAGACCACCTATGCTATGCTAACACCGGAGCGCCGCTTCCAGATCAAGGAGGAGACCTGGGTGAGGCGCGCGGTCCGGATCACAGCGGGCCTGCCTCCGGACTCGCCGTAGCCGGTGGAGGAGGAGGTGGAGCAGCAGCTGGAGCCCATGGAGGGGGCGGATCTGGAGGAAGAGACAGCGCCGGTTGCGGGCTTCACCATGGAGGAGGCCATGTTGGAGTTTGCCATTGCCCAAGCGGCGGAGATGGAGGAACAGACAACCATCCTGGAGTCCATTCAAAATGAGGCGTACGTGGAGTCCAACCGGCACTTCCTCCAGCAAGAACAAGCGAAGACCGACGCGCTCTTCGACGAGGTGGAAGCGGAGATGGAGGCGGAGGCAGAGGAGGAGCAGGAGTTGCGTCTGCCCCATGTACCTGAGCCCGAAACGGAGATGGTCTCCGACAACAACGAGTAGCATACTCGAGAATTAGTTGATATACGTAGTACGTAGATGTTTTTTTTGCATGGTTTGTATGATTTTCAGATTTTATATATGAGGTGTTCGGATGCAGAGAGAGTTATTTGAGAAGTGACTGGACGCGTCTGAGGGCGTTTGAGGAGCCGGATTTGCCAATTCTGGCTGTAGATGCTCTTATATCCCACTATGGAATGTCTTACAACTTTCACATGGTTAATTGTGGAGTTGTAGCATTTTAAACATGTTTGATTTCCTCATTGTACTCCCTCGGTTCGTAAATATAAGATAGTTTAAAAATATGGACTGCACACAAATTAAAATGAGTGAACAAACACATCAAAACTGTCCATGTACATCCTATCAGTAGAAAAGTTAGAATATTTTATACCGTATTTATGAACGAGGGAGTACTAGTAAATAGGCAAAAAATGCCAAGAAAAATTATCCCACACACAAAAATGCCAAGGAAAATCAAGAACGCTTCTGGGAAAACATGACAGACAGATCAACAAAAATGCTGCTCCTTTTTTTCCCGAAAAAACAAACCGCCCCGCGAAAAAGAAAAACGCTCCTGTTTTGGTGGCGTTCGTCCGTTTTCAAATGCACAGGGCACAGCGTATGGGTCGGTCGACCATTTTCATGCGTTTGAACGGATCCGCAGGCGCCACGTGGACGCGTCCCATCTAATCTGACGTGGGCAGTGGCGCAGCATGCCATTGGCCAGTGGCCGGCCAGAGCTAAGCTAAGCTAGGGCTGAACCTTTTTCCAGATGTAGGGCGCACGCTGCGTGACTTTCCTGTACAATATTCACTCTGCTCCTCCCGTATTGACGATATTACGAACACGGGGTCGCGAACCATGCATTCACGCAGATGATGATGTGGTCACGTTATGTTGCTCAATCCAGGGTTCACTAAACCCACTTTAGAATCACTTATATGCTGCGGATGTTGGAAATAACTGGCCTATTACACGTGAAATATCTGAAATCTCAAACCAGGCTCATGAAAAGTTGACAAGTGAAGTATCTGAAATCTCAAACCAGCCTCACAAAAAATGATAAGTGTTGGTGCTGAAAGTTTAATCTCATGCGACTAGTTAAGGAGGTGCGAGGTCTCTTTATACAGTAAGTTCTCTACGCCATATTTAGTGGGGTGTGAAGGAGAGAAATAGAAGATGGCACGCGCATGCTCGCTCGCCTCATCGGGCTTGGGCCGGGCGGCGCGTGTGCGACATGCACGTGAATGGTTCACCAAATCCACAAGGGCGTATCTTCTTTTTGCCGTTTTTATTTTTTGATGTCTTGGCAAATAAGTTAATTATTTTTTGTTTGATAAGTATACGAATTAGAATCCAAGTCAGTTCGAGATCGTGATCATAACACGATACCGCCTCTGGTCCTATTATATGTACTGCTACCTGCCGCGGCCAAAGACACATTGAAAACGTGTAGGGTTTTTGCCTCATCTTGTTACTTGCGCCATCACCGTAGTCCACTTCATCCTGAATGTTGTTGTGCATCGGCGTGCGAGAGAGCAAGTCTTCGAAACCGTTCATCCTTGTGATCTTGCATCAGGAGAGAACGAATTAGCTTTTTGGGAAGCGTTCTGCCTGACTGCTCAAGTTCAAGTTCATCATCACGGGTCGTCTTCCATCCAAGTCGAACGACTCTACTCATCATCGTCTTCATCACCCTCAGCAACAATAACAGTCGCCAACATTGTCATTAACAACGTCACTCCTAGTTGTTACTATTGTTTATATATAATCTGTTTTCATTATCTACCCCCAAATTTACAGACATGTTACTATTCTTTATATATAATCTGTTTTCATTATCTACTCCCAAATTTACAGACATGGCTATTGTTTATATTTTTATTTTCTATATTCATTATATACTCCCAAATCCATTAATCTTGGTTGCGATTAGTTAGCAGGAAAGCAAGATTTGGTCTTCGAAGAAAGATTTTAGGACCTAGAATATCGCTGAGATAGAAACGTTACTCCCTTCGTTTTTATTTATTCTGCATATTAGATTTGGCCGAAGTCAAACTTCGTAAAAAATAATCAAGTTTATATAAAGAATACAAATAATTACCATAACAAATTTATATAATATGAAAGTATATTTAATAATTAATTTAATAGTATTGATTTGTTATTGTACTGTATATGTTAATATTTTTGTTTATAAATTTTGTCAAAGTTTATAAAACTTGACTTTGACCAAAGCTCATACGTGGACTAAATTAAAACGAAGAGAGTACCATACTGGACAAGTGTGTCTAACACAAAACTTTATAATATAAGGACTTAACTGAAAATAGCTGCAAACCAGTTTGTCTTGGGCAGGTTTGGGCTGAAATCTGGTCCTTCCGAGCCGGTAGCACAGACAGAGAAGGTGGGAGGCGAATCTCGTGGAATTCTCTCTCCACTGCTCGCCGGAAACCAAGAAATCGCCAACCCACGAATCTTCCCTCACAACCAGTCCACACCGCCGCGCCAAGTCCCGATCTTGCCGGCCGAGCTGCACTCCGGCCGTCCCCAGTTCCCCGGCTCGAGCCTCCCGCAGCGAATTCGGACGGCTCGTCGACCCTGGTAGGTCAGAAATCCTCCAATTTGTTTTTGCCGCGGGGAGGATTCCCGAATTTTACCTGTCTCGTTTCCCCACCTCTTGCCTGGCCCAAGTAGTTTCCATGGGTGGTCGGGGCCATTTGGGGGAAGAAAGGGGCGAGAAGAGCCCTCACGAGGCTGACATGGTGGGCCCACCTTCTGTGGGGGATGGCTGGCATATGGTTTTTCATCGGGTTCTTGGGGCATCGTAGCCCCTGACAACAACCTGCTATGTTTGGCGATCAGAAGCTGTTATGTTGGGGGTTGCTCATCTTATTGCCCTGATAAAAGTGCGAGCTTCCATGGAATTCATATTTTGTATCGCTGGGCAGTTGTTTCTAATGAGAGAATAAGAGGCTGGGATAGCATAGCAAACAACCATCAATCCATCATCATGGTTGTATTTTGGAGGAAGTGGCAAATTCCTCTTACATAGGAGGAGTTGAGAACACAGACACTCTTGGAGCTACCGTTTTCCTGTACTAGCGTTAGTAGGATGAATTGGCGTTAAGAAATAAAAACTTTTGTTGGAACCTTGGCTAGAGGTTTCTTTGAAAATTTCAGCAGCCCCTTTGGTCCATAACGGGGCGGGACTCATTCTATTATGATTCTTTAGATTATTCGCAATTGATGGCCGCTTGGATGACTAGAATGGCTCATTCGAGCCACCACCTTGCCTATTTGTATCCGTGCTGTTTTGTCTTGCTTAGTGGCCATGAAATTGACCTGCCTGAGCTGATCCAGGATTGCAATAGTATGAGATGGTGCACTCTCCCAGCTGTGGGCACAAGTATTCCAGTATCGGTTTGTGTTGCCTCTGTGACTTGTATGATTTGATTGATCTGCCTTGTAAACAGAACGACCAGTGGAATGATGAGATGAAGGTATTAGCTTGGATGAAAACAGAAAATGGCTGTTCCCTCTAGCATTCTGGGTAGAATATGAGAATTTGAGCTGTTTGCTATGGGCAAACGACATCTCTGTAGGCTGTTAGTGCTCTCAGTATTATCTAGTACTAAATTAAATTAAACACTCCCCGTTGTCTTAAATCCAATGTGTGGTTAGTCTTCCCTGAAGTACCCGGGTTCTGTATGAAAATTGCCATATCTTACTGCTTTTTGTTTGAGGTGTCTTAATAGGGCATTAACTACCTAGCAAATCATCACACATGTTGCAAGCTGGTGGTCTTTCTCAGTAGATAGGGAGTGAAATATGTCACGGCACCTTCATATTAAGTAGTTATATTTAGTACTTTCATTAATGCAAATTGTTGGTGATCACTGCATGTCAGACTCCCCCTTCTATTAAAATAGCATGGTTCTCTAAGGAAATAAAATAGCTTTTTCTATTTGGTTCCTTACATCATTTTTTCCCTAGATGGTGAACAGTATATCCACCAGCACTAGAGTCTAATCGTAGCAACTCAGTCGCTCACCTGCAGCAAATGGAATCAGGTGAAAACAACATGGGCTCGAATGATGGACCAAACAGCAAAGCTAGCTTGGCTGCGAGGCAACGCTTACGGTGGACAGATGAGTTGCATGAACAATTTGTGGAGGCTGTTACTCAACTTGGTGGTCCTGATAGTACGTATCCACACTGCAACTGTGCTTCATTACTTCTTTATATGAATACTGTTTCTTCTTACTATGTAATCACTTTATGGGACTAGATAATGTAGTTTATTTGAAATCTAAAGGTGATATAATTTTACATTAATTCATTTATATTACATGACATTGTTATGTCTAGTGAAGTTTTTAGTATAGTTTGAAAATATCAGACATTCTTAAAAGTGACAATAGCATGTAAATATATGATGCCGTGGAACTCAAAACATTGTTTCTAAGTAGAAAGCTTATATATGGTTTTAAGCTATCACATTATCTCAATACAACATCATATAAGCTTGGAATAAGTGAGAGAATTGTACCAAGCAAGAAGCCCTTTTAAGTGAGAGAATTGTAGCTTGATGTTTAAGACTTCCAAATCACTTGGGTGAGGATCTCCATCCATCTAAGCAATTAATAACTTTTATCAGTATTTTCTTATGTTGTTATAAAAGTGAAAGGTAAGAATGTACTTACGTTGTACTTATCTGTCAGTTATGTGCATTCGCACCTTTATTTGCTACAGTAATTATATAGGCTTATTATGCTTCTGCTGGCACTTTTTTTTTGAACTTTGCTTCTGCTGACACTTGAATTCCTCAAATGCAACAGGAGCAACTCCTAAAGGAGTTTTGAGAATTATGGGTACACCAGGATTAACAATATACCATGTGAAAAGTCACTTGCAGGTACATCTTGTTTAACAGTGCCACTTGGCCTTTGGCAATATATTAACTCTTAATTTCTGATATTGAATTCCTCTATTACTGTTTTCAGAAATACAGGCTAGCAAAGTACATTCCTGACTCTTCAGCTGATGGTAGGTGAACACACTTCTCATATACTTGGTATTGTGATATTTTTTTTCAGTTCTTTCCTAATATGTATCTCTCGTGTAGGTAACAAGGCTGATAACAAAGATCCAGGGGATTCACTAGCAGGACTTGATGGATCCTCGTATGTATAATGACCAGTTATAATCTCCATTAAACAGTAACTTATGTAAACTGTGACTGGCATGGCATGAGATGCAAGTACTGCAATGTATGCCGTATTCTACAATGCACTAAGAAATTCATCTAGCATAGTCAACTCACTTATTTTACCACTCTTTAGGTTTGCATGCTGCTCTACAAACACATGCTAACTGTGGTTCCTCAGTAATTAGAAACATGAAAAAATTAGGGTGCAACCATAATCTAATTGAAATCTCTTATTTTATACTGATGAGTAATTTCTGCAAAATGGAAGTGTTCAATTTATTTTATTCCGTTCATCAATTTTTGGCCTTGAATACCCTCAGGTGCACAAATACTACGCAGCAACAAAACATGTTGATATAGCTTCAAACTGATCCATATGCATTTTTATCTTCCTTTATTTGAAAGATGTAATTTCGTTGCTTTTTGTTGGTTTATCCATGCTATGCTATCCGTAAGGGGCAAGTCTTTTGCTAATGTATAGCGACCTTTTTCTTGGAGACTTCAATTTCACTTTTGGAATTAGTGTCTTTCAGTTGATGCTGCTCCCCTGTTTTCCTCAGTTTTTCCTAGGGACGTTTGATCGTCGAGCCTTTTTCTTTACAGTGGAATGCAGATATCTGAAGCCCTGAAGCTGCAGATGGAGGTCCAAAAGCGGTTGCATGAACAGCTCGAAGTAAGTTTTTTGTTTGCGGTCCAAAAGCAGTCCAAACGCAAATGCTTGTAAAATACTTTATTTGCTGTGGTGAATTAAAAAACATGGTGATTTTTCCATTCTAAAAACAGAGGAAAATTCTTAGTCAGCTAGAGGCGAAAACAAGTCTGTTCCTAATATTGTCAACTTCCACGCTTCTTCTAGTAATGGCTGCGAAGTCTGCATTAGAGACATTGTTTCCGTTTCGGTTTGTAATCTCATTCATATTTCCAAACTTGCAAATTAAGTAAATAGTTAGGTTTAATTGACCAGATGCATTAGTTACATGCTTGCATAGCGGTAAATTCATCAATAACCTACAATTATATTAAGTAGAGATCAATGATAAGATGTGCTGATAACATTTTCTTTAGGTACAAAGGCAGCTGCAGCTGCGAATCGAGGCACAGGGAAAGTACCTTAAGAAAATCATAGAAGAGCAGCAGCGTTTCGGTGGCGGTGGTATAAAGTCTGAAACACCTGGTGCAGGAGCTACTGTCACAGCGTCGAGCGATCAGTTCCCCGACTCTGAGAGGACAGACCCCTCAACTCCTGCACCCACATCTGAATCTGCATCTCAAGGTGCAGCTTTCAAAAGAGACAGTGGAAGCCAGACTGAAGCAATCAAGAGCCCATGTCACGATGAACCGCTGCTAACAGCAGATTCCAACTGTCATCCCGGTTCTCCTACTCTCAGTCCGAAGCACGAGAGGGCAGCAAAGAGGCAGCGAGGTAGCGAGGCTGAATTCCCAGAGGCCGAGTTATCCCTTCCGCAGCATATCTTCGAGTCGAGCTCAGGGCCGGAGTTCCAGCAATGTTCGGTGCCCTACTACTCGGGTCATTAGCGTCCCGGCAGCTACATTTTGGCAGCATCTTAGAATGGTGTCATCTAAGGGGATATGTTGTATGTTGACAAAAGTTGTTAGGTGTTTTCAGGTGGTTGTTTACATGATGCATACTTACACATGACATCGTTATCTTGCATTTGTAGCGCCTTGACTTGTAACCTTATTGGCAGATGAGTTGACCAGTTTGGGTGGGGTGGGCACTGTTAGCCTGTTTTTTTACATGCTATGTTTTCTACTCTTGTTCTTGAGTCTTGACACCAAGTTTATCTTGCTATGCAATTTGTTATGAGGATGATTGATGGTCAGAAATAAGACGATTAGCAGTGTTTTCATGTCAATGCCCCCTTTTAAGTGTGTACTTCGCACAAAATATAATAATAAAAATTATACCATCAAAAGTCTAGACAAAATCCCAAGTAAACATCTACAAACTTTTTTGAAAGAACATCTACTAACTTGAAACTTGTGTGCTCCTTCCATTCGGACATATAGGGCCTAATTTGCATTTTGAGATTTGCTTTGATCGTCAATAAAAGTAATACTATATGAAATGTTTGCTATAAAAATATATCACTAGAAACTAGTACTCCCTTCGTAAAGAAATATAAGAGTGTGTTTAGATCATTGAAATAGTGATATAAACACGCTTATATTACCTCCGTTCTTAAATTCTTGACTAGATACATTCGTATGTAGATAAATACTCCCTCTGTCCGGAAATACTTGTCGAAAAGATGGATAAAAGTGGTTGTATTTAGAACTAAAATATGTCTAGATACATCCATTTCTCTGACAAGTATTTTCGGACGGAGAAAATATAAAACAAGAATTTTGAGACGAAGAAAGTATTTCTTTACAAGGGAGTAGTTTTAATATGAATTCAACGATGTACTTTTTGTGTCAACAGTTAATTCAATGGTATAGTTCAAGGGGCTCATGCCTGGTGTTACGTGCCCCTTGTTTGTCTTTTTCCCGAAGAAGACTTGTATAGGATCCGCTCTTAGATGAGATCAATGAAATCTATCATTTTGAAGATACAAAACATGTTAAAAAACTATGGAATTTTTTGCAGACATTCATCCATCTTTGGTGTACAATCTCAAAAAGTTTCGGCTCCTAATTTGAACTACACTTTAGGCACGTTTGGTTGCATTGGGTGAATAGTGCCTGCATTTGAGCCACATCACAATCCAGCCTAGTTTAGCAAAAATAGGCAACAAACGTACATCTACATGTTGTTTAGTTGCCTGCATTGCATTAATGGCCATTTTAGGGCTGGCTGTTTGGTTGCCCGCATTTGTGCTTAAGAGTGAGCAGGTGCAACCCACAGCTGTTTGGATGCATACAAGTTTGTGTTCTGCTCACCCCATTAAAATGTGGTGGCTTTACCACCATATTAGGCACAACGGCAGGTAGAGCACTACAAACAGCACAGAAAACTAGCAGCTAAACAAGCTAACAGCACATAAACAATCAACTAAACAACAGATAAGAGCAGATAAATAGCAACTAAACAACACATTTGCTAAACAGACTTAAATTTAACGACAGTTGGGGCATCAGATGCCCCCTGCTTCACCACAGGGTGCTTAACCCTGGACAAAGTATTAACAGTTCACGCCAAGTTCTCTGATCACCGATGCAACAAACTAATTACGAGTTCACGGAAACTACTTCAGAAGGCGACTTCAGGGTCACCGATGCAGCTCGTGCCTGTTGCAGCGAAACGGAGCTGTCGTGGTTGTAGATTTGAACCTTGAGGCCTAGGCCAGAGATGCGCAGCACGGCGAGGTCGTCGGGTATGATCCCGTGACGACGGCAAAAGTAGTGCCAGCCCCGGCCAAGCACCATCTGCCCCTCGAAGGTCTGAACCTGCACCCAGAATTCGCACCACTTGTTTGCAGACAGCCTGACGACGCGCTTTGTCTTGAGCACGAGCCACTGCCTCGTCACCTCCTGGCACTTGGGAGGGATGATGAGCATGGCGAGATCCTCCCCGTGCATGATTTGCACGTAGAAGCGAAGCGGCTCTCGGGATCCTTCCTCGTGGCCGGTCCTAGGAGCTCGTCCCCTTGAACGTGGCTGGCTCATGAAGGCGACCCTTCCAGGTAGGTACACCCTCCGGAGCCAGCAGTTCGTAGGGATGAAGTCCATGATAGATTTGAAGGAAATATGCCCTGGAGGCAATAATAAAGTTGTTATTTATATTTCCTTATATCATGATAAATGTTTATTATTCATGCTAGAATTGTATTAACCGGAAACTTAGTACATGTGTGAATACATAGACAAAACAGAGTGTCCCTAGTATGCCTCTACTTGACTAGCTCGTTAATCAAAGATGGTTATGTTTCCTGACCATAGACATGTGTTGTCATTTGATGAATGGGATCACATCATTAGAGAATGATGTGATGGACAAGACCCATCCGTTAGCTTAGCATAATGATCATTTAGTTTTATTGCTATCGCTTTCATCATGACTTATACATGTTCATCTGACTATGAGATTATGCAACTCCCGAATACCGGAGGAACACCTTGTGTGCTATCAAAGGTCACAACATAACTGGGTGATTATAAATATGCTCTACAGATGTCTCCGAAGGTGTTTGTTGGGTTGGCATAGATCGAGATTAGGATTTTTCACTCCGTGTATCGGAGAGGTATCTCTGGGCCCTCTCGGTAATGCACATCACTATAAGCCTTGCAAGCAATGTGACTAATGAGTTAGTCACGGGATTACGCATTACGGAACGAGTAAAGAGACTTTCCGGTAACGAGATCGAACTAGGTATGATGATACCGATGATCGAATCCCGGGCAAGTAACATACCGATGACAAAGGGAACAACGTATGTTGTTATGCGGTTTGACCGATAAAGATCTTCGTAAAATATGTAGGAACCAATATGAGCATCCAGGTTCCGCTATTGGTTATTGACCAGAGATGTGTTTCGGTCATGTCTACATAGTTCTCAAACCCATAGGGTCCGCACGCTTAACGTTCGATGACGATTTATATTATGAGTTATGTGACTTGATGACCAAAGGTTGTTCGGAGACCCGGATGAGATCACGGACATGATGAGGAGTCTCGAAATGGTCAAGACATAAAGATTCATATATTGGAAGTTTACATTCGGACACCGGAACGGTTCGGGTCGTTTCGGATGAGCTTCGGAGTACCGGGGGTTACCGGAACCCCCCGGGAAGTTATTGGGCCTCATGGGCCTAGTGGTGGAAGAGAGGAGGCCAACCAAGGAGTGGCACGCGCCTACTTGGACTAGGGAGTCTTAGTAGGATCCTACTTGGACTAGGGAGTCCTAGTAGGATTCCCCACACCTGGCGCGCCCCGTTAGGGCCGGCCACCTCTTCCCTCCCCTCCTTTATATACGTGGCCAGGGGGCATCCCATAGACACACAAATTGATCTTTTAGCTATGTGTGGTGCCCCCTCCACAGTTACACATCTCAGTCATATCGTTCTAGTGCTTAGGCGAAGCCCTGGGTCGGCAACTTCATCATCACCGTCACCATGCCGTCGTGCTGACGGAACTCTCCCTCGGCCTCAGCTGGATCAAGAGTACGAGGGACGTCACCAAGCTGAACGTGTGCTGATCGCGGAGGTGTCGTGCGTTTGGTACTTGGATCGCGAAGACGTTCGACTACATCAACCGCGTTATTAAACGCTTCCGCTTTTGGTCTACGAGGGTATGTAAACACACTCTCCCCTCTCGCTGCTATGCATCTCCTAGATAGATCTTGCGTGATCGTAGGTAAATTTTTTGAAATACTGTGTTCCCCAACAATATTCGGCATCGGCGACGACATGGGCTCCTCCACCGGCCCTGTCCCACTCCATCTTCATCACCTTGTCAGGGTAAGATGACATTGATTGGTAACATGGCATTGGCAGCTGCTACCTCTTGAGCATGCGTTGGTTTTCCCTTGAAGAGGAAAGGGTGATGCAGCAAAGTAGCGTAAGTATTTCCCTCCATTTTTGAGAACCAAGGTATCAATCCAGTAGGAGACTACACGCAAGTCGCCTAGTACCTCTTGGAGATATGCCCTAGAGGCAATCATGTATGATGATATTTCCTATGTGTTTATGAATAAAGATAGTCCTTGGACATTATCAATGATGTATATCAGCAAGTACGTGACTTGTTTGTGGGACTATGCATTGTATGATGACTGTCCTAAAAGGTCCCTAGTCGAAAGGGCTGTGTGAACGCGCAGCCAACTAGACTAGCATATGACACGGTCCATGGCTTGGTCTCACTAGCCATGGAGCATTGGATGCTAACCGGATAATATGGACTTGGAAGGATCTGGTCGGATTCGACGTAGTCGGATCCGAGTCGAGATAAGGTCCAAGTCGGACAGACCCAACTATGAGAAGCAGCGATATGTCATCTGTGAGTCTCTAGTACAACATATGTTCTATGTCCTAAGACCTGAGCTGACGCATGTACTAGGGATGGTGACAGACTTGCTTTAGGCCGACCAAACGCTACTCCGTAACTGGGTAGTTATAAAGGTAGGTTTCGGGTTTGTCCAGAACCATGCTGCGAGACGTGGTCGAGCAAGATGGGATTTGTCCCTCCGATCAGGAGAGATATACTCTGGGCCCCTCGTGTGATCCGACCATGATAAGCATGGCCATGCGACAAGGATTATGAGATAATCCGGTTTGTGGTCGGCATCACTGAAACGAGAAAGAGGTCGGGCTAGCACAAGGATGACAGACTCGCCTTGAGCTCGACAACATGTATCGTGTGGCAAAAGGAATGGAGGTATGATGTACAGGTTCGCTAACCAACTTCATAGTCTGCTTGGTGTTCGGCATGCTTTGCTAGAGGCCGCTACCAACCGTGCAGTTCGGAGGTGATCCGAACTGCGACCAAGCCGACTTGAACCTAAGGGGTCGCGCTCTTAAGGGAAGGAACCTACGAGGTCGGATCCGAGGACACTGGTCGGATGTGATCCGAACTGTATTCGGATTGTGGCCGAGTAGACTTATGAGCTTTAGGGTCCGTGCGAGGCCCAAGTGTTGAGCCTGCGATGGACGCCTATATATAGTGGAGGTGCCACACACTCACGGGGGTTGATTGCTTCGGTGCTGTCACTAGGGTTTGCATGTGTTGCGAATAGACACCTCCACTCGCCTCCGGTTGTGTTATTGGACCTAGCAGTCCGCCGCATGACGTTCCTCCTGCACGCGCGGATACCGTTAGAGGCGGTGCACTTGCGCCGCTCCGGTGAACCTGTACGTGAGAACCGACCACCGGCTGTACAAGGGAGATCAGACAAGGAGGAGACGATCCACGCGGACGCGCTGCCCCAACTCTTTTTCCGCTGCACGACACTGCACATCTAGTGGTAACGAACTGTGATCCATCTCCCGTAGCATGTTCTTGGTTGTTCTGCGCGTAGGAAATTTTAATTTGCAGTCGACGCAACCTACCGTAGATCCCAACAGTGGTATCAGAGCCTCTGCTATAGGATTTGGATTCAGATCATATGCATATTAGATATGTGGAGGCGATAGATGAGATCTATTGTCGTTGATAAGATCGGCTGTGTGCACGGTTGATGAGATCAACTGCACATGGGGATCGATAAGGCTATGTTTTCTGATGATTGGGATCGATGAGGTCGTGACACGATCTACCCCTACCGGTCGGTTATCCGCCATCGGGGTTTACAGTGAAACGTAAATCCGAATCGGATTCGCGATGATCGATGAGATCGGTCAAATCAGAGAATTCGGCGTGATCGGAGTTCAGATGTGATCTGTGATTTCCGAAAACGTCGGCCGCTGCCCGCACCTAGTCGGATTCTGAATCACTGAGAGTTTGTGGAGGGATGCTGACTTCAGTGGGAGTATTTCTATTTAAGGCTATAATTACTCTACATAAACACATTGCTTAGTGATTTCATATCTTTCTGTTGTAGATCAATGGCACCACCTGCTCAACCCAACTTTGCATTGAAATCAATTTTGGAAAAGGATAAACTGAATGGGACAAACTTTACTACCTGGTATAGAAATTCGAGAATTGTTCTCAAGCATGATAAAAAGGGACATGTTCTAGAGGATCCGCTCCCAGAGGAACCTGCCGATAATGCTAGTACCACAACCAAGAATGCCTACCAGAAACTCGTTGATGAATCAAACGAGATCAACTGCCTCATGCTGGCTTGTATGGAGCCCGATTTGCAGCAGCATTTCGAAGACGTTGGGGCTTTCGATATGATCGAGAGTCTCAAGAGCATGTTTCAGGTGCAGGCTAGGACCGAAAGGTTCAACGTTTGGCGATCCTTGATGGATTGCAAGCTGAAGGAAGGTGATCCACTGAGCCCGCATGTGATCAAGATGATCGGATATGTGCAAGCTTTGGATCGGTTGGGATTCCCGCTCTTGGATGAGCTGGCTACTGATACAGTTCTGGGTTCTCTTCCGCCCAGCTATGCGATGTTCATCTCGAACTATCATATGCATGGCATGGATAAGAAGCTCACTGAATTGCATGGGATGCTCAAAGTGGCAGAGCAGGATATTAAGAAAGGCACGCATCAAGTGTTGATGGTGCAGAAATCGGCTAAGTTCTAAGAAGAAGGCTAAGGCAAAGGGCACGGAGATGGTAACCTCCTCCGCTGCGCCGAAGTCTGGACCGGACTCAAAGACCATTTGCTATCATTGCAAGGAAACTGGTCACTGGAAGAGGAACTATAGCAAGTGGCTTGCAGAGCATGGCAAGAAGGCCGGGAATGCTGCTTCAGGCAAAGGTACACTTGTTGCATATGTTATAGACGTTTACCTTGCTGACATACCTAGTAGCTCTTGGGTATTTGATACCGGATCGGTTGTTCATATTTGCAACTCGATGTAGGGGCTGGTAAGAACTAGGTGTTGGAAATATGCCCTACAGGCAATAATAAAATGGTTATTATTATATTTCCTTGTTCATGATAATTGTCTGTTGTTCATGCTATAATTGTGTTATCCGGAGATCGTAATACATGTGTGAATACATAGACCACAACATGTCCCTAGTGATCCTCTAGTTGACTAGCTCGTTGATCAATAGATGGTTACAGTTTCCTGACCATGGACATTGGATGTCATTGATAACGGGATCACATCATTAGGAGAATGATGTGATGGACAAGACCCAATCCTAAGCATAGCGCAAGATCATGTAGTTCGTCTGGTAAAGCTTTTCTAATGTCAAGTATCTTTTCCTTAGACCATGAGATTGTGCAACTCCCGGATACTGTAGGAATACTTTGGGTGTGCCAAACGTCACAATGTAACTGGGTGACTATAAAGGTGCACTACGGGTATCTCCGAAAGTGTTTGTTGGGTTGGCACGAATCGAAACTGGGATTTGTCACTCCGTATGACGGAGAGATATCTCTGGGCCCACTCGGTAAGACATCATCGTAATGAGCTCAATGTGACTAAGGGTTGATCACGGGATGATGTGTTACAGAACGAGTAAAGTGACTTGCCGGTAACGAGATTGAACAAGGTATTGGGATACCGACGATCGAATCTCGGGCAAGTAACGTACCGATTTACAAAGGGAATTGTATACGAGATTGCTTGAATCCTCGACATCGTGGTTCATCCGATGAGATCATCGTGGAACATGTGGGAGCCAACATGGGTATCTAGATCCCGCTGTTGGTTATTGGTCGGAGAGTTGTCTCGGTCATGTCTGCATGGTTCCCAAACCCGTAGGGTCTACACACGTAAGGTTCGATGACGCTAGGGTTATTAGGAAGACTTGTATGTGATTACCGAATGTTGTTCGGAGTCCTAGATGAGATCCCGGACTTCACAAGGAGTTCCGGACTGGTCCAAAGGTGAAGATTTATATATAGGAAGTTGTCATACGGTCATCGGAAAGGTTCAGGGGCATATCGGTATTGTACCGGGGCCACCGGAGGGGTTCCGGGGGTCCACCGGGAGGGGCCACCTCTCTCGGAGGGCCTCATGGGCCGTAGAGGATAGGGAACCAGCCCCAAGTGGGCTGGGTGCATCCCCCCTTGGGCCCATGCACCTAGGGTTGGGGGGAAACCCTAGAGGGCCCCCCCCCTTTGCTTGGGGGGTAAGCCACCCCCTTGGCCGCCGCCCCCTCTCTAGATCTCATCTAGAGGGGGCTGGTCCCCTTCCTTCTTCCCCTATAAATAGAGGGGCAAGGGGAGGGCTGCACACCACATCAAAGGCGCAGCCCCTCCCCTCCCCAACATCTCTCCTCCTCCGTTAAGAGCTTGGCGAAGCCCTGCCGGAGTACTGCCGCTCCACCACCACCACGCCATCATGCTGCGGTTGGAGCTCTCTTCCTCAACCTCCCCCTCCTCCTTGCTGGATCAAGGCACGGGAGACGTCTCCGCTCCGTACGTGTGTTGAACGTGGAGGTGCCATCCGTTTGGCGCTAGGATCATCGGTGATTTGGATCACGTCGGGTATGACTCCATCAACCCCGTTCTCCTGAACGCTTCCGCTCGCGATCTACAATGGTATGTAGATGCACTCCTCTCCCTCTCGTTGCTAGATGACTCCATAGATTGATCTTGGTGATGCATAGAAAATTTTAAATTTCTACTACGATCCCCAACAGTGGCATCAGAGCTAGGTCTATGCATAGTTTCTATGCACGAGTAGAACACAAGTTGTTGTGGGCGTCGATTTTGTCAATTTACTTGCCGTTACTAGTCTTATCTTGATTCGGCGGCATCGTGGGATGAAGCGGCCCGGACCGACCTTACACGTACGCTTACGTGAGACTGGTTCCACCGACTGACATGCACTGGTTGCATAAGGTGGCTAGCGGGTGTCTGTCTCTCCCACTTTAGTCGGATCGGATTTGATGAAAAGGGTCCTTATGAAGGGTAAATAGAAATTGGCATATCACGTTGTGGTTTTGGCGTAGGTAAGAAACGTTCTTGCTAGAAACCTATAGCAGCCACGTAAAAATTGCAACAACAATTAGAGGACGTCTAACTTGTTTTTGCAGCATATGCCGTATGATGTGATATGGCCAAAAGGATGTGATGAATGATATATGTGATGTATGAGATTGATCATGTTCTTGTAATAGGAATCACGACTTGCATGTCGATGAGTATGACAACCGGCAGGAGCCATAGGAGTTGTCTTAATTTATTTATGACCCGCGTGTCAACATAAATGTCATGTAATTACTTTACTTTATCGCTAACCGTTAGCCATAGTAGTAGAAGTAATAGTTGGCGAGACAACTTCATGAAGACACGATGATGGAGATCATGATGATGGAGGTCATGGTGTCATGCCGGTAACGATGATGATCATGGCGCCCCGAAGATGGAGATCAAAAGGAGCAAAATGATATTGGCCATATCATGTCACTATTTGATTGCATGTGATGTTTATCATGTTTTACATCTTATTTGCTTAGAACGACGGTAGCATAAATAAGATGATCCCTCACAATAATTTCAAGAAAGTGTTCCCCCTAACTGTGCACCATTGCTAAGGTCCGTTGTTCCGAAGCACCACGTGATGATCGGGTGTGATAGGTTCTAACGTTCGCATACAATGGGTGTAAGCCAGATTTACACACACAATACACTTAGGTTGACTTGACGAGCCTAGCATGTACAGACATGGCCTCAGAACACGGAAGACCGAAAGGTCGAACATGAGTCGTATAGAAGATACGATCAACATGAAAATGTTCGCCGATGATGACTAGTCCGTCTCATGTGATGATCGGACACGGCCTAGTTGACTCGGATCATGTATCACTCAGATGACTAGAGGGATGTCTATCTGAGTGGGAGTTCATTAAATAATTTGATTAGATGAACTTAATTATCATGAACATAGTCTAAAAGTCTTTGCAATATGTCTTGTAGATCAAATGGCCCACGCTAATGTTGCCCTCAACTTCAACGCGTTCCTAGAGAAAACCAAGCTGAAAGACGATGGCAGCAACTACACAGACTGGGTCCGTAACCTAAGGATTATCCTCATAGCTGCCAGGAAAGAATATGTCCTTGATGCACCGTTAGGTGAAGCACCTATTTTCCCTGCAGAACAAGATATTATGAACGCTCGGCAGACGCGTAGTGATGATTACTCCCTGGTTCAGTGCGGCATGCTTTACAACTTAGAACCGGGGCTCCAAAAGCGTTTTGAGCAACACGGAGCATATGAGATGTTCCAAGAGCTGAAAATGGTTTTCCAAGCTCATGCCCAGGTCGAGAGATATGAAGTCTCCGACAAGTTCTACAGTTGTAAGATGGAGGAGAATAGTTCCGTCAGCGAGCACATACTCAAAATGTCTGGGTTGCACAACCGCTTGTCTCGGCTAGGAGTTAATCTCCCGGATGATGTGGTCGTTGACAGAATCCTTCAGTCGCTCCCACCTAGCTACAAAAGCTTTGTGATGAACTTCAATATGCAGGGGATGGAAAAGACCATTCCTGAGGTATATTCAATGCTGAAATCAGCGGAGGTGGAAATCAAAAAGGAACATCAAGTGTTGATGGTGAATAAAACCACTAAGTTCAAGAAAGGCAAGGGTAAAAAGAACTTCAAGAAGGACGGTAAGGGAGTTGCCGCGCCCGGTAAGCAAGCTACCGGGAAGAAGCCAAAGAATGGACCCAAGCCTGAGACTGGTGCTTTTATTGCAAGGGAAATGGTCATTGGAAGCAGAACTGCCCCAAGTACTTAGCGGATAAGAAGGTCGGCAATGCCAAAGGTATATGTGATATACATGTTATTGATGTGTACCTAACCAGTGCTCGTAGTAGCTCCTGGGTATTTGATACCGGTGCAGTTTCTCATATTTGTAACTCAAAACAGGAACTGCGAAATAAACGGAGACTGGCGAAGGACGAGGTGACGATGCGCGCCGGGAATGGTTCCAAGGTCGATGTGATCGCCGTCGGCAAGCTACCTCTACATTTACCTACGTGATTAGTTTTAAACCTCAATAATTGTTATTTAGTACCAGCTTTGAGCATGAACATTGTATCTGGATCTCGTTTAATGTGAGATGGCTACTCATTTAAATATGAGAATAATGGTTGTTCTATTTACATGAGAGACATGTTTTATGGCCATGCCCCGCTCGCCAATGGTTTATTCTTATTTAATCTCGAACGTGATGTTACACATATTCATAGTGTGAATGCCAAAAGGTGTAAGGTTGATAATGATAGTCCCACATACTTGTGGCACTGCCGCCTTGGTCACATTGGTGTCAAACGCATGAAGAAACTCCATGCAGATGGACTTTTGGAGTCTCTTGATTATGAATCATTTGACACGTGCGAATCATGCCTCATGGGAAAAAATTACCAAGACTCCGTTCTCCGGAACAATGGAGCGAGCAACCAACTTATTGGAAATCATACATACTGATGTGTGCGGTCCAATGAGTGTTGAGGCTCGCGGTGGCTATCGTTATGTTCTCACCCTCACTGATGACTTGAGTAGATATGGGTATGTCTACTTAATGAAACACAAGCCTGAGACCTTTGAAAAGTTCAAGGAATTTCAGAGTGAGGTTGAGAATCAACATGACAGGAAAATCAAGTTCTTACGATCAGATCGTGGGGGAGAATATTTGAGTCACGAATTTGGCACGCACTTAAGGAAATGTGGAATAGTTTCACAACTCACGCCGCCTGGAACACCTCAGCGTAATGGTGTGTCCGAACGTCGTAATCGCACCCTATTGGATATGGTGCAATCTATGATGTCTCTTACCGATCTACCGCTATCATTTTGGGGTTATGCTATAGAGACTGCCGCGTTCACTTTAAATAGGGCTCCGTCGAAATCCGTTGAGACGACACTGTATGAATTGTGGTTTGGTAAGAAACCTAAGCTGTCGTTTCTGAAAGTTTGGGGATGCGATGATTATGTCAAGAAACTTCAACCTGAAAAGCTCGAACCCAAATCGGAAAAATGTGTCTTCATAGGATACCCTAAAGAAACTATTGGGTATACCTTCTACCTCATATCTGAAGGAAAGATCTTTGTTGCCAAGAATGGATCCTTTCTAGAGAAAGAGTTTCTCTTGAAAGAAGTAAGTGGGAGGAAAGTAGAACTTGATGAAGTATTGCCTCTTTAACCGGAGAGTGGCGCAGCTCAAGAAAATGTTTCTGAGGTTCCTGCACCAACTAGAGAGGAAGTTAATGATGATGATCATGAAACTTCAGATCAAGTTGCTACTGAAATTCATAGGTCCACAAGGACACGTTCCGCACCAGAGTGGTATGGCAACCCTGTCCTGGAAATCATGTTGTTAGACAATGGTGAACCTTCGAACTATGAAGAAGCAATGGCGGGCCCAAATTCCGACAAATGGCTAGAAGCCATGAAATCCGAGATAGGATCCATGTATGAAAACGAAGTATGGACTTTGACTGACTTGCCCGATGATCGGCGAGCCATAGAAAATAAATGGATCTTTAAGAAGAAGACAGACGTGGATGGTAATGTGACCATCTATAAGGCTCGGCTTGTCACTAAGGGTTATCGACAAGTTAAAGAGGTTGACTACGATGAGACTTTCTCACCCGTAGCGAAGCTGAAGTCCTTCCGAATCATGTTAGCAATTGCCGCATTCTATGATTATGAGATATGGCAAATGGACGTCAAAACGGCATTCCTTAATGGAACCTTAAGGAAGAATTGTATATGATGCAGCCGGAAGGTTTTGTCGATCCTAAGAATGCTGACAAGGTGTGCAAGCTCCAACGCTCAATCTATGGGCCGGTGCAAGCATCTCGGAGTTGGAACATTCGATTTGATGAGATGATCAAAGTGTTTGGGTTTACGCAGACTTATGGAGAAGCCTGTGTTTACAAGAAAGTGAGTGGGAGCTCTGTAGCATTTCTCATATTATATGTGGATGACATACTATTGATGGGAAATGATATAGAATTCTTGGAAAGCATAAAGGCCTACTTGAACAAGTGTTTTTCAATGAAGGACCTTGGAGAAGCTGCTTATATATTAGGCATCAAGATCTATAGAGATAGATCGAGACACCTCATTGGTCTTTCACAAAGTACGTACCTTGACAAGATATTGAAGAAGTTCAATATGGGTCAGTCCAAGAAGGGGTTCTTGCCTATATTGCAAGGTATGAGATTGAGCACGGCTCAATGCCCGACCATGACAGAAGATAGAGAAAAGATGAGTGTCATCCCCTATGCCTCGGCCATAGGGTCTATCATGTATGCCATGCTGTGCTAGACCTGATGTTAACCTTGCCGTAAGTTTGGTAGGAAGGTACCAAAGTAATCCCAGCATGGAACATTGGACAGCGGTCAAGAATATCCTGAAGTACCTGAAGAGGACTAAGGATATGTTTCTCGTTTATGGAGGTGACGAAGAGCTCATCGTAAAGGGTTACGTCGATGCTAGCTTCGACACAGATCTCGATGACTCTAAGTCACAAATCGGATACATGTATATTTTGAATGGTGGGGCAGTCAGCTGGTGTAGTTGCAAGCAAAGCATCGTGGCGGTATCTACATGTGAAGCGGAGTACATGGCAGCCTCGGAGGCAGCACAAGAAGCAATCTGGATAAAGGAGTTCATTACCAACCTAGGACTTATTCCCAATGCGTCGGGCCCGATGACTCTCTTCTATGACAACACTGGAGCTATTGCCCTTGCCAAGGAGCCCAGGTTTCACAGGAAGACTAGGCATATCAAGCGCCGCTTCAACTCCATTCGTGAAAATGTTCAAAATGGAGACATAGATATTTGTAAAGTGCATACGGACCTGAATGTCGCAGATCCATTGACTAAACCTCTTCCTCGAGCAAAACATGATCAACACCAGAACTCTATGGATGTTCAGTTCATCACAATGTAACTAGATTATTGACTCTAGTGCAAGTGGGAGATTGTTGGAAATATGCCCTAGAGGCAATAATAAAATGGTTATTATTATATTTCCTTGTTCATGATAATTGTCTATTGTTCATGCTATAATTATGTTATTCGGAAATCGTAATACATGTGTGAATACATAGACCACAACATGTCCCTAGTGAGCCTCTAGTTGACTAGCTCGTTGATCAATAGATGGTTACGGTTTCCTGACCATGGACATTGGATGTCATTGATAACGGGATCACATCATTAGGAGAATGATGTGATGGACAATACCCAATCCTAAGCATAGCGCAAGATCGTTCGTCTGCTAAAGCTTTTCTAATGTCAAGTATCTTTTCCTTAGACCATGAGATTGTGCAACTCCCGGATACTGTAGGAATACTTTGGGTGTGCCAAACATCACAACGTAACTGGGTGACTATAAAGGTGCACTACGGGTATCTCCGAAAGTGTCTGTTGGGTTGGCACGAATCGAGATTGAGATTTGTCACTCCGTATGACGGAGAGGTATCTCTGGGCCCACTCGGTAAGACATCATCGTAATGAGCTTAATGTGACTAAGGGTTGGTCACGGGATGATGTGTTACGGAACGAGTAAAGTGACTTGCCAGTAACGAGATTGAACGAGGTATTTGGATACCGACGATCGAATCTCGGGCAAGTAACGTACCGATTGACAAAGGAAATTGTATACGGGATTGCTTGAATCCTCGACATCGTGGTTCATCCGATGAGATCACCATGGAACATGTGGGAGCCAACATGGGTATCCAGATCCCGCTGTTGGTTATTGGCCGGAGAGCTGTCTCGGTCATGTCTGCATGGTTCCCGAACCCGTAGGGTCTACACACTTAAGGTTCGATGACGCTAGGGTTATTAGGAAGACTTGTATGTGATTACCGAATGTTGTTCCGAGTCCCGGATGAGATCCCGGACTTCACGAGGAGTTCCGGAATGGTCTGGAGGTGAAGATTTATATATAGGAAGTTGTCATACGGTCACCGGAAAGGTTCGGGGGCATATCGGTATTGTACCGGGGCCACCGGAGGGGTTCCGGGGGTCCACCGGGAGGGGCCACCTCTCTCAGAGGGCCTCATGGGCCGTAGAGGAAAGGGAACCAGCCCCAAGTGGGCTGGGCGCATCCCCCCTTGGGCCCATGCGCCTAGGGTTGGGGGGGGGGAAACCCTATAGGCCCCCCCCCCTTTGCTTGGGGGGCAAGCCACCACATCAAAGGCGCAGCTCCTCCCATCCCCAACACCTCTCCTCCTTCGTTAAGAGCTTGACGAAGCCGTGCCGGAGTACTGCCGCTCCACCACCACCATGCCATCGTGCTGCTGTTGGAGCTCTCTTCCTCAACCTCTCCCTCCTCCTTGCTGGATCAAGGCGCGGGAGACATCTCCGCTCCGTACATGTGTTGAACACGGAGGTGCCATCCGTTCGGCGCTAGGATCATCGTTGATTTGGATCACGTCGAGTACGACTCCATCAATCCCGTTCTCTTGAACGCTTCCGCTCGTGATCTACAAGGGTATGTAGATGCACTCCTCTCCCTCTCGTTGCTAGATGACTCCATAAATTGATCTTGGTGATGCGTAGAAAATTTTAAATTTCTGCTACAATCCCCAACACTAGGCGTGTGGCACAAGGGGAGATTGACATCAGGGTCGGCAACAAAGCAAGAGTTGCTGTGTTGGAGGTCGGCACGATGCAGCTCCAGCTTCCTTCTGGATTTATTTTGGAATTGAATAATTGTTATTACATTCCTGCACTTAGTCGAAACATTATTTCTGCCTCATGCTTGATGAGTCAGGGTTATGAATTCAATTTAAAGGACAATGGTTGTTCGATTTATTTGAATGGTATGTTCCACGGCTATGCACCCATTGTTGATGGGTTATTTATATTGAATCTAGAACAGGAACCGGTCTATAACGTGAATGCCAAGAGGCATAAGCCTAATGAGATAAATCTGACATACTTCTGGCATTGCCGGCTTGGACACATTAGTCTGAAACGCATGAAGAAGCTCCATGATGATGGACTCCTAACTTCGACCGACTTTGGGTCATTCAAGACATGAGAATCATGCTTGCTCGGCAAGATGACTAAGTCTCCTTTCGCAAAGAGTTGCGAGAGGGCATCCGAGCTGTTGGAACTGATACACAGTGATGTGTGTGGACCAATGAGCACAACTGCCCAAGGTGGCTATCAGTACTTCGTGACTTTTACCGACGACTTGAGTAGATATGGATATATCTATTTAATGAGGCACAAGTTAGAGACTAAGTTCAAAGAGTTTCAAAATGAGGTGGAGAATCAGCTCGGCAAGACTATAAAACTTCTACGATCTGATCGAGGAGGTGAGTACATGACCCAGGAGTTTGATGATCATCTGAAAAGCAGAGGTATAGTACCTCAGCTCACACCTCCGGGTACGCCACAGAGAAATGGTGTATCAGAATGGAGGAATCGCACCTTGTTGGACATGGTTCGATCTATGATGAGCAAGTCAGATTTACCCTTGTCATTCTGAGGATACGCTCTAGAAACTGCAGCTTTCACACTTAACAGGGTACCATCAAAATCCATAGACAAGACACCACATGAGATGTGGACCGGGAGAGTCCCAGTTTGTCTTTTCTAAAGATTTGGGGTTGTGAAGCATTTGTCAAGAAACTTATGTCAGACAAGCTTACACCCAAGTCGGATAAATGCATATTCGTGGGATATCCGAGGGAAACCTTGGGATATAACTTCTACAACCGGGAAGAGAACAAAGTGTTTGTGGCTCGGAACAGGGTTTTCCTTGAGAAAGAGTTTCTCAGTCGGGAGGCTAGTGGGAGGATGGTCTGACTCGAAGAAATTCGAGGACCACTCGAGGACGGCTCGTCTAGTGATGAGATCATACCGGAGTCAGTTAGGGAACCTGTAGTGGAAGAGGCACCGGAACTATGGAGGTCGGAAAGATTGCACAAAGTGCGCGATGTATTGTTGCTAGAAAGCGACGAGCCGGCCACATATGCGGAAGCGATGGTGAGCCCAGATTCCGAGGCATGGCTGGAGGCCATGAGATCCGAGTTAAAGTCCATGGATGAGAACCAAGTTTGGGACTTGGTTGATCCGCCGCCTGGCGTAACGGCCATTGGTTGCAAATGGGTCTTTAAGAAGAAAACAGATGTGGATGGAAATGTTCAGATCCACAAAGCTCGGCTTGTCGCTAAGGGTTATGGACAAGTTCAAGGAATTGACTACGACGAGACTTACTCGCCGGTAGCGATGCTGAAGTCGGTGAGGATCGTACTAGCTATAGCTACATATTTCGATTACGAGATATGGCAGATGGATGTCAAGACGGCTTTCCTTCATGGAAATTTAACCGAGGACGTGTATATGATATAGCCCGAGGGTTTTGTCGATCCGACTAGCACTAGTAAGGTATGCAAGCTCAAGAGATCCATTTATGGGTTGAGGCAAGCATCTCGGAGCTAGAACATTCATTTTGATGAGGTCGTCACTGGTTTCGGCTTCATCAAAAGTGAAGAGGACTCTTGTTTATACAAGAAGTTAAGTGGGAGCTCGATAGTGTTTTTGATCTTATATGTGGATGACATACTATTGATCAGAAATGATATTTCGATACTGAACTCGGTCAAGGAGTCATTGAATGGCAAGTTTTTGATGAAGGACCTTGGTGAGGCAATGTACATTTTAGGCATTAAGATCTATAGAGATAGATCAAGGAGGCTGCTCGGCTTAAGCCAGAGCACATACATAGATAAAGTGTTGAAGCGTTCAACATGAGTGAGGCAAAAAAAGGGTTCTTGCCACTCTCACATGGTATAAGGCTAAGCGAGACTCAGAGTCCTTCGACTGATGAGCGAAGTAGGATGAGTAGGATTCCGTATGCCTCGGCAATAGGATCCATCATGTATGCCATGATATGTACACGGCCCGATGTTACTTTTGCAATAAGCCTAACAAGTAGATACCAGGCCAACCCAGGTGAGAGTCACTGGGCAGTGGTAAAGACTATTTTGAAGTACCTGAAAAGGACTAAAGAGATGTTCCTAGTTTATGGAGGTGAGGAAGAGCTCGTCATAAGGGGTTACGCCGATGCTAGTTTCCAAACCGACAGAGATGATTGTCGATCACAGTCCGGATTCGTGTACGTCATGAACGGAGGAGCAATGAGCTGGATGAGTTCCAAGCAAGATACGTTGGTCGATTCTACTACAGAAGCCGAATACATTGCGGCTTGTGAAGCTGCAAAGGAAGGTGTTTGGATCCGGAACTTTCTGGATGATCTTGGTATTTTCCCAGCCTCGGTAAAACTGTTGGACCTTTATTGTGATAATTCTGGTGCCATCGCACAAGCCAAGGAGCTGAGGAATCACCACAAGGTCAGACAGAAATATCACCTGATACAAACGATCGTAAAGAGTGGTGATGTAGAGTTATGCAAAATTCACACGGATGCAAATGTTGCAGATCCGTTGACTAAGCAGCTTCCACAACCCAAGAATGAGGGGCACGTTAGAGCTATGGGCATTCGATGTCTATTTGATTGACTCTAGTGCAAGTGGGAGACTGTTGGAGATATGCCCTAGAGGCAATCATGTATGATGATATTTCCTATGTGTTTATGAATAAAGATAGTCCTTGGACATTATCAATGATGTGTATCAGCAAGTACGTGACTTGTTTATGGGACTATGCATTGTATGATGACTGTCCTAAAAGGTCCCTAGTCGAAAGGGCTGTGTGGATGTGCAACCAACTAGACTAGCATATGACACGGTCGATGGCTTGGTCTCACTAGCCATGGAGCATCGGATGCTAACCTGATAATATGGACTTGGAAGGATCTGGTCGGATTCGACGTAGTCGGATCCGAGTCGAGATAAGGTCCAAGTCGGACATACCCAACTATGAGACGCAACGATATGTCATCTGTGAGTCTCTAGTACAACATATGTTCTGTGTCCTAAGACCTGAGCTGACGCATGTACTCGGGATGGTGACAGACTTGCTTTGGGCCGACCAAACGCTACTCCGTAACTGGGTTGTTATAAAGGTAGGTTTCGGGTTTGTCCAGAACCATGCTGCGAGACGTGGTCGAGCAAGATGGGATTTGCCCCTCCGATCAGGAGAGATATACTCTAGGCCCCTCGTGTGATCCGACCAGGATAAGCATGGCCATGCGACAAGGATTATGAGATAACCCGGTTTGTGGTCGGCATCACTGAAACAAGAAAGAGGTCGGGCTAGCACAAGGATGACAGACTCGCCTTGAGCTTGACAACATGTATCGTGTGGCAAAAGGAATGGAAGTATGATGTACAGGTTCGCTAACCAGCTTCATAGTCTGCTTGGTGTTCAGCATGCCTTGCTAGAGGCCGCTACCAACCGTGCGGTTCGGAGGTGATCTGAACTGCGACCAAGCCTACTTGAACCTAAGGGGTCGCACGCTTAAGGGAAGGAACCTACGAGGTCGGATCCGAGGACACTGGTCGGATGTGATCCGAGCTGTATTCGGATTGTGGCCGAGTAGACTTATGGGCTTTAGGGTCCGTGCGAGGCCCAAGTGTTGAGCCCGCGATGGACGCCTATATATAGTGGAGGTGCCGCACACTCACGGGGGTTGATCGCTTCGGCGCTGTCACTAGGGTTTGCATGTGTTGTGAATAGACACCTCCACTCGCCGCCGGTTGTGTTATCGGACCTAGCAGTCTGCCGCACGACGTTCCTCCTGCACGCGCGGATACCGTTAGAGGTGGTGCACTTGCATAGCTCTGGCGAACCTGTACGTGAGAACCGACCACCGGTTGTACGAGGGAGATCAGACGAGGAGGAGACGATCCACGCGGACGCGCTGCCCCAACTCTTCTTCCGCCGCATGGCACTGCGCGTCTAGTGGTAACGAACTGTGATCCATCTCCCGTAGCACGTTCTTGGTTGTTCTGCACGCAGGAAATTTTAATTTGCAGTCGACGCAACCTACCGTAGATCCCAACAGTACCTGCACAAATAATCAAGAATCTTGCAACCAACGCGATAAAGGGGTTGTCAATCCCTTCACGGCCACTTGCAAAAGTGAGATCTGATAAAGATAATAAGATAAATATTTTTGGTATTTTGTTGTATAGATTGGGAAATAAAGATTGCAAAATAAATAATAAACTAGAACTATAGATCGGAAACTTATATGATGTAAAGTAGACCCCGGGGCCATAGGTTTCACTAGTGGCTTCTCTCATGATAGCATATATTACGGTGGGTGAACAAATTACTGCCGAGCAATTGATAGAAAAGTGCATAGTTATGATGATATCTAAGGCAATGATCATGAATATAGGAATCACGTCCATGTCAAGTAGACCGAAGCGATTTTGCATCTACTACTATTACTCCACACATCGACCGCTATCCAGCATGCATCTAGAGTATTAAGTTCATAAGAACAGAGTAATGCATTATGCAAGATGACATGATGTAGAGGGATAAACTCAAGTAATATGATATAAACCCCATCTTTTTATCCTCGATGGCAACAATACAATACGTGCCTTGTTGCCCCTGCTGTCATTGGGAAAGGACACCGCAAGATTGAACCCAAAGTTAAGCACTTCTCCCATTGCAATTATGTCTTCTCAAAATAACATAGCCAAAGAAAGCTCATCCCTACAAAATCATATAGTTTGGCCATGCTTCATTTTCATCACACAAAATGCTCCCATCATGCACAACCCCGATGACAAGCCAAGCAATTGTTTCATACTTTAGTATTCTCAACCTTTTTCAACTTTCACACAATACATGAGCGCGAGCCAAGGACATAGCACTATGGGTGGAATAGAATATGATGATGGAGGTTGTGTGGAGAAGACAAAAAAGGAGAGAGTCTCACATTGATGCGGCTAATCAACGGGCTATGGAGATGCCCATCAATTGATGTCAATGCGAGGAGTAGGGATTTCCATGCAACAGATGCACTAGAGCTATAAATGTATGAAAGCACAACAAAAGAAACTAAGTGGGTGTGCATCCAACTTGCTTGCTCACGAAGACCTAGGGCATTTTGAGGAAGCCCATTGTTGGAATATACAAGCCAAGTTCTATAATGAAAATTCCCACTAGTATATGAAAGTGGCAAAATAAGACACTCTCTATCATGAAGATCATGGTGCTACTTTGAAGCACAAGTGTGGAAAAATGATAGTAACATTGCCCCTTCTCTCTTTTTCTCTCATTTTTTTGGGCCTTCTCTTTTTTATTTAGCCTCTCTCTCTCTCTCTCTTTCTCTCTCTCTCTCTCTCTCTCTCTCTTTGTATTTCCTCACGGGACAATGCTCTAATAATGATGATCATCACACTTCTATTTATTTACAACTCAAAAATTACAACTCGATACTAGAACAAAATATGATTCTATATGTATGCCTCCGGTGGTGTTCCGGGATGTGCAATGATTCAAAAGTGACATGTAAAAATTATGAGCGGTGGCTTTTCCATAATTACGATGTAAACTACATGATCATGCAAGGCAATATGACAATTGTTGGGGAACGTAGTAATTTCAAAAAAATTCCTACGCACATGCAAGATCATGGTGATGCATAGCAACGAGAGGGGAGAGTATGATCTACGTACCCTTGTAGATCGACAACGGAAGCGTTTGGTTGATGTAGTCTTACGTCTCCACAGCCCGACCGATCAAGCACCGAAACTACGGCACCTCCGAGTTCTAGCACACGTTCAGCTTGATGATGATCCCCGGACTCCGATCCAGCAAAGTGTCGGGGAAGAGTTCCGTCAGCACGACGGCGTGGTGACGATCTTGATGTACTACCATCGCAGGGCTACACCTAAGCACCGCTACAATATTATCGAGGATTATCGTGGAAGGGGGCACCGCACACGGTTAAGAATATGATCATGTGGATCAACTTTTTTGTCTCTAGGGGTGCCCCTGCCTCCGTATATAAAGGTTCAAGAGGGGGAGGCCGGCCGGCCATCATAGGGCACGCCAGGAGGAGTCCTACTCCCTCCGGGAGTAGGACTTCTCCCCCAATCCTAGTTGGAATAGGATTCGCGAGGTGGGAAAAGAGGGAGAGAGAAGGAGGGGGGACGCCGCCCCCCTCTCTCCTTGTCCTATTCGGACTAGGGGGAAGGGGCGCGTGGCCCAACCCTGGCTGCCTCTCCTCTTCATCCACTAAGGCCCATATAGCTCCCGGGGGTTCCGGTAACCTCCCGGTACTCCGGTAAAATCCCGATATCACCCGGAACACTTCCGATATCCAAACATAGGCTTACAATATATCAATCTTTATGTCTCGACCATTTCGAGACTCCTCGTCATGTCCGTGATCTCATCCGGGACTCCGAACAACCTTCGGTACATCAAAATGCATAAACTCATAATATAACTGTTATCGTAACCTTAAGCGTGCGGACCCTACGGGTTCGAGAACAATGTAGACATGACCGAGACATGTCTCCGGTCAATAACCAATAGCGGGACCTGGATGCCCATATTGGTTCCTACATATTCTACGAAGATCTTTTATCGGTCAGATCGCATAACAACATACGTTGTTCCCTTTGTCATCGGTATGTTACTTGCCCGAGATTCGATCGTCGGTATCCAATACCTAGTTTAATCTCGTTATTGGCAAGTCTGTTTACTCGTTCCGTAATACATCATCCCGCAACTAACTCATTAGTTGCAATGCTTGCAAGGCTTAAGTGATGTGCATTACCGAGAGGGCCCAGAGATACCTCTCCGACGATCGGAGTGACAAATCCTAATCTCGAAATACGTCAACCCAACATGTACCTTTGGAGACACCTGTAGAGCACCTTTATAATCACCCAGGTATGTTGTGACGTTTGGTAGCACACAAAGTGTTCCTCCGACACACGGGAGTTACATAATCTCATAGTCATAGGAACATGTATAAGTCATGAAGAAAGCAATAGCAACATCCTAAACGATCGGGTGCTAAGCTAATGGAATGGGTCATGTCAATCAGATCATTCAACTAATGATGTGATCCTGTTAATCAAATAACAACTCTTTGTCCATGGTTAGGAAACATAACCATCTTTGATTAACGAGCTAGTCAAGTAGAGGCATACTAGTGACACTCTGTTTGTCTATGTATTCACACATGTATTATGTTTCCGGTTAATACAATTCTAGCATGAATAATAAACTTTTATCATGATATAAGGAAATAAATAATAACTTTATTATTGCCTCTAGGGCATATTTCCTTCAGTCTCCCACTTGCACTAGAGTCAATAATCTAGATTACACAGTAATGATTCTAACACCCATGGAGCCTTGGTGCTGAGCATGTTTTGCTCATGGAAGAGGCTTAGTCAACAGGTCTGCTAAATTCAGATCCGTATGTATCTTGCAAATCTCTATGTCTCCCACCTGGACTAGATCCCGGATGGAATTGAAGCGTCTCTTGATGTGCTTGGTTCTCTTGTGAAATCTGGATTCCTTTGCCAAGGCAATTGCACCAGTATTGTCACAAAAGATTTTCATTGGACCTGATGCACTAGGTATGACAGCTAGATCGGATATGAACTCCTTCATCCAGACTCCTTCATTTGCTGCTTCCGAAGAAGCTATGTACTCCGCTTCACATGTAGATCCCGCCACGACGCTTTGTTTAGAACTGCACCAACTGACAGCTCCACCGTTTAATGTAAACACGTATCCGGTTTGCGATTTAGAATCATCCGGATCAGTGTCAAAGCTTGCATCAACATAACCGTTTACGATGAGCTCTTTGTCACCTCCATATACGAGAAACATATCCTTAGTCCTTTTCAGGTATTTCAGGATGTTCTTGACCGCTGTCCAGTGATCCACTCCTGGATTACTTTGGTACCTCCCTGCTAAACTTATAGCAAGGCACACATCAGGTCTGGTACACAGCATTGCATACATGATAGAGTCTATGGCTGATGCATAGGGAACAACTTTCATTTTCTCTCTATCTTCTGCAGTGGTCGGGCATTGAGTCTGACTCAACTTCACACCTTGTAACACAGGCAAGAACCCTTTCTTTGCTTGATCCATTTTGAACTTCTTCAAAATCTTGTCAAGGTATGTGCTTTGTGAAAGTCCAATTAAGCGTCTTGATCTATCTCTATAGATCTTTATGCCTAATATGTAAGCAGCTTCACCGAGGTATTTCATTGAAAAACTCTTATTCAAGTATCCCTTTATGCTATCCAGAAATTCTATATCATTTCCAATCAATAATATGTCATCTACATATAATATCAGAAATGCTATAGAGCTCCCACTCACTTTCTTGTAAATACAGGCATCTCCGAAAGTCTGTATAAAACCAAATGCTTTGATCACACTATCAAAGCGTTTATTCCAACTCCGAGATGCTTGCACCGGTGCATAAATGGATCGCTGGAGCTTGCACACTTTGTTAGCTCCCTTTGGATCGACAAAACCTTCCGGTTGCATCATATACAACTCTTCTTCCGGAAATCCATTCAGGAATGCAGTTTTGACATCCATCTGCCAAATTTCATAATCATAAAATGCGGCAATTGCTAACATGATTCGGACAGACTTAAGAATCGCTACGGGTGAGAAGGTCTCATCATAGTCAACCCCTTGAACTTGTCAAAAACCTTTTGCGACAAGTCGAGCTCTGTAGACAGTAATATTACCGTCAGCGTCAGTCTTCTTCTTGAAGATCCATTTATTCTCAATTGCTTGCCGATCAATGGGCAAGTCAACCAAAGTCCATACTTTGTTCTCATACATGGATCGCATCTCAGATTTCATGGCTTCAAGCCATTTTACGGAATCTGGGCTCACCATCGCTTCTTCATAGTTCGTAGGTTCATCATGATCTAGTAGCATGATATCCAGAATAGGATTACCGTACCACTCTGGCGCGGATCTTACTCTGGTTGATCTACGAGGTTCAGTAGTATCTCGTTCTGAAGTTTCATGATCATTATCATTAGCTTCCTCACTAATCGGTGTAGGTGTCGCAGAAACAGGTTTCTGTGATGTACTACTTTCCAATAAGGGAGCAGGTACAGTTACCTTGTCAAGTTCTACTTTCCTCCCACTCACTTCTTTCGAGAGAAACTCCTTCTCTAGAAAGGATCCATTCTTAGCAACGAATGCCTTGCCTTCGGATCTGTGATAGAAGGTGTACCCAACAGTCTCCTTTGGGTATCCTATGAAGACACATTTCTCCGATTTGGGTTCGAGCTTATCAGGTTGAAGCTTTTTCACATAAGCATCACAGCCCCAAACTTTAAGAAATGACAACTTTGGTTTCTTGCTAAACCATAGTTCATAAGGCGTCGTATCAACGGACTTTGATGGTGCCCTATTTAACGTGAATGCGGCCGTCTCTAAAGCATAACCCCAAAACAATAGCGGTAAATCAGTAAGAGACATCATAGATCGTACCATATTGTAACGCCCCAAGACCGGAGCTTCAGATGCCTTCCAGGGTTTCCGTGTTTTTCGTCGTGTGTTTCGTTTGGTCCGCTGCATTTCATTTTTGCATCATGTGCATTGCATCATGTCATCATGCAACCCGTTTTAAAACTCAACTAGACAAATGGTATGGATCTTTGATCCATTTAAATCGAGGGATTTCACATGGTGATTCTCTTTACAACTTATCCTCTCGATATTTAGAGAGCTATAGTAATTATTCCAATTATGTGGAATTACCTTAACACACTTGCAAAAATCCCAATGCCTTTTATTATTTCAACTCTTGGCCTCTAACTTTGCCACTTGTCCTTTCATCATTTTCCGGAGCTCCACCTAATTTCTCAACATTTTTGGGCACTTCGAAAACCTATCCTAGTTCAAACCTTTTGAATTAAATTCAAAAGAATTTAATTTTTAATCTTTCAACTTGACTTTTTTCTATTTTCCCGAACCGTGCACATTTTTCCGAGTCCGTGAAAACGATGCCCCTGCCATCCCCGCTCCTTGCTGCCTCCCCGCCTCCGTCGAGTGCCTCCTCTGTGCTCGAGCTTCTCCGCCTCAGCCACCTCCTGCTGCTCGCTGTGGCCACTGTCGCGGAGCTTCGAGCCTCTGGCAGCAGTAGCTGCAGGTCCGGCAGCCCTGCGTCCTCCTCTGGTCAAGGCTCCCCGAGATTCGGGCATCGCCCGAGCGCTCCTTGCCACGCACAGCTCCCTGCGTCCGTGGTTTTGCCTCCTCTGTTCGTCGCCTGCATGCCAGACGCCGCGCCTCCTCCCTGGCGCTGGCCCCATCGCCTTTCTGCAGCCGCAGGCACCGTCCCAAAGCTCTCCACATCGAGCAGGTTCAGGAGTGTAGCGAGGACGCCCGCATCGACCGCGCCGAGGGATGCCTCCTCGCCCTCGCTATTCGCACGTGGGCCACGCAACCTGTTGTCCGCCTCGCCAAGACCCGAGGCCTTGTTGGTGTTGCTTCGTTTTGGATGTGCCATCTTTTCTGACAAGTGTACGACTACACCCGGTGATGCGACAAGCCCCGTTAATGTGTTCCTCTACTCCATCAAGACCGGACCGACAAGTACCCCAACGTCATGTTTACAACAACCGTCACCGAATACCCGGGTAGCAAAACGTCAAGTACCTATGACCGAAGAACGCCATGTACCTCTCCAAAAAAACCCGAACATGTACCACTATGTCCGGAGGCATCGGATCCGTCAAGTTCCACTACCGCCGTGAACAACTACCATCGCTGAGATCGCGAGAACCCCTACTTCCTCCTTGAAATGTGATCGACTACCGTCGACCCCAAATGACTCGGATTCGTCAAGTCCTTCTACGAAAATGTGTACCTCTACCGTCGAGAGTACCTCTACCGTCGTCGTGTACCCCCTACTTCCACCATGTCTCGAGAACCCATACTTCCTCTACTTGGCACCGAACGAGAACCGGCCCGTTTGCACGCTTCGAAGGTATAACCCCGAAACGACCGCCCGTGGACGAATGCATATGTTGTATGAAATGCTCGCGGTTGCACCGTGCCCGAAGTGTTTCTTGCGTGTTACCCGATGCCATACTGTCGTCTCGTGGGACACCCGGAATCCGGGAGCGCCCCACCATCTTTTGCATGGATCCGCACACTTCTCCTTCGCATCGGTATCTCAATAGAGTTACCGGAACCGGAATGCTGCCGTGGCACCGTTTTCGTATCGTTGTCGTGGCACCCCTTTTCATTTCTGCCATGATGACAAATGCTTCATAATATGCTCTTATCAACTTATTCATAAATATTGCATAAAAACTTGCATGTCATCCGCATCATGATAACAACTTCAAGAATGTTTAAAATTGTTGTTGCATTAAATTACTAAGGCATATGGGCATTTACCAGATTTGTTATTTGTTATATCCGGCCCCATTTAAATTGTTTAGATGATATAGTTTTGTTATGCTTCACCTCTTGCCATGTTTAAACAACATTTAATATTGTTGAGTACATAACAGAGAGAGAACTAAATAAGTCATGTGGTGTTTCGTCAATATGCAACTCGTTGCATATTGATCTCCACTTAATTTGTAGGATTGTTTGTGCTCTTTGCCATGCCATGCATATTTAAACCAGACATGCATCACACTTGATTGTGCATCATGCCATGTTTTTGTGGTGGATGTTTTACTATGTTGTTTGCCTCTTTCCGGTGTTTCTTCTTTGGGTTGGTTCCGATAACGTCGTGTTTGTGAGGACCCGTTCGTCTACGTCCGTTTGTCTTCCTCATGGACTCTTTCTTCTTCCTTGCGGGATTTCAGGCAAGATGACCATACCCTCGAAATCACTTCTATCTTTGCTTGCTAGATGCTCGCTCTTTTGCTATGCCTATGCTACGATACCTACCACTTGCTTGTCTTGCCTCCTATATTGTTGAACCAAGCCTCTAACCCACCTTGTCCTAGCAAACCGTTGTTTGGCTATGTTACCGCTTTGCTCAGCCCCTCTTATAGCGTTGTTAGTTGAAGGTGAAGATTGAAGCTTGTTCCTTGTTGGAACATGGAGATGTTGTTCCTTGTTGGGACATGTTTACTTGTTGGGATATCACAATATATCTTTTTTAATTAATGCATCTATACACTTGGTAAAGGGTGGAAGGCTCGGCCTTATGCCTGGTGTTTTGTTCCACTCTTGCCGCCCTAGTTTCCGTCATATCGGTGTTATCTTCCCGGATTTTGCGTTCCTTACGCGGTTGGGTGATAATGGGAACCCCTTGACAGTTCGCTTTGAATAAAACTCCTCCAGCAAGGCCCAACCTTGGTTTTACCATTCGCCACCTAGCCTTTTTTCCCTTGGGTTAGGCCAGCCCAAGGGTGATCTTTATTTTAACCCCCCCCCCCTGGGCCAGTGCTTGTCTAAGTGTTGGTCCGAAACAGAGCCACTTGCGGCGCCACCTCGGGGAAACTTGAGGGCTGGTTTTAGCTGTACGAAGTGTTCATCCGGTGTTGCCCTGAGAACGAGATATGTGCAGCTCTTATCAGGATGTCGGCGCATCGGGCGGTCTTGCTGGACTTGTTTTACCATTGTCGAGGATGTCTTGTAGAACCGGGATACCGAGTCTGATCGGAATGTCTCGGGAATAGGTCTATTCCTTCGTTGACCGTGAGAGCTTGTGATGGGCTAAGTTGGGACACCCCTGCAGGGTTTTGAACTTTTGAAAGCCGTGCCCGCGGTTATGGGCAGATGGGAATTTGTTAACGTCCGGTTGTAGAAAACCTGAAGTCGACCTTAATTAAAATGAATCAACCGCGTGTGTAACCGTGATGGTCTCTTTCCGGCGGAGTCCAGGAAGTGAACACGGTTGTTGGAATTATGCTTGACGTAGGTTGTTTTAGGATCACTTCTTGATCATACTTTTATCGACCGTGCTTTGCCTTCTCTTCTCGCTCTCATTTGCGTATGTTAGCCACCATATATGCTAGTCGCTTGCTGCAGCTCCATCTCATATCTTTACCTTACCCATAAGCTTAAATAGTCTTGATCGCAAGGGTGCAAGATTGCTGAGTCCCCGTGGCTCACAGATACTTCCAAAACCAGCTTGCAGGTGCCGACGAGTCCATGCAGATGACGCTACCAAGCTCAGGAGGAGCTCAAAGAAGATATTGTCCTTTGTCTTGCTTCGTTCTAATTGATCAGTAGTGGAGCCCAGTTGGGGTCGATCGGGGACCTTTGTCGCATTTGGGGTTCTTCTTTTATTTTGGTTCCGTAGTCGGACCTTGATTGTATTTGGTTGATGTAATGCTTTATTCATGTAATTGTGTGAAGTGGCGATTGTAAGCCAACTATGTATCTTTTCCCCCTATTGTATTACATGGGTTGTGTGAAGATTACCTCACTTGCGACATTGCTTTCAATGCGGTTATGCCTCTAAGTCGTGCTTCGACACGTGGGAGATATTGTTGGGGAACGTAGTAATTTCAAAAAATTTCCTACGCGCATGCAAGATCATGGTGATGCATAGCAACGAGAGGGGAGAGTGTTGTCTACGTACCCTCGTAGACCGAAGCGGAAGCGTTGACGCAACATAGAGGAAGTAGTCGTACGTCTTCCCGATCCGACCGATCCAAGCACCGTTACTCCGGCACCTCCGAGTTCTTAGCACACGTACAGCTCGATGACGCTCCCCGGGCTCCGATCCGGCAAAGCTTCGGGGATGAGTTCCGTCAGCACAACGGCGTGGTGACGATGATGATGTTCTACCGACGCAGGGCTTCGCCTAAGCATTACAACGATATGACCGAGGTGGAATATGGTGGAAGGGGGCACCGCACACGGCTAAGGAACGATCACGAGGATCAACTTGTGTGTCCTAGGGTGCCCCCTTGCCTCTGTATATAAAGGATCCAAGGGGGGGTGCGGCCGGCCCTATGGAGGCGCGCAGGAGGAGTCCTACTCCTACCGGGAGTAGGACTCCCCTCCCTATTCCTTGTCCAATTAGGAGAGGTGGGAGAAGAGAAGGAAAGAGGGGGGCGCCGCCCCTCCCTCCTTGTCCAATTCGGACTAGGGGGAGAGGGGGCGCGCGGCCTGCCCTGGCAGCCCCTTCCTCTTCTCCACTTTAGGCCCATGAGGCCCATTAACCCCCCGGGGGGTTCCGGTAACCCCACGGTGCTCCGGTTTTATCCGAAACTTCACCAGAACGCTTCCAGTGTCCGAATATAGTCATCCAATATATCAATCTTTATGTCTTGACCATTTTGAGACTCCTTGTCATGTCCGTGATCACATCCAGGACTCCGAACTAACTTTGGTACATCAAAATGTATAAACTCATCATAACTGTCATCGTAATGTTAAGCGTGCGGACCCTACGGTTCGAGAACAATGTAGACATGACCGAGACACATCTCCGGTCAATAACCAATAGCGGGACCTGGATGCCCATATTGGCTCCTACATATTCTACGAAGATCTTTATCGGTCAGACCGCATAACAACATATGTTGTTCCCTTTGTCATCGGTATGTTACTTGCCCGAGATTCGATCGTCGGTATACAATACCTAGTTCAATCTCGTTACCGGCAAGTCTCTTTACTCGTTCCGTAATACATCATCGCGCAACTAACTCATTAGTTGTAATGCTTGCAAGGCTTATGTGATGTGCATTACCGAGAGGGCCCAGAGATACCTCTCCGACAATCGGAGTGACAAATCCTAATCTCAAAATACGCCAACCCAACATCTACCTTTGGAGACACCTGTAGAGAACCTTTATAATCACCCATTTACGTTGTGACGTTTGGTAGCACACAAAGTGTTCCTCCGGCAAACGGGAGTTGCATAATCTCATAGTCATAGGAACATGTATAAGTCATGAAGAAAGCAATAGCATCATACTAAACGATCGGGTGCTAAGCTAATGGAATGGGTCATGTCAATCAGATCATTCAACTAATGATGTGATCTCGTTAATCAAATAACAACTCTATGTTCATGGTTAGGAAACATAACCATCTTTTATTAACGAGCTAGTCAAGTAGAGGCATACTAGTGACACTCTGTTTGTCTATGTATTCACACATGTATTATATTTCCGGTTAATACAATTCTAGCATGAATAATAAACATTTATCATGATGTAAGGAAATAAATAATAACTTTATTATTGCCTCTAGGGCATATTTCCTTCAGATATAGCCGCATCGAGGGCGTTACAAGTTGGTATCAGAGTCTTCCCCGACCTTAGGAGGCCCCCACTGATTGATCGTTATTATCGGCCGAGTTGTGTCTAGAAAAATGTTTTGAGTCATTTAGGAATTATATATCGGAGAGTTTAGGAATTCTTTTTACTTCCCAATCTCCTCATCGCTCTGGTAAGGCATCCTGACGTAGAGTTTTGACTCTTCTCTTCTCAAATTTCACTAAAATTATTTTTTTAGGATCACGCGGGTATCTTGGAATCGTTCCGATTGTTTTATGACGAGAACATTGTCTTGGTGCCTCCTGTCAGGGGTTTTGTGGAAGTGTCCTGGGGAGTTGAGCTCTGAGGTGTTGTCGTCATAAATTTATCATTGCAGTTCTGGAATACGTGAGTTTAGTACGCCGACATAAAAAATCTCTTTTATGCAGTTCGTTGGTGAGATAACCTCGACGCCACCCAGTACTGGGGCGGGAGTTCGGGAGTATCGCCATAACTTGTATAACAGATGCTTTTCAAAGGTTGAGGTAGATGATTTCCGAAGGTTTCTTGGTTATGTGTTGAAGGATGGATACACCTGGATGTAGGATTTGCTAGTTTTGGGTGAGATATTATGCTTCCCCTGTATCCCCAACACCTGATTGCATAACCGGAAAATGTCGGGAGTTTATAAGTGGGAATTCAAGTAGCTCTTAGGATATCTTTCCGACAGATGTATGATATGAAATTGGGGTTCGACGTCTAGTGGTCCGCCTATTCACGATCGGTTTTACAGTGGTCTCGTTGTGTCTTAAAGAGTCCTTGGCTATGCTGACTCGGGGACGCTTCGTATGTCATGTGCACTGCCTTGTACATGATGGTGCTGTACGATCGAGCCCGTGTAGGCCCCACCATGAAAACTTTGGACGAAATCTATATCATATGTTTGGTCCGGCTTATTCCGCAAGCCAATCCTTTGTTTTTGTTTTGGAGTTGTGGTATTCGAGTTGCTCCGAAGTCAAATGTTGATTCCATACCTTTTCCAAGTGGTGTTCTCATATTCCGATGTGAATACTAATCCTTCTCGATCATCGAGTTGTCATGCCAATCCCTTTTAACCGGTGTGCTTCTCTTCAAGTGGATCCGATCATTGCAACATCCGCAAGATTCAATCCCAGTTCTTCTCAACGGTGTTTGTTTCATCCGTCCCCAAATTGCCTTTGTTTTTCCCGCCCACCCACCCTTTTTCTTCAACGACTCGGTTTTCTTTATCAAATATCCTTTTATTTTTGGTGAAGTCTCTTCATTCTTTTCCGCCAATGTTCTTACCCGGTGGTTTCCATGGAGATGTTCTACTAGTTCGTCATTCTTCATTTTTTTCTTCTCCGGTGGAACTAATTCAAGCTTTGTTGATCATATCTTTCTCCTCGTTTCTAATACCCTCTCATGCCGGTGCCCCTCATATTCATTCGCTTCTCGTTATTCATTTGTACCGGAGTACTCTAGATATCTCGAAGATTCATGTTTTCCACTCTGCATTCGTTCAAGATCTTTCGAGAATGTTATCTTATTCAAACCATTTAATTCAGCTGGTGCTTTCTCTCTTTTAATCATTTCAACGGTGTTTCTTTTCAGTGGGCCCTAACCCACAGGTCTTTCCCAGGATCTTACCCGACTTTTCTTATTTTCTCAGAGCTATCCTCAAATTCTTTTCTAAAGTTTGACGTAAGAATGAATTATCACCAGTCTCGTGTTTTCTCCAAGATCTGTCGAATTCTTTTCATCGTTGACTCAACCTCTCCTCTTTTAATCATCCCGGAGTGCCTCAATAATTCTTGGTGGTGTTTTCGTCGTCATTTGAAGACCGAATAAGAGTTTTACCTCCATATCTTATCCGTTCTCTCAGAGATTCGTGGTTCTAATTCGAGGTCATCCTCTCATAATTGTTTTGATTGTGAGAATTCTTTCACGCACCCGGAGCATTTCATGAGTTGTTCCCATTTTTTTCCTCTGAAGTCCATCTTTTCAAATATTATTCATTCTCAGCTTTCAGCTATCATTCTCCAAATCATACCGATGCATCATTCAAGTATATTTTCTAATCAGCTCATGATCTTTTGTTCCCGTGGATCTAATTTCCCTCAAGTATTTTCATTCGTTCTCTAATTCCTTTCCGGCAATTTATCCCTTTACTTCGTTCTTTGTCAATGCTTACGGTGGTTCGTTCTAAGATTTTTCTTCTTTCTTATCATATCAATGCATTCGTTGTTTCCTAATTCTACCGGTGGTTCATCGAAGACTTTCTCAAGTTTACGACATATCTATCTTAATCCTTTTCTACAAGAATAAGTAATATGCCAAATCCGTTGATTGCCATCAATTTAATTGGTGAAGGATAAGCATAATGCAATTCTTATTCTTGTTTCATCCAAATGATTAATTTCCTATTCCGGAGGCTAATCAAATTATCAGTTTCATTTGTTTCATCTTTCTTTCCCGGAGTTCCAAGCTCTAATTGTCACGGAGATCCATCTAAATCATTACAAGGTTTCACCTTGTGTTTTCAACTTCTTTTTCTTTTCGTTATCTTTTGTTTACCGGAGTTCTTCATGAAGGTTCTACATGATGGTTCATCAAGGATTTATATTCCTTCTCGAAACGTTCATCAACTTTCTTTTCAGAGGAGCTCAAGCTTTCTTCATTTTGTAATCCGGAGTGCATTTCTGTCTACCGTATCATTGGAGGTGGTATTATGTCATTCTTGATAATTTGACTTCATGTTTTCATCATTCACATGTTGTCAAGATTGGGATATTTTAAATCCATCAATCTCGTCATTGGAGCTATCTTGGGTTATATTTCACCTAAAGTTTCCCCTAAGGATTGTTGCTATTATGCTGCTTATAAAGGACCCAAGTCCTTCTTTTATCCTCTCGGTGAAATAAGCTTCTCCTATCCTTGTTCTTATCAATCCATTTCTTTTCCCGTGAGTGGCAGGCTGTCACCTCATAATTTGAGATGTATTCCATAAGACCATACCAAACTTATTCTTTTCGTTGTTGATTTTTCAACAACTCCGTTCTAACATTTGTTGTAACCGTGCTCTCTCAAGATCTTGTTTCCCTTCGTTCCGGAGGCATCGTGATGATGCTCTTTTAAACCCATCATCTTGTTTTGTCAAAGATTATGTTCTTCTCCTTGATTATCCGTTTAACCGGAGTGTCATGCCCCTTTTAAAGTTTTTTCTACTTATCTTTTCTTGCATCTCTTTTCAATCGGAGTGCTGCCCAAAGCTGTTCTTCCTTGTCCCTCTTTTCTAACGGAGTGTTTTCAACTTCGTCATCTCCGTTGTATTCTTTTCTCGATATGGCTTAACCTTTTCAAGGTTCGTGGTTTCACTCGTTTGTCAAAGAAGCAACTTAGTTTTACCTCTCCTCTTTTCTCTTCCGTGTTCCCTCCGGTGCCATTCTAGATCTCGGGACGAGATCCTCTCGTAGTGGTGGAGTGTTGTAACGCCCCAAGACCGGAGCTTCAGATGCCTTCCAGGGTTTCCGGGTTTTTCGTCGTGTGTTTTGTTTGGTCCGCTGCATTTCATCTTTGCATCATGTGCATTGCATCATGTCATCATGCAACCCTTTTTAAAACTCAACTAAACAAATGGTATGGATCTTTGATCCATTTAAATCGAGGGATTTCACATAGTGATTCTCTTTACAACTTATCCTCTCGATATTTAGAGAGCTATAGTAATTATTCCAATTATGTGGAATTACCTTAACACACTTGCAAAAATCCCAATGCCTTTTATTATTTCAACTCTTGGCCTCTAACTTTGCCACTTGTCCTTTCATCATTTTCCGGAGCTCCACCTAATTTCTCAACATTTTTGGGCACTTCGAAAACCTATCCTAGTTCAAACCTTTTGAATTAAATTCAAAGGAATTTGAATTTAATCTTTCAACTTGACCTTTTTCTATTTTCCCGAACCGTGCACATTTTTCTGAGTCCGTGAAAATTATCCCCGTGCCCAAATTCTTCCTCTAACCTTCTCTTCTCTCTTTTCCTTTCTCCTATTTTTTGTCTCTATTTTTGTTAAGAGTAGATTCAAGAGAGGGAGAGAAGGGAGCCCAGCAGGCCATTTGGGCCCAGCTGCATCTAACCTAGCCGGCTCCAAGGCCCATTTGGCCCAAGGCCTCCCGCAGCCCACTCCCTAACCTAACCCTAGCGAGCCTTAGCCCAATCCCTCGCGCTCATCTCCCTCTCGATCCGCTCCCTCGCGCCGCCAGGAGAGGGGCACCGCGCTCGACCCCTTCTCTGCCCGATCCCCATCTCCCCGATCTCTCCCGCTCGCCCGATCCATCGCCTCGCCCTCTCCCTCGTCCCGTGCGCCGCCTTCCCCCATCTCCATCGAGCCCCTCTGCCTCGCCCTTTCTCCTCAATGCGCCGGCGACGATGCCCCTGCCGTCCCCGCTCCTTGCTGCCTCCCCGCCTCCGGCGAGTGCCTCCTCTGTGCTCGAGCTTCTCCGCCTCAGCCACCTCCTCCTGCTCGCCGTGGCCGCTGTCGCGGAGCTTCGAGCCTCTGGCAGCAGTAGCTGCAGGTCTGGCAGCCCTGCGTCCTCCTCTGGTCAAGGCTCCCCGAGCGCTCCTTGCCATGCACGGCTCCCTGTGTCCGTGGTTTTGCCTCCTCTGTTCGTCGCCTGCATGCCAGACGCCGCGCCTCCTCCCTAGCGCTGGCCCCATCGCCTTTCTGCAGCCGCAGGCACCGTCCTGAAGCTCTCCACATCGAGCAGGTTCAGGAGTGTAGCGAGGACGCCCGCATCGACCGCGCCTAGGGGTGCCTCCTCGCCCTTGCTGTTCGCACGTGGGCCACGCAACGTGTTGTCCGCCTCGCCAAGACCCGAGGCCTTGTTGGTGTTTCTTCGTTTTGGATGTGCCATCTTTTCTGACAAGTGTACGACTACACCCGGTGATGCGACAAGCCCCGTCAATGTGTACATCTACTCCATCAAGACCGGACCGACAAGTACCCCAACATCATGTGTACAACGACCGTCGCCGAAGACCCGGGTAGCAAAATGTTAAGTACCTATGACCGAAGAACGCCATGTACCTCTCCAAAAAAACCCGAACATGTACCACTATGTCCGGAGGCATCGGATCCGTCAAGTTCCACTACCGCCGTGAACAACTACCATCGCTGAGATCGCGAGAACCCCTACTTCCTCCTTGAAATGTGATCGACTACCGTCGACCCCAAATGACTCGGATTCGTCAAGTCCTTCTACGAAAATGTGTACCTCTACCGTCGAGAGTACCTCTACCGTCGTCGTGTACCCCCTACTTCCACCATGTCTCGAGAACGTATACTTCCTCTACTTGGCACCGAACAAGAACCGGCCCGTTTGCATGCTTCGAAGGTATAACCCCGAAACGACCGCCCGTGGACGAATGCATATGTTGTATGAAATGCTCGCGGTTGCACCGTGCCCGAAGTGTTTCTTGCGTGTTACCCGATGTCATACTGTCGTCTCGTGGGACACCCGGAATCCGGGAGCGCCCCACCATCTTTTGCACGGATCCGCACACTTCTCCTTTGCATCGGTATCTCAATAGAGTTACCGGAACCGGAACGCTGCCGTGGCACCGTTTTCGTATCGTTGTCGTGGCACCCCTTTTCATTTCTGCCATGATGACAAATGCTTCATAATATGCTCTTATCAACTTATTCATAAATATTGCATAAAAACTTGCATGTCATCCACATCATGATAACAACTTCAAGAATGTTTAAAATTGTTGTTGCATTAAATTACTAAGGCATATGGGGATTTACCCGATTTGTTATTTGTTATATCCGGCCCCATTTAAATTGTTTAGATGATATAGTTTTGTTATGCTTCACCTCTTGCCATGTTTAAACAACGTTTAATATTGTTGAGTACATAACAGAGAGAGAACTAAATAAGTCATGTGGTGTTTCACCAATATGCAACACGTTGCACATTGATCTCCACTTAATTTGTAGGATTGTTTGTGCTCTTTGCCATGCCATGCATATTTAAACCGGACATGCATCACACTTGATTGTGCATCATGCCATGTTTTTGTGGTGGATGTTTTACTATGTTGTTTGCTTCTTTCCGGTGTTGCTTCTTCGGGTTGGTTCCGATAACGTCGTGTTTGTGAGGACCCGTTCGTCTACGTCCGTTTGTCTTCCTCATGGACTCGTTCTTCTTCCTTGCGGGATTTCAGGCAAGATGACCATACCCTCGAAATCACTTCTATCTTTGCTTGCTAGATGCTCGCTCTTTTGCTATGCCTATGCTGCGATACCTACCACTTGCTTGTCTTGCCTCCTATATTGTTGAACCAAGCCTCTAACCCACCTTGTCCTAGCAAACCGTTGTTTGGCTATGTTACCGCTTTGCTCAGCCCCTCTTATAGCGTTGTTAGTTGCAGGTGAAGATTGAAGCTTGTTCCTTGTTGGAACATGGAGATGTTGTTCCTTATTGGGACATGTTTACTTGTTGGGATATCACAATATACCTTTTTTAATGCATATATACACTTGGTAAAGGGTGGAAGGCTCGGCCTTATTCCTGGTGTTTTGTTCCACTCTTGCCGCCCTAGTTTCCGTCATATCGGTGTTATGTCCCGGATTTTGCGTTCCTTACGCGGTTGGGTTATAATGGGAAACCCTTGACAATTTGCTTTGAATAAAACTCCTCCAGCAAGGCCCAACCTTGGTTTTACCATTCGCCACCTAGCCTTTTTTCCCTTGGGTTAGGCCAGCCCAAGGGTCATCTTTATTTTAAACCCCCCCGAGCCAGTGCTTGTCTAAGTGTTGGTCCGAAACAGAGCCACTTGCGGCGCCACCTCGGGGAAACTTGAGGGCTGGTTTTAGCTGTACGTAGTGTTCATCCGGTGTTGCCCTGAGAACGAGATATGTGCAGCTCCTATCAGGATGTCGGCGCATCGGGCGGTCTTGCTGGACTTGTTTTACCATTGTCGAGGATGTCCTGTAGAACCGGGATACCGAGTCTGATCGGAATGTCTCGGGAGGAGGTCTATTCCTTCGTTGACCGTGAGAGCTTGTGATGGGCTAAGTTGGGACACCCCTGCGGGGTTTTGAACTTTCGAAAGTCGTGCCCGCAGTTATGGGCAGATGGGAATTTGTTAACGTCCGGTTGTAGAAAACCTGAAGTCGACCTTAATTAAAATGAATCAACCGCGTGTGTAACCGTGATGGTCTCTTTTCAGCGGAGTCCGGGAAGTGAACACGGTTGTTGGAGTTATGCTTGACGTAGGTTGTTTTAGGATCACTTCTTGATCATACTTTTATCGACCGTGCTTTGCCTTCTCTTCTCGCTCTCATTTGCGTATGTTAGCCACCATATATGCTAGTCGCTTGTTGCAGCTCCACCTCATGTCTTTACCTTACCCATAAGCTTAAATAGTCTTGATCGCGAGGGTGCGAGATTGCTGAGTCCCTGTGGCTCACAGATACTTCCAAAACCAGCTTGCAGGTGCCGACGAGTCCGTGCAGATGACGCTACCAAGCTCAGGAGGAACTCGATGAAGATATTGTCCTTTGTCTTGCTTCGTTCTAGTTGATCAGTAGTGGAGCCCAGTTGGGGTCGATCGGGGACCTTTGTCGCATTTGGGGTTCTTCTTTTATTTTGGTTCCGTAGTCGGACCTTGATTGTATTTGGTTGATGTAATGCTTTATTCATGTAATTGTGTGAAGTGGCGATTGTAAGCCAACTATGTATCTTTTTCCCCTATTGTATTACATGGGTTGTGTGAAGATTACCTCACTTGCGACATTGCTTTCAATGCGGTTATGCCTCTAAGTCGTGCTTCGACACGTGGGAGATATAGCCGCATCGAGGGCGTTACACATATCTAGTAAAGTACGATTACGACGTTCGGACACACCATTACGCTGTGGTGTTCTCGGTGGCGTGAGTTGCGAAACTATTCCGCATTGTTTCAAATGTACACCAAACTCGTAACTCAAATATTCTCCTCCACGATCAGATCATAGAAACTTTATTTTCTTGTTACGATGATTTTCAACTTCACTCTGAAATTCTTTGAACTTTTCAAATGTTTCAGACTTATGTTTCATTAAGTAGATATACCCATATCTGCTTAAGTCATCTGTGAAGGTGAGAAAATAACGATATCCGCCACGAGCCTCAATATTCATCGGACCACATACATCTGTATGTATGATTTCCAACAAATCTGTTGCTCTCTCCATAGTACCGGAGAATGGTGTTTTAGTCATCTTGCCCATGAGGCACGGTTCGCAAGTACCAAGTGATTCATAATCAAGTGGTTCTAAAAGTCCATCAGTATGGAGTTTCTTCATGCGCTTTATACCAATATGACCTAAATGGCAGTGCCACAAATAAGTTGCACTATCATTATCAACTCTGCATCTTTTGGCTTCAACATTATGAATATGTGTGTTACTACTATCGAGATTCATCAAAAATAGACCACTCTTCAAAGGTGCATGACCATAAAAGATATTACTCATATAAATAGAACAACCATTATTCTCTGATTTAAATGAATAACCTTCTCGCATTAAACAAGATCCAGATATAATGTTCATGCTCAACGCTGGCACCAAATAACAATTATTTAGGTCTAATACTAATCCCGAAGGTAGATGTAGAGGTAGCGTGCCGACCGCAATCACATCGACTTTGGAACCATTTCCTACGCGCATCGTCACCTCGTCCTTTGCCAGTGTTCGCTTAATCCGTAGTCCCTATTTTGAGTTGCAAATATTAGCAACAGAACCAGTATCAAATACCCAGGTGCTACTGCGAGCTCTAGTAAGGTACACATCAATAACATGTATATCACATATACCTTTGTTCACCTTGCCATCCTTCTTATCCGCCAAATACTTGGGGCAGTTCCGTTTCCATTGACGAGTCTGCTTGCAGTAGAAGCACTCAGTTTCAGGCTTAGGTCCAGACTTGGGTTTCTTCTCTTGAGCAGCAACTTGCTTGCTGTTCTTCTTGAAGTTCCCCTTCTTCTTCCCTTTGCCCTTTTTCTTGAAACTAGTGGTCTTGTTGACCATCAACACTTGATGCTCCTTTTTGATTTCTACCTCCGCAGCTTTCAGCATTGCGAAGAGCTCGGGAATAGTCTTATTCATGCCTTGCATATTATAGTTCATCACGAAACTCTTGTAGCTTGGTGGCAGTGATTGGAGAATTCTGTCAATGACGCAATCATCTGGAAGATTAACTCCCATCTGAATCAAATGATTATTATAGCCAGACATTTTGAGTATATGCTCACTGACAGAACTGTTCTCCTCCATCTTGCAGCTGTAGAACTTATTGGAGACTTCATATCTCTCAATCCGGGCATTTGCTTGAAATATTAACTTCAACTCCTGGAACATCTCATATGCTCCATGACATTCAAAATGTCGTTGAAGTCCCAATTCTAAGCCGTAAAGCATGGCACACTGAACTATCGAGTAGTCATCGGCTTTGCTGTGCCAGACGTTCATAACATCTGGTGTTGCTCCAGCAGCAGGCCTGGCACCCAGCGGTGCTTCCAGGACGTAATTCTTCTGTGCAGCAATGAGGATAATCCTCAAGTTACGGACCCAGTCCGTGTAATTGCTACCATCATCTTTCAACTTTGCTTTCTCAAGGAACGCATTAAAATTCAATGGAACAACAGCACAGGCCATCTATCTACAATCAAACATACATAAGCAAGATACTATCAGGTACTAAGTTCATGATAAATTTAAGTTCAATTAATCAAATTACTTAAAGAACTCCCACTTAGATAGACATCCCTCTAATCCTCTAAGTGATCACGTGATCCTAATCAACTAAACCATAACCGATCATCACGCGAAATGGAGTAGTTTTCAATGGTGAACATCGCTATGTTGATCATATCTACTATATGATTCACGCTCGATCTTTCAATCTCAGTGTTCCGAGGCCATATCTGCATATGCTAGGCTCGTCAAGTTTAACCTGAGTATTCTGCGTGTGCAAAACTGGCTTGCACCCGTTGTAGATGGACGTAGAGCTTATCACACCCGATCATCACGTGGTGTCTGGGCACGATGAACTTTGGCAACGGTGCATACTCAGGGAGAACACTTTTATCTTGATAATTTAGTGAGAGATCATCTTATAATGCTACCGTCAATGAAAGCAAGATAAGATGCATAAAAGATAAACATCACATGCAATCAATATAAGTGATATGATATGGCCATCATCATCTTGTGCGTGTGATCTTCATCTCCGAAGCACCGTCGTGATCAACATCGTCACCGGCGCGACACCTTGATCTCCATCGTAGCATCGTTGTCGTCTCGCCAATCTTATGCTTCCACGACTATCGCTACCGCTTAGTGATAAAGTAAAGCATTACAGCGCGATTGCATTGCATACAATAAAGCGACAACCATATGGCTCCTGCCAGTTGCTGATAACTCGGTTACAAAACATGATCATCTCATACAATAAAATTTAGCATCATGTCTTGACCATATCACATCACAACATGCCCTACAAAAACAAGTTAGACGTCCTCTACTTTGTTGTTGCAAGTTTTACGTGGCTGCTACGGGCTTAAGCAAGAAACAATCTTACCTACGCATCAAAACCACAACGATAGTTTGTCAAGTTGGTGATGTTTTAACCTTCGCAAGGACCGGGCGTAGCCACACTCGGTTCAACTAAAGTTGGAGAAACTGTCACCCGCAAGCCACCTATGTGCAAAGCACGTCGGGAGAACCGGTCTCGCGTAAGCGTACGCGTAATGTCGGTCCGGGCCGCTTCGTCCAACAATACCGCGGAACCAAAGTATGACATGCTGGTAAGCAGTATGACTTATATCGCCCACAACTTACTTGTGTTCTACTCGTGCATATAACATCAACATATAAAACCTAGGCTCGGATGCCATTGTTGGGGAACGTAGTAATTTCAAAAAATTTGCTACGCACACGCAAGATCATGGTGATGCATAGCAACGAGAGGGGAGAGTATGATCTACGTACCCTTGTATATAGACAACGGAAGCGTTTGGTTGATGTAGTCGTACGTCTCCACGGCCCGACCGATCAAGCACCGAAACTACGGCACCTCCGAGTTCTAGCACACGTTCAGCTCGATGACGATCCCCGGACTCCGATCCAGCAAAGTGTCGGGGAAGAGTTCCATCAGCACGACGGCGTGGTGACGATCTTGATGTACTACCGCCGCAGGGCTACGCCTAAGCACCACTACAATATTATCGAGGATTATCGTGGAAGGGGGCACCGCACACGGTTAAGAATATGATCACGTGGATCAACTTTTTTGTCTCTAGGGGTGCCCCTGCCTCCGTATATAAAGGTTCAAGAGGGGGAGGCCGGCCGGCCATCATAGGGCGCGCCAGGAGGAGTCCTACTCCCTCCGGGAGTAGGACTTCTCACCCAATCCTAGTTGGAATAGGATTCGCGAGGTGGGAAAAGAGGGAGAGAGAAGGAGTGGGGCGCCCACCCCCTCTCTCCTTGTCCTATTCGGACTAGGGGGAGGGGCGCGCAGCCCAGCCCTGGCCGCCTCTCCCCTTCTTCCACTAAGGCCCACTAAGGCCCATATAGCTCCCGCGGGGTTCCGGTAACCTCCCGGTACTCCGGTAAAATCCCGATTTCACCCGGAACACTTCCAATATCCAAACATAGGCTTACAATATATCAATCTTTATGTCTCGACCATTTCGAGACTCCTCGTCATGTCCGTGATCGCATCCGGGACTCTGAACAACCTTCAGTACATCAAAATGCATAAACTCATAATATAACTGTCATCGTAACCTTAAGCGTGCGGACCCTACGGGTTCGAGAACAATGTAGACATGACCGAGACATGTCTCCGGTCAATAACCAATAGCGGGACCTGGATGCCCATATTGGTTCCTACATATTCTACGAAGATCTTTTATCGGTCAGACCGCATAACAACATACGTTGTTCCCTTTGTCATCGGTATGTTACTTGCCCGAGATTCGATCGTCGGTATCCAATACCTAGTTTAATCTCATTACCGGCAAGTCTGTTTACTCGTTCCATAATACATCATCCCACAACTAACTCATTAGTTGCAATGCTTGCAAGGCTTAAGTGATGTGCATTACCGAGAGGGCCCAGAGATACCTCTCCGACGATCGGAGTGACAAATCCTAATCTCGAAATACGTCAACCCAACATGTACCTTTGGAGACACCTGTAGAGGACCTTTATAATCACCCAGTTATGTTGTGACGTTTGGTAGCACACAAAGTGTTCCTCTGGCACACAGGAGTTACGTAATCTCATAGTCATAGGAACATGTATAAGTCATGAAGAAAGCAATAGCAACATACTAAACGATCGGCTGCTAAGCTAATGGAATGGGTCATGTCAATCAGATCATTCAACTAATGATGTGATCCCGGTAATCAAATAACAACTCTTTGTCCATGGTTAGGAAACATAACCATCTTTGATTAACGAGCTAGTCAAGTAGAGGCATACTAGTGACACTCTGTTTGTCTATGTATTCACACATGTATTATGTTTCCGGTTAATACAATTCTAGCATGAATAATAAACTTTTATCATGATATAAGGAAATAAATAATAACTTTATTATTGCCTCCAGGGCATATTTCCTTCAACAATGATGGAGCGTGTCATAAAAAAATGGAACGGTGGAAAGTTGCATGGCAATATATCTCGGAATGGCAATGGAAATACCATAATAGGTAGGTATGGTGGCTGTTTTGAGGAAGGTATAAGGAGGTTTGTGTGTTAAAGAGTGTATCATATCACGGGGTTTGGATGCACCGGCGAAGTTTGCACCAACTCTCGAGGTGAGAGAGGGCAATGCACGGTACCCAAGAGGCTAGTAATGATGGAAGGGTGAGAGTGCGTATAATCCATGGACTCAACATTAGTCATAAAGAACTCACATACATATTGCAAAAATCTACAAGTCATCAAAACCAAGCACTATGGGCATGCTCCTAGGGGGATATATTGGTAGGAAAATACCATCGCTCGTCCCCGACTGCCACTCATAAGGAAGATAATCAAAGAACACCTCATGCTTCAAATTTGTCACACAACGGTTACCATACGTGCATGCTATGGGACTTGCAAACCTCAACACAAGTATTTCTCAATTTCACAATTACTTAACTAGCATGACTCTAATATCACCATCTTCATATCTCAAAACAATCATCAAGTATCAAACTTCTCATAGTATTCAATGCACCCTATAAGGAAGTTTTTATTATACCCATCTTGGATACCTATCATATTAGGACTAATTTTATAGCCAAAGCAAATTACCATGATGTTCTAAAAGAATCTCAAAATAATATAAGTGAAGCATGAGAGATCAATAATTTCTAAAACATAAAACCACCACCGTGCTTTAAAAAGATATAAGCGAAGCACTAGAGCAAAATTATCTAGCTCAAAAGATATAAGTGAAGCACATAGAGAATTCTAATAAATTCTGATTCATGCGTGTCTCTCCCAAAAGGTGTGTACAGCAAGGATGAGTGTGGTAAAATAAAAAGCAAAGACTCAAATCATACAAGACGCTCCAAGCAAAACACATATCATGTGGTGAATAAAAATATAGCCTCAAGTAAAGTTACCGATAGACGAAGACGAAAGAGGGGATGCCTTCTGGGGCATCCCCAAGCTTAGGCTTTTGGTTGTCCTTGATTTTTACCTTGGGGTGCCATGGGCATCCCCAAGCTTAGGCTCTTGCCACTCCTTATGCCAAAATCCATCAAATCTTTAACCAAAAACTTGAAAACTTCACAACACAAAACTCAATAGAAAATCTCATGAACTCTGTTAGTATAAGAAAATAAATCACCACTTTAAGGTACTGTAATGAACTCATTCTTTATTTATTGGTGTTAAACCTATTGTATTCAAACTTCTCTATGGTTCATACCCCCCGATACTAGCCATAGATTCATCAAAATAAGCAAAGAACACACAAAAAACAGAATCTGTCAAAAACATAACAGTTTGTACCAATCTGGAGGTTTCGAATACTTCTGTAACTCAAAAAATTCTGAAAAATTTGGACGACCAAAAAATATGATATAAACCCCATCTTTTTATCCTCGATGGTGAAAATACAATACGTGCCTTGCAGACCCTGCTTTCACTGGGAAAGGACACCACAAGATTGAACCCAAAGCTAAGCACTTCTCCCATTGCAAGAAAGATCAATCTAGTAGGCCAAACTAAACTGATAATTCGAAGAGACTTGCAAAGATATAAAATCATGTATATAAGAATTCAGAGAAGAACCAAATAATATTCATAGATAATCAAATTCATAAGCCCACAATTCATCAAATCTCGGCAAACACACCGCAAAAGAGTATTACAGCGAATAGATCTCCAAGAACATCGAGGAGAACTTTGTATTGAGAACCAAATAGAGAGAATAAGCCATATATCTAATAACCATGGACCCGAAGGTCTATGGTAAACTACTCACACATCATCGGAGAGGCTATGGTGTTGATGTAGAAGCCCTCCGTGATCGAATCCCCCTCCGGCAGATCGCCAAAAGAGGCCCCCAGATGGGATCTCACGGGTACAAAAGGTTGCGGCGGTGGAAAGTGGTTTCGTGGCTCTCCTAGATGTTTTTAGGGTACATGGGTATATATAGGCGAAAGAAGTACGTCGGTGTAGCTCCGTGGGACCCATGAGGGTGGGGGCGCGCCTACCCCCTGGGCATGCCCCCTGCCTCATGGAAGCTTCACGGACTTCCAGACTTGTACTCCAAGTCTCCTGGGTTGTGTTTGTTCCAAGAAAGATCCTCGCGAAGGTTTCGTTCCGTTTGGATTTCGTTTGATATTCCTTTTCTGCGAAACACTGAAATAGGCAATAAAAACATCAATTTGCACTAGGCCTTTGGTTAATAGGTTAGTCCCAAAAACAATATAAAAGTGCATATTAAAGCCCATTAAACATCCAAAACAGATAATATAATAGCATGGAACAATCAAAAAATATAGATACGTTGGAGACGTATCAGCAGCATGCTACATTTGTACTAGTGCCTAAAGTAGCAGACACGTTGGTCCTACCTACCATGAGAACCATGCACGTAAACCTAGCATGCACATTTGTGCTAACCCTAAGCAGGAACATCAAAGATAGCACAACACCAATATAGCTAGCATGCCCGTGAACCCTAAGCATGAACATGAATAGCACACCAATCTAGATAACATGCACATGAACAAGTGTGAGGAACATCAAAGGCAGCAACAATATGGCTAGCATCATGAACAAATTGTTGCACATGAGCACTAATGGTGAACATCAAACACAATCTACCTTGGCCATGAACAGACTGTACATCATGAGCACTAAGCACATACCAATCTTGCATGCCTATGAACACTAGTATGCATGAACATCAATCAAAAAACCTATCTACCATGCCCAATAACACCTTCTACATCATCAGCACTAAGTACAATCCAATCTAGCATGCCTATGAACACTATACTAGGAATGCACATGAAACACAGAACAAGCAAGGACACTGCCCTGCCTATGAACAGAACCACACAAGAAGGAATCAAATCGAATCGTATCAAATCAATTCACATCTCATTGGAGCTTGCTAATGATGAAAACCCTAACCTACAAATCTATGAGAAGAGGGAATGTTCTTACCTGAGCGGGTGGAGTTGGAGCATACATTGGCCTGGGAGAAAACCCCGGCGGGAAGAAGATGGCGGGCGAGGAGGAGGAGGAGCCGCCAACACCGACGGTCCAGTGCTGCTGCCCACGCGTACGGTCGAGGAGGAGGAGCTCGCCATCGTCCATGGGTCTGCGGCGATTCCCAGAGCAAACACTTGGATGGGAGTAACCCCTCCCAGCACAGGGGTTCCGTGCAGCGTCGCGTTGCGGGGCTCCACCGGCGGCGCCGCCGAACCTAGGACCTCGAGGTCCGGTAACGGCGGCCGGCACCGGATTGACCAGACGAGGCGACTTGGTGCAGATAGGGGAGGGTGCGTGTAGAGCCCGCATCAGATTGACCCCGGAGTTCACCAAGCCGGCAACCCACCGCTCGTAGATGCGGTTGTTTGCCGACGCTGATGGGGGTCAGCGAATGATGCGACTGAAGGAAATATGCCCTAGAGGCAATAATAAAGTTATTATTGATTTCCTTATATCATGATAAATGTTTATTATTCATGCTAGAATTGTATTAACCGGAAACATAATACATGTGTGAATACATAGACAAACAAAGTGTCACTAGTATGCCTCTACTTGACTAGCTCGTTAATCAAAGATGGTTATGTTTCCTAACCATGGACAAAAGAGTTGTTATTTGATTAACGAGGTCACGTCATTAGTTGAATGATCTAATTGACATGACCCATTCCATTAGCTTAGCACCCGATCGTTTAGTATGTTGCTATTGCTTTCTTCATGACTTATACATGTTCCTATGACTATGAGATTATGCAACTCCCGTTTACCGGAGGAACACTTTGGGTACTACCAAACGTCACAACGTAACTGGGTGATCATAAAGGAGTACTACAGGTGTCTCCAAAGGTACATGTTGGGTTGGCGTATTTCGAGATTAGGATTTGTCACTTCGATTGTCGGAGAGGTATCTCTGGGCCCTCTCAGTAATGCACATCACTTAAGCCTTGCAAGCATTGCAACTAATGAGTTAGTTGCGGGATGATGTATTACAGAACGAGTAAAGAGACTTGCCGGTAACGAGATTGAACTAGGTATTGGATACCGACGATCGAATCTCGGGCAAGTAACATACCGATGACAAAGGGAACAACGTATGTTGTTATGCGGTCTGACCGATAAAGATCTTTGTAGAATATGTAGGAGCCAATATGGGCATCTAGGTCCCGCTATTGGTTATTGACCGGAGACATGTCTCGGTCATGTCTACATTGTTCTCGAACCGTAGGGTCCGCACGCTTAAGGTTACGATGATAGTTATTATGAGTTTATGCATTTTGATGTACCGAAGGTTGTTCGGAGTCCCGGATGTGATCACGGACATGACAAGGAGTCTCGAAATGGTCGAGACATAAAAATTGATATATTGGAAGCCTATGTTTGGACATCGGAAGTGTTCCGGGTGAAATCGGGATTTTACCGGAATACCGGGAGGGTTACCGGAACCCCCCGGGAGCTAAATGGGCCATAATGGGCCTTAGTGGAAAAGAGAAGGGGCTGCCCTAGATGGGCTGCGCGCCTCCCCCTTCCCCTAGTCCTATTGGGACTAGGAAAGGGTGGTCGGCCACCTCCTCCTCTTTTCCCCTCCAAGGAATCCTAGTTGGACTAGGATTGGAGGGGGAATCCTACTCCCAGTGGGAGTAGGACTCTCCTGCGCCTCCTCCTTGGCCGGCCAGCCCCTCCCCCTTGGATCCTTTATATACGGGGGCCGGGGGCACCTCTAGACACACAAGTTGATCCTTGAGATCGTTCCTTAGCCGTGTGCGGTGCCCTCTGCCACCATATTCCACCTCGATCATATCGTTGCAATGCTTAGGCGAAGCCCTGCGTCGGTAGAACATCAAGATCGTCACCACGCCGCCGTGCTGACGGAACTCCTCCCCGAAGCTTTGCTGGATCGGAGCCCGAGGATCGTCATCGAGCTGAACGTGTGCTAAGAACTCGGAGGTGCCGGAGTAACGGTGCTTGGATCGGTCGGATTGGGAAGAAGACGTACGACTACTTCCTCTACGTTGTGTCAACGCTTCCGTTGCGATCTACAAGGGTACGTAGATCAGACTCTCCCCCTCGTTGCTATGCATCACCATGATCTTGCGTGTGCGTAGGAATTTTTTTTAAATTACTACGTTCCCCAACAGTGGTATCAGAGCCTAGGTTGTATGGTTTGATGTTATTTGCACGAGTAGAACACAAGTGAGTTGTGGGCGATACAAGTCATACTGCCTACCAGCATGTCATACTTTGGTTCAGCGGTATTGTTGGACGAGACGACCCGGACCAACCTTACGCGTACGCTTACGCGAGACCGGTTCCCTCGACGTGCTTTGCACATAGATGGCTTGCGGGCGACTATCTCTCCAACTTTAGTTGAACCGAGTGTGGCTACGCCCGGTCCTTGAGAAGGTTAAAACGGAGTCTATTTGACAAACTATCGTTGTGGTTTTGATGCGTAGGTGAGATGAGTTCTTGCTTAAGCCCGTAGCAGCCATGTAAAACTTGCAACAACAAAGTAGAGGACGTCTAACTTGTTTTTGCAGGGCATGTTGTAATGTGATATGGTCAAGGCATGATGCTGATTTTATTGTATGAGATGATCATGTTTTGTAACCAAGTTATCGGCAACTGGCAGGAGCCATATGGTTGTCGCTTTATTGTATGCAATGCAATCGCGATGTAATGCTTTACTTTATTGCTAAGCGGTAGTGATAGTCGTGGAAGCATAAGATTGGCGAGACGACAACGATGCTACGATGGAGATCAAGGTGTCGCGCCGGTGACGATGGTGATCATGACGGTGCTTCGGAGATGGAGATCACAAGCACAAGATGATGATGGCCATATCATATCACTTATATTGATTGCATGTGATGTTTATCTTTTATGCATCTTATCTTGCTTTGATTGACGGTAGCATTATAAGATGATCTCTCACTAATTATCAAGAAGTGTTCTCCCTGAGTATGCACCATTGCAAAAGTTCTTCGTGCTGAGACACCACGTGATGATCGGGTGTGATAGGCTCTACGTTCAAATACAACGGGTGCAAAACAGTTGCACACGCGGAATACTCAGGTTATACTTGACGAGCCAAGCATATACAGATATGGCCTCGAAACACGGAGACCGAAAGGTCGAGCGTGAATCATATAGTAGATATGATCAACATAGTGATGTTCACCAATGAAACTACTCCATCTCACGTGATGATCGGACATGGTTTAGTTGATTTGGATCACGTGATCACTTAGAGGATTAGAGGGATGTCTATCTAAGTGGGAGTTCTTAAGTAATATGATTAAATTGAACTTAAATTTATCATGAACTTAGTCCTGGTAGTATTTTGCAAATTATGTTGTAGATCAATAGCTCGCGTTGTTGCTTCCCTGTGTTTATTTTTGATATGTTCCTAGAGAAAATTGTGTTGAAAGATGTTAGTAGCAATGATGCGGATTGGATCCGTGATCTGAGGTTTATCCTCATTGCTGCACAGAAGAATTATGTCCTTGATGCACCGCTAGGTGACAGACCTATTGCAGGAGCAGATGCAGACGTTATGAACGTTTGGCTAGCTCAATATGATGACTACTTGATAGTTTAGTGCACCATGCTTAATGGCTTAGAATCGGGACTTCAAAGACGTTTTGAACGTCATGGAGCATATGAGATGTTCCAGGAGTTGAAGTTAATATTTCAAGCAAATACCCGAGTTAAGAGATATGAAGTCTCCAACAAGTTCTATAGCTAAAATATGGAGGAGAATCGCTCAACTAGTGAGCATGTGCCCAGATTGTCTGAGTACTACAATCACTTGAATCAAGTGGGAGTTAATCTTCCAGATAAGATAGTGATTGACAGAATTCTCTAGTCACCATCACCAAGTTAGTAGAACTTCGTGATGAACTATGATATGCAAGGGATAACGGAAACGACTCCCAAGCTCTTCGTAATGCGGAAATTGACGAAGGTAGAAATCAAGAAAAACATCAAGTGTTGATGGTAGACAAGACCACTAGTTTCAAGAAAAGGGCAGAGGGAAGAAGGGGAACTTCAAGAAGAACAGCAAGCGAGTTGCTGCTCAAGTGAAGAAGCCCAAGTCTGGACCTAAGCCTGAGACTGAGTGCTTCTACTGCAAAGGGACTGGTCACTGGAAGTGGAACTACCCCAAGTAATTGGCGGATAAGAAGGATGGCAAAGTGAACATAAGTATATTTGATATACATGTTATTGATGTGTACTTTACTAGTGTTCATAGCAAACCCTTAGTATTTGATACTAGTTCAGTTGCTAAGATTAGTAACTCGAAACGGGAGTTGCAGAATAAACAAAGACTAGTTAAGGGTGAAGTGATGATGTGTGTTGGAAGTGGTTCCAAGATTGATATGATCATCATCGCACACTCCCTATAATTTCGGGATTAGTGTTGAACCTAAATAAGTGTTATTTGGTGTTTGCGTTGAGCATGAATATGATTTGATCATGTTTATTGTAATACGGTTATTCATTTAAAGTAAGAGAATAAATTGTTGTTTTGTTTACATGAATAAAACCTTATATGGTTACACACCCAATGAAAATAGTTCATTGGATCTCGATCGTAGTGATACACATAATCATAATATTGATACCAAAAGATGCAAAGTTAATAATGATAGTGCAACTTATTTGTAGCACTGCCGTTTAGGTCATATTGGTGTAAAGCGCATGAAGAAACTCCATGCTGATGGGCTTTTGGAATCAATTGATTATGAATCAGTTGATGCTTGCGAACCATGCCTCATGGGCAAGATGACTAAGACTCTGTTCTTCGAAACAATGGAGCGAGCAAAAGATTTGTTGGAAATCATACATACTGATGTATGTGGTCCGATGAATATTGAGACTCGCGATAGGTATCATTATTTTCTGATCTTCATAGATGATTTGAGCAGATATGAGTATATCTACTTGATGAAACATAAGTCTGAAACATTTGAAAAGTTCAAAGAATTTCAGAGTGAAGTGAAAAATCATCGTGACAAGAAAATAAAGTTTCTACGATCTGATCGCGGAGACAAATATTTGAGTTACGAGTTTGGTCTTCAGTTAAAACAATGTGAAATAGTTTCACTACGCACGCCACCTGGAACACCACAGCATAATGGTGTGTCCGAACGTCATAACCATACTTTATTGGATATAGTACAATCTATGATGTATCTTACCGATCTACCACTATCGTTTTGGGGTTATGCATTAGAGACAGCTGCATTCACGTTAAATAGGGCACCATCTAAATCCGTTGAGACGACACCGTGTGAACTATGGTTTGGCAAGAAACCTAAGATGTCGTTTCTTAAAGTTTGGAGTTGCGATGCTTATGTGAAAAAGTTTCATCTCGATAAGCTCAAAACTCAAATCGAAGAAATATGTCTTCATAGGATACCCAAAAGTTACTGTTGGGTACACCTCCTATCACAGATCCGAACGCAAGACTTATGTTGCTAAATTCGGAAACTTTCTGGAGAAGGAGTTTCTCTCGAAAGAAGTGAGTGGGAGGAAAGTAGAACTTGATGAGGTAACTGTACCTCCTCCCTTATTGGAAAGTAGTACATCACAGAAACCGGTTTCTGTGACACCTACACCAATTAGTGAGGAAGCTAATGATGATGATCATGAAACTTTAGATCAAGTTACTACCGAATCTCGTAGGTAAACCAGAGTGAGATCCACATCAGAGTGGTACGGTAATCCTGTTCTGGAAGTCATGTTACTAGACCATGACGAACTTGCGAACTATGAGGAAGCGATGATGAGCCCAGATTCCGCGAAATGGTTTGAGGCCATGAAATCTGAGATATGATCCATGTATGAGAACAAAGTTTGGACTTTGGTTGGCTTGCCCGATGATCGGCAAGCAATTTAGAATAAATGGATCTTCAAGAGGAAGACGGACGCTGATACTAGTGTTACTATCTACAAAGCTAGAATTGTCGCAAAAGCTTTTCGACAAGTTCAAGGTGTTGACTACGATGAGAGCTTCTCACTCGTATCTATGCTTGAGTCTGTCCGAATCATGTTAGTAATTGCCGCATTTTATGAAATCTGGCAAACGGATAAACAAAATTGCATTCCTTAATGGATTTATTAAAGAAGAGTTGTATATGATGCAACCAGAAGTTTTTGTCAATCCGAAAGGTGCTAACAAAATGTGCAAGCCCCAGCGATCCATCTGTGGACTGGTGCAAGCATCTCGGAGTTGGAATATACGCTTTGATGAGTTGATCAAAGCATATAGTTTTATACAGACTTGCGGTGAAGCCTGTATTTACGAGAAAGTGAGTGGGAGCACTACAGCATTTCTGATAAGTATATGTGAATGACATATTGTTGATCGGAAATAATGTAGAATTGTTTTGTAAAGCATAAAGGAGTGTTTGAAAGGAGTTTTTTCAAAGAAAGACTTCGGTGAAGCTGCTTACATATTGAGCTTCAAGATCTATAGAGATAGATCAAGACGCTTGATAAGTTTTTTCAATGAGTACATACCTTGACAAGATTTTGAAGTAGTTCAAAATGGAGCAGTCAAAGAAAGAGTTCTTGCCTGTATTACAAGGTGTGAAGTTGAGTAAGACTCAAAGCTCGACCACGGCAGAAGATAGAAAGAGAATGAAAGTCATTCCCTATGCCTTGGCCATAGGTTCTATAAAGTATGTCATGCTGTATACTAGATCTATTGTATACCCTGCATTGATTTGGCAAGGGAGTACAATAGTGGTCTAGGAGTGGATCACTAGACAGCGGTCAGAATTATCCTTAGTAAAATAAGGATATGTTTCTTGATTATGGACGTGACATAAAGGTTCATCGTAAAGGGTTACGTCGATGCAAGTTTTTGACACTGATCCAGATGAATCTAAAGTCTCAATCTGGATACATATTGAAAGTGGGAGCAATTAGCTAGAGTAGCTCCGTGTAGAGCATTGTAGACATAGAACTTGCAAAATACTTACGGATCTACAGACCCGTTGACTAAAATTATCTCACAAGCAAAACATGATCACACCTTAGTACTCTTTGGGTGTTAATCACATAGATATGTGAACTAGATTACTGACTCTAGTAAACCCTTTGAGTGTTGGTCACATGACGATGTGAACTATGGGTGTTAAATCACATGGCGATGTGAACTAGATTATTGACTCTAGTGCAAGTGGGAGACTGAAGGAAATATGCCCTAGAGGCAATAATAAAGTTATTATTGATTTCCTTATATCATGATAAATGTTTATTATTCATGCTAGAATTGTATTAACCGGAAACATAATACATGTGTGAATACATAGACAAACAAAGTGTCACTAGTATGCCTCTACTTGACTAGCTCATTAATCAAAGATGGTTATGTTTCCTAACCATGGACAAAAGAGTTGTTATTTGATTAACGAGGTCACATCATTAGTTGAATGATCTGATTGACATGACCCATTCCATTAGCTTAGCACCCGATCGTTTAGTATGTTGCTATTGCTTTCTTCATGACTTATACATGTTCCTATGACTATGAGATTATGCAACTCCCGTTTACCGGAGGAACACTTTGGGTACTACCAAACGTCACAACATAACTGGGTGATCATAAAGGAGTACTACAGGTGTCTCCAAAGGTGCATGTTGGGTTGGCGTATTTCGAGATTAGGATTTGTCACTCCGATTGTCGGAGAGGTATCTCTGGGCCCTCTCGGTAATGCACATCACTTATGCCTTGCAAGCATTGCAACTAATGAGTTAGTTGCGGGATGATGTATTACAGAACGAGTAAAGAGACTTGCCGGTAACGAGATTGAACTAGGTATTGGATACCGACGATCGAATCTCGGGCAAGTAACATACCGATGACAAAGGGAACAACGTATGTTGTTATGCGGTCTGACCGATAAAGATCTTCGTAGAATATGTAGGAGCCAATATGGGCATCCAGGTCCCGCTATTGGTTATTGACCGGAGACATGTCTCGGTCATGTCTACATTGTTCTCGAACCGTAGGGTCCGCACGCTTAAGGTTACGATGATAGTTATTATGAGTTTATGCATTTTGATGTACCGAAGGTTGTTCGGAGTCCCGGATGTGATCACGGACATGACGAGGAGTCTCGAAATGGTCGAGACATAAAAATTGATGTATTGGAAGCCTATGTTTGGACATCGGAAGTGTTCCGGGTGAAATCGGGATTTTACCGGAATACCGGGAGGGTTACCGGAACCCCCCGGGAGCTAAATGGGCCATAATGGGCCTTAGTGGAAAAGAGAAGGGGCTGCCCTAGATGGGCTGCGCGCCTCCCCCTTCCCCTAGTCCTATTAGGACTAGGAAAGGGTGGCCGGCCACCTCCTCCTCTTTTCCCCTCGGAGGAATCCTAGTTGGACTAGGATTGGAGGGGGAATCCTACTCCTAGTGGGAGTAGGACTCTCCTGCGCCTCCTCCTTGGCCGGCCAGCCCCTCCCCCTTGGATCCTTTATATACGGGGGCAGGGGGCACCTCTAGACACACAAGTTGATCCTTGAGATCGTTCCTTAGCCGTGTGCGGTGCCCCCTGCCACCATATTCCACCTCGATCATATCGTTGCAGTGCTTAGGCGAAGCCCTGCGTCGGTAGAACATCAAGATCGTCACCACGCCGTCATGCTGACGGAACTCCTCCCCGAAGCTTTGCTGGATCGGAGCCCGAGGATCGTCATCGAGCTGAACGTGTGCTAAGAACTCGGAGGTGCCAGAGTAACGGTGCTTGGATCGGTCGGATCGGGAAGAAGACGTACGACTACTTCCTCTACGTTGTGTCAACGCTTCCGTTGCGATCTACAAGGGTACGTAGATCAGACTCTCCCCCTCGTTGCTATGCATCACCATGATCTTGCGTGTGCGTAGGATTTTTTTTAAATTACTACGTTCCCCAACAGCGACGGAGGGCGGCTCATCGGAGGAGAGGAGATGAAGGGGCTGACCGTGAGAGGAGAGTGAGGGGGAGTGCTGTGAAAGGGAGTGAGCGGTGACAGGGGAGGGAGGGGGAGTTATGAGACGTCCCGTCCCGTCTTCCGCGCTTCCCGAAGCATGCAATGAGGAGCCACGTGTGGCCATGCTCAGCCTGGCTGTGGAAAAACTGCCAAGTCGACAATAGCTCGCCGGCTTGGCCCGAGACTGCTTTAAGTTTCGTGCGGGCCGGGACGTGGGTGCAACCCAGGCAACCAAACAGCTGGTTTTCGTCCCGCGCAGGCCTGGTTGACCCATATATGAGCATAGAGGACTAAAGTATAGGACCAAAACACGGGCCTAGTTCACCCAAAGCTGACACTATTCATAATCGAAATTGTCCTTTTCTAATCTCTAATTGTAGATCGAGTTTTCAGCTGAATGTTTTTGGAGTTTAGACCTAACCGACACGTATGTTGTAAATTATTTCCAAAAATTTTTGGATTGTGTAAATATGAATTTTTTGGATCTCACCTAAGAGCATCTCCGGCCACGCCCCCAAGAGGCCCCCCAAGGCCATTTTTTGTGTCAACGCCAAAAGATCGGACCAGTCGTGCCCCCAGGATCTCGATTATCACCGGTTTAGGCCGAAATAACAGTTGGCATACCCGAGCCAAACCCAAGCCCCAGGGGGGGCGCCTGGGAGCGTCGGCCGAAGCGAAAAGGCGCGTGGCTCTGCTCTGTCGGCGAGACAAAGACCTTTTCCCGCCGAACACCCCGCTTCCCCCCTCCATTCCCTCCATCTCCCCTTCTCCCGCCTTCTCCCGCCATTCTCCTCCCTCTCCCCTCCATCGGTCTGCCATGCCGCCGAAGAAGTACGCCGCCCCTCGCGCTGCCATCAATGCCAGCGCCGCACAGCCGAAGAAGAGGAAGCAGAGGGCGCCGTCGTCCAAGCCCCCGGGCATGTCAAACGCCGATTGGAAGGCAGAGGTTAAGCGCCGGGAGGCTGTCACCACCGACCGGCGAAACATGCTCAACGCCAAGAAGGCCCGAGATAGGGCGGCCCTGGCGGTAGCAGCTGCCTTGGTCGTGCAGGCGGATCACGCGGTGGAACATGCCGAGGCGTCTCGCACGGGGATGATGAATCCACCCGGCGGCCACGGCCCGCACGCCTGGAGCCAGCAGAGTGTCGGATCGCCGGCTAGATACCCGGCGTCTCCCTGGGGCTGCGCACTGATACATCTCCAATGTATTTATAATTTTTTATTGTTCCATGCTATTATATTATCTGTTTTGGATGTTTTATATGCATTAATATGCTATTTTATATGATTTTTAGGACTAACCTATTAACCTAGAGCCCAGTGCCAGTTTCTGTTTTTTCCTTGCTTTAGAGTTTTGCAGAAAAGGAATACCAAGCGGAGTCCAAACGGAATAAAACTTTTGCGATGATTTTTCTTGGACCAGAAGACACCCAAGAGACTTAGAGTGCAAGTCAGAAGAGCCACGAGGCGGCCACAAGGGTGTAGGGCGCGCCCCCAACCTTGTGGGCCCCTCGGTGACCTCTTGACCTAGATCTTCCTCCTATATATACTCATATACCCCAAAAACTTCCAGGGGAGCCACGAAACCACTTTTCCACTACCGCAACCTTCTGTACCCGCGAGATCCCATCTTGAGGCCTTTTCCGGTGTCCTGCCAGAGGGGGATTCGATCAAGGAGGACTTCTACATCAACACCATTGCCTCTCTGATGAAGCGTGAGTAGTTTACCACAGACCTACGGGTCCATAGAAAGTAGCTAGATGGCTTCTTCTCTCTCTTTGATTCTCAATACAAAGTTCTCCTCGATGTTCTTGGAGATCTATTCGATGTAATACTCTTTTGCGGCGTGTTTACCGAGATCCGATGAATTGTGAAATTATGATCAGCTTATCTATGAATATTATTTGAATCTCCTCTGAATTTTTATATGCATGATTTGATATCTTTGCAAGTCTCTTCGAACTATCGATTTGGTTTGGCCAACTATATTGGTTTTTCTTGCAATGGAAGAAGTGCTTAGCTTTGGGTTCAATCTTGCGGTGCTCGATCCTAGTGATAGAAGGGGAACCGACACGTATTGTATTATTGTCATCGAGGATAAAAATATGGGGTTTTCATCATATTGTTTGAGTTAATTCCTCTACATCATGTCACCTTGCTTAACTTAATACTCTAGATGCATGCTGGATAGCTGTCGATGTGTGGAGTAATAGTAGTAGATGCAGAATCGTTTCGGTCTACTTGACACGGATGTGATGCCTATGTTCATGATCATTGCCTTAGATATCGTCATAACTTTGTGCTTTTCTATAAATTGCTCGGCAGTAATTTGTTCACCCACCGTAATAATTTCTTTCTTGAGAGAAGCCTCTAGTGAAACCTATGGCCTCCGGGTCTATTTTCCATCATATAAGTTTCCGATCTACACTTTTAGTTTCCTATTTACTTTCTCTGTAATCTTTTATTTTCTGTTCCATAAATCAAAAATACCAAAAACATTACTTTTCCATTTATCTATCTCTATCAGATCTCATGTTGCAAATAACCATGAAGGGATTGACAACCCCTTTATCGCGTTGGGTGCAAGTTGATGTTTGTTTGTGCAGATATTCGGTGGCTTGCGCATTGTCTCCTACTGGATTGATACCATGGTTCTCAAAATTGAGGGAAATACTTACTCTACTTTGTTGCATCACCCTTTCCTCTTCAAGGAAAAAAGCAACGCAAGCTCAAGAGGTAGCACACGCCCTCGCCTGGCTACGCCAACGGTGACGCGCACGGCGGGTTCAACCCCAAAATCACCTTTCCACATGGCCACCCCGCCTAGCGCACGCCCTCGCCCGTGTTCGTTGGTGTCTAGTACCCCCCGTACACCTACTCCCCACCAGCTTACGCATCCTACCTGACGCCACCTTTGCGTTGTGGCGGGCTCTTCTCACAAGGCTCGTTGTCGCATCTCGGCAACCCCGACACGACGGAGGCCGACATGGACGACATCATCACGACCAGCTCGGCAGCCGTTGCGGCCTCCCCCGGCTTAAATGCCCAAGAAGATACAATGGACCTCAACGGCGACATGGACGACGAGCTCGACTACGGCGAGGAGGAGCCGGAGGAGGAGGAGGAGCCGGCGCCTGCCCCGTCGAGGAGAGGGAAAAAGAAGAAACGTGCGGCCAGGACCAGCGAGCCACGCGTCAAGTGGACGTCCAAAGAAGATGAGTGCCTCGCTGAAGCGTGGAAGATCGTCTGCCTCGACCCGATCACCAGCACGAATCAGAGCGCCGACACGTACTGGGAGCGCGTCAAGTCGGAGTTCGAAGAACGCAAACTGGTCGACCCATACTTCGTCGGCGCACCCTCGCCAAGGCCAAGGAGACCTACAAGCCGGACACGCCGACGCCAAGCGCCCCGACGACAACAAACGGGCCAAGGTGGCGAAACACGCCGAGCCGGCTACCGCCGTCTGTAAGAGTCCATCGAGCATTGCATCGCCGACGCCAACACCCGGGCCGCCCAGAGGGAAGAGAAAACCGAGGCGCGATGGTCGACGTTGATGACGAACATCGCCGTCAAGCTCGACCTGCTCCGGACCAACGTCGCCGCGAAGAAGAGGAACACTGACCTGGCTTTCCTGATGGGGGGGGGATGCTTCGGAGCGACGACGAGCAGCTCAAGGCGTGGGTACCTGGTGGAGCGCGGCCTCATCCTGAACCAGATGTCGTCGACGGCGGCGCTAACTCCCACGCCGACCCCAACGCCGCCGCCAAGCCCGAGCGATGATGCCTCCACGACGCCCAGCACTGAAGCCGCGCCGACGCCGACCAGCCCGCGCACGTCGACTCCTCCGACGCCGGAGGTCGACGCCGCCATTTGATGCATTGCCTACGCGTCCTTTCTTTTGCATGCTGAAGTTTTTATTGATCGTCGAACTGTGGCAAGGTGATCGCCGATCGCCAGGACTTTTGTGGCGCTGATCGCCGGACTTGTGGCGTTTTTGGGTAGCGGGAATGGACCAAGTTTGAATTTACGACGCCTTGGGGCCGCACCTGGGGGTGTGGCTAGAACCTAGATCGCCCCCAGAGCCTAAAAATCACCGGGCGGCGCCCGAAATAGTGTCGGCCTATGCGTTGGGGGGGGGGGGGGGGACAAGGGGGGGTGGGGCGAACGAGTGGAGTTGCTCTAAAAGGTTGATCCTATACCAGTCTCCCCCGAGGGGGTGGGGGTGGGAAGGGTCCGTTGTTTCATCGTTGGAGCAAGTGGGGCCGTATAAGCAAAGAAAATTATTTGGAAAAACGGGAAGCAAAAACAATTGGGGGTGTTTTGGCGCGAACTAATAGAAGCACGGGGAAATGAAAAGGGCGGGAAAGCAGCCCGCCAACATCCAGCACAAACCCTCGCCTCCTATCGATCTCTCTCCTCCCCTCTGTCCCCGCATCCAATCCGAGGCGAGGCGGCGATGCAGATCCAGGTCCGGTGCGGGTGCGGCGAGGCGGCGTGCCCGGAGTGGGCGGTGGTGGAGGTGCAGGGCGTGCTGCAGCCGCAGCCCTGCTTCTCCGGCCGCATCCAGGGCCTCCACATCGGCCGCCTCTGCTCCACCTCCTCCGCCCCGTCTTCCAAGGCAAGAACCACCAACTCTCCCTGCATATTTGGTTTCTTGATTTGGTTTCGGGGGATCTTCACGGCGGTCTTGCCATTGCCAGGGCGGGTACACCTTCACCGTGGGGTACCATGAGCTCGCCGGCTCGAAGGTGACTCTCAAGAAGCCCCTGCTGGTTCTGAGGAAGAAGAAGAACGACAAGGGGAGCCCCGGCGAGCTCGGACAAGGTGGACCGGCGGTGGAGGTGGAGCTGGAGGTGATCGGCATCATCCGGCACAAGATCCTCTTCAAGGACCGCCCCAAGGCCCTCATCTCAAGTAATCACCGATCCTATTTCCATTTTCACCACAATTGCCAGCACGGCGTCGGTGATTCGGCAGAAACTTTGCTGATGGCGTGTTTTCGCCGGTTTCCTCTTGCAGAGCCGGTGCCGAAGGAGAAGAAGGCCCTGCCGGCAGTGGCGACCCCATCAACCGTGCCTCCCGCTTCCTGAAGAATCCTCTTTCTGACAAAATAAGTTTGTTAAGGATCTGAAGCTCCCTGGGGGTTCTGATTGTGCCCGTTTGTTTCCCCTGTCTAGTTAGTGGTCACATCTTCCTCTACCATTGTTGTGCCTGTGCCGTACGTATACCAGTATGAATTTCCCGTCTCGTTGAAGCACACTAGTGACAAATTAGCACAAACTTGTGGGGCTGTTTGGGTCCACTGCTATGGGAAACAAATACCACCTTCATATTTGCTTATATTCTTGTGGTGATCAGGTTCATTTTGCATATCTCCTGACTTTTGCATCTAGAGGATACTCAAATGCAGTATAATTTATCGTGTTTGAACTTTGAAGCATAAGATACGGTTAGCATCGAAGCAATTAACCGTGACTAGAAAAAGAGATTAACAAGAAACACATGGACAGTAGCATGTAAGAACGAAAGTCCTCATGGTGGTGGTTAAGATCACACCGTATAACCCTGGCAGCCACTTGGTCATGTTTATGTCTCAGAGCAGCGCCTTCAGATAAAGATGACAAACGCCAATGTTTTCTATCCAGTTCCAGCCAGTATAGATCATACTCCACACATGAAAGTGGAAATATTTCATACGTACTAGCGATGCCACGCGCAGTGGACGCGACTAGGAAGACCAAATCTGCGGGAACATGTTAGTTGCTAGGTCCAAATAATTAATAGAGGCCAGAATATCTGCCTTGAAAGCAGTGGTTTTATAACAGGACACAAGACACATACTTCATCATGAAAACTGGTTTAAAGGTATTTGAAGGACTAGAATCTCGGACGTCAAATCCGAACAATTAAGGCCTTAACGGAGTTGTGGCGCCCATGTCGTCTTACACCCAAAAGCCACCATGAATTCATTTGGAGCTAGCCCAGCCGTTGGGGGCACAGTCCGTTCCTCGTCGCATGTTTCAGGGAAGGTTGTCAAAAAGAGGCCAGAGACCACCCATGCTATGCAGTGGCGGCTCTGGTGGGGAGGCAAGGCAACCCTCGTTTTCCGGTCAACCTCCCGTCGCCAAATTTGCTGGACAGCCAATTTTTCACCAGGTCCAAGTCGTTACCTACATTTTACACATGGTCATCTCAATCTCAAACAGCGCCAAAAAGAAGAGAGAATTAAATTTCATGACAGCGTGACTGTGCCTGAAGTCCAGAAAACGACGTCAAATCATTCAAACAAAACGGACGCCTGGTCTCCGCTGTAGAGATCTATCCATCCATCTAACCAAAAAGTGGGGCGTTGGCATCCAACCGCGGGCCTGAATCCGTTATGTGGACCAGATGGCCCACACCTGTCACCCATCTCATGTTTGACCAGAGAAGAGAAACATTTCGAGTGAGAGGTCAAAACAGATCACCTCACCCGCCACATATATTTCCAAAGAAAAGAATCTCGATAACCGCTTTGCTTGTATTTACAGCCTCCTTCCTACAGGCATGATGAAATGATCTTCTCACCGCTTCTAGGGCAGTAGGATCATTCCACACATGCTGGTAACTTATCTGGAGCTATTCTACCTTCAAATGATCCCATCCGGCGCAGGCATCCTAGCTCTAACCTTCCTTTCATGCATTTTACAGTCCCAAAATTCTTACTGTCCTACGGGTTTTTTCGGCTCGGCGCCATCCGTCACGAATTCTTCCCCCTTTTCATGTCCCTCGGTTCATGGCCCAGGTGGTGACTCTGCAGGAGATCCGAGAGCGTGATCTTTCCACAGTTTCCAGAGTCCAGCCTCTGGAACTGCTCCACGATCATCTTGATGTCCTTATCCGAAATCTTCCCCATCTCTTTCAGCTTGTAAATCACAAATTCTGATTTCCTGAAACAATGTGCAAATGCAGAAGAACATCAGTAACCAATACAGCTACTAGAAACAAGCAAGTTGTGTCCAAAATGGAACTAAGCAATGCTCTTCCAGGAAACGTGATGGAAAAACTACGTACTCCCTCTGTAAACTAATATAAGAGCGTTTAGAATACTAAAGTAGTGATCTAAACGCTCTTATATTAGTTTACGGAGGGAGTATTTGTTATCATTAGATGATAGTGCTCAACCGTTCTGGCTGTGTCATAACTGTTACTAAAAAGTACAACAACATAAGCATTTCGAGAAAATTGCCTATTAGTGTTGGCACCAAATTAGAAGTAAATTACTAAATGTGGGTGGAATATGCAGCTTCACGAGTACAAAGCAGTATGATGCAATCAGCAGCCTAAACGACATTGATTTACTATTGCAATCCGAATTATTGTGTATTGTGTTCGAATGACAACTGCTGTATAATGCTAAGGCAGCCACAAAAGGGTGCAGCTTCCATCTTGTATTGCTTATAAGCGCGCTCCATTTTCATTTTTGTAGACGCAAATCGCTTGGATGCATACATGACAAACTCAAGCAAACAATAAATGCTTCTCAACAAAATGTTCAAATCAATGTGCTAAGAAATGGATGCAAAAACAAATCGTTTACCAATTCAAAATAAATTAAGTTTGCTAAAATGGAATGAATATACAATTAAAATACATGCCAAAGACCACTACATTTTCTATGTTGATGATTGGTGAGAACCACTACATTTTCAATGTAGAAAACAATTGAGAACCATACTTGCCAACCATAGAAAAATACATGAAGATGAGTGTAGCTGTGAAGTCTAAGGGTTAACATCAATGGATTCTGAAATAATTGCACATATAAAATATATAATTAAATGCATTACTGAAACATTATCAATATAATTAAATGCATTACTGAAACATTATCAATATAATTAAATGCATTACTGAAACATTAGCAAACAAAAACTCTTAGCGCTAGGCTGAAAGCAAAGAATTGGACATTCTACAAGAATGCAATGTTTGGGAGAAAAATAGCTTTATACATGTTGGGATTTTTTTTCCTTTTCTTTTTGAAGACAGGTCAAATGTGATAGAAATCAAGTCTTATTCTGCAGATCAACTAACAAGCAATAGAATCATGAAAGAAATGTGTTGTCAGGGCACAATTCTCTCTTCCAACTTAAAAGGAAGACCAAGGCTTCCAACAGTCCAACTTAAAAGAAAGACCAAGGGGGTGAGCTATTGCAACAAAAGTACTGTATCTTGAATTCCCCCATTCATATACATTACAGAATAACTACAGAATCCACCATCTCAAATTTTCAATACAGTGTGCATATTTTTAAAACCACCTCATAATCATAATCATCAATTATCCCTGATTAATTTATGCTTAGTGAAGTTCTACAACAGAAGCAATTTTTTTTGTGTCTGCAGTAGGAAGAACCTCAGCAAACTACATGAATACCTCAGTATAAGAAAAACAGGATATGGTATAGCTTCATAACTAATGGAAATATCTTTCATTATGATAAATGATTGTACTACAGCGTGCATATGATGATAAATAAACAACATTATGGACAATGTTCTGATGGGCTCAGGGTTGTCATTAAGGACATTACCAAAATTAATTGCTCTCTTGCAAATTAATATGTACCCTAACATAATGCATTTCTGATGGGCTCAGGGTTGCCATACAACACAAAACATGTTTGAGTTACCAAAACAAGCACAAAAGTCAGCAATACAGTAGTCATAAGTTGATTCATTTACTCAGTACTAAAGATTCCATTAAAATTTACAATTGTATTTTACTAATAAAAACCATCCTTCCCTCACACGCCCTACTTTACATAGGTAACCATTTTCAGATCCTATTATGGCACGCTTCTGAGTTGAAAAGGCTGTCATGCTCTTTGGATTTAGTGCCCTTGCCATCTTACAGCCCTTTAATTGCGCTCTATAATATTTTAAAGCAACAATTCATCACAGAAATATACATAGAAACATAAGCAAAATATAACAACCAAATAATTGATTCCACTAACATGGCTAGACAACCGATTTCATAATTTTATTCATATTAGTATGCCAACATAAAATAAGTTGTGTGGCCATAATTCACCAGAATCACAAGTGATAGATGGTATATATAATTATTATGTACCGTATTCTAAGTCGTCTCTTTTTCAGATCACATATTATTCTATTAAAACAATAGTAACCCGTCTCCAAATACGATGTTCTTCACCCCATTTTCAGATTTTCCATTTGAGCAAATTCAAAATGCAGGACAAAACAAATCATATATCAAGTACTAAGCTGAGTAAGAAAAATAAACCAAGTAGTATTAATTTGAGCCATTAGTTTACCGTTTCCAGATTTTATCTTTATGTTAAGCACAACACAACTGTTAGAACACCCTAGTGTCAAAAATAAGCCACAAACGCTATCAGCTCATTTGTGGACCGCAAAAAAAAAGGAACACCCTATTGTAAAAAATAAGCCACAAAACCTATCAGCTCATTTGTGGAAATTATAACAGTATGTCAGCTAGTGCTAATAATATACCTACTGTCCACTAGCTGGCATCAAGATATTCTATGACTTGTGAGTTGAGGTATGACTATACTGTTACTGAATGCCAGAGCTTTTGATAATGTCCTGATGTGCTGGTTTCCAACTGACACACATGTTGCTTACTATCCGCAAATCAAGTACCTAGTAAAGCATCTTTGCAGGGACGTAATACTTTCAGAATCGTTGTACATGCCAAATTGCCGAATGAAATTCAATAGACGAATTGGTCAAATGCAGGCATGAAAATAAGGTTTGGTACCGCGATAACTTACGTGACATAGCCATTGTTGTCGATATCTGCAGCGAGAAACTCTGACACGGTCATGTCTCTGGACAGCACCCAGTTGGCCATGGCACGGTGCCTCTTGTCGATCCTCATCTCTGCCAAGTAGAGGAATGCCCGTGCCACGGCTAGCGTGGACACGAGGAGCCATCCAGAGGCAAAAAGGCGGCCCTGCAGTGTCCGGAACGCGTGATCGCCGTATCCGACCGTGGTCACCGACATCACTGCAAGGTACACGGCATCGAGCCAGCCCATGTTCTCCACCTTCCTGAGCACAGTGGCCCCAATGCCGACGCAGATGGCCACCACACCAAGCGCGAGGGCGACCTTCATGCGCACGCGCATTCGGCCCTTCTTGATGTCGAAGATGTAGTTGTGGCGGTGCTTGCGTGCAGAGCGGGGGTTCTTGATGGCGGTGATGAGGAGGTGCTCTTGGAGGTCGAGCACATAGGACACCATGCCGGAGAGGAGGATGTCGACGAAGCCGAAGCCGATGAGGACGAAGGATATGGCGAAGAGCTTGGCGGCAGGGCTGGCCGGGGTGATGTCCCCGTAGCCAATTGTACAGAGCGTGACGATGCAGAAGTAGAGCGCGTCGACGACGGGGTGGGTGGGCCCGGCGGAGGATGTGAAGTTGGCCGGGAAGGCGGCGTAGAAGGAGACGCCGAGGGCGAGGTAGGCGAGCAGGAAGAGGAAGGCGTGCAGCACGATGGCCGGCCTCCGCGGCGGCGGGGGCGGGTTCTGGTGGTCGGCCTGGGCGGAGGCGGCGAGGACAGCGGCGCTGAGCGGCGCCATGGCGGGCGCGGTGCGGGAGCGGTGGAGGTTGGTGCGGCCGCTGATTAAATTGAAGAGCGAGGGCGTGGTGGGCTGGGGCTGGCCGTCCTCGTCGGAGGGTGGGGAGGAGGAGCAGGACGGGTGGTCGTAGTCGCGGAACGGGTCGGGGTGGGCGACGGAGATGCGGCGGTAGTGGCGCGCGGACTGCGGCGGGGGAGGGGGCGGCGGCGGCGGCGGCGGGTCGTGGGGCCCGAAGATGAGGCGGTCCTTGTAGGAGGAGGCCGGGGAGGGGCAGGGCGAGGAGGGCGGCGCGAGGTCGAAGTTGGAGAGCGTCGCGTGCTCCGGCAGCGGGTGGAGCGGCTGCGGCGCCGTGGTGGGGAGCAGCGGCTCCGTGTCCATGGCCGGACCGCCAAGGCCGGGGCTTTCTTCCCGGATTCCCGATGAATATCCCCGGGGATTCTTGATTCCTGCGTCCGGCGCGAGATTCGCCGGGATTCTGAGCGAGGGGGACGGGGCGCGATTCGGGTTCTTATTGCCGGGGCCGCCGGTGGGGACGAGGTGATTGAAGATTGGAGGAGGAGGAGACGGTGGAGGAGGAGGGAGGGAGGCGGAGGCGGAGGCTGCGGGACGTTGGCGATGGCCACTTGACGACGGCGATGCCCCTATATTTCCGACTGCTAATTTTGTCCCGTTTCTCGGGCTTATATTAATTAATTAAATTGAGATCGGTTGATTTGTTTATGGACGATCGGTCTCGTGAGCGGCGGGAGACGGATCGACGATGATGCAACGCAATAATAGCGGGATGAGATGAGGGCACATCTCATCTTTGTCTCCGTCACTGTCAGCTAGGTTTTGGTTTGTGACCGTGGAAGCCGTTGGATCGAGTGTGTAAGCAACTGTTGAGGAATTGTCCCACGCGTTGGTATACTCCCAACGTCCCCGGCTGTGTTTCATAGCAAACGATTTTGTATATACTTTCTGTGCACAAAACCTAAAATTGACATAAATTATGATAAATCAAAACAAAATGAAGAGCAATAGCAACAAGGATTCCTTATTACAAGAAAAGAAACATACATAAAAGTGTTTTTTACCTTAAAAAACATGAGGTTTTCAAGAATCATCGTCTTTGCTTCAAGTACTGCCACCAAGAATATAATACAGATGTGGAAATTTGGAATTGAGGAGGATTCCGGTACAACATCGCTTCTACGCCTTTGTAGCGCCACGCGGTTCTGACATGGAAGTTACTTATTGTACGTGCCGAGTGCATATCCAGGTCCTTCCATCTCCTCGTGTTGAGTTGTTTGCAGAGGTCATGTGACCCAACAGAAACGACGTCACAAGAAATTAGCGTATCTTGCGGAGCAGGTTTTTCTGCTTGCTCGGTTATCTCGGACGTGGACTCTACATGCTATCAAGTGTGTTCATGTCGCCCTTGCTAACCCTATTATGTGACGCGCTGATAAGATGTTTGGTATGGTTATGTCACGACATGGTCCTTAGCTGGAACATGTGTCACGGAGGAGATGAGGTGGACACGTCGGCAAGTTTCATGAAGGATAGAACTCAAGCGAAAATATAGAGACGAATTGGTGAGGAAAAAAATTGTTGACAATTACATTGACAGTTAGCGATGAAGGATAATTCATCATTATCCGGCAAAATGAAGTTTGCAAAAGGCAAAGAAGAGAGGAGTAGAAGAGACTAACTGTAAAAGCACGGTAAGATCTTTTGGAGTATCATAATATGCCGATGACAATTTCTGTAAGTCAATTCATAAACGCAGAAAAGGGCTTTAAAGAAATACATAAAAGGAAGGAAAAACAATGAAGGAGATAAAATTTGTGTAGTGAAAAATAATAGCAAGAAAATGGGTTAAAAAGAGTTACTTTCCGATAATTCAATTTGGTGTCCGGGCTGATCTACACTTGATGAAAAGTAAAATACAAAAAATACAAAAAACGATTTTTATTATAGTGCAATATGCTCAAATGCGTGATGTTCTTGCAAAAATTTAAGGTGTTTGGACATTCGAGGAGCTCGTGGCAAAATAGACAAAATCAGATGTGAACAGTAATGTTTCCAAAAGTTTTTAAGACGCTTGAATTTTGTCTTTTTTTCATGAGTTCCTCGAATGCCCAAACTTCATCCAATTTTACATAGACATCACGAAAATGAGAATCTTGCACCGCAAAAGAATGGGAATTTTTCGAGTATTTTTTTGCCATTTAAAATGATTTTACTGTTCACGCCCGGGCTTAGCTGAGCCCGGGGTGAATAGCCACGTATGCTACTTTCTTCTGTCTTCTTTTTTCATATGTCAGCACTGTCGGAATGACTACTTGGCAGCGTAATTAAACATTTTATGTTGATGAAATAAAATGCACCTACATTCTCAGCGGTCGGTTCATTTCCGCCGCGCTGATTTGACCTATTATAAGCACGAAAAAACAATGACGGGTCGAGTTTAGAATGGATAAGAAGAGGCTAGCGATGGAGAGATCGACAAGATTATACAAGGCTCCATCAAAAGCCCAATCAAATATCTAACCGTGACATCTGAAGTTGCAAAGGACGTCCGGTCGATGGATGTGACTGGATGGAAACGTACGCGTGCATTCAATGGACACGCCGATTAGCTCATGCCCGCATCCGTGGCGCTTTTGCTGTCCGGCCAGGTGAAACTAAACATCCATTTTTTCTTTCTGAATTTGTTTTAACCGTTTTGATTGATGATGTGCGTTTAGTGTTGGAGAACATAGTAATTTCAAAAAAAATTCTACACACACGCAAGATCATGGTGATGCATACCAACGAGGGGGAGAGTCTGATCTACGTACCCTTGTAGATCGCAACGGAAGCGTTGACACAACATAGAGGAAATAGTCGTACGTCTTCTTCCCGATCCGATCGATCCAAGCACCGTTACTCCGGCACCTTCGAGTTCTTAGCACACGTTCAGCTCGATGACGATCCCCGGGCTCCGATCCAGCAAAGCTTCGGGGAGGAGTTCCGTCAGCACGACGGCATGGTGACGATCTTGATGTTCTACCGACGCAGGGCTTCGCCTAAGCACTACAACGATATGATCGAGGTGGAATATGGTGGCAGGGGGCACCGCACACGGCTAAGGAACGATCTCAATGATCAACTTATGTGTCTATGGGGTGTCCCTGCCTCAGTATATAAAGGATGGAGGAGGAGGAGGCCGGCCAAGGCTATTGGTGCGGCCAGGATGGGAGTCCTACTAGGACTCCAAGTCCTAGTAGGAGTCCATCAAGAGGGGAGGAAGGGAGAAGGAAGTGGAGGAGTAGGAAAGGTGGCCGGCCCCCTTTTCCCTAGTCCAATTCGGACTAGAGGGGAAGGGGGGCGCAGCAGCCTTTTTCCTCTTCCCACTAAAGCCCATCAAGCCCCATTACTTCTCCCGTAACTACCTGGTACTTCGAAAAATACCCGAATCACTCGGAACCTTTCCGATGTCCGAATATAGTCGTCCAATATATCGATCTTTACGTCTCGACCATTTCGAGACTCCTCGTCATGTCCCCGATCTCATCCGGGACTCCAAACTCCTTCGGTACATCAAAACTCATAAACTCATAATATAACTGTCATCGAAACCTTAAGCGTGCGGACCCTACGGTTCGAGAACAATATAGACATGACCGAGACACGTCTCCAGTCAATAACCAATAGCGGGACCTGGATGCCCATATTGGCTCCTACATATTCTACGAAGATCTTTATCGGTCAGACCGCATAACAACATACGTTGTTCCCTTTGTCATCGGTATGTTACTTGCCCGAGATTCGATCGTCGGTATCCCAATACCTAGTTCAATCTCGTTACCGGCAAGTCTCTTTACTCGTTCCGTAATACATCATCTCACAACTAACATATTAGTTGCAATGCTTGCAAGGCTTAGGTGATGTGCATTACCGAGAGGGCCCAGAGATACCTCTTCGACAATCGGAGTGACAAATCCTAATCTCGAAATACGCCAACCCAACATCTACCTTTGGAGACACCTGTAATGCTCCTTTATAATCACCCATTTACGTTGTGACGTTTGGTAACACCCAAAGTGTTCCTCCGGCAAACGGGAGTTGCATAATCTCATAGTCATAGGAACATGTATAAGTCATGAAGAAAGCAATAGCAACATACTAAACGATCGGGTGCTAAGCTAATGGAATGGGTCATGTCAATCAGATCATTCAACTAATGATGTGACCTCGTTAATCAAATAACAACTCTTTTGTCCATGGTTAGGAAACATAACCATCTTTGATTAACGAGCTAGTCAAGTACAGCCATACTAGTGACACTCTGTTTGTCTATGTATTCACACATGTATTATGTTTCCGGTTAATACAATTCTAGCATGAATAATAAACATTTATCATGATATAAGGAAATAAATAATAACTTTATTATTGCCTCTAGGGCATATTTCCTTTAGTCTCCCACTTGCACTAGAGTCAATAATCTAGTTCACATCGCCATGTGATTTAACAGCAATAGTTCACATCTTTGATTAACACCCATAGTTCACATCGTCATGTGACCAACACTCAAAGGGTTACTAGAGTCAGTAATCTAGTTCACATATCTATGTGATTAACACCCAAAGAGTACTAAGGTGTGATCATGTTTTTCTTGTGAGATAATTTTAGTCAACGGGTCTGTCACATTCAGATCCGTAAGTATTTTGCAAGTTCTATGTCTACAATGCTCTACATGGAGCTACTCTAGCTAATTGCTCCCACTTTCAATATGTATCCAGATTGAGACTTTAGATTCACCTGGATCAGTGTCAAAAACTTGCATCGACGTAACCCTTTACGATGAACCTTTTTGTCACTTCCATAATAGAGAAACATATCATTATTTCACTAAGGATAATTCTGACCGCTGTCCAGTGATCTACTCCTAGATCACTATTGTACTCCCTTGCCAAATGTGACGCCCCCGATTCGATCGTACACTAATCATACACGCAAACGTGTACGATCAAGATCAGGGACTCACGGGAAGATATCACAACACAACTCTACAAATAAAATAAGTCATACAAGCATCATATTACAAGCCAGGGGCCTCGAGGGCTCGAATACAAGAGCTCGATCATAGACGAGTCAGCGGAAGCAACGATATCTGAGTACAGACATAAGTTAAACAAGTTTGCCTTAAGAAGGCTAGCACAAACTGGGATACAGATCGAAAGAGGCGCATGCCTCCTGCCTGGGATCCTCCTAAACTACTCCTGGTCGTCGTCAGCGGGCAGCACGTAGTAGTAGGCACCTCCGGTGTAGTAGGGGTCGTCGTCGACGGTGGCGTCTGGCTCCTGGGCTCCAACATCTGGTTGCGACAACCAGGTAGAAGGGATAGAGGGAAAAGAAGGAGAAAGAAACCGTGAGTACTCATCCAAAGTACTCGCAAGCAAAGAGCTACACTACATATGTATGCATTGGTATCAACTGGGATAAGGCTATTATAAGTGGACTGAACTGCAGAAAGCCGGAATAAGAGGGGGATAGCTAATCCTGTCGAAGACTACGCTTCTGGGAGCCTTCGTCTTGCAGCATGTAGAAGAGAGTAGACTGAAGTCCTCCAAGTATCATCATATAGCATAATCCTAACCGATGATCCTCCCCTCGTCGCCCTGTGAGAGAGCGATCACCGGTTGTATCTGGCACTTGGAAGGGTGTGTTTTATTAAGTATCCGGTTCTAGTTGTCATAAGGTCAAAGTACAACTCCGGCTCGTCCTTTTACCGAGGGACACGGCTATTCGAATAGATAAACTTCCTTGCAGGGGTGCACCACATACCCCAACACGCTCGATCCCATTTGGCCGGACACACTTTCCTGGGTCATGACCGGCCTCGCAAGATCAACACGTCGCAGCCCTACCTAGGCACAACAGAGAGGTCAGCACGCCGGTCTAAATCCTATGGCGCAGGGGTCTGGGCCCATCGCCCTTTGCACACCTGCACGTTGCGAACGCGGCCGGAAGCAGACCTAGCCTAGTGGCCTTCCAGTCCAATCCGGCGCGCGCCACTCAGTCGCTGACGTCACGAAAGCTTCGGCTGATACCACGACGTCGGGATACCCATAACTACTCCCGCGTAGATGGTTAGTGCGTATAGACCAAATGGCCAGACTCAGATCAAATACCCAGATCTCGTTAAGCGTGTTAAGTATCCGCGAACGCCGAACAGGGCCAGGCCCACCTCTCTCCTAGGTGGTCGGAACCTTCCCTGTCGCTCCGCCTCAAAGATCCACTCGCGGGTGCTCCTATGAGCCTACCCGTCTTTAGTCACCACATGTATCATGTATAAAGTATATAGTATATACTCGTGATCACCTCCCGAGTGATCACGGCCCGATAGTATAGCATGGCAGACGGACAAGAATGTAGGGCCACTGATGATAAACTAGCATCCTATACTAAGCAAGTAGGATTGCAGGTAAAGGTATCAACCGTAGTAACAAGGACAGGCTATGCATCAGGATAGGAATAACGAAAGCAGTAACATGCTACACTACTCTAATGCAAGCAGTATAGAGGAGAGTAGGCGATATCTGGTGATCAAGGGGGGGGGGCTTGCCTGGTTGCTCTGGCAAGAGAGAGGGGTCGTCAACTCCGTAGTCGTACTGGGTAGCAGCGGCGTCGGTCTAGGTGTCTATCGAGAGAAGAGGGGGGAAGAAACAATGAATACAATGCAAACAGATGCATAACGATGCATGACAAGACAAGCAACGATGTTAGGGGTGCCCTAGCGCGGTATGAGGTGATACCGGTGAAGGGGAGAAACATCCGGGAAAGTATCCCGGTGTTTCGCGTTTTCGGGCAGAGGAACCGGAGAGGGAAAGTTGCGTGTTTACTATGCTAGGGATGCGTGACGAACGAACAGGCCGCGTATCCAGATTCGTCTCGTCGTTCTGAGCAACTTTCATGTAGAAAGTATTTTCATCCGAGTTACGGAATAAAAGATATGATTTTCTAAAGATTTAAATCATTTTCTGATTTTAATCATTTATTTTATTCCAACATTATCCAAAACAGTGAATGATGACGTCAGCATGACATCAAAGTGATGTCAGCAGGTCAACTGGTCAGTTGACCAGTCAAACAGACAGGTGGGTCCAGTGGGACCCACATGTCATTGTCTGTTAACTAATTAACCAGGTTAATTAGTTTAGTTAACAAATTAGTTATGTTAATTAACAGTAGTTAATTAGTTATTAGGTTAATCTAATTATAATTAATTAACTTAATTAATTCCTTAATTAATTAATTAATTAATATTATTATTATATATATATTTTTAATTCTTTTCTTCTTTTTTTTAATTAAAACGTTCTGGGGTGGGGCCCCCCTGTCATAGGCACAGGGGCCTTAGCGGGCGCGGGCGTAGCCCGAACGGGCGCTGGCCGAACGAGGGGCGAACCGAGCCCCGACGGGGGCACTGGCGCCGGCAGCCAGGGCGGGGCTCACCGGCCGGCCTTTTCCGGCGGAGGGAGCCGACGCAGCAGGGGGGCGCCGGAGGCAGCAGCAGGCGCGCTGCGGCCCCGCGTGAGGCGGCAGAGGCGAGCAGGCGCGCCAGCAGCACAGCAGCGGCGAGTAGGGGTCGCGGGACGAGCGGGCGGCGACTGCGGGGCACGCCACGGGCGCATCGAGGAGCGGTGCGCGCGCCGACAGAGGCGGCGTCGGGCGCGGGGGGGGGGGGTGGCGTTGCGAGCAGGGGAGGAGGAGAAGAGGCGCGTGCGTGCTCACATCGAGGAGTCGGGACTAGGGCAGCGGGTCTCGGGGTGGATGCCGGGGACGACGTGCGGCGGGGAAACAGGCCGGCGGTGAGGAGGAAGCAGGCCGGCGGGGAGGGGCTCCGGTGAGGCAAGCTCCGAGCGGCGTCGGTGGCGAGCGCCGAGGCGCGGTCATGGTCGGCACGGCGAGCGGCGTCGTCAAGGGAGAGAGGATGGGGACGCGAGGAGAAGGGGTCGAGGCGGCGCGGTGCGGTTGACCCGGGCGGCGGGGTCGGCGGGGGTGGGCGCTGGCGTCGGGATCGGGCGCCGTGGGTTCGTTCCCCCCGATCCAGATCGGGGGAGAGGGAGGAGCGGGGGGGGGGGGGGCGAGTGGGTGCGAGGGGAGTGGCGGCGTGGGGGGGGGCGAGTGGGGGGTGAGTGGGGGCTAGGGTTTCGGGGTGGGGGGCATGTGTAGGCCAGGGGTGGGCCGGCCTGGGCCAGTTGGGTTGGCCGGCTGGGCCGGTTGGCCCATGTGGGGAGGGGGGTTGGTCTCTTTTTTTTGTTTGTTTGATTGTTTGCTTTCTGTTTTCTTTTTATTTATTTTCTTTCCTGTTTCTTTTGATAATCAATTAAGTTTAGTTTTTGCAAAATATAATTTCAACACCTAAATTAGTATTTAGTATTACAACACTGCCACATTAATTAGGACAGCTTAATAAAAGGGTTTAATATTTTATTAATTTGAAAAAGGTATTAAATTAAATGTCTTGATGCTGTTTCAATTACCTGAGTGCATCTAAACACTTTACAAAAATGTGGTTTCTGCAACAATATTATTTATGATTTATTTTCTACAACTTGGACATTTTAGTTTTGAAGTTTGAAAACTTTTGATGTTTGACTTGATTTTGAATTTGAATTTCGAATCGGTTTTAGAACTAACCCGAGATTAACTACAGTGACAGAGGTGACGTGGCCTCATTAACGGGGATTACTGTAGCCTAATTATCCGGGCGTCACAATTCTCCTCCACTACAAGAAATCTCGTCCCGAGATTTAAGAGGTAGAGTAAGGGGGGAAAGGCTGGTTACGAAATTCTAACGGATCTTCTCGAAGAAGTTAATCCCTTTCGTTGATGTCTTCAATTCTTTATTCCAATGCATCATGATGAAGTTGTCGTCCTTCCATCGGGGAACTCCATCGTACTTACGAATAGGTAAGGGGCAGCTCTACCACGATAGGATGTTATAAGGGAAAATCATCTGGGGTATCCCAAGAACGAACATATGAGTATCTCTCGAGTTGAACAAATGATACACATCGAGAGCAAAGTAGGACAGTGCAATAAGAAGTTTTGAGCGGATAGGCAATCGTTCATTGCCTGAAACATAGTGTGAAAGGGGTTCAGAGTAATGGGAATAAGTATTGTGTCTGATACCAGAATTTATGGTCTTTCAAAAGGTGGCTCGTGAAGTACTTACGAAGCCACGCGTGAGGAATAACTTTGGCAACAGGGTGTACTGGAGAGTCAGGTTTTGATCCTGTGGAACTGTGGGTTATGGGCCCACCAGGTGGGTTAAAATAGGGATGGGCGTTGACATCTTGCATGGTCATGATAGCAAGGCATGTCAGAGGATCAGCCTACCAGTTACGTCGGCAACAACATCGGTACCAAGGGCGAGGGACGAAGAGAACCATTTTCCTGCTCGTTGAACGAGGCGGACCAATAGGCAAAGTTCTCGTCCACCGGTGGTTACCGGGATGCTATCAACAATGGTAACAGGGTCTTACTGACAGAGTTGTACGCTGAGGTGCTTATAAAAGCAGTGACGTATTACTGCTTAGATCATATAAACCTCAAGAAGGTTAAACAGAACAATGGAAAGGAAAATGTGATTCTTAGATTAAACAGAAGAATGGAAAGGAAAATGTGATTAAACACATATTTCAGGGGTATATCCTTCCCAAGAACAAGCAGAGTATGATATCCAAGACCGGATAGAAGGTAGAAAACTCTTTTAGGTAGGAGAGACAAATTTCATGACATTACCCATACAACGGTGTTTGGGTAATTTCAACAAGAAACATTTAGCATGGTGCTTCAAATGTTCTTATTGAAAATCGGAGTACCATAGACATGCTTCGAGATAGCGCTGACATGGTCAACAGGTGAAAATCAGACTTTGGAAACAAAAGGATCCATTGGGAATAACTTGTAGAATAAGTCTTACAGTTTCCTCATGGAAGAATGGTTAACCTTGTTAAAAAGGAAACTATAATGATAGGCCCTCCAGCCGGGGGGGGGGGGGGTGCTAGGCATGACATCACGTTACCGGGTCATCACAGGACCAACATCGTAACTCTTGGAAATATGTCCCAATCATCATATCTGACCAAGATCCAGATCTGAATGGTGCATGATACCTTGGACTCATGATGCCCGAGAAGGGAAAGGGCAAACACAATTTGACGAGATGGAGTTACAAGATTATCGAGAAATGGACTACGGAAGCAGGTCCCGAAACCAGAGTTCGGCATTAAACCAAGGAGTGGATGAGGCGATGGCTGATGGACTCAGCGACATATCATCGAGATTTCCAAAGGGTTGATTTCCACAATTATGTGAACAAGGAAATATCATTTGTTGGATCAAATGTCATAATGATGTATGCGCGATGGAAACATACACAACTTGAACAATGATAGAAGGGTGCACCCAGGAATCTGGACTAGGTAGCACGATCAATGTTTGAATGATGATTCAGTAATCAATAGACTTAGAATGAAACTGTAGACCAATAACTTCAAGCAATAGGGTTGCTAGAAGTTTAGAATGTACACATCACAGACCATTTATCGGTATTCCGGTTAGAAACAATACGGAGACCAAGAAATGAACGCAAAAGGCGAGAGATATTACTATATCAAGAATTCTCAAGAGGTGGTAGAATTACCACGACATTCTTGACATAAAAGGTGGTAACATTCCAAGGTAAAGAAGAACAAATGCTGTATAGCAAGGATCTCAAGGTATAACTCAAAACACGAATAATTTTGTGTTGGAGGGAAGGCAATAAAGTGGCCGATGATAATACAATTCATCGGGGGCAAGGATGGTATTTCTCATCATGAATTCAATTGATATCCAGGAAGACCTCATAAGGTTGATGATCTTCACGGCACATTGGTCGAGAGATTTCAAGATGTAATCAATCAGTGACAATATCAAATCAAAGGAATGATGAAGCGGAAGGTTATTGGAACCATGGGTAGGGCACAAACTTGAAATCAAGCTTGTTGTTCAAGGTGAATTGATATGACGAGGAAGATCGACGTAAGCTTAGCTCATCATCGAAAGTTGTGCTCCGGGATTAAGGACCAGGTAGCACAGTTAAAATTTAGCACGATAATGATATAGCCGATCAGGCTAGGAATGACATGATCGAGTACAAACTCGAACTTAAAGAAGATTATCAAGAGTTGCTGAACCGTAGGGCAGACTCGGTTCAGTTATCGGTGTCTTTGAGTGTTTAATAACTCAGAGCCCATGAAAACTGTAATTAGTGAGAAGGTAGTACTTGATGAAGAACTCATAAGAAGTTATGCAGTTTCAAGATAATCTCGAGATACCAGGGGGTAATACTCGAAGACGGATCAAAGTAGAGGTTGGACCGAGGTATTGATCCACATGAGACAAGTGCTTACACTTGCATCGAAAATGGTATTTAAAAGAGAACATGGTCGGAACCACGATTGTAAAAGGCCGGATCCCAGATATAAGATGAACTTATACCAAGGGAACTAATATCATTTACAAGAAGCTTCGATGATAAGTTTCACATCGGGTCCATGGGCATGAACGCAAAGGCTCAAGGTCGACTCCCAATTCTTCCATGCATAACCTTTCATTTTACTTCTCGCTTTTGATGAAGCTGTAGTATAGAAATTTTATCTAGCAAAATACCAGAAGAGTATGACTCGTGAAAACTTTCGAGTTCACACAGTTTAGAGAAGGCATATGTTCAACCCATCAGGGCATCTTAGGAGTATATACCACAAATTTCAAGAATAAATAACACCAGCTCGATAGTAGAGCATGTTTGAGAAAGCAGAGGATACAATTTACCAAAGGTATTATGTATCCGAGGAAAGGCTCACAGACTTATTGAATATGAAGGACGTTGTCGGATAAAATCACGCAAATGATCTGGTGGTCCTCAAGGGATCTGGTGCGAGCATTGGTACTCAACCAGAGGGAGAAACAATGCAAGGAGATCAGACTTTAGAAACAACTGACTAATTCAAGGCTCAAATGCAAAGGAATTATCAATTCCAAGACAAGGGATCAGAAGCAATGCTCTGATCAGGGATGGATAAGTTGAATAGCCTTAAGGGTACAATCGACAGCAATCTGATTGGTCGAGATCCAGCTCATGTTTTAAAATAACGTCTAAGCCGGAAAGATAATTTAAAAGGATCAACTGATGATTGTGTGCATTCGCACTCAAGTTGAATCAATAGGATCAAAAGACGATGCCTAAGGATACTAACGAATATCGCCAGACATATGGAAGCATCCATAATGCAAGCAGGCAAGTATTGCAGAGCAATAAGCTACTAAGGATTTTTGGAGGATCGAATAGTATTTCGAAGACCATTGTGAAACACATGAACAACTGGGGATGAGTGGATACTCGACAAGTGCGAGGATTTAATTGAAGGGGTATTCATGTGGCAAGGAACTGCTAGGCAGTAGGCACAAAGTATTCTCGAAACAATAGAGAAGACTTCGGGGTATCTTGTAATAACAAGATCAATGGGGGATGATCGTACGAATGGCAAGTGTAAGTAGTTATCCATAAGGATTTATCGGTGGTCGGGAATAGCAAAAGTGATGGGCACAAAGTCTCGAGAGGAATAGCAAAGAGTATCTTCGGAATCTTCCGGTGAAGCAGGCCATCATCTGGAATGAAGGGGCTCTCCGGGAGAAAGTATTTACGAGATCCTAGAGTCAGAGTTAGCAAAACCATTTAACCCGAATAGAAGAGAGATCAGGGTCCCAGAGTAAGTATCGAGGAGTAAAAGATCCTAATACCACCCGATGGCGATGTGGGCCCGTAAGCCGCACAGCCATGTTAGTAAAACAGTTTTCATCGACTAGACTCAACTTCGGCCAAGGAGTTTGGAAAAGGGATTCCTACAGGCAGTCGGCTCTGATACCAACTTGTGACGCCCCCGATTCGATCGTACACTAATCATACACGCAAACGTGTACGATCAAGATCAGGGACTCACGGGAAGATATCACAACACAACTCTACAAATAAAATAAGTCATACAAGCATCATATTACAAGCCAGGGGCCTCGAGGGCTCGAATACAAGAGCTCGATCATAGACGAGTCAGTGGAAGCAACGATATCTGAGTACAGACATAAGTTAAACAAGTTTGCCTTAAGAAGGCTAGCACAAACTGGGATACAGATCGAAAGAGGCGCAGGCCTCCTGCCTGGGATCCTCCTAAACTACTCCTGGTCGTCGTCAGCGGGCAGCACGTAGTAGTAGGCACCTCCGATGTAGTAGGGGTCGTCGTCGACGGTGGCGTCTGGCTCCTGGGCTCCAACATCTGGTTGCGACAACCAGGTAGAAGGGATAGAGGGAAAAGAAGGAGAAAGCAACCGTGAGTACTCATCCAAAGTACTCGCAAGCAAGGAGCTACACTACATATGTATGCATTGGTATCAACTGGGATAAGGCTATTATAAGTGGACTGAACTGCAGAAAGCCGGAATAAGAGGGGGATAGCTAATCCTGTCGAAGACTACGCTTCTGGGAGCCTTCGTTTTGCAGCATGTAGAAGAGAGTAGACTGAAGTCCTCCAAGTATCATCATATAGCATAATCCTAACCGATGATCCTCCCCTCGTCGCCCTGTGAGAGAGCGATCACCGGTTGTATCTGGCACTTGGAAGGGTGTGTTTTATTAAGTATCCGGTTCTAGTTGTCATAAGGTCAAAGTACAACTCCGGCTCGTCCTTTTACCGAGGGACACGGCTATTCGAATAGATAAACTTCCTTGCAGGGGTGCACCACATACCCCAACACGCTCGATCCCATTTGGCCGGACACACTTTCCTGGGTCATGACCGGCCTCGCAAGATCAACACGTCGCAGCCCTACCTAGGCACAACAGAGAGGTCAGCACGCCGGTCTAAATCCTATGGCGCAGGGGTCTGGGCCCATCGCCCTTTGCACACCTGCACGTTGCGAACGCGGCCGGAAGCAGACCTAGCCTAGTGGCCTTCCAGTCCAATCCGGCGCGCGCCACTCAGTCGCTGACGTCACGAAGGCTTCGGCTGATACCACGACGTCGGGATACCCATAACTACTCCCGCGTAGATGGTTAGTGCGTATAGACCAAATGGCCAGACTCAGATCAAATACCCAGATCTCGTTAAGCGTGTTAAGTATCCGCGAACGCCGAACAGGGCCAGGCCCACCTCTCTCCTAGGTGGTCGGAACCTGCCCTGTCGCTCCGCCTCAAAGATCCACTCGCGGGTGCTCCTATGAGCCTACCCGTCTTTAGTCACCACATGTATCATGTATAAAGTATATAGTATATACTCGTGATCACCTCCCGAGTGATCACGGCCCGATAGTATAGCATGGCAGACGGACAAGAATGTAGGGCTACTGATGATAAACTAGCATCCTATACTAAGCAAGTAGGATTGCAGGTAAAGGTATCAACAGTAGTAACAAGGACAGGCTATGCATCAGGATAGGAATAACGAAAGCAGTAACATGCTACACTACTCTAATGCAAGCAGTATAGAGGAGAGTAGGCGATATCTGGTGATCAAGGGGGGGGGGCTTGCCTGGTTGCTCTGGCAAGAGAGAGGGGTCGTCAACTCCGTAGTCGTACTGGGTAGCAGCGGCGTCGGTCTTGGTGTCTATCGAGAGAAGAGGGGGGGAAGAAACAATGAATACAATGCAAACAGATGCATAACGATGCATGACAAGACAAGCAACGATGTTAGGGGTGCCCTAGCGCGGTATGAGGTGATACCGGTGAAGGGGAGAAACATCCGGGAAAGTATCCCGGTGTTTCGCGTTTTCGGGCAGAGGAACCGGAGAGGGAAAGTTGTGTGTTTACTATGCTAGGGACGCGTGACGAACGAACAGGCCACGTATCCAGATTCGTCTCGTCGTTCTGAGCAACTTTCATGTAGAAAGTATTTTCATCCGAGTTACGGAATAAAAGATATGATTTTCTAAAGATTTAAATCATTTTCTGATTTTAATCATTTATTTTATTCCAACATTATCCAAAATAGTGAATGATGACGTCAGCATGACATCAAAGTGATGTCAGCAGGTCAACTGGTCAGTTGACCAGTCAAACAGACAGGTGGGTCCAGTGGGACCCACATGTCATTGTGTGTTAACTAATTAACCAGGTTAATTAGTTTAGTTAACAAATTAGTTATGTTAATTAACAGTAGTTAATTAGTTTAATTAGTTATTAGGTTAATCTAATTATAATTAATTAACTTAATTAATTCCTTAATTAATTAATTAATTAATTATTTTTATTATTATTATATACATTTTTTAATTCTTTTCTTCTTCTTTTTTTTAATTAAAACGTTCTGGGGTGGGGCCCCCCTGTCATAGGCACAGGGGCCTTAGCGGGCGCGGGCGTAGCCCGAACGGGCGTAGCCCGAACGGGCGCTTGCCGAACGAGGGGCGAACCGAGCCCCGACGGGGGCACTGGCGCCGGCAGCCAGGGCGGGGCTCACCGGCCAGCCTTTTCCGGCGGAGGGAGCCGACGCAGCAGGGGGCGCCGGAGGCAACAGCAGGCGCGCTGCGGCCCCGCGTGAGGCGGCAGAGGCGAGCAGGCGCGCCAGCAGCACAGCAGCGGCGAGTAGGGGTCGCGGGACGAGCGGGCGGCGACTGCGGGGCACGCCACGGGCGCATCGAGGAGCGGTGCGCGCACCGACAGAGGCGGCGTCGGGCGCGGGGGGGGGGGGGGGGCGTTGCGAGCAGGGGAGGAGGAGAAGAGGCGCGTGCGTGCTCACATCGAGGAGTCGGGACTAGGGCAGCGGGGCTCGGGGTGGATGCCGGGGACGACGTGCGGCGGGGAAACAGGCCGGCGGTGAGGAGGAAGCAGGCCGGCGGGGAGGGGCTCCGGTGAGGCAAGCTCCGAGCGGCGTCGGTGGCGAGCGCCGAGGCGCGGTCATGGTTGGCACGGCGAGCGGCGTCGTCAAGGGAGAGAGGATGGGGACGCGAGGAGGAGGGGTCGAGGCGGCGCGGTGCGGTTGACCCGGGCGGCGGGGGTGGGCGCCGGCGTCGGGATCGGGCGCCGTGGGTTCGTTCCCCCCGATCCAGATCGGGGGAGAGGGAGGAGCGGGGGGGGGGGGGGAGGGGCGAGTGGGTGCGAGGGGAGTGGCGGCGTGGGGGGAGGGGGCGAGTGGGGGGTGAGTGGGGGCTAGGGTTTCGGGGTGGGGGCATGTGTAGGCCAGGGGTGGGCCGGCCTGGGCCAGTTGGGTTGGCCGGCTGGGCCGGTTGGCCCATGTGGGGAGGGGGGTTGTTCTCTTTTTTTTGTTTGTTTGATTGTTTGCTTTCTGTTTTCTTTTTATTTATTTTCTTTCATGTTTCTTTTGATAATCAATTAAGTTTAGTTTTTGCAAAATATAATTTCAACACCTAAATTAGTATTTAGTATTACAACACTGCCACATTAATTAGGACAGCTTAATAAAAGGGTTTAATATTTTATTAATTTGAAAAAGGTATTAAATTAAATGTCTTGATGTTGTTTCAATTACCTGAGTGCATCTAAACACTTTACAAAAATGTGGTTTCTGCAACAATATTATTTATGATTTATTTTCTACAACTTGAACATTTTAGTTTTGAAGTTTGAAAACTTTTGATGTTTGACTTGATTTTGAATTTGAATTTCGAATCGGTTTTAGAACTAACCCGAGATTAACTACAGTGACAGAGGTGACGTGGCCTCATTAACGGGGATTACTGTAGCCTAATTATCCGGGCGTCACACCAAATCAATGTAGGATATACAATAGATCTGGTATACAGCATGACATACTTTATAGAACCTATGGCCAAGGCATAGGGAATGACTTTCATTCTCTTTCTATCTTCTGCCGTGGTCGGGCTTTGAGTCTTACTCAACTTCACACCTTGTAATACAGGCAAGAACTCTTTCTTTGACTGCTCCATTTTGAACTACTTCAAAATCTTGTCAAGGTATGTACTCATTGAAAAAACTTATCAAGCGTCTTGATCTATCTCTATAGATCTTGGAGCTCAATATGTAAGCAGCTTCACCGAAGTCTTTCTTTGAAAAACTCCTTTCAAACACTCCTTTATGCTTTACAGAATAATTCTACATTATTTCCGATCAACAATATGTCATTCACATATACTTATCAGAAATGTTGTAGTGCTCCCACTCACTTTCTTGTAAATACAGGCTTCACCGCAAGTCTGTATAAAACTATATGCTTTGATCAACTCATCAAAGCGTATATTCCAACTCCGAGATGCTTGCACCAGTCCACAGATGGATCGCTGGAGCTTGCACATTTTGTTAGCACCTTTCGGATTGACAAAACCTTCTGTTGCATCATATACAACTCTTCTTTAATAAATCCATTAAGGAATGCAGTTTTGTTTATCCATTTGCCAGATTTCATAAAATGCGGCAATTACTAACATGATTCGGACAGACTCAAGCATAGATACGAGTGAGAAGCTCTCATCGTAGTCAACACCTTGAACTTGTTGAAAACCTTTTGCGACAATTCTAGCTTTGTAGATAGTAACACTAGTATCAGCGTCCGTCTTCCTCTTGAAGATCCATTTATTTTCTATGTCTTGCCGATCATCGGGCAAGTCAACCAAAGTCCACACTTTGTTCTCATACATGGATCCCATCTCAGATTTCATGGCCTCAAGCCATTTCTCGGAATCTGGGCTCATCATCGCTTCCTCATAGTTCGTAGGTTAGTCATGGTCAAGTAACATGACCTCCAGAACAGGATTACCGTACCACTCTGGTGCGGATCTCACTCTGGTTTACCTACGAGATTCGGTAGTAACTTGATCTGAAGTTACATGATCATCATCATTAGCACAGATTTTTGTGATGAACTACTTTCCAATAAGGTAGAAGGTACAATTACCTTATCAAGTTTTCTACTTTCCTCCCACTTACTTCTTTCAAGAGAAACTCCTTCTCTAGAAAGGATCCATTATAAGCAACGAATGTCTTGCCTTAGGATCTGTGATAGAATGTGTACCCAACAGTCTCCTTTTGGGTATCCTATGAAGACATATTTCTCCGATTTGGTTTTGAGCTTATCAGGATGAAACTTTTTCACATAAGCATCACAACCCCAAACTTTAAGAAACGACAACTTTGGTTTCTTGCCAAACCATAGTTCATATTGTGTTGTCTCAACGGACTTAGATGGTGCCCTTTTTAACGTGAATGCAGCTGTCTCTAATGCATGATCCCAAAAACGATAGTGGTAAATCGGTAAGTAACATCATAGATTGCACTATATCCAATAAAGTACGGTTATGACGTTCGGACACACCATTATGCTGTGGTGTTCCTGGTGGCGTGAGTAGTGAAACTATTTCACATTGTTTTAACTGAAGACCAAACTCGTAACTCAAATACTCTTTTCCATGATCAGATTGTAGAAACTTTATTTTTCTTGTTACGATGATTTTCCACTTCACTCTGAAATTATATGAACTTTTCAAATGTATCAGACTTCTATTTCATTAAGTAGATATACCCATATCTGCTCAAATCATCTATGAAGGTCAGAAAATAATGATACCCACTGCAAGCCTTAAATATTCATCGGACCACATACATCAGTATGTATGATTTCCAACAAATCTGTTGCTTGCTCCATTGTTCCGGAGAACGGCGTTTTAGTCATCTTGCCCAAAAGGCATGGTTCGCAAGCATCAAGTGATTCCGAAAGCCCATCAGCATGGAGTTTCTTCATGCGCTTTATACCAATATGACCTAAACGGCAGTGCCACAAATAAGTTGCACTATCATTATTAACTTTGCATCTTTTGGTTTCAATATTATGTGTATCACTACGATCGAGATCCAACGAACTTGTTTCATTGGGTGTATGACCATCGAAGGTTTTATTCATGTAAACAGAACAACAATTATTCTCTGACTTTAATGAATAACCATATTGCAATAAACATGATCAGATCATATTCATGCTCAACGCAAAAACCAAATAACACTTAACACTAATCCCGAAAGTATAGGGGAGTGTGCGATGATGATCATATCAATCTTGGAACTACTTCCAACACACATCGTCACTTCACCCTTAACTAGTCTCTGTTTATTCTGCAACTCTTGTTTCGAGTTACTACTCTTAGCAACTGAACCAATATCAAATACTGAGGGGTTGCTATAAACACTAGTAAAGCACACATCAATAACATGTATATCAAATATACTTTTGTTCACTTTGCCATCCTTCTTATCCGCCAAATACTTGGGGCAGTTCCGCTTCCAGTGACCAGTCCCTTTGCAGTAGAAGCACTTAGTCTCAGGCTTAGGACCAGACTTGGGCTTCTTCACTTGAGCAGCAACTTGCTTGCCGTTCTTCTTGAAGTTCCCCTTCTTCCCTTTTGCCCTTTTCTTCAAACTAGTGGTCTTGTCAACCATCAACACTTGATGTTTTTCTTGATTTCTACCTTCATCGATTTCAGCATCACAAAGAGCTTGGGAATCGTTTTCGTTATCCCTTGCATATCATAGTTCATCACGAAGTTCTACTAACTTGGTGATGGTGACTAGAGAATTCTGTCAATCACTATCTTATCTGGAAGATTAACTCCCACTTGATTCAAGCGATCGTAGTACCCAGACAATCTGAGCACATGCTCACTAGTTGAGCGATTCTCCTCCATCTTTTAGCTATAGAACTTGTTGGAGACTTCATATCTCTCAACTCGGGTATTTGCTTGAAATATTAACTTCAACTCCTGGAACATCTCATATGGTCCATGACGTTCAAAACGTCTTTGAAGTCCCGATTCTAAGCCGTTAAGCATGGTGCACTAAACTATCAAGTAGTCATCATATTGAGCTAGCCAAACGTTCATAATGTCTGCATCTGCTCCTGCAATAGGTCTGTCACCTAGCGGTGCATCAAGGACATAATTTTTCTGTGCAGCAATGAGGATAAACCTCAGATCACGGATCCAATCCGTATCATTGCTACTAACATCTTTCAACACAATTTTCTCTAGGAACATATCACAATAAACATATGAAAGCAACAACGCGAGCTATTGATCTTCAACATAGATATGCTAATACTACCAGGACTAAGTTCATGATAAATTAAAGTTCAATTAATCATATTACTTAAGAACTCCCACTTAGATAGACATCCCTCTAATCCTCTAAGTGATCACGTGATCCAAATCAACTAAACCATAACCGATCATCACGTGAGATGGAGTAGTTTTCAATGGTGAACATCGTTATGTTGATCATATCTACTATATGATTCACGCTCGACCTTTCGGTCTCCGTGTTCCGAGGCCATATCTGCATATGCTAGGCTCGTCAAGTTTAACCTGAGTATTCTGCGTGTGCAAAACTGGCTTGCACCCATTGTAGATGGACGTAGAGCTTATCACACCCGATCATCACGTGGTGTCTGGGCACGACGAACTTTGGCAACGGTGCATACTCAGGGAGAACACTTCTTGATAATTTAGTGAGAGATCATCTTATAATGCTACCGTCAATCAAAGCAAGATAAGATGCATAAAAGGATAAACATCACATGCAATCAATATAAGTGATATGATATGGCCATCATCATCTTGTGCTTGTGATCTCCATCTCCGAAGCACCGTCATGATCACCATTGTCACTGGCGCGACACCTTGATCTCCATCGTAGCATCGTTGTCGTCTCGCTAATCTTATGCTTCCACGACTATCACTACCGCTTAGTAATAAAGTAAAGCATTACATCGCGATTGCATTGCATACAATAAAGCGACAACCATATGGCTCCTGCCAGTTGCCGATAACTCGGTTACAAAACATGATCATCTCATACAATAAAATTTAGCATCATGCCTTGACCATATCAAATCACAACATGCCCTGCAAAAACAAGTTAGACGTCCTCTACTTTGTTGTTGCAAGTTTTACGTGGCTGCTACGGGCTTAAGCAAGAACCAATCTCACCTACGCATCAAAACCACAACGATAGTTTGTTAAATAGACTCCGTTTTAACCTTCTCAAGGACCGGGCGTAGCCACACTCGGTTCAACTAAAGTTGGAGAGACAGTCGCCTGCAAGCCATCTATGTGCAAAGCACGTCGAGGGAACCGGTCTCGCGTAAGCGTACGCGTAATGTTGGTCCGGGTCGTCTCGTCCAACAATACCGCCAAACCAAAGTATGACATGCTGGTAGGCAGTATGACTTGTATCGCCCACAACTCACTTGTGTTCTACTCGTGCACATAACATCAAACCATAAAACCTAGGCTCGGATGCCACTGTTGGGAAACGTAGTAATTTCAAAAAATTTCCTACGCACACGCAGGATCATGGTGATGCATAGCAACGAGGGGGAGAGTCTGATCTACGTACCCTTGTAGATCGCAACGGAAGCGTTGACACAACGTAGAGGAAGTAGTCGTACGTCTTCTTCCCGATCCGACCGATCCAAGCACCGTTACTCCGGCACCTCTGAGTTCTTAGCACACGTTCAGCTCGATGACGATCCCCGGGCTCTGATCCAGCAAAGCTTCGGGGAGGAGTTCCATCAGCACGACGGCGTGGTGACGATCTTGATGTTCTACCAACGCAGGGCTTCGCCTAAGCACTACAACGATATGATCGAGGTGAAATATGGTGGCAGGGGGCACCGCACACAGCTAAGGAACGATCTCAATGATCAACTTGTGTGTCTATGGGGTGCCCCCTGCCTCAGTATATAAAGGATGGAGGAGGAGGAGGCCGGCCAAGGCTATTGGTGTGGCCAGGATGGGAGTCCTACTAGGACTCCAAGTCCTAGTAGGAGTCCATCAAGAGGGGAGGAAGGGAGAAGGAAGTGGAGGAGTAGGAAAGGTGGCCGGCCCCCTTTTCCCTAGTCCAATTCGGACTAGAGGGGAAGGGGGGCGCAGCAGCCTTTTTCCTCTTCCCACTAAAGCCCATCAAGGCCCATTACTTCTCCCGTAACTACCCGGTACTCCGAAAAATACCCGAATCACTCAGAACCTTTCCGATGTCTGAATATAGTCATCCAATATATCGATCTTTACATCTCGACCATTTCGAGACTCCTCGTCATGTCCCCGATCTCATCCGGGACTCCGAACTCCTTCGGTACATCAAAACTCATAAACTCATAATATAACTGTCATCGAAACCTTAAGCGTGCGGACCCTATGGTTCGAGAACAATGTAGACATGACCGATACACGTCTCCAGTCAATAACCAATAGCGGGACCTGGATGCCCATATTGGCTCCTACATATTCTACGAAGATCTTTATCGGTCAGACCGCATAACAACATACGTTGTTCCCTTTGTCATCGGTATGTTACTTGCCCGAGATTCGATCGTCGGTATCCCAATACCTAGTTCAATCTCGTTACCGGCAAGTCTCTTTACTCGTTCCGTAATACATCATCTCACAACTAACATATTAGTTGCAATGCTTCCAAGGCTTAGGTGATGTGCATTACCGAGAGGGCCCAGAGATACCTCTCCGACAATCGGAGTGACAAATCCTAATCTCGAAATACGCCAACCCAACATCTACCTTTGGAGACACCTGTAATGCTCCTTTATAATCACCCATTTACGTTGTGACGTTTGGTAGCACCCAAAGTGTTCCTCCGGCAAACGGGAGTTGCATAATCTCATAGTCATAGGAACATGTATAAGTCATGAAGAAAGCAATAGCAACATACTAAACGATCGGGTGCTAAGCTAATGGAATGGGTCATGTCAATCAGATCATTCAACTAATGATGTGACCTCGTTAATCAAATAACAACTCTTTTGTCCATGGTTAGGAAACATAACCATCTTTGATTAATGAGCTAGTCAAGTAGAGGCATACTAGTGACACTCTGTTTGTCTATGTATTCACACATGTATTATGTTTCCGGTTAATACAATTCTAGCATGAATAATAAACATTTATCATGATATAAGGAAATAAATAATAACTTTATTATTGCCTCTAGGGCATATTTCCTTCATTTAGGGGAGGAGATGTCTCCATCGATTACAAAGTCGTCTGCGGTGACTTCATCAATCTCAAGATGATATGTTGGTTCAATCTTTCGGAAGTGTTCATAGGGATAAATTGTGCGTCCGCGCGTTCATACGATGGGTGTATGTGCGTATGTATGAGTGTACTGTGTTAAAAAAAGATCACATGGAAAATATATCCTTGTTTTTTCCGTGCTTGCTTTTTGCAAGAAATCGTTTGATCTATGGCACAAACAACACGAAGAGTAATACAAATTACATTCATGTCTGTATGCCACCTAGCAACTACTACAAATACTAAAGCGAGTCAAAGGCGCATCGCTCTTATCGATCCTCCCACTCTGGAGCCGGGCAAACGTTATTGTAATAGGCAATCGATAAGTCGTCGTGCTAAGGTCCCGCATGATCAACGCACCAAAATGACAACCGTCGTCGATGAACAGAAGTGTAGATCAGAATGATCTAGCTTGTAAACACATGAACTCAGGCCGGATCCACGCAATACCATCGAAGACAAACGATGACTGAATCCCACGAGATCAACCTGAGGGACACTTCCACACGCCCTCGAACAACGCAAGACGCATCACCGAGACTGGGGCTAGGAGAGGAGAACATTATTCCATCGTCAGGGAGTCGCCATCGCCTCGCCTTCCCTACAAAAAACACAAACGCTAAACAAAGCAAAACAAATCTAAGAACCTGCTGCATATTTTGTTACCTACTCCCTCTCTATAATGTAGTGCATATCTTGTTCAAACATTTTTATGCTTGACCAAATTTATAAGATAACCAATCAACGTGTAAAATACTAGATAAATAAAACATAAAAGCACACTTAATGATTAATGTAATGGTAATGATTTTGCATTGTGAGGGTTGATATTTTTTCTTTAAACATGGTCAAATATAGACATGTTTGACTTTCAGAAAAAAAGATGCTCTCCATTATGAAACTAAGGGAGTACATTTTTCATGAACTTGTCACTTAGAGCATCTTCAGCTGTTCGGCCCCCAAGGTTGCTTTTAGGCAAAAAAATAGCGCCTCTTGGGGGCCTGCCGGTGATAATTTCGGTGTGGGGGGAACTGATTCCCAGCCACGTCCGCACCGGCATGGGCGATTTTAAGAAAAAGTCACAAATTCGACGAAATCCAGTAAATTTGGACGAAGTATAGGTGATTTCATTGATATTTAGGTCCAAGAAAGAGGGGATGCCTCGGAAGGCATCCCCAAACATAGTTGCGTGGGAGTCTTTCAATATTACCTTGGGGTGCCTCGGGCATCCCCAAGCTTAGGCCTTTGCCACTCCTTATTCCTTCATCCATCATGATCTGACTCAAAACTTGAAAACTTCTGCACACAGAACTCAACAAAACCTACGTGAGATCCGTTAGTATAATAAACTAAATCACTACTTTAGGTACTGTTGTAAACCCATTCATATTTTATTATTGAATCATACCTACTGTATTCTAACTTCACCATGGCTTATACCCCCCGATACAATCCATAGATTCATCAAAACAAGCGAGCAACACAACGAAAATAGAATCTGTCAAAAACAGAACAATCAGTAGTAATTCGAACAATGACCATACTTCTATCACTCCAAAAATTCTGGAAAACCTGAAAAACATGAGAAATTTGTATACTCCCTCCGTCTAGAAATACTTGTCTTAGAGATGGATGTATCTAGACTTATTTTAGTTATAGATACATCCATTTTATCCATTTCTAGGACAAGTATTTCTGGACGGAGGAAGTATCAATCATGTGTAATAAATTCAGATTTTATTACGCTCCAGCAAATTTTAACAATTCTGCTACTAGACGCAAAAGTTTATGTTTTTGCACAGAATCAAAACAATGATCATCCAAATCATCCCAAAGGCTTTATTTGGCACAAACACTAATTAAAACGCAAAACACAACCAGAACAGTAGTAGAATTGTGTGCACAAAAAACAAAAATATATAACTATTGGATTGTCTGCCAACAAGCTCTTTCTTTATAGCCATTAAGATATGCTTGGGATATTAATGATGCTCACGTAAAAGTCAAAAATCGAAGCACAAAGAGAAGCATCATAAAACATGTGAGAAACACATTTAAGTCTAATATACTTCCTATGCATAGGCATTTTATAGGAAAACAGTTATCAAGACAAACAAGTATCTAGCATATCCAAAGGAGAAGAATAAAACATTGTCAATGTCAACATAACAAGAGGTAATTTAGTAACATGAAAATTTCTACAACAATATTTATCTCCCTCATAATAATTAAACGTAGAATCATAATCAAATTCAACAATATAGCTATCATATAAAATTTTCTCTTCATGATCCACATGCATAAAAGTCTTATAATCTTCCAAGATAGTGAGATTAACATCAACTAAAGTCATGACCTCTCCAAACCCACTTTTATCAAAAAGTTCATGGGATTGAACACTCTCCAAATATGTGGGATTATTTTTACCAAAAGTTGACACTCTTCCGAACCCACTTTCAATATTATTGCAAACCCACTCTCAAGATCATAAGAAGCATTATCACCCTAATCATGATCATTGCAATAAGTAGTGGATATAACATGGTTATCACCAAGCTCATAGTTTTGCATATTATAAGCACAATTTACATTAATATAATTTATAATAACACCATTGCAGTCATGCTTTTCATTGAAGGAGCTATCATGAATTACTTTTTCTTCGTTTAATACTTCATCACAATTTCCAGATTCATGATTTTCAAGCAAAACTTCATAGAGATAATCAAGTGGACTCAACCCACTAGTAATTGGTTCAACATAATTGGATTTTTCAAAAAGATTAGCAAGTGGATGAGGATTCATATGTCTTTAATTTTCCTAGTTCTTTTTCTGGTTTTTGGTGTGTTGACATGAAGGCAAAAAGCAAGCAAACAAGCAAAAGGCAAACATATTTTTTTTGTTTTTGTAAAAATGTTTTAGAAGTGGAGGAGATGAAAACGAGAGGCAAATGGCAAATGATGTAAGTGCAAGGAGATGAAAGTTTATGCGATGGTACTTGATATATGTAGGAGAAACACGTAAAGGCTATCAATCTAGTAGGAGAATCACGCAACACCTTGTTAGCAGTACCTACACACAAAATAACAAATACTTGCACCCAACGCGAACAAGGGGTTGTCAATCCCTCGGCGGTTAATTGCAAAGATTAAATTTTGTAGTGATAGACAGATAAATAAAACACAAAATACAATAAAGTAAAGAAATATTGAAAGAAGGTATTTTTGGATTGTAATATATGATAAAAGTAGACCCCGGGGCCATAGTTTTCATTAGAGGCTTCTCTCTTGAAAATAGCATACAGTGGGTAAACAAATTACTATTGGGCAATTGATAGAAAACCGAATAATCACGATGATATCCATGGCAGTGATCAAATATATAGGCATCGTGTCCGAGACAAGTAGACCGATGATAACCCACAAGTATAGGGGATCATAATAGTTTTTGAGGGTAGAGTATTCAACCCGAATTTATTGATTCAAAGAATATTTGCAAGTATTAGCAGTTGAGTTGTCAATTCAACCACACCTGGAGACTAAATATCCGCAGCAAAGTGATCAGTAGCACAGTATTATGGTAATTTGATAGTGGTAGCAATAGTAGTAACAACAATAGTAATGGTAATAGCAGCAACAGTAATTCTGTAGCAGTTGTAACAGTAGTAATAGTAATAGTAACTTAGCAAAGATCGATATGTGAAAGTCTCGTAGGCACTGGATCGGTGATAACGTTGGATAATATTCATTATATAACAGTCATAACCTAGGGCGACACAGAACTAGCTCTAATTCGTCAATGTAATATAAGCATATATTCTGTAAATAGTCATACGTGCTTATGGAAGAAAAACTTGCATGACATATTTTTTCCTACCCTCCCGTGGCAGTGGGCTCCATAAGGAAACTAAGGGATATTAAGGCCTCCTCTTAATAGAGAACCGAAACAAAGCATTAACATATAGTGAATACATGATGTCCACAAATTACGGTAATCACCGGAAAGAATCCCAATTGTTGTCACCTTGGGGTATGCGGATCATAACACGTAATAGGTGCATATAACTTGCAAGATAGGATGAAGAACATAGATATAATGGTGAAAACATAAACGGTTCAGATCTGAAATCATGGCAATCCGGCCCTACTTACAAGCATTAAGCATAGCAAAGTCATAGCAACATCAATCTCAGAACATAGTGGATACTAGGGACCAAGCCCTAGCAAAACTAACTCGATTACATGATGAATCTCATCCAACCCACCACTGTCCAGCAAGCTGATACGTCTCCAATGTATCTATAATTTTTGATTGCTCCATGCTATATTATCTACCGTTTTGGATGTTTATGGGCTTTATTATACACTTTTATATCATTTTGGGACTAACCTATTAGCCGGAGGCCCAACCCATAATTGATGTTTTTTTGCCTATTTCAGTGTTTCGAAGAAAAGGAATATCAAACGAAGTCGAAACGGAATGAAACCAACTAGAGAAGTTATTTTTGGAAGGAAAGCTACCGGAAAAACATGGAGTGCACGTCAGGAAAGGAACAAGGGAGCCATGAGGCAGGGGGCGCGCCCACCCCCCTAGGGCGCGCCCTCCACCCTCGTGGGCCCCTCGTGGCTCCCCTGACGTATCTCTTTCGCCCATATATACCCACGTACCCTAAAACTATCGGGGAGCACAATAGCTCGGGAGTTCCGCCGCCAGAAGCCTCCGTAGCCACCAAAAGCCAATCTAGACCCGTTCCGGCACCCTGCCGGAGGGGGCAATCCCTCTCCCGTGGCCATCTTCATCATCCCGGTGCTCACCATGACGAGGAGGGAGTAGTTCTCCCTCGGGGCTGAGGGTATGTACGAGTAGCTATGTGTTTGATCTCTCTCTCTTTCTCTCTCTCGTGTTCTTGAGGTGATACAATCTTGATGTATCGCGAGCTTTTCTATTATATTTGGATCCTATGATGTTTCTTCCCCCCTCTACTCTCTTGTAATGGATTGAGTTTCCCCTTTGAAGTTATCTTATTGGATTATGTCTTGCCGTGTGTATCTGTGGTGACAATGGGATACCACGTGATTCACTTGATGTATGTTTTGGTGATCAACTTGCGGGTTCCGCCCATGAACCTATGCATAGGGGTTGGCACACGTTTTCGCCGTGATTCTCCGGTAGAACTTTGGGGCACTCTTTGAGGTCCTTTGTGTTGGTTGAATAGATGAATCTGAGATTGTGTGATGCATATCGTATAATCATACCTATGGATACTTGAGGTGACATTGGAGTATCTAGGTGACATTAGGGTTTTGGTTGATTTGTGTCTTAAGGTGTTATTCTAGTACGAACTCTAGGGCTGTTTGTGACACTTATAGGAATAGCCCAACAGATTGATTGGAAAGAATAACTTTGAGGTGGTTTCGTACCCTACCATAATCTTTTCGTTCGTTCTCCACTATTAGTGACTTTGGGGTGACTTTTTGTTGCATGTTGAGGGATAGTTATGTGATCCAATTATGTTATCATTGTTGAGGGAACTTACACTAGCGAAAGTATGAACCCTAGGCCTTATTTCCACACATTGCAATACCGTTTACGCTCACTTTTATCATTAGTTACCTTGCTGTTTTTATAATTTCAGATTACAAATACCTTTATCTACTATCCATATACCACTTGTATCACCCTCTCTTCGCCGAACTAGTGCACCTATACAATTGACCATTGTATTGGGTGTGTTGGGGACACAAGAGACTTTTTGTTATTTGGTTGCAGGGTTGCTTGAGAGAGACCATCTTCATACTACGCCTCCTACGGATTGATAAACCTTAGGTCATCCACTTGAGGGAAATTTGCTACTGTCGTACAAACCTATGCACTTGGAGGCCCAACAACGTCTACAAGAAGAAGGTTGTGTAGTAGACATCAAGCTCTTTTCTGGCACCGTTGCCGGGGAGGTTAGCGCTTGAAGGTATATCTTTAGATCTTGCAATCGAGTCTTTTAGTTTCTTGTTTTATCACTAGTTTAGTTTATAAAAGAAACTATAAAAAAATGGAATTGAGTTTGTCTCATACGCTTCACCTTTTTAATATCTTTCGTGAGTATGATGGAAAGGATAACTGTGCTCAAGTGCTAGAAGAAGAAATCTATAAAATATTTGGCACTAAATATTTGAATGATGAGCATGATTGCAATGTTGTTAGTATGAATTCTTTGAATATCCGTGATACTAATGATGATTGCACTAGTTATGATGAAAATGTCTCCTATAAACATGTCAATTTTTGTGGAGTGCATTGGGTTTCTAAGTACACACCAAATAGGGAATATAGATATTGCAAGAGGCATAAGTACTTAGAAACTGAATTGTTGCAAGAAAGTCTTGATGATTGTGCTAAAAAATTCAATATTTTTCGTGCCCCTTGTGAACTTTGCAATGAATATGGTCATTTAAATCTCCAATGCAAATTGTTTCATGACCGAATCATATCCAAAAATTGTGATAATTTGATTACCCTTGAGCACCATAAAGAGCTTAGTCTTGTTTTGGGGTATGAGGAAATGAAACGTAAAACTGAGGGTATTCCAAAGTTTAATCTCGATAGATTTCTTGATTTTGATCTAGAGAAAATTTATATGTATTGTGCGGTGAATTGTATTGAAAATCCTTATATTGCCAACTACATAAAGAAAAGAAAACAAATAGAAGATGAAGAGAATACTAATGAAAGGGAAGAGGCTTCCCAATACCCTCCTATTATTTCTTATGATGAATCAGGTAACGAGGAGGAGCCTCCTATTCAACCAATCTCATTAATAAGGAGCTCCAAAAAGAGGATTGAACCCACACATGATGTGGTGAAGAAGAAGAAAAGAAAAAGGAAGAGAGGTAAAAAGATATATCTCTCAAATAATGTTGCTCCTATTACTATTGTGCCTCATGAAAATATAATTGTGGAAGATAATGATACTTCTTATGATCTTGAAAATCTTTTTGGCACTTGCTTGGAAGAATATGATAATTGCTATACTATTGGTGCTATCCATACTATTAATGATGAGAGTGATTATGCTTATAATATGAAAAGGCCTAAGATTGGGGATGCTATGTTTGATGAAGATGATGTTTTTAAGAATATATTTGCTGCAATTAATGTTTGTCCCAAGCTTGGGGATGCTACGTTTAATGAAGATGATATTTTTAGTCTCCCAAGTTTTGATATGCAAATTTATAATGATGATAGCATGCCTCCTACTTATGATGATTACTGTGATGATACTTATGCTATAAAAAGTAGCGATTATATTTATAAAACTTGTCATGATTATGATTACCCTTTTTCTGAACATTACTCTTTTAATGTGGAAACAATTTATAGTATTCGAGTCTCTTATGATACTCCCACTATCCCGAATGAGAAGAATTTTGCTTATGTGGAGCGTAATAAAATTTCTATGCTTGTAGATCATGAAAAGAATGCTTTAGGTGCTGGTTATATTGTTGAATTCATTCATGATACTACTGAAAATTATTATGAGGGAGGAACTTATGCTTGTAGGAATTGCAATAATATCAAGTTTCCTCTCTATGTGCTTAAAATTTTGAAGTTATCCTTGTTTTACCTTCCTATGCAAGTTGATTCTTATTCCCACAAGTTGTTTGCTCACAAAATCCCTATGCATAGGAAGTATGTTAGACTTAAATGCGCTAGTCATTTCTTCATGATGCTCTCTTCATGTTTCAATTCTTATCCTTTATGTGAGCATCATTGAAATCATCATGCCTAGTTAGGGGCGTTAAACAATAGCGCTTGTTGGGAGGCAACCCAATTTTATTCTTATTCCTTGCTTTATGTTCCTGTTTAGTAATAAATAATTCATCTAGCCTCTATTTAGATGTGGTTTTATGCTTTTAATTAGTGTTTGTGCCAAGTAGAACCTTTGGGAAGACTTGGGGGAAGTCTTGTTGATCATGCTGTAAAAACCAGAAACTTTAGCGCTCACGAGAATTGCTGCCATTTTTTATTGGAGAGTGATATTTAGTTAATTCTTTTTGCATATGATTAATAGATAAATTCCTTACGTTCATCATTTTATTTTAGAATTTTTGGGGTTCCATAAGTTTGCGTTAGTTACAGATTACTACAGACTGTTCTGTTTTTGATAGATTCTGTTTTTCGTGTGTTGTTTGCTTATTTTGATGAATCTATGGCTAGTAAAAGAGTTTATAAACCATATATAAGTTGGAATACAGTAGGTTTAACACCAATATAAATAAATAATGAGTTCATTACAGTACATTGAAGTGATGTTTTGTTTTCTTTCGCTAACGGAGCTTTCGAGTTTTCTGTTAAGTTTTGTGTTGTGAAGTTTTCAAGTTTTGGGTAAGGATTCGATGGACTATGGAATAAGGAGTGGAAAGAGCCTAAGATTGAGGATGCCCTAGGCACCCCAATTTAATATTCAAGGAAAACCAAAAGCCTAAGCTTGGGGATGCCCCGGAAGGCATCCCCTCTTTCGTCTTCGTTCATTGGTAACTTTACTTGGAGCTATATTTTTATTCGCCACATGATATGTGTTTTGCTTGGAGCGTCATTTTATTTTATTTTTTTGCTTGCTGTTTGAATAAAATACCAATATCTGAAATTGTTAAATGTTAGAGAGTCTTCACATAGTTGCATAATTATTCGACTACTCATTGATCTTCACTTATATCTTTCGGAGTAGTTTGTCATTTGCTCTAGTGCTTCACTTATATCTTTTAGAGCATGGTGGTAGTTTTATTTTGAAGAAATAGATGAACTCTCATGCTTCACTTAGATTATTTTGAGAGTCTTAAATAGTATTGTAATTTGCTTAAAATCCTAAAATGCTAGGTATTCAAGATTAGTAAAATTTTCTTATGAGTGCATTGAATACTAAGAGAAGTTTGATGCTTGATGATTGTTTTGAGATATGGAGGTAATAATATCAAAAGTCATGATAGTTGAGTAGTTGTGAATTTGAGAAGTGCTTGTGTTGAAGTTTGCAAGTCCCGTAGCATGCACGTATGGTAAACGTTATGTAACAAATTTGAAACATGAGGTGTTATTTGATTGTCTTCCTTATGAGTGGCGGTCGGGGACGAGCGATGGTCTTTTCCTACCAATCTATCCCCCTAGAAGCATGAGCGTAGTACCGAGGTTTTTGATCACTTGTAGATTTTTGCAATAAGTATGTGAGTTCTTTATGACTAATGTTGAGTCCATGGATTATACGCACTCTCACCCTTCCATCCTTGCTAGCCTCTTCGGTACCGTGCATTGCCCTTTCTCACATTGAGAGTTGGCGCAAACTTCGCCAGTGCATCCAAACCCCGTGATACGATACACTCTGTCACATATAAACCTCCTTATATCTTCCTCAAAACAGCCATCATATCTACCTATTATGGCATTTCCATAGCCATTCCGAGATATATTGCCATGCAACTTTCCACCATTCCGTTCATCATGACACATTCATCATTGTCATATTGCTTAGCATGATCATGTAGTTGACATAGTATTTGTGGCAAAGCCACCATTCATAATTATTTCATACATGTCACTCTTGATTCATTGCATATCCCGGTACACCGTCGGAGGCATTCATATAGAGTCATACTTTGTTCTAGTATCGAATTGTAAATAAATAGAAGTCTGATGATCATCATTTTCTAGAGCATTGTCCCAAGTGAGGAATAAAAAGAGAGAGAGAGAGAGAGAGAGAGAGAGAGCGAGAGAGAGAGAGAGAGAGAAAGGCCATAAAAAAGAGAAGGCCCAAAACAAATAAGAAGAAAGGCCATAAAAAAGAGAAGGCCCAAAAAAATAAAAAAAATAAAAATGAGAGAAAAAGAGAGAAGGGACAATGCTACTATCCTTTGCCACACTTGTGCTTCAAAGTAGCACCATAATCCTCATGATAGAGAGTCTCTTGTTTTGTCACTTTCATATACTAGTGGGAAATTTTCATTATAGATCTTGGCTTGTATATTCCAACAATGGGCCTCCTCAAGTGCCCTAGGTCTTCGTGAGCAAGCAAGTTGGATGCACACCCACTTAGTTTCTTTTGTTGAGCTTTCATACATTTATAGCTCTAGTGCATCCGTTGCATGGCAATCCCTACTCCTCGCATTAACATCAATCGATGGGCATCTCCATAGCCCATTGATTAGCCTCGTTGATGTGAGACTTTCCTCCTTTTTGTCTTCTCCACATAACCCCCTCATTATATTCTATTCCACCCATAGTGCTATATCCATGGCTCACTCACGCTCATGTATTGCGTGAAAGTTTATAGGTTTGAGATTACTAAAGTATGAAACAATAGCTTGTCTTGTCATCGGGGTTGTGCATGATGAGAGCATTCTTGTGTGAAGAAAATGGAGCATGACTAAACCATATGATTTTGTAGGGATGAACTTTCTTTGGCCATGTTATTTTGAGAAGACATAATTGCTTAGTTAGTATGCTTGAAGTATTATTATTTTTATGTCAATATGAACTCTTATCTTGAATCTTTCGGATTTGAATATTCATGCCACAATTAAGAAGAATTACATTGAAATTATGCCAAGTAGCACTCCGCATCAAAAATTCTGTTTTTATCATTTACCTACTCGAGGACGAGGAGGAATTAAGCTTGGGGATGCTGATACGTCTCCAGCGTATCTATAATTTTTGATTGCTCCATGCTATATTATCTACTGTTTTGGATGTTTATGGGCTTTATTATACACTTTTATATCATTTTTGGGAATAACCTATTAACCGGAGGCCCAGCCCAGAATTGTTGTTTTTTTGCCTATTTCAGTGTTTCAAAGAAAAGGAATATCAAACGAAGTCGAAACGGAATGAAACCAACTAGAGAAGTTATTTTTGGAAGGAAAGCTACCGGAAAAACTTGGAGTGCACGTCAGGAAAGGAACGAGGGAGCCACGAGGCAGGGGGGCACGCCCACCCCCCTAGGGCGCGCCCTCCACCCTCGTGGGCCCCTCGTGGCTCCCCTGACGTATCTCTTTCACCCATATATACCCACGTACCCTAAAACTATCAGGGAGCACAATAGATCGGGAGTTCCGCCGCCAGAAGCCTCCGTAGCCACCGAAGGCCAATCTAGACCCGTTCCGGCACCCTGCCGGAGGGGGCAATCCCTCTCCGGTGGCCATATTCATCATCCCGGTGCTCTCCATGACGAGGAGGGAGTAGTTCTCCCTCGGGGCTGAGGGTATGTACCAGTAGCTATGTGTTTGATCTCTCTCTCTCTCTCGTGTTCTTGAGGTGATACAATCTTGATGTATCGCGAGCTTTGCTATTATATTTGGATCCTATGATGTTTCTTCCCCCCCTCTACTCTCTTATAATGGATTGAGTTTCCCCTCTGAAGTTATCTTATCGGATTGAGTCTTTAAAGATTTGAGAACACTTGATGTATGTCTTGCTGTGCGTATCTGTGGTGACAATGGGATACCACGTGATTCACTTGATGTATGTTTTGGTGATCAACTTGCGGGTTCCGCCCATGAACCTATGCATAGGGGTTGGCACACGTTTTCGTCGTGATTCTCCGGTAGAACTTTGGGGCACTCTTTGAGGTCCTTTGTGTTGGTTGAATAGATGAATCTGAGATTGTGTGATGCATATCGTATAATCATACCTATGGATACTTGAGGTGACATTGGAGTATCTAGGTGACATTAGGGTTTTGGTTGATTTGTGTCTTAAGGTGTTATTCTAGTACGAACTCTAGGGCTGTTTGTGACACTTATAGGAATAGCCCAACAGATTGATTGGAAAGAATAACTTTGAGGTGGTTTCGTACCCTACCATAATCTTTTCGTTCGTTCTCCACTATTAGTGACTTTGGGGTGACTTTTTGTTGCATGTTGAGGGATAGTTATGTGATCCAATTATGTTATCATTGTTGAGGGAACTTACACTAGCGAAAGTATGAACCCTAGGCCTTATTTCCACACATTGCAATACCGTTTACGCTCACTTTTATCATTAGTTACCTTGCTGTTTTTATAATTTCAGATTACAAATACCTTTATCTACTATCCATATACCACTTGTATCACCCTCTCTTCGCCGAACTAGTGCACCTATACAATTGACCATTGTATTGGGTGTGTTGGGGACACAAGAGACTTTTTGTTATTTGGTTGCAGGGTTGCTTGAGAGAGACCATCTTCATACTACGCCTCCTACGGATTGATAAACCTTAGGTCATCCACTTGAGGGAAATTTGCTACTGTCGTACAAACCTATGCACTTGGAGGCCCAACAACGTCTACAAGAAGAAGGTTGTGTAGTAGACATCAAGCTCTTTTCTGGCACCGTTGCCGGGGAGGTTAGCGCTTGAAGGTATATCTTTAGATCTTGCAATCGAGTCTTTTAGTTTCTTGTTTTATCACTAGTTTAGTTTATAAAAGAAACTATAAAAAAATGGAATTGAGTTTGTCTCATACGCTTCACCTTTTTAATATCTTTCGTGAGTATGATGGAAAGGATAACTGTGCTCAAGTGCTAGAAGAAGAAATCTATAAAATATTTGGCACTAAATATTTGAATGATGAGCATGATTGCAATGTTGTTAGTATGAATTCTTTGAATATCCGTGATACTAATGATGATTGCACTAGTTATGATGAAAATGTCTCCTATAAACATGTCAATTTTTGTGGAGTGCATTGGGTTTCTAAGTACACACCAAATAGGGAATATAGATATTGCAAGAGGCATAAGTACTTAGAAACTGAATTGTTGCAAGAAAGTCTTGATGATTGTGCTAAAAAATTCAATATTTTTCGTGCCCCTTGTGAACTTTGCAATGAATATGGTCATTTAAATCTCCAATGCAAATTGTTTCATGACCGAATCATATCCAAAAATTGTGATAATTTGATTACCCTTGAGCACCATAAAGAGCTTAGTCTTGTTTTGGGGTATGAGGAAATGAAACGTAAAACTGAGGGTATTCCAAAGTTTAATCTCGATAGATTTCTTGATTTTGATCTAGAGAAAATTTATATGTATTGTGCGGTGAATTGTATTGAAAATCCTTATATTGCCAACTACATAAAGAAAAGAAAACAAATAGAAGATGAAGAGAATACTAATGAAAGGGAAGAGGCTTCCCAATACCCTCCTATTATTTCTTATGATGAATCAGGTAACGAGGAGGAGCCTCCTATTCAACCAATCTCATTAATAAGGAGCTCCAAAAAGAGGATTGAACCCACACATGATGTGGTGAAGAAGAAGAAAAGAAAAAGGAAGAGAGGTAAAAAGATATATCTCTCAAATAATGTTGCTCCTATTACTATTGTGCCTCATGAAAATATAATTGTGGAAGATAATGATACTTCTTATGATCTTGAAAATCTTTTTGGCACTTGCTTGGAAGAATATGATAATTGCTATACTATTGGTGCTATCCATACTATTAATGATGAGAGTGATTATGCTTATAATATGAAAAGGCCTAAGATTGGGGATGCTATGTTTGATGAAGATGATGTTTTTAAGAATATATTTGCTGCAATTAATGTTTGTCCCAAGCTTGGGGATGCTACGTTTAATGAAGATGATATTTTTAGTCTCCCAAGTTTTGATATGCAAATTTATAATGATGATAGCATGCCTCCTACTTATGATGATTACTGTGATGATACTTATGCTATAAAAAGTAGCGATTATATTTATAAAACTTGTCATGATTATGATTACCCTTTTTCTGAACATTACTCTTTTAATGTGGAAACAATTTATAGTATTCGAGTCTCTTATGATACTCCCACTATCCCGAATGAGAAGAATTTTGCTTATGTGGAGCGTAATAAAATTTCTATGCTTGTAGATCATGAAAAGAATGCTTTAGGTGCTGGTTATATTGTTGAATTCATTCATGATACTACTGAAAATTATTATGAGGGAGGAACTTATGCTTGTAGGAATTGCAATAATATCAAGTTTCCTCTCTATGTGCTTAAAATTTTGAAGTTATCCTTGTTTTACCTTCCTATGCAAGTTGATTCTTATTCCCACAAGTTGTTTGCTCACAAAATCCCTATGCATAGGAAGTATGTTAGACTTAAATGCGCTAGTCATTTCTTCATGATGCTCTCTTCATGTTTCAATTCTTATCCTTTATGTGAGCATCATTGAAATCATCATGCCTAGTTAGGGGCGTTAAACAATAGCGCTTGTTGGGAGGCAACCCAATTTTATTCTTATTCCTTGCTTTATGTTCCTGTTTAGTAATAAATAATTCATCTAGCCTCTATTTAGATGTGGTTTTATGCTTTTAATTAGTGTTTGTGCCAAGTAGAACCTTTGGGAAGACTTGGGGGAAGTCTTGTTGATCATGCTGTAAAAACCAGAAACTTTAGCGCTCACGAGAATTGCTGCCATTTTTTATTGGAGAGTGATATTTAGTTAATTCTTTTTGCATATGATTAATAGATAAATTCCTTACGTTCATCATTTTATTTTAGAATTTTTGGGGTTCCATAAGTTTGCGTTAGTTACAGATTACTACAGACTGTTCTGTTTTTGATAGATTCTGTTTTTCGTGTGTTGTTTGCTTATTTTGATGAATCTATGGCTAGTAAAAGAGTTTATAAACCATATATAAGTTGGAATACAGTAGGTTTAACACCAATATAAATAAATAATGAGTTCATTACAGTACATTGAAGTGATGTTTTGTTTTCTTTCGCTAACGGAGCTTTCGAGTTTTCTGTTAAGTTTTGTGTTGTGAAGTTTTCAAGTTTTGGGTAAGGATTCGATGGACTATGGAATAAGGAGTGGAAAGAGCCTAAGATTGAGGATGCCCTAGGCACCCCAATTTAATATTCAAGGAAAACCAAAAGCCTAAGCTTGGGGATGCCCCGGAAGGCATCCCCTCTTTCGTCTTCGTTCATTGGTAACTTTACTTGGAGCTATATTTTTATTCGCCACATGATATGTGTTTTGCTTGGAGCGTCATTTTATTTTATTTTTTTTGCTTGCTGTTTGAATAAAATACCAATATCTGAAATTGTTAAATGTTAGAGAGTCTTCACATAGTTGCATAATTATTCGACTACTCATTGATCTTCACTTATATCTTTCGGAGTAGTTTGTCATTTGCTCTAGTGCTTCACTTATATCTTTTAGAGCATGGTGGTAGTTTTATTTTGAAGAAATAGATGAACTCTCATGCTTCACTTAGATTATTTTGAGAGTCTTAAATAGTATTGTAATTTGCTTAAAATCCTAAAATGCTAGGTATTCAAGATTAGTAAAATTTTCTTATGAGTGCATTGAATACTAAGAGAAGTTTGATGCTTGATGATTGTTTTGAGATATGGAGGTAATAATATCAAAAGTCATGATAGTTGAGTAGTTGTGAATTTGAGAAGTGCTTGTGTTGAAGTTTGCAAGTCCCGTAGCATGCACGTATGGTAAACGTTATGTAACAAATTTGAAACATGAGGTGTTATTTGATTGTCTTCCTTATGAGTGGCGGTCGGGGACGAGCGATGGTCTTTTCCTACCAATCTATCCCCCTAGAAGCATGAGCGTAGTACCGAGGTTTTTGATCACTTGTAGATTTTTGCAATAAGTATGTGAGTTCTTTATGACTAATGTTGAGTCCATGGATTATACGCACTCTCACCCTTCCATCCTTGCTAGCCTCTTCGGTACCGTGCATTGCCCTTTCTCACATTGAGAGTTGGCGCAAACTTCGCCAGTGCATCCAAACCCCGTGATACGATACACTCTGTCACATATAAACCTCCTTATATCTTCCTCAAAACAGCCATCATATCTACCTATTATGGCATTTCCATAGCCATTCCGAGATATATTGCCATGCAACTTTCCACCATTCCGTTCATCATGACACATTCATCATTGTCATATTGCTTAGCATGATCATGTAGTTGACATAGTATTTGTGGCAAAGCCACCATTCATAATTATTTCATACATGTCACTCTTGATTCATTGCATATCCCGGTACACCGTCGGAGGCATTCATATAGAGTCATACTTTGTTCTAGTATCGAATTGTAAATAAATAGAAGTCTGATGATCATCATTTTCTAGAGCATTGTCCCAAGTGAGGAATAAAAAGAGAGAGAGAGAGAGAGAGAGAGAGAGAGAGCGAGAGAGAGAGAGAGAGAAAGGCCATAAAAAAGAGAAGGCCCAAAACAAATAAGAAGAAAGGCCATAAAAAAGAGAAGGCCCAAAAAAATAAAAAAAATAAAAATGAGAGAAAAAGAGAGAAGGGACAATGCTACTATCCTTTGCCACACTTGTGCTTCAAAGTAGCACCATAATCCTCATGATAGAGAGTCTCTTGTTTTGTCACTTTCATATACTAGTGGGAAATTTTCATTATAGATCTTGGCTTGTATATTCCAACAATGGGACTCCTCAAGTGCCCTAGGTCTTCGTGAGCAAGCAAGTTGGATGCACACCCACTTAGTTTCTTTTGTTGAGCTTTCATACATTTATAGCTCTAGTGCATCCGTTGCATGGCAATCCCTACTCCTCGCATTAACATCAATCGATGGGCATCTCCATAGCCCATTGATTAGCCTCGTTGATGTGAGACTTTCCTCCTTTTTGTCTTCTCCACATAACCCCCTCATTATATTCTATTCCACCCATAGTGCTATATCCATGGCTCACTCACGCTCATGTATTGCGTGAAAGTTTATAGGTTTGAGATTACTAAAGTATGAAACAATAGCTTGTCTTGTCATCGGGGTTGTGCATGATGAGAGCATTCTTGTGTGAAGAAAATGGAGCATGACTAAACCATATGATTTTGTAGGGATGAACTTTCTTTGGCCATGTTATTTTGAGAAGACATAATTGCTTAGTTAGTATGCTTGAAGTATTATTATTTTTATGTCAATATGAACTCTTATCTTGAATCTTTCGGATTTGAATATTCATGCCACAATTAAGAAGAATTACATTGAAATTATGCCAAGTAGCACTCCGCATCAAAAATTCTGTTTTTATCATTTACCTACTCGAGGACGAGGAGGAATTAAGCTTGGGGATGCTGATACGTCTCCAGCGTATCTATAATTTTTGATTGCTCCATGCTATATTATCTACTGTTTTGGATGTTTATGGGCTTTATTATACACTTTTATATCATTTTTGGGAATAACCTATTAACCGGAGGCCCAGCCCAGAATTGTTGTTTTTTTGCCTATTTCAGTGTTTCAAAGAAAAGGAATATCAAACGAAGTCGAAACGGAATGAAACCAACTAGAGAAGTTATTTTTGGAAGGAAAGCTACCGGAAAAACTTGGAGTGCACGTCAGGAAAGGAACGAGGGAGCCACGAGGCAGGGGGGCACGCCCACCCCCCTAGGGCGCGCCCTCCACCCTCGTGGGCCCCTCGTGGCTCCCCTGACGTATCTCTTTCACCCATATATACCCACGTACCCTAAAACTATCAGGGAGCACAATAGATCGGGAGTTCCGCCGCCAGAAGCCTCCGTAGCCACCGAAGGCCAATCTAGACCCGTTCCGGCACCCTGCCGGAGGGGGCAATCCCTCTCCGGTGGCCATATTCATCATCCCGGTGCTCTCCATGACGAGGAGGGAGTAGTTCTCCCTCGGGGCTGAGGGTATGTACCAGTAGCTATGTGTTTGATCTCTCTCTCTCTCTCGTGTTCTTGAGGTGATACAATCTTGATGTATCGCGAGCTTTGCTATTATATTTGGATCCTATGATGTTTCTTCCCCCCCTCTACTCTCTTATAATGGATTGAGTTTCCCCTCTGAAGTTATCTTATCGGATTGAGTCTTTAAAGATTTGAGAACACTTGATGTATGTCTTGCTGTGCGTATCTGTGGTGACAATGGGATACCACGTGATTCACTTGATGTATGTTTTGGTGATCAACTTGCGGGTTCCGCCCATGAACCTATGCATAGGGGTTGGCACACGTTTTCGTCGTGATTCTCCGGTAGAACTTTGGGGCACTCTTTGAGGTCCTTTGTGTTGGTTGAGTAGATGAATCTAAGATTGTGTGATTCATATCGTGTAATCATACCCACGGATACTTGAGGTGACATTGGAGTATCTGGGTGACATTAGGGTTTTGGTTGATTTGTGCCTTAAGGTGTTACTCTAGTACGAACTCTAGGGCTGTTTGTGACACTTATAGGAATAGACCAACGGATTGATTGGAAGAATAACTTTGAGGTGGTTTCGTAGCCTACCATAATCTCTTCGTTCGTTCTCCACTATTAGTGACTTTGGAGTAACTCTTTGTTGCATGTTGAGGGATAGTTATGTGATCCAATTATGTTATCATTGTTGAGGGAACTTACAATAGCGAAAGTATGAACCCTAGGCCTTATTTCCACGCATTGCAATACCGTTTACACTCACTTTTATCATTAGTTACCTTGCTGTTTTTATAATTTCAGATTACAAATACCTTTATCTACTATCCATATACCACTTGTATCACCCTCTCTTCGCCGAACTAGTGCACCTATACAATTTACCATTGTATTGGGTGTGTTGGGGACACAAGAGACTTTTTGTTATTTGGTTGCAAGGTTGCTTGAGAGAGACTATCTTCATCCTATGCCTCCTACGGATTGATAAACCTTAGGTCATCCACTTGAGGGAAATTTGCTACTGTCCTACAAACCTCTGCACTTGAAGGCCCAACAACGTCTACAAGAAGAAGGTTGTGTATTAGACATCACAAGCCTACGAAGGAATTACGCACTCCTGGGGTGACGATCAAGAAATTGAGGATAGAGGATGGTTGATGATGACGAAGACGGAAGATCCCCCTCTTCGGAGCCCTGGACGGGCTTCGGATCTGGCCTCCCAATGAAGAACAATAGAAGGTGACGGCTCCGTATCATAAACACGATGAAACTTCCTCCTTGATTTTTTCTCCAAAAATAGGATTTTATAGTGTTGGAATTAGGGTCAGTGGAGCCTCATGGGCCCCACTACCCACCAGGGAGCGCCAGATGGCGGTGGCACGCCCTGGTGCCTAGTGGGCAGCTGGCCCCTCCAGTGGGTCTTGGTTCCAGTGTTTTATATTTATTCCAAAATAATTCTCCAAAAAGTTTCGTCCAATTATGAGAACTTCTATTTCTGCACAAAAGCAACACCATGGTAATTCTGCTGAAAACAGCGTCATTCTGGGTTAGTTTCATTCAAATCATGCAAATTAGAGTTCAAAACAAGAGCAAAAGCGTTAGGAAAAGTAGATACATGGAGACGTATCAACTCCCCCAAGCTTAACCCATTGCTTGTCCTCAAGCAATTCAGTTGACAAGCTGAAAGTGACAAAGAAAACCTTTTATGAACTCTTTTGTTCCTGTGTTTATATATATGTTTAAATAATACCCAGGTTTTTAGCAAAGATCATGACTAACCATGCAGATGATAACTCTCAGAAATTATATTCTCTCATATCAATGGCATAATCAACTAGCGAGCAATAATAAAATATCTCAAATGCCAACACTTTGTCAAAACAATCATGATATAATATGACAATAGTGGTATCTCGCTAGTCCTTTCTGAGACCGCAAAACATAAATGCAGAGCACCTCCAAAGTTCAAGCAACGACTAAACATTGTAATTCATGGTAGAAGAGATCCAGTCATGATGCACACAACATTAACTATACACAATGCATGAGGATGACAATAGTGCTCTCAGGACTGGTGCTTGTTTGAGAAGGTGATGACTCAATAATAAAAGTAAAATAACATAAAAGTAAATAGATAGGTCCCTCGCAGAGGGAAGCATGGATTTGTAGAGGTGCCAGAGCTTGAAGCTTAAATCAGAGATAAATATAATTTTGGGAGGTATACCTTTCCTGTCAACGTTACAACCAAGAGTTTTCAATATCTTCCATGCTAAACCAATTAGCGGCAGTTCCCAGGTGGTAAAAGTAAAGTTTACTCCCCCTCCACCAACAAGCACAATCCATGGCTAGCCTCGGGTGCCCTCCATACCAACAGCAGTCCGGGGGAGTTTTGTTTAATTATTTGCAATTCTTGATCATGGGACTGGGCATCCCGATTACCAGCCCCTCTCGTGCAAGGATGAGTAAATAAACACTCATAATGAGAATAACCCGCTTAGCATGGAAGATACTGACCACCCCTTGTCGCTCCATGAGCGGTACGGGCACACATAACAGATGTTCATTTGAATATTCACTGGTGCGCGTCGGTCCTAAACAAACGGTTTTTAACCCCTTTCCATGACAGCATTTGGAACCGTCGCCAAGTGAGTGTGGGCGATAGGGGGGTCCTTCCCACATGACCCAGAAACCGTCAGGGATAGGGCCCCTACAGTACTCCAACTCATTTCTGCTCGCATTGCCATCACAGTCGGTATTCTGTGGTGCTACGTTTATGATGCGCGGCCCATCACAAATGGCTCACTATTATAGAACGTGTACGTTGCATGGCCCATCACAAATGGTTCACTATTAAGAAGATTAGCTAATCATCATATGAGTGTCGGACATGATTATGAAACGCCGGACCGTCATAACATTGTCGTACACGACAACTATCGCACACTCTATTCCATGGTGCAACATTTACGATGCATACTTCATCAGAAACAGTTCATGGTTGCGAATCGTGTATAATAAGGCAACTGACACAAATGTTTAGTTTGCCCGCACCATTTGTGATATTGTCTGAAATCACACACGCTTTGGAAACGGCAACTGTGTGCATGCTTGCACACGTTTCCTCTCGGTGAACCGTCTCGGATTATGGTGTATATCGCAAATGTTTGTGTTTTACCAACCGTGTGTGCCGTAACAACCTGGAGAGCGTAATTTCACCGTAATTTAATTGCTGATATTTCAAATTGTACCAGATTTTGAATTTGAATGTATGCTACATATTTGTTCATATCAATCAGGTTCAAAAAACCAATGCATTATTCGATTCATAGGTACATATGTTCAAGAATTACATAAGAACCAAAGAAAGAATTAAAGACAGTAAAGAAAGAGGCGAAATATATTCTGGTTGCTGAACAAGGTGAAGTGGAATGTCCATATTGTGCCCTCCTCCATGCGGAAGGCACACACGAATCGAGTCCAACCCCTTGCGATGGCCGACCGCCCATCCTTCACGGTCTTCATGAAAACATCTAGATAATCATCGTGTTTTGGTAGAAATACTTTAACCTTTGCATGCCCACCAATCATGTAGTTTGAGAGGTAATCTTGAGTAAACTGCTTTGGCAACCACTGCAAAGGAAAAAGATTCAGACATTGTCATCTAACACAACTCATTATAGGCAGTAAAAAGAAGGCTGCAGAGTTCTTACTTACCATCCTGCAGTTCGCTATTGTCTTGGATAAAGTGTAAACAAATAGTTTAATTGCCATCTTTGGACCATTTTACTAACAATCTTTATCAGCTTCCTCACATGATGCTGGTTCATCGATATCTCATTGCCCCATACGCAGAAAGGGTCGAAGCACGGATCTTTACCAATGACATATGTACCTAAAAGAAGTAAGTTAATATTAGAAGCTAAACAACAATTGCACAATGATGTAGTACAACACTCTTTTATAATATGTCTATATACATCTGTATGTGGTAGTCCATTTGAAATCTTTAAAAAGACAAATATTTAGGAACGGAGGGAGTATCTTATAACATCCAATATACTCACATATTAGATGAATCAACATCTTATATTATGGGCCGGAAGGAGTTTAGTGCATTCTTACAAATTATTGGCTGATTAACTGCTGTTGTATCCAGGGGTTACAATTAGTTTGATCTATTCCGGGCTCCAATAGCCCTAAAGTATATCTAAACATGAGGGCCAGTTTGAGCTAGTTGCATCTATAACCCACCCAAAAAAACTATCCAACCCAAGAGGTGTTAATTGGAACTAGTTCTCCTAGTGCATTTATTGTCAATCTAACCCTGCCATCCAAACAACTCTTTGGATGGAGTTAGTTTAGGGTTAGTAATGAGCTAGAAACTAACTCTAACCTCTAGCTAAGTTGAGAATCCAAACAGGGCTGTGTTGTTGTTGTTGTCAACTATGGAATGATAGCTCATGGGAATGACAAGAGCAGAAACACGGTTATCCGTGATGTCATCGCCCGCTGATGCTATTGCCACCGTGTTGAGTTAAGGATGCATTTCTTCAGAATGGATTTGATGGAAGAAGGATGATGGAGCACCTATTAGTAAGATGAAGTTTTAACCTTAGCCGGTGTATCACCAGGATCTGGAGTAGTACATCAAGAAGTTTAAGGTGGAACTCCAGGAAGCCGTATTAGACAAGGAAGCATTTCGTGAAGAACTCAGGACCCAGAAGCTGAAGTAGCCAAATTGGAGGAATCAGAACCTCGAGATACCTGATACAGTAGGACCATGGCTTATGCCAAGAGTGTTGAAACCCCGAAGTTTGGAACACAACTCCAGAAATATTAAGGGACGTCACGATAGACTTTGCGACAACAAAGATGAATCTGGCAGAAGGATTCGAGAAAGACAAGCATGATCAAAAGAAGCCATCGAAGACAGGGACAAGACTTGAAGAGTTTGGCGACGTTGACCTTAGAAGACCAAACCCCTATTATATACCTACTTTAGATACGATGATTCTGAGCTGCCATTTGTTTGATGTTTTTCGACGGCCACAATAAAATCCATCTTTTCAAAACTGTTGTTTGCATTGTGTGTATCCCTCTCTATCTCTCTTATCTCACCCCAAACCCTTGGACCCAATAGAGGAGGAATGGAGATGAGCTTGTATTTTCTAGACCGATGCGTCAGTTGGAGACAGACCGATGGATTCAGAACATGGAGGATCACATGGAGAATAACCCTATAGTTGGAAATGATATGACCCAGCATGCTCTTCAGTGCTTTGAAAGAGGTGCTGCTACTTGGTGCAGGATGTACCAAACCATGAATGGATGGTAAGGAGTAACCAGTTGGAGAGAATTTAAGTTGACTTTGCCAAAGTATCAGTTTGTGTCCCAGAAGTTGAAGCCTTACGGAAAGGATATGAAGAAATCTTGTGCATGCAATATTTGTGGAGAAATAGGACACACCCATAAAAAACACAATGATGAATGCCTAATTGTGAAGGAAGTCACCCAGTTGAAGAATGCCCAACTAGGCAGATTACGTGTTTCTTGTGTGAAGGGACTACCCACTATCCTGCTCAGTGTCACATTTACCCCATGGTACAACGAACCATCCAGCAGAAGAAAGAAGTAAAGGAAGGAGCCCTTATGGAAATTTTAGGAGAACCCGTGATGAAGGAAGAGATGGAGGACACATCTAAAGAAGACCCGAGTAAACCCTTCACTAAGTCTTGCTATTCATGTGGAGAAGAAGGACACATCTCCCAAAATTGTTTGAATGGGGATCTAGTAGAATTCCCGACAGAGGAAGTAGAATATGACCCACAAGAAATAGAATCCCTGATTGGAATGGAAAAGTCCAGGAAGAGAAACCGATTGGAGCCCAGGAGGGACGTGAGTCATATCACCTGTTATAGATGCAAGGAGTTAGGGCACTACCTCAAGAGTTGCCCAAAAAGGAAACCTCGATACTTGTCAGAAGTAATATGTTTTAGTTGTAACGGAGCAGGGCACTTTGCCAGAGAATGCCCCAAGGAGAAGGAAACTTGTGCTAGATAGTTGAGTTTACAAAAAAGGAGTTGTATAAGTGAGAACATTTTATTTTATATTAAGGTGTTGAGTTGAGACATGTAATGGAAAAGCGAGAGATTGTAATCATTTGAGAATGAATAAAGTTAGCATCGTTGGTACTGATATGGATTTTATGAGTTGTTACTCTATGAAGAAGAATTTTGGCCATTTTGAGGATATGAGAAATATGGTCTATGGAAGATTTGTGCATTTTAAGGGTGGTAGTACCCTTTAAGAACCGTTGACCCCTGGAAAAGGTAAGGATATTCCACTGAGTGGATTTCGGACAAAATGAATACGAGTTTTGTCTCGATAAGTGTGATACCTCAAGAGTGTGTGGGATGAAGTTGGAGACCGCCAGTTGTTTGGACCAAATGTGATCAAGGAGTCAGAAGAGAATGTTAAGTTGATTCGAGATAGACTGAAGGTAGCTCAGTCCTGGCAGAAGAGTTATGCAGACCCAAAAACGCAAGGAGGTAGTCTATGAAATTGGAGACAGAGCATGTCTTCGTATGTCCCCTCTATGAGGAGTTAAATGATTTGTAGTTAAGGGAAAGTTAGCCCCGAGATTTGTGAGACCATACCGAGTTTTGGAGCATATGGGAGAAGTGGCCAACAAGTTGGAGTCACCCAAAGGACTGTTAGGAGTTCAAGATGTGTTTCACGTTTCCCAGTTGAAGAAGTGCCATGCAGAGATGGCCAATTTCCCCTGTAAGGATGCTTGACGCTGGAAAGGATAATGATGTTCCACGAAGTGGAATATGGACTTCATAAGTATAAGTTTTTATCTCGGTATGAGGGATATCCCACGAGGATGAAGAGATAAATTACTATTGGATATAAAGGAGGTATGATGTTGGAAATTTGTTAGGCTTACGATTTCTACACTCAACTTTGCCGTTGGTGTTGATGGGAATCCACAACCTTGTTACTTCCGCTATTTTGGATGAGGTAATAGTATTTACGTTACTTTATACATGTGATTTACCTCTGTTATAAATCCTCGAGTACCGTGTGTGTCAGCATACCGATCCAGGGATGACACTTAAGCACAGATACTTGATCCATTCGGGTCAGGTCGCTACACTCCCACTTGCACTAGAGTCAATAATGTAGATTACATAGTAATGATTCTAACACCCATGGAGTCTTGGTGCTGATCATGTTTTGCTCGTGAGAGAGCCTTAGTCAATGGGTCTGCAATATTCAGATCCGTATGTATCTTGCAAATTTCTATGTCTCCCTCCTTGACTTGATCGCGGATGGAATTGAAGCATCTCTTGATGTGCTTGGTTCTATTGTGAAATCTGGATTCCTTCGCTAAGGCAATTGGCCCAGTATTGTCACAAAAGATTTTCATTGGACCCGATGCACTAGGTATGACACCTAGATCGGATATGAACTCCTTCATCCAGACTCCTTCATTTGCTGCTTCCGAAGCAGCTATGTACTCCGCTTCACACGTAGATCCCACCACGACGCTTTGCTTAGAATTGCACCAACTGACAGCTCCACCGTTCAATATAAATATGTATCCGGTTTGTGACTTAGAGTCATCCGGATCAGTGTCAAAGCTTGCATCGACGTAACCATTTACGACGAGCTCTTTGTCACCTCCATAAATGAGAAACATATCCTTAGTCCTTTTCAGGTATTTCAGGATGTTCTTGACCGTTGTCCAGTGATCCACTCCTGGATTACTTTGCTACCTCCCCGCTAAACTAATAGCAAGGCACACATCAGGTCTGGTACACAGCATTGCATACATGATAGAGCCTATGGCTGAAGCATAGGGAACACCTTTCATTTTCTCTCTATCTTCTGAAGTGGTCGGGTATTGAGTCTGACTCAACTTCACAGCTTGTAACACAGGCAAGAACCCTTTCTTTGCTTGATCCATTTTGAACTTCTTCAAAACTTTATCAAGGTATGTGCTTTGTGAAAGTCCAATTAAGGGTCTTGATCTATCTCTATAGATCTTGATGCCGAATATATAAGCAGCTTCACTGAGGTCTTTCATTGAAAAACTCTTATTCGAATATCCTTTTATGCTATTCAGAAATTCTATATCATTTCCAATCAACAATATGTCATCCACATATAATATTAGAAATGCTACAGAGCTCCCACTCACTTTCTTGTAAATATAGGCTTCTCCAAAAGTCTGTATAAAACCATATGCCTTGATCACACTATCAAAACATTTATTCCAACTCCGAGATGCTTGCACCAGTCCATAAATGGATCATTGGAGCTTACAAACTTTGTTAGCATCCTTTGGATCGATAAAACCTTCAGGTTGAATCATATACAACTCCTCCTCCAGAAACCCATTCAGGAATGCAGTCTTTACATCCATTTGCCAAATTTCATAATCATAAAATGCGGTAATTGCTAACATGATTCGGACGGACTTAAGCATCGCTACAGGTGAGAAAGTCTCATCATAGTCAACTCCTTGAACTTGTCGAAAACCTTTCGCAACAAGTCGAGCTTTGTAGACAGTAACATTACCGTCAACGTCAGTCTTCTTCTTGAAGATCCATTTATTCTCGATGGCTTGCCGATCATTGGGCAAGTCAACCAAATTCCACACTTTGTTCTCATACATGGATCCCATCTCAGATTTCATGGCTTCAAGCCATTTTGCAAAATCTGGGCTCATCATCGCTTCCTCATAGTTCGTAGGTTCGTCATGGTCAAGTAGCATGACCTCCAGAAAAGGATTACCGTACCACTGTGGTGCGGATCTTACTCTGGTTGACCTACGAGGTTCGGTAGTAACTTGAACTGAAGTTACATGATCATTATCATTAGCTTCCTCACTAATTGGTGTAGAAGTCACATGAACAGATTTCTGTGATGAACTACTTCCCAGTAAGGGAGCAGGTACAATTACCTCATCAAGTTCTACTTTCCTCCCACTCACTTCTTTCGAGATGTGATAGAAGGTGTACCCAACAGTCTCCTTTGGGTATCATATGAAGATACATTTCTCCGATTTGGGTTCGATCTTATCAGGTTGAAGTTTTTTCACATAAGCATCATAGCCCCAAACTTTAAGAAACGACAACTTTGGTTTCTTGCCAAACCATAGTTCATAAGGCGTCGTCTCAACGTATTTAGATGGTGCCCTATTTAACGTGAATGCAGCCGTCTCTAAAGCATAACCCAAAACGATAGCGGTAAATCAGTAAGAGACATCATAGATTGCACCATATCTAGTAAAGTACGATTACAACGTTCAGACACACCATTACGCTGTGGTGTTCCGGGTGGCATGAGTTGTGAAACTATTCCGCATTGTTTCAAATGAAGACCAAACTCGTAACTCAAATATTCTCCTCCACGATCAGATCGTAGAAACTTTATTTTCTTGTTACGATGATTTTCCACTTCACTCTGAAATTTCTTTGAACTTTTCAAATGTTTCATACTTATGTTTCATCAAGTAGATATACCCATATCTGCTTAAATCATCTGTCAAGGTGAGAAAATAACGATACCCGCCGCGAGCCTCTATATTCATCGGACCACATACATCAGTATGTATGATTTACAACAAATCTGTTGCTCGCTCCATTGTTCCGGAGAATGGCGTTTTAGTCATTTTGCCCATGAGGCATGGTTCGCAAGTACCAAGTGATTCATAATCAAGTGATTCCAAAAGTCCATCAGAATGGAGTTTTTTCATGCGCTTTACACCAATATGACCTAAACGGCAGTGCCACAAATAAGTTGCACTATCATTATCAACTCTGCATCTTTTGGCTTCAATATTATGAATATGTGTATCACTACTATCGAGATTCATCAAAAATAAACCACTCTTCAAGGGCGCATGGCCATAAAAGATATTACTCATATAAATAGAACAACAATTATTCTCAGATTTAAATGAATAACCGTCTCGCATCAAACAAGATCCAGATATAATGTTCATGCTCAACGCTGGCACCAAATAACAATTATTCAGGTCTAATACTAATCTCGAAGGTAGATGTAGAGGTAGCGTGCCGACCGCTATTACATCGACTTTGGAATCATTTCCCACATGCATCGTCACCCCGTCCTTAGCCAATCTTCGCTTAATCCGTAGTCCCTATTTTGAGTTGCAGATATTAGCAACAAAACTAGTATTAAATACCCAGGTGCTACTGCGAGCATTAGTAAGGTACGCACCAATAACAAGTATATCACATATACCTTTGTTCACCTTGCCATCCTTCTTATCCGCCAAATACTTGGGGCAGTTCCGCTTCCAGTGACCAGTCCCTTTGCAGTAGAAGCACTCAGTCTCAGGCTTAGGTCCAGACTTGGGCTTCTTCACTTGAGCAGCAACTTGCTTGTCGTTCTTCTTGAAGTTCCCCTTCTTACCTTTACCCTTTTTCTTGAAACTGGTGGTCTTGTTGACCATCAACCCTTGATGCTCCTTCTTGATTTCTACCTCCGCAACTTTTAGCATCGTGAAGAGCTCGGGAATAGTCTTATCCATCCCTTGCATATTATAGTTCATCACGAAGATCTTGTAGCTTGGTGGCAGTGATTGAAGAATTCTATCAATGACACTATCATATGGAATATTAACTCCCAGTTGAATCAAGTGATTGCAGTACCCAGACATTCTAGTATATGTTCACTGACAGAACTATTCTCCTCCATTTTGCAGCTGTAGAACTTATTGGAGACTCCATATCTCTCAATCCGGGCATTTGCTTGAAATGTTAACTTCAAGTCCTGGAACATATCATATGCTCCATGACGTTCAAAACGTCGTTGAAGTCCAGGTTGTATGCCATAAAGCATGTCACACTAAACTATCGAGTAGTCATCAACATGCGACTGCCAGGCATTCACAATGTCTGCAGTTGCTGGCGCAGGTGGTACACCTAGCGGTTCTTCCAGGACGTAATTCTTCTGTGCAGCAATGAGGATAATCCTCAAGTTACGGACCCAATCCGTGTAATTGCTACCATCATCTTTCAACTTTGCTTTCTCAAGGAATGCATTAAAATTTAATGGAACAACATCACGTGCCATCTATCTACAACAACATAGACATGCAAAATACTACCAGGTACTAAGTTCATGAGAAATTAAGGTTCAATTAATCAAATTACTCAATAACTCCCACTTAGACAGACATCCCTCTAATAATCTAAGTGATCATGTGATCCATATCTACTAAACCATGTCCGATCATCACGTGAGATGGAGTAGTTTTCAATGGTGAACATCACTATGTTGATCATATCTACTATATGATTCATGCTCGACCTTTCGGTCTCTAGTGTTCCGAGGCCATATCTGCATATGCTAGGCTCGTCAAGTTTAACCCGAGTATTCTACGTGTGCAAAAACTGGCTTGCACCCGTTATATGTGAACGTAGAGCTTATCACACCCGATCATCACGTGGTGTCTCGGCACGATGAACTTTCGCAACGGTGCATACTTAGGGAGAACACTTATACCTTGAAATTTAGTGAGAGATCATCTTATAATGCTACCGTCGATCTAAGCAAAATAAGATGCATAAAAGATAAACATCACATGCAATCAATATAAGTGATATGATATGGCCATCATCATCTGTGCCTTTGATCTCCATCTCCAAAGCACCGTCATGATCACCATCATCACCGGCTTGACACCTTGATCTCCATCGAAGCATCGTCCTCGTCACGCCAACTATTGCCTCCACGAGTATCGCTACCGCTTAGTGATAAAGTAAAGCAATTACATGGCGATTGCATTTCATACAATAAAGCGACAACCATATGGCTCCTGCCAGTTGCCGATAACTGTGTTACAAAACATGATCATCTCATGCAATAAAATTTAGCATCATGTATTGACCATATCACATCACAACATGCCTTGCAAAAACAAGTTAGACGTCCTCTACTTTGTTGTTGCAAGTTTTACGTGGCTGCTACGGGCTGAGCAAGAACCGTTCTTACCTACGCATCAAAAAACCACAACTCGGTATAGTGATTACTTTTTAATCTTCAGAAAGAACCCTGTTCATTGAATCCAATTCAACTAAAGCTGGAGAAACATACACCCACTAGCCACCTGTGTGTGAAGCACGTCGGTAGAACCAGTCTCGCGTAAGCGTACGCGTAATGTCGGTCTGGGCCGCTTCATCCAACAATGCCGCGGAATCCAGAATCAACTAGTGACGGCAAGCAATATGTATATACCCACGCCCACAACTCCTTTGTGTTATACTCATGCATATGACATCTACGCATAAACCTGTCTCGGATGCCACTGTTGGGGAACGCAGTAATTTCAAAAAAATTCCTACGGACACGCAACATCATGGTGATGCATAGCAACGAGAGGGAAGAGTGTCGTCCACGTACCCCCGTAGACCGTAAGCGGAAGCGTTATGACAACGCGGTTGATGTAGTCGTACGTCTTCATGATTGACCGATCCTAGTACCGAACGTACGACACCTCCGCGATCTGCACACGTTCAGCTCGGTGATGTCCCGCAAACTCACGATCCAGTAGAGCTTCGAGGGAGAGTTTCTTCATCACGACGGTGTGATGATGGTAATGATGATGCTACCGGAACAGGGCTTCGCCTAAGCACCGCTACGATATAACCGAGGTGGATTATGGTGGAGGGGGCACCGCACACGGCTAAAAGATCAATGATCAACTTGTGTGTCCATGGGGTGCCCCTGTCCCCGTGTATAAAGGAGCAAGGGGGAGGCCGGCCGGCCCTAGGAGGGCGTGCCAAGAGGAGGAGTCCTCCTAGTGGCAGCAGGACTCCCCTTTCCTAATCCCACTAGGAGGGGGAAGGAAGGAGTGGGAGAGGGGAAAACCAAGGGGGGCGCCGCCCCCCCTTCCTTGTCCTATTAGGACTCAAGGGGAGGGGGCGCGCGGCCTGCCCTGGCCGGCCCCTCTCTCTCTCTCTCCACTAGGGCCCATTAAGGCCCATTAGTCCTCGTGGGGTTCCGGTAACCCCTCCGGCACTCCGGTTTTCTCTGAGATCATCCGAAACCCTTCCAGTGTCCGAATGTAGCCGTCCAATATATAAATCTTTATGTCTCGACCATTTCGAGACTCCTCGTCATGTCCGTAATCACATCCGGGACTCCGAACTACCTTTGGTACATCAAAGCACATAAACTCATAATACCGATCGTCATCGAATGTTAAGCGTGCGGACCCTACGGGTTCGAGAACTATGTAGACATGACCGAGACTCATCTACGGTCAATAACCAATAGCAGAACCTGGATGCTCATATTGGTTCCTACATATTCTGCGTAGATCTTTATCGGTCAAACCGCATAACAACATACATTGTTCCCTTTGTCATCGGTATGTTACTTGCCCGAGATTCGATCGTCGGTATCTCAATACCTAGTTCAATCTCGTCACCGGCAAGTCTCTTTACTCGTTCCGTGATACATCATCCTGCAAAAAACCCATTAGTTGCATTTCTTGCAAGGCTTATAGTGATGTGCATTACCGAGAGGGCCCAGAGATACCTCTCCGACAATCGGAGTGACAAATCCTAATCTTGATCTATGCCAACTCAACAAGTACCATTGGAGACACCTATAGAGCACCTTTATAATCACCCAGTTACGTTGTGACATTTGGTAGCACACAAAGTGTTCCTCCGGTATTCGGGAGTTGCATAATCTCATAGTCATAGGAACATGTATAAGTCATGAAGAACGCAATAGCAATATACTAAACTATCAAATGGTATGCTAATGGAATGGGTCAATTCAACCACATCATTCTGTAATGATGTGATCCCGTTAATCAAATAACAACTCATGTCTATGGTTAGGAAACTTTAACCATCTTTGATTCAACGAGCTAGTCAAGTAGAGGCATACTAGTGACACTTTTTTTGTCTATGTATTCACACATGTACTAAGTTTCCGGTTAATACAATTCTAGCATGAATAATAAACATTTATCATGATATAAGGAAATATAAATAACAACTTTATTATTGCCTCTAGGGCATATTTCCTTCACCTGCCGCCAGTAATGGTCGTCAGCTTCCTCGGCGACATCGGGCGAAGAGACCGCTATACACCTCTTTTGGGACAGTCGCTCCTCGAGCTCCGCAGGAAGCATAGCCGGGCTTAGGCTGCTACGCTCTGGAGTGGGGGATGGGGATCTGTCAGAAAGGGGGCGTTTGGCAGGCGTAATCTAAGAAACTCAGGGCGGCCTGGTATGGAGATCGGTGGGTAAGCTGCACGGGCAAACCGGCAGATGTTGACTATGGAGGCCTTGCGGCGGCGGCGGCTGCGGGGACCTTGCTAGGGTTTCGAGCGAGGGAGGGGGTGTGTGTGCGCACGCCCGAGGAAGTTTTGGTGTGTGTGTGTGTGTGTGTGTGGAGGGGAGTGGGTGTTTGAGGAAATGACGCGGGTACTGAAAATTTTACTACGTGGGAGTCAAACGCGGGATTGAAATGCCGGGCTATTGAAAATTTTGATGATAGTGCATCGCACACGGTCCGGAGATAACAACCATGTGTTACGAAACAGAAAAACCCTCGAGGCAGGCAGATATTTTCTAGGGATGCAGGCGGGATTGGGAACAAGAAACATTGCACACGGTCCGGAGATAACAACCGTGTGTTATGAAAGAGAAAAACCCTCGAGGCGGGCATATATTTTTGAGAGGGGGAGCCTCGTGGAGCCCAATGTACTGTGCGGATGTGCGTGTGACAGGTGCACCGGCGTGGCACACGGTTAGTTTGAGTGAACCGTGTCTGTTGCGTCATCCGACTTATCTAATGTTCATAAATTTGGCGAAAAATGACGCGGGAGAGGGTCAGTACACAAACACACTTGCATGTGGACCAAATTTATGTATCAAAAGGGTGGTTTGATTTTCAAATACCAAATGCAACTTCGATGTGGCACATCTCTCGCAAAGCGCATTGTATTGCTTGCCCCCACCCCCCTCGTGTCGGCACAAAGGGAATTCTAAGCTATGAATGCATGCCCCTTCCCCCCAACTGAGGTTCACCTAGCAAAGTGCGAAGTAGCTAGCATCCCCCCTCCTCCCTCGTATCGACACGAAGGGAATCCTAAGCTATGAATGCATGCCCCCCCAACCGAGGTTCATTCACCTAGCAAAGTGTGAAGTAGCTAGAAGCCCCCTCCCCCCTCCCTCTTGTCGGCACGAAGGGAATCCTAAGCTATGAATGCATGCCCCCAACCGAGGTTCACCCTAGCAAAGTGCGAAGTAGCTAGCAGCCCCCTCCCTCGTGTCAGCATGAAGCGAATCCTAAGCTATGAATGCATGTCCCCCACCCGAGGTTCACCCTAGCAAAGTGCGAAGTAGCTAGCAGCCCCCTCCCTCGTGTTGGCACGAAGGGAATCCTAAGCTATGAATGCATGCCCCCCAACCGAGGTTCACCTAGCAAAGTGTGAAGTAGTTAGCAACCCCCTCCCTCGTGTCGGCACGAAGGGATTCCTAAGCTATGAATGCATGCCCTCCCAAATGAGGTTCACGTAGCAAAGTGTGAAGTAGCTAGCAACCCCCTCCCTCGTGTCGGCATGAAGGGAATCCTAAGCTATGAATGCATGCCCCCAACACTACTAGAAAAAGGCTTATCCCCAATATCTCTACTAGTGGCGCACCATGATGGTGGTGCGCCATTGCTATATAGCAGTGGCGCACCAGAATTAGGTGCGCCATTGCTATGTTTCTACTAATGGTGCAGCACATGAGCAGTGCGCCATTGCTATTTTTTGGTCCATCCCCCCACCAGATATAGCAATGGCGCACCACACCTAGGTGCGCAACTGCTATGTAGCACCAACCAGGGAGGGTGCGCCATTACTAACGTCTCACACACACAAACACACACAAGCACACCCCCCGGTGGATCGCCTTTTAGGTTTTTTAAAAAATAAAAGAAAATGATAAAAGATTCAAAAAAAATTCAAAAAAATAGATGCCCATGTGTTATATGTTCTAGTTGTTAGGAAAATTAACAAAAATGAATTTTGAATTTTTTTGCAAAAGGCCGTCGTGTTTCGGTAAAATGGCTGTAACTTTTGCATATGACCTCCGATGAAAAAGTTTTTTATATGAAAAACCATCTACTTGAAAAGTTACATCCGAATTCAACGGGCTATGACCTTTATCGATTTTCTAGAATCCTCAAAAACCTAACAGAAAAAAGTTACTATGCTTTTAAGATCTGGAGGCACATTTTTTTGAAAAAATGCAATAAATAAATAAATTAGCAATGGCGCACTAGTGCATGGTGCGCCACCGCTATTTTCCCGCCTTCAAAATTCAAAAAATACAAAAATAGAAAACAAGTTAGCAATGGCGCACCTTATGAATAATGCACCACTACTATTTTCCCGCCTTCACAATTAAAAAAAATCGAAAAAAATATCAGAAATGGCGCATCAGTGCATGGTGCGCCACTCCTAAGTTGGGACAGAAGTTTAAAAGGGCCGGCCAGCAACTTACCCCTTCATTTTTCTTCTCCTCTCCTCCACTCCATCTCCTCCTCTCCTCCTTTCCTCCATTCCATCTCCTCCTCTCCAGCGACCTCCTCCTCCTCATGGTGCTCCTCCTCCGGTGACCTCCTCCTCACGGTGCTCCTCCTCCGGTGACCTCCTCCTCCCTCCTCGCCTCCTCACGGTGCTCCTCCTTCGGCGACCTCCTCCTCCCTCCTCTCCTCCTCACGGTGCTCCTCCTTCCTCTCCTGCTCACGGTCCTCCTCCTCCTCCCTCCTCTCCTCCTCACGGCGTTCCTCCTCCGGCGACCTCCTCCTCCCTCCTCTCCTCCTCATGGTGCTCCTCCTTTGGCGACCTCCTCGTCTCTCCTCTCCTCCTCACAGTGCTCCTCCTTCCTCTCCTGCTCACGATCCTCCTCGTCCTCTCCGGCGACCTTCTCCTCCCTCCTCTCCTGATCCTCACGGTCTCTCCTCCCTCCTCTCCTCCTCACAGTCTCTCCTCCCTCCTCCTCTACTTCCGGCCACATGTGGAGCTCCCCCGACACAAAGAATGTACCAGATCCAGGTCGAGAACAAAATTTGAAAAAAATTCAAGCAAAAAAACGAGCAAAAAAGCCAAAAATGAGCCAGATCTAGATCCAGATCCAAATTCAAAATTCAAAAATAGCAATGGCGCACGGTGGGGGTTAGACGGTGCGCCACTACTATTTTCCCGCCTTCAAAATTCAAAAAAATAAAAAAATTCAAAAAAAAGTTACCAGTGGCGCACCTGTAGCAATAGTAATGGCACACTACAAGGTGCGCCACTGTTACCTGCAATACTAATGGCGCACCAGAGGTGCGTCAATAGTATTTGTTACTAGTGGCGTGGTAATAGTGGCACACCTATAGTGCGCCATTAATGGCAAAAATAGATGCGCCACTAACAATTCTTTTTCTAGTAGTGCAACCGAGGTTCGCCCTAGCAAAGTGCGAAGTTGCTAGCAGCCACCCCTCCACCGTGTCGGCACGAAGGGAATCCTAAGCTATGAATGCATGGCCACGTCAACCGAGGTTCACCTAGCAAAGTGCGAAGTAGCTAGCAGCCCCCCCTCGTGTCGGCATGAAGGGAATCCTAAGATATTAATGCATGCCCCCCCAACCGAGGTTCACCTAGCAAAGTGCAAAGTAGCTAGCAGCCCCCACCCCCCTCGTGTCACCACGAAGGGAATCCTAAGCTATGAATGCATGCCCCCCAACTGAGGTTCACCTAGCAAAGTGCGAAGTAGCAACCCCCCCCCCACACTTTCTGTTGGGGAACGTAGTAATTTCAAAAAAATTCCTACGCACACGTAAAATCATGGTGATGCATAGCAACGAGAGGGGAGAGTGTTGTCCACGTACCCTCGTAGACCGAAAGCGGAAGCTTTAGCACAACGCGGTTGATGTAGTTGTACGTCTTCACGATCCGACCGATCAAGTACCGAACGTACGACACCTCCGAGTTCAGCACAGGTTCAGCCCGATGACATCCCTCGAACTCCGATCCAGCCGAGTGTTGAGGGAGAGTTTTGTCAGCATGACGGTGTGGTGACGATGTTGATGTTCTACCGATGCAGGGCTTCGCCTAAGCACCGCTATAGTATTATCGAGGTGGACTATGATGGAGGGGGCACCACACACGGCTAAGAGATCAATGATCAATTGTTGTGTCTCTAGGGTGCCCCCTGCCCCCGTATATAAAGGAGCAAGGGGGGTGTGGCCGGCCAAGGGAGAGGGTGCGCCAGGAGGAGTCCTACTCCCACTGGGAGTAGGACTCCCCCTTTCCTAGTTGGATTAGGACTTGAGGGGGAAGGAGTGGAGGAGAAGGAAGGAAGGGGGGGGGGCGCCGCCCCCTCTTCTTGTGCTATTCGGACTAGGGGGAGGGGCGCGCGGCCAGCCCTTGCCTCCTCTCCTCTCTTCCACCTAGGCCCACTAAGGCCCATTTGATTCCCGTGGGGTTTCGGTAACCTCCCGGTACTCTGGTAAAATCCTGATTTTACCTGGAACACTTCCGATATCCAAACATAGGCTTCCAATATATCAATCTTCATGTCTCGACCATTTCGAGACTCCTCGTCATGTCTGTGATCACATCCGGGACTCTGAACAACCTTCGGTACATCGAAACATATAAACTCATAATATAACTGTCATCGTAACATGAAGCGTGCGGACCCTACGGGTTCGAGAACTATGTAGACATGACCGAGACACGTCTCCGGTCAATAACCAATAGCGGAACCTGGATGCTCATATTGGCTCCTACATATTCTACGAAGATCTTTATCGGTCAGACTGCATAACAACATACGTTGTTCCCTTTGTCATCGGTATGTTACTTGCCCGAGATTCGATCGTCGGTATCTCAATACCTAGTTCAATCTCGTTACCGGCAAGTCTCTTTACTCGTTCCGTAATACATCATCCCGCAACTAACTCATCAGTTGCAATGTTTGCAAGGCTTAAGTGATGTGCATTACCGAGAGGGCCCAGAGATACCTCTTCGACAATCGGAGTGACAAATCCTAATCTTGAAATACGCCAACCCAACAAGTACCTTCAGAGACACCTGTAGAGCACCTTTATAATCACCCAGTTACGTTGTGACGTTTGGTAGCATACAAAGTGTTCCTCCGGTAAACGGGAGTTGCATAATCTCATAGTCATAGGAACATGTATAAGTCATGAAGAAAGCAATAGCAACATACTAAACGATCGTGTGCTAAGCTAACGGAATGGGTCATGTCAATCACATCATTCTCCTAATGATGTGATCCTGTTAATCAAATGACAACCCATGTCAATGGCTAGGAACTTAACCATCTTTGATCAACGAGCTAGTCAAGTAGAGGCATACTAGTGACACTCTGTTTGTCTATGTATTCACACATGTATTATGTTTCCGGTTAATACAATTCTAGAATGAATAATAAACATTTATCATGATATAAGGAAATAAATAATACCTTTATTATTGCCTCTAGGGCATATTTCCGTCGGTCTCCCACTTGCACTAGAGTCAATAATCTAGTTTACACAGTAATGATTCTAACACCCATGGAGCCTTGGTGCTGATCATGTTTTGCTCGTGGAAGAGGCTTAGTCAACAGGTCTGCAACATTCAGATCCATATGTATCTTGCAAATTTCTATGTCTCCCACCTGGACTAGATCCCGGATGGAATTGAAGCGTCTCTTGATGTGCTTGGTTCTCTTGTGAAATCTGGATTCCTTTGCTAAGTCAATTGCCCAGTATTGTCACAAAAGATTTTCATTGGACCGATGCACTAGGTATGACACCTAGATCGGATATGAACTCCTTCATCCAGACTCCTTCAATTGCTACTTCTGAAGCAGCTATGTACTCCGCTTCACATGTAGATCCCGCCACGACCCTTTGTTTAGAATTGCACCAACTGACAGCTCCACCGTTCAATGTAAACACGTATCCGGTTTGTGATGTAGAATCGTCCGGATCAGTGTCAAAGCTTGCATCAACGTAACCATTTACGATGATTTCTCTGTCACCTCCATAAACGAGAAACATATCCTTAGTCCTTTTCAGGTACTTCAGGATGTTCTTTACCGCTGTCTAGTGATCCACTCCTAGATTACTTTGGTACCTCCCTGCTAGACTTATAGCAAGGCACACATCAGGTCTGGTACACAACATTGCATACATGATAGAGCCTATGGCTGGAGCATAGGGAATATCTTTCATTTTCTCTCTATATTGTGCAGTGGTCGGGCATTGAGTCTTACTCAACTTCACACCTTGTGACACAGGCAAGAACCCTTTCTTTGCTTGATCCATTTTGAACTTCTTCAAAACTTTGTCAAGGTATGTGCTTTGTGAAAGTCCAATTAAGCGTCTTGATCTATCTCTATAGATTTTAATGCCCAATATATAAGCAGCTTCACCTAGGTCTTTCATTGAAAAACTCTTATTCAAGTATCCCTTTATGCTATCCAGAAATTCTATATCATTTCCAATCAACAATATGTCATCCACATATAATATCAGAAATGCTACAAAGCTCCCGCTCACTTTCTTGTAAATACAGGCTTCTCCAAAAGTCTGTATAAAACCAAATGCTTTGATCGCACTATCAAAGCGTTTATTCCAACTCCGAGAGGCTTACACCAGTCCATAAATGGATCACTGGAGCTTGCACACTTTGTTAGCTCCCTTTGGATCGATGAAACCTTCCGGTTGCATCATATACAACTCTTCTTCTAGAAATCCACTCAAGAATGCAGTTTTGACATCCATCTGCCATATTTCATAATCATAAAACGCGGCAATTGCTAGCATGATTCGGACAGACTTAAGCATCGCAACGGGTGAGAAGGTCTCATTGTAGTCAATTCCTTGAACTTGTTGAAAACCTTTCGCAACAAGTCGAGCTTTGTAGACAGTAACATTACCGTAAGCGTCAGTCTTCTTCTTGAAGATCCATTTATTCTCAATTGCTTGCTGATCATCGGGCAAGTCAACCAAAGTCCACACTTTGTTCTCATACATGGATCCCATCTCATATTTCATGCCTTCAAGCCATTTTGCGGAATCTGGGCTCACCATCGCTTCTTCATAGTTCGTAGGTTCATCATGATCTAGTAGCATGACTTATAGAACAGGATTACCGTACCACTCTGGTGCGGATCTTACTCTGGTTGATCTACGAAGATCAGTAGCAACTTGATCTGACGTTTCATGATCATCATCATTAACTTCCTCACTAGTTGGTGTAGGTGTCACAGAAACCGATTTCTGTGATGTACTACTTTCCAATAAGGGAGCAGGTATAGTTACCTCATCAAGTTCTACTTTCCTCCCACTCACTTCTTTTGAGAGAAACTCCTTCTCCAGAAAAGATCCATTCTTGGCAACAAATGTCTTGCCTTCGGATATATGATAGAAGGTGTACCCAACAGTCTCCTTTGGGTATCCTATGAAGACACATTTCTCCGATTTGGGTTCGAGCTTATCAGGTTGAAGCTTTTTCACATAAGCATCGCAGCCCCAAACTTTCAGAAACGACAACTTTGGTTTCTTGCCAAACCATAGTTCATAAGGCGTCGTCTCGACGGATTTCGATGGTGCCCTATTTAACGTGAATGCAGCCGTCTCTAAAGCATAACCCCAAAACGATAGCGGTAAAACTGTAAGAGACATCATAGATCGCACCATATCTAGTAAAGTACGATTACGACGTTCGGACACACCATTACGCTGTGGTGTTCCGGGTGGCGTGAGTTGCGAAACTATTCCGCATTGTTTCAAATGTAGACCAAACTCGTAACTCAAATATTCTCCTCCACGATCAGATCGTAGAAACTTTATTTTCTTGTTACAATGATTTTCAACTTCACTCTGAAATTCTTTGAACTTTTCAAATGTTTCAGACTTATGCTTCATTAAGTAGATATACCCGTATCTGCTTAAATCATCTATGAAGGTGAGAAAATAACGATATCCGCCACGAGCCTCAACATTCATCGGACCACATACATCTGTATGTATGATTTCCAACAAATCTGTTGCTCTCTCCAAAGTACCGGAGAACGACGTTTTAGTCATCTTGCCCATGAGGCACGGTTCGCAAGTACCAAGTGATTCATAATCAAGTGGTTCCAAAAGTCCATCAGTATGGAGTTTCTTCATGCACTTTATACCGATATGACCTAAACGGCAGTGCCACAAATAAGTTGCACTATCATTATCAACATTATGAATATGTGTATCACTACTATCGAGATTCATCAAAAATAGACCACTCTTCAAGGGTGCATGACCATAAAAGATATTACTCATATAAATAGAACAACCATTATTCTCTGATTTAAATGAATAACCGTCTCGCATCAAACAAGATCCAGATATAATGTTCATGCTCAACGCTGGCACCAAATAACAATTATTTAGGTCTAATACTAATCCCGAAGGTAGATGTAGAGGTAGCGTGCCGACCGCGATCACATCGACTATGGAACCGTTTCCCACGTGCATCATCACCTCGTCCTTTGCCAGTGTTCGCTTAATCCATGGTCCCTGTTTCGAGTTGCAAATATTAGCAACAGAACCGGCATCAAATACCCAGGTGCTACTGCGAGCTCTAGTAAGGTACACATCAATAACATGTATATCACATATACCTTTGTTCACCTTGCCATCCTTCTTATCCGCCAAATACTTGGGGCAGTTCCGCTTCCAGTGACCAGTCTGCTTGTAGTAGAAGCACTCAATTTCAGGCTTAGGTCCAGACTTGGGTTTCTTCTCCTGAGCAGCAACTTGCTTGCTGTTCTTCTTGAAGTTCCCCTTCTTCTTCCCTTTACCCTTTTTCTTGAAACTAGTGGTCTTGTTGACCATCAACACTTGATGCTCCTTCTTGATTTCTACCTCCGCAGCCTTTAGCATTGCGAAGAGCTCAGGAATTTTCTTATTCATCCCTTGCATATTATAGTTCATCACGAAGGTCTTGTAGCTTGGTGGCAGTGATTGAAGAACTCTGTCAATGACACTATCAACTGGAAGATTAACTCCCAGCTGAGTGAAGTGATTATGGTACCCAGACATTCTGAGTATATGTTCACTGATAGAACTATTTTCCTCCATCTTGTAGCTGTAGAACTTATTGGATACTTCATATCTCTCAATCCGGGAATTTGCTTGAAATATTAACTTCAACTCCTGGAACATCTCATATGCTCCATGACGTTCAAAACATCGTTGAAGTCCCGGTTCTAAGCCGTAAAGCATGGCACACTGAACTATCAAGTAGTCATGAACACGCAACTGCCAGGCATTCATAATGTCTGCAGTTACTGGCGCAGGATGTACACCTAGCGGTGCTTCCAGGACATAACTCTTCTATGCAACAATGAGGATAATCCTCAAGTTACGGACCCAGTCCGTGTAATTGCTACCATCATCTTTCAACTTTGCTTTCTCAAGGAATGCATTAAAATTCAACGGAACAACAACACGGGCCATCTATCTACAATCAAACATAGTCAAACAAGAAACTATCAGGTACTAAGTTCATGATAAATTTAAGTTCAATTAATCATATTATTTAAGAACTCCCACTTAGAAAGACATCTCTCTAATCCTCTAAGTGATCATGAGATCCAAATCAACTAAACCATAACTGATCATCACGTGAAATGGAGTAGCTTTCAATGGTGAACATCACTATGGTGATCATATCTACTATATGATTCATGCTCGACCTTTCGGTCGCAGTGTTCTGAGGCCATATTTGCATATGCTAGGCTCGTAAAGTTTAACCTGAGTATTTTGCGTGTGCTAAACTGGCTTGCACCCGTTGTAGATGGACATAGAGCTTATCACACCCGATCATCACGTGGTGTCTAGGCATGACGAACTTTGGCAACAGTGCATACTCAGGGAGAACACTTTTATCTTGAAATTTAGTGAGAGATCATCTTATAATGCTACCGTCAATCAAAGCAAGATAAGATGCATAAAAGATAAACATCACATGCAATCAACATAAGTGATATGACATGGCCATCATCATCTTGTGCTTGTGATCTCCATCTCCGAAGCACCATCATGATCACCATCGTCACCGGCGCGACACCTTGATCTCCATCGTAGCATCGTTGTCATCTCGCCAATCTTATGCTTCCACGACTATCGCTACCGCTTAGTGATAAAGTAAAGCATTACAGGGCGATTGCATTCCATACAATAAAGCGACAACCATATGGCTCCTGCCAGTTGCCGATAACTCGGTTACAAAACTTGATCATCTCATACAATAAAATTTAGCATCATGTCTTGACCATATCACATCACAACATGCGCTGCAAAAACAAGTTAGACGTCCTCTACTTTGTTGTTGCAAGTTTTACGTGGCTGCTACGGGCTTAGCAAGAACTGTTCTTACCTACGCATCAAAACCACAACGATAGTTTGTCAAGTTGGTGTTGTTTTAACCTTCGCAAGGACCGGGCGTAGCCACACTCGGTTCAACTAAAGTTGGAGAAACTGACACCCGCGAGCCACCTATGTGCAAAGCACGTCGGTAGAACCAGTCTCGCGTAAGCGTACGCGTAATGTCGCTCTGGGCCGCTTCATCCAACAATACCGCCGAACCAAAGTATGACTTATTGGTAAGCAGTATGACTTATATCACCCACAATCTCACTTGTGTTCTACTTGTGCATATAACATCACCGCATAAAACCTGGCTCGGATGCCACTGTTGGGGAACGTAGTAATTTCAAAAAATTTCCTACGCACACGTAAGATCATGGTGATGCATAGCAACGAGAGGGGATAGTGTTGTCCATGTACCCTCGTAGACCGAAAGCGGAAGCGTTAGCACAACGCGGTTGATGTAGTCGTACGTCTTCATGATACGATCGATCAAGTACCGAACGTACGACACCTCCGAGTTCAGCACACGTTCAGCCCGATGACGTCCCTCAAACTCTGATCCAGCCGAGTGTTGAGGGTGAGTTTCGTCAGCACGACGACATGGTGACGATGTTGATGTTCTACCGACGCAGGGCTTCGCCTAAGCACCGCTACAGTATTATCGAGGTGGACTATGGTGGAGGGGGCACCGCACACGGCTAAGAGATCAATGATCAATTGTTGTGTCTCCAGGGTGCCCCCTGCCCCCGTATATAAAGGAGCAAGGGGGGTGTGGCCAGCCAAGGGAGAGGGCGCGCCAGGAGGAGTCCTACTCCCACTGGGAATAGGACTCCCCCTTTCCTAGTTGGATTAGGACTTGAGGGGGAAGGAGTGGAGGAGAAGGAAGGAAGGGGGGTGCCGCCCCGCTCTCCTTGTCATATTCGGACTAGGGGGAGGGGCGCGTGGCCAGCCCTTGCCTCCTCTCCTCTCTTCCACCTAGGCCCACTAAGGCCCATTTGATTCCCGGGGGGTTCCGGTAACCTCCCGGTACTCCGGTAAAATCCCGATTTTACTCGGAACACTTCCGATATCCAAACATAGGCTTCCAATATATCAATCTTCATGTCTCGACCATTTCGAGACTCCTCGTCATGTCCGTGATCACATCCGGGACTCCGAACAACCTTCGGTACATCGAAACACATAAACTCATAATATAACTGTCATCGTAATGTTAAGCGTGCGGACCCTACGGGTTCGAGAACTATGTAGACATGACCGAGACATGTCTCCGGTCAGTAACCAATAGCGGAACCTAGATACTCATATTGGCTCCTACATATTCTACGAAGATCTTTATCGGTCAGACCGCATAACAACATACGTTGTTCCCTTTGTCATCGGTATGTTACTTGCCCGAGATTCGATCGTCGGTATCTCAATAACTAGTTCAATCTCGTTACCGTCAAGTCTCTTTACTCGTTCCGTAATACATCATCCCGCAACTAACTCATTAGTTGCAATGCTTGCAAAGCTTAAGTGATGTGCATTACCGAGAGGGCCCAGAGATAACTCTCCGACAATCGGAGTGACAAATCCTAATCTCGAAATACGCCAACCCAACAAGTACCTTCGGAGACACATGTAGAGAACCTTTATAATCACCCAGTTACGTTGTGATGTTTGGTAGCACGCAAAGTGTTCCTCCGGTAAACAGGAGTTGCATAATCTCATAGTCATAGGAACATGTATAAGTCATGAAGAAAGCAATAGAAACATACTAAACGATCGTGTGCTAAGCTAACGGAATGGGTCATGTCAATCACATCATTCTCCTAATGATGTGATCCCGTTAATCAAATGACAACCCATGTCAATGGCTAGGAAACTTAACCATCTTTGATCGACGAGCTAGTCAAGTAGAGGCATACTAGTGACACTCTGTTTGTCTATGTATTCACATGTGTATTATGTTTCCAGTTCATACAATTCTAGCATGAATAATAATCATTTATCATGATATAAGGAAATAAATAATAACTTTATTATTGCCTCTAGGGCATATTTCCTTCACTTTCAGTCAGCGGGCTAGAGAGGCATATATCTCACCAAGATGGATCGTAAAACTGACCAAGAATAATCCACCTTGGTCGTACAACCTTGCTCTTGTTGTTGGTCAAAGTGATGGCCATCCATGCGACCTCGGAGATGGGCTAGCTCGCCAATAATCACGCAAGTAGCTAGTACCCGAAGACAACCACTGCATGCGTGTGGCCCAAACATATGTATGGAGAGGTGTGTTTTTGAGTAACAATGGAACACGTTTTATGTGGCACCGTGATTTCGAACTAGAAATCCCCAGACTGAGTGAGGGTTAGGTTGACGATGCATATGTATGTTACACCACACTTCAAGCCAACGACGGGGATTCATGCATGCATGCGTGCATAGTATATGCGCTCAAACTTAATTAGGTCTGAATCTCACCATGACCTATATATACTATGATAACACGAACCAAATGAAGAATCCGCCATGGTAACCTATCTTGTTGTTGGTCAGGTGATCATGGATGTCCACGTGGGCCCACGAATATATAGGCTTGTTGCCGAAAACCATGCGAGGGAGTGTACCGTTCGAAGGCAACCACTACATGCATATGTATGGAGGTGATGCATGCATGCATGCATGTTTGAATACCCAACATTGATGTGGCGCGTGTGTCAAAAATCGTACGGTAGCTCCCCACACAGAGCAATATCGGTTCATGATGTGTCGTTGTACTAGCCACTTCGACTCGATGGGAGGGATTCATGCGTACACATGCATGTGTGTGTGCTCAAGTTGTATCATGCATGTCATCCCAGAGCAAAAATAATAATCCCCTCCTAAGTCAAATTAACATCTCTTGTTGTTAGGCAAAAAGTAGTGATGGACCAAGCATGCCCACAAATGGAAAGCACCGATATCGCTGATAACCACTTAAGTGGGTGCGAGAGGATAACCACCATCGCTTTGCATGTGGGCCAAACATATATATGTTGAATATCCAAAATGCACAACTTTGATGTGCCACATGCCTCAAAAACCGTAAACCATGGACCCACACAGAGCGAGGTTCATATCAAACATACTACATATGATGGTCCCCTTCCCCCCTCTTCACCGCATACTATATGCTCCTGTCGTAATATATGTACAACCCAAAAAATCATCATCAATGGTGAAATTAATTAATTAACCTCTCCCGATCTAGGTCAAAGTGATGCATGCATGCATCGACGATGGCCTCGTGGGCCCACAGATGGAAGCGTCACATGTGAGTGTCCTAGCTAGGATATGCATGTGGCCCAAAAAGGTGTTGCGTGATGTTTGAATAACCGATTTCACAATTTTGATGTGGCACGTGCCTCGGAAACCAAAAAGTCCCGACACTGAGTGAGGTGTACTTGTTCACGGACGCGTACGTATAGTATATATGCTAGTCCCCTCCCACCTCTTTGACACGTACTATATACCACCATAACACAAACAAAAAAGATTCTACCTTGCTGGTCAAATTAACCTCACTGCCGGCTGTTCGTCAAAGTGATGGACAACGACCTCGCGTGCCCACAGAAAGCGTCACACGCGAGTATTGAATGTCATGTAGGACAACCATCGACTGCATGTGGCCAAAAAATTTATGTATGATAGGGTTGTGTAATGTTTTAAATAATTATTTCACGACTCTGATGTGGCACCAGCCTGCCTAACAAAACGGCCAACCCACACGGTGGCTCACAACTCGTAGTGTACTTCGAGCCACCCGCCACCCCCAGATGCACCCACCCACACACACACACACACACACACACACACCGCGAATCTACCACAACTATGATGCATGTTAAATTAATTATCCCACGGTGAACATACATGTTACCAAAGGAGGAACGTTTTAATTTCAAAAAAATCACAGAGATCATTAAGATGTTTTAGTACATTGATTGATTGATTTTCTACGGGTATAATGTGAAAAAAAAAATCAAATTTAAGCTACATGCACACATGACAGTGCACCTAAATGGATTGCAAAAGCACATGTGTCTCACTGGGTGCATGTTTACTCCCCGTGCAACAAATTTCAAACATTGAGAATCTTGATTTTTAAATTCTAGTACATCTAAAACTTATTTGAAATTCATGAAACTTATCGTGTTGTCATATGGACACCAATACAAAGTGGCATTGTACTTTTTTGTCAAATTTGAGACCAGTTTTGATGTAATCTTTATCTAATTACAGACGAGAGATTATTAATAATTGGGAACCAATATCTCAAATGGATTATTTATTCGAACCGTGAGCGTTAGACCAACAATGGATATGTGCCATGCTTCGATTAAGCAATAAAGTGGCAGCATTAATCATCCAAATAGAAAAACAATATACGTGCCGCCATGCGCCCCGTGTGCCATGCGAGCAGGCGTGAGTTGACGGGACACGTCCACCGCGCAGGCAGACGGGGTGGCGTGCATGTAGGAGTGTGAATTGACGGAGGCGTGCTCGCTATGCAGTGTCATCGGGAGGCATGCGAGTAGCTGTGTGAAACTTTGGTAGGCATGCCAGCAGTCCAGTGAGCAGGCTCACCGGGAGGCGAGCCATCGGTTTGACCGCTGCTCGCCTCTCTCCCACAACTCCCACTACTCCATATTAATGGTGCGCCCGAGCGGCCGCACCCCCATCCTCGCTACGCACACACAATCCTCTCTCTCCGCTTGCATCCGCGGCGCCGCTCTCAGTCCTCAAAGCCGTCAGTGTATGAGGATGCCGCCGAAGCGCCTCATCGGAGGGAGTGGTGATGCCGAGGCTGCTAAAGCACTGGAGCACGGCATGGAGATGGAGACAGAGGTTGCCGTCACCGTCGGCGAGTTATCGCTGCACCCTGACGTCGTCGACGGTGTCGAGCTTCCACAGCTGGAGGCAAAGTTCCACACTGACTCCGACAACCACTCTGGCGATGACTCCGACGATGACGGACAGTTGGTTAGTCATCTATACCCATTTATGTGTCAAATAGATCATAGGGTTTCTTTGGTTACTCCTGCCTCCCCCTTTTTGGAATAGAAATCCTATGGTTATGTTCTCCCAATCCATGAAATTTGAGTAAGTTTCGTTAGCTCCGTGTAGTGTATTGATTGTTTGAATGGTACAGGTGATAAGTGATTAGTTGTTTCATCTGTGCAAATGATTTCTGCTAGTAATCTGACTAGGGTTAGTGTTCGTGCTAATAATTCCTAGCCAGGGCTTGACAATTGATTTTCAATGACCTACATATGTTTGTGCCATTATTTTCTTCAAGATTGGTCTGTACATAGACGACTGTGCTTAAAAATCAAACCATAATATCTAGATATGTATAAATAAATAGTCATAAATTCCTAATCCTACTTCACGGCATGTAATCATTGATTTGATGCCAAATTTGTTTTACTATTAGTATAGGTGTTGTTTGACGATGTGGACAGCGAGGATGAAGATGTCCAGTGGAGGTACAACAGGAAAATCTTGAGGGAGCTTTATGCGGGAATGCATAACAGGCATATCAGGACCTGGAACAATGGCTATGGATGCCCATTTTGCAACTAGAAGCTTCATGACACATATCTAAGTGTTCTGGCGCATGCAAGAGGACGGACTGTTGGCTCCTTCAAGCAGAAGTATTATCGCAGGGTGGGGCACGACGCATACGTCGAGTACCTGGAGAAGCTTCAGGATCGTGCTGGCCTGTGAGATGAGATGTGCGATGGATCGAAATATATATATATGCTTGAGTATGCTTAATGCTGTTGAACTATGTACTACTTATGGTTGAACTATGCTTATGTACATGTACGCTTATTATCTATGCCTGAGTATGTTAAATATTTCTCCATATTTTGGTAAAAATTACAATGGGGGACCAATAAACCAGGGCGGAGGAAGTACGTCAATCATACACGGTTCCCAAAATTGGAACTGTGTGCAATGACTTTCATTTTTCCTCCTACGTCAATCACACATGGTTCGCTCTAGCAAACCGTTGTCCCCAAAATTCTTTGTGGGACATAAAACCCACACCACCCAATTAAAAAAATAAAAAAGAAAACCCTCACCATCCCCAGGTCACAAAAACCCTCACCCCGCCCGCCACCCCCTCGCCCCCTCTGGTATGTTTCCCATTCACACCTGCACAAGCTCCTCCGCGTCTATGCCATGGCACCGCCTATCGCGGTGGACCGGCGGTAAACACTTAGCTCGACACCTGTCACCGCCGCCAGGCTGCCGGCAAAGCCCACCGCATTTCGCCACTTCCGCTTGCCGCCGCCTATTGTCATCGACTTTCTCGACGCTGCTCTGGGTCGACCCAGCTCCACTCGGTTGGGGAATCTGTCGTACTGAGGGTTCTTTCTCATGGATGACAAGGTAACTAATTTAATGAGATATTATCTCATCTCTTATCCCAGTTCATCTGCCTCCTTTAATCACCCGATGGAAATCGCCGTGAATTCATTTTTATTCGAGCTGATTTGAGGGTTTTCTTTTATTCATAGAATGTACAGTGCACCGACACTTCATGACTTTGCGACCGCCGCCAGAGATTCCATCTCTCCGTACCAGATAACTTGAGCACGCGCGCAATATGTTCAATCTCACCCTAAATCGGTTGGCATGGCCTACTTTCCTGAACATATTCTAAATATTGCTACATTTGGATAAAAGGTGCCACATGCACCATATACGTCAGAGGGGATTTCCCCCTCTTCTTTCTATATTAGGCAAATTAATGATGTATTATGCTTTCGATTACTCGCATTTTTCCATGACATCATGTTTACCCTATCTGTTTAATTATAGAATTTTGTCCTTCGATTTCAACTGTTGTACAGTTCTTTCAATTTGGGCCCATTGTCTGTATCATCAATGGGCCTTCTACGAGCCGTATGATCGGTTGGCGAAACATGGGCCAATAACAGACCACATTATGGCCGTAAATGGGCTAGAGTTGAAATCGTCTGTTCATGGGCCGACCATAACAGGCCGTCGTTAATCGGCCGTATTTTGATGACGCTATGAAAACGGCCCAACGTATTAACGGGCCACAAACGGGCCGACTGTAACCACGGGCTGAATTTATCCCGCAAGCAGAAAATGCCAGTAACGGGCCGTAAGTAAACAAATGTGGAAATGAGCCCAAGAATAAATGGGCCCCGAGAAGGCCGAAAGATAACATGGACTGGAAACGGCCCAACGGAATAATGAGCCATTAATGGGTATAAAGTGATACACTGTTCATTACGGGCCAGTTTCACCACGTGCCGTTAATGGGTATAAAGTGATACACTGTTCATTACGGGCTAGTTTTACCATAGGCCGTTAATGGGCTGAGAGTAATAAGGGCCTCATATGGGCCAAAAGACGTCATGGGCCATACATGGGCCGGAAGTTAAAACGGGCAGGAATTATATTGGACGGCCTAGATGACGCTATTGGGCCTAATTCGGATAGGCTGTAAACGGGCCCTGGGTTAGCGGGCTGTAAATGGGCTATATGCGAACAGGCCGTTAACAGGCTTGCCGTGGGCCGGCCCGCCACCTTTTGACCAAGTCAAACGGGCCAGCCTTTTCATAGGAATGGGCCTCTGTTGGGCCGTGCCACGTGTCGATGTATCATAGGTGCTTTGGGTCCAATGAGTGGATGACATCTGTCCCAACGGTGAGCCGACACATGTTTCCTCCAGCCAATGATGATTTTACACGTGGATAATCCTCATTGGTCGGGGCTGTTAACGGGTTATCGGATCCAAAACCGGACCCGATAGCTTAACGGCGTTTCGTTACGGTGGATGCCACGTGTCGGTCACCCTTGGCGAAAGCACTTCCGTGACACGTGATTTATCATCATGGAAGTGGACACTTCCGTGATGATAATTTTGGTAATGTCATGGAACACTTCTACGACAGCACAAGTATGACTATCTTGATTCTGTCATAAATTTGTCATGGATGTACATGCATGACAGAAAACGTGACCTACTGTGACAAAGACGTATCATCACAGAAGTGTATTTTTTTGTAGTGGTAATGGTGTGTCTGAATGTCATAACCATACTTTATTAGATATGGTGTGATCTATGATGTCTCTCACCGATTTATCACTATCGGTTTTGGGGTTATGCATTAGAGACAGCTGCATTCATGTTAAATAGGGCACCATCTAAATCCGTTGAGACGACACCATATGAACTGTGGTTTAGCAAGAAACCTAAGCTGTCGTTTCTTAAAGTTTGGGGTTGCGATGCTTATGTGAAGAAGTTTCAGCCTAATAAGCTCAAACCCAAATTAGAGAAGTGCGTCTTCATAGGATACCCAAAAGAAACTGTTGGGTACACCTTCTATGACAGATCCGAAGGCAAGATCTTTGTTGCTAAGAGTGGATCCTTTCTAGAGAAGGAGTTTCTCTCGAAAGAAGTGAGTGGGAGGAATGTAGAACTTGCTGAGGTAATTGTACCTTCTTCCTTATTGGAAAGTAGTTCATCACAAAAATCAGTTCCAGTGATTCCTACACCAATTAGTGAGGAAGTTAATGATGATGATCATGAAACTTCAGATCAAGTTACTACCGAACCTCGTAGGTCAACCAGAATACGTTCCGCACTAGAGTGGTACGGTAATCATGTTCTGGAGGTCATGTTACTTGACCATGACAAACCTACAAACTACGAGGAAGCGATGATGTGCACAGATTCCGCAAAATGGCTTGAGGCCATGAAATCTGAGATGGGATCCATGTATGAGAACAAAGTGTGGACTTTGGTTGACTTGCACGTTGATCGGCAAGCCATAGAGAATAAATGGATCTTCAAGAAGAAGACTGATGCTGGCGGTAATGTTACTGTCTACAAAGCTCGACTTGTTGCAAAAAGGTTTTCGACAAGTTCAAGGAGTTGACTAAGATGAGATTTTCTCACCCATAGCGATGCTTAAGTCCGTCTGAATCATGTTAGCAATTACCGCATTTTATGATTATGAAATTTGGCAAATGGATGTCAAAACTGCATTCCTTAATGGATACGTAAAAGAAGAGTTGTATATGATGCAACCAGAAGGTTTTGTCGATCCACAAGGTGCTAACAAAGTGTGAAAGCTCCATCTATCCATCTATGGACTGGTGCAAGCATCTCAGAGTTGGAATATATGCTTTGTTAAAGTGATCAAAGCATATGGTTTTATACAGACTTGCGGTGAAGCCTGTATTTACAAGAAAGTGAGTGGGAGCACTACAACCTTTCTGATCAGTATATGCGAATGACATATTGTTGATCGGAAATGATGTAGAATTTTCTGGAAAGCATAAAGGAGTGTTTGAAAGGAGTTTTTCAAAGAAAGACCTCATTGAAGCTACTTACATATTGAGCATCAAGATCTATAGAGATAGATCAAGACACCTGCTATGTTTTTCAATGAGTACATACCTTCACAAGATTTTGAAGTAATTCAAAATGGAATAGTCAAAGAAGGAGTTCTTGCCTGTGTTGCAAGGTGTGAAGTTGAGTAAAGACTCAAAACCCAACCACGACAGAAAATAGAAAGAGAATGAAAACTCATTCCCTATGCCTCAGCAATAGGTTCTATAATGTATGCTATGTTGTGTACCAAACCTATTGTGAACCTCACCAAGAGTTTGGCAAGAGGGTACAATAGTGATCCAGGAGTGGATCACTGGACATCGGTCAAAATTATCCTTAGAGGACTAAGGAAATATTTCTGGGTTATGGAGGTGATAAAAGAGTTCATCGTAAAGAGTTACGTTGATGCAAGCTTTTGACACCGATCTAGATGACTCTAAGTCTCGATCTAGATACATATTGAAAGTGGGAGCTATTAGCTTGAGTAGCTTCATGCAGAGTATTGTAGACATAGAAATTGCAAAATACATACGGATCTGAATGTTGCATACCTGTAGACAAACTTCTCTCACAAGCAAAACATGATCACTCTTTGGGTGTTAATCACATAGCGATGTGAACTAGATTATTGACTCTAGTAAACCCTTTGGGTATTAGTCACATGAAGATGTGAACTAATCACATAAAGATGTGAAATATTGGTGTGAAACACATGACGATGTGAACTAGATTATTGAAACGTCCATTTTGCATCATGCTTTTATATCGATATTTATTGCATTATGGGCTGTTATTACACATTATGTCACAATACTTATGCCTATTCTCTCTTATTTACAAGGTTTACATGAAGAGGGAGAATGCCGGTAGCTAGAATTCTGGGCTGGAAAAGGAGCAAATATTAGAGACCTATTCTGCACATCTCCGAAAGTCCTGAAACTTCACAGGAGCATGTTTCAGAATATATAAAAAATATTGGGTGAAAGAAGTACTAGAGGGGGGCCACCCACCGTCCACGAGGGTGGGGGCGATCCTTACCCCCCCAGGCGAGTCCCCCTGCCTCGCGGGCCCCCTAGTGGCCCTCCGATGCCCATCTTTGGCTATATGGAGTGTTTCGTCGAGTAAAAAATCATAAGCAAGCTTTCGGGAAGAAACTCTGTCACCATGAGGCGGAACCTTGGCAGAACCAATCTATGGCTCTGGCAGAGCTGTTCTGCCGGGGAAACTTCCTCCGAGAGGGGGGAATCATCACCATCGTCATCACCAACGATCTTCTCATCGGGAGGGGGTCAATCTCCATCAACATCTTCACCAACACCATCACATCTCAAACCCTAGTTCATCTCTTGTATCCAATCTTTGTATCCAAACCTCAGATTGGTACCTGTGGGTTGCTAGTAGTGTTGATTACTCCTTGTAGTTGATGCTAGTTGGTTTACTTGGTGGAAGATCATATGTTCAAATCCATTATGCATATTAATACCCCTCTGATTATGAACATGAATATGCTTTGTGAGTAGTTACGTTTGTTCCTGAGGACATTGGAGAAGTCTTGCTATAAGTAGTCATGTGAATTTGGTATTCGTTCGATATTTTGATGAGATGTATGTTGTCATCCCTCTAGTGGTGTCATGTGAACGTCGACTACATGACACTTCACCATTGTTTGGGCCTAGAGGGAGGCATTGGGAATTAATAAGTAGATGATGGGTTGCTAGAGTGACAGAAGCTTAAACCCTAGTTTATGCGTTGCTTCATAAGGGGCTGATTTGGATCCATATGTTTCATGCTATGGTTAGGTTTACCTTAATACTTCTTTTGTAGTTGCGGATGCTTGCAATAGGAGTTAATCATAAGTGGGATTCTTGTCCAAGTAAGGGCAGTACCCAAGCACCGGTCCACCCACATATCAAATTATCAAAGTACCGAACGCGAATCATATGAATGTGATGAAAACTAGCTTGACGATAATTCCCATGTGTCCTCAGGAGCGCTTTCCTTCATTTAAGAGTTTGTCCAGGCTTGTCCTTTGCTACAAAAAGGATTGGGCCACCTTGATGCACCTTATTTTCTTTTATTACTTGCTACTCGTTACAAATTACCTTATCACAAAACTATCTGTTACCAATAATTTCAGTGCATGCAGAGAATACCTTACTGAAAACTGCTTATCATTTCCTTCTGCTCCTCATTGGGTTCGACACTCTTACTTATCAAAAAGGCTACTATAGATCCCCTACACTTGTGGGTCATCAAGACTCTTTTCTGGCGCCGTTGCCGGGGAGTGAAGCGCCTTTGGTAGGTGGAATTTGGTAAGGAAAAATTTATATAGTGTGCTGAAATTTACTGTCACTTGTTACTATGGAACATAATCCTTTGAGGGGCTTGTTCGGGGTATCTTCACCCCGACCAGTAGAGCAAAGAGTTGCTCCTCAACCTACTGAACCTACTGAAAATGTTTACTTTGAAATTCCTTCGGGTATGATAGAGAAACTGCTAGCTAATCCTTTTGCAGGAGATGGAACATTGCATCCCAATTTACACTTAATCTATGTGGATGAAGTTTGTGGATTATTTAAGCTTGCAGGTATGCCCGATGATGTTATCAATAAGAAGGTCTTCCCTTTATCTTTGAAGGGGGATGCATTGACATGGTTTAGGCTATGTGATGATATTGGATCATGGAACTACCAATGATTGAAATTGGAATTTCATCAGAAGTTTTATCCTATGCATCGTGTTCATCGTGATCGTAATTATATATATAATTTTTGGCCTCGTGAAGGAGAAAGCATCGCTCAAGCTTGGGGGAGGCTTAAGTCAATGTTATATTCATGCCCCGATCATGATCTCTCAAAGGAAATGATTATTCAAACATTTTATGCTCGACTTTCTCTCAGTAATCGCTCCATGCTCGATACTTCTCATACTGGATCTTTTATGATGAAGACTATTGAATTCAAATGGGATTTATTGGAAAGAATTAAACGCAACTCTAAAGATTGGGACATCGACAAAGGTAAGGAGTCAGGTATACACCTAAGTTTGATTGTGTTATTTATGGATACCGATGTTTTCCGTGAATTTAGCACTAAATATGGACTTGACTCTGAGATAGTAGCTTCCTTCTGTGAATCCTTTGCTACTCATGTTGATCTCCCAAAGGAGAAGTGGTTTAAATATAATCCTCCCACTGAGGTAAAAGTAGTTGCTCCTATTAAAGTTGAAGAAAAGACTATCACTTATGATGATCCTGTTGTTCCTGCTGCTTATATTGAGAAGCGACCTTTCCTTGTTAGAATAAAGGATCATGCTAAAGCTTCAACTGTAGTCAACAAAAGTAATATTAGGACACACAAACCCCCTGAGCAAATTAAAGTTGAACCTAAAATTGCTATGGTTAAAGTACTCTTGGCCGATAATATTGATGGGCATGTTATTTACTTCTGCTTTGAAGCTGCTAGAATTGCTAGACCTAATACTAAAAATAAACATAGACATGTTGTAGGCATGCCTGTTATTTCCGTTAAAATAGGATATCATTGTTATCATGGCTTATGTGATATGGGTGCTAGTGCAAGTGCAATATCTCATTCCTTATACCAAGAAATTATGCATGATATTGCACCTGGTGAGATAGAAGAGATTGATGTTACAATTAAGTTTGCCAATAGAGATACTATTTCACCAGTTGGGATTGTTAGAGATGTTGAAGTCTTGTGTGGGATAGTCAAATACCCTGCTGATTTTCTTGTTCTCGGTTCCCCACAAGATGACTTTTGTCCCATTATATTTGGTAGACCCTTCTTGAATACTGTTAATGCTAAGATATACTGCAATAAGGATATTGTTTCTGTTGGTTTAGGGGATATGTCTCATGAGTTTAATTTTGGTAAATTTCGTAGACAACCCCATGGTAAAGAATTGCCTAGTAAAGATGAAATTATTGGTCTTGCTTCTATTGCCGTGCCTCCTACTGACCCTTTAGAACAATATTTGCTAGACCATGAAAATGATATGTTTATGAATGATTGAAGGGAAATAGATGAAGTATTCTTTAAACAGGGACCTATTCTGAAACACAACTTGCCTGTTGAAATTCTAGGGGATCCTCCTCCACCCAAGGGTGATCCCGTGTTTGAGCCTAAACCATTGCCTGATACTCTTAAATATGCTTATCTTGATGAAAAGAAGATATATCCTATTATTATTAGTGCTAACCTTTCAGAGCATGAAGAAGAGAAATTATTGAAAACTCTAAAGAAGCATTGTGCTGCTATTGGATATACTCTTGATGATCTTAAGGGCATTAGTCCCACTCTATGTCAACACAACATAAATTTGGAGAAACACGCCAAACCAGTTATTGATCACCAATGACGGCTAAATCCTAAGATGAAAGAAGTGGTAAGAAAGGAAATATTAAAGCTCCTTGAAGAAGGTATAATTTATCCCGTTGCTGATAGTCAGTGGGTAAGCCCTGTCTATTGTGTCCTTTAGAAGGGAGGTATTACTGTCATTCCTAATGATAAAGATGAATTGATTCTGCAAAGAATTATTACAGGTTATAGGATGGTAATTGATTTCCGCAAATTAAATAAAGCTACTAAAAAGATCATTACCCTTTGACTTTCATTGATCAAATGCTATAAAGGTTATCCAAACATACACATTTTTTCTTTCTAGAAGGTTACTCTGGTTTCTCTCAAATACCCGTGTTAGCTGATGATCAAGAAAAGACTACTTTTACTTGCCCTTTCGGTACCTTTGCTTATCGACGTATGCCTTTTGGTTTATGTAATGCACTTGCTATCTTTCAAAGATGCATGATGGCTGAAAGTGCAACTATCCCTGGGTGGTTTTGGTAATTCCTAACAACATATAGTTCATTGAGCTAATGCTATTTCAAAGATAAACATTTCAGGAAAGCTCAATGATTGGCATGGCATGGATGAGAAAAGTGGATCCCTCAAATTTCTACGGACAAAGAATTGGCTCAAGAACAAAGCTTAGGACTCTACATCTTTTCATTTTAAGTGATCAAAGATCACATTGAGTCCATAGTAAAAGCCAATACTATTTAGAGGGGATGAGGTGTTGCCTAAAGGCTTACTTTCTCAAAGTGCTTAGTGATATACTCCAAAATCCCTCAACTACTTTCTCACATCCACATATGTCCCAAATCAAAAGTCAAACTCGGCCCCACCGAAACTTTCTATCTGGCACCACCGAGTTTAGTTGACATAACCACTGCCAGAAACCCTAGTCTTTTCGGTCTCACCGATAGGGATCTCAGTCTCATTGAGATGGGATTGTAATCTATCTATTTCCCTTCATAACGTTTCGGTCAAACCGAAATGAGCGATCGGTCCCATCGAGATTGCAATGCAAACTCTCTGTTTCCCTTTCGTAACGTTTCAGTCCAACCGAGATGAGCGAATCGGTCCCACCGAATTTGCCTGACCAACTCTCTGTTAGTCCATTACCAAAATTGGTCTCACCGAGTTTGTGTAATCGGTCTCACCGAGATTACGTTATGCCCTAACCCTAACAAAAGCGGTCCCACCGAGTTGACATGTCGGTCCCACCGAAAATCCTAATGTTCACATTTTGAACTAAATCGGTCTGACCGAGTTGTATGATTCAGTCCCACCAAGTTTTGTGATTTGTGTGTAACGGTTAGATTTTGTGTGGAGGCTATTTATACCCCTCCACCCACTCTTTATTCATAGAGAGAGCCATCAGAACATGCCTACACTTCCAACATACATTTTCTGAGAGAGAACCACCAACACTTGTGTTGAGGTCAAGATATTCCACTACAACCACATAAATCTTGATCTCTAGCCTTCCCCAAGTTGCTTTCCACTCAAGTCATCTTTCCACCAAATCCAAATCCTGTGAGAGAGAGTTGAGTGTTGGAGAGACTATCATTTGAAGCACAAGAGCCAGGAGTTCATCATCAACACACCATTTGTTACCTCTTGGATAGTGGTGTCTCCTAGATTGGTTAGGTGTCACTTGGGAGCCTCTGTCAAGATTGTGGAGTTGAACCAAGGAGTTTGTAAGGGCAAGGAGATCACCTACTTCGTGAAGATCTACACGGGTGAGGCAAGTCCTTCGTGGGCGACGACCATGGTGGGATAGACAAGGTTGCTTCTTCATGGACCCTTCATGGGTGGAGCCCTCCGTGGACTCGCGCAACCGTTACCCTTCGTGGGTTGAAGTCTCCATCAACGTGGATGTACGATAGCACCACCTATCGGAACCACGCCAAAAATCTCCGTGTCTTCAATTGCGTTTGCACACTCCAAACTCCTCCCTTTACCTTCATATGCAATTGTTTTACTCTCCGCCACTATACTCTTAGAATTGCATGTGTAGGTTGATTGCCTGACTTATGCTAAGTTGCTAAAATATGCCAAGAACTAAAATTGGGAAAGGCTAGATTTTTATTTTGTCAAGTATTCTAATCACCCCCCTCTAGACATACTTTTGATCCTACAAGTGGTATCAGAGCTTTGGTCTCCATTTGCTTTGATTTCCATAGCTTTTGGTGATCATAGCCTTGGTTTCACAACCTAGGAGAGTATGGCGTCTAGCGAGGGAAATTACCACCGTAGAGGTCCTTACTTTGATGGTACAATTTTTGCTAGTTGGAAGCATAAGATGAAAATGCATATTCTTGGACATAACCCCACCGTTTGGGCTATTGTGTGTATTGGCTTGCAAGGTGAATTCTTTGATGGGAGAGAACCAAACCGTGAAGCTACCATGGAAGAATTGAAGATGCTACAATACAATGCTCAAGCTTGTGATATTCTCTTCAATGGATTATGCCCCAAAGAATTTGACAAAATCAGCCGTCTTGAGAATGCAAAGGAAATTTGGGATACTTTGATTGATATGCACGAAGGTATCGAATCTGTCAATGAATCCAAATTGGACGTGCTTCAAAGTCAGCCTGACAAGTTCAAAATGAAGGATGGTGAAGGTGTCGCTGAAATGTACTCTAGGCTTGCTCTCATCACAAATGAGATTGCCGGCTTAGGGAGTGAAGAGATGACCGATAGATTCATCATCAAGAAGATCCTAAGAGCCTTGGATGGAAAATACGATACCGTGTGCACATTGATTCAAATGATGCCCAATTACAAAGATCTCAAGCCAACGGAAGTTATTGGAGGAATTGTTGCTCATGAGATGTCACTCAAGTATAAGGAAGAGCTTCACAACAAGTCAAGTGGTGCTTACAAAGCCTCGTGTGATGCTCCCACATCATCAAGTGAGAAGCAAACCTTCAATGAAGAATTGGGACTAATGGTGAAGAACTTCAACAAGTTCTACATGAGTAGAAGCAAGGAAAGAGGTTCCAAGTCAAGGTCCTACAATGACAAAAGATCTTCTAGTCGTGAGCGCAATTGCTACAATTGTGGAAGACCCGGACACTATTCCAATGAGTGTACGGCTCCCTACAAAAGAAGAGAAGATTCTCCCTAAAAAAGAAGAAGTAGAAGAGAAGAATCACCATCAAGAGAAAGAAGGAGTAGAGATGATCATTATGAACGAAGACCCTCTTGGAGAAGCAAGGACTCGGAAAGGAAGGACAAGTCATCAAGGAGCTACACAAAAAGAAGACATCAAGCTCATGTTGGTGAATGGGTATCCGGTTCCGACTCTGACGATCACTCCGAAAGAAGCTATCACTTTGACTCCGAATATACTCAAGATGAAGGTGTTGCCGGACTAGCACTTGTGACAACCAACTCCTTCGACATATTTGACTCACCAAATGAAGGAATTGGGAGGTTCTTCATGGCTAAAGGTCCAAAGGTAACACACCCCGAGTATGTTGATTTCAATAGTGATGAAGATGATTTACTAGGAGATGATGACTTACTTGTTGACAACTCTAGTTATGAAAACTATGGTGAGCTTGCTATTAATCACAATAATCAAGATAAAACGAATGACGATGATAATAAGGAGATTGGGCATCTAACTAAAGAACTAAACACTCTTAAGTTAGCTCATGAAACTACCTTGGAAGATCATCGAGAACTTTTAAAGACTCATGACAAGCTACGCTTTGAAAAGCTCAACCTTGAGCAAGAACATGAGTTTTTAAAGGCAATCAATGATGATCTTCGCAAGAAAAGTTCTTCTTACATTGCCAAGCATTTACTCTTGTCTACTTACATGCCACAAGTTAAATCTAGTAACAAGAACAAGAAAGATTCTTCATCTAGTAGTAACAACTCCAAGGATTGATGCATTCGAGGAAGCACCTAAGGCCTTGGTCAAGTGGGTTCCCAAGACTACATCAAGTTCTACTTTATCAAGTACGACTACAACTCCAAGGATTCCCATCAAGATGGTGTGGATCCCGAAAAAGAACTAGAGAATTCTTGAGGGTGACTCCGCCAACCTACTTCACTCTTATCATTTTGGCAAGGACAAGTGTAAACAACCTTCATATCTTGCACTATTTCAAGGAGTCACAAACCCTCTTATTGTTAAGACAAGGGACAAGGTAACCTAATGCTTCCATGGACATCATCTTGTGTACACATCACTCTATGTCTATGGATATCTTTGTTTGTTCCTTGTGGGACTAACCCACGTAGGTATTGGAAGTGCAACTCACTCCAAAGGATTGCTCCGAATGATCTACATCAACATTGAGCATCCACATCTTCAACACCTACATGAAGTCATCATCAACAAAACCCAAGGTTAGTTGATCCCTCTTAGGGGGGATATCACATCTAGGGGGAGCTTTACTCTAATCAATTGAGTCAAAGCAACTCTAATAGTGTGAACACAACAATGCTTTATGTAAAAGTGGTAACCCCACTTATGCTTAAACGATGAGTATGACCTATGATCAAATGTTCTCATTTGACTCCTAAGTCAATATACTCATATATAGATGACCTAGTCATCGACAATTGCTTGATAGATGCTAGAGTGTTTGTGCATGCATCGTTACATATTTCTTTTGCCATCTTATTGTGTGAGCATGTTGAATGCATATTTATCTCATTCGAGGACATCCATTTGTTGCTTTGATTGTTTGGCCTTTTCTCTTTGGCCAAATGGATGGACAAGAATGCCTAAGAACTCCCTCTAGCTATCTATGCTTTTCTCGTCTCAAACTCTATTCATGCTACATCACAAAGTTTGAACAAGTCGGATTAAAACCACTCTGTGTGAGGAGCACACAGAGTTCCCGATTCATCATAGACTTAAACTTCCAAAACCTCCTTGTGTATTTCGGTCTGACCGGTTCATCCTTCTCGGTCCTACTGAGATCACTTAGTTGATCTAGGTTTTCAATCTCGGTGTAACTGATTAGAACCTTTCGGTCACATCGAGTTGTAGTAACTGCCTGCAGTTTTGCATCTCGGTGCCACCGAGTTGTTCCACTCGGTCACACCGACAGGGTCAGGTTATATATACCGATGGGCCAAATTTTGGAATTTTTCCGAAACCTCTTTGCCCGCGCATAACCTACTCTGCCTCTTCGGGTCTCCGGATCATCCTCTCATCGCCAGCGACCTCCCGCCGCTGGTCTCCGCCGCCGTCAACGGCAATCTGTGTCGGATTTCGGGTTCCGGCAGACCCTTGAGGTTCGAACACTGGGGTGCGCGCGGAGATTTCGCCTCCTACCTACCTGCACCCCTCCGCCTCGCTAAGATCTAAGCTAAGGAGAGAACAACACAAGAAACACAGGATTTATACTGGTTCGGGCCACCGTTGTGGTGTAATACCCTACTCCAGTGTGTGGTGTGGTGGATTGCCTCTTGGGCTGATGATGATGAACAATACAAGGAAGAACAGCCTCGCGAGGGACTGTTCTTTGCTGGGGGGGGGACGAACTGCTAGGAGGAGTTCAGTCATCCTTCTCTCTGATTTCGATCCGATCCTTGATCTGTCACGACCGGTTTTCCAATAAAAATATTTATTGAGAAACCAATCTTTTGAGTCCAGTATGAGAGAAATCCTCCTCACTGGTAGACAAATTTTTGATACAATAAGCCAGTAGCATAGAATATATTACAGGGTTGAGCTAGGGCTGCTCAACAAATTATTACAAGCGCGCCAATAATTATACATAATGGCGGATATAACACAATGGTGTGGTGGCATACTACTGACTCGAGGATAAAGCGATGGTGGAATAACACAGTGGGGAGTGTGGTAACACGACTCTCAAACTGGCATCTCATCGAGCGTCGAGGTGAGGCTCGATAAATTTATTCGGGTTGCAAAAGCGGATATAATACAGTGACCAAGTCCAGGGTCGCACGAGACTGACTGGGAATCCTCTAGGCGTCGGACTCGCTATCGAACTCTTCATCCAAGAGATCGCCTTCGTCAGCATCTGGCCAAATCAACAAGCTAGTGAGTACTTTGAAAGTACTCGCAAGACAGTTCGGACGTAAGATATAACAAAATGCATGCATGAATGCGTCATGATTAATCTTTCCAATGCACATTCAAAAATTTGCATAACGAAGTAAGTACATATGAAACGGCGGTAGTCCGCCTGAAATCCCAACAAAATATAAATGAAAACCGATCGGGTGTTTGAAGCGACGCCTAGAAAGGTGAACAAATGATAATAGAAAAATCATGCCATAGTCGGGCGTCTTAGCGATACCACATAAAGGGCTTCAAAAGAAATGCCACAGCCGGACGTCTGAGCGACATCACAGAAAGGGCTTTAAAAGAAATGCCACAGTCAGACGTCTGAGCGACATCACAGAAAGGGCTTTAAAAGAAATGCCACAGTCGTACGTCTGAGCGACATCACAGAAAGGGCTTTAAAAGAAATGCCACAGTCGGACGTCTGAGCGACATCACAAAAAGGGCTTTAAAAGAAATGCCACAATCGGACATCTGAGCGACATCACAGAAAGGGCTTTAAAAGAAATGCCACAGTCGGACGTCTGAGCGACATCACAGAAAGGGCTTTAAAAGAAATGCCACAGTTGGACGTCTGAGCGACATCACAGAAAGGGCTTTAAAAGAAATGCCACAGTCGGACGTCTGAGCGACATCACAGAAAGGGCTTTAATTCACAAGTAAATAATACTCATAATAAATATTCATTTCATGATAATAAACGGGTTAGTCCATCCACAGGAATAAACATTTTAACCGAGCTTAGCACTCATGTGATTCACCGGAGTATCTGTCACCAAAACTGGCACTTGTCAGAATAAGTCAACGCAAAAATTTGGATATGGATAAGATGAATTGGAGATTTTATGACTCTGCAGAGTTTGTACAAAAATTTCCCACAGTTAACGGATTTCCGTAGTCATGAAGGACTAGTTCCGTTTACGGTATTTCGGAAGAAAACACAGCTAACCAGTACACACCCATCCTATCTCTCGATGCCAGGACTCACCCTAGACATCGCCCAAGAAAAATTTGAGACGGGGAGATCACAATCTCGAATAGCATGGGATCAAATTTATATACGCGCGCTCTAAGGGGTGCCCCCCTCTCGGTCCCAACCGGAAACACCCATGCCCCCTGACCGGATGACTGGCTTTAATCCAGGGCCATGGAACCATCATCCCGGCCTCTCCTTTTGGTGTGTACCAGAAAAGCGGTTTGCAACTTACTAATCCATATTCCTTGCGGAAAACATGTGGTAGTACAAGGAAGGAAATGGACTGATACGGTTTGACACTGTAGTCATATAGTCTGGCATAAGACTGGCATGCTACAACACTGCCATCTTACCCATCCTCATGCCAACACATGGCCATTCACACTCACATCCATCCACCTATGGATCATCGAACTCACTTACCTCAACAATGCATGAAAATAACGTTCATCGGTATGCTCATCAACATGCCATGAAACTAACTAAATGCAAAACATGCCAAGACACTCATCATATCAAAAGTTCAAACATGCTTGCCTGGTTCAGTGTAGTCGGAGCCTAGCTCGGTGAAGTTCGCGGCTCCGTCACCTCCTTCGATATCTACGGTATAAAGAAAATATAGGCGCTATCGTAAATACCAAGATGTGCACAAAAAGTATTCCAAATATTTTTCAAATAAATCTGATAAAAAACTAGACAAAATTTCAAAGAGAACAGAAAAAGAATCAATCAAAAATACTTTTCTGTTTAAAAGTTATAAAGGTTTTTGTCCAGGGACTCATCTGTAATGAAACAGAAAGTTTCCAGGGGCTAGCTCATAAAAACAGAAAACGCTTCGGTCTCGAATACGCCAGCCCAGAGAGGGAAACATATTTTGCCCGAAGGCGTTTTCAGAAAACGATTCGTGTAAAAAGAACTGAGAGGCTGACTGGCGTGTCCCACCCGTCAGGTTTGAAAATTCAAAACGGGCGGCAGAGAATGACGGTGCCCGAGAGCCGCGGTGGTCGCCGGCGGCGATCCACGGCAAGGCAGGGGGATCGGAGAGTACCTCCGTGTTCAGGGCGCCACTCCGTGTCAGTTGGTGGTGGTGGTGGTCGTCGGCGAGTACCACGTCGACGGCGAGCCTTGCTCCGGCGGACGGCGGCTCGGGTGGTGATGGAACTCGTCGTGGAGAGCTGCGAAGGTCAAATTGACGCTTGGGTTAGCTTACTGGGTGCCCGAGAATGCTACTGACAAAGTTTGGGCGCCGAAGATGGCCTCACGGGAGCGAATCGAGGTGGAGGCCGAGGCGGAACGAGGCGGCCGGAGTCGAGGAAGAAGGGCCCCTCGAGGCTCTTCTAGTTGCTGGTCGGGGTCCAGTGAGGTGGTGGAGGTGTGCGGGGGCGAGAGGGAGCTTGGGGGTGATATATATAGCCGGCCCAAGGCGGTTGCCGCGAACGGGATAAGTCCGGCGAGTGATTACGGCGGCGCTGTGGTTGGGCAGTGGGATTAGGGGCTTGGGCATCACCTAGGTGGAGTAGTGGTGCCATTCCAGGGTCCAACTCAGCACGGGAGGGAGGTTTACGGCCTGTCCCAACAGAACGGCCGTGCGGCACGTCGGCGGCAGGGAGCGCGTTCTGTGCTGTCGGGCCACGGCGACTGTGCTGCGGGGTTGTGCTGGCGTGCATGAGGCCACGTGGAGAGCCAGGGAGCGTTGGGCGGCGCCGAACGGCGTTGCGCCGCCGTTCTGCTTCCCGTCGGCCGTTACGGTGGATCGGCCGCCGCAAGACACGCCGGCGCAGGCGGGCCAGGGCGCCACCGACGCCAGGAAGGCGCCAAGTGCGCGTGCGGCGCTCCAGACAGGAGGAAGGGGCGGCGAGGAATGTGCCAAGGGCACTATCTACGCGTGACTGAAGCTGACGAAGAGAAACGACACTGGAATCTGAATTTACTGAATTTACTGAAAGTGCAAGGAACAGTGCATGCAAGGTGTTCGACAGAATGTATTTGGCCTATGGGGATTATTCCTAGAGATGATTTTTGGTGGAGTGGCTACTCATTGCTCCAGTAGGCTGCCTAAATTTTGGTGGAATTTTTGGGAAAGTGTAGATATGAATTTCACCAAATTTGGCAAATCTGGTCCAAACTTGCAGAGGCTGAAATTTGAAAAAATTGAAAAGAAGGGGAGTGGATCAAGATGGTTCTGAGTTGTGGATGCTAAGGACAATCCAGAGGAGTTGGTTTGAGATCAAAACTCAAAGGAAATAAGGTACTTGCTTTGTAAATGACCCAGGCTCCAAATAAATGACAGAAATGATTTGAGAGGAAAAATAATTGAAATAAAATACAAAACTTGTTTGGATTAGTTGGGCAGAGAATTTAGGTTGTTCCAAGGAGGAGGGGAGGTTTTGGAGGGGTTTTACCACCTGTGACAAGGTAAAATCATGGGTGGTTTCAAAAAGAAAGAAGTCCCAGAACTCCTAGGGTTTCTTTTTAAATGAAAATAAATAAGTTTGAGAGGGAAACAACCAGAAGAAAAGTTTCCAAAAATTCAACACCAAATTTGAAAAGGAAAAGGAGATCCTTGCCAAAGGTGAAAGGAAGTTTTTTAAGAGGAAGGATTTCTGGAAAAGAAATTTTAAATGCCCTCTTTTAAAATCCAACAAAGTTTCTGATGAAAACCAAATCAAAAATTTTGGAGTGTCACATGATCCTCGATACTCGATCTCCCCCCTCTAACCCTGTGGGTGGCTGGTCCTATTTATAGGCAATGGCCCTGGGCCTCTTCCCAAATATTGAGCGGGAAGGGCGCCAACAATTGGCCATTTTGAAGGGGAACATCTGGTACACTTATCCTGACTAAAGTTGGTCCTCGCCTGCACAAAGCTCTGGTGGTGTCGCCGTCTTGGGCTCCACGATGACCTCCATCTTGCAGTCCTCTTGGTCTTGGTCTTGTTGCACCGAAATGGAAACCTTTGCCTGATGCCTCGGTACTCCGCGGCTGCGCTTGCCCCCTTTGCACCAAAGGGGAAAGGAGGACACTGCGCGGGCTGGCGCCCGCCTAGCACCCTTGGTCGTCATGGCTTGCGTCACGGGCACCTCGTGAGGTACCCCGCCTTGATCTCTCCGCCTCCTCGCGAGCCAGCCTGGTGAGGCCGTGCCTGAGGAAGCTCCGCGTCGTCCGCCCCGCGAGGCTTGGCCCCTCGGGAGGTTCTTGGGTCTGTGTTGATGAAGATGGGCCGTGCTAGGCCCCCCTTTGAGCCACGCCGTAGGCCGCAGGCAGGCAAGTCTGGGGACCCCCGTTCCCAGAACACCGACAGTAGCCCCCGGGTCCAAGGTGCGCCCGGACTTGGCCGTGCAGGGAGGCAGAAGGGCAAGAGCGAAGCGCCGCGGGCCCTAACAGCCTGCGGCCTTGGGCGCCGTGTGGCGGTCGATTGGACATGGGCGTCTCCTCTTCCTCATGGCGCCTCGGCAACTGGACAGATTGGACAAGTCACTACATGCAAAGCGGGCCATGATTACCTGTGATAATGGGGGCCGACGGTTGGCCCTCGCCGGCTATAAGTATGGATCGGCGCGCGCCCTTCCAGTTCATCCCCCTTCGCTTCTCCTTCTTCTTCATGGCCCCGTCGAGGAGGTTCTCGGCCGCAGAGAAGGGGAAGGCTCGCCGGGTAGAGCCTGCCTCTTCCCCACCCAAGCGCGGCCGAGGGCGCCCTCACAAACATCCTGTGGCCACCACGGCAGCTCCCCTCGGCCGCGGTGACGATTTCCAGCATGGTGACGGGCGGACTGCTGCGGCCGGGGGGCGCGCTTCCATCGCGCGTTCCCCTAGGCCGCACTTTCGTGCTGCAGAGGTGCTGCCGGAGTTTGTTGTGTGGTCGGCGGAGCCGACTAGCACCCGGCTTCCACTTCCTCACTTCCTCCTCGGCGAGCTCCCGACGATGATGGAGAGGACGATGCTCGCGTGACTGGCGGCGCTCAGGGTTCCCCAAGCTTCTGAAGGAAATATGCCCTAGAGGCAATAATAAAGTTATTATTTATTTCCTTATATCATGATAAATGTTTATTATTCATGCTAGAATTGTATTAACCGGAAACATAATACATGTGTGAATACATAGACAAACAGAGTGTCACTAGTATGCCTCTACTAGACTAGCTCGTTAATCAAAGATGGTTATGTTTCCTAACCATGAGCAAAGAGTTGTTATTTGATTAACGAGGTCACATCATTAGTTGAATGATCTGATTGACATGACCCATTCCATTAGCTTAGCACCCGATCGTTTAGTATGTTGCTATTGCTTTCTTCATGACTTATACATGTTCCTATAACTATGAGATTATGCAACTCCCGTTTGCCGGAGGAACACTTTGGGTGCTACCAAACGTCACAACGTAACTGGGTGATTATAAAGGAGTACTACAGGTGTCTCCAATGGTAGATGTTGGGTTGGCGTATTTCGAGAATAGGATTTGTCACTCCGATTGTCGGAGAGGTATCTCTGGGCCCTCTCGGTAATGCACATCACTTAAGCCTTGCAAGCATTGCAACTAATGAGTTAGTTGCGGGATGATGTATTACGGAACGAGTAAAGAGACTTGCCGATAATGAGATTGAACTAGGTATTGGATACCGACGATCGAATCTCGGGCAAGTAACATACCGATGACAAAGGGAACAACGTATGTTGTTATGCGGCCTGACCGATAAAGATCTTCGTAGAATATGTAGGAACCAATATGGGCATCCAGGTCCCGCTATTGGTTATTGACTGGAGATGTGTCTCAGTCATGTCTACATTGTTCTCGAACCGTAGGGTCCGCACGCTTAACGTTACGATGACAGTTATTATGAGTTTATGCATTTTGATGTACCGAAGGTTGTTCGGAGTCCCGGATGTGATCACGGACATGACGAGGAGTCTCGAAATGGTGGAGACATAAAGATTGATATATTGGAAGCCTATGTTTGGACATCGTAAGTGTTCCGGGTGAAATCAGGATTTTACCGGAGTACCGGGAGGTTACCGGAACCCCCCGGGAATCATATGGGCCATAGTGGGCCTTAGTGGAAAGGAGAAGGGGGCAGCCCAAGGTGGCCGCGCGCCTCCCCCCTCCCCTAGTCCTATTAGGACTAGGAGAGGTGGCCGCCCCCCCTCTCTCTTTCCCCCTTGAGGATTCCTATTCCAACTAGGATTGGGGGGGGGGAGTCCTACTCCCGGTAGGAGTAGGACTCCTCCTGGCGCGCCCCAAGGCTGGCCGCACCTCTCCCCCCTTGCTCCTTTATATACAGGGGCAGGGGGCACCTCTAGACACACAAGTTGATCATTGTGATCGTTCCTTAGCCGTGTGCGGTGCCCCCTGCCACCATATTCCACCTCGATCATATCGTTGTAGTGCTTAGGCGAAGCCCTGCGTCGGTAGAACATCAAGATCGTCACCATGCCGTCGTGCTGATGGAACTCCTCCCCAAAGCTTTGCTGGATCGGAGCCCGGGGATCGTCATCGAGCTGTACGTGTGCTAAGAACTCGGATGTGCCGGAGTAACGGTGCTTGGATCGGTCGGATCGAGAAGAAGACGTACGACTACTTCCTCTACGTTTTGTCAACGCTTCCGTTGCGATCTACAAGGGTACGTAGATCAGACTCTCCCCCTCGTTGCTATGCATCACCATGATCTTGCGTGTGCGTAGGATTTTTTTTGAAATTACTACATTCCCCAACAGCTTCTCTGGTTCTTCTTCAGGCGGCGACTCTTCTAGCGGTGGCCGCGGTCAGACTCCACGCCGTCGTATCTGCTTGGGAGGTGGTAGCGTGTCTGCCCACTGTCGCGCCTCGGTGAAGCGCGAGAGGGAGTCGGCCTGAGCCCCGGAGGCAGCTCGAGTCTTCCCTGCAGGCCGGTGTGAGGCGAGCTGCACCTGATTTGTTCTTTCTTTTCCTTTTCCTGCGTAAAAAGACAGTAGTGTGGAGCCCCGCGGGGGCGTGTTTGGGTTATTGCTGTTAATCATCGTTTTGCTTCCGTTATCGTGCCTTCCGGTTACGTGCCCGCGCGTGGATAGTTCCCGGCCCCAGCCGTGGGGGGCGACCGACCCAGGCCATGTGTTCGTGTCGCGGTGCCCGTGGGGCACGGACTGGAGGGGTGCTCCTGTAATGGACCCAGGTCGCGAAACCTTTGAACGACTAGGACAGGAACACTCGTGAGGGCGCTCGGCTGCCCCCCCTCGCGAGGCCTTGCATAAGAGAAATCGAGGCAGGAGAGTGAAAAGTTGAAGAACCACAAGCCAAAGACGGCAACAGCTTCAATAAAACTTCGAATGAGAATGAACAAGCCAACTGCGGAAAGCAAATGAAAAAGCCGCGTCCGGCACCTAATCAAGTCTTTGACATCTTATCACCAGCACGGAGCTAAGTGCTGCCACTGGGCGTGGGAGGGAGCCCCAGGGCCTGAGGCCGGCGCTCCTGAGACTCCGGGGCGTGTACAGCCCCAACTCATTATTATGTGAGAGTGTCACGAGCGGCGAGCTTCACATGCGTTGGCCTTCTTCACAGGCTCCGGGCCTTTTGCAAAACGCGACGGCTTCATAGGCATTCGCCTTCTTCACAGGCTCTGGGCCATTTCCAAAATGCGACAGCTTCACAGGCATTCGCCTTCTTCACAGGCTCTGGGCCTTTTCCAAAACGCGACAGCTTCACAGGCATTCGCCTTCTTCACAGGCTCTGGGCCTTTTCCAAAATGCGACAGCTTCATAGGCATTCGCCTTCTTCACAGGCTCTGGGCCTTTTCCAAAACGCAACAGCTTCACAGGCATTCGCCTTCTTCACAGGCTCTGGGCCTTTTCCAAAACGCGACAGCTTCACAGGCATTCACCTTCTTCACATGCTCTGGGCCTTTTTAGGGGTAGAACCTCCGGAGGTGCTGTATGTTCCATGCGTTCTGGACCGGCACCCCCTCCTGAGTCTCCAAGCGCGCGGAGCCGGGCCTGGAAACATGAACAACCTTGAACGGGCCCTCCGACATGGGAGAGAGCTTGTGCAATCCCTCCCTGGAGAGAACCCGCCTGAGCACGAGGTCTCCTACCTCAAGAGTTCTGGGGCGGATGTTGCGGCAGTCATATCGTCGCAGTGCTTGTTGGTACCTCGCCGCTCGCAGCACGGCTTCTCGGTGATGTTCCTCCCCCAGCACGAGGTCCATCCCCCGCATGGCGTCCTGCTGCGCCTCATCAAACGCCAGGACCCGCGCGGAGCGACGTCTGACCTTGTGAGGGAGGACCGCTTCGGCTCCGTAGACCAGGAAGAACGAGGTCTCTCCAGTCGGCTTGGTCGCGGTTGTGCAGATGGACCACAACACGGACTGAAGCTCGTCGTACCAACCTCTGCCGCAGGCCTCCAGCTTCCTCTTGAACATCCTGGTCTTGAGGCCCCTCAGGACCTCTGCGTTGGCTCGCTCGGCCTAGCCGTTGCTTCGGGGGTGCGCCACCGAAGCATAGCATATCTGCGTTCCAAGGTTAGCACAGTATGTTTTGAAAAGGTTACTGGTGAACTGCGAACCGTTGTCCGTGATGATGCGGTTCAACACCCCGAACCGGCTCACGATGCCCCTGATGAACTTGACCGCGGAACCCGCGGGGATGGTGTGGACGGCCTCTACTTCAGCCCACTTGGTGAACTTGTCCATGGCGACGTAGAGGTAGCGGTAGCCCCCTGGCGCCCGAGGAAACGGGCCCAGGATGTCCAGCCCCCAGACTGCGAATGGCCACGAAAGGGGTATAGTTTGCAGGCCTCTTGCCGGCTGATGGATCTTCTTGGCGTGGAACTGGCATGCCTCACAAGCTTTCACTAGTTCGACGGCGTCATTGAGTGCGGTGGGCCAATAAAACCCACTGCGGAACGCCTTGCCGACGAGGGTCCGTGATGATGAATGATGTCCACAGTCTCCGCAGTGTATATCTTCGAGCAGTTCCTTTCCTTGCTCCCTGGAGACGCAGCACAGGGATACACCGTTTGGTCGCTTCCGGTAGAGCTCTCCATCCTTGATGCAGTATGCTGTGGCCTGCCATGCCACACGCTCCACTTCCTCCTCCTTCTCCGGCAGGGTCCCTTGTGTTAAGTAACTCCAGAGCTCCGTGATCCAGCACCCCTCTTGAGGTTCCATCGTCAGGAGCAGGCGTGCTCCTGAGGATGGGCCACAGGCCGGGGCTCCTGAGGCAGGTGGCTGGGGGAGCTCCTCCCGAGGCTGAGCCGTGTTTGACAATGACGGCTGGGCTGAGGGCTTGAAGAGCCGCTCCTCGAAAACGCCAGGCTCCTGAGGTAACCGCCTGGACACCCGTTTGGCGGTGTCGTCGACCTCCTGATTGGTGCCACGGGGCACATGCTGCAACTCCAACCCCCAGAACTGCTTCTCCATCCTGCGGACCTCCACAAGGTAGGCTTCCATGTGCTCATCTTTCGGCTCATACACCTTGTTGGAGAAATTGACAAGGAGCTGCGAATCGCCCTTGATGGTGAGGTGTTTCACCCCCAGGGCAGCTGCGGCCTTCAAGCCCGCTATTAAACCTTCATACTCCGCTATGTTGTTGGAGACCTTTTCACCTTGCTGGAAACAGAGCTGCACAACGTAGTAGAGCTTGTCCTGAGTGGGCGATATAAGCACCACCCCAGCCCCAGCACCATGCCTGGAGAATGCCCCATCGAAGTACATGACCCAGCCTTCTGGCGCCTCACTTCCCGGGGAGAGGGACCGATCCTCGTCGGCCTTGAGGCCTGGTGCGTCCGTCCATTCTGCCACAAAATCCGCCAATGCTGCTCCCTTGATGACTCTGGTCGTGCTGAATTCAAGCTAAAACGTTTGCAGTTCTATGTTCCACTCAGCGACCCTTCGAGCTGAGTTAGGGCTCCTGAGCAGTCTCTCTAGGGGGTATGACGAGACGACCTTGATGGGGTGACCCTGAAAATAGTGCCGCAGCTTGCGCGAGGCCACCAGTAGCGCGAGGAGGAGTTTCTGAGGCATGGGGTACCATGCCCTCGCGTCCCGCAACACCGTGCTGACGAAGTACACTGGGTGCTCAACGAGGTTGGGTGCGTCAGTGCTGGTGGCTCCCTTGGGAGACCATGGCGCCTCCTGAGGCAATGAGGCCTCCTGAGGCTGGCCATCTGGGAGAGGGGCCTCTCCCGCCTCCGGTGCACTCCTCTGCGGTGGCTGATCCTCCTCAGCCGCGGTGGTGGTTTCTGTGGGCCTTCCTTGTTCCTGTTTTGCCTTGTCCCGGGCTGCTGCTGTGGTTTTGATGCGACGCTCCTCTCTAACCGCCACTAGGGCTGCGCTGGCGTAGTAGGGAGTGGCGGCGAGGTAAAGCACAAGGGGCTCTTGAGGGCGCGGAGCCACCATGACCGGTGGGCTGGTCAGGTATCTCTTGAGATCCTGGAACGCCTTGTCGACCTCTTCAGTCCACTCAAAGGGCCCCTTTTTCTTCATTAGCTGGAAGAAAGGCAGCGCTCGCTCCCCCAACTTGGAGATGAAGCGCCCTAGCGTGGTCACGCGCCCAGTGAGCTTCTGCATTTCTCTAAGGGTCTTTGGCGGGCTCATGTCCTCGACCGCCTTGACCTTTTCCGGGTTAGCCTCGATGCCTCGGTGGGACACGAGGAAACCCAAGAGCTTGCCCGAGGGGACTCCGAACACACACTTCTCTGGGTTGAGCCGTAGGTTCACTGTGCTGAGGCTCGCGAAGGTATCCTCCAGGTCTTGTATCAGGGTCCTGGCCTCCCGAGACTTTACCACAATGTCATCAACGTAAGCCTCAACATTCTTCCCGAGCTGCGGGCCCAAGGTGATGTGCATCAGCCGCTGAAAGGTCGCCCCTGCATTACGCAACCCGAATGGCATGCATGTGTAGCAGTACACCCCACACGGGGTTAGGAAGGCTGTCTTTTCGACGTCTTCTACCGCCATCTTGATCTGGTGATACCCAGAGAAGGCATCCAAGAAGCATAGCAGGTCGCATTCCGCGGTGGAATCGACGATCTGGTTGATGCGGGGGAGCGGGAACGGATCTTGCGGGCATGCCTTGTTGAGGTTGGTGAAGTCGACACACATGGGCTCCTTCCCTCCCTTCTTTGGCACAACGACAGGGTTGGCCAACCAATCTGGGTATCGGACCTCGCGAATGACCCCAGCGGCTTCTAATTTGCGGGTCTCTTGGATGATGAAGGCCTGCTTTTCTGTGGACTACCGCCTTGCCTTCTGCTTCACAGGGCGCACGTTGGGGCACACGTTGAGGTGATGCTCGATTACACTCCTAGGGATCCCCGCCAACTGGTCAGGCTCCCAAGTGAATACCTTCTTGTTCGCGTGTAGGAACCCGACCAGGGCCTCCTCCTGCTCGGGTTCGAGGTTGGCGCCTATGATGAAAGTGGCGTTGGTGGACCCGTCCTCATCGACGGGTATCTGCTTGGTTTTTGCCTTGTCTTGGGTGAACACCTGTTTCTTCTTGGCGGGTGCAGCCCCCTTGGGCTCGGGGGTCTCCGAGTCGGCGGGCTGTGCCGACGCCGCCGTCTTGAAGGCGAGCTTGAGCACCCGCAACGCGTCTCCGGTGTCCCCGTGCACGGTGAGGACACCGCTGCTCCCGGGCATCTTCATGAGGTTGTACACCGGGTGCGTCGCGGCCATGAACTGGGCCAACATTGGGTAGCCGAGGATGGCATTGTAGGGGAGGCCGATGGGGGTGATGTCGAAGTCGACCAGCTCCGTGCGGAAGTTGCTGTAGGTGCCAAAGGTTACTGGGAGCCGGATCTGTCCCAAGGAGCTGGATGATCCGCCCCCAATGCCTGAGAAGGGCCGGCTGGGTTGCAGCCGTTCCAGGGGTATGCAGAGGAGGTTGAAGGCCTCGACCGAGAGCATGCTGAGGCCCGCACCGCCATCGATGAGAGTTCTGGTGACGGCCACCTGGCAGATGGTGGGGGTGCACAGCATGGGGAGCGCACCTGAGCAGGCCGAGTTGGAGGGGTGGTCCTCCGAGCTGAAGGTCAGGACGGCCTTGGGCGCCGCCCGGTCCGGGAGAGCCCCCTGCCGCGTGGAAGCGGCGCTGACTCGGCGGATGAACGGCTTGACGTGGTGACTTGTACGCGGCACCTGCGAACCACCCAGGAGGGCCGCGACGACCGGGGGTGTTGGTGTAGCGTGATGGGCGGGGAAGAGGCCGCGGGGCTCTTCCCAAGAGGCCACAGAGGCTGCCAGCAGGTGGAGCAGCCATGCGCGCGGAGCGCCGGTGAGGGCCATGGGGAGCCAGTTGGCCATGACCCTATCGTCACCTCCAGCTTCGAGGTTGGCCTCCTCGTATGCCAGCAAGAAGGCCAGCGGATCAGTCGCGCCGCCGTAGCGCGGCAGCGTCGTTGGCTTGAACTTGTCCGGCCACCGTACCCGTTGCAGGGCTGTGGCCAGGGCTGGGAGCCCCCTGGCCCCCGTGCTGGCGTCGGCGGCCAGAGCGGGCGACGCGCTACTCATCGCGAGGCAGGTCGTGGCGGTGGCGGAAGGGAAAACTCCGGTGCACCCCTACCTGGCGTGCCAAATGTCAGATTTCGGGTTCCGGCAGACCCTTGAGGTTCCAACACTGGGGTGCGCGCGGAGATTTCGCCTCCTACCTACCTGCACCCCTCCGCCTCGCTAAGATCTAAGCTAAGGAGAGAACAGCACAAGAAACACAGGATTTATACTGGTTCGGGCCACCGTTGTGGTGTAATACCCTACTCTAGTGTGTGGTGTGGTGGATTGCCTCTTGGGCTGATGATGATGAACAATACAAGGAAGAACAGCCTCGCGAGGGACTGTTCTTTGCTAGGGGGGACGAACTTCTAGGAGGAGTTCAGTCACCCTTCTCTCTGATTTCAATCCGATCCTTGATCCTCGATACTCGATCTCCCCCCTCTAACCCTGTGGGTGGCTGGTCCTATTTATAGGCAATGGCCCTGGGCCTCTTCCCAAATATTGAGCGGGAAGGGCGCCAACAATTGGCCATTTTGAAGGGGAACATCTGGTACACTTATCCTGACTAAAGTTGGTCCTCGCCTGCACAAAGCTCTGGTGGTGACGCCGTCTTGGGCTCCACGATGACCTCCGTCTTGCAGTCCTCCTGGTCTTGGTCTTGTTGCACCGAAATGGCAACCTTTGCCCGATGCCTCGGTACTCCGCGGCTGCGCTTGCCCCCTTTGCACCAAAGGGGAAAGGAGGACACTGCGCGGGCTGGCGCCCGCCTGGCGCCCTTGGTCGTCATGGCTTGCGTCACGGGCACCTCGTGAGGTACCCCGCCTTGATCTCTCCGCCTCCTCGCGAGCCAGCCTGGTGAGGCCGTGCCTGAGGAAGCTCCGCGTCGTCCGCCCCGTGAGGCTTGGCCCCTCGCGAGGGTCTTGGGTCTGTGTTGATGAAGATGGGCCGTGCTGGGCCCCCCTTTGAGCCACGCCGCAGGCCGCACGCAGGCAAGTCTGGGGACCCCCGTTCCCAGAACGCCGACAATCTGCCCCGCCGTAGCAAGTTCTCCGCCGAACTAGGGTACAAACTTGATCTTTGTGCTAATCCATAACTCTGATTCTTAGCACATTGCTTTTCCATGATTCTTGCCACGAATGAAATCATCCTGTCCAGCGAAAACGCCCGTAGATTAGTTTTGATTTGAAAATTTAGGGTTAGGTCTCCGCCGAACTCATCTCGGACCAACCGAGTTGTAGAAATCAGTCTCACCGATTTGGCTTAGGCCATTGCACATGTGTTTTCGGTCTGACCGAAAATTGCAAATCTGTGTGACCGAGTTCAATTCTCTGTGAAACCCTAGCAGTCTCAGTGCAACCGAACTATGACTTGGTCTGACCGAGTTCACTAGTTTAGATTCCAAAAGCTGCTTCGGTATCACCGAGTTTACAACTCGGTAGCTCCGAAATGCTTTCTATGAAGAACTAAAACTAAGTTTTTGGGTCAATTGTTTTGCAAAACTCCTGTACTTTGTGATGCTCATCTTCTCTACCTCATCTATAATCTATTCACAGGGTCTGCTGATAGTTTGCTTGCCAGAACAAGTCTGAACAGCAGGTGCAGATGAGTGAGGGCACTAGTCCCTCCAGTTCCTCTGATGATGGCAGCAGGAGCACACCAAGTAACTTGCCAAAGGCAGCCACCAGAACAAGAAAGAAGAAGACCTCAGATTCTAAGGATGAGGATTATGTGGCTATTGAGGAAGAAGTCGGCTCCAAGAAAAAGGTGCTAAAAAGGAGTATGGCTCAGCTGCTACAGTCAAGCTAGGGATGCATAAGAAGGCACCAGCAAAGAGAGTCCCCATGTCTAAGGCCATAGCATCCACTACTGAAACCTCCAAGCCATCTGAAGAGGCAATTGGAGAAGGCAAGAAAAGGAAGGAAAGGGTCAAGAAGACCACTGCCAGAGTGCTTGGCAGATCATCAATTATGAGAGATGATGATGAAGAGGAAGAGGATGCTGCACTAGCACCCAAAGATCAAAAGCTCATGGGAGATGCAATCAGATCAGGGGCTGCTCCATCTAAGCCCAAAGTTGCTCCCAAGGGTACTGCTGCAGCTCAAAAGCCCAAGAGAAGCACTAGAAACAATCCTGCTGAGGAAAAGAACAGGGCCCCAGTGCCTGAAGCTGCTGAAGAAGATGAAACTCAAGTGCTAAGGAAGCTAAAACCCAAGATCCCTGACCACAATGATGCTCACCCTATGGCAGAAAACATGAAAATCAAGAAGGATGCGGGATTGAGGTTATGGAGACAGTCTGATCCATATGCCTTCAGGAGGAGGACTGCCGTGGACTACATGTTTCACACCAAGGAACAACAAGATTTTTATGAGATAGTGTTGCTCGACAAGAAGCCCATTGTATGTGACATGAAATGGGTGGACTGGGAATACATCCAAGAGAATGAAGATCACTATCCAGGTGTCTATGACAACTTCAAGGCATGTGGAGTTGACACATTTGTTGCCCAGAAGCTCACCAAGTGGAACGATGACCTGATCATGCAGTTCTACTCCACTGCCCATTTCTACCCAGATGGGAAGATCGTTTGGATGTCTGAGGGTACCAGGTACCAATCTTCTGTTGATGAATGGGCTCAGATCAATGCCCCAAAAGAAAGTGAAGATGACTTGGATGTATATGCTGAGAAGAAGAAAGACCACAACACAATGGCCAACATGTACAAAGAGATCCCAGATGCTGCTTTGGATACACATAAGTATGGATCTATCCACTACTTGTTGTCTGGTCTGCCTACCATAAACTGGATTCTAAGGCACACACTGCTACCCAAGTCAGGTGATCACAAGATGATCAGAGGACATGCTATAAACTTGCTGCACATATTTGATGTCCCACAGAAGTTCAAGGTCATGAGTTTGATTGTTGAGACAATCAAGAGGACTGCTGCTGACCAGAAGAGAAGCTGTGGGTAAGTCCCACAAATTCAGAAGCTCATCAACTCAAAGATGGGCACAAGCACATATCTTTTTGATAAGGAGCACCTGCCCATATACACTGAATTTGAAGACAACACTGTGGTGATGGATGAAAATGAACCATCTTCAGCTCAAGCACATGAAAAGAGAGAGAAGGCAAGGGCAGAGAAAACTGCAAAGATGCCAACTGTAGAAGAGGCATCTCAGGTATTCTTGAAGAGCAAGCAAGACCAGCTTGGATATCTGATCCAATCCACCTTGAGTATTGAGAAGGGGTTGGCCACCCTGACTAAGAACCAGGAGAGTTTGGAGAGGATTGTTGAGCAGAAGTTCTATGATCTGGATGTCAAGGTAACTGAGATCCAAACTGCAGTTGAGCAACTACTGGAGGAAGAAGAGGAGAGGAAGGGCAAGTCTACTACTGATGCTTTCAAGAGAGTGCCACGAGGTCCAAGGTCTGCTGCAGTGCTTGTGACAGATACTGGAGCTTCAGTGTCAGCACCAGCAGCTACAGCTCCAGTGCCACCTCCAGCACCCACTCCACCTGCTCCAACTACTTCATCGGAAGCTTTCGTCCTTGTAGTCCTATCAACACCACCTCCTGAAGATCAAGCCTGGGAGTCATTTAGCACTATGCATTTTTAAACTTTTTGGTAACTTGTTGCCAAAGGGGAGAAAAATGTATAGATCATAGGCTTCGAGAGAGAGTGTTGTTCTTTTTATCTCTCTTGCTATTTTGCTATTTTAACTTGTTGATCATGTGTTTGATCATATGCTACCCTTAATGTTTGGTTGAATGATGCTATCTCTTATATCCTTATTTGATAATTCACTTGCTTGGTGATGAGTGCATGCTTTTAATCTCTTTCATTTTGAGCGCTCCACCAAGATGTATGTGACATGGAAGAGTAACCCCTGATCCTAATCGATTGTGCATTTGCATTCAAAAGCAAATTTTAAATAATGCACAAATTTAGGGGGAGATCTTACTTATCACATACTTCTCAAAGCGACGATGTTTTTCAATCTTATTTATCATTTGTCGAAGCGTTGATCTATATGTTGTCATCAATTACCAAAAAGGGGGAGATTGAAAGTGCAACTATCCCTGGGTGGTTTTGGTAATTCCTAACAACATATAGTTCATTGAGCTAATGCTATTTCAAAGATAAACATTTCAGGAAAGCTCAATGATTGGCATGGCATGGATGAGAAAAGTGGATCCCTCAAAATTCGAAGGACAAAGAATTGGCTCATGCACAAAGCTCGGGACTCTACATCTTTTCATTTTAAGTGATCCAAGATCACATTGAGTCCATAGGAAAAGCCAATACTATTAAGAGGGGATGAGGTGTTGCCTAATGGCTTCCTTGCTAAAAGTGCTAAGTGATATACTCCAAAAGCCCTCAACTAATTTCTCACATCCACATATGTCCCAAACCAAAAGTCAAACTCGGCCCCACCGAAACTTTCTATCCGGCGCCACCGAGTTCAGTTGACATAGCCACTGCTAGAAACCCTAGTCTTTTCGGTCTCACCGATAGGGATCTCGGTCTCACCGAGATGGGATTGTAATCTCTCTGTTTCCCTTTGTAACGTTTCGGTCAAACCAAAATGAGCGATCGGTCCCACCAAGATTGCAATGCAAACTCTCTGTTTCCCTTTCGTAACGTTTCAGTCCAACCGAGATGAGCGAATCGGTCCCACCGAGTTTGCCTGACCAACTCTCTGTTAGTCCATTACCAAAATTGGTCTCACCGAGATTACGTTATGCCCTAACCCTAACAAAAGCTGTCCCACCGAGTTGACATGTCGGTCCCACCGAAAATCCTAACGTTCACATTTTGAACTAAATCGGTCTGACCGAGTTGTATGATTCGGTCCCACCGAGTTTGGTGATTTGTGTGTAACAGTTAGATTTTGTGTGGAGGCTATTTATACCCCTCCACCCACTCTTCATTCGTAGAGAGAGCCATCAGAACATGCCTACACTTCCAACATACATTTTCTGAGAGAGAACCACCTACAGTTGTGTTGAGGTCAAGATATTCCACTCCAACCACATAAATCTTGATCTCTAGCCTTCCCCAAGTTGCTTTCCACTCAAATCATCTTTCCACCAAATCCAAATCTGGTGAGAGAGAGTTGAGTGTTGGGGAGACTATCATTTGAAGCACAAGAGCAAGGAGTTCATCATCAACACACCATTTGTTACCTCTTGGAGAGTGGTGTCTCCTAGATTGGTTAGGTGTCACTTGGGAGCCTCCGTCAAGATTGTGGAGTTGAACCAAGGAGTTTGTAAGGGCAAGGAGATCACCTACTTCATGAAGATCTACCCGAGTGAGGCAAGTCCTTCATGGGCGACGACCATGGTGGGATAGACAAGGTTGCTTCTTCGTGGACCCTTCATGGGTGGAGCCCTTCGTGGACTTGCGCAACCATTACCCTTCGTGGGTTGAAGTCTCCATCAACGTGGATGTACAATAGCACCACCTATCGGAACCACGCCAAAAATCTCCGTGTCTCCAATTGCGTTTGCACACTCCAAACTCCTCCCTTTACCTTCATATGCAATTGTTTTACTTTCCGCTGCTATACTCTTAGAATTGCATGTGTAGGTTGATTGCCTGACTTGTGCTAAGTTGCTAAAATATGCTAATAACTAAAATTGGGAAAGGCTAGATTTTTATTTTGTCAAGTATTCTAATCACCCCCCCTCTAGGCAACCTTTCGATCCTACAATGGCTATATTCTTTGACTTTTGTGAAAAGATTTGTGAAGTTTGCATGGATGATTTCTCTGTTTATGGATCCTCTTTTGATGATTGCTTGAGCAACCTTGATCGAGTTTTGCAGAGATGTGAAGAAACTAACCTTGTCTTGAATTGGGAGAAGTGCCACTTTATGGTTAATGAAGGTATTGTCTTGGGGCATAAAATTTCTGAAAGGGTATTGAAGTTTACAAAGCTAAAGTTGATGCTATTGAAAAGATGTCGTGTCCCAAGGACATCAAAGGTATAAGAAGTTTTCTTGGTCATGCCGGTTTTTATAGGAGGTTCATTAAGGACTTCTCAAAAATTTCCCAGCCTTTGACTAACCTATTACAAAAAGATATTCCTTTTGTCTTTGATGATGATTGTGTAGAAGCATTTGAAATACCTAAGAAAGCCTTGATTTCTGCACCTATTGTTCAGCCACCTGATTGGAATTTACCCTTTGAAATCATGTGTGATGCTAGTGACTATGTTGTAGGTGTTGTTCTAGGACAAAGAGTTGATAAGAAATTAAATGTTATCCAATATGCTAGTAAAACCCTAGACAATGCCCAGAAAAATTATGCTACCACCGAAAAGGAATTCTTAGCAGTTGTATTTGCTTGTGATAAGTTCAGACCTTATATTGTTGACTCTAAAGTAACTATTCACACTGATCATGCTGCTATTAAATATCTTCTGGAAAAGAAAGATGCTAAACCTAGACTTATTAGATGGGTTCTCCTGCTACAAGAATTTGATTTGCATATTATTGATAGAAAGGGAGCTGAGAATCCCGTTGCAGACAACTTGTCTAGGTTAGAGAATGTTCTTGATGACCCACTACCTATTGATGATAGCTTTCCTGATGAACAATTAGCTATCATAAATGATTCTCGTACTCCTCCATGGTATGTTGATTATGCCAATTACATTGTTTCTAAATTTATTCCACCTAGTTTCACATACCAGCAAAAGAAAAAGTTTTTCTATGATTTAAGACATTACTTTTGGGGTGACCCACACCTTTATAAAGAAGGAGTAGATGGTGTTATTAGATGTTGTATACCTGAGCATGAACAGGAACAGATCCTACGCAAGTGTCACTCTGAGTCTTACGGAGGACACCATGATGGAGATAGAACTGCACATAAGGTATTGCAATCCGGTTTTTATTGGCCTACTCTCTTCAAGGATGCCCGTAAGTTTGTTTTTTCTTGTGATGAATGTCAAAGAATTGGTAATATTAGTAGACGTCAAGAAATGCCTATGGATTATTCACTTGTTATTGAACCATTTGATGTTTGGGGCTTTGATTATATGGGACCTTTTCCTTCCTCTAATGGGTATACACATATTTTAGTTGTTGTTGATTACGTTACTATGTGGGTAGAAGCTATTCCAAGTAATAGTGCTGATCATAACACCTCTATTAAGATGCTTGAAGAAGTTATTTTTCCGAGATTTGGAGTCCCTAGATATTTAATGACTGATGGTGGTTCACATTTTATTCATGGTGCCTTTCGTAAAATGCTTGCTAAGTATGATGTTAATCACAGAATTGCATCTCCATATCACCCACAGTCTATTGGTCAAGTAGAACTTAGCAATAGAGAGCTTAAATTAATTTTGCAAAAGACCGTTAATAGATCTAGAAAGAATTGGTCCAAGAAACTTGATAATGCATTATGGGCTTATAGAACTGCATATAAAAATCCTATGGGTATGTCTCCATATAAAATGGTTTATGGTAAAACATGTCACTTACCTCTTGAATTAGAACATAAGGCATATTGGGCTATTAAAGAGCTCAACTATGACTTCAAACTTGCCGGTGAGAAGAGGCTTTTTGACATTAGCTCACTTGATGAATGGAGAACCCAGGCCAACGAGAATGCCAAACTATTTAAAGAAAAAGTTAAAAGATGGCATGATAAAAGGATACAAAAGCGCGAGTTTAATGTAGGTGATTATGTATTGCTATACAACTCTCGTTTAAGATTTTTGCAGGCAAACTTCTCTCTAAATGGGAAGGTCCTTACGTCATCGAGGAGGTCTATCGTTCCGGTGCCATAAAAATCAACAACTTTGAAGGCACAAATCCAAGGGTGGTGAACGACCAAAGAATCAAACATTATATCTCAGGTAATCCTATAAATGTTGAAACTAATGTTATTGAAACCGTAACCTTGGAGGAATACATAAGGGACACTTTCCGGAACATTTTAGACTTCGAAAAGGAATAGGTATGTGGTACGGTAAGTAAACCGACTCCAAAACAGTTCTAATGGCAATTTTTCTCCGTTTTGGAATATTTAAGAAAATAGGAAAATAAGAAGCAGACCAGAAAGGACACGAGGCTTCCACGAGGGTGGAGGGCGCGCCCTACCCCCTGGGCATGCCCCCTGCCTCGTGGTCACCTCGTGTGCCCTCCGGACTCCATTTTCTTGCACGACACTTCTTTTGGTCGGTAAAAATTCATTATATAATCTCCCGAAGGTTTTGACCACCGTATCACGCAAATATCTCCTATCTTTGTTTCGAGCTGTCCTGCTGCAGATTTGAGCAACATGTCATCTCAGGATTCGGAAGGAGAAAGCTATGTGGCTGACTACCTTGCGGATCCTAAGGTCTATGGGGATGTGGAGCATTGTCGTTGGACTACGGAAGAAGAATAGGACTATGAACCTAAGGTAAAGGAGGAGACGAGCTCAGATGAAGATGAAGTCCCATTACCTCAACCTGGGGACATGCATGTGGAGTTCAAAAAGTTAAGCCTCCCGGATAGAGCAAAGAAACCTATGATCGAGTTTATCCCTTTTTGCCTCTTGCAGGAAAACAAGCAGGAATTATGCAAAAATATACTAAGCCTGGAGCAGGAGATCGATGACCTGAGGGATCAAAATTCTGTCCTCAAGCGCAAATTAAGGAAGAAGCCTACGCCATCAACAAAACCATCATCTTCTTCACCAACAAAGAAGAACGGAGCTTCGGGTATGGGCACTCCCCTTGGCAACTGCCAAGCTTGGAGGAGTGCCCCGGTATCGTATCACCATAACTTTTATCTTTACCGTTTTTCTTAGTTCGATCCTTTTGATAATATCTTGATCTAGTAGAATAAAGTTTTAATATGATCTAGTTGTGAGTTTTTCTTTATGATCTTCTTACGTAATCGAGTCCGTGAGCTATATATAATAAAGATTAGTGTTGAGTCAAGGGCTTGATTATTTTGCTATGATCTTGAGGGAATAAAATAAAATAGAAGAAATAAAAAGAAATAAAGAGATCATATGGATATTATGGAGAGTAATGAGCTCACATATAGAGAGTATGATGAATAAAAGTTGTTGAGAGTTGACAAACATAGTTTTGGTCATTGTTGCAATTAATAAGAAGTAATAAAGACAGAGGGGTTTTCACATATAAATATACTATCTTGGACATCTTTTATAATTGTGAGCTCTCATTAAAATATGACATGCTAAAGAGTTGACGTTGGACAAGGAGGACAATGTAATGGGTTATGTTTTCTTACATTTGAGATAAATTATATTGTATGGATCATCCAACATGCTGAGCTTGCCTTTCCCTCTCATGCTAGCCAATTTCTTTGCACCAAGTAGAGATACTACTTGTGCTTCCAAATATACCTAAACCCGTTTTTGCCATGAGAGTCCACCATACCTACCTATGGATTGAGTAAGATCCTTCAAGTAAGTTGTCATCGGTGCACGCAATTAAAAATTGCTCTCTAAATATGTATGGTCTATTAATGTGGAGAAAATAAGCTTTATACGATCTTGTGATGTGGAAGAAATAAAAGCGACGGGCTGCATAATAAAGGTCCATATCACAAGTGGCAATATAAAGTGACGTTCTTTTGCATTAAGATTTTGTGCATCCAACCATAAAAGCGCATGACAACCTCTGCTTCCCTCTGCGAAGGGCCTATCTTTTATTCTTGTCTTATACCTCATGCAAAGAGTCATGGTGATATTCACCTTTCCTTTTTACATTTTATCCTTTGGCAAGCACAATGTGTTGGAAAGATCCTGATATATATATAGCTAATTGGATGTGAGTTTTCATGAACTATTATTGTTGACATTACCCTTGAGGTAAAATGTTGGGAGGCAAAACTATAAGCCACTATCTTTCTCTGTGTCCGATTAAAACTTCATACCCATAAATATTGCATGAGCGTTAGCAATTGTGAAAGACTAAATGATAGTTGAGTATGTGGACTTGCTGTAAAGCTCTTATATTGACTCTTTCCTATGTTATGATAAATTGCAATTGCCTCAATGACTGAGATTAGAGTTTGTTGATTCTCAATGAAGTTTATGATTCATACTTGAAATTGTGATTGAATTGTTACTTTAGCATAAGAGATCATATGACAATATATATATGTTGTTGTTCTAAGAATGATCGTGATGCCCTCATGTCCGTATTTTATTTTTATTGACACCTCTATCTCCAAACATCTGGACATATTTTTCGATTTCGGCTTTTGCTTGAGGACAAGCGAGGTCTAAGCTTGGGGGAGTTGATACGTCCATTTTTCATCATGCTTTTATCGATATTTATTGCATTATGGGCTGTTATTACACATTATGTCACAATACTTATGCCTATTCTCTCTTATTTTACAAGGTTTACATGAAGACGGAGAATACCGGCAGCTGGAATTCTAGGATTGAAAAGGAGCAAATATTAGAGACCTATTCTGCACATCTCCAAAACTCCTGAAACTTCATGGGAGCACGTTTCAGAATATAAAAAAAATATTGGGCGAAAGAAGTACCAGAGGGGGGCCACCACCCGTCCATGAGGGTGGGGGCGCGCCCTACCCCCCTGGGCGCGCCCCCTGCCTTGTGGGCCCCCTGGTGGCCCTCCGATGCCCATCTTTGGCTATATAGATTATTTCGTCGAGGAAAAAATCATAAGCAAGCTTTCGGGAAGAAACTCCGCCGCCACGAGGCGGAACCTTGGCGGAACCAATCTAGGGCTCCGGCAGAGCTGTTCTGCCGGGGAAACTTCCCTTCGGGAGGGGGAAATCGTCACCATCGTCATCACCAATGATCCTCTCATCGGGAGGGGGTCAATATCCATCAACATCTTCATCAGCACCATCTCATCTCAAACCCTAGTTCATCTCTTGTATCCAATCGTTGTATCCAAACCTCAGATTGGTACCTGTGGGTTGCTAGTAGTGTTGATTACTCCTTGTAGTTGATGCTAGTTGGTTTAATTGGTGGAAGATCATATGTTCAGATCCATTATGCATATTAATACCCCTCTGATTATGAACATGAATATGATTTGTGAGTAGTTACGTTTGTTCCTCAGGACATGGGAGAAGTCTTGCTATAAGTAGTCATGTGAATTTGGTATTCATTCGATATTTTGATGAGATGTATGTTGTCTTTCCTCTAGTGGTGTCATGTGAACGTCGACTACATGACACTTCACCATTGTTTGGGTATAGAGGAAGGCATTGGGAAGTAATAAGTAGATGATGGGTTGCTAGAGTGACAGAAGCTTAAACCCTAGTTTATGCGTTGCTTCGTAAGGGGATGATTTGGATCCATATGTTTCATGCTATGGTTAGGTTTACCTTAATACTTCTGTTGTAGTTACGGATGCTTGCAATAGGGGTTAATCATAAGTGGGATTCTTGTCCAAGTAAGGGCAGTACCCAAGCATTGGTCCACCCACATATCAAATTATCAAAGTACCGACCGCGAATCATATGAACATGATGAAAACTAGCTTGACGATAATTCCCATGTGTCCTCGGGAGCGCTTTCCTTCATATAAGAGTTTGTCCAGGCTTGTCCTTTGCTACAAAAAGGATTGGGCCACCTTGATGCACCTTATTTACTTTTATTACTTGCTACTCGTTACAAATTACCTTATCACAAAACTATTTGTTACCGATAATTTCAGTGCTTGCATAGAATACCTTACTGAAAACTGCTTATCATTTCCTTCTGCTCCTCGTTGGGTTCGACACTCGTACTTATTGAAAAGGCTACGATAGATCCCCTACACTTGTGGGTCATCAATTATTGACTCTAGTGCAAGTGGGAGACTGAAGGAAATATGCCCTAGAGGCAATAATAAAGTTGTTATTTATATTTCCTCATATCATGATAAATGTTTATTATTCATGCTAGAATTGTATTAACCGGAAACTTAGTACATGTGTGAATACATAGACAAACAGAGTGTCCCTAGTATGCCTCTACTAGACTAGCTCGTTAATCAAAGATGGTTAAGTTTCCTAGCCATAGACATGTGTTCTCATTTGAACGGGATCACATAATTAGAGAATGATCTGATGGACAAGACCCATTCGTTAGCTTACCACTATGATCTTTTAGTTTATTGCTATTGCTTTCTTCATGACTTATACATATTCCTATGACTATGTGATTATGCAACTCCCAAATACCGGAGGAACACTTAGTATGCTATCAAACGTCACAACGTAACTGGGTGATTGTAAAGATGCTCTACAGGTGTGTCCGATGGTGTTTGTTGAGTTGGCATAGATCAAGATTAGGATTTGTCACTCCGTGTATCGGAGAGGTATCTCTGGGCCCTCTTGGTAATGCTCATCACTATAAGCCTTGCAAGCAATGTGACTAATGAGTTAGTTGTGGGATGAGGCATTACGGAACGAGTAAAGAGACTTGTCGATAATGAGATTGAACTAGGTATGGTAATACCGACGATCGAACCTCGGGCAAGTAACATACCGATGACAAAGGGAACAACATATGTTGTTATGCGGTTTGACCGATAATGATCTTCCTAGACTTTGTAGGAACCAATATGAGCATCCAGGTTCCGCTATTGGTTATTGACCAGAGATGTGTCTCAGTCATGTCTACATAGTTCTCGAACCCGTAGGGTCCGCACGCTTAACGTTCGATGACGATTTGTACTATGAGTTATGTGATTTGATGTACCGAAGGTTGTTCGGAGTCCCGGATGAGATCACGGACATGACGAGGAGTCTTGAAATGTTCGAGACGTAAAGATCGATATATTGGAAGGCTATATTCAGACATCGGGAAGGTTCCGAGTGATTCGGGTGTTTTCCGGAGTACCGGAGAGTTGGGAATTCACCGGGGAAAGTAGTGGGCCTTAATGGGCCATACGGGAAAGGAGAGAAGGGCCTCAAGGGGTGACCCCCCCATGGGCTGGTCCGAATTGGACTAGGAGGGGCGGCGCCCCCTCCTTCCTTCTCCCCTCTTTCCCCTTCCTTTCCGCTCCTAGTTGGACTAGGAAAGGGGGGAAACCTACTCCTTGTAGGAGTAGGAATCCCCCCTTGTAGGAGTAGGAATCCCCCATAGGAGGCCGGCCCTCCTGAGGGAGTCCTAGATTAGGGGGTCCTCGGACAGCCGGACTATATCCCTTGGCCGGACTGTTGGACTATGAACATACCATATTGAAGACTTTGTCCCGTGTCCGGGTGGGACTCTCCTTGGCGTGGAAGGCAAGCTTGGTAATTCGGATATGTAGATCTCCTCCCATGTAACCGACTCTGTGTAACCCTAGCCCCTCCGGTGTCTATATAAACCGGAGGGTTTTAGTCCGTAGGACAACAACAATCATACCATAGGCTAGCTTCTAGGGTTTAGCCTCTCCGATCTCGTGGTAGATCAACTCTTGTAATACTCATATCACCAAGATCAATCAAGCAGGAAGTAGGGTATTACCTCCATCGAGAGGGCCCGAACCTGGGTAAACATTGTGTCCCCCGCCTCCTGTTACCATCCGCCTTAGATGCACAATTCGGGACCCCCTACCTGAGATCCGCCGGTTTTGACACCGACATTGGTGCTTTCATTGAGAGTTCCACTGTGTCGTTACCATACGGCTTGATGGCTCCTTCGATCATCAGCAACGATGCGATCCAAGGTGAGGTTTTTCTCCCCGGACAGATCTTCGTATCCGACGGCTTCGCACTGCGGGCCAACTCGCTTGGCCATCTGGAGCAGATCGAGAGCTACGCCCCTGGCCATCAGGCCAGGTTTGGAAGTTTGAACAATACTGCCGACATCCGCGGAGACTTGATCTTCAACGGATTCGAGCCTGCGTCAGGTGCGCCGCACGGTCACGATGGGCATGACTTAGCTCTGCCGCTGGACAGTGTTCGGGAGATCACACGTATGGCGACTCCGGCCCTTGATTCGGAGAAGATCACGCCGTCCAAGGATGGGTGGATGGACCGCGCCCCGGAGGCCGCACACTCAGCGCGATAGAGCCGAATACTAACTTCACCTCCTATGAGACCTGTGTTGCCGGACCTTTGGATGCGTCCCCGGCCACGATCTCTGAACTGCCTGCGTCCGTACCTATCAAATCTGATTGGGCGCCGATCACGGAGTTTCCCTCCACGGATATCTTTCAGCACCCGTCCTTGGACAATGTGCTAAATTCATTAAGGTCTCTCTCCTTGTCAGGAGGCCCTTGGCCGAACTGTGTTCGGCTCGAGTGGGAAGCGGACGACAAAGAAATTCATTGCCCACCCACCACCCACTTAATAGCCACTGTCGACGACTTAACCGACATGCTTGATTTCGGCTCCGAAGACATCGACGGTATGGACGATGACGCGGGAAACGAACAGGAACCACCGCCCGCAGGGCGCTGGACTGCCACTTCATCACATGATATATACATGGTGTATACACCCAAAGAAAATGATGACGAGGAACGGGAGGAAGCAGCGAAGGACAATTCCCTCGAGAAGCAACCAAAGCGACGGCGTAAGCGCCGCTCCAAATCCTGCCCCGACAAAAACAGTAATAACAGTGCAAGAAAGAGTAACACCCCGGTCGACCCAAAGGATACAACGACCACATGAACCCAGCGGTGGAGCAGGGTGAACCAGCGGACGACGAACATAGTACGGAGCCGTTGTCCGATCACGACGACCCCGAGGGTAAAACTCATCAACCTGTCTCCGGAGACATGAATAGTCCGGACGACGATGCACACATCATCCCTGAAAGACACTTGGAACAAGAGAACCTTCATAAAAGGCTCATTGAAACCGCGCGGAGCATGAAGAAGCGGAAGCAAAGGCTTAAGACCGCGCAGAGTACGCTCAACAGCAGATGGAATAAAGTGCTTGACACGGAATAAAAGTACGGCGGTAATCGCCACACAAAAAGCTATCCAAAGCGCAAGCTGTTGCATGAATTCGACGACGAGGCCTTGGAGCCCACTCAGCCGAAAAATAAAACGGCTGATCAACCAGACCGGCCTCCCCGTGGTCGTGACAGGGCGGCCAACGATGATGCACACAAGTCAGCACACGACCTATGTGAGGACCTACACAAAAAATCCGGTTTGACCAGGTCCATTTACGTACCTAGGAAGCGCGTTCCGACACAGAATTATCGCCACCCAAATGACTATACTGACAGAAAATAGTTCGGAATCAAAACCGAACACTACAACCGTTAGGCACACCCAAATACAGGGGTGCCGCGTACCCCCTATGCTTCACCGATGAGGTACTGGATCATGAATTCCCAGAAGGATTCAAACCCGTGAACATAGAGTCATATGACGGAACAACAGACCCTGGGGTCTGGATTGAGGACTTTATCCTTCACATCCACATGGCTCGTGGAGATGATGTCCACGCCATCAAATACTTGCCCTTAAAGTTGAAAGGACCAGCTAGGCACTGGTTGAAAAGCCTCCCCGAAAACTCAATTGGAAGTTGGGAAGAGCTCGAGGACGCTTTCAGGGCTAATTTTCAAGGGACCTACGTCCGAGCTCCGGATGCAGACGATTTAAGTCACATAATTCAACTACCCAGAGAGTCAGCCCGAAAGCTTTGGAACAGATTCCTCACTAAGAAGAATTAGATTGTCGATTGCCCGGACGCTGAAGCCTTAGCGGCTTTCAAACATAGTGTCCGGGATGAATGGCTTGCCAGGCACCTCGGCTAGGAAAAACCAAGGACAATGGCAGCCTTAACAAGCCTTATGACCCGCTTTTGCGCGGGCGAGGATAGTTGGCTGGCCCACAGGGGCACTAGCGACCCAAGAACATCCGAAGTCAGGGATGGCAATGGAAAACCATGACGCAATAAAAGCAAGCGTCGAAGCAACAAAGACAGCCCAGACAACACGGCGGTAAACGCAGGATTCAGGGGCTCTCGACCCGATCAACGGAAAAAGCCATTCAAAGGCAGCAGAGATGGAACGTCCAGCCTAAACAAGATTCTGGACCGATTATGTCAGATTCACGGCACCTCTGATAAACCTGCAAATCACACCAACAGAGAATGCTGGGTCTTCAAGCAGGCCGGCAAGCTAAACGCCGAGCAGAAGGGAAGGGAGACACCAAGTGCACCGTAGAGCCCGTTACCCCCAAGTTCAACCCTTGGTCGGCCTGCCCAATCACTTTCGATCGCAGGGATCACCCGACTAGTATCCGGCACGGAGGATCGGATGCCTTGGTACTAGACCCAATAATTGACTGATACCATCTCACCCGAGTCCTTACGGACGGTGGCAGTAGTCTTAATCTGATATATCAAGACACAGTCCGCAAAATGGGGATAGACCCAACAAGAATCAACCAAAGCAATACCACCTTTAAAGGAGTAGTCCAGGCCAGAGGCCCGCTGCACGGGCTCTATAGTACTAGAGGTTGTATTCGGTTCTCCCGACAACTTCAGAAGCGAAGAATTAACCTTCGACATCGCTCCATTCCGAAGCGGCTATCAAGCACTACTCGGAAGAACAACCTTCACTCGTTTTAATGCAATACCGCATTACGCTTATCTTAAGCTTAAGATGCCCGCTCCATGTGGCATCATCATAGTTAGCGGAAACTCAGAGCATTCCTTATGTGCGGAGGAATGTACAGCGGCTTTCGCAGCCGAACACTGAACAACCCCTCCAATCAAAATAAATGACCGGTCGCCAAGACCGCGGGCACGCTAGACGAGTCTGGCACACCCCTCGCTGTCGGATTTCGGGTTCTGGCAGACCCTTGAGGTTCGAACACTGGGGTGCGTGTGGAGATTTCGCCTCCTACCTACCTGCACCCCTCCGGCATGCTAGGATCTAAACTACCGAAAGAACAACACAGGAGACGCAGGGTTTATACTGGTTCGGGCCACCGTTGTGGTGTAATACCCTACTCTAGTGTGTGGTGTGTGGATTGCCTCTTGGGCTAATGATGATGAACAATACAAGGAAGAATAGCCTCGTGAGGGCCTGTTCTTGGCTGGGGCGATGAACTGCTGGATGGAGTTCAATCACCTTTCTCTCTCTCTCTCTCTCTCTCTCACTCTCTCTCTCTCTCTCTCTCTCTGCTTCCAACCAAATGACTGATCGACCCCCGAGCCCCCCTTTGCTATGTGGGTGGCTGGTCCTATTTATAGAGGCCCTGGTCCTCTTCCCAAATATCGAGCGGGAAGGGAGCCAACAATGGCGGGCTAATTTAAAGGGGGACAACAAGTATCAGCTATCCTAACAAAAGTAGTCTTCGTCTGTGCAAAGCTCTGGTGATGACGCCGTCTTGGGCTCGACAGTGACCTCTGTCTCGTAGTCCTCCTGGTCTTGGTCTCGTTGCACCGAAATGGCAACCTTTGCCTGATGCCTCGGTACTCCGCGGCTGCGCTTGCCCCCTTTGCACCAAAGAGGAAAGGAGGATGCTGCACGGGCTGGCACCCGCCTGGCGCCCTGATTCGTCATGGCTTGCGTCACGGGCACCTCGTGAGGTACCCCGCCTTGATCTCTCCGCCTCCTTGTGAGCCAGCCTGACGAGGCCGTGCCTGAGGAAGCTCCGCGTCGTCCGCCCCGCGAGGCTTGGCCCCTCGTGAGGGTGTTGAGTTTGTGTTGGTGAAGATGGGCCGTGCTGGGCCCCCCTTTTGAGCCATGCCGCAGGCCGCAGGTAGGCAAGTTTGGGGACCCCCGTTGCCAGAACGTCGACAGTAGCCCTCGGGCCCAAGGCGCGCCCGGACTTGGCCGTGCAGGGAGGCGAAAGGGCAAGAGCGAAGCGCCGCGGGCCCTAACAGCCTACGGCCTTGGGCGCCGCGTGGCGGTTGATTGGACGTGGGCGTCTCCACTTCCCCATGGCGCCTCGGCAACTGCACGGATTGGACAAGTCCCTGCATGCAAAACGGGTCATGATTACCTGCGATCATGGAGGTCAGCGGTTGGCCTCCGCCGGCTATAAGTACAGAACGTCACGCGCCCTTCCAGTCCATCCCTCCTTGCTTCTCCTTCTTCCCGATTCTTGCTTCATCTTGTCGCGATGGCTCCGATCCGCCGGTTCTCGATGGCAGAGAAGGGAAAGGCTCCCCGAGAGGCACCAGACCCACTCCCGCCGAAGAAACGGCTTGTCCACCGTGGCCCGGACGAGGGGGCCCTTCAGGTGGTGTCGAGGCCTTGGGGCGAGCGGGCGCCGCCGGGGTTCCCGCTTCCATTGTACATCCACGTCGAGGGCCCCGAAGGAGCTGATGCTGACCGCCACGGGCGGCGCCACCGTCAGCGCCGACGGGTCACGAAGGTGTGGGTCGTCCCCCCCTGGGGTCCACACCAAGGGCTCCTCCCAAGAGTTCGTGCTCCACCTCGCCATTCCTCTTCAGTCTTGGATCCGCCTGCCTCCCTTCTTCGCCTCCATCATCCCGCAGGGGGAGCCCCTGGAGCTCTGGCTGCAGCACCCTCGCGACCGAGGCAGAGGTCGTGGTCGTCGCCCCGGGCGAGGTCTACATGACTCGAGGCTGGAGAGAGATCGCCCGGGTTTGCAGGACAAGGGGCGTCTTTGCGATCCACTTGGACTACGATGGTGCTTCGATGATGCTCTTCAAGGTCTTCGATGCAAGCGGGCGCCGGCTGGAGTGCTGCCCCGGTGAAGGTGGCCAGGGCCCTGCTGCGATGAGGACTGGGCTCGCCAACCGCTCCCTTGGCGGCTCCTCAGGCGGTGGAGACGTCGGAGGTTCCAGCGACTCCGGCGAGCCCTTCGCGACCCCGGAGACGAGCGACGACAGCTATGAGCCCCCGAGCCGGTGCCGCTCCTGGAGCAGGGCGGGCTCGTCAGGCCGCCGCCGACTCTGATCTGGATGGGGTTGGCGTCGATGCTTGACGGCCCACTGTTGATGATGGCGTCTTTTGTAGGGATGCGCGTAGTTTGCGTCTCTTTAGGATCTGTTCCCTGCGAGGAACCAAAAACACGCCCCGCGGGGGCTTGTAAGGTGCCTATGATCCTGTTTTATTAATATAACCCTTGTCGTAGAATTGCGCGAGTTGCTCATCCCGTCTTAGCTCGGTCCTCCCTTTCGAACCTCGCGAGGGCTTGCTGCTCTGCGCCGACAGGTCCCAGTCCCAAGGCGGCTTCAGTCGTCGCTGGTATGCCAGGTCACGATGCCGTGGTCAAGGCCAGGAGGTGAGCGACCCGGAGTCCGGTAAGAGCACCTGAGTCACGATGCTCAGGAGGTCCCCTTTGGCGCCCAAGCAACCGTCGTTTGGTGAGAAAGGGGAGCGGCGTCGCTAACAAGGGATAGCATTAGGTGCGGGGATGGTGCCACGGTAGCTGGCGCTTCCGGGCGATAACTTATCTCGAGGATCAGGGACGCTCTCTGGTGTGTGGCTGGGTCCGTGCATCGGCAGGCGCGGGGTTGCTCGGCGAGGTCCTCGTGTGTCTCTCCCCTCTCGCCTTTGCTCCCCTTTCTGCTCTACATCCTCGGGTCCCGGCCCTCGAGCGAATATCAGCCGTCGCTGGTATGCCAGGTCGCGATGCCGTGGTCAAGGCCAGAGGGTGAGGGCTGGAGAGCCAGTAAGATCCCTGAGTCGCGATGCTCAGGTACCCCCCCTTTAACGTGTAAGCGGTTCGCACGGACGAGAGCGAAGGAGACACAGCAAGAGCCTCGCCTGATGCAGCTCCTTCAGGAGGTCCTGCAGGTCCATCATAGAAAAAGCAAGGGGTTGCCATAACAATTGACGGTCAGCCATTGGTTGCTTCCGAGGGGTAGTGAGGCACTGAAGGCTTGACGAGGTGACGCTATGCGGGGCTGCCGCGACCAGAGCTCAGCCATCCAGGTTTGTCGGCATTGCAGGGACGGACCCATGCGCAAGCGTCGTGCCGTTTGGGAGCAGCTCCGTTAGTTGGCGTCAGCTGAGCAGGCAACTAGGTAAAACACATTAGCCGCGAAGGAGTGGATTCGTTCAAATAGATGCTGGGAATGCGGAGATCACTGGGTCAGGCCCGAGCGACTTGGGGGTGATGCAGCCCGAGTGGCGCCCCCAACAAGGTAAGCTAACGACGCGAATAAAAAGGGATACACGCCGCAGGGACGGACCCACGCAGCCTGGGAATAATGCAGCTCTGGGGGCGCTCCCAGCTGGAAATGAAACTTGAAAGATATCACCTGATGACGCTGAAGACGAAGGGGTGTTGGTGTAGCAGACTCGGTGGGCTGCGGAAGCTGATCCTCATGAGCCCCCAGGCCCAGGGGCCTCGGGAGGCTCCGGAGGCGCTGGCGACTCCTCGCGGACCATCTCCATCTCTGCCAGGGCTGCGGAGCGCCTGGCCTCATGTGCCTCTGTGGTGCCCCTCATGAGGCGCTGGTACGTGTCAGCCGCGCTCGGCAAGCCGTAGGGCATGCGAACGTAGTTGTTGGGCGGACCTCTGCAACACCCCACTCGCGAGGGCCAGAGGCGCTCCAGGGAGGCGACTCGGTTGAGCCCTGGTACGTCGATGCAGACGCGCAGCCTGCCATCCTCGCCTGGATGGGGAGCCACTGCTAGTAGGCGGCGGCCGCCTTTCATGACTGTTGACTCCCGTAACTCCTGGATGGCCTTGCTGATGAACTCCCGAGGGTCCGGATCTCCTTGCCTTGCTCCTTCTTGAGGGAAACGTGCTTCGAAACACGCCTCCATGTGGTGCCCAAGCGCCTCCCTCGTGACCCTAGCTAGGTCGGTGGCCCTCTAGGGGAGAGCCCCCGAGCCCTGCCTGAGGAGGGCGCCGGGCGCGCTTTCCTATGCGATGGAAGGAGGTTCCCCCTGGGCAGGCACGGGCCCAGAGGGGCTTGCCTCCTGAGGGGCCAGGCCAGACGATGTCTTCTTCTTCTTGGGGGCGGCCTCGGGAAGCCTCCTGCTTCCGCGATCCGGGTCTTCCAGTGATGCGGCTTGAAAGGCTCGTTCCAGGGAACACACTGCGTCCTTCTCTTCACAGGGCACCGTGATGACTCCGCCGCTTCCTGGCATCTTGAGGACGTTGTAGCCATGGTGAGTTACGACCATGAACTTGGCCAGCGTTGGGTACCCAAGGATGGCGTTGTACGGCAGGCGAATGTGAGCGACGTCGAAGTCGATGAGCTCGGTGCAGTAGTTGTCGCGTGCCCCGAAGGTGATAGGGAGGTGGACCTGCCCGATCGGGACTGTGGAGCCGTCGGTGATTCCGGAGAAAGGCTTGGTTGGCTGAAGTTGGCTGTAGGGCACTTGGAGGTTGTTGAATGTCTCCACGGACAGGACGTTGAGCCCTGCCGCGCCATCGGTGAGGGTCTTGGTGACCACCATGTTGTTGATGATTGGGGAACAAAGCATCGGGAGGACTTCGGCTGTTGCCGCACACTTGAGCTAATCTGCTGAGCTGAATGTGATGGCACACGCCGACCACGTGAGAGGGCGCGTGGCTTCGAGCCTGGGGAGGACTGCATTCACTTCACGGGCGAACTGCTTGAAGATGCGTTGAGAGGCTGGGGCTTGAGCCCCGCCCAGGATGCAGGCGATCGCGCGCGGCTCCTGGAAGCCCCCAGCCTCCTCGTCCTGGTGGTGGTCCTCGTTTCTCCTTGGCTGCGGCGACAGCAGTAGGAGGCCTGCGTTACCTTGCGGGCGATCCTCGTGAGGCTGATCCCTCCAGCCTCCCTCGCGAGGCGGGTCTTGCCAGCGATCCTCGCGAGGTTGATCGCGCCACCCCTGGCGCGGGCCACGGTCTTCCCAGCGTCCTACGTTCCTTCCTCCTCCTCGACCGTAGCCCCGGTCACCGCGGTCGGGACAACGGCCGATCCTTCCTTCTCGCATGGCTCGGAGTTCTTGGCATTCGTTGGTGTTGTGGGTGTGGAGGTCGTGGTACACGCAGTACCGTCTGCCCTTGGAAGGTTCGGGCTGATCTCTGCCCCGATTGGTGTCTGGTTCTGCCGTGAGCACGACAGCCCCCTTGCGCTTCACATCCTTGGCCTTGAGCTTCTTCTCTTCTGGGTCTACGGCAGGCAGCTCGAGGAGGAAGAGACGCCCCTCCTTAGCCCTGGCGCACTTGTTCGCCAAGTTGAACAGCTCCAAGGAAGTGCACAGGTCTTCATGCATCGCCAGCTCCTCCTTCATCTTGACGTCGCGCACGCCGTCGGCCAAAGCTGAGATGATGGCCTCCTCAGTCACCTTGGGGATCTTGAGGCGTGCGTTGTTGAAGCGCTGGATGTACTTCTACAGGGTCTCCCCGGGTTGTTGCTTGATGCGGCGCATGTCGCTCATGGCGGGTGGCCGGTCGCGAGTACCTTGGAAGTTGGCGATGAAGCGGGTGCGCATCTCTTCCCAGGAAGAGATCGTGCCTGGAGCCAGGTTCAGGAGCCAGGTACGGGCCCCGTCCTTGAGCGCCATGGGAAACCAGTTCGCCATGACCTTCTCATCCCCATTGGCAGCTTCGATGCCCAGCTCATAGAGCTGGAGGAACTCCGCAGGGTCGGCCGTGCCGTCGTAGCGAGGATGCAGGTCTGGCTTGAACTTGCCGGGCCACGCGATGCTGTGTAGTTCGATGGTGAAGGCGCGACAGCCTGCTGTGGCCACGGGAGGCCTTGGGTGACGGAGAGCTAGGTCTTGCATGTCCCCGCGCACTGCAGCTGAGAGCAGCGCGGGGTCTGGACGCGCGGGAGCAGGAGCATGGTCGCGACGTGCTGGAGCAGGGAGCGCCCGGGCGGCTTCTTGCGGGCGAGGGACTTCTTGGTAGCTCTCTTCTTGCTGCGCTGGCACCCGACGGAGCGGGTTCCACCCAGGGGCCACGCGCCTGGGAGCCATGGCGTCTTCTTGAGGAGGAGGCGGCTGAGGCACCGACGGAGCCTCTTCGCCCGCGCGGGGCGGGGTGCGGTGCAGCGGAACGGACGGCGCAGAAGAGCCCCCTGCGGCGCGGACGAGCTCGGTGACGCAGTCGAGCCATTCTTCGTAGACATCGTCAGCGGGATGGTAGCACAGGAGCTCGTTTGCCACGATGAGTGCAGCCCGAGCCTCCATGGGCGCGCGGAGCACGTGGGACGAAGATCCAGCTAGGGCGAGCGAGGGAGTTGCGGTGCAGCCGTCTTGCCACACGGACGGACGCTGGGACGATGCTTGTTGCTCGTCCCCCGCCGGGCCAGTGGCGGCGTTGACAGCAGGTGACGGGGAATGGCGAGGTAGCCCGCTGACAGGGGCCGTTTGGGCGACGCGGGAAGTGAGGGCGCCCGGCACTCCGCGCGGGCCCGACGAGCGTCAGACATGAGCGTGATGGTCGGAGGAGAACGAGGAGGTGGAAGACGAATTCCGGAGCACCCCTACCTGGCACACCAAATGTCGGATTTCGGGTTCCGGCAGACCCTTGAGGTTCGAACACTGGGGTGCGCGCGGAGATTTCGCCTCCTACCTACCTGCACCCCTCCGCCATGCTAGGATCTAAACTACCGAAAGAACAACACAAGAGACGCAGGGTTTATACTGGTTCGGGCCACCGTTGTGGTGTAATACCCTACTCCAGTGTGTGGTGTGTGGATTGCCTCTTGGGCTAATGATGATGAACAATACAAGGAAGAACAGCCTCGCGAGGACCTGTTCTTGGCTGGGGCGATGAACTGCTGGACGGAGTTCAGTCACCTCTCTCTCTCTCTCTCTCTCTCTCTCTCTCTCTGCTTCCAACCAAACGACTGATCGACCCTCGAGCCCCCCTTTGCTATGTGGGTGGCTGGTCCTATTTATAGAGGCCCTGGTCCTCTTCCCAAATATCAAGCGGGAAGGGAGCCAACAATGGCGGGCTAATTTAAAGGGGGACAGCAAGTATCAGCTATCCTGACAAAAGTAGTCTTCGTCTGCGCAAAGCTCTGGTGATGACGTCGTCTTGGGCTCCACGGTGACCTCCGTCTCGTAGTCCTCCTGGTCTTGGTCTCGTTGCACCGAAATGGCAACCTTTGCCTAATGCCTCGGTACTCCGTGGCTGCGCTTGCCCCCTTTGCACCAAAGAGGAAAGGAGGACACTTCACGGGCTGGCACCCGCCTGGCGCCCTGAGTCGTCATGGCTTGCGTCATGGGCACCTCGTGAGGTACCCCGCCTTGATCTCTCCGCCTCCTCGTGAGCCAGCCTGACGAGGCCGTGCCTGAGGAAGCTCCGCGTCGTTGGCCCCGCGAGGGTCTTGAGTTTGTGTTGGTGAAGATGGGCCGTGCTGGGCCCCCCTTTTGAGCCACGCCGCAGGCCGCAGGCAGGCAAGTCTTGGGACCCCCGTTCCCAGAACACTAACACTCGCTGTAATAGTTCAGATGAACCCGAGATTGGGTCGATGGATATACCCCCATAGGTGGCGCTAGGGGCTTCCCGCATGTAAAAAGGACTATAGTTCGGTTTGACCTTACTTAGATTGAATTTCAATGGTCTATTAAGAATAAACAATTTTCCCCACGTACACTTTCACCTGGGTTTTCTCTCTCTTGCAGATAACAATCGTGCTACACCCTTCCAGGACACGGCACAACAGAGACATAGGCGCAGACATGCAGCAGGGCCCCGCTCAAAGGTTTCTTTTTAGATTAAGACCCTATGTAAACCTTTCTCACTGTCTCTTGTTGCTTCATGCCCTCCGGATACTTAGCACAACCGAGAGGGATGCTGACGTTATTGGCATTTTCGCCACGTCAGACTGATGCACGTACCTGGAAAGTCAGGGTTCATTATCAAGGGCTTTGCTCAGCCCGGTATATGTTGTAAAGTCCGAATACCTTAGGGAGTGTTCGGCATCACGAGTTTGGCCTTATATGCATCAGCTTCGAATCATGTCTTTGGTCAAATGTTGGGTTTGCCCGGCTCCCGTGTTTTGCTACCTTACGTTCCGCTCCATCGGCTAAGGTGGCACCGGGGGAACTACTGCGATTGTGCCCTGGTTCATCTGGATGAGCACGTCAGTAGAGAAAGCCGAAAACTGACTGTCATGATAAAGTGCAAGACTGGTCAACCACTTGATGACTCAGCGGAATCTTCGCGATTCCTCCGCATTAACGAATGATCGGTTTCCCGGTCATGTATGTACGCGCACCGTATTAGGATAAGCGCGGAAGTACCAGGGGCTATATAGTAGCCCCACTGTCAAACTCCTATGGCTAAGTGAAAGTGTTAAAGCAATATAGTCCGATTGCCTTGTTCGCCGCGCTATCACCTCCTTCATGGACCAAGACGTTGGATCAAGTGTGAATACGTGCTTTTTCGAACACCCCCCGCATTATGTGCGTGGGGGCTGAAGCCGACAACTGCAAACTTTTAGGTTATATACTTACATAAACGGCCGCACAGGAGGCATCATAATACCTTCAGGAAATAAATACAGCCTATATAATTCAAGTAATATTATCTTTACAATGGGGATACATGTCACTCGAACATGATACTCTTCGAGCACTAAGCCTCTATTTGTCGGTGTTCTGGGAACGGGGGTCCCCAGACTTGCCTGCCTGCGGCCTGTGGCGTGGCTCAAAGGGGGGCCCAGCGCGGCCCATCTTCACCAACACAAACTCAAGACCCTCGCGAGGGGCCAAGCCTCGCGGGGCGGACGACGCGGAGCTTCCTCAGGCACGGCCTCATCAGGCTGGCTCACGAGGAGGCGGAGAGATCAAGGCGGGGTACCACACGAGGTGCCCGTGACGCAAGACATGATGACCAAGGGCGCCAGGTGGGTGCCAGCCCGCGCAGTGTCCTCCTTTCCTCTTTGGTGCAAAGGGGGCAAGCGCAGCCGCAGAGTACCGAGGCATCAGGCAAAGGTTGCCATTTCGGTGCAACGAGACCAAGACCATCAGGACTACAAGACGGAGGTCATCGTGGAGCCCGAGACGGCGTCATCACCAGAGCTTTGTGCAGGCGAAGACTACTTTTGTCAGGGTAGCTAGCACTAGCTATCCCCCTTCAAATTAGCCCGCCATTGTTGGCTCCCTTCCCGCTCGATATTTGGGAAGAGGACCAGGACCACTACAAATAGGACCAGCCAGCAACAGAGCAAAGGAGGTTGGAAGAAAAGAGAGGGATCGAAGTATAAAGAAGATCAGGTAGAGAGAGAGAGAAGGGTGACTGAGCTCCTCCCAGCAGTTCATCGCCCCAGCCAAGAACAGACTCTCGCGAGGCTATTCTTCCTTGTATTGTTCATCATCATCAACCCAAGAGGCAATCCACCACACCACACACTAGAGTAGGGTATTCACCACAATGGTGGCCCAAACTAGTATAAACCCTGTGTCTATTGTGTTGTTCCTTCCATAGTTTAGATCCTAGCAAGGCGGAGGGGTGCAGGTAGGTAGGAGGCGAAATCTCCGTGCGCACCCCAGTGTTCGAACCTCAAGGGTCTGCCGGAACCCGAAATCTGACATTTGGCGCGCCAGGTAGGGGTGCACCGGGATTCGTCTTCCACCACCCCGTTCTCCTCCGACCATCACGCCCATGTCTGACGCTCGTCGGGCCCGTGCCGAGCGCTGGGCCGCACTCGCTTCCCGTGCCGCCCAGACAGCCCCTGTCAGCGGGCGTCCTCACCGTTCCCCGTCACCTGCTGTCAACGCCGCCACTGGCCCGGCGGGGGACAAGCAGCAAGCATCGTCCCAGCATCTGTCCGTGCGGCAAGACGGCCGCACCGCAACTCCCTCGCTCACCCCAGCTGGTTCTTCGTCCCCGCGCGCTCTGCGTGCCCATGGAGCCCCACAACGTCTCCCCCGCCCATCGCGCTGCACCAACCCCCCGGTCGTCGCGGCCCTCTTGGGCAGCTCGCAGGCGCCGCCTACAAGTCACCACGTCAAGCCGTTCATCCGCCGGGTCAGCGCCGCTTCCACGCGGTAGGGGGCTCCCCTGGACCGGGCGGCGCCCGAGACCGGCCTGACCTTCAGCTCGGAGGACCACCCCTCCAACTCGGCCTGCTTGGGTGCGCTCCCCATGCTGTGCACCCCCACCATCTGCCAGCTGGCCGTCACCACAACCCTCATTGATGGCGGCACGGGCCTCAGCATGCTCTCGGTCGAGGCCTTCAACCTCCTCTGCATACCCCTGGAACGGCTGCAACCCAGCCAGCCCTTCTCAGGCGTTGGGGGCGAGTCGTCCAGCTCCTTGGGACAGATCCGGCTCCTAGTAACCTTCGGCACCTACGACAACTTCCGCACAGAGCTGGTCGACTTCGACATCGCCCCCATCGGCCTCCCCTACAAAGCCATCCTTGGCTACCCAGCGCTGGCCCAGTTCATGGCCGCGACGCACCCGGCGTACAACCTCATGAAGATGCCGGGGAGCAGCGGTGTCCTCACTGTGCACGGGGACACCGGGGATGCGCTGCGGGTGCTCAAGCTCGCCTGCAAGACGGCGGCGTCGGCACAGCCCGCCAACTTGGAGACCCCCGGGCCCAAGGGGGCTGCACCCGCCAAGAAGAAACAGTTGTTCACCCAAGACAAGGCAGAAACCAAGCAGATACCCGTCGATGAGGACGGGTCCACCAACGCCACTTTCACCATAGGCGCCCACCTCAAACCCGAGTAGGAGAAGGCCCTGGTCGGGTTCTTGCACGCAAACAAGAAGGTATTCGCTTGGGAGCCTGACCAGTTGGCAGGGATCCCTAGGAGTGTAATCGAGCATCACCTCAACATGTGCCCCAACATGCGCCCTGTGAGGCAGAAGGCCAGGCGGCAGTCCACAGAAAAGCAGGCCTTCATTGTCCAAGAGACCCGCAAACTAGAAGCCACTGGGGTCATTCGCGAGGTCCGATACCCGGATTGGTAGGCCAATCCTGTCGTTGTGCCAAAGAAGGGAGGGAAGGAGTGCATGTGTGTCGACTTCACCAACCTCAACAAAGCATGCCCGCAAGATCCGTTCCCGCTCCCCCGTATCGACCAGAATTGTCGATTCCACTGCGGAATGCGACCTGTTATGCTTCTTGGATGCCTTCTCTGGGTATCACCAGATCAAGATGGCGGTAGAAGACGTTGAGAAGACAGCCTTCCTAACCCCATGTGGAGTGTACTGCTACACATGCATGCCATTCGGGCTGCTTAACGCATGGGCGACCTTCCAGCAGCTGATGCACATCACCTTGGGCCCGCAGCTCAGGAAGAATGTTGAAGCTTACGTCGATGACATTGTGGTAAAGTCTCGGGAGGCCAGGGCCTTGATACAAGACTTGGAGAAAACCTTTGCGAGCCTCAACGCAGTGAACCTACGACTCAACCCAGAGAAGTGTGTGTTCGGAGTCCCCTCGGGCAAGCTCTTGGGTTTCCTCATGTCCCACCGAGGCATCGAGGCTAACCCGGAGAAGGTCAAGGCGGTGGAAGACATGAGCCCGCCAAAGACCCTCAGAGAAATGCAGAAGCTCATGGGGCGCGTGACCGCGGTAGGGCACTTCATCTCCAAGTTGGGGGAATGAGCACTGCCCTTCTTCCAGCTAATGAAGAAAAAGGGGCCCTTCGAGTGGACTAAAGAGGCCGACAAGGCGTTCCAGGATCTCAAGAGATACCTGACCAGCCCACCGGTCATGGTGGCTCCGCGCCCTCAAGAGCCCCTGGTGCTTTACCTTGCCACCACTCCCTACTCCGCCAGCGCAGCCTTGGTGGCAGTCAGAGAGGAGCGCCGAATCAAAACCGTGGCAGCAGCCCGGGAGAAGGCAGAACAGGGATAAGGAAGGCCCACAGAAACTGCCACCGCGGCTAAGGAGGATCAGCCGCCGCAGAGGGGCGCACCGGAGGCGGAAGGGGCCCCTCTTCCAGATGGCCAGTCTCAGGAGGCCTCATTGCCTCAAGAGGCGCCATGGTCTCCGAAGGGAGCCACCAGCACTGACGCACTCCACCTCGTTGAGCACCCAGTGTACTTCGTCAGCACGGTGTTGCGGGATGCAAGGGCATGGTACCCCATGACTCAGAAACTCCTCCTCGCGCTACTGGTGGCCTCGCGCAAGCTGCAGCACTATTTTCAGGGTCACCCCATCAAGGTCGTCTCGTCATACCCCCTGGAGAGAGTGCTCAGGAGCCCTAATTCAGCTGGAAGGGTCGCTAAGTGGAACATAGAACTGCAAGCGTTTCAGCTCGAATTCAGCACGACCAGAGTCATCAAGGGAGCAGCGTTGGCGGATTTTGTGGCAGAATGGACGGAGGCGCCAGGCCTCAAGGCCGACGAGGATCGGTCCCTGTCCCCGGGAAGCGAGGCGCCAGAAGGCTGGGTCATGTACTTCGATGGGGCGTTCTCCAGGCATGGCGCTGGGGCTGGGGCGATGCTTATATCGCCCACTCAGGACAAGCTCTATTACGCCGTGCAGCTCTGTTTGCAACAAGGTGAAAAGGTCTCCAACAACATAGCGGAGTATGAAGGGTTAATAGCGGGCTTGAAGGCCGCGGCTGCCCTGGGGGTGAAACGCCTCACCATCAAGGGCGATTCACAGCTCCTTGTCAATTTCTCCAACAAGGTGTACGAGCCGAAGGATGAGCACATGGAAGCCGACCTAGCGGAGGTCCGCAGGATGGAGAAGCGGTTATGGGGTTTGGAGTTGCAGCATGTGCCCCGTGGCACCAATCAGGAGGCCGACGACATCGCCAAATGGGCGTCCAGGCGGTTACCTTAGGAGCCTAGCGTTTTCGAGGAGCGGCTCTTCTAGCCATCAGCCCTGCCATCATTATCAAACACGGCTCAGCCCCGGGAGGAGCTCCCCCAGCCACCTGCCTCAGGGGCTCCAGCCTGTGGCCCGGACTCAGGAGCACGCCTGCTCCTGACGATGGAACCTCAGGAGGGATGTTGGATCGCAGAGCTCCGGAGTTACCTAACGCAAGGGACCCTGCCGGAGAAGGAGGAGGAAGCAGAGCGAGTGGCACGCCAGGCCACGGCATACTGCATCAAGGATGGAGAGCTCTACCGGAAGCGGCCAAACGATGTATCCCTGTCCCGCATCTCCAGGGAGGAAGGGAAGGAACTGCTGGAAGATATACACGGCGGAGACTGTGGACATCATTCATCATCACGGACCCTCGTCGGCAAGGCGTTCCGCAGTGGGTTTTATTGGCCCACCACGCTCAATGACGCCGTCGAACTAGTGAAAGCTTGTGAGGCCTGCCAGTTCCACGCCAAGCAGATCCATCAGCCAGCAGGAGGCTTGCAGACTATACCCCTTTCGTGGCCATTCGTAGTCTGGGGGCTGGACATCTTGGGCCCGTTTCCTCGGGCACCCGGGGGCTACCGCTACCTCTACGTCGCCGTGGACAAGTTCACCAAGTGGGCTGAAGTAGAGGCTGTCCGCACCATTCCCGCGGGTTCCGCGGTCAAGTTCATCAAGGGCATCATGAGCCGGTTCGGGGTGCCGAATCGCATCATCACGGACAACGGTTCGCAGTTCACCAGTAACCTCTTCAAAACATATTGTGCTAACCTTGGAACGCAGATATGCTACGCTTCGGTGGCGCACCCCCGAAGCAACGGCCAGGCCGAGCGAGCCAACGCGGAGGTCCTGAGGGGCCTCAAGACCAGGACGTTCAAGAAGAAGCTGGAGGCCTGCGGCAGAGGTTGGTACGATGAGCTTCAGTCCGTGTTGTGGTCCATCCGCACAACCGCGACCAAGCCGACTGGAGAGACCCCGTTCTTCCTGGTCTACGGAGCCGAAGCGGTCCTCCCTCACGAGGTCAGACGTCGCTCCGCGTGGGTCCTTGCGTCCGACGAGGCGCAACAGGACGCCTTGCGGGGGATGGACCTCGTGCTGGGGGAGGAATGTCGCCGAGAAGCCGCGCTACGAGCGGCGAGGTACCAACAAGCACTGCGGCGATATCACTGCCGCAACATCCGCCCCAGAACTCTCGAGTTAGGAGACCTCATGCTCAGGCGGGTTCTCTCCAGGGAGGGGCTGCACAAGCTCTCTCCCATGTGGGAGGGCCCGTTCAAAGTTGTTCATGTTTCCCGGCTCCGCGCGCTTGGAGACTCAGGAGGGGGTGCAAGTCCAGAATGCATGGAACATCCAGCACCTCCGGAGGTTCTACCCCTAAAAAGGCCCAACGCCTGTGAAGAAGGCGAATGCCTGTGAAGCTATCGCATTTTGGAAAAGGCCAGAGCCTGTGAAGAAGGCGAATGCCTGTGAAGCTATTGCGTTTTGGAAAAGGCCCAGAGCCTGTGAAGAAGGCGAATGACTGTGAAGCTATCGCGTTTTGGAAAAGGCCCGGAGCCTGTGAAGAAGGCGAACGCCTGTGAAGCTATCGCGTTTTGGAAAAGGCCCAGATCCTGTGAAGAAGGTGAATGCCTGTGAAGCTATTGCGTTTTGGAAAAGGCCCGGAGCCTGTGAAGAAGGCCAACGCCTGTGAAGCTCGCCGCCCGTGACACTCTCACGTAATAATGAGTTGGGGCTGTACACGCCCCGGAGTCTCAGGAGCGCCGGCCTCAAGCCCTGGGGCTCCCTCCCACGCCCAGTGGTAGCACCTAGCTCCGCGCTGGTGAGAAGACGTCGAAGACTAGATTAGGTGCCAGACGCGGCTTTTCATTTGCTTTCCGCAGTTGGCTTGTTCCTTCTCATTCGAAGTTTTATTGAAGTTGTTGCCGTCTTTGGCTTGTGGTTCTTCGACTTTTCACTCTCCTGCCTCGATTTCTCTTGCGCAAGGCCTCGCGAGGGGGGCAGCTGAGCGCCCTCGCGAGTGTTCCTATCCTAGTCATTCAAAGAGTTCGTGACCTGGGCCCATTACAGGAGCACCCCTCCAGTCTGTGCCCCACGGGCACCGCGACACAAAAAAGGGCCTGGGTCGGTCGCCCCCACGGCAGGGGCCGGGAACTATCCATGCTCGGGCACGTAGCCGAAAGGTACGATAACGAAAGCAAAACGATGATTAACAGCAATAACCCAAACACGCCCCCGCGGGGCTCCACACTACTGTCTTTGTTATGCAGGAAAAGGAAAAGAAAGAACAAATCTGGTGCAGCTCGCCTCACACCGGCCCGCAGGGAAGGCCCGAGCTGCCTCCGGAGCTCAGGCGGACTCCCTCTCGCGCTTCACCAGGGCACAACAGCGGGCGGACACGTTGCCACCTCCCAAGCAGATACGACGGCTTGGAGGCTGACTGCGGCCACCGCTAGAAGAGTTGCCGCCTGAAGAAGAACCGGAGAAGCTTGAGGAACCCTGAGCGCCGCCAGCCGCGCGAGCGCTGCCCTCTCCATCATCGCCGGAGCTGGGTTCCCAGCCGTGGTCGTCACCCTCGGGGCAACACCCTGCGTGGCGACCATCTCCCCCAAACACCCTCACGTAGAGGGTGGCATCACCATTGAACTTGAAGTGTAGGGTGCACCGACGGCTCAGGCCACACGCGCAGGCAAACGTCTGCCAGCCGCAGGCTAGGGACAGGCTCCCAGCCGCGGAGACCTCCAGTGAGACCCATGAGGCCCGGCTGCAGCAGCCGTCGGCCTGGAGCCAAGGGCCACCCGGGGCGTCGGCCGGGAACTCGCCAAGGAGGAAGCAAGGGAGTGGAAGCCGGGTGCTAGTCGGCTGCGCCGACCACATGACGAACTCCGGCAGCACTTCAACAGCGCGAAAGCGCGGTCTAGGGGGACGCGCAGCCGGAGCGCGCCCCCCGGTCGCAGCAATCTGCCCGTCGCTGTGCTGAAGATCGCCTCCACGGCAGCGGGGAGCCACCATGGTGGCCACCGGATGTTTGCGAGGGCTCCCTCGGCCACGCTTGGGCGGGGGAGAGGCGGGCTCAACCTGGCGAGCCTTCCCCTTCTCTGCGGCCGAGAACCTCCTCGACGGGGCCATGAAGAAAAAGGAGAAGCAAGGGGGGATGAACTGGAAGGGCGCGCGCCGGTCCATAGTTATAGCTGGCGATGGCCAGCCAATGGCCCCCACGATCGCAGGTAATTATGACCCGCTTTGCATGCAGGGACTTGTCCAATCCGTGCAGTTGCCGAGGCGCCATGGGGAAGTGGAGACGCCCATGTCCCATCAACCGCCACGCGGCGCCCAAGGCCGCAGGCTATTAGGGCCCGTGGCACTTCGCTCTTGCCCTTCCGCCTCCCTGCACGGCCAAGTCTGGGCGCGCCTTGGGCCCGGGGGCTATTGTCGGTGTTATGGGAATGGGGGTCCCAAGACTTGCCTGCCTGCGGCCTGCGGCGTGGCTCAAAGGGGGGCCCAGTGCAGCCCATCTTCACCAACACAAACCCAAGACCCTCGCGAGGGGCCAAGCCTCGCGGGGCGGACGACGCGGAGCTTCCTCAGGCACGGCCTCGTCAGGCTGGCTCACGAGGAGACGGAGAGATCAAGGCGGGGTACCTCACGAGGTGCCCGTGACGCAAGCCATGACGACCGAGGGCGCCAGGCGGGTGCCAGCCCGCGCAGTGTCCTCCTTTCCTCTTTGGTGCAAAGGGGGCAAGCACAGCCGTGGAGTACCGAGGCATCAGGCAAAGGTTACCATTTTGGTGCAACGAGACCAAGACCATGAGGACTACAAGGCGGAGGTCATCATGGAGCCCGAGACGGCGTCATCACCAGAGCTTTGTGCAGGCGAAGACTACTTTTGTCAGGTGTAACACCCTCGATGCGACTATATCTCCCACGTGTCGAGGCACAACTTAGAGGCATAATCGCATTGAAGGCATATGTCGCAAGTGAGGTAATCTTCACACAACCCATGCAATATAATAAGGCAAGAGATACATAGTTGGCTTACAATCGCCACTTCACACAATTACATAAATAAACATTACATCAATCAAATACACTCATGGTCCGACTACGGAACCAAAATAAAAGAAGAACCCCAAATGCGACAAAGGTCCCCGATCGACCCCAACTGGGCTTCACTACTGATCAACTAGAACGAAACAACACAAATAAACAAGGTCTTCAACGAGCTCCTCCTGAGCTGGGTTGCGTCATCTGCACGGACTCATCGGCACCTGCAAACTGGTTTTGGAAGTATCTGTGAGCCACAGGGACTCAGCAATCTCGCACCCTCGCGATCAAGACTATTTAAGCTTATGGGTAAGGTAAAGGTATGAGGTGGAGCTGCAGCAAGCGACTAGCATATATGGTGGCTAACATACGCAAATGAGAGCGAGAAGAGAAGGCAAAGCACGGTCGATAAAAGTATGATCAAGAAGTGATCCTAGTCTACCTACGTCAAGCATAACTCCAACAACCGTGTTCACTTCCCGGACTCCGCCGGAAAGAGACCATCACGGTTACACACGCTGTTGAATCATTTTAATTAAGGTCAAGTTCAGGTTTTCTACAACCGGACGTTAACAAATTCCCATCTGCCCATAACCGCGGGCACGGCTTTCGAAAGATCAAATCCCTGAGGGTGTCCCAACTTAGCCCATGACAAGCTCTCACGGTCAACGAAGGAATAGACCTCCACCCAAGACACACCGATCAGACTCGGTATCCCGGTACAACAAGACATTTCGACAGGGTAAAACTAAACCAGCAACACCGCCCGAATGTGCCGACAAATCCCGATAGGAGCTGCACATATCTCTTTCGCAGGGCACACCGGATCGTCCAAACTTCCGGTAGGCCAGCCCAGAGTTGCCCCTGGTGGCCACCGGCGGCTGACAAGTTGGACCAACACTCAGAGGAGCACTGGCCCGGGGGGTGGGGTAAAATAATGATGACCCTTGGGCACGCGACCCCCAAGGGAAAAGAAAAGGCTAGGTGGCAAATGGTAAAACCAATGTTGGGCATTGCTGGAAAAGCTTTACTTAAGGCGAACTGTCAAGGGGTTCCCATTATAGCCCAACCGTGTGAGGAACGCAAAAATCTGGGAACATAACACCGATATGACGGAAACTAGGGCGGCAAGAGTGGAACAAAACACCAGGCATAAGGCCGAGCCTTCCACCCTTTACCAAGTATATAGATGCATTAATTAAATAAGATATATATAGTGATATCCCAACAAATAAACAAATGTTCCAACAAGGAATGGCTCCAATCTTCACCTGCAACTAGCAACGCTATAAGAAGGGGGCTGAGAAAAGCGGTAACATAGCCAATCAACGGTTTGCTAGGACATGGTGGGTTAGAGGTTTGACATGGCAATTGGGAGGCTGACAAGCAAAAGGTAGGCATCGTAGCATAGGCATAGCAAAGAGCGAGCATCTAGCATAGCAAAGATAGTAGTGATGTCGAGGGTATGATCATCTTGCCTGAAATCCCGCATGGAAGAAGAACGAGTCCATGAAGAAGACAAACGGACGTAGACGAACGGGTCCTCACAAACTCGACATTATCGGAACCAACCCGAAGAAGAAATCACCGGAAAAGAAGCACACAACATGGTAAACAACCACTACAACAACATGCACGTTGCACAAATCAAGTATGATGCATGTCCGGTTTAAAGAGGCATGGCATGGCAAAATGCACAAACAACACTACAAGTTAAGTGGAGCTCAATATGCAACGAATTGCATATTGACAAAACACCACATCAATTATTTAATTCTCTCTCGTTTATGTACCCAACAATATTAAATGTTGATTAACATGGCAAGAGGGTGAAGCAAAACAAAACTACCTATCTAGGCAAGTTTAAATGAGGCCGGAAACAACGAACATCAATTCCGGAAAATCCTCATATGCATAATTTAAGGTTTGGTACTGTTCTGCCCTAAACAATATTTTAGAGTTGTTAAACATGCAAGATGATGCCACAATGTTAAACTAGGCAAAATTCTACCCCATTTACATATAAAGTTATTTAAATCGGAGCTACGGTTAATTAGTTATGAATTAAATCATATTAGCATGGCATAGGGGCAAATTAATGCGAACAACATTTTAAATATTTCAAACATATGTGAAAGTTGGATATTATTAATCTACACAAAATTCTGAGCAAGTTTCATGTATAATTCATTTTAATCCGATGCACCAATTGTGAGATATTAAATGCATGAAAAACAGGGACGAAACTGCAAAACTGGCTGTCTCAGGATAATTGGAAAAAAACGCAGGCGCTGGAAAAAATACGTCACGGGCCGAACCTGGCCGGCCCAACAGGAACAGGGGAGGCGCTGGGGGTCTCACCATGGGCCATGGCCCGGTAGCAGGAGCGGCCTGGCAGGGGGCACGCTGGCGCACTGGGCCGGATCTGGCACGGCGGCCTAGCAGAGAGGAGGGGCTAGGCGGGCCGACGAACTGGGCCTGGGGCGGAGAAGGTGGCCCATGCGGAAGGTCCATGCGGGCGCGGAGTGAGGCTGGTTGCGTCGTCCTTCTCCTGGTAGCAGGCCATGGCGGCGGCGCGGAACCGAACTCCGGCGAGGGCATGCGCAGGCCGGGGACGCGGGGAGGCGTTGGGAATGGGCAGATCCGGATACGGGGACCTCGGATCTGGCCGCGGACGAGGTCAACGGTGACGGGCGAGGCCGCGGAGGCCGGCGACGAGCTCGGCGGTGGCTCCTGCAAAAAATGGCGGCAGCGCATGGCTCAGAGTGGAGGAAGAGCAAGGGAGAAAGGAGATGGGGAAGGAGCAGGGCGGCGGGAACGGCCTGCAGGTGCTCGTCGGCGGCGCCTCAGGTGGCCGGCGAAGCGAGGCAAAACGAGACGGCGGCGGGGCTCTGGATCGAGAGGCTCCTCCCCTCGAACCAGATCGGGAGCGAGGAAGCAGGATGGTGCTCAGGCCCTGGATGGGCTCGGGCGGGCCCCGCACGGGTCTGAGCGGGCCGCGGTGGATGGGGGCGCTGAAGGGGTGACGTGGCGCATCATGGATGGCCAGGAGCGGCGGCGCTGGCGGCTTCTACCCTCAGGGACGGCACCAAGTGGCGGCGGAGGGACGGCTGGGCGCGGAATCTGAGGAGGGGGAGGCTAGAGGTAGGTGGAGGGGCTAGGCTGCCCAAAATGGCAAGGAGGGGGTCTATATATAGGCAAGGGGCTAGGTTAGGGGGATTTTTGTCCGTTCCGGAACCGTTCGATCCCGATCGGACGACCCGGAGCGGAGAGGGGTTAGATAGGTGGGCTAGTGGGCTGTGAAGAGAGGTTGGGCTGAGATGAGAGGAGAGGAGAGGAGCCCGGCAACTGTTTCCGGAAACCGAAAACGTCCGACGTTTTGACCGACTATAATGCCGCTATAATTATCCGTTGGGACGTCAAACGGACTCCGAATGCGATGAAACTTGGCAGGCGATCTATCTACACTATAATAAGACCACACGTCAAATCTCATCTCATTCCGAGAACATTTTCCGGCCACTTATAAAATACTATTTCGGACATGCCGCGGGCGCGTGCAAGTGTTGTTGGGCTCAGAACGGACAACGGAAGGAACGGGGAGAACCGGACGGATGCAAGTTTCGAAAACATGATGATGCTATGCACATGATGACATGGTATGCAATGCATGACACGCAAGCAATGACAATGCAACAACAACGAATAAGCGGAGGACAGCTGGCACATCGGTCTCGGGGCGTTACATCAGGATAGCTAGTACTAGCTGTCCCCCTTCAAATTAGCCCGCCGTTGTTGGCTCCCTTCCCACTCGATATTTGGGAAGAGGACCAGGGCCACTATAAATAGGACCAGCCACCCACAGAGCAAAGGAGGTTGGAAGAAAAGAGAGGGATCGAAGGATAAAGAAGATCAGGTAGAGAGAGAGAGAAGGGTGACTGAGCTCCTCCCAGCAGTTCATCGCCCCAGCCAAGAACAGACCCTCGCGAGGCTGTTCTTCCTTGTATTGTTCATCATCATCAGCCCAAGAGGCAATCCACCACACCACACACTGGAGTAGGGTATTACACCACAACGGTGGTCCGAACCAGTATAAACCCTGTGTCTCTTGTGTTGTTCCTTCCATAGTTTAGATCCTAGCAAGGCGGAGGGGTGCAGGTAGGTAGGAGGCGAAATCTCCGCGTGCACCCCAGTGTTCGAACCTCAAGGGTCTGTCAGAACCCGAAATCCGACACTATTAAACGAGCGCCTTCTATGACTTCTTCTAAATAGTGCTCGGCTGAGACCTGGCCTATGCCCGGACCCTGGGATGCAATAGCGGTGGCATCCATATCTGCCCAGTATGTCTTAACACGGGCAAGAGCCATCCGCGCCCCCTCTATGCACGCCGACCTCTTTACGGCATAGAGATGCTGCACATCACCAAGGAATCGTTGCACTAAACCAAAATAACTATTCGGCTTTGGCCCTTCCGGCCAAAGATGATCCACGACAGACCTCATGGCAAGCCCGGACAACCTATGGAGCTTAGCCCACTCGGCCATTTGCTCATTTAAGAGCAGCGGACGCGTCGGAGCACTGAACTGCGACTAGAACATTTTCTCTACTTCGTGATCTTTGAAAAACACAGTCGCATCAGCAGCACTCATTGCCAAGTCTGCATACGCATCTGCATCACTCCATAATCGATCCAGAGGGGCATACTTCGGATCTTCGAACTTCGTCCGCAACAAAAAGGGCTTCCCAGCCGTGATATCTCCGGCTTGACGGAGCTCCTCCTCTGTCGCTCTGATTTTAAAACGGGTTTCCTTGGCTGCTTCCACGGCTCTCTTCAGGTCAGTCGCCCTCACTTGGCTTTCCTTTTCAAGAAGCTCATATCGGTCGGCGGCATCTTTCAGCTCAACAGCCATCTTGGCTATTTCATCTTCGCTCTTGCAATGAGCAGCCTGTTCAGCTCTTAAGTCTTCGGCCGCCTTTAAGGCAGCCGCATCACTTCTCCTGGCTTGTTCCTTGGCTCGGGCAAGTTCCGCCCGAAGGGTCTCCACAGCGGCAGCTCCATCTGCAGTCAAAACATATTATAGATACTAGCATCATGCTCCCCTTAATACTTGTTGACCACCTAAAAATACATACCCAGTGCCTCATCAAGCCGCTTGTTCACAAGCGCAATGTCGGCATCTGCCACGTCCAGTTGCCGGCTTAGTTCGGCCAACTCAGCAGTCCGACCAGCCACCGGACCATCCGCTGCCTGCACATGAAAGCAGTGCGATCAAAACGTGGGACTATGATCCTCTGTTTGCCGCCTAGGGACAGCAACCAAAGTCTCAGGGGCTACTACCTTCATAGAGCACACCTAGCGTGTGCGGTACTGTCAATTTTTTTGTACATTACTTTGCATACCTCAAAGCCTTTTAGCAGGCTCGTAAAAGCTTCATGCAACCCACTTTTGGCGGATGAGATCCTCTCAACCACCGTACCCATTAAAGTACGATGCTCCTATGAGATAGCCACTCGCTCCAAAAGACCCGTCAGTATGTCCGGTTGCGCACCGGACAATCCCAGACTCTTTATGTTGCTCCCCTTAGGAGCCGAATATTCCGGACTTCGGGTGGCCAAAGGGTTACCTTCTGGCCCCAGCGGATCAGGAGAAATCCTCCATGATGACACTTTAGGGTCATCCGCCCCAGGAGGCGGGGAGACAAGGGGAGGCGTTTCGCTCTCCATCATCTCCGGAAGAAGATCCCCCAAAGACGAACTCTGTCGAGAAGGGCTACGATCCGGACTGCAAGACATATGTCTCGGTTATCGTCCGCGGAGACAAAGCAAGATATATTTACCAAAGGTACTTTCGTTCACTTACAGCTCGGTGGAGGGCTGATCCCCTTGCGGGCACTGTGCGGAAGGAATGCCCTCTGGGTCAGGGGCCCCTGGTGAGGGTTGCTTCTCTCGTTTGGAAACCCTTGTTTCTAAGTCTTCAGGAGCGATCCTTTTCCTTCCTTGGGGAGAGGGAATTTCGGATTCTTCTCCCTGATTATCCTCCTTCATGGAGGCACTAATTCCCCCGGTTCGGATGAGTAATACGTGAGGCTCTCTTTCGGCTTTTTCGTCTCTCCCTTTATCTTTCCCTGAGGGCGCTTGATAAGGTGCGTACTCCAGGATCCTAGCTAGTACAGGATCTGGCGAGCCCTCAGGAAGGGGGGCCGAACACCTGATCATCTTTGCCTTTCTTACCTAGTCCTGGCCAAGAGCAATTCTTTCAGAATAATGTTATGGCAAATGAAAAGACAGTGTGTTCAGTCGTGAAAATACTCACCTGGGTATCTGGACGATTACAGTTGAGACCCGCATCCTCCGTGGTATCCGGACACTTTATTTGTGATCCGAAGAACAATCCATACATCTCTTCGAGCGTCACGCCGAAGAACTGCTGAATAGTTCGCGGTCCTTCCAGGTTGAACTCCCACATACGAAGAGATCGACATTGCCATGGTAGGACCCGACAAACTAGCATAACTTGCATTACTTTGACGAGACCGACATCCCTCTTGAGGAGATTTCGGATGCGACTTTGCAATATCGGCACGTCATTAACCGGCCCCCAGTCTAGCCCCTTGTTGACCCATGACGCTAGTTTTGGTGGGGGGCCCGAACAGAAGGCGGGGGTAGCCACCCACTTAGTATTTCGAGGAGCTGTGATGTAAAACCACTCCCGCTGCCATAAGTTGGATATCTCCGGGAAGGAACCCTTTGGCCATGGGGCATCGACACCTTTGCTTATTGTGGCACCTCCGCATTTTGCGTGTCGCCCATCAATCATCTTCGGCTTCACATTGAAGGTCTTGAGCCATAAGCCAAAGTGTAGGGTGATGCGGAGGAAGGCCTCACATACGAAGATAAACGACGAGATGTGAAGAATGGAATCCGGAGCTAGATCGTGGAAGTCGAGCCCATAATAGAACATGAGCCCTCTGACGAAGGGATCAAGACTAAAGCCTAGCCCCCGGAGGAAGTGGGAAAAAATACGACACTCTCGTTGGGTTCGGGAGTGGGGATGACCTACCCTCGGGCAGGCAGCCTGTGCGAGATTTCGGTGGTCAAATACCTGGCCTCCCTTAGCTTCTTGATGTCCTCCTCTGTGAGAGAGGAAGCCATCCACTGGCCCTGAAGGTTGGATCCGGACATGATTGAAGGTCCGAAGCGCTTGGCCTGAGCCTTGGGTTTTAGAACTCGGGGTGGGGGAAGGAGGGGATTGAGCGTGAGCAGAGAAGGACAGACTTTGGCCCCTTTATAAAGAGGGCGAATATCAAGCGTCCTCCGCATGGCTGTTTGGAACTTTCCTAAAATCGAGGAGTCATACTAACGAGCACGTTTGGGCTACCCGCACCCGTATTGCTGAGAATCCTATGATAAGGGGACATGATCTCTGCTTCGACAAGACGTGCCAATAAAACCGCCTCGCGACACGTGCAGTGGCTGGTTGAGAAAAACGGTCTGAATAATGACCGGGGCCATGGTGTGATGTCACGTTATGAAAAGTTGTCAGCAGATTAGATTTATGGAAATATTATACTCTCTACGGTGGTATGTGGAATTTGATTTGCAGAGCCGGACACTATCCTTGTGTTCAAAATCTTCTATGAAGTATTTGGAGGAGAAACCCGCCTTGCAATGCCGAAGGCAATCTGCGCGCCGGAATCATCGTCATTGAAGCCTGGTTCAGGGGCTACGGAGGGAGTCCTGGATTAGGGGGTCCTCGGATAGCCGGACTATATCCCTTGGCCGGACTGTTGGACTATGAAGATACAAGATTGAAGACTTCGTCCCGTGTCCGGGTGGGACTCTCCTTGGCGTGGAAGCCAAGCTTGGTAATTCGGATATGTAGATCTCCTCCCTTGTAACCGACTCTGTGTAACCCTGCCCCCTCCGGTGTCTATATAAACCGGAGGGTTTTAGTCTGTAGGACAACAACAATCATACCATAGGCTAGCTTCTAGGGTTTAGCCTCTCCGATCCCGTGGTAGATCAACTCTTGTAATACTCATATCATCAAGATCAATCAAAAAGGAAGTAGGGTATTACCTCCATCAAGAGGGCCTGAACCTGGGTAAACATTGTGTCCCCCGCCTCCTGTTACCATCCGCCATAGACGCACAGTTCGGGACCCCCTACCCGAGATCCGCCGGTTTTGACACCGACACCTCCCCCTCCTCCACTCCTTTATATACGGGGGAGGGGGCACCCCATAGACATACAAGTTGATCATTGAGCCCTTAGCCATGTGCGGTGCCCCCCTCCACCATAATCCACCTTGATCATATCATCGTAGTGCTTAGGCGAAGCCCTGTGATGGTAGCTTCATCATCACCATCATCACGCCATCGTGCTGACGAAGCTCTCCCTCGACACTCAGCTGGATCAAGAGTTCTTGCGACGTCACCAAGCCAAACATGTGCAGATCGCGGAGGTGTCGTACTTTCGATACTAGGATCGGTCAGATCATGAAGACGTACGAATACATCAACCGCGTTGTCATAACGCTTCCGCTTATGGTCTACGAGGGTACATGGACAACACTCTTCCCCTCTCGTTGCTATACATCACCATAATAGATCTTGCGTGCGCGTAGGATTTTTTTGAAATTACTGCGTTCCCCAACAGTAATGCGGAGGAGCTTCCTATCCAATCAATCTCTTCAACAAGAAGCTTGAAAGAATGAATTAAACCCACACATGATGTGGTGAAGAAGAAGAAAAGAAGAAAGAGTAGAGGTAAAAAGGTATCTCTCCCAAATAATGTTGCTCCCATCACCATAGTGCCTCATGAAAGTGAATCAAATATGTTGATGGAGGATGATGATATTTATGATGATTTTGTTATGCCTATTGCTTGTTGTGATGATTATGATTGGGAAGACAATGATATCCCTTATGATCTTGAAAATCTTTTTAGCACTTGCTTGAAAGAATATGATAATAATGTTTTCTATACTATTGGTGCCATTCATGCTATTGATAAGAATGATTGTGATGATATGCAAAACTACAAGCTTAGGGATGCTACGTTTGATGAGTATGATATGTTTGAAGATTTATTTGCTGGAAATAATGCTTGTCCTAAGCTTGGGGATGCTTTGCTTAATGAATATGATCCTTTGATTTCTTCTACTTTCGATAAGAAAATTTATTATGATAATAGCATGCCTCCTATTTATGATGATTACAATAGTGATGAAAGTGGATTTGGAGAGGTCATTACTTTATTTAGTGATACATCCACTATTTTGGAAGAGGTTTCAATTGATTATGACAATGAAGTTGCTATCTATGATGATTATTATGATCACATCTATGCCATAAAGAGTGATAAATCTTCTATGTGTGTGCATCATGAAAAGAGTGATGTATGTGATAGCTATATTGTTGAATCTATTCATGATGCCTCTGAAAATTATTACGAGAAAGGAACTTATGCCTTTACATATCTCAATAATATCAAGTTTCTTCTCTATGTGTTGATTGTTTTGAAGTTACACTTGTTTTGCCTTCCTATGCTAGTTGATTCTTGTTCACATAAGTTGTTTGCTCACAAAATCCCTATGCATAGGAAGTGGGTTAGACCTAAATGTGCTAGTCTTATGCTTCATGATGCTCTCTTCATGTTTCAATTCTTATCTTTTATGCGAGCGTCATCGAAATCATCATGCCTAGCTTAAAAGGCATAAAAGAAAAGCGCTTGTTGGGAGACAACCCAACACTTTTACCTCCTATTTTTGTGTGTTAACATGCTTATGCTACTGTAGTAATCATGTTTTATTGCTTTCATTTCAATAAAGTGCCAAGTAAGACCTTTGGGATGGCTTACGGTGATAGTTGATTTGATCTTGCTGAAAAACAGAAACTTTTGTGCTCAAGAAAAAATTCTCATTTTTTAAAAAAGCATTATAAAATGCTGATTATTTTTGCAGAAGATTAATAGACAAATATCTCAGGTTGTCCTGATTTTTTGGAATTTTTGGAGTAGCAGAAGTATGGTTGGAGTATAGATTACTACAGGCTGTTCTGTTTTTGACAGATTCTGTTTTCAATGCATAGTTTGCTTGTTTTCTAGTTTCTATGGATTATATTGCTCAATATAAATTGTGGGAATGATATGATACAGTAGGAATTGTGTGATAAAAATTATGAATCTTATCATTGGCAGTACCAAAAGTGGAATGGTTTGCTCTTTATCATACTAACCTATCTCACAAAGTTCCGTTAAGTTTTTTGTGATTGAAGTTTTCAAGTTTTGGGTGAGATATCGATATGAGGAGAATAAGGAGTGACAAGACCCTAAGTTTGGGGATTCCAAAGGCACCCCAAGGTAATATTTAAGGAAGATCCAAGAAACTAAGCTTGGGGATGCCCCAGAAGGCGTCCCCTCTTGCGTCTCCAACATTATCGGTAACCTCACTTGGAGCTATGTTTTCATTCGTCACATGATATGTGTTTTACTTGGAGCATCATTTTATTTTGTTAGGATTTGCTTGCTGTTATTTAGAATAATGTTTTGCATCTTTCTTTTCAATAAAATATCAAGTATAGCCTTTGTCATGCTTATTTTGCAAGTCTACGTGTTGCTGTTCCAAAACAGAAATTTTATTAATGTTGCAAAAATTCCCAAGAAAAGTCTGAATGTGATAAAATGTTGAAACGTTTTTCAAAATTAGCTCTGATAGATTTTCTACAGTGTGGTAAATTTTCATAATGTTTGCAGTTGAATAAGTATTGATACTCTTGCATTCTTTACATGTTGTACTGTTTTGGCAGATTGTTGTTATGTTTGCATTGTTTGCATATGTTTGCTTGTTTAATGATTCTATTTGAGGATAGGAATATTAAATATGCAGAGGCATTTAGTATGCAATCCTGATAATAATTTTAGTGATTTGCTACAGTAGAGAATGATAAGGTTTTTGCATTGGTGTATACTAACTTATCTCACGAATCCTTGTTGAGTTTTGTGTGGATGAAGCTTTTCGGATTTAGGAAAACCGTGATATGAGAGGAATAAAGGAGACACAAAAGCTCAAGATTGGTGTCGGGGGTTGCTGATCCCACGTACACCTATGGGGATCGGCGGACCGAGCCCCTTTCGGTTCGGCAGGGGGCGGTGGATGCACAAAGAGCAGATCGAGGCGAACGCACGAGCGAGACGATCGATTTACCCAGGTTCGGGCCGCACGGATGCGTAAAACCCTACTCCTGCTTTGGTGGTTGTATTGAGTTCTTGCTCGGGAGCGATGAGTGCTACAGTACCCTCAAGCAGCTGGCGAGACCGAGCGTGAGAATGGCTGTCCTCCCCCCTCTCTGTTGCGCATGGGCCTCCTTTTATATGTCTAAGGGGTCACCGACAGGTGGCAATAGAGGTGGGGGTAAAAATGTAAAAAAGGTGGTAGTTGGCTCCATCGCCTACAACAGACGTATCATACCTAACCCTGACGGCAGGGGACAAGGGCATTAAATGCCTGTCTGTGTCACCTTGACGGCACAGAGAGGGACCGCTAGGAACGCCACCGTTTGCCACGATGGCTATCTTGTCAGCGCTTGCTTGCCACCGCATGCCCCCGGCTGCACAGCCTCCCGCCACGTACGCCAGGAGCGGTCCCAGAGCGACACATTGGTGGGTGAACTGGAGCGCGGGCTGCGGGGTAGTAGCTTGCCGCGGCAAGCGTCTTGCCGCGGATGTTGCCTTGTCGCGTCCGGGAGCTTGTCGCTCACCGGGTCTTGTCGGGACGCGCAGTGCGCCACAGCGAGCTTCTTGAGATGCTTTGGTTGGTCTTCCCGGCAAGCTCCTCTTGCCGGGGTCTCGTCTCCTTCCCGGCAAGCTCCTCTTGCCGGGGTCTTGTCTCCTTCCCGGCAAGCTCCTCTTGCCGGGGCCTTGTTTTGCTCTCGGATACTTTGTTCTTGAATGGCCCCAAAGGGACCACGGAGGGTCTTGGCGGTTGCCCGGCAAGCCTTGCCGCGGGTCGCTGCGACTGCCCGTGCACAAGTTCGGGATACTAAGGTACCCCTACTTTAGTACACCGACAATTGGGGATGCCCAAGGCATACCAAGATAATATTTCAAGAAGTATCAAGCATCTAAGCTTGGGGATGATCCGGTAGACATCCCACCTTTCTTCTTCAACAATTATCTGTTAGTATTGGTTCAGCCTAAGTTTCTGCTTATTCACCTGATGTGTGCTATTCTTAGAATGTCATTTGTTTTGTTTTGCTTGATGTTTTAATAAAATACTTAGATCTGAATGTTTTTAAATAAAATAGAGTCCTCAAATAATTGCCAGGGAGGCTAAGTAAGCGGCATTCACATCCCGTCAACGAAGCTCTTTCCTATGTCATTTACTCTTGTGCTTCACTTATATCCTATGAGTAAATTGTTGAATAAATTGAATGTCATGAAGTTGAAATCATATCATGCCTATTGGTAGCTTCACATTGGGTTTAGAAAGTGAAATCTTTTGAGGCTTGACAATCACAATATTGGTCATACAAGCAATTCATGAATAATTAGTATAAGGAAGAGATTATCACGTGCAAATACACTATCATGGAAATCCTTTGTAATTGTGAGCCCCCATCAAAATATTATATGCCAAAATTGTTGACGTTGGACAAGGAAGACAACGTAATGGTTTATGTTTGTTCATATTCACATAGAAGTTATATTGTCATAGATCCTTCAACATGTGGTGCTTGCCCCCCATCTTTGCTAGCCAAAAATTCCGCACCAAGTAGAGATACTACTTGTGCATCCAAAAACGCTTAAACCCAAATCTTATTTTCAAGAGTCCACCATACCTACCTAACGATTGAGCAAGATACTTCAAGTAAGTTGTTATCGATGCCAAAAGGCAATAAAAATTGCTTCTAAAAGTGTTAGATCATTTAGTGTAAGAGAAAATTGAGCATTGTACGAAATTGCGATGGCAAAGTAATAAAACCGACGGACTGCATAATAAAGGTTGCTATCACAAGGGGCAATATAACGTGACGTTCTTTTGCACTAAGAGATTGAGCATACAAACAAATAAGCGCATGGAAACCTCTGCTTCCCTCTGCGAAGGGCCTATCTTTTAGTTCTCAGTATTTACTTTTATGCAAAGAGTAAAAGTATCCCTCTCTATTCCTTTTTATTTTCTCTTTTGGTAAGCATGATGTGGTGAGGAAAGATCTAGGCACATATGTCCATATTGAATATGGGTAGCATGAGTTATTATTGTTGACATCACCCTTGAGGTGAATACGTTGGGAGGCAAAACAATAAGCCCCTATCTTTCTATGTGTCCGGTTGAAACGTTTTGCTCATGTGTACAAGGTGAGTGCTAGCAATCATACAAGACAATATGATGGTTGAGTATGTGGATCTCTTACTTAAACTCTGTTGAATAAGTTGAATTGCAATTGCTTGGTGACTAAGAACATAGGTTGTTGAGTTTCAAGAGAATTCATTGTTTGAACCTTAACATGTGAATTGGTTGCTACTATAACATGAGAAGTTTCATAAGAAAGAATTGTTGTTACGATGCTAGAAAAAGTGATTGAAATTATCATTGATCAAACTTATGCACTTTGCTAGCATTCACACTTCATAAATTATTTCTTTAATCATTTACCTACTCGAGGACAAGTAGGAATTAAGCTTGGGGGTGCTGATATTATGAAGTATTCATGATGTTATTTTATCATTCTTGGGTGTTTTACAATCATTTTATAGCAACTTTATATCATTTTTGGGACTAACCTATTGACCCAATGCCCAGTGCCAATTGTTGTTTTTGCTTGTTTTTTACATGGCAGGAAATCAATATCAAACGGAGTCCAAACACTGTGAAACTTTACGGAGATTTTTTTGGACCAGAAGGAACCCAATGGGCCAAAGTTGCACCTGGGGGGGTGCCCCGAGGGGGGCTCAACCCACTAGGGCGTGCCAGGCCCCCTTGGCGTGCCGAGGTGGGTTGTGCCCACCTCGGTGGCCTCCCGTACCCCTTCTTTTCACTATAAATTCCCAAATATTCCGAAACCTAGATCAGAAGTTTCGCCACCGCAGGGCTCCGTAGCCACCGAAAACCAATCTAGACCCGTTCCGGTACCCTACCGGAGGGGGAATCATCTCCGGTGGCCATCTTCATCATCCCGGCGTCCACCACGATGAGGAGGGAGTAGTCCACCCTCAGCGCTGAGGGTTTGTACCAGTATCTATGTGATTAATCTCTCTTTCTCTCTCTCTCGTGATCTATATCATGGGCTTTGTTAATATAGTCGAATCATATGATGTTTCTGCCCTCTATACTCTTGTTGTGCTGAATTGAATATTTACCCTTTGAAGTTTTGTCTTGTCAGATTGAATGTTAAGATTTTAGAACACATGATGTATGTCTTGCGGTATGAATACTTGAGGTGACATTGGGGTATCTTATTGGTTCACTTGATATATGTTATGGCACTCAACTTGCGGATTCCCGCGGTGATATTGGGGTATTCTTTGCATAGGGGTTGATGCATGTTTTTATTACCTTTACTCTGATAGAAACTTTGGGGTCTCCTTGTAGTTCTTTGTGTGGATTGAGCAATATGAATATGACTTTGCTTTGGTGTTATTCTAGTACGAACTCTAGGATGGATCGAACAGAAAAAATAGCTTTGCGTTATTTCAGTACGAACTCTTGAATAGATCGAACGGAAGGAATAGCTTTGAGGAGGTTTTGTACCCTACAAACAATTCCTATCTTTTGTTATCCGCTAATAGGAACTCGGGAGTGATTCTTTGTTGCACTTTTAGGGATAATTATATGATCCAACTAAGTTAGCATTGTTGAGAGATTGCACTAACGAAAGTATGGACCCTAGGCCTTGTTTTCAAGCATTGCAATACCATTTTTGAGCCCGTTTACTATTTGCTACCTTGATGTTTTTATTTATTCAGATTATAAAAATATATTTCTACCATCTGTATTACACTTTTATCACCATCTCTTCGCCGAACTAGTGCACCTATACAATTTGCCATTGTATTGGGTGTGTTGGGGACACAATAGATTTCTTGTATTTGGTTGCAGGGTCGTTTAAGAGAGACCATCTTCATCCTGCACCTCTCATGGATTGATAAACCTTAGGTCATCCACTTGAGGGAAAATTGCTACTGTCCTACAAAACTCTGCACTTGGAGGCCCAACACGTGTCTACAAGAATAAAGTTGCGTAGTAGACATCAGTTGCCGAGAAGGCTGGGAAGGGTGATGGGCCATACTGCAAGATCCATTGGACCAAGGGCCACGATATTCAGGAGTGCCATCAGGTTGAGCAGCTCATCAAGAAGGAGAGGGCTGAGTATGAGAAGCGTGATAAGGAGAAAGACCAAGATGGCATTGGCAGGAAGGGCCATGGAGGCAGAACGGGTCGCCCCGGCAAGGCTCCTCATAATCAAGGAAAACCCGCCAAGGGCCGTGAGAAGAAGGATTTTGATGATGAGAGTGATGGAGGAGATGAAGAGGAAACAAACGAGCAGGAGTTCCAAAAAGCCACTGACGCCCTATTCATTGACGGGGGTGCATATTTGCACTCCTCGCACCGCCAACTTAAACAGTGGGTGCCTGAGGTCAATGTCGTGGAGCCAGCGGCAGATTCTTGGAAACTGCTCAAGTGGTCCCGCACGCCCATCATCTTTGATGAAGAGGATCACCTTGACTGCACCACCACGGTAGGGTGCTTGCCATTATTGGTCTCACCAACAATCCGCAACCTCAAGGTCACAAATATGTTGGTTGACGACGGGGCCGGGTTGAATTTGATTTCTCCAAAGGTCATCAGCAAACTTCAGATAGCAGAGGAAGATCTCAAGGTTACTGGCATGTTTCAAGGGATCAACCCCGGCAGGAGTCGTCCTAAGGGGAAGATAACGCTACCGATGACATTCAGGGGAGAGTTGAATTACCAGACTGAGAAGATCGTGTTTGATGTGGTCGACCTCCCCCTGCCGTACAATGGAATCCTTGGTCGCCTAGTTCTGGCCAAATTCATGGCGGCATCACACTATGCCTACAACACTCCGAAGATGCCAGGGAGAATAGGCATCATTTCCATTCCATCGGACAAGAAGGATGCAATCATATGCGTGGACAAGATGTACCAGGAAGCAGTCGCGGCAGAGGACGTGAAAGCCACTGTTCCTGCCAAGGAAAGCAAGAAAAAGAGGAGAGATAGCATGGATGCCAACAAGGAATCCGAGAAGCGTACCTCCTAGGAAGTACGTTGTGCTGTTGATGACTTGCTAGGGAGTTCCAATAGCAAGAGACCCAAGGCTGCTGCACCCGCTGTGAAAAAGGTCCCGACAGGGCTGGCTGGCGCTGATGGTACCTTCACTATCAGTGCCACCCTCGATGACAAATTGGAAAGCGCTCAAGTTGCCTTCCTGCAGGCGAATGTCGATGTGTTTGCTTGGCAACCGTTTGACATCCCCGGTGTTCCCAGGGAGGTAATCTAGCACCACCTTGCTGTCTGCCCACATGCTCAACCCGTCAAGGAGAAGATCCGGAAGCAAGCTTGGGAGTGGAAACAGTTCATTGCTGAGGAGATCAAGAAACTTGTGGCAGATGGTTTGGTCAAAGGAGTATTGCATCCAACGTGGTTAGCAAACCCTGTGGTGGTGTGCAAGGCTAATGGGAAATGGAGGCTTTGCATAGATTTCATGGATCTGAATAAGGCATGCCCGAAGGACCCATTTCCCTTGTCGCGCATCGACCAGATTGTGGACTCCACCTCCGGGTGTGGCTTGCTTTCTTTCCTAGATACATACTCTGGATATCACCAGATCTTCATGTCCAAGGAAGACGAGGAGAAGACCGCATTCATAACCCCATGTGACACATACTGCTCTGTACGGATGCCCTTCGGGTTAAAGAGCGCCGGATCCACTTTTGCAAGAGTAGTACAGATTGGCTTTGAATACTGATACATCTCCAATGTATCTATATTTTTTTTACAGTTCCATGCTGTTATATTATCATTCTTGGATGTTTTATAATCATTTTATATCATTTTTTGGTACTAACCTATTGACATAGTGCCAAGTGCCAGTTGCTGTTTTTTACATCGCAGGAAATCAATATCAAACGGAGTCCAAACGTAGCGAAACTTTTTGTGGATTTTTTTTGGACCACAAGACATCCAATGGGCCAGAGAAGCACCTGTGGGGGTGCTCTGAGGGGAGCACAACCCACCAGGGCGCGCCTGGGGGCCCAGGCGCGCCCTGGTGGGTTGTGCCCACCTCGGGTGCCCCCTAGACCGCCTCTTTCCTCTATAAATACCCCAATATTCCAGAAACCCTAGGGAGTCGACAAAAATCAATTCCAGTCGCCGTAGAGTCTAGAACCACCAGATCCAATCTAGACACCATCACATAGGGGTTCATCATGTCCATTGGTGCCTCTCCGATGATGTGTGAGTAGTCTTTTGTAGACCTTTGGGTCCATAGTTACTAGCTAGATGGCTTCCTCTCTCTGTTTTGATTCTCAATACAATGGTCTCTTGGAGATCCAAATGATGTAATTCTTTTGCGATGTGTTTGTTGGGATCTGATGATCTTTGAGTTTATGATCAGATCTATGTTTTTATCCATGAAAGTTATTTTGAGTCCTCTATGATCTCTTATATGCATGCTTGCTTATAGCCTCATATTTCTTCTTCGATATTTGGGTCTTGTTTGGCCAACTTGATCTATTTATCTTGCAATGGGAAGAGGTGATTTGTGATGGGTTCGATCTTACGGTGCTTGATCCCAGTGATAGAAGGGGAACCAACACGTATGTATCGTTGCCATTAAGGATAACAAGATGGGGTCTATTTCTACATAAATAGATCTTCTCTACATCATGTCATCGTTATTATTTCATTACTCCGTTTCTCCATGAACTTAATACACTAGATGCATGTTGGATAGCGGTCGATGTGTGGAGTAATAGTAGTAGATGCACGCAGGAGTTGGTCTACTAATCTTGGACGTGATGCCTATATAATGATCATTGCCTGGATATCGTCATGATTATTTGAAGTTCTATCAATTGCCCAATAGTAATTTGTTGATCCACCGTTTGCTATTTTTCTCGAGAGAAGCCACTAGTGAAAACTACGGCCCCGGGTCTCTTCTTTAATATATTTGCCTTTGCGGTCTATTTTCCTTTGCTTTTATTTTCAGATCTATTAAACCCAAAAATACAAAAATACCATGCTGCAATTTATTTTATTCGAGATATATTTATCCCATCTATCATATTTTTATCACGTTTGTTTGCCAATTTCTGGCGTCGTTACACGAAAGGGATTAACAACCCCTTTTACACGTCGGGTTATGAGTATTTGCTATTTGTGTGCAGGTGTTATTTATGTAGTGTTGCTTGGTTCTCCTACTGGTTCGATAACCTTGGTCTCATCACTGAGGGAAATACCTACTGTCGCTGTGCTGTATCATCCCTTCCTCTTTGGGGAAATACCGACGTAGTCTAGCAGACATCAAAAGGAATTTCTGGCTTTAGTTAGAATATTGGTGTTAAGGTTTGTGATTCTCTATGCAAGCACAAAAGTCAATAGTTATGCAATGAAATTACATCCTACTTGTGGTGCATTAGTTGGTGTTAATTATGCTCAATGCTCGCTTCTCAATCTTTTTCTAGCCTTCATTTTGCACTAAGTATGATCACTACTTGTGCGTCCAAAGTCCTTTAAACCAGTTTTGCCACATGAGTCCACTATATCTACCTATATGCGGTATTCTTTTGCAGTTCTAAGCAAATTTGTATGTGCCATCTCTAATATTCAAAATAAATTTCTCTTTTGTGTGCTCGTACCACTCGCGAGGTGGCGAGGGGTGGATAATATTTTCCATGCTAGATGTGTTATTGTCAAGATGAGTGTTTATTCACTTATCATTGCACAAGAGTAAGGCAAAGGTATTAGGGATGCCCGGTCCTGAAATGAAAAATGAATTTACTTTATGTTGTTAAATAATAAATTCCTTGGAAAGTGTTGGTATGGAAGGCAGCCATGGATACAGTTAGCCAAGGAAAGTGAAAGTATGGTGGAAAAAGGAATAAACTTTATTTTCTGTTTGGGAACCGCCTATGATATATCTAGCATGGAAAGTGTTGGGAACTCTAAGTCATTTTCATTGGTGGGAAAAGTATGCCTCTCAAAATGTTTTTATCTCTCAATTTTTGCTTTGAGCTCTGGCACCTCTACAAATCCCTACTTCCCTCTGCGAAGAGCCTTTCTTTTACTTTATGAAATTTTTATTTTTAATTTGAGTCTCCATCTTCTCTTATAAAGCACCAACTAGGGGGCACTATGATCGTGCTTGAGCATTGGGTGTAGCTAATATGCGAGTGTGTTTCATGAATGGATCAATGATTGAGCATGATGGGCTAGGGATAACTTATTTTAGCGTTGATATTTTGAAAGACATGGTTGCTTGTTGATATGCTTGAGTATTTAAGTCTCATGTCAAAACTAGATTATTGCTTTGAATCATATAAAGGTCCAAATGTCCATGCTAAGAATATGAGATGGCATGTTAGGCAGCATTCCACATAAAAAATTCTGTTTTCATCATTTACCTACTCGAGGATGAGAAGGAATTAAGCTTGGGGATGCTGATACGTCTCCAACGTATCTATAATTTTTGATTGTTCCATGTTGTTATATTATCATTCTTGGATGTTTTATAATCATTTTATAGTCATTCTTTATCAATTTTTGATACTAACCTATTGACACAGTGCCAAGTGCCTGTTTTTTACATCGCAGGAAATCAATATCAAATGAAGTCCAAACGCAGCGAAACTTTTTGTGGATTTTTTGGACCAGAAGACATCCAGTGGGCCGGAGAAGCGCCTGGGGGTGCTCCGAGGGGAGCACAACCCACCAGGGCGCGCCTGGGCTAGTGGGTTGTGCCCACCTCGAGTGCCCCCGGACTGCCTCTTTGCTCTTTGAATACCCCAATATTCCAGAAACCCTTGGGAAGTCGACGAAAATCAATTCCAGCCGCCGCAGAGTCCAGAACCACTAGATCCAATCTAGACACCATCACGGAGGGGTTCATCATGTCCATTGGTGCCTCCCAGATGATGTGTGAGTAGTCTATTGTAGACCTTTGGGTCCGTAGTTAGTAGCTAGATGGCTTCCTCTCTCTCTTTTGATTCTCAATGCAATGGTCTCTTGGAGATCCATATGATGTAATTCTTTTTGCGGTGTGTTTGTTGGGATCCGATGAACTTTGAGTATATGATCAGATCTATGTTTTTATCCATGAAAGTTATTTGAGTCTTCTTTGATCTCTTATATGCATGATTTCTTATAGCCTCGTATTTCTTCTCCGATATTTGGGTTTTGTTTGGCCAACTTGATCTATTTATCTTGCAATGGGAAGAGGTGATTTGTGATGGGTTCGATCTTACGGTGCTTGATCCTAGTGACAGAAGGGGAACCGACACGTATGTATCGTTGCCATTAAGGTAACAAGATGGGGTCTATTTCTACATAAATAGATCATGTATACATCATGTGATCGTTCTTATTGCATTACTCAGTTTCTCCATGAACTTAATACACTAGATGCATGCTGGATAGCGGTCGATGTGTGGAGTAATAGTAGTAGATGCAGGCAGGAGTCAGTCTACTAATCTTCGATGCGATGCCTATATAATGATCATTGCCTGGATATCGTCATGATTATTTGAAGTTCTATCAATTGCCCAACAGTAATTTGTTCACCCACCATTTGCTATTTTTCTCGAGAGAAGCCACTAGTGAAAACTACGGGCCCCGGGTCTCTTCTTTAATAAATTTGCCTTTGCGATCTATTTTCCTTTGCTTTTATTTTCAGATCTATTAGACCCAAAAATATAAAAATACCTTGCTGCAATTTATTTTATTGGATATCTATTTATCCCATCTATCATATTTATATCACGTCCGTTTGCCAATTTCTGGCACCGTTACCCGAAATGGATTGCACTACAAAAAAAAAAGACACATCCGTGACATTTTGGGCCGAACGAATTTTTTTTCTGTCATACATATGACACTTCTATGACGATAATTGTGACAAAACCCGGTATCATCATAGATGTGGTGGGCTCCTACTTTTATGACAAAAAATCATGACAGAAAATGGGCTTTTCGTCCTGGGCGGGCCGGAGACGCAGCTGCACGACATTCTTTGGGCCGTCCATGACGGAAAACACCGTGGTAGAAGCGAGGGCGAGGAAAATTTCAGGGAGTTCCCGGTTACGGTGGGAGGTCGGGGGCTAAGCGATGCGCGTTTCTCTCATACACGTACGCGCATGTGTCCGCGGCGTTGGCTCTAACTGAACCAGAGCGAGGCGTTGGGCTCTAACTGAACCCGAGCAATTGCACTGCAGGCTACGCGTTACTGAACCCAAGCAATCGATCGATGGCTGTTAACTGAACCCGATCGAGCGATTCATTCGCTACTGCTGCTAACTAAAGCCGATCGATGCTTCCTCTGGGATGAACAGTGAGCGTTGCGGGGGGTTTGGATGAACAGTGAGCGGTGGCGTTGCCTCTGGATGAACAGGACCCCATCGTGTGGTGGAGGGCTGGATGAACAGTAGACGGTGGAGGGGTGCCTGTGGAGGGGTGGTTGAACAGGACCCCGTGGTGTGGAGGGCTGAATGAATAGTAGACGGTGGAGGGGTGGTTGAACAGTAGCCGGTGGAGTAGCGTGCGGTGGAGGCTGGATGAACAGGAGCCCGTGGAGGCTGGAGGAGGTCGACGGTAGCCCGTGGAGGCTGGAGGAGGTCGACGGTGGAGATGAACAGTATCCCTTGGAGTCCCGTTTTGCAGTACGCCACACCCCTCCCGATGAACAGGACCCCCGTTTCGACCGTAGGAGGTCCGTTTCGTCTGTTTTGCGGTACGCCACACCCCTCCCGATCAACATGACCCCCGTTTCGACCGTAGGAGGTCCGTTTCCTCCGTTTTGCGGTATGCCACACCCCTCCCGATCAACAGGACCCCCGTTTTGACCATAGGAGGCCGTTTCCTCCGTTCTGTGGTACGCCAGGCCTCGTTCCATCGCCTGTTCCGTCCAAGCCCTCCCGATGAACACGACCACGCATTCCGTTTCGACCCAGCCGGTTGGCTCCCATGCGTTCTGTTGCCTCCCGATGAACATGACACATTACGTTGCCTCCCGATGAACAGAACACATTTCATTGCCTCCCCATGAACACGACGCATTCCATTGCCTCCCCATGAACACGACGACGACGTTGTTTCTCCGTTCCGACCCAGCCATGTACACGAGCCCTGGCCGTACGTATGCATGAGTAGGCGTTCAAGACCCCGCCCGTATGTACACATATGTGGTCGTATTTTCTTTCTCGCACCCTGGCCGTTGTACGTACGTGTACATGCTACGTGCGCGCCTCTACTACGACATGTGCGCGCCTCTACTATGACACGTGTGTGCCTCTACATCGACCAGTATGTACGTACACGTTCGCGAGCAGAATGACAATGTTACGTACGCTTGGACCAGGTGGGTCCCGACTGTTAGGCACTTCCTTGCGTGCGAAGATGTAGCTGGTGGGTCCCAGTAGTTAGGGGGGCAAATCGTTTTTTTGCCCGGATGCACTTCCTTGCGTGCGAAGGTGTAGCTAGTGGGTCCCAGTAGTCAGGGGGGAAACATTTTTTTCGTGAAATACGGTGGCCCGTCCGGTGGGTCCCCACTGTCAGATGGAGGAATAATTATTTTGCACATAATAAGGAGGCACTTCCTTGCTGCGGTCGTAGACCCAGCTGTCAGCCTCTCCACGTCCAGTCCACATCCGATGGAAGTCGTTCCTTGACCATGTTGACCATGCCACACCGAGAGCACCAGGGCGATGGACGACGGCGAGGCCTAGGAAGGGGACGACGCGGAGCCGGGGAAGACGCGACAGTGGATGCCCACGCGTAGAGGAGTACGGGGGTTCACTGGTTCGCTGCGGTGTGAGGCTGCCATCGACGCAGAATAACAGGGGGTGTGGGTGAGTAGAGGGATGGTCTGGCCAGCGGTGGGAGTAGTAGGGGGCGGTGAGGCCTCCGCCGCATCGTAGCCGGCCACAGGAGGCAGGAGCATGAGGCATGACTGGCGCTGGTTTGGGCTGCTGGAGCAAGAAGACCAGAGGTTGAAGAAGCACTACGGCCGTTGGATGGACATCGTATGGTTACTGGAGCTAGAATCGTGCATATTGACTAAGTTGACAAAGCCCTCCGTCCCCATCAAGTTAGTAGGCCCACAAGTCAGCCTGCCACTATACTGAGTCCTAGCTAACAGGGGGAGTATTCATTTTTTTTGTGCGTAATAAGGAGGCACTTCCTTGCGTGCGAAGATATAGCTGGTGGGTCTGAGCTGTCAGCGGCGGTAACATTTTTTCGCGAAATACAGAGGCCCTTTCAGTGGGTCCCTGATATCAAGTGGAGGAATCATTATTTTTCGCGTAATAAGGGGGCATTTCCTTCCGTGCAGCCGTGGACCCAGCTATCGGCCTCTCCACGTACAGTCCGCTTCAGATGCATGTCAGTCATTAACCATGTTGACCAGGCCGCGCCGAGAGCACCAGGGCGGTGGACGACGGCAAGGCCTAGGAAAGGAGCGACACGGAGGCAGGGAAGACTCGGCAGTCGTTTCCCATGTGGAGGGGAGTACGACTGTACGAGGGTTTACTGGTTCGTCTGCCGTCGCCGGAGAATAACAACAGGTGTGGGTGAGTAGAGGGATGGCTAGGCCAGTGATGGGAGTACGGTGGGGCGGTGAGGCCTGCCGGCAGCAGAGCCGGCCGCGGGAAGGAGAGAGCAGGCAGTCCCGTCGGCGCTTGTTTGAGCGGCTGGAGCAGGAAGAGCAGAGATTGAAGAAGCACGACGGCCGTTGGATGGCCATCCAACAGTCACTGCTTGTGCGTCAACCTTTTTTTAGGAAAGCCTCAAATCTGTGGAAAACAGCATACAACCCATCTGCCATTATTTCTAATAATTTACAGTCCATTTGCTAATTATTAAGGTTTTTTTGGAGCCCATATTATTTTTGTTAGCATTACAGCCCATATTGTGGCCACGGTTAAAAAATTATACAAAATTTTGCATATTTCGGTGCGGTCCGAACTATTTTTAATCCCGAAATTTCGACTCGCATTCAAACTGATTTTAAAAATAAATGTATATCAATATAAAATCCAAGAAATTCTCCACACACAAAAATTAATTTAATTTAAAATCTCGAAATGAAAAAAAAGATATTTGAAACTAATTGCCGGTTTGATGTGTTTTAAAAATGTACAGCCTGTCGGATCACGGGTTCCGGCAGACCCTTAAGGTTCGAACACTGGGGTGCGCGCGGAGATCACGCCTTCTACCTCCCCGTCTCACAAAGATCTAAACTACTAAAAGAACTGCACGAGAGACACAAGGTTTATACTGGTTCGGGCCACCGTTGTGGTGTAATACCCTACTCCAGTGTGTGATGGGTGGATTGCCTCTTGGGGCTGATGATGATGAACGATACAAGGAAGAACAGCCTCGCGAGGGTCTGTTCTTGGCTGGGGTGATGAACTGCTAGGAGGAGTTCAGTCACCCTTCTCTCTCTCTCTCTCTCTCACTCTCTCTGCTTGCTAGCCGGACCCACGAACCAACCGACCCCGCCTACATGGGCGGCTGGCCCTATTTATAGGCAAAGGCCCTGGGCCTCTTCCCGAATATTGAGCGGGAAGGGCGCCAACAATTGGCCAATTTGAAGGGGAACATCTAGTACACTTATCCTGACTAAAGTTGGTCTTCGCCTGCCAAAGGCTCTGCGGTGACGCCGTGCTGGGCTCCATGATGACCTCCGTCTCGTAGTCCGCCTGGTCTTGGTCTCGTTGCACCGAAATGGCAACCTTTGCCTGATGCCTCGGTACTCCGCGGCTGCGCTTGCCCCCTTTGCACCAAAGAGGAAAGAAGGACGCTGCGCGCGCTGGCGCCCGCCTGGCGCCCTGAGTCGTCATGGCTTGCGTCATGGGCACCTCGCGAGGTACCTCGCCTTGATTTCTCCGCCTCCTCGCGAGCCAGCCTGAGGAGGCTGCGCCTGAGGATGCGCCGTGTCGTCCGCCCCACGAGGCTTGGCCCCTCGCAAGGGTCTTGAGTCTTGTGTTGATGAAGATGGGCCATGCTGGGCCTCCTTTGAGCCACGCCGCAGGCCGCAGGCAGGCAAGCCTGGGGACCCCCGTTCCCAGAACGCCGACACAGCCCATTTCTCATTACTGATTGGTCATTTTCTCGGCCAGCCGACTAAAAGCTCTCCTCGTCTTGAAAGATTTGCAGTCCAACAGGCCTGGCAAAGCGACTTACTTGGCAAATCACAAAAAAACTGGGTTGTGGCCATGGACCCAGCTGTCAGCCTCTCCACGTATGGTACTCTTCCGATGGAATGTCGTTGACCACGCCGCACCGAGAGCACCAAGGCGGTGGACGATGGCGAGGCCTAGGAAAGGGACGATGTGGAGCCAGGGAAGACGCGGCAGTGGATGCCCACGCGGAGAGGAGTACGAGGGTTCACTGGTTCAGCTGTGGTGTGAGGCTGCCCTCGCCGCAGGGCCTGGCTAGCGGTGGGAGTAGTAGGGGGTGATGAGGCCTCAACGGCAGCACAGCCGGCCACTGGAGGTAGGAGCAGGCGGTCTCCCCGGCGCTAGTTTGGGCGGCTGGTGCAAGAAGAGCAGCGATTGAAGAAGCAGCAGGACCGTTTGATTCAAATCCAACGGTTACTGCTGCTAGAATCGTTTGTTGACTAAGTTGACAAGCCCTGCGTACGCGTCAACTTAGTAGGCCCACAAGTCAGCCTCCCAACCGGTGCACCCCAGATGTCAGTGGGAGGAATCATTTTTTCAAGTAATAAGGAGGCAGTTGATTGCGTGCGGCCAGGCCAGCGGAGGGAGTAGGGTGGGCCGGGGAAGCCTGTGTGGCATCACAGCGGGCCACAAGAGGAGGGAGCAGGCAGTCCCGCCGGCGCTAGTTTAGGCGGCTGGAGCAGGAAGATTAGAGATTGAAGAAGCACGTCGGCCGTTGGATGGACATCCAATAGTCACTGCTGCTAGAATCGTGTGTTCACTGACAAAGCCTTGCGTAAACAAGTCAGCCTCGAAATCTGTGGCGTGTACAGCCCATTTGCTATTATTTTTATAATTTTTACTCATTTTCTAATTCATATGGAATTTATTGCAGCCCGTTTTCCATTTTTAGAATTGCTGGCCATTTTCTGGTCAGTACCAGGGTCAAAAAATTAACTAAATATGTGGCAAATTTTGAAAATTCGCAAATTTTTGCTAGGGGACGAAATATTCTTAATCCAAAAATTAATAGCCATACTAAAACAAATTTAAAAATAAATTAGTACTATGTCATGTTAAATCCAATGAAATACGTATAAGATATCAGTGAAGAACAAAAACAAAAAAAGAAACTTATATCCCATTTGCTATAATTTTTTTGGAATTTTCAACCCCTTTTGATATTACTTTTAACAGACATTGACCATACTCTTAAGCCAGGCTAGAATGCATCCCTCCTCGTCTTGAAAGATTTGCAGCCCAATAATTCAGAGAAAACAAATAGGCCTAGCTTGGGTATTCTTCAAAAAGAAATACTGGGCTACCTATTTTCCCAAATAACTGGTGCATGAGCATTTAGCTTTATTTATTTATTTATTTACTTATTTATGTTTAGGGGACCATGAGCATGTACCTGGGCCGGATTCATGTGAGAGCCTCCCTTCTAGTTAATTATGGGCTTCTCTATTGGGCCTTCATCAGTGGGCTGCATGTTATCAACAAGTGGAAACTGTGTTCCGTACGAAAAATAGTATGCGCTATGTACGGTACGGGGCACTAAAGGATAGAACCGTGCAACAACTTCCAAAACATTGTGTTTGTCGTTCTAACAACACATTTATTCAACCAACAGACGAAATATACTACTGATTGTACATTGAAAACAGCAATAACAACAACCAGGGCTGGGGGTGCAACAGAAGCAGTAAGCAGGCCAGAAGAGTGAAGACGCAGCTCTCTCTTCCAAACCAAACATCAGCCATCATTACAAAAGGGCTACCAAAAAAGAACAAGTGTATGCATCAAACTAAATAAAGATCCTACTACACCAAGTGTACGCATCTAACTAACTGGCTCAGTTAGACATTACTATTTATTAAGCTATGGAGATTGGCTGACAGCTTGAACCAGATGGGTGCCTGACGGGGGAAACTCCAGCCAGCAGGTCGAAGTCTATTACTTGCGACCCTCTCTCCTACTTTGGGCTGCAGAGCGTGGCGGCACATATCAGGGTATGGTGCATGCAGAGACGCATGGTACGCTGTGTACACACAGTTTTGCCTGATGAACGAAACCGCGCTCCCATCATGATCCTTGCCGTCGGTTATCTCCTGGTTAATCGGATAATTTAGTCTGACAAATAGAGAGCATGTACCAAGGCTACTTACCAGCCTCCAGTCAAAAATTCCTGAAGGCCCAGAGAAGCTGGGATCCTGCTCAAAGACCTTGCAGTGACTGTGATTGTATTCCGCGAAACAACACGTCCGGTACGTGCGAACAATCATCAATCTTTAGTCGTCGTCTGATCGAGCCAGGGACCACCTGCAACTACCATGCCGCTTTTCTTTGAAAGGTTCTGGGATTAGGAAGGGTAGGGACACCAGGAGGCCTACAACATCATATCAAGTTGGAGTCAAATAAAAAAGGGCTCTTGATTTAGTCAATCTTAAGAACAGCATGTTATGAGCATGAATATTTTTTCAGCAAATGTTGACAGTAATATAAGCAAGCCATCATGATATCATAGGAAAGCAACATACTGCTGTAACAGGCGTTTGTAGCGATGACTGGAGTAGGCCAGCAATACATCCAGCCATAGAAGGAGTCGACAGCATAAATGAAGCCCTTGTGTTCAATAGCATCAGAGAACCATTGAGGATGTATGATCCTGCGATGGACGTGCAGATTTATCCACTTACCGCAATGACCTGTCAGATAGGCGAGACCACGGTTAAAGAACACAATTAGCCTGAAGTCTTTATAGTTCGCAGATCTTGTGGGCACTTGGCAGATTACAACCTTGAGGAAATCAAACTTGGTATCATGTTGGCTATTGTAAGATTCCGAGTATTCTGGGCCACGGTGCCAAAGCAGTGCAGTGTTAATCGAAGGAAGGGGGTCAATCGTCGGGTGTAGACCCACGAGCATCCAGCTGCCTCGACCGTCGACGAGCACCATCCAAGACGTGTTCATGCTGACCCAGTACATACCGTTAATGTAGTTGAGGCTGACGGGGATCGGATCACAATCAAGGGGGTTGATGCTCGCCACCCTACGATCGTTATGCTGCGTGACATGCCATTTCTCAAGATCAAGAGGCATCAGCAAGCAAGGAGCTGGCTTAAAAAGCTCCGGCCTGAGGGCTTTGAGTAAACGGTACAGCCCCGATGAGCACGCGGCGAGCGGCATGGTACTGAGATTGTCCACACTCGAAACAATGAGCTTGATTACCTCTGTGGGGAGCAAATTCCAGCCACTCTTTCGGCGGACGCTGCTCGGTTCTGCCATTGTTAGTGCTTGGGTTTCGAACGAGGGGGGAGGCGCCTTAGTGGGGATGGAAGATTGGACGAGATTATGTGCGGACAAAGATGGAGAAGCGAATATGTGCTGCGGGAAGTGGACAGGTGATGATGACTACAGTACGCCGCTTAACTTACGAGACACATACCAGCAGCGTAGGGTCATGTCGATGCCAGACAACTTGCTTGAGTGATCACAGTACTGGTACTCCCTACAGTGCTCTGCCCTAACTTGCTTGAGTAGAGTAGTAGAGTAGGACTCTGCTCTACTACTAGCATCGGAGGAGTAGTATATTCTAATCTAAAATAGTTACAAACTTCAATGCTCGAGCGTGGAACGACTACGAACCGTGCTGAAAGCACAAGTGCTCCCTAGGTGGTTTTGGTAATTAATGACAACATATCTCTTGTTGGACTAACGTTTCTATCTAGTATGTTTCAGATAAGTTCAACAATGGAGTGGCATGGACTAAAGGTTGTGGGAAATTCTCCAAGATGCTAAGGACAAAGGATTGGCTAAAGCTTAAAGCTCAAGACTCTTCATTTTACATTTTAGTGATCCAAGATCACATTGAGTCCATAGGAAAAGCCAATACTATCAAGGAGGGATGACGTGTTGCTTAATGAGCCTCTTGCTTCATGTGCTTAATGATATGCTCCAAAATCCTCAGCTACTTTCCCACTTCCACATATGACCTAAACCTAAGCCAAACTCGGACCTACCGATTATTTATATCCGGCGCCACCGAGTTTCACTTGTCATAGCCATTGCCAAACCCTAAGCAAATCGGTTCTACCGATAGGGATCTCGGTCTCACCGAGATGGGATTGCAACTTCTCTGTTTCCTTTTCGTAACTTTTCGGTCTCACCGAAAGAGCGGATCGGTCCCACCGAGATTGCAATGTAAACTCACGGTTTCCTTTTTGTAACATTTTGGTCTCACCGAGAAGAGCGAATCGGTCCCACCGAGTTTGCCTGACCAACCCTCTGGTTAGCTTATTACCAAATCGGTCTCACCGAGTTTGTGTAATCGGTCTCACCGGGATTACGTTATGCCCTAACCCTAACCATATCGGTCCTACCGAGTTGCATGTTAGTCCCACCGAAAATCTCTAACGATCACTAGGTTTACTATTTCGGTCCGACCGAGTTTGTTGATTCGGTCCCACCGAGATTGGTAAATTGTGTGTAACGGTTGGATTTTGTGTGGAGGCTATATATACCCCTCCACCTCCTCTTCACTCGTGGAGAGAGCCATCAGAACACATCTACACTTCCAACTCATATGTTCCGAGAGAGAACCACCTACTCATGTGTTGAGGCCAAGATATTCCATTCCTACCACATGAATCTTGATCTCTAGCCTTCCCCAAGTTGCTTTCCACTCAAATCTTCTTTCCACCAAATCCAAATCCTGTGAGAGAGAGTTGAGTGTTGGGGAGACTATCATTTGAAGCACAAGAGCAAGGAGTTCATCATCAACACACCATTTGTTACTTCTTGGAGAGTGGTGTCTCCTAGATTGGCTAGGTGTCACTTGGGAGCCTCCGACAAGATTGTGGAGTTGAACCAAGGCGTTTGTAAGGGCAAGGAGATCGCCTACTTCGTGAAGATCTACCGCTAGTGAGGCAATTTCTTCATGGGCGATGGCCATGGTGGGATAGACAAGGTTGCTTCTTCGTGGACCCTTCGTGGGTGGAGCCCTCCGTGGACTCGCGCAACCGTTACCCTTCGTGGGTTGAAGTCTCCATCAACGTGGATGTAGGATAGCACCACCTATCTGAACCACGGGAAAAACATCCGTGTCTCCAATTGCGTTTGAATTCTCCAAACCCTTCCCTTTATATTCTTGCAAGTTGCATGTTTTACTTTCCGCTGCCTATATACTCTTTGCATGCTTGCTTGATATGTATTGTGAATGTTGAAATTGTGCCTAAACTCCACTTAAACTGAAAAAGCTTAAAAACTGCAACTTTAGCATTAAGTGTCTAATCACCCCCTCCCTCTAGACACATCTACTTCAAGGTCCTACAAGTGGTATCAGAGCTTTGGTCTCCATTGCCTTGGTTTAATCACCATTGGAGGAAGATGGATGTGTCTACTTTAGGGAGTCTTAGACATAGAGTGCCTATTCTTGATGGAGAGTATTTTCATGAGTGGAAAAATGAGATGCTTGTAGTTTTCAATCAATATCATTTGAACAAGTATATTGCTAGCCCTTGTGCACCTCATATTGATCCTTTGCATCCTACCCTAGATGAAGATATCGACATCATTCGCAGTCTTAGAACTATTGAGCTCATCATTAGAGGATTGCCCAAAAATTTGATTGCTAGTTTGCCTACTCTTAATTGTGCCTATACTATATGGAAATTTCTTGAGGAACGATTTCCCGATTATTCCTTGAAAATTTTGGATAAATTCTCCATAAATCTATTGCCTTGAGTAAGATGAACTCTAGTGATCCTAGTTTTGGTGATTGTCTATTTGAGCTTACCAATCTCAAGCGTGCTAAAGGAGATGTTGGAATCACTATATCCGAAGCTATAAGAATTCATAAAGGTGACCACTTTGATGATCATTTATCTAATGAATTACCCTCTCTAGGAAATGATGAGTCACAAGATCACGGTGAACATGGATACAATGATGATGATGATAGTGACTTCGATCTTGATGATGCAATGAGACATTTTGGTCTTATGGCAAATCTTCGGGGATATGTGCCAGGAGGAAAGGAATGGGTTCTTGATAGTGAATGTACTGATCATATGACCGGAGATGAAGAGATGTTCCGTGAGCTTGCTGAAAATGACGACCCTCGAAAATATGTCACCTTTGGTGATAATTCAAAGGGTAAAGTGGTTGGCCTTGGTAAGGTGGCCATCTCACATGATAGTTCCATTCAAAATGTCATGCTCGTTGAATCTCTCGGCTACAACTTACTTTCAGTATCTAGACTTGTTGATTTCGGTTTGAATGTCCTATTTACTGAGGTAGATTGCCAAGTGTTTCGTCGAGACAATCATAAAATGGTCTTTACCGGTATACGTAGAGGTGATCTTTACATTGTCTATTTCTCTAAAAAGGCACAACCTAAAACTTGCTTTATTGCTAAATCCTCAAAAGGTTGGTTGTGGCATAGACGACTAGGTCAGGTTGGCATGAGAAACCTTGACAAGCTTATTAAAGGAAATCATATCCTTGGAGTTACCGATGTCTTATTTGATAAGGATAGACTTTGCAGTGCTTGTCAAGCAGGTAAACAGGTTGGAGGAAGGCATCCCGTGAAGAACATCATGACCACAAGGAGGCCACTCGAGCTACTTCATATGGATCTTTTTGGTCCCAACGCCTACAAGAGTCACGGTGGAAATTCTTTTGGTCTAGTTATAGTTGATGATTTTTCAAGATTTACGTGGGTGTTCTTTCTTGATGACAAGTCGCAGGTGCAGAAGATCTTCAAAAACTTCGCTAGGAAGGCCCAAAATCAGTTTGACGTGAAGATCAAGAAGGTTCGGAGTGACAACAGAACGGAGTTCAAGAACGCAAATGTGTACACCTTTCTTAACGAAGAAGGGATTTCACACGAGTTCTCGGCTACGTACACACCTCAACAAAATGGAGTTGTTGAGAGGAAGAACCGGATGCTCATCGAAATGGCGAGAATGATGCTTGATGAGTACAAGACGCCGAAGCACTTTTGGGCAGAAGCGGTTGAAACAGCTTGTCATGCAACAAATCGCTTGTATCTTCACAAGCTACTCGACAAGACGGCATACAAGCTCCTCACCGGTAACAAACCCCAAGTTGGATACTTTCGAGTATTCGGTTCAAAGTGCTACATTTTTGACAAGCATCGTCGTTCAAAGTTTGCTCCTAAATCTCATGAAGGTTTTCTACTTGGTTATGGCTCAAACTCTCACACTTACCGTGTCTACAACAATTTCACCCGAAAGGTTGAAGAGACGGTAGATGTGAAGTTTGATGAATCTAATGGCTCACAAGTAGAGCAATTGCCAATCGATGTAGGAGACAAAGACCCTTCAGAAGCAATCCAAGACTTGTCTATTGGCAAAATTTGTCCAACGGAGGTGAAGGAGAGTACCTCGTCCGTCTAAGTGGAAGCTTCTACTTCACGACAAGGTGAACCAAGAATTGATACGGAAGCATCCACAAGTGGGACACACCAAGATGAAGAAGACGAGGAAATGCATCAAGACGAACATCAACAACCTCCTTCTCCACCACGACAAGAGAACGACAACATCAACAATGAAGAAGGCCAAGAAGAAGAACAAGATGAAGAAGATGTTCAACGAAGACCCAAGCAAAAGCTCTCACGAGTTCGAGCAAGAATTGCCAAAGATCATCCCGTCGAGCAAATCTACAATGATATTCAAACCGGGAGAATCACTGGCTCAAAAACTCGTTTAGCTAACTTTTGTGAAAACTATTCATTCATCTCTAGCATTTAACCTATGAAGGTTGAAGAAGCATTGGAAGATCCGGATTGGATAAACGCTATGCATGAAGAGCTACACAACTTTGAGAGAAACCAAGTTTGGACATTGGTTGAGAAGCCCGACAACAACCACAACATCATTGGTACCAAATGGGTGTTTCGCAACAAGCAAGATGAAGATGGACAAGTGGTTCGCAACAAAGCACGTCTCGTCGCCCAAGGGTACACACAAGTCGAAGGTATGGACTATGGTGAGACATATGCTCCCGTTGCTAGACTTGAGTCCATTCGCATCTTACTTGCCTATGCTAATCACCATAATATCACCTTGTACCAAATGGACATTAAAAGTGCTTTTCCAAATGGTGAAATAGAGGAGGAAGTTTATGTCAAACAACCTCCCGGCTTTATCAATCCTAAGAAACCAAATCATGTTTACAAACTTCACAAAGCTCTTTATGGTCTTAAACAAGCTCCTAGAGCATGGTATAAATGCTTGACCAAGTTCCTTATTGCAAGTGGTTTTGAAATTGGTAAAATTGATTCTACTCTTTTTACTAAAAGGGTTAATGGAGAACTATTTGTATGCCAAATTTATGTTGATGATATCATATTTGGTTCGACTAACCCTCTCTTTAGTGAAAAGTTTGGAAAGCTAATGCCAGAGAAGTTTGAGATGTCTATGATGAGTGAACTCAAATTCTTTCTCGGTTTGCAAATCAAGCAAACTAAGGAAGGTACATTTGTCTCTCAAACAAAGTACACCAAGGACTTATTCAAGAATTTCAATATGCAAGAATGCAAAGGTATGCCTACACCCATGCCTACTAGTGGACATCTTGATTTGACCAAAGATGGTGAACCGGCTGATCAAAAGGTTTATCGCTCTATGATTGGTTCTTTGTTATACCTATGTGCTTCACGTCCCGACATTATGCTAAGTGTGTGCATGTGTGCACGTTATCAAGCTGCTCCTAAAGAATGTCATCTTAAGGCCGTGAAAAGGATAGTGAGATACTTAATTCATACACCAAACTTTGGCATTTGGTATCCTAAGAGGTCTTCTTTTGATCTTGTTGGCTATTCCGACTCAGATTATGCCAGAGACAAGGTTGATAGAAAGTACACTTTGGGTACTTGTCAATTTCTTGGTAGATCTCTTGTGTCTTGGTCTTCCAAGAAACAAAACTCGGTATCCTTATCCACCGCCGAAGCGGAATACATTGCCGCTGGTTCATGTTGTGCTCAATTACTTTGGATGACCCAAACTCTTAAAGATTATGGGATCTATGTGAAACATGTTCCACTGCTTTGTGAGAATGAAAGTGCTATCAAAATTGGTCATAATCCTGTACAACATTCTCGAACTAAGCATATTGAAGTTCGTCATCATTTCATTCGAGACCATGTTGCTAAGGGTGACATTGATCTTAAGCATGTTCGCACCGATAAGCAATTAGCGGATATATTTACTAAACCTCTTGATGAGAAAGTATTTTGCAGGTTGAGAGGTGAATTGAACATTATTGATGCTTCGAACTTGGAGTAGGAACTCCATTGGATACATGCAAGACATGAGCTTATGACTAATCCATGATATATCTCTTACGATGACTATCTTATGTCTTGGATATATTTGTACCTTGCATGTTGTCTAACCCATGTAGGTGCTTGGTTGAACCTAATTCCATGACATTGCGACTCACTCACATCTTGAGCAATCTCTACATCACCAAGTCTCTACACAATGGTGGTTGAAGACAAGGAAGCACAAAACCATTCAAACATATCCTTTGACAAATTCTATGTTGAGATTCATGATTGTCATTTTTGGACACACAAGTGCTCTTCCTTGCAAGAACTAACCCATGTAGGTAGATGAACTCAAACTCCAAGTGGTGCTCCCAACTCTTGATGAGCTACATCAACCTTGAGCACCCACACAAGTTCAACTACATGAGCAAGAACCACACCACCACCCAAGGTATGTTATTCCATCTTAGAGAAGCTTTACTCCAAGACATGAGTCAAAGCAACTCAACAAGATGTGAATACATCAAGATGCTTAAACGAAAAATGGTAACCCCATTTTGAGCTTAAACGATGAGTATGACCTATGATCAAGTGTTCTCACTTGACTCCTAAGTCAATATACTCTAACGTAGGTGACTATGTCACCGCCCAACTCTAGATGAAGTTCTCTTGTGTTCTTTTCTGTGTTATTGCATTTGTCTCATGCATATTTATTTTCTTTCTCTTTTTCAAAAAAAAACTTCATCTAGATCTTTCAGTTTCTTCTCTTTTATTTTTCTTTTTGTTCTGCATTTTCTGCATTCAATTCCTTGCAAATCCTTCAGTTAATTCATTGCAAATCTTTATGAGATCCTACATGTTTAGTGAGCTGAGGTGACAAGTGTTTTTCTCTGTGTTGAACTCGGTTTCACCGACTTGTAGTTTTCGGTCCAACCGAATCTTTTCGGCCCCACTGAAACATGCCACTCGGTGCCACCGACTTCACAACCGGAAAAACAGTTTGCCACTTGTTCTATATTTCTTATGATCCAGCTCTACTCAATGAATCTTGTCCTCTAAAAGCATCACAGTTTTATCCATTGCTTTGTGCTGAGTCTCAAGGACCAAACCTATACGACGGATTCCAGACAGCCCTTCTTGGAAATTGATGTCAAAGGGGGAGAGAGAGATCACATCAAAGCTTATCACCTACAAGGGAGAAAGTATTAAGGGGGAGAAAGAGATTTCCAGGGGGAGAGAATACTCAAGGATCCCAGATGCTTGATGTTCAAGAGGAGAGATGTCACATGTCTTTTTGGGGGAAAGACATGTTCATATGTGCTTATTTGCATTAAGTTCTATCCATTTGTATCTTTCAGCTCTGATTTTCTGTTCCCTATCTTCTCCCAATATCCCATGTAAGATTCAGGGGGAGCAAGACACCTAAGGGAAAGAAATAAGTCAAATTCATTGCATATCTTTACTCTTGGGGACATGTTGAATCCATTGTGGTACCTTGTACTCACTCTCTACATGTCATCCCAGTCTTGGTACTCTTGTGGCTTCTTTGGTTTGCTCTGGCTAGTGGAGGTACCTGTGTTATCTAACCTTGTTTGTGCAGGTTCATTCCATCCTAAGCCAGCTAAAGACTACAAGGTAAGTGTATGCATCAAAATCATGAGTATGAGGAATTCTTGCTTATGTACATACTGTTTGCAAGAAGGACTCATGAGCATGAAGGTATTTTCCTTGATAATCTTTTGCTCTGATGCATATGGCCAAGATACATGTAACACATTGCCTACTCTGTCATGGTTATGCTCTCACATGCCTCTATATTTCACATTTACATGAGTGCATACATGTAGGGGGAGCCTATGCTTGTTACATGTCCTTCCAAAGCTTTACTTGTTGTTCTTTATATCTTTATCTAAAGCTTTGATGTATGTTGCCATCAATTACCAAAAAGGGGGAGATTGAAAGCACAAGTGCTCCCTAGGTGGTTTTGGTAATTAATGACAACATATCTCTTGTTGGACTAACGTTTCTATCTAGTATGTTTCAGATAAGTTCAACAATGGAGTGGCATGGACTAAAGGTTGTGGGAAATTCTCCAAGATGCTAAGGACAAAGGATTGGCTAAAGCTTAAAGCTCAAGACTCTTCATTTTACATTTTAGTGATCCAAGATCACATTGAGTCCATAGGAAAAGCCAATACTATCAAGGAGGGATGAGGTGTTGCTTAATGAACCTCTTGCTTCATGTGCTTAATGATATGCTCCAAAATCCTCAGCTACTTTCCCACTTCCACATATGACCTAAACCTAAGCCAAACTCGGACCTACCGATTATTTCTATCCGGCGCCACCGAGTTTCACTTGTCATAGCCATTGCCAAACCCTAAGCAAATCGGTTCTACCGATAGGGATCTCGGTCTCACCGAGATGGGATTGCAACTTCTCGGTTTCCTTTTCGTAACTTTTCGGTCTCATCGAAAGAGCGGATCGGTCCCACCGAGATTGCAATGTAAACTCACTGTTTCCTTTTCGTAACATTTCGGTCTCACCGAGAAGAGCGAATCGGTCCCACCGAGTTTGGCTGACCAACCCTCTGGTTAGCTTATTACCAAATCGATCTCACCGAGTTTGTGTAATCGGTCTCACCGAGATTACGTTATGCCCTAACCCTAACCATATCGGTCCTACCGAGTTGCATGTCAGTCCCACCAAAAATCTCTAACGGTCACTAGGTTTACTATTTCGGTCCGACCGAGTTTGTTGATTCGGTCCCACCGAGATTGGTAAATTGTGTGTAACGGTTGGATTTTGTGTGGAGGCTATATATACCCCTCCACCTCCTCTTCACTCGTGGAGAGAGCCATCAGAACACATCTACACTTCCAACTCATATGTTCTGAGAGAGAACCACCTACTCATGTGTTGAGGCCAAGATATTCCATTCCTACCACATGAATCTTGATCTCTAGCCTTCCCCAAGTTGCTTTCCACTCAAATCTTCTTTCCACCAAATCCAAATCTTGTGAGAGAGAGTTGAGTGTTGGGGAGACTATCATTTGAAGCACAAGAGCAAGGAGTTCATCATCAACACACCATTTGTTACTTCTTGGAGAGTGGTGTCTCCTAGATTGGCTAGGTGTCACTTGGGAGCCTCCGACAAGATTGTGGAGTTGAACCAAGGAGTTTGTAAGGGCAAGGAGATCGCCTACTTCGTGAAGATCTACCGCTAGTGAGGCAATTTCTTCGTGGGCGATGGCCATGGTGGGATAGACAAGGTTGCTTCTTCATGGACCCTTCGTGGGTGGAGCCCTCCATGGACTCGCGCAACCGTTACCCTTCGTGGGTTGAAGTCTCCATCAACGTGGATGTAGGATAGCACCACCTATCCGAACCACGGGAAAAACATCCGTGTCTCCAATTGCGTTTGAATTCTCCAAACCCTTCCCTTTACATTCTTGCAAGTTGCATGCTTTACTTTCCGCTGCCTATATACTCTTTGCATGCTTGCTTGATATGTATTGTGAATGTTGAAATTGTGCCTAAACTCCACTTAAACTGAAAAAGCTTAAAAATTGCAACTTTAACATTAAGTGTCTAATCACCCCCCCTCTAGACACATCTACTTCAAGGTCCTACACGTGCTCAAAGACCGTGTCTACATGGTGTTTGGACATGGGCGACAACCTCAACGCCAACGGTGCTGCTCCTGTTGCACCATATGTGTTTCTGTCCTTCCTGTTCGAAATCGTGGTAGAATTCATGATTTATTTTGTGCTTATTCGGATTAAATCTCGTAGTAACTGCTAGTCGGCGGCGGACATGGTGCATCACCTCACGGATGCGTGCAGCGGTCACTGTTGGCCCTTAGCGGAGAACATCAAGTACGAGACGTGCTACCCGTTCACCATGCCGGAGTCGCTGGAGGATCGATGTGAGAGGGAGGGGGAGGAGATAGCGATGAACGTGAACATGAGGGGGGAGGAGATAGTGATGTCGTGGGAGGCGCAGTATTTATAGCGAGCAGTGGCACACCTACGTAAGATATGGACTGAGCTGCACTGACTTAACTACAGGTCCAGTTGCGTCACTGACATGTGGGCCAGACCCCTGATGGGCCCATATGTCAGTGACCCAATGCACCTGCAGTTAAGTAACAACTACATGGGCATATTTGTTGGAGTAAATTACGGGGGAGCGAAGAAGTGGAAATATTGCTGGTCACAACGGATTGGACGAGCGTGGGGGGAGGAGAGTCATGCATGCAGATTTTTTCACACAGGGTGGAGTGGTGGGACCGCGGGAGGGAGAAGGAGAGTTTGGCAGGCATATTGTTTCCACACATGGAGAGGAAAAGATTTGGAGACGAACGCGCTTCCTGCAGGTATGGGGAACGGTACATAATAAGTCATCTTGCATGCCGGGCTAGGTATAGTCTCAAGTCATTAAAAACATACATGCCCCACACATGTTCATATTTCAAGGTGCACTAAATTATTGCATGCGATGATTAAGGCTGGCCATAATGGTGGTATCTTAGCTGGTATCATGCACACGGGAATAGCAAACATGCTGATGTGGCAAAGAATTAAATAAGAGAGGGGGGTTAGAGTAACTAGTGTTCATGCATGCATTGGTAAACACATTTTTTTGTGAAGAACGACAGCACTAGTTGAGTACTTTTGCAGACTTCAAAAACTATTCCACCGCCTCTAATATCTTGCTAAGAGTAGGTGAAAATTTTGAATCGAGCCCTTTAAACTAGAAGGTAGGTAGTGGTACTCTAATAGCTAACCTTGTTGTGATGACAGGATAGGACATGGCACGCACCTGGACGGAGGAACTTGTCTGCATTGTGCATTTAAGTTTTGTCTGAAGTCAATGTACCACTACTTTCACCAGACTTATAGAAAAATGTGTCAGCATTCACAATGTCAAATCAATATTTTTACACTCATTATAAAACGTAGTTCTTATACTCATTATAATCAGTATTGTAGATATTGATATTTTTGGTATAAATTTGGTCGTGGGATTTCATTGATGCCTGTCAAAGCGTGGAGGAAGCGGAGCTTAGGGATTGCATCGCCGGTCTCTACATAGGTATTTCTCTTCATAATCCTGTAATTTTGGAGACTGATTGCGCTTTTGTGGTAGCGTCTCTTGCATCGGGGGACTATGACAGGTCTGTTATGCGTGACCTGAAGATGAAAGCGTTGAGCATCTCGAAGTTGATCAACAATCTTCAATTGTCAAAGATTAGCCATTCGGCCAATAAGGTGGCACACTTAATCGCTAAGTATAGCTTTGACAATAGATTAGATGGTATTCTTGTAAATAACGTACCGCCATATGTGGTGAATATTGTATCGAATGAGTGTACTGGTGTGGCTGGTTAATTAATATAAGGTGGTGTTCAAGAAAAGTATAAATTTGGTCAAACACTTTGCAAACGGTTGACGGGAGTAAAAAGGACCAGAGGGAGTATCATGCATGCGGAGTAGGCAAAAAAATTGCTTGTCTAAAAAAAGGCAAAAAAATTGCTCATTTATACCCAGTCGAAGTCTCAAAGGGCGCGACCGCGCGAGGGAGGCGAAGGTCATGGGAGGCGCGACGTTTGACGGAATTAAGTGAATTTACATCCACGCGCCGGCATGGCGTGCGAACAGGCAGAAGCTATACCGTCAGGCCTACGATATGGGTCTAGTAGACATGACATCTAGTGGGTCCCGCATAGTTCTCGAGAACTCTTTAGGGGCTTGCAGCCGTTTATCCACCGGGCAAGCCAGCAACCCCACTCCATTCACACACCCTACTCATCCCCGTCTTCTACCTTACAATAGTTCGCTCCCAGTCGTCCCGTCCTTTCACATTAGTTCGCTCTTAGTTTTTTTTGTGGGGTACAACAGTTCAACTTGTCCTAACCCTCCTCCAAAATCCATGGCCTCCCAAATCTCCATGGTCGCCGCTGAGTACCAGGTTAGAGCCATCACCGGCGATCAGTTCATCGTCATCTACACACGTGGATCCAAGACGGTGAAAGCATGGCTTGCTCGCATCCTACGCATGTTCAACAGTTCAACGGATGAGTGTGTCGCTGGGCTAGATGTTGAGTACACCACAGTCCTGGGACAAGAGAAGTATCTAAAGGACGAAGAGAGGAAGAAGCCCGCCATGATCCAGGTTTGCGTACATAACGTTTTCTTGGTCTACCACATATGACATGCCCACGTTGAGTGCCAGGATTTTAAGAACTTCCTCAAGGACAAAAGAGTGAAGTTCGTTATTGTAGGCTTTAAGAACGACACGGATGTCCTGCGTCGGATAGGTCTCGTTGTAGGCCAGCCCTTCGATCTCTAGAAGGCAATCCTGGTGTCCTCCTCTCAACCTTCAATGCTGACCCTGGCAACAACCATGATTGATCCTTCGTGCGCTAAACTGAAGAAACCTCATCACGAGTTTCATCATGCATGGGAGTCGAAGACATTAGATGAAGATCACATCCTGTACACCGCAATGGATGCCTACCTTTGTTTAAATATCTACAAGGGTTGGATGAAGAAGCAGAGCCCAGTGTCCGGTTCAAGCAAAGAAGCGTCAGCGAAGAGGAAGAGGAAGAGGGACAAGGACGAAGTCGAGGACGTGGACTCGGACTCCGAGTAGGTGGCAGTGTCGTCGCTCATGCTGGTTCTACTGCAGTGTCAAGCAGACTAGTTGCTTAGTTTATTTTCAAGGGTGTGTTGTGCTGAGGCCCCAGCAGAACTATGTTTATGTTCTTTCTCGTTATTTGAACTCTTTAGTACGTACAGTAGTACCAGTACTATGTCTTACTACTATTCTTCTTGCAGTTGGTACTACTGCACGTATCTTCATGTTCCTACTGTACTTAATACGTTCGTACTAGTAGTATAATTTGGGTCAGTCGATTTGTGAAAGAAGTTCGACGGAGCGAAGGAAGAAGACGACAGAAGAGGTGGAAGAAGCCCTTCTAGCCACCCATGTTGCATCAAACGGCTCACATGAGTCGACTGACCCAAATTGCTCCTTCAGATTACAGGATCCACATGGCATTCAAGGTCTCGAAGGTAGATTCCGCGTCCGCACCCGGTTTGCGGGCTCGACGCGCGCGCAACCGGCTTCCATCGCGACAGCCACCATGCGCGCCTCCTCCGCGCGGTCGGAGACAACAATGACACGGTAGTTCCTCCTTGCTGGCGTGCTAGAGCACACGCTCGTCCTCCTCTTCGTACGTTGCGTGCATAGACGCGGCTCCACCAGCTGCTCGCGTGCTTCGCACCGCGGCGGCGTCATGAGGAGGGACTGCAGACGATGTGAGCGGGCGAGCCTTCGGCTTCATGGCACAGGGATGGCGGCGACACGGTGGTGATGGCAAGAAATTGTTGGCCGGAGCAGGCGGGTGCCGGCATGCGCAACGGCGGCGGCATATTGATGAGTGCGCGTGTGGGAGCTTACTTTAGTTTTATATATATAAGGTTGGTCAAACTTAAAAGAAAACCGTATTAGTACACATAAACATTAGACTTAGGCAGCGCTTTTATTAGTTAGTACCACAGCCACGATACGGAATTCTGTGCAAGCGCGTGAACCGCGGCCGCGCAGTCGATCGAACGGTGCGTCACCGTGTCGCGCTCGAAGGACATCCACCGAACCTTTTTATGTGTGTGAAAACAATCCTCGAATATTACTCAACTTTTTTTCCTGTGAAAGTTCTTGACGCTGCAATATTTCCATATATTTGAATTTAGCTCCAGTTCGTGTTTATTTGGATTTGGACATTTTAGGTGCGCCCTGGTTTTTTTAATACTGATTTTGTGTGTGACTGAGAGAGAACGTGTGTATGTGTCCATATGTGTGTTGTGGCGGAAGGGCAATGTGGAGACGGTGTGCATGTGATACAGACATAGAGAGGTGTGAATGTGCAAATGATCATGCATGAGTGAGACATAGACAGATGCCGATACGTTGTGTATACATGAGAGAACGGTCTTCTAGTTTAGGGCATGTTTGGTTAAATAAGTCACCTGACTTATAAGTTAGGTGACTTAAAATCAGTGACTTATAAGTCACGCCTGTTTGGTTGTCATCTGACTTATAAGTCACCTGACCACACCTTCCCACCTTGTTTTTTAATGTAAAGGTGACGGGACCCACGTAAAAAGGGGTGACTTATAAGTTTTAAGTTGGGGTGGAGCAACTTATGACTTATAAGTTGGGGTGACTTATAAGTTGGGTCCGTTTGGCAAAATAAGTCACTTTTTGCACTTTTCGACTTATAAGTTGGTGACTTATTTGGAACCAAACGGGGCCTTACTTGTGTGTGTGTGTGTGTGAGAGAGAGAGAGAGGGGGGGAGAGAGAGAGACAAAGAGAGGAGCATCCGTAACACAACAACCACCTCTCTCGATTCATCCGTCCCTCGCGCGGTCGCATGCAACACATGCATCAACGCGCACATTTTGACACCCTAACCCGGCCCCTGCCCACCTCAAGGCCCGCACAATCTCTTCGTGAATACCCATTTCTCTCCTTAGGTTTGTTTTCTCTCAATATCTGACACACACACACACACACACACACACACAGAGACACGCAGCACAAAACACACACACACACACACACACACACACACCCGAGCACACAATTCATCCCCATCCAAGGTTATACGGCGACCACTCTCGCTTGTGCTTCTTTGCACCCCCAACATGCACAACACCTCAATCTTCAAAGAGGGCATCGAGCAGATCGAAGACGGTGACCACACCGCGCTAGAGAATGCAGGGTCATTTGGAAGCAGGGTGATGTGACGACGGTTGACTGACTCCTCCCCCCACCTTCTCTCTCTCTCTCTCTTGCACAAAATTACCAATCCCTCTCTCCCCCGCACAAAATTGTCAATCCCTCAACCCACGAGATCATTCCCCTCTCGTCCATGTTTTTCCAGCTCTCTCATCAAACATGTTGTCTCTTCTCCTTCCACGTATACAGAATCCAGATGCACACGCATCTCATGTATATTACATGTATCCATGTTTCTCACAGACCTAACTTCTTCCTCTCTCTTTCTCTCTCTCTCTGTCTCGTTAGGTTTGTCTCCTACTCTCTCATCCACATACATACAATCTTTCCCGCCCTATCTGCTCCATCTTCAAAAGCTCTCTCTGCACGTTTCATTCACACATTGGGATATGTCAAAATGTTGCTTCTATAATGGCTGATGTAGAGTTATGGTTGTTTTTGTTGCATCCTACAGAGTAATAACTATGAAATGCATTTAGATTCTCATTTGACTGGGATTATGTGAGTTTGAGCATGTTGTGAAGTACTATAGACCTTGTATGCATCTTGGGATTCCACAATGATTGTAACTATTGAATTGTATAGACCATTACATTCGAAGTCAATAGCATAATATATTTATTTCACAATTTCAAAAAATGATTAGTTCACTACAAACTAAGAAAATAAATGTGTACTCCCTCTGTTTTTATTTAAGTCCGCGTATTAGCATTGGTCAAAGTCAAGTTTTGTAAACTCTCAGAAAGCTTATAACAAAAAATATTAACATATACAATAACAAATAAATACCATTAGATTCATTATTGAATGTACTTTCACATCATACATATTTGTTATGGTAAATGTTTATATTTTTCTATAAACTTGGTCAAACTTTAGGAAGTTTGACTTTGGTCAAACCTAATATGCAGAGTTTACTACTACTACTCGCTAGTTGCTTAGCCGAATCACTCAACACGCCACACGGGGAGTCCAGTGTCACAAAATTTTGAGGTCGGCGGGAAAATCTCCCCCGACCCTGATTCGAGCAGTGGGAAGTTACCATCATAGCCTTCGGAATAGGCCTACGGATGACGCTTGGTAGGGGGCTGTTTTCGTAACTTCAGGTTCACCCTACCCAGCCAACCCCACCCCGGCACCCAGAGTAGTACACCTGAATACTCCCCATTTTCTATCCCCACCGCAAAATAGACTTCTCCATGGCACCGCAGCCTTAGAGCTCCTCCCCTTTACATCGGCACACTCGTCCACCGCAGCGCATCTGCCTCATCGACGACCTCGTACGCCGCACTAGAGCCGGTCCACCATCGTCGTCGTACACGGAGCCTCTTCCCCGGCATCGTCTTCCACGGTCTCGGATCTGCTTCCCGGAAGCCGACGCCAAGCGCAGAAGTACCACCGTCGTGGCCAATGAACTGGCTCCCGTTGCCGACCATGACTCATAGAGGCCGCCGCGACCATCGTTCTCCTCGTCAATTGGTAATGTGTGTATTGAATCACTTAGCAGTACATGTGCATTTCCAGTTTTGTTCATACCTACCGTTCAAATTTCCTGGGTGCTATTGTTCTCGTAAAAGTAATTGGTTATAGCCTCCATTGTCCAACAGAATATGAGCTTGTAATTGTGCGTCGCTCCTGTATTGCGCTGTGCTTGGGTAGGTTTTTCATCTGCAACCAGTAGTGTGGCAAATGATGGAAAGGTTTTTAGAACTAGCAAGATGCCCATGCGTTGCACGCATCAAGATGCATTTGTATGAGTAGTTTATCTTGTGGGAGAAAAGGATGAACGAGGGAAGGCCTTTGCAAATTTGGAGAGGGGTATGGGTATCTTTTTGCAAAATTCCCATTTGTTTCCTTCCTATCTGTCAGATATAAATCGGATGGCCTATATTGCAAGAAAAAAAGTATAGAGAAAAAAAGTAGATAGTAAAGGAAGTAGAGATAAATATTAAATATTAAATATTAAATAAATATAAAAGTAGATAAGAGAGTAGAGATAGCATGTTGAGATTTTTAAAGCGCCGCGCGTTGCGATTCTGTTGGAGATGCTCTAACATGGCAGACGAGTGCTTTAATGTTGCCCACAAGATGCGTGAGTATTACTAGTAGTATATTTTTCTTGCCATGTTGAGATTTTAAAACCACGAGTGCGAACATGCAGAGAAGCAATGAAGACCAAACACGGGATATTTGGGACATCTTCAAGGAGCGTAGCAAGTTAAAGAGGAGCTGCACCGAACCTGCAAAATGAGCTTTGGTAAGTAACACCCTTTCAATTACTTTCGTGTAGCCTCGTGTTCTTCGATGTGTATATGTTGTAGTTTCTGTTTCTGTAGCGACCAGACCTCAAACGGTCCAATCTCTGTGCTCCGGTGTCATCCCTGGATAAGTAATGCTGACACCACACAGTACTTGAAGGATTTATAACAGAGTAGCAATCACACACTTATTACATCGAGGGTCTCAAAAATGAACTTATTACAATAAATATGGCTTAAGGCCATCTAATAACGATAACAGCGGAAGGCTTGGAAGATAAGTGAGTCCATCAACTCCAACGACATCACTGAGTATAGAACCACGACCTAAAACTCCTTAATCGTCGTCTGAAAAGTCTGCAACATTAACGTTGCAGCCCGAAACGGGTCAGCACATGGAATATGCTGGCAATGTAACACATAGAGAGTAATGGAATGAAACAGCTATACTATATGCATATTTGGCTGGTGGAAAGCTCTATGGTTACAATTTTGCGTAAAGCCAATTTTTCCCTACTGCAAAGGAATAAATTTATTTAACTATCATGGTGGTTGTTAAACATTGAGAATGGTTGACACATTCTCAATCCCAATTAAGCATCATCATTAAACAAAACCCAACAAAATTAATTTTTTGAGTAACATGTTGAGATTCACATGATAATCCAGGTACTAGATACTCAAGATGTCCATAACCGGGGACACGGCTAACCATGATTAGTTTATACACTCTGCAGAGGTTTGCGCACTTTTCCCCACAAGACTCGATCGCCTCCGTTTGGTTTCTCGCACTATACGGTGTTTGAGAAACGGATGACCGAGACATAGTCTTTCAGAAGCGCTAGCACCTTATGATGGGTAGACCATACCACCTACATCCCCTACATCTACTAGTCTACCATTGTAAGAGTTCGCACGACTTAGTCAACTATGCTAGAGCCCATAATAGCTTGTGGCTGCACACGGAAGTTTCTAGCATGAATAATCTCATGATCCCTTTGAGCCTGGGTGGCGGTCCATGAAGAAAAACAGGCAATCCTAGAATACCCAGGTACCTCAATCCACACAGATGTGTGTTTAAGTTGCCACCTTAAATAAAAAAATAATTAACAATCTCACATCTGTCATGGATACACTCACCCAATCCACGTCTACTAGCATAGCATGGCAATAAGCAACGTAGAAGTAACTCCCAAAGGTTTGATAATTAAACAGGTAATAGGTACTACCTCAACTACTTCCCAAACCCACAATTTAATTAGATTCTAATCATGCAATGTGTAAGGATTGATCTAATGCAATAAAACTAGGTAGTAGGAGGTATGATCAAAGTGTTACTTGCCTTGCTGATGATCCAGGAAACCTAGTGATTCGAAGTAACAAGCGGCGCACTCCGGATACTCTATCGCAAACAAACAAGCATACAATAAATACTCAACTAATGCACATGTAAAACTCAAATAAGAGATCTAACCAGAAGGTTCAACTTAAGAACTCCGGTTGGCAAAAAGAATCAAATCGAACGAAGCAACGAAAGACAAACGGCAAAAGAAACAGGCTTCGTTTACTATTCTAGATCTAAGGTAATTTTTACAGCGGCAAAAACTTGTTTGAGTTGGTTAAACGGAAAGAGGGTTTCGAGAAGAAACTCCAGGCGCTTGAATCGCCTGATTCCGATAAACGAGCGAAAAGTTAGACTAAAACGAAAACCGGATCAGATAATTCGCGGATTTAATCCTGAGAAAAAAAACGACGAACGTTCGTTAAAACGAACGAACGGACGAACGCTCACTATTTAAATAAACCGGAAAACCGATCTATTTTAAAAAACCGAAACTAAAAAAAATGAACAAAACCGTCGGAAAACCGAACGGTTTTTCAAAAAAAACGGCGGCGGGATCGAGGTAAACCTCGGGCGGCGGGTCCGGCGACGGGGGGCGGCGGCGGCGCGGGGCGAAGGCGGCAGCATCGGCGCGGCAAGGCGGCGGCGGCGGCGAAGGCGGCGAAGGCGCGGGGCTAGGGCGGCACGGCTAGGGTTTGGGGGGCTTCCGGCTGGGCCTCCCCGGCTTTTAAAGCCGGACGGGCCTTAGTATCCGGGTTGGACACGGCCCGTAGGTCGGTTGCGCGTTTTTTTAAATAAATAGTTACGCTCACAAAAAAACAAAAGGACTACTAAACGGACTCCAAAAATCCCGGAATAAATTTTCCCCGGCTTCTAAAATCAAGCCGCACAGGATGAACATTTATTTGGGGCCTAAATGAAATTTTGAAAAACGTGCATTTTTGCTAAATTCAAATAAAATAGCAAATAAAACCAAATAAAATCTTGTTTGACTTTTTTATTAAATCCTCAATATTTCTTTATTTTTGGGAAAGTCATTTTATTCCCTCTCTCATATTTTTATATTAGAAATAATTGAAGATAAAATAAATAAAATCAAATGATCCTATTCTCACAATTTGAGGCAACTCAAACATGAAAATAACGAAATCCCCAACTCTCTCTGAGGGTCCTTGAGTTGCCAAAATTTCTAGGATCAACCAAAATGCAATAAATATGATATGCAATGATGATCTAGTGTATAACATTCCGAATTGAAAATTTGGGATGTTACAAACCTACCCCCCTTAAGATGAATCTCGCCCTCGAGATTCGGGTTGGCTAGAAAATAGGTGAGGGTGGTCCTTCAGCAAATCTTCCTCTCGTTCCCAGATGGCTTCATCCTCCGTGTGGTGGCTCCACTGAACCTTGCAAAATTTGATAACCTTGCCGCGGGTGACTCGACTGGCATATTCTGGAATCTTAACTGGTTTCTCCTCATAGGTCAAATCACTGTCTAACTGAATTGCTTCCAGTGGTACCGTATCTCTCAGCGGTATGTCAGCCATCTCTGCGTGGCACTTCTTCAACTGGGATACATGAAACACGTCGTGAACTCCTGACAGTCCTTCGGGTAATTCCAACTTGTAGGCTACTTCTCCCATATGCTCCAAAACTTTGTATGGGCCTACAAGACGTGGTGCTAGTTTTCCCTTAACTCCAAAGCGCTTAACTCCTCGAAGTGGAGATACTCGAAGATAAAATCGGTCTCCGACTTCGTAAACTGTCTCCTTGTGTTTAGAATCTGCATAACTCTTCTGCCTGGATTGAGCTACCTTCAGCCTATCACGAATCAATTTCACTTTCTGTTCAGACTCCTTTATCAGATCCGGTCCAAACAACTGGCGGTCTCCAACTTCATCCCAAGACAATGGGGTCCTGCACCTCCTTCCGTACAAGGCTTCGAAAGGGGCCATCTTCAAACTGGATTGATAGTTGTTGTTGTAAGAGAACTCTGCATATGGCAAATTCTCATCCCAACTAGATCCATAATCTAGCGCACAAGCTCTTAGCATATCCTCCAAAATCTGATTGACTCTCTCGGTCTGTCCATCTCTCTGCGGGTGAAAAGCTGTGCTAAACTCCAGTCTGGTTCCCAAAGTCTCATGCAACTGATTCTAGAATATTGAAGTAAACTGGGTTCCTCTATCTGATACAATGCTCCATGGAACTCCATGCAGACATACGATCCTGGTCATGTATATCTTTGCCAACTTTGCACTGGTATAGGTAGTCTTTACAGGAATGAAATGAGCTACCTTTGTCAAGCGATCGACTACAACCCATATCAAGTCATAGCCTGAACGTGTTCTGGGCAATCCTGTAATAAAATCCATGCCTAGCTTATCCCACTTCCCTTCGAGTATCGGCAATGGTTGTAGCAATCCTGCTGGTTTCTGATGCTCTGCCTTCACTTTGTGACATACATCACAAACTGCTACATACTCCACAATATCCTTCTTCATTCCGGTCCACCAGAAAATATCCTTCAAATCTAAATACATCTTGGTATTTCCTGGGTGAATCGAGTATGGTGAGTCGTGGGCCTCTTGTAAAATTAACTTCCTGATCTCCGGATCATTTGGCACATAAACACGGTCTTCAAACCATATGGTATCGTGCTCATCCTCACGAAATCCCTTAGCTTTTCCTTTGCTAATTTTCTCCTTAATAGAAGCAATCTCCTTGTCAGTCTTTTGGGCTTCTCTGATTTTATCCATCAATGTAGATTGAATCTCCAATGCTGCTACATAGCCTCTTGGAACTATTTCCACACATAGCTCTCGAAGATTTTCGGCTAACTCACCTGGTAAATCTCCCGTCATTAGGGTGTTGACATGGCTCTTATGGCTCAATGCTTCAGCTACTACGTTAGCCTTTCCGGGGTGATAATGCAATTTCATATCATAATCTTTGATGAGATCCAACCATCTCCTTTGTCTGAGGTTCAACTCCTTCTGTGTGAAAATATACTTCAAACTCTTGTGATCCGTGTACACCTCGCAATGGTTTCCAATCAGAAAATGTCTCCAAGTCTTCAATGCATGCACTATGGCTGCTAACTCCAAATCATGCATAGCATAATTCAACTCATGAGGCTTAATCTATCATGAGGCATATGAAACAACTCTCCCTTCCTGCATCAGCACTGCTCCAAGTCCTCGACATGAAGCGTCGCAATACGCCTCATAATCCTTGGTCTGATCCGGTAAAATCAACACTCGTGAGGTAACCAAACGTTTCTTCAACTCCTGAAAACTAGCCTCACATTCCTTCGTCCATATGAACTTGGTATCCTTCTTCAACAACTCCGCCATAGGCTTCGCAATCTTTGAGAAATTCTCAATAAACCTCCGGTAGTATCCTGCGAGTCCAAGAAAACTCCGGATCTCTCCCACGGTGGTTGGTGCTTCCCACTTGGTCACGGTATCAACTTTAGTGGGATCTATTGCTATACCTTCTCCGGATATAACGTGTCCGAGAAATCCAACTTCCTTCAACCAAAACTCACATTTGCTAAACTTGGCATATAATTGATGTTCTCTGAGCTTTCTAAGAACCAAACGCAAATGTTCCTTATGCTCCTCTTCATTCTTCGAGTAAACCAGGATATCATCAATGAACACTACGACGAACTTATCCAAGAACTCCATAAACACTTTGTTCATCATGTTCATAAAATATGCAGGTGCATTAGTCAGACCAAATGACATAACGGTATACTCGTACAGCCCATACCTGGTGGTAAAAGCCGTCTTGGGTATATCCTGTTCCCGAATCTTCAACTGGTGGTATCCTGATCGCAGATCGATCTTGGAAAATACCTTAGCTCCTTGCAGTCGATCAAACAGATCATTGATCATCGGTAGTGGGTACTTGTTCTTGATGGTTACTTCATTCAATCCTCGATAATCGACAACCATCCTTAATGATCCATCCTTCTTTTCTACTAGAAGTACTGGCGATCCCCAAGGTGAAGAACTTGGGTGAATATAACCTTTATCCAGTAACTCCTTAATTTGCTTCTTAATTTCCACCAAATCCTTTGCAGGCATCCTATATGGTCTCTTTGATATTGGCCCTGTGCCTAGCAAAAGCTCAATCAAAAACTCAATATCTCTGTCCAGTGGCATGCCTGGCAACTCTTCTGGAAATACTTCGGGGAAATCCTTCACTACTGGTACTTCCTCCTGCACAACTCCGGTTAAACAATTTACTTGAGTCCTCTTTGGCACATGTCGGGATACATACTTGATCCTTCTCCCTTCTGGGGTGGTAAGCAAAACTGACTTACTGGCACATTCAATATTCCCTTCATACTTTAACAACCAATCCATGCCTAATATCACATCCAATCCTTGGGATTCCAACACTATTAGGTCTGAGGGAAAAACATAGTTACCAATTTTTAATGGTAACCGATCACACCATAGACTAGCCATATATTCTGCTCCAGGCGAGGTTACTAACATGGGTGACCTAAGGGCTTGGGTTGGCAGTTTATACTTATCCACAAATCCCCTTGATATGTATGAATGTGATGCACCAGTATCAAAAAGAACGAGTGTAGTAAATGACCTAACCAAAAACTTACCGATTACTGCATCCGGCTGCTCTTCAACCTCCTCCATGTTAACGTGGTTCACCTATCCCCTGTTGAAAGGGTTCGGCTTCTTCCCAGAGCTTCCATTGCCATTTCCATTCTGGGATTCAGGACATTCATTGGCATAATGTCCGGTCTTCTGGCACTTAAAGCAAGTGACTTGGCTCAGGTCTTTCTTGGCTGGGGTTGATGAGTTGGTGCGATTCTGGCCGTTGCTTCCTCCATTCCCATTACCATTCCTGGGGCCATTGTGATTGTGCGAGCTACCTCCTCCATGGGTATGCTGAAAATGTCCTCCCGGCCTAGGGGTAAATCGTGGCTTCTGCTGAGCTCCTGAATTGTACTTTCCTTGTGCATACTTCCTCTTGCAATTCTCAATTTGCCGCGGCTTCCCTTCAATCATGAGAGCACGATCTACCAACTCCTGGTAGTAGTTGAAGGTTGCTACCATCAACTGCATGCTCAACTCATCATTCAGTCCTTCCAGAAATTTCTCCTGCTATGCTGCATCTGTAGCAACGTCATCTGGGGCATAACGTGCTAACTTACTAAAGTCTTCCACATACTGGCCAACTGTTCGTCCTCCTTGGTGCAAGTTGCGAAACTCTCGCTTCTTCATGGCCATAGCTCCTGCTGAAACATGGGCAGTACGAAAAGCCTCCTGAAACTGGTCCCATGTGATAGTATCGACAGGGAAAGTGGCTATGAAATTCTCCCACCATGATGCTGCGGGTCCTTCAAGCTGATGTGCGGCAAACTTCACCTTCTCCGCATCCATGCATCCTGCTGTGGTCAACTCTCTAGCTGTCTTGCGGAGCCAATCATCTACTACTATCGCCTCGGTGCTACTGGAAAACACTTGTGGATTCAGCCTAAGAAAACGGGCTAAGTGGTCAACAGGTGGTGGTGGTGGTGGGTTGTTGTTGTTGTTTTTCCCCTGGTTTTGATTCTGGACTAGCAACTGCATCAACGTGTTTTGCTGCTGGATCAACTGAGTGAGCTCCGGTGGAAAGGTAAATTCGGGGTCACGTCTCGGAAGCATCTGAGGGTTTAGAAAAGATGAGATTTAAGAGTAGAGGGGGTCTAAAGAGAAAACACTACCCATATGCACATGAGGCAAAAGCAAACAATTCACTTCATTCATTCAATCAAGCAAGGGCATACAATCGATCTAACTATCGCAAAAGTACTCGGACTATAATATTTACATGGTGGACTACTACTACTGATGAGGTGGTCTACTAGAAATATTCTTCGGTTGCAGACTCCATGATATCTACTCCGGCTTCATCAACATAGTCATCATCGCCATCGTCGGGATCCGAGTCGGTGTCGTCGATGATGATGTAGTCTTCCAGGTGAATCTCCTTGGATTCTTCGTCTTCTTCTACCGGTGTAGGGCCTCCCATAAATATTCCGATCTTCATTGTTAGGTCGGCATTCTTATCCACTAATACTTCAATTTCTTCTTCATAATCTTCACGAGTAGCCTTGAGTTCTTCCTCCAGTTCCTTGATTCTTGTCTTTGCCTTCTTTAGGTCTATCATATCGGCGCACATCTGATTCTCCTGACGTCTAATGTGCTGGTTTAACTCCTGGACAAAAGCTGCAATTGATCTATCCTTCCTGGTGCTGATCATCTCCCAGTGGTCATCTCGGCGCCCACAAATCTGGTAGATAGTATCCTTGAGATCATTGTGGTAGACTTCTCCAATGCGTCCCATGGCTATGTGAGCTGCCATGCTCTTTCCTAGATTCCAAGTTGGTGCATCAAAAGAAAACTCTATGGGCTCAGTGACTGGCATGAACGTCCTTCCTGGAACTTGAACTTGAATCATCCAGCGCTCTTCTTCAGGTAAAGTGGCGTTGTAGGTTCCGGTGAAGCTTGCTACTCCTATGTTCAGGTATCTAGTGACTTCCTTCAAGTGACGTCCAAAGGGTGTATCTTCATCTGGTCGAGTGAACTTGTTCCTTGCATCCGCCATCCTAAAAGAGTAGAAAAGATGAGGAGTCAGAAAGAGAAGAGAATGAGTAGTGATCTAGGTCTTTAGCTTAGTGCTTGTGTCCTACAGTCAGTGTGTGCTCTGATACCATCTCGTAGCGACCAGATCTCAAACGGTCCAATCTCTGTGCTCTGGTGTCATCCCTGGATCAGTAATGCTGACAACACACAGTACTTGAAGGATTTATAACAGAGTAGCAATCACACACTTATTACATCGAGGGTCTCAAAAGAGAACTTATTACAATAAATATGGCTTAAGGTCATCTAATAACAATAACAGCGGAAGGCTTGGAAGATAAGTGAGTCCATCAACTACAACGGCATCACTGAGTATGGAACCACGACCTAAAACTCCTTAATCGTCGTCTGAAAAGTCTGCAACATTAACGTTGCAGCCCGAAACGGGTCAGCACATGGAATATGCCAGCAATGTAACACATAGAGAGTAATGGAATGAAACAGCTATACTATATGCATATTTGGCTGGTGGAAAGCTCTATGGTTACAGTTTTGCGTAAAGCCAATTTTTCCCTACTACAAAGGAATAAATTTATTTAACTATCATGGTGGTTGTTAAACATTGAGAATGGTTGACAACATTCTCAATCCCAATTAAGCATCATCATTAAAAAATCCGAACAAAATTAATTTTTTGAGTAACATGTTGAGATTCACATGATAATCCAGGTACTAGATACTCAAGATGTCCATAACCGGGGACACGGCTAACCATGATTAGTTTATACACTCTGCAGAGGTTTGCGCACTTTTCCCCACAAGACTCGATCGCCTCTGTTTGGTTTCTCGCACTACACGGTGTTTGAGAAACGGATGACCGAGACATAGTCTTTCAGAAGCGCTAGCACCTTATGGTGGGTAGACCGTACCACCTACATCCCCTACATCTGCTAGTCTACCACTGTAAGAGTTCGCACGACTTAGTCAACTATGCTAGAGCCCATAATAGCTTGTGGCTGCACACGGAAGTTTCTAGCATGAAAAATCTCATGATCCCTTTGAGCCTGGGTGGCGGTCCCTGAAGAAAAACAGGCAATCCTGGAATACCCAGGTACCTCAATCCACCCAGATGTGTGTTTAAGTTGCCACCTTAAATAAACCATTACTTAACAATCTCACATATGTAATGGATACACTCACCCAATCCACGTCTACTAGCATAGCATGGCAATAAGCAACGTAGAAGTAACTCCCAAAGGTTTGATAATTAAACAGGTAATAGGTACTACCTCAACTACTTCCCAAACCCACAATTTAATTATATCCTAATCATGCAATGTGTAAGGATTGATCTAATGCAATAAAACTGGGTAGTAGGAGGTATGATCAAAGTGTTACTTGCCTTGCTGATGATCCGGGAAACCTAGCGATTCGAAGTAACAAGCGGCGCACTCGGGGTACTCTATCGCAAACAAACAAGCATACAATAAGTACTCAACTAATGCACATGTAAAACTCAAATAAGAGATCTAACCAGAAGGTTCAACTTAAGAACTCCGGTTGGCAAAAAGAATCAAATCGAACGAAGCAACGAAAGACAAACGGCAAAAGAAACAGGCTTCGCTTACTATTCTGGATCTAAGGCAATTTTTACAGTGGCAAAAACTTGTTTGAGTTGGTTAAACGGAAAGAGGGTTTCGAGAAGAAACTCCAGGCGCTTGAATCACCTGATTCCGATAAACGAGCGAAAAGTTAGACTAAAATGAAAATCGGATCAGAAATCGCGATCAGAAAATTCGCGGATTTAATCCTGAGAAAAAGAAAAATGACGAACGTTCGGTAAAACGAACGAACGGACGAACGCTCACTATTTAAATAAACCGGAAACCCGATCTATTTTAAAAAACACTGAAACTAAAAAACGAACAAAACCGTCGGAAAACCGAACGGTTTTTCTAAAAAAACGGCGGCGGGATCGAGGTAAACCTCGGGCGGCGGGTCCGGCGGCGGCGGGCGGCGGCGGCGAAGGCGGCGGCGGCGCGGGGCTAGGCCGGTGCGGCTAGGGTTTGGGGGGCTTCCGGCTAGGCCTCCCCGGCTTTTAAAGCCGGACGGGCCTTAGTGTCTGGGTCGGACACGGCCCGTAGGTCGGTTGCACGTTTTTTTATAAATAGTTACACTCAGAAAAAAAACAAAAGGACTACTATATGGACTCCAAAAATCCCAAAATAAATTTTCCCCGGCTTCTAAAATCAAGCCGCACAGGATGAACATTTATTTGGGGCCTAAATGAAATTTTGAAAAACATGCATTTTTCCTAAATTCAAATAAAATAGCAAATAAAACCAAATAAAATCTTGTTTGACTTTTTTTTATTAAATCCTCAATATTTCTTTATTTTTGGGAAAGTCATTTTATTCCCTCTCTCATATTTTTATATTAGAAATAATTGAAGATAAAATAAATAAAATCAAATGATCCTATTCTCACAATTTGAGGCAACTCAAACATGAAAATAACGAAATCCCCAACTCTCTCCGAGGGTCCTTGAGTTGCGAAAATTTCTAGGATCAACCAAAATGCAATAAATATGATATGCAATGATGTTCTAGTGTATAACATCCCAAATTGAAAATTTGGGATGTTACAGTTTCTCTTAAGCGTGGTGTTCTTCGATGTGTAATAAGAAGAGTCTTAATTGTCCTAATGCTTTCATTTTTAGCTTGATGTAGGAAGTGGGTGTTCTCACCTTGTAGTATGTTTTTATTTTATTTTTCCTTTTAAATTCACTTGTTCGAGTTCTGTTTATCTGGCTTCTACTAAATGGATCTGGGTTGCTCTGAGTATTGATCTAAAAAAGAAGTAACTTCATGTCAGGATGCAGTTCCTGCGAGGAGGGAAATATGGTCAACCTCGAGATCATGTTTCCAAAAAGAGGCTGGATTACACACAAGGTGCCAGTTCCCTAATGATGCTGGATTAGACACAAGGTGCAAATTCCCAGATGATGCTGGATTACACACAAGCCAGGTGGAGTCGTCAGCTGTTCATGTCCTCGTGGCATTAGTAAATGCTGAAACAAAGCATGCAGCAGCCCTTGAGAATGTAGCTGAGTTCCTAAAGAAGCGAAAAGAGCAATCAGATGCTCTCTTCACCCAAGCCAAAGAAGAGATGGAAGAAGCCAGAAATAAGCTAGCAGAGGCAGAGTAGGCTAGGCATCTCCTGCTATCTAAAACTATTGTCAATACAAAATTTCCTTCATAATAGCTAGGTTCAAATGTTTATCCAGTCAGCATGCCTATTGTGATGTCCGTGCATCTACTGATGTGGCACAAAATGTATTTTTCCGGGTCATGTAATAACAGCAATTACTTTCCAAACAATAACAGACGAAGCATTGGACATGGTATAGTTCACGCGCAAGCCCGACACTCCAAGTTCAACTTCCACATCAAACTCATGTACATAGATATCTGCACATTCATACATAATGTCCACAACCATGATTCACTTCAAAGCCAGAAAATGTGAGGAGAGTTATAAATAAAGAAAATCCTCTACTAGTTCCTGCTACAAGTGCGAGCACAACAAGTCAAGACCATGCATAAATTAATTATAGTTTAGTCATTTTTTGTGTTCTAAAATGCCTGCCGGCTCGCGGAAGGACGTGTTGCCGGCACACGTGTGGATTCAATGAAGGCAGGCAGGGCAGTCTTAAGCTGGTTGCACGCGGCGAGGAGGCGAGCGCAGCCGGGCCTGCAGCGAGTGCGGCCCTCTTGGCCGGCGCGCCGGTTCAATGTATGCGCTATGAGAGGTCGTGTCCGTGTCAGAGCAATTATGCGGCGAGGAGGCGTGCTCAGCTGACTATTCCTACAAAGGTGCTCCACCATGTACCCGGTACCCGTGAATGCAGCAATCGTGCACCTAGGGTTTTAGGGTTTATTTGTTAACGTCGCCTTTACGTAACACTCATGTGTGCGAGACAGCGATAGGCCGACTACGTGTGTGCGCCTCTTCTCTTCGTATATGTACTCCATCATTTGTCTGGTGTCCAAAAAATTATAATAACTACTAGCAATGTGCCAATGCGTTGCCACACGATCAAAGTAGATTAATACATATTCACCAATTTGATGGAAAAAAATTCTAGTTTTGAAATACGTATATCACTAAAAATATGTCATGTTTCACTCAAAATATATTCCTTTGGCGGTTTTGATGAGATAAGGGAGGAATGTTGTTGGTTTCAAGATTCGAGAAGTGGTATATGTCTAATTTGTACTCTTACTAGCAAGATGCACGTGCGTTGCACGGAACATTAAGATCTTATGGGAGAAAAGGATGAAAGGGAAGGCCTTATCTGCAAATGTGGTGAAGAGTGCAGGTAAATTGCCATATTTTCCTTCATATCCGTCAGATATAAATCGGACGACCTACATTGCAGGATGGCAGGCCCACCATCATCACCAACTCTATTTTTTATCCCTACTCTTATAAAAAGCATTGTCGATGATGATCGTGTGCCTGCCATCCTGCAATATAGGTCGTCCGATCTATATCTGACGGATAGGAAGGAAACTATGGCAATTTTGCAAAAAGATGTCCACACCCCTCTCCACATTTGCAAATAAGACCTTCCCTCGTTCATCCTTTTCCCCCACAAGATAAACTACTCATACAAATGCATCTTGATGTTTCGTGCAACGCATGGGCATCTTGCTAGTTGTTGCAAAAAGCCCATGTGTGTGTGAGAGAGAGGGAGAGTGGAGGAGGACGGAGTGCATGTGTGACAAAGACATAAGGAGTGTGTGTGCGATAGGTATCATCTTAAAATGAGGCGATAGTGTGTGTGTGTGTGTGCACGATCGAGAGGGCGTGTCTCAAAAAGGGAAGAAAAATCTACATAGATACAAGGAGCGGGAGAGAGACATGTATGCAATGGTGGAAGCACAAGTGTGCGGGTGTATAAACCTATCTAGAGGCTAGCTAGTCGATAAATGTTTGTGAGAGAAATACGAGTCGGGGTGCGAAAGCGAGAGTTTTGTGTGTGAGAGAGAGAGACGGTAGTCGAGAAGGGGAGTGGAAGCAGGAGTTGTGTGTGTGTCTGGAAGAGAGAGAGAGGAGACGGTAGTCAGGGTTGTCTGGTCGGTAAATAAATGAATAATGTCAGTCTGGGATGGAGACGAAAAGGAGACGGCAACAAATGTTGTGTCTACAGGAGAGAGAGAGAGAGAGAGAGAGAGAGAGAGAGAGAGAGTAATTTTAGTGGTATGAGTCATATGTAGAGACATATAGGGTGTGTGAGAGAATCTCATAGAGAGAAAGACAAAGTGAAAGATGAGTGGAGACTGTGTGTGTGGCGGTGAAAAAGAAAGCTTAGGTACCGAGTGATACCAGAGAACTGTAGAGACATGAGAGATAATGAAAACCGTGTAATGTACAATGATAGGGAGAGTGTGACACTTCTCAAGGGAGACGTCAAGAGACCATGTTTGCGAGGATAGGAGAAACATGAAGTGAGCGTGCGGGTGAGCTGGAGAAAAGAGAGTGATAGCTACCTGAAGGATCATGCATGCGAGAGAGATGGGCGTGAAAGGAGTGAACAAAAAAGGGATTCAAATATTTGAATTCGAGATGATGATACATGTAATCCATACTCGAACCAAAATTGATCTATCAAATAGGCATACTCATATGAATTCACGCACATCTATGTTATTTAATGTTGGGGAACATAGTAATTTCAAAAAAATTCCTACGCAAACGCAAGATCATGGTGATGCATAGCAACAAGAGGGGAGAGTGTTGTCTACGTACCCTTGTAGACCGGCAACGGAAGCGTGGACACAACATAGAGGAAGTAGTCGTACGTCTTCCCGATCCGACCAATCCAAGTATCAAACGTACGGCACCTCCGAGTTCTACACACGTTCAACTCGGTGACGTCCCTTGAGCTCCGATCCAGCAAAGTGTTGAGGGAGAGTTTCGTCAGCACGATGGCGTGATGACGGTGATGATGTTCTACCAACGCAGGGCTTCGCCTAAGCACTGCTACGATATGACCGAGGTGGAATATGGTGGAAGGTGTAGGGGAACATAGCAGAAATTCAAAATTTTCCTACGTGTCACCAAGATCTATCTATGGAGAGACTAGCAACAAGGGGAAGGAGAGTGCATCTACATACCCTTGTAGATCGCTAAGCGGAAGCGTTCAAGTGAATGGGGTTGATGGAGTCGTACTCGTCGTGATCCAAATCACCGGAGATCTTAGTGCCGAACGGACGGCACCTCCGCGTTCAACACACGTACAGCCCGGTGACGTCTCCCATGCCTTGATCCATCAAGGAGAGAGGGAGAGGTTGAGGAAGACTCCATCCAGCAGCAGCACAACGGCGTGGTGGCGGTGGAGGAGCGTGACAATCCTGCAGGGCTTCGCCAAGCACCGCGGGGTATGAGGAGAAAGAGAGGGAGGGCTGCACCAATGAGAGAGATCAAATCGCGTGTATTGGGCAGCCCCTAGGCCAAGTATATATAGGGGAAGGGGAGGGGCTGTGCCCCCTTTAGGGTTTCCACCCCTAGGGGTGGCGGCCAGCCTAGATCCCATCTAAGGGAGGTGGCCAAGGGGGAGGGGGAGAGGGAGGCGCACCAGGATGGGCCTTAGGGCCCATCTGCCCTAGGGTTTGCCCCCTCTCCTCTTCCCTTGCGCCTTGGGCCTTGTGGGAGGGCGCACCAGCCCACCTGGGGCTGGTCCCCTTCCACACTTGGCACATGAAGCCCTCCGGGGCTGGTGGCCCCACTTGGTGGACCCCCGGGACCCTCCCGGTGGTCCCGGTACGTTACCGATAAACCCCGAAACTTTTCCGATGACCAAAACAGGACTTCCCATATATAAATCTTTACCTCCGGACCATTCCGGAACTCCTCGTGACGTCCGGGATCTCATCCAGGACTCCGAACAACATTCCGTAACCACATACAAACTTCCTTTATAACCCTAGCGTCATCGAACCTTAAGTGTGTAGACCCTACGGGTTCGGGAACCATGCAGACATGACCGAGACGTTCTCCGGTCAATAACCAACAGCGGGATCTGGATACCCATGTTGGCTCCCACATGTTCCATGATGATCTCATCGGATGAAACACGATGTCAAGGACTTAATCAATCCCGTATACAATTCCCTTTGTCTATCGGTACGATACTTGCCCGAGATTCGATCATCGGTATCCCGATACCTTGTTCAATCTCGTTACCGGCAAGTCTCTTTACTCGTTCCGTAACACATCATCCCGTGATCAACTCCTTTATCACATTGTGCACATTATGATGATGTCCTACGGAGTGGGCCCAGAGATACCTCTCCGTCACACGGAGTGACAAATCCCAGTCTCGATTTGTGCCAACCCAACAGACACTTTCGGAGATACCCGTAGTGCACCTTTATAGCCACCCAGTTACGTTGTGATGTTTGGCACACCCAAAGCATTCTTACAGTATCCGGGAGTTGCACAATCTCATGGTCTAAGGAAATGATACTTGACATTAGAAAAAGCTTTAGCATACGAACTACACGATCCTGTGCTATGCTTAGGATTGGGTCTTGTCCATCACATCATTCTCCTAATGATGTGATCCCGTTATCAACGACATCCAATGTCCATGGTCAGGAAACCGTAACCATCTATTGATCAACGAGCTAGTCAACTAGAGGCTTACTAGGGACATGGTGTTGTCTATGTATCCACACATGTATCTGAGTTTCCTATCAATACAATTCTAGCATGGATAATAAATGATTATCATGAACAAGTAAATATAATAATAACCAATTTATTATTGCCTCTAGGGCATATTTCCAACAGTCTCCCACTTGCACTAGAGTCAATAATCTAGTTCACATCGCCATGTGATTAACACTCATAGGTCACATCACCATGTGACCAACATCCAAAGAGTTTACTAGAGTCAATAATCTAGTTCACATCACTATGTGATTAACACTCAATGAGTTCTGGGTTTGATCATGTTGCTTGTGAGAGAGGTTTTAGTCAACGGGTCTGCAACATTCAGATCCGTATGTACTTCGCAAATCTCTATGTCATCTCCTAGATGCAGCTACCACGTTCTATTTGGAGCTATTCCAAATAACTGTTCTACTTGGAGCTATTCCAAATCGTTGCTCCATTATACGTATCCGGTATCTCTACTCAGAGCTATCCGGATAGGTGTTAAGCTTGCATCGACGTAACTCTTTACGTCGAACTCTTTATCACCTCCATAACCGAGAAACATATCCTTATTCCTCTAAGGATAATTTTGACCGCTATCTGGTGATCTACTCCTAGATCACCTTTGTACCCTCTAGCCAGACATGTGGCAAGGCACACATCAGGTGCGGTACAGAGCATAGCATACTATAGAGCCTATGTCTAAGCATAGGGGACGACCTTCGTCCTTTCTCTCTGTTCTGCCGTGGTCGAGCTTTAAGTCTTAACTTCATACCTTACAACTCAGGCAAGAACTCCTTCTTTGACTGATCCATCTTGAACACCTTCAAGATCATGTCAAGGTATGTGCTCATTTGAAAGTTCCATTAAGCGTTTTGATCTATCCTTATAGATCTTGATGCTCAATGCTCAAGTAGCTTAATCCAGGCTTTCCATTGAAAAACACTTTCCAAATAACCCTATATGCTTTCCAAAAATTCTACGTCATTTTTGATCAACAATATGTCAACTACATATACTCATCAGAAATTCTATAGTGCTCCCACTCACTTCTTTGGAAATACAAGTTTCTCATAAACTTTGTATACACCAAAATCTTTGATCATCTCATCAAAGCATACATTCCAACTCTGAGATGCTTACTCCAGTCCTTAGAAGGATAGCTGGAGCTTTACACACTTGTTAGCATCTTTCAGGATTGACAAAACCTTCCGATTGTATCACATACAACCTTTCCTGAAGAAAAATCGTCGAGGAAACAATGTTTTGACATCCTATCTGCAAAATTTCATAAATAATGCAGTAATCGCTAATATAATTCCAACAGACTCTTAGCATTGCTATGAGTGAGAAAGTCTCATCATAGTCAACTCCTTGAACTTGTTAGAAAACATCTTAACGACAAGCCGAGCTTTCTTAATGGTGATACTTACCATCATTGTCCGTCTTCCTTTTAAAATCCATATGTACCTAACAGCCTTACGACCATCAAGTAGTTCTTCCAAAGTCTACACTTTGTTTTCATATATGGATCCTCTCTCGGATTATATGGTCTCGAGCCATTTATCGGAATCCGGGCCCACCATCGCTTCTCCATAGCTCGTAGGTTCATTGTTGTCTAGCAACATGACTTCCAAGACAGGATTACGTACCACTTTGAAGTAGTACGCATCCTTGTCATCCCACGAGGTTTGGTAGTGACTTGATCTGAAGTTTCATGATCACTATCATAAGCTTCCACTTCAATTGGTGTAGGTGCCACAGGAACAACTTCATGTGCCCTACCACACACTAGTTGAAGAGACGGTTCAATAACCTCATCAAGTTTCCACCATCCTCCCACTCAATTCTTTCGAGAGAAACTTTTCCTCGAGAAAGGACCCGATTCTAGAAACAATCCCTTATTGCTTTCGGATCTGAGACAGGAGGTATACCCAACTGTTTTGGGTGTCCTATGAAGATGCATTTATCCGCTTTGGGTTCGAGCTTATCAGCCTGAAACTTTTTCACATAAGCGTCACAGCCCCAAACTTTTAAGAAATGATAGCTTAGGTTTCTCTAAACCATAGTTCATACGGTGTCATCTCATCGGAATTACGTGGTGCCCTATTTAAAGTGAATGTGGTTGTCTCTAATGCCTAACCCATAAACTATCATGGTAATTCAATAAGAGACATCCTGGTATGCATCATATCCAATAGGGTGCAGTTATGATGTTCGGACACACCATCACACTATGGTGTTCCAGGCTGTATTAGTTGTGAAACAATTTCCACAATGTCTTAATTCTGTGCCAAACTCGTAATTAAGATATTCATCTCTATGATCATATCATAAATCTTTTATCCTCTTGTCACGACGATCTTTCAACTTCACCCTGAAATTACTTGAACCTTTTAATAATTCAGACTCGTGATTCATCAAGTAAATATACTCAACATCTACTCAAATCATCTGTGAAGTAAGAACATAACGATATCCACTACATGCCTCAGCACTCATTGGACTGCACACATCAAAATGTATTACTTCCAACAAGTTGCTTTCTAGTTCCATTTTACTGAAAACGAGGCTTTCATTCATCTTGCCCATGTGGTATGATTTGCATGTCTCAAGTGATTCAAAATCAAGTGAGTCCAAACGGTCCATTTGCATGGAGTTTCTTCATGCATATACACCAATAGACATTGTTCGCATGTCTCAAACTTTTCAAAATGAGTGAGCCGAAAGATCCATCAACATGGAGCTTCTTCATGCGTTTTATACCGATATGACTTACGTGGCAGTGCCACAAGTAGGTGGTACTATCATTACTATCTTATATCTTTTGGCATGAACATGTGTATCACTACGATCGAGATTCAATAAACCATTCATTTTAGGTGCAAGACCATTGAAGGTATTATTCAAATAAACAGAGTAACCATTATTCTCCTTAAATGAATAACCGTATTGCGATAGACATAATCCAATCATGTCTATGCTCAACGCAAACACCAATCTCAACGGTAGAGGGAGCGTATGATATTTGATCAACCTTGGAAATACTTCCAACACATATCGTCACCTCACCTTTAGCTAGTCTCCGTTTATTCCGTAGCTTTTATTTCGAGTTACTAACACTTAGCAACCGAACCGGTATCTAATACCCTGGTGCTACTAGGAGTACTAGTAAAGTACACATTAACATAATGTATATCCAATATACTTCTATCGACAGCCTTCTCATCTACCAAGTATCTAGGGTAATTCTGCTCCAGTGGCTGTTCCTCTTATTACAGAAGCACTTAGTCTCGGGTTTGGGTTCAACCTTGGGTTTCTTCACTAGAGCAGCAGCTGAATTTCCATTTCATGAAGTATCCCTTCTTGCCCTTGCCCTTCTTGAAACTAGTGGTTTCACCAACCATCAACAATTGATGCTCCTTCTTGATTTCTACTTTTGTGGTGTCAAACATCACGAATATCTCAAGGATCATCATATATGTCCCTGATATATTATAGTTCATCACGAAGCTCTAGCAGCTTGGTGGTAATGACTTCGGAGAACTATCACTATTTCATCTGGAAGATCAACTCCCACTTGATTCAAGCGATTGTTGTACTCAGACAATCTGAGCACAAGCTCAACAATTGAGCTTTTCTCCCTTAGTTTGTAGGCTAAGAAAATCGTCGGAGGTCTTATACCTCTTGACGTGGGCACGAGCCTGAAATCTCAATTTTAGCCCTCAAAACATCTCATATGTTTCACGACGTTTCAAAACGTCTTCGGTGCCTCCACTCTAAACCATTTAACTGAACTATCACGTAGTTATCAAAACGTGTATGTCAGATGTTCGCAACATCCATAGACGACGTTCAAGGTTCAGCACACTGAGCGGTGCATTAAGGACATAAGCCTTCTATGAAGCAATGAGGACAATCCTCAGTTTACGGACCTAGTCCGCATAGTTGCTACTATCAACTTTCAACTAAATTTTCTCTAGGAACATATCTAAACAGTAGAACTGAAGCGCGAGCTACGACATAATTTGCGAAGACCTTTTGACTATGTTCAGGATAATTAAGTTCATCTTATGAACTCCCACTCAGATAGACATCCCTCTAGTCATCTAAGTGATTACATGATCCGAGTCAACTAGGCCGTGTCCGATCATCACGTGAGACGGACTAGTCAACGTCGGTGAACATCTTCATGTTGATCGTATCTTCTATACGACTCATGCTCGACCTTTCGGTCTTCTGTGTTCCGAGGCCATGTCTGTACACATGCTAGGTTCGTCAAGTCAACCTAAGTGTTTCGCGTGTGTAAATCTGTCTTACACCCGTTGTATGTGAATGTTAGAATCTATCACACCCAATCATCACGTGGTGCTTCGAAACAACGAACTGTCGCAACGGTGCACAGTTAGGGGGAACACTTTCTTGAAATTTTAATGAGGGATCATCTTATTTACTACCGTCGTTCTAAGCAAATAAGATTTATAAACATGATAAACATCACATGCAATTAAATAGTGACATGATATGGCCATCATCACTTTGCTCCTTTTGATCTCCATCTTCGGGGCTCCATGATCATCATCGTCACCGGCATGACACCATGATCTCCATCATCATGATCTCCATCATCGTGTCTTCATGAAGTTGTCTCGCCAACTATTACTTCTACTACTACAGCTAACGGTTAGCAATAAAGTAAAGTAATTATATGACGTTTATGTTGACACGCAGGTCATAAATAAATTAAGACAACTCCTATGGCTCCTGCCGGTTGTCATACTCATCGACATGCAAGTCGTGATTCCTATTACAAGAACATGATCAATCTCATACATCACATATATCATTCATCACATCCTTATGGCCATATCACATCACATAGCATACCCTGCAAAAACAAGTTAGACGTCCTCTAATTGTTGTTTGCATGTTTTACGTGGCTGCTATGGGTTTCTAGCAAGAATGTTTCTTACCTACGCAAAGACCACAACGTGATATGCCAATTGCTATTTACCCTTCATAAGGACCCTTTTCATCGAATCCGATCCGACTAAAGTGGGAGAGACAGACACCCGCCAGCCACCTTATGCAACTAGTGCATGTCAGTCGGTGGAACCGGTCTCACGTAAGCGTACGTGTAAGGTTGGTCCAGGCCGCTTCATCCCACAATGCCACCGAATCAAGATTGGACTAGTAACGGTAAGCATATTGAACAAAATCAACGCCCACAACTACTTTGTGTTCTACTCGTGCATAGAATCTACGCAATAGACCTAGCTCATGATGCCACTGTAGGGGAACGTAGCAAAAATTCAAAATTTTCCTACGTGTGACCAAGATCTATCTATGGAGAGACTAGCAACGAGGGTGTAGGATCGAAAGTATGTCTAGAGGGGGGTGATTAGACTACTTGACCAAATAAAAACTTAACCTTTTCCCAATTTTAGTTCTTGGCAGATTTTAGCTATCTTAGAGCAAGTCAAGCAATCATCACACAATTCAAGCAAGCATGCAAAGAGTTTATTGGCAGCGGAAAGTAAAGCATGCAACTTGCAAGAATGTAAAGGGAAGGGTTTGGAGGATTCAAACGCAATTGGAGACACGGATGTTTTCCCGTGGTTCGGATAGGTGGTGCTATCCTACATCCACGTTGATGGAGACTTCAACCCACGGAGGGTAACGGTTGCGCGAGTCCATGGAGGGCTCCACCCACGAAGGGTCCACGAAGAAGCAACCTTGTCTATTCCACCATGGCCATCGCCCACGAAGGACTTGCCTCACTAGCGGTAGATCTTCATGAAGTAGGCGATCTCCTTGCCCTTACAAACTCCTTGGTTCAACTCCACAATCTTGTCGGAGGCTCCCAAGTGACACCTAGCCAATCTAGGAGACACCACTCTCCAAGAAGTAACAAATGGTGTGTTGATGATGAACTCCTTGCTCTTGTGCTTCAAATGATAGTCTCCCCAACACTCAACTCTCTCTCATAGGATTTGGATCTGGTGGAAAGAATATTTGAGTGGAAAGCAACTTGGGGAAGGCTAGAGATCAAGATTCATATGGTAGGAATGGAATATCTTGGTCTCAACACATGAGTAGGTGGTTCTTTCTCAGAACATATGAGTAGGAATGGTGTATGTGTTCTGATAGCTCTCTCATCAAATGAAGAGGTGGTGGAGGGGTATATATAGCCTCCACACAAAATCCAACCGTTACACACAATCTACCAATCTCGGTGGGACCGAATCAGAAAACTCGCTCTGACCGAAATAGTAAACCTAGTGACCGTTAGGAATTTCGGTGGGACTGAGATGCAACTCGGTAGGACTGATTCGGTTAGGGTTTGGGCATAACGTAATATCGGTGAGACCGATCGCACAAACTCGGTGAGACCGAGTTCGGCAATTAGCTAACCAGAGAGTTGGTCAGGCAAACTCGGTGGGACCGACTTGCTCTTTCGGTGATACCGAAAAGTTACAAGAAGGAAACATAGAGTTTACCTTGCATTCTCGGTGGGACCGATTCGCTCTTTCGGTGAGACCAAAAAGTTACGAAAGGGAAACAGAGAGTTTGCAAGCCCATCTCGGTGAGACCGAGATCCTTATTGGTAGGACCGAATTGCTAGGGTTTGGCAGTGGCAAATGACAAGTGAAACTCGGTGGCGCCGGATTGACAGAATCGATATGACCGAGTTTGGCTTAGGGTTTAGGTCATTTGTGGATATGGGAAAGTAGCTGAGGATTTTGGAGCATATCATTAAGCACATAAAGCAAGAGGCTCATTAAGCAACACCTCATCCCTCCTTGATAGTATTGGCTTTTCCTAAAGACTCAATGTGATCTTGGATCACTAAAATATAAAATGAAGAGTCTTGAACTTTTGAGCTTGAGCCAATTCTTTGTCCTTAGCATTTTGAGGGTTCCACTTTCACATCCATGCCATGCCAATCATCGAGCTTTCCTGAAATAATCATCTTGAAATAGCATTAGCTCAATGAGCTATATGTTGTTATAAATTACCAAAACCACCGAGGGATAGTTGCACTTTCAATCTCCCCCTTTTTGGTAATTGATGACAACATATAGATCAAAGCTTCGACAAATGATAATAAGCATGAAATATATCGTCGCTTTGAGAACTATGTGACAAATAAGAGCTCCCCCTAAATTTGTGCATATTTAAAATTTGCTTTGGATTGCAAATGCACAAGGAGTTAGAATCATGGGTTACTCTTCCATGTCACATACATCTTGGTGGAGCGCTCAAAAATGATAAGATTGAAATACATGCACTCATCACCAAGAATAGTGAATGATCACAAGCGATGGACAGAATGATAATATTTAAGCAAGCATTAAGCAAACATTAAGTGTAGCTTATGATCAAACACTTGATCATCGATGTCTCACGAATAATGACATTGTATCTCACACACAAGCAAACAAAGTTCGAAAACCCACCAAATAAAAACAAGAGAGAATAAAAGCAACACTCTCTCTCGAAGCCTATGATCTATACATTTTCTCCCCCTTTGGCAACAAGTTACCAAAAAGGTCCTAGAAAATGCATAGTGCTAAGTCGACGCTCAGGCTTGATCTTCAGGTGGTGGTGGAGTCCGGAGCACGCCAAGGACGAAGCCTTCAGTAGATGTGGTAGGAGTTGAGGCTGTGGTGGATGCTGGAGCTGGTGGAACGGAGGCTGTAGCTGGTGCAGACGTTGTAGCTCTAGTGTCAGCAACTGGCAGTGCAGACGACCTCGGACCTCGTGGCACCCTCGCAAAAGCATCAGTCGTGGTCCTGCCTCTCCTCTCATTCATGTCCTCCTGAAGCTGCTCCACGGCGGTCTGTATTTCTGTCACCTTGATGTCCATGTCATAGAACCTCTGTTCCATGATCCTCTCTAGGCTTGCCTGGTTCTAAGTCAGGGTGGCAAGTCCTTGCTCAATACGCAGGGTGGACGCTATCATGTAACCGAGCTGCTCTTGTTTGGTCTTCAAGAAGTAATCAGATGCCTCTGCTTGAGTAGGCATCCTGGCAGCTTTCTCCTTCTTCGCCTTCTCCTTCTGAGCTTGTGCATGGGCAGATGAAGGTTCATTCTCTGTCATAACCACTTGGTTATCCTCAAAATCTGGACGGATGGGCAGGTGTTCCTTATCCAATAAATACACGCCCGTGCCCATCTTGGAGTTGATGAGCTCTTGAATCTGTGGGGCATACCCACAACTCCTCTTCTGGTCTGCAGCTGTCCTCTTGATTGTTTCCACAATGAGACTCATGACCTTGAATTTCTGAGGTACGTCAAATACATGAAGCAAGTTGATCGCGTGACCTCTGATCATCTTGTGATCTCTAGATTTGGGCAGAAGGGTGTGCCTAAGGATCCAGTTGATCGTAGGCAATCCTGAGAGAAGATAGTGCACAGAGCCAAACTTGAACGTGTCAAGCGCTTCATTCGGGATCTCCTTATACATGTTGGACATGGAGTTGTGATCCATCTTTTTCTTGGCATAAATGTCCAAGTCATCAGCTTGCTCCTCTGGGGCATTGATCAACTTCGCCCATTCTTCAACAGTGGATTGGTACCTTGTACCCTCTGACATCCATGTGATCCTGCCATCCGGATAAAAGTGTGCTGTGGAGTAGAATTGCATGATCAGCTCCTCGTTCCACTTTGTGAGCTTCTGCCCAACAAAGTCTGCAACTCCATACGCACTAAAGCTGTCAAATACACCGGGGTAGTACTATTCATTGTCCTTGATGTAGGTCCAGTCGACCCATCTCATGTCACAAACGATTGGCTTCTTGTCAAGCAAAACAGTCTCATAGAAATCTTGTTGCTCCTTGGTATGAAATCTGTAATCCACGGCAGTCCTTCTCCTAGAAGCATACGGATCTGCTTCTCTCCATTTCCTCAGCCCTGAATCTCTCCTGAGCTTCATATCCTCGGCCACAGGATGAGCATCATTATGGTCTGGGATCTTGGGCTTGAGCTTCCTAAGGACACTCTCTTCCTCTTCTTCGATAGCTTCAGGCATTGGGGCCTTGTTCTTCTCCGCAGCTGGGATGCTTCGTGTGTTTCTCTTGGGTGCACTCTTAGGCTTAGATGTAGCCTTAGGTGCTTCCTTGGGCTTGGATGTAGTTGTTCCTGACCTTATAGCATCTCCCATGAATTTGGCTGCCTTGGGTGCTGGTGCAGCAACCTCTTCTTCTTCCTCCTCCTCGTCTACCATGATGGAGGCCTTCCCAAGCACTCTGGCCACAGTCTTCTTCACCCTCTCTTTCCTTTTCTTGCCCTCAGCAGCAATGGGCTCAATGGGAGCAGGCTTCATAGTTGAAGCCCTAGCCTTTGACATGGGCTGCCTGCCTGCTGGCCTTTTGATTTTTAGTCCTGGCTTTGTGCCTGCTGCTGGCTCAGCTCTCTTTGATGTGGCCTCTTCCTCTGCCACATAGTCTTCATCCTCAGAATCAGACGTTCTCTTCTTTCTTTGATGTGTGGCAGCCTTGGGCAGATTGCTGGGGGTGCTCCTGCTGCCATCATCAGAAGAACTTGAGGGGCTAGTGCCCTCACTCATCACAACTTGCTGCTCAGACACATTTTGGCTGTCACTTTGATCAGACATGTTGCAAACTGGCTGCTGACGCTGTGAATAGATTATGGATAAGATAGAGTGGATGAGCATCACAAAAAGCAGAGATTTTTGCAAAAGATTAATTCAAAAACTTAGTTTTAGTTTTCCACAGAAAGCATCTCGGATCTACCGATTTTCAAACTCGGTGACACCGAAGCAGTTTTGGCACCAGAACTGGTGAACTCGGTCAGACCGAGTCACTGTTTGGTGGCATCGAGACTGCTAGGGTTTCACAGAATTCCAAAATCGGTCGCACCGATAAGTTATTCTCGGTCAGACCGAGTTCACTTGTGCAATGGCAAAAGCCAGATCGGTGGGACCGAGTTTTTCAACTCGGTGGGTCCGAGATGGTTTCGTCGGAAACCTAACCCTAAAATTTTCGAATTAAACCTAATCTACGAGATCATTGACTGGATAGGAGTGTTTCAATCGTGGCAAGAATCATAATGATCACAATGTGCTAGGAATCGGAGTGGAGAATAGCACAAAGATCGAGTCCGTACCCTAGTTCGGCGGAGACTCGCTACGGCGGCAACGGCGGGGCAGAATTCCGTTGACGGCGGCGGAGACCAGCGACTGGAGGCTGCTGGCGGCGAGAAGACGATCCGGAGACCACGAAGGCAGAGCAGGCTATCACGCGGGCGAAGAGGTTTCGGAGAAATTTCCAAAATTTTGCCCGTCACTATATATAGCCCGACCCTGTCGGTGTGACCGAGTGGAACAACTCGGTGGCACCGAGATGCAAAACTGTGTGTAGTTATTGCAACTCGGTGTGACCGAAAAGTTCAAATCGGTTGCACCGAGATCGAAAACCTAGATCAACTTAATGAACTCGGTAGGACCGAAAATGGAGTATCGGTCAGACCGAGATTCATAAAGAGGTTTTGGAAGTTTAAGTCTATGCCGAATCGGGGACTCCGAGCGCTCCTCACACAGAGTGGTTCGAATCTGACTTGATCAAGTTTTGTGATGCAGCATGAATAGAGTTTGAGACAAGAAAAGCATAGATAGCTAGATGAGGTTCTTAGGCATTCTTGTCCATCCACTTGGTCAAAAGAAGAAAGCCAAACAATCAAAACAACAAGTGGATGTCCTCGAATGAGTAAAATATGCAACCAACATGCTCACACAATAAGATGGCAAATGAAATATGTGGCAAAGCATGCACAACCAATTCTAGCATCTATCAAGCAATTTGCGATGACTAGGTCATCTATATATGAGTATATTGACTTAGGAGTCAAGTGAGAACACTTGATCATAGGTCATACTCATCATTTAAGCTCAAGTGGGGTTACCACTTTTACATAAAGCATTGTTGTATTCACATCTTTAGAGTTGCTTTAGCTCAAGTCTTAGAGTAAAGCTCCCCCTAGATGTGATATCCCCCCTAAGAGGGATGAACTAACCTTGGGTTTTGTCGATGATGACTTCATGTAGATGTTGAAGATGTGGATGCTCAATGTTGATGTAGATCACTTGGAGCTATCCATTTGAGTGAATTGCACTTTCAATACCTACATGGGTTAGTCCCACAAGGAACAAACAAGGATATCCATAGACATAGAGTGATGCACACACAAGATGATGTCCATGAAAACTTTAGGTTACCTTGTCCCTTGTCTTACCAACAAGAGGGTTTGTGACTCCTTGAACTAGTGCAAGATGTGGAAGTTGATTGCACTTGTTCTTGCCAAAAGGATAAGAGTGAAGTATGTTGGCGGAGTCACCCTCAAGAATTCTCTAGTTCCTCTTCTTTTGGATCCACACCATCTTGATGGGAATCCTTGGAGTTGTAGTCGTACTTGATGTAGTGGAACTTGAAGTAGTCTTGGGAATCCACTTGACTAAGGTCTTAGGAGCTTCTTCAAATGCATCAATCTCCTCTTGAAGCTTGTCCTTGCCTTTTTGCTTGTAGTCTTGTGGTGGAAGATCATCTTGAGCTTGTGTCCCCTTGAAAGAAGTGGCATACTTCTCTTGTTGAGGAACAAACTTTGTCTTGGGGTATTGATCTTCTTCCCATTCAACTCCATTGGCATTGAACTTTCGTTCAAAACCAACACCTTGATTCTTTCGGTGCATTCCTTGCTTGCGCACAATTTCCTCGAATTGCTTACTTCCGGCAAGGCTCTTGTAAACACCTTTCTCTATAATTCCCTTCAATAAGATATTTTCTTGCTCAAGTGTAACTTGGCTAAGAGAATCATTAGTGGAATCAAGAGAACTACTAGAAGCAACAATATTGGATTTAGCACGATCATTGTTACTACTAGAGGAAGAATATTTCTTATTCTTGTTACTAGTCTTGAGTTGAGGCATGTAGGTGGATAAAAGTAAACGCTTGGCAATGTGAGAAGAACTTTTCTTGCGGAGATCATCATTGATTGCTTTTAAGAACTCATGCTCTTGCTCAAGATTGAGTTTTTTAAAGCGTAGTTTCTCATGAGCTCTTAAAAGTTCTCGATGATCTTCGAAGATAGTTTCATGGGCTAACTTAAGAGTGTTTAGTTCTTTAGTTAGAGCCTCAATCTTCTCCTTATCATTGTCATTCATTTTAGCATGATTAATTGATGTTTCATCATAGTACTCATCACTAGAGTTGTCAACAAGCAAATCATCATCACCTAACAAGTCATCTTCATCACTATTAAAGTCAACATACTCGGGGTGTGTTACCTTAGGACCTTTGGCCATGAAGCATCTTCCAATTCCTTCATTTGGTGAGTCAAATATGTCGTAGGAGTTGGTTGACACAAGTGCTAGACCGGCAACACCTTCATCGTGAGTATCTTCGTTCATAACGATCATCTCTACTCCTTCTCTCTCTTGGTGGAGATTCTTTGCTTCTTCTTTTTGGAGAATCTTCTCTTCTCTTGTAGGGAGCCATACACTCATTGGAATAGTGTCCGGGTCTTCCACAATTATAGCAGTTTCGCTCTCGACTAGAAGATCTTTTGTCATTGTAGGACCTTGACTTGAAGCTTCTATCTTTGCTTCTACTCTTGTAGAACTTGTTGAAGTTCTTCACCATTAAGCTCAATTCTTCATTGAAGTTTTGTTTCTCACTTGATGATGTGGGGACTTCACATGACGCTTTGTAGGCACCACTTGATTTATTGTGAAGTTCCTCTTTATCCTTGAGTGACATCTCATGAGCAACAATCCTTCCAATTACTTCCGTTGGCTTGAGATCTTTGTAGTTGGGCATCATTTGGATTAATGTGCACACGGTATCATATTTCCCATCCAAGGCTCTTAGGATCTTCTTGATGATGAACCTATCGGTCATCTCTTCACTTCCTAAGCCGGCAATCTCATTTGTGATGAGAGCAAGCCTAGAGTACATTTCAGCGACACCTTCACCATCCTTCATCTTGAACTTGTCAAGTTGACTTTGGAGCACATCCAACTTGGATTCCTTGACGGAGTCGGTACCTTCGTGCATATCAATCAAAGTATCCCAAATTTCCTTTGCATTCTCAAGGCGGCTGATTTTGTTGAATTCTTCGGGGCACAATCCGTTGAAGAGAATATCACAAGCTTGAGCATTGTATTGCAACATCTTCAACTCATCCGCGGTAGCTTCATGGTTTGGTTCTCTCCCATCGAAGAACTCACCTTGTAAACCAACACAAACAATAGCCCATACGGCGGGGTTATGTCCAAGAATATGCATTTTCATTTTATGCTCCCAATTAGCAAAATTAGTGCCATCAAAGTAAGGACCTCTACGGTGATAATTTCCCTCGCTAGACGCCATACTCTCCTAGGTTGTGAAACCAAGGCTATGACCACCAAAAGCTATCTGGATCAAGGCAAATGGAGACCAAAGCTCTGATACCACTTGTAGGATCGAAAGTATGTCTAGAGGGGGGGTGATTAGACTACTTGACCAAATAAAAACTTAACCTTTTCCCAATTTTAGTTCTTGGCAGATTTTAGCTATCTTAGAGCAAGTCAAGCAATCATCACACAATTCAAGCAAGCATGCAAAGAGTTTATTGGCAGCGGAAAGTAAAGCATGCAACTTGCAAGAATGTAAAGGGAAGGGTTTGGAGGATTCAAACGCAATTGGAGACACGGATGTTTTCCCGTGGTTCGGATAGGTGGTGCTATCCTACATCCACGTTGATGGAGACTTCAACCCACGGAGGGTAACGGTTGCGCGAGTCCATGGAGGGCTCCACCCACGAAGGGTCCACGAAGAAGCAACCTTGTCTATTCCACCATGGCCATCGCCCACGAAGGACTTGCCTCACTAGCGGTAGATCTTCACGAAGTAGGCGATCTCCTTGCCCTTACAAACTCCTTGGTTAAACTCCACAATCTTGTCGGAGGCTCCCAAGTGACACCTAGCCAATCTAGGAGACACCACTCTCCAAGAAGTAACAAATGGTGTGTTGATGATGAACTCCTTGCTCTTGTGCTTCAAATGATAGTCTCCCCAACACTCAACTCTCTCTCATAGGATTTGGATCTGGTGGAAAGAAGATTTGAGTGGAAAGCAACTTGGGGAAGGCTAGAGATCAAGATTCATATGGTAGGAATGGAATATCTTGGTCTCAACACATGAGTAGGTGGTTCTTTCTCAGAACATATGAGTAGGAATGGTGTATGTGTTCTGATAGCTCTCTCATCGAATGAAGAGGTGGTGGAGGGGTATATATAGCCTCCACACAAAATCCAACCGTTACACTCAATCTACCAATCTCGGTGGGACCGAATCAGAAAACTCGGTCTGACCGAAATAGTAAACCTAGTGACCGTTAGGAATTTCGGTGGGACTGAGATGCAACTCGGTAGGACCGATTCGGTTAGGGTTTGGGCATAACGTAATCTCGGTGAGACCGATCGCACAAACTCGGTGAGACCGAGTTCGGCAATTAGCTAACCAGAGAGTTGGTCAGGCAAACTCGGTGGGACCGACTTGCTCTTTCGGTGAGACCGAAAAGTTACAAGAAGGAAACATAGAGTTTACCTTGCATTCTCGATGGGACCGATTCGCTCTTTCGGTGAGACCGAAAAGTTACGAAAGGGAAACAGAGAGTTTGCAAGCCCATCTCGGTGAGACTGAGATCCTTATCGGTAGGACCGAATTGCTAGGGTTTGGCAGTGGCAAATGACAAGTGAAACTCGGTGGCGCCAGATTGACAGAATCAGTATGACCGAGTTTGGCTTAGGGTTTAGGTCATTTGTGGATATGGGAAAGTAGCTGAGGATTTTGGAGCATATCATTAAGCACATAAAGCAAGAGGCTCATTAAGCAACACCTCATCCCTCCTTGATAGTATTGGCTTTTCCTAAAGACTCAATGTGATCTTGGATCACTAAAATATAAAATGAAGAGTCTTGAACTTTTGAGCTTGAGCCAATTCTTTGTCCTTAGCATTTTGAGGGTTCCACTTTCACATCCATGCCATGCCAATCATCGAGCTTTCCTGAAATAATCATCTTGAAATAGCATTAGCTCAATGAGCTATATGTTGTTATAAATTACCAAAACCACCTAGGGATAGTTGCACTTTCAGAGGGGAAGGAGAGTGCATCTACATACCCTTGTAGATCGCTAAGCGGAAGCGTTCAAGTGAACGGGGTTTATGGAGTCGTACTCGTCGTGATCCAAATCACCGGAGATCTTAGTGCCGAACGGACGGCACCTCCGCGTTCAACACACGTACAGCCCGGTGACGTCTCCCATGCCTTGATCCAGCAAGGAGAGAGGGAGAGGTTGAGGAAGACTCCATCCAGCAGCAGCACAACGGCATGGTGGCGGTGGAGGAGCGTGGCAATCCTGCAGGGCTTCGCCAAGCACCGCGGGATATGAGGAGAAAGAGATGGAGGGCTGCACCAATGAGAGAGATCAAATCGCATGTATTGGGAAGCCCCTAGGCCAAGTATATATAGGGGAAGGGGAGGGGCTACGCCCCCTTTAGGGTTTCCTCCCCTAGGGGTGGCGGCCAGCCTAGATCCCATCTAAGGGAGGCGGCCAAGGGGGAGGGGGAGAGGGAGGCGCACCAGGATGGGCCTTAGGGCCCATCTGCCCTAGGGTTTGCCCCCTCTCCTCTTCCCTTGTGCCTTGGGCCTTGTGGGAGGGCGCACCAGCCCACCTGGGGCTGGTCCCCTTCCACACTTGGCCCATGAAGCCCTCCGGGGCTGGTGGCCCCACTTGGTGGACCCCCGGGACCCTCCCGGTGGTCCCGGTACGTTACCGATAAACCCCGAAACTTTTCCGGTGATCAAAACAGGACTTCCCATATATAAATCTTTACCTCCGGACCATTCCGGAACTCCTCGTGACGTCCGGGATCTCATCCGGGACTCCGAACAACATTCGGTAACCACATACAAACTTCCTTTATAACCCTAGCGTCATCGAACCTTAAGTGTGTAGACCCTACGGGTTCGGGAACCATGCAGACATGACCGAGACGTTCTCCGGTCAATAACCAACAGCGGGATCTGGATACCCATGTTGGCTCCCACATGTTCCACGATGATCTCATCGGATGAACCATGATGTCAAGGACTTAATCAATCCCGTATACAATTCCCTTTGTCTATCGGTACGATACTTGCCCGAGATTCGATCGTCGGTATCCCGATACCTTGTTCAATCTCGTTACCGGCAAGTCTCTTTACTCGTTCCGTAACACATCATCCCGTGATCAACTCCTTTATCACATTGTGCACATTATGATGATGTCCTATCAAGTGGGCCCAGAGATACCTCTCCGTCACACGGATTGACAAATCCCAGTCTCGATTCGTGCCAACCCAACAGACACTTTCGGAGATACCCGTAGTGCACCTTTATAGCCACCCAGTTACGTTGTAACGTTTGGCACACCCAAAGCATTCCTACAGTATCCGGGAGTTGCACAATCTCATGGTCTAAGGAAATGATACTTGACATTAGAAAAAGCTTTAGCATACGAACTACACGATCTTGTGCTATGCTTAGGATTGGGTCTTGTCCATCACATCATTCTCCTAATGATGTGATCCCGTTATCAACGACATCCAATGTCCATGGTCAGGAAACCGTAACCATCTATTGATCAACGAGCTAGTCAACTAGAGGCTTACTAGGGACATGGTGTTGTCTATGTATCCACATGTATCTGAGTTTCCTATCAATACAATTCTAGCATGGATAATAAACGATTATCATGAACAAGGAAATATAATAATAACCAATTTATTATTGCCTCTAGGGCATATTTCCAACAGAAGGGGGCACCACACACGGCTAAGGAACGATCACGAAGATCAACTTGTGTGTCATGGGGTGCCCCCTTGCCCCCGTATATAAAGGAGGGAGAGGGGAAGGTGTGTCCGACCCAAGGGGTGCGCCTGGAGGAGTCCTACTCCCACTGGGAGTAGGACTCCCCCCTCTTGCCTTGTTGGAAAAGGAAGGGGGAGGGAGAAAGAGGAAAGGGGGGAGCCGCCCCCCTTCCTTGTCCTATTCGGACTAGGGGGAGGGGGCGCGCGGCCTGCCCTCACCGGCCCTCCTCTTCTCCCTTAGGGCCCATGTAGGCCCAATAACCCCCGGGGGGTTCCGATAACCCCCCGGTACTCCGGTAAGATCCCGACACCCGGAACGTTTCTGATATCCAAATATAGGCTTCCAGTATATCAATCTTTATGTCTCGACCATTTTGAGACTCCTCGTCATGTCCGTGTTCACATCCGGGACACCGAACAACCTTCGGTACATCAAAACACAAAAACCCTAATTACGATCATCACCGAACTTTAAGCGTGCGGACCCTACGGGTTCGAGAACTATGTAGACATGACCGAGACACGTTTCCGGTCAATAACCAATAGCGGAACCTGGATGCTCGTATTGTCTCCTACATATTCTACGAAGATCTTTATCAGTCAGACCGCATAACAATATACGTTGTTCCCTTTGTCATTGGTATGTTACTTGCCCGAGATTCGATCGTCGGTATCTCAATACCTAGCTCAATCTCGTTACCGGCAAGTCTCTTTACTCGTTCCATAATACATCATCCCACAACTAACTTATTAGTTGCAATGCTTGCAAGGCTTGAGTGATGTGCATTACCGAGAGGGCCCAGAGATACCTCTCTGACAATCGGAGTGACAAATCCTAATCTCAAAATACGCTAACCCAACAAATACCTTCGGAGACACCTGTAGAGCACCTTTATAATCACCCAGTTACGTTGTGACGTTTGGTAGCACACAAAGTGTTCCTCCGATAAACGGGAGTTGCATAATCTCATAGTCATAGGAACATATATAAGTTATGAAGAAAGCAATAGCAACAAACTAAATGATCAAGTGCTAAGCTAAATGGAATGGGTCAAGTCAATCACATCATTCTCCTAATGATGTGATCCCGTTAATCAAATAACAACTCATATCTATGGTTAGGAAACATAACCATATTTGATCAACGAGCTAGTCAAGTAGAAGCATACTAGTGACACTCTGTTTGTCTATGTATTCACACATGTATTATGTTTCCGGTTAATACAATTCTAGCATGAATAATAAACATTTATCATGATACAAGGAAATAAATAATAACTTTATTATTGCCTCTAGGGCATATTTCCTTCAGTCTCCCACTTGCACTAGAGTCAATAATCTAGATTACATAGTAATGATTCTAACACCCATGGAGCCTTGGTGCTGATCATGTTTTGCTCGTGGAGGAGGCTTAGTCAGCGGGTCTGCAACATTCAGATCCGTATGTATCTTGCAAATTTCTATGTCTCCCACTTGGACTAAATACCGAATGGAATTGAAGCGTCTCTTGATGTGCTTGGTTCTCTTGTGAAATCTGGATTCCTTTGCCAAGGCAATTGCACCAGTATTGTCACAAAAGATTTTCATTGGACCCGATGCACTAGGTATGGCACCTAGATCGGATATGAACTCCTTCATCCAGACTCCTTCATTTGCTGCTTCCGAAGCAGCTATGTACTCCGCTTCACATGTAGATCCCATCACGACGCTTTGTTTAGAACTGCACCAACTGACAGCCCCACCGTTTAATGTAATCACGTATCCGGTTTGCGATTTAGAATCGTCCGGATCAGTGTCAAAGCTTGCATCAACGTAACCATTTACGATGAGCTCTTTGTCACCTCCATATACGAGAAACATATCCTTAGTTCTTTTCAGGTACTTCAGGATGTTCTTGACCGCTGTCCAGTGATCCACTCCTGGATTACTTTGGTACCTCCCTGCTAGACTTATAGCAAGGCACACATCAGGTCTGGTACACAACATTGCATACATGATAGAGCCTATGGTTGAAGCATAGGGAACATCTTTCATTTTCTCTCTATCTTCTGCAGTGGTCAGACATTGAGTCTTACTCAACTTCACACCTTATAACACAGGCAAGAACCCTTTCTTTGCTTGATCCATTTTGAACTTCTTCAAAACGTTGTCAAGGTATGTGCTTCGTGAAAGTCCAATTAAGCGTCTTGATCTATCTCTATAGATCTTGATGCCCAATATGTAAGCAGCTTCATCGAGGTCTTTCATTGAAAAACTCTTATTCAAGTATCCCTTTATGCTATCCAGAAATTCTATATTATTTCCAATCAATAATATGTCATCCACATATAATATCAGAAATGCTACAGAGCTCCCACTCACTTTCTTGTAAATACAGGCTTCTCCAAAAGTCTGTATAAAACCAAATGCTTTGATCAAACTATCAAAGCGTTTATTCCAACTCTGAGAGGCTTCCACCAGTCCATAAATGGATCGCTGGAGCTTGCACACTTTGTTAGCTCCCTTTGGATCGACAAAACCTTCTGGTTGCATCATATACAACTCTTCTTCCAGAAATCCATTCAGGAATGCAGTTTTGACATCCATTTGCCAAATTTCATAATCATAAAATGCGGCAATTGCTAACATGATTTGGACAGACTTAAGCATCGCTACGGGTGAGAAGGTCTCATCGTAGTCAATCCCTTGAACTTGTCGAAAACCTTTCGCAACAAGTCGAGCTTTGTAGACAGTAACATTACCGTCAGTGTCAGTCTTCTTCTTGAAGATCCATTTATTCTCAATTGCTTGCCGATCAACGGGCAAGTCAACCAAAGTCCACACTTTGTTCTCATACATGGATCCCATCTCAGATTTCATGGCTTCTAGCCATTTTGCGGAATCTGGGCTCACCATCGCTTCTTCATAGTTCGTAGGTTCATCATGATCTAGTAGCATGACTTCCAGAATAGGATTACCGTACCATTCTGGTGCGGATCTTACTCTGTTTGATCTACGAGGTTCGGTAGTAACTTGATCTGAAGTTTCATGATCATTATCATTAGCTTCCTCACTAATTGGTGTAGGTGTCACAGAAACCGGTTTCTGTGATGTACTACTTTCCAATAAGGGAGCAGGTATAGTTACCTCATCAAGTTCTACTTTTCTCCCACTCACTTCTTTCGAGAGAAACTCCTTCTCTAGAAAAACTCTGAATTTAGCAACAAAAGTCTTGCCTTCGGATCTGTGATAGAAGGTGTACCCAACAGTCTCCTTTGGGTATCCTATGAAGACACATTTCTCCGATTTGGGTTCGAGCTTATCAGGTTGAAACTTTTTCACATAAGCATCGCAGCCCCAAACTTTCAGAAACGACAACTTTGGTTTCTTGCCAAACCACAGTTCATAAGGCGTCGTCTCAACAGATTTCGATGGTGTCCTATTTAATGTGAATGCAGCTGTCTCTAAAGCATAACCCCAAAACGATAGCGGTAAATCAATAAGAGACATCATAGATCGCACCATATCTAATAAAGTACCATTACGACGTTCGGACACACCATTACGCTGTGGTGTTCCGGGTGGCGTGAGTTGCGAAACTATTCTGCATTGTTTCAAATGTAGACCAAACTCGTAACTCAAATATTCTTCTCCACGATCAGATCGTAGAAACTTTATTTTCTTGTTACGATGATTTTCAACTTCACTCTGAAATTCTTTGAACTTTTCAAATGTTTCAGACTTATGTTTCATTAAGTAGATATACCCATATCTGCTTAAATCATCTGTGAAGGTGAGAAAAACGATATCTGCCACGAGCCTCAACATTCATTGGACCACATACATCTGTATGTATGATTTCCAACAAATTCATTGCTCTCTCCATAGTACCGGAGAACGGCGTTTTAGTCATCTTACCCATGAGGCACGGTTCGCAAGTACCAAGTGATTCATAATCAAATGGTTCCAAAAGTCCATCAGTATGGAGTTTCTTCATGCGCTCTACACCGATATGACCTAAACGGCAGTGGCACAAATAAGTTGCACTATCATTATCAACTCTGCATCTTTTGATTTCAACATTATGAATATGTGTATCACTACTATCAAGATTCATCAAAAATAGACCACTCTTCAAGGGTGCATGACCATAAAAGATATTACTCATATAAATAGAACAACCATTATTCTCTGATTTAAATGAATAACCATCTCACATCAAACAAGATCCAGATATAATGTTCAAGCTCAATGCTGGCACCAAATAACAATTATTTAGGTCTAATACTAATCCCGAAGGTAGATGTAGAGGTAGCGTGCCGACCGCGATCACATCGACTTTGGAACCATTTCCCACGCGCATCGTCACCTCGTCCTTTGCCAATCTTCGCTTAATCCGTAGCCCCTATATCGAGTTGCAAATGTTAGCAACAAAACCAGTATCAAATACCCAGGTGCAACTGCGAGCATTAGTAAGGTACACATCAATAACATGTATATCACATATACCTTTGTTCACTTCGCCATCCTTCTTACCCGCCAAATACTTGGGGCAATTCCGCTTCTAGTGACCAGTCTGTTTGCAGTAGAAGCACTCGGTCTCAGGCTTAGGTCCAGACTTGGGTTTCTTCTCCTGAGCAGCAACTTGTTTGTAGTTCTTCTTGAAGTTCCCTTTCTTCTTCCCTTTGCCCTTTTTCTTGAACTAGTGGTCTTATTGACCATCAACACTTGATGCTCCTTCTTGATTTTTTACCTCCGCGGCTTTTAGCATCGCGAAGAGCTCAGGAATAGTCTTATTCATCCCTTGCATATTATAGTTCAACATGAAGCTTTTGTAGCTTGGTGGCGGTGATTGAAGAACTCTGTCAATGACACTATCAACAGGAAGATTAACCCCCAGTTGAGTCAAGTGATTATGATACCCGGACATTTTGAGTATATGTTCACTGACAGAACTATTCTCCTCCATCCTGTAGCTATAGAACTTATTGGAGACTTCATATCTCTCAATCCGGGCATTTGCTTGAAATATTAACTTCAACTCCTGGAACATCTCATATGCTCCATGACGTTCAAAACATCGTTGAAGACCCAGTTCTAAGCCGTAAAGCATGGCTCACTGAACTATCGAGTAGTCATCAGCTTTGCTCTGCCAGACGGTCATAACATCTGGTGTTGCTCCTGCAGCAGGCTTGGCACTTAGCGGTGCTTCCAGGATGTAATTCTTCTGTGCAGCAATGAGGATAATCCTCAAGTTACGGACCTAGTCCGTGTAATTGCTACCATCATCTTTCAAATTTGCTTTCTCAAGGAATGCATTAAAATTCAATGGAACAACAGCACGAGCCATCTATCTACAATCAAACATAGACAAGCAAGATACTATCAGGTACTAAGTTCATGATAAATTTAAGTTCAGTTTAATCATATTACTTAAGAACTCCCACTTAGAAAGATATCCCTCTAATCCTCTAAGTGATCACGTGATCCAAATCAACTAAACCATGTCCGATCATCATGTGAGATGGAGTAGTATCAATGGTGAACATAAATATGTTGATCATATCTACTATATGATTCATGCTCGACCTTTCGGTCTCCGTGTTCCGAGGCCATATCTGTTATATGCTAGGCTCGTCAAGTTTAACCTGAGTATTCTGCGTGTGCAACTGTTTTGCACCCGCTGTATTTGAACGTAGAGCCTATCACACCCGATCATCATGTGGTGTCTCAGCACGAAGAACTTTCGCAACGGTGCATACTCAGGGAGAACACTTATACTTTGATAATTTAGTGAGGGATCATCTTATAATGCTACCATCAATCAAAGCAAGATAAGATGCATAAAAGATAAACATCGCATGCAATCAATATAAGTGATATGATATGGCCATCATCATCTTGTACTTGTGATCTCCATCTCCGAAGTACCGTCATGATCACCATCGTCACCGGCGCGACACCTTGATCTCCATTGTAGCATCATTGTCGTCTCGCCAATCTTATGCTTCCACGACTATCGCTACCGCTTAGTGATAAAGTAAAGCATTACAGCGCGACAACCATATGGCTCCTGCCAGTTGCCGATAACTTGGTTACAAAACATGATCATCTCATACAATAAAATTTAGCATCATGTCTTGACCATATCACATCACAACATGCCCTGCAAAAACAAGTTAGACGTCCTCTACTTTGTTGTTGCAAGTTTTACGTGGCTGCTACGGGCTTAGCAAGAACCGTTCTTACCTATGCATCAAAACCACAACGATAGTTTGTCAAGTTGGTGCTGTTTTAACCTTCGCAAGGACCGGGCGTAGCCACACTTGGTTCAACTAAAGTTGGAGAAACTGACACCCGCCAGCCACCTATGTGCAAAGCACGTCGGTAGAACCAGTCTCGCGTAAGCGTACGCGTAATGTCGGTCTGGGCCGCTTCATCCAACAATACCGCCGAACCAAAGTATGACATGCTGGTAAGCAGTATGACTTATATCGTACAACACTCACTTGTGTTCTACTCGTGCATAACATCAACGCATAAAACCTAGGCTCGGATGCCACTATTGGGGAACGTAGTAATTTCAAAAAAAATCCTACGCACACGCAAGATCATGGTGATGCATAGCAACGAGAGGGGAGAGTGTTGTCTACGTACCCTTGTAGACCGGCAACGGAAGCGTTGACACAACGTAGAGGAAGTAGTCGTACGTCTTCCTAATCCAACCGATCCAAGTACCGACCGTACGGCACCTCCGAGTTCTACACACATTCAACTTGGTGACGTCCCTCGAGCTCCGATCCAGCAAAGTGTTGAGGGAGAGTTTCGTCAGCACGATGGCGTGATGACGGTGATCATGTTCTACCGACGCAGGGCTTCGCCTAAGCACTGCTACGATATGACCGAGGTGGAATATGGTGGAAGGGGGCACCGCACACGGCTAAGGAACGATCACGAAGATCAACTTGTGTGTCATGGGGTGGCCCCTTGCCCCCGTATATAAAGGACGGAGAGGGGAAGGTGCAGCCGGCCCAAGGGGTGCGCCCGGAGGAGTCCTACTCCCACCGGGAGTAGGACTCCCCCCTCTTGCCTTGTTGGAAAAGGAAGGGGGAAGGGAGAAAGAGGAAAGGGGGGCGCCCCCCCCCCCCTTCCTTGTCCTATTCGTACTAGGGGGGAGGGGGCGCGCGGCCTACCCTGGGCGGCCCTCCTCTTCTCCCTTAGGGCCCATGTAGGCCCAATAACCCCCGGGGGGTTCCGGTAACCCCCCGGTACTACGGTAAGATCCCGATTTCACCCGGAACGTTTCTGATATCCAAATGTAGGCTTTCAATATATCATCTTTATGTCTTGCCATTTCGAGACTCCTCGTCATGTCCGTGATCACATCCGGGACACCGAACAACCTTCGGTACATCAAAACACAAAAACCCTAATTACGATCGTCACCAAACTTTAAGCGTGCGGACCCTATGGGTTCGAGAACTATGTAGACATGACCGAGACACGTTTCCGATCAATAACCAATAGCGGAGCCTGGATGCTCATATTGGCTCCTACATATTCTACGAAGATCTTTATCAGTCAGACCGCATAACAATATACGTTGTTCCCTTTGTCATTGGTATGTTACTTGCCCGAGATTCGATCGTCGGTATCTCAATACCTAGTTCAATCTCGTTACCGGCAAGTCTCTTTACTCGTTCCGTAATACATCATCCCGCAACTAACTTATTAGTTGCAATGCTTGCAAGGCTTGAGTGATGTGCATTACCGAGAGGGCCCAGAGATACCTCTCCGACAATCAGAGTGACAAATCCTAATCACGAAGTACGCTAACCCAACAAATACCTTCGGAGACACCTGTAGAGCACCTTTATAATCACCCAGTTACGTTGTGATGTTTAGTAGCACACAAAGTGTTCCTCCGATAAACGGGAGTTGCATAATCTCATAGTCATAGGAACATATATAAGTTATGAAGAAAGCAATAGCAACAAACTAAACGATCAAGTGCTAAGCTAAATGGAATGGATGAAGTCAATCACATCATTCTCCTAATGATGTGATCCCGTTAATCAAATAAAAACTCATGTCTATGGTTAGGAAACATAACCATCTTTGATCAACGAGCTAGTCAAGTAGAGGCATACTAGTGACACTCCGTTTGTCTATGTATTCACACATGTATTATGTTTCCGGTTAATACAATTTAGCATGAATAATAAACATTTATCATGATACAAGGAAATAAATTATAACTTTATTATTTCCTCTAGGGCATATTTCCTTCATTTAATATGTAGATGTTACTGATCCATACATTTTAGTAGAACATAATTTGGTTAAATTTTTTCTAATTCAACCTTAAGATTTCGAGATCGTTGTATTTGTAAATCATATTATACATATAAAGGAGCAGAATTCTTTGTTGTGCTTTTGAAAGTATATATAAAAATGATGTATATAGAATGTAGTTCCAATTGAAAATGGATCCCGCCCAAAAAAATAGAATACAAACGGGATTCAAATTGAGTTGGCATGGTAAATGTGCACTCTGCAAAATTTGAACGAAGCGGGGAAAGTCGCAGTAACCGCCCGAAACCAAAATCTGCGAGATGGAAATCACTATTGCCTATCCCTGCCACGCAAACCCTATCTGTTGGATTTCTATAGGTTTCGATAGGGGTAGGTTTGTAATTTCACCCAAACGTGATGTAACCGCCTCTCACCTGGATTCATACATGGTGGGCGCCAAAACACAGTGTGTCCTCGGCCGAAATCGACTCCCTCCCCGATTCATATTCATACACGGTGGGCGCCAAAAACAAACTCTCATCAGCAAATATTCGGTGTATGCGAGATTACCGTCCTATCCCCAACCGACTAATGTTGCTATGATGTAGTAGAAATTTGAAACAGGGGCTAAGTTTGTAAATTTCCTCGCATTTGAGACAAGCGTGCCCTGAATACATGGTTCCCCCTTCCCCTCTACCTCCTTTTCCCCATTCATACTCCGTGGGCGCCAAAAGACCCTCTCCGCCCCACCCTCCTCCGTCTGCCGTCGTCCGCCACCCCATCCACCGCCGTCCTCCTCCACCATGCCGGAGCTGATACCCCGACGCCGCCGTCCATTACAAGAGATCGAACTCTCTCATCCACGGCTTCGAACCGGGATCCTTGCATCCCGTCCTCTCGCTTCAACCCCGTCGTCCACCTTGCCGGCGCCGCTCCTACGACTGTCTCGTCCACCGCGCCCCGCTGCCACCGTCTACCCTCCTAGATCTGCTTCCACGCCGCCGACAGCCATCGCTACCGCAGCACCGTCAAATTCTCAGCAGATGCGTACACGGCGCCGCACCAGAGACGGTACTCTTTCGTATCTGCTCAACTTATTTATCGCAGCAAGAAAATAGATCGCCACTGCTTTACTCTGATTTCTTGTCTTGGTTGCAAAGTTGCCTTTTTCCGGTTTGCACCTTCAGATCCGCCATGGCACGCTCAACACTATACTCCCAATGCTTATGGTTTTCCCCTTTTATATTCCACACTAGTTAAATCACACTAGACTAAATTTCAAAATTGGGTCAGTCGATTTTTTAGAGCTCGCCGGAGTTCGCCAGTGCGATTGAAGGGGCTCAAGTGGTTGTGGGGCCTCGCCGAACGAAGAAAACTCGACGCGGGTGGGGGTTGGGGCGGGGGTGGGGTGGGGGTGGCGGAGGAACACAGGCGGTGGGGGTCGGTGGTTCGGCCGGCGGCCCGTGCGGTGTTCTGTATGGAAAGAATTAGAGACGAGGAAGAAGAAGGGTTAGGAGACGTAGGATCTTCATCCAACTGTCTGAAATGGTCGAGAGACAGCTGGGAGTTGCATTCTTAATGCGCTCTGGTTCATCATGTGTGGGCACTGCGCAACCAACATTTTATTATCCAAAATCTGCTTCTTCTTTACCATGTTCCTCTTTCGTTCTTCTTTAACATGTACTCTCTCCGTTCCTAAATACAAGTCTTTGTATAGATTCCACCATGGACTACATATGGAGCAAAATGAGTGGATCTACACTTAAAATGTATCTGGATACATCTGTATGTGATCCATAGTGGAAATCTCTACCAAGACTTATATTTTGGAATGGAGGGAGTATGATAGTAGTACAGTATGTTCCTTGTACTGAAGATGAGTAGGGACATTTGCAGTGTAGAGGTCTATACGGTCGGTTGTGATGGACACTTTGAGCCTCTTTGATTCGTAGGATCTTGTAAACATAGGAATAGGATTTGTAGTGGCCTGCCCACTTGAATCCTATAAGAATAGCAAGGAAATGCAGGGAGTTGTGTCGCCTTTGAGAGTTACACTGATATTAACAGTACTGCACCTTCACTTGAAGAGAGCTGGTATCTGAAGCCTTTCTAGCTGTACCGGCAATACTAGCACATATATTCCAGCAAGTTCCACTTTGCTGATTTTACTTTGATGCTTAAGGTTTTCCCGTTATATCTACACTATGATCTGTGTAGCTGCTTTGTGTCGCACTAGCAGCAGTCCACTCTTGAAGCTAAACACTGCAATGACTTACAAAATTGGCACCAAGGCATTGAGTGCCATTCTGGATGCAATGAAACTCATACGCTCCCCACCTGTTGATTTTTGTTCAGAATATGATCCTAATGACTATTCTAACCTCGAGGAGTCAAAGGCAGATGGCCTGTCCTGTTCACCCATCAAGGTGCCTGTTCTAATTTGGCAATGTCTTATTGATTGCGGGTATCTTGCATATGTTGTCTTGCATTTCTTCTACTTTGTTGCACCGCCATCTGCTTAGTTTACTCATCATATATGTCGAGATGCCATGCCCATCCATTATCAATACATATTCCATCTGTCATCATACCATGTTTTTCCACTCAAATGATGTTCTTATGCATCAGACATCAAAAAGGAAGAGGGTGATTGCCGAACCTGAAGGAGCACCAGCAAAGTCCTTGAAAAACATGGTGGTGCCGGAGAAATTAGACAGCACCCCACTTATATTGGCTGTACAACCAGTGACACAAAATGTAGGACCGACTCCAGCAGACTGTACCCATACTTCACTGGCCACACCACTAGCCCCACCACACAGGACCTGCACTCCAGCAAAAGGTATACCAATTTCATTTGCCATAGCACCAGCTGTACCACAGAAAATCCCACTCCAGCAAAAAGTACAGCAAGTCCACCGGCCGAAGACCTATCCCAACTGCAGAGGCGGCCAATTCCTGCAGATTGGAACCCCGTTCCATTTATTCCCAGTTTAAAAGACAGTGCTTTCAATGTTGTTAGGGACTACGTGCATATATTCCCATCATGTGAAGATTATTGTGAAGACAAACACCATTTTCACATCTTCCTGTCCAACTTACATGTAAGTGCTATTATTCATGGTTATTATTTTCTTGTTTTCTGCTGATTGAACACATCAATGATTTACATTACATTGTTGTAACTAGGCGAGGGTCAATCTGGATAGTCATGACGAGCAAAGCTTGCTTGTGCTTTTCAAGGAAGCATTGCAGCAGTATCGGTGTTACCTGAGGAAATCACACTTTGATGGCAAGTCTATAAACGAATTTCCGGTGAAGTCTCCTATGCTAAATTTAGAAGACATTGAATGGAAAAAACTTGTTATGCACTGGTCTCGTTCCCAGGATGAGGTACTGTCTATGAAATCACATGACAATTTGAACTTCTACTTTTCCGCATGTGCCTTACGGATCTTTTTTGCAGGAAATCTGCTCGAAGAAGAATTCCGGTTTGGCAAGAACGACAAGATATCGCTAATATGCTGCTTGCTGCTTTGCTCTTGTTAGTACCTGTTGTCTTGTATCACTGTACTTGCATACATACCTGGTTCATTATGTGACAGCAGTATGCATGATAGCTTGCTTATCAATTATTCGCTCCAAATTATCTGATCTGTATGAATGGTTACACTAGTGTAGAATATATCCAATGCCAATGTTTTTTTAGCTCTGCATTGTTCTTGTAAGTACATGCTGTCCTTTATCAGTGTACTTATAATGACAGGTAGTTGTTCATACACCATCACTCTGCAGCTTATTTTCCTTTGCCCTCCATTTTCTACACATCAGATATATATTTACTCTTACCATAAGGTTGGTACTGAAGAAGTTTAGTTGTGCATTACTCTTGGCTGTACCTTTTGCCTGTATCGCTGCACTTACATTCATAGCTACTTGGTTATGTAGCATCACTCTTCATCTTATCTTAAATATTCTCCATTTTTTCGTATATTATCACATCTATATTTACTCTTAAAAAAATGTAGAATGAAGGCAATGCTTTTGAAGAAGATTATGTGGTAAACTTCTTGAATTGCCCCCCCCCCCCCATCAGCATGGACAAGGCCTTTATAGAGCCTGTCTTCACCAATAATGTAAGTTTGTCCATCTCAAGCCTTCAAACTTTGTTGTATATATTTGGTTAGGCATGACTGCAACAGCTATTTATTTTTGGTGTTTGCATCAAATTGCTTATTTAAAGTTTATTATGTAGTTCATAAACAAAAGTTTGCCCTTTCTCAATTTAAGTTTTCAGTTGTACAACCAAGTTCCTTCTTCATACCATGTAAATTAAACTATACAGAGCAAGTGATCTTCTTTTGCACTGCATGTATGCTTCTGTTCTTCATTCGTAATCCAGTGGTGTGGTGAACCTACTCACTACAACATAATGTCATATTCTGCAATGTCTTAACTATGAACAATGTCATATCATTCTACTATTATTTGAACCGCCTCTTTATTTGCCAATCTGAAATGGTATAAATTGACAGCACACTAACCATTGATACTTATGAGTTCTTGATCTGTAATTAAGTGGTGTCGTGAAGCTGCCAACTCCTTCACAATGTCATTTCCTGCCATGTCTTGACCTGAACAATACCATATTGTGTTAATGCAATTTTAAACTATGTCACTTTATTTGTCAGTAAGAAATGTGATGAATTGTGAGCACTGATACTTTTATGTGCAAAACATGTCATCTGTCTGCTTGTTTATCTTTCAGAGTGAGGAAGATATAAGTGTTGAACAAGCGCAGTCTCATCATCTTGCTCAGCTGCTTGCGCTGCAGCTCCCCAACAGGGCTAACCTTTCTTGAACTCTATTGAAGTGCTGTCGGTTTTTTATATTATTTTGTCGGCGTGTTTATTTGCACTGGTGGCGATGTTTGATGCCCCGTGTATGTAATCTGTTGTCTGCTTGTGCTTTATTATCATAGTGGCGAACTTTGATGCCCAGTGGATGTAATATGCCGTAATTTCTTTATTGTATAGTCTAGGTTTTTTCTTATTCACGATGCTGCAGTTATTTTACTGTATATATATCCTGTCTTCGCAGTAAACCGGCCAAACCGTAAAATTACGGTACATAATCGGGTCATCATGCAATCACGATGTAGGTTGGGCCTGAAACGTGCCGAACAGCTCACGGGCTGGCAGCAGCCTGAAATGAACCCCAGCCCATGATTGTGCGAATCAAATCACGTGCTTTTAACAGGCCAAAATTGTCTCAGTCCTTGTTTGGCCCAATCAGATATCGGCTGCGAGCAGGCCGGATGCAAACCGGGCCGTAGTTAGGCCCAACTATATGACGGGCTTTTAACAGGCCAAAAGTAATATAGGGCCGAAATGTTAAACGGGCCCTTAACAGGCCAAAACTAATATCAGGCCGAATTACTAAGTGGGCCTTTAGCAAGTGGGCCCAAAAGCATAGTGTCCAATTGACGGGTCGAATCTGATATGGGCCATAATTGAGCCCCAAAGCCTCTTAAAGGGTCGGACCTGATTCGGGCCGTAATTTGGCCCAGAACGTGGTAGGCTTTTAACGGGCCGGATCTCATATGGGCCACTATTAGGCCCGGAGCGTGGCAGGCCATTAATGGACCGGATCAAATATGGGCCGGCATTTGGCCCAAAACATGGCAGCCAGTTAATGGGCCGGCCTACTAGGGTCCTCAAAATCTTGTGGGCCTACAGCTGGGTCAGCCCATTAATGTCGGCGAAATATCGTGGACCTTTAGCTAGGCCGGCCCATTATGGTCCGCAAGAATCTTGTGGGCCTTTACCTGGGCCGGCCCATTATGGCACACAAAAATCTTGTGGGCCTTTACCTGGGCCGGCCCATTATGGCCCGCAAAATCTTGTGGGCCTTTAGCTGGGCCAGCCCATTATGGTCCGCGAAATCTCGTGGGCCTTTAGCTGGGCCGCCCCATTATGGTCCGCAAAATCTTGTGGGCCTTCAGTTGGGCCAGCCCATTTAAACTTGATGGGCCGGTCCACGTGTCAACATATCATAGGCGCGTCTCGCCCATTGGATGTGTGACACATGTGCCAACGCGGACCTGACACGTGTCTCCTCCAGCCAATGATGATTTTACACGTGGAAAATCCCCATTGGTCGGGGCTGTTAACGGGTTATCGGATCCAAAACCCGACCCGATAGCTTAACGGCGTTCCGTTACGGTGGATGCCACGTGTCGGTCACCCTTGACGAAAGCACTTCTGTGACGCGCGATTTATCATCATGGAAGTGGAGACTTCCGTGATGATAATTTTAGTAATGTCATGGAACACTTCTACAACAACACAGGTATGACTATCTTGATTCTGTCATAAATTTGTCATGGATGTACATGCATGACAAAAAACGCGACCTACTGTGACAAACACGTATCATCACGGAAGTGTATTTTTTTGTAGTGTTGACAACCCCTTTTACCCGTCGGGTTGTGAGTATTTGTTATTTGTGTGCAGGTGTTGTTTACATAGTGTTGCTTGGTTCTCCTAAAACTTGGTCTCATCACTTAGGGAAATACCTACCGTCGTTGTGCTGCATCATCCCTTCCTCTTTGGGAAATACCGACATAGTCTAGCAGACATCAAATCCCAGCTGCACAGAAACATTGAAGCTTACATGGATGATATAGTGGTCAAAACCAAGGATAGAATAACTCTTATTCAGGATGTGGAAGAAACCTTTGCTAATCTGTGCAAGATCAACTTGAAGCTGAACCCGGAGAAGTGTGTGTTCGGCATTCCTTCCGGCAAGTTACTTGGCTTCTTCGTGTCCCATCGAGGGATAGATGCAAACCCCAACAAGATCAAGGCCATCGAGCAGATTCAAGCACCCAAGACAGTTAAGGACGTGAGGCGTTTGACTGGATGTGTTGTCGCACTAAACAGGTTCATTTCCATGTCTGCTAAGCGCGCCCTACCATTATTCAAGATCTTGATGTAGGCAGGACCCATGGAGTGGACCCCAGAGGCAGACGCTGTGCTACAAGATTTGAAGACCTATCTTTCCTCTGTGCCCACTTTGGTATCTCACGAACCACAAGAGTCGTTGCTGCTATACTTAGCGGCAACCAATCAAGTGGTTAGTGCAGCACTAGTGGTGCAGCGGGAAGTGGATGATGCGGCGGCCACAACCACTGTCCCCTCTAGAGAGGAAAGCGAACCCGTCCCGGCAAGGTCAGATGCAGTTCAAGACAAGGGAGAGGAAGGCAGCGAAGACAGTTCCAAGGTTGCGGCAAGGAAGAAGGTGGTCCAGCGCCTAGTGTACTTCGTCAGCTCCCTGTGCAGGGGGCTAGGTCAAGGTACTCTGGCATGCAAAAGTTGATTTTTGGCCTCGTCATGGCCTCAAGGAAACTGCGGCACTACATCCAAGCCCACGAGATCACGGTTGTCACCCGCTTCCCTTTGCAACACATACTCAGAAACCCCGAGGCCACCAGCAGGATAGTGGAGTGGGCCTTGGAGTTATCCAACTTTGGTTTGAAGTTTGAGAGCACGTCAACTATTCAGAGCAAAGCACTGGCCGAATTCATCGCAGAGTGGACGCCAACCCCTGATGAAGAAGTGTTGGAGACAATCATCCTCGGCAAGGAAGCACCCCAAGAATGGATCATGTACTTTGATGGTGCCTTCTCCCTGCAAGGTGCTGGAGCTGGCGTGCTTCTTGTTGCTCCCACTGGGGAGCACCTCAAGTACGTCATTCAAATGCATTTTCCTCGGGAGAAAGCTACCAACAACACTGTGGAGTGCGAAGGGCTCCTTGCCGGGCTCAGGATTGCAACAAAATTGGAAATCAAGAAGCTGATCATCCATGGAAATTCAGAACTGGTGGTGAGACAAGTGAACAAGGATTACCAAAGCCCATTGATGGAGGCATACGTCGAGGAAGTGAGAAAGATGGAGTGCTGTGACGGATAGCAAATAGAGCACGTACCACATGCGGAAAACAGCATTGCTGATCATCTGTCAAAGTGTGGTGCGCAAAAATTCCCTATGAAACCAGGGACTTTTGTTCTCCATCTGACTCAACCCTCCGTATCCCCGACAACGATGAGAAAAAGGAGGAAACTGGACTCTGGCAAGCCTCTCTCGGCAGAGCTGAAGGAAATATGCCCTAGAGGCAATAATAAAGTTATTATTTATTTCCTTATATCATGATAAATGTTTATTATTCATGCTAGAATTGTATTAACCAGAAACATAATACATGTGTGAATACATAGACAAATAGAGTGTCACTAGTATGCCTCTACTAGACTAGCTCGTTAATCAAAGATGGTTATGTTTCCTAACCATGAGCAAAGAGTTGTTATTTGATTAACGAGGTCACATCATTAGTTGAATGATCTGATTGACATGACCCATTCCATTAGCTTAGCACCCGATCATTTAGTATGTTGCTATTGCTTTCTTCATGACTTATACATGTTCATATAACTATGAGATTATGCAACTCCCGTTTGCCGGAGGAACACTTTGGGTGCTACCAAACGTCACAACGTAACTGGGTGATTATAAAGGAGTACTACAGGTGTCTCCAATGGTAGATGTTGGGTTGGCGTATTTCAAGAATAGGATTTGTCACTCCGATTGTCGGAGAGGTATCTCTGGGCCCTCTCGGTAATACACATCACTTAAGCCTTGCAAGCATTGCAACTAATGAGTTAGTTGCGGGATGATGTATTACGGAACGAGTAAAGAGACTTGCCGGTAACGAGATTGAACTAGGTATTGGATACCGACGATCGAATCTCGGGCAAGTAACATACCGATGACAAAGGGAACAACGTATGTTGTTATGCGGTCTGACCGATAAAGATCTTCGTAGAATATGTAGGAACCAATATGGGCATCCAGGTCCCGCTATTGGTTATTGACTGGAGATGTGTCTCAGTCATGTCTACATTGTTCTCAAACCGTAGGGTCCGCACGCTTAACGTTACGATGACAGTTATTATGAGTTTATGCATTTTGATGTACTGAAGGTTGTTCGGAGTCCCGGATGTGATCACGGACATGACAAGGAGTCTCGAAATGGTCGAGGCATAAAGATTGATATATTGGAAGCCTATGTTTGGACATCGGAAGTGTTTCGGGTGAAATCGGGATTTTACCGGAGTACCGGGAGGTTACCGGAACCCCCCGGGAATCATATGGGCCATAGTGGGCCTTAGTGGAAAGGAGAAGGGGGCAGCCCAAGGTGGCCGCGCGCCTCCCCCCTCCCCTAGTCCTATTAGGACTAGGAGAGGTGGCCGGCCCCCCTCTCTCTCTTTCCCCCTTGAGGATTCCTATTCCAACTAGGATTGGGGGGAGTCCTACTCCTAACTCCTCCTGGCGCGCCCCAAGGCTGGCCGCACCTCTCTCTCCTTGCTCCTTTATATACAGGGGCAGGGGGCACCTCTAGACACACAAGTTGATCATCGTGATCGTTCCTTAGCCGTGTGCGGTGCCCCCTGCCACCATATTCCACCTCGATCATATCGTTGTAGTGCTTAGGCGAAGCCCTGCGTCGGTAGAACATCAAGATCGTCACCACGCCGTCGTGCTGACAGAACTCCTCCCCAAAGCTTTGCTGGATCGGAGCCCGGGGATCGTCATCGAGCTGTACGTGTGCTAAGAACTCGGATGTGCCGGAGTAACGGTGCTTGGATCGGTCGGATCGAGAAGAAGACGTACGACTACTTCCTCTACGTTGTGTCAACGCTTCCGTTGCGATCTACAAGGGTACGTAGATCAGACTCTCCCCCTCGTTGCTATGCATCACCATGATCTTGCGTGTGCGTAGGATTTTTTTTGAAATTACTACGTTCCCCAACAGTGGCATCCGAGCCTAGGTTTTAAGGTTTGATGTTATTTGCACGAGTAGAACACAAGTGAGTTGTGGGCGATACAAGTCATACTGCCTACCAGCATGTCATACTTTGGTTCAGCGGTATTGTTGGACGAGACGACCCGGACCAACATTACGCGTACGCTTACGCGAGACCGGTTCCCTCGACGTGCTTTGCACATAGATGGCTTGCGGGCGACTGTCTCTCCAACTTTAGTTGAACCGAGTGTGGCTACGCCCGGTCCTTGAGAAGGTTAAAACGGAGTCTATTTGACAAACTATCGTTGTGGTTTTGATGCGTAGGTGAGATTGGTTCTTGCTTAAAGCCCATAGCAGCCACGTAAAACTTGCAACTACGAGTTATCGGCAACTGGCAGGAGCCATATGGTTGTCGCTTTATTGTATGCAATGCAATCGCGATGTAATGCTTTACTTTATTACTAAGCGGTAGTGATAGTCGTGGAAGCATAAGATTGGCGAGACGACAACGATGCTACGATGGAGATCAAGGTGTCGCGCCGCTGGCGATGGTGATCATGACGGTGCTTCGGAGATGGAGATCACAAGCACAAGATGATGATGGCCATATCATATCACTTATATTGATTGCATGTGATGTTTATCTTTTTATGCATCTTATCTTGCTTTGATTGACGGTAGCATTATAAGATGATCTCTCACAAAATTATCAAGAAGTGTTCTCCCTGAGTATGCACCATTGCCAAAGTTCGTCGTGCCCAGACACCACATGATGATCGGGTGTGATAAGCTCTACGTCCATCTACAACGGGTGCAAGCCAGTTTTGCACACGCAGAATACTCAGGTTAAACTTGACGAGCCTAGCATATGTAGATATGGCCTCGGAACACGGAGACCGAAAGGTCGAGCGTGAATCATATAGTAGATATGATCAACATAACGATGTTCACCATTGAAAACTACTCCATCTCACGTGATGATCGGTTATGGTTTAGTTGATTTGGATCACGTAATCACTTAGAAGATTAGAGTGATGTCTATCTAAGTGGGAGTTCTTAAGTAATTTGATTAATTGAACTTAAACTTGTCATGAACTTAGTACCTGATAGTATCTTGCTTGTTTATGTTGATTGTAGATAGATGGCTCGTGCTGTTGTTCCGTTGAATTTTAATGCATTCCTTGAGAAAGCAAAGTTGAAAGATGATGGTAGCAATTACACGGATTGGGTCCGTAACTTGAGGATTATCCTCATTGCTGCTCAGAAGAATTATGTCCTGGAAGCACCGCTGGGTGCCAGGCCTGCTGCTGGAGCAACACCAGATGTTATGAACGTCTGGCAGAGCAAAGCTGATGACTACTCGATAGTTCAGTGTGCCATGCTTTACGGCTTAGAATCGGGACTTCAACGACGTTTTGAACGTCATGGAGCATATGAGATGTTCCAGGAGTTGAAGTTAATATCTCAAGCAAATGCCCGGATTGAGAGATATGAAGTCTCCAATAAGTTCTATAGCTGCAAGATGGAGGAGAACAGTTCTGTCAGTGAGCATATACTCAAAATGTCTGGGTATAACAATCACTTGATTCAGATGGGAGTTAATCTTCCAGATGATTGCGTCATTGACAGAATTCTCCAATCACTGCCACCAAGCTACAAGAGCTTCGTGATGAACTATAATATGCAAGGGATGAACAAGACTATTCCCGAGCTCTTCGCAATGCTGAAAGCTGCGGAGGTAGAAATCAAAAAGGAGCATCAAGTGTTGATGGTTAACAAGACCACTAGTTTCAAGAAAAAGGGCAAAGGGAAGAAGAAGGGGAACTTCAAGAAGAACGGCAAGCAAGTTGCTGCTCAGGAGAAGAAACCCAAGTCTGGACCTAAGCCTGAAACTGAGTGCTTCTACTGCAAGCAGATTGGTCACTGGAAGCGGAACTGCCCCAAGTATTTGGCGGATAAGAAGGATGGCAAGGTGAACAAAGGTATATGTGATATACATGTTATTGATGTGTACCATACTAGAGCTCGCGGTAGCACCTGGGTATTTGATACTGGTTCTGTTGCTAATATTTGCAACTCGAAACAGGGACTATGGATTAAGCGAACACTGGCGAAGGACGAGGTGACGATGCGCGTGGGAAACGGTTCCAAAGTCGATGTGATCGCGGTCGGCACGCTACCTCTACATCTACCTTCGGGATTAATATTAGACCTAAATAATTGTTATTTGGTGCTAGTGTTAAGCATGAAACATTATATCTGGATCTTGTTTGATGCGAGACGGTTATTCATTTAAATCAGAGAATAATGGTTGTTCTATTTATATGAGTAATATCTTTTATGGTCATGCACCTTTGAAGAGTGGTCTATTTTTGATGAATCTCGATAGTAGTAACACACATATTCATAATGTTGAAGCCAAAAGATGCAGAGTTGATAATGATAGTGCAACTTATTTGTGGCACTGCTGTTTAGGTCATATCGGTGTAAAGCGCATGAAGAAACTCCATACTGATGGGCTTTTGGAACCTCTTGATTATGAATCACTTGGTACTTGTGAACCGTGCCTCATGGGCAAGATGACTAAAACACCGTTCTCCGGTACTATGGAGAGAGCAACAAATTTGTTGGAAATCATACATACCGATGCATGTGGTCCGATGAATATTGAGGCTCGTGGCGGATATCGTTATTTTCTCACCTTCACAGATGATTTAAGCAGATATGCGTATATCTACTTAATGAAACACAAGTCTGAAACATTTGAAAAGTTCAAAGAATTTCAGAGTGAAGTTGAAAATCATCGTAACAAGAAAATAAAGTTTCTACGATCTGATCGTGGAGGAGAATATTTGAGTTACGAGTTTGGTGTACATTTGAAAAATTGTGGAATAGTTTCGCAACTCACGCCACCCGGAACACCACAGCGCAATGGTGTGTCCGAACATCGTAATCGTACTTTACTAGATATGGTGCGATCTATTATGTCTCTTACTGATTTACCGCTATCGTTTTGGGGATACGCTCTAGAGACGGCCGCATTCACGTTAAATAGGGCACCATCAAAATCCGTTGAGACGACGCCTTATGAACTGTGGTTTGGCAAGAAACCAAAGTTGTCGTTTCTTAAAGTTTGGGGCTGTGATGCTTATGTGAAAAAACTTCAACCTGATAAGCTCGAACCCAAATCGGAGAAATGTGTCTTCATAGGATACCCAAAGGAGACTGTTGGGTACACCTTCTATCACAGATCCGAAGGCAAGACATTCGTTGCTAAGAATGGATCCTTTCTAGAGAAGGAGTTTCTCTCGAAAGAAGTGAGTGGGAGGAAATTAGAACTTGACGAGGTAACTGTACCTGCTCCCTTGTTGGAAAGTAGTACATCACAGAAAACTGTTTCTGCGACACCTACACCAATAAGTGAGGAAGTTAATGATCCTGATCATGAAACTTCAGAACAAGATGCTACTGAACCTCATAGATCAACCAGAGTGAGATCCGCACCAGAGTGGTACGGTAATCCAGTTCTGGAAATCATGCTACTAGATCATGATGAACCTACGAACTATGAAGAAGCGATGGTGAGCCCAGATTCCGCAAAGTGGCTAGAAGCCATGAAATCTGAGATGGGATCCATGTATGAGAACAAAGTATGGACTTTGGTTGACTTGCCCGATGATCGGCAAGCAATTGTGAATAAATGGATCTTCAAGAAAAAGACTGACGCTGATGGTAATGTTACTGTCTACAAAGCTCGACTTGTCGCAAAAGGTTTTCGACAAGTTCAAGGAGTTGACTACAATGAGACCTTCTCACCCGTAGCGATGCTTAAGTCTGTCAGAATCATGTTAGCAATTGCCGCATTTTATGATTATGAAATTTGGCAGATGGATGTCAAAACTGCATTCCTGAATGGATTTCTGGAAGAAGAGTTGTATATGATGCAACCGGAAGGTTTTGTCGATCCAAAGGGAGCTAACAAAGTGTGCAAGCTCCAGCGATCCATTTATGGACTGGTGCAAGCCTCTCGGAGTTGGAATAAATGCTTTGATAGTGTGATCAAAGCATTTGGTTTTATACAGACTTTCGGAGAAGCCTGTATTTACAAGAAAGTGAGTGGGAGCTCTATAGCATTTCTGATATTATATGTAGATGACATGTTACTGATTGGAAATGATATAGAATTTCTGGATAGCATAAAGGGATACTTGAATAAGAGTTTTTCAATGAAAGACCTCGGTGAAGCTGCTTACATATTAGGCATAAAGATCTATAGAGATAGATCAAGACGCTTAATTGGACTTTCACAAAGCACATACCTTGACAAGATTTTGAAGAAGTTCAAAATGGATCAAGCAAAGAAAAGGTTCTTGCTTGTATTACAAGGTGTGAAGTTGAGTCAGACTCAATGCCCGACCAGTGCAGAAGATAGAGAGAAAATGAAAGATGTTCCCTATGCTTCAGCCATAGGCTCTATCATGTATGCAATGCTGTGTACCAGACCTGATGTGTGCCTTGCTATAAGTTTAGCAGGGAGGTACCAAAGTAATCCAGGAGTGGATCACTGGACAGCGGTCAAGAACATCCTGAAATACCTAAAAAGGACTAAGGATATGTTTCTCGTATATGGAGGTGACAAAGAGCTCACCGTAAGAGGTTACGTTGATGCAAGCTTTGACACTGATCCGGACGATTCTAAATCGCAAACCGGATACGTGTTTACATTAAACGGTGGAGCTGTCAGTTGGTGCAGTTCTAAACAAAGCGTCATAGCGGGATCTACATGTGAAGCGGAGTACATAGCTGCTTCGGAAGCAGCGAACGAAGGAGTCTGGATGAAGGAGTTCATATCCGATCTAGGTGTCATACCTAGTGCATCGGGTCCAATGAAAATCTTTTGTGACAATACTGGTGCAATTGCCTTGGCAAAGGAATCCAGATTTCACAAAAGGACCAAGCACATCAAGAGACGCTTCAATTCCATACGGGATCTAGTCCAGGTGGGAGACATAGAGATTTGCAAGATACATACGGATCTGAATATTGCAGACCCGTTGACTAAGCCTCTTCCACGAGCAAAACATGATCAGCACCAAGGCTCCATGGGTGTTAGAATCATTACTGTGTAATCTAGATTATTGACTCTGGTGCAAGTGGGAGACTGAAGGAAATATGCCCTAGAGGCAATAATAAAGTTATTATTTATTTCCTTATATCATGACAAATGTTTATTATTCATGCTAGAATTGTATTAACCGGAAACATAATACATGTGTGAATACATAGACAAACAGAGTGTCACTAGTATGCCTCTACTAGACTAGCTCGTTAATCAAAGATGGTTATGTTTCCTAACCATGAGCAAAGAGTTGTTATTTGATTAACGAGGTCACATCATTAGTTGAATGATCTGATTGACATGGCCCATTCCATTAGCTTAGCACCCGATCGTTTAGTATGTTGCTATTGCTTTCTTCATGACTTATACATGTTCCTATAACTATGAGATTATGCAACTCCCGTTTGCCGGAGGAACACTTTGGGTGCTACCAAACGTCACAACGTAACTGGGTGATTATAAAGGAGTACTACAGGTGTCTCCAATGGTAGATGTTGGGTTGGCGTATTTCGAGAATAGGATTTGTCACTCCGATTGTCGGAGAGGTATCTCTGGGCCCTCTCGGTAATGCACATCACTTAAGCCTTGCAAGCATTGCAACTAATGAGTTAGTTGTGGGATGATGTATTACGGAACGAGTAAAGAGACTTGCCGGTAACGAGATTGAACTAGGTATTGGATACCGACGATCGAATCTCGGGCAAGTAACATACCGATGACAAAGGGAACAACGTATGTTGTTATGCGGTCTGACCGATAAAGATATTCGTAGAATATGTAGGAACCAATATGGGCATCCAGGTCCCGCTATTGGTTATTGACCGGAGATGTGTCTCAGTCATGTCTACATTGTTCTCGAACCGTAGGGTCCGCACGCTTAACGTTACGATGACAGTTATTATGAGTTTATGCATTTTGATGTACCGAAGGTTGTTCGGAGTCCCGGATGTGATCACGGACATGACAAGGAGTCTCGAAATGGTCGAGACATAAAGATTGATATATTGGAAGCCTATGTTTGGACATCGGAAGTGTTTCGGGTGAAATCGGGATTTTACCGGAGTACCGGGAGGTTACCGGAACCCCCCGGGAATCATATGGGCCATAGTGGGCCTTAGTGGAAAGGAGAAGGGGGCAGCCCAAGGTGGCCGCGCGCCTCCCCCCTCCCCTAGTCCTATTAGGACTAGGAGAGGTGGCCGGCCCCCCTCTCTCTCTCTTTCCCCCTTGAGGATTCCTATTCCAACTAGGATTGGGGGGGAGTCCTACTCCCGGTAGGAGTAGGACTCCTCCTGGCGCGCCCCAAGGCTGGCCGCACCTCTCCCCCCTTGCTCCTTTATATACAGGGGCAGGGGGCACCTCTAGACACACAAGTTGATCATTGTGATCGTTCCTTAGCCGTGTGCGGTGCCACCTGCCACCATATTCCACCTCGATCATATCGTTGTAGTGCTTAGGCGAAGCCCTGCGTCGGTGGAACATCAAGATCGTCACCACGCCGTCGTGCTGACGGAACTCCTCCCCAAAGCTTTGCTGGATCGGAGCCCGGGGATCGTCATCGAGCTGTATGTGTGCTAAGAACTCGGATGTGCCGGAGTAACGGTGCTTGGATCGATCGGATCGAGAAGAAGACGTACGACTACTTCCTCTACGTTGTGTTAACGCTTCCGTTGCGATCTACAAGGGTACGTAGATCAGACTCTCCCCCTCGTTGCTATGCATCACCATGATCTTGCGTGTGCGTAGGAAATTTTTTGAAATTACTACGTTCCCCAACAAGAACTCCCCGAAGCCCATGGCAGAGAGCTTGGCGGGAACTACTCCCCTTTGATCGCTAAATTGCACCCTCCCACCAAACTACCAAGCTTTGCAGTCGACGAGTGCACTCCCATGAAGGAGGAGGTGCTTTTGGTCCTCGTTGCCGAGCCTCCGGCTCCAACTTGGGCACGGTACATCGTCCATTTCCTCCAAACAGGAGAACTTACTGGAGAGCAAGAAGAAGCTGAGAGAGTAGTGGGGAGGGCCAATATCTATCAATTTGTCGATAACACACTATACAGAAGAAGACCCAATAGTGTGAAATTGAAGTGCATTTGCCGGGAAGAAGGAAAGGAACTACTGGCAGAGATACACAAGGGTATGTGTGGCTCACACATTGGATCAAAGGCCCTGGTTGGAAAAGCTTTCCGGCAAGGATTCTACTGGCCCACGGCCCTCCAAGATGCAATTGAGCTAGTCACCAAATGTGAAGCCTGCTAGTTCCATTCCAAGAGTATCCATCAACCTACCCAAGCTCTCCAAACAATCCCTTTGTCATGGTCATTTTCAGTCTGGGGGCTTGATATATTGGGCCCCTTCCCCCGTGCTACCGGGGGCTTTGAATTCTTGTTTGTTGCAATCGACAAGTTTACAAATTGGCCGGAAGTAGAGACCGTGAGAAAGGTGACTGCACAGTCAGCTACCAAGTTCTTGAAAGGATTGGTGTGTCACTTCGAAGTCCCTGCTCGAATCATCACCGACAATGGCACCCAATTCACGAGCCGCGCCTTCATGCAATATGTTCATGCCCTCAGAAGCAAAATATCATTTGCCTCTGTTGCTCATCCAAGAAGCAACGGGCAAGCTGAGAGGGTGAACGCTGAAGTGTTGTGAGTACTCAAGACAACAACATTCGATAAGTTGCGGAAGAGTGGCGGGCGATGGATCGACGAGCTACCGGTGGTTATTTGGTCCCTCAGAACGACACCAAATCGAGCTTTCGGGCAGACTCCCTTCTCCCTAGTCTATGGGGAAGAAGAAGTTATCCCCACGGAACTCATATACGGGTCACTTGGAGTGCTTGCCTACAATGAAGTAGCGCAAGGACAGCACCAGCGTGACGACGCTGTGCTACTTGAGGAGAACCATCTCTGGGCTGCTACACATGATGCATGCTACCAGCAAGCCCCGTGTCGCTATCATAGCCGCATGGTTCGTTCCCAGAGTTTTGAGGAAGGCGACCTTGTCCTTAGGCACGTTCAGTCCACCAAGGGTACAAACAAGTTGATGCCAAAGTGGGACGGCTCTTACTAGGTAGTACGAGTCACCAGACCTGGCGCGATCTGTGTGGAGACTGGAGATGTCATTCAATTGAAAAACTCATGGAACATTGAGCATCTTTGTAAGTTTTACCAGTAAGGCGCGACTGTCGGTCCCTACCCGGCAGCCACCCTTTTGTATAGGCCATGATGATGTTGCATGTAACCCCTTGTACATAGCCAGACACAGACCCTGAGCAACAGAGAAATAAACGAAGCACTGGGGGCCCCCGACAAATTGCATGCATGCATAAGCATATCATGAGCACAGCATGTTCATGTATATAAGATCGCATGTAGCACTGTTTTCATCTGCACTAAGTTGCAGGATCCTTACCGTGGATTTGGTCCCGGAGAAAGGAAGAGAAGACAAGTCTACATCGCGATCCCCGGCAAGCCAAACAGATAAGTTCTATCTCTTATCCATATGTGTTCTGTGAAGAGAAACTTGTGCGTATGAAAACCTCGCCGCCTTTAAGCATAGGTTCTCCCATTCTTTGACTCGGATGTTGCTTCAGTCAGGATGTTCGTAGTGGCCTTTGACAGAAAAGGTTTGGCGGGGGGATGGTCCCTCTTTGCGGTTTTTTGTCCGACAAGCTGAGCCCCACGGCAACAAATTGAGGGTACCAGCAGGATAGCCTGTCGGGGGTAACTTGTTTACTTGAAAGTATAGAAGTATTTTACCTCTGCATGGATATAATACATGCACAAATACCCGACAAAGCTTGTCTTTTTCATTAATATGCTAATAAGCAAGCACAGATCTTATAGAACACAAACATGGATAAAGAAGATTACATAATTTAAACTAAAGTTTGGCAAGTGCCTGCACATTTTAGATTAAAAAAAGATAAGTGCCCCGTGATGCCCTTTCTTGTCCTTCTCCTCCTAGGCACCGCGGTGGGAGGCGAAGAGGGCAAAAGGAGCGCCTGGAAAGAAGTCCAGCTTGACCTCATTAGGCCCTTTGACAAGGAGCCTGGCAAGAGCGGGAGGACGCGGACGATGGTGATGGTGAAGAGATCGGCGGAGACGACCCCCTAGCCGCCACCACCAGGGCCAGCAGGACGCGGCAGGGCGAACGAAGCCGGAGGCCACGAGGAAGCCTGACGGGGTCCAGGTGGAAGGCTGCTAGAGGAACCGGGGGGACCATCTGCACCTCTACATCCAACTGCCCGACTAATCGCCTTGCCGGAGAAGAGATGCAGATGCAGATGGTGGTGCCACCGGCTGGCGGTGATGGTGTGGCTGGTGTTCAGCCAGAGTCAAAGTCATCGTCCTCCCGGTCAGCACCGTCACTGTCCTTGATATGTCCATTTTGCATCATGCTTTTATACTCATATTTATGGCATTATGGGCTATTATTACACATTATAGCACAATACTCATGCCTTTTCTCTCTTATTTTATAAGGTTTACATGAAGAGGGAGAATGTCGGCAGCTGGAATTCTGGACTAGAAAAGGAGCAAATATTAGAGACCTGTTCTGCACAACTCCAAAAGTCCTGAAACTTGACGGAGAATATTTTTAGAATATGTAAAAACTATTGGGCGAAGAAAGCACCAGAGGGGGCTACCTGCCATCCACAAGGGTGGAGGGCGCGCCCCTGCCTTGTTGGCCACCTGGCAGGCCCCCGATGCCCATCTTCTACTATATGGTGTGTTTTGACCTGGAAAAATCAGAAGGAAGCTTTCGGGCAAAGCGCCGCCGTCTCGAGGCGGAACCTGGGCAGAACCAATCTAGGGCTCCAGCGGAGCTGTTCCGCCGAGGAAACTTCCCTCCGGGAGGGGGAAATCGAAGCCATCGTCATCACCAACGATCCTCTCATCGAGAGGGGGTCAATCTCCATCAACATCTTCAACGGTACCATTCCTCTCAAACCCTAGTTCATCTCTTGTATCCGATCTTTGTCTCAAAACCTCTGATTGGTACCTGTGGGTTGCTAGTAGTGTTGATTACTCCTTGTAGTTGATGCTAGTTGGTTTATTTGGTGGAAGATCATATGTTCAGATCCTTAATGATAATTAATACTCCTCTGATTATGAACATGAATATGCTTTGTGAGTAGTTATGTTTGTTCCTGAGGACATGGGAGACGTCTTGTTATAAGTAATCATGTGAATTTGGTATTCGTTCTATACTTCGATGAGATGTATGTTGTCTTTCCTCTAGTGGTGTTATGTGAATGTCGACTACATGACACTTCATCATGATTTGGGCCTAGGGGAAGGCATTGGGAAGTAATAAGTAGATGATGGGTTGCTAGAGTGATAGAAGCTTAAACCCTAGTTTATGTGTTGCTTCGTAAGGGGCTGATTTGGATCCATAGGTTTCATGCTATGGTTAGATTTATCTTAATTCTTCTTTCGTAGCTGCGGATGCTTGTGAGAGGGGTTAATCATAAGTGGGAGGCTTGTCTAAGGAAGGGCAGCACCCAAGCACTGGTCCACCCACATATCAAATTATCAAAGTAACGAACGTGAATCATATGAGCATGACAAAAACTAGCTTGACAGGAATTCCCATGTGTCCTCGGAAGCGCTTTGCTTTACATAAGAGTTCGTCCAAGCTTGTCCTTTGCTACAAAAAGCATTGGGCCACCTTGCTGCACCTTGTTTACTTTTGTTACTTGTTACCCGTTATGAATTATCTCATCATACAACTATCTATCATCGATAATTTCAGTGCTTGCGGAGAATACCTTGCTGAAAATCGCTTGTCATTTCCTTCAGCTCCTCGTTGGGTTTGACACTCTTACTTATCGAAAGGACTATGATATAGCCCCTATACTTGTGGGTCATCAGTCCTCCTCGTTGCTATTGCTCGAGGAGGAGCTTTCATCGTCGGTCGAGCTCTCCGTGCAGCACCCTAAGCGAGCACCCGAGCACCCAAAGACATTGACGGAGAGCAGATCGGCCTCCATTAATTTAAAATGGAGGACGTGCCCCTCCGACAAGATATGGGCGCGAGCAAAGGTCTTCCAGCCATGTCGGAAGAACGTGACATTAGGGGCAGGAAAATCCACATCCACCCGCATGCCACCATTCCCGCAACCCCTCATGTGCAGCTTCAACGTGCACGACTGTTCGAGCTCCATTGCCCTCGCGAACGGAGTAGGAAGGCAGAGGCAACCGCGCGGGGGTCTGTGCAGCCTGATGATGAACTCCAGCGGCTGGTCTCCGACGTGGCCCTCCATTGGGGGTTGAGCGATCAGTGTAGGGGCGAACAAGGCACGCCCCCATCCTCCACGACCCTGAACGCCACCACGACCACGACCTCTCCTCCTCCCACCTCCCTCACGGTGGGCTTCGCCCCTGCATCTTCGGAGGGAGGAGGGAGACATTGTCGAGTGGAAGTTCTCGTTGCCATCACTGGAGAAGCGCCACACCCCCGACCTCTCACCATGGTAGGCGAGGATTGCTGCAGGAATGGAAGGAGAAGGGTGTGTGGAGAAACGCCCCCCCCCCCCCCCGCATTCCCTTTTATAGGCAAGCGGGCAGGGCTAGATTTTTCCATGAAGGTAGCTGCCCTGTTGATCTAGTCCGGCTCCCCCTCACCATCAACGGCTCGAGGAATCAAGGCCGACCCCCTGCACCAATCCAAGGTGTCTGGCTTTCTATCACGGCGCTCATTCCCATGCCCTCCACGCCCGCCACCAACCTTGCACAATGCATGCGATACATGTGGCAGAGGCGCCAGTAGCAGGAAAGATAACAGGGTGGCAGTTATTGCCCCATGAACGTGGATCATGGGTAACCCATAGATCGTGGCCCATTATCTCTCCCACTACAATTGGCGTCATGCGATGCACGGGAGAACCGGAAACTGACCTGGGCTCAGGTTAATGAGGAAGCCAAGAACACCTCAAAGGACAAGCAACCACTGCCATATCGCATGTGCACTAGGTAGGGCCTACCCCGACGATGCTCGGCAACACGTTCGGGCTAGGCCCGGGGGCTCCTGACAGTGCAACAAACCCTGGGTGTGTTGCCCAGACCATGCACAGGCTTAAGAGCAAGGTTGCGAAGTCCAAAACCAAACCAAGCAGAAGAGATCAGCTCTTTGAGGAATAAAAGGGCAGATCGAGAAGATCAAGACAAGCCAAAGGAGCAAGATACCACTAAGGAAAAAACCTCCCTTGCCGGGCAGGCGAGCCTGGCGAGGTCGAGGTTGCCCCGAAGAAAAGTCTCAAGACTGCCCCGGCAAGCTTGCCATGGACACCAAGGACGGACTACCCCGCCAAGGCTCCACCGCTCCACCTCACAGAGACACAAGTCACCGATTGGTGCAGTGTAAAGCCCCCAAGTGACTAAGTGGCTGTTATTTGGCACGTGGCAACCACTTCCTATGGAAATCGCCTCCAAATGACACCCGTCCAAAGACGTGTCAAGCAGGAAGGCGAGAAGGTGGCTGCACGGCCCAGCAAGGCTTGCCGGGCTGCGCTACGATGTGACAGTAAGCGGCCCATTTAATGCGCTCTGTCCTGCCTGCACAGTTAGGTATGATAGCACTGTTCGCTATCCAATCAGTGCAAAATGAAGGATTTGCCATTGTGGTGACCCCTTGACCTATAAAAGGAGGGTCATGGCAACCATAGAAAGGATTCGGACCTCTGTATCCTCATATGCGCGTAGCTGCTCTCGTCCCGAGGCATCCTTGCTAGGCTAGAGCGATGCGCCTCCACCTCAATCCCTCATCAATCCACCAAAGCAGGAGTAGGGTTTTACGCCTCGCAACGGCCCAAACTTGGGTAAAACTGCCCGTGTGATCTTTGTTGTGTTGTGCGATGCTCTTCGCTCTTTGTGAAATGTGCTCATCCCCCCTGCCGAACCACAAGGGGCCAATGGCCCCATAGGTGGCCGTGGTTTCCCACGACACCATGAGTAGCAAGTACAACTATTTTTTCGTATTTCGTGTTCCATATCCATAACTAAATATAGAAAACAACTTAGAACAGAAAATAAAAACTACTTAGTGATAAAGCAAACAAGCACACATGAGAAAATTCACCCCACTCTATATAACCCACAAGTATAGGGGATTGTTTGTAGCCTTTTTTGATAAATAAGAGTGTCGAACCCAACGAGGAGCTAAAGGTAGAACAAATATTCCGTCAAGTTCTATCGACCACCGATACAACTCTACGCACACTTGATGTTTGTTTTACAATAAAACTAGAAGTACCTTGTAGGATAGTTTTGCAACATAATAAAGAACGTGAAAATAAAAGTTAGGTGCTATTTTAATAAAAGTACAATTTAATAAAGCGAGTGTGGAAAACTGGTGATAGGATTTGCGGAATTGTCCCTAGGCAATCGATAACTAGACCGGTAATCATTCTTGCAATCTTATATGAGGGAGAGGCATGAGCTAACATACTTTCCTTACTTGGATCATATGCACTTATGATTGGAACTCTAGCAAGCATCCGCAACTACCAAAGATCATTAAGGTAAAACCCAACCGAAGCATTAAGTATCAAGTCCTCTTTACTCACATACCCCATAACCCCCTTACTCGGGTTTGTGCTTCTATCACTCATGCCACCCACTATAAGAGAACCATAAACATATTGCAACACCCTACAGCGGGGAACCCTCACATTTGCGCGAGACGGAGGGCACCGTAGGACAGCACCATAATAAAATATACACTCATACCAACCAAGATCACAGTTAACCCATAGGAGAAAATATATCTACTCAAACATCATAGGATGGCAACATAGTATTGGATGATAATATGAAGCATAAAGCACCATGTTCAAGTAGAGAGTACAATGGGTTGCGGGAGAGTGGACCGCTGAATATAGATGGGGGGAGGTGATAGAGCTGTTGGTGAAGATGACGGAGTTGTTGGAGTAGATCGCCGTCATGCAATATTGCCCGGCGACGTTCTGGCGCCACCGGGAGAGGGGGGAGAGCCCCACTCCTTCTTCTTCCTTGGCCTCCCCCCTAGATGGGAGGAGAGTTTCCCCTCTAGTCCATGGCCTCCATGGTGGCGAAGGGGCAGGAGCCCCTCCGAGATTGGATCTCCCTCTCCGATCTCTTATGTTTCTCGTTCCTGTTTTCTAGCCGAAAACCGTTTCTTATATTCCCGAAGATCCTTAACTCCGATTGCACTGAGATTTTAACACGATTTTTTCCGGATATAAGCTTCCTTATGCCCGAAGTAGAGCTCCAACTGACCTACAAGGAGGGCACAACCCACCACCATGCACTTGGGCTGCCTGGCACGCCCAGATGTCTTGTGGTAGTTGTGGGCCCCCGTTTGCGATGATTCCACCTCCAAAAAGTCAAAAATATTCCAAAATAATTCGCCATAAATTTTTATCGTGTTTGGACTTCGGTTGATATGGATATTCTATGAAACAAAAAAACATGCAACAAACAAGAACTGGCATTGGGCACTGGATCAATAGATTAGTCCAACAAATCATATAAAATGTTGCATAAGTATGTGAAAGTTGTATAATATTGGCATGAAACAATCAAAAATTACATATACGGCGGAGATGTATCATGTACCGGGAAGGTTCTAGAAGGTTCTGGAGTGGGGCCCACCTGCATGGGGGACCCACATGAACGTGGGTAGTGGGGAAAGTCCTCACAGCCCTGGTCTAGCCGCATGAAGGTCCTCCCTTAAAAGGAATAGTATCATATCCCAAGGGGATAAGATCAGGATCCCTAAAAAAGGGGGATAGCGATCAGTGGGGAGGAAAGGTGGGATTTCGTCCCCCCCCCCCTTGGCCAATGACCCTAGGGCCTTGGAGGGCAAGCCACCAGCCCCCCTCCATGCCTATATAAAGGCGGGGAGGCGTTGGGTGCACCCACCCTTAACCCTTGCCCGTTACCTCTCCCAACTCCTCCACATTTCACGGGTACGTGCTTGGCGAAGCCCTGCCGGAATTCCGCTGCCACCACCACCACCACACCGTCATGTTGGTCCCGATCTCATCTACCCCCTCTATCTCTCTTGCTAGATCAATAAGGAGAGGACGACGTCGAGCCGCATGTGTGCTAAACTCGAAGGTGTCGTCCGTTCGGCACTTGATCAGGAGTTCGTGGACGGATCATGATTGGATCTCGAAGACGTTTGACTACATCAACCACATTTCTTAACGCTTCCGCTTAGCGATCTACAAGGGTATTTAGATCCAATATCTCCTCTAGTAGATGTGCATCTCCTAGATTGATCTTCGTGTGCGTAGGAAATTTTTTGTTTCCCATGCAACGTTCCCCAACAGTGTCCATGTCCATGTGAATCTATAGGGTCGCGCACTGAAGGGGCTGCATCCCATTCGGATTGGATCCTAGTGGAAATGGGTGTAGACTCCTAGTGGGGCTCAAGTGTTGAGCCCACCTCAGAGGTCTATATAAAGGGGAGTGGGCGCACCACTTAGGGTGGATCTTTTCCTCCCTCCACAGCTGCCGCCACTCCCCACGCATAATGTCGCGCGACCAGACCTAGCAGTCCGCTGCCTGACATTGCTCCCCATACGTGTGGATACCTTGGAGGCATCGCATTTGTGGTGTTTGTACGAACCGTTCGAGGGATCCGCGAGGAGCCGTTTGTGGGACTTCGTCATTCACGGGAGATCACCGTTCGCGGGACATCGTTGTTTGTGGGAGATCGGACGAACGACTACACGCATCACCAACTCTACTTCTGTTGTGGTGACTACGCATCTAGTGGTAAACCCGATCCCGTGATATATTCTCAGCAGCATGTTCTTGGGTGCGCTATAGAAACTTTTTTTGGTGCTAGTGTAGCGTACCGTGTGATCCAACAATATTATCAATCAATCTACCTTCATGATGTGTTCTTCGTGTGATCTGATCTCCATGTATGAGTAGTTTGGTAAGGTATGGGTCGAGGTAAGAGCCTTGCAACCCGTTGTATTTGTTGGAGAGATCAATGGAAGTGCTTTGAATTAACATCATGTATGTATGAAATAAATCTGTTCCGTAGATGTCTCTTGTCTCGTTCGCGTTCTTCATCCCTATAGGTACCCAAGATCATGTAGAACGAGCCATGAGAGGCTAAGGGCAGGGAGAACGTAAAGTGTTATTCTGAACACCAGTGACAGAAAGGTTTAGTATAGTAACACGGATGCTACCTCTGGGGATTCAAGAGGTGTAGTCATGCCCAATGCTTTTGTCTGATTACTACATTCTTAATTATCGAGGCAACCCCGCGAGATGGATAGGGCCTTCAGTTGGACAACTGACTCTTGATGCAAGACGCGTGTCGGTCAAGACGTAATTAGGACACATCCCCCACTTCGGTTTGTAAGAAGCACATCTCGATGGGTGACTTCCAATGCACAAATTAAGATCACATCTGGTCCTAACACAAATATATGGTTTTAAGCATTAAGACCTCATACCCATGCCTATTTTTATTATAAGTGTTCTCCTCTAGTTGTTTGATTTTGATCCTGTCAAAAGCTGGAATTATTTCTTTAACAAAAGCTTGCCTGAGACCCTAGCTTAAACGATATCATCCTCCCGTGGGTTCGATAACTCAGGGTTGCCTCTGGGGGGAGAAGCGAGAATCCTTGTTGCTTCATTTTCAAATCACCAAAGGAAATAATCAGGTCCACATTCTCCCTCATTCTCTATTTTTTTTCTATTTACCCCTGTTACTTTTTCCCACTCTCTCATCCTTCCTAACACAACTCATTGTGGTTCAAGCAAAAAGAGCATAGCTGAGCAAACAAACTAGTGCTTTGCCAGATGAAGTGATAGACTCCTCTGTAGGAACCCGTCTCTCTCTACAAGCATTAGCTTGTTCTGAGCTAGGGCATGTGGACTGACGTGGCAAACTGGAGTAGTTGTCCAGCATGGAGCGTAGTACATGCCCTAACCGATCCAGATACATGTCAATCCTAGCCTTGCCCCATATATAAGGCAAGCTATGAGGAATCCAAGAGACTCCCTTCCACCTTTTGATACTTGATCCTAATGATCTCACCATTGTACACCAAGCCCTAGCTCATACGAGGCTAGAGCAATATTACACATCAAAGTAGGAGTAAGGCACTATCTCGATCGCAAGGACCCGAACCTGGGTTAATTCTCATATGAGCACCCAACCACGTGCAACAACCCGTCACGAATATCATTGGGTGTTACCTCGACGGTTGGTGCCAGGCAAGGGTGGCGTTGGCTGCAGATCAGATCCAGATGGGATCAAACATCGTCATCAACGTCTTCATTCTGAGCCATATATTAAGGATCACATGTCCTTTTAAACTCTCCCTTACAGGAAAAGAAGATTACATTTGAATCGTTGGGGTGCTAAAGTCTTATTTCTCCTCCATTCACCGACTGCCCTCCGTCTCGGTGGAGCAAACTTGTTTGAACTTAGGAGGTTGTAGAAGTAGCGACCAAGAAGTCATTTATGTTAGACCAAAAGACATCAGCAATCGCGATCTACCTAGCAAATCACATCCCCGGATAAGAAAACACCAAAAAGGACTTGTAAAAACTCTAAAGGCCATGAGTATCGGCCAAATCTAGATGGTACCAAAAACTCCTGGAAGACCCACCTGAGACACACCTCCACACACCCTCCATGGGCAATAAACTGAAGGAAATATGCCCTAGAGGCAATAATAAAGTTGTTATTTATATTTCCTTATATCATGGTAAATGTTTATTATTCATGCTAGAATTGTATTAACCGAAAACTTAGTACATGTGCGAATACATAGACAAACAGAGTGTCCCTAGTATGCCTCTACTTGGTTAAGTTTCCTGACCATAGACATGTGTTGTCATTTGATGAACGGGATCACATCATTAGGAGAATGATGTGATGGACAAGACCCATCCGTTAGCTTAGCATAATGATCATTTAGTTTTATTGCCATTGCTTTCTTCATGACTTATACATATTCCTCTGACTATGAGATTATGCAACTCCCGAATACCAGAGGAACACCTTGTGTGCTATCAAACGTCACAACGTAACCGGGTGATTATAAAGATGCTCTACAGGTGTCTCCGGAGGTGTTTGTTGAGTTGGCATAGATCGAGATTAGGATTTGTCACTCCGAGTATCGGAGAGGTATCTCTGGGCCCTCTCGGTAATACACATCACTACAAGCCTTGCAAGCAATGTGACTAATGATTTAGTTGCGGGATGATGTATTACGGAATGAGTAAAGAGACTTGCCGGTAACGAGATTGAACTAGGTATAAGGATACCGACGATCGAATCTCGGGCAAGTAACATACCGATGACAAAGGGAATAGCGTATGTTGTTATGCGGTTTGACCGATAAAGATCTTCGTAGAATATGTAGGAGCCAATATGAGCATCCAGGTTCCGCTATTGGTTGATGACCGGAGATATGTCTTGGTCATGTCTACATAGTTCTCGAACCCGTAGGGTCCGCACGCTTAACGTTCGATGACGATTTTTATTATGAGTTATGTGTTTTGGTGACCGAAGTGTGTTCGAAGTCCCGGATGAGATCACGGACATGACGAGGAGTCTCGAAATGATCGAGAGGTAAAGATTCATATATTAGAAGGTTATATTCGGACATCGGAATGATTCCGAGTGATTCGGGTATTTTTCCGGAGTACCGAGGGGTTACCGGAACCCCCGGGGAAGTGTTGGGCCAACAAGGGCCTAAAGGGAGAGAGAGAGAGAGAGAGAGAGAGAGAGAGAGAGAGGGAAGCCCGCGGGGGGTGGCCGCGCGCCCCCCTCCTAGGGAGCCCGAATAGGACAAAGAGGAGGGGGCGGGGCCCCCTTCCCTTTCCCTCTCCCTCTCCTTCCTATTCCCTCTGGTGGGGAAAGGAAAGGGGGGGGCGAATCCTACTTGGACTATGAGTCCAAGTAGGACTCCCCCCATGGCGTGCCCCTCCTGGCCGTCGGCCTCCTCCTCCCCCCCTTTATATACGGGGGCGGGGGCACCCCAAAGGCACACCAAGAGATCTCTTAGCCGTGTGCGGTGCCCCCCCCCTCCACAGTTTACCCCTCTGGTCATATTGTCATAGTGCTTAGGCGAAGCCCTGCGCGGATCACATCACCATCACCGTCATCACGCCGTCGTGATGTCGGAACTCTCCCTCGACCCTCTACTGGATCAAGAGATCGAGGGACATCATTGAGTTGAACGTGTGTTGAACAAGGAGGTGACGTACGTTCGGTACTTGGATCGGTTGGATCGTGAAGACGTTCGACTACGTCAACCACATTAACCTAACGCTTCCGCTTTCGGACTACGAGGGTACGTGGACACACTCTCCCCCTCGTGTTGCTATGCATCTCCTAGGTAGATCTTGCGTGATCGTAGGAATTTTTTTTGAATTGTATGCTACGTTCCCCAACATAAACACACCAACGGAACTGGGATAGGATGGGAGGACATTGTTCCCACACGGGGACCTCGCCGCCGCCTTGTCACCCAAACTAGACACATAGACTACTTAATGTAACTTGAACCAAGTCGCCCATGTTGTTGCATTCCAAATCCGTCGTTGAGGTTAAGCACGCCGTCGTCCAGGACTATGCCTCGACACCCTCTTCTCCGGTGACCTGGCCATGCCAGGTCGTCGTTGAAGATCGCCATCGTGATGGATCTGGGATCCTCCGAATGCCACTAGCAAGAACGGCCAGCCGAAATATGCCACGGCGCAGCTCAACCACACAGCCTCAACATGCATGTCACAGGAGCCCCCCCCCCCCCCCCCCCCCCCCGCGCCGCAATTCAGAACGTCCCCGACGGCTGCTCTGGCTTTGCCAAGCGGCGAGAGGCAAAGAAGACAGGCTGGCCGCTAGGGTTTCTTATCGCCACGCGAAATTGGGAATAACTTTATAGATAAGGAATAGAACAACCCAACATTGAGCTTAAAAGCTAGTTTGGGACTGCTCCATCCTTCGAAAACCACCTCCACTCCACCAAATTCACTTTGAAGCAGATCTGTCCAGGAGTTGCAACTGCACCAAAGAGCAATGGATTATGTTTGGCTTGCAGCTAGCTCCAGCTTCAAAGAATGAAAAATTTGGCAGGAAATGACTAATTTTACGGAAAAACCGAAGAAGTGTCCACTTATTGGTGGAAATGTGGGGTAATCTTCCCCCAAGTCCATGAGGACCTTCAAACTAGACTTTTTGGAGCACTCCTTCAGGTGCTTCACGGAAAACATGAAGTTGACCTCATATTTGAGTTTTTGTATGGAGCATGATATCATGGGCTACCCCGTTTGGTTTGTGATTTTGAGAGCAGAGCAGACGGGTGTTCCTCCATGAAACCAAGGGACGAGTGGCAGGGCAGCAGGAGTCAACCACCTCCATCGTCGAGAGCATCCTCGATGCGACTGATCCTTGGCTGGAAGAAAGGCATCCGATCCATGCTCCTGCTTGCATGTTGGGAAATCTGGCAGGAACGCAACAACTACACGTTCAAAAACAAGATGCAGCAACGCTGATGATCAATCAAAGGACAGCAGCAGCAACGCTGGATCTTTCAAACAAAAAAAAGAGCAGAGCAGGCCCTGATATTCCAGAAATTTTACCTACGCTGTTGATGCAAACGTATATCACCAGTACACGCTACAATTTGATAGCTGATGGAGTGCCCATCAATGCATTTATGGGGATGGAAAGATATTTCTTGTTTTTTACTGGTTCAGACAAATAACACAAATATCAAATTGCCGATAATCATGATAATGATTTGTAAAGGACGCCTGCACCATGATGTCAAGCCATCAAATCAAATGTCAACTTGTATACGTATTAATGAGATGATAAATCAGAGAAATGCAAACATAGCAGACATGGCTGATGCCTTGGCTACAATCTATGGCTCGTCTTGCATCAGACACCGCAACAAGTCATGTACTATGCCTGGTTCGTCGAGTCTACTAAGATCCAGACATTGTCAGGTCACGATGGTCATCGCTCGTCAATTCTGTTGTACCATATGATCTGACCACCCATTCTTCTGATCAGTTTCTTGGGAACCCAAAACCCAAATATAAATAATAATTAAGCATGTCTAATGGCAATGTGATACACCACAGCTCTCCAACAGCATAAGAAAAGATTCAGAAAACTGAAAAGTGGCGAGCAAACACGAGAAAACTCCTGACATATCATCTGTAGCGATCACGTTCACGCTCGGTGCCGTACTCCCAGCTTCTCTCGCTGCCACGGTCTCTACCCCTGTCCCTCCCCCTTTCCTTCTCGCGGTCTCTGCTCCTGCTTCGGCTACGGCGCCGCTCTCTTCCATGAGAACCTCTGTCTCTGTTCCTGCTTTCCCTTTCATCGTAGTCGTCCCTGCCCCGATCTCTGCTCCTCTCTCGGCCTTCTCTCTCAGTGGAACCTACAGTAGCGAAATCACCAGTTCATGCACAGCACATGCAAAATGGAAAACTCTAGTCCCAGTATTACAGAATTTAAAGTGCTTCCATGACAAGAACCATGGAAGTAACACACGACTTAATCAAACGAGAATGCCTTAAAAGCGAAGAAAAAAAGAGCAGATATTACCACGGTGCTCGACTTCCCATCCAGCACGTCCAGACCCAGGAAGAGCTGGTGTACTCTCAGTTTGATGTGATTTAGCACGGAACTTCTTTTTGAGGTTACCAAATTCATCATACATTTCTCCATCATCCTACAAAAAGAAAATTTTGATATGGAAACCCAATATCACGACACAAATACAATAATGCAAAAGAAAGCATCCTACCTCCTCAGCTTCTTTCCGTCGCCTCCGTACTTCTTCTAGTTCTTCTTCATCAAGTTCCTTAAAGCCGCCACCCCGGCCACCTCTGCAAAGACAATAATTGATGAGAAAAGGTGTAAGACACAAATATGTACCCTCGATGTAAGTAATCAGATACAAAGCTGCTTAGCTTTGACCATAACATAGTGCACCCAGTTGTGGGTGGATCATAACACTGTAGACACTACTGCTACACTGGGCGTCAGATCGGTGAAGGATGCACAATGCGACTTAATCGAAATTGAATTCGCAACATGTTCAGTACAAATAATTTTTAACATGTAATATGTAGTACCTCACACCACCTTCATTGTGACCTGGCCTAGAGGTGTTACAGACATTACATTTGGTTCGCTTTGCCCAGTTTACATTGCCACACCTGAAACACACATAGATAATAGGTTTCATATCAGATAGCAGCCTTATAGAACAGTACAAAACAATGTCCATCTATTACTCTCAAGAACTTTAATTGGCCAAAAGTAAGACTAGAAAGAGGGTATCCTCCTTGCGAGGTCTATACAATACTTGGATGACAATGGACAATAGCAATTACAATATGATGAAGCAAACTTAGCCTGTAACAAGGATAATAAAACATGTGATAACCATTCTAAAATCATTTGCCACCAAAACAGCCACCAAATTTTTCAAATAGTAAGATGGGTACTCCCAGTTTCACAAAATATAAGGCACATAAATGCTGTCCTAAGTCAAATGACCAAGTTCGTAGAAAAAATATCAAACATCTAAAATACCAAATCAACAGATGTCAATATTTCTTTTTCTATACCACAAAATTAGTCAAACTTTTTTTTAAAACGACTCAGGACATTAATTTTGGGAAGGAGGGAGTACAAATGGAGGTGTAAAGAAAAAGTAATAAAGAGGCATATCAAAGCAATGGAATAAAAAATATTTAGATGTCCTTACATCGTACATGGCCAATCATTAGGACCAAACAGCCCAGGGGGACCACCAACAGCAGCAGCAGCACGACTGCCTCTTGCATCATCACTACCACGACCTCTACCCCTACCACCACCACCACCAGATCCACTAACACCAGCAGGGCGAGAGGCTCCACAACGATTACAAACACCACGGAAGGCAAAGTTTACATTGCCACAGCTGAAAGAAGAAATCATATAAGAAAGGATAGACTGCATAGTAAAGACCAACTAGTCAACAACAACAGAAAAGTTGCTCACCAATCGTAACAGACCTTGTATTTGGACACATCCAATCTCCATCTTGCTGCCAAGCTTTTGCTGGACCATCACCACGCCCTCTACCTCTGCCTGATCCGTTATCCAATTCATCTTGTCCAACAATCTCAGCATCGACGCTCACATTGGTGAAGTTATCAACTGTATCTTTGTTTTTTGACTCAGCTATGTGAACCTGGATGATGCTTCCATGGAAATCCTTATTATTGAACCATTCCACAGCAGCTGAAGCAGCATGGGGATCTTCATATGTGACTGTTGCATCACCCTTTGGTTCATTTGTAACTTTGTCCCTGTATATCCAAATCTTTGGATGGCCAGTCCTTTTGTCCTTCTGTTGAGATATGACAAGAGGAAATGACAAATCTATCATGAAATGGAATTAACAAGGGTTTACAAGACCATTCAAGAACTTGCATGTGGTTGCAAAAATGTTACCTGGTAAGACCCATACCTTTAGCAACCCTATGGTGCCAAAATATTCAGCCAACATGGTCTCATCAGTTCCAGGAGGCAGATTGCATACATAAATAGAGCCATTTGGGGGTCCTCGTGACATATATCCAGCCATCTGTAACACAAAGGTCAGCTGTGGATGATCAGAGAAATTCCTCAAAGCATGTTTTTCGAAACAACATCACAAGCACAAAAGTGCAAATGCCAAAACTAGCAACAAGAATAACAGAGTAGGCCCGCGAGTAAAACAGGAAGAAGACAAGGAGGATAAGCCATGGATTAACATATCATAAGCTTGCAAAAAGGCTACGCGTAATGTTAAGTGACTGTTCAGCATGGTGAACTTAAGTGTCGAACAACCATCCATTATTGTTCAAATTCAGTTTGAGGGGGGCTGCTTTGCACACAACAGGTAAACATGAAGGAATTCTTAGTTGCAAAAATTGACAGATAACTTATTGATTTGTGATGTTACAGCATTTCAGCAGAAAACTTGGAGAGGATAGACACTCCATCACCATTTCAAGATGGATGCACATCAAGAGCTACCAATTTGACACGTCACTTATCAGCGGTAAATGCAATGGCAATTGCAGATATTTAACCAGCCGTACAAAGGATGGGCCCAAAATACAGTTCAAAGTTAATAGCAATAGATCTCTAGCGCAACATTTCAAACAACCAGCTGAAAATTAGCCGGGAGTAAACAGCCAAAGACTGACACGGAGCATCAGAACGCCGTGATTACAACTGGATCACAGTCGAGGCCCTCGATAAAAATTTGACCGGCGTCAGAAATCCAACGGGTCACACACGCGAGTGGCAAGCGTAGAACGTAACTAGAACCCCCATCGCTGAGGCAGGAACCCCGTAAATTTCCTCACCGCGCGACAAACAGCAGTGAGCGGGAGGGAGCGGCGGAGGTTTACCTAGTCCAGGATGAGCCGAGGCGGACAGCGCGTACCGAGAGTATGCGAGGAGGGCCGTGCGCCTCGTGCTCTGCCGACGCGAACACGGCGGCGGCCGCGTGGGTGAGGAGCCGCGGCGGCGCTAGGTTTGGGCGGATCTCGGCGCTCTCTGCGTGCTTGGGGATGACGTTTCGTGCGGGATGGGCAGACGCAATTAGGGCGAGAGCAGGGCAGGCTGAGATGCTGGGCTTCTGGGCTGTCAACGATTGTAAGTTGGGCTGTAAAGAAGTGGGCTAAATTCGGTTAGATGGTTAATTGTTCCCCTGGATACCAGAAGACGAACTCGAGAAAAGAAAAAAAAAACTAAAGAATGGTCGTCACGGGAGAACCCTCCTTCAGAAACCTTCCAACGATCACTTGGGTGGACTAAGAGCGCGTCACTTGGTGCACTCTCAGCCACCTCCATGTGTCCCCTCTAGGCGCTCCCTTTAGATTTTATTTTATTTTTCCGTATGAGTTTTCGGATTTTTAGATTTTTTTTGACTTTTCGGTTTTACAACGGTCTTTCTTAGCTTTTCGACAAAAAAATTGAAAAAGAATTGCTTGAAAGAATGCGTTCACTTTTTTTCTTCCGTCAGAATCACGATTTTACTTCCGCGAGAGGCATGGTTTTGTTTCTGCGAGAGGCATTGTGCCTCTCGAAAACAAAAGAAAAAAAATATGTTTTTTCTTCTTCTTTTTTCGTGAGATGCATAGTTTTGCTTCTGCGAGAGCCATAGTCGTGCCTCTCGAAAACAAAAAAAACATGTTTTCTCTTCTTTTTTTCTTTTCTGAGAGGCGCGGTTTTGCTTCCGCGCCGTGCCTCTTGAAAACGGACAAAAATGTGTTTTCTTTTTTTTTTCTTTTGTGAGAGGCACAGTTTTGCTTCCGTAAGACTACGGTCATGCCTCTCAGAAACGAAAAAAAATATGTGATTTCTTTTTTTCCTTCCGTGAGAGGCATGATTTTGCTTCCGCGAGAAGCATGGTTGTGCCTCTCGGAAAGGAAAAAAATGTGTTCTCAGTTCGGTTTTTCCATCCTGTTTTCCATCAAAAAATGTTCGTCAAAACCTATCAACATAGGATCTTTTGAAATATTTGGACACAAAGAATCAAACGCTAAAAATGATTCGAGATTTGGACACATAGTTCAAGATATAAAACATTTTAAATAAATGGATCTAAAAAAAGAAAACTCCTAAATTACGACAAGTGGATCACATACAGTGCGCCATCTGTCGCAACCTGGAAAGATAGGAATGATCTTTAGAAGGAGTACTCCTCAATTAGTGATTTCACGGTCACGGGTGCCCCCTATTTGCCGCGGTATGCGCCGGGAGACGGATGCACACGCACCCCGCTCCCCCCCCCCCCCGGCCCATTTGGCACGGCCAATGAGCGGCGGTGAAGCGCCCCTAATTTTCTTCTTCTGTTTATTTCTTCTCTTTTTGTTTTTTTATTATTTGTGATTTCAAAAAAAGTTCCAAAATTCACCAACAAATGATCCTGGATTCAAATAATATTCATGAATTTAAAAAATATTCATGATTTCAAAAAATGTTCCTGAATTTGGATATTGATGAAAAAATTTATCAGATGAACAAAATTTTGAATTTGATGAACATTTTTTGAACTTGATGAAAAAATTCTCGATTCTAGAACATTTTTTAAAAACCGGATAGACTTCTAAAAATGGATGAATATTTTTGAATTTGATGAATATTTTTAAAACTTATGGTGAAATAATTTTGAATACGGTGAACATTTTTCATTTTTTTTGAACTTGATGAACATTTTCTCAATTCAACAACACTTTTTGAAAATAGGATAAACTTTTTGAAAAGTGGATGAGCATTTTTCAAAATTATGGTGAACAAATTTTGAATCTGTTATTTTTTAATTGCATGAACATTTTTTTGAATTCAGTGAACAAAAAATGTTCACGATTTTAAAAAATTGTTTATGAAAACGAGAAAAAGAAGGGAAATGAAGAGGAAGAAAATCGGAAAAGAAAAGAAACTAGAACGATAAAATAAATGAAGAGGCAAAAAGGAAAAAAAAGGAAAATTGAAAAAGAAGAAAAAACCGGAAAAAAAATCAGTTTTTTTTTGAGACAATCAGCAAAGCTTTATTGATCCGTCACACAATTTACATGGACGAAATGAAGATCCCCAGGGTGGCCCAACCAAACATGGCGACCAAGCCCCAGTTTAAGTGCATGCTTTACTAGATTGTGAGCTTCGACGTTCGAGCTCCTAAACTCATGAACAAAATTACACGTAGTAAAACTAGTAGAGTACTCTAGTATTTCATGTATAATAGCTCCATAGCCAGCCCCGCTTCTTCTCTTGAGATCTTCTATCACCACTGAGCAATTAGAAGCCACATGTATTGCTTGTATGTTTAGATCCTCTGCCAATGCCAGCGCCTCCCTTACCGCTAGAGCTTCCAACGTTGTCGGATCAGTTATCCCTTTAAATACCACTGAGGAAGCACCTAGGTAGAGTCCATCTCTATTTCTGCAAATTGCTGCCACTGAACCTACCCCTCTTCGACCCGAAACCGCAGCATCTACATTTATCTTCGTCAAGTGCTCCGGCGGTTGGATCCAGTGGGATGGCCTCACTGGCTTGGGCTGTGAGTGCTGAATGTGCGGTTTTTTCAAAACTTGGAGATCATTCCAATAGGACTGAATATATAAGTGTGTAGACATTGGGCTTTGAAAGATATCCTCATAAACTGCTTTCCTTCTCGCTCCCCATATAGACCACAGTGTGATAACCATACGCACTAGTTGATCATGCGATAACTTGCTGTTCATTTGGAAGATCCATTCCTTAGCATTTTCAGATTCGTGCTGGCATATTAACTCCACCATATCTTCATCAGCTAAAGCCCACACACTTCTTGCCATTGAGCAATTTATAAGCGCATGTCTCCAAGAATCTGTAGCTCCGCATAATCTGCATGCCGTCGAGGTAGCCATGTTCCGATGCTGAAGAAGATCCGCAGTAGGCATAGAAGATCTAGCCAGCCGCCACAGGAACATTTTCAGTTTAGATGGAACATCAATCTTCCATAGCTTCGACCAGTCGCTCGTTTCCCTATCATCGCCTGACGCACCCGCTACCTCTTCAATCCAATTTTCCCTTGTGATTTTCATGCGTAGTATCATTTTGTAGGCTGATTTGACAGTGAACATACCTCGGTTGTCAGCACTCCATGACCAGAAGTCATCTATGTCCCTGGTACACAAGGGGATCGATAAAATGGCCTCAGAATCGATAGGTAAGAACACTTGACGCACCAGCGTCTCGTTCCAGGATGCCGTTGCTGGGATTAACAGATCAGAAACAAGTTCAGGAGAGTTATTAATCAAGGACACAATTGGTCTCATCATACCCTGGCGTGGAAGCCAGTTGTGTCTCCAAATTTCTGTAGATTGACCATTGCCAATTCTTCTTATAATTCCATGTCTCAACATATCTCGTCCATCAATTATTGCCCGCCATATTTGCGATGGCTTGCTTCCCAATTCTGCATCAAGCAAAGAAGTCTCTGGGAAGTATACTGCTTTCAAAATCCTCGAACTAAGAGAGGATGGCTCGCTCAAGATTCTCCAAGCTTGTCTGGCGAGTAGTGCTAGATTGAAAAGTTCCATATCTCTGAATCCCAAACCCCCAAGGTGTTTTGGTCTGACCATGTCGTCCCACGCCACCCAACTGGGCTTGCGCTTTCCCGCCTTACTGCCCCACCAAAACTGCCGGATGATCGACGTGATATTCTCACAAAGTCCTCTCGGTAACCTGAAACATGCCATGGAGAAGACCGGGAGCGCCTGCGCCACTGCTTTAATCAAGATCTCCTTCCCTGCGTAGGACAAAAGTTTTTGCATCCACCCCTTCACCTTCTCCCAAACACGGTCTCGGAGATACCGAAAGGTTCCCATTTTTGATTGGCCAACATCTGTTGGCATTCCCAAATAACGGTCGCTCAGGGTCTCGTTCTGAACATTGAGAATATGCTTAATGCTTTCTCTCCTCTGATGGGGGCAGCCCTTGCTGAAAAAGATAGAGGACTTGCTATGATTGACTCTCTGACCAGATGCATCACAATAGGTATTCAGTAGGTTTGACACCGCCGTTGCACCCTCATTACTAGCCTTGAAAAGCAGCAGGCTATCGTCCGCAAACAGGAGATGGTTTACAACCGGAGCTGTCGGAGCCACCTTAATCCCACTGAGCAAAGACGACTGAGAACTGTGTTTTAGGAGGCACAAAAGGCCCTCTGCTGCAATCAAAAATAGGTAAGGGGAAATCGGATCTCCCTGTCGAATACCACATGATGGCGTAAAAGGTTCTAGCTTTTCTCCATTAAAGGAAACTGAGAAAGAAACTGAACTGATCATACCCATAATAATGTCCACCCACTGCTGCATAAAACCGAGCTTGAGCATAATCGCTCGCAGATAAGCCCATTCAAGCTTGTCATATGCTTTCATCATATCAAGTTTGAGTGCGCAATGACTATTTGATTTGGCCTTACTCTTCTTCATGAAATGCAAGCACTCATATGCGCAAATAATGTTATCTGTGATGAGACGGCCCGGGACAAAAGCTGATTGCTCCGCTGAGATGATATCTGGCAAGATTACTTTCAACCTGTTTGCTATAACCTTGGACGCAATCTTATAAATGACATTGCATAAGCTAATGGGGCGAAACTGAGATAAGAGGGTTGGATTCATCACCTTCGGAATTAACACTAATACTGTGTCATTGACACATTCTGCACTTTCCTCCCCTCTTACAATTCTCAGGACTGCTCTCGTGACCTCTTCTCCGCAGATATCCCAATGTCGCTGATAGAACTGGGCGGGGAAGCCATCAGGCCCTGGAGCCTTAGTTGGGCCCATCTGAAAAAGTGCCGTTTTAACTTCCTCCCGAGTATACGGGGCAACCAGCGCCTCGTTCATGCTTTGGGTGACTCTTGCAGGAACATGTTGGAGAACTTGGTCCACATTAGTTACACCCGCAGATGTGTATAGAGATTTGTAAAAATCAGTCACGAGTGTTTTTAGTTCCGCAGGATCGCTAACATTCACCCCAAGAGCATTTTCTAGGGCTTTAATCATGTTCTTCTTTCTCCTCATAGAAGCCCTCATATGAAAAAAATTTGTGTTTTTGTCTCCTGATGCAAGCCATTCGAGCCTGGATCTTTGACGCCACATCAGTTCTTCCCGATGGTAAAGCTCAACCAGCCTTTCATTGATTTTTAGTTCTGCATGTGATGGTCCGATCCTCCTTGGGTCCCCTCTCAGTTGTTCTAGCTCGGCCAATAGATTCTTTATTTCTTTGCGGACGCTTTCAAAAGTGTTCTTATTCCAATTACCAAGACTATCAGATATAGTCTGCAGCTTCTCTTGCAACTCATCCAAGCACGATGTTGGTTGTCCCTCGCTCCAGCACTGCGAGATAGTTTCTTGCCACGTTTCATGCGTCTCCCACATAACCTCATATCTGAATGGGGGTTTCACTGGTGGACGACTTTCATCATCCTGCGTCTTCAAGAGGATTGGGGCGTGGTCCGAAGTCGCAGCCGTAAGATGCAGAACCGTGGCTGAGGGAAACTTCAGTACCCATTCACCCATCGCAAGCGCTCTATCAAGGCGTACTCTGGTGTAACTCCCTCCCGAGACCTTCTTTTCAAACGTCCAAAAGTTACCCTGGTAGCCCAAATCCGCCAACATGCAAACATCCACCGCCTCCCTAAAGCCTTGGATTTGCGCATTACTCCTCTCTCCAATGCCTTCTTGTTCTTCTGGACGCAACACTTCATTAAAATCGCCTATGCAGACCCAAGGTAGATCGCATAAACTAGCTATCCCCTTCATTACGTCCCAAGTATGATGTCTCAAATTGGTTTGGGCCTCTCCATAAAAAACAGTGGCCCTCCATGGGTCATGACCTGGATCTGTGAGAGAACAATCAATGTGATAAACCGAGTAGCCCAAAATCTCTATATTTATTGGATTATTCCAGAAAATTCCGAGTCCACCACTCCGACCCTGACTACTAACAGCAAATGCTTTATCAAAACCAAGACTACTAGCCAAACTCTCTACCCTTGCGCTATCCAGTTGTGTTTCTACGATACAAAGTAGGGTAGGGGCAAATTTCCTCGCTAACTCGCGAAGTTCCCGAACTGTCGCGGCTTTGCCCGCACCGCGGCAGTTCCAACATAGGATACTCATTGGGCCCGGCGGTACTCCACCCGGGAGTCCGCCGATGTTGCGTTTGTATTATCCTTTGCATTGTTTCCCTTGCCTTGGATGTTCTGACCTTGTGCATCTATCTTCGCCCTCTTGGGGTCCTGCTTGGGTGGTGGGCTCATGGGTAACTGTGGCGCCGGCAGCAGGAGAATCCCGTCGCCTGGATGATCCGAGGGTGCAGTGTGCACGCCTATAGACAGTACCGAAGCTTGGGTCCTTTTCCTATTCTGATCTGCCTCTGTCATCGCAGCATCCTGGTCCTTTGGAAAGGCCGGTCTTTCATCAGCAGCTGACCGTCGACTCCCTGCTGAGCTTCTTTGATTCTTCGCCCCACCGGGTCCAGGACCCGCTCCGCGGAACCAAGAGGCCTTCAAGTTCTTGAACACCAGCGCCGATGGGGGGTGAACTCCGTCACCGTGTTCTTTGTACAGATGCCCAAGCCTGCCGCATACAGCACACCAATCTGGTAGGCGTTCATATTTGACACGGAACAGCAACCTTTTATCATCAATCTTGAGCGAGACCGCGTTCTTCAGTGGTTTGTTGACATCTATGTTGACTCGAACCCTGAAGAAATTACCTTCAAAATCATGAGATGCTGGCTCCGCGTACACCAGGTCCCCTATCTTTGCTGCCAAAGCCGGAATCTGCGACACATAGCCATCCGGAAAATCATGAATCTGTGCCCATATAGCCAGCTTGTCCAGTTTGATCGTTGACGGTTTGGTGAACCCGTCGTACTCTGCAAGAATCACCGCAGCTCCGCGGAAAGTCCACGGACCTTCCTCCATCACGCGCTCCCAATCACCGAGGCAAGAGAACTGCAGAGTGTATAAATTATCCTCGAGTGGTCGGATGTTCACCTTCTGCGCGAGATCCCAAGCGGCCCTCATGTTCTTGTAGAACCAGAATTGGCTGTAGGGCTTTTCATTGTGAACCCTAGCAATCGCCATCCATCGTGTTGCCTCCGGCGGTACAACTTTTTGATCAACAACAACGTCATCTAGGTCCTCCTCCGAGAGACCCAGTTCCTTCATCATCGCCTCCAGATCCTCGTGAGTGCCCGATCCAGAAGCTTCGCTCGCCATGTTCGTTCCCTAGCCCGAAGAACTCTCCACCGGGCTTGTTTGTCGAACCCCTAGACTCCCTTCCTCTCCACAGACCCCTAGCCAAGATCGGGTAGCAGTCCAGGGACCGCCCCTTGATCGATCCCAGCCGAGGTATCACGGAGAAACAGGGGTAGGGAAGATGAATCTCTACAGCGGCTGTGAGTCGCCGCCGAGAGGAGAGAGAGCCCTAACTTGAGGGGAAAAAGCCGCTGAAAAAAAAATCAGTTTGGGAAGGTTCAAATCGAACATGAACTACCCGGGCCGGGCCACGTATACGCAGCTGGGCATGGGGGAGGAGGGGTACGCGTGCTGTCGCTTGGCGGCGACCTACACGCCGAAGCTATTTTTTCAAAATAATATATTTTTTAATTAATTTGTACAAATATTATACCTATATTTTTATTTTAAAAATAATACGCCATCGGCCTGCTGCAGGCTGACTGGGCCTAGTCGGCGTAATATTTATGCAAATTAATTAAAAAATGTATTATTTTTTAAAAAGTAGCCATGCCGAATAGGAGCTGCCAGTGGTCACCTTATATGAGGGACGAGGTGAAAGATGATCCACGAGGAATTTTTCTGATGATAATAAGTGTCTCATTTATATTATAAGGATCATAGTACAAATTAGTACACACCAGAATGAAAATACTGAAAAATATAGTAGAATGCTAGCGTTTGCACAAAGGAAGTCAAGCCAGAAGAAAAAAAATACCAAGGCTAAAAAATCATTTGAACTTGACACCAACGCCCATCACTTGACTTTGGCGCCATCAAAGTAGTCACCAAAGGAAAAAATGACGGAGTACCTCCTCACCCGAATTCGACGCGGTTTCATCGTTGATATGCACCTTTGCGGACCTCCAAGATGGCTCATCAAAGATGAAACTATTATCATTGAACAAATCAGACCGAGGCAACATCCCAGACACGTCATCGAACTCTAAATCTGGCACCCCGCATGACTAAGATGTTGGAGGAGAAAATCATACCTGCCATCCACGATCAACAAACCCAGCACACGATCCACCATCTTCCAAATATCGTCGATGTAGACCACGATCTGCATCCTCTCTTGAACTATCACCCAAGCTCCGTGTGGTTGCTGAAGCAAACGTCATCGCAACGGTGGAGCCTGAGGACATTGGTCCACCACGAGGATGCTGCTTTCTCCACACCACCCTTTCTTGAACAGTCTGGTTTCCAAATCCATCCCCAACCAGGACCGATCGTCTCATGGGGGAAGGGTCTGAAGAATCTTTATTCAGCGCCACCATCGCCACTGCCGAAGCGAAGACGATGAACCATCTAAAAACCTAGACTATAAGGGCCTAAAGATGATCCACGCCCGTGAATCCAACAACCCACTCACCACCGACCGAGGTCGTCGACGAGGGGACCTATCGAAGGAACGATGGCGGATTGACTCCCTAGCGGCTAGCACTAGGGAGATAGCTTTTCTTTCTTCGGTTGGAACAAAGAAACTTGTATCCACGAGGATATTTTTCAAAGTCCTTTGTCCACCCATTGCTTCACATATTTTTTGACAGATATTCAAGGTCTCTAGAAGCCGGCTACTGTGGTTCCTAGAATGAAAATGAATAAGACTATTGGATCGCACCTCTGAATAACCTTGTGAAAATCAATGTTGACGCACTTGTGTCAAAGGAACGGAGATTTCTGTATAGTGGGAGCAGTTTGCAGAGATGGAGATTGGAACTTCATTGGAGCCTCGACCATTTTTTTTCTCTGGAATCTCGGACCGGCTACCCTTGAGGCTTTAGCTGTTAGAGAAGCCTTAACGCTTACACAAGATCTATATGTCCAGCAGATTCATGTCGCCTCTGGACTGCAAGGTAGTGATTGATGACATACAACAAGGGGGTGCGACTAGTTAAGGGAATCTTACACAAGATAATAAATTATAGGGCTGCCTTCCCAATTTGTAATGTTGAATCTCACAATTGAGCAAAACATGATTTATCTTTAGGGGTTGGCCGCCATCTTTAATTCGAAATGTTAGACCTACGTAGTATTTCTACTTAACTTACGTAAATCCCTTCCCTACGAGTTAAACTGCCCCCCTCCACCCTGAATTTTATGGTGGGCTTGTGCCCCAACTAATGACCAATATAAAACTGCCAAATCAGATCATATGTAAGGTGCGTAAGCAACATTACGTAGGTATAGCTTTACTCTATCTGGTTAGGCCACCCCAATGATATTTCATTTGCTCTTGTAAATATTGTGTTGACTTAATAAAGCTTCCGAGATTGTCTTAAAAATGAATGTTTTCTTTAATCTCAAAAAATATGAATGTTTTTTTAGTGAAATTCATGAATGAACATTTTTACGAAACTTGTATCCTATATACCTAAGCGATTTATCCTCACTATCTTATTTATCTTAACATGCAGTCTATCCATATCATTAAGTAGGTCCATCATGTAATGGATGCTTTCGCACTAACTCTTCATACGCATGCAGCCTGCCACAAAATAACCATTAACTATTTTTTGTGTGCACTCAAGGAGCAATGTCATTTTAGGTTTAATTTTTATTTGTATATCTGTATATGTCTTGACGTCTTCCAATCCACTTTAGACATTTAGCATGAATCTCGTGTTCAGCCATCTGGTTAGATATCATGTGTTGTTAATGCGATCATCCGATTCCAAAAGTCCAAACTCGTTCTCATTCTCTTGCGCTTCCTGCTCATGTCTCTTTTGCTCCCCACGTGTCACGGAATTGTGCTAGGTGACCTCCAGTGTTTCAAGCAACCTCCTAATCCCAATTTGTTTATATTGTCTACAGAGAGGTAGCTCATCAAGTTATTTTATTGTTTAAGAATTCATTGTTCTCATGCAACATTATAATCTCAATTTGGTTTCATTGAAGACACCTAGGTAGCTAATTAGGCAATTTTTACCGAACTAAACTTTACCTAATGGAGAAGCATGCATGGTTAGGCACCAAACAAGGTAAACAAAAAAAAATAGAGTTGCATGTGTATGTTTTGGTGAGAAGCATGATTTACTCAACACTGGAGTTGATGTTTTATAAATGTCCTTCTTTTTTCATATAGAAAATCAAGATATGAGTAAGCTCGCGTTTTAGTTTTCTATGCGAGCTATGTTTTGTATGAATGCACATCTATACTGGCTATCGGTTAGTTTTAGCTAAGATTTTTTTTCTTTCGGTGGGAAGTTTTAGCCAAGTGTTGAGATGTCTGACTCTACTGTCTCTACTCAATGTTGTTTTATCTCATATCGCTTCGCTCATATATTGTGAAGGTAATAAAATAACAAAAAAATCAATTTTTCTTTTGGCCTTTTCATCAAATTTTCTTTAGACCCTTACTCTAAACAATATTTCTTTCAAACAAAATTGTTTATTACCAAATTATACTATGTTTCATAAACTCTTTCATCTTTTTTATACATCAAATTATTTGTTAACATTTTTCGTGACAACGAGGGGGTATCATCTAATTCCTCATGTACGTGTGTATTTCCGGCCGCAGTATTAGTCAGTGTGTACTTCTCATGTGTATGTGTGTGAAATTTTGGAGGAAAGCTCAACTATTGCATTGCACCAAGTCTATAGACGATCTCTCAACTCTTAACTCTCAAGTCTCAGCTCATAAAACTGGATGTATCTGGTCCATCGTATTCTTTGTATGTGCCCTGCTTTTGACTAAAACTTGAAACGGCTGCAAATTTTTGACCACGTGCTGCATCCAGTGACGGCGTTCACCTCATTTTCTTCTCCCTCTTATTACACCTTTTTTAGTAGACTCCCTCTTATTACACAGGTGTAAACAATTCGGACGCCGAGAGTCCTCGTGGATCCACGGACTCCGGCCGCGAGCTAGCCGCCGGAATCAGCCTATAGCCGTTCGTCTGGACGAACAGTTTTTGAGATGCACAACGAGGAAGAGGACAAGTCGACCCTTCCGGAGAAGGCCAGCACCGGCAGCGCCGTACTGTCGACATGTCTCCACGGGACGACACGTCCCTCCCCCGCTTTCATATCCCATCCAAAGGCGCACATACGTGTTCATCAGTTCATGTGCGGTAATGCGCTCTGATGGCCACCTTTACCTATCTATCTCCTCTGCGATTCTCCCCGCCTCGTGGACTAATTTACTACACACGTACGCACGCGCGTCACAAAGCACCTCTTACCCTTTTGTACCACAGGAGAAGGATACCAGTTAACTCGCCTCTGCCTCACGTCGTGGTGCAATTATTTAACTGCTGCTAACATCCGTGTTTGCTTTGCATCAGACGTCATACATGAGAGGAGAACGATGGTTTGAATTGGTTCTCTCGCGAGTGGGAGTGGCTTCTTTTTTCTGACCCATCCCACTACACACTACCGGTACGATGATGCTGCGAATCAACCTGTGGTTAAGTTGGTTAGATGGACAGTGGTATCCTCAACCCATCAGGGTTCAAATCCTGGTGCTCGCATTATTTCTGGATTTATTTCAGGATTTCCGGCGATGCGTTTTCAGTGGGAGGAGATGTTCCCGTCGACGACGAGGCGCCTACAGTGACTTCGTAAATCTCATGATGATATGCCGGCTCAGTCTCTCGGAGATGCTCGTAGGGGTAGAGTGTGCGTGTGTGCGTTCATAGGGATGAGTGTATGCGCGTGTATATGAGCGCTTGTGTCTGTACTGATGCTCAAAAAAAAAACTGGTACGATGATGCTATCCGGGATTAATCGGTACCAAGTTGAAACTTGAAAGAGATAAGAGCCAAAAATAAACGATTCATTTCCATAATAGTGTCTAAATGATTGCTTAATTCCTTTCGCTCCCGCGAGAATCAAAACATGTTGATGTCGGAAGGCACAGACAGAGTATCCGATCAACCTTCTAAAATTGTACTCCAAAACTGTTGAGAAATATTGAATAATGTGCAAAAATCATGTGTGCTGGGATTTGATCCCATCCCAAGACATGTGACTTGCAACTACGACAGCCTAACCAATGCAGCAGGCAGAGTTTTTGTTTTAAGTGGTTACGTGAACTATATGTCCTAAATTGTAATCATGTGTTATTAATAAATTAAATTTCAAAATTAAATGAACACTTTTATATACCACATAAGTATTTTATTAAAATCATGAAAATTTTAAACTGATATTAGAATTTATTGAAATATATAAAAATATGAAATTACTCTGATAGTTTTGTTGAATACGCAAATTATTACGTGTTGTAATTTATAATTTAATTATATGGATTTTTTTAAATACGTGAAAATTTTATAATGTAATTATATATATATATTATTTATAACATAATATTACAATTTACATATACTTTATAAATTTCTAGAAAATATAACGCTGCTGGGTGGGGTGGTACCCACGTGCACCAGCTGATGACTACATTTCGCTGGTTTGAATCCCAGCCAACTATTTTTACATTATATAATATATGTTTCTTAATGCATGAACTCTTTTATATACTACATGAATACTATTTTCAAACTATGAACATTTTTAAACTTATATAAGCATTTATTGAGATACACATACTTCTTAAAGCATGAACACGTTTATATAATATATTAGTATTTTGTTAATATTGTGATTTTTTTAAATGCTATAAGGATTTATTGAATATATATTTCTATAATATATGCACATTATTACATGAATACTTTGTAATTTATAATTTAATTATATGGATAAATTTATAAATTAACACATGATTATTGTTATAATGCAAATTATTATATTTATATGTATACAATTTTTAATACACAATTATAATTTACATATAGTCTATACATTTCTAACAAAAATAGTGCAAACCGTGCAGCCCTCTTAAGCTTTAAAGAATATATAAAATATGTATCTATATGGGACATAAAACTATCCTGGATCAGGTGGTTAACCTCAAGTGTGCACAATTTTTTCTATTACTAAATGATGCCCCACGCGTTGATGCGGAAACCTTGGTAAAACATATGCATAAATAGATGCTAAAAAAACTAGAACTATTGCAAAAAAAGCTCTCAGGATGTATTTTGAAAACAATAAAGTATATGAAGCATGTGAAAAAATGTTGTATAAAAAGAAGAATCTATTGGATTGAAGTCAAACGTGGTGCCATTTTTAATCAAAAAAGTGTAACATGACCTACATATATTTGTTCCAAGCGTACAACGTACAAATATATGTAGGTCATGCTAAAAATGTGTAACATGACCGTCTATGTGGGCAAAAAAATAATAATAAGTGGAGCAAATTAACATGCATGGTTGTTGAGGTGGCATGGTTGCATGAATAGATGAGTGCATAAATTATAATTGATGACTACATGCATGATTGATGGTGTGACATAGTTGCATGAAAAGGAAATATAGGTAGTGGGTTGCCACTATTTAAGAATAGAAGATTTATGGGTCACGGGGGCTTTTTTGTGAGAAGAAAAAAATTGAGGTTTTTTTCCGTAAAATAACAGGTCACACGCTGCCTCCCTCATTTGATGACTGGCCGCGGGGCCCACGCCAAGCTGGCGCGCCTAGTTAGCACAGTGTTCATAAAAAACGTAATTTGCATCGTATATGCACGCCAAAGCCAAGTTGTGGCACCAGTTCAATGTGTGCCGCAAGTTTTAGCACTAAACTGAATTTTCACGCTTAGTTTTAACACCAGTGATGTAATTGACTCTATAAATATTGATATTTTTCTATAAAGTTAGTCAAACTTTATAAAATTTGACTTCAAACAAAACTTGTATGCAAAGTAAAAAAAGTGAGGACATATGACTAGTATCTGAATCTTTCATAGTTGACTCTATGTTGAAAGTGCAATTATCCCTGGGTGGTTTTGGTAATTCCTAACAACATATAGCTCATTGAGCTAATGCTATTTCAAGATAAATATTTCAGGAAAGCTTAATGATTGGCATGGCATGGATTAGAAAGTGGATCCCTCACAATGCCAAGGACAAAAGAATTGGCTCAAGCTCAAAGCACAAGACTCTACATTTCCCATTTTAGTGATCCAAGATCACATTGAGTCCATAGAAAAAGTCAATACTATCAAGAGGGGGTGAGGTGTTGCTTAATGAGTTTCTTGCTCAAAATACTTAGTGATATGCTCCAAAGTCTTCAACTACTTTCTCATATCCACATATGTCCCAAACCAAAAGTCAAACTCGGCCCTACCGAAATTTTCTATTCGGCGCCACTGAGTTCTCTTGACATAGCCACTGCCAGAAACCCTAGTATTTCGGTCTCACCGATAGGGATCTCGGTCTCACCAAGATGGGGTTGTAATCTCTCTGTTTCTTTTTGTAACGTTTTGGTCAAACGGAGATGAGCGATCGGTCCCACCAAGATTGCAATGCAGACTCTCTGTTTCCCTTTCATAACGTTTCGGTCCTAGCGAAAGAGTGAATCGGTCCCACCGAGTTTGCCTGACCAACTCTCTGTTTGTCTATTACCAAAATTGGTCCCACCGAGTTTGTGTAATCGGTCTCACCGAGATTACGTTATGCCCTAACCCTAAAGAAATCGGTCCCATCGAGTTGACGTGTCGGTCCCACCGAAAATCCTAACATTCACATTTTGAACTAAATCGGTTCGACCGAGTTTCATGATTCGGCCCCACCGAGTTTGGTAAATTGTGTGTAACAGTTAGATTTTGTGTGGAGGCTATATATACCCCTCCACCCACTCTTCATTCATGGAGAGAGCCATCAGAACATGCCTACACTTCCAACATACATTTTCTGAGAGAGAACCACCTACACTTGTGTTGAGGTCAAGATATTCCATTCCAACCACACAAATCTTGATCTCTAGCCTTCCCAAAGTTGCTTTCCACTCAAATCTTCTTTCTACCAAATCCAATCCTATAAGAGAGATTTGAATGTTGGGGAGACTATCATTTGAAGCACAAGAGCAAGGAGTTCATCATCAACACACCATTTGTTACCTCTTGGAGAGTGGTGTCTCCTAGATTAGCTAGGTGTCACTTGGAAGTCTCCGTCAAGATTGTGGAGTTGAACCAAGGAGTTTGTAAGGGCAAGGAGATCGCCTACACTTGAAAGCACAAGTGCTCCCTAGGTGGTTTTGATAATTGATGACAACATATCTCTTGTTGGACTAACGTTTTTATCTAGTATGTTTCAGATAAGTTCAACAATGGAGTGGCATGGAATAAAGGGTGTGGGAAGGTCTCCAAGACACTAAGGACAAAGGATTGGCTAAAGCTTGAAGTTCAAGACTCTTCATTTTACATTTTAGTGATCCAAGATCACATTGAGTCCATAGGAAAAGCCAATACTATCAAGGAGGGATGAGGTGTTGCTTAATGAGCCTCTTGCTCAAGTGCTTAATGATATGCTCCAAAATCCTCAGCTACTTTCCCATATCCACAAATGACCAAAACCCTAAGCCAAAATCGGTCATACCGATTCTATCTATCCGGCGCCACCGAGTTTCACTTGTCATTTGCCACTGCCAAACCCTAGCAATTCGGTCTCACCGATGGGATCTCGGTATCACCGAGATGGGCTTGCAAACTCTCTGTTACCTGTTGCAATATCTTCGGTCCAACCGAGATACGCAATCGGTCCCACCGAGTTTGCTTGGCCAACTCTCTGTTTCGCTTATTACCCAAATCGGTCCCACCGAGTTTGAGTAATCGGTCAAACCGAGTTTTGGATTTTCCCTAACCCTAGCACATCGGTCCCACCGAGTTGTTCCAATCGGTCCCACCGAAATTCCTAACGGTCACTAGGTTTACTATTTCGGTCCGACCGAGTTTTCTGATTCGGTCCCACCAAGATTGGTAAATTGTGTGTAACGGTTGGATTTTGTGTGGAGGCTATAAATACCCCTCCACCTCCTCTTCACTCGCGGAGAGAGCCATCAGAACACATACACCATTCCAACTCATATGTTCTGAGAGAGAACCACCTACTCATGTGTTGAGACCAAGATATTCCATTCCAACCATATGAATCTTGATCTCTAGCCTTCCCCAAGTTGCTTTCCACTCAAATCTTCTTTCCACCAGATCCAAATCCTATGAGAGAGAGTTGAGTGTTGGGGAGACTATCATTTGAAGCACAAGAGCAAGGAGTTCATCATCAACACACCATTTGTTACTTCTTGGAGAGTGGTGTCTCCTAGATTGGCTAGGTGTCACTTGGGAGCCTCCGACAAGATTGTGGAGTTGAACCAAGGAGTTTGTGAGGGCAAGGAGATCGCCTACTTCGTGAAGATCTACCGCTAGTGAGGCAAGTCCTTCGTGGGTGATGGCCATGGTGGGATAGACAAGGTTGCTTCTTCGTGGACCCTTCATGGGTGGAGCCCTCCGTGGACTCGCGCAACCGTTACCCTTCGTGGGTTGAAGTCTCCATCAACGTGGATGTAGGATAGCACCACCTATCCGAACCACGGGAAAAACATCCGTGTCTCCGATTGCGTTTGAATTCTCCAAACCCTTCCCTTTACATTCTTGCAAGTTGCATGCTTTACTTTCCGCTACCTATATACACTTTGCATACTTGCTTGATATGTATTGTGAGTGTTGAAATTATGCTTAAACCCCACTCAAACCGAAAAATCTTAAAAATTGTAACTTTGGCATGAAGTGTCTAATCACCCCCCTCTAGACACATCTACTTCAAGGTCCTACAAGTGGTATCAGAGCTTTGGTCTCCATTGCCTTGGTTTAATCACCATTGGAGGAAGATGGATGTGTTTACTTTAGGGAGTCTTAGACATAGAGTGCCTATTCTTGATGGAGAGTATTTTCATGAGTGGAAAAATGAGATGCTTGCAATTTTCAATCAATATCACTTAAACAAGTATATTGCTAGCCCTTGTGCACCTCACATTGATCCCTTGCATCCTACCCTAGATGAAGATATTGACATGATTCGCAATCTTAGAACTATTGAGCTCATCATTAGAGGATTGCCCAAAAACTTGATTGCTAGTTTGCCTACTCTTAATTGTGCTTATACTATATGGAAATTTCTTGAGGAACGATTTCCCAACTATTCCTTAAAAAAATTGGATAAAATTCTCCATAAATCTATTGCCTTGAGTAAGATGAACTCTAGTGATCCTAACTTTGGTGATTGTCTACTTGAGCTTGCCAATCTCAAGCGAGCTAAGGGAGATGTTGGAATCATTAGTGATATTATATTCGAAGCTATGAGAATTCATAAAAGTGACCATTTTGATGATCATTTATCTAATGAATTACCCTCTCTAGGAAATGATGAGTCACAAGATCATGGTGAACATGGATACTATGATGATGATGATAGTGACTTCAATCTTGATGATGCAATGAGACACTTTGGTCTTACGGCAAATCTTCGGGGATATGAATCAGGAGGAAAGGAATGGGTTCTTGATAGTGGATGTACTGATCATATGACCGGAGATGAAGAGATGTTCCGTGAGCTTGCTGAAAATGACGGCCCTCGAAAATATGTCACCTTTGGTGATAATTCAAAGGGTAAAGTAGTTGGCCTTGGTAAGGTGGCCATCTCACATGATAGTTCCATTCAAAATGTCATGCTCGTTGAATCTCTTGGCTACAACTTACTTTCAGTATCTAGACTTGCTGATTTCGGTTTAAATGTCCTATTTACTAAGGTAGATTGCCAAGTGTTTCGTCGAGACAATCATAAAATGGTCTTTACCGGTATGCGTAGAGGTGACCTTTACATTGTCGACTTCTCTAAAAAGGCACAACCTAAAACTTGCTTTATTGCTAAATCCTCAAAAGGTTGGTTGTGGCATAGACGACTAGGTCATGTTGGCATGAGAAATCTTGACAAGCTTATTAAAGGAAATCATATCCTTGGAGTTAACGATGTCATATTTGATAAGGATAGACTTTGCAGTGCTTGTCAAGCAGGTAAACAGGTTGGAGGAAGACATCCCGTGAAGAACATCATGACCACAAGGAGGCCACTCGAGCTACTTCATATGGATCTTTTTGGTCCCAACGCCTACAAGAGTCTCGGTGGAAATTCTTTTGATCTAGTTATAGTTGATGATTTTTCAAGATTTATGTGGGTGTTCTTTCTTAATGACAAGTCGCAGGTTCAGAGGATCTTCAAAATATTTGCTAGGAAGGCCCAAAATCAGTTTGACGTGAAGATCAAGAAGGTTCGGAGTGACAACGGAACGGAGTTCAAGAACGCAAATGTGGACACCTTTCTTGACGAAGAAGGGATTTCACACGAGTTCTCGGCTACATACACACCTCAACAAAATGGAGTTGTTGAGAGGAAGAACCGGACGCTCATCGAAATGGCAAGAACAATGCTTGATGAATACAAGATGCCGAAGCACTTTTGGGCAGAAGCGGTTGAGACAGCTTGTCACGCAACAAATCGCTTGTATCTTCACAAGCTACTCGGCAAGACAGCATACGAGCTCCTCACCGGTAACAAACCCCAAGTTGGATACTTTCGAGTATTCGGCTCAAAGTGCTACATTCTTGATAAGCATCGTCGTTCAAAGTTTGCTCCTAAATCTCATGAAGGTTTTTTACTTGGTTATGGCTCAAACTCTCACACTTACCGTGTCTACAACAATTTCACCCGAAAGGTTGAAGAGACGGTAGATGTGAAGTTTGATGAATCTAATGGCTCGCAAGTAGAGCAATTGCCGATTGATGTAGGAGACAAAGACCCTTCATAAGCAATCCAAGACTTGTCCATAGGCAAAGTTCGTCCAACGGAGGTGAAGGAGAGTACTTCATCCGTCCAAGTGGAGGCTTCTACTTCACAACAAGGTGAACCAAGAATTGATACGGAAGCATCCACAAGTGGGACACACCAAGATGAAGAAGACAAGGAAATGCATCAAGACGAACATCAACAACCTCCTTCTCCACCACGACAAGAGAATGACTACGTCAACAATGAAGAAGGCCAAGAAGAGGAACAATATGAAGAAAATGTTCAACGAAGACCCAAGCAAAAGTTCTCACGAGTTCGAGCAAGAATCGCCAAAGATCATCCCGTCGAGCAAATCTTCAATGATATACAAACCGGGAGAATCACTCGCTCAAAAAATCGCTTAGCTAACTTTTGTGAAAACTATTCATTCATCTCTAGCATTGAACCTATGAAGGTTGAAGAAGCATTGGAAGATCCGGATTGGATAAACGCTATGCATGAAGAGCTACACAATTTTGAGAGAAACCAAGTTTGGACATTGGTTGAGAGGCCCGACAACAACCACAACATCATTGGTACCAAATGGGTGTTTCACAACAAGCAGGATGAAGATGGACAAGTGGTTCACAACAAAGCACATCTCGTCGCCCAAGGATACACACAAGTCGAAGGTATGGACTATGGTGAGACATATGCTCCCGTTGCTAGACTTGAGTCCATTCGCATCTTACTTGCCTATGCCAATCACCATAACATCACCTTGTACCAAATGGACATTAAAAGTGCTTTTCTAAATGGTGAAATAGAGGAGGAAGTTTATGTCAAACAACCTCCCGGCTTTGTCAATCCTAAGAAACCTAATCATGTTTACAAACTTCACAAAGCTCTTTATGGTCTTAAACAAGCTCCTAGAGCATGGTATAAATGCTTGACCAAGTTCCTTATTGAAAGTGGTTTCGAAATTGGTAAAATTGATTCTACTCTTTTTACTAAAAGGGTTAATGGAGAACTATTTGTATGCCAAATTTATGTTGATGATATCATATTTGGTTCAACTAACCCTCTCTTTAGTGAAAAGTTTGGAAAGCTAATGTCAGAGAAGTTTGAGATGTCTATGATGAGTGAACTCAAATTGTTTCTCGGTTTGCAAATCAAGCAAACTAAGGAAGGTACATTTGTCTCTCAAACGAAGTACACCAAGGAACTATTCAAGAAATTCAATATGCAAGAATGCAAAGGTATGTCTACACCCATGCCTACTAGTGGACATAATGATTTGACCAAAGATGGTGAACCAGTTGATCAAAAGGTTTATCGCTCTATGATTGGTTCATTGTTATACCTATGTGCTTCATGTCCCAATATTATGCTAAGTGTGTGCATGTGTGCAAGATATCAAGCTGCGCCTAAAGAATGTCATCTTAAGGCCGTGAAAAGGATAGTTAGATACTTAATTCATACACCAAATTTTGGCATTTGGTACCCTAAGAGGTCTTCTTTTGATCTTGTTGGCTATTCCAACTCGGATTATGCCGGAGACAAGGTTGATAGAAAGTTAACTTCGGGTACTTGTCAATTTCTTGGTAGATCCCTTGTGTCTTGGTCTTCCAAGAAACAAAACTCAGTATCCTTATCCACCGCCGAAGCTGAATACATTGCTGCTGGTTCATGTTGTGCTTAATTACTTTGGATGACCCAAACTCTTAAAGATTATGGGATCTATGTGAAACATGTTCCACTGCTTTGTGACAATGAAAGTGCTATCAAAATTGGTCATAATCCTGTACAACATTCTCGAACTAAGCATATTGAAGTTCGTCATCATTTCATTCGAGATCATGTTGCTAAGGGTGACATAAATCTTAAGCATGTTCGCACTGATAAGCAATTAGCAGATATATTCACTAAACCACTTGATGAGAAAGTGTTTTGCAGGTTGAGAGGAGAATTGAACATCATTGATGCTTCGAACTTGGAGTAGGAACTCCATTGGATACATGCAAAACATGAGCTTATGACTAATCCATGATATATCTCTTATGATGACTATCTTATGTCTTGGATATATTTGTACCTTGCATGTTGTCTAACCCATGTAGGTGCTTGGTTGAAACTAATTCCATGAGATTGCGACTCACTCACATCTTGAGAAATCTCTACATCACCAAGTCTCTACACAATGGTGGTTGAAGACAAGGAAGCACAAAACCATTCAAACATATCCTTTGACAAATTCTTTGTTGAGCCTCATGATTGTCACTTTTGGATACACAAGTGCTCTTCCTTGCAAGAACTAATCCATGTAGGTAGATGAACTCAAACTCCAAATGGTGCTCCAAACTCTTGATGGGCTACATCAACCATGAGCACCCACACAAGTTCAACTACATGAGAAAGAACCACACCACCACCCAAGGTATGTTATTCCATCTTAGAGAAGCTTTACTCCGAGACATGAGTCAAAGCAACTCAACAAGATGTGAATACATCAAGATGCTTAAACAAAAATGGTAACCCCATTCTGAGCTTAAACGATGAGTATGACCTATGATCAAGTGTTCTCACTTGACTCCTAAGTCAATATACTCTAACATAGGTGACTATGTCACCGCCCAACTCTAGATGAAGTTCTCTTGTGTTCTTTCTTTGTGTTATTGCATTTGTCTCATGCTTGTTTATCTGTTCCCTTCTCTTTTTGTCTAGTTCTTTCAGTTTCTTCTCTTTTCTCTTTGCTTTTGTTCTGCATTTTCTGCATTTAATTCATTGCAAATCCTTGTGAGATCTTATTTGACTAGTGAGCTGAGCTGACAAGTGTTCTCTCTGTCATGAACTCGGTTTCACCGATGTGTAATTTTCGGTCCAACCGAATCCCTTCGGTACCACCAAAACATACCACTCGGTGGCACCGATTTCGCAACAGGAAAAACAGTTTGTCACATCATCTCTATTTCTTTTGATCCAGCTTCACTCAAATGAATCTTCTCTCAATTTTATTCTTTGCTTTATGCTGAGTCTCAAGGACCAACCCTATTCGATGGATTCCAGAAAAACCTTCTTGGAAATTGATGTCAAAGGGGGAGAGAGAGATCACATCAAAGCCTATCTTCGGGGAGAGAGAGATCACATCAAAGCACTAAAGGGGGAGAGAAAGTCTCAAGGATCCCAGACGTCCCAGATAATGTATTAAGGGGGAGAAAGAGATCTCTAGGGGGAGAGACAATACTCAAGGATCCCAGATGCTTGATGTTCAAGAGGAGAGATGTCACATGTCTTTTAGGGGGAAAGACATATTCATTTGTATCTTTCATCTCTGATTTTCTGTTCCCTATCTTCTCCCAATATCCCATGAAAGATTCAGGCGGAGCAAGACACCCATGGGAAAGAAATCAGTCAAATTCATTGCATATCTTTATTCTTGGGGACATGTTGAATTCAATGTAGTACCTAGTACTTACTCTCTACATGTCATCCTAGTCTTGGTATTCTTGTGGTTTCTTTTGTTTGCTCTGGCTAGTGGATGTACCTGTGTTATCTAACCTTGTTTGTGCAGGTTCATTCCATCCTAAGCCAACTTAAGACTACAAGGTAAGTGTATGCATCAAAATCATGAGTATGAGGAATTCTTGCCTATGTACATACTATTTGCAAGAAGGACTCATGAGCATGAAGGTATTTTCCTTAATAATCTTTTGCTCTGATGCATATGGCCAAGATACATGTAACACATTGCCTACTCTGTCATGATTATGCTCTCACATGCTTCTATATTTTATATTCACATGATTGCATACATGTAGGGGGAGCCCATGTTTGTTACATGTCCTTCCAAAGCTTTACTTACTATTCTTTGTATCTTTATCTAAAGCTTTGATGTATGTTGCCATCAATTACCAAAAAGGGGGAGATTGAAAGCACAAGTGCTCCCTAGGTGGTTTTGATAATTGATGACAACATATCTCTTGTTGGACTAACGTTTTCATCTAGTATGTTTCAGATAAGTTCAACAATGGAGTGGCATGGACTAAAGGGTGTGGGAAGGTCTCCAAGACACTAAGGACAAAGGATTGGCTAAAGCTTGAAGTTCAAGACTCTTCATTTTACATTTTAGTGATCCAAGATCACATTGAGTCCATAGGAAAAGCCAATACTATCAAGGAGGGATGAGGTGTTGCTTAATGAGCCTCTTGCTCAAGTGCTTAATGATATGCTCCAAAATCCTCAGCTACTTTCCCATATCCACAAATGACCAAAACCCTAAGCCAAACTCGGTCATACCGATTCTATCTATCCGGCGCCACCGAGTTTCACTTGTCATTTGCCACTGCCAAACCCTAGCAATTCAGTCTCACCGATGGGATCACGGTATCACCGAGACGGGCTTGCAAACTCTCTGTTACCTGTTGCAATATCTTTGGTCCAACCGAGATACGCAATTGGTCCCATCGAGTTTGCTTGGCCAACTCTCTGTTTCGCTTATTACCCAAATCGGTCCCACCGAGTTTGAGTAATCGGTCAAACCGAGTTTTGGATTTTCCCTAACCCTAGCACATCGGTCCCACCGAAATTCCTAACGGTCACTAGGTTTACTATTTCGGTCCGACCGAGTTTTCTGATTCGGTCCCACCGAGATTGGTAAATTGTGTGTAACGGTTGGATTTTGTGTGGAGGCTATAAATACCCCTCCACCTCCTCTTCACTCGCGGAGAGAGCCATCAGAACACATACACCATTCCAACTCATATGTTCTGAGAGAGAACCACCTACTCATGTGTTGAGACCAAGATATTCCATTCCAACCATATGAATCTTGATCTCTAGCCTTCCCCAAGTTGCTTTCCACTCAAATCTTCTTTCCACCAGATCCAAATCCTATGAGAGAGAGTTGAGTGTTGGGGAGACTATCATTTGAAGCACAAGAGCAAGGAGTTCATCATCAACACACCATTTGTTACTTCTTGGAGAGTGGTGTCTCCTAGATTGGCTAGGTGTCACTTGGGAGCCTCCGACAAGATTGTGGAGTTGAACCAAGGAGTTTGTGAGGGCAAGGAGATCGCCTACTTCGTGAAGATCTACCGCTAGTGAGGCAAGTCCTTCGTGGGCGATGGCCATGGTGGGATAGACAAGGTTGCTTCTTCGTGGACCCTTCGTGGGTGGAGCCCTCCGTGGACTCGCGCAACCGTTACCCTTCGTGGGTTGAAGTCTCCATCAACGTGGATGTAGGATAGCACCACCTATCCGAACCACGGGAAAAACATCCGTGTCTCCGATTGCGTTTGAATTCTCCAAACCCTTCCCTTTACATTCTTGCAAGTTGCATGCTTTACTTTCCGCTGCCTATATACACTTTGCATACTTGCTTGATATGCATTGCGAGTGTTGAAATTATGCTTAAACCCCACTCAAACCGAAAAAGCTTAAAAATTGTAACTTTGGCATGAAGTGTCTAATCACCCCCCTCTAGACACATCTACTTCAAGGTCCTACAACACTACTAGGGAAAAGGCTAGCAGCAGCGCGGGTTTTAGGTGTATCAGTAGCGCGGTGACCGGCGCTACTAATAAGGCGCTACAACTAACACGTAGCAGTAGCGCGTGCTCACCAGTGCTACTGGTACACAAGTGTAGCAGCAACGCGCTTAATGGAAGCTCTCTACTGATAATAGCTATAGCGCGCTTCTCCTGTGCGCGCTACTGCTACTACCGCGCTGCTGCTAACTGTTCTCCACTCGCCACTGCTAATTTTAGTAGTTTTTTGTTTTTTTGGCATATTTGTTTTGTATTTGAACAAGCTTTATAGAAGAATCTTTAGCACATACAAATGTCATCATGATACACATACAAATGCCTGCGAGACCACAAATGTAATCATATCATATACATACAAATAGTCTCATCATAATCATCATCCAACACAAAGTGGTATCTTGTCATCATCTCGAAAATAGCGATACATGCAAGTCTCGAATACTTGCAACTACAACGTCATCCATCTAAACAAAGGTATACGCGAGAAGAGCTATCACTATGAGTGAGAGCGGAACTATGCAGTACATGAGGTGGCGGTTACGAGTCCTCGCTCGCGCTAGCGTGAACCTCAAGTAACTAGCTTCTCCTTCTTGTCTGCTTTTGAAGCCTTTATGGCTGGCGCCTGAGAACCCATCCACTTGCGCCTGACACTCATGCCACTCGTTGTACACCCCTGGAACTTTCCCTTTGTACATGACATAGCAATTCCATCTCGCCATCAAGAAACTAGGTACTTGTTAGAGATGCATGTTCATGAAGAGGATGTACAATCATATATATGCAACAAAATATACTAGAGCAACACCGAAAAATAAAGGGTTAGCAACTAGATGCAACATACAGTACGCAAATTAATTAACTAGAGGTACGCAGGTCATCGTACACAAACTAACAAAGTAGTGTTACGCAAGTTCGGCAGGGACCGTGGACATCACAAAGTTTCATCGCTACAAAAAGTATACAAATTCAACCGACACATATCATCATCATCGACATCATAAATCACTAGAAGTTCCATCCTTCCATATCATCGAGGATGGACCCTAGCTTCTTGAACGGCGTGAGGTCTAGACATTGCATGCCTATGCGAGTTCGAACATCAGCTCGCGATATAGGGCCGTGGTGGAACATCCCCTTCTCATCGACGACTTCTTTCATGATGATCGTCGCAATGCCGCTTTGGATGCGAAAGAAGTCATCTCTAAGTTTATAATCCGCTTCTCCATGAGATTCTAGCCACTTGTGGATATGATCATCATTTCTGCTTTTCATGCGAAGCTTTTGGTGATCCGTGTTGAACTGAATCATGAGATGGATGATGTAGAATCCATCCTTCTTGCTTGGTTTTGGGACATGGATGCAGGAGAAGTTAGTTTTATGCGCGAAACCCATCTTCTTGTTCCTTTGTTTTCTGATCTGCATGTGGCCACCTTTAATGCTGAAGCCTTGGAGAGCATCATCTAGAATATTCATTATGTGGGTGTAGTCTTTTTTTCTCATAGTCTCTGGAAGGGTCAAAATACACGGCGTGGGAGACTTGCGGGTAAAGAACGATAAGGAAGGCGCGCCCGTTGCTGCGGGGAAAAGACACCTTAAATTATTCCCCATATGAGAGAGAAGGAATGATTGAAATGTACGAAAGGGTTGTCCGGAACTGACTTACTTTGGATGATAAGGCACGAGGACAATTTCCCGATCCTTATTCTATACCATGAAGTTTTGGAGGTACTCCCTAGAAGTTTCACGCTCAAAGTCGCCGAGACTCAAGAAAGACTCGCGCATGTAGTACGGATCCGCTACAAAGATTTGCGAGACTTCTTCACTCTTCATGACGGAGCTCATATGTAGCGCAAAAAGGCGGATGATTGTAAAATCGAGCCGCCTTGTCAGAAACATCTCAAAGATATGGTCAAACCGCAGGAAGAACACCTCCGCGGGCCGTGTGTCAACGTAGCACTTCCCCTCAGGCACACGAGCCACGTATGTCGGATATCCTAGATCCTTTGAGGCTAGTAGGCTTTTCTTAGTCGACAACACATGGTCGTGCAGTCTCCTGAGATCCCCTGATAGTGCCTCCAGCGGTTTCGGTGGTAGCATCGGCTCACCCGTGAGATGGAACATGGCCGCACCTTTCATGGGTACACGCTCTTCAGAATGCATCGTCTGGCTGCTTTGTGCTCTGGCTTGTTTGGAGGCAGTTATCTTCCCTGATCTCTTCCTCTCCTTTTTCTCGGGCACACCTTCCAGGCCCTTCCTTAACCCCTTCCCCAGGGTTCCCGGGCTAAGCACCGTACGACCCCCGGATAGTTGAGCCTGTGTTGAGGCTGAAGGAAATATGCCCTAGAGGCAATAATAAAGTTATTATTTATTTCCTTATATCATGATAAATGTTTATTATTCATGCTAGAATTGTATTAACCGGAAACATAATACATGTGTGAATACATAGACAAACTTAGTGTCACTAGTATGCCTCTACTTGACTAGCTCGTTAATCAAAGATGGTTATGTTTCCTAACCATGAACAAAGTGTTGTTATTTGATTAACAAGGTCACATCATTAGTTGAATGATCTGATTGACATGACCCATTCCATTAGCTTAGCACCCGATCGTTTAGTATGTTGCTATTGCTTTCTTCATGACTTATACATGTTCCTATGACTATGAGATTATGCAACTCCCGTTTACCGGAGGAACACTTTGTGTGCTACCAAACGTCACAACATAACTGGGTGATTATAAAGGAGCTCTACAGGTGTCTCCAAAGGTAGATGTTGGGTTGGTGTATTTCGAGATTAGGATTTGTCACTCCGATTGTCGGAGAGGTATCTCTGGGCCCTCTCGGTAATGCACATTACATAAGCCTTGCAAGCATTGCAACTAATGAATTAGTTGCGGGATGATGTATTACAGAACGAGTAAAGAGACTTGCCGGTAACGAGATTGAACTAGGTATTGGATACTGACGATCGAATCTCGGGCAAGTAACATACCGATGACAAAGGGAACAACGTATGTTGTTATGCGGTCTGACCGATAAAGATCTTCGTAGAATATGTAGGAGCCAATATGGGCATCCAGGTCCTGCTATTGGTTATTGACCGGAGATTTGTCTGAGTCATGTCTACATTATTCTCGAACCATAGGGTCTGCACGCTTAACGTTACGATGACAGTTATTATGAGTTTATGCATTTTGATGTACCAAAGTTAGTTCAGAGTCCCGGATGTGATCACGGACATGACGAGGAGTCTCGAAATGGTCAAGACATAAAGATTGATATATTGGATGACTATATTCGGACACCGGAAGGGTTCCAGAGAAGTATTGGATAAAACAGGAGCACCAGGGGGTTACCGGAACCCCCTGGGGGGTTAATGGGCCTCATGGGCCTAATGTGGAGAAGAGGAAGGGGCTGCCAGGGCAGGCCGCGCGCCCCCTCTCCCCCTAGTCCGAATTGGACAAGGAGGGAGGGGCGGCGCCCCCCCTTTCCTATTCTCCCACCACCTCTCCTAGTTGGACAAGGTTTGGGGGGGGGGAGTCCTACTCCCGGTAGGAGTAGGACTCCTCCTGCGCGCCACCATAGGGCCGGCCGCACCCCCCGTTGGATCCTTTATATACGGGGGCAGGGGGGCACCTCTAGACACACAAGTTGATCCACGTGATCGTTCCTTAGCCGTGTGCGGTGCCCCCTGCCACCATATTCCACCTCGATCATATCGTTGTAGTGCTTAGGCGAAGCCCTGCGTCGGTAGAACATCATCATCGTCACCACGCCGTTGTGTTGACGGAACTCATCCCCGAAGCTTTGCTGGATCGGAGCCCGGGGAGCGTCATCGAGCTGTACGTGTGCTAAGAACTCGGAGGTGCCGGAGTAACGGTGCTTGGATCGTTCAGATCGGGAAGACGTACGACTACTTCCTCTACGTTGCGTCAACGCTTCTGTTGTAGTCTACGAAGGGTATGTAGACAACACTCTCCCCTCTCGTTGCTATGCATCACCATGATCTTGCGTGTGTGTAGGAAATTTTTTGAAATTACTGCGTTCCCCAACAGTGGCATCCGAGCCAGGTTTTATGGTTTGATGTTATATGGACGAGTAGAACACAAGTGAGTTGTGGGCGATATAAGTCATACTGCCTACCAACATGTCATACTTTGGTTCGGCGGTATTGTTGGATGAAGCGGCCCGGACCGACATTACGCGTACGCTTATGCGAGACTGGTTCTCCCGACGTGCTTTGCACAAAGGTGGCTTGCGGGTGACTGTTTCTCCAACTTTAGTTGAACCAAGTGTGGCTACGCCCGGTCCTTGCGAAGGTTAAAACGGAGTCAAATTGACAAACTACCATTGTGGTTTTGATGCGTAGGTGAGATTGGTTCTTACTTAAGCCCGTAGCAGCCACATAAAACTTGCAACAACAAAGTAGAGGACGTCTAACTTGTTTTTGCAGGGCATGTTGTGATGTGATATGGCCAAGACATGATGCTAAATTTTATTGTATGAGATGATCATGTTTTGTAACCGAGTTATCGGCAACTGGCAGGAGCCATATGGTTGTCGCTTTATTGTATGCAATGCAATCGCGATGTAATGCTTTACTTTATCACTAAGCGGTAGCGATAGTCGTGGAAGCATAAGATTGGAGAGACGACAACGATGCTATGATGGAGATCAAGGTGTCGCGCCGGTGACGATGGTGATCATGACGGTGCTTCGGAGATGGAGATCACAAGCACAAGATGATGATGGCCATATCATATCACTTATATTGATTGCATGTGATGTTTATCTTTTATGCATCTTATCTTGCTTTGATTGACGGTAGCATTATAAGATGATCTCTCACTAAATTATCAAGAAGTGTTCTCCCTGAGTATGCACCGTTGCGAAAGTTCTTCGTGCTAAGACACCACGTGATGATCGGGTGTGATAGGCTCTACGTTCAAATACAACGGGTGCAAAACAGTTGCACACACAAAATACTCAGGTTATACTTGACGAGCCAAGCATATACAGATATGGCCTCGGAACACGGAGACCGAAAGGTCGAGCGTGAATCATATAGTAGATATGATCAACATAGTGATGTTCACCAAAGAAACTACTCCATCTCACGTGATGATCGGACATGGTTTAGTTGATTTGGATCACGTGATCACTTAGAGGATTAGAGGGATGTCTATCTAAGTGGGAGTTCTTAAGTAATTTGATTAATTGAACTTAAACTTATCATGAACTTAGTACCTGATAGTATCTTGCTTGTTTATGTTTGATTGTAGATAGATGGCTCGTGCTGTTGTTCCGTTGAATTTTAATGCGTTCCTTGAGAAAGCAAAGTTGAAATATGATGGTAGCAATTACATGGACTGGGTCCGTAACTTGAGGATTATCCTCATTGCTGCACAAAAGAATTACGTCCTGGAAGCACCGCTGGGTGCCAGGCCTGCTGCTGGAGCAACACCAGATGTTATGAACGTCTGGCAGAGCAAAGCTGATGACTACTCAATAGTTCAGTGTGCCATGCTTTACGGCTTAGAATCGGGACTTCAACGACGCTTTGAACGTCATGGAGCATATGAGATGTTCCAGGAGTTGAAGTTAATATTTCAAGAAAATGCCCGGATTGAGAGATATGAAGTCTCCAATAAGTTCTATAGCTGCAAGATGGAGGAGAACAGTTCTGTCAGTGAGCATATACTCAAAATGTCTGGGTATAATAATCACTTGATTCAGATGGGAGTTAATCTTCCAGATGATTGCGTCATTGACAAAATTCTCCAATCACTGCCACCAAGCTACAAGAGCTTTGTGATGAACTATGATATGCAAGGGATGAACAAGACTATTCCCGAGCTCTTCGCAATGCTGAAAGCTGCGGAGGTAGAAATCAAAAAGGAGCATCAAGTGTTGATGGTTAACAAGACCACTAGTTTCAAGAAAAAGGGCAAAGGGAAGAAGAAGGGGAACTTCAAGAAGAACGGCAAGCAAGTTGCTGCTCAAGAGAAGAAACCCAAGTCTGGACCTAAGCCTGAAACTGAGTGCTTCTACTGCAAGCAGACTGGTCACTGGAAGCGGAACTGCCCCAAGTATTTGGCGGATAAGAACGATGGCAAGGTGAACAAAGGTATATGTGATATACATGTTATTGATGTGTACCTTACTAATGCTCGCAGTAGCACCTGGGTATTTGATACTAGTTCTGTTGCTAATATTTGCAACTCGAAACAGGGGCTACGGATTAAGCGAAGATTGGCTAAGGACGAGGTGACGATGCGCGTGGGAAACGGTTCCAAAGTCGATGTGATCGCGGTCGGCACGCTACCTCTACATCTACCTTCGGGATTAGTATCAGACCTAAATAATTGTTATTTGGTGCCAGTGTTGAGCATGAACATTATATCTGGATCTTGTTTAATACGAGACGGTTATTCATTTAAATCAGAGAATAATGGTTGTTCTATTTATATGAGTAATATCTTTTATGGTCATGCACCCTTGAAGAGTGGTCTATTCTTGTTGAATCTCGATAGTAGTGATACACATATTCATAATGTAGAAGCCAAAAGATGCAGAGTTGATAATGATAGTGCAACTTATTTGAGGCACTGCCGTTTAGGTCATATCGGTGTAAAGCGCATGAAGAAACTCCATACTGATGGACTTTTGGAACCACTTGATTATGAATCACTTGGTACTTGCGAACCGTGCCTCATGGGCAAGATTACTAAAACACCGTTCTCCGGTACTATGGAGAGAGCAACAGATTTGCTGGAAATCATACATACAGATGTATGTGGTCCGATGAATGTTGAGGCTCGTGGCGGATATCGTTATTTTCTCACCTTCATAGATGACTTAAGTAGATATGGGTATATCTACTTAATGAAACATAAGTCTAAAACGTTTGAAAAGTTCAAAGAATTTCAGAGTGAAGTTGAAAATCATCGTAACAAGAAAATAAAGTTTCTACGATCTGATCGTGGAGGAGAATATTTGAGTTACGAGTTTGGTGTACATTTGAAAAATTGTGGAATAGTTTCGCAACTCACGCCACCCGGAACACCACAGCGTAATGGTGTGTCCGAACGTCGTAATCGTACTTTACTAGATATGGTGCGATCTATGATGTCTCTTACTGATTTACCGCTATCGTTTTGGGGATAGGCTCTAGAGACGGCCGCATTCACGTTAAATAGGGCACCATCAAAATCCGTTGAGACGACGCCTTATGAACTATGGTTTGGCAAGAAACCGAAGTTGTCGTTTCTGAAAGTTTGGGGCTGCGATGCTTATGTGAAAAAGCTTCAACCTGATAAGCTCGAACCCAAATCGGAGAAATGTGTCTTCATAGGATATCCAAAGGAAACTATTGGATACACCTTCTATCACGAATCCGAAAGCAAGACTTTTGTTGCTAAATTCGGAAACTTTCTGGAGAAGGAGTTTCTCTCGAAAGAAGTGAGTGGGAGGAAAGTAGAACTTGACGAGGTAACTATACCTACTCCCTTGTTGGAAAGTAGTACATCACAGAAAACTGTTTCCGCGACACCTACACCAATAAGTGAGGAAGTTAATGATGATGATCATGAAACTTCAGAACAAGATACTACTGAACCTCGTAGATCAACCAGAATGAGATCCGCACCAGAGTGGTACGGTAATCCAGTTCTGGAAGTCATGCTACTAGATCATGATGAACCTACGAACTATGAAGAAGCGATGGTGAGCCCAGATTCCGCAAAATGGCTTGAAGCCATGAAATCTGAGATGGGATCCATGTATGAGAACAAAGTATGGACTTTGGTTGACTTGCCCGTTGATCGGCAAGCAATTGAGAATAAATGGATCTTCAAGAAGAAGACTGACGCTGACGGTAATATTACTGTCTACAAAGCTCGTCTTGTCGCAAAATATTTTCGACAAGTTCAAGGGGTTGACTACGATGAGACCTTCTCACCCGTAGCGATGCTTAAGTCTGTCAGAATCATGTTAGCAATTGCCGCATTTTATGATTATGAAATTTGGCAGATGGATGTCAAAACTGCATTCCTGAATGGATTTCTGGAAGAAGAGTTGTATATGATACAACCGGAAGGTTTTGTCGATCCAAAGGGAGCTAACAAAGTGTGCAAGCTCCAGCAATCTATTTATGGACTGGTGCAAGCCTCTCGGAGTTGGAATAAACGTTTTGATAGTGTGATCAAAGCATTTGGTTTTATACAGACTTCCGGAGAAGCCTGTATTTACGAGAAAGTGAGTGGGAGCTCTGTAGCATTTCTGATATTATATGTGGATGACATATTACTGATCGGAAATGATATAGAATTTCTGGATAGCATAAAGGGATACTTGAATAGAGTTTTTCAATGAAAGACCTCGGTGAAGCTACTTACATATTAGGTATAAAGATCTATAGAGATAGATCAAGACGCTTAATTGGACTTTCACAAAGCACATACCTTGACAAGATTTTGAAAAAGTTCAAAATGGATCAGGCGAAGAAAGGATTCTTGCCTGTGTTACAAGGTGTGAAGTTGAGTCAGACTCAATGTCCGACCACTGCAGAAGATAGAGAGAAAATGAAAGATGTTCCCTATGCTTCAGCCATAGGCTCTATCATGTATGCAATGCTGTGTACCAGACCTGATGTGTGCCTTGCTATAAGCTTAGCAGGGAGGTACCAAAGTAATCCAGGAGTGGATCACTGGACAGCGGTCAAGAACATCCTGAAATACCTGAAAAGGACTAAGGATATGTTTCTCGTATATGGAGGTGACAAAGAGCTCACCGTAAAAGGTTACGTTGATGCAAGCTTTGACACTGATCCGGATGATTCTAAATCGCAAACCGGATACGTGTTTACATTGAACGGTGGAGCTGTCAGTTGGTGCAGTTCTAAACAAAGCGTCGTAGCGGGATCTACATGTGAAGCGGAGTACATAGCTGCTTCGGAAGCAGCGAATGAAGGAGTCTGGATGAAGGAGTTCATATCCGATCTAGGTGTCATACCTAGTGCATCGGGTCCAATGAAAATCTTTTGTGACAATACTGGTGCAATTGCCTTGGCAAAGGAATCCAGATTTCACAAGAGAACCAAGCACATCAAGAGACGCTTCAATTCCATCCGGGATCTAGTCCAGGTGGGAGACATAGAGATTTGCAAGATACATACGGATCTGAATGTTGCAGACCTGTTGACTAAGCCTCTTCCACGAGCAAAACATGATTAGCACCAAGGCTCCATGGGTGTTAGAATCATTACTGTGTAATCTAGATTATTGACTCTAGTGCAAGTGGGAGACTGAAGGAAATATGCCCTAGAGGAAATAATAAAGTTATTATTTATTTCCTTATATCATGATAAATGTTTATTATTCATGCTAGAATTGTATTAACCGGAAACATAATACATGTGTGAATACATAGACAAACTTAGTGTCACTAGTATGCCTCTACTTGACTAGCTCGTTAATCAAAGATGGTTATGTTTCCTAACTGAAAGTGCAACTATCCCTAGGTGGTTTTGGTAATTCATAACAACATATAGCTCATTGAGCTAATGCTATTTCAAGATGATTATTTCAGGAAAGCTCAATGATTGGCATGGCATGGATGTGAATGTGGAACCCTCAAAATGCTAAGGACAAGAATTGGCTCAAGGTCAAAAGTTCAAGACTCTTCATTTTATATTTTAGTGATCCAAGATCACATTGAGTCTTTAGGAAAAGCCAATACTATCAAGGAGGGATGAGGTGTTGCTTAATGAGCCTCTTGCTTTATGTGCTTAGTGATATGCTCCAAAATCCTCAGCTACTTTCCCATATCCACAAATGACCTAAACCCTAAGCCAAACTCGGTCATACCGATTCTGTCAATCCGGCGCCACCGAGTTTCACTTGTCATTTGCCACTACCAAACCCTAGAAATTCGGTCCTACCGATAAGGTTCTCGGTCTCATCGAGATGGGCTTGCAAACTCTCTGTTTCCCTTTCGTAACTTCTCGGTATCACCGAAAAGAGCGAATAGGTCCCACCGAGAATGCAAAGTAAACTCTATGTTTCCTTCTTGTAACTTTTCGGTCTCACCGAAAGAGCAAGTCGGTCCCATCGAGTTTGCCTGACCAACTCTCTGGTTAGCTAATTGCCGAACTCGGTCTCACCGAGTTTGTGCGATCGGTCTCACCGAGATTACGTTATGCCCAAACCCTAACTGAATCGGTCCTACCGAGTTGCATCTCAGTCCCACCGAGATTCCTAACAGTCACTAGGTTTACCATTTCGGTCAGACCGAGTTTGATGATTCGGTCCCACCAAGATTGGAAAACTGTGTGTAACGGTTGGATTTTGTGTGGAGGCTATATATACCCCTCCACCACCTCTTCATTCGAAGAGAGAGCCATCAGAACACAAACATCATTCCTACTCATATGTTCTGAGAAAGAACCACCTACTCATGTGTTGAGACCAAGATATTCCATTCCTACCATATGAATCTTGATCTCTAGCCTTCCCCAAGTTGCTTTCCACTCAAATCTTCTTTCCACCAGATCCAAATCCTATGAGAGAGAGTTGAGTGTTGGGGAGACTATCATTTGAAGCACAAGAGCAAGGAGTTCATCATCAACACACCATTTGTTACTTCTTGGAGAGTGGTGTCTCCTAGATTGGCTAGGTGTCACTTGGGAGCCTCCGACAAGATTGTGGAGTTGAACCAAGGAGTTTGTAAGGGCAAGGAGATCGCCTACTTCATGAAGATCTACCGCTAGTGAGGCAAGTCCTTCGTGGGCGATGGCCATGGTGGAATAGACAAGGTTGCTTCTTCATGGACCCTTTGTGGGTGGAGCCCTCCGTGGACTCGCGCAACCGTTACCCTCCGTGGGTTGAAGTCTCCATCAACATGGATGTAGGATAGCACCACCTATCCGAATCACAGGAAAACATCCGTGTCTCCAATTGCGTTTGAATCCTCCAAACCCTTACCTTTACATTCTTGCAAGTTGCATGCTTTACTTTCCACTGCCAATAAACTCTTTGCATGCTTGCTTGAATTGTGTAATGATTGCTTGACTTGCTCTAAGATAACTAAAATCTGCCAAGAACTAAAATTGGGAAAAGGCTAAGTTTTTAATTGGTCAAGTAGTCTAATCACCCCCCTAGACATACTTTCGATCCTACACTAACCATGAACAAAGTGTTGTTATTTGATTAACGAGGTCACATCATTAGTTGAATGATCTGATTGACATGACCCATTCCATTAGCTTAGCACCCAATCGTTTAGTATGTTGCTATTGCTTTCTTCATGACTTATACATGTTCCTATGACTATGAGATTATGCAACTCCCATTTACCGGAGGAACACTTTGTGTGCTACCAAACGTCACAACGTAACTGGGTGATTATAAAGGAGCTCTACAGGTGTCTCCAAAGGTAGATGTTGGGTTGGCGTATTTCGAGATTAGGATTTGTCACTCCGATTGTCGGAGAGGTATCTCTGGGCCCTCTCGGTAATGCACATTACATAAGCCTTGCAAGCATTGCAACTAATGAGTTAGTTGCGGGATGATGTATTACAGAACGAGTAAAGAGACTTGCTGGTAACGAGATTGAACTAGGTATTGGATACCGACGATCGAATCTCGGGCAAGTAACATACCGATGACAAAGGGAACAGCGTATGTTGTTATGGGCACTGACCGATAAAGATCTTCGTAGAATATGTAGGAGCCAATATGGGCATCCAGGTCCTGCTATTGGTTATTGACCGGAGATTTGTCTCAGTCATGTCTACATTGTTCTCGAACCGTAGGGTCCGCACGCTTAATGTTACGATGACAGTTATTGTGAGTTTATGCATTTTGATGTACCGAAGTTAGTTCGGAGTCCCGAATGTGATCACGGACATGACGAGGAGTCTCGAAATGGTCGAGACATAAAGATTGATATATTGGATGACTATATTTGGACACCGGAAGGGTTCCGTAGAAGTATCGGATAAAACAGGAGCACCGGGGGGTTACCGGAACCCCCCGGGGGGTTAATGGGCCTCATGGGCCTAATGTGGAGAAGAGGAAGGGGCTGCCAGGGCAGGCCGCGCGCCCCCTCTCCCCCTAGTCCGAATTGGACAAGGAGGGAGGGGCGGCGCCCCCCCTTTCCTATTCTCCCTCCACCTCTCCTAGTTGGACAAGGTTTGGGGGGGGGGAGTCCTACTCCCGGTAGGAGTAGGACTCCTCCTACGCGCCACCATAGGGCCGGCCGCACCCCCCCTTTGGATCCTTTATATACGGGGGCAGGGGGGCACCTCTAGACACACAAGTTGATCCACGTGATCATTCCTTAGCCGTGTGCGGTGCCCCCTGCCACCATATTCCACCTCGATCATATCGTTGTAGTGCTTAGGCGAAGCCCTGCGTCGGTAGAACATCATCATCGTCACCACGCCGTTGTGTTGACGGAACTCATCCCCGAAGCTTTGCTAGATCGGAGCCCGGGGAGCGTCATCGAGCTGTACGTGTGCTAAGAACTCAGAGGTGCCGGAGTAACGGTGCTTGGATCGGTCGGATCGGGAAGACGTACGACTACTTCCTCTATGTTGCGTCAACGCTTCCGTTGCAGTCTACGAAGGGTACGTAGACAACACTCTCCCCTCTCGTTGCTATGCATCACCATGATCTTGCGTGTGCGTAGGAATTTTTTTGAAATTACTGCGTTCGCCAACAGAGGCGACATCTTCAGGCGTGTCCTGTGAGGAATTCATGAAGAGAGACTTTTTGCAATCCTTCCAACGACCTTCCTGCCCGGGCATATCATCCATATCCTCATTAGCATGCTGATAGCCTGATTCGTCATATGGTTGACTCATCAGATCTATGTCATAGTCATATGCGTTTGTATTGAGGAAACCCATAGGGTCGACCTCCGTCTCATCATCCATCTATTCTACAGGACTGATTACATCAGCTAGTACTATTGCACCCCCTTCATCACGTCGTCCGCCGCTCTCACTCGGCACTACAGGAGCTGGTAATTGCATAGGCAGGGTGGTGGTCTCCGCACATGCTTGTTGATGTGTGGTTATTGGTGTCCTCTCGGCCGGCTCCAGACGAATAAGATTCTTCGGCCATAGCAGCACCCAACCCTTGCAGTTTCCAATCCATGGCGGGGTCTCATCATCCTCTCCCACGAGATATACCGGAGGAGGCAAATGCTCGTGCCCCGATTTCACACCGGACAAGTTAACCCTGAAGTGCCCAGTGGGGATCGGCTGGTTGTGGAACGTGGGTTGCATGGGGTTCATTATCATCCCCTTTCCCACGTCCACCTTCTGGCCTTTGATCAAGTATAGTATGGTGCACGGGGTTTCTTCGCCCTGCAAACACATATGTCTATGGCGTAAAACATCCGAAAGGCAATGAAAATGGAATATTATATATATATATATGTTGGTGCGACATGTAATTACCATGACAGTGTCAAGCTCAGCCAAAGACGAAGGCCCACCTAGCGCGCCAGAGACTGAGGACGGGCTTCTATGAGCGGGAGCGACTGCGAGAGGAGGCCCGGTTGCGTGAGCAAGTGATGGTGCGGTGTTGTTGTTGTTGTTGTTCATGGAGTTGCTCCCAACGAAACTGGGCATCGGGAAATCACGTACCGTCTTGTCTGGATTTTCCTTCGTCCAGTTGATGATAGCTGGAACCAAGTTAGTAGCGAAATCATTTTTGCAGGCAGTTACAGCCGCATTGACTGCCTGCTGTAGCAACTCATTTTTCTCCTCGGCTATATTTTCCGCGTCCTCATCTGCTTTTTTCTCAACTGCAAGCTTCACCTTTGCATCAATGTCTGCCTGACTAAACTTCTTTTTCTGCTTCTTGGCCTCCGGGCCCTCGTTGTAAAACACCTTCCACCGTCTCCAGCACCGTGCACACGACCATATTGCGGCCGCTGGCCCAAAGGGAGTCCCTTAAGTTCGTTCAAGGCCCGGTTGAGAGGGGTGTCCCACTTGGGCCTCGTCGGAGAAGTAGGGCTTTCGGCTGCAAGCTGATGATGCTTCTCCAGTAGTCTAATCAATTTCCTCATGATCTGGTCCATGTAAAAAACCTTTTTCTCCTTGTCCCACTTGTAGCAGGCCCTGATGAAGTCACGCTCCAAGGGGTTTGTGAACTTCGCGAAGGGGTCTAGGAGACCCGCGGCTTCATGTTCCGCGTCCTCCTTATCCCATATGGGCCTTTCACCGAGGTAGCCACGGCTTCCGAGGCGATGCTTCCCCGTGTTACTTTGCTGAAGGCTCTTGAATTTCGCAGCCTTAGCCTTGGCTGCCTCGGTAGCGTAAGTGTCCTTGAACTTTTCGAACTCCTCTTCCGTAAGTGTCAGATTTTCCTCCAGAATCTTGGACAGGGGTTCGTCGGCCTCAATAGCTCGTTTCACCCTCCCTTTCCAGGAGGCCAAATCATTGCTAAACATGCCCATGGTGTGATTGTTAATATTTTTCATCTTTGGATCATCCCACGATTGTTCTATGTTATCATCCCGGTCGGGGAACTTGAATCTCTTGTGCAACTTCGTTAGGAGCAATTGCGTCAAATGTTCTTTACTCCTTAAGTCATCGTCATTGATGCTCGCGCATTCCCGTAGGATGCATCCTAATTGGTTCCCATAGCACTTGCGAGGTTCTTCTGGCTCTAATGGCTCAAATAGTCGAGGTACTCTTGTTCACCCTCATAATCCATCTCGTCTGCATCTTGGTCAGAAGGCTCAGTTTCTTCATTGTTCGGCATGTTTCCTATGATTAAGTGTCCTCGTTTATTTCTAAAATTATGAATAAATGAGAAATTACATAAAAAAGAAATCTATGTGCCAGCACTCGATATGCCAACTATGTAGCACAAATCATGCCTTTATTCACGGCAAATTTCGGCATGACCTTTGCTAAAAAAATGGACATATCGAGCGCCTGAAATTCACCGAAACGGAAATGAATCAACATTCCGGTGTAACATAGGCCACTCGGATCATTTACCAAAATTGAACCAAAACATCACATGTCCAAATGACATGTTCAAATTCCAAACATGACATGTCCAAAACATGACATATCCACATATCACATGTCCAGTTCAAATTTGCATATAAATTTAGCCTACCTAAATTTGCTTTAACAAGGGATGTTGATTTGGACAATTGCTAAATTCATAACTAAATAGATAACCTAATTAACCTACTGCCCTAACTAAAACCTAAGTAAATTAACCGAAGAACCCTAGCTAGCAGAGAGAGGGGGGTTTACAGAGGGTGCAGGGGCGAGGAGGCAGGCCCGACGACGGCCGAGGTTGGGAGGGGAGGAAGCAGAGGAGGGAGGCGAGGGCCGACGGGTCGGGGGCGAGGGCCGGGGCACGGCGGTGCGACGGGGCGCGGCGGTGCGATGGGGGAGAGAGTGGGGATTTGGGGGGAAAAGAGGCAGGATGAAGCAGGGAGAGTGAGAATTTTGGGTTAAGTGGACGTAGCAGTAGCGCGTTTTGTCTAAAATGCGTTGCTACTACCTTCACTAGTTGTAGCGCATTTAGACAAGACGCGATGCTACTACCTTCACTAGCTGTAGCGGTTTTATAAGGAAATTGCTACTGCTAGCTTGTCTGTAGCTGTTTTATAAGGAAATCGCTACTGCTAGCTTGACTGTAGCTGTTTCTCCCACTTTTATTTCCCAAGAGCAGTGAACGAAGGGAAGGCGATATATATTGCATCATTTGACGGTTAAATATGTATACAAAATAGGAACATATATATTACATCATTGGACCCATGCATAATAATGGCTAAGTGTGTATACAAAACAGGAACATATATATATATATATATTACATCATTTCACCGATAACATACAAAATAGGAACATATATTCCTCAGCGCTGACGTTTTCATTTTTGAGTCAGCTTCTTTCCCTTCTTGTTCGTCGAAGAATAATTGAGCCCCTCATTGTGACTTTGCCTTTTCCATGGAGTACCATTTTTCTTAGGTAATGTAGTATTGATTCTTCTTTCGACGTATACTTCATCATCATCGTCATCTTCCCTCATTGGTTTGCCGTACTGATCATAGTCTTCCTCGTTGGCGACTCCATCCATTCCAATGATGTTCCTTTTGCCTCTCCTCATGACAACACGACTGGGATTGCATGGGTCGGTTATGAAGAAGCATTGTGTCACGTGCTTAGCGTGTACCCATGGCTTGTTTTTGGCGATAGCGTTCACGGCAGCGCTCTTGGCGTCGGGTATAGTCATGGTAGTGAAAATCCGGTTTTCTCTTTCGACATTCTTAGCCCATCTGACACGGAACATCGTCGTGTTGTGCAGTCCAGAGTAGTCAAGCTCCCAGATCTCCTCGACCCTTCCATAAAATCATTCAGTTGCGCCGTTGTCGCTGCCGGTCATGCATTCCATCGTCACCCATGAGTTCTGATCATCACTATCCATATCTTTGGCCTTCGTGTAGAACGTGTATCCGTTGATATCATATGCCTGATAGGTTACGAGGTTGGGCGAGGGGCCATGTGCTAAGGCGTATATGAGCAATCTGTCCTTAGAGCCCTCCTCCGGGGGATTAGCAATAATATGCTCTTTGAACCAATGCAGGAAAGTGGAGTTGTGCTCTCTAGTAACTTTGGCGTCCATCCTGCATACCCCCCGGTCACGATACTTCTTTGCGATAATTTCTTTGTGCAGTGCCACGAAAGGATCTACCTCGTCTAGGTGTTGTAGCACTACCAAGTTTGCTCTGTCAAAGTCGCTGCATTGATCTGAGTATGCCATGTGCAGTTCCCTGCGACCGTTGCAGTGACCTTCTCCTTCGAGCCTCCCATCATGCTTGTTAACGGGCAAACCAACACTAACACTAGGCGGCTGGTCTGCGCCATATAGAAAATTCTCACAGAAAGAGATGCACTCTTGTGTCACATAGCCCTGGATGATGCTTCCATCCAGACGGGACATGTTATGAACGAATCCTTTGATGATCCCATTCATCCTCTCAAATGGCATCATGTTGTGCAGGAATGATGGCCCCAGGTCTATTATGTCATCCACAATATGGACACACAGATGCACCATCACGTCAAAGAACGCGGGCGGGAAGTACATCTCAAGCTCATTCAATATCACAAAGATCTCTTCCTGTAGCCTTCAGAGCTGCTTCACACTGGTCGACTTTCGAGAGATGACGTCAAAAAAGTTGCAGAGACCAATAAGCGTGTCACGGACGTGCTTGTCCATTATCCCTCTAAGGGCAACAGGTAGTATCTGCGTCATCATCACATGACAGTCATGGGACTTCATCCTGCTGAACCTTTTCTTGTTCGTGTCTAGATATCTGTTTATCTTGCCACAGTAACCGGAACTAACTTTGACTCCGGTAAGGCACTTAAAGAATTGATGGATCTCAGCCTGACTTAAGGTGAAGCAAGAAGGGGGGCAATAATCCTCTTTCTTTATTTTCTTGCCCTTCTTCTCCCGTGCCTCTGTCTCCGTCTCTGTCTCGTCTGACATTTTATGGGGCGTCATGTGCAGATCTTCCCTGATTTTCAAATCTTGCAAGTCTTTTCTTGCCTTTGGCCCATCCTTGGTCTTATCCGGCATGTTCATCAATGTTGCGAGCAAGCTCTCAAGGACATTCTTACAGATATGCATTTGATCAAGGCAATGAGGTGTATCGAGTTTGTGCCAGTACTCCAAGTCCCAGAACACAGACCTCGTCTTCCATACCTTCAGCAGCGGCTCCGACGCCTTTCTCATCGTCTTTCCCGGCGCGGGGCACTCCTTCTAGTTTTTCAATAGCTCGTCGATTTCGGCACCGCTCCGCTTACGTGGAGGTCCTCGATGCTCAGCGTGACCATTGAATAGATCTCCACGGTTTCTCCACGGGTCGTCCTGTTCAAGCCATCTTCGATGCCCCATGTACACGATTTTCCCAGGCCCACCATCTTTCCTTGACGTTAGCTGCCGAGACATCGTATCATCCATGCATCGCGTGCATCCGCAATATCCATGGCACACCTGGCCTGCCACATATCCGTAACCGAGATAGTCCTGCACTGTCGTGATCAGCACGGCTCTCATGTTGAAATACTCGCCTTTGCTGGCGTCCCATGTCTTGGCCGGTGTTTTCCATAACGTGTCTTCCTCTCCGCATGCCAGCGCATTAGCTTTGCTTCCTTGGGATCTACAAAATACCTCTGGAGACGGGGAGTGATCGGTAAGTACCATATCACTTTCTGGGGACATTTCTTCCCGGCCTTCTTGTATCAAGAAGCATTACACACCGGACAACTTGTTTTTTCCGCGTGCTCCTTCCGATAAATTATGCAATCGTTGATGCATGCATGGTATCTAACGTGTGGCAGATCAAGAGGGCACACGATCTTCTTGGCCTCATCAACACTACTAGGACATAGATTACCCGCGGGAAGAACATCCTTTAGGTACTTGAGATGCTCATCGAGGCTAGTGTCGGTCCATTTGTTTTTAGCCTTCGTCTTCAGGAGTTGGAGCATGAAACTCAAGCGGGTCACCTCAGGATTGCAACCATCATACAATGGAGTGTTCGAGTCTACCACCAGTTGCTCCAGCTTAGCATCCTCTCTAGAAGCAGCTCTCTCAGTACTCATCTCCTTGCGAAGCAATGCTTGAACATGAGGGTCCCGCACGATTGAACTTAGTACCGACAAACTCTGCTGCATGGAGTCCATGTCGTTCTCTCCGCCGCCATGTCCGGCCCCTTCTCCGCCGCCATGTCCGGCCCCTTCTCCGTCGCCATGTCCGGTCTCTTCCCCGCCGCCATTATCGATCATCTCTTCATCTTGCCCTGTGTCATCATTGCCTGCCCCGTCGGCATCCTCAACATCGTCATCCTCATCTTCAATTATCCATAGAGTATAGCCATCCATGAAACCAGTCATGAGCAGGTGCGCTTCGACACGACCATCGTCATGGGGGTCGAGCCAAACTATTCCTTTGCATTTTCGACACAGACATAAAACCTCTGCCCGGTTATTTTCTTTCATGTCCTGCACCGCCGATTGCAACCACCTGTCCACCATCGTTTCACTGACCATCGTCAACTCTGCACGGTAATATAATAAACAAATTGATTATAAAAATGCGTGCATGCATCAAAGTCATACAAAAATTCGGCATGACCTTCCTTAAAAATAGGGCATATATAGATCTAAAGTTTGCTCGGAATTTGCCGAAACGGAAATAAATCGACATTTCGGCAAAACATAGGCAACTCAAAAGCACAATTTGGCATCAACTCATGCCACACACACAATTTCCATAAACATATCACACACACATAAACATATTTCCATTTTGCAAAAGCATGAAATTTTAATCACCTATATCTCGAGATCGAGCACACGGTGGAGATGATGATGTAGGGAGATCAAAAGTGCACAAAGCTCTTCTTGACAAAGATAGATCTAGTTAGGGGGCAAATAGGTCACTTAACTAAATACTACATCTACCTAGCTACCTAATTTGGGAGGAGAGAACTTCAACTAGTGGAGGGGGAAGGAAAAAGAGAAAGGAGATGCATTAATGGAGGTGGTGTAGTTAGGTAGGAGTAATGAAGAGAGAGAAAGGTAGGTAGAAGAGGGAGAGTAATGGGGGAGAAGTATTGAGGAAGAAGAAGAGTGAGAGTGGGAGAGGTAGGGGAAAGTGAGAGGAGGGGGAGGGGGAGGGGGGAGGGTGGGTGGGGAGAAAAGGTGGTGGGTGCGGGTTAGCAATAGCGCGGGACGTAAACCGCGCTGCTGCTAAGAAAGTAGCAACAGCGTGCTTTAGGTACAAGCGCTACTGCTAACCGGGACCAAAAGTGTGCCAGATTTGAAAATTAGCAGCAACGACCTCAGAAAAACCGTGCTACTGCTACAGCTATAGCAGTAGCGCGGCTCGCGGCACCGCGCTGCAGCTAAATGGAGTTGGGTGGGCACTGTCGGTCCATATTTGTAGCAGCGCGGGTTACGCCGAGCGCGCTACTGCTAAGCACTTGTCAGCAACGGGTTTTCCACACCCACGCTACTGCTAATTAGCAGCAGCGCTCCTTTTTGAGCCGCGCTACTGCTAAGATTCTGTGTATAGGGGTTTCCCTAGTAGTGCTACTTCGTGAAGATCTACCTGAGTGAGGCAAGTCCTTCGTGGGCGACGGCCATGGTGGGATATACAAGGTTGCTTCTTCGTGGACCCTTCGTAGGTGGAGCCCTCCGTGGACTTGCACAACCGTTACCCTTTGTGGGTTGAAGTCTCCATCAACGTGGATGTACGATAGCACCACCTATCAAAACCATGCCAAAAATCTTCGTGTCTACATTGCATTTGCTCCCTCAAACTCCGCCCTTTACCTTCATATGCAATTGTTTTACTTTCCACTGCTATACTCTTAGAATTGCATGTGTAGGTTGATTGCTTGACTTGTGCAAAGTTGCTAAAATCTGTGAAGAACTAAAATTGGGAAAAGGCTAGATTTTTATTTGGTCAAGTAGTCTAATCACCCCCCTCTAGACATACTTTCGATCCTACAAGTGGTATCAGAGCTTTGGTCTCCATTTGCTTTGATTTCCATAGTTTTTGGTGGTCATAGCCTTGGTTTCACAACCTAGGAGAGTATGGCGTCTAGCGAGGGAAATTACCACCGTAGAGGTCCTTACTTTGATGGTACAAATTTTGCTAGTTGGAAGCATAAGATGAAAATGCATATTCTTGGACATAACCCCGCCGTTTGGGCTATTGTGTGTATTGGCTTGCAAGGTGAATTCTTTGATGGGAGAGAACCGAACCGTGAAGCTACCGCGGAAGAGTTGAAGATGCTACAATACAATGCTCAAGCTTGTGATATTCTCTTCAACGGATTGTGCCCCGAAGAATTCAACAAAATCAGCCATCTTGAGAATGCAAAGGAAATTTGGGATACTTTGATTGATATGCATGAAGGTACCGACTTCGTCAAGGAATCCAAATTGGATGTGCTTCAAAGTCAACTTGACAAGTTCAAAAAGAAGGATGATGAAGGTGTTGCCGGTCTAGCACTTGTGTCAACCAACTCCTACGACATATTTGAGTCACCAAATGAAGGAATTGGAAGATGCTTCATGGCTAAAGGTCCAAAGGTATCACACCCCGAGTATGTTGATTTCAATAGTGATGAAGATGACTTGCTAGGTGATGATGATTTACTTGTTGACAATTCTAGTGATGAAAACTATGACGAACTTGCTATTAATCATGCTAATCAAGACAAAACGAATGACGATGATAAGAAGGAGATTGAGCGTCTAACTAAAGAGCTAAACACTCTTAAGTTACCTCATGAAACTACCTTGGAAAATCATCGAGAGCTTTTAAAGACTCATGAGAAGTTACGCTTCGAAAAGCTCAACCTTGAGCAAGAGCATGGATTCTTAAAAGCGATCAATGATGATCTTCGCAAGAAACATTCTTCTTACATTGCCAAGCGTTTACTCTTGTCTACTTACATGCCACAAGTTAAATCTAGCAACAAGAGTAAGAAATTCTTCTTCTAGTAGTAACAATAATCATGCTAAACCCAATGATGTTGCTTCAAGTAGTTCTCTTGATTCCACTAATGATTCTCTTAGCCAAGTTACACTTGAGCAAGAAAATAACTTATTGAAGGGAATTATAGAGAAGGTGTTTACAAGAGACTTGCTAGAAGTAAGCAATTTGAGGAAATTGTACGCAAGCAAGGAAGACACCAGAAGAATCAAGGTGTTGGTTTTGAACGAAAGTTCAATGCCAATGGAGTTGAGTGGGAAGAATATCAATACCCCAAGACGAAGTTTGTTCCTCAACAAGAGAAGTATGATCCTACTTCTTTCCAAGGAACACAAGCTCAAGATGATCTTCCACCACAAGACCACAAGCAAAAAGGGAAGGACAAGCTTCAAGAGGAGATTGATGCATTTGAAGAAGCTCCTAAGGCCTTGGTCAAGTGGGTTCCCAAGACTACATCAAGTTCTACCTCATCAAGTACGACGATAACTCCAAGGATTCCCATCAAGATGGTGTGGATCCCAAAGAAGAAGAACTATAGAGTTCTTGAGGGTGACTCCGCCAACATACATCACTCTTATCATTTGGCAATAACAAGTGCAAACAACTTCATATCTTGCACTAGTTCAAGGAGTCACAAACCCTCTTGTTGGTAAGACAAGGGACAAGGTAACCTGATGCTTTCATGGACATCATCTTGTGTATACATCACTCTATGTATATGGATATCCTTGCTTGTTCCTTATGGGACTAACCCGTGTAGGTATTGAAAGTGCAACTCACTCCAATGGAATGCTCCGAATGATCTACATCAACATTGAGCATCCACATCTTCATTACCTACATGAAGTCATCATCGACAAAACCCAAGGTTAGTTCATCCCTCTTAGGGGGGATATCACATCTAGGGGGATCTTTACTCTAAAATTGAGCTAAAGCAACTCTAATGGTGTGAGCACAATAATGCTTTATGTAAAAGTGGTAACTCCACTTGTGCTTAAACGATGAGTATGACCTATGATCAAATGTTATCATTTGACTCCTAAGTCAATATACTCATATATAGATGACCTAGTCATCGCCAATTGCTTGATAGATGCTAGAGTTTCTGTGCATGCTTTGTCACATATTTCATTTGCCATTTTATTGTGTGAGCATGTTGGATGCATATTACCGAAAAAGGCTGTCGCCCCGCTTTATAAATAAAGCACCACCGAGCACAAAGTAGCACAAACCAAGCATACAAACGCACACACGCACACACCGCCACCTCAAGTAGGTCCGACAAACAAACACACGGATACGAAACCCAGGTTCAGCTGTGGGCATAGCACAACACACCCAAAAACACATAACGACTCACACTACGAACACAACGACGGCGGCGACGACGAGGTGTAGAGGATCTAATCCGGCTCCGGCGGTGCAGGAGGGAGCGGAGGAGCCAACCGGAGCGCCATCGAGCGAATCTGGGCGATGATGGAGGTGATGGCGTCTCTCTCCCGGGGGCGGCTAAGCGGTGTTAAGGCATAACTCTCTCGATGTAGTTTTGGTGATTGATGACAACATGTTTGCGGACTAACCGTGTGCTTTGAGCCTTTAAGAGATTCATCCTTGGCACGAGACGATTACTTTCCCCTCGGAGTGTTTTTCAAGACGGTGTAGCTCTTTCGTTTCTTGTTTGGTGGACTAGTTTCGTAGGAGTCACCGTACTATCAAGAGGGGGTCCGCTTTGGTAAGGCTAGGGTGGAATCACCACATACACTTCCGTTTCACACCCTCTGGGCCATCCCACGTCATTGGAGGTGTGATTCCTTGCTGGATGGGAAGTCTTTGGCCCCAGCGGTAGTACCGCGGTGCCCAGCGGTAGTACCGCTTGAGGGTCCTCAGCGGTAGTACCGCTTGAGGGTCCTCAGCGGCAGTACCGCTGCGGTACCGGGCCACTACCACCTTGACTCGAGGGGGGTGCATATCGTGTCGGGTTGAGCGGCACTTGCAGCGGTAGTAGGTGCGGTAGTACCGCTCGAGAGCGGTAGTACCGCCCTACCACCGCGGCAGTACCGCGCTGGGCACGGTCCCTCCTCTATCTTCAAGCCCTCCCTGGCTGGGCGGTAGTACCGCAAGGGGGAGCGGTAGTACCGCTGGGTCCAGCGATAGTACCGCTGCCCCCTGCGGTAGTACCGCCCTCTGCGGGGCTGTTTTGGGGGTAACGGTTGGATGGGGTCCTTTAGTATAAAAGGGGGTCCCCTTCTTCCTCGTTGACCTACCTCTTCCCCCAAAAGCTCCATTAGTGCTCCAAGCTCCATTTTCGCCCGATCTCTCTCCCTAGCCAATAAAACTTGTTGATTTGCTCGAGATTGGTTGAAAAGGCCGCGATCTACACTTCCACCAAGAGAACTTTGATTCCCCCACCAATCCCTAGCGGATCTTGTTACTCTTGGGTGTTTGAGCACCCTAGACGGTTGAGGTCACCATAGAGCCATAGTCCATTGTGGTGAAGTTTTGTGGTGTTGTTGGGAGCCTCCGATTAAGTTGTGGAGATAGCCCCAACCTTGTTTGTAAAGGTCCAGTCGCCGCCTCCAAGGGCACCAATAGTGGAATCACGACATCTCGCATTGTGTGAGGGCGTGAGGAGAATACGGTGGCCCTAGTGGCTTCTTGGGGAGCATTGTGCCTCCACACCGCTCTAACGGAGACGTACTTCCCCTCAAAAGGAAGGAACTTCGGTAACACATTCTCGTCTTCACCGGGTCCACTCTTGGTTATCTCTTACCTTTACTTGTGCAAGCTTATTAGTGTTACTTCTCTTGCTTGCTTGTGTGTTCGTTGTCGTTGCATCATATAGGTTGCTCACCTAGTTGCACATCTAGACAACCTACTTTAATGCAAAGTTTAATTTGGTAAAGAAAAGCTAAAAATTGTTAGTTGCCTATTCACCCCCCTCTAGTCAACCCTATCGATCCTTTCAATTGGTATCAGAGCCTCGTCTCTTTACTAAGGACTTTGCCATCCGAAGAGTATGCTTGACACCGTAGATGGTGTGGAGGAGCACTCCAGTGTGAATCCGATCTCGTCTACGGGTGATGGGGGAATCTTGGTGTCCCGTGAGGAATTCAATGTAGCCTTGGAGACATTGAAAACCTCAATGAAGACTGAGGTTGAAAGCATGTTTACTAAATTCATTGAAGGTCTTAAACTATCCATCGCACCGTTGAAAGTGGGTGATCCCACTGACAAGGTGATGGATGCTAACTCCGACAAGGGGGAAGCTAGTAGTGAAAAGGCTCCTTCTTCTAGTGGTAAAAATGGCACCGGCATCTTTGCCCATGTGGAACCACCACTTGTTTACGGTGGACCGATTCCTTCCACTCATTTGAATCATGCCGGTCCTCACCCTAAGATTGTGAAAAATGAGGACTTTGATTCTTGGGTTTATCGCTTTAAGTGTCATTTAAATCATGTGAATACTAATATTTGGAGAATCATTGAAGAAGGTTTCTATCCGCATGACCCAAGCAACTTCACTCCTCGAGAAGCCGCAGATAATCAATTCAATGAGAATGCTCTCTTCATCATCCAAGATGCAATTCCACCCAAAGATCTACCTCATCTTCGGCCATTCGCCTTGGCCAAAGATGCATGGCTTTGTGTTGTCTCTCTCTACTGAGGAAGCGCAAGCATTCAACGCTCCAACTATGAAGTAGTGCAAGATGAAGCCGATGAGTTTGCTATGAAAGAAGATGAAGAACCTCGTGTGCTTTATCGGAGAGTAACCAAACTCGCGGTCTCACTCCGAGATCATGGGAGCAAGGATACGGATGACAATTGGATCAAGCGCAAATTCCTCAAGGCAATGATGCCTTACCACAAGGCCATGTCCTCCGTCATTCGTCAAAGGCCCGACTTCCACACCTTGACCTCAAGTGAAGTGTTGGATGAGTTTGTGGCTATGAACATCTTGGACAAGACCGCCGGCAATGCGGTGCTTCGCTCTCAAAGGGCAAAGAAGCCCAACCTTGCATTGAAGGCCAAGGTTTGTGTTGAAGAATAAGAAGAAGAAGAGGAAGAAGAGGAAAGCAACCCCGAAGATACAAAGTATGCCTATCATGAACACATGGCACTTGCTTCAAGGCAATTTTGGAGCAAGAAGAACTCAAGGCCAAACTTCAACAAGAACAACTCAAGTGGCACGAAGAGCAAGCAATGTGTGAGGACTTGCTACAATTGTGGCAATGTGAGCCATTTTGTTGCAGAATGTCCGTATGAGAAGAGGGAATACAATGGTGGCAAGCTCATCGGAAAGGACAAAGCCAAGTCTTTCCCTAACAAGAGCAACTTCACCAAGAAGACCCCTCACAAGGCGTTGGTGGTTCAAGAAGAGTACCATGAGGATGATGATGATGATGATGAAGATGAAGATGGTGAGTCGGTTGCCATGGCCTCCGTTGCCATTGCAAAAGCTTCATGGTGTCTCTCTTCGACTCACCCAATGAGAACATCACCGCCAAGTGCCTCATGGCTAAAGCCACCAACAAGGTAACCCCCAACATCAAAACTACCATCATTAATAATCCTTCCTTAACAGATTGCATTAATGAATATGAGGGATCCAATGTGGAGGAAAATGAGTTTGAGTCCTTTATGGGAAAACTCAAGGGTAAATCCAAGAAGCATTTTGTTGCTCTCTTGGAACAACTTGGTGAAGCCAATGACATGATCGAGGCTCACGAAGATACTATCTCCAAGATGGAGGGGCATAGTCGTGACTATGCCGATGAGATTTCAGATCTTTCCAATGCTCTTGAGGAAGAGCGTGGTCTTCGTTTGGCTCTTGAGGAGTCACACAACATTGATCACACTAAGATAAAGAAAGATTTTGATCATGCTCTTGTTGTCTCTCGTGTGCTAAAATCCGAGAAGGCCAAGCTTGGGGTTGATCTTGCTAGACTGAAAGAGGAGTTTGACCTACTTGACAAGGCTCACAGGGTCTTGAAGGGTGCTCATGCTAGCCTCAAAGAGTCTCATGATCAACTTCAACTAAAGCTAACCAAGCAGAAAGCCACTTTTCCTCGTATGATGTTAATTGATAATGCAAATGCTACTAACCCATGTTGTGAGCATGTGCATCTTGTTGAGGAGAACGCTAAGCTAAAGGTGCAACTTGAGAAAGGTCTTGTGTCTTGCATACAAAGCGAGAAGAATCTTAGCGACCTTTTGACCAACCAAAAGGGAGTTGTGGCCAAGGAAGGGATTGGGTACGTGCCCAAGTCCAAGAACAAGAAGAAGAATGACAAGGCCAAACGACCTCCTCCTCTCAAGCAAACTTTTGTGAAGGAGGGAGAGCGTGCTACTAAGGAGAAGGAGAAGAACTCCGTGAGGGGGAGTGATGCCAAGAAGGGCAACACTTCCATTCCCAACAAAGCCGGCGACTTTAACCCTTCTTGTGTATTGTGTCGTGCTAGAGATGGGCATGTTTATGCCAAAATTTTTGGTTCTCCTTATGATTACATTGAATGGTCTATTTGGGTTCCCAAGACCCTTGTTACTAACATCAAAGGACCCATTACAAAATGGGTACCTAAAAACAAACATTGATCTCTTGTAGGTGTTTGCTTCCGGTGGGGGATCATGGTTGCTCGATAGTGGAGCTACTAATCACATGACCAGAAGCAAGGACTTGGTGGTGGACATGCAAACGATTCCATCCATGCCCACCAATGTCGAGTGGGGTGACGCCTCGTCCTCTAAGGTATTGGGACTTGGCAAAGTTGTCATTTCTCATGATCTACGATCGAGAAGGTCATGCTTGTTGAGTCCCTTGCATACAATTTACTTTCCGTTCGTCAACTAGCACTCATGGGCTTTGCCACTTTCTTTGATATTGATACCGTGGCCCTCCTGTGGAGCAAGACTCTTAAAGTAGCCTTTGTTGGGCATGTCGAGAATGGTCTCTATGTGATTAACTTTTCGGAGCGACCCACTAAGACCGCGACATGCCTAATGGATAAAGTTGACGTGGGATGGCTTTGGCATCGCCGTCTAGCCCACGTCAATATGAGATCTTTGCAAAGTCTTCTCAAGGGGGACCATGTCAGTGGACTAACAAATGTTAGTTTTGCCAAAGATCGTGCTTGCAGTGCTTGCATCGAAGGAAAGCTACATGAGAAGGCTCACCCTCCCATGACTATCATCTACTCGAAGAAGCCTTTGGAGCTCCTTCATTTGGATCTCTTTGGACCTCCATCCTTTGGTAGTCTTGGGGGTAGAAAGTATTGCTTGGTGATTGTGGATGACTATTCAAGATACACTTGGGTATATTTCTTCAAGAGGAAGAGCGAGACCCAACAAACCGTCATCGACTTTGCAAATGAAGCTCAACGACAACACAATGCAAAGATCTTGACTATAAGAAGTGACAATGGCTCCGAGTTCAAGAACTACACCTTGGATGAGTTTTTGAGTGATGAGGGAATCAAGCATCAATATTCCGCACCTTATACCCCTCAACAAAATGGTATAGCGGAGAGGAAGAACAAGACATTGATGGATGCAGCAAGGACCATGATGGTGGAGTTCAAGTCTCCCTATAACTTTTGGGATGAAGCCATCAACACCGTGTGTCATGCATCTAATCAGCTCTACCTCCGCAAAGGCTTGAACAAGACTCCATATGAGATACTCACCGGTAACAGGCCCAACCTCAAGTACTTCCGGGTGTTCGGGTGTAAGTGTTTCATTCTCAAGAAAGGTGTCCGTTTGTCTAAATTTGAGGCTAGAGTTTATGAGGGCATATTTGTTGGTTATGTTTACCGTGTTCTCAATAAGTCCACGGGACTTATTGAGGAAACGTGTAACATGGAGTTTGATGAGAATAACGGCTCCCAAGTGGAGCAAAGTGGTACTTGTGATGAAATTCCTCCCCAATCCATAAGAAGAATGGGTGTTGGTCATATCCTACCCATTGAGGAACCCCTTGTGGCCGAAGGAGAAGGACAATGTTCTACTCAAGTGGAACCTTCACCAACCCAAGACCCACACGCTTCCGAAGAACAAAGTGAGGGCCCTCAACCTCAAGAACAAGACCAAGGGCAAGGTCAATCTCAAGATGGTGTTGTAACATCAAGTGATTCCCAAGGTCAAGTTCCCTCCCCCGAGCAAGTTCAAGATCAAGAGCTTCCACGAGATCAAGAACAAGCTCAAGATGATGCTCAAGATGATCAAGTGACCACTCCTCGTCTCACCCCGAGGAGGAATTGGGGCGTCGTGCCGCCAAGGTTGCTTCCAAGCTCTCCACCAAGGATCATCTCATGACAAATGTGCTTGGAAGCTTAAGAAAGGGGGTAAGCACTCACAGACAATTAGCAAACTATTATGAACATCATGCGTTTGTCTCTTGTGTTGAACCCCAAAAGGTCTATGAGGCGCTCGAAGATCCAGATTGGCTCAATGCCATGCATGAAGAACTCAACAACTTCGAGCGCAACAAAGTGTGGAGATTGGCGACAAGGCCAACGGAGAACCACAATGTCATTGGAACCAAGTGGATATTCAAGAACAAGCAACATGCTCATGGGATTATCATTCGCAACAAGGCTCGTTTGGTAGCACAAGGCTACTCCCAAGTCGAGGGTATTGACTACGGTGAAACCTTTGCCCCCGTTGCTCGTCTTGAATCCATTCTCATGTTGATTGCATATGCTTCTCATCATAACTTTAAGTTACAACAAATGGATGTGAAGAGTGCTTTCCTTAATGATTCGATTAATGAATTGGTATATGTCAAGCAACCCCTCGGGTTCGAGGATCCCTACTTTACCGATCATGTGTATCAACTCGATAAGGCACTCTATGGCCTTAAACAAGCCCCACGTGCATGGTATGACCACCTTACCGAGTTGTTACAAGACCATGGTTTTGAAGTTGGGCTAATCGACCCCACTCTTTTTACTAAGAAGGTCAAAGGGGAGTTGTTTGTGTGCCAATTATATGTTGATGATATTATCTTTGGTTCCCCTAACAAAGCTTTCAATGAGGAATTTGCCGCTCTCATGACCTCAGAGTTCGAGATGTCTTCCATGGGAGAGTTGAAGTTCTTTCTTGGGTTCGAAGTGAAGCAAAGGAGAGAAGGAACCTTCATCAACCAAGCCAAATACACGCAAGACATGCTCAAGAGATTCAAGCTAAGTGATGTCAAGCCGGCTTCCACTCCCATGCCCACCAAGTGCCAACTTGACATTGATCCCAATGGTAAAGCGGTGGATCAAAAGGTATATCTCTCCATGATTGGCTCCTTGCTTTACCTTTGTGCATCTAGACCGGATATCATGTTGAGTGTGGGAATTTGTGCACGGTTTCAAGCCGCACCTAAGGAAAGTCACTTTGTGGCGGTCAAGCGAATCTTTCAATATTTGGCTCATACCCCAAACTTTGGCTTATGGTACCCAAGAGGAGCAAACTTCAAGCTTGTAGGTTATTCAGGCTCGGATTGGGCGGGAGACAAAGTGGATTGGAAGTCCACTTACGGAGGGTGCCAATTTCTTGGTTGCTCTTCCAATAAGCAAAGTTGTGTGTGTCTCTCGTCCACGGAAGCGGAGTATGTGGCTACCGGTAGTTGTTGTGCACAACTTTTATGATGAGGCAAACTTTAATGGATTATGGTGTCACTTGTGACAAAGTGCCTCTTTGGTGTGACAATGAAAGTGCCATCAAGATTTCTCTCAACCCGGTGCAACACTTCAAGATAAAGCATATTGAGATTAAGTATCACTTCATCCGGGGTCACATTAGGCGAGGGGAGATCGAGCTCAACTATGTAAACACTCATGATAACCTTGCAGATATTTTCACGAAGCCTTTGGATGAAGCAAGATTTCGTGAGTTAAGGCATGAGCTAAATATCATTGATTCGAGCAATGTGACTTGAACCCTTGCACACCCCACCACACTCAACCTGTTGTCTAGTTTAGGTGTAGGCATGGACATAGGGGGGGTGTTGTTCTCTCAATGAACCTTCCCTCCCCCCATAATGCATAAACTAACCAAACTCTTTCACATTAGCCATTTCGATGGTACTTGTGCTTCAAAGATGAGTGTTGGTCATGGGCCCAAGGTTAAAATCTTCGCGGCGCCATACCTCTGAACTCAAACATAGGTGGCCTCGGCCACCGCCCTCTCTTGGAGAGGTTTGTGTCTTCGTTCTTTTTGTCGGTTTTGTGTGTGTGTGTGTGTGTGTTCTCGTTTTTGTCTCGGTTTCTTCTCTTGAGCTAAGCCCCTTTTGGTCAGTCCTTTTTGCGGCAGAGCGGTACTACCGCTGCAGGGCGGGCGATGGGGGGGGGGTTATGTTGGGGCAGGGGGAGTTGTTTCTCCCCCATACCCATTCGCCCCCACTCGCTCGTCTTCCTCGTCGCTCCAGCGACCTCTCACTACAGGAGGGGCTCGGCCGGCCGCCGTTTCCGTGCCGTCCCTCTCCATTTCCTCCGGTGGAGTCAATCCCCACCACGTCCTCTAGCCATGTATGCCGGTATTGCCCCCGTTCCCGTTCTCTCTTTGTCGAGATCTCGCATCTAGTTTTTAGGGGCAATAGGCATTGTTCTTCTCGTGTTTTGGCTAAGGCGAGGCTTGAGTAGGATGGATATGGCTTCTAGGCCCTGTGGATTGAAGTTTGGTAGGTTTGTTTTTGAATTTGGCATCTCCGGTAGTGCCGGATTTGTCCACAGCAGTAGGGAACCACCGTTCCCCACCTGGCGCGGTACTATCGCCCTCCTCGAGCGGTACTACCGCACAAGCGGTACTGCCGCGGTTGGGTCGCGGTACTACCGCTGGATGCCCAGTTCCATCTTTTCCTACCAAGTTTTGATCCTTGTTGTTTTGTTTAGTGGCTTATGCGCTTTTCTTTCGTGTTGTTTCCTTTGCTCGTGTGTTTGGTTCTAGGTGGTGATGATCCTGAGCAGCAGGCCCGCCGTGTCAACCTCGGTCGTGCCACGTCAAAGCGCTGCCGCACTTCTGAGTCAGCCGGTGGTTCATCTAGTGCTCAACCGCCGCCAGCAGGCGCAACCTCAAGTGCTCCACCGCCACCTCAGCACACGAAGAGATCTGCAAGCAAGCCAAAGGGAAAGACTGTGACTGAGATGACTGCCAAGGAATTTTGGGCAAAGCTTCGCCGCAACCCCTATGAGGAAGACCAAGATCCCACTTTGGTCAACCGCCCATTCTAGAACCGCTTTCAGTTCGCCATCTTTTTTGATGTGATCAAGGCTAAGAAGAATCACTTTGTTGATGTCCGTTCCATCGACACCAATCCTATGGAAAAGGACCCTGAGTATTTTGGCGAAGCCCTTTAGATGTGCACTCGGTTGAACATTCTGAGAATCATGCAGTCCAACAAGGACTTTGATGCCGACATCATATGCCAATTCTATTCCACTGCCCATCTTGGAACTGATGCAGAAAGGACTTTGACTTGGATGAAAAATGGCAAGCTGCTCTCTGTCACGTGGAAGGCCTTCATGGACTTTGACTTGGATGAAAAATGGCAAGCTGCTGCTCCATGGGGTGGAAGATCACGGGCTTGAGAATCCAGTCGACTTCCATCCTCACCGCAATGTAACCTCCACTCACAAGCAAGCACTCTGGCCCTACTGTTCTCAGAAGGTTAACCCCAAGACAAAGAAGGTAACCTATGAGCTTTCTACCTATCTGGAAATCCTTCATCGTGTCTTCCGCGAGACTCTTTTCCCGTGCATTGGGAATCCGGATATGGTCCACTCCTATCTTGTGGACATGCTTCTCTTCTGCCAGCATGAGAAGGAAGAAATCACTGGAGAGTCCCTGGACATTTCTCATGTTATGCGGTCTGAACTTCTGTCTGCCATTTCTAAGCGCAAGTGCCCGATCTATGGTCCTTTCATCATGCTGCTCATTGAGAAGGCCTGGGCACATCACTATCCCAGGGCTGCGCTGGAAACTGGAGAGTTGATTTCTCATGATATCAAGCGTTTGAGGAAGAAGGATAACTGGGGCACCCAGGCCCCTCGATCTGATGCTCCACCTTCTGAGGCTGACATGGAGTCCGAGGACGAGGCTGAGGCCGACAAGGATGAGGACTATGAGCCCTCCGGTGTGGAGCCCTCATGAGCTAAGAGGATTAAGCGCAAGATGAAGAAACTTTTTTGCATGGAGTCTCATGGCCAGTACATGTCTCATGTCTCTGAGAAGAAGGCCCGCAGACGTCACAAGGAGCTCATGCGCCAGTTGGGTGCCTCTGTTAACAGCGGATCTGAGGAGAGGATCACTAACGAGGAGGAATGGGTTCAGCAGCATTTCCCATGGACCGATTCAGACGCCGAGCAGTTTCCGACCGACGACGGCGGTGCAGACGATCCCGCTGAGATGTGATGTTCGAGATCCTCAGCTTGCTATCACCTGGAGCCGTAGCAACACTCTTTGCCCTTTTGGTGTCTCACTGCCAAAGGGGGAGAGAGTTTAGGGATTTGTGTTGTTGCCGTGTTGCGAGTGTGTCTTTGTGGTTTGTGGTGTCTTGTGTTTTCTCGTCGGCTTGCTTGGTTTGGTTTGGTGCCAGTGAGACCTAAGTTCTAGACATATGGTGGGAGACATATGCTACCTTATCTTCACCTTTATTACCTATGTCTATCTAGTACTATGGTATCTTATGAGTTGCATGCTTATCTTGTTTTATACCCTGCTCTCATGTATCCTATGCTTAGAATTGTTGGACTATAAAATATAGGGGGAGTGTTGATCCTAATGTGTGTGTCTTGCATTCCAAAGGCACTACTAACTAGGTGCACACATTCAAGGGGAGCTCGTCTATATTTTGTAGTTCTAAGTATCTTTACTTTCATGTCTTATCCTTGTGCAAATCCCTGGTTGTCATCAATCCACCAAAAAGGGGGAGATTGTTAAGGCACATCTCTCTCGATGTAGTTTTGGTGATTGATGACAACATGTTTGCGGACTAACCGTGTGCTTTGAGCCTTTGAAAGATTCATCCTTGGCACGAGACGATTTCTTTCCCCTCGGAGTGTTTTTCAAGACGGTGTAGCTCTTTCGTTTCTTGTTTGGTGGACTAGTTTCGTAGGAGTCACCGTACTATCAAGAGGGGGTCCGCTTTGGTAAGGCTAGGGTGGAATCATCACGCACACTTCCGTTTCACACCCTCTGGGCCTTCCCGCGTCGTTGGAGGTTTGATTCCCTGTTGGATGGGCAGTCTTTGGCCCCAGCGGTAGTACCGCGGTGCCCAGCGGTAGTACCGCTTGAGGGTCCTCAGCGGCAGTACCGCTGCGGTACCGGGCCACTACCGCCTCGACTCGAGGGGGGCGCATCTCGTGTTGGGTTGAGCGATACTTGCAGCGGTAGTAGGTGCGGTAGTACCGCTCGAGAGCGGTAGTACCGCCCTACCACCGCGGCAGTACCGCGCTGGGCACGGTCCCTCCTCTATCTTCAAGCCCTCCCTGGCTGGGCGGTAGTACCGCTGGGTCCAGCGGTAGTACCGCTGGGTCCAGTGGTAGTACCACCATTTGTGGGGCTGTTTTGGGGGTAACGGTTGGATGGGGTCCTTTAGTATAAAAGGGGGTCCCCTTCTTCCTCGTTGACCTACCTCTTCCCCCAAAAGCTCCATTAATGCTCCAAGTTCCATTTTCGCCCGATCTCTCTCCCTAGCCAATCAAACTTGTTGATTTGCTCGGGATTGGTTGAAAAGGCCCCGATCTACACTTCCACCAAGAGAACTTTGATTCCCCTACCAATCCCTAGCGGATCTTGTTACTCTTGGGTGTTTGAGCACCCTAGACGGTTGAGGTCACCACAGAGCCATAGTCCATTGTGGTGAAGTTTCGTGGTGTTGTTGGGAGCCTTCGATTAAGTTGTGGAGATAGCCCCAACCTTGTTTGTAAAGGCCCGGTCGCCGCCTCCAAGGGCACCAATAGTGGAATCATGGCATCTCGCATTGTGTGAGGGCATGAGGAGAATACGGTGGCCCTAGTGGCTTCTTGGGGAGCATTGTGCCTCCACACCGCTCTAATGGAGACATACTTTCCCTCAAAAGGAAGGAACTTCGGTAACACATCCTCGTCTTCACTGGGTCCACTCTTGGTGATCTCTTACCTTTACTTGTGCAAGCTTATTAGTGTTACTTCTCTTGCTTGCTTGTGTGTTCGTTGTCGTTGCATCATATTGGTTGCTCACCTAGTTGCACATCTAGACAACCTACTTTGGTGCAAAGTTTAATTTGGTAAAGAAAAGCTAAAAATTGTTAGTTGTCTATTCACCCCTCTAGTCAACCCTATCGATCCTTTCAAGCGGCCACGAAAGCTGCAAGTAACCAGACCATTTGAACAAAGTGTCAGTAGCACGTCGAAGAGGAATCCGCTGAATCACAAGTTTATTCCTAACTGTCCACAATGTCCAGGTTAGCACTCCGATGACTAGCCGCCTAATGTGGCGGGAAGGGGGAGGTAACGCCTGGAGTTCCGCGAATAGGGCCGGGAAGTTGTTGTGATCCCAGCTTCCACCCACTAATTCGCGGAGACAGCTCCAAAGGAACTGCGCGGACACGTAGGTGAAGAAGATATGGTTCGAATCTTCCTCAGGCCCGCAGAGCGGGAAACGCCCATCTCCTGGGCTGTTGCGCTTCAGGACCTCCACGCCGGAGGGTAGGCGGCCGAGAATCCATTGCCACATGAATATCCTAATCTTCAAGGGGATCGAATCTCCTAGATGGAAGTGAGGGCCGCATGACCCAGTGAGGGTGTGCTACGTCTTGAGCTTGCGTTGGTTTTCCCCGAAGAGGAAGGGATGATGCAGCAGAGTAGCATAAGTATTTCCCTCAATTTTTGAGAACCAAGGTATCAATCCAGTAGGAGCCCATGCTCAAGTCCCTCGTACCTGCACAAAGCGATAGCTACTCGCAACCAACGTGATTAGGGGTTGTCAAGCCCTTCACGGTCACTTACGAGAGTGAGATCTGATAGATAGAATATTTTTGGTATTTTTGATATAAAGATGCAAAGTAAAAAGTAAAAGCAAAGTAAATATCAAACAATATATAAGTGATGGAGATTGATATGATGAGAATAGACCCGGGGGCCATAGGTTTCACTAGTGGCTTCTCTCAAGAGCATAAGTATTCTACGGTGGGTGAACAAATTACTGTTGAGCAATTGATAGAATTGAGCATAATTATGAGAATATCTAGGCATGATCATGTATATAGGCATCACATCCGTGGCAAGTAGATCGAAACGATTCTGCATCTACTACTATTACTCCACTCATCGACCGCTATCCAGCATGCATCTAGAGTATTAAGTTAACAACAGAGTAATGCCTTAAGCAAGATGACATGCTGTAGAGAGATAAATTCATGCAATATGAAATAAACCCCGTCTTGTTATCCTCGATGGCAACGATACAATACGTGCCTTGCTGCCCCTTCTGTCACTGGGTAAGGACACCACAAGATCGAACCCAAAGCTAAGCACTTCTCCCATGGCAAGAACTACCAATCTAGTTGGCCAAACCAAACGGATAATTCAAAGAGACTTGCAAAGATAACCAATCATGCATAAAATAATTCAGAGAAGATTCAAATATTATTCATAGATAGACTTGATCATAAACCCACAATTCATGAGTCTCAACAAACACACCGCAAAAACAAGATTACATCGAATAGATCTCCACGAGAGAGGGGGAGAACTTTGTATTGAGATTCAAAGAGAGAGAAGAAGCCATCTAGCTACTAACTATGGACCCGAAGGTCTGAGGTAAACTACTCACACTTCATCGGAGGGGCTAGGATGATGTAGAAGCCCTCCGTGATAACGGCCCTCTTCCGGCGGAGCTCCAGAACAGGCCCCAAGATGGGATCTCGTGGATACAGAAAGTTGCGGCGGTGGAATTAGGTTTTTGCCTCCTCTTCTCATCGTTTGGGGGTACGTGTGTATATATAGGAGGACGGAGTACGTCGGTGGAGCACCGAGGGGCCCATGAGGCAGGGGGCGCGCCCTAGGGGGGGCACCCCCACCCTCGTGACCACCTCTTTGATCCCTTGCAGTAGGGTCCAAGTCTCCTGGATCACGTTCGGTGAGAAAATTACGTTTTCGAAGATTTTATTCCGTTTGGACTCCGTTTGATATTCCGTTTATCCGAAACACTAAAATAGGCAAAAAACAACAATTCTGGGCTGGGCCTCCGGTTAATAGGTTAGTCCCAAAAATAATATAAAAGTGGAAAATAAAGCCCAATATAGTCCAAAACAGTAGATAATATAGCATGGAGCAATCAAAAATTATAGATACGTTGGAGACGTATCAGGCATCCCCAAGCTTAATTCATGCTCGTCCTCGAGTAGGTAAATGATAAAAAGAGAATTTTTGATGCGGAGTGCTACTTGGCATAATTTCAATGCAAATCTTCTTAATTGTGGTATGAATATTCAGATTAGAAAGATTCAAGATAAAAGTTTATATTGACATAGAAAATAATAATACTTCAAGCATACTAACAAAGCAATTATGTCTTCTCAAAATAACATGGCCAAAGAGAGTTATCCCTACAAAATCATATAGTTTGGCTATGCTCCATCTTCCCCACACAAAGTATTTAAATCATGCACAAGCCCGATAACAAGCCAAGCAATTGTTTCATACTCTAACTTTTTCAAAACTTTTTCAATCTTCACGCAATACATGAGCGTGAGCCATGGATATAGCACTATAGGTGGAATAGAATGCTGGTTGTGGAGAAGACAAAAAGGAGAAGATAGTCTCACATCAACTAGGCATATCAACGGGCTATGGAGATGCCCATCAATAGATATCAATGTGAGTGAGTAGGGATTGCCATGCAACGGATGCACTAGAGCTATAAGTATATGAAAGCTCAAAAAGAAACTAAGTGGGTGTGCATCCAACTTGCTTGCTCATGAAGACCTAGGTCAATTTGAGGAAGCCCATCATTGGAATATACAAGCCAAGTTCTATAATGAAAAATTCCCACTAGTATATGAAAGTGATAACATGAGAGACTCTCTACTATGAAGATCATGGTGCTACTTTGAAGCACAAGTGTGGTAAAAGGATAGTAACATTGTCCTTTATCTCTTTTTCTCTCATCATTTTTTGGGCCTTTTCTCCCTTTTTTATGGCCTATTTTTTTCGTCCGGAGTCTCATCCTGACTTATGGGGGAATCATAGTCTCCATCATTCTTTCCTCACTGGGACGATGCTCTAATAATGATGATCATCACAATTTTATTTTTCTTATAACTCAACAATTACAACTCGGTACTTAGAACGAAATATGAGTCTATGTGAATGCATCCGGCGGTGTGCCGGGATATGCAATATGACAATGATGAAGTGTGTCATGATGAACTAGATGGTGGAAAGTTGCATGGCAATATATCTCGGAATGGCTATGGAAATGCCATAATAGGTAGGTATGGTGGCTGTTTTGAGGAAGGTATATGGTAGGTGTATGATACCGGCGAAAGGTGCGCGGTATTAGAGAGGCTAGCAAAGGTGGAAGGGTGAGAGTGCGTATAATCCATGGACTCAACATTAGTCATAAAGAACTCATATACTTATTGCAAAAATCTAGAAGTTATCAAAGCAAAGTATTACACGCATGCTCCTAGGGGGATAGATTAGTAGGAAAAGACCATCGCTCGTCCCCGACCGCCACTCATAACGAAGACAATCAATAAATAAATCATGCTCCGACTTCATCACATAACGGTTCACCATACGTGCACGCCACGGGAATCACAAACTTCAACACAAGTATTCTTTAAATTCACAACTACTCAACTAGCATGACTTTAATATTATCACCTCCATAACTCAAAACAATTATCATGCTTCAATCTTTTCTTAGTATTCAACACACTCAAAAGAGAGTTTCACAAATCTTGAATAACAAGCATATTATTATTAGGCAAATTACCATGCTATTAAGAGACTCTCAAATTAATTTAAGTGAATCATGAGAGATCAATAGTTTCTTTAAAACATATCCACCACCGTGCTCTAAAAGATCTAAGTGAAGCACATAGAGCAAAATTATAACGCTCAAAAGATATAAGTGAAGCACATAGAGCAAAACTATCTAGCTCAAAATATATAAGTGAAGCACATAGAGCAAAACTACTTAGCTAAAAAGATATAAGTGAAGCACATAGAGTATTCTATCAAATTTCAATTCATGTATGGCTCTCTCAAAAGGTGTGTAAACCAAGGATGATTGTGGTATACTAGCAAACAAAGACACAAATAATACAAGACGCTGCAAGAAAAACACATATCATGTTGGTGAATAAAAATATAGCTCCAAGTAAATTACCGATGGAAGTGGACGAAAGAGGGGATGCCTTCCGGGGGCATCCCAAGCTTTGACTTTTTGGTGTCCTTGGATTATCTTGGGGATGCCATGGGAATCCCCAAGCTTAGGATCTTGCCACTCCTTGTTCCATGATCCATCAAAAGAATTCACCCAAAACTTGAAAACTTCACAACACAAAACTCAAAATAGAAAACTCGTGAGCTCCGTTAGCGAAAGAAAACAAAAGACCACTTAAAGGTACTGTAATGAACTCATTATTTATTTATATTGGTGTTAAACCTACTTTATTCCAACTTTTCTATGGATTATAAACTATTTTACTAGCCATAGATTCATCAAAATAAGCAAACAACACACGAAAAACAGAATCTGTCAAAAACAGAACAGTCTGTAGTAATCTGTAGCTAGCGCAAGATCTGGAACCCCAAAAATTCTAAAATAAATTTCTGAACGTGAGGAATTTATATATTAATCATCTTCAAAAATAATTAACTAAATAGCACTCTTCAAATAAAAATTACAGCAGTTCTCGTGAGCGCTAAAGTTTCTGTTTTTTACAATAAGTTCAACAAGACTTTCCCCAAGTCTTCCCAACGGTTCTACTTGGCACAAACACTAATTAAACACAAAAAAACACAACCAAAACAGAGGCTAAATAATTTATTTATTACTAAACAGGAGCAAAAAGCAAGGAATAAAAATAAAATTGGGTTGCTTCCCAACAAGCGCTATCGTTTAAAGCCCCTAGCTAGGCATAACGAGCAAGAATAGATCTAGGTATTGCCATCTTTGGTAGGCAATCCATAAGTGGCTCTCATGATAGTTTCATATGGTAATTTTATTTTCTTTCTTGGAAAGTGTTCCATGCCCTTTTTTAATGGAAATTGAAATCTAATATTCCCTTCCTTCATATCAATAATCACACCAACCGTTCTAAGGAAAGGTCTACCAAGAATAATAGGGCAAGAAGGATTGCAATCTATATCAAGAACAATGAAATCTACGGGCACATAATTCCTATTTGCAACAATAAGAACATCATTAATTCTTCCCATAGGTTTCTTAATAGTGGAATCCGCAAGATGCAAGTTTAGAGAGCAATCATCAAAATTACGGAATCTAGTAAATCACACAAAGTCTTGGGAATAGTAGAGACACTAGCACCCAAATCACACAAAAGCATAAAACTCATGATCTTTAATTTTAATTTTAATAGTTGGTTCCCACTCATCATAGAGTTTTCTAGGGATAGAAACTTTCAACTCAAGTTTTTCTTCATAAGATTGCATCAAGGCATCAACAATATGTTCGGTGAAGGCTTTATTTTGACTATAAGCATGTGGAGAATTTAGCACGGATTGCAACAAGGAAATACAATCAATCAAAGAGCAACTATCATAATTAAATTCCTTGAAATCCAATATAGTGGGTTTAGCAACATCTAGATTTTTATTTCTTTCAATCCCACGTTCACCAATTTCATCATTAAGATCTAAATACTCCGAATTTTTAGAACGCCTTCTAGGTAAAGGAAGATCATATTCAGTTTCATCAAGATTCATATTGCAAAATAAAGATTTAATTGGAGACACATCAATAACTTTTAGATCTTTATCTTGATTTTCATAGGAATTGTAAGAACACGCTTTAATAAAGGCATCTTTGGAAGCACGCATCCTAGCGGTTCTTTCCTTACACTCATCAATTGAAATTCTCATGGATTTTAGAGACTCATTAATATCATGCTTAGGTGGAATAGATCTAAGTTTAAAAGCATCAACATCAAGAGCAATTCTATCAACGTTTCTAGCCAAATCATCAATTTTAAGCAATTTTTCTTCAATCATAGCATTAACATTCTTTTGCGAAGAAATAAATTTTTTAATATTAGATTCAAAATCAGAGGGCATCTTATTATAATTTCCATAAGAGTTGTTGTAGGAATTTCCATAATTATTAGAAGGATTACTAGGATATGGCCTAGGATTAAAATTCCCTCTATAAGCGTTGTTACCAAAATTATTCCTACCAACAAAATTTACATCCATAGATTCATTATTATTCTCAATCAAAGTAGACAAAGGCATATCATTAGGATCAGAAGAAACAGTCTTAGTAGCAAATAATTTCATAAGTTCATCCATCTTTCCACTCAACACATTAATTTCTTCTATTGCATGCACTTTTTTATTAGAAGTTCTTTCAGTATGCCATTGAGAATAATTAACCACAATATTATCTAGGAGTTTAGTAGCATCTCCTAAAGTGATTTCCATAAAAGTGCCTCCCGCGGCCGAATCTAAAAGATATCTAGAAGCAAAATTCAATCCGGCATAATTTTTTTATAATCATCCACAAATTCAAACCATGAGTAGGGCAATTACGTATCATTAATTTCATTCTCTCCCAAGCTTGTGCAACATGTTCATTATCAAGTTGTTTAAAGTTCATTATATCATTTCTAAGAGAGATGATCTTAGCGGGAGGAAAATACTTAGAGATAAAAGCATCTTTGCACTTGTTCCATGAATCTATACCATTCTTAGGCAAAGATGAAAACCAAGCTTTAGCACGATCTCTAAGCGAAAAAGGAAATAGCTTCAATTTAACGACATCATTATTGACATCTTTTTTCTTTTGCATATCACATAAATCAACGAAGCTATTTAGATGAGTAGCGGCATCTTCACTAGGAAGGCCGGCGAATTGATCTTTCATAACAAGATTCAACAAAGCAGTATTAATTTCACAAGATTCAGCATCGGTAAGAGGAGCAATCGGAGTGCTAAGGAAATCATTATTATTGCTATTGGTGAAGTCACACAATTTAGTAGTATCTTGGGCCATCGCGACAAACAAGCAATCTAACACACGAGCAAACAAAAAGCAAGCGGACAAAAGAGGCAAACAGAGAAGGAGGATAGAGAGAGAGGGCGAATAAAACAGCAAGGGTGAATTGGGGGGAGAGGAAAACGAGAGGCAAATGGCAAATAATGTAATGCGAGAGATAGGGATTGTGATGGGTACTTGGTTTATGACTTTTTGCGTAGACTCCCCGGCAACAGCACCAGAAATCCTTCTTGCTACGTCTTGAGCTTGCGTTGGTTCTCCCCGAAGAGGAAGGGATGATGCAGCAGAGTAGTGTAAGTATTTCCCTCAGTTTTTGAGAACCAAGGTATCAATCCAGTAGGAGCCCACGCTCAAGTCCCTCGTACCTGCACAAAGCGATAGCTACTCGCAACCAACGCGATTAGGGGTTGTCAAGCCCTTCACGGTCACTTACGAGAGTGAGATCTGATAGATAGAATATTTTTGGTATTTTTGATATAAAGATGCAAAATAAATAGCAAAACAATATAAAAGTGATGCAGATTGATATGATGAGAATAGACCCGGGGGCCATAGGTTTTACTAGTGGCTTCTCTCAAGAGCATAAGTATTCTAGGGTGGGTGAACAAATTACTGTTGAGCAATTGATAGAATTGAGCATAATTATGAGAATATCTAGGCATGATCATGTATATAGGCATCACGTCCGTGGCAAGTAGATCGAAACGATTCTGCATCTACTACTGTTACTCCACTCATCGACCGCTATCCAGCATGCATCTAGAGTATTAAGTTAAAAACAGAGTAACGCCTTAAGCAAGATGACATGATGTAGAGAGATAAATTCATGCAATATGAAATAAACCCCATCTTGTTATCCTCGATGGCAACGATACAATACGTGCCTTGCTGCCCCTTCTGTCACTGGGTAAGGACACCGCAAGATCGAACCCAAAGCTAAGCACTTCTCCCATGGCAAGAACTACCAATCTAGTTGGCCAAACCAAACGGATAATTCGAAGAGACTTGCAAAGATAACCAATCATGCATAAAAGAATTCAGAGAAGATTCAAATATTATTCATAGATAGACTTGATCATAAACCCACAATTCATCGGTCTCAACAAACACACCGCAAAAAGAAGATTACATCTAATAGATCTCCACGAGAGAGGGGGAGAACTTTGTATTGAGATTCAAAGAGAGAGAAGAAGCCATCTAGCTAATAACTATGGACCCGAAGGTCTGAGGTAAACTACTCACACTTCATCAGAGGGTCTAGGATGATGTAGAAGCCCTCCATGATGACGACCCTCTTCCGACGGAGCTCCGGAACAGGCCTCAAGATGGGATCTCGTGGATACAGAAAGTTGCAGCGATGGAATTAGGTTTTTGGCTCCTGTTCTGATCGTTTGGGGGTATGTGTGTATATATAGGAGGAAGGAGTATGTCGGTGGAGCACTGAGGGGCCCACGAGGCAGGGGGGCATGCCCTAGGGGGGCACCCTCGTGACCACCTCTTTGATCCCTTATAGTAGGGTCCAAGTCTCCTGGATCACGTTCGGTGAGAAAATCACGTTTCCGAAGATTTTATTCCGTTTGGACTCCGTTTGATATTCCGTTTATCCGAAACACTGAAATAGGCAAAAAAAAGCAATTCTAGGCTAGGCCTCCGGTTAATAGGTTAGTCCCAAAAATAATATAAAAGTGGAAAATAAAGCCCAATATAGTCCAAAACAGTAGATAATATAGCATGGAGCAATAAAAAATTATAGATACGTTGGAGACGTATCAGGGTGCAATGGCCTGGTATAGAGATTTAGTGGAGAACTGCCCCGATGGCTCTAGACGCCACTTGGCCTGGTCTTCTCCACCCTCGAGATTAGGTTCTTGGAGCGCGATGCATTCCAGCAGCTCATGCCAGTCCGCATTCTTAGCCGGGCCAAAAGCTCTCCAGAATGCAAGATGCCCTAACTCAATAAGGGTCGTCGCAACCGAGACTCGCGGGTCAACTGTGATGGAGAATAGGTCCGGGAACGGAGCCGCAAGGGGACGGTCGCCAGCCCATCTATCGAACCAAAACAACATGGAGGTGCCCGATCCAACCGCGACCGAGGTGCCGATGCAAAGGATCGGAAGGAGCTGAATGACGAATTGCCAGAACTGGGAACCTCCGGATCTCTGGCAGAAGGCGAGAGGCTGCCCATGGAGGTATTTCTGCTGAATGATGCGAATCCACATGCCCCCATCACCGTTGGAGATCCGCCACAACCAGCGCGTAAGTAGGGCAATGTTCATGCGTTTGGAGGACATGATCCCGAGCCCACCTTGGTCCCGCGGTTTACAGATCTCCGACCAGCGAATCATGTGGTATTTCCGTTTATCTCCCTCGCCGGCCCAGAAGAAGCATCCTTGAACGGTGGCAATCTCGTGATGTAGAGTCTCTGGAAGGCTATAGAAGATCATGATGAACATGAGTAGGCTGGCCAGGGACGAGTTAATAAGCACCGTCCGGGCGGCCTTCGAGAGCCAACGGCCTTGCCAAGGCTCGATGCGGTGTTGAAGCTTCCCGTAGAAGGTGGGGAAGAATGGGCCAATCTCGCCGTTAATCTTCACCGCAGTCTGTCCCGAGGATACCATTTGCATCACTCGGGAGACCCACCTGTCGTCGAAGCCCTTACGCAACAAGCATTCCCGAAGGAAGGGCCAACTAACCGTGTCATATGCCTTGTGGAAATCCAGTTTCAGGAAGACTACCTTGAAGTGTTTGGAGTGGACCTCATGGAGTGCCTCGTGAAAAAATAGGACTCCATCAAGGATATACCGGCCCTGAATAAATGCTGACTGATCGGGGTGAGTGATCCTATCGACAATAGGGGCCACCCTAATGGCGTACCCCTTCACGAGGATGCGGAAGATGACATTAATGATGGTAATCGGCCTAAACTGGCGAATATTCGAGGCCCCGGTGACTTTGGGGATGAGGGTGATGATCCTGAAGTTAAGCCTAGTGAGGTCGATGGTCCCGATGAAGAATTCCTCAAACAGAGCCATCACCTCCAATTTTATTACCTCCCAGAAAGACTGGAAGAACTTCACTGGAAGGCCATCCGGACCGGGGGCCGAGCAGGGGTTCATACTCTTGATAGCCGTCCAGACCTCAGCCTCCGAGAACGAGGCCGTAAGGGCCACGTTGTCAGCAGGAGAGACACAACTGTGGACCGGCCAGATGTCCTGAGCCAAGGAAATACCTCCCCGAGGGGAGGCAGAGAATAGGTCTCTGTAAAAGCCGTCTACATGGGTCCGGATGTCTTCCGGCCACTGCAAGAGGGTCTCACCGTCCCAGAGAAGAGGGATGGAGTTACGACGACGACCATTGGCGATGGCCTGGAAGTAGGCGGTATTGGCATCCCCCTTGAGGACCCAATTCTGCGTGCCTTGCAAGCGCCAGTATGCCTCCTCGTCCGTGTAGATGACCGTGACTCGGTCTTCCAAATCGTATCTAAGCATCCACTCATCCGTCGACAGACCTGCGGAATCAGCCCGCGGGTCGAGGGCTTGGATGACCTCAAGGAGCGCTTTCTTATGCTCGCGAATGTCCCGACCGACGTTGGCGCCCCAACCTTTCATGAATTGTCGGGACCGCTTAGCACAGAAGTGCCAAGAGTCCACAGCCGAAAGGGCGCGATGTGGGGCATCACATGCTTCGCACCATTGGGCGGCCATGGCCAAGATAAACCCGGGCTAACGCAACCAAAATGTTTCGAAGCGGAAGCGCGGAGGTATGAGGGGACGCTCGTTCTCCGAAGAGAGGAGGAGGGGGACGTGATCGGACCCGATCGTGATCGCTCAAAGCGAAGCTAGGGGACAGTGAATGTCCCACTCAGGGGCAGAGAAAACCCTGTCAATTATAGACCGGGTCGGGTCTACCTGACGGTTGGTCCAGGTGAACCTAGCCCCAACCCTATCAAGCTCTCGAAGGCCCATGTCAGCGATTCAGTCATTGAACATCTGCATCCGGGGGAAGTTGATGAGATTATTGCTCTTGTCTTCCTCTGACCGAATGAGGTTGAAGTCCCCCCCCCCCACTACGACCGGGAACTGGGCGGCGGCCACCTTCCTCCTAAGCTCAGCAAGGAAGGCTTCAGAACGGCGGTGGTCGGCCGGACCATATACTGCAATAATCTCCCACTTGAAGTTTAGAGCGCGCTCGAAGACCTCCATGCGAACGAAGAACTCACCACAGTCCATGCTATCGACCTCAAAGGTAGTATCCTTCACACCTAGGAGGATACCACCTGAGTGGCCCGTACTCCCACTAGAAGGGAGCCAGTGCCAAGCAAAGAGGTTGGAGCTCAGATGTTCGAGCTCCGATAGGGAGAATTCAGTTCGCATTGTTTCTTGAATGGCTACTATGTCAATTCGCTCGGTTTGCATGTACTCGATCAGTTGGCGGCGTTGGCCATCTTGGCCGAAACCACGGATGTTCGAGAATAGGTTCCGCATCAAGCATCCATCGGGGGGCTGCTTGACCCCAGAACACGTGATGCGCTTTGAGCGCGGAGAGCAGCTGTGCGGGAACGGGTACGGCCCCGAATCTCCACCGGGCCGGCCTCGGGAGGGGGCTGGATGCACGGAGGAGCTCCGGCCGCGGTACCCGAGTCCGCCTAGAAGCGCGCGCGGGCCTCGGCAAGACGCCCATCGAGGATCTCCCGTGCACAGATAGCCTCGATCTGAACTAATGGGGGCGGGGGGTGACCTCCCCCCGGAAAACTATGGCCGAGTCCGCAGCCACCCTAGCGAGGTGACCTAGCGGAGCGGCCTCAAGCACCAAGAACAAACATGTAGCAGGAGTGGCGGGGATGGACGGAGTACCTGGCTCAAGGTTCCTGGCAGCGGCCCAGAGCTCCGCCTGCTCGGGGATAGGCAGCGCTGGACTGCCCACCGGCCTGGAAGCCTCAATCCGAGCACTACGACAGGAGGACGTCACCGGAGACGAGGTCGATCTGCCATGCCTGGAGTAAGCCACGGACTGTGGGGGGGGGGGGGGAGGAGGGCCGGCCACCGGGGTAGTCACCACCGTCTCTGACCTGACAGCCGCGGCGAGCGGAGTGGCCAGGGAACGCGGCTGGGGAGCAGCGCTCATGGCTAGGACCGGGAGCAGGCGAGCGGGGATGACGGCGCGGCGGAGACGAGGGGGGGCGCGGCCATCACCAGAGCCGGCAATGAAGGCGGAGCCGGCACCACCAGCGCGGCGGAAGGGAGAGCCGGAGGGCAGGCCATGTCAACCAGTGGCCCCTCCGAGTCCGCGAGCACCACCGGATCCGGTAGCAGAGGCGGAGGCGGTGTCCCAAGCGCAGTGGAAGGGGGCGCCGGATGGCGGGCCGTGGTCACCAACAGCCCCTCCGAGGCCGGGAGCATAGGAGCGGAGACAGGGACATCGACGGCGGATGCGGAGTCGAGGGCGCCGGGCGGGGCCCCAGGGGAGCGGGGGGAAGAGGCTGGAAAGACCTGGAGGCTGATGTCGGAGGTGTCGCTGACGTCGGCCAAGAGTGCCGGGGCCGCGGGGCGGGAGCGGCCAGACCCGGCCCCACCCTGAGAAGTAGTCGCGGCAGGTGGGTCGTGGGGGGGACTGTCCTCGGAGTCCTCGTCATCATCCTCCGAGCCGGAGTGGTGGCCGTGATGGGGGTCCCGGTCGCTGCGTCGGCCCGAGGCATCTGGGCCACCCCCCAAGAAGCTGTCGTGAGGAATGCGAGGGCGGCCAATGTGGTTGGGAGGCTCGGGCGAGATCTTGAGGTCGAACCCCTGGTCGTTGAAGAACACCCAGACCTTGGCATGCATCTTGGTCGCGTCGAGGCACTTGACCTTGACGCAAACCTCCTCCTCCTCCTGGCGAAGGAAGAGCTCGTCCACCACGACCACCTTGCCGAGGATGCAGAACATGCTCCAAATGACCCGCTCCGAGCGGGAAATGTCGGGGAGGCCGCTGATGAGGATCCAAGCAGTGTCGAGAACGGCGACCGCCAGCGGGTCCCGAACAGGTACCGAGATGTCCACCACAATCTTGTTGAGAGCCAGGGTGATGTCGCCACTGCGGGCACCGATGCCGTGGCTCATAGCATCAGGGAACACGACCGAGAACTGGTTGTTATCCATCATAGTAACCTGCCAATCCCAGCTGCAGTGGTAGAGGTGGTTGAGCTCAGCTTCAAGCATCTCAGGGGAAGCCACTCCCTCCCTAAGAGTGACAATGGCGAGGAGAGAGGGCGAGGGCGGGGGAAGGTCGGGGAGCTCGATGTGGAAGAAGCCCAAGCCCTCAATCCCATCACTACAAAAAAGACACATCCGTGACATTTTGGGCCGAATGAAATTTTTTCTGTCATACATATGACACTTCTATGACGATAATTGTGACAAAACCCGGTATCATCATAGATGTGGTGGGCTCCTACTTCTATGACAAAAAATCATGACAGAAAATGGGCTTTTCGTCCTGGGCGGGCCGGAGACGCAGCTGCATGACATTCTTTGGGCCGTCCATGACGGAAAAAACTGTGGTAGAAGCGAGGGCGAGGAAAATTTCGGGGAGTTCCCGGTTACGGTGGGAGGTCGGGGCCCGAGCGATGCGCGTTTCTCTCGTACACGTATGCACGTGTGTGCGTGGCGTTGGCTCTAACTGAACCCGAGCGAGGCGTTGGGCTCTAACTGAACCCGAGCGATTGCACTGCAGGCTACGCGTTACTAAACCCGAGCGATCGATCGATGGCTGTTAACTGAACCCGATCGAGCGGTTCCTTCGCTATTGCTGCTAACTGAAGCCGATCGATGCTGCCTCTGGGATGAACAGTGAGCGTTGTGGGGGGGGGGGGGGGGGGTTGGATGAACAGTGAGCGGTGGCGTTGCCTCTGGATGAACATGACCCCATGGTGTGGTGGAGGGCTGGATGAACAGTAGACGGTGGAGGGGTGCCCGTGGAGGGGTGGTTGAATAGGACCCCGTGGTGTGGAGGGCTGGATGAACAGTAGACGACAGAGGGGTGCCCGTGGAGGGGTGGTTGAACAGTAGCTAGTGGAGTAGCGTGCGGTGGAGGCTGGATGAACAGGAGCCCGTGGAGGCTGGAGGAGGTCGACGGTAGCCCGTGGAGGCTGGAGGAGGTCGACGGTGGAGATGAACAATATCCCGAGGAGTCCCGTTTTGCGGTACGCCACACCCCTCCCGATGAACACGACCCCCGTTTCGACCGTAGGAGGTCCGTTTCGTCCGTTTTGCAGTACGCCACACCCCTCCCGATCAACATGACCCCTGTTTCGACCGTAGGAGGTCCGTTTCGTCCGTTTTGTGGTACGCCACACCCCTCCCGATCAACAGGACCCCCGTTTCGACCGTAGGAGGTCCGTTTCCTCCGTTTTGCGGTACGCCACACCCCTCCCGATCAACAGGACCCTGTTCCGAACGTAGGAGGTCCGTTTCCTCCGTTGTGCGGTACGCCAGGCCTCGTTTCCATCGCCTGTTCCGTCCAAGCCCTCCCAATGAACATGACCACGCATTCCGTTCTGACCCAGCCGGTTGGCTCCCATGCATTCCATTGCCTCCCGATGAACACGATGCATTCCGTTGCCTCCCGATGAACACGACGTATTCCGTTGCCTCCCCATGAACACGACGACGACGCTGTTTCTCTGTTCCGACCCAGCCATGTACACGAGCCCTGGCCGTACGTATGCGCGAGTAGGCGTTCGAGACCCCGCCCGTATGTACACATACGTGGCCGTATTTTATTTCTTGCACCCTGGCCGCTGTACGTACGTGTACATGCTACGTGCGCGCCTCTACTACGACACGTATGCGTCTCTACTACGACACGTGCACGCCTCTACATCCACCAGTATATATGTACGTACACGTTCACGACCAGAATGACAATGCTACATACGCTTCAACCAGGTGGGTCCCGATTGTCAGGCACTTCCTTGCCTGCGAAGATGTAGCTGGTGGGTCCCAGCAGTCAGGGGGGCGAATCGTTTTTTTGCCCGGACACACTTCCTTGCATGCAAAGATGTAGCTGGTGGGTCCCAGCAGTCAGGGGCAAATGTTTTTTTCACAAAATACGGTGGCCCGTCCGGTAGGTCCCCACTGTCAGGTGGAGGAATCATTATTTTGCATGTAATAAGGAGGCACTTCCTTGCTGCGGCCGTGGGCCCAGCTGTCAGCCTCTCCACGTATAGTCCACGTCCGATGGAAGCCGTTCCTTGACCACGTTGACCACGCCGCGCCGAGAGCACCAGGGCGGTGGACAACGGCGAGGCCTATGAAGGGGACGACATGGAGCCGGGGAAGACGTGGCAGTGGATGCCCACGCATAGAGGAGTACAAGGGTTCACTGGTTCGCTGCGGTGTGAGGCTGCCGTCGCCGCAGAATAACAGGGGGTGTGGGTGAGTAGAGGGATGGCCTGGCCAGCGGTGGGAGTAGTAGGGGCAGTGAGGCCTCCGCCGCATCGCAGCCAGCCACAGGAGGCAGGAGCATGAGGCACGACCGGCGCTGGTTTGGGCGGCTGGAGCAAGAAGACCAGAGGTTGAAGAAGCACTACGGCCGTTGGATGGACATCGAACGGTTATAGGAGCTAGAATCGTGCATATTGACTAAGTTGACAAAGCCCTTCGTCCCCATCAACTTAGTAGGCCCACAAGTCAGCCTGCCACTATACTGGGTCCCAGCTAACAGGGGTGTAGGATCGAAAGTATGTCTAGAGGGGGGTGATTAGACTACTTGACCAAATAAAAACTTAACCTTTTCCCAATTTTAGTTCTTGTCAGATTTTAGCTATTTTAGGACAAGTCAAGCAATCATCACACAATTCAAGCAAGCATGCAAAGAGTATATTGGCAGCGGAAAGTAAAGCATGCAACTTGCAAGAATGAAAAGGGAAGGGTTTGGAGAATTCAAACGCAATTGGAGACACGGATGTTTTTCCCATGGTTCGGATAGGTGGTGCTATCCTACATCCACGTTGATGGAGACTTCAACCCATGAAGGGTAACGGTTGCGCGAGTCCACGGAGGGCTCCACCCACGAAGGGTCCACGAAGAAGCAACCTTGTCTATCCCACCATGGCCATCGCCCACGAAGGACTTGCCTCACTAGCGGTAGATCTTCACGAAGTATGCGATCTCCTTGCCCTTACAAACTCCTTGGTTCAACTCCACAATCTTGTCGGAGGCTCCCAAGTGACACCTAGCCAATCTAGGAGACACCACTCTCCAAGAAGTAACAAATGGTGTGTTGATGATGAACTCCTTGCTCTTGTGCTTCAAATGATAGTCTCCCCAACACTCAATTCTCTCTCACATGATTTGGATTTGGTGGAAAGAAGATTTGAGTGGAAAGCAACTTGGGGAAGGCTAGAGATCAAGATTCATGTGGTAGGAATGGAATATCTTGGCCTCAACACATGAGTAGGTGGTTCTCTCTCAGAACATATGAGTTGGAAGTGTAGATGTGTTCTGATGGCTCTCTCCACGAGTGAAGAGGAGGTGGAGGGGTATATATAGCCTCCACACAAAATCCAACCGTTACACACAATTTACCAATCTCGGTGGGACCGAATCAACAAACTCGGTCGGACCGAAATAGTAAACCTAGTGACCGTTAGAGATTTTTGGTGGGACTGACATGCAACTCGGTAGGACCGATATGGTTACGGTTAGGGCATAACGTAATCTCGGTGAGACCGATTACACAAACTCGGTGAGACCGATTTGGTAATAAGCTAACCAGAGGGTTGGTCAGGCAAACTTGGTGGGACCGATTCGCTCTTCTCAGTGAGACCGAAATGTTACGAAAAGGAAACAGTGAGTTTACATTGCAATCTTGGTGGGACCGATACGCTCTTTCGATGAGACCGAAAAGTTACGAAAAGGAAATAGAGAAATTGCAATTCCATCTCGGTGAGACCGAGATCCCTATTGGTTGAACCGATTTGCTTAGGGTTTGGCAATGGCTATGACAAGTGAAACTCGGTGGCGCTGGGTCGAAAGAATCAGTAGGGCCGAGTTTGGCTTTGGGTTTAGGTCAAATGTGGATATGGGAAAGTAGCTGAGGATTTTGGAGCATATCATTAAGAACATGAAGCAAGAGGCTCATTAAGCAACACCTCATCCCTCCTTGATAGTATTGGCTTTTCCTATGGACTCAATGTGATCTTGGACCACTAAAATGTAAAAAGAAGAGTCTTGAGCATATGAGCTAGAGCCAATCCTTTGTCCTTAGCATTTTGAGGGTTCCACTTTCACCATCCATGCCATGCCAATCATTGAGCTTTCCTGAAATGATCATCTTGGAACAGCATTAGCTCAATGAGCTATATGTTGTTATGAATTGCCAAAACCACCTAGGGATAGTTGCACTTTCAATCTCCCCCTTTTTGGTAATTGATGACAACATATAGATCAAAGCTTCGACAAATAATAATAAGAATGAAATATATCGTTGCTTTGAGAAGTATGTGATAAGTAAGAGCTCCCCCTAAATTTGTGCATATTTAAAATTTGCTTTGGACTGCAAATGCACAAAGAGTTAGAGTCATGGGTTACTCTTCCATGTCACATACATCTTGGTGGAGCGCTCAAAAAGATAAGAATGAAATACATGCACTCATCACAAAAGAAAGTGAATGATCACATAAGATAGATAAGATATATCAAGCATGCATAAGTGTAGCTTATGATCAAACACATGATCATCAATGTCTCACAAGCATATCAAAGTATCTCAACCAAAAGCAAACAAAGTTTGAAAAAAACACCAAATAAAGCAAGAGAGAATAAAAGCAACACTCTCTCTCTCTCTCGAAGCCTATGATCTATACATTTTTCTCCCCCTTTGGCAACAAGTTACCAAAAAGTTCCTAGAAAATGCATAGTGCTAGATCGACTCTCAGGCTTGATCTTCTGGTGGTGGTGGAGTCTGGATCACTCCAAGGACGAAGGCTTCTATAGACGTGGTTGGAGCTGGAGCTGAAGTAGATGCTGGAGCTGGTTGGGCTGGTGCTGTGGCTGGAGCTGAGGTGGTGCCTCTGGTGTCAGGAACTGGCACTGCAGTCGACCTCTGAGCTCGTGGCACTCTGGCAAATGCATCAGTTGTAGTCTTCCCTCTCCTCTCCTGCATGTCATCTTGAAGTTGCTCCACTTCAGACTGAATCTCTGTTACTTTGACATCCATGTCATAGAACTTTTGTTCTATGATCCTCTCTAAGCTCACCTGATTCTGAGTGAGAGTGGCCAGTCCTTTCTCAATCCTCAGTGTGGACGCAATCAAGTAACTAAGCTGCTCTTGCTTGTTTTTCAGGAAATACTCAGATGCCTCCTCTTGAGTTGGCATCTTGGCAGCTTTCTCCTTCCTTGCCTTCTCCTTCTGTGCTTGAGCATGAATTGATGATGGATCATCCTTGTTCATCACAACTTCATTATCTTCAAAATCTGGATGAATAGGCAAATGTTCCTTGTCCAATAGGTATATGCCTGTGCCCATCTTGGAGTTAATTAGCTCCTGGATTTGAGGGGCATAACCACAACTCCTCTTCTGATCTGTTGTAGTTCTTTTGATGGTCTCTACCATGAGGCTCATGACTTTGAATTTCTGTGGCACATCAAAGATATGAAGCAAGTTGATTGCATGGCCTCTGATCATCTTGTGATCACCTGACTTGGGCAACAGAGTGTGCCTCAAAATCCAATTGATAGTTCGCAACCCTGACAGAAGATAATGTACAGACCCAAACTTGAAAGTGTCAAGTGCCTTGTTTGGAATTTCCTTGTACATGTTGGACATAGAGTTGTGGTCCATCTTCTTCTTGGCATATATGTCTAAGTCATCCTCATGCTCCTATGGGGCATTGATGAGCTGTGCCCACTCAGCAACTGTTGATTGGTACCTTGTACCTTCAGACATCCACACAATCCTTCCATCTGGATAGAAGTGTGCTGTGGAGTAGAACTGCATGATCAGCTCTTCATTCCACTTTGTGAGCTTCTGCCCAACAAAGTCTGCTACTCCACAAGCCTTGAAGCTGTCTTGCACTCCAGGATAGTGCTCTTCATTGTCCTTGATGAACTGCCAATATACCCATCTCATGTCACAAACAATGGGCTTCTTATCCAACAAGACTGTCTCATAGAAGTCCTGCTGTTCCTTAGTGTGGAACCTATAGTCAACAGTAGTTCTTCTTGTTGTAGCATATGGATCTTCTGCTCTCCACTTTCTCAGCCCTGAGTCTCTTCTGATCTTCATGTCCTCAGCCACAGGATGAGCATCATTGTGGTCTGGGATCTTGGGCTTTAGCTTCCTAAGAACTTGGCCTTCCTCTTCTTCTGCAGTGTCAGGCACTGGGGCCTTGTTCTTTTCAGCAGCTGGTATGCTCCTTGTGTTCCTCTTTGGAGCTGTCTTGGCCTTTGGTGCAGCCTTGGGTGCTTCCTTGGGCTTGGATGCAGTAGCCCCTGATCTTATAGCATCACCCATCAGCTTTTGTGCCTTGGGTGTTGGTGCAGCAACCTCTTCTTCGTCTTCCTCTTCAGAATCTCTCATGATTGAGGATCTCCCAAGCACTCTAGCAGTGGTCTTTTTGATCCTCTCCTTCCTCTTCTTCCCTTCTGCAGCAGGCTCTTTGGGTTCAGATCCCAAAGGGACTTGAGTAGATGCTCTGGCCTTAGACATTGGAATTCTCTTTGCAGGAACCTTTTGCTTCATGCCTGACTTGGTGGCAGCAGTAGTGCTATATTCCTTCTAACCACTTTCTTGGAAGTGGCTTCTTCTTCTGCCACATAGTCCTCATCCTCTGATTCTGAGGTTCTTTTCTTCCTTTGTCTAGTGGCAGCTTTTGGCAAGTTACTAGGAGTGCTCCTGCTGCCTTCATCTGAGGAACTGGAGGGACTAGTGCCCTCACTCATGTGCACTTGCTGCTCTGACAGGTTTTGGCTATCACTCTGATCTGACATGATGAATAAGCTGACGGATGACCTTGTGAACAATTTATAGATGAGGTAGAGTGGATGAGCATCACAAAATGCAGAGATTTTTGCAAAAGAATGATTCAAAATCTTAGTTTTAGTTTCCCATAGAAATCATTTCGGATCTACTGATTTTTAAACTCGGTGATACCGAAGCAGTTTTGGAACCTAAACTAGTGAACTCGGTCAGACCGAGTCACAGTTCGGTGGCACCGAGACTGCTAGGGTTTCACAAAGTTCCAAAATCGGTCACACCGATTAGTAATTCTCGGTCAGACCGAGTCTCACTTGTGCAATGGCATGAGCCAAATCGGTGGGACCGAGTTTTTCAACTCGGTGGGTCCGAGATGGTTTCGACGGAAACCTAACCCTAAAGTTTTCGAATCAATCCTATTCTACGAACGCATTGACTAGATAGGAGTGTTTCAATCATGGCTAGAAACAATAAGATCACAATGTGCTAGGAATCAGATTGGGGATAGCACAAAGATCGAGTCCATACCCTAGTTCGGCGGAGACTCGCTGCAGCGGCAACGACAGGGTTGAATTCCGTTAACAGCGATGGAGACCAGCGACTGGAGGCGGCTGGCGGCGAGGAGACGATCCGGAGACCACGTTGGCAGAGTGAGCTATCGCGCGGGCGAAGGGGTTCGGAGAAATTTCCAAATTTTTGCCCGTGCCTATATATAGCCCGACCCTGTCGGTGTGACCGAGTGGAACAACTCGGTCGCACCGAGATGCAAAACTGTATACAGTTATTGCAACTCGGTGTGACCGAATGGTTCAAATCGGTTGCACCGAGATCGAAAATTCAGATCAACTTAATGATCTCGGTAGGACCGAAAGTAGGATATCAGTCAGACCGAGAATCACAAAGAGGTTTTGGAAGTTTAAGTCTATGACGAATCGGGGACTCCGCGTGCTCCTCACACAGAGTGGTTCGAATCTGACTTGATCAAATATTGTGATGTAGCATGAATAGAGTTTGAGGCGAGAAAAGCATAGATAGCTAGAGAAGGTTCTTAGGCATTCTTGTCCATCCACTTGGCAAAATGAAATAAAACCAAACAATCAAAACAACAAGTGGATGTCCTCGAATGAGTAAAATATGCAACCAACATGCTCACACAATAAAATGGCAATTGAAATATGTGACAAAGCATGCACAACCAATTCTAGCATCTATCAAGCAATTGGCGATGACTAGGTCATCTATATATGAGTATATTGACTTAGGAGTCAAGTGAGAACACTTGATCATAGGTCATACTCATCGTTTAAGCTCAAGTGGGGTTACCACTTTTACATAAAGCATTGTTGTGTTCACATCTTTAGAGTTGCTTTAGCTCAAGTCTTAGAGTAAAGCTCCCCCTAGATGTGATATCCCCCTAAGAGGGATGAACTAACCTTGGGTTTTGTCGATGATGACTTCATGTAGATGTTGAAGATGTGGATGCTAAATGTTGATGTAGATCACTTGGAGCTATCCATTTGAGTGAATTGCACTTTCAATACCTACATGGGTTAGTCCCACAAGGAACAAACAAGGATATCCATAGACATAGAGTGATGCACACACAAGATGATTTCCATGAAAACTTTTAGGTTACCTTGTCCCTTGTCTTACCAACAAGAGGGTTTGTGACTCCTTGAACTAGTGCAAGATGTGGAAGTTGATTGCACTTGTTCTTGCCAAAATGATAAGAGTGAAGTATGTTGGCGGAGTCACCCTCAAGAACTCTCTAGTTCTTCTTCTTTTGGATCCACACCATCTTGATGGGAATCCTTGGAGTTTTAGTCGTACTTGATGAAGTGGAACTTGAAGTGGTCTTGGGAATCCACTTGACTAAGGTCTTAGGAGCTTCTTCAAATGCATCAATTTCCTCTTGAAGCTTGTCCTTGCCTTTTTGCTTGTAGTCTTGTGGTGGAAGATCATCTTGAGCTTGTGTCCCCTTGAAGGAAGTAGGATCATACTTCTCTTGTTGAGGAACAAACTTTGTCTTGGGGTATTGATCTTCTTCCCACTCAACTCCATTGGCATTGAACTTTCGTTCAAAACCAACACCTTGATTCTTCCGGTGCCTTCCTTGCTTGTGCACAATTTCCTCGAATTGCTTACTCCCGGCAAGGCTTTTGTACACTCCTTTCTCTATAATTCCCTTCAATAAGCTATTTTCTTGCTCAAGTGTAACTTGTCTAAGAGAATCATTAGTGGAATCAAGAGAACTACTAGAAGCAACAATATTGGATTTAGCATGATCATTGTTACTACTAGAGGAAGAATCTTTCTTGTTCTTGTTACTAGACTTGACTTGAGGCATGTAAGTGGATAAGAGTAAATGCTTGGCAATGTAAGAAGAACTTTTCTTGCGGAGATCATCATTGATTGCCTTTAAAAACTCATGCTCTTGCTCAAGATTGAGCTTTTCAAAGCGTAACTTCTCATGAGCTCTTAAAAGTTCTCGATGATCTTCGAAGATGGTTTCATGAGCTAACTTAAGAGTGTTTAGTTCTTTAGTTAGAGCCTCAATCTTCTCCTTATCATTGTCATTTGTTTTATCTTGATTAGCATGATTGATTGACGTTTCATCATAGTATTAATCACTAGAGTTGTCAACAAGTAAATCATCATCACCTAACAAGTCATCTTCATCACTATTAAAATCAACATACTCGGGGTGTGTTACCTTAGGACCTTTGGCCATGAAGTATCTTCCAATTCCTTCATTTGGTGAGTCAAATATATCGTAGGAGTTGGTTGACACAAGTGCTAGACCGGCAACACCTTCATCTTGAGTATATTCGGAATCAGAATGATAACTTCTCTCGGAGTGGTTGTCGGAGTCGGAGCCAGATACCCATTCACCAACATGAGCCTGATGTCTTCGTTTTGTGTAGCTCCTTGATGATTTTTCCTTCCTTTCCGAATCCTTGCTTCTCCGTGAGTGTCTTCGTTCATAACGATCATCTCTACTCCTTCTCTCTCTTGGTGGTGATTCTTCTCTTTTGCTTCTTCTTTTTGGAGAGTCTTCTCTTCTCTTGTAGGGAGCCGTACACTCATTGGAATAGTGTCCGGGTCTTCCACAATTGTAGCAGTTTCGCTCTCGACTAGAAGATCTTTTGTCATTGTAGGACCTTGACTTGGAGCTTCTATCTTTGCTTCTACTCTTGTAGAACTTGTTGAAGTTTTTCACCATTAAGCTCAATTCTTCATTGAAGTTTTGTTTCTCACTTGATGATGTAGGGGCTTCACATGAGGCTTTCTAGGCACCACTTGATTTGTTGTGAAGTTCCTCTTTATCCTTAAGTGACATCTCATGAGCAACAATTCTTCCAATTACCTCCGTTGGCTTGAGATCTTTGTAATTGGGCATCATTTGGATCAATGTGCACACGGTATCATATTTTCCATCCAAGGCTCTTAGAATCTTCTTGATGATGAATCTATCGGTCATCTCTTCACTTCCTAAGCCAGCAATCTCATTTGTGATGAGAGCAAGCCTAGAGTACATTTCAGCGACACCTTCACCATCCTTCATTTTGAACTTGTCAAGTTTACTTTGAAGCACATCCAATTTGGATTCCTTGACGGAGTCGGTACCTTCGTGCATATCAATCAAAGTGTCCCAAATTTTCTTTGCATTCTCAAGACGACTGATTTTGTTGAATTCTTCGGGGCACAATCCGTTGAAGAGAATATCACAAGCTTGAGCATTGTATTGCAACATCTTCAACTCATCCACGGTAGCTTCACGGTTTGGTTCTCTCCCATCAGAGAAGTCACCTTGCAAACCAACACACACAATAGCCCAAACGGTGGGGTTATGTCCAAGAATATGCATTTTCATTTTATGCTTCCAACTAGCAAAATTAGTACCATCAAAGTAAGGACCTCTACGGTGATAATTTCCCTCGCTAGACGCCATGCTCTCCTAGGTTTTGAAACCAAGGCTATGACCACCAAAAGCTATGGAAATCAAAGCAAATGGAGACCAAAACTCTGATACCACTTGTAGGATCGAAAGTATGTCTAGAGGGGGGTGCTTAGACTACTTGACCAAATAAAAACTTAACCTTTTCCCAATTTTAGTTCTTGTCAGATTTTAGCTATTTTAGGACAAGTCAAGCAATCATCACACAATTCAAGCAAGCATGCAAAGAGTATATTGGCAGCGAAAAGTAAAGCATGCAACTTGCAAGAATGTAAAGGGAAGGGTTTGGAGAATTCAAACGCAATTGGAGACACGGATGTTTTTCCCGTGGTTCGGATAGGTCGTGCTATCCTACATCCACGTTGATGGAGACTTCAACCCACCAAGGGTAACGGTTGCGCGAGTCCACGGAGGGCTCCACCCATGAAGGGTCCACGAAGAAGCGACCTTGTCTATCCCACCATGGCCACCGCCCACGAAGGACTTGCATCACTAGCGATAGATCTTCATGAAGTAGGCGATCTCCTTGCCCTTACAAACTCCTTGGTTCAACTCCACAATCTTGTCGGAGGCTCCCAAGTGACACCTAGCCAATCTAGGAGACACCACTCTCCAAGAAGTAACAAATGGTGTGTTGATGATGAACTCCTTGCTCTTGTGCTTCAAATGATAGTCTCCCCAACACTCAATTCTCTCTCACAGGATTCGGATTTGGTGGAAAGAAGATTTGAGTGGAAAGCAACTTTGGGAAGGCTAGAGATCAAGATTCATGTGGTAGGAATGGAATATCTTGGCCTCAACACATGAGTAGGTGGTTCTCTCTCAGAACATATGAGTTGGAAGTGTAGATGTGTTCTGATGGCTCTCTCCATGAGTGAAGAGGAGGTGGAGGGGTATATATAGCCTCCACACAAAATCCAACCATTACACACAATTTACCAATCTCGGTGGGACCGAATCAACAAACTCGGTCGGACCGAAATAGTAAACCTAGTGACCGTTAGAGATTTTCGGTGGGACTGACATGCAACTCGGTAGGACCGATATGGTTAGGGTTAGGTCATAATGTAATCTCGGTGAGACCGATTACACAAACTCGGTGAGACCGATTTGTTAATAAGCTAACCAGAGGGTTGGTCAGGCAAACTCGGTGGGACCGATTCGCTCTTCTCGGTGAGACCGAAATGTTACAAAAAGGAAACAGTGAGTTTACATTGCAATCTCGGTGGGACCGATCCGCTCTTTCGGTGAGACCGAAAAGTTACGAAAAGGAAACAGAGAAATTGCAATCCCATCTTGGTGAGACCGAGATCCCTATCGGTAGAACCGATTTGCTTAGGGTTTGGCAATGGCTATGACAAGTGAAACTCGGTGGCGCCGTGTTGAAAGAATCGGTAGGGCCGAGTTTGGCTTTGGGTTTAGGTCAAATGTGGATATGGGAAAGTAGCTGAGGATTTTGGAGCATATCATTAAGCACATGAAGCAAGAGGCTCATTAAGCAACACCTCATCCATCCTTGATAGTATTGGCTTTTCCTATGGACTCAATGTGATCTTGGACCACTAAAATGTAAAAAGAAGAGTCTTGAGCATATGAGCTAGAGACAATCCTCTGTCCTTAGCATTTTGAGGGTTCCACTTTCACCATCCATGCCATGCCAATCATTGAGCTTTCCTGAAATGATCATCTTGGAATAGCATTAGCTCAATGAGCTATATGTTGTTATGAATTACCAAAACTACCTAGGGATAGTTGCACTTTCAAGGGGGAGTATTCATTTTTTTGTGCGTAATGAGGAGGCACTTCCTTGCGTGTGAAGATATAGCTCGTGGGTCCGAGTAGTCAGCGGCGGTAACATTTTTTCGCGAAATACAGAGGCCCTTTTGGTGGGTCCCTGATGTCAGGTGGAGGAATCATTATTTTGCGCGTAATAAGGAGGCATTTCCTTATGTGCGGCCGTGGACCCAGCTGTCGGCCTCTCCACGTACAGTCCACTTCAGATGCATGTTGGTCGTTGACCATGTTGACCAGGCCGCGCCGAGAGCACCAGGGTGGTGGACGAGGAGAGGCCTAGGAAGGGAATGACACAAAGGCAGGGAAGACTCGACAGTTGTTTCCCACGTGGAGGGGAGTATGACTGTACGAGGGTTTACTGGTTTGTCTGCCGTCGCCCGAGAATAAAAATAGTTGTGGGTGAGTAGAGGGATGGCTAGGCCAGCGATGGGAGTACGGTGGGGCGGTGAGGCCTGCGCGGCAGCACAGCCGGCCACGGGGAGGAGGGAGCAGGCAGTCCCGCCGGCGCTTGTTTGAGCGGCTGGAGCAGGAAGAACAGAGATTAAAGAAGCACGACGAACGTTCGATGGTCATCCAACAGTCACTGCTTGTGCATCAACCTTTTTTTAGGAAAGCCTCAAATCTGTGGAAAACAGCATACAACCCATCTGCCATTATTTTTAATAATTTACAGCCCATTTGCTAATTCTTAAGGGTTTTTTGGAGCCCATATTCTTTTTGTTAGCATTACAGCCCATATTGTGGCCACGGCTAAAAAAATATATGAAATTTTGCATATTTCGGTGCGGTCCGAACTATTTTTAATCCTGAAATTTCGACTCCCATTCAAACTGATTTAAAAAATAAATGTATATCAATATAAAATCCAACAAATTCTCCACACATAAAAATTATTGTAATTTAAAATCTCGAAATGAAAAAAAGATATTTGAAACTAATTGCCGATTTGATGCGTTTTAAAAATGTACAGCCCATTTCTAATTACCGATGGGTCATTTTCTCGGCCAGCCGAATGAAAGCTCTCCTCGTCTTGAAAGATTTGCGGCCCAACAGGCCTGACAAAGCGACTTACTTGGCAAATCACAAAAAAACTGGGCTGTGGCTGTGGACCCAGCTGTCAGCCTCTCCACGTACAGTACTCTTCCGATGGAAGTCGTTCCTTGACCACGTTGACCACGCCGCGCGGAGAGCACCACGGCGGTGGACACGGCGAGACCTAGGAAGGGGACGACGCGAAGCCAGGGAAGACGCGGAAGTGGAAGCCTGCGCGGAGAGGAGTACGAGGGTTCGCTGGTTCGGCTGCGGTGTGAGGCTGCCGTCACTGCAGGGCCTGGCCAGCGGTGGGAATAGTAGGGGGCGGTGAGGCCTCCGCGGCAGCACAGCCGGCCACGGGAGGCAGGAGCATGCGGCACGACCGATGCTTCTTTGGGCGGCTAGAGCAAGAAGACTAGAGGTTGAAGAAGCACTACGGCAGTTGGATGGACATCGTACGGTCACTGGAGCTAGAATCGTTCATATTGACTAAGTTGACAAAGCCCTCCATCCCCGTCAACTTAGTAGGCCCACAAGTCAGCCTCCCACAATGGTGGGTCCCAGCTAGCAGGGGGTATTCATTTGTGTGTGCGTAATAAGGAGTCACTTCCTTGCGTGCGAAGATATAGCTGGTGGGTCCGACATGTCAGTGGGGGGAACGTTTTTTTCACGAAATACAGAGGCCCTTTCGGTGGGTCCCAGCTGTCAGGTGGAGGAATCATTATTTTTCCCGTACAGTCCACGACCAATGGATGTCGTTCGTTGACCATGTTGACCAGGCTGCGCCGAGAGCACCATGGCGGTGGACGACGGCGAGGCCTATGAAGGGAACGACACGGAGCCGGGGAAGACTCGGCAATGGTTGCCCATGCGGTGGGGAGTACGAGGGTTTACTGGTCCGGCTGCTGTTGCCGGAAAATAACAGGAGGTGTGGGTGAGTAGAGGAATGGCCTGGCAAGCAATGAAGTAGGGTGGGGCGGTGCGGCCTGTGCGGCAGCACAGCCGGCCACGGGAGGCGGGAGCAGGCAGTCCCACCGGAGCTAGTTTGGGCGGCTGGAGCAAGAAGATCAGATATTGAAGAAGCAACACGGCCGTTGGATTAACATCCAACGGTCACTGCTGCTAGAATCGTTTGTGGACTAAGTTGACAAAGCCAAAGTACACTTAACCTAGTAGACCCACAAGTCAGCCTCCAAATCTGTCCCAAACAGCATACATCCCGAAATTTCTAGCCAGATTCAAATTAATTTTAAATATGAATATACCTTAATTTAAATTCAATGAAATTTTACCCGCACAAAAACAATGAAATTTAAAATATCAAAATCCGAAAGAAAACAATATTTTGGAACTAATTGCCTGTTTGCTGTATTTTTTCATTTTACAACCCATTTATTATTACTTATAGCCCATTTCTTATTACTTATAGCCCATTTTCTAGGCAAAATGCATCTCTCCTCGTCTTGAAAGATTTCTAGCCCAGCAGGGCGTAGAAAAGCAAGTAGGCCTATATTGGTTATTCTGCAAAAAACAAAATAGCTGGCCAGCCATTTTCAGAAAGGAAAAAAAACTGGGCTGGTCATGTGCTAAACATATGAAATAAAAGCCTGGGCTAGACGGGCCACGGGTCCCGCATAGCCAAGTTGATACCCTTCTCCATCCCGAAAAAAAATTACTGCGCGCGCTGCTGGGTCCCTACTGTCATCCTCACCATGCACAGTCATCTCCTTATTCCTCTCGGTTGTTGACCATGTTGACAACACCGGAGGGCGGCGCCGCGGCGAGCGAACCAAGGCAGAGGACGATGGTGAGGCCTCAGACGGGAATGAACAGAAGCCGGGGAAGATCACAACCAGCCATGGGAGGCGGGAGCAGGCGGTCCCGCCAGCCCTGGTTTGGCTTTGGCGGCTCGAGGAAGAAGAGACTGAAGAAACGCGACAGACGTTGAATGTCAATCCAACGGTCAAGGTTGGCACAATAGTTTGTTGACTAAGCGGACACCAAGTAGCATACTTTTTTATATATAGAAAGAAAATCAAAGACTTGGGAAGGCGTACATAATAAGCTAGTGTACTAGTAAAGAGACGTTGCCGAGTTTTAGAAAAAAGAAAGACGTGCTCCTGTAGCTGGTTCGAATCCAAACCTAGACTATGACTATATATGGTGCTATGCTACTCTGCAAGTAATGAAATTGACATATCCAACGTTCACTTCTCCTCTTCTCTACTTACTCTGCCTAGCATCAGAAGCTCTGGCCGCAACAACCATGTCCGCTATCTGCTCGTCCACCTGCTCTTCAGCAGGCAACAACCAGATATGCGCCAAGTCGCCACCCGTACCATCGCCTGTGGGTCTCATCACACCCCCACCGGCACGCGCACCACAGCCGATTGCTCATCGCAACCCGCTGCCGTTGGTGTGGTGCCACTGCTACAAATCACGTAGAGTCATCCGTCACGTCTCAACCACAATCCGCAACCCTGGCCGAGTCTTCTACAAATGCCTGAATCATGGGGTAATAATATGTTTAAGTGTTGTTCTACTGCTTTTAGTTGTTGATTTATTTAATAGTTTGGTTGATGATCTTCCAATTTGATTCGTGCAGAAAAGGGAAGATTGGTGTGATTTGTATTTCTGGGAAGTTGCTGATGTGGGGGAATGCAACTACGCTGATTATTTGGTTAGCCGGGGAATCCCAATACCAGCAGGTTGGGGTGTTGGACAAGTAACTGAAGGAACGGCAGAAGAGGAAGATGCAGAGCAGAAGGTTAAAGATGCAGTTCCTCTGATCATGGCCAAGCAACAGCTGCTGAACGGCCTTGACAGCAATGAGGAGATGAAAGAGCTTGTGAAGATAATGGGCAAAATCGATGTGCTCTGTAGGATGATTGTCTCTTTATTTGCAGTGTATGTAGCACTCATGATGTATTCAGTGGCTATGACATGAACACTTTGCTGAAACTAGTAATGAATGAAACCTGTGTAGCAGGCTGGGCGTAGTGTTGTGAACATCGAATGATTTCTATTAACGGAAATCAGGGGTATCCCCTTTTGCTCATATAAATAAATAAATAAATAGCAAAGGCCCTGTCGGGTCAGCTCTGTTCTCATTCGAAGACGTCGAGCAAATTGCAGTCCAACAGCAAACTATGTCATCAAATTCAAGTTTCACAGCTAAATATGAGTACAACTAAACAACAATGTCATCATGTTTTAGTTTTCATACAATCACCAAACACAAATCAGCATACATAACAAGTGACGTTCTCATAGCAAAATACTAAACAACATGTTCATCGGGTTTCAGTTGTCATAGCAAACAAAATTTCACATAGTAGATAAAAAACGTCTTCTGACAGGCAAATACGACAAAAGCAATGTAATCATCATCCACAGCAGCAACGTCAACATCTTCTCCATGTGTATCAGTTTGAATTGTAATTCCCCATGGTGTCATCTTCTTCTTCGTCCTCAACGTCCTCGAACATTGGTTTCTTCTTGATCAACTCTTGTATGTCCACAGCACAACAGTCAATCTTTTCGCCGGTATCATTGACGTGATGGTTCTCAAAGATATTAGGAACATCTATGTTATCTTGTACATCAGGAGCAGTGTAAGCATCATCTTGTTGTGCAACTTCATTAAACGAATTCCTCTGCTCAAACCTTTGCAATACTCTCCAGTCATCGCTACATGCAAATGTGTCTTCCAAGAAAAATATTTGTGTTGCTTGATTTGCCAAAATAAAAGGCTCGTTGGTCTAGTACGCCGCCTTGACATTGATGGATTTGAAATAATCATCAGCTCTGGGTTTTGCGATCCTGGAAAACATGTTATACCAACGACAACACAACAGAACCACACACCAATGATCCTCGAAACTGGAGATATACTGCAACTGAACAATGTCTGTTATGTTAGCATACATTTCAGTTGTCTCTTTGTCATACGTATCCGTGCTCATGATGGCACCGTTTGTGTCTTCCTGCCTTCGTCTCGTGCAAGGGTGTTGTAGCGCACATCTCCAACAACGCAAGATTCATAATTTCTTACCCGAGTATCAGGATCCATTGCTAGTGAGTAAAGGGCATCATCAACTGCCTGCCCATCCCCCCGCATCTTCTTAACCTATGGTTAGAAAATAGACAAGATGATCATCTTATGTACTCAATATATTAAAAAACTGACAGTGCACTTCAAAAGCTTACATGGTTCTTGAACCATTTCGCAAATCCTGCCATAACCAGTTTGTCAATGTTTCTTGGATTTTGCGGCAGTAACTCCTCTTTGTAGATGCTGCACAACATAGTGATCACGTCAAACATCTAAATATATAAGAATGTGCTGCAAATTTAGTAGATTACGATGTATAAGCTGCAGTACTGCACTTACTTGATATAAGGTAGTATCTCAGGACAGTTATTCAACACATACCAAACCATTTTTTCCAAATCTTTAGGTTTGTCCTCTTGTCGACTCTTCCCTGTAACACGAACAGAATAATCGAAAACATTGAGCCCGGGATTGTCTTCACCCACCTCTTTGCTAAGCTGATCAGCTATTTCAATGTATTTTGAGCAGAATGTTAATGCTTCTGTAGCAATGTAGGCCTCTGCAATGGAACCCTCAGATCTAGCTCTGTTCCTACCATAGCCCTTGAAAGTGCCTAGCCGCCTTTCAATAGGGTACATCCAGCCATACTATACTGGACCTCTAAGTAGTGCCTCATCAGGTAGATGAACAGCCAAATGCACCATCACATCAAAGAAGGCTGGAGGATATACCTTCTCAAGGTCGCATAGGATAGTTGGTATCTTGTCTCTAAGACGCTCCAAAGCATCTATCCTGATATTCCTACTGCAGAGTTCCCTGAAGAATTGTCCCAACTCTGCAACTGCTCTGTATAAGTCAGGGCGGCCCAATCCTCTAAGGATAACAGGTAAAACCCTTTGAAGTAGGACGTGGCAGTCATGAGTTTTCAACCCTTGTACCTTGTTTCCATCTGCACTGACTCTCCTTTCAGGGTTGGAAGCAAATCCATGTGGGAATCTCACACGTGACAGGACCTCGTAGAATTCTTTTCTTTTTACCTTGTCCAAGACGTACACACCTGGTGCCATATCCCGTGGTTTACCTTCATCTTCCACCTGTAAATCCTTTCTGATACCCAGGTGTGTCAAATCAATCCTAGATTTTAAGGTATCTTTCGTCTTGCCTTCAATATTAAGAAGTGTGCCGATAATGCTGTCACATATATTTTTCTCGATGTGCATCACATCAAGATTATGCCGCAGATCCAAATCTTTCCAATACTCCAAGTCCCACAAAGTGGACCTGCGGGTAAACAATAATCTCTCTTCTACCCTGCCACACTTCCTTTTCCCGCTACCATTACCAGGATGGTTTCCTGGTGTAATATGCCCGACCTTCTCTAATTCCACTTGCAACTCATCGGTGGTGAGCCTCTTTGGCGCATCATGGTTTTCATGCTTTGCATTGAACAAATGTCTTCGGTATTTTCTAGTATGCGGCTTGTCCTTGGCAAGGAAACGGCGGTGTCCAATGTAACAGATCTTGCTAAGTATTGCGTATGACAGCGGATTCCTATCACAGTGAACACATGCATTGTAACCATGTGTCGTTCGCCCTGACATAGTTCCCAAAGCCGGATAATCATGGATGCACCAAATTATAACAACACGCAGAAAGAAATCAGCTGGTGGGCTGCTATATAGGTCTCGAGTGAGAACACCCTTCCATAGCTATTGAAGTTCCTCCACAAGAGGCTCCATGAACAAATCAAAATCCTTTCCAGGACTTTTTGGACCTGGGATGAGCAAGGCCATCATGTAGTTTGATTCTTTGGTGCAGACATTTGGAGGCATGTTGTAAGGGATAACAAGCACTGGCCACATGCTATATGTGGCGCTCTAGTGGCCAAATGGGTTAAATCCATCTGAAGCTAAGACAAGTCTAATGTTTCTCGGGTCAGCAGCAAACTCTTTGTGTTTATCATTGAAGCTTTTCCACTCACTACCATGAGATGGATGGCTCATTACATTCTGATCTCTGTACTCCTGGTTCCTAGAATGCCACAGTACATCCTCTCTTGTTTCAGCATCATGAAACAACTTCTGCAATCTTGGTGTAATTGGAAAATGTCTCAGAACATTATGAGGAATCCTCTTCACAGCATCGCCATCTTTCCATCTTGATGATTTGCATTTCGGGCATTCACTTAAGTTGGCATAATCCTTCCGGAGCAGAATACAATTATTCTTACAAACATGGATCATATCATATCCAATTCCAACTGCACAAGGAAATTCTTCATTTTACTGTAGGTGTGTGGCAGCTCAGACGCATCTAGGAAAGATTTGCGGAAAGCAGCCAACATCATATCGAATGATTTGTTGGTCATCTGCTCAGATGTCTTCACCTGAAGAAAGGTGACCATAGCTAAGAATACTGACATCTTATTTCCTGGGGTGACAACAACGTTGCATTGTTCCAACATGCGGGCCCACCGTTTTTCTTCTGCAGGTGAAAGTTCATGGAATGCACGAGCATTTCATAGCATTGTTTCAATGTTGGTCAAACTCACTGGCTCCTCCACCACCACCTCGTCCTCCTCTTCCACCTGAGCATCAAGCAGATCAAGATGGTGATCTGCTGCTTCCACGTAGTCAATAACATTGACGTTCGCAGCTTCACCATGATGAACCCGCCTAGTATATGTGACCGACATCCCATACAAGTGTAGATGATTTTGCACAGTTGACTGGGGTCTTGTAACTGAATTCATACAACTGCTACATGGGCAGAGCACATCTGATTTCGGACCACCGTACTCAGCTCTGATAAAGTTCATGAAGTTTTCAACCCCCTCGACATATGCAGCGGAGAATCTTCGAGCAGAAGTTATCGAAGTCCTGTCCATCTGTTAGACATACAAATTAGTTCTTGTACTAGATATTACAGGAAAAACATATATGCTTTTTTATGAAGTCCAGAAAAAAATACCTAGGTCGATGTCTAAAGCTATGGCAAGATATTTGGACGAGCAGATCTAAGTAACGAAATATATGTAAAGCTAATTCAGCAAACAATTTTGAGTGCCAAATTATGGCAGGCTATTTCAGCAGTCAATGAGGCCGAGCACACAGCCATCGAACTATCGAAGGCCATCGCAGGAACAAAGATCGAGTATAAAACGGTGTAGAGCTATTTCACCTAACAGATTGGCTACTAGACCATGGCAATCTATGTCACAATAAATATATGGCAGGATATTTTAGCAACTAATCGGCCTTGGCATGCCATCTCACCTAAGCAGATTGAGTGCAGAATAGGGCAAGGAAGCTTCTGAAGAAGAGCATATTGACAGTAAACTACTTCGGCAAACAGTGAGATTAACAGCGTCTATCAACTAACATTCAGCGCTACACCGACATGAACGGGGCCTCAGTCTAGAATGCGCGTACCGTGGGAGAAGCTGACCGCCATGCGTCTCCACATGAACGTCGCTAGCGGTGGCGGCGCTGACCGCCGTGCGCCTCCACAAGAACGTAGCCAGAGGTGGCGGCGCGGTTAGAGGACGGCAGTCTACGAGAGCGTACCGTGGGAGCGAGAGGATCACCGAACCGCGATGCCAACTTATTGGCGCGGCGGGGAGGACGGCTTTGGCGGAGCGAATGGAGTGGTGGGGGACAGGGGGAGGAGGGTTTGGGGAATATTATTGGCTAGTTGGCCGAAGGGCGCTTGAATCGGATTTGGGGGGATTTTTGGGTGTGGGGGGGGGGGGGAGGATTTTCGCGTGGTGGGCGGGGGGAGTTTGGCGCATGTTCGGTTCCTCCAAGTGTAGTCCCACGTGTCAGTGAAGAGGCAAGCCGAAGCGCGTTCCGTTTGCGTGAGCCGTGCGCAGGACCGAACGTGTGTGGGGTGCAATGCGACCGCGACAGGAGTGCTGTGAGTGTACCGCCTTTTTTCCTTTCAAACTAGGTGCTTCGCCCCCTCAAAAAAAATTTGTTGCTTCGCGCGATCTACTGATACTACTACTAGTAATCTGGTAATCCCGACTAAAACGGCGCGGCCGGGTCTTTTCCCGCGCGATATCTTGGGAGGTTGGCTTAGTTGGGGTTTTAGGACGAGTAATGCTACACCTACGTAATCCCAGTTACGTAATTAACATAATGTGAAATGTGTGAGCTGTTGATTGTAGATTGGGTGGAGGTAGGGGCCCACCACCATGAAAATCAGGGGAGGAGAGAGAGAGGCAATTTACGTTAACCCTTTCGTAGGTTCCCGTAGATGTAGAAAGATGTGAAATGTGTGAATGTGTAGTGGACGTACTATTGGAGTGCCTAAGATAATTTGTGTATGTATAGACCCTATGTGTTTATTTTACTTCGCATGTTAGATTTGTCTCGGTTCCATAAAAAGCAGAGTTGGTGATGATGGTGTGCCTGTCATCCTGCAAAATAGGTCGTCCGATCTATATCTAATGGATAGGAAGGAAACTATGACAATTTACCCGCACTCCTCTCCACATTTGCAGATAAGGCTTTCCCTCGTTCATCCTTTTCTCCCACAAGATCTTGATCTTCCGTGCAACGCACGGGCATCTTGCTAGTACTCCTACAATATGTATATTATTGTGAAAATTCATATACACCGGCCAAGATTAATGCAAACACGGCAGATTTTCATTACATTTTGAACTTTTATAGGACAGAAAAATAAAAGAAACCCGACCCTAAACCTATTCTACGGCAGTGATCGACATCCTCCATCTGCGATCTCTATGTACGGGGGCGGGGTTCAAGACCCGTGAAGTGAAGGTGCGGTCTCCGGCGAGGAAGAGTAGAACACGGGATACAGACCGGCCAGTTGGCACACCATGCCCTGCCGCCTCCCATGCCCTACTCATCCTCGGAGGAGTCCCCGACCTCGGCAGTGCCGGACGTTGGACGGCGGCAAGTAGGACGTGTGGCTGACGGTGCTCCTGTCATCGGCCGCCAGCGTGGCCACCGCTTGTGCGGTCGCGTCCGCGTCCGGCTACGCCGCTATTGCGTCGCGAGAGGCCACTTGAGCGAGGGCGGCAACCTCGATCTTCATCCCCGAAGACAAGCTCTCCCGTAGAGCATTCGCACTCGTGGTCATGGCGGATGTGGTGCCAGGTAGGAGGACGATGCGCGATGGTGTGGAGGTTAGCTGGGTGTTGCCGCTTTAAGTAGCGCATTCCGGTGAGGCCAAGCGTCCGGGTGCGTCATTAAGTCTCCGGAGTTGTTTCCTCGGGCACCGAGCCTCTTAACGATGACATACGAACGGATGACATGCATGCGGACAGCTGGCGCCGGCTGGGAACGCACTGCGCGACGGCGCGAGGGACGAGGGTTTTGGTGTGCCAGGATAGTCAGCTGCGGTCGTGGCAACGTTGGAGATGCCCTTTGCTCACATGCGATCCCCGCATGTCATTGAAAAAGCAAGACGACCCGGCATGGTCTTAGGTCCAGAGGATGCAGTTGGCCGTGCTACACCACTCCGTGGACGGGTCACGATGCCCCGTGCATCCTCGACAAGCCGGGTGTTGGGGTGTGTTTGGATTGTGGCCAAAGTGCACCTTACCAAAATTTTGGTCATGACCCAAAGATTGGTCTTTGTTTGGATGGTTGCCATTTCTTTGGCATGCCAATGAACTCTAGACAACTCTAGTTCATTTTTCTTGCCAATGTCGGCCAAATCATGGGCAACCAATACCTCAACCAAAATTTTGGTCATGACCCAAAGATTGGTCTTTGTTTGGATGGTTGCCATTTCTTTGGCATGCCAATGAACTCTAGCCAACTCTTGTTCATTTTTCTTGCCAATGTCGGCCAAATCATGGGCAACCAATACCTCAACCAAAATTTGGGCTACCCCATGCTTTGATGGGGCAACCTTGGGCACAAACCAAACATACCGTTGGTCGTGCCACATCACTAATGCCACCCTTGGCACACTGAAACCGACCGTGTCTAGCTACGATATGAGCGTGTCGCTCACCGCGGTCGCTGTGTCCAGAGGTGGTGCTGGAGCTGCGCCCCATTGTTGGCCCCAACGACCCACATGAACGGTTGTCAGTGGCGAGGAGGTCGTGGGCCAGCTCCTCCATTGGACTAGTCTGCGCTACGTCGTCCCGACGGGTGTGCCCCACATGTCAGTTTCCCTGTTTTCCCGGCCATATTCGAGCATCAATGCTCCGCGTTGCGCATTAGGCCTTTCACCATGTAGGCCAAGCGAGACAACTTATTGTTCATTTGAGCCGTTCAAGTATAATCATGTGGCGTTTGCTTATTTCTCATTCCTCTCCAACCCTCTTCTCCATCGATCATGTCACCCTCCAGTCGAGTCCATCCTCCCGCATGCCTCATTTGAACATTCCGCCGAGTATCATTCACATGTACCCACCCTAGTCCTCTTTCAATAGATCTCCGGACTCCGAGATGAAATCGAGAGGGAACCAGTGGGCGCACGTGATACCTAAGGCGGATTCAAAATTTTGAACCGGTGATCATAGCATCCGCAAATCATATATAAAGGGTATTCAATGTTCGTTTCGTTTTTGAACATACAATATACTCCCTCCTATCCTTTCTAGTTTACATATAAGTTTTATGTGTAGTCAAGGTATCTCTACTTTGATCAAAAAGGTATCAACATTCAACAACGCCCAATCAATATTGTTAGATTCGTACGTACTCCTAGATTTGTACTCGAGATGGTTTCCAATTTGACTATTGACAAGATTAATAGTACATGAGATGTATAATGTGAAAATTATATCATTGGAAACTCCTTTCACATACGAATTTGACCGTATGCTTTGTGTAAGTTGCATGTCATATATTATTACTCTAACATTTGGTCAAAGTTAGCCTCGAAAAACACATTAGACCCTGTATGCTTTGTGTAAGTTGCATGTCATATATTATTACTCTAACATTTGTGTAAGTTGCATGTCATATATTATTACTCTAGAATTTGGTCAAAGTAGTATAGTGGAAGTGGATCCTCTGACGTAGGTATCCCTGCCTTACCCTTCCTTTCGGTCACTTACTGGCGGACCCCATGCTTTCTAGGCCCCGCATGTCAGTTACTCAATGGGTTCGGCCACGTCAGGGGATCCTCATCCATAGTATACTCCCTCTGTTTTTATTTACTCCGCATAAAACGGAGGGAGTGGTGGTATAATAAATGACGCGGGCGGGGGAGGGGGAGAGACGTCGGTTCGCTCTCAACTGCGGTCCCACAAGCGAGCGAAAACGCAAGACAAAGCGCGCTCCATTCAGTGAGCGACGTGGAGGGTCCAGCGTGCCGGGCTGCAACGCGAACGCGACAAGAGCGATGTACAGTCAAAACCGATTGACCGGTCGTCACCAGAACCACTATTCACACCAGAACCTTCGCTGCTCGGCCTACGCCAGCCACTGCCCTAAAACCACACCAAATCTCCAGCACATTCCCCCACCTTTCGATCCCCTAGCCCGCATCAAGCGTCCCCTAGTTCGCCGGGAAGCCATGGTGCGCCGCAAGATCACTTACTACAAGATGCTGACGCCGGAGCGCCGCGCAGAAATCGCGGCGGCGGTCAGCGCCACAGACCTCCGTTCCCAAGCTCGCTTTGCGGCGGGCCAATCCCCGAGTTCTCTGGAGCTAAGCTACGAGGAGGAGGAAGCCGATCCAATGTTCATGGAGGAGGTCGCGGCGCAGAAGGCCCCCGATGGGTATGAGACGATGGACGTCGACTTCGTGCCGGCGTCTGAGTCCCCCATGGTGCAGGCGGACCAGCGGTTCAGCATGGCGATACTAAAGGAGGACCGGGAGGCAGAGGCTCAACTCGACGCGGAGCGCGCGCATGCCGCTGCCATCAAGGCTCTCCTGCAGGCGGAACCGGATGTCGTGGATGTGAACCGGGCGGTGGAGGCTCAACTTGAGGCGGAGCGCGCGGATGCCGCTGCCATCGAGGCCCTCCTGCAGGCGGAACCGGACATCCTGGACTTGAACCGGGCGGCAGAGGCTCAAATCAACATAGGTGCATGGATGTCGCTCTCATCGATGCCCTCATGCAGGCGGAACCAGACGTCCTGGACTTGAACCGGGTGGCGGAGGCTTGACTCGACGCGGAGCGCGCGGATGCCGCTGCCATCGAGGCCCTCCTGCAGGCTGAACCGGACGTCATCGACTTGAACCGGGTTGTGCTCTTGTCCGTGCAGAGCGCCCGCACGCTCCGCTTGAATGAGTAGCTGGAGGCCGAGGACAACCACGGTGCGGAGACACACGTCGGCAGGGACGGCTGGTTCGCGCCGGCAGCCAAAGACGACGAGGCCGTCTCTTTCCGTGAGCAGTGATAGTTTTTCTTTATGTTGTTGTTTTTATGGATCTTTTGCTGTGTAAAAACATATATTTGTTATGCAAGTCGCCTGACTTGGGTCAGTCTACCATTTCAGGCGGTTGGATGAATATCCTACGTCTCCTACCCTTCTTTCCTTCTTCCTCACCTCTTCTTCTTCCCCAACAGACCACCGCACGGGCCGTATGGATACTCCCCAACATGCGGTTGGATAAAAATACTCTATGAACGAAAATTATGTGTCAGCGATAGGATGGCTGAGTTTGGTTTGTTCACATGCGACAACATGTGTCAGTGAGGGTGCGTTCCCTTGGTTGGGTTTGCGGCGTGCAAGAGCGACTGTGTGAGGGTGCGGTGCGACCGCGACGTGTAGGAGCGACCGTGTGAGGGTGCGGTGCGACCGCGATAGCCATGCGCAAGTGTACCTCCTTATCATTTTGAAAACTTTAGGCAGGCTTGGCAAAAATGTGTGGCGAAGTTTGGCAATGCAAGGCCTAGACCCAAACAGGATAAGTACGTACGTACTAGGAGTACTAGTGTTAAAAAAGAAAGGCAGGGTTTTCCTTCGCGGGATTTAATCGATACAAATCCTCGTTTCACGTGTCAATTAATGCGTATTTTTTCTCCAAAGACCAAAGAGCTAACCATCTCACTCCTCATCGCTTGATTAATGCAGCACCATGCAAACCAACCTTCTCACTTCCGCATGCATGCATGTTGTCTCTCTCTCTCCCCTACCCATCTCTCTGCATGCATGCGCCTCTCGCTCTCTCTCCTGTTTCTACATGCAAGAAGCTCTCTCTGCCTTGGGAAGATGCGAAGCACATGTGAAAGAGAGATGGGATTACTGCAGGCACGCATGCGGTGGAAAGGGATGGAGGGCCCGGTTGGAAAGAGCAGCAAAAAAATGCCAATGCGCAGAGCATTGCGGGGAAAACGAAATTTTCTTAGACACAGACAAAAAAGGACCGGAGGGAGTACTACTAGGAGTACTAGTGCGGTGAGATGGTTTCTCGAAGAAGACGATGGAGAAGCGGAGTCAGCGAAGAGTGAAATGATGGTTGCTTCGTCCGTGCTTTTGTGATTTGACGCCTCACTGCTTTGTGATTTGTGATAGAAGGGACAGGGGAGTAGACTCTATGCTCTATACTGTACTACATGCGTCCAAGCATGGGAGAAAGAGGAGAGACGTTGCATTTTTCTATTCCTTCAATCAATCAATCAGGGAGCTTCGGTTCCATCTTTTTGGCTTTGGCAACACCGTCCACAATGGTTCCCACGATGCCAAAAGCTATTTTCACATTTGGCTACACATTGTGGATGCCCTTAACCGTACCACTTGGTTTTGCTCCTGTGTGCTATCTATACAAATCTCAATTATATTGATCTAAAAAATTATAGAATCAAGATTAGTAAAAAGGAGGTGATTTTGCCGCGTGGATGCCGGGGGAGGTTTCTTATTTGAGCAATGCTACATCCACTTAATGGTTTACGTAAAGTTATGAACTGATGTGATGTGGGACTATTTGATTGGATTAAAGGAGAGGATTAGGCCCACCCCACCTGAAAATTAGGGGGGCATATATAGATTAGATGGAAAGTATACATAGCAGCTACGCAACCCTTTGTAAGTCTAGGATTAGGCTTCTTATTTTCGGAGGATGTTGTCCTAGCGGTTTGTTAACATGCAGTCCCACGTGTCAGTGGTTTACCAAGCCGATCCGCATCCCACATGAGGCAGAACAACGTCAGAAGCAACATGTGGTTAAGTTGAAGAAGATGAGGGAGAAGCGGATTCACCAACGAGTGAAATGATGGTTGCTTCGTCCCTCCAACTTAACTGCAGGAAAGGTGCAACTTTGTGATTTGACGCCTCATTGCTCATTATTACGCCGGCGCCATGAGTGGGGTGCTTCACCCCAGCTGCTCTGCACTGTATTCTGGTATGGCACGTGGACCCGGTAGCTTGATGTCCCACATGTCGGTGAAAGGGACTAGAAGATTTATGAAAGCGAGCGCTCCACTCTTATGACGGAGGAGTAGACGACACGACGGCCCAGTGAACTGTCACCTGTACTATATAGTACTATAGTTTTGCTGTTTCGCACGATCCATCGATACAAACCCGATTAAACAGGAAAGGGCGGGATTTTTCCCGCGCTGTAGATGATACTGGCCATACATTTCAAAGGCAATTTTAATGTATGCAAACTGAATAATTATAAGTACCAACATGATATCTAGTAAAACTAAAAACACATATGATTTATTGTGTTAGAGTGTAGTAGTAGTGTTGTATTGCATACTGTAGTTGTTAGATGTAACATGCGAGAACGTGTAGAGATGTAGTTTCGGAGGGCCTACAGAGAGAAAAGCATAATACGGTCACCGAACTGCAGAATAAGCTGATTACGGTCACTATATACGTTTTGCGGTGATTATACAGTCACTTGCTCATAGTTCAGCATCGGATTGCACTCTATTGACCGGCCAAATAGTCTGAATGGCGCCATGTTGACTAGTTAAATTGACCACATTCCTTGTGGGTCCCACCTGTCAGTTCGCATAGGCAAAAGGTAAGATAAACACAAATTTATGCAGGCGCAACAAGGCTCCAATCCGTGCGCGGGAATCACCTAGGTGTGTATGTGTCTGTCAAGGCCTGATGTGTGCGCATGCACGTGTAGGTTGAGCACTTGAGCGTGAGAGTGTGTGTTGGTCGTGTGGTGTACTGGTGTGTGCATGCATGCGTGCGTATGTGCGTGTGAGTGTTGCGTGCGTGCGTGTGAGTGTTGCGTGCGTGCGTGGCTGCGTGTGTACGTGTGAGTGTTGCGTGCGTGTGTGGGTGCATGTGTTTGTGTGAGTGTTGCGTGGATGCAGTTCATGTGCATGCGTGCGTGTGTGTATAATCACCACACAAGCTCATGTGTGTTAAAACAGATGGCTCAGCATACCAATACAAGGCCACCTTGTCCGCTGTGCCCGCGGTCATGCCTTTGAACCACCGTCCAAATATTTTTTTGTCGTTTGTTTTCATTCTTACTAGCAAGATGCACGTGCGTTGCACGTAACATCAAGATGCATTTGTATGACTTGTTTATCTTGTGAGAGAAAAGGATGAATGAGGGAAGGCCTAATTTGCAAATGTGGAGAGGTGTGTGGGTACCTTTTTGCAAAATTGCCATAGTTTCTTTCCTATCCGTCAGATATAAATCGGACAGCCTATATTGCAGGATGGCAGGCACACCATCATCACCAACTCTGTTTTTTATAAGAGTGTATTTTATGTATTTTCTAAGAGTGTAGATGTAGAGTAGATACAAGTCGACAGGTGGGCATGATGGTAGTGAGATAATGTGATGCAACACTAGAGGTGCCACGTGGAGCATTTAACTGGTCAACTAGTCATGTCATGAGCAAATACAGAGTTGTACGGTGAGCCCGTGACTGTATAATAACCAGTAAACATAAATGGTGACCGTAATGAGTGGATTCTGAAGTCCAATGTACGTATCGTGCTTTCGCTTCAAATACAATGATCGTCATTGCATATATCGCGAGAGAAAGATGAAACATGCATGAATTTTCTGGGGGCTTACTTTTAGAGGACCTGGAGATAGCTTTGTGTGCATACGTGAAAGGGGCGTATAGGGGGGGGGGGTATGCGATGGAGAGAGAGATGCTCTTTGTTTCTCTTTATTATGACTAACTTTGTATATAGTATAAAAATATACAAATTCACAGTGCGGAATAAATATCATTGTGTGCACCATGCAATGCAAATTAGCATTCGTACTCCTCCATATAACTTTGTAATGTTGTATATATGTAGAAACTCTAAAACAATTTTTTGGCCACACTTTATTCAAAAGGAATGTTGTATGCAAAATAAACGTGAAGAGAGGGCTTTTTAGATCAATGGGGTACGTGATGTAACATGTGTGAATGTGTAGTTGATGCATTTGGCAGGGCCTAGAGAGGTATGTGTGTGTATTACGTATTCGAGAGAGGCATGGATAGAGGGGACAACGGGGGGGGGCGTGGGAGAGATAGCACGAGAAATGAGAGTGGTCTAGAGAGAGAGACGAATATGATGTCACAACAAGAGATTCCATTCCCTTGAGTGTGTATATGCAAGGGGGAGGGAATAGAGGCACCAGGAGAAATTTTCTGTGTGTGTGGTGTTTGTGTTGGTATGTGTGGGTGTGAGAAGATAATGAGATGTGGGGGCAGAGGGTGTGTCACCGCGTGAGGTCCGGTGGGTCACGGTGAGGCCCTTTGTTCAGGCCCGTCCTGTGCCACATTGGTCGGCCCGTGACGCATTTAGGTTGACCCATGGATGACTAGTCGTACAAGACAAAGATAGCAGAATTGTGAAGGACTCCGTGTCCACTGACAAAGCCGGCTAGGATTTGTAACCCTAGGTTCTCGGACTAAGGTAACCCCTTTATCTCTGAAATTACTATTCATCCAACCTAACTTTAAGGGGCATCCTACAGAATGCTCTGCTAGAATCATACTCGTCGATTAGGAAGAGAGGTGTGAGACAATGCGTGAGAGACAGGCGTAAAGATAATGTGCGTACATGAGACACGTAGGCAGGTCCATGTATATAGAAAGGGGCGATGAGGATTGTGCGTGTGTATGTTTGCGAGAGGAAGAGTGCTTGTGATAAAGGTTAGTGGAAACAGTTGTAAATGGTTACGAGAGGGAGGGAGTGTTATATCTAGAGCATGTGTGCGAGAAAGACACCTTGGGAGAGTGTGTGTGAGCATGTGTGAGAGACCACCGATGGAGAGTGAAACTACACGTAAAAGACTGCTCTACACATTGATTAAAGATATAAATTCTATCCAAATATTTGGATGGGATCATGATATTTGCAATTCACGTAAGGAGCGGTCATTGATCCATCAAACATCTAGATTCTATCGAATTTGAGCATGTCTATGTTATTATTCGAAACAATTGATCCACATAGTTAGTATTTTGAACTCCAGACAATGCATCGCTTTAGCAATCGAATATAAACGTGAGTATAGTTCATGTTGTGTGTGTAAAGCACATTATACATACGCAAGTTACACAATGGACATTATAAATAGCTACCTATGAACTAGGATACATTTGAATTCAACTTAAGGTAGTTTAAAAAAATCGAATTCAACATGAAGTCCATTCAATTATTTTAATTTGATATCATGGCATTTGTAAACCATACCTAAATTATGGGGGCACCGATCTTTGCTCTGATTTTGTACATAATAGCATATGTAGTCGTGTACAAAATAGATTCAAATTTAGCTCCTCCATTCCAAAATAATTGTAGTTATAGGATTTTCAAGTGTCAAAATTTCAAAAAGATGCGGATAATTTAATGAGGTTTTCAAACATACAAGGTCAAATATAACGTTGTCTATTTAGGTCAATCCTCATAGTTCAAGAGTACTCTAAACGTGAATGCTTGTGTTTCAAAATTTCGAACGAAGCGCCAAAAGAGCCTCTACTCGCCCGAAACCGCGTGAGACCAATGTTTGGTAGTACAAGGAAATTACTTTTCTAATAACTCCGACCCGTGAAACCTACCGGCCCGACGTCCAAAGGTCTAAACCGGGGTAGGTTTGTAGCTTCATCTAGGCGTCACGCAACCGCATCCAAAAAAATTCATACACAATGGCCGCCTAAGCACACATGCGCGCGGCCGAAATCACTCCCGCCCACTATTTGGGACACCTGGGATTACCATCCTACCCCCGACCCGTAGTAGGTCTGAAATTTAAGAGGGGGGCAAAGTTTGTACTTTCCCCAAATTTCAAACAAGCGCGTCCCATCTTCTGTTCAAAAAAGCCAAAACCAAGCGCGTCCCAGACTGAAACATGGTTCCCCCACCCGTCCGATTCCCCATTCGTACTCCGTGGGCACCAAAACTACCTCTCCACCAGCCGCGAAACCCCGGCGTCCTCCGTCCGCCACCCCATCCCACCCATCAACCGCCGCCCTCCTCCACGCCAGAGCCAATATCTCAACGTCGTCGTCCACCACAACCTCAACCGCAACGTCCTCCATGGCTAGTAGTTGAAGCCGAGGCTGAGCCGTCCGTACCTGAGCCAGTTCAACCACGCTGTCCTGTGCCTCACCGCTGCCGCTCCAACTTCGCCACCCTCCACCGCACCGGAGCTGTTCCTGCTACGCCATCCTTCGTCGCCTCGGATCTACTTCCCCTCCGCCAACATACGGCCACGGCAACACAGTCAACAATTTGGCCATGGGTTCATCCAAGCCTGCACCCTCCAGAACATCGGTTTCCTCGGTGAAAAGAAGAAGATCAGCGCGACATGAGGAGGTGACCACACCGGCAACCGAAAAAGGTACTCCTCTTCCCTTATTCGTGCAAATCTTACGTCTCTGCTTGCATGGTATTCATCCCACAGAAGACACTAGTTGACCGCTTGTTCTTGATACTAGATGTTCCTAGTAACTCGCGATGCACAAGGTTTCTCCTCATATACTATTTCACCTTAGCTAGAGGTCCGTCACCCCCCTGAATTTCAATTTCTGGCCAGTTGATTCCCAATTAACGGAAGCATTCCCTGGCGTAACAGGCGCTAGTACGCCTATTATGCTAGGGAAGCAGTGCCTTGGTGTTTATCTTAGGGACGTGTGCGGCCTAGAGCTACTGGCACCTGATCTGGAGGTCGGCCGGGATTAAAGGGATGGCCTGGGGGCGCTGCCAAGCACGGCGATGGTGTGAGGTCGATGGGAGGGCGGGGCGGCGGAGGCAGGGGTCTGGGCCAGTAGTCGCTGGCAGTTCGAGAAAGATCGTTAACAGTGACTGGCGGGAGGTAAACGAAGGCCATCTGCCCGTTCCTTATAGATCGGACGGTTCATTAAAAAAATCAACTGACCTATTTATTTTCAGTCGACTGTTATCTTAGATATGACCACATGTGGTGGTGTGCTGGAGGAGTACCTGCATTTCCTGTGCTCATATATTACAAAATCATATGGAGTAGAATCTAATTTTGTTTGCCATGCAATGTTTTAGAGCTATCATATGTCTCCTGTCATTTATTTTTCAGCCACCTGCTATCTGATACTTTTACAGTGCACTAGTTCTGCACACACTTCACCCTTACTCTCACTATTGTGTTTTTATGCAAGGGTATTTCAGACTCTGCTGCCATGAGAGAAGACAAAAAGAAAAGAGAGAAGTCGCTCCAGCTTCGTATGCGGGTAGGCAAGACACGTTACAACGCTATAAAGGGTGCAGTGTCAGCAGATGGAGACGGTAAATGTAGCTCTGGAGTTGATGACCTCGCTCACAATGAACCACCATCCCAGGTGCTTGCTTTAACTTCACGGTGTCATATGTGGTTGCATGTTCCATATGGTGTCTAGCTTGTATTTGAAAGGCCGAAGTCGGTAAGATAAGGAAAGATATTTTTTTACATGAACCACCATCCCGTGAGCACCAGAAGACAAATAGCTAGTTAGGGCACTGGTTGAGCCAGTGACAAGCCCAGCAAAGATAGGCATCACCTGGAAGCAACCTAAAAAGCTGCGATGGTGGCGAAGCAGCCCACCTCCCACCAGGCTCTCAGGTCCTAGATGATCATGCTCACCACTCCAGCCGAATGTCTAGCTTGTATTGCTTCCAATTTGGTTAAATTGCATCTGCTTAGCTTACACATTATACCTTTGAATATGACATGCCTTTCTGTTTTTGGTACATACTAGTACATGTGTGTATTGACCATGTTCTTACATCAAACTAATGTTCTTGTGTATCCCTCATCAATCACTTATGACGAGGCAGGCAGGCAAGGGGACTACTCCTCATTTAAAGAATGCAGCGTCAGCCTCCCGACATGATTCTCAAGAAACAGAAATGCTAGATGAAGATAGTGAACGTAGCTCTGTAGTTGATTACATCATTTCCCCGACACTAGCATCGTAGGTGCTTGCTCTAACTTGGCAACGTGATATGTGGTTGCATGTTGCATATGGTGTCTAGATTGTAATTCTTCCAATCTGGTTAAACTGCACGTGCTAGTCTTCTTAGCTTATACATTATACCTGTTAATGTGACATGCCTTCCTGTATTTAGTACATAGTACATCTGTCTATTAAGCATGTCCTTACATAAAACTATTGTTTTTTTGTATCCCGCATCAATCAACATGACAAGACACCTTTAGTATATGCAGTGCGATATTAGTTGCATCTTTCATATGATTTATAGCATGCACTGCTTCTAATTTATTGAAATTCCATTTATGATGGGACGCTTTTAACTTGGCAGAGTCATATTGGTTGCATCTTTCATGTGGTGTCTAGCTTGCATTGCTTCTTATTTGCTGGAATGGTTTCTGCTTACTTTACACAAATAGTTGTGAACATGCCATGCCGTCCTGTTTTTCGTACATATTCCATCCTGGTATCATGTGTTTGCCTTACATCAAAGTAGTGATTGTCAGTATCATGCATGAATGAGTTCTGAAGAGAGAATTTTATTGCTTTTTCTTGTCGGTCTTACTTGACAATTCAAAATCAATAAAGCGGAAGGAAGTTAGCAAGACAGCGGATAAAGGTGCTCCTTCCGAACAGAGGGCCTCTACAGTTTCTACTCCTCCACACCCCCAAGATGATTTCCAGGACAACACATGCATAGACACTCAACAAAGCTGTGGTTATGATGAGCACGTCTCCCCTAGTGCAACATCACCGGTGCTCCCTCTAACTTGGCACTGTTATATGTGGTTGCATGTTATGTGTGATGTCTAGCTTGTATTGCTTCTAATTTTGTTGAATTCCATCTGCTTACTTTACACATTATACTTGAATAAGACACATGTTCCTGTTTCTAGAACATACAATATCTGTCTATCACACCATGTTCTTACATCAAATTACTACTGTTGTGTAACCTGCAACAATCACTTATCATAAGACACGTTTGACTTCGGAGTGTGATATAGGTTACATCTCACATTCTTTTCTAGCTTGTACTACTAATTTGTTGAAATGGCACTTATGACGAGACAATTTTAACTTGGTAGAGTGATACTCGTTGCATCTTTCATATGGTGTCTAGCTTTCATTGCTTCTAATTTGTTGAAATGCCTTCTCCTTAGTTTACACATCATAAGCTGTGAATATGCAATGCTGTGAATATGCAATGGCACTAATGACGAGAGACCTCTAACATGGTAGTGTGATGTTGTTTGCATCTTGCATATGATTTATTTCTTGTACTGCTTCACATTTTTTTAAACGCCATTTATGATGAGACACTGTTAACTTGGCAGAGCGATATTTGTAGCATCTTTCATATGGTGTCTACCTTCCGTTCCATTGCTTCTAATTTGGTGAAATGTCTTCTTCTTAGTTTACACATCATAGTTCTGGTTATCTCTTCCGTCCTGTTTTTCATACATATTACATCCTCCTATCATGTGGTTGTCTAACATCAAAGTTCAGTTCGTCTGCATCACGCATCAATTTGTTCTGAATAACTAAATTGTTATTCGTTTATCTTGTCGGCTTGACTTAACATGGCACAGAGAAAGAGGAAGAAACACAGAATGGCAGGGAATGAGAAGCGGATGAATCCTGCAGATTCTGCTGGTACTGATGGTGCAATAGAAGGTCAAAGTCCAATAGAAAATTCTACAAACACGGCACCCCATGCTACACGAGTTGCAAAAAAGCCAAACAGAAACAAATAGCTGCCACCAAACAAGCAGAGACAACCCTAGTTCTTGCAACACCTACCATAGTACTATGAGCTGCACGACATACTCGTGCGTCAACTGAGCTAGCAGCACGTTCCCAAGCTCGCTTGCCACCTGACACTACTTCCCAACCACTCTTGACACAAGACGAGTTGGCAATATCAGATGAACCTTGTGAGCTTCAACAGCAAGAAGGTAGTTGCTGGAGTCAAGTTACAATTGCATGCTTCTTTATATGTAGTCTCATAGTTTGATGTACACTAACACTTCCTATGTTCGTTGTTGGACTAGCACCTAGGTGCAAGAGGAAACAAACATCAGGGATAATGCTCGATAGGTTAACTAAATCTAGAGGAGGAAGAATGGAGATCCGTTTTGAGGCGGGTTTACAAAGGCCACGTGATGCTACAGAGTCAGCCAAGTTAGTATCAGAGGCAGCGGTTGCCGTTAGGTGTCATGTATGTATCCTCCCAACATGGATTCAGTACAGGAATGATAAAGACGAAACCCAGTTCAACACCTTCCTCGACCATTTATCTGTAAGTATGGTTATGTATGGAAACTAGTAATATCGTCTTGCTCTGCCCCATACTTTCTAGGTTGCTGATAATGAGACTCCCATAATTTTCAACAGATGAGGTTCAAGTTGGATAGCCAAGATGATGCAACCAGACAAGCTTGCACCCATGTTTTCAAGTCTGCTCTGCGACAGTATCGGTATAACTTGAGGAAAACTCACTTTGAAGGCAAGGCTAACAGTGAACTTTCCCAAACATCTCCAATGGAAAATATATCTGATGAAGATTGGAGGGGCCTTGTTAAACACTGGTCTGATCTGAAGTATCAGGTACATTATATATATGTGATCAGATCACATGTTGAAGTCCTATTTACGCATGTGCCACACAAATCTATCTTCTTGTAGGTGAACTGTTCAAAGAACAAGGCCAACCATACGAAAGTGAAATTCCAACATACGACAGGATCTCGTAGCTATACTGCACACTGCGAGGCTCTTGTAATTAGCTGCTGTTTCACTCTTTTCACTATACCATATTATCAGATCTATATTGACTTGTTCGAAATGGAGAGTAAAGCCCGCAAGGACCAAAAAGTACCTGAACCAAATGCTGTGGAAATCTTCAAGGACTGTCACACCAGCAAGAAGAAGGGCATGACTACAACAGTCAAAGCCGCTGTTGTAAGTCCTTAATCCTCATGCCTTTTAACTACTACTTACTCTGACTTGTGCCTTGGACTGCATGGTTTGCAGCCAATGTCTATTACTCTTTTCAATTTTATACACGATTGTCTTAGCGTATCATTGCACATTACAAGGTTTAAAAGAGAGGAGTGATGTTCCTTTGATCTTGACCCGTAATCTAGTTCTGTGCTGGACTTGCCCACACAACGTTACAATTGCATGTTTGTCTGTTCTCAGTTGTTTTGTGATATGAATGATGTCATACTATGCTTACTGTATTATAAACTTCGTCTCTTTATCCTTATCCCTCAATACAATGTGAAGAAATAGACAATACATTAGTGATGGTACATGGTCATATGTTTGGAACATGGTTTTATTATGTACTTTGCAATAAAATACAACTAATATTTTACATGGGTTCACCAGAATAACTTTTGTATATAGACCAAAGCTATTTTGTTTGGTTTTGCTACCTCCTTAATATCTTCTATTCTGGTACTACTAATGTAACACCTGAACTTTTCAGCGAGCTATGGAAAAAATGGTGGAACCGCCACCTTCTGAAGGTGGCGAGGCAACTATAATCGCAATGTCAGCTCTTGCTACAGTGGGTCAGTACCTGTCCACTAACAGTGCCAAAAGCACGTTCCTGCGTAATACTGGGTTGGTTGTTAAGGCAATATCGTCCAAACTGCCTCATGATCAAGATATGCAAGCTCAAAGCAATGTTGTATCTGCGCTCCAGACACAAGTCCATTCCCTAACAGAGACCCTTCGTGAAACAAGGAGAAACATTGCTCAATGTCGTCAAGGTATGCATGGTTTTGAAACCAGACTATTAGACATTTGCTATGTTGTTCAGGAGCCTAGGGGAAATTAAGGCGAGGGTCATGGTGCTCCATCGGACAATACAACATGAAAACGTAACAGTCGGGTCAAATGAACTGAGCTTCTGAACTTCTGGTGGTGCATTTATCTGCCAGACTATTAAGTTTTATGCCAACCTTCCTTTTGTTATATAGTTGTAATTTGTTTTGGTGCGATACAAAATTTATTCTTAACGTGCAGCCAGCGGCTGAAGAAAACAGCAAGCCATTTTTGTATACTATAGGGTGTTCCCTATATTTGCACTGGTGGCGATCTTTGATGCCGAGTGGATGTAATCTGTGCAATCTCCTTAATAGCCTAGTGTTAGTCTCAGCCTTATTTATTTCCTAGTCTTCTTTTCCCTGGTTTACTAGTGGCCGCAACTACCATGGGCCATATACGGGCTGCCGATAAATGGGCCTGTAATCGGTGGGCCTCGGGTCATCGGATAAATGGGTCTACATGGGCCGTAATCAGGCGTAATTGGTATCGGCCCAGCACGGTAACATGCCGTTAACAGGCCGTAGGACAGCAAAGGCTTAATTCTGTCACATGCATAACAGGTCGTTAATGGGCCAGAATATAGGACGGGCTGGAAACGGCGCAATGGGTTAACAGGCCACAAATGGGCCCACTCTTGCCATGGGCCGAATTTGGCCCATTAGGGTAACAGGCCAGTAACGGGTCAACTCTTGCCATGGGCTGAATTTGGCCCATTAGGGGTACAAGCCAGTAACGGGCCGACTCTTGCCATGGGCCGAATTTGGCCCATTACGGGAACAAGCCAGTAATGGGCCGGAAGTAATCGAGGGCCGAAAAGGAGCCCAAGAACGTATGGGCCGTCAATAGGCCGAAAGCTAACACGGGCTGGAAACGGCCCATGTAAATCATGGGCCATTAACGGGTATAAAGAAAATTACTGTTCATTATGGGCTAGAGTCACCGTGGGCCTGTAAAGGGCCGAAAGATACGAAGGCCTCATATGGGCCGAAAGACGTCATGGGCCATACATGGGCCGAAAGTGAAATGGGCTGGTGTTATATTCGACGGCCCACGTGACATTGTTGGGCCGATTTCCTTTAGGGCCTAACGGGTCATGCGTTAACGGGCCGTAAAATGGGCTATTTGCGAAGAGACCGTTAATAGGCTTTTCATGGGCGAGCCCGTTAACTTTTGACCAAGTCAAACGGGCCGGCTTTGTAAGCTAAATGGGCCAGTGGCGGGCCGTGGCACGTGTCGACATATCATAGGCGCCTATCTGACCCACTGACGAGCTGACACGTGTTTCGTCCGGCCAATAAGAATTTTACACGTGGAAATTTCCCATTGGTCGGGGCTGTTAACGGGTTATCGGATCCAAAACCCGACCCGGTAGCTTACGGCGTTCCGTTATGGTGGATGCCACGTGTTGGTCACCCTTAACGAAGGCACTTCTGTGACGCGCGATTTATCGTCATGGAAGTGGACACTTCCGTGATGATAATTTTGGTAATGTCATGGAACACTTCTACGACAGTACATGTATGACTATCTTGATTCTATCATATATTTGTCATGGATGTACATGCATGACAAAAAACGCGACCTACTGTGACAAACACGTATCATCACGGAAGTGTACTTTTTTGTAGTGCATGCCCATACATCATCACCTCCTCCGACATGGGGCGATCCGGGCACAGGAAGGCAGGGTGACCCGGGTCTGTGCCAATGTAGCAACACTGAGGGCGAGTGCATGCGATCTGGGAGTGGCCAGAGATGCCGCAGTTGAAGCACTTCTGAAGATCCTCGGGATGGTTCTCGGAGCGTATGGGGCCGGGAGGGGTGGCGGCCGAGCTGCGTGCTGGTCCAGCGAGAGGAGCTGCGCCAGTACCACGCCCAAGCCCCCTCTTCTTCTTCCTCTTGGGGCCCTGCCTGCCCCGCCCGGCACCAGCTGGGTTGGGAGGAAAGGCCGGCTCGCCCCTTGGTGGCTGGTAATGGCATGAGGCCGCTGGGGGCGCAGGCTGCTGCTATGGATGGTGCTGAGCATGGGGCGGTGAACACGAGCGGGTAGGGGAGCGGCCCGACTGGGCGGGGGATCGGCCCACGCGGGCGGGGGACCGACTATCTCAGCGGCGAGGGGGATACGGCGAGTGGCGGTGCTGGCCGCGGCAATCCGGCATAGGGGCAGGCGAGCGGGACCTAGAATGGCCCAAGCGATCAGCCCGTCCCAGAGATCGGCGTGGCGGGGAGCGATAGTCGGAGCACGGAGGAGATCGGTGGTCAGAGCATGGCGGGGAGCGGCGGCCATCCCGCGACGAGAGCTGCCGGCGCAGGTCGTCCTTGCATCGTAGTGCATCAGGGGAGGGGCGCGAGGCGGTCCGATGATCATCAGCACGACGCTTGGGACGGGTACCCTCGTCCCCCCATTCCCGCGTCATGGGGGCGCGCATGGCGGGGGCAAACAAGGACATGGCAGATACGCCCGGCGAGCAGGGTGGGGAGGCGGCGGAGTGGGAGGACTGAGCGCAATCTAGGGCACGGGTGCCGGAACGGGGCGATGGAGGAGGCCTTGGGAAGCCAGCGGGGCGCCAGATGGACTGGGCCAGGGGGCGCGAGGCCTAGGAGCGTCCCTGGGCGGGATGGGCCGGCAAGAACCGGACAAGCCCACCACGTCCCCTAAGGGCCCAGCACTCAGTCGGCCTAGCCCGGAGGGCAGGGAGGGGGGAGCGAGGGTTTCATCGCCCGCCGCCTCCGCCGTCGCGGCCGGCGCTAGGACCAAGGACGACGAGGGGACTGGACGAGCATGTCGAGGAGCCAAGCGGGGGGAGAAGCTCAGGTTGGAGGACCCGAAGGAAGCGATGAAAGGTCGAAACGGCGACTGGCGCAGTAGCACCGGGGATCCCGCCAGCGACGAAACCAGGCAGCATGGCGGGGCACCGGCCCAACTGCAAGACACGGCAGGGGAAGCGGCACGCCACGAGACTCGGGCATGCCCCTGGTCCGACCGCCCAGCGACGCCCCACGCTGGAGCATGGCGGCGGCGAGCGGTCCGGGACAACAAGGGGGCACCTTTTCCAGGAGTCGGCGGGGACTCCACCGCAGGGGGCCGGCACGCCCGAGGGAGAGGGCCCGAGCTGCCCTGACGAGGGGGCTGCCTGTTCTCTACCCTGGGAGTGGCCAGCCGCGCTAGAGGCTCCCGGCGGACAACCAGTCGGCCGGCATCCACATCTTCAGCCTCATCGAGGTCAGCCCAACGCAACGCGCCTTCCCGAGATGGGGGCGGGGATGGGACGGCCGGAGCGGCGGGCGGCCCGCTCATGGGAGATGAGGGGACAACCTCATAGGCGAGCGACGCATCCAGAGGTGGGGAGGCCAAGCGGAGGCGCTCCGGTCACGGGCACGCCGGCGGTGCGGCCGCAGGCGGGGAGTCGCCCGACGGGTCGTAGGAGCAAGCCATTTCGAGCGCCACCACCCCTCGCTTGGATTCCTGGATGCATATTTCTCTCATTCGAGGACATCCATTTATTGCTTTGATTGTTTGGCTCTTTCTCTTTTGCCAAATGGATGGACAAGAATGCCTAAGAACTCCCTCTAGCTATCTATGCTTTCCTTGTCTCAAACTTTCATGCTACATCACAAAGTTTGATCAAGTCAGATTCGAACCACTCTGTGTGAGGAGCACTCGGAGTCCCCGATCCGTCATAGACTTAAACTTCCAAAACCTCTTTGTGCATTTCGGTCTGATCGATTCATCATTTTTGGTCCTACCGAGATCACTTAGTTGATCTAGGTTTTCAATCTCGGTGCAACCGATTAGAACCTTTCGGTCACACTGAGTTGCAGTAACTGCCTGCAGTTTTGCATCTCGGTGCCACCGAGTTGTTCCACTCGGTCACATCGACAGGGTCAGGTTATATATACTGACGGGTCAAATTTTGGAAAAAAATTCGAAACCCTTCACCCGCCCGTAACCTGCTATGCCTCTTCGGGTCTCCGGATCGTCCTCTCGCCTCTAGCGATCTCCCGCCGCTGGTCTCCGCCACCGTCAACGGCAATATGCTCCGCCGTTGCCGCCATAGCGAACACTCGCCGCTCTAGGGTAAGTGTTCGACCCCTTGTGCTGTCTTTTTCACTCCGATTCCTAGCACAAGGACAATGCCATGGTTCTTGCCACGATTGAGATTGATCCATCCAGCTAAAACTTCCTTAGGTCTAGATTGATTCGAAAATTTTAGGGTTAGCTCTCCGCATAACTCATCTCGGACCGACCGAAATGTAGAAATCGGTCTCACCGATTCGGCCTTGGCCATTGCACATGCACTTTTCGGTCCAACCAAAACATGCAAATCGGTGTGACCGAGTTCAAGATTCTGTGAAACCCTAGCAATCTTGGTGCCACCGAACTGTGACTCGGCCCAACCGAGTTCACTAGTTTAGGTTCCAAGTGTTGTTTTGGTATCACCGAGTTTGTCAATTCGGTATCTCCGTGATCACTTCTGTAGAGAACTAAAACTAAGCTTTTTGACTCAATTATTTTGCAAAACCTCTGTACTTTGTGATGCTCATCTACTCTACCTCATCTACAACCTATTCACAGGGTCTGGTGATAGTTTGCCTGAAGATGTCTGATCAAAGTGACAGTCAGAACAAGTCTGAAGAGCAGGTTCAGTTGAGTGAGGGCACTAGTCCCTCCAGCAGCTATGATGAGGGTAGTAGGAGAACACCTAGTAACTTGCCAAAAGCAGCTACCAGGACAAGGAAGAAGAGAACCTCAGAACCTGAAGATGAGGATTATGTGGCTGTTGAGGATGAAGCCACTTCAAGGAAAAGGTGCTGAAAAAGGAGTATGGCGTAGTTGCTACAAGCAAGCCTGTAATGAAGATAAAGGCTCTAGCAAGAAGAGTTCCAATGTCAAAAGCTAGAGCCTCCACTCAAGAAACAATGGAGTTCACTCTTGAACCCAAAGAAGGAGGTGAAGGCAAGAAGAGGAGAAAGGGTCAAGAAGACCATTGCCAGAGTTATTGGGAAACCTTCAATGATGAGAGATGATGATGAAGAAGAAGAGGATGCTGCACCAGCACCCAAAGCTCAGAAGCTTATGGGAGATGCAATTAGATAAGGGGCTGCTCCATCAAAGCCCAAGTCTGCTCCCAAAGCTCCAGCTCAGAAGTTTGCTCCAAAGAGAAGCACTAGAAACATTCCAGCTGCAGAAAAGAACAAGGCCCCAGTGCCTGAGACTGTCGATGAAGAAGATGATGAAGCCCAAGTGCTAAGGAAGCTCAAGCCCAAGATCTCTGACCACAATGATGCACATCTTGTTGCAGAAAATATGAATATCAGGAAAGATTTAGGACTGCAATTGTGGAGACGGTCTGATCCATATGCATTCAGGAGGAGAACTGCTGTGGACTACAGGTTCCACACAAAGGAACAACAAGACTTTTATGAGACTGTCCTGCTTGACAAGAAGCCCATAGTGTGTGACATGAGATGGGTTGACTGGGAGTACAGCAAGGAAAATGAAGATCACAATCCAGGAGTCTATGACAGCTTCAAGGCTTGTGGAGTAGATACATTTGTTGCCCAGAAGCTCACCAAGCGGAATGATGAGCTCATCATGCAATTTTACTCCACAACCCACTTCTATCCAGATGGAAGGATAGTTTGGATGTCTGAAGCTACTAGGTACCAATCCATTGTCAAAGAATGGGCTCAATTTATCAATGCCCCAGAAGAACATGAGGATGACTTGGATGTTTATGCCGAGAAGAAGAAAGACCACAACACTATGGCACACATGTACAGAGAGATCCCAGATGATGCTTTAGAGACTCATAAGTTTGGATCTGTCCACTTGTTGTTGTCTGGTCTGCCTACCATCAACTGGATCCTAAGGCACACATCGCTACCCAAGTCAGGTGATCACAAGATGATCAAAGGACATGCTATCAATTTGCTACATTTGTTTGATGTGCCTAAAAAGTTCAAAGTCATGAGTCTAATTGTAGAGACAATCAAAAGGACAACAGCTGGTCAGAAGAGAAGCTGTGGGTATGCCCCACAAATTCAGGAGCTCATCAACTCCAAGGTGGGCACAGGCAAATATCTATTGGACAAGGAGCACCTGGCCATATACCCTGAATTTGAAGACAACACAGTTGTGATGGATGAGAATGAACCATCATCGGTTCAAGCACAGGAGAAGAAAGCCAAAGCTAAAGCTGAGAAAGCTGCAAGAATGCCAACTGTTGAAGAGGCATCTCAAGTGTTCTTGAAATCCAAGCAAGATCAACTTGGATATCTGATCCAATCCACCTTGAGGATTGAGAAGGGCTTGGCCACCCTGACTCAAAACCAGGAGAGCTTGGAGAGGATCATTGAGCAGAAATTATATGATCTTGATGTCAAAGTAACTGAGATTCAGTCAGTAGTTGAGCAACTTCAGGAGGAAGTGGCGGAGAAGAAGGGGAAGTCAACTACAGATGCTTTTTGCTAGAGTGCCCCGAAGCCAAAGGTCTGCTGCAGTGCCAGTCACAGATACTAGAGCTACAGCTCCAGTGCCACCTCCAGCAGCCACTCCACCAGCCCCAGTTACATCAACAGAAGCTTTCATCCTTGGAGTCATCTCTACACCACCTCCTGAAGATCAAGCCTGAGAGACGTTTAGCACTATGCATTTTTGAACTTTTTGATAACTTGTTGCCAAAGGGGGAGAAAAATGTATAGATCATAGGCTTCGAGAGAGAGAGAGTGTTGCTTTTTTATCTCTCTTGTTTTTGGTTTGGTTGAACTTCTTTCTTGTGTGATTGTGTGAGATACTTTATGTTCTTGTGAGGTACTTGTTTGATCATGTGTTTAATCATATGCTACCCTTAATGCTTGCTGGATGATATTATCTCTTATATCCTTATATGATCATTCACTTGCTTGGTGATGAGTGCATGCTTTTAATTTCTATCATTTTGAGCGCTCCACCAAGATGTATGTGACATGGAAGAGTAACCCATGATCCTAATCGATTGTGCATTTGCATTCAAAACCAAATTTTAAATGATGCACAAATTTAGGGGGAGCTCTTGCTTATCACATACTTCTCAAAGAGACGATGTTTTTCAATATTATTATCATTTGTTGAAGCTTTGATCTATATGTTGCCATCAATTACCAAAAAGGGGGGAGATTCAAAGTGCAACTATCCCTGGGTGGTTTTGGTAATTCCTAACAACATATAGCTCATTGAGCTAATACTATTTCAAGATAAATGTTTCAGGAAAGCTCAATGATTGGCATGGCATGGATTAGAAAGTGGACCCCTCACAATGCTAAGGACAAAAGGATTGGCTCAAGCTCAAAGCACAAGACTCTACATTTCTTATTTTAGTGATCCAAGATCACATTGAGTCCATAGGAAAAGCCAATACTATCAAGAGGGGGTGAGGTGTTGCTTAATGAGTTTCTTGCTCAAAATGCTTAGTGATATGCTCCAAAGCCTTCAACTACTTTTTGTATCCACATAAATCCCAAACCAAATTCAAACTCGGCCCTACCGAAATTTTCTATCCGGCGCCACCGAGTTCTCTTGACATAGCCACTGCCAGAAACCCTAGTCTTTTCGGTCTCACCGATAGGGATATCGGTCTCACCGAGATGGGATTGTAATCTCTTTGTTTCCCTTCGTAACGTTTCGGTCAAACCGAGATGAGTGACCGGTCCCACCGAGATTGCAATGCAAACTCTCTGTTTCCCTTTCGTAACGTTTTGGTCCTACCGAAAGAGCGAATCGGTCCCACCGAGTTTGCCTGACCAACTCTCTGTTTGTCTATTACCAAAATAGGTCCCACCGAGTTTGTGTAATTGGTCTCACTGAGATTATGTTATGCCCTAACCCTAAAGAAATCTGTCCCACCGAGTTGACGTGTCGGTCCCACCGAAAATCCTAACGTTCACATTTTGAACTAAATCGGACCCACCGAGTTTCATGATTCGGTCCCACCGAGTTTGGTAAATTGTGTGTAACGGTTAGATTTTGTGTGGAGGCTATATATACCCCTCCACCCACTCTTCATTCGTGGAGAGAGCCATCAAATCATGCCTACACTTCCAACATACATTTTTTGAGAGAGAACCACCTACACTTGTGTTGAGGTCAAGATATTCCATTCCAACCACATAAATCTTGATCTCTAGCCTTCCCCAAGTTGCTTCCACTCAAATCTTCTTTCTACCAAATCCAATCCTATGAGAGAGAGTTGAGTGTTGGGGAGACTATCATTTGAAGCACAAGAGCAAGGAGTTCATCATCAACACACCATTTGTTACCTCTTGGAGAGTGGTGTCTCCTAGATTGGCTAGGTGTCACTTGGGAGCCTCCATCAAGATTGTGGAGTTGAACCAATGAGTTTGTAAGGGCAAGGTGATCGCCTACTTCGTGAAGATCTACCCGAGTGAGGCAAGTCCTTCGTGGGCGACGACCATGGTGGGATAGACAAGGTTGCTTCTTCGTGGGTCGAGCCCTCAGCGGACTCGCGCAACCGTTACCCTTCGTGGGTTGAAGTCTCCATCAACGTGGATGTACAATAGCACCACCTATTGGAACCACGCCAAAAATCTCTGTGTCTACATTGTGTTTGCTCCCTCAAACTCCTCCCTTTACCTTCATATGCAATTGTTTTACTTTCCGCTGCTATACTCTTAGAATTGGATCTGTAGGTTGATTGCTTGACTTGTGCAAAGTTGCTAAAATCCGCCAAGAACTAAAATTGGGAAAAGGTTAGATTTTTATTTGGTCAAGTAGTCTAATCACCCCCCTCTAGACATACTTTCAATCCTACATTTGTACTCTCATGTGCTTTGGGACTTTAGCGGACAATAATAATAAAATTGGAGATTTTCGTGAACAATAATAATAAAATTTGGCGGTTAAAATATCTTTAAAATTCAAGATTTTCATGGGACAATTACTAAAGACAACCTTGCCCGCTGTAAATGGTAAGAAACAAAACAATGTTACTTTTGTAGACAATCAAACACCTCTTCTTCTAATGTAAGTTTGTGCTTACTTGACCAGTGATAACCCACAAGTATAGGGGATCGCAGCAGCTTTCGAGGTAGAGTATTCAACCCAAATTTATTGATTCGACACAAGGGGAGCCAAAGAATATTCTCAAGTATTTGCAGCTGAGTTGTCAATTCAACCACACCTGGATAACTTAATATCTGCAGCAAAGTGTTTAGTAGCAAAGTAATATGATGGCAGCTAGTGATAACGGTAGCAAAAATGATATTTTTGGGTTTTGTAGTGATTGTAATAGTAGCAACGGAAAAGTAAATGAGCGAAGAACAATATATGGAAAAGCTCCTAGGCAATGGATCGGTGTTGGAGAATTATGCCGGATGCGATCGATCATGTAACAGTCATAACCTAGGGTGACATAGAAGTAGCTCCAGTTCGTCAATGTAATGTAGGCATGTATTCCGAATATAGTCATACGTGCTTATGGAAAAGAACTTGCATGACATCTTTTGTCCTACCCTCCCGTGGCAGCGGGGTCCTATTGGAAACTAAGGGATATTAAGGCCTCATTTTAATAGAGTACCAGACCAAAGCATTAACACATGGTGAATACATGTACTCCTCAAACTACGGTCATCACCGGTAAGTATCCCGATTATTGTCACTTCGGGGTTAAAGGATTATAACACATAATAGGTGACTATAGACTTGCAAGATAGGATCACAAACTTACATATATTCATGAAAACATAATAAGTTCAGATCTGAAATCGTGGCACTTGGGCCCTAGTAATAATCATTAAGCATAACAAAGTCATGGCAACATCAATCTCAGAACATAGTGGATACTAGGGATCAAACCCTAACAAAACTAACTCGATTACATGATAAATCTTATCCAACCCATCACCGTCCAGCAAGCCTATGATGGAATTACTCATGCACGGCGGTGAGCATCATGAAATTGGTGATGGAGGAAGGTTGATGATGACGATGGCGATGGATTCCCCTCTCCGGAGCCCCGAACGGACTCCAGATCAGCCCTCCCGAGAGAGTTTAGGGCTTGGCGGCGGCTTCGTATCGTAAAACGCGATGAATCCTTCTCTCTAATTTTTCTCTCCCTGAAAGTGAATATATGAAGTCAAGGTTGAGGTCGGTGGAGCATCAGGGGGTCCACGAGGCAGGGGTCGCGCCCAGGGGGTCGGGCGCGCCCCCCACCCTCGTGGACATGTGGTGGTCCCCCTCACATGGATCTTTCTTCCAGTATTTTTTATATTTTCCAAAATAATTCTCCCTTGATTTTCAAGTCATTCCGAGAACTTTTATTTCTGCACAAAAATAACACCATGGCAATTCTGCTGAAAACAACGTCAATTCGGGTTAGTTCCATTCAAATCATGCAAGTTAGAGTCCAAAACAAGGGCAAAAGTGTTTGGAAAAGTACATACGACGGAGACGTATCAACTCCCTCAAGCTTAAACCTTTGCTTGTCCTCAAGCAATTCAATTGATAAACTAAAAGTGATAAAGAAAAACTTTTACAAACTTTGTTTGCTCTTGTTGTTGTAAATATGTAAAGCCAACATTCAAGTTTTCAGCAAAGATTATGAACTAACCATATTCACAATAACATTTGGGTCTCATGTTTACTCATATCAATGGCAAAATCAACTAGCGAGCAATAATAATAAATCTCAAATGACAACACTTTCTCAAAACAATCATAATATGATATAACAAGATGGTATCTCGCTAGCCCTTTCTGAGACCGCAAAACATAAATGCAGAGCACCTTTAAAGATCAAGGACTGACTAGACATTGTAATGCATGGTAAAAGATATCCAATCAAGTCATACTCAATGTAAACTAACAGTAATGGATGCAAATAACAGCGGTGCTCTCCAACTGGTGCTTTTTAATAAGAGGATTGTCGGTGTCAAAACCAGCGGATCTCGGGTAGGGGGTCCCAAACTCTGCATCTAAGGCGGATGGTAACAGGAGGCAGGGGACACGATGTTTTACCCAGGTTTGGGCCCTCTTGATGGAGGTAAAACCCTACATCCTGCTTGATTTAATCTTGATGATATGAGTATTACAAGAGTTGATCTACCACGAGACCGGAGAGGCTAAACCCTAGAAGCTAGCTTATGGTATGATTGTCTGTTGTCCTACGGACTAAAACCCTCCGGTTTATATAGACACCGGAAGGGGTTAGGGTTACACAAGGTCAGTTACAAAGGAGGAGATATCCATGTCCGTACTGCCTAGCTTGCCTTCCACGCCAAGTAGCGTCCCATCCGGACACGAGACAAAGTCTTCAATCTTGTATCTTCATAGTCCAACAGTTCGGTCAAAGGACATAGTCCGGCTGTCCGGAAACCCCCTAATCCAGGACTCTCTCAACAGCCTCTGAACCAGGCTTCAATGACGATGAGTCCGACGCGCAGTGTTGTCTTCGGCATTGCAAGGTGGGTTCCTCCTCCGGATACACCATAGAAGAGTTCAAATAAAAGGATAGTGTCCGACCCTGCAAAATAAGTTCCACATACCACCGTAGAGAGAATAATATTTCCACAAATCTAATCTGCTGACACGTTTTGGCAACATGACATCATGCCATGGCATGGTGATCATTCGAACTGTTTTTCTTTAACTAGCCCCGCACATAACATGAGGTAGTTTCTTGACACGTCTTGTCAAAGCAGAGATCATGTCCCCCTTATTACGGGATTCCCATCAGTACGGGCATGGGTAACCCAACCGCGCCATCAATTACGGCGCTTGGAGGATAAGCGAGTTTTACCAGGCTAGCGGGGGCGCATAGTCTCGACCAACCTTATAAAGGGATAAGGTTTATCCTTTTTCTACCAACGCCTTCTTCCTCCTTGCTCACCCATTCTCGCGCACTCGAGCTCCAACGCCCAAGTCCACATCCTTCTCCTCAACCTTCTCCAAACATGTCCGGAGTGGGAGGCAAGTGGATGGCTTCCTCCGTCACGGAGGGACACATCAAAAAGTTGCGCGGAGCCGGATACTTATCCGCGAATATTGCGCATCGGCTACCCGCTGCGGGGCAGATCGTCCCCACCCCAGAATCTCACGAGAGCGTAGTCGTCCTCCACTACTTCCTCCGCGGACTGGGGTTTCCCCTCCATCCATTCGTCCGTGGTCTTATGTTCTACTACGGGCTGGACTTTCATGATCTAGCCCCGAACTTCATCCTCAACATTTTGGCGTTCATCATCGTGTGTGAGGCTTTCCTCCGCATTCGGCCCCACGTCAGCCTGTGGCTGAAGACCTTCAATATTAAGCCAAAGGTGGTGGGTGGCCAACAAGAAGAATGCGGCGGAGCCATGGTGGGCAAGATTCCCAATGTTATATGGCTTGAAGGCTCCTTCATGGAGACCATAAAGGGGTGGCAATCGGCATGGTTCTACATCACCGAGCCGCGTGGCACCAACTGGGTGGCGGCCCCCGAGTTTCGATCCGGAATCCCCACGTGGCTCACCTCCTGGAAAGAGAAGGGCCTATCTTGGGGTTCATCGGTGGAGCTGGACGGACTCCAGAAATGTATCCAGAATATGGAAAGCAAGAAGCTCAAGCTTGTCAACATAGTCCAGGTCATGCTCTTCCGCCAGATCCTCCCATGTCAACAACGAGATTTCAACTTGTGGGAGTTCGACCCGGCCCATCACCAGACTCTATGCGAGCTCTTCGACACGACGCACAAGGACGTCTGGAGGGTGCTGTTCAAGGGTGCCGAGGTCCCTCCCTCTCTCACCAAGGACTGTGGGCTATGTGCGAAGCGCCCTGTGAATCCGGTAAGTTTTGTACATCTGTTAGGATTTTTACTTCCCATAGCTTAACCACGCGCGGGGTCTGAGCTCCAATGCCTTTGACAGGACTGGGTGGGACATCGGAGAAGATCAACTGTCCGGCCCCTCTGCCCGAAGACACTGTGGACGCTCTCCTGACGGAGATGCTGACTCCGGCTCCTTACAAGGTGCTGGAGAAGACCAAGAAGAAGGCCAAGGGAACCCGAAAGAGTTCTTGGCGCCAGGTGATATCGGACTCATCGTCCGATAACTCCGCGATGCACTCCTCCCCCGAAGACGAGGAGGAAGATGAAGATGCTCCCCCTTCAGTCGGGGGAGACAAGAAAAGGAAGGCCGCCCCAACCGGGGGGGGCGAAGGGTCCAAGAAGGGGAGGACCCTCCTTCCGGACTACTCCACCACCGCCGCCGAAGGCGAAGACGAGTTGCTGCTCAGGGCCAAGCCCCAGGCAAAGTCGTAAGTATTCGGATACCAGAGTAACTCATAGCATACCTTTGTCGCACTGCCTCTACTAATGCCGAATATGATTATGCAGACTGCCCCAAGCCCGTATCGACGTATCTTCGTCGGGCGGCTCCTTGGACTCGTCGGATTTGGATAGCGATCCACTTCCGACCGCCACCTCCCCTTGCCCTACGGACAATGCCGAGGTGTTGTCTCAAGAGGCACCAGGTCGAGGGGAGACAGTCCCGGAGGCGCCTCAAGGTGACCTTCCGGACTCCGGTAGCAGAGGGGGTAAGGCTCCCAAGGGCTCCGAGTTCGGCCTTCAGCCGAACACTGCGCCGGAACCTGTAGTGGTTCCGGACTCGGGCAGGCGGCCTCCTTCCAAAAGGGGCAAGACGCCTGTGCCGGTGACCTCTGTCCATCCAGAGGCACCGAACAATCTGCTGGGAGCGCTTCGCAGCGCTTCCATCGATGAAGAGCACCGCACTATTATGAGTGCAGTGATCCAGAAGGTTCAGTCCGCCAAGAGCGGAGTGACTGAAGCCTGTGCCAGCCTTCTAATAGGCTTCTAGGTAAGTATTTGAAATATAGGAAAAATATTACCTCATAGACAGTAGCCCCTGATGCTCTGTTTGGTGTTAAAAAAGAAAAGCCGAATAGAGGATCAACTAATATCTGCAGGAGTCTAATATAAGTATGTCTATATGCGTATGCAGGGTTCGCTGCTGACCTCTACCGCACTAACTGCGGAGGTCGCCGTACTGAAGCAGGACCTCGAAGGATCCAAGAAAGAGCTCGGCCTTGCCAAGAGGCAGCTCGAGGAGAACAAAGGTAAGTAATACCTAGTCTATAGATGTGTATATATAAAAAGGATGCGATTGCAAAATGACAGTATCATCTTTAATTTGCCAGGGGCCACGACCGAGGTGGCAATCCTGAAGCAAGCGCTATCCGAGGCCGAGAACAAAGCGGCCCAGGAGCGCACCGAGCGGGAAAAACAAGAGGCACGGGTGGGCGAGGTGCAGCAAGAGCTCCATGCTCTCGTGACGAAGCACGAGGCGTTGGAGCTTGACTTGAAGACGCGAGAGTCCGAGCTTGCCGCGGCCCTTGAGAGTGCAAAGAGTGCCAAGGCTGAAGCCCAAAAGGCCCTCTAGGAGATTGATGCGATGAAGAAGATAGCGGTGGGTAAGGCATTCAATATGCAAAGCAAGCATGTGAAAGTAAATTACTTGTTACTTACCCGAGTCCGGAGCTCTCTAGGAGCATTCGCAGATTTGCCCCGCAGCGTGTCGGATGCCGCATAGTTTTACCAGGCCGAGGAGGGAAGCTCAATGGAGAAGCTGTTCTGGTCTCAGTATACTGGGATCGAACACCTGATGCCTCTGAGCGACCAGCTGAAGCAACTGGTCGAGCTGCACAAGGCGGCCGAATAGGCCATGAAGGGCTTTATAGTCCGGATGTGGCCTGGCGACGCCCTTCCCAACAGCTACTTCGGCCTGGTGAGGCGGCTTGTGGATGCCTGCCCATGGCTGGAAGTCATTAAGCGGTCCGTCTGCATCGAAGGAGCACGCCGGGCTTTCGCCCGTGTGAAGGTGCAATGGGCCAAGATGGATGTTGTGAAGCTGGTGAAGGAAGGGCTGCCGCAGGGCAAGGAGCATTGCCACCCCGAGATGTACTATGAGGGTGTCCTGAAGGGTGCCCGTCTTGTAGTGGACGAGTGTGCGAAAGATGTAATATTTGAATAAACTTGCTCGTGTAATCCTGTATTATGAAAACTTGTTCATATGCGCTATGGAACGCTTGTTTGCATTTAAAATATTGCCTTCTGTTCGGCTGTTTCTCAAAATCTGAGAGATGGCTAGTCGTCGGCTTCTGCCCCCACGCCACGAGTGCTGGGGTGTTCGGGATAAAACCTGAGCACTCTTGTTCCCATTTTTGGGTCCTTCGAGGGAGGTGCTCAGCACAACGAACAAGGAAATCGGACTATAATGCGTTATCACTCTCACTTAGCCATAGAATTCTATAATTTTAAATTTCGGCGAAGCCCCTAGTATTCGGAAGGCCGAATTCGGGGCGCTATAGACGCCTTAAGCTGGTCAGGGCCAACTCCTCGCACTAAGTGGCATAAGTCTTTAGGGACTTGAGACCTCTCGAACAATGACCAATCTCTCGCCTTATCATGACAGTCAGTTTTAGCTTTCTCTACTAAGGTGCTTAGCCCAGTAGAACCGGGGCACAATCGCAGTAGTTCTCCCAGTGCTACCTTAGCCGATATAGCGGAACGTAAGGTACCAAACCATGGGAGCCGGGCAAACCCAACTATTGACCCAAGACATGATTCGGAGCTGATGCATATAATGCTATAAGTTCGGGGTGCCACACTGTCGAAAATGTTCGGACTTCTCACACCGTATTATGGGGTATACTTAAGCCCCTAGCATATTGGCCGTACCAGAGTGTACGGGTGCTAGATGTCATGAATGAACATATGTATAAAAAGGAAGAATGCAAATAATAGTCTTAATGCTATGCATTGTTTATTCAAAAAGGTGCGTTAGAGCAGAATGATATAAGTAGTGCGATAAGCAAAAAGTAGGACTATTTAACATGTCCCTTTCAAGGGCAAGCCGAGGAATGGTATTAAAGCAAGTATTTCACTCGTTATCGTAATCCACCTGGGAGTTCCGTGGTGTGACGTAGCTTTATGCCTCCTTGGTTGCTGCATCATGTGTTCGGCAATCATGTTGTCGGACAGCGTTTCCAGAGATTAACGTCCTGAAAGAGAAAAATAACAAAGCGGGAAGCCCCTAGTGTGGTTTAAGCTGCATCTTGGAGCGTGCCGTAGTCGTGCCCCCCTTCCCACCTATGCCCATGGTATTTTTAATGCGTAATTATGTACGTGTGGCACAGACTTTGCCGTTTGGCTGGGACCAGGGTGGGGGCCGCATTGCTATGCGAGCTCGGAACGTGCCAGGCAGTCCTGTTGCCGATTACTCTGGGCGCGCTTGAAGGTGTCCGGGTCCTTAATCGCCGAACTAGTGGATTGCCTTAAGAGGCTGCTTTGCGCTTCTGCTGCGAGGGCCGCAGTGTGCTCCTCCGTGCGGAGAGAGCGCTCTGTGTTTCCATTGACTGTGATGACCCCCCGAGGTCCTGGCATCTTGAGCTTGATATATGCATAATGTGGTACCACATTGAATCTCACGAATGCGGTTCGCCCGAGCAGTGCATGGTAGCCACTGCGGTACGGGACTATGTCGAAGATTAACTCTTCGCTTCGGAAGTTATCCGGAGATCCGAAGACCACTTCCAGTGTGACTGAGCCTGTGCAATGGGCCTCTACACCTGGTATGACCCCTTTAAAGGTCGTTTTTGTGGGTTTGATCCTTGAGGGGTCTATACCCATTTTGCGCACTATGTCCAGATAAAGCAGGTTCAGGCTGCTGCCGCCATCCATAAGGACTCGAGTGAGGTGAAATCCGTCAATGATTGGGTCTAGGACCAGTGCGGCGAATCCGCCATGACGGATACTAGTGGGGTGGTCCCTGCGATCGAAGGTGATCGAATAGGAGGACCATGGGTTAAACTTTGGGGCGACTGGCTCCAACGCATATACGTCCCTGGGCGCACGCTTCCGCTCCCTCTTGGGGATGTGGGTTGCGTATATCATGTTCACCGTCTGCACTTGTGGGGGGAACCTCTTCTGTCCTCCGGTGTTCGGCTACCGAGGCTCCTCCTCATCATCGCTATGTGATCCCTTATCTTTGTTTCCGGCACTTAACTTGTCGGCCTGCTTGAACACCCAACAATCCCTGTTGGTGTGGTTGGCTGGCTTGTCGGGGGTGCCGTATATTTGACACGAGCGATCGAGTATATGGTCCAAATTGGACGGGCCCGGAGTGCTTCTTTTGAATGGCTTTTTCCGCTGACCGGGTTTAGAGCCTTTGAATCCGGCATTGACTATTGTATCCTTGGTATTGTCGCTGTTAATGCGGCGCTTATGTTTGTTGCGACGTGACCTGCCGTTGCCGTCCTTGGTATCCGAAGTACCATGGTTCTTTGATATGTTATTGCTGCAAGCCAACCAACTTTCATCTCCCGCATAGAAGCGGGTCATGAGTGTCGTGAGGGCTACCATAGATTTCGGCTTTTCCTGGCTAAGGTGACGGGCGAGCCATTCGTCGCGGATGTTGTGCTTGAAAGCTGCTAGGGCCTCTACATCCGGACAGTCGACGATTTGATTTTTCTTTGTTAGGAACCGTGTCGAGAATTGCCTGGCCGATTCCTCTGGCTGCTGAATTATGTGGCTCAAGTCATCGGCATCTCGTGGTCGAACATAAGTGCCTTGAAAGTTGTTGAGGAACGCGGCTTCCAGATCTTCCCAACAGCCAATGGACTCTGCTGGCAAGCTGTTGAGCCAATGCCAAGCTGGTCCTCTGAGTTTGAGTGGGAGGTATTTGATGGCGTGTAGGTCATCACCGCAGGCCATGTGGATGTGCAAGAGGAAATCCTCGATCCATACCGCAGGGTCTGTTGTGCCGTCGTATGATTCTATATTTACGGGTTTGAAACCCTCTGGAATTTGATGATCCATTACTTCATCTGTGAAGCATAAGGGGTGTGCGGCGCCTCTGTACCGGGCTATATCGCGACGCAGCTCAAATGAGTCTTGCCTGCTATGTTCGGCCCGGCCGGACTTACTTTTACTGTATCCGGCGTGACGATTATCGTCTAGCATAGTGGCGCGCCCTTGTGATCCATAGATCGATCTTGCGTGTTTTTCTTTGTCCTCCAATACATCTCGCAGGTCTGGCGTATTTCCCCATGCCTTTTTATTTGAATGGCGTCGAGGTACGGGCTGAGCTTTTGGCTGGAATGCCTCCCTGTCGCGGCCACAAGGTGGCCGATCAGCCGCGTCATATGCCGGAGATGTAGGTTTCAGTGCTTCCTCCTCCAGTCGGGGTAGCAACCTGCACTTTGGGTAACTCTTGGAGGGGTGTTCGAGTTTATATTCCTCGGCCGCCAGGACTTCAGTCCATCTGTCAGCTAGCAAATCTTGATCAGCTTGAAGCCGCCGCTGCTTTTTCTTAAGGCTATTTGCCGTGGCTATAAGCCGACGCTTGTAGCGCTCTTGTTTGACGGGATCCTCTGGCACAACAAATTCGTCATCGTCGAGGCTTGCCTCGTCTTCGGAGGCAGGTATGTAATTATCATCCTCCGCCTCTCCATCTACCGCTCTCTCAAGAGGGCTGGTTTCTCCAACCTCTTGCTCTAAATCTTGCTGGAGGGGATTGTTGTTGTCTTCGGCGTTGTCCGGAGTGCTATTATCTCCGGTGTCGGTATCACCACTTTTGCCTTGGCGGGACTTAGAGCGGCGTCGCTGATGCCGGCGCTTGGGTTGCTTCTTGGAGGGGTCATCCTCCGCTGTCCCATCGCCATTGCCTTCTTTGGGTGTGTCCACCATGTATATGCCATATGCTGAGATGGCTGTCCAGTGCCTTGTGGGCAGTGGTTCCTCTTCGCCTCCCGCATCGTCGTCCATACCGTCGATGTCTTCGGAGTCAAAGTCGAGCATGTCGGTTAAGTCATCGACAGTGGCTACTAAGTGGGTGGAGGGTGGGTGGAGGGTGGGCGGCGACTTTATTCGTCATCCGCATCCCAATCCTGCCGGACATAGTTCGGCCAGGACTCTCCCTTTGGCGGATATCGGCCGTGAAAACTACACGGCCGATATACTTAATGAGTTCAGTATGTCGCCAAAGGGTGAGTGCTGAAAAATATCCGCGGAGGTAAACTCCATGATCGGTGCCCAATCAGATTCGACAGGAACGGGCGCAGGCAGTTCGGAGTCCGTGGCCGGAGAAGGATCCAGCAGTTTGGCAACACGGCTCTCGTGAAGGGTAAGGTCGATATTTGGCTCGATCGCCGCAAAGGATACGGCCTCTGTGGCGGGGTCTATCCACCCGTCCATGGATGGCACAACTGGCTCCGAATTGAGGGTCGGAGCGGCTGCTGGTGTGATTTCTTAAACACTGTCCGATGGTAGAGCTAAATCGTACCCATCGTGACCGCGTGGCGCACAAGGCAGGGGCTCAAATCCATCGAAGATCAAGTCTCCGTGGATATCGGTCGTGTAGTTTAAGCTTCCAAACCTGACCTGGTGGCCAGGGGCGTAACTTTTGATCTGCTCCAGACGGCCAAGCGAGTTGGCCCGCAGTGCGAAGCCGCCGAACACAAAGATCTGTCCGGGGAGAAAAGTCTCACCCTGGACTGCATCGCTATCGATGCTCGTAGGAGCCATCAATCCTAACGGCGACGACACAGAGGAACTCTCAATGAAAGCACCAATGTTGGTGTCAAAACCGGCGGATCTCGGGTAGGGGGTCCCGAACTGTGCGTCTAAGGCGGATGGTAACAGGAGGCAGGGGACACGATGTTTTACCCAGGTTCGGGCCCTCTTGATGGAGGTAAAACCCTACGTCCTGCTTGATTTATTCTTGGTGATACGGGTATTACAAGAGTTGATCTACCACGAGATCGGAGAGGCTAAACCCTAAAAGCTAGCCTATGGTATGATTGTCTGTTATCCTATGGACTAAAACCCTCCGGTTTATATAGACACCGGAAGGGGTTAGGGTTACACAAGGTCGGTTACAAAGGAGGAGATATCCATATCCGTACTGCCTAGCTTGCCTTCCACGCCAAGTAGAGTCCCTTCTGGACACGAGACGAAGTCTTCAATCTTGTATCTTCATAGTCCAACAGTCCGGTCAAAGGATATAGTCCGGCTGTTCGGAGAACCCATAATCCAGGACTCCCTCAAGGATGATGACTCAACATAAAAGTAAATAGATAGGCCCTTCGCAGAGGGAAGCAGGGATTTGTAGAGGTGCCAGAGCTTGGTTTTGAAATAGATATGAATAATATTTTGAGCGGTATACTTTCATTGTCAACATAACAACCGAGAGATCTCGATATCTTCCATGCTACACACATTATAGGCGGTTCCCAAACAGAATGGTAAAGTTTATACTCCCCTCCACCAACAAGCATCAATCCATGGCTTGCTCGAAACAATGAGTACCTCCAACTAACAAGGGTCCCGGGGGAGTTTTGTTTGCAACTATTTTGATTTGATTTGCATAAAGCATGGGACTAGGCATCCCGTTGGCCAGCCATTTTCTCGTGAGTGAGGAGCGGAGTCCATTCCTCTTGAGAATAACCCTCTTAGCATGGAAGATATAGACAGCCCTAGTTGATACATGAGCTATTCGAGCATACAAAATAAAATGTTTATTTGAAGGTTTAGAGTTTGGCACATACAAATTTACTTGGAACGGCAGGTAGATACCGTATATAGGAAGGTATGGTGGACTCATATGGAACAACTTTGGGGTTTATGGAATTGGATGCACAAGCAGTATTCCCGCTTAGTACAAGTGAAGGCTAGAAAAAGACTGTGAAGTGACCAGCTAGAGAGCGACAGCAGTCATGAACATGCATTAAAATTAATCAACACCGAATGCAAGCATGAGTAGGATATAATACACCATGAACATAAATATTGTAGAGGCTATGTTGATTTTGTTTCAACTACATGAGTGAACATGTGCCAAGTCAAGCCACTCGAATCATTCAAAAGAGGATACCACCCTATCATACCACATCACAACCATTTTAATAGCATGTTGGCATGCAAGGTAAACCATTATAAGCTCCTAGCTAATTAAGCATGGCATAAGCAACTACAATCTCTAATTATCATTGCAAACATGTTTATTCATAATAGGCTGAATCAAGAACGATGAACTAATCATATTTACAAAAACAAGAGAGGTCGAATTCATACCAGCTTTTCTCATCTCAACAAGTTCATCATATAATCATCATTATTGCCTTTCACTTACACGACCGAATAGTGTGGATAATAATAATAGTGCATGTGCATTGGACTAAGCTAGAATATGCAAGCATTCAATTCAAGAGAGAAGACAAGTTAATATGGGCTCTTTGTTAGATCAACAATAATGCATATGAGAGCCACTCAACATTTTAATCAAGGTCTTCTCTTCTCTACCCCCAAAGAACAGAAAAGAAACGAAACTATTTACATGGGAAAGCTCCCAACAAGAAAAGAAGAACGGGAAATCTTTTTGGGTTTTGTTTTTAATTACTACTACTAGAGCATGGAAAGTAAACTAGCTAAAAGCTACAAGTAATTTTTTTTGTTTTTTCTTAAGGTTTAACAAACACACAAGAAGAAAGCATAAAGAGGGAAATAAACTAGCATGGATATTACAATGAAAAAGTATGAACACCGACAACTAGCATGAGTGTGTGAGCATAAATGTAATGTCGGTGAGAAATATGTACTCCCTGAAGCTTAGGCTTTTGGCCTAAGTTGGTCTATGGCCAGGGCTGGCCTGGCGGATATCCAAAGTTGTAGCTGGGGTCGTACTGAGATGCAACGAAAATTGCCCGATGAGCTGCAGCTTGGAGGCGAGCTGTCTCCGCCCTCCTCTCGTACTTGGTCGCCTCCTCCCTGGTTATAACTATCGAGGAACGTAGTAATTTCAAAAAAAATTCTTACGCACACACAGGATCATGGTGATGCATAGCAATGAGAGGGGAGATTGTGTCTACGTACCCTCGATGACCGAATGCGGAAGCGTTAGCACAACGCGGTTGATCTAGTCGTACATCCTCACGATCCAACCGATCCAAGTACCGAACGCATGGCACCTCCGAGTTCTGCACATGTTCAACTCGATGACGTCCTGCGAGCTCCGATCCAGCAAAGCTACACATGAGAGTTTCGTCAGCACGACGGCGTGGTGACGGTGATGATGATGCTACCGACGCAGGGCTTCGCCTAAGCACCGCTACGATATGATCGAGGTGGATTATGGTGGAGGGGGGCACCACACACGGCTAAGAGATCAATGATTAATTGTTGTGTCTATGGGGTGCCCCCTGCCCCCGTACATAAAGGAGCAAGGGGAGGAGGCGGCCAGCCAGGGAGAGGCGCGCCAAGAGGGGGAGTTCTACTCCCACTAGGAGTAGGACTCCTCCTTTTCCTAGTAGGAGTAGGAGAGGGGGAAGGAAAGGGAGAGGAGGAGAAGGAAAGAGGGGGGGGGGGCGGCGCCCTTGCCCTAAACCAATTTGGTTTGGGCCTTGGGGGGGGGCACGCCCCACACTCCCCTTGCTGCCCTCTATTTCCACTAAGGCCCATATAGGCCCATTAAGCCCCCCGGGGGGTTCCGGTAACCCATCGGTACTCCGATATATGTCCGAAACCTTCCGGAACCTTTCCGGTGTCCGAACATAGTCGTCCAATATATAGATCTTTACGTCTCGATCATTTCGAGACTCCTCATCATGTCCATGATCATATCCTGGACTCCGAACTATCTTCGGTACATCAAAACACAAAAACTCATAATACCGATCGTCACCGAACTTTAAGCGTGCGGACCCTACGGATTCGAGAACTATGTAGACATGAACGAGACAGGTGTCCGGTCAATAACCAATAGAGGAAACTGAATGCTCATATTGGCTCCCACATATTCTACGAAGATCTTTATCGGTCAAACCGCATAACAACATACGTTGTTCCCTTTGTCATCGGCATGTTACTTGCCCGAGATTCGATCGTCGGTATCTCAATACCTAGTTCAATCTCGTTACCAGCAAATCTCTTTACTCGTTCCGTAATACATCATCCCGCAACTAACTCATTAGTTACAATGCTTGCAAGGCTTATAGTGATGTGCATTACCGAGTGGGCCCAGAGATACCTCTCCGACAATCGGAGTGACAAATCCTAATCTCGAAATACGCCAACTCAACAAGTACCTTCCGAGACACTTGTAGGGCACCTTTATAATCACCCAGTTATGTTGCGATGTTTGGTAGCACACAAAGTGTTCCTCCGGTAAACGGGAGTTGCATAATCTCATAGTCATAGGAACATGTATAAGTCATGAAGAAAGCAATAGCAACATACTTAACGATCAAGTTCTAAGCTAACTGAATGGGTCAAGTCAATCACATCATTCTCCTAATGATGTGATCCCTTTAATCAAATAACAACTCATTTCTATGCCTAGGAAACATAACCATCTTTGATCAACAAGCTAGTCAAGTAAAGGCATACTAGTGACATTCTGTTTGTCTATGTATTCACACATGTATCATGTTTTCGGTTAATACAATTCTAGCATGAATGATAAATATTTACTGTGATATAAGGAAATAAATAATAACTTTATTATTGCCTCTAGGGCATATTTCCTTCAGTCTCCCACTTGCACTAGAGTCAATAATCTAGTTCACATCTTTATGTGATTATTTCACATCTCCATGTGACTAATACCCAAAGGGTTTACTAGAGTCAATAATCTAGTTCACATCGCTATGTGATTAACACCCAAAGAGTGATCATGTTTTGCTTTGTGAGAGAAGTTTAGCCGACGGGTCTGCAACATTCAGATCCGTATGTATTTCGCAAATTTCTATGTCTACAATGCTCTGCACGGAGCTACTCTAGCTAATTGCTCCCACTTTCAATATGTATCCAGATCGAGAGTTAGAGTCATCTAGATCGATGTAAAAAGCTTGCATCGACGTAACTATTTACAACAAACTCTTTTATCACCTCCATAACCGAGAAATATATCCTTAGTCGTCTAAGGATAATTTTGACCGTTGTCCAGTGATCTACTCCTAGATCACTATTGTACTCCCTTGCCAGAATGATGCCAAGGTATACAATAGGACTGGTGAATAGCATATCATACTTTATAGAACCTATGACTGAGGCATAGGGAATGAATTTTCATTCTCTTTCTATTTTCTGCTGTGGTCGGGTTTTGAGTCTTTACTCAACTTCATACCTTGCAACACAGGCAAGAACTCCTTCTTTGACTGTTCCTTTTTGAACTACTTAAAAATCTTGTCAAGGTATGTACTCATTGAAAAAACTTATCAAGCGTCTTGATATATCTCTATAGATATTGATGCTCAATGTGTAAGCAGCTTCATCGAGGTCTTTCTTTGAAAAACTCTTTTCAAACACTCCTTTATGCTTTCCAGAAAATTCTACATTATTTCCGATCAACAATATGTCATTCACATATACTTATCAGAAATGTTGTAGTGCTCCCACTCACTTTCTTGTAAACACAGTCTTCACCACAAGTCTGTATAAAACCATATGCTTTGATCACTTTATCAAAGCATATATTCCAACTCTGAGATGCCTTGCACCAGTCCATAGATGCATCGCTGGAGCTTGCTCACTTTGTTAGCACCTTTTAGGATCGACAAAACCATCTGGTTGCATCATATACAACTCTTCTTTAAGAAATCCATGACGGAATACAGTTTTGACATCCATTTTCCAGATTTCATAAAATGCGGCAACTGCTAACATGATTCGGACAGACTTTTAAGCATTGACACGAGTGAGAAAATCTCATCGTAGTCAACACCTTGAACTTGTCGAAAACATTTTGCGACAATCCGAGCTTTGTAGATAGTAACACTACTACCAGCGTCCGTCTTCCTCTAGAAGATCCATTTATTCTTAATGACTCACCGATCATCAGGCAAGTCAATCAAAGTCCATACTTTGTTCTCATACATGGATCCCATCTCAGATTTCATGGCCTCAAACCATTTCGCGGAATCTGGGCTCATCATCACTTCCTCATAGTTCGTAGGTTCGTCATGGTCAAGTAGCATGACTTCCAGAAAGGATTACCGTACCACTCTGGTGTGGACCATACTCTGGTTATCCTACGAGGTTCGGTAGTAACTTGATCTGAACTTTCATGATCATCATCATTAGCTTCCTCACTAATTGGTGTAGAGATCACTAGAATTGATTTTTGTGATGAATAACTTTCCAATTCGAGAGAAGGTACAATTACCTCATGAAGTTCTACATTCCTCCCACTCACTTCTTTCGAGAGAAACTCCTTCTCTAGAAAGGATCCATTCTTAGCAACAAAAGTCTTGCCTTCAGATATGTGATAGAAGGTGTACCCAACTGTTTCTTTTGGGTATCCTGCAAAGACACATTTCTCCGACTTGGGTTCGAGCTTATCATGTTGAAGCTTTTTCACATAAGCATCGCAGCCCCAAACTTTAAGAAACGACAACTTTGGTTTCTTGCCAAACCATAGTTCATAAGGAGTCGTCTCAACGGATTTAGATGGTGCCCTATATAACGTGAATGCAGCCATCTCTAAAGCATAACCTCAAAACGATAGCGGTAAATCAGTAACAGACATCATGGATCGCACCATATCTAGTAAGGTACGGTTACAACGTTCGGACACACCATTACGCTGTGGTGTTCCGGGTGGCGTGAGTTGTGAAACTATTCCGCATTGTTTCAAATGTAGACCAAACTCATAACTCAAATATTCTTCTCCACGATCAGATCGTAGAAACTTTATATTCTTGTTACGATGATTTTCCACTTCACTCTGAAATTCTTTGAACTTTTCAAATGTTTTAGACTTGTGTTTCATTAAGTAGATATACCCATATCTGCTCAAATCATCTGTGAAGGTGAGAAAATAATGATACCCGCCGCGAGCCTCAATATTCATTGGACCACATACATCAGTATGTATGATTTCCAACAAATCTGTTGCTCGCTCCATTGTTCCAGAGAACGGAGTCTTAGTCATCTTGCCCGTGAGGCATGGTTCACAAGCATCAACCGATTCATAATCAAGTGATTCCAAAAGCCCATCAGCATGGATTTTCTTCATGCGCTTTACACCAATATGACCTAAACTGTAGTGCCCCAAGTAAGTTGCACTATCATTATTAACTTTGCATCTTTTGGCTTCAATATTATGAATATGTGTATCACTACAATCGAGATTCAATAAACCATTCACCTTGGGTGTATGACCATTGAAGGTTTTATTCATGCAGACAGAACAACAATTATTCTGTGACTTTAAATGAATAACATTATTGCAATAAACATGATCAAATCATATTCATGCTTAACGCAAACACCAAATAACATTTATTTAGGTTCAACACTAATCCCGAAAGTATAGGGAGTGTGCGATGATGATCATATCAATCTTGGAACCACTTCCAACACACATCGTCACTTCACCCTTAACTAGTCTTTGTTCATTCTGCAACTCCCGTTTCGAGTTACTAATCTCAGCAACTGAACTAGTATCAAATACTGAGAGGTTGTGAGGGAGTCCTGGATTAGGGGGTATCCGGACATCCGGATTATATCCCTTGGTAGGACTGCTGGACCATGAAGATACAAGATTGAAGACTTCGTCCCGTGTCTGGATGGGACTCTACTTGGCGTGGAAAGCAAGCTAGGCCATACGGATATGTATATCTCCTCCTTTGTAACCAACCTTGTGTAACCCTAGCCCCCTCTAGTGTCTATATAAACCGGAGGGTTTTAGTCCGTAGGACAACATACAATCATACCATAGGCTAGCTTCTAGGGTTTAGCCTCTCCGATCTCGTGGTAGATCAACTCTTGTACTACTCATATTATCAAGAATAATCAAGCAGGATGTAGGGTTTTACCTCCTTCAAGAGGGCCCGAACCTGGGTAAAACATCGTGTCCCCTGCCTCCTGTTACCATCCGCCTTAGACGCACAGTTCGGGACCCCCTACCCGAGATCCGCCGGTTTTGACACCGACATTGGTGCTTTCATTGAGAGTTCCTCTGTGTCATCACCATAAGGAAGGATGCCTCATCTCGTTGTTAAGAACAACATCACCGCCGGGGGACCCCTGGCTGTCGGCCAAACTCTCCGGCTACTGCCCCTACGATGACTTCTCGGGTCATCGAAAACAACCTCCACGTCGGCTCGGAATTCGCCGAGCAGATGGATCCAATGGAGCTCTCTTCCCTAAACGAGCTCTTGGATCGCGTCGCCGCCTTGGGAGTCGCTATGGACTATGATTGGATTGGGCTTAAACCCGATCAAAGGGAGATTAACTCTCCACTGGTCACCCATCATGTTGCGGTGGTGGAGGAACAATGCGGCGATTCTTCTTCTATCTTGAGGACTAACTATGTCCGGATTCCTGAGCTCTCCGAGCCGGATACCCGTTTATGGGAGAACATCACCCAAGCCCTGAACCTAGAGTCAGGCAGTGGGCCAGACTTATCGGGCAACATACCGGAACCCGAAATTCCAATATTGGAAACACCTCGGCCCCTGGGTCTCAGATTGGGTAGGGGTTCAGACTCAATTCCATCCACCCACCCAGACATAAACGATCTTTCCCACATCAGGCAAGAGCCCCATGAAATAGTACATCATTATTGGGCTAGATTCCTCCTTATGATGAACAAGGTTAAGGACTGTCGCGAGGAAGACGCAGTCTCATTTTTCTGCAATAATTGCACGGACAAGGGAATCCTTAACGCCTTAAGTCGCCGTGACATATCACGCTTCGCTGACTTGGCATCCATAGTACGAAAGTACTGTGCGATGGAAAGCGCCTGGAAAACCGAAACAAAATTTTGGGATAATCCGGCTCAGAATATACACCCAGTCCGAAGTAAAAGGGTGCACTATCATAAGACACCCGAGTTAGTTACAAAGAAACAAAAACCCTCTACAGGGCATGGAACCATATTGGAGGGATGGCTTAACGGACCCTGCAAAATTCATACCACAGCGGATACCATAGCAACGCACAGCCTTAGAGCATGTTGGATACTCCGGCAGGTGGCCAAAAATGGTGAGGATCTTCTTATCCCAAATGCCACAGAGCACCATCCCGGGATAACAATACGGTATTAACAGTTTTTGAAACCTTCGCATCAAATAATAGGCGCAAGCGAACACTCCTCAGCCTCGCCGAAATCTGCCACGTAGCAGTAATGAATCCATGGAGTGACACGGCTATTACCTTCAGTGCTAGTGACGAACCTAAGTTCTGAACTGCCCGAGCACCAGCTGCACTGGTCCTCAGTCCAATTGTAGACGTCTTTCGACTCACCAAAGTACTCATGGACGGCGGCAGTGGATTAAACCTCATCTATGAGGAAACTCTTCAAAAATGGAAATAGACTGGAACCGCATTGAGCAAAGCAGCACAACCTTCAGAGGAATCATCCCCAGTAGGGAAGCACGCTGTGCTGGGAAAATCACACTAGATGTGGTATTCGGCACGCCGGAGAACTATAGGTCCGAAGAAATTACATTCCAAGTGGCCCCGTTTAGTAGTGGATACCACGCCCTTTTAGGACGGGAGGCGTTCACGATCTTCCAAGCCATACCCCATTATGGGTACATGAAGCTCAAAATGCCCGGGCCCAACGGAATCATCACTCTCTCTAGTGATCCGGACACAACACTCCGCGCCAAAAACAAAACAGCCGCATTGGCCCTTGAGGCATTATCCGAAGCCCTCTCAGCCGAGGAATTAACTGCGCTACGCCCCACGGTGGACAGGGACGACGTAATACTTGACAAGAGATCCAAGTCCACCTCTTTTAAACTAGCGGACGAAATAGTCAAATTCCATGTCCACCCAACGGACCCTACAAAAACAGCCTCCATCGGGGCATAGTTAAACCCCGCCGTGGACGCCGCACTATGAGAGTTCCTGCGCGAGAATTGGGACATATTCGCCTGGCACACCTCAGACATGCCAGGAATCCCACGCAGGCTGGCTGAGCACAGCCTCAATATCCTAAGGGGATTCAAGCCGGTCAAGCAGGCCCTTTGGCATTTCTCTGAACCTAAGAGACAGGCTATGGGAGAGGAACTAGCCAAGTTATTGGAGGCCGGATTCGTTGGAGAAATAAAACACCCGGACTGGCTAGCAAACCTGGTGATGGTACCAAAGAAGGACAAATCCTAGCGCCTATGTGTCGATTTCAAGGACCTCAACAAGGCTTGCCCAAAGGATCCCTTCCCCCTCCCCCGCATCGATCAAATTATCGATGCTACCGCAGGACACGAGTCATTGTGTTTCCTCGACGCATACTCCGGCTACCACCAAATCAAGATGGCGGAGTCCGACCAAGCCGCAACAGCATTTATCACACCATACATCCCCTTCTGTTTCAACACAATGCCTTTTGGGCTCAAAAATGCCGGCGCAACATATCAGCGCATGATCCAGACATGTTTGGATAAACAGATCGGCAAAACAGTAGAGGCATACGTAGATGATGTGGTCATTAAAACCAAACACGTCGACTCTCTAATAGACGACTTGAGGCTCACATTCGACAACCTCCGAACATACGACATCAAGCTCAATCCGGAAAAATGCGTTTTCGGCGTACCAGCCGGAAAGCTCCTGGGCTTCATTGTCTCCAGTAGAGGAATTGAAGCTAATCCGGCCAAAATCCAAGCTCTGTCACAGTTGGCTATCCCAACGGACCTCAAACAAATCCAGAAACTAACTGGATGTGTGGCGGCTCTAAGCCGATTTATCTCCCGCTTAGGAGAAAAGGCATTACCCCTTTATCGCCTCCTTCGGCGCATCGAACACTTCGAGTGGATGGACGCTGCCACAGCCGGATTGGAAGAAATAAAAGCCATACTGGCAACCAACCCAATCCTGGCCGCGCCAAACATTGGTGAACCAATGTTGTTGTACATTGCGGCAACTCATCAAGTTGTAAGCGCAGTGCTCGTCGTCGAACGAGAAGCTGACGGACATAAATTCCCTCTTCAAAAGCCAGTATACTATGTATCCACTGTCCTCACTCCATGCAAATCACGGTACCCACATTATCAAAAGATAGCCTATGCGGTATTCATGGCATCCCGGAAGCTGTGACACTACTTTCAAGAGTGTTCAATTACAGTAGCCTCGGAAGTGCCACTTAATGATATTATAAACAACCGCGACGTCATGGGCCGGATTGCCAAATGGGCCATTGAGCTCCTCCCGTTCGACATAACATACAAACCTCGGCAAGCCATTAAATCGCAAGTATTGGCCGACTTTGTCGCCGAATGGACGGAAGCCGAAATCCCTAAAGAGTACGGCACATACTCCAATTGGATCATGCACTTCGACAGCTCAAAAATGCTGGCCGGTCTGGGGGTTGGCGTCATCCTGACGTCCCCAACCGGAGATACCGTTAAATACGTACTGCAGATACTGTATACAGACTCCAACAACGTAGCCGAATACAAAGCCCTTTTGCATGGTCTTTGGATGGCAGTCTCCATGGGCATTCAACGCCTGGAGGTGCGTGGGGATTCGAACCTTGCAATATCCCAAATAAATGGAGACTTCGATGCCAAGGATCCGAAGATGGCGGCCTATCGAAACGTCATCCTAAAGATGTCAGCTCAGTTCGAGGGGCTCGAATTTCACCATGTGGCTCGGGAAAACAATCAGGCGGCGGATATCCTCGCCCACATCGGCGCAAAACGAGACACGGTCCCCCCAACATCTTTTTGGAGAGGTTGTTTAAGCCATCAGTGGTATAGGAAGGGGACACCGGTAACAATAGTCTGGACCCGGCCAAAACGCCCGATACCGAACACTCTAACATAATCGGAGGCTCTGCCACCGAAATAACACCTTCAGCCCACGTAATAATGGCCATCATCGCCCCGTGGACAGAACCATTCCTGACCTACCTAACTAGGCAGGAACTTCCAAAGGACCAAAATGAGGCACGCTGCATAGTGCGGCGATCTAAAGCCTACAGGGTCCATGAGGGAGAGCTGTATAAGAAAAGCACTACCGGAGTCCTTCAAAGGTGCATCTCCGAAGAGGAAGGGCGGCAGCTTTTGGCAGAAATTCACGCCGGACTCGGCAGCCACCATGCCGCAGCCCGGGCCCTTGTAAGCAAGGCCTTCCGTACGGGTTTTTATTGGCCGACGGCCCGGGCAGACGCGCAGGACTTGGTCCAACGCTGCGCCGGTTGCCAGCTTTTTGCAAACCAAAGCCATATGCCACCCACCGCCCTCCAAACAATCCCCATTACCTGGCCTTTTGCGGTCTGGGGGCTTGACATGGTTGGACCCCTTAAAGGGGGAACCCATAAGAAAAAAAATACTTATTGGTCATGGTAGATAAATTCACCAAATTGATAGAAGCCAAACCTGTTAAAACAGCTGAATCCGGACCGGTGATAGACTTCATATCCGGGGTTGTACACCATTATGGCGTCCCCCACAGCATCATCACTGACAACGGCACGAACTTCATGGCCGACAAGGTAAACCTCTGGTGCAGCAACATGGGCATCAAGCTCGATTATGCTTCTGTCTATCACCCGCAAACCAACGGCCAAGTTGAGCGAGCAAATGGTCTTATCATGAGCGGCATTAAACCCAGATTAGTGTGGTCCTTAAAGGAGTCTAACACGCACTGGGTAGAGGAGCTCAACTCCGTACTCTGGGGGCTGCGGACCACGCCGAATCGCACTACCGGATATACACCCTTCTTTATGGTGTACGGCACAGAGGCAGTTTTGCCCTGCGACATAATTCATGACTCACCTCGAGTGCACATGTACGAAGAAAGAGAAGCCGAGCTCGATCGGCAGGATAGTCTGGACACCCTGGAGGAGGAGCGCGACGTGGCAAAAGCCCGTTCCGCATTTTATCAGCAACAGGCTCGCAGATACCAAAGCAGAGAAGTACGGGCCAAAACTTATAACGTTGGCGAGTTAGTTCTACGCCTGCCGGAGAAGAAAAAGTACAAGCTCGAGCCCAAATGGGAAGGTCCCTTCATTATTGACCAAGTTCTAACCGGTGGAGCATACCGTCTGCGGGATGCATCGAATAATCGACTTGAGCCGAACCCATGGAACGCAGCCAGGCTCCGAAGACTCTACGCCTAGCGCCGGACTCTATGTTCGTCTCCTTCCTCTGTCGATTTTTGCATATACATTATCTGTCTTTTTTAGCTTCCTTTCTTTTACTCTTTCTCTAAGCCTTGAAGGGCCACCTTGTGCCTCGCTTCCACATTATAGACGCGCTAACCGCGCTCATTATACCTGGGGACTTCTTACACAAAAGCTTAATTAGCTATCTGGGCTTCATGCCCCGCACATGTGTCATTCTTCCGCATGTACCTTTTCTTTTCCACTATATGCATCGATATGACTTAAGTTTTGGCCAAGCTGGGTTGCCTGGCTCTTGTATTTATGCCCTACGTTCCCGTTAATTCGGCTAGGGCATTGTTGGGGAACGTAGTAATTTCAAAAAAATTCCTACGCACACGCAAGATCATGGTGATGCATATCAACGAGAGGGGAGAATGTTTTCCACGTACCCTTGTAGACCGAAAGCGGAAGCATTAGCACAACGCGGCTGATGTAGTCATACGTCTTCACGATCCGACCGATCAAGTACCGAACGCACGACACCTCCGAGTTCTGCACACGTTCAACTCGATGACGTCCCTCGAACTCCGATCCAGCCGAGTGTTGAGGGACAGTTTCGTCAGCACGATGGCGTGGTGACGATGATGATGTTCTACCGACGCAGGGCTTCGCCTAAGCACCGCTACGATATGATCGAGGTGGATTATGGTGGAGGGGGGCACCGCACACGGCTAAGAGATCAAGAGATCAATTGTTGTGTCTATGGGGTGCCCCCTGACCACGTGTATAAAGGAGTGGAGGGGGGAGGGGCTGGCCCTCTCTATGGCACGCCCTAGGGGAGTCCTACTCCCACCGGGAGTAGGATTCCCCCTTTCCTAGTAGAACTAGGATCCCTTTCAAGTAGTAGGAGTAGGAGAGAAGGAAAGGGAAGGGAAAAGGAGAAGGAAGGAAGGGGCCCCCCCTCCCTAGTTCAATTCGGACCAGCCCATGGGGAGGGGTGCGGCCACCCTTTGAGGCCTTTCTCTCCTTTTCCCGTATGGCCCATTAAGGCCCAATACGAATTCCCGTAACTCCCCGGTACTCCCGAAAATACCCGAATCACTCGGAACCTTTCCGATGTCCGAATATAGTCGTCCAATTTATCGATCTTTACGTCTCGACCGTTTCGAGGCTCCTCGTCATGTCCCCGATCTCATCCGGGACTCCGAACTTCTTCGGTACACCAAAACACATAAACTCATAATATAACCGTCATCAAACTTTAAGCGTGCGGACCCTACAGGTTCGAGAACTATGTAGACATGACCGAGACACGTCTCCGGTCAATAACCAATAGCGGAACCTGGATGCTCACATTGGCTCCCACATATTCTACGAAGATCTTTATCGGCCAGACCGCATAACTACATACGTTGTTCCCTTTGTCATCAGTATGTTACTTGCCCGAGATTCGATCGTCGGTATCTCAATACCTAGCTTAATCTCGTTACTGGCAAGTCTCTTTACTCGTTCTGTAATACATCATCCCGCAACTAACTCATTAGTTGCAATGCTTGGAAGGCTTAAGTGATGTGCATCACCGAGAGGGCCCAGAGATACCTCTCCGACAATCGGAGTGACAAATCCTAATCTCGAAATACGCCAACCCAACAAGTACCTTTGGAGACACCTGTAGAGCACCTTTATAATCACCCATTTACGTTGTGACGTTTGGTAGCACACAAAGTGTTCCTCCAGTAAACGGGAGTTGCATAATCTCATAGTCATAGGAACATGTATAAGTTATGAAGAAAGCAATAGCAACAAACTAAACGATCAAGTGCTATGCTAACGGAATGGGTCAAGTCAATCACATCATTCTCCTAATGATGTGATCCCGTTAATCAAATGACAACTCATGTCTATGGTTAGGAAACATAACCATCTTTGATCAACGAGCTAGTCAAGTAGAGGCATACTAGTGACATACTGTTTGTCTATGTATTCACACATGTATTATGTTTCCGGCTAATACAATTATAGCATGAATAATAAACATTTATCATGATATAAGGAAATAAATAATAACTTTATTATTGCCTCTAGGGCATATTTCCTTCAGTCTCCCACTTGCACTAGAGTCAATAATCTAGTTCACATCGCCATGTGATTTAATACCAATAGTTCACATCACCATGTGATTAACCTCCATAGTTCACATCGACATGTGACCAACACCCAAAGGGTTTAATAGAGTCAATAACCTAGTTCACATTGCTATGTGATTAACACCCAAAGAGTACTAAGGTGTGATCATGTTTTGCTTGTGAGAGAAGTTTAGTCAACGGGTCTGCCACATTCAGATCCGTAAGTATTTTGCAAATTTCTATGTCAACAATGCTCTACACGGAGCTACTCTAGCTAATTGCTCCCACTTTCAATATGTATCCGGATTGAGACTTAGAGTCATCTGGATTAGTGTCAAAACTTGCATCGACGTAACCCTTTAAGACGAACCTTTTGTCACCTCCATAATCGAGAAACATATCCTTATTCCACTAAGGATAATTTTGACCAATGTCCAATAATCTACTCCTAGATCACTATTGTACTCCCTTGCCAAACTCAGGGCAGGGTATACAACAGGTCTGGTACACAGCATGTCATACTTTATAGAACCTATGGCTGAGGCATATGGAATGACTTTCATTCTCTCTCTATCTTCTGTCATGGTCGGGCTTTGAGTCTTACTCAATTTCACACCTTATAACACAGGCAAGAACTCTTTCTTTGACTATTCCATTTTGAACTACTTCAAAAACTTGTCAAGGTATGTACTCATTGAAAACTTATCAAGCATCTTGAACTATCTCTATAGATCTTGATGCTCAATATGTAAGCAGCTTCACCGAGGTCTTTCTTTGAAAAACTACTTTCAAACACTCCTTTATGCTTTGCAGAATAATTCTACATTATTTCCGATCAACAATATGTCATACACGTATACTTATCAGAAATGCTATAGTGCTCCCACTCACTTTCTTGTAAATACAGGCTTCACCGCAAGTCTGTATAAAACTATATGCTTTGATTAACTTATCAAAGCGTATATTCCAACTCCGAGATGCTTGCACCAGTCCATAGATGGATCGCTAGAGCTTGCATATTTTGTTAGTACCTTTAGGATTGACAAAACCTTCTGGTTGCATCATATACAACTCTTTTTTAATAAATCCATTAAGGAATGCAGTTTTGTTTATCCATTTTCCAGATTTCATAAAATGCGGCAATTGCTAACATGATTCAGACGGACTTAAGCATAGATACGAGTGAGAAACTCTCATCCTAGTCAACACCTTGAACTTGTCAAAAACCTTTTGCGACAATTCTAGCTTTGTAGATAGTAACACTACTATCAGCGTCTGTCTTCCTCTTGAAGATCCATTTAATCTCAATGACTCGCCGATCATTGGGCAAGTCAATCAAAGTCCATACTTTGTTCTCATACATGGATCTCATCTCAGATTTCATGGCCTCAAACCATTTCGCGGAATCTGGGCTCATCATCGCTTCCTCATAGTTCGCAAGTTCGTCATGGTCTAGTAACATGACTTCCAGAACAGGATTATCGTACCACTCTGGTGCAGATCTCACTTTGGTTTACCTACGAGGTTCGGTAGTAACTTGATCTGAAGTTACATGATCATCATCATTAGCTTCCTCACTAATTGGTGTAGTAGTCACAGGAACAGATTTCTGTGATGAACTAATTTCCAATAAGGGAGCAGGTACAGTTACCTCATCAAGTTCTACTTTCCTCCCACTCACTTCTTTCGAGAGAAACTCCTTCTCTAGAAAGGATCAATTCTCAGCAATGAATATCTTGCCTTCAGATCTATGATAGAAGGTCTACCCAACATTTTATTTTGGGTATCCTATGAAGATTTACTTCTCCGATTTGGGTTTGAGCTTATCAAGTTGAAACTTTCTCACATAAGCATCGCAGTCCCAAACTTTAAGAAACGACAGCTAAGGTTTCTCGCCAAACCACAGTTCATACGGCGTCGTCTCAACGGATTTAGATGGTTCCCTATTTAACGTGAATGTAGCTGTCTCTAATGCATAACCCCAAAACGATAGTGGTAATCGGTAAGAGACATCATAGATCGCACCATATCTAATAAAGCACGGTTACGACGTTCGGACACACCATTACTCTATGGTGTTCCAGGTGGCATGAGTACTGAAACTATTTCACATTGTTTTAACTGAAGGCCAAACTCATAACTCAAATATTTTACTTGTGCGATCATATCGTAGAAACTTTTATTTTGTTACGATGATTCTCCACTTCACTCTGGAATTCTTTGAACTTGTCAAATGTTTCAGACTTGTGTTTCATCAAGTAGATATACTCATATCTGCTCAAATCATCTGTGAAGATCAGAAAATAATGATACCTGCTGCGAGCTTCAATATTCATCGGACCACATACATCAATATGCATGATTTCCAACAAATCTGTTGCTTGCTGCATTGTTCTGGAGAACAGACTCTTAGTCATCTTGCCCATGAGGCATGGTTCGCAAGCATCAACTAATTCATAATCAAGTGATTCCAAAAGCCCATCAACATGGTTTTTCTTCATGCGCTTTACACCAATATGACCTAAACGGCACTGCCACAAATAAGTTGCACTATCATTATTAACTTTGCATCTTTTGGTTTCAATATTATGAATATGTGTATCACTACGATCGAGATCCAACGAACCATTTTCATTGGGTGTGTAACCATATATGTAAACAGAACAAAAATTTATTCTCTTACTTAAATGAATAACCATATTGCAATAAACATGATCAAATCATATTCATGCTCAATGCAAACACTAAATAACACTTATTTAGGTTCAACACTAATCCCGAAAGTATAGGGAGTGTGCGATGATGATCATATCAATCTTGGAACCACTTCCAACACACATCGTTACTTCACCCTTAACTAGTCTCTTTTCATTCTGCAACTCCCGTTTCGAGTTACTACTCTTAGCAACTGAACCAGTATCAAATACCCAGGGGTTGCTACGAACACTAGTAAAATACACATCAAATAATCTGTATATCAAATATACCTTTGTTCACTTTGCCATCCTTCTTATCTGCCAAAACTTGGGGCAGTTCCGCTTCTAGTGACCAATCCCTTTGCAGTAGAAGCACTTAGTCTCAGGCTTAGGACCAGACTTGGGCTTCTTCACTTGAGCAGCAACTTTCTTGCTATTCTTCTTGAAGTTCCCCTTTCTTCCCTTTGCCCTTTTCTTGAAACTAGTGGTCTTGTCTACTATCAACACTTGATGCTCTTTCTTGACTTCTACCTTCATCGATTTCATCATAATGAAAAGCTCGGGAATCGTTTTCGTCATCCCTTGCATATTATAGTTCATCACGAAGTTCTACTAACTTGGTGATTGTGACTAGAGAATTATGTCAATCACTATCTTATCTGGAAGATTAACTCCCACTTGATTCAAGTGATTGTAGTACCCAGACAATCTGAGCACATGCTCACTGCTTGAGCTATTCTCCTCCATCTTTCAGCTATAGAACTTGTTGGAGACTTCATATCTCTCAACTCGGGTATTTGCTTGAAATATTAACTTCAACTCCTGGAACATCTCATATGGTCCATGATGTTCAAAACGTCTTTGAAATCCCGATTCTAAGCTGTTAAGCATGGTGCACTAAACTATCAAGTAGTCATCATATTGAGCTAGCCAAATGTTCATAACGTCTGCATCTCCTCCTGCAATAGGTCTATTACCTAGCGGTGCATCAAAGACATAATTCTTCTGTGCAGCAATGAGGATAATCCTCATATCATGGATACAATCCGCATCATTTCTACTAACATTTTTCAACATAATTTTTCTCTAGGAACACAATAAACTGGGAGCAACATCGCGAGCTATTGATCTACAACATAGATATGCTAATACTACCAGGACTAAGTTCATGATAAATTAAAGTTCAATTAATCATATTACTTAAGAACTCCCATTTAGAAAAAAATCCCTCTAATAATCTAGGTGATCACGTGAACCAAATCAACTAAACCATAACCGATCATCACGTGAAATGGAGTAGCTTTCAATGGTGAACATCAATATGTTGATCATATCTACTATATGATTCACGCTCGACCTTTCGGTCTCAGTGTTCCGAGGCCATATCTGCATATGCTAGGCTCGTCAAGTTTAACCTGAGTATTCTGTGTGTGCAAAACTGGCTTGCACCCGTTGTAGATGGACGTAGAGCTTATCACACCCGATCATCACGTGGTGTCTGGGCACGACGAACTTTGGCAACGGTGCATACTCAGGGAGAACACTTTTATCTTGAAATTTAGTGAGAGATCATCTTATAATGCTACCATCAATCAAAGCAAGATAAGATGCATAAAAGATAAACATCACATGCAATCAATATACGTGATATGATATGGCCATCATCATCTTGTGCTTGTGATCTCCATCTCCGAAGAACCGTCATGATCTCCATCGTCACCGGCGCGACACCTTGATCACCATCGTAGCATCGTTGTCGTCTCGCCAATCTTATGCTTCCACGACTATCGCTACCGCTTAGTGATAAAGTAAAGCATTACAGCGCAATTGCATTGCATACAATAAAGCGACAACCATACGGCTCCTGCCAGTTGCCGATAACTCGGTTACAAAACATGATCATCTCATACAATAAAATTTAGCATCATGTCTTGACCATATCACATCACAACATGCCCTGCAAAAACAACTTAGATGTCCTCTACTTTGTTGTTGCAAGTTTTACGTGGCTGCTATGGGCTGAGCAAGAACCATTCTTACCTATGCATCAAAACCACAACGATAGTTTGTCAAGTTGGTGTTGTTTTAACCTTCGCAAGGACCGGGCGTAGCCACACTCGGTTCAACTAAAGTTGGAGAAACTGACACCCGCCAGCCACCTGTGTGCAAAGCATGTCGGTAGAACCAGTCTCGCATAAGAGTACGCGTAATGTCGGTCCGGGCCGCTTCATCCAACAATACCGCCGAACCAAAGTGTGACATGCTGGTAAGCATTATGACTTATATCGCCCACAACTCACTTGTGTTCTACTCATGCATATTACATCAACGCATAAAACCAGGCTCAGATGCCACTGTTGCGGAACGTAGTAATTTCAAAAAAATTACTACGCACACGCAAGATCATGGTGATGCATAGCAACGAGAGGGGAGAGTGTTGTCCATGTACCCTCGTAGACCGAAAGCGAAAGCGTTAGCACAACGCAATTGATGTAGTCGTACGTCTTCACGATCCGACCGATCAAGTACCGAACGCACGGCACCTCCGAGTTCTGCACATGTTCAACTCGATGACGTCCCTCGAACTCCGATCCAGCCGAGTGTTGAGGGAGAGTTTCGTCAGCACGAGGCGTGGTGACGATGATGATGTTCTACCGACGCAGGGCTTCGCCTAAGCACCGCTACGATATGATCGAGGTGAATTATGGTGGAGGGGGGCACCACACACGGCTAAGAGATCAAGAGATCAATTGTTGTGTCTATGGGGTGCCCCTGGCCACGTGTATAAAGGAGTGGAGGAGTGGAGGGGCCGACCCTCTCTATGGCGCGCCCTAGGGGAGTCTTACTCCCACCGGGAGTAGGATTCCCCCTTTCAAGTAGTAGGAGTAGGAGAGAAGGAAAGGGAAGGGAAAAGGAGAAGGAAGGAAGGGGCGCCCCCCTCCCTAGTGCAATTCGGACCAGCCCATGGGGAGGCGTGCGGCCACCCTTTGAGGCCTTTCTCTCCTTTCCCGTATGGCCCATTAAGGCCCAATACGAATTCCCGTAACTCCCGAAAATACCCGAATCACTCGAAACCTTTCCGATGTCCGAATATAGTTGTCCAATATATCGATCTTTACGTCTCGACCATTTCGAGGCTCCTCGTCATGTCCCCGATCTCATCCGGGGCTCCGAACTTCTTCGGTACATCAAAACACATAAACTCATAATATAACCGTCATCGAACTTTAAGCCTGCGGACCCTAAGGGTTTGAGAACTATGTAGACATGACCGAGACACGTCTCCGGTCAATAACCAATAGCGGAACCTAGATGGTCATATTGGCTCCCACATATTCTACGAAGATCTTTATCGGTCAGACCGCATAACTACATATGTTGTTCCCTTTGTCATCGGTATGTTACTTGCCTGAGATTCGATCGTCGGTATCTCAATACCTAGTTCAATCTCGTTACTGGCAAGTCTCTTTACTCGTTCCGTAATACATCATCCCGCAACTAACTCATTAGCTGCAATGCTTGCAAGGCTTAAGTGATGTGCATTACCGAGAGGGCCCAGAGATACCTCTCCGACAATCGGAGTGACAAATCCTAATCTCGAAATACGCCAACCCAACAAGTACCTTTGGAGACACCTGTAGAGCACATTTATAATCACCCAGTTACGTTGTGACGTTTGGTAGCACACAAAGTGTTCCTCCGGTAAACGGGAGTTGCATAATCTCATAGTCATAGGAACATGTATAAGTTATGAAGAATGCAATAGCAACAAACTAAACGATCAAGTGATATGCTAACGGAATGGGTCAAGTCAATCACATCATTCTCCTAATGATGTGATCCCATTAATCAAATGACAACTCATGTCTATGGTTAGGAAACATAACCAGCTTTGATCAATGAGCTAGTCAAGTAGAGGCATACTAGTGACATACTGTTTGTCTATGTATTCACACATGTATTATGTTTCCGGTTAATACAATTCTAGCATGAATAATAAACATTTATCATGATATAAGGAAATACATAATAACTTTATTATTGCCTCTAGGGCATATTTCCTTCAGGCATAAGGGGAGAACCCCTGCGAGTGTTACTGCCGGGTCAGCCGGATATGTACATAAGACTGGGTGAAGCCGAAAGCTAGCATTCTTAAGGGAATATTCGGCCGGTGAACAAAAGATGATTTTTTATTTATTTATTTTCCATATGTGCCCCCAGATGTTTTTTCCTGCATTTCCTCTCATAGTCCGGACATGCACTTTAGGGCATGCGTACCCAGGGAAAGGAACCCTTAACGAAACTATTCTCCCTGGAAGATGTTTCTTACTACCCATGTAATATAACATAACTAGTTGGGCACTTGTCTGTTCAAGCACTAATGACCCCTACGCCTGGTCTCCACGCATACCCCGGTTCTTATATAACTGAGTGGGTATTCGGATACACTCCGGACTATCGGGTCCCGAGGTTGAAGCGAAAAGGTCCGCCATGACAAATGATCTATAATCCGGCTAGAAGGCATTATATATGTCACTTTAATTACATAGTCATGTAGACTGACTAAATTCCTCTTCTATACCATCCAACAGGTGGTCTAGCCTACAATCCTGTTGAGAATACTTTGCGGCTAATTCTACTTGCCCATAGACTAAGCTAACGGGAATCTCTTTTCCGTCAGGCCCCATAGGTCTGACCTCAGCCATGTGATTTGGGTCAGCCTTGGTATACCGCGTCTTCACCATGGCCCAGGCTTCCCTGGCACCTTGACTGTAGGCAGATATCTTCCATAATCGGAAGCACCGTCGTGCTCCCTTGAGCTTCTCCACAAGCTCTCCAACGCATTCTGGCAGGGAAACGGATGGCCACAAGGCCTGGGCAATACCTTGCATCACCTGCCGAACTTGTTCGTGCAGTTGTGAGAGCTCGAATAGAAGATCACCCGCAGACCCGGGCATCTCCTCCGCGGGACGACCCGTCAGCATACCTGCAGACATAACTCTGTTAGCCGGCTTCTTCCCCGTCCCCTTTATTAAGGGTTCATTCAAGCACTTACTGAAAATGCCGCCTCGAAGCCGCTTATTCTCCTTCTCGGAGTCCGCAAGCTGGGCTCGAACATCTTTCAGTTCCATGCTTAGCTTGGTATCGGCCTCTTGGAGATTGTTTTTCTCCCGTCTGACCTCAGTCAGCACGCGTTCGCCGGCCCTTAGCTGCTGTACAACATGCTGCTCCTCCGGATTCATCTACAATATCTATTATTAGATCTGCAACCATGCCGCACGCTATATGGTACCTATCATTCTTTGAAAGAAATGTTACCAGCTGGGGCCTTTTTAGGTTCCTTCAATGCGGCAACAGCGACCCGAAGTTGGGTCTTCCATTCCTCCAGCTCCTGTGACAGCCGACTATTCTTCTTTGTAAAGACCTGCACAATAAGATGATCCTTAAATCAGTTCTGCTAACTGTTTCAAGTCTCAGGGGCTACTGATACATATAATCGTCATATTTGCTTACCCGTACATCCTTTACATACTGGTCCGTGGCTCTGGCTAGACCATTTTGAGCAGCACGGAGGTACGCCTCTCCAGAATTGAAGGCATCAAATGCCTCTGGTGAGAAGCAAGCATCGCGGAGTACGGCCCGGCGACGCCTATGATTCATGGCGCTCTCCACTTCTGAATTTGTAGCGGATAGCCTATCCGCATCCTCTATAGGGGGAGTATCCGGTGTCCGCCCTACGTCGGCTTCCGCCTCTATGTCCGGTCCTAGAGCCCGACTGGTGGAAGCGTGATCGGCAGCCTCACCGGACATATTTCGGCGAGCGTTTTTCCTGTTAAAGAAACATGGACGTCATTACATTTCAAGAAACGACAACCACGGAGCGGGGTTTCTGTCATACCTCTGCGCCGGCGTCTCCATCCTGACCGCCTTCCTTTTTGGCCTGGCCGGCCTCGGTGCCTCTTGCTGGCGAGTTGCTACGGGTTCGGCATGGCGTCCCGAATGCCTTCCCTGTAAAAACACCATATGTATATGGTAGGTGAAGTGTCTAAAAGGGGATCCTAGTTTTTGGAGTGGGGATTTTTGGTTTTTCTTACGTGCGACGCAGGAAGCAGTCCGGGATAGTCGGCCGTAATGGCCACCATGGTGTCATCACAGCTTAATTGATAGAACTGCCGATCTATCAGCTCCATGAATATGTCCGGATCTTCTTCGAGTCTGGGACCGAGGGCCCGGTCAGGGTCCTCTGGTTGTGGAGATGGGCTGCTGACCTCCCTTATGGCTTTTCGCAGTTCCTGCCGCAAAATGGCAAGGTGATTGCCTATGACAAAGAATGCGGGAAGAATGGGAGTAAGGAGATATAACTAACCCAGCTTGGAGGGTTGTACATGGAGAATCCATCACGTGGCTTGATGCGGATGAACTCCTCTTCCTCTCCCTTGAACAATTTGGACAGAATTTTTGCTAAAGCGGCAGCGTTGTCCGGACCCTTACGCCCGCAATGGGTGGCGTCATCTTCCCCGTTAAAACACCACAAGGGGTGCCCTTGATATTGAAGTGGTTGCACTCCCCGCATTATGCATATTGACATAACCTCGATTACTGTCAATCCTGATTGAGCTCGCGCTTTAATCCAGTTCATCAGGTAAAGGACTTCTCTGTTGTCTTCCTCCTGGGGGCTCCGTGGGCGCCAACTTCGGCGTTTCTTCAGAGGAGCATTGCTGAACTCAGGAAGACCCCGCCGAACAGGATCCGGAAGGGGGACGTCCTCCATATAAAACCATTCCGAAGGCCAGTCTTCGGACGTCTTCTTCGGAGTACCGGACATGTATCCGGTTTCGGCGATGCGCCATATTTCGGCTCCGCCCACTTGACAAAGTGACCCCTTCTATGTGCGAGGGACGAGGCAAAATAACCTTTTCCATAGCTCGAAATGAGCCTCGCGGCCCAGGAATAACTCGCAAAGGGAAACATAGACGGCGATGTGTAAAATGGAAGCAGGGGTGAAATTATGCAGTTGGAGGCCGTAAAACTCCAGGAGCCTGCGGAGGAACGGATGAATTGGAAATCCGAGTCCCCTCAACAAATAGGGGACAAGGCATACCCGCTCCCCTGTAGAGGGGCTGGGGAAGCTCTCCGCTTGCTCCCCACCATTGCAGGTGGCGAGCCCGGCTCGGACGGGCACCATATACACTGGAGGGAGAAATCCCTTAGTCTGCAGTTCGACTAATCGACTGTGTGGGATTGAACACCTCTCCCAATCACCGGGCTTCGGGCTACGGGAGCGGGAGGAGGAGCTGCGGAGGTCGTCCATGCTGGAGTGGATCTTTCCGAAGCATGCTCCGATGGATTCTCGCTGGGGGGGGTGGTATGGATTGGATCTAAGAATCCCCATCCCTTTAATAGACAATTTATTTATCTGGCTAGGGGGGCGAATGTAAAAATGCCTTGGCGCCTTGCATTCGTTCGACGCGTGGAAGATAGCCCTTATTGGGTGTAGAAGCCAAGAGGTTCAACATTTATGGGACCGGACACTGCTTAACAAACGTTCGAAATTTGGAGAAGAACCCGCCTTGCAATGCCGAAGACAACACTGCACGCCGGACTCATCGTCATTGAAGCCTGGTTCGGGGGCTACTGAGGGAGTCCTAGATTAGGGGGTATCCGGACATCAGGATTATATCCCTTGGCCGGACTGTTGGACCATGAAGATACAAGATTGAAGACTTCGTCTCGTGTCCGGATGGGACTCTACTTGGCGTGGAAGGCAAGCTAGGCAATACGGATATGTATATCTCCTCCTTTGTAACCGACCTTGTGTAACCCTAGCCCCCTCCGGTGTCTATATAAACCGGAGGGTTTTAGTCCGTAGGACAACATACAATCATACCATAGGCTAGCTTCTAGGGTTTAGCCTCTCTGATCTCATGGTAGATCAACTCTTGTACTACTCATATTATCAAGAATAATCAAGCAGGACGTAGGGTTTTACCTCCTTCAAGAGGGCCCGAACCTGGGTAAAACATCGTGTCCCCTACCTCCTGTTACCATCCGCCTTAGACACACAGTTCGGGACACCCTACCCGAGATTCACCGGTTTTGACACCGACAGATTGCTATAAACACTAGTAAAGTACACATCAATAACATGTATATCAAATATACCTTTGTTCACTTCGCCATCCTTCTTATCCGCCAAATACTTGGGCGGTTCTGCTTCTAGTGACCAGTCCCTTTGCAGTAGAAGCACTTAGTCTTATGCTTAGGTCTAGACTTGGGCTTCTTCACTTGAGCAGAAACTTGCTTGCCGTTCTTCTTGAAGTTCCCCCTCTTCCCTTTGCCCTTTTCTTGAAACTAGTGGTCTTGTCAACCGTCAACACTTGATGCTTTTCTTGATTTCTACCTTTGTCGATTTCTGCATCACAAAGAGCTTAGGAATCATTTCCGTTATCCCTTGCATATTATAGTTCATCACTAAGTTCTAGTAACTTAGTGATGGTGACTAGAGAACTTTGTCAATTACTATCTTATCTAGAAGATTAACTCCCACTTGATTCAAGCAATTACAGTACCCAGACAATCTGAGCACATGCTCACTGGTTGAGCTATTCTCCTCCATCTTTGTAGGCAAAGTACTGTCAGAGGTCTCCTACCTCTCGACACGGGCATGAGTATGAAATACTAATTTCAACTCTTGGAACATCTTATATGCTCCGTGGTGTTCAAAACATTTTTGAAGTCCTGGTTCTAAGCCATAAAGCATGGTGCACTAAACTATCAAGTAGTCATCATACCGAGCTTTGCCAAACGTTCATAATGTCTGCATATGCTCCTGCAATAGGTCCGTCACCTAGCAGTGCATCAAGGACATAATTATTTTGTGCAGCAATGAGGATAATCCTCAGATCACGGATCCAATCCGCATCATTGCTACTAACATCTTTCAATTTATTTTTCTCTAGGAATATATCAAAAACAAACGGGGAAGCTATGTGTTGATCTACAACATAGATATGCAAATACTATCAGGACTAAGTTCATGATAAATTTAAGTTCAATTAATCATATTACTTAAGAACTCCCACTTAGATAGACATCCCTCTAGTCATCTAAATGATCACGTGATCCAAACCAACTAAACCATGTCCGATCATCACGTGAGATGGAGTAGTTTTCAATGGTGAACATCATTATGTTGATCATATCTACTCTATGATTCACGCTCGACCTTTCGGTCTCCAGTGTTCCGAGGCCATATCTGCATATGCTAGGCTCGTCAAGTTTAACCCGAGTTTTTCTGCGTGTGCAAAACTGTCTTACACCCGTTGTAGATGAATGTTGAGCTTATCACACTCGATCATCACATGGTGTCTCGACACGACGAACTTTGGCAACGGTGCATACTCAGGGAGAACACTTTTACCTTGAAATTTAGTGAGAGATCATTTTATAATGCTACCGCCGAACTAAGCAAAAATAAGATGTATAAAAGATAAACATCACATGCAATCCAAATATGTGACATGATATGGCCATCATCATCTTGTGCTTTTGATCTCCATCTCCAAAGTACTGTCATGATCTCCATTGTTACCGGCATGACATCATGATCTCCATCATCTTGATCTTTTATCAATGTGTCGTCACATGGTCGTCTCACCAGCTATTGCTTTTGCAACTATTGCTATCGCATAGCGATAAAGTAAAGCAATTACATGGCACTTGCATCTTATGCAATAAAGAGACAACCATAAGGCTTCTGCCATTTGCCGATAACTTCAACAAAACATGATCATCTCATACAACAACTTATATCTCATCATGTCTTGACCATATCACATCACAACAAGCCCTGCAAAAACAAGTTAGACGTCCTCTACTTTGTTGTTGCAAGTTTTACGTGGCTGCTATGGGCTAGCTGAGCAAGAACCGTTCTTACCTACGCATCAAAACCACAACGACAGTTCGTCAAGTTAGTGATGTTTTAACCTTCTCAAGGACCGGGCGTAGCCACACTCGGTTCAACTAAAGTTGGAGAAACTGACAACCGCCAGCCACTTGTGTGCAAAGCACGTCGGTAGAACTAGTCTCGCGTAAGCTCTCGCGTAAACGTACGCGTAATGTCGGTCCAGGCCGCTTCATCCAACAATACCGCCAAACCAAAGTATGGCATGCTGGTAAGCAGTATGACTTGTATCGCCCACAACTCACTTGTGTTCTACTCATGCATATAACATCTACGCATGAACCTGGCTCGGATGCCACTGTTGGGGAATGTAGTAATTTCAAAAAAAAAAATCTTACGCACACACAGGATCATGGTAATGCATAGAAACGAGAGGAGAGATTGTGTCTACGTACCCTCGTAGACCGAATGCAGAAGCGTTAGCACAACGCGGTTGATGTAGTCGTACATCTACACGATCCGACTGATCCAAGTACAGAACGCACGACACCTCCGAGTTCTGCACATGTTCAACTCGATGACGTCCCGCAAGCTCTGATCCAGCAAAGATTCACAAGAGAGTTTCGTCAGCACGATGGCATGGTGACGGTGATGGTGATGCTACCGATGCAGGGCTTCGCCTAAGCACCGCTACGATATGATCGAGGTGGATTATGGTGGAGGGGGCACCACACACGGCTAAGAGATCAATGATCAATTGTTGTGTCTATGGGGTGCCCCCTACCCCCGTATATAAAGGAGCAAGGGGAGGAGGCGGCCGGCCAGGGAGAGGCGTGCCAAGAGGGGGAGCCCTACTCCCACTAGGAGTAGGAATCCTCCTTTTCCTAGTAGGAGTAGGAGAGGGGGAAGGAAAGGGAGAGGAGGAGAAGGAAAGAGGGGGGCGAGCTCCCTTGCCCTAAACCAATTTGGTTTGGGCCTTGGGGGCGCACCCCACACTCCCCTTGCTGCCCTCTATTTCCACTAAGGCCCATGTAGGCCCATTAAGCCCTCGGGGGGGGGGGGGGGGGGTCCGGTAACCCCCCGGTACTCCGGTATATGTCCGAAACCTTCCGAAACCTTTCCGGTGTCTGAACATAGTCGCCCAATATATAGATCTTTACATCTCAACGATTTCGAGACTCCTCGTCATGTCCGTGATCATATTCGGGACTCTGAACTACCTTCGGTACATCAAAACGCAAAAACTCATAATACCGATCGTCACCGAACTTTTAGTGTGCGGACCCTACGGGTTCGAGAACTATGTAGACATGACCGAGACACGTCTCCGGTCAATAACCAATAGCGGAACCTGGATGCTCATATTGGCTCCCACATATTCTACGAAGATCTTTATCAGTCAAACCGCATAACAACATACGTTGTTTACTTTGTCATCGGTATGTTACTTGCCCGAGATTCGACATTTGGTATCTCAATACCTATTTCAATCTCGTTACCGGCAAGTCTCTTTACTCATTCCATAATACATCATCCTGCAACTAACTCATTAGTTACAATGCTTGCAAGGCTTATAGTGATGTGCATTACCGAGTGGGCCCAGAGATACCTCTCCGACAATCGGAGTGAAAAATCCTAATCTCGAAATATGCCAACTCAACAAGTACCTTCGGAGACACCTATAGAGCACATTTATAATCACCCAGTTATGTTGTGACGTTTGGTAGCACACAAAGTGTTCCTCCGGTAAACGGGAGTTGCATAATCTCATAGTCATAGGAACATGTATAAGTCATGAAGAAAGCAATAGCAACATACTAAACGATCAAGTGCTAAGCTAACGGAATGGGTCAAGTCAATCACATCATTCTCCTAATGATGTGATTCTGTTAGTCAAATGACAACTCATGTCTATGTCTAGGAAACATAACCATCTTTGATCAACGAGCTAGTCAAGTAGAGGCATACTAGTGACATTCTGTTTGTCTATGTATTCACACATGTATCATATTTCCGGTTAATACAATTCTAGCATGAATAATAAAAATTTATCATGATATAAGGAAATAAATAATAACTTTATTATTGCCTCTAGGGCATATTTCCTTCAATAACATATCTCCCTTTTGCCTGAAAGTCAAAGAAAGTAGGAGCAGGGAGAGCGACATGATAGGTGCGTCGTCTGTCAAAGATTAGTCGGTACTGGAGGAACTGATCGTTCCTCTCAACAAACTGATGACGAACCATAGCATCATAATCTAGATAAGAAGGAGGCAACTCAATATCATCTCCACGTATGGGTATCTCAAGAAAGTTAGCTATACGAGTTGCATAAATTCCACCAAAGAAATCTCCATGAATACGATTATTATGCAACCTACGTGCAACGATAGCCCCCAAGTTGTATTGTTTATCTCCTAAAACAGCGCTTCTGAGAACGCTAAGATCAGGCATACACATGTGACATGCTTAATCTTTACCATTAATGCATCTACCTATGAAGAGAGCAAAATAATGTATAGCAGGAAAATGAATGCTCCCTATGGTAGCTTGCGTCACATCCCTAGATTCCCCCATAGTTATACTAGCAAGAAAATCTCTAAATTCAGATTTGCGAGGTTCACTAACATCACCCCACTATGGGAGTTTACAAGCAGTGTTAAAATCTTCTAAGTCCATGGTATAAGATTTACCATAAAAATCAAACAGGACAGTTTGAGAATTGCATGATGATGAAAATTTAAACCTTCTCACAAATGAATCAGTTAAATAGAGGTATTGACGGCACTTATCTGCCTTGAAGCTCTCCAGATCAACACTACGCACATATGCATCAAATTCCTCTTTAATTCCTGCTTGAATCATGAAATCCTCTGACGTCCATTCACAAGGCCGCACTTGAGCTTCTCTTGGTGGTTCCTCGTCCGCATTGCGTATTGCGGGCCTGGGTCCTTGCTTCCTTGAAGAACCACCTTGGTACATTTTCCTAAACATATTTCTTCCTGTGAAAAATTTCTGAATTTTTTAGTAACTCAAAATAAAAGTGAACCAAACTCAACAATATTGATAGCAACTACTCCTACAAGTGCCTAGAGCCAATATCATGCATTAAAACTACTTTTGACCATATAAATTTGACATGCAAGCTCAAGAACAAGGTCACCTAAGCAGCAAAAAATGCAATGAATAAAGCACTAGAACAAAAACTAATTGGACCATTGGAGGAGTCACATACCAAAGAACAATCCCCCAAAGAAGTTTTGTGAAATAGAGCTTTGAGCAAGGAGATCGAAAATGGCAGCAAGATGAGCTTGGACTCGGGTTTGAGCTGACTAGTGATGTTTTTGGGAGGAAGGAGTGTGTGGTAGCTGGAATAAGTGGAGGGGAGCCACCATGGGCCCACGAGGCAGGGGGCGCACCCTGGACCCTCGTGGCCAGGTGCTTGCTCCCCCTGTTGTGTTCTCAGTGCCAGATATTCTCAAATATTCTATAAAAAATCATATTTAAATTTCAGGGCATTTGGAGAACTTTTATTTTCGGGGTATTTTTTATTGCATGGATAATTCAAAAAACAGACAAAAAACTATTTTTTTCTTTATTTAATATAAATAACAGAAAGTAAAAGGAGGGCACAGGGAGTTGTGTTTTCTAAATTCATCCATCTCATGCTCATCAAAAGGAATCCACTAACAAGGTTGATCAAGTCTTGTTAACAAACTCATTTGGAATAACATGCATCCGGAGAATTTTCGAATAACACTATGTTACCTCAATGGGGATATGCACATCCCCAATAATAAGAATGTCATATTTCTTCTTGACAGTAGGAAGAGGAAATTCAAAACCTCCAATAGTAATTGTTGAAAATTTTCCAATAGAATTGATACTGTGGACTTGAGGTTGTTTCCTCGGAAAGTGTATCGTATGCTCATTACCATTAACATGGAAAGTGATGTTGCCTTTGGTGCAATCAATAACAACCCCTGTAGTATTCAAAAAGGGTCTTCCAAGAATAATAGACATACTATCGTCCTCGGGAATATCAAGAATAACAAAGTCTGTTAAAATAGTAACGTTTGCAACCACAACAAGCACGTCCTCACAAATACCGACAGGTATAGCAGTTGATTTATCATCCATTTGCAAAGATATTTCAATAGGTGTCAACTTATTCAAATCAAGTCTACGATATAAAGAGAGAGGCATAACACTAACACCGGCTCCAAGATCACATAAAGCAGTTTTAACATAGTTTCTTTTAATGGAGCATGGTATAGTTGGTACTCCTGGATCTCCAAGTTTCTTTGGTATTCCACCCTTAAAAGTATAATTAGCAAGCATGGTGGAAATTTCAGCTTCTGGTATCTTCCTCTTATTAGTAACTACATCTTTTATATATTTAGCATAAGGATTCATTTTAAGCATATCAGTCAAACGCATACGCAAAAAGATAGGTCTAATCATTTCAGCAAAGCGCTCAAAATCCTCATCATCCTTTTTCTTGGATGGTTTAGGAGGAAAAGGCATGGGCTTTTGAACCCATGGTTCTCTTTCTTTACCGTGCTTCCTAGCAACAAAGTCTCTCTTATCATAACGTTGATTCTTTGATTGTGGGTTATCAAGATCAACAGCAGGTTCAATCTCTACATCATTATTGCTAGGTTGAGCATCAACATGAACATCATCATTAACATTATCACTAGGTTCATGTTCATTACCAGATTGTGTTTCAGCATCATAAATAGAAATATTATTGGGATTCTCAGGTGTGTCTACAACAGGTTCACTAGAAGCAGGTAAAGTCCTATCATTTTTCTGTTTCTTCCTCTTAGAAGGACTAGGTGCATCTACATTAGCTCTCTGAGAATCTTGCTCAATTCTCTTAGGGTGGCCCTTAGGATACAAAGGTTCCTGAGTCACTTTACCTCCTCTAGTTACAACTCTAACAGCAAAGTCATTATTTTTACTATTCAATTCATTAAGCAAATCATTCTGAGCTTTAAGTACTTGTTCTACTTGAGTGGTAACCATAGAAGCATGTTTACTAATAAGTTTAAGTTCACCTTTAACATTAACCATATAATCACTCAAGTGTTCAATCATATAAGCATTATGTTTCAATTGTCTACCAACATAAGCATTAAAATCTTCTTGCTTAACCATTAAGTTATCAAATTCATACAAACATTGGCTAGCAAACTTAGCAGGAGGCATTTCAGCCTTATCATATCTATAGAGAGAATTTACCTTTACTACCTGTGTCGGGTTATCAAGACCATGTGTTTCTTCAATAGGTGATGAATTAAGACCATGTATTTCTTCAACAGGAGGTAAATTCTTAACATCTTCAGCTTTTATACCTTTTTCTTTCATAGATTTCTTAGCCTCTTGCATATCTTCAGGAGTGAGAAATAGAATACCCCTTTTCTTCGGAGTTGGCTTAGGAGTTGGTTCAGGAAGTGTTCAATTATTTTCATTGGTCAACATATTATTCAATAGAATTTTAGCTTGATTAACCGTTCTTTTCCTGAAAACACAACCAGCACAACTATCCAGGTAATCTCTGGAAGCATCGGTTAGTCCATTATAAAAGATATCAAGTATTTCATTTTTCTTGAGAGGATGATCAGGCAAAGCATTAAGTAATTGGAGAAGCCTTCCCCAAGCTTGTGGGAGACATCTCTTTTTCAATTTGCACAAAATTATATATTTCCCTTAAAGCATCTTGTTTCTTATGAGCGGGGAAATATTTAGCAGATAAATAGTAAATCATATCCTGGGGACTACGCACACAACCAGGATCAAGAGAATTAAACCATATCTTAGCATCACCCTTTAATGAGAATGGAAACAATTTAAGGATATAATAGTAGCATGTTTTCTCATCATTAGTGAATGGGGTAGCTATATCATTTAATTTAGTGAGATGTGCCACAACAGTTTCAGATTCATAGCCATAAAAAGGATCAGATTCAACCAAAGTAATTAACTCAGGATCAACAGAGAAATCATAATCCTTATCAGTAATAAAGATATGTGAAGTAGCATAAGCAGGATCATATTTCTTTCTAGCATTCAGAGATTTTTATTTAAGCTTAGCTAATAATTTCTTCAGATCACTTCTATCATTGCAGGCGAGAAAGTCTCTAGCAGTTTCTTCATCCACAACATAACCCTCAGGAACAACAGGTAATTCATATCTAGGGGGAGAATCTTCATCATCACTTTCATCAATATTATCAGTTTCAATAATTTCATTCTCTCTAGCCCTAGCAAGTTATTCATCAAGAAATTCACCAAGTGGCACAGTAGTATCAGGCATAGAAGTAGTTTCATCATAAGTATCATGTAAAGCAGAAGTGGCATCATCAATAACATGCGACATATCAGAATCAATAGCAGAAGCAGGTTTAGGTGTCGTAAGCTTACTCAAAACAGAAGGTGAATCAAGTGCAGAGCTAGATGGCAGTTCCTTACCTCCCCTCGTAGTTGAGGGATAAATCTTGGTTCTTGGATCTTTCAAGTTCTTCATAATGATAAGCAGATATAAATCCCAAGTGACTCAAAGAATAGAGCTATGCTCCCCGGCAACGGCGCCAGAAAATGTTCTTGATAAGCCACAAGTATAGGGGATCTCAACAATTTTCGAGGGTAGAGTATTCAACCCAAATTTATTGATTCGACACAAGGGGAGCCAAAAAATATTCTTAAGTATTAGCAGCTGAGTTGTCAATTCAACCACACCTGGATAAATTAATATCTGCAGCAAAGTGTTTAGTAGCAAAGTAATATGATAGTAGTGATAACGGTAGCAAAAAGTAACGGTAGCAAAAGTGATATTTTTGGGTTTTGTAGTGATTGTAATAGTATCAACGGAAAAGTATATGAGCGAAGAACAATATATGGAAAAGCTCATAGGCAATGGATCGGTGATGGAGAATTATGCCGGATGTGATCGATCATGTAACAGTCATAACCTAGGGTGACACAGAACTAGCTCCAGTTCGTTAATATAATGTAGGCATGTATTCCGAATATAGTCATACGTGCTTATGGAAAAGAACTTGCATGACATCTTTTGTCCTACCCTCCCGTGGCAACGGGGTCCTATTGGAAACTAAGGGATATTAAGGCCTTCTTTTAATAGAGTACCGGACCAAAGCATTAACACATGGTGAATGCATGTACTCCTCAAACTACGGTCATCACCGGTAAGTATCCTGATTATTGTCACTTCGGGGTTAATGGATCATAACACATAATAGGTGACTATAGACTTGCAAGATAGGATCACGAACTCACATATATTCACGAAAACATAATAGGTTCAGATTTGAAATCATGGCACTCGGGCCCTAGTAACAAGTATTAAGCATAGCAAATTCATGGCAACATCAATCTCAGACCATAGTGGATACTAGGGATCAAACCCTAACAAAACTAACTCGATTACATGATAAATCTCATCCAACCCATCACCGTCCAGCAAGCCTACGATGGAATTACTCACGCATGGTGGTGAGCATCATGAAATTGGTGATGGAGGAAGGTTGATGATGATGATGGCGACGGATTTCCCTCTCTGGAGCCCCGAACGGACTCCAGATCAGCCCTTCCGAAAGAGTTTAGGGCTTGGCGGCGGCTCCATATCATAAAACGCGATGAATCCTTCTCTCTGATTTTTTTTCTCCCTGAAAGTGAATATATGGAGTCGAGGTTGAGGTCGGTGGAGCGTCCGGGGGCCTGAAAGTGCGTTATATCGACTAGAGGGGGGGTGAATAGGCGATTTTTATGAAAGTCTTCAAAACGTGGAAGTTATGAAGACAAACAGTAGAGATAGGCCTATTACTATGCAGCGGAAGTTAGACTACACTAGGCAAGCCATGGTCAAGTATCAACAGAGTGAAAGCACAGTGACGAATAGTTGCAGTGTAATACGGATCAGGTAGGAAGATATTATGAAGCCAAACAGAACACACAGTCACTCAGTGAAGACAAAAGATACAGCAAACTTGCAATGACTTCACAACGAGTAACAGTATATAAAGGGAAGTGAAGATGAAACCAGTGACACGTTGAAGACAATGATTTGTTGGACCAGTTCCAGTTGCTGTGACAACTGTACGTCTGGTTGGAGCGGCTAGGTATTTAAACCTTAGGACACACAGTCCCGGACACCCAGTCCTGAATCGCAGCTCAGGACACCCAGTCCTCACCGTATTCTCCTTGAGCTAAGGTCACACAGACCTTGCCCAATCACTCTGGTAAGTCTTCAAGGTAGACTCCCAAACCTTCACAGACTTCTTCACCGGCAATCCACAATGACTCTTGGATGCTCAGAACGCGACGCCTAACCGGCTGGAGGATGCACAGTCCTCAAGTGTAATAAGTCTTCAGATCACTCAGACAAGAAGACTTAAGTGATGCCCAATTTGCTCTGGCTCTGGGTGGTTAGGGCTTTTTCCTCGCTAGGTATTCTCTCTCAAAGGCTTCAAGGTGGGTTGCTCTCAAACGACAAAAGCCGTGCACTGACATCTAAGCAGCCAACCGTTTACGGTTGTAGGGGGTGGGCTATTTATAGCCACTAGGCAACCCGACCTGATTTGTCCGAAATGACCCTGGGTCACTAAGGAACTAACACGTGTTCCAACGGTCAGATTTCAAACTCACACGGCAACTTTACTTGGGCTACAAGCAAAGCTGACTTGTCCGACTCTGGACAAGATTTGCTCTCATAGTCTTCACTCGAAGACATAGGTTTTTTTGTTTAGGCATCACTTCAGTCGTTCTGACTGGTTCTCTTGGACCCCACTTAGCAGTACGGTGGTTCCTATGACTCAACACAAATAAAAGAGAACTACGAAAGATCTAAGTCTTCGAGCTCCATAGGCTTCATGTGGTGTCTTCTCTTGTCATAGTCTTCACAGTGAATATCTTCATATACCACCATTGACTACAATGTCTTCGTACATTTTTAGGGGTCACCTCTGGTAGTAAAACCAAATCAATGAGGGACTTCTACCTGTGTTATCGTGCAATTCTCACAAACACATTAGTCCCTCAACTAGGTTTGTCGTCAATACTCCAAAACCAACTAGGGGTGGCACTAGATGCACTTACAATCTCCCCCTTTTTGGTGATTGATGACAAACTAGTTGAAGTTTTCAACGGGGAATATAGTCTGTGAAATTTTAAAGGATAAGGAATTGTCTTCATAAGTTGCAAGGGCTCCCCCTGAAGATGTGCATATAAGTAATTTGCTTTTGGAATGCAAATGCACATGGCAGGTTGTACTTGTGGAGATCCACTTCAACTTATAATGACAATCCACTATGCATGTAAAAGTATATGAAGATAATGACATGCATAATGGAAAATGGACGTCTGCAGAATGATCTAAGTGCGGAATTTATCATCGCACATGCGGAATTTATCTTCGCAAAACAAGGTGGCAAATAAGTAGCAGACGACCATCGAGTTTAAGTGTTACAACTCAAAGAACCAAATGTAGCAAAACGAGAATGTAAGCACGAAGCAAAATATAGCAAAATGTAAAGCACCCGCCCATAATGACCCGCTTGAAGACTATCAACCTCATATGCTTCTCCCCCTTTTGTCAGTGAGGACCAAAAAGGTTCGAAGACATAGAGTTTCTACTCGTTCCCATGAGCGGCAGGGTCGTTGTTGGTGTTTGGCGGTGCTGAAGAGCTTGGTGCAGTGTTGACGCGTTTTGAAGGAGGTGGCGGTGATGTAGCATCGTCTTCATCCTCTATAATTCTGGCAGTCACTATGGCAGCAGAGGAAGAAAACTCCGAGTCTTCAAGGGATGGCGTTCCTCGCAGCACGGCTCTTCTAGGAGGTGTGGAGTCAAACTTGAATCGCTCTGTGAAGCCATCCTCTTGAAGATCAGCTTCAGAACACATCATCATGAGCCCTTTCCATGTGCGTCGACAGGTTTCATGTGCAACGAATGCATTCTTGGTGGCAAGATTTCGAATGTGATTTACATCCACCAAGAGGCTTTTCATCTGACGCTTCAGCCAGTCATGATGCCTATCATGTTTTTGGTGAAGGGCCACAAGAAGCTCTCGGTCATTGAGAACACGAGCGCGCTTCTTGGGTCTTGGAGCAGTGGTGCTGTTAGTGGCTTCAGTGAAAGCAGGGCATGGTGCACGTGTAGTGCCAGCCAACGGATACACCCGAGAGATTGCTCCAATTCCTTCAATGTTTTAAGTGAAGCTCTGGTGTTCTGCATTCTGAAGACTCAGAGGTTGCTTAGCCGGCTCAGGATAGATGGCTTCAGTAGAGGTATCCACATCAGGCAAGAAGATCCGATGGTTGTGGGCTGAGGGTTGATACAAGATAGCAGAGTGAAGTTTGATCAGCCTCATTACCCAAGGGGCATAGAATTTCAAACCAAACAGATATGAGACTGATGCAGCAAGTTGGCGTATGAAGAAGTCCTGTGCATTGAAGCATTTGCTATGAAGAATACAGAAGATCAGAGTCTTCATTGCACCCTCAATCTTGGCATTAGGAGAGTGCCCTTTGATAGGCCAGAGAGTTCGTCTGATGATGTGATAGATGGTTCTGGGCAGGTACTCAAGGTCTTCAACGAAGAACTCTGTGGGATAAGGAGCATCTTGGGGCAATGGCTTCATCATGGAGAGCATTTGACTCATATCAGGTTCTGGCCTCTGAAAGATGCTTTCAATAGCTTCAGTGTGTAGCTGACAGCCTTGCTCGAAGAATTCGCCAGGAGTGGGCAAGCCAGTGAGCTCAATGATATCAAATGCATTGGCTTCGTGATGAACATTGCCAGTCATCCACTCCAGGACCCAAGTCTTCGGATCTCTGTTGTACCCTTTGATGTGAAGGGTGGCATAGAATTGTAGCAGGAGCTCTTCATTCCAATGCTCTTCATCAGTAACTAACTGCAGCAGACCCACTTGCTTGAAGCAATCCAACGCTTCTTCTAGACAGGGCAGACCAGCAATAGCTTCAACATCAAGGCGCTTGTGCGGGAAGATGTGACCTTGGTTGTACAGGATGCATGAGTAGTAGCTTCGCTGAGGATAGCTCCAGAACCGATCTGATGAAATCCTTTCCCTGGAGTAGGGGTTCTTGGAGCTATTGAAGAAGGTATTGTCAGCCTTGAAGCTATTGACGTTGAAGGAGCCAGGTGCTGATGCAGGACCTGGGAACCTTGGCAGTCTTGGGATCGGCTTCTATATCTGAGGCATGTGCTCAACATGGTAATCAAATTGGGGACCGGCAGCAGACTCAGGAACATAAGTATCAGGATCAGTGGCTTCACTGTCTTCTGATGCTTTTGGTGGGAAGGGCTCCACATTAGCTTCATGGTTGGTAGTGGCAGCCTCACGATTTGCATCCTCCACTTGATGAGCTGGAGGGTCAGACACAGGCATGTTCTCCTGCAGAACTGCTTCTTGGTGGAACAGGGGAGTGGGATCTTGCGGTACTTCTTCTTCTGCGGCTGATGCAGCCAGAATGTCTTCAGAGACTTGAGGTCTTGGACCTTTGCGAAGCCTGCGTAATGCAGACGACGCCTGTGGAGTCGGAGTGGGCTGGGCCTCAGATTCTTCTTCCTCTTGGGGGCGATCCGCCCATGAAGCATCCTGGGCAATTGGCGTCAATGGACGACCAATGCTGATGAGTTCGCTGTGGTCTTGCTGAGGAAGGACTGCATCATTTTCTACATTGTCATGATGACCAATGTCTTCAGTAGCGATGGGGTCGGCTGCTGAAATGTCTTCAGCTACGGGAGCCTCTGTGAAAGCAGGCTCATGAACTGTCAGTTGACGTTCTGCGTCAGGATAGACCACAGAAAGAGGTTCAACCATCAAGGGCTCTGTGGGAGCAGCCCGATCTCTCTTGGTCTTCCGCTTCTTCTTAGAGGGGGCAGTAGGAGAGGCTTCAGAATATTTCCTTTTCCTTGCTTCAACCTCAGCAGTCCTGGTCTTCTTGAGCTCTGAAGCGATTGACCGGATCTTTGGTTTCGAGCCAGTTGTTGCAGTTGGGAAGACAATCGGAGCTGCTTCCTGCCTTGGTGCATCGGGTTCAGCCGTAGTAGGCTTCTTCTTCTTCTTCGCGGCCATCCTGGGGTCGATGCCAGGACGCCCAAGTGCCTTGCGCTTCTCAGCCTCATTATAGGCTTGCACACATCTGTCAGCCAGAGTCTTCATGCGCTCATGTGAACCTTGAGCTTCGGCGCGTTTCTTCAGAAAGTTTTCCTTGAGCTCGTGCATCATGATCTTGAAGTTCTTCACTTCTTTCACGCTGAGCTTAGCCATATGCTTCTTGAACAGAGCCTTTTCATAGTCAATCTTCTGCTTCAGCTCAACAACGCACTGGGCGATGGCTAGTTCTGAAGCAATGGCTCCTTGGAAGGCAACACTGAGGCCAATGGGTAGCTGCAGATCGTCAAAGCTGATGTTTGGCGTGTCAAACCACTCGTCAATGAAGTCGTGGATGATGGCGACATCAAAGAGAGGCAGATTATTGAAGATTTCTGCTTCTTCTTTGGTCTTGATGAGTTGCTCAAGAGCGTCATCTACAAGGTCTTCATCACTTGATAGATCAATGGCGTCGTTGCGCAGAATAGCAGCAGCTGTGAGCTCTTGGCCGCTGTGTGGTTGAGGCATCTTGCTCTTCTGGGGCTTGGAGATGCGGGATACGTCTTCAGACTGCACACTGACTTCAGGAGGTGCAGTTGCCAATGGCTTCGCCCTTGAGATTTTTGGTGAAGGGGCTGCCTGATGAAGTCATGTACCTATGGTAGGGACACGGACCCGTCCTAAAGAGCCCTACCATAGGACATCCTTAGAGGAAGTCACCTTTCAAACAACTTGAAGATATCCCACTCGACGGGTTGAAGACACTCGACCAAGAAGCTGTCACTCGACCAAGAAGCCAACCACTTGACTGCCAGAAGACCTCAAGTCACTCCGCAGGCAAACGGTCGGCTATTAAGTAGTCTTTATGATTATTATGACACTTTATTAGGGACGTTATCAGTAACGCCCACCTTAAATGTACCTTAAACCCTGCATTACTGAGGGCTGGAGAGGGCTGGCGAACTCTATATAAGCCACCCCCCTCCTCAGTATCAGGGGTTCGCACCCCTGTCATTTTTACACACGCATAATCCAGTCGACCGCCTCCGGGCACCGAGACGTAGGGCTGTTACTTCCTCCGAGAAGGGCCTGAACTCGTAAACCTTGCGTGCTTACAACTTCCCAATAGCTAAGGTCTAGCCTCTCCATACACACCCCCCTACCTCACTGTCAGACTTAGAACCACGACAGTTGACGCCCACCGTGGGGCATTAGTCTTAGCGCCTAATTGGAGAAGTTGCGATTTTTTCCGATCCACTTGATCATGTTTTCCTGCGGAGCTTTGGCGGAGGGCCGCGAGATCCGTCTCGGCGGACTCACTTTCATCACCGACGACTCCGACTGGCTCCAGGAGGCGCCGCTTGACGTCGACGCGCTCCCCGTCCGCGGTGCGACGCACTTCCGCGCGTGCGTCCGTGGCGTCCTCCTGAGGCAGCCGTCGACCCCATATCGGTCGACTCCCATGTCATCTCCCCGTCTGTCTCCCGCCAGCGCAAGCGCTCGGGTCGGTCGAGACTCCAGCGGTGGATGAAGCACGCCGCGGCCCGCCAGTCGGCGACCCCGCAAGTCGCGGCAATCGAGCCTGACGAATCCCTCTGCGGCCTGTTCGATCTGTCGACTGGCTCCACGGAGACCGCATCCGAGTGTGATAGCAGCGACCCGTTGGCGGAGGTTCTGGCGGTCGAGGGGACACGCAGTCCCCCTGGATTCCATCGCGCTGATGATGGTGCCGATAGGGGCGATCCGTCGCACCCTCATGACGAGTACCTCCACGAGCCTCTTACGTCATTGCAGCAGGAGGAGCTTCGTCGCCGGAACATGGACACACTCTACACCCCTATTGTCAGAGAAACCCCCAAGGCCCGGGCCTTGGAGGACGCGCGCTTGGCTAATCTAGCCGAGCGCACTCGACTGGAGAATCTACAGGGAGCTCTCGACGAGCGGGCGCGTCAGCGGGCTCCCGAGTCCAGTCGACGCCAGCAGGCTCCCGAGTCCAGTCGGCGCCAGCAAGCTCCCGAATCCAGTCGGCGTCAGCTCTTCCCACCGTCGCAGGTGTACCGAACCCCGGTTCAGAACCTGGCTGCCGCGGCCCGCATAGCAGAGTCAATCCAGCCCTCTCAGTCAGAGGCTGGCAGAGGATTGTTGCAGATCAGAGCATTGCTCCGAGCGGCGGGAAATCAGAATTCCGCCGTCTCTCAGTCGCGGGACAGGATCCACAGTCGATCTGTTGCAACGGAAACCGTCCAGTCGGCTCACAGCCCGAGATCGCCCCTGAGGCGTGAGGGGCGTGGAGACCGGCATGATTAGTATAGGAGAAATGAAAAATATGATCACCGACTCGGCCGTGATGATGGACGTCGGGTGCCATCCCCTCCCCCGAGGAGTGGATCATATGCACCTCGACATCGAGACGACAGGCGCCCCCATAACGTTGGGCAGAGGATCCCAGTCGACCCCAGAGACCCGGGCTTTGACACGAGATCCATCCTCGTTCAAGGTCTGGTGGACAGGAATAGGGCTCATCGAGAGGGCCACAACAGAGATATGCCCACCGGCAGCAGGACACACGCCTCGGGGCCTGAATGTTTCAGTCGAGCCATCAGAGCTGCGGTGATCCCTCCCAACTTCCGGCTGGCGACTGGAATCAGCAAGTTCACCGGTGAGTCCAAGCCTGACACGTGGCTCGAGGATTACCGAGTGGCTGTGCAGATTGGCGGCGGCAATGATGAAGTGGCCATGAAGCATTTACCCCTCATGTTGGAAGGCTCAGCTAGGGCGTGGCTGAATCAGTTGGCGCCCAGCAGCATTTACACTTGGGAGGATCTCTCCCGAGTGTTTATCACAACCTTCGAAGGGACATGCAAGCGCCCTGCAGGCCTTACGGAGCTGCGGTCTTGCGTACAGAAGCCAAATGAAACTCTGAGAGAATACATCCAGAGGTGGATCACACTGCACCACTCGGTCGAGAACGTGCCAGACCATCAAGCAGTTTGCGCTTTCAAAGAAGGCGTCAAGTACAGGGAGTTGAATCTGAAGTTTGGCCGGACCGGGGATATGTCCCTTAATCGGATGATGGAGATTGCCACCAAATACGCTAATGGAGAAGACGAGGACCGACTCCGAAGTGGCAAACTCAAGTCAGTCGCCCAAGAAACCAGAGGAAACTCCAGTCGGAAGCAGAAGCGGAAGGCCGAGCCAGCCGCCCCTGGGGAGGCCCTGGCTGTGGCCCAGGGAAATTTCAAGGGAAAGCCCAAGGGCACATGGAAGCCCAAGAAGGTTAAAGATCAGGATGGGAATGATGTTCTGGACCTGCCATGTCACATCCATACCAAGAAAGATGAAGAAGGAAATTTTATTTTCCCGAAGCATACCACTCGACAGTGTCGGCTTCTGATTCAACAGTTCCAGGGCAAGCAACCCAAGGATAAGGAAAAAGAGCCAGACAGAGTTGAAGACAAGGAGGATAGTGACGATGGATACCCCCAAGTCAATTCCACCCTGATGAGTTTTGCTGATGTCGAAAGCAAAAGTCGACTGAAAGTCATTAACCGTGAGGTCAACATGGTTGCCCCGGCGACTCCCAGTTACCTGAAATGGTCTCAGACTACCATCACATTCGACCAGTCCGATCACCCGACGCACATTGCCACCCCTGGGAGGCAAGCTTTGGTGGTCGACCCAGTTGTCGAAGGCACTCGACTGACCAAAGTCCTGATGGACGGCGGTAGTGGCCTGAACATATTGTACGCCGAAACTTTGAAGGGAATGGGCATTCCGATGTCCAAACTCAGCACCAGTAACATGAGCTTTCACGGAGTCATTCATGGGAAGAAAGCCGAGTCACTCGGCCAGATTGCTCTTGATGTGGTTTTCAGTGATTCAAAGAATTACCGCAAGGAAAAGTTAACGTTTGAAGTTGTGGACTTCCAGAGTGCTTATCACGCCATCTTGGGCAGGCCAGCTTACGCACGCTTCATGGCTCGACCATGCTACGTGTATCTTAAATTAAAGATGCCAGGTCCCAAAGGTGTGATCACTGTTACGGGCAACCGGAAGAAAGCAGAAGAATGTTTCCAGAAGGGATCAAAGATCGCCGACGCTCAGATGGCGGTGGTCGAGCTGAAAGAGTACCAAAAGACTGCCGACCCGAGTGAATTGCTGCGGGCTAAGAAGCCTGCCTCCGAGTCAGCTTTTCAGTCGGCTGGCGAAATGAAGACAGTCCACATTCACCCGACTGATCCCGACGCTGCTCCGACTCACATCTCGATGACGCTCGACTCCAAATAGGAAGAAGCGCTCATCCAGCTCCTCCGTGAGAACTGGGACATCTTCGCATGGAAACCCTCTGACATGCCTGGAGTTCCCAGGGGGCTGGCTGAGCACCGCCTGCGAGTCGACTCAAAGTTCAAGCCCGTGAAGGAACATCTTCGACGGTCCGCCGTCCAGAAAAAACAAGCCATTGGCGAGGAAGTGGCTCGGCTCTTAGCAGCTGAGTTCATCCGAGAGATCTACCACTCCGAGTGGCTCGCCAATGTCGTCATGGTCCCCAAGAAGGACAAGTCACTCCGTATGTGCATTGATTTCAAGCATATCAATCGGGCCTGCCCGAAAGATCATTTTCCTCTCCCTCGCATCGACCAGATTGTCGACTCAACTGCGGGATGCGAGAGATTGTCTTTTCTAGATGCCTACTCCGGGTACCATCAGATCCGTCTGTATGGGCCCGACGAAATCAAAACAGCTTTCATCACTCCATTCGGATGCTTCTGTTACGTCACCATGCCATTCGGCCTCAAGAACGCCGGAGCCACATTCATGAGAATGATCCAGAAGTGTTTACTCACTCAAATCAGTCGGAATGTGGAGGCGTACATGGACGATATCGTAGTCAAGTCCCGGAAAGGTTCCGACCTGCGGGCTGACCTTGCTGAAACCTTCGCCAACCTCAGGAGGTCTGATATCAAGCTCAATCCGTCAAAGTGCACTTTCGGAGTTCCAGGTGGCAAGCTACTCGGTTTTCTCGTTTCCGAATGGGGAATCGACGCCAATCCTGAAAAAATTGGCACCATACTCCGGATGAAGCGTCCTGTACGTGTGCATGATGTCCAAAAGCTTACAGGCTGCTTGGCCGCCTTAAGTCGATTCATTTCTCGACTCGGTGAAAAAGCATTGCCTCTTTACCGACTGATGAAAAAGTCTGACAAGTTCGAGTGGACTCCAGAAGCTGACGCAGCGTTTGCAGAGCTCAAAGCTCTGCTCTCCACCCAGCCGATGCTAGCTGCCCCAATCAGCAAAGAGCCTCTGCTGCTTTACATTGCAGCCACGGGACAAGTTGTCAGTACAGTACTTACGGTCGAGCGGGAAGAGGAAGGGAAGGCCTTCAAAGTTCAACGCCCTGTATATTATGTGTCTGAAGTTTTGACCCCTTCAAAACAAAGATACCCCCACTACCAGAAGCTTGTATATGGGATTTATATGACCATGAAGAAAGTTGCACATTATTTCTCTGACCACTCCATTACAGTCGTCAGCGATGCCCCATTATCGGAGATCCTGCATAACAGAGATGCAACTGGTCGAGTGGCCAAGTGGGCGATTGAACTCCTTCCTTTAGATATCAAGTTTGAAGCAAAGAAAGCCATCAAGTCCCAAGCAATCGCGGATTTCATCGCCGAGTGGATTGAACAGCAACTTCCGACTCAAGTTCACTCGAAACACTGGACTATGTTCTTCGATGGATCCAAGATGCTGAATGGTTCGGGCACAGGGGTAGTTTTGGTTTCCCCCCGAGGAGATAAGCTCAGATACGTTCTCCAGATTCACTTCGATTCCTCCAATAACGAAGCAGAGTATGAAGCACTTTTGTATGGGTTGCGCATGGCCATTTCGCTCGGCGTCCGTCGCCTCATGGTCTATCGTGACTCAGATTTGGTGGTTAATCAAGTGATGAAGGAGTGGGACGTCAGGAGTCCGGCAATGACTGGGTACTGCAATGCAGTGCGGAAGCTAGAGAAGAAGTTCGAGGGGTTGGAACTCCACCATGTCCCCCGACTGAAAAACCAGGCAGCTGACGACTTGGCAAAGATAGGCTCCAAGAGAGAAGCCATTCCAAGCAACGTATTCTTGGAACACATTCACTCGCCGTCAGTCCAAGAAGATCCTTTCACAGAAGAAACCCCGCAGCCGAAAAGTGCCACAGATCCGACTGAAGTTGAAGTGCCTGCAGTAGTCGACCTAATCGTGGAAGTCTTGGCAATCACCCCTGACTGGACAATACCGTACATTGCATATATCCTAAGGAAAGAACTTCCGGAGGACGAGGAGGAGGCTCGACAGATCGTCCGCCGATCTAAGGCCTTCACGGTCATAAGGGGACAGCTGTACAGAGAAAGTGCGACCGGAGTCGGCCAGAAATGCATAACGCCAGAAGAGGGTCAAATAATCCTCAACGATATCCACTCGGGAACCTGTGGTCACCATGCGTCCTCTCGGACTATTGTGGCTAAAGCATACCGAGCTGGATTTTACTGGCCAAGGGCAAACGAGATGGCGAAAGAGATAGTCGACAAGTGCGAGGGGTGCCAGTTCTACTCCAACATGTCACACAAGCCCGCGTCAGCCCTGAAAACCATTCCGCTCGTCTGGCCCTTTGCCGTCTGGGGATTGGACATGGTTGGCCCCCTAAGAACGGGCAGGAGTGGATTCACTCATGTGCTTGTGGCAGTCGACAAGTTTACCAAATGGATCGAAGCTAAGCCCATAAAGAGCCTCGACGCTGGCACCGCTATCAGTTTCATCAGAGGATTGACATTCAGATATGGAGTCCCGCACAGCATCATCACTGATAACGGGTCAAACTTTGATTTGGATGAGTTCAGAGCATTTTGCGCTTCTCAAGGCACACGAGTCGACTACGCCTCAGTCGCCCACCCCCAGTCGAATGGACAGGCTGAGAGAGCAAATGGTCTGATTCTCAAAGGGCTAAAACCTCGGCTGATGCGCGATCTCAAGCACGCGGCAGGCGCTTGGGTCGACGAGCTTCCGTCAGTTCTGTGGGGATTAAGGACCACCCCTAACCGGTCGACTGGAAGGACCCCATTCTTTCTGGTTTATGGAGCCGAAGCTGTCCTGCCAAGCGATCTTCTTCATAACGCGCCCCGAGTCAAACTTTACACCGAAGATGAAGCGGAGCAGGCCCGGCAAGACGCACTCGACCTCTTGGAGGAAGAGAGGGAGATGGCAATGATCAGATCGACCATTTATCAGCAGGACTTACGTCGATTCCACGCCCGGAATGTGAAGAGTCGAGCCTTTCAAGAAGGAGATCTGGTCCTCCGAGTGGATCAACAGAAACCTCACAAGCACGCTCCCACTTGGGAAGGCCCCTTCATCGTCACCAGAGTCCTCCACAACGGAGCATATCACCTTTACAATGTTGATCGACAGATCGACGAACCTCGAGCTTGGAACGCGGAGCTTCTCCGCCCCTTTTACACTTGAGTCCGCCCTCAAACCAGATGTAATAAGAAAAACTCCTGAAGTTCATTTTTATCAGAAATAAGAGTGCTCCAATAATTGCTGTCACTTTTGTTTGTATCCGAAATCCCCCAGTGGGTGACTTAGCTGCGAATCCGATTCGCCTAAGTTTGAAAAATCCTACCGAGTGGAGAGCAAACCTCCCACTCGGGGGCTTAGCTGCAGTTCAACACTCACCTAAGTTCTCCGCGAAGAGACTTAGCTGCAGTCAGATACTCGCCTAAGTTTGAAAAATCCTACCGAGTGGAGAGCAAACCTCCCACTCGGGGGCTTAGCTGCAGTTCAACACTCGCCTAAGTTCTCCACGAAGAGACTTAGCTGTGGTCAGACACTCGCCTAAGTTTGAAAAATCCTACCGAGTGGAGAGCAAACCTCCCACTCGGGGGCTTGGCTGCAGTTCGGCACTCGCCTAAGTTCTCCACGAAGAGACTTAGCTGCGGTCAGACACTCGCCTAAGTTTGAAAAATCCTACCGAGTGGAGAGCAAACCTCCCACTCGGGGGCTTAGCTGCAGTTCGGCACTCGCCTAAGTTCTCCACGAAGAGACTTAGCTGCGGTCAGACACTCGCCTAAGTTTGAAAAATCCTACCGAATGGAGAGCAAACCTCCCACTCGGGGGCTTAGGTTCAGTTCAGTGCTCGCTTAAGTATGAAACCCACCTTCTCCTAAAGAGCTCCGCCACAAATACAATGTGAGCTTCGTCCCACTCTACAGTAACAGGGCGTGGGTCGACTGCCACCTTCTCCTGGAGAGCTCCGCCACAAATACAATGTGAGCTTCGTCCCACTCTACAGTAACAAGGCGTGGGTCGACTGCCACCTTTTCCTAAGAGCTCCGCCACAAATACAATGTACAGCAACAGGGTGTGGGTCGGCCATCAAGCCCCACACGACAATTCAAGACCAAGAAGACATTCAGCAAAAAATTAAGTTCGGATAAAGCTTAAAAGGCCCCAGGCCCCGAATCAAAGTACTCGAGCCCTCAGCTCGGCAGAGTTTAAACGACTACAAGTCCACTCGGCATTCCGAGGCTAATTTAAGGGAAGGCATAAAAGTTTTCTCATTCCTCAAGAGGAGGACTGGCAGGAGCAACGAACTCATCCAGGTCAATTCCGTCCGCAATGCGAGTGGCAGCAGCAATGAAGGTCTCCATGAAGTCTTGGAAGCTGTGCCTCTTGGTATTGGCGACTTGGATGGCGGCCAACTTTTCTTCTCGCGCCTCCTTGCAGTGGACGCGGACTAAAGATAGAGCCACATCAGCGCCACACCGGGCAGAAGATTTCTTCCACTCCTGCACTCGATCGGGGATTTTGTCAAGTCGAGCCATAAGAGACTCGAGATCGTTCTGGAGCGTGGACTCTGGCCAAAGCATCGAGTCGATCCGCGACATGGCGACCTTCAGTCGAGCCAAGAAATCCACGACGCCGTCGATTCGAGATTCTAGTCGGAGCAGGTTCATGGCAGTATCATCTTTCACCGGAGAATTGATTGGGTCCAGACCCGTTTCGATCCGCCCGGTCTCCTCTTCGAAGTTCTGACAGAATTCTGCATACAAGACCTAAAGATAAGCCAACGATCGCAAGATTGAGTCGACACAAAGGTACAAAACAGTCGAAATTGGATGTGCACCTTCAAGTTTGATGTACAGCCTCTTGGCGAGGCTCCTCAAATAGCTCTCCAGGTCGTCCCTCCTACGAGCGATGCCCTCCATCTCCTCGCCCAAGAGGAGGTTCTTCTTCTTCCAATTGGCAGTCAGCCTGTTGGCATCAGTCAGAGCGGTCTGCAACCTGGTGTTCTCTTTTTCTAACTGGTCGACCGAAGCCAGCTTCTGTTCGGCCAGAGCTGTCTTGTCATCAGCCTCCTTGCAGGCAGCAGCCAGGTCCTGGTCCTTCCTCGCCAAAGCTTTTTCCAATCCTCCTACAAAGAAATGGTGATCGAATCGGAAACAACAGAGGAATGCTCAAGCCTAAAAACAAAATCAGTCAACAAAGTCACTTTACCTGCGGCGCCCTCCCTGACCTTCTGCAGCTCCGTCCTGGCCAGCTCTAGATCAAGATCCAGTTGAATCTTTTGTTTCTCCAATTCAGCATAGCGAGCGGCAAGTTCGCAGGATTTCTGCAAAAAGAAAAAACGGTCGGCAAACGTTCGAGATAAGTTGCTTCCGAGTAACTAAGGAACAATGGTGACGTTTCTAAGACCACAGCCGAATCACAAACATTCGACAGTAGTCTCGGGGACTACACCCAGTGGGTGCACTCAGCGTGCCCCCACTGGTTCGACCAAAAAAATCGACTGCCCGTAGTCGACAGGACACGGTCCCACTCGACCTGGCCAGACCAAACCGAGTGAAGAAATACAGATTCGGAAACGCAATATAAAGACTACAGTCGACTGCCAGCAGTCCACCGTAGTCTCGGGGACTACACCCAGTGGGTGCACTCAGCGTGCCCCCACTAGTCCAAGAAAGAGAAAACACACCCAGTGGGTGTACAGATACAGATATAAAGATCTTCAAAAAGAAAAAGAAAGAGGGAGAAAGACTCGTCAAACAACCAAGTATCGAGTCGACTGACCTGGACGTTGCTCTGGAGCGCCGAACTTGCGTCGTAAGCTGCCTGGCTGGCCTCTCGAGCCTTCTTCACCTGTTCCATCATGACCCCTGCCTGGCGTATGGCCTCCTTCGCAGCGGCCACTTCGTCTTCAGGGACGGAGTACGCGACAAAGAGCGAAGTTGGATTGGCAGTCGATGCTGAGGGCTGCGCACTCGACAGGGGATTGGCAAAGGTCACAGAGGCCCGAGCGGGCTCGCCATCGCCCCGAGCCGCGGCCTCAGGTGCCGGAGTGGACCGCGGGGTCTTGACAGCCGGCGTCTTCTTTGTCCTCTTCACCCTCAGCGGCTCATTGTCGTCATCGTCTGGGAGATCAATAACATGAGGAGGGGCTACAAGAGAAACATTCAATCGACCAGAACTACAAGGGCTAGTCGACTCAAAGCAAAATGTCATTAATCGTACCAGGGTTGGAGGTGACAGCGTCCTCCATCTCTTGGTTGTCGTTCCTGGCGGAAACCTCAGAAGTGGCACCGCTGCAAATCTCAAAAGTCAGCCAGTTGGCAGAGTGAATCGAGCAAGGATCCGTCCACGGTCGACAAAGGAAAACAAAGTTTCTATCATTTACCCGGAAATGGTAGGAACAGCTATCTTCATCTTGGGCAGAACATTGGGCGGCTTGGATGGCGTCGCTCGTGGGTGCTTGGGAGCTTTCTCAGTCGGCGGAGGAGGAGAACTCCGAGGGCGCTTCGACGTCTGCCCAGCAGGTGCGGCGGCCTTGCCGCGTCCCCGTGCTGGGTCATGTGTGAGCTTGGATCGCCCCTCCGGGCGGGGAGGCTCAGCTTCCTCCTCCTCCTCCTCCTCCTCGCTGGAGAAGACGTCGTCGTCTCCTTCCCCTTCACCGTCAGACTCCCACTCGCCTTGATCGTCCCCGCTCTCGCCTCCACTCACCTCACCTTCCTCAGTCGACCCCTGTGCCCCGTTGGGTGTCGAGAACATCTCGGTGGTCGCCTGGGAACAACGGAAGAGACAAAAATCAGTCGACCAACTCAAAGAAGACCAACGCAAGAAACAGGATTTTAGTCAGAAACATAAAAATATACCTGATCCACTTCGTACGTGCTGTCGAGTGGAATCACCCTTCTGGCTCCTCGGGGGTTGTCTTTATTCCCTGTGATGCTTAACAGCCACCCCTCCAGCATCTCGTCGGTGACCTCCTCCGGGTGGATCCGAGTGGTGTCGTCGAGGCCCGAGTACAACCACATCGGATGGTCCCGGGCCTGGAGCGGTTGAATGCGTCTCTGAAGAAAGACCGCTAGCAAGTCCATCCCAGTCACACCCTCACGAACGAGTTCAACCACTCGGCCGGCCAGCACTTTGACTTGGGCCTTCTCCTCTGGCGCAATTTTCAGAGAGACGGGCTTCGCGGCTCGGTCGAGGGAAAAAGGAGGGAGACCAGTCGACTGACCTGGAGTCACTTGGTCCTGGCAGTAGAACCAAGTTGCCTGCCAACCACGGACTGACTCCGGGAAAGTAATGGATGGAAAACAGCTCTTTCCCCTCGTTTGAATCGCCAGGCCCCCGCACAGCTGGATCACTTGCGTCCTCTCATCACTCGACTTGGCCTTTTTAACCGACTAAGAGCGGCAAGTAAAAATATGTTTGAAAAGCCCCCAATGCGGACGGCAACCCAGGAAGGCCTCGCACATGGAAATGAACGCGGCAAGATAAACTATGGAGTTGGGGGTAAAGTGGTGGAGTTGCGCCCCGAAGAAATTTAAGAAGCTCCGGAAAAATGGATGAGGAGGCAGAGAAAACCCTCGGTCAATATGAGTCGCCAGGAGGACGCACTCACCGTCGCGTGGTTGGGGCTCGATTTCTCCCCCTGGAAGACGCGCCGCCTTGTGGGGAATGGCTCCTCCCTCGACCAGGTCGTCGAGGTCCTCCTGACGGAGCACCGAGGGCATCCAGTCGCCCTGGATCCACCCTTTGGGCAGGGCCGTCCGAGAGGAAGAACCCCCGCGCGCAGACTTCTTTCCCTTCCCCGCCGCCGCCGCCTTCTTCGCGCGCTCCAGAACGGTCGTCTTGCCCTTCACCATCGTCGCCGGCGAGGTCTCGAGCTGGTTTGTGGTGGCGGGGCGAGAGCGAAGGAAGCGGGGGAGGCGACGGAGAAACAGAGAGAGGAGAGGAAGAGATGAGCACGCGTACTGATGGAGGGCTCCGGGCCAACTACTTATAAGGGGCCGCTTCCGAGTGGCTGGCAGGTAGGCCCGAGCTATCCAGTCAAATCCCGCGGCAGGCGCGCGCGCAGTACGTGGCGAAAAAGGCGGCGCGAAGATCGAGGAGCCTTCGCACTGTCGCTCCCGATTACTGCGGCTGCCCCCGTTCCACGCGCTTCCCAAAAAATCCGAATCCCGCGATCTCCGCTGGCTGCAGAACAACTTGACGAAACGGAAATCCCGCGCGCACCGGCGCTCGATGCCTCACGGGTAAAGAAATCCATTCGAAGAAAGACCTGGAACAGATCAAGGCGACTGAAAGAGGTTAATGACGTCATCCGTGACAGTCGACTCAGAACGAAGCACCCATAATAACCCGAAGGATCGGTCGGAAAGGTCCCTAACCCCTTTTTCTCACTCTAGCCTCAATCCGTTCGGGGGCTAATGATGAAGTCATGTACCTACGGTAGGGACACGGACCCGTCCTAAAGAGCCCTACCATAGGACATCCTTAGAGGAAGTCACCTTTCAAACAACTTGAAGATATCCCACTCGACGGGTTGAAGACACTCGACCAAGAAGCCAACCACTCGACTGCCAGAAGACCTCAAGTCACTCCGCAAGCAAACGGTCGGCTATTAAGTAGTCTTTATGATTATTATGACACTTTATTAGGGACGTTATCAGTAACGCCCACCTTAAATGTACCTTAAACCCTGCATTACCGAGGGCTGGAGAGGGCTGGCAAACTCTATATAAGCCACCCCCCTCCTCAGTATCAGGGGTTCGCACCCCTGTCATTTTTACACACGCATAATCCAGTCGACCGCCTCCGGGCACCAAGACGTAGGGCTGTTACTTCCTCCGAGAAGGGCCTGAACTCGTAAACCTTGCGTGCTTACAACTTCCCAATAGCTAAGGTCTAGCCACTCCATACACACCCCCCTACCTCACTGTCAGACTTAGAACCACGACACTGCCGGCTTTGAAGCTTTTGGCTTCTTCATCTGCTTTGGCTTCGGCACTGCAGGCGCTTCTTCTGATTCAGAGTCAGCTGGAGGCTCATTTACTGTAGTCCCTTGAACTAAGATGCGGGTAATGAGGCCTTCAAGGTCTGCATAAGGACCGATGACATTGGGTTCTGCCTCACGTGTGCCATCTGCCCTTGGTGCGGAGGGACCAGGGTTGAAGTCTAACCCAAATTTCTTCTTGTTCTACTTTGCTGAGTTTTGGGCAAACTGAAAGTTGCGCTTGAATAGATTGTCATCACGACACCAGAGTAGTGACGATGGATGTGCATCATCAGGCTGTGGCCCACGGACCATGCATGGATAGAAGCCTTGAGCAATGGCTTCATCCCTGGACCTGGGTAGAAGATTCTTGTATAGGATGTCTCCCCAAGGTCTCTTGATGGCGTTTTTCTCAGCATACTCTTGGGTTGTGAAGCGGTATTTGAACCATTGTTCTGCCCATTAGCGTTGAATCCATTGGATTCGGGTCTTGCGCTGACTATAATCCTCTTTAGGATCTGTCTTGTACATTTCTGCAAGTTAATCTGGCAGATCTTTGGATGTTCCGCCACGATGCTGTCTGCCCCCTTCCTTGCTGCTTTCTCTGAAGCCATAAACTTTAACTTGAAAGGCTTCAAGATGTTCAAAGGCTTCAAAGGTTTTCTCTTGCTGGACCAACAGGAACTGGCTTCAGGAGAATTTATGTGATGCTGTAAGAATTCTGCAAATAAATGCAGACTATGAGAACCAAAGGATTCTCCCACGGACATGTACCTGTGACAGCATTAAGGTGCGAGGGAAGGGGAAGAGGTCATATGCATTCTCAGAAGATTTTGAAGATAAATCAGTTTAGAAGACATTGACCTCATCGTGCGAAGACATTCACTCATAGATAAGAAGTTGGTTCCAGATTTGTACGAACCCATAGATCAGTACAAGTGAGGAATCTAACTACTTTGTGAAGCATAAGTGAATATACTAGGCATGTTATGAGATGCAGTATGAGAGAGATCTAACTAGTGTGGATAGAAACTTCTTATGGTAGAAAGTGACAAAGCCATAGGATCAAAAGGGTCCGTAAAAAGAAGTTTTATTTACCACACTGGGAACTGCTAGACGGAGTGGAAGATGAGGCCGAGCAGTTCAATCTTCCACGCCCTAACTTGGCGACGGAGGACACCTACAGCGACGGCGGAGAGGACGATGTCCGCGATCGGTGTGAAGGCGGCGTCAGAGAGGTTGCGGCAGCGAAGCGCTTCGTCGCCGGCGTCGTCGAGGGCTAGCGGTGGCGCTAGGGTTCGTGCGAGGGTGGAAGAAGGGATAATGACCGCAGTGAGTGTGTATTTATAGTTACAGGGGCGGCACTGTGCTATTACACAGGTGCCCCTGGCGATTCGCATCTGAGTAACACGTGGCCATCATGCGGAATTTTGGGGGCAGTTCCACGTCCCATGCATGCCTGGATTGTCGGGTGGTCGTTCCTACTTCTCCGGATTTCATGTGGATAAATGAGCATTGAAAACGGACTTAAAGGTTGTCTCTGTGTCTTCTGCTGTCAAGGACGCAGAGAAGACATTCGACAGTTTCAATAGAATGCATATGACTTGGAGAGATAGAATTTGAGATAGAGAGCATAGAGAGGTTAGGGTCCGATCACATTCACTTAGTTCAAAAGATTCAAACAAGAAGACATAGCTATAAGTGAATGCTGTAGAGGACAGAACACTAGTATATATATATATAATCAACATAGTGAAGATAATCATGAAGACATGTTGATATTGAAGCCAAACCAAATGTGAAGACATTGCAAGGTAACGCCATGAGTGAAACACTTCAAAATAGAACGTTTGGTGGTGGCGTTACCCACCGTATAGGAAGTATTAGACCCAGACACGGCGCACAATTATCATGGCGCTCCGAAGTCAAATTCCACATTAATGTATTCACACTTAGAATGTAAGTCTTCATTGATTGAAGATATACGTTACTTTGTGTGTTGCACATCTAAGTCATCAATATGCATAAGTGTTAGGATGTGTGCCTGATCACAGGACATTTGAGGATTCCAGGATATTTAGCTCACATCGTAACTTGCAAAATCTCTTCTCATCCAAGGGCTTGGTGAAGATATCTGCCAATTGCTCTTCAGTGTTGACATGTATGATATCAATATCTTCCTTCACAACATATTCTCTGAGAAAATGATGACGAATTTCTATGTGCTTTGTCTTCGAGTGCTGAACTGGGTTATTGTCAATCTTGATGGCGCTTTCATTGTCGCAGTAAAGTGGCACTTGCTTCAGATGAACTCCATAGTCCTTGAGAGTTTGCTTCATCCACAGAAGCTGAGCGCAGCAAGATCCAGCAGCAATGTATTCAGATTCAGCAGTGGAGAGGGATACACAGTTCTGCTTCTTTGAAGACCAACATACAAGTGATCATCCCAGAAAGTGGCATGTGCCTGATGTAGACTTCCGATCAACCTTCTCACCAGCATAATCAGCATCCGAGAATCCAACCAGATCAAACTCTAAGCCCTTTGGATACCATAATCCAAGAGTTGGGGTGTGAGCCAAATATCGAAGAATTCGCTTCACAGCTAAGTGATGCGACTCCTTTGGTGCCGCTTGAAATCGAGCACACATGCAAACACTAAGCATAATATCTGGCCTAGATGCACATAAATAAAGCAAAGAACCAATCATGGAGCGGTATACCTTTTGATCGAACTCTTTACCATTGTCGTCGGGACCCACATGATGTTTGGCTGGCATTGGTGTTGTGAAGCCTTTGCAGTCTTGCATACCAAACTTCTTCAGGCACTCTTTGAGATACTTCTCTTGAGATATGAAGATGCCGTTGCGTTGTTGTCGTATTTGAAGACCGAGGAAGAACTTCAGCTCCCCCATCATAGACATCTGATATTGCTCTTGCATCATATAGCCAAACTCTCCACTGTACTTATGATTGGTGCAGCCGAAGATAATGTCATCCACATATATTTGGCACACAAACAGTTCACCATCATATGTCTTCGTGAAGAGAGTGGGATCTAGGGAACAAGGTATGAAGCCTTTGCTCTTCAAGAAATATTTGAGTGTGTCATACCAGGCCCGAGGGGCTTGTTTGAGGCCATACAGTGCCTTGTTGAGCTTGTATACCATGTCAGGATGTTTTGGATCTTCAAACCCAGGCGGTTGTGCAACATACACTTCTTCTTTAATCTTGCCATTGAGAAAGGCACTCTTCACATCCATTTGATATAGAAGTATGTTATGATGATTTGCATAGGCCAGCAGTATACGTATGGCTTCAAGTCTGGCCACAGGAGCAAATGTTTCATCGAAATCAATGCCTTCCACTTGAGTATATCCTTGAGCAACGAGACGAGCTTTGTTTCTGACAATTTGACCATGCTCATCTTGCTTGTTGCAATATATCCATTTGGTGCCTATTATATTGTGCTTCCGTGGATCAGGACGCTTAACCAGTTCCCATACGTTGTTCAGCTCAAACTGTTGAAGCTCTTCTTGCATAGCTTGAATCCATTCAGGTTCCATGAAGGCTTCTTCAACTTTCTTGGGTTCTGTAATTGAGACGGATGCGAAGTGCCCACAGAAATTTCCCAGCTGAGTTGCCCTTGAACGAGTGAGTGGACCAGGTGCATTGATGCTGTCAATTATTCTGTCAATCTGCACTTCATTGGCAACACGAGGATGTACAGGGCGAAGACTTTGCTCTTGCTGATCTGAGTTGTTGTTGGGAGGAATGTCTTCGGGCTGAGCATTGTCTTCATGTGGATCAGGGGCTGAGATGATAAGTTCTTCTCCAGGATGAGCTTCAGAAGGTATAATCTCTCCAGTTCCCATTAGCTTGATTGATTCACTAGCTGGAACTTCCTCTAGCACATCTGGCAGTTGCTCTCTTTGTGAACCATTGGTCTCATCGAACCGCACATCCACTGTTTCAACCACTTTGTAATGAAAGAGATTGAAGACTCTGTAGGAGTGTGAATCCTTTCCATATCCAAGCATAAAGCCCTCATGTGCTTTTGGTGCAAACTTTGAGGTATGGTGTGGGTCCTTGATCCAGCACCTTGCGCCAAATACTCTGAAGTAACTGACATTTGGCTTCTTGCCAGTTAGGAGTTCATAAGATGTCTTGTTCAGAAGCTTGTGAAGATAAACACGATTGATTGTATGACATGCAGTGTCAATGGCTTCAGGCCAGAATTTTCTTGGAGTCTTGTATTCATCTAGCATCGTTCTGGCCATCTCAATGAGTGTTCTGTTCTTGCGTTCGACGACGCCATTCTGTTGTGGCGTGTACGGAGCTGAGAATTCATGTGTGATACCCAAGGTATCAAGATATGTATCAAGGCCAGTGTTCTTGAATTCAGTCCATTGTCACTTCTGATGTGCTTTATCTTGGCGCCATAGTTGTTCATTGCTCGATTGGCGAAGCGTCTGAAGACATCCTGCACTTCAGTCTTGTAAAGGATTATGTGCACCCAAGTATATCTAGAGTAATCATCAACAATGACAAAGCCATAGAGGCAAGCAGTAGTGGTAAAAGTTGAGTAGTGAGTGGGACCAAAAAGATCCATGTGAAGCAGTTTGAAGGGTCGAGTAGTGGTCATGATTGTCTTCGAGGTATGTTTTGCCCTCGTCATCTTCCCTGCTTCACAGGCACCGCATAAGTGATCTTTCTTGAACTTGACGTCCTCGATGCCTATCACATGCTTCTTCTTTGCAAGGGTGTGGAGGTTCCTCATGCCAGCATGCCCAAGCCTCCGATGCCAAAGCCAGCATTCTGAAGCTTTTGCCAGAAGACATACTGCAAGCTGTGGCCCTGCTGAGAAATCTACCACGTACAAATCATCTTTCCGATACCCTTCAAACACTAGAGACTTATCAGATTCCATTAGTACCAGGCAACGATATTTTCCGAATATTACTATCATGTTCAAATCGCAAAGCATTGAGACAGACATTAAGTTGAAGCCAAGGGATTCAACAAGCATGACTTTATCCATGTGTTGATCCTTTGAGATTGCAACTCTACATAGACCCAATACCTTACTTTTACCCGTGTCAGCGAATGTGATGTGGCTCTTGTCGGGTGGACGTAAGGTTGAGTCCATAAGAAGGCTTCTTTTGCTGGTCATGTGATTTGTACACCCACTGTCAATAATCCATTCTGAAGACGCGGGTGTCGTACCCTACAGTGCAATTAGGGGGATAGGCTTCACGAAGAGAATTGTGAAGCAAAAACATTTGACGAACCAGTGGGTTATGAAAACTTAGATCTAGATTAGGACTAATAGGGAGAGTAGCATGCGATTCAGGAACGAAGTACATAGTGATGCCATTCGTACATTTGATCTTGCGCCCTACAAGATGTTTAAGGTCCCCAGCAATAGCGTCAGAAGATTTTGATTTTCTGCTGGAGACCTTTCCCTGCAAAAGAGAGTTAAGCTTTCTTAGCCACCCATATCTTCAAGGGTGGCTTAGAAGCAATAAGTCTAAGTGCAGCATCTGAGAATTTTGGCTTTGGAGCCCTAGCAAACAGTCTAGCAGGCGGACAATAGTACTCATATGAATAGGCAGAATAGTTCTTGGTCATATGAACATGGCGGTTTGATGAACCGCTCTCATATTTATATGCCTGAGTGTGGTTTCCCTGCAAAACATTTGCGTTAGTGCGACTCAGGTGAGTCCTCTGTCTATATGAAGCCTTTGGACCGTATGAAGCCTTTGGTCTGAGGTTTGTCTTCTTCATGTGAGGAGTCATGAAGACATTCACAAGAAGATTTTCCAGACACTTTTTCGGAACCCAGATCTTCTTCATAGGCGGTCCATTCCTACAGTTAGTACCAATGTACCTGGCAAACACTTCACCATTCTGATTCTTAAACAGTACATAGTTTGCATCAAAGGATTCATCAATGATAATGGGGTTAGCACAAGTGAATCCAGATAAATTGGATGGATCTGCTATAGGTTCCTTTGCAGCAACCCACTTGGTTTTTGGGTACTGCTCAGGTTTCCAGTAAGAGCCATCAGCATTCATTTTCCTTACAAACCCAACACCCTCTTTCCTAGGGTTTCGGTTCAGAATCTGCTTCTTGAGGACATCACATAATGTCTGATGCCCTTTAAGACTTTTGTACATTCATGTTTCAAGCAATGTCTTCAACCTAGCATTCTCATCAGCAATAGCAGTGGTATCCTCAGCAGAGGGGTTAGTTACCACATCAACAGTTGAAGATATTGCAACAGCAGTAGCAGTAGAACATTCAGCAACAGAGGCAGCATTATCACGCTCAATGCATTTAAGACACGGTGGTTCAAATCCTTCCTGAGCGGAACTGATCTGTTCGGCGCGAAGTGACTCGTTTTCCTTTTGAAGATCTTCATGAGCCGCTTTCAATTTCTCAAGATCTTGCTTCCTTTGAAGATAATCATAGGAAAGCTTTTCATGAGTTGTTGAGAGAGTATCATGACGATCTTCAAGTTCATGATACTTAACATGAAGATTTTTTATGTCTTCAATTAAGGATTCATATCGAGTCATTTCAGCACCCAACAGATCATCGCTTTTGTCTAACAGTTTTTGAATATGTTCCATGGCTTTCTGTTGTTCAGTAGCAATTTTAGCAAGTGTTTTGTAGCTGGGTTTTGAATCACAATCAGAGTCATCGTCACTAGATGTTTGATAGTGAGTAGTGCGTGTGTTTACCTTGGTACCGCGTGCCATGAAGCAGTAGGTAGGATCGGAGTAGTCCTTGTCATTTGCATCGGTGTCGGTGATGGAGTCATTGTCTTCAGTGTTGAAGATGGACTTGGCAACGTATGCTGTAGCCAGACTTGCAATGCCAGAATCAGACTCCTCCTCAGACTCCACCTCTGCCTCCTCAGAAGCGGACTCCTCCTCTGAATCCATTTCCTTGCCAACAAACGCACGTGCCTTGCCAGATGAGCTCTTCTTGTGTGATGAAGACTTTGAGGAAGACTTGGAAGAAGACTTTGAGTATTTCTTCTTCTTCTTGTCGTCAGAGTCATATTCCTTGCTCTTCTTCTTCTTTCTGTTCTCATTGTCCCACTGTGGACACTCAGAGATGAAGTGTCCAGTTTTCTTGCACTTGTGGCATGTTTTCTTCTTGTAGTCATGAGCAGAAGCTTCATCATTCCTTGAGCTTGATCGTGAAGACTTTCTGAAGCCTTTCTTCTTGGTGAATTTTTGGAACTTCTTCACTAGCATTGCAAGTTCCCTTCCAATGTCTTCAGGATCATCAGAACTGCTGTCAGATTCTTCTTCAGATGAGGAAACGGCTTTTGCCTTCAGGGCACGAGTTTGCCCGTAGTTTGGACCGTAGATATCTCTTTTCTCAGAAAGCTGAAACTCATGTGTGTTGAGCCTCTCGAGTATGTCAGACGGATCGAGTGTCTTGAAATCAGGACGTTCTTGAATCATCAAGGCTAGGATGTCAAATGAACTATCAAGTGATCTCAGCAGCGTCTTGACAATTTCATGTTTGGTGATCTCAGTGGCGCCGAGGGCTTGAAGCTCATTTGTGATGTCAGTAAGTCGGTCAAATGTGTGCTAGACATTCTCATTGTCATTTCGCTTGAAGCGGTTGAAGAGGTTGCGAAGAACACTGATTCTCTGATCTCTCTGGGTTGAGATCCCTTCATTGACCTTGGAGAGCCAGTCCCAGACCAGCTTGGATGTCTTCAAAGCACTCACACGGCCATACTGTCCTTTGGTCAGATGACCACAGATGATATTCTTGGCAGTAGAGTCCAGTTGAGTGAACTTCTTGACATCAGCAGCAGTGACACCTTCTCCAGCCTTAGGAACACCGTTCTCGATGACATACCATAGGTCGACGTTAATGGCTTCAAGATGCATGAGCATCTTATTCTTCCAGTAGGGATATTCAGTTCCATCAAAGACGGGGCACGCAGCGGAGACTTTGATTATCCCTGCAGTCGACATAGCTAAAACTCCAGGTGGTTAAACCAAATCACACAGAATAAGGGAGCACCTTGCTCTGATACCAATTGAAAGTGCGTTATATCGACTAGAGGGGGTGAATAGGCGATTTTTACGAAAGTCTTCAAAACGTGGAAGTTATGAAGACAAACAGTAGAGATAGGCCTATTACTATGCAGCGGAAGTTAGACTACACTAGGCAAGCCATGGTCAAGTATCAACAGAGTGAAAGCACAGTGATGAATAGCTGCAGTGTAATACGGATCAGGTAGGAAGATATTATGAAGCCAAACAGAACACACGGTCACTCAGTGAAGACAAAAGATACAGCAAACTTGCAATGACTTCACAACGAGTAACAGTATATAAAGGGAAGTGAAGATGAAACCAGTGACTCGTTGAAGACAATGATTTGTTGGACCAGTTCCAGTTGCTGTGACAACTGTACGTCTGGTTGGAGCAGCTAAGTATTTAAACCTTAGGACACACAGTCCCGGACACCCAGTCCTGAACCGCAGCTCAGGACACCCAGTCCTCACCGTATTCTCCTTGAGCTAAGGTCACACAGACCTCGCCCAATCACTCTGGTAAGTCTTCAAGGTAGACTCCCAAACCTTCATAGACTTCGTTCACCGGCAATCCACAATGACTCTTGGATGCTCAGAACGCAACGCCTAACTGGCTGGAGGATGCACAGTCCTCAAGTGTAATAAGTCTTCAGATCACTCAGACAAGAAGACTTAAGTGATGCCCAATTTGCTCTGGCTCTGGGTGGTTAGGGCTTTTTCCTCGCTAGGTATTCTCTCTCAAAGGCTTCGAGGTGGGTTTCTCTCAAACGACAAAAGCCGTGCACTTAAATCTGAGCAACCAACCATTTATGGTTGTAGGGGTGGGCTATTTATAGCCACTAGGCAACCCGACCTGATTTGTCCGAAATGACCCTAGGTCACTAAGGAACTGACACGTGTTCCAATGGTCAGATTTCAAACTCACACGGCAACTTTACTTGGGCTACAAGCAAAGCTGACTTGTCCGACTCTGGACAAGATTTGCTCTCATAGTCTTCACTCGAAGACATAGGTTTTTTTGTTTAGGCATCACTTCAGTCGTTCTGACTGGTTCTCTTGGACCCCACTTAGCAGTACGGTGGTTCCTATGACTCAACACAAATAAAAGAGAACTACGAAAGATCTAAGTCTTCGAGCTCCATAGGCTTCATGTGGTGTCTTCTCTTGTCATAGTCTTCACAGTGAATATCTTCATATACCACCATTGACTGCAATGTCTTCGTACATTTTTAGGGGTCACCTCTGGTAGTAAAACCGAATCAATGAGGGACTTCTACCTGTGTTACCCTGCAATTCTCACAAACACATTAGTCCCTCAACTAGGTTTGTCGTCAATACTCCAAAACCAACTAGGGGTGGCACTAGATGCACTTACAGGGCCCACGAGGCAGGGGGCGCGCCCTGCGCGCCCCCCACCCTCGTGGACAGGTGGTGGCCCCCCTGACGTGGATCTTTCTTCCAGTATTTTTTATATATTCCAAAATAATTCTTCGTTGATTTTCAAGTCATTCCGAGAACTTTTATTTCTGCACAAAAATAACACCATGGCAATTCTGCTGAAAACAGCGTCAGTCCGGGTTAGTTCCATTCAAATTATGCAAGTTAGAGTCCAAAACAAGGGCAAAAGTCTTTGGAAAAGTAGATACGACGGAGACGTATCAACCAGTCATTCAAATAGGGTCCAAATTATATCTGCCAATAACTGTTATTATTATATACTGTCACTGGCTTGACGGATCCCAAATAGGTTTAGTATGCCAATAAGAATGGGAGTGTCTACCTCATTAATGGCAAAACTCCTTCATTGCATATTATTTTCAGTTATATGCACTAACTTCATGTTGTTGGTGTCTTACCCTTGAACCCTAGCTAGCCCTAGCGCGCGCTCTCTCTCTCTATAGCACTCTCTTCTCTGTCTGCTATGCTTCAAATGACGCAAGGAAGAAGAAGAAAGGAGGAGGAAGAAGGACACAGGAGACACGGTGGGTTTTCCGGCGCATGAACGACGCCACAACAACGGCCTTTTCCCGAGCAACAAACTCGACACCACACCCATTACAACAAGCTCCACAGGGGTCTTATACCCAGGGCCAGCAGTGGGCACGACCCACGCTCCCACCCGGTTCATGCGCTTGATTCGGCCCGCTCTGGCCATTCCCACAATGCGCACGCACGCGTGGGGATCGGCCGAGCTCGCAACGGATCCGTGCCAATCACCCGTCCATCTTGCCAATGGCTTGGACCTGGTCTGGTGCCTCGCGTGCACACACGCGCGTCCGCGCCCCTACTCTTCCTACGCACGCACACATGCAGCCCAGACCTGCCCCGTACACTGGTCGGACACAGGTCAGACTATGGCCAGACTATGAACTAGTCGGACCATGGCCAGACAATGGCAAAACATTGGCCACACACACACACGCGCGCGCGCGCACACCACGCACCCGATGCGCCCCGCACACACACACACACACACACACACACACACACACACACACACACACACGCCCGACGCGGTCGCCGTGGCTTATTGCCAACACACTCCCCCTAAGCCACGGCCTAGAGGAGCCCGCCGTCCTCGACGCACGCGTCTACGAGGAGAGCCTGCTCCGCCGCCTGCGTCTTCTGCGGCTTCGGGCACTCACGCCGGACATGCCTGCGCTCGCCGCAGTTGTAGCAGCAGACACAACACTTCCCTTCGTTGCCCGACGTTGTGCTCGCTGCGCTGTCGTCATCGTGGTCGCCGAAACCGCCCTGGCGTCGCTGCCGAGCAGCCCACTACGTCGCCGTCATCCTCAGCTGCTTGCCCGCGCGCTCACCGCCGCGTCCTTTCCTTGAATGCCTTGAGCCGTCCAAGCGCCTCCTCGAACTCCATCTCCTCCACATTGCAGAATTGCTCGATTCCGGCCACCGCGGCGTATAGGCAGTCCGACACGGTGTCGAGCAACTTCTTCACCATGGTGTTGTCGTCGAGCATCGACCCGAGCACCGCGTACCTCACCGTCATGCCGCTGACCTTCCCGGCGTACTTGTCCAGCTCGTCGCCGTCGTCCATTCGCAGGTGATCGAACTCGCCGTGCAGCGTCGCGAGCCTCGCCGCTCGCACCCGATCGACACTGACGAAGCGAACCTTGAGGGAGTCCCATACTTCCTTTGCAGTTGGCTTCGTCGCCACCTGCATCAGCAAGTCCTTCGGCAACGCGCCTAGCATCACCGTCTTGCTCTTCCCGATGTCGACCGCCGCGCCCTCCGCCGGAGCCACCACACTCCACAGTCCCTGGGCGTCAAGGATAGCCTCCGCCTTGATCGCCTAAGAGGTCTAGCTCGTCGTTGTCAGCAGCGGCAGCTACAATGACATCGCCCCGCCACCACCATCGTGAGGGACGAGCACCATGGTCGCCGGTGATTGCCTCGAACTGTGGCTCTGATACCAATTGTTGGTGTCTTACCCTTGAACCCTAGCTAGCCCTAGCTCTCTCTCTCTCTCTCTCTAGCACTCTCTTCTCTCTCTGCTATGCTTCGAACGACGTAGGGAAGAAGAAAGGAGGAGGAAGAAAGACATAGGAGACACGGTGGGTTTTCCGGCGCACGAACGCCGCCGCAACAACGGCCTTTTCCCGAGAAATAGACTCGACACCACACCCATTACAACGAGCTCAACAGGGGTCTTATACCCAGGGCCAGCAGTGGGCACGACCCACGCTCCCACCCAGTCCATGCGCTTGATTTGGCCCGCTCTGACCGTTCCCACGACGCACACGCTGGCGCGGGGATGGCGCCGAGCCCGCAACGGATCAGTGCCAATCACCCTGTCCAGCTCGCCAACGGCTTGGGCCTGGTATGGTGCCTCGCGCTCATACACGCGTGTTCGCACCCCTGCTCTTCCTACGCACGCACACATGCAACCCAGACCTGCCCCGTACACTAGTCGGACACAGGTTAGACTATGGCCAGACTATGAACTAGTCGGACCATGGATAGACAATGGCCAAACACACACACACACACACACACACACACACATGCCACATACCCGACGCGTCCCGCGTGCACACACACGCACACCCGACGCGGTCGCCGTGGGTTATTGCCAACACATGTGTGGTATATGTTGCACCGAACAGAGTACCAAGCTTTATTCAAGATGATGTGTATGCAGTTGGATTGGATGATGAGGGAGGTTTTTACCCAACATGAGTGACAACATAATCTTCATAGAAACACATTAGCTGAAGTAGAGAGAGGTGTTGGCGAGCGGCCATCATGCAAGGCTTCGACTATAGGATATAGAATACCGGTCATTCTATCTTCCAATAGAAACACATTAGCTGGGATGGTGCGCGCGAGCTGGCCAGTTGCATGGGATCTTGTGTTTGAACCCTAGCCTAGCCATATCAAACCAGAGGTAGGAGGAAAAAAAATCAAAATTAATAGAGGAAGGGGGAACATACTTAAGGTTGGACCAAGCATTCTGCCTCAAGAAAGAAGAACCTGATAGGTAGCACCCCTCTTGAACCGAGAGTAAATTAGAAAACCAGACAGTAAAATAAACCCTCTTGAACCGAGAGTAAATTAGAAAATCAGACAGTAAAATAAACCAGTTGACGTCACATTCACAACCAACCAGGAAAAAATAAATAAACGAGGTAATTTTGGCACAAGTCCACTTAAATTGGGTAAAAAATGTGGGAAAAAAACTGCTAAATCGGGTAATTGTTGTCATAAACATGAAACAAATGGACAGAAACGAAATAATTGCCCATAAGATCTCAACGACTGTGGGAGGCAACCAATTCCTCTGTCTGTGGACACAAAACTAATTAACATCCAATGATGGCCTAAGGATCTCTTGAGATACACGTTTCGAACACCAAAAAAATAATATGAAAAGAAATTTGTCCTCTCCTGGCCCACACTTTTCTTTTCCGACGGCCCCTTGCTCACACCTGATGATCCAACCCATTCTCACACGGCAGGGGCAATCGTCCCTTCACGACGATGACCATGAGCTCGACCACCATTTCCCTACATTTTCTACCCCAAAAGCGACTCTCGGCTAGTAGCAATTGGTAATGGTAAACCGCGGATGACGTCGTTCCGCAGGCAAGCAGACCGAAACCACGGACGGACGGACGGCAAAAATCAGGATGAAACGATTCCTGACGCCGCCAGCAGATGCCGCAGAAGATTCCGAGCGCATCCCGCCATCCCTTTCACCTTTCCCGTCCACCACCACCACCACCACCACCATTACCAATTTCTCTCGCAATTGTTTCTCTCGCCAAACCCGCCCGTTTCCCGGCTATAAATGCCGCCTCTGCACCAAGCTTCAATTCCCTTTTCCCCTCTTCCCCAGCTCCCTTGCTAGGTTTCCTTCCGCTCCGCCGTGAGAGCACGCCAAGCAGCAGAGCACAATCTGTTTCTTGGCTGCTGTCCAGCCCCGTCCACAGTGGCCAAAAGCCCGCCACCTCAGCCAAATCCTTCTTCCCAAATCTTAGGTTTTGACTTGGGGAGGCTCTGCCCAAATTTTCTTCCCCGGTCATCCATTTCCAGGGGAGGCTCTGCCAAAATATTCTCCCCTCATCATCCATTTTCCAGGGGAGGCTCTGCCAAAAATTCCTTCACTGATCATCCATTTCCCAGGGGAGGCTCTGCCAAAAATTCCTTCTCCGGTCGTCCATTTCCAGGGGAGGCTCTGCCAAAATTCCCTCTGAACTTCATTCAATTTCCAAGGGGAGGTTCTGCCGAAATTTGATCTGCGACCATTTCATTTCCAAGGGGAGGTTCTGGCAAAAAATAAAAAATATTTTTCTTGCCGCATAGCACCAAAACTTGTACTGTATCTGAAAACAGAACAGATCGATAATATTTCATTTGCAAGGTAAAGAAAAGAGTCTGTTGTGTTCTTGATGATAGAGCCGCAGTAGCACCAGGTGTAGATGTTGTTGCTGGTCCTGTTGGAGCATCCCCTCTCCGGATTTATGGTCGGCGCAGCGATCACTCGCCTCGTCCAGTCCTTCTCCGTCGTCTTCCTCTACTGGTTCTACGTCTTCTCCCTAACCACCCTGTAGCTCTGTAGCTGTAGCTGGAGTTCATACTAGTAACATAATCAAGCTAGCTAGCACTGAGTAACGAAGGTACCCAAGTGCTGTTACAAGGTGTGTTTTTTATACTCAAGATATAAGAGGAAGTGAAACTGTTGTAAGTTGTTGGGAGGTGACCATGTCAAGTGGGACCTCGTTCACGTCGAGCCAAGGGACCCGGAGCTCCAGGTCCGCCGAGGATTGCCCGGACCTCCGGGCCCAGATGGAGAAGAGGAGGAAGAGGAGGAAGGAGTCCAACCGGGAGTCGGCACGCCGATCTAGGGTGCGCAAGCAACAACACCTCGACGACCTCTCCTCGCAGGTTTGTTACACCCTTCCAAGCATGCTATTTATATAGGTGCACATAAGCATAAAGTTTGTAGATGTCCATAATTTAATTGTGTAGTTGTCATAAATATTTAAAACATGTTTTTTGTGAGAGCATGCGCCCAAGCATGCGAAAACAAAAATTGATGAAAACGAAGCCCCACCCGAAATATCTGCTCAGACAAAACACAGTTATTGTGATTTCCATGCCCCACCAATTGCCCCCTACCTAACACTTTGAGCAACACCCATAGATTAAAATCGCGGGAGAAACAATTTCACGGCGGCCTTTCCCAGCAGCTATAGCGGCAGCCATAGCGGGCAATCGCGGCAAATAGCGGAAAATTTTCTGGTGGGAGAGATGATTTCCGGAGGTTTTTGCTGATTTTTGAGCCATTTAGAGGGATATGTGGAGGTTTTCGCGGCAGCAGCCATAGCGTAGCGGCAAGGCTCCCAGGCAGCTATAGCGCAGCTATCGCGGCTATTTCGCGGGCTATTTTAATCTTTGGCAACACCACAAATTCATCCATCATCATGAGCTGCTTATAGTTTGCAATAGGCTGAGTTTCATCAAACTAGCTGCATCACATCTTCTACATGAAAGAAAACCTAACAAGAACATGAGAAAAAAATTAATCTACATATTGCTAAGAAGAATATATTTTTGTGACAAAAACAGGTGGATCAGCTCAAGAACCAGAGCCAACAAATGAACATGGTGCTGGGCATGACCACCCAAAACCTTGTGGCGCTGCAAGCACAGAACTCGGTGATGCAGACACAGAAGATGGAGCTGGAGAGCAGGCTGTGCGCCCTGGGCGAGATCATCTGCTGCATGAACTCTATCACCAGCACAGCGAACCCCGTCGCCGCCATGGGCGCCACAACAAGCAGTGCCTATGACATTTTTGGCGCCGGCAGCACATGGAGCCAGCCCATAGACTTGTACCAGTGCTTCTAAGGAAGAAGAAGAAGAATGGATGGTTGATGTTGTCATAGCTGGTAGGGCCTCTATGAAGGCATCAGGTTCTGTATCAATCATGTAGGGCCTTCGTGTCACCATTGATGCGTGCCCCTCTCTCTCTCTCTTGATTGTTTATTTTGTGAAGTTGGGTTGTAATGGTTGGTGAGGGAGGGTAGGAGGGAAATTGATGGGCCATTTTGTCAAAGAGAGAGAGAGGCTAGGGATTTTCTACTGGCTCCTGATGGTGATGTCTAGCTAGTAAGATGTGGAATTGGTACCTCTTGATATATAGTATATGCAAAGTGCTCCTCCATCTTCATGTACTCCCTAAGTTTATACTAAATCAGTGACACTTATTTTGGGACGAATAATTATCTCCGCCTAAATCCTTCTCTTATCGCACGTGTCTCTTTTCCTCTTGGTTAGGCTCAAGTATTGCGCTCCAACATTTTTGAGATGTGAAGCTAGGTAGGTTTTTGCCCATAAGTTATATTTTGCAGATCGGTGTAGATGTAAGTTCAGAAGCATGCAACATTTACGGATAAAAGTCGAATATTGCTCTATTGCCACCGCGACAAGGCAAGGTGACTCAAGAAAGAAGTATGCAAGCAAGGTACCTAATTAATCAGAATAATTCATGGAGGCTGGGAATAAATCCATAAATCTCACTAAATACCTAATGCACACCAACGTGTGTAAAAGCTAGGATTTGAACCCTAATGGATACTGTCGTGCCTCAACAACTCTACTAACCCACCAAAAGGTGGGCTCTCTACCTCTGCATTGTTCAATGTACAGAGCCTCAGCTCACTACAGAGCCTTGCAAAATCCTTATGATAGCCCATAGCTAAACACTAGGGGAGGGAAAACAAAGTCCCGACCAAAACAGGATAGTGCACAAACCCACCTAAGGATAGAGCATGCAAGAGATTACAAAAACATCATTGCCACAAAGTCATATAACTCAACGTAAAGCAGCCACCCCAACCAAAGTCATGAGACGAAGATTCATTTTTAACCTAAATAGCCAGCTCTAAAATATGGAGGAGAATTTTTTGGTGTACACAAATTATATCTTTACAGCATCTTTATATCTTTTTTTTAACATAGTACAATCACAGATGCTCACATACACTCACCCATATGAACGTGCATACATTGCTGGAAAGCCTGAAATAAATCTAGCAAAATGCGAGCACGGCTGGTTCCACCACAAGGAACCTAACCATATGAGCTACACTCATTTCGCTCATCTTTATATCTTTTGCTAAAGGAAATTGATGAGACAAAATCAATAAAAGTGAAAGCTGCAATGTATGCATCTGTTTGTTTAACAGTGTACTACAGTGCTAGCACATTTCAAACTTTAACAAAGTTACAATGCACAGGACAAACATATGTTTCTCCAAGGTATCAAAGTCAGAGACCTCCGTGGCAGTACAGAACCGAATGCTACCTTTACAACCAAAGTGTTATTCCCCAATGTGACAAATTAGGTACACAGGGAAAAAAGCACTCGTTTGCTCAACATAGTGTTAGTAATATAGCATGGCTATAATATTTGGAACAAAGCAGCACTGTCACATTAGAGTGAATATTTCTTTCTTTCATTGCCTAAAATAACCGAAGATTTGTTTCCTCTCCCCCAAAATTCATATAAATGCATGCAGGACCACCTGATGATGCCTAAGCTGGAGCTGCTTTTTGGTATTTCGTTTCTAGATCTTTAGTTTGGTTCTTCTTTCTTAGCTTTGTAGGCTTGCTTCTTTGCTTTATTAGTTCTGTCAGTTTGTAGGTTTATGGCTCTTGGTTCTTCTTGTTATACTTTCGCTATCGTGTCTCCTATGGCTGCGGGCATCCATCGATGCAGAGACCCAGGGTGATACCTGCTTTTCGATAAAGAAACCATGGCATTTTGCTTTAGTACTCAGAAATTCTTTTACGACACACATTTAGATGCATATTCCAGAAAAAAGATCACATGAGACTCAATTATGTACAAAATTCCAATAGTGTTGGATATCATACCTCTAAAACACAACTGCTCTCGGAAAACCTAAAGGGCCAGGAGCTCCGCAATTCATTAAGCAGAAAATAATTGGTCCAGTTTATACAGAAAACAGGATCGAAAACCTCACGGAAGGCCCCTTATAAGGAAAACTGGGCCTACGGGCAATGAAAACATAACCATGGCCATGGCAAAGCCAAAGACAAGTTTGTATTGTTCATGGGAAAGAATAACCCCATCCGGAAGATATTGCTTGGCATCAAGAGTATTCTGTAACCTCTTGAGTGCCTTTACATTTCAGCTTTCTCTGGTCTGAACCAGAGGGATAGTAGATGCAGATTTTCCTCTTTTCGGATCCGCCAAATGATGTATCAGCTTAATCATTAAAAGGAGAAGAGTTTCTTAGAGAAATCAAGAAAAGCAAAACCAACACAAACATGTGAAGAAAGATCTAGAAGATGTGTAATCCCCAAAAGAAGAGCCAAAAAGGAACTGTAGAACAGTCAGAGCACTGATCAGCTTTCACAAAGTGGGCTCGCATTTCACTATGGTTCATTTCACCATCAGGCTTTATTTCAAAAACGAGGAAGGCACTGTTTTCTGCTTTGCCAAAAGCCATGTGCTCCCTCCCACAAGCGCCTACACACTGACCAACTTTTGAGATCTTTTCTAATTGCGGTTAGGATATTATTGGAGTACTCAAGCAAAGAAAATGTGCGTCTGCTGCTCGGACGCGTCTCTTGTTTTGTAATTTTTGGGTAGGAAGCCAATTAGACTGCTAGGGCAAGACGATCACGGCCACGTCGAAAACCCCATAAGCCGGGTCCGTTGCAGTAGGAATTAAACTCGGGCCACTGTCCTGTAAACTGCTGAGATATCACACTCGGTGCAGGTTTGATAAGAGGAGAGTGAGTGTGAGCATTCAGAGAAATCGGTGCATTGAGCATCAAGCATCAAAAGCCATCAGCCTCAGACTTGGAAATGGTACCAACTAATGATGGGATGACAAATTCCATATCAAATCTGTTGGTCTCACCTCCCTGCTTTGCACCTGTGGTATATGCTACTCCCTCCGTCCCACAATGTAGTGTCAAAAAACGTCTTACATTATAGGACAGAGGGAGCAGATTATGTTCCCCGCGCCAAGCCAAATTTGGTTTCTTTTTTTCTCAAACACGCATCAAAATGCTTGTCATTTGTTTTAGAAGAAGAAAAGGGACAAAAGGTTATAAACCTCAGATTATTTCTGGAGATACCACATCAAGAAAGAAGTTGCCATTCATTTCCAGTCTTCCTACTTTGACAGGTTATATACAGAGCTGTTACATACATCAGAGATAGAGACCCAAAATTTCGGCCACTAGGCTGGCCAGTCAGATAGAGAAGTAAGAGAAACTGCGAAGAAATTCACTCCAAATCACTTGATCAGTCATGCCATCTTAGGAGCATCACGACGCATCGGCGGATGATGTAGAGCCTGGCCTTGTGCTCCTTGAGAGACCTCTTGAGCCCCTTGAGCTTCAGATCATGAGCGCCCACCCTCATCTTCTGATGATCTAGAAATGTGGTTGCCTCTTGGATTTGGAATCCCAAACTCTGGTTTGTGTTGGGTTTTTGGAGTTTGTAGTAGTACGGTTTATATAGGCGGCTTCTGTGTGGGCTGTGTCAGCAAATGAGGCTTCTTTCAATGACATGCTTGTGCACATATTTCCATAAACTAACTTATCGCTGCGTCCATGTCTGCATAAAGAAAAGAAAGTCTTATGTGATCCTGGAGTAATCTAGTTCAATTTCCTGATGCCGGGTTGACCCGATGATAAATAATAGGGTAATCGCATTGCAGTATCATCTGCACTGCACGATGGATAAATAAAAGAAGTTTATGATAAGGATGACTAAGTTCCCAATAGGATACCAGATAGAGCCACTACCATGGGTACCAAAGAAATCTCATGTTATAGTGCATATACCTAATTTTAGTTTTCCATTCAAGGATTAAACAGCTCAAAAATATCGCCGGCGCAAACCATTCCTATCTGTCCACCAGAAGGTTGGCAAAACTAAGTAACACAACATGGTCAGCATGCATCTGCAATATTTACTCTGTTGACACAACATGGCTTGTCTGGTTTAGGGATAACGTAAACAGAGCATGTAGGGCAGTCAACTAAGCCAATGTCAAACATAGGCTATATTTAGTTTGAGGAGGTAGAAAAGTCAGCACCAATGACTTGTACAGGGGTATCACAATAACTTCCATAGTCAACTACTACTTGTTATGCAAGGTCAGCACAGTTGTGAATGTCAACTGAAACCCTGCTCACAAAACGCAAGCTTAGCAGACAAAAAGATGCAAGTAAGCTCCCTCCGGTTATGTACATCGAACCTGCCCATCAGTTACATGTTGACTGCTGCTAATCGATCAGTGTTTTCCTTTCCCTTTTTAGAAATGTTTGGATCCAAAGAATCTTTAACACAATCTAGGGGAGCAATGGCAGTAGTCTTGTTCGTACGAAATCTGCAATAAAAGTTGTCCATACAGACTATAGAAGACTTGCCCGTTTTCTTTCGAACTAAATTTGTCACAACTTTGTAATTCTTCTTTCTGTCCACACAAACTGATACTGCAAAATTTAAACAGATAGCGACAAATTAGGATGTACATTTAACTTTTCTTCAGAAGAAAAAATAAGTAAATGTACAATGCACATTTATACCTCATAGCTAGATGGCAGCCCTTGTAATGTGCCACTTCTTCCCAATGACAATAGAGGGTGACAGGTCGAATCTGGGTGGAAGGTCCCATACCCTAATTGAAATTTCTACCAATATAATTATCTCATTCTAGTTGAAAGTAGGAACCAGTTTTTTTTGTCCTATCCGGACCAAAAACTGAGACAGACAACCCGGAGCTATCTCTTTTTGGTTAGTTTTGGAGCAGAAATGGATGCAAATTTTCTTCCGTAGAATATGGAATTGAATGTGGAAGCATGGCTTCTTGTTGAAAGGAATATGAGAACAAAGATCTTACAAGTGCAATATGGATTACTTGTATTGCATGTTTAGCCTGTTGGGCTATAACAGAAAAATATTTCAACCAAACATGGGGGTTAGTTAAGTCATGTTGGGATTCTGAATCGTTAAATAAATAAATAAATCATGTTGGTGTTACTAAATTTGAATTACACTTGAACTAGTTCGGTAATAAACACTTAAAACAAAACTCTATAAACAGTTGCAAACACTCTTCTCATGTAATTTTAGCTTGTGATGAATCATCTATAGCCTCTTTTTTGCTCCAAAAGTTTGAGATTAGGAAGTTTTCATTAATTAGTTGAAAGTCCTTCCACGAACCAGTTGAATGTAAAACTTTCCTAAGGCAAGGTTTCTGATCTCTCAGCTTGAAATACTTGAGCCTTTACTGTGAGTGGACGTTGGATCGGAAGTTCTTAATGGAACATTTAGTTTGAAATATTTTCTCAATATTTCTTCAATTTTATATTTTCTGCAAAATTTCTTCGATAGGAAGAGACCCAATATCTTTTTGTTCATGAAAGAATAAAACTGATCTTTTTTAGAGTAGAGTATCAGTGTATCACATTAACCTCCAAAGTCAACCTGTTTAGAATACCAAATTAGAATGTCAGGCAGGAGGGTAAGGAGTCAAACTAAAGCATTCCATAGTAAACACCTTCATCTGAAAAGTAGCACAGTATGATAACCTGGCAAGCTTGGCAGACAAAGAAAGACAAGCTAGCTCTAAACAGAAACAAATTGGCCATTTGAATTACAAGTTATGTAGTACAATGTACCTGTCGGCCGGTGTTCAGTTTTTCAAGCTACAGGGAATGGTTGGATGGCTGCTGCTATGTAAACCATTCTGGCTCTGGATCAAAAGAATCTTAAACACAATCTAGGAGAGCCTGAACATGTAAATAAGCTCCCAAAAGGCAAGCTTGTAAGACAAACAGATGCAAATAAGCTCTAAACAAACCCCTCCGGTTATGTGCATCGAACCTGCCCGTCAGTTACATGTTTGCTGCTGCTAATCAAACAGGTGTTTTCCTTTCCTTTTTAAAAGACGTATATATCTAAAGAATCTTAAACACAATCTAGGAGAGCAATGGCAGTAGACTTGTTCACGTGAAATATGCGATAAAGTTGTCCATACAAACTACGTAGTATACAAGACTCGTCTGTCTTTCTTCGAATTCAATTGGTCACAATTTTATAATTCATTTTTTCTGTCCTCGCAAACTGATAGTGCTACATAATTTAAACAGATGCCGAAAATTAAGATGTACACCTAACGTATTTCAAGAGAGAAAAGAGAAGTTAATGTACAACGCACATTTATACCTCATAGGTGACAGCCCTTGTAACGTGCCACTTCCTCCTCTTTTTTTGAGGGAATGTGCCACTTCCTCCTAATGACGATAGAGGGTGGGTGGCAGGTCGAATCTGGTGGAAGGCCCCTAATTATCTCGTTTTAGTTGAAAAGTAGGAGCGAGAGTGTAACAGATTTTTTTTTTGTCCTATCCGGACCAAAAACTGAGATGGACAGTCCAGAAACTATCTTTTTTTAGACAGTTTCGGAGCGGAAATGGATGCAGTTCTTTTTAACTATTTCTTCAACTTTGTGTTTGCTGCAGTAACTATTCAAGAGGAAGAGACTCCTAGTTCCATTTTTTTTACAGACGAATAAAACTGGAAATTTTAAGAGCAGAGTATCAGTGTATCAGTATCACATTAACCTCCAAAGTCAACCTGTTTACAATTACAAACTACAATGTCAACCAGGAAGGTAAGTTGAGTTAAACTAAAGCATTCCATAGTAAACTATTTCCTCTGAAAAATAGCACACCATGTTAACCATCCCTGGCAGGCTCGGCTGGGCAGACAAAGAAAGACAAGCTAGCTCTAAACAAAAACAAATTGGCCATTTGAATTACAAGTTAGGTATGTACAATGCACCTGTCGGCCGATGCTCAGTTTTTCAAGTTACCTGCTATGAAACCATTCTGGCTCTGGATCAAAAGAATCACAATCTCGCAGAGCCTTGGGGACAATGCTTCATTAGATGAGACCCAAGATAACATTGGAACTTTGGAGGGCATCCTCACCATTTATTATTGAATACCCATGCTTTGCTACAGATAAAAAGAACTGTAAACTCTGCCCTGGCTGGCGCCACACCATTCCTGCCGGGCTTCATCTACATATTGTGCCCTTTGACACAACGCCAGCAAGTTCCGTTAACGCCTGTATCGTGCTCCTCCATATTTAATTTAACTTTTAAGATATTTCTAGACATATTTGATTTAATATATTTAGGGTTGTGGGAGAGGAGTACATCAGATGACATAACATTACCATCACTACCGGCATAAATTTTCAGGTAGTAAAGTTATTGCAATTTGGGTCACCAATAGGTGACCCAATGACATGCAGTAAAAGTGTGTGACGAATGCATCTTTATCAGCACATCTGACCCCTCGTGAAATGATATCATCAATGGACTATGAGTGATGGCGCAGCAGCAGCAATCTAGTAATGGATTATGAGCTAATCTCGTAACGTGCTAAACCCAACAACACCCAAAAAGGCCAAGGAAGATACTCAGTGTAGCAATGGTGTTTTTGAATATGGGGGTTTATACAATCCAGTTAAATCATGTTGGTATTATTAAATTAGATTTACGCTTGAACTAATCCTGTAAAAAGCACTCAAAAACAACTAATCAAAAAATCACTCAAAACAAAAATCTATTGAACTATTGTAAACACCGTTGTTATGAAGTTTTAGCTCGTGATGAACTATGCACTTTGCGATGAACCATCTATATCTTTTTTTATCTTTGTACGAAAGTTTGAGATTAAGAAGTTTTTTTGAATCAGGATTTCTATTTCTCAACCAAATCCTAAACCATCGGATCTATGCAGTGATTCATGCAGATTTTTTTTCCTTTTTGAGATTTCGAAAAGGAAAAAAGAAAAGAAAAATATCTTATGGTGATGTCAGCTGATTGAGAAATAGTCATTTCTTAATCGATTGAGATGTAGCCACGCCCTTCTTTAATTAGTTGAAAGTTCTTTCCACAAACTAGATGAATGTAAAAACTTAAGTGTAGTACAAGGTCTGTGACCCCTGATCTCGCCCTTGAGAAAGAAAAAAAGGATGCCCGTGTCACTCCAGGAGGCCGCTTAAGCGAAACCCTAGCTGTTGCCGCTCCATGTATCCTTCTTCCTCTTTCTCTCTCTTTCCGATCCCACCGGACAAGGCCACCGGCAAAGCCCAGCTGATGGACAGCGGTGGCGAGCTGGTCTCCGTATCTTGCAATAGTTCTGTCATAGGTGGTCTCTTCATATCTTGTAATGGTTCTGTCATAGGTGATCTCTTCATATCTTGTAATGGTTCTATCATAGTTGTCTCTGTCTTTTACTGCAACGCCCCAACCAAAGCCATCGGTTTCTGGCCGTTACGCCTAGCGGGATCTAGACTGGCCCCACAATGGGCTCCCGGAAAATAAGGAATTTATTTTTGATATTAGTAATCTATCATTCCTATTAAGCAAAGATGTCACAATGGGCACCCGGAAAAGGAGGAATTTGTTGATATGAGTAGACTATCATTCCTATTAAGCCAGAATGTCACAATGCGCTACCGAAAAAGAAGGAATTCCTTGTTTATATGAGTAGTCTATCATACATATTAAGTTAGGAACGTCTCCTCTTACCACACGTCTATGCGCACCAATGCCAGCATCCACATCTGCCCATGCCGTGTGCCACGACGGATCACATGCACCATGTACAAGTCTATGCCACTGACCCACACAGGCCCATGTAACCACAAGGGTCAGCTCTAATACTATTTGCAACGCTCCGGCCACAGCCACCGGTTCCCGACTGTTATGCATGACAGGATCTAGACTAGCCCCACAGACCAATCACTCGTGCACACCCGGGATCAACTTCCCAGTCGGTCAGACATCCTCAACTCTCTTCAAGCCAAGCACGCTTAACTTTGAGGTTTGTGCGAATGGGCTCCTGAAAAAGAAGGAATTCTTTGTTTATACAAGTAGTCTATTATTCCTATTAAGCCACGATGTCACATGTACTCTGCTTGTTGATGATTTTAGCCTCCTCGCCTTGTATGAACTTCAATAAAATAGGTCTGCGTGCATCTGAGAATGCAGAGGCCGGGAGGTTTATCCTTCCTTTTCCAAAAAAGGCTTATGACCTCTCAGTTTGAAATTTTTGAGCCTTTTATTGTGAGGCATTATTTCTTCAACTTTATGTGTGCTACAGTAATTCTTTAAGGGGAAGAGTTCCAATATTATTTTGTTTGGGAAGGAGTAAAACTGAGATTTTTAATAGTAGAATATCGGCGTCTCACATTCACTTCCAAAGTCAACCTGTATAGAATAACCAATTACAATGTCAAGGAGGTTAAGGAGTTAAACTAAAGCATTCCATAATAAACACTTCATCCGAAAAGTATCACACTGTGTTAAGCATCCCTGGCAGGCTTGGCAGACAAAGAAAGACAAGCTCTAAACAAAAACAAATTAGCCATATGAATTACCATGCAGTACAATGTACCTGTCGGGCGGTGTCCAGTTTTTCAAGCTACAAGGAATGGTTGGATGGCTGCTGCGACGAAACCATTCTGGTTCTGGATCCAAAGGATCTTAAACGCAATCTAGGAGAGCCTTGGGGACAATGCTTCACACAGAAGTATATGCTTCATTTTGATTTAATATATGTAGGACTGTGGGAGAGGAGCACATCAGATGACAAAACATCACCGTCGTTACGTGCAATTTCTTTTCAGGTAGTAAAGTTACTGCAATTCGGGTCACCAATAGGTGATCCAATGATATGCAGTAAAAGTGTGTGACGAATATGCATCTTTATCAGAGTCAATTGCAAGAAACCACCACATTTGCGGCTAGGTTTGCAGGAAACCACCAACTCGCTAATCCGTTGTAAAAAACACCGGAAAATCTGTTAACTCGTTGCAAAAAGCACTGATCGGATGATTTGGCCCATTTAATCACTTTTTGACAGATAGGGCCAATTTGTAAGGAGCTGAGTTGGCAAAATAATTACATACACACCCCTGGATCCAAAAATAGAAAGCAATCAACCCCCTTCTCTCGATCCTCTTCTCTCGATCCGATCGGGAGGAGGCTACAGCCGCCACCCCTTGCACTCGGGCCTCTGCCGTCGCCTCCACCGCTCCCGCCCGGCCAAGGATCCGGCGAGGACGTGTCCGCCTCGTGGTCGACCTCCTCGTCGGAGCGGTCTCCGGGGGTCCGGCCGTCGCGCTCGCTCGACCCCGTGGCCAGGGGCGGCGCGGACTTCTGGCAGCGGCGGTGAGCAGCGCGCACCGGAGCGGAGGAGGAGGTAAATGGCAGCGTGGCGGGGAGCAGAGTGCAGCGGAGGAGGAGCTCATCGGCAGCGCGGCTTGGATTTGGGAGTCGTCGGAGTCATCGAGCACGGGCTGGCCCTCGCCGCTGCCATCGTCCTCCGGCATGGAGAGCGAAAGGGCCTCGATCTGCGTCGCTGGACAGCTCGCGGCGGTGGAGCACGTCGAGCCTGCGGGAGGCGCAGAGCTCAACGATGGGGATGGCGGCGTGATCCGGCGCGGCGATAGGAGGAAGAGAAGCAGCACACCCCGCCCGTGAGCTTGTCGTTGACCTCCAGCGAGGGGCGCCATGGGAGGCTGCAGGCAGGGTCACCGACGCAGGCGGCCATTGTGGTTGGCAAACCGGGCTGTGGTCGTATAGGACGGCGACCGTCTTGAGGCAAGTGGCGGAGGTGGTCGTCCGATGGGGCTGCAAGGGAGGCAGGGGCGGAGGCACTGTAGGTCGGGCGGGAGGCGACGAACTGCGGCGAGCAGCAACAAGAAGGGGATGAAGAGAGGGGGGGTGTTGATTGCTTTTTGTTTTGGATTCCAGGGGTGTTTGTGTCAATTCTTTGCCAAGTCAGCTTCTTGCTATCCTGTCCTACCTGTCAGAAAGTGATCAAATAGGCTAAATCACCCGATCAGTGCTTTTTGCAACGACTTAACAAATTTTCCGGTGTTTTTTGCGACGGATTAACGAGTTGGTGGTTTCCTGCAAATCTAGCCGCAAATGTGGTGATTTCTTGCAATTGACTCTCTTTATCAGCACATCTGACCCCTTTGTGAAATGATATCACCTAATGGACTATGAGCTAGCTAGGGCACAGCAGCAGCATCAGCAATCTAGTCATGGATTATGAGCAATCTCGTAACGTGCTAAACCCATCAACATCCAGAAAAGCCAAGAAAGATACTCAGTGTAGCAATGGTGAAATCACATCACCATCCATATCTTTACATATAAAAAATGTATCTATCCAATAAGAGACAAAATCATAGAGCACTGATATTGCTGTGGTGAACCTACAGTAAATAAATCCCACCAAAAAAAACTACAGTAAGTAAATCTGCAGACCATATAAGCCACTTGCATCTCTCTGTGCATTAGGTTCTATGGTGAACCTACTCAAGTGGTGCCCTTGGGAGATGTTCACCTTTGGGCTGTGACCCAATAAAGCAGCACATTTACCATTCCCAAAGGCCAAAACCGCTGCCTAACAGAGATCAGTTTCGTTTTACTGGACAAACAAAACCATGGGAATCGTTTGACCGCCTCTTAGCGCCTTTTGTAGCCTTGATTGATGCTAGTTGCTAGATGCCCTAAGCTAGCACGCCCCAGGGACAGTCAGGCAGACAGACAGTTAGCAAACAGGACACAGAAGTGACCGCTTGCATGTCCTCAGGATGTGCTGTTGCAAGGGTGCAGCAGCAAAGATGGTCATAGCGAATTTTGCCTCCTAATTACCAAAGAAAACAAAGTGAAAGAGAGAAAAAAAAATCATGGCACCGTCTAAAATGAGGAGTATAAGATATGTGACGGTATGAGACACAAGGTTCAATCAGGGAGCCATGCCCACTGCGGATGCCACTGCCACACCAGACACAGGAAGCAGGGCATGTATGCCGCTGCTCCTTCTGCAATGTTTTCAGGGCTCAGTGCGTGCATGCATGCATGCATGGACCACATGCAGACACATACTGGTTGCAGGAGGCATGGATTGACAACACGCACTCAACTCATGGTGCCGGTCACTTCTGCTTGGCCGCATTGGGAACAGATTGGTTTGGTCTGCAACTAGTAGACACTAAAACAGTGGGTGCAATGTATGTATGTTTCAGGCTCAGGCTGACCATTTGATTTGGGGCCGGGCATTGCCGATCGCTTTTTTCCCCTTGCAACTGAACCTCGATCTGCAACCGTGTCAATCAGGTATCAAGTGCAATGTACTTTCGGAGATCGATGCCGCGGCTCATCTGTAGCTAGTTCTTGTCTGAGATAGCTTCAACATTGTGTTACCAGGGACAGTATCTGACAGTTCTTCAGATGTAGCTTGAACAATGTGTTTACCAGGGACAGTATCTAACAGTTTTTCAGATATGGCATGGATTGGGAGTACTCAAATTCATCCGTTGTTACTTCAAATGCATGACCGTGGGCCTCTGGTGACCCATGCATATGCATGCACCTCAGAATCTACTACTCCTACCATGCATTTTTTTTCTTCTCGACTTTCTCCACAAAGTAAAATGGAGAATAGTACGGTGGAGCAGTACGGTTGATGAGTGCAAAGTCAGAGTCTAATCACGTGTTATCAAATTGGTAAATGGTACGGTGGAGCACTTTATGCTGTGTGAGCCAAGTAAACTCAAAGCAGCTCTTTCCATGGGAAATAAGGTAGTAACCAAGAAACCCCTTGGGTCCACTGATGAGCCAGCATAGCATCTTTGCAAACCAGATCTTCAGGAACACTCCAGTAATAGTCACAGAAGCAACAAAATATTTGTGGCTCTTAAAACAACAACGCCAAGATTGCCTTTTCGTGCATATGGGGCTCGCAGCCAATGATAATGGGGGGTGAGAATCAGCGAGCCTCAAGCAACTTACTTTCTACTGTTTTTCCATCGAAAGGTCCGCTAATCGCAACTAATGATCTCAAGGGAATAACAAACATATGCATCCATCCTGTCGACATGGGAAAGAATCATGCCTCCTAGGGATAGTTTGTCTTCCATAATCTCATAAGTCATATTCCCTCATTATTTTGTCCTCAGCCTGAATACTGGTTAACGCATTAATTTCCAGGAATCCAGCATGACAAGGTTGATTCAGAGGAAACCACAGAGCTGTACTGTAGTAGTTCAAATTTTAGAACTTTGAGTATACCAGTCCATACTGCAAAGTTCGAAAAGTTCTAAATTGCAATGCCGCAAAATATTACCGAAAAAAGCTTTCGTCTCGCTTTATATATAAAGCACCAACCAACCACAATCTGATACAAACACACGCCACCACAACTCACGCACACACCCAAGGCTAGATACATAGACGCTAGACGCAGCAACACCACACCCAGCCACTACAAGAGCTACCGGGATCTTCAACCGTGAACATGCCACCGCGAAGAGATGTAGCTGCAGACGATGAACCGTGAGCTCCAAGGCGGTGCCTTCAGGAAGGTTACGACACATGAGTGCCGCCACCGCCCGAACCAAGGGTCAGGGTTTCCCCTGGAGCAACACGACGGGCAATGAGGACCGCGACGGCGTCTTCAAGAAGGGGACAAACTCACTGCCGCCGGACTGCCCAAAGACAAAGCAGGTTTTCACCCCGGTCCACGCTCACTGCCCTGGCAAAGGTACGGAAGCCGCACCACCACCACCGATCATCATCCCCCCGGCCACCACGCCGCCCACACGGCCATGGCCACCGGGCAGCACCTGAGCCACGGCCTCCGCCCGCGAGCACCGGGCTTCCACCACCAGAGCCGCCGCCCTGGCATCCAAGACCACCCCACCTCCTTCCACACGGACCACCGGGCGCGGCTGTCAGAAAGGCGAGCCCTTTGGGCGAGAATGGGACCCAGCCGGCTGAAACAGGGCAGGGGAAAGCCACCGGCAGCTGCCGGGCACGCCGCAGCCACCTCGCCATTTCTCGAACCGGGGCCGGGCCGCCGTCGCCACCCCTGGCAACAGCAAAAACCCGGAGGCACCCTGCCAACCCCCGGAGCGCCCCAACCACCGTGGCCAGCCAAAGACGAGGAGCGTCGAGCAACCATGCTCCACCCTCCGGCCACACCTCCGACCACAGCTCCAAGCACCCCAAGCATCAGGAGAGGGGGGCCGAACCACCGCTACTGCGCCGCCATCCCAACCAGCCCACATGGCCCCGGTCGAGGCGGCCGCCCGCAACCCAAGCCTTCCGAGGCCCGCACCGCTGAGAAGTCAGATCTGGTCGAGCCGCCGCCAAAGTCGCAGCCGCCGTCCCCGACCACCAGCACGCACCACCATCCCCACCTCCACCAGGCAAGGAGGACCCGGCAGAGGTGGCCGCCCGCCCACAGCGCCGCCCGCGGCCCTCGCCGCCTCAGGGCCAGATCCGGCCGAGGCGCCGCATCCAGACCCCGAGCACGGCCCGCCTCGTCGTAGCCCACCACGCCAGCCGGAGAGCCCCGCGCCACCCGCAGAGCCGCCGCCGCGTCCCGCGCTCCGCAGCGCCCTGGTCCGACCGCGCCGGCCCGCGCTAGCCCTAGCCGCACAAGGGGGTGAGAGTCCCCGCCGCCGCCGCCGGCCGGGCTTCGCCCGGGCGCGCCCTCTGGCGGCGGCGGGAGGGGGAGAGGAGAGGCGCCGGCGGCTAGGGTTCCTCCCCTGCCGCCCGCGGGGGCGCCAGAGGAGGGGGAGGGAGGTCCTTAGTAGCTCGCCGCAAATATAGAAGCTATGAATTCGGAATTTAATTTATTCAGGCCTATGGAATCCTCTAAAGAAATCTGATGATCTCATGTTGGGTTTTAGAATAAATTGCCATACTCATCGATCAAATGCACCATTGATTGTCGTGTTAGCGCTGTAATTAACGCATTTATCAAAGGACCCACAATGATACGCGTATTTCCAATGAATTTTCGAAGGGTACTTTGCAGTGAGTTGAGTGGTTTAGATACTCCTAAATCCCAACTCATTATAGCCTAGCATGAAGTACTTGGTGCACGTACCACATCTCGACTCGTTACAACAACGACAAACAATAACAAAGACTTTAATCCCAAACAAGTAGGGATAAGTTAGAGCTGAAACCCATAAAATCTCGAAGTCAACTCATGATTCTGGCATGTGGATAGCTAACTGCCACGTACCCCTGTCCATGGCTAGTTCTTTGGTGATATTTCAGTCCTTCAGATCTTTCTTTACGGACTCCTCCCATGTCAAGTTTGGTCTACGCCGACCTCTCTTAACATTATCAACACACTTTAACCATCCGCTATATATGTGGTAGAGCTTCTGGAGGCATGCATTGTATATGCCCAAACCATCTCAAACGATGTTGGGCAAGCTTCTCTTCAGTTGGTGCTACCCAACTCTACCACGTATAGCATCATTCTAGACCCGATCATTTCTTGTTTGGCCACACATCCATCTCAACATGCGCATCTCCGCTACACCTAACTGTTGGACATGTCGCCTTTAGTTGGCCAACACGCATCGCCATACAGGATTGCGGGTCGAATTGCCATCCTATAGAACCTGCTTTTAAGCTTTGTGGCACTCTCTTGTCACATAGAATGCCAGAAGCTTGGTGCCACTTCATCCATCCGACTTTTATTCGATGGTTTACATCTTCATCGATATCACCATCCTTTTGCAGCATTGACCCTAAATATCGGAAGGTGTCCTTTTGAGATACCACCTGCCCATCAAAGCTAACCACCTCCTCCTTCTCCTCGTGCCTAGTAGTATTGAAACCGCACCTCATGTACTCAGTTTCCGTTCTACTAAGTTTAAAACCTTTCGATTCGAAAGTTTGTCCCCAAAGCTCTAACTTTCTAGTAACTCCATTGACGTACCACGTCTAGCTGTGAACAAAACTTACATCACTGTTTTATACGGCACCGACAATGTGAAACTTTGGGTGGGGTGTTTTTTTTTTCAGTTTATAACGTAATTTTTATGTAGTTTAATCAGAAGGAACCTAACCTTTCAGCCCCTCTTGCAGCCCTGCACATGCACTACCTTTCCCTAGAGAGGATGTGTTTTATTTTATTAAACCAAGGCAGAGCACCATGCGTCCATGCCTGCTTACTATATCAAGGATACTACTCAGAGGCCAGAAATGCAAACAGATTGCTCCCACATGAACATACTATTTTTGCAAGTATCATGTTCTGAACTCGAGGCCTTTGTGAAGCTCAAGCAGCCGCAAAGATCGAGTTCGAGAGGAAAAAGCATACTGTTAGTCCGTATTAACACCTCCAACTTTACAACATCATTCACCCTTGCCATTGCAAGGAGGCAAGAAAAACAGAGAACCTTCATCATAGGGGAAAGGCCAATGTGAAAAAAAACATGGGGAGGAAAGCAGTAGAGAATTAATGAAGGGAAGGGACATTGTGGCTGTGCCTCTGATGAGCCCAGATCAGTCACTCCAGCAGAGAAGCATGACGACGCAGTGGCGGATGATGTAGAGCCGGGCCTTCTGCTCCCTCAGGACCTTCTGCAGCTTGCCCATCTGCTTCTTCTTCCCCTGCTCCATGGCATCCACCAGACCGGGAGCAATGCGAGAGGTTTAGGTTCAGGTTCAGGTCAAGGCTCTCCTCTTGAGATGATGCTGGTATGTATGATGGGATGCAGCGGTGCAAATCTTGGTTTATATAGAAGGGGCAAGGATATGTGCTGCAGTATCTCAAGACAGCCCCCCATCCCCCACCCCACCCCACCCCACCCTACCAGCCCACATGCAGTCAACACTTTTGAGCCTTAGAAGGGACACTTGTGAGTCCAAATGCATGCTCCTACTATTGTATTACTAGCTTATATTATTATGATAAGGGCTAAGAGGGGAGAAGAATACTTACTTCACCAGTGTGATCATGCATAGATGGACCCTTGATAACACAGTGCTCAGGGTCAGGGGGCATGATTGAGGACCATGCGCCGCACCGCACCACGCCGCGCCGCGGACAGGATCAAGTGGCCATACATGCCCTGCAAGCAAGAAAGGCAACCGTGGGTTGGTTGTTTAATGGCTCCAAGAAAGGCCATTCATGGTCCTCAAGCAGTCAAGCTTACCAGAAAAACGGCAGTCTGGGGCTGCCGCTTAGCCCTTAAAACTGCCAAAAGGGCGCCGGCACACTGCCGCATGTTAGGGCATCTGAAAACCAGTGAAGGGACTAATCAGATCCACAGACATCTGAAAAACCGTGGGTGGGAGTTTTTTCTTTCATCTCCTTAATTACCAGCAGTTTTGTCATGTGCATTGTTCGTGCTGGATACAACAACACTAATCAGATCCATGCTGGCTAGTTCTCTCTCTGTCTCTCAGGATAATGCCAGGGTTTCATCACACTAGACTAGACTGGCACAGAGTATGTATATTATCCTTTATGGGGATGAAAGGACAGGTCGGAGTATTCCGACAACTTAAGAAGAATACATATATTAGCACAAAGCCAAAGGAATTCTCGGAACATGCCTGCCAATCTGGTGGCTGAAAATGGTACCGCCTCCGTTCGGAAATAACGGGCGTGGTTTTAGTTTTAGTTCACAAATTTGAATACGTCAGTTATTTCCAAACGGAGGTAGTAAATATGAATCAACAAATAAATGCAAGTGAAAATTTGCTCTTGTCACAATATTGATGGGAGCTTGAATTTGCATATTATTCCAGATCTCATTCCATGACAAACAAACAGGGCTTGGGTTGACACTAGGCGCCACTAATGACACAATCATGGGGGCGGCTAAAGTAACTTGATGCAATAAGACAGAACCCAAATATGTAGCCCTTTGAACTTGTTGAAGCGACACAATCGAGGCTCCTACACTAGCCATGCAACAGCTCTCGGATAGGCCACTGCAAAGGGGACAAGCTGATAAATTGAACACTCACTATACTAAACAATAGGGTACTAGGCATTAGGAAACTAATCAACTACCAGGCAATGACCAATGGTAACCGCGATCAAGAAGACACTTTGCGCAGACCACTAACATTCAGACGCAGTGGTTTGCCCTAAACCATCATGGAGAAAGAGAACAAACAATGAGGATCAATTCAGGGAACGGTAAGTTCGAGCTCTTGAAGCTCAACGGTAAGTCTTGAGCCCCCCCTCAAGGACTTCGTGGGCTGTTGGCAACAAAGTTGCAGCTCCGTCCCCACCCCGGTCCAGTAAGGCACCGCCTCGGCCATAACGTTGGTGGCCTGATGCATCTGGAAGCACCGTAACGCGACCATCTTCAACAACTCAGCTCAGCTTAGCCCGTCTCCTCGACACGTTCAAGAGGGAAGCCAGGCAATGGGCAACGGCAGGTGTGAGAGGTCTGCCGGCTTTGCTTCCGGCGGTGGCAGTGTCTAGTGACTAGAGGTGCCGTGTTGTAATCACCGGGTGTTGCCCTTCTTAGGGCTTGTACAATTCTTATTTTTCTACCAATGTATCGAAACGCAAGGCTTTTGCATTTTCTCAAGAAAAAAATGCTAAAAATAAACTGATGGAATCATATTTGCTCATACCTGCAAATACAGACGTGCTCGCTTTTTCTTTCCTTGAGATGCAGATTCTATATATTATTAGAGAAATAAGTTAGTCATCATCATGTTCTGTATTGATAATTATATTAATCTCACTACCAAATGATCAGACAAAGGTGAGAGCAGAAGAACTAAAGATGCTCATGATATCAAGATTCAACTCACTGACCATGACCAAAATAATTCTGGCTAACATGAGACAGTGTTTGTGTGCTTCATGACCAGCATTGAGACATCATTTGTCACATGCTTGACTGACACTCATGCAGAAGATTCAACACTGTGTCAACAAATGTCGCATGTGCCAAAAATGGTCAATCATAAACCGGGATAAGTTAGTACAAGCATATGTCTCAGTGCACATACGAAACTTCCGTTTTACCAACAGTTAAGTCATAACACGTAACAGATGATGCAGAAAATACCACTGTATCACCATATATAGGATATTAACAGAGAGGCTCAGAAATCAACATGGGGAGAACCCTAGAAAGTGGCACACAGGGGCAGCAGACAACCCCTGCACAAGAAAGTGCCCTGTGTTTGACTGGAAACTAGGCAAAATACATTGAAATGCAGTAGAGGGCGCAGCATCAAACGGCTACAATGTCCAATATAAGACAAGCACCTCAACCAAAGTGCGCGCGCGCGCACACACACACACACACATACATAGGGCTGTTTTTTTTCTAATCATACGGAATAAGTACACTCAGAATTGCTTTTCAGTCAAAAGATATGCCGACTGCACGGATGATCCGAGTACTCATTCCATCCTGCTTCCTAGCAGCTTCCGAACGAATCGAGGCAACACGAGGAAATCTCCAAGATACTTGAATACGATCTCCATAAACTCTTTCCAACCCTTTACCGGCACAATCTACCGACAAGAGGATGTACTACAGTACTCTGCTACCACGTAATACTGTTAATTAATCAAGCCCGAGAGGATCTTGGCAATGCAAGAAGATCGCTAGTGTTCTCCCAAGGAAGTTCAAACAGACAAATTACAGTGGTGTGAGATATCCAAGTACCGAGATAGATAAGCAAAAAAAAAAGAGAAGGGAATAAACTACAATACCAGCCGCAAGCAGTAGTGCCAGATACCAAGAACCTTCATCGGAGCCATACCGAACCGCTACTGAATCTGCAGATTTCAACACGTATGCGGCAGGATGAGCTGTCCGTTATCCGAAACGATCATATCCGTCAATAAGATCAAGCTTTTTGTCGGCGACAGGAACAATAACCCACATTCAGATGCAGAGATTTGTCCCCTAAGATTAAATAAAAGGAGGAAATGAAGAATTAGCGTGGTTGCATGGGAGGAAGGGCACTGCATGCTCGCCTCCTCTATAAAAGCCCAGCCCCCAGCCTTCCCAGTTCCACGCCACAGCAAGCTCCAACCAGGGATCAGATCACACAGAGAGCAAGCTCTCCTGCTTTCATCTCATCTCTTCAGTTCATCAAGCAAAATGGGGAGTGTGAGGAGCCAAGGCAAGCAAGGGGGGAGGGTGAGCAGAGCTCTGAAAGAGCACAGAGCCAGGCTCTACATCATCCGTAGGTGCATCGTCATGCTCCTTTGCTGGCATGACTGAGCTCCAAGCTGCATTCTCCTCCATGGAACCCATCAAGTCAAGGGTCCATGCATGGAGAAGTCACACTTAGATAGGGAAGTATCATCAGTTAGTTAGGAGTAGAAGTAGAAGCTAGGAAGGAACTCCCATGCATGCTCATGGCATATTGCTCTCAAGAGCTTGGTAGACTAGACATTCTATCAGTTGTTTCTTTACCATGAGTTATTAGTATTTATTTTGTTTCCATTTTTTCTCCACCTGTTTTCCCATCTGCCATCCCTTAGGCAGTGTGGGATATGCGGCTGTTGTATCTTTTTGGACATGTTGTGTACTGTACCCATGCATGGTCTGATAGAGATGATTCAGTGAAAGAATCAAAGCCGAACATGGACTCTTGTCCTTCTACTATGAAATGAATATATATTCTATCTTCTTTGGTTGTGGAGGTCATACAACTTGAGCTGTCGATAAACTTTTAATCCTGATATGCATGTCTCGCTATATTCGGGAGCTCGCAATATTCTGGAGCTCGATATATTTCATAGAAATAACCATGTGTCTGTGGGATGGGGATAAAACTTCACCTCGATTTTTAAGAAAGAACGATGATAGAAAAAAAGCCTCACAACTTTGATACACCAAGAATAAAGCACTAGGGTGCACGTACAGCTAGGGAATGAACAGGAAGTCCACAAATGCACTGAATGTAATAACCATATATATATACTGCTTATTGGTTGCGAGAAATTTTGTCCAGATCAATGATGAGTTGAAGTGCATAAGAAAATAGCTTCATAGTGTCTTAAGCAGCAAATAATGGAGCCTATGAGCAGTCCTTGATTGTCCTTTTGTACTGTACTGTAGTGTGCTGCATCGTACGCATCATAGCTAGCTGAATTAACTTTTGCACACGTAGGCGGCATAGATCAGCTAGTTTAGAGCCTAAGCACCCATTAGACGGTATAATATCATAGGAGTATTAGGCCCTGTTTGGTTCATAAGTTCTAGGATTTTTTTAGTCCCAACTTATAAGTCCCAAGTCCCTAAAAAGTCCCTACATGTTTGGTTCCTGAGACTTATAAGTCTCTATAAGACCATATTACAACTATAAGTCCCTATAAGTCCCTCCTTGAGAGTCTTATTTCATAAGTCCCAAATGCCCACTTTAAGTCCCTATAAGTCCCTCATGTTTGGTTTAGATGAGACTTATAGAGACTTTTTTAAGTCCCTAGACCAATAAGTCCCTGAAAACAAACACCCTCTTATGAATCAATCATCGGCAGAAAGGACAAAGTCGCTAGTTAAGCAGCAGCTGCAGTCAAAGATGTGTAGTGTAGAGAAAACAAGAAACTCACCGGAAACACGGGGGCCATGTCTTGTGGGAGGAGCTCCTGCTGCATGTCTCAAGGAATGGAGATGGAAGAAGAAAAACAAAGCAGCACACAGGATGCAGAACCACAGCAGCGCAGGGCCTGGCCAGGCAGAAGCAAACAGCTGGGCAAAGAGACAAACGCACGAGCAGTCGTGCGCGCGTGCACGCGCGCATGTGCGCCCCACGCACGTACGTACCAAGGCAGCAGGCACATGCAGCACTACGTACATCCCGTGAGTTGTGGCCAGGGCAGGGACCAGACAGCCTCATTTCTTTCAAGGCCAAAAGTGAGCACAGGCTAGTAGTATTGGGTGCCAATATTATCAACATTTTGCGGTCCAGAAAACATATGATTGATGGTAATTGTTGAGAAAGGAAGCACCAGCGCCTGAAGCACTGAGCAATGCATAACACAGATGTTGCAGTGCCATGCATGGTTCAGTCGAGGTTTCCCCATTGACATTAATTCATGCATGTCATGGTCCAGTACAACAGTCAAGATTTCAGGTACTCTGATTGAGCTTCCATAGTGGATTCCTGACCCTTGCTGGAGTGGTGTACCAGCTACTAGTTGTCTTTCTCAGAAGGACTGTATGGACAATATCTCAGTTCTCCTCTATGGCAATTCCATTATTCGTGAGATATGCACCAAGCTTAGGGCATGTTGGAGTTGCAATGGTTTCACATGAAACGGTAGAGTTCCTGAAAGAGCAGCATCATCATATCAAGAGAACAACAATGGCATAGACAGCAGCATATCAAGAGAACAACAACAGGTCAGACACCTCTCAAAGGACCAGGGAAAAGGTGCAATTGCATGGAGATACGCCCGCAAAAAAGTGTGGCCACACAGACTGATTCCAACTTTCCATCAAAAGCACAAAGCATCAGATACGGATCACTTCAAACCGTTAAAAAAAGGTATAGCTCGCTCGCGGAAGTACAATTGTTCCAATCTCAGATTGTCATCAACTTGCCAATAGATAATTATCTTTTTTGAAAGATAGCAGGAGAGCTGCCACTATTCATTAAGAGGAAGCGGTAAAGAGACATGAATCTCAGATTGTCATCAACTTGCCAATTGATAATTATCATCAGCAGTATAACATCAAGTTGAAGCACAGGTAAGAAATGATCTTCACATCAAGCTTTCTCCAGTCGTACAAGAAGATGACAGTCTCAGACTACTGAGTTGGATCTCTCCCCCTTTGCCTGTGACAGCAGGCAACCATGGAGAGAAAAAAGGACCTCAAACAATGAAGTCTAGCCTATACAGAGCAACTACACCTAAACTACTCTAACCCTGAAAAAATGGCTGTGCCAAAAAAGAAAATCCTAGAATGGAAGGAAAAAACAAGATCCGCCATGGAGACCCATCAGTCGCTCCATCGGAGCAACATGACGACGCAGCGGCGGAAGATGTAGAACCTAGCCCTCTTCTCTCTGAAAGCCCTGTTGAGCTTCCCTTGGCCTCCGATCTTCATGGTATGCTCAGGAAGCTTGGTGCAAGGCAAAGAGAGAAGGAGTGCAGCTAGGCAGACAGCTTGTAGACTGGTGGCTGGTGTGGTATGAGATGAGAGGGATGTTGAGTGGGGGGGGGCTTTATATAGAGGCACACAAGGGATGATATGCCATATCAAAAGGACATCATACCCCCCACATGCAGGCAGTTTGTTTACGCACTAGGAGGCACACTTCTGACCCTAAACTTATCCTACTCATTATTCTACTTGCTTGGAGCTTAGGAGCTAGCAAAAGACTTAAAGTATGCAACGGCCATGACCACCTCAGAGAATTACAGTGGTAAAACCAGACAAGATCAAGTGGTCATCCATCCATCCATGCAACAAAGGCAGATGAAAGGTTGTTTAGTGACTCCAAGAAAGGGACTCCAAAAGATATCCTACCAATGCTTGGAGGGAAACTTCCAGGAAGGTCACCTTGATGCATAGAGTAGAACTGATTAAGCTTACCGCTAACAGGTGTTAAAACCTGGTGATTCGGCAATTAGGAAATGCTCTACACAAACGACGAAGCTAGGGGTAAAACTCAGACTTCTATGAAACTTGTCTGATTCCACTTTCCGTGCACTGGCATGGAGTTCTCAGTTCCGACTAATTCAAATTATTTCTGACAGATGTTAACGCTTGGTAGTAGTGCATTTATGAAATGCTCTACAATAGGCTTAAAGTTTGGACTTCTAGGAGACTTGTCTGATTTCACTTTCCATGCAGTGGGATGGAGCTATGTCCAATGTGGTACTTCCATTAGTCATCAAGTCTATGTTTGATACACATCCTGATCCTGGTGACAGCGATCAAGTCGGCAGCATAGGACAGCAGTAGGATATGAACACATCATAACTCTTGGACTCCGAAAATTGTATTGAGTGGGGAGTCAAGTATATGAGTGCTCCATGTACTTCACATCATTTTACTCAAACAACAGGTTGTTTTGTTGATGCATCTTAAGAACTGAATAATTATGAATGCAACATAAAAGTATATTTCTTTTGTAGTGCCATGAAAACTAGATAGTGACCTTTGTTACAGTTTCCCGTTCCCAGAATTAGCATATTGATTTGAACTAACCAAGTTTCCATATCACCTTCTAGTCAGATGACAGGGTCCTTGATACAAGACCATAAATTATCTTTGTTTCTTATCCCCCAAGCAGCAGCTAGATTGACAATAAGTTACCTAGATCAAGGTAATTATTTTTGTTAACTACCGCAAATATCATTTACATGTCCCCATTGTAAGAGAGGAAGAGACACAGGGGATATGGCTAGTGTGCAAATCTTGTGACATTAGCAACAGATTAGTGTGCACAGGATATGGCTAGAGTTATGTATGCATCTGTGTGGATATGCACCTAGACTATGCACTTATCTATCCCACATACGTCTTTACTCGACACCTGTAGCTAGGCAAACATCATCCATGCAATCACTACAAGACATCGTTAAGTACAAAAAGGTTGCAAGGGAAAGCAGTAGTTATTACAGGGCTGAACATTAATCATGTACGATGGAATCAAATCAGAAGAAAATCTTCATATGCATTGAACCTGTGTTATGCTACTGAGGCCGTAATATTAGAACAAAACTGAGGATCGAAGATGAGGGTATCACGAAGAAACTTCCTAACTGAAGGATGATCTCAGTATGATCTTGGCCTTCCTTTTTAATAATTTAAAAGGTGCCTTTTTGTAGTCTGCAATTTTCTCAATATAACAAGAGATTTAAAGTGCTTAGTGGAGAATGAACAAATTATGTGCCTCCATTATTTGCTGCATAACTTTATATTTTAATATTTTTTAGGCTTACAATCTGCAGAATAATCATAAACTAAGTCAACTGCAACTAGTTAGGGAAAAGTAAAGTACTATTTGCCTTGGAACAAGTACTTTTAGTGCTTCAACACTTCAACAAAGCCAATCCTAGCATAACATGTAGAATTCATGAACTCAACAAAAACAAATTCCACACTCAAAACATATATCTCAACAGCTCAATGCTTATGTTGGGAACCATGAACATATCACAACAAAATCTGCAGATGCAATGAACATAGGCCTTATTAGGGGACAACGACTTAGCTAATAACAATATTAGCAGTAATAAATAATGAGCAGGCTGGCAACTGAGGCAGTAATCATTTTGTTGTTTTCTCACTAACAATGATGAACTTAAAGACTTACAGTCCTAACACAGTCCTAAAAAACACCTTAGGGAGCAAAACAAAATGCACATGTGAGCAACAAGAAACATTATTTAAAGATCATCACTTTCAGTAAAAGGTATCGAATAGGGAATAAACAGATAAAACTGAGCCAAAAATGAACACACACTCGTCAATCTGTCTTTTGCCCAGCTTAGCCCTCCATTTCCATATAAGAGTAGAATCAACATATGCATTAGAATATTAGATAATGTGCACCTAAATAAACTGGATACTTGATAATGAAAATAAAATTATTACCACTATAGCTAATTTTCTGGATGTGATCAGATATAGATTATTCTCCATTTATCCTAAATTTCGAATGACTATTCTTTTGCAACAAACCGGACAGTGCCTTTTTCACAATTTGAGGTACACAGAAATACTTTTCAAATGATACAGCATATGTTTTTGGGTAAGGTAATTTGTTCCTTTCAAAAAAAAATGGGCATTCAAAAGAACAACACAAAGATGCAGATAAAATACATTTTTTTACCGAGTAACACATATATCAATGGAGGTATGCAGGTATTGAACCATCTCTTCATAAACCTCCATTGTACCAATATTTCTCCTATTCGGGGCAGATAAAGCATGAGGAAGTGTACAAACAAATCCCGGCATGCAACTAGTCACGAACGGGCAACGCGAACTCGCACAATATGAAGAATTCACTTTTGGTGTGTAGTTGTGCCTTCAGTATAGCCATTAGCAGATGATGTCAACATTTCTCTCCTCAGCATCCACCATTAAGAATCCAGTGCCCAAGCTATGAATGAGAATATAAGGCCCATCAGAGGAAGGCTTCAAATTTATGTTATTTTATTTTATTTAGTGAAAGAGAGGAAGATTTCAAATGATGGTCTCTCAAGGTAATAAACAACCATGTGTATGGTCGGGAAATTATAAGTTGTTGCGGTACAGAAATAGTGCTAGACAAGACCAGACAGGTCCCATTACTACAGCAGTGAAAAGATCATAGAGTTCATCAACCCTTCTTCATATAGCTCTCCATTCTTGCCCTACTATTGTTTCGGTGAACCGGTTTGTCAATCGGTTAGGCAACAACTGTACATAGTTGCATGGGTTGCCTGCATGAGAGTCAAAAAAGAACGAGAACCAGCAAGACAGCTGAAGTTAGCTATTGAAATTCTTCAATGTCAAAGCTCGGCAAAGTTGTGGCTACAAGGATTAGTAGGAAAGTTGCACCACTAGAACACTAACCAATTGAAGTGGAACAAGACCAGTGCATGCATAAATGAAGAGAACATATCACAGTCAGCAATTCTGGATAAATTGGCATATTCTCAAGTGTGCAGCTTAACAAAATTGCTCGGAGGATAGATAAGCCGGGAACAATATGTCTCCTCTGCAAGTTCTAAGGAAACAAGATCAGATTCTTCAATATTTAAAGAGAACTGGCTTTTAACTCATTTGCTCTTCTACAAAATAACCAACAGAAGAACAAAATAATTAAAGTTGCTCAAAACTAACCAAAGATGCATAAGATCCTACCAACCCGTCAGACAGATTGAAGGCAAGAGATCTTAAAAGTGCTCAACGTACAAACACTTATATTTATCTATCCAAGAACATCCTTGTCTGATATAAATGAATTCTTGTGTTGTATGGCAACTCTAATTGAATTACCAAATAATTCTGCACAGTGCAACTTGCATGATATTATAAGGCTTTTTATGAAAAGCAGGAGCTTAAACAAGTCTACCTCTAGCCCCAATCCAAAATGCCTGAACAAAAAGCTGGTGACACATGGTCTGCTCAACTCACAGCTGCTTCAGCCATGTTATAAGTTTCAGAATCCATTGCCAATTTCCATCTCTCAAAATGATTGCACTCCAGGAGAGAGAAGAATATATATAAAGAATACAAGCCTGTCTCCTAAATTATATACTCAACTTATTCAACTTGGCTGCGTACTTGCATGTGAGTGAACTCATTCTTCTGTCTCTACAAAGGCACTCCAGATCTTCACATGTTAACCAATTCCACAGACTCAATCAGCAAACCTTTATAGCATATGATCTGCTTTAAACTCTAACAACCAAAATAATTTGTACTTAGCCTTGTAGGCATGGGAGCAGAGAGGCTCCTCTGTTGGCATGACTGACTCTAAGTCTATCATCTCCTGTTGTCTGGAAAGATAATAAAGGGAAGGTTCGTTAGAGCAGCGGAAGAGTGTCAAGCTCGGATGTATCATCTGGTTGTCTGGACAGGCTCCTTTGTTGGCATGACTAACTAAGTGTTCGCCAGCCAGCATTTGTCTTCAGTCTTGCAACATTTCATCCAAAATTTAGAGTTTTTTTAGGCTGATATAAACCTGCAGGAGAGCCATCTTGTCCAGGAGGTGTTAAGAAAAAGAGACTAAGAGCTAACTGGGACATCGAGGTGCAGTTGCGCACTTGCAAATTGTGAAGTCAACCTCTCCTCCACTCTACCACTGATGAAACATTGCAATATTGCTATCTTTCTGTCTATTTAACTTAACACTTTCTATTGGATTTTTTATGTTGTACATACATCAGTGGTAAGGGAGGTCTAGGTTTTTCATCTAATTAAAGGATAACTGTATCATGTATGTTATAAAAGAAAGGATCCCTGCATGTGCAGTCAGAGCAAACTGCAAGGTTTGCTTCATTATAGTCCCTTTTTTCATCTCCCTGCGGCATCCATTTCACAGCTAAGAATTAGCAAATAAATTACTGTATCAGGTCTTCCGGTTGTTTACAGTTAGAAGATACCCAACCAGTCACAGTTTAAAGTTTCAATATTGTCGTTTTTAGTTAGAAGATACGACCAGTCATAATTTAAAGTTCCGTTGTTGCTAAACCTTGTTCCAGGAACAGAAAACAACAACAAAAAACGAAATCTTACAACGGAAGCTATATCAAACATATCATACAAAGTAAGAAATTGCCACCTGATGTGAAGCATGTGAAAAATTATCTCTCTATCTTCATTAATGAACAGCGTGTACAGATCAGCAACATACAAGAGTAAAGCAACAAAAATTCTTATGGAATATCCAGCGTTGTTCGATTTTGAACATACTGATAGAAGTAGCTTCCTAGCCTATCAGAGATACATGGTAGGACCAGCTGCCTAACCATCAAAAGCTATGTGAATGACAATGCTAACGGTGTAGCGCGTTCATTAATGCTCTCTGGTTTGTCGACCTTACCCAGTAGAGTTCTTTGATCATGAGACATTTGAACAACAGAATATAGCTCCCCTTGGCAAGGAACGGAACCACATAGGATTTACTTATGTGCACTGCTCTTGGGGATATTTTATGAGTTGACTTCCCCTTCAACAGTTCATTCTTTTTACTTGTTTTTCTTACTCAGCTGGTGCTTTTGTGTGGAAGATCTAAAGGCATACAACAGACATTATTTACGTCAGTGCAGAGACTAAGAGATAGAACAACGTGCCAGGTGTTATGGTTTTGCCTAGTGATGAGGTATTTATTAGAGCAGCAACAAAGCCGAAGTTCACTCACAATTACGAATGCATCGTATAGGTTATTAGGAAAAAGCACTTGGTAATTACCATCACTCAATGCTAATGTGCTTATATTATGCAAAAATCACAACACTGAAACCTTGAGAGCTACTTTGGGCAACCCAAAAGTTTATCCTGAATTGAAAGAGCTACAAGCCTACAATATTCACGGAAAATGATTCCAAAAGTAGTCAATCAACTATGTAAGTTGTTCACAAAATCTGGAATGCGTACACATCTATCCACAAAATGTAAAATGCGTAAACATCTGTCAGCCAAATAAGTAAGTGCAGAGATCACATCTGTGCCTTATGTACCTACTTCCCAGTTCTAGCACACAGGATGTAACGTAGACAAACTTAGTCTATTGTTCTGCTAATCTCATAAACAGCACAACTATGAAAATCAATTTTACTCATTTCAAGTGAAAAGAAATACACTGTGTCCACATGTTACTCCAAGTTTCCAATTGTAATAAGGCGAAGAAGAGAAGCAGTCGTACAGTTTATTCATACCTTATGAAACAAGCAACTTCAATAGTGTGAACAATATCTATCACTGTTTTTCTTTTCAAGTATCCGTGGCTCATATAGCTGGGAGAAGAAACAATCTAACACTTTACATTAGGAGATTATCCATATCCAGACCGGGAATATCAAATGGTAATTTTATAACTCCAAGGGCAGTAAGCATGAGGAACAGCCACAGAGGAAAGATCTTCATGCATAGCACCAAGATAGACTTTTGCCCTGAGGAGAAGAGCGGTGGAGAACTTCAGCCCAAATTTCACATCATAAATTATTAGTTCAGAACGATGCAAATAGGTAGGATTGCTTATGAGGGATGACGCAAATCTTGTTCAAAATGATTACACACTTTATCATTTAGTACATAATCAATCAGGTTCTTCCTAGCAATGCAAAAATCCTTAGGCGGTCCATCATTCAGAATCAGAAAGTAAACTTCGCCTTTTCTCATAAAAAAAGAGGTAAAAATCGTGGTTATAAATTGCAGTGTAAACGTAGCGCGCAATAGCTACTGAATGTAATTATCGATTAGGATGATGAACCGAAGGGGAATCAGCGTGGCGCATCACCTTCCTGTGCGCGCGACTCGGTGTTGTCGACCACCCACTCGGCGGCCTCGCGGATTCGGCGCTCGGCGTCGCTCTCCGGCTGACCGATGGGCGTGGAGGCGAGGAGCTCCATGAAACCGGACTGTTTGTCCCTCCCGGAGGCGGACGGGTCGTCGGCGGCGCCGATAGCGCGCCGCACCTCCGCGACGGACGGCTGGGGTGGAGCCGCCGTGGAGGGCTTCTGGGGACGCGACCCCGGCGCGCGCCGCCGGATACGGCGGACGGGGTCCCCGGAGGCGGAGGATGACACGACGGCCAGACGCGGGACGCAGGCGGCGACGAGGTGGCACGCCATGGGGTTTCGGAGTGTGTGACTGCCAGAGCGTGTGGGGCTCCTGCGGAGAGGAACTTCGCAGGCGGATAGAGTTTGTGTTGGTTTCATATTTAACACAGACACAAGGATCATATATGCGCGCATACATTAATCTTTATAAATACGCGCACACTTTTACCTCTGTAAACATCTTCAACACGCTAAAGTGGCTTTTGTTTGGGCTACAGCATCTGATTCTTAGATTCCAGACTTTTAAGGCCTTCTTTGGTTTGGAGAAATTTCATAGGAATTTTAGAGGATAGGATTCTTATAGGAATGAATTCATATTCCTACATAGGATTGATTCCTATCCTTCACATTTCATAAGAAAATAAAAATGAGCCTAGACTCAATGGAAAAATTTCTTTGATGTCAACCAAATGACATCTCGTTTTCTATTCCTACTCATAAGATTTGAGATACATGTCATCTTATTTCCTACAAAATTCCTATTCCTACGATAATCCTATCCTATAAACAAAAGGAGGCCTAAAATCAGAAGCTCAAACAAACACGCTGGATTCCCATATAGCTTCCTAGAATCCGATTCCAAAAATGAACTACCAGTGCAAGAAATTCGGAAGCAGCGATTTTGACGATTCGGCAGATTCTGCAGCTTCCCACAAAACAAAACGATTCGTTTTGTGCCCTTGCCCCCTATTTCCGCTCGAAATTACAACGAAACTGCCACCACAACCTCATCCAGTATCCACCCGCAGGTCGGGTTAACGACACCCAAACCCCCTCATCTCGTCTCCCTCCCCATGGTGACCGTGACGGCAACAACATCGACGGGGGAGGCGTGCTTGCTGCGACTGGAGGATCAGGCGGAGCATGGCGGCGGCGGCACGAGGGAGTACCGCGGGCTCTGCGCGCGCAGCCCGCCCCCATCCTGTGCCTTGGCCTCTCCTCAACGACACTCGTGTTGGTCAGGTTCCGGCGGCTCCATGAGCGTCGGCCCCGGCGGCTCCTAAGCGGATGGGCCCGCCGCATCCGCACCTATTCAAAGTCCGTCCAACCTCTCTACCCATCCCCAACCTCCTTCTACTGCCAAGCAAATGGATATGAGCGCCTCTGCTCCTCCCTGACCTCCGACCATGCCCAAGCTAATGGCAGGCTCCGTCGGCTGCGTCCGCTCTTTGAGTCACTATCCTCTGTTTGCGCCATCCCAAGCTCCGTCCGCTCTCCCCCAAGGACCAGCTGCGCCACGCCTGACCTGCATCGCACCACGCCCCAAGCTCCAGCGGCGACACCCACAAGTTCAGTGCATTCGGGGGCGTTGCAAAAATTTCACAACACTTCAGATTTTCCTAAAGCAGGGCAAACAAACATGTTGCTTCATATTTCCAGAATCTGCAACTGCAGTTGATTTTCAAGAATTGGTAGCCCAAACAGAGGGGGCCTAAGTTGTATATCATCTTGAGATTAACGAAGTCATCAAAATTCGATACACTATGTGGTGTTTGATTGTGCACTGCCTATATTATGCTTATCTCTTCTCACTAGTAGTGACCTGACACTACATTTAAAGTTCGAAATAAGCATTGTTTCAGTCCTAACTAGTAAACATATCACAGATGACAGCTCATTCTAACTACCAACAAATTGCGGTACAAATTAACACTTATATGGCTCAAGTAGTTCCTCAGTTGTCAAAGTAGGGAAAATCTATTCTCTACTTTTTTATGTTGCTACTTCTTCCTTTGTTGTTATTCTTCCTTTTCGGATCTTGTCTAATTTCTGTTTTTCCACATTGCCTTAACCATTTCAACCTTTTGCTCTTTCAAGTTTCATTGTCAAATTGTCCACACCATGGCCGAAGGTACCGACATCATCAGCCGTCATATCTTCCTCCCCGGCATAAGTTCGCCACAACCCTATTTTAGGATCCAGCTATGGAGGATGCAGCATGCAAGAGCAAGCCTAACCGAGGTGATGAAAGGGTGAGATGGCTTCTGTTGGAGTTGTGTCGAATATTATGTACAAGATTGATTACAGTTAGACTCTAAGTAGTATTGTGTTTAGATAGGATATGGAGTCGTGTCCTAGTAGGACACTTGTATCCTAGGCCTCTCATCTATAGCGGGGCTAGACACACGATGTAACCTATGCCAACATAATAGCACAGGCGCACAAGGGGGAGCCGGCGGCGTGTGCCGGCGCCCGGGTGGCCGGTGTGCGGTATTGTGACGGTGTCACGGGGAGGAGCACCCGTAGTCAAGCCCCGGGGATGTAGCCATATCGATGAACCTCGTTAACAAATCTCGGTGTCGTGCTCGTGTGATTGCTTGGTCCTCGGATGGTCGACGTAGTGCCTCGAATTTAATTCTAAAAAGTGGTATCATGAGCAAGGTTACGAGGAGGCTGCGGATTTTTGATCTGAAGGAAGAATCGAGTTTGAGATGCAGCCGGGTGCGGCGTGGTTCTTGACGAGATTGGAAGAAGCAATCGACAGCAGTCGTGTGGTTGGATGCCTAGGCGGAGGTGAGTTGCAGCAACAGGTCGTGGGATCGGCGAGATGCGGCAGCGTGTCGCGCGCATGGAAGGTGCATGTGTGAGCTGCGGATCAGGAGAGGAGAAGCCGTACGACTGCAGGTAGGCAAGTCACGGGCCAAGCGGCAGCTGGTTACCGCGTACGCGTGCGTACGGAGGTGCGCAAGACCAGACACGAGTCGTGTTCAACCTTCGACCGAGTTTGTTTTGGACAAAAAAAGGAAGGACCGAGTCCTTGTAGACGCGGCGAGAGGCACATCGATTCGGCGAAGAAAAGAGATCCATCACGTTGCATCCATCGGGTTAGCATGAGGCGTTGACAAGGCAAAAAGTAGTATTGGAAGTTGAGCTTAGGAGCTAATACATGTGAGTATAAGAAGGATTTTTGATAGGAATTTGCTACTAGTGCATCTTGTGTACTTGAGCACATGTTGGAAGCTCGGATATTTTTCCGCAAGGTCAGCCATACAAAGGATTATGGAGAAGTTGACTGGACTGTAAACTTTGGGTTATGGCAGACAAAGGTGAAAGATTTGTTGGCGCAATAGAGATACTTGAAGGCGTTGCAGGAAGTCATGTCAGCTAAGATGCAATTTATCAGGTGATGGATGGAGATTCGCGGAATACGATTTGGGAGTCTCAAGTGTGTCTTGCAGTCGGATATGTTCGGCTGGGTCAGACTTGTCAGTCTGATGGATCGACGTGAGTCGGTTGGTACAGAAAACGGTGGTGATTTTGGTGATGACGACATAGGAGCGTGATGCTGATGGTGACCGACTTCTGGGCGTGGAAACACGTGGCGTAGGCCCCGAGGGCTTGTGTGGTTTCGACAAGACTATGCCACGGGGTTGATTCAAGATGGCTTACACATATGAGCTTGAAGTCGACGGGGCGCAGGGGTGGACTAATCATCTACCATGGAGTTATGTTGAAGGTGGAGCTGGATTGAGGGGCTACGGCGTAAGTGCATAGAGAGTCGAAGCCTATTCAGCTGGAAAAAAGCGAGTGACATGCAATTCGGACTGGAGCCCAGTGGTCTGATGGAAGCGTGAAACTCGTCACCGGTCGGCGATGATTGGTGGTACTCTGAAGTGGGGGTTGAGTGGTGTGGGTTTGTGACCCTTGAGACTCGACCGGGAGAGCGGAGACTCGACGCGGTAATAGCGGCGAGGCGTGCGGTATGCACGGGGCATGGAGACGGACCAGGGCTCTGGTGGTCATACATGTGGTGACTATAAGCAATGGTGAAATTCCTTCATGTTTCAGACAGGCGGTCAAGAAAGGAGCGGTGATGTTGAGTTCAGGTAACTCTTATGTGTGACACCCAATATGTGAGTCGTTCACTTTCACGCAGGTCAGTGATCGGTGTGTGATGAAGTTGGTTGGATACTTTGGAAGTTGGGAGCACAGACTAGAGTAAAGAGGAACTTAATTTTGCTCGAGTGTTGATTGTGGTCAAGAAAAGAAGGGACTACAAGTTGCAGGTGGAGTCACATGGAGTCTTTGGAGTAGCAGCGGTGCTCATGGAATAAACTCAAGTCCAATGTACATGGAAGTTTGACGCATGGACAAATTCAAGGTGGTGGAGAATATTCGTCAAGGTGGAGTTTGTTGGAGTTGTGTCGAATATTATGTACAAGGTAGGTTACAGTTGGACTCTGAGTAGTATTGTGTTTAGATAGGATATGGAGTCGTGTCCTAGTAGGACACTTGTATCCTAGGCCTCTCATATATAGCGGGGCTAGACACACGATGAAACCTATGCCAACATAATAGCACAGGCGCGCAAGGGGGAGCCGGCGGCGTGTGCCGGCGCCAGGGTGGCCGGTGTGCGGTATTGTGACGGTGTCACGGGGAGGAGCGCCCGTAGTCAAGCCCCGGGGATGTAGCCATATCGATGAACCTCGTTAACAAATCTCAGTGTCGTGCTTGTGTGATTGCTTGGTCCTCGGATAATCGACGTAGTGCCTCGGATTTAATTTTAACAGCTTCTGATCCAAGATCATAAATTTGTCTTTAGAGCTTCGTATGCCCTCTCAACTATAACTCTAATACTAGAGTATCTAAGATTGAAGAATTCATGTGTAGTCCTAAAATAATTCACAAAAGAGAACTCGTTCGGATGGCACTTGTTTTCCTGAAGGGTGGAAAAACATCATGCCAACATGCCTAGTCATCGTCTCTTAGGTAGAACTTACCATCAGGGATGTTGATATCATTAGGTCAAGTCATGTTGTCAACAAGAATGTTAGGATAATGGTTTGATCTTTCCTAGCCAGCTAACACATACGAAAACTTCATATCAAAGGCAACAATATCAAGCACATTCTGACTTGTGTAGTGTTTTCTACCCTTGTATGTTACAACATGTGACCTCAATACTCTAGTGGTCACCTGAGTATCATCTATTGCATCAATGCACTCATGTGATGGCATGGAAACATGGTGTTATGGTTGTTAGCACAATACAAGCATGTCAAGGCATGAACCACGAGTAGTGCTCACTGATACATCTCCAACGTATCTATAATTTTTTATTGTTCCATGCTATTGTTGAATGTTTTATATAACTTTTTGTTATATTTTATATTATTTTTTGGGACTAACCTATTAACCCAGTGCCAAGTGTGATTTGTTGTTTTCTACTTGGTTTTGGTTTTCAGGAATATACCAAGCGGAGTCCAAATGCTATGAATCATTTTGAGAGTTTTTTTCTGGACAAGAGAAACCCTAGAAACTTCGGGAGGAGACTAGGAGGCAAGGCAATAAGGAGCGTCTAGGGGGTAGGCACGTCTTGATGCCTTGTGTGCCCCTGGTGGCTCCGTCTGACCTAATTCCATCTCTATAAATTCTCTAAAATCGGGAAACCAATAGAGAGCCACCCAAAACACTTTTTTTGTTGCCGCAAGTTTCTGTTCTTTTGCGATCCCATCGGGAGGCCTTTTCCGGTACTCTACCGGAGGGGGAATCAATCACGGAGAGCTTCTACATCATCCTTGCTGCCCTCTGATGATGCGTAAGTAGGTAGTGTTGGGGAACACAGTATTTAAAAAAAATCCTACGATCACGCAAGATCTATCTAGGGATGCATAGCAACGACAGGGAAGAGTGTGTCTACGTACCCTCGTAGACCGAAAGTGAAAGCGCTAAGTAACGCGGTTGATGTAGTCGAACGTCTTCGCGATCCAACCGATCAAGTACCGAACGCACGTCACCTCCGCGATTTGCACACTGTAAGGGCTTATTTATCCCTACGGTGTTTTGGTGATTGATGACAATGCATTTGCGGACTAATCATGTGCTTTGAGTGCTTTCAGATATTCATCCTTCGGCACGGAACGATTATTTCCCCTCGGCGCTCTACTCAAGACGGTGTAGTCTATTCCGTGACTTTGTTGGTGGACTAAGTTTCATAGTAGTCACCGTACTATCAAGAGGGGGTCCGCTTCGGTATGGCTTGGGTGGAATCAACACGTACACGTTCTCATCACACCCTCCGTTTCTTTCCGCACCTATGGGGCCTTTCTTTCCCTCCTTCCTCTACTTGTCCAGGACCCAGCGGTAGTACCGCGGTCCACAGCGGTAGTGCGGCTGAGACTCCCTAAGCGGTAGTACCGCTCCCTGGAGCGGTAGTACCGCTCCCCGGAGCGGTAGTACCGCTGGGTGGCCTCAGCGGCAGTACCTCTGCGGTTCCGTGCTCCTACCGTCCTGTCACTGCGTCTGTAGCGGTAGTACCGCTCCTCGGAGCGGTAGTACCGCTTGCTGGGCTCAGCCGCAGTACCGTTGTGGCATGGTGCTCCTTCCGCTTTGATTCTTGCGCGCATTTTCTCGTGTCGGGTTTTGCGGTACTAGCTGCGGCAGTAGTGGCGGTAGTACTGCTTGAGAGCGGTAGTACCGCTCTGCCTCCGCGGTAGTACCGCCCTGGGCCCCTGCCCCAGCCCTTCTCTTCTGGCGCGGTAGTACCGCTGAGGGGGAGCGGTAGTACCGCTTGAGGGCGGCAGTACCGCTCTGCCTCCACGGCAGTACCGCCCTCTGCGGGGCTGTGTGGGGGGTAACGGTTGACTTGTTTCCCCCACTATAAAAGGGCTCCTTCTCCTCCCTCTTTGCCTTACCTCTTCCCCCAACCTTCATTATTGCCCCAAGCACCATTTATTGCTCAAGCTCCATTGAATACCCCAAGCTTCCTTTTGCCCGATCTATCTCCCTAGCCAATCAAACTCGTTGATTTGCTCGGGAGTGGTTGAGAAGGCTCCGATCTACACTTCCACCAAGGGATTTTTGATTCCCCCATTCATCCTTAGCGGATCTTGTTACTCTTGGGTGTTTGAGCACCCTAGACGGTTGAGGTCGCCTCGGAGCCATATTCCATTGTGGTGAAGCTTCGTGGTCTTGTTGGGAGCCTCCGATTAAGTTGTGGAGTTTGCCCCAACCTTGTTTGTAAAGGTTCGGTCGCCGCCTTCAAGGGCACCAATAGTGGAATCGCGGCATCTCGCATCGTGTGAGGGCATGAGGAGAATACGGTGGCCCTAGTGGCTTCTTGGGGAGCATTGTGCCTCCACACCGCTCCAACGGAGACGTACTTCCCCTCAAAAGGAAGGAACTTCGGTAACACATCCTCGTCTTCACCGGATCCACTCTTGGTTATCTCTTACCTTTACTTGTGCAAGCTCTTTAGTGTTTATTCCCTTGCTTGCTTGTGTGCTTGTTGTTGTTGCATCATATAGGTTGCTCACCTAGTTGCACATCTAGACAACCTACTTTGATGCAAAGATTAATTTGGTAAAGAAAAGCTAAAAAATTGGTAGATGCCTATTCACCCCCCCTCTAGTCAACCATATCGATCCTTTCACACACGTTCAGCTCGGTGATGTCCCTTGAACTCTAGATCCAGCTGAGGCCGAGGGAGAGTTTCGTCAGCACGCCGGCGTGTTGACAGTGATGATGAAGTTACCGATGCATGGCTTCGCCTGAGCACTATGACAATATGACCGAGGTGGAACTCTGTGGAGGGGGGGCACCACACACAGCTAAGAGATCAACTTGTGTGTCTATGGGGTGCCCCCTCCCCCGTATATAAAGGAGGGAAGGAGGAGGTGAAGGAAATATGCCATAATGGCTATAATAAAGTTATTATTTATTTCCTTATATCATGATAAATGTTTATTGTTCATGCTAGAATTGTATTAACCGGAAACTTAGTACATGTGTGAATACATAGACAAACAGAGTGTCACTAGTATGCCTCTACTTGACTAGCTCGTTGAATCAATTGAACCAACTAGACCAAAGATTCTATGAGCCACATGAGTAAAGATGTTATGATATGAGCAGAGGATTGTTCTAAAGAAACTAGAGAAGCTCCACATGATTTGTGCACATCGAGAATTTTCGTATTAGGATACAAAGTGCACAAAATAGGATCATAGCTCCCCCAAAATCAATAGAAACTAACAACAAGTGCAAGTGGACAAGAAGGAACCAAAGCTAGCACTTGCAACAAACAAATGGTTGAGCAACAAGTAAAAGAGGTAACTTAAGATTGGGCTCAACCAAAATGATGTGTGTGAGTCAAGGCAACGCACTTGAGAAGACTAAAGTACGGATGAGCATTAAGCATCAATAAAGTCTTGAAAGAATGAGGCACACAGTGCAAGGCCTATCATTCCCACACACAACTAGCAAATGGGTTCACAAGCTTACTAATAAGCATATAAAGAACCTATGCTTGCGACAACCCGTGGTGAAGATAGAAGATGAAAGTCTCATCAAGACGAGGGTTACCAATTAAGATGGCAAAAGCCTCGTAAAGATAAGCATGAGGAAAATAATCTTCACCACACAAGAGTGCATTAAGATGCAACAATAGAAGACACGCACTCAAGAAAAAAGCTTTCACGGAGCCACCAAAGAAATAACATAAGAAAGACAAGGTGGACTTGAAAGAAAGGATATCAACTAGATATGCAACTTCTCTCAAGTGTATAAGATTCTAGGTAGACGAAATCATGATGATATATATCTACAAAGAAGGATGTACACCCGAAATAGTTACAACACGAAGAACAAGATATCCAAAGGGAGGTCATACATATACCAATAAGATATTTGCTTGGAAGTATAGCACATGGCTAGATATGGTCTTATTGTATATAAATGAAGTCCACACACGAACAACAAAGACATCACAACTAGCAACAAGAGATCATTATTGGGATGCTTTAAGAAAGGAAGCAAGTATCATAAGAATGAAAGAATAACATGCCATGATATAGCCTACACAAGGTTGATGCAAGAAATGTGTGCATGAAGAATATGAAGATACTTGTTACCGAGTTAACATTGGAAGGATGTAGTAGATACCAATTGAAGGTAGATAGTACTTCATTGATCATCCTAGCTCGACTCCAATAAGCACATGATGGCAACACCTTCCTTGTGAGTGAGCCGAGCATCCAATGTATCTCCAATTGTTCCTAGAACAACAACACAAACAAAATGGTACCCAAACTCATTGGGACCAAAGAGTTAGAAACACCAATATACATAGGACAAACTCCACATAGATATGTGCATATAGATAAGGAAATGAATTTCATGCACATCTCATCTAATTTGAGACTTGGTGGAGTCTCCCCTATATATTGGGTCAAAGAAATGAAGCATACCAAAGATACTACACAAAGTTAATATGCATGCTCAAGACTTTCAAGAACCGATACCAAATGACAAAGAAATGCCAAGAGAAGAAAAGATACCAAATGAATAAATCATTACTTGGAGGATATCAAAAAGATACAACAAGGAATGAGATATCCATTGGCACACTCAAAATAAAAGATATCAAACTCCCAAAAGAGAGGATGGTTCCAAACAAACCAAGCTCTCTAGAAAGTTTCATGATGGCACAAAGTACCAAAATGAAAACGGCTTGCCTTCCACCAACACACACTTGATAAGGATCGCAAGATGAGTGTTTTATAGAAAATAGGATAGCTCCCCCAAGACTAGTGCATTATAGAGAATTTGCATTTGAATACAAAATGCACAAGGTGGGATCACCACTTTCACTGTATCTAGAAAACACTAGATAATATTAAGAAATAGACAAGATCCACAAGTGGTATGGAAGACAAAGGGAGTTGATACAAACTTGGCAAGAAATAAGGGCAAATAAAAGCAAAGGCCAATGTAAAGATGATCAATAATTTCTACCACACATAAGTGAGTACCTATTGTCATAAGACAAGAAGTAAATGTAAATAATTCCCGGTGGTAGATAACAAGGATATCCAACATCATCTTCACACCAAACACAAGCAAAATGCAACTTGTAGAGCTAACATGCCACCTAGGAACAAGATAATTTACAATATCAACACTAGGTGACACTATCTCAAATGTACACATTTTCTAGGCTAGTAATATACACATAGCATATTACTCCCCTATAATGTGATACCAATTAAGGATAAACAAGAGGCAAATAAAAGGATCCAACAAGAGATAATTAATGGACTATTTAGAATTTGAATTTCTCATGAGAAGACATACCACATAGTCACCAGATAATCTTGAAATATCAATACTATATGGTATTACTCATGTACACATTTATAGGATTGTGAGGTGCACAAAGCACATCACTCCCCCATAAATGGGATATTCCATTAATCTCTCATAAGAGCCAACTAAGAAATTATTGGTGCTTAATGCTCATCCGTACTACCGCCCCAAGATTCATGTTTTGTTGCTCCATTTCCCTGTTTCTTCCGCCTGAGCGGTAGTACCGCTCATGGAGCGGTAGTACCGCTCGTGTGCAGGCTGAGCACATAACGGTTGGATTTTCCCCCCTCCTATAAAAGGGGGTCTTCTTCCCCAATGAACCTTATCTTTTGAGCTCGTATTCTTCCCCCATTGTTGACCTTCTTCGAGCTTGCTTACTCTCAATCCCTCCATGGATTCTTGCTAGTTTTTGAGGGAAAAGAGAGAGGAGATCTAGATCCACATTTCCACCAATCACTTTCTCCTCTATGTGACGGGAACCCCTTGGATCTAGATCTTGGAGTTCTTGGTGTTTTCCTTCTTGTTCTTCCTCTCATTTCCCTGTTGGAAATATGCCCTAGAGGCAATAATAAATTGGTTATTATTATATTTCCTTGTTCATGATAATCGTTTATTATCCATGCTATAATTGTATTGATAGGAAACTCAGATACATGTGTGGATACATAGACAACACCATGTCCCTAGTAAGCCTCTAGTTGACTAGCTCGTTGATCAATAGATGGTTACGGTTTCCTGACCATGGACATTGGATGTCGTTGATAACGGGATCACATCATTAGGAGAATGATGTGATGGACAAGACCCAATCCTAAGCATAGCACAAGATCGTGTAGTTCGTATGCTAAAGCTTTTTAATGTCAAGTATCATTTCCTTAGACCATGAGATTGTGCAACTCCCGGATACCGTAGGAGTGCTTTGGGTGTGCCAAACGTCACAACGTAACTGGGTGGCTATAAAGGTACACTACAGGTATCTCCGAAAGTGTCTGTTGGGTTGGCACGAATCGAGACTGGGATTTGTCACTCCGTGTAAGCGGAGAGGTATCTCTGGGCCCACTCGGTAGGACATCATCATATGCGCAATGTGACCAAGGAGTTGATCACAGGATGATGTGTTACGGAACGAGTAAAGAGACTTGCCGGTAACGAGATTGAACAAGGTATCGGGATACCGACGATCGAATCTCGGGCAAGTATCGTACCAATAGACAAAGGGAATTGTATACGGGATTGATTAAGTCCTTGACACCGTGGTTCATCCGATGAGATCATCGTGGAACATGTGGGAGCCAACATGGGTATCCAGATCCCGCTGTTGGTTATTGACCGGAGAACGTCTCGGTCATGTCTGCATGGTTCCCGAACCCGTAGGGTCTACACACTTAAGGTTCAATGGCGCTAGGGTTATAAAGGAAGTTTGTATGTGGTTACCGAATGTTGTTCGGAGTCCCGGATGAGATCCCGGACATCACGAGGAGTTCCGGAATAGTCCGGAGGTAAAGATTTATATATGGGAAGTCCTGTTTTTGGTCATCGGAAGAGTTTCGGGGTTTATCGATAACGTACCGGGACCACCGGGAGGGTCCTGGGGGTCCACCAAGTGGGGCCACCTGCCCCGGAGGCTTGCATGGGCCAAGGGTGGTGAGGGACCAGCCCCTAAGTGGGCTGGTGCGCCTCCCACAAGGCCCAAGGCGCAGCAAAGGAGGAGAGAGGGGAAACCCTAGGCTTAGATGGGCCTAAGGCCCACCCTAGGGGGCGCCCCCCCCTCTCCGCCTCTTGGCCGCCTCCCCTTTCCCATCTAGGGCTGCCGCCCCCCTAGGGGTGGGAACCCTAGAGGGGGCGCACCCTCCTCCCTCTCCCCTATATATAGTGAGGCCCGGGGCTGCCCATATCGCGCGATCTGATCTCTGCCTGTTGGTGCAGCCCTCCCTCTCATTCTCCTCATATCCCGTGGTGCTTGGCGAAGCCCTGCAGGATTGCCACGCTCCTCCTCCACCACCACGCTGTTGTGCTTCTGCTGGATGGAGTCTTCCTCAACCTCTCCCTCTCTCCTTGCTGGATCAAGGCGTGGGAGACGTCACCGGGCTGTATGTGTGTTGAACGCGGAGGTGCCGTCCGTTCGGCACTAGGATCTCTAGTGATTTGGATCACGACGAGTACGACTCCATCACCCCCGTTCACTTGAACGCTTCCGCTTAGCGATCTACAAGGGTATGTAGATGCACTCTCCTTCCCCTCGTTGCTAGTCTCTCCATAGATAGATCTTGGTGACACGTAGGAAAATTTTGAATTTCTTCTATGTTCCCCAACAGTGGCATCATGAGCTAGGTCTATTGCGTAGATTCTATGCATGAGTAGAACACAAAGTAGTTGTGGGCGTTGATTTTGTTCAATATGCTTGCCGTTACTAGTCTTATCTTGATTCGGCGGCATCGTGGGATGAAGCGGCCCGGACCAACCTTACACGTACTCTTACGTGAGACCGGTTCCATCGACAAACATGCACTAGTTGCATAAGGTGGCTGGCGGGTGTCTGTCTCTCTCACTTTAGTCGGATCGGATTCGATGAAAAGGGTCCTTATGAAGGGTAAATAGCAATTGGCATATCACGTTGTGGTCTTTGCGTAGGTAAGAAACGTTCTTGCTAGAAACCCATAGCAGCCACGTAAAACATGCAAACAACAATTAGAGGACGTCTAACTTGTTTTTGCAGGGTATGCTATGTGATGTGATATGGCCAAAAGATGTGATGAATGATATATGTGATGTATGAGATTGATCATGTTCTTGTAATAGGAATCACGACTTGCATGTCGATGAATATGACAACCGGCAGGAGCCATAGGAGTTGTCTTTATTTATTTATGACCTGCGTGTCAACATAAACGTCATGTATTTACTTTACTTTATTGCTAAAGCGTTAGCCATAGTAGTAGAAGTAATAGATGACGTGACAACTTCAAGAAGACACGATGATGGAGATCATGATGATGGAGATCATGGTGTCATGCCGGTGACGATGATGATCATGGAGCCCCGAAGATGGAGATCAAAAGCAGCAATATGATATTGGCCATATCATGTCACTATTTGATTGCATGTGATGTTTATCATGGTTTTGCATCTTGTTTACTTAGAACGACGGTAGTAAATAAGATGATCCCTCATAAACAATTTCAAGAATGTGTTCTCCCCTAACTGTGCACCGTTGCTAAAGTTCGTCGTTTCGAAGCACCACATGATGATCGGGTGTGATAGATCCTTACGTTCACATACAACGGGTGTAAGACAGTTTTACACATGCAAAACACTTAGGGTTAACTTGACGAGCCTAGCATGTGTACAGACATGGCCTCGGAACACAGAAGACCGAAAGGTCGAGCATGAGTCGTACAGAAGATACGATCAACATGAAGATGTTCACCGATGTTGACTAGTCCGTCTCACGTGATGATCGGACACGGCCTAGTTGACTCGGATCATGTAATCACTTAGATGACTAGAGGGATGTCTATCTGAGTGGGAGTTCATAAGATGAACTTAATTATCCTGAACATAGTCAAAAGGATTTTGCAAATTATGTCGTAGCTCGCGCTTTAGTTCTACTGTTTAGATATGTTCCTAGAGAAAATTTAGTTGAAAGTTGATAGTAGCAACTATGCGGACTAGGTCCGTAAACTGAGGATTGTCCTCATTTGCTTCATAGAAGGCTTATGTCCTTAATGCACCGATCAGTGTGCTGAACCTCGAACGTCGTCTGTGGATGTTGCAAACATCTGACATACACGTTTTGATAACTACGTGATAGTTCAGTTAAACGGTTTAGAGTTGAGGCATCGAAGACGTTTTGAAACGTCGCGAAACATATGAGATGTTTCGAGGGCTGAAATTGGGATTTCAGGCTCGTGCCCACGTCAAGAGGTATAAGACCTCCGACGATTTTCTTAACCTACAAACTAAGGGAGAAAAGCTCAATTGTTGAGCTTGTGCTCAGATTGTCTGAGTACAACAATCATTTGAATCGAGTGGGAGTTGGTCTTCCAGATGAGATAGTGATGTTTCTCCGAAGTCATTACCACCAAGCTGCTAGAGCTTCGTGATGAACTATGATATATCAGGGACATATATGATGATCCTTGAGATATTCGCGATGTTTGACACCACGAAAGTAGAAGTCAAGAAGGAGCATCAATTGTTGATGGTTAGTGAAACCACTAGTTTCAAGAAGGGCAAGGGCAAGAAGGGACACTTCATGAAACGGCAATTCAGCTGCTGCTCTAGTGAAGAAACCCAAAGTTGAACCCAAGCCCGAGACTAAGTGCTTCTGTGATAAAGGGGAACAGCCACTGGAGAAGAATTACCCTAGATACTTGGTAGATGAGAAGGCTGGCAAGGTTGATAGAAGTATATTGGATATACATTATGTTAATGTGTACTTTGCTAGTACTCCTAGTAGAACCAGGGTATTAGATACCGGTTCGGTTGCTAAGTGTTAGTAACTCGAAATAAAAACTGCGGAATGAACGGAGACTAGCTAAAGGTGAGCTGACAATATGTGTTGGAAGTGTTTCCAATGTTGATATGATCAAGCATCGCACGCTCCCTCTACCATCGAGATTGGTGTTAAACCTAAACAATTGTTATTTGGTGTTTACGTTGAGCATAGACATGATTGGATTATGTCTATCGCAATACGGTTATTCATTTAAGGAGAATAATGGTTACTCTGTTTATTTGAATAATACCTTCAATGGTCTTGCACCTAAAATGAATGGTTTATTGAATCTCGATCGTAGTGATACACATGTTCATGCCAAAAGATAGTAATGATAGTACCACCTACTTTTGGCACTGCCACGTAAGTCATATCGGTATAAAACGCATGAGGAAGCTCCATGTTGATGGATCTTTGGACTCACTCATTTTTGAAAAGTTTGAGACATGCGAACCATGTCTATTGGTGTATATGCATAAAGAAACTCCATGCAAATGGACCGTTTTGTACTCACTTGATTTTGAATCACTTGAGACATGCAAATCACACCACATGGGCAAGATGACTGAAAGCCTCGTTTTCAGTAAAATGGAACTAGAAAGCAACTTGTTGGAAGTAATACATTTTTGATGTGTGCAGTCCAATGAGTGTTGAGGCGTGTAGTGGATATCGTTATGGTCTTACTTCACAGATGATTTGAGTAGATGTTGAGTATATTTACTTGATGAATCACGAGTCTGAATTATTGAAAGGTTCAAGTAATTTCAGGGTGAAGTTGAAAGATCGTCGTGACAAGAGGATAAAATATCTATGATATGATCATAGAGATGAATATCTGAATTACGAGTTTGGCACAGAATTGAGACATTGTGGAAATTGTTTCACAACTAATATAGCCTGGAACACCATAGTGTGATGGTGTGTCCGAACATCATAACTGCACCCTATTGGATATGATGCATACCATGATGTCTCTTATCGAATTACCACGATAGTTTATGGGTTAGGCATTAGAGACAACCACATTCACTTTAAATAGGGCACCACGTAATTCCGGTGAGATGACACCGTATGAACTATGGTTTAGAGAAACCTAAGTTGTCATTTCTTAAAAGTTTGGGGCTGCGACGCTTATGTGAAAAAGTTTCAGGCTGATAAGCTCGAACCCAAAGCGGATAAATGCATCTTCATAGGACACCCAAAACAGTTGGGTATACCTCCTGTCTCAGATCCGAAAGCAATAAGGGATTGTTTCTAGAATCGGGTCCTTTCTCGAGGAAAAGTTTGTCTCGAAAGAATTGAGTGGGAGGATGGTGGAGACTTGATGAGGTTATTGAACCGTCACTTCAACTGGTGTATAGCAGGGCACAAAGAGTTGTTTCTGTGGCACCTACACCAATTGAAGTGGAAGCTTATGATAGTGATCATGAAACTTCAGATCAAGTCACTACCAAACCTCGTGGAATGATAAGAATGCGTACTACTTTAGAGTGGTACGTAATCCTGTCTTGTAAGTCATGTTGCTAGAAAACAATGAACCTAAGAGCTATGGAAAAGCGATGGTGGGCCTGGATTCCAAAATGGCTCGAGGCCATATAATCCGAGAGAGGATCCATATATGAAAACAAAGTGTAGACTTTGGAAGAACTACTTGATGGTCGCAAGGCTGTTCGGTACATATGGATTTTAAAAGGAAGACGGACAATGATGGTAAGTATCACCATTAAGAAAGCTCGACTTGTCGTTAAGATGGTTTCCGACAAGTTCAAGGAGTTGACTACGATGAGACTTTCTCACCCGTAGCGATGCTAAGAGTCTGTTGGAATTATGTTAGCGATTACTGCATTATTTATGAAATCTTGCAGATAGGATGTCAAAACATTGTTTCCTCGACGATTTTCTTGAGGAAAGGTTGTATGTGATACAATTGGAAGGTTTTGTCAATTCTGAAAGATGCTAACAGGTGTGCAAAGCTCCAGCTATCCTTCTAAGGACTGGAGTAAGCATCTCGGAGTTGGAATGTATGCTTTGATGAGATGATCAAAGTTTTTGGGTGTATACAAATTTTATGAGAAACTTGTATTTCCAAAGAAGTGAGTGGGAGCACTATAGAATTTCTGATGAGTATATGTTGTTGACATATTGTTGATCAGAAATGACGTAGAATTTCTGGAAAGCATATAGGATTATTTGGAAAGTGTTTTTCAATGGAAAACCTGGATTAAGCTACTTGAGCATTGAGCATCAAGATCTATAAAGATAGATCAAAACGCTTAATGGTACTTTCAAATGAGCACATACCTTGACATGATCTTGAAGGTGTTCAAGATGGATCAGTCAAAGAAGGAGTTCTTGCCTGAGTTGTAAGGTATGAAGTTAAGACTTAAAGCTCGACCACGGCAGAATAGAGAGAAAGGACGAAGGTCGTCCCCTATGCTTAGACATAGGCTCCATAGTATGCTATGCTGTGTACCGCACCTGATGTGTGCCTTGCCGTGAGTCAGTCAAGGGGTACAAGAGTGATCCAAGAATGGATCACAGGACATCGGTCAAAGTTATCCTTAGTAACTAGTGGACTAAGGAATTTTTCTCGATTATGGAGGTGGTAAAAGAGTTCGTCGTAAAGGGTTACGTCGATGCAAGCTTAACACCTATCCGGATAGCTCTGAGTAGAGATACCGGATACGTATAATGGAGCAACAATTTAGAATAGCTCCAAGTAGAACAATTATTTGAAATAGCTCCAAATAGAACATGGTAGCTACATCTAGGAGATGACATAGAGATTTGTAAAGCACACACGGATCTGAAAGGTTCAGACCCGTTGACTAAAACCTCTCTCACAAGCAACATGATCAAACCTAGAACTCATTGAGTGTTAATCACATAGTGAAGTGAACTAGACTACTGACTCTAGTGAACTCTTGGGTGTTAGTCACATGGCGATATGACCTGTGAGTGTTAATCACATGGCGATGTGAACTAGATTATTGACTCTAGTGCAAGTGGGAGACTGTTGGAAATATGCCCTAGAGGCAATAATAAATTGGTTATTATTATATTTTCTTGTTCATGATAATCGTTTATTATCCATGCTATAATTGTATTGATAGGAAACTCAGATACATGTGTGGATACATAAACAACACCATGACCCTAGTAAGCCTCTAGTTGACTAGCTCGTTGATCAATAGATGGTTACGGTTTCCTGACCATGGACATTGGATGTCGTTGATAACGGGATCACATCATTAGGAGAATGATGTGATGGACAAGACCCAATCCTAAGCATAGCACAAGATCGTGTAGTTCGTATGCTAAAGCTTTTTAATGTCAAGTATCATTTCCTTAGACCATGAGATTGTGCAACTCCCGGATACCGTAGGAGTGCTTTGGGTGTGCCAAACGTCACAACGTAACTGGGTGGCTATAAAGGTACACTACAGGTATCTCCGAAAGTGTCTGTTGGGTTGGCACGAATCGAGACTGGGATTTGTCACTCCGTGTAAGCGGAGAGGTATCTCTGGGCCTACTCGGTAGGACATCATCATATGCGCAATGTGACCAAGGAGTTGATCACGGGATGATGTGTTACGGAACGAGTAAAGAGACTTGCCGGTAACGAGATTGAACAAGGTATCGGGATACCGACGATCGAATCTCGGGCAAGTATCGTACCGATAGACAAAGGGAATTGTATACGGGATTGATTAAGTCCTTGACATCGTGGTTCATCCGATGAGATCATCGTGGAACATGTGGGAGCCAACATGGGTATCCAGATCCCGCTGTTGGTTATTGACCGGAGAACGTCTCGGTCATGTCTGCATGGTTCCCGAACCCGTAGGGTCTACACACTTAAGGTTCGATGACGCTAGGGTTATAAAGGAAGTTTGTATGTGGTTACCGAATGTTGTTCGGAGTCCCGGATGAGATCCCGGACGTCACGAGGAGTTCCGGAATAGTCCGGAGGTAAAGATTTATATATGGGAAGTCCTGTTTTTGGTCACCGGAAGAGTTTCGGGGTTTATCGGTAACGTACCGGGACCACCGGGAGGGTTCCGGGGGTCCACCAAGTGGGGCCACCTGCCCCGGAGGCTTGCATGGGCCAAGGGTGGTGAGGGACCAGCCCCTAAGTGGGCTGGTGCGCCTCCCACAAGGCCCAAGGCGCAGCAAAGGAGGAGAGAGGGGAAACCCTAGGCTTAGATGGGCCTAAGGCCCACCCTAGGGGGCGCCCCCCTCTCTTCCCCTCTTGGCCGCCTCCCCTTTCCCATCTAGGGCTGCCGCCCCCCCTAGGGGTGGGAACCCTAGAGGGGGCGCACCCTCCTCCCTCTCCCCTATATATAGTGAGGCTTGGGGCTGGCCATATCGCGCGATCTGATCTCTGCCTGTTGGTGCAGCCCTCCCTCTCATTCTCCTCATATCCCGTGGTGCTTGGCGAAGCCCTGCCGGATTTCCACGCTCCTCCACCACCACCATGCCGTTGTGCTGCTGCTGGATGGAGTCTTCCTCAACCTCTCCCTCTCTCCTTGCTGGATCAAGGCGTGGGAGACGTCACCGGGCTGTACGTGTGTTGAACGCGGAGGTGCCATCTGTTCGGCACTAGGATCTCCAGTGATTTGGATCACGACGAGTACGACTCCATCAACCCCGTTCGCTTGAACGCTTCCGCTTAGCGATCTACAAGGGTATGTAGATGCACTCTCCGTCCCCTCGTTGCTAGTCTCTCCATAGATAGATCTTGGTGACACGTAGGAAAATTTTGAATTTCTTCTACGTTCCCCAACATTCCCTCCCTAGCGTTAGTTGCTTCGGTGGGATTTGAGAGAGAAGGACTTGGGCACAACGTGTGCCCTTGCCATTGCATTTGGTGCATCGTTTTGAGTTCTCCACGGTGATACGTGGAAGTTACAAGTTGAGAAGCTTATTACTCTTCGGTGCTTGGCACCCTTGAGCTTGTTCCTCTTGGGTGCTTGGGCACCCTAGATGGTTGGTGGTGTTCGGAGCTCAATCATTGTGGTGCAAAGCTTCGAGCAAGCGTCGGGGTCTCCAATTAGGTTGTGGAGATCGCCCCAAGCAATTTGATGGGTTTCGACCGGCCCCAAGGGTTGCCAAAGTGTACGGGTTCGGTGACCGACCCCAAGGGTTGCCATTTGTATGGGTTCGGTGACCGCCCTCAAGGGTCCCTTAGTGGAATCACGGCATCTTGCATTGTGCGAGGGCGTGAGGAGATTACGGTGGCCCTAGTGGCTTCTTGAGGAGCATTGTGCCTCCACACTGCTCCAAATGGAGATTAGCATCCGCAAGGGTGCGAACTTCGGGATACATCGTCGTCTCCATGTGACTCGGTTATCTCTTACCCGAGCCCTTTACTTATGCACTTTACTTTTTGATAGCCATATTGTTTCTTGTCATATATCTTGCTATCACCTAATAGCTTATATTGCTTAGCATAAGTTGTTGGTGCACATAGGTGAGCCTAGTTGTTCTAGGTTTTGTGCTTGACAAATTAACCACTAGGTTTATCCCGCATTTGTTCAAGCCTAAACCATAATTATTTTAAAAGCGCCTATTCACCCCCCCCTCTAGGCGACATCCACGATCTTTCAGGAAGTGTATTTTTTTGTAGTGAAGCAATCTAGCACACAAGCAAAACAAAAAGCAAATGAAAAGACGAACGGAAGAAGGCAAATAAAATGGCAATTTTTTTGCTTTTTCTGAAAATGTTTTAGAAGTGGGGGAGAGGAAAACGAGAGGTAAATGTCAAATAATGTAAGTGCAAGAGATGAGAGTTTATGATAGGTACTTGGTAGGCTTGATGTAGAGCCTCCCCGACAACGGCGCTAGAAATTCTTCCTACTACTTCTTGAGCTTTCGTTGAATTTTCCCTTGAAGAGGAAAGGGTGATGCAGCAAAGTAGAGATAAGTATTTCCCTTAGTTAAGAACCAAGGTATCAATCCAGTAGGAGGCACAAGCAAGTCCCTAATAGATGCACCTGCACAAACTAACAAACACTTGCACACAACGCGAAAAAGGGGTTGTCAATCCCTTCACGGTCACTAGCGAGAGTGAGCTCTAATAGAGATAGATATAAAAGATAAGTAAAGGGCAAAATAAAGTAAATATAAATAAATTGTAGCAAGGTATTTTTGGGTTTTTGGTTTTATAGATCTAAAAGTATATGATGAGAAATAGACCCGTGGGCCATAGTTTTCACTAGAGGCTTCTCGCTCGAAAGAACACATACGGTGGGTGAACAAATTACTGTTGAGCAATTGATAGAAAAAGCTCATAGTTATGACAATGTCTGAGGCAATGATCATGATTTTAGGCATCACGTCCGTGACAAGTAGACCGACTCCTGACTGCATCTACTACTATTACTCCACACATCTACCGCTATCCACCATGCATCTAGTGTATTAAGTTATCAAGAATGGAGTAACACCTTAAGGAATATGACATGATGTAGAGGGATAGATCCAATCAATATGGTAAAACCTCCATCTTTTTATCCTTAATAGCAATAATACAAATGCATGCCTCGCTACCCCTACTGTCAATGGGTGAGGACACCACAAGATTGAACCCATCACAAAGAACCTCTCCCATTGCAAGAAAAATCAATCTAGTTGGCCAAACCAAATCGATAGATCGGAGAGAAATAGAAAGCTATCTTAATCATGCATAAAAGAGTCCAGAGAAGACTCAAATAATATTCATAGACAATCTGATCATAAATCCATAATTCATCGGATCTCAACAAATGCACCACAAAAGAAGATTACAACGAATAGATCTCCAAGAACGTCGAGGAGAACATTGTATTGAAGATCAAAGAGAGAGAACACGCCATCTAGCTACTAGCTATGGACACGTAGGTCTGTGGTAAACTAGTCACACATCATCGAAGGGCAGCAAGGTTGGTGTAGAGGCCCTCCGTGATCGAGTCCCCCTCCGGTAGAGTGCCATAAAAGGCCCCAAGATGGGATCTCACGAGAACAGAAGCTTCCAGCGGCGGAAAAGTATTTTTGGTGTGCCCCCTAACGTAAGAGGATTATTTGGGTATTTATAGAGCTGAGATTAGGGTTAGGAGGGCTAAGAGGGGCCCACAAGCCCTAATGGCGGGGCACGTCCAGGAGGCTTGTGGCCTCCTCATGGCTCTTCTGGCCTCCTCCCGAAGTTTCGTGGTTGTCTTCTGGTCCAAGAAAATCCTCAAAAAGTTTCGTTCCGTTTGGTATTGATTTTTGGTAGAAGACAAAAATAAGGAAAAACAATAATTGGCACTGGGCACTAGGTTAATAAGTTAGTCCCCAAAAATGATATGAAATAACATATTAATGCATATAAAACATCCAAGATAGATAATATAATAGCATGGAACAATAAAAAAGTATAGATACGTTGGAGACATATCAGTACCATCTCAAGTTGTTGCAAATCTTGCTAGGAGCTTGCCCAATTGGTGCCTTGATCATCTCTCATCCGAGCTCTCGAATAGCATACAAGACTTGCTTGAAATATTAGAAATGGTCTCAATTGATCTCCTGAACATGCTGTGAATAACCCTTAACATCTGATTATGACTTATATCATGAAGAAACATGGCAATTTGCTCGTCCACAAAGGTGTGGATGCTGTCTTCTATAAGCCCCATGATCATAAATGTCTCCACACATTTGGCAAAAGGTGCTCTTCACATTCGAAGCATCCACAAAGCCTCCATGTCATGGCAGCTGTAGATGTAGTTCAGATTCACTATCCTATCTCTATCTCGGATTAACATTGGACCATAATGGAGGATGGGCTTATCACTCCGATGAACAACTGTCTTGTGGACCAACATGACCCAAGTTTAAGTCACAACTATAAGTGTTGTTGCATGAACAAGTAGCTTCATCCTTTCATCCATAAACCTAACAGTCGACATCAATGGTGCGGTGAACAATGGCAAAATTGACCATACACCTTATCTAATAATGACCAAACAGAGGAGATGGGTTGCATGCTGCTTACCCTCTTTGGAGCCGACGATCCGCATATGGCGCAGACGAGGAGGACGAGACGGAGCCGGAGACGAAGGGGACAAAAGCAGGTCCTGCTGTCGAAGGTTGAAGTCGCCGCCACTGCTTCTACAGACATGAGTCACCGTCACCAACCAAGGCAAGGACTAAGCTTGGGTTTGTCTTAGAGCTCGACGTGAGCGAGTAAATGGGAGGGGTGATGCTAGATTTCGCGCCATCCTGCGCCAACCAATTTTCGTCTTCCGTCATCTCCGAGTCGACCCCCTGCACCACCACATACGCCGAGCCCCACTTTTGTGCTCGACCCCAGTATGGATCGCTAGAAATGGCCGACTCGGGCGTTCCTAGCGAGCCAGCCTATGGGCTGCTTTAAGGTCTGTGCGCGTGCGAGACATGACTTCGTGTATGTTACCAAAAGGTTTTTCCCTGCACCTAGTGGGCCTCTTTGGGGATGTTGCAGGCTACGAAACGTGTTATACGTGTCCTTCGACCACACACAACTGTAGTTGTATGTTTGTTGGCTACGTGCATCTGCATGTCTATCGACAATGCACCATCTTTGCTTCTGAACAGAACCTACAATCAGATAAATTGTCCCAAGGGCGTCATATTCTAGGTACACTCATCAACTGTGTGTGACTTCATGTTCATAGGCCGCACCACAAAAATGTCGATAGCCTCTAAAGGGACGTGAGTGCTAGAGAATGAGGAGGTAGAAGAGTCAACGAGAAACATGTTATATTTAGTAGTCATATAATAATTTTATGTAACAAATCTCATGAGTGGCGAACTAATTCAATAAATAACAACCATTGAATGAACAAATAAATTAGAAATCTGCAAATAGCGTGCTCCTGAAATAATAGCAACCTCTAAAAGCGTATCAAACCACACCAACTGAACATAATTATTACGAAATAGATGAATACTTATCTGCAATAAATAAATAAATAAAAAGTTTTCTAGAAGAAAATAAATAAGTACTCCCTTAGTCTAAAATTACTTATCATCAAAATGGATAAAAAAGAATGTATCTAGAACTAAAATATGTCTAGATGCTCCTTTTATTTATTTTGATAACAAATATTTCTGGATGGAGGAAATACTACAAGAAATTACCAATGTAATGCCGGTCTCTCCGTAAAAACCCCGGAGGGCCCAGCCGCCCAGGGTTGCCATAAAAAGAGAAGGGTAGGGGCTGAACGGGCTCTCGGCCCTGGGCCTTATAAAACCCAGACCCGTTTACTTTCTTGACCGTGCTCGTCGTCCTCTCTTTCTCCGCACACAACAGAGAACCCGCATTCAGCAAAGGGGGGTTGTGGGTGGTGGCCGCCGGTCGGGGAGAGAAATTCGAGCGGATTCGCAAGGGCGAGGCCAAGGGGATTCGTCGAGGTTCTGCGATGGTGGAGGGGATGGCTTCGGAGAGGCAGCTGGTGGTGGTCGTCGAGGGCACGGCGGCGCTGGGGCCGTACTGGCCCGCCATTGCGGCCGAATACGTCGAGAAGATCGTTCGGTACGCCCTGCGCCGCCTTCTGCTTTTAGGGTTTCGGCGTGGAATTTAGGAGTGGTTGTAGGGGCGAGAGCAGGCTGGTAGGGGAATTCGAGCTCTTCTTCGTGACCCCCGGTTAGGTTTTCCGTGTGCAAACTGCCAAGTAACTGGAGATGGGGTGTTTGTGAGGAGAACGACCTTCCGATTCTCGTTCTGGTGGCTCGACCTGTCGAGTAAATTCGATTACTATAACTTCGGTTGAATATGCCTTTCTCGGATTCCCTCTTGATCCATTTGAAAGCGTGCCTCCTCTAGTGTAGTTCACTTGATCCTGATGTAAAATTGGGTTGGTTAATATGGGTTTTCATGATAGTAGTTTATTAGCTTTACTTGGTGTTTTGATACGGAAGAAGAAAATCATCTAGTGCCAGAGTTCATCTTATTTGAAAGGAAAACGCGATTCAACTTTTGGTATGCTGCTGATTGTGCCACATTCTTTTGTACAACCACTACCACGGTCATGTCTGTTTGGCTACCTTTGTTGGTTAAGTGAAGTCTATTTTGTACTTCTGCTGTTGCTTCTGCTTGGTTGAACTTCAGGTTTTCATTAGTGGTATGTCTTTCTTCAGATTGATTGTTTGTCATGTTAGTCATTTTTTCTTCTTGTTGTGGTCAATCATGTTGAACTTGATGTAGGTGCAAGGTTTCCTTTTTCTTTTAGTATTTTTATTACTGTTTTAGATGGAGGTGAGTCAGGTCGTTGACAATTTTTAGTTCACTCTGTATTCTCAGATGTCCATAGCTCTATAATAGCTCTTCTTTTTGATTTATCTCGAATATGCTCTCACATGATTTTGTCAAAAAAATATTATCACTAATTCATGAAGCATTTTAAAATTTGTGCAGGAGTTTTTGTTCTACTGAACTATCAGGGCAGGTAACTCCCTCCCTCCTGATCGTTTTTTATCAGAATTTTTAGTTGATCCATTCTTCTTGAATTCTGTCAAAGTTTAACTTATTTTTCGATGATCCCCGCAGAAGCTTGCAGGGGTACCACCTGAGCTTGCATTAGTTGTCTTCCATACCCATGGACCTTACAGTGGTACGATTTGATATCCATTAATCCTCCATGCCCTTATCATTTAACATTATGATTTATCTCAATGCTTTCATGTTTAGTTCTGTATAAAATAGCTAATTTATGAAAATGCGCTCCTGTTGCAATGCAGCCTTTATTGTACAACGCAGCGGTTGGACAAAAGATATGGATGCTTTTCTTTCATGGTTATCAGGAATATCATTTAGTGGTGGAGGCTTCAGTGAAGCTGCTATTTGTGAAGGTCTTGCTGAAGCACTGATGGTATTGATGTGTTAACATTGTTCACAATCATAACTCTATAAGTTTCTTTATTGTTTATGTTCAAATAGTTCTAAAGTCTGAGTAGTGCAGATAATTTTCTATTGAATAATGTAGTTATAATGAAAATCCGCGCCTAGTAGCATAACACAATACATTAAGTTCACCTACAATTTTGCTGGGTTGAGCCCATTTTCGTGGGACATTTCCTACAGATTGGTAAGTGAGGTCTCATTTTTTTCTATGATCTGCTCTTGTATTTCTTCCATATTAAGGCATAAGCACTGGAAATAGTTACTGGACCTGGACATGTGTTTCTTGCATTTGTACTTCTTTTATCGTCATATTTCATGCTGTCTAAACTCCAGCTTTATTAATTACTTTGTTATATTTTCTAGAAAGTGATTGTGTATATTTGTGTTGCTAGTGTTTCCAATATGGTCCAGAATCTCTTCAATTTTTTTTTCTTGTACAAGCTATGGTTTGAATGAGAAACTATGGAAGTGTTTGACCTGAACTGCAGTTATGGGGCTATGGTTGTGGTTGGATTATGTAATAGACATCAGTAGTTACTCTCAATGAGACTGACACGTGAATGGTCTTTTGGGAATGCATTGTATTGGTTATTAGTTTGTTATTGCCATGGTGCTTATTTCATTTCATTTATGCAACTAGATCCTCCAAGGCAGTCCTGGTAGCAGCCAGAATCATCAAAATCGTGAACTTCAAAAGCATTGCCTACTTGTTGCTGCAAGTAATCCTTACCCGCTGCCTACACCTGTCTACCGCTCTTCTGTTCAAAGTAGTGATCACAAAAAGAGCAACGAAGCAATAAAGGAATCATGTCTTGCTGATGCTGAGGCTGTTGCAGTCTCATTTGCTCAGGTGCTGAAAAAATACTACTATCTTGCATTATATTCATTGTGTATCTCAATGGAGTGCTAAGCAGTACTTGGTTGGATCTAATTAATTTTGTGGTTGCAGTCCTCTGTATCGTTGTCGGTGGTATCTCCTAAACAGCTACCAACACTGAAGGCAATATACAACGCGGTAATAGATTTGTTGTGTCAAACTTGATAAACTGTTTGAAAGCCTACAATCTTGTACTTGCTTCTTTATTTTGGTTTGTCCAAAAGGAATCTTGAATGGTCCTAAATGTCCACTCCACTCTGCTAGTAGCCTGCTTAATTGCCTAGTCCACTCCACTTGTTGCGAAAAGTTTAGATGTCCTTGTAATTGCTTACTTTATGGTCCAAAAATGTCCTCTTTTCTAGTAGTTTGTAAATGCCTTAGAAATTCAAGTGTCACACCACATAACTTGGTTGTGGATTAGAAAAAAATCCACCCACGTCAAATCATCATAGTATTTAGCACAATGGATGAAATTTCAAGATAATGCCTTTCCCTGATCTCCACATTCCCCCACTTCTGTCATGACGGGCGTTGTAAACTTACATGATTTGAAGCTGACCTTAGGCAAATCCTTGAGAACTTTGTTGTGTGAATAGGCACTGAATACTGATACTACACGTATTTATTGCAGGGAAAGAGGAATCCTCAAGCTTCTGATCCATCAGTTGATCATGCCAAAAATCCACATTTTCTTGTTTTGCTGTCTGAGAGTTTCATGGAGGCTCGAACCGCTCTAAGCCATCCTTTACCCGGGAACCTTGTCCCAAACCACACCATTACAAAAATGGACACCGCACCTGCAGCTACTGTGCCAGGACCACCTTCGAATGCCACTCCCTCAGGTTGAACAAATGCTAATGTTAGGCTAGTTTCACTGTGAGGTTTTAGCCTTTGATTGTTCCTGTTTTCATAAAACTTGTGGCTTGTGCTGTTGTTATGATGTCTGCATGGGCGGGATATAGAGAAAGCTTTAAAAAAAGAATTATAGGAGTTTCCTCTAATTTTGTGTGAGTTGGTGCAACAAATCCCAGCTGCAATTTGATTAAAGAAAAAGAATGGTAGATTAAAGTAAACATGCAATCTGGACATTGCCCTTTGGGTTGGGACCACAAATAAAAAACACTGATAGACACTTCTTGCTGCATATGCTGGAAGTGCTGACTATGTAATTGCAGGCAAACAAGGCTTGGAGAATGCCCTTATGGGACCCTTTGCATAAAACCTACCTATACTAATAAATCTTAGCAGAAAAGCATGTGAGAGCCCTCATATACTAAATTTCAAAGCAGTAAACTAAATGTGCACCTGAATACTTATACCAAAGAGGCACTTGAAATATATGATGTTTCAAATTGCACGTGGCCATGATGTTATGTACTGAAATACCCTACTTGTCTAGTTGAAATGCTTTGAGCCAGAGCTGAAGGAAAATGATGTACTGGACCTAGAAGTTAAATGCTCATCTTTCATAACAGCTTGTAGTACTACTGGCTTCATATTTGTTTTTCTATGTGTATGATGAATGTTCTGTGACTTGTGATAGTGAATCATCCTAAATAATGGTGTATCTGACCATTGGCTAAGATGTTAGCAGCTAATTGTTTGAGTTGTTGGTCAGCCATTAGACTAACTTAGTCATGTCTTATATTGCACCTATATGCCTATCATATGCAATGCAGACATCACATGGTATTAGAAGTATCCATACAGATACCAGGTGCTTTTTTCGATGTATATGAGTGTTGATGTTGTTTCTCATTTGTTTCATGAAGTACATTTCTGAATTAGGGTCAGCCATATATATATATTCAACGTTGCTATGGATCATAATTGTGACTAAGTTCGCCTATCTATTGAATTAGGGTGGCACGTTTCTGATTTTGTTTACATGTTCCAAGTATAACTAAGAACTCACTGAATAATATTGCAATGTGTTTTTTTTTCTGCTTTTACTCATATCATTTCGTTATATAACCCTACTAAATTGTCATGACTAAAAAAAGTTCTTATATCTCCAGTGAATGGAACGATGATGGGACGGCAACCGACTGCAAATGTTAAAGTGGTAGGCTACAAAAATATGTTATTATTTTACTATTTCTATATGCCTTTTCATTATAACCGTACCTTAACGATTTGCATTTTCAGGAGCCGACAACTATACCACCAATGGTTTCTGCACCTGCATTCTCTCATATGACACCTATTTCAAATGTTGCTTCTCAAGGTGTATCAGCAATGCAAACTTCTTCACCATCGATTATTTCACAAGAAACAAATGTTGCAAATGAAATATTGCAAGAGCATAAGCCTTTAGTAAACCCTATCCAACAACAGGTTCGGCCTGGTGGCCCAGCAAATGTTAGCATCCTAAACAATCTGTCACAACATCGACACTCTTTAACAGCAGCTACCTCAATGGGACCTAACATGGGAGCAACACCTATACAAGTGCACATGTCAAACATGATATCGAGTGGAATGACATCAACTCCCGCTGTCATATCTTCTATATCTGGAACAGTACAGCCAATTGGTGCTCAACAGTTGGTACAGAACACAGCTCTCGGTTCTTTTGGGTCAAACACTTCTACTGTATCTGGTAATTCAAATATTGCCGTATCGTCTTCTTTGGCTAACATACAAAGCAACATGGCCATGGGACAATCAGTGCCTTCTATGGCACAAGGTGGTCTGATGGCTGGTCCACAATCAGGACAAGGTGGAATTGGTACGAACCAAAACATGATAAATAACCTTGGGACTACAGCTATCTCTTCTATGCCTACAATGATGCCAACACCAGGAATGGTCCAGCAGACAGGAGTAAATGCTCTTAGTGTGAACAACAGTTCTGCTATGAATATGCCTCTGGCACAACATCCTAATGGCCAGCAACCATCGAAGTATGTCAAAATTTGGGAGGTAAAGATTTCAGTTTGCGTTTCATGCTCCTTGCGATAGTAGCTTTGCAATATAGGTTGCTAAATGCAGCATTTAAATAGCGTTATGTATGAAACTTAATATAACATCCGAGCCAAGAGGTTTCAGGTTCAAGTCTCGGATTTCACAATTTAAATGAAGAAAATTGCTTGCCCTCTTTCTGTCCATGTTTAGGCCTTATCAAGCCACGCATGAGAGGGGGTGTTGAAGTATATGCAGATTGCCCAACCTTCTCAAAATTTTGTTTTTTCTTGTTCTACTGGTCAGTGCATGAAATTTAATAGAAAATACGTTTGTAAAAGGTACTCCCTCAGTCCCGAATTAGTTGTCTTAGATTTGTTTAGATACGGATGTATCTAGACACGTTTTAGTGTTAGCTACATCCGTATCTAGACAAATCTAATCTAAGACAAGTAATTTGGGACGGAGGTAATACATATTTATGCAATATGAGTTAAGAGTGTCAAGCAGACAACTGAACAAATATTTGTAATGATTTTGAACTTCCGGATATACATTTCTCAAAAAGTACAGGGTTACAAGATCATGGCTAGCCGCGAGGAGAGGTAGACAGGCGGCTACCTTATCAGCCTGTTCTTTAAACCGAAGAGCCCAAAGTTCAAAATCATTACAAATATTGTGAATAGTGGTAGCACTTAATTCATGATAATCTTGCTCATGTTGTCTGGTGTCTTTGCCTAGGAGTACAATTCAGGGCATGATTTTCTTCTGTTCATATTTCAGGGAACTTTGTCTGGGCAAAGGCAAGGACAACCTGTATTTATTTGTAAACTTGAAGTAAGTTCCTATTTGTATGGCTTAACTCTCACACTTTCTGATATAGTAACAGTTTTTATGCTCTCTGTTGATCTGTATGCGATCTGAAAAGAGACCATTCCTTTTATGGAAAGACAGTTCAGTCCATTTCATCCAAACATGGCATATGTTGTTTTACTTTATTTTCTGTTTATACTACCCAATGATTGCATGCAACTGTTCATTACTGCCTATTTAATTAATCATTCATGACAAAAATAGCTCTTTCAAGTGTTCTCTATTCTTGAGGCCGTTGGAAAGTCAATGCTTAGAAAGAACATATTTTTTTTATCCGAACAACAGGCGACAATCCTACTGAGTATTATGTGTATTAGTAATCAAGATCCAAAATAAGAATTTACAAAGAAACAATTGATAGAATCTAAAAGATAAAGCAATAAAATAGATCACAATGGACATATTAATGTCCAACCATTTGACCCCCTGACATCTTAATTGAGATCGTGATTTGCAATTATTTCAAATCCAGAAGCAACATTCTCGTTCATCTAAGCTTATTTTATGAATGTGTACTTTGTTTCTCTGGATCCAACATTCCGAATGAACCAGAGCATTGTTATTATTAGCTCCTTGAAGAATAGGCTTGGTTGAACCAGCCTGATTTCTAGCCGAGGCGAACATATCCAAGATATATAAAGGATTTGTTCCAAGAGTTTTAAATCAAAATAGAGATAGTGCCCAATCTTCTGAAACCTGATTAATGCAAAGAGCACCAACTTAACTTCCTCCACGTCAAAAGTCTTACTCTCCAATCCTTGTGTTAACTTCTCCATGAAGTATTGTTGAGAAAAACAACTTACTATGCATTAAAATCTGCACCAAGATACACTTTGTTTTTCTGAACCTACTGAAAATTTTGTGAAGCATGGAACAGAATATCATTTTATGCTGCCAATGCTCATTGTTTTCACGGTCTACACCTTCAAAGCTGAAACCAATTGTTATAATTTCGGATTGTGTACTGTAATTTGCTATCCTCTTAAATATACCATACCATATTCTATCCTTGCAAAGCATTTCAATGTTGTATTTCTCATCCTATCATCTGTGTTGCAGGGTTATAGGAGTGGAACAGCGTCTGACACGTAAGTCTTTAAACTGTTGCAATACTATTTTTGTGATGAATGAGATTAGGAAATTTTACAGCTAGGTATTATTGTTGCTCTTTTTCTTGAAAATGAATTGCTTTAGCAGAAATATTGAATTTTTAGTGGACACCTACACCTTGTTCGTGAAGTCATTCTCATCATACTATCTGTAATACATCCTGTGCGTCCAGTAACTTATCTGAACACACCTATCAGCTATAGGAGTATGGAATGCTAAGGTTAGTTGCAAACCAACTAAATACCAGTCGTTCTAGGCTGGTATGTCATATTTGGTTTCTTTGGCAGCACCTTTCAAATTTTACTAGTGTACTGATTGCCAGATATATTCACGAATGTTCTAGGTTGCTATATTCTTGAATTTTACCTGCTGTTCAAGCGTAATTTCAGTTGGAAACCTGACAACGTTCCTGAGTTCTAATATGATACGCCCAGTGAAGAAACTTCTTGTTTTCCTGCACTTTGTTGGGCAACTTTGAATGCCATTTGCCTTCACTCAATAAAATCTATCATCGTGTCTTATTTTTCTCCTTAAATCTTACGATAGCGCTTTCATACAATCTGCAAATCATACCATCAGTCTGCCTAAAGAAACTGAAGCTGTACTTTTATATTCAGACTTGCTTCAGACTGGCCAGAAACGATGCAGATCGTGCGCCTCATAGCCCAAGAGCATATGAACAACAAGTTTGTCGCTCAACTAGCCCATGCTTTTCCTTGTTAAAACCGCTGCATTATTGTGTGTTGTTCCTAATATCATTCCTGCTCAACTTTGGTTGTTCGATCATGTAATTGTACAGGCAGTATGTTGGCAAGGCAGACTTTCTAGTATTTCGAACATTGAATCAGCATGGTTTCCTCGGACAACTACAAGAGAAGAAATTGGTGAGTCGCTCCGTGCTTGTTTTAACCTTGTGGAATATTTATGATCTCAGTTTGAACTGCACTTAAGCATGGTATCATACATTTACTTCTTTTAATGTTCAAGTGGTTCATTGCTTCAGTGTGCAGTGATTCAGCTACCTTCACAGACTTTGCTGTTGTCAGTGTCTGACAAAGCTGGGCGCCTCATAGGAATGCTGTTCCCAGGGGTATGTTTATAACTAATTGAGAGATTACCGCAATTTGTCTCTTGTATTCATCTAAATCAACACAATTCTCTGCCGAGTTTCCCCCAGGATATGGTGGTATTCAAACCACAGGTCTCAACTCAGCAGCCACAGATGCAGCCACAGCAGCAGCAGCAGCAGCTACAACAGCAGCAGCACCAAATACAGCAGCAACAGCAGCAACTACAGCAACTGCAACAGCAGCAACTACAACAGCACCAAATGCAAATGCAGCCTCAAGGCCAGCAACTTCAGCAGCAGCAGCAGATGCAGCAAATGCAACAACAACAACAACAGATGCAGCAAATGCAACATCAGCAGCAGCAGCAGCAGCAGCAGCAGCAGATTCAACAGCAGCAGCAGATGCAGCAGCAACAGCAACAACAGATGCAGCAAATGCAACAGCAGCAGCAGCAGCAGCAGCAGCAGCAGCAGCAGCCTCAACAACTCCAGCAGCAGCCGCAGATGGTGGGTACAGGGATGGGTCAGCAACAATTCATGCAGGGGCATGGTCGGGCGGTGCAGATGATGCAAGGAAAGATCGCGCCACAGGGCCCAGGCAACATGTCTGGAGGAGGCTACCTATCTTGAAAATATCGCGTGCTAGCAGGACACTCCTTGGGTTCATGAGGCTCCTTGGAGATTTGGCACACCCAATTAGTGTGGTGGTTTTGTGCTTATGTACAGAGCATTGCGAGTCTGTCAGCTAGGAGGAGTTTGCTTACTATCTCATGTCTAGCCTGTAGCTGAGGTATTCATCATCCTATTGGATGGTACATTAGAAGAACATATTCAGAGGATTGATTGGAGAGGGACCTATAATCTGGAATGATTTGCTAAAGATAAAGTTACATTTTCACACCGTTGAACCGAACATGCATTTGAATCTTCATATGTCCAATAACTTATTTCCTACTTATCCATGCTAAATGGAGGCGCTGGGGAGGAGGCATGGTGGTGTGTTAGGAAGAATCCTGATTGCTGGGTCAGGTAGAGATGCGTCCCACAAATGTTTTATGAGCCGGGCCGTTTTTACGATATCTGCTCAGGCTATTTTTTTTGTCCGCCCTGTAAAACCGTCGGAAAAAGGCACCCAGCCAGGTTATACGCATCTGCCAGAGATGCTCCAATTAACCTGGGCACGTTGTGAAGTAAAAAAAAAAAAGTGGGCACGTTGTGCGCCATGACCCACGAGACGCCGAATCACGCTCGGGGGATCGGACGGCAACGCGAGCTGGTCGACGCACGCGGTAAAACCAAAACCGAATTTGAATTCGACTGGCCGATCACCTCGAGCACCATAAATTCGCTCTCCCATAAGCTAGGGCTGTCTTCCTCATTTGCGGGACGCAAGAAAAACAGAAGAGATCGCTTGCGGCATATGGCGTGCATCGCTGCCCCTGCCTCCTTTGCTCCCTCGTTGTCAGCCTCGTCCTCCGTTCCATCCGAGCCGCATCATGGTGAGGTGGGAGGCTCCTCCGATGGGCTGGTTGAAGCTAAACTTTGACGGATCCGTCTACCACGACGGGTCCGGCCGGGCGAGCGTCGGCGGCGTCATCCGCGACTGCAACGGTCACGTCCTTGTCGCCTTCGCCGAGCCGACGGAGCACTCGACGGTGGGGATAGTGGAGGCACGAGCACTGATCCGCGGGCTGCGGCTGGCGATGAGTTTCTTCCGTGGCGGGCTGGTGGTGGAAAGCGACGACCAGGTGCTGGTGGAGCTCCTGACCGGGAAGGAGACGCAGACCCGCATACCGCTTTCCATGCAACAGGAGATCCGCGCGCTGCTCAAGCACTTCTCGACGTACCAGCTGCAGCACATATACCGCGAGGGCAACCAGGTCGCCCACGTCCTGTGCAAAGAAGCATACCAGCGGCCGGGGGTGTGGAGGAGCGGGGTTGTGCCGCACGCCGTGTGGGAGAAGGCGCTGGAGGACATGCATGGCGTGGCGCATGAGCGGATCTGCAAGAAGAAGCAGCTGTGGTAGCTTCGAAGATGGGCGCGTACCAAGCCAAGCGCAAGCGGCGGCGTGGTGTCCGACCGGCCGGTCCAAGAACGTGGCCGGGGAGAAGGTGCTGGCTTCATCGACGTGATAAGCTTCGTCGAGATGGATCTACATAGCCCGTGGAATCGACCGGGATTGTAGTGAGCGTAAATTGATCCTTTGTTTGTAGTCTTGTAGTAGAGTCATACATGACGAGGTCTTTTACATTTGTCTCTTAATTACCTCATACTCCCTCCGTCTGGAAATACTTGTCATCAAAATGGATAAAAAGAGATGTATCTAAATACATCTCTTTTTATCCATTTTGATGACAAGTATTTCCAGACAGAGGAAGTAGTACATTTCACGACGATGTTTACTGTTGAAGCAGCTCTGCAGCGCTCACAGTAACATCGACCTCTGTGGCTTCGTTGTGCTATGCACATGTAGGGTACTAAAAGACATAATTCATTCACTCTGATTTCTTGAAGTAGCTGTGCACAAGTGCTAGTAGTCTTTCCACTTCAAAATGTGTAGTACTTCGCTGTTTGTAACGGGCAAAGAGCTCCCATGTGACGTTGTTGGTGTAAATTGTCTCTCATACGACATCGTTGGTTCAAATGGCTCTCATGCGACATCTGCGTTGGGAAAAATAGCTGCCGTGCGACACTGCTGCCTAATCCAAAGACACATGTTTAAAACTCGAATCAGGTGAACGGGACCCACAGCGTGGGACCCACTAACTTATCCAGCTCAGCATTGGCCAGGTGAGCGGGACCCACAGCATGGGACCCACTAACTTATCCAGCTCAGCATTGGTACAAGAGGACACCGAGCCGTGCCCCGAGCCGTGCAGCACCCGAGCCCATCCTCCCCCCTCCTCGACCGTTGTTGTTCTTCTTCTCCGGCGACGACGCGCAACAACGCCGTTCCGGGCCGCGACCTAGCAATGCCGAGCTCCGCTTCAGCCTCTCACCGCTCATGGCCGCGCTATGGCGCAGTGCCCATGACAAGGTGCCCTGCATGCCCACGTACCGCACCCCTGAAGCGGCTAGTCACAACGACCGACAAGAATGGCAACCTTGGGCGGGAATTCGTGAAATGCGAGAGCAAACCAGAGCAAGGAAAGGTGAGATTTTACTTCTCAATATGCCAATTTTGGTTTTTGTCTCCCAATTTCATATTTGCCCATTTTTCATCGGATTTGGGATATAGGGTTCATCTTGCCGATTTCAGAAATTGAAGCAATGCACCCATTTTGAGTGGCTAGATGAGTACATAGAGCGGATTCAACTGGAGGGTGCATCAGGGGAGCTCGATTTACCGTTGGAGGCGGAGAAGTTGGGCAAGTTTGGATCGGGCCCGTCTGGATCTGGGGCCCCTGGATCTGGCAATTGTTGGGGATCGTAGCAGAAATATAAAATTTTCTACGCATCACCAAGATCAATCTATAGAGTAATCTAGCAACGAGGGGAAGGAGAGTGCATCTACATACCCTTGTAGATTGCTAAGCGGAAGTGTTGCAAGAACGCGGATGAAGGAGTCGTACTCGTAGCGATTCAGATCGCGGTTGATTCTGATCTAAGCGCCGAACTCCGCGTTCGACACACGTGCAGCCCGGTGACGTCTCCTACGCCTTGATCCAGCAAGGGGAGAAGGAGAGGTTGGGGAAGACTCCGTCCAGCAGCAGCACGACGGCGTGGTGGTGGTGGAGGAGCGCGGGACTCCAGCAGGGCTTCGCCAAGCACTGCGAGAGACGAGGAGGGAGAGAGGTAGGGCTGCGCCAAGAGAGAGATCAAATCGTATGTTGGGCAGCCCCCATACCTCAAGTATATATAGGGGGAGGGGAGGGGGCTGCGCCCCCTCTAGGGTTCCCACCCCAAGGGGTGCGGCAGCCCTAGATCCCATCTAGGGTGGCGGCCACAAGGGGGAGAGGGGGAGGCGCACCTGGGGTGGGCCTCAGGGCCCATCTGCCCTAGGGTTTGCCCCCTTCCCCTCTAGGAGGCGCCTTGGGCCTTGGTGGGAGGTGCCCCAGCCCACCTAGGGGCTAGTCCCTTCCCACTATTGGCCCATGTAGGCCTCCGGGGCTGGTGGCCCCACCTGGTGGACCCCCGGACCCCTCCGGTGGTCCCGGTACACTACCGGTGATGCCCGGAACACTTCCGGTGACCAAAACCATACTTCCTATATATCAATCTTTACCTCCAGACCATTCCGGAACTCCTCGTGATGTCCGGGATCTCATCCGGGACTCCGAACAACATTCGGTAACTGCGTACATACTTTCCCTATAACCCTAGCGTCATCGAACCTTAAGTGTGTAGACCCTACGGGTTCGGGAGTCATGTAGACATGGCCGAGACAACTCTCCGGTCAATAACGAACTGCGGGATCTGGATACCATGTTGGTTCCCACATGCTCCACCATGATCTCATCGGATGAACCACGATGTCAAGGATTCAATCAATCCCGTATACAATTCCCTTTGTCTATCGGTATGATACTTGCCCGAGATTCGATCGTCGGTATCCGATACCTTGTTCAATCTCGTTACCGGCAAGTCTCTTTACTCGTTCCGTAACACATCATCCCGTGATCAACTCCTTGGTCACATTGTGCACATTATGATGATGTCCTACCGAGTGGGCCCAGAGATACCCCTCCGTTACACGGAGTGACAAATCCCAGTCTCGATTCGTGCCAACCCAATAGACACTTTCGGAGATACCCGTAGTGCACCTTTATAGCCACCCAGTTACGTTGTGACGTTTGGCACACCCAAAGCACTCCTACGGTATCCGGGAGTTGCACAATCTCATGGTCTAAGGAAATGATACTTGACATTAGAAAAGCTTTAGCATACGAACTACACGATCTTGTGCTAGGCTTAGGATTGGGTCTTGTCCATCACATCATTCTCCTAATGATGTGATCCCGTTATCAACGACATCCAATGTCCATGGTCAGGAAACCGTAGCCATCTATTGATCAACGAGCTAGTCAACTAGAGGCTTACTAGGGACATGGTGTTGTCTATGTATCCACACATGTATCTGAGTTTCCTATCAATACAATTCTAGCATGGATAATAAACGATTATCATGAACAATGAAATATAATAATAATAACTAATTTATTATTGCCTCTAGGGCATATTTCCAACAGTCTCCCACTTGCACTAGAGTCAATAATCTAGTTCACATCGCCATGTGATTAACACTCACAGGTCACATCGCCATGTGACCAACATCCAAAGAGTTTACTAGACTCAATAATCTAGTTCACATCACTATGTGATTAACACTCAATGAGTTCTGGGTTTGATCATGTTATGCTTGTGAGAGAGGTTGTAGTCAACGGGTCTTGCCATATTCAGATCCCTATGTATTTCGCAAAACTTTATGTCATATCGTAGATGCTGCTACCATGTTCCACTTGGAGCTATTCCAAATTGTTGCTCCATTATACGTATCCGATATCTCTACTCAGAGCTATCCGGATAGGTGTTATGCTTGCATTGACGTAACTCTTTATGTCGAACTCTTTATCACCTCCATAACCGAGAAACATTTCCTTATTCCTCTATGGACAATTTTGACCGCTATCTGGTGATCCAGTCCTAGATCACCTTTGTACCCTCTTGCCAGACATGTGGCAAGGCACACATCAGGTGCGGTACTCAGCATGGCATACCGTATAGAGCCTATGACAAGAGCATAGGGGTCGACCTTCGTCCTTCCTCTTTCTTCTGCCGTGGTCAAGCTTTGAGTCTTACTCAACTTCACACCTTACAACTTAGGTAAGAACCCCTTCTTTGACTGATCTATTTTGAACTCCTTCAAAAACATGTCAAGGTGTGCGTTCTTTGAAAGTATCATCAGGCGTCTTGATCTATTTCTATAGATCCTGATGCCCAATATGTAAGCAGCTTTATCCAGGTCTTCCTTTGAAAATCACTCTTCAAACAACCGTTTATGCTTTCCAGAAATTCTACATCATTTCAAATCAACAATATGTCATCCACATATACTTATCAGAAATGTTGTAGTGCTCCCACTCACTTTCTTGTAAATACAAGTTTCTAGCAAACATTGTGTAAACCTAAAAGCTTTGATCACTCCATCAAAGCATATATTCTAACTCCGAGATGCTTGCTCTAGTCCATAGAAGGATCGCTGGAGCCAGCATACCTTTTAGCATCCTTAGGATCAACAAAACTTTGATTGCATCACATACAACTCTTTCTTACGAAAACTGGTAAGAAAACTTGTTTTTGACATCCATCTGTCAGATTTCATAATCGAAAATTACAGCTAATGCTAACATGATTCCGACGGACTTAAGCATCGCTACAGGTGAGAAATTCTCATCATAGTCAACTCCTTGAACTTGTGAAAAGACTCTTTCACACAAGTCGAGCTTCATAGACGGTAGCATTACCGCCCACGTCCGTCTTCTTCTTAAAGATCCATTTATCTCAATGGCTCGCTGATCATCGGGCAAGTCCACCAAAGTCCATACTTTGTTCTGATACATGGATCCTATCTCGGATTTCATGGCTTCTAACCATTTGTCAGAATACGGGCCCACCATCACTTCTCCATAGCTCGTAGGTTCATTGTTGTCTAACAACATGATATCTAAGACAGGATTATCGTACCACTCAGGAGTAGTACATATCCTTGTCGACCTACGAGGTTCGATGGCAACTTGATCCGAAGCTTCATGATCACTATCATTAACTTCGTATTCAACAGACGTAGGCTCCATAGAAAACATCTTTCTATGTTGCATCACTCTCTGGTTGAAGTAAAGGTTCGACAACCTCATCAAGTTCTATCTTCCTCCCACTCAATTCTTTCGAGAGAAACTCCTTCTCGAGAAAGGACCCATTCTTAGCGACAAACAATTTGCCCTCGGATCTGAGATAGAAGGTATACCCAACTGTCACCTTTGGGTATCCTATGAAGATGTGTTTTGTCTGCTTTGGGTTCGAGCTTCTCCGGCTGAAGCCTTAAGCATCGCAGCCCCAAACATTAAGAAACGACAACTTTGGTTTCTTGCCAAACCAATGTTCATACGGCGTTGTCTCAACGGACTTATATGGTGTCCTATCTAAAGTGAATGCAGCTGTCTCTAATGCATAACCTCAAAATAATAGCGGTAGATCGGTAAGAGACATCATAGATCGCACCATATCTCATAAGGTTCGATTACGATGTCCGGACACACCATTACCCTGTGGTGTTCCAGGTGGCTTCAACTGTGAAACAATTCCACAATGTCTTAAGTGTTTGCCAAACTCATAACTCAGAAATTCTCATTGATCAGATCATAGGATTTTGATCTTCTTGTTACGATGATTCTTAACTTCACTCTGAAATCGCTTAAACTTTTCAAACGTTTCAGACTTGTGATTCATTAAGTAAATATACCTATATCTACTCAAATCGTCAGTGAAGATGAGAAAATAGCGATATCCACCATACACTTCAATTCTCATTGGATCACATGCATCAGCATGTATGATTTCCAACAAGTCACTTGCCCGTTTCATTGTACCTGAAAGCGGGGTCTTAGTCATCATGCCCATGAGGCATGGCTCGCATGTGTCAAGCGATTCAAAATCAAGTGACTCCAAACATCCATCAACATGGAGTTTCTTTATGCAGCTTACGCCAATATGACCTAAGCAGCAGTGCCACAAGAAAGTGGTACTATCATTATTAACTCTACATCTTTTGGCGTGAACATGCGTATTACCACGACCGAGATTCAGTGAACCATTCACATAGGGTGCATGGCCATGAAAGGTATTATCGATGTAAACAGAATAACCATTATTCTCTAACTTAAATGAATAACCGTATTGCAATGAACATGATCTAATCATATTCATGCTCAACGTAGACACCTGATAACATTTATCTAGGTTCAATACTAATCCCGAAGGCAGATGGAGCGTGCGATGGTGATCTCATCAACTTTGGAAACACTTCCAACACACATCGTCACCTCGCCCTTAGCAAGTCTCCGTTTAGTCCGTAGTTTTTGCTTCAAGTCACCAATAATAGGAATTGAACCGGTATCCAATACCCAGGTGCTACCAGGAGTACTAGTGAGGTACACATTAATAACACGTATATACTTTGAAGTTGCCAGCCTTCTTTTCTACCATGCATTTGGGGTAATTCCGCTACCAGTGACCGTTCCCCTTACAATAGAAGCACTTAGTCTCGGGTTTGGGTTCAACCTTGGGTTCCTTCACTGGAGCGGTAACTGGTTTGCCATCCATGAAGTTTCCCTTCTAGCCCTTGCCCTTCTTGAAACCAGTGGTCTTGTTAAACCATCAACACTTGATGCTCCTTCTTGATTTCTACCTTTTGCGGTCTTAAGCACCGCGAACAGCTTCAGGATCAACTCCATCCCTTGCATGTCATAGTTCATCACGAAGATCTAGTAGCTCAGTGATAGTGGCTAGAGAACTCTATCAATCACTATCTTATCTGGAAGTTTAACTCCCACTTGATTTAAGTGATTGTAGCACCCAGACATTCTGAGCACATGCTCACTAGCTGAGCTATTCTTCTCCATCTTGTTGGCAAAAGAACTTGTCACAGGTCTCGCACCTCTCAACACGGGCATGAGCCTGAAATCCCAATTTCAGCTCTTGGAACATCTCATATGTTCTATGGCGTTCAAAACGTCATTGGAATCCCGATTCTAAGCCGTAAAGTATGGTGCACTAAACTATCAAGTAGTCATCAGGATGTGTCTGTCAGGTGTTCACAACATCCACAGACGACATTGTAGGGGTTTGCACATCGAATGGTGCATCAAAGACGTAAGCCTTCTATGTAGCAGTGAGGACACTCCTCGGACTACGGACCTAGTCCGCATCATTGCTTACAATATCTTTCAACTTAATCTTTCTCTAGGAATGTATTGAAAACATGAGCTATTTATCTACAACATATTTGCAAAGACAATTTAGACTATGTTCATGATAATTGAGTTCATCTAATCAAATTATTTAATGAACTCCCACTCAGATAGACATCCCTCTAGTCATCTAAGTAAAACATGATCCGAATCGACTAGGCCGTGTCCAATCATCATGTGAGACGGACTAGTCATCAACGGTGAACATCTCATGTTGATCGTATCTTCTATACGACTCATGTTCGACCTTTCAGTCTTCCGTGTTCCGAGGCCATGTCTGTACATGCTAGGCTCGTCAAGTCAACCTAAGTGTTTCGCATGTGTCCCGAGGCCATGTCTGTACATGCTAGGCTCGTCAACACCCGTTGTATCCGAACGTTAGAATCTATCACACCCGATCATCACGTGGTGCTTCGAAACAACGAACCTTCGCAATGGTGCACAGTTAGGGGGAACACTTTTCTTGAAATTTTAGTGGGGGATCATCTTATTTAATCTACCGTCGTTCTAAGCAAATAAGATGTAATACATGATAAACATCACATGTAATCAAATGGTGACATGATATGACCAATATCATTTTGCTCCTTTTGATCTCCATCTTCGGGGCTCCATGATCATCATTGTCACCGGCATGACACCATGATCTCCATCATCATGATCTCCATCACCGTGTCTTCTTGAAGTTGTCTCGTCATGTATTACTTCTACTACTATGGCTAACGCTTTAGCAATAAAGTAAAGTAATTACATGACGTCTATGTTGACACGCAGGTCATAAATAAATTAAGACAACTCCTATGGCTCCTGCCGGTTGTCATACTCATCGACATGCAAGTCGTGATTCCTATTACAAGAACATGATCAATCTCATACATCACATATATCATTCATCACATCCTTTTGGCCATATCACATCACAAGGCATATGCTGCAAAAACAAGTTAGACGTCCTCTAATTGTTGTTGCAAGTTTTTACGTGGCTGCTATAGGTTTCTAGCAAGAACGTTTCTTACCTACGCGAAAACCACAACGTGATATGCCAATTTCTATTTACCCTTCATAAGGACCCTTTTCATCGAATCCGATCCGACTAAAGTGGGAGAGACAGACACCCACTAGCCACCTTATGCAACTAGTGCATGTCAGTCGGTGGAACCAGTCTCATGTAAGCGTACGTGTAAGGTCGGTCCGGGCCGCTTCATCCCACGATGCCACCGAATCAAGATAAGACTAGTCACGACAAGTAAATTGACAATATCGACGCCGACAACTGCTTTGTGTTCTACTCGTGCATAGAAACTACGCATAGACCTAGCTCTGATACCACTGTTGGGGATCATAGCAGAAATTTAAAATTTTTTACGCATCACCAAGATCAATCTATGGAGTAATCTAGCAACTAGGGGAAGGAGAGTGCATCTACATACCTTTGTAGATTGCTAAGCGGAAGTGTTGCAAGAACGCGGATGAAGGAGTCGTACTCATAGCGATTCAGATCGCGGTTGATTCTGATCTAAGCGCCGAACAACGGCGCCTCCGCGTTCAACACACGTGCAGCCCGGTGACGTCTCCTACGCCTTGATCCAGCAAGGGGAGAAGGAGAGGTGGGGGAAGACTCCGTCCAGCAGCAGCACGACGGCGTGGTGGTGGTGGAGGAGCGCGAGACTCCAGCAGAGCTTTGCCAAGCACTGCGAGAGACGAGGAGGGAGAGAGGTAGGGCTGCGCCAAGAGAGAGATCAAATCGTATGTTGGGCAGCCCCCATACCTCAAGTATATATAGGGGGAGGGGAGGGGGCTGCGCCCCCTCTAGGGTTCCCACCCCAAGGGGTGCGGCAGCCCTAGATCCCATCTAGGGTGGCGGCCACAAGGGGGAGAGGGGGAGGCGCACCTGGGGTGGGCCTCAGGGCCCATCTGCCCTAGGGTTTGCCCCCTTCCCCTCTAGGAGGCGCCTTGGGCCTTGGTGGGAGGCGCCCCAGCCCACCTAGGGGCTAGTCCCTTCCCAATATTGGCCCATGTAGGCCTCCGGGGCTGGTGGCCCCACCTGGTGGACCCCCGGACCCCTCCAGTGGTCCCGGTACACTACCGGTGATGCCCGGAACACTTCCGGTGGCCAAAACCATAATTCCTATATATCAATCTTTACCTCCGGGCCATTCCGGAACTCCTCGTGATGTCCGGGATCTCATCCGGGACTCCGAACAACATTTGGTAACCGCGTACATACTTTCCCTATAACCCTAGCGTCATCGAACCTTAAGTGTGTAGACCCTACGGGTTCGGGAGTCATGCAGACATGGCCGAGACAACTCTCCGGTCAATAACGAACTACGGGATCTGGATACCCATGTTGGTTACCACATGCTCCACCATGATCTCATCGGATGAACCACGATGTCAAGGATTCAATCAATCCCGTATACAATTCCCTTTGTCTATCGGTATGATACTTGCCCGAGATTCAATCGTCGGTATCCGATACCTTGTTCAATCTCGTTACCGGCAAGTCTCTTTACTCGTTCCGTAACACATCATCCCGTGATCAACTCCTTGGTCACATTGTGCACATTATGATGATGTCCTACCGAGTGGGCCCAGAGATACCCCTCCGTTACACGGAGTGACAAATCCCAGTCCCGATTCATGCCAACCCAATAGACACTTTTGGAGATACCCGTAATGCACCTTTATAGCCACCCAGTTACGTTGTGACGTTTGGCACACCCAAAGCACTCCTACGGTATTCGGGAGTTGCACAATCTCATGGTCTAAGGAAATGATACTTGACATTAGAAAAGCTTTAGCATACGAACTACACGATCTTGTGCTAGGCTTAGGATTGGGTCTTGTCCATCACATCATTCTCCTAATGATGTGATCCCGTTATCAACGACATCCAATGTCCATGGTCAGGAAACCGTAGCCATCTATTGATCAACGAGCTAGTCAACTAGAGGCTTACTAGGGACATGGTGTTGTCTATGTATCCACACATGTATCTGAGTTTCCTATCAATACAATTCTAGCATGGATAATAAACGATTATCATGAACAATGAAATATAATAATAATAACTAATTTATTATTGCCTCTAGGGCATATTTCCAACAGTCTCCCACTTGCACTAGAGTCAATAATCTAGTTCACATCGCCATGTGATTAACACTCACATGTCACATCGCCATGTGACCAACATCCAAAGAGTTTACTAGACTCAATAATCTAGTTCACATCACTATGTGATTAACACTCAATGAGTTCTGGGTTTGATCATGTTATGCTTGTGAGAGAGGTTGTAGTCAACGGGTCTTGCCATATTCAGATCCCTATGTATTTTGCAAAACTTTATGTCATATCGTAGATGCTGCTACCACGTTCCACTTGGAGCTATTCCAAATTGTTGCTCCATTATACGTATCCGATATCTCTACTCAGAGCTATCCGGATAGGTGTTATGCTTGCATCGATGTAACTCTTTACGTCGAACTCTTTATCACCGCCATAACCGAGAAACATTTCCTTATTCCTCTATGGACAATTTTGACCGCTATCTGGTGATCCAGTCCTAGATCACCTTTGTACCCTCTTGCCAGACATGTGGCAAGGCACACATCAGGTGCGGTACTCAGCATGGCATACCGTATAGAGCCTATGGCAAGAGCATAGGGGTCGACCTTCGTCCTTCCTCTTTCTTCTGCCGTGGTCAAGCTTTGAGTCTTACTCAACTTCACACCTTACAACTCAAGTAAGAACCCCTTCTTTGACTGATCTATTTTGAACTCCTTCAAAAACATGTCAAGGTGTGCGTTCTTTGAAAGTATCATCAGGCGTCTTGATCTATTTCTATAGATCCTGATGCCCAATATGTAAGCAGCTTTATCCAGGTCTTCCTTTGAAAATCACTCTTCAAACAACCGTTTATGCTTTCCAGAAATTCTACATCATTTCAAATCAACAATATGTCATCCACATATACTTATCAGAAATGTTGTAGTGCTCCCACTCACTTTCTTGTAAATACAAGTTTCTAGCAAACATTGTGTAAACCTAAAAGCTTTGATCACTCCATCAAAGCATATATTCTGACTCCGAGATGCTTGCTCTTGTCCATAGAAGGATCGCTGGAGCCAGCATACCTTTTAGCATCCTTAGGATCAACAAAACTTTGATTGCATCACATACAACTCTTTCTTACGAAAACTGGTAAGAAAACTTGTTTTTGACATCCATCTGTCAGATTTCATAATCGAAAAATACATCTAATGTTAACATGATTCCGACGGACTTAAGCATCGCTAGAGGTGAGAAATTCTCATCGTAGTCAACTCCTTGAACTTGTGAAAAGACTCTTTCACACAAGTCGAGCTTCATAGATGGTAGCATTACCGCCCACGTCCGTCTTCTTCTTAAAGATCCATTTATCTCAATGGCTCGCTGATCATCGGGCAAGTACACCAAAGTCCATACTTTGTTCTGATACATGGATCCTATCTCGGATTTCATGGCTTCTAACCATTTGTCAGAATACGGGCCCACCATCGCTTCTCCATAGCTCATAGATTCATTGTTGTCTAACAACATGATATCTAAGACAGGATTACCGTACCACTCAGGAGTAGTACATATCCTTGTCGACCTACGAGGTTCGATGGCAACTTGATCCGAAGTTTCATGATCACTATCATTAACTTCCTATTCAACAGACGTAGGCTCCATAGAAAACATCTTTCTATGTTGCATCACTCTCTGGTTGAAGTAAAGGTTCGACAACCTCATCAAGTTCTATCTTCCTCCCACTCAATTCTTTCGAGAGAAACTCCTTCTCGAGAAAGGACCCATTCTTAGCGACAAACAATTTGCCCTCGGATCTGAGATAGAAGGTATACCCAACTGTCACCTTTGGGTATCCTATGAAGATGTGTTTTGTCCGCTTTGGGTTCGAGCTTCTCCGGCTGAAGCCTTAAGCATCGCAGCCCCAAACATTAAGAAACGACAACTTTGGTTTCTTGCCAAACCAATGTTCATACGGTGTTGTCTCAACGGACTTATATGGTGTCCTATCTAAAGTGAATGCAGCTGTCTCTAATGCATAACCTCAAAATAATAGCGGTAGATCGGTAAGAGACATCATAGATCGCACCATATCTCATAAGGTTCAATTACGACGTCCGGACACACCATTACCCTGTGGTGTTCCAGGTGGCTTCAACTGTGAAACAATTCCACAATGTCTTAAGTGTTTGCCAAACTCATAACTCAGAAATTCTCATTGATCAGATCGTAGGATTTTGATCTTCTTGTTATGATGATTCTTAACTTCACTCTGAAATTGCTTAAACTTTTCAAACGTTTCAGACTTGTGCTTCATTAAGTAAATATACCTATATCTACTCAAATCGTCAGTGAAGATGAGAAAATAGCGATATCCACCATACGCTTCAATTCTCATTGGATCACACGCATCAGCATGTATGATTTCCAACAAGTCACTTGCCCGTTTCATTGTACCTGAAAGCGGGGTCTTAGTCATCATGCGCACGAGGCATGGCTCGCATGTGTCAAGCGATTCAAAATCAAGTGACTCCAAACATCCATCGACATGGAGTTTCTTTATGCAGCTTACGCCAATATGACCTAAGCGGCACTGCCACAAGAAAGTGGTACTATCATTATTAACTCTACATCTTTTGGCGTGAACATGCGTATTACCACGACCGAGATTCAATGAACCATTCACATAGGGTGCATGACCATGAAAGGTATTATCCATGTAAACAGAATAACCATTATTCTCTAACTTAAATGAATAACCGTATTGCAATGAACATGATCTAATCATATTCATGCTCAACATAGACACCTGATAACATTTATCTAGGTTCAATACTAATCCCGAAGGCAGATGGAGCGTGCGATGGTGATCTCATCAACTTTGGAAACACTTACAACACACATCGTCACCTCGCCCTTAGCAAGTCTCCGTTTAGTCCGTAGTTTTTGCTTCAAGTCACCAATAATAGCAACTGAACCAGTATCCAATACCCAGGTGCTACCAGGAGTACTAGTGAGGTACACATTAATAACACGTATATACTTTGAAGTTGCCAGCCTTCTTTTCTACCATGCATTTGGGGTAATTCCGCTACCAGTGACCGTTCCCCTTACAATAGAAGCACTTAGTCTCGGGTTTGGGTTCAACCTTGGGTTCCTTCACTGGAGCGGTAACTGGTTTGCCAGGCCTGAAGTTTCCCTTCTAGCCCTTGCCCTTCTTGAAACCAGTGGTCTTGTTAAACCATCAACACTTGATGCTCCTTCTTGATTTCTACCTTTTGCGGTCTTAAGCACCGCGAACAGCTTCGGGATCGACTCCATCCCTTGCATGTCATAGTTCATCACGAAGATCTAGTAGCTCAGTGATAGTGGCTAGAGAACTCTATCAATCACTATCTTATCTCGAAGTTTAACTCCCACTTGATTTAAGTGATTGTAGCACCCAGACATTCTGAGCACATGCTCACTAGCTGAGCTATTCTTCTCCATCTTGTTGGCAAAAGAACTTGTCACAGGTCTCACACCTCTCAACACGGGCATGAGCCTGAAATCCCAATTTCAGCTCTTGGAACATCTCATATGTTCTATGGCGTTCAAAACGTCATTGGAATCCCGATTCTAAGCCGTAAAGTATGGTGCACTAAACTATTAAGTAGTCATCAGGATGTGTCTGTCAGGTGTTCACAACATCCACAAACGACGTTGTAGGGGTTTGCACATCGAGTGGTGCATCAAAGACGTAAGCCTTCTATGTAGCAGTGAGGACACTCCTCGGACTACGGACCTAGTCCGCATCATTGCTTACAATATCTTTCAACTTAATCTTTCTCTAGGAATGTATTGAAAACATGAGCTATTTATCTACAACATATTTGCAAAGACAATTTAGACTATGTTCATGATAATTGAGTTCATCTAATCAAATTATTTAATGAACTCCCACTCAGATAGACATCCCTCTAGTCATCTAAGTAAAACATGATCCGAATCGACTAGGCCGTGTCCAATCATCATGTGAGACGGACTAGTCATCAACGGTGAACATCTCATGTTGATCGTATCTTCTATACGACTCATGTTCGACCTTTCAGTCTTCCGTGTTCCGAGGCCATGTCTGGACATGCTAGGCTCGTCAAGTCAACCTAAGTGTTTCGCATGTGTCCCGAGGCCATGTCTGTACATGCTAGGCTCGTCAACACCCGTTGTATTCGAACGTTAGAATCTATCACACCCGATCATCACGTGGTGCTTCGAAACAACGAACCTTCGCAATGGTGCACAGTTAGGGGGAACACTTTTCTTGAAATTTTAGTGGGGGATCATCTTATTTAATCTACCGTCGTTCTAAGCAAATAAGATGTAATACATGATAAACATCACATGTAATCAAATGGTGACATGATATGGCCAATATCATTTTGCTCCTTTTGATCTCCATCTTCGGGGCTCCATGATCATCATTGTCACCGGCATGACATCATGATCTCCATCACCATGTCTTCTTGAAGTTGTCTCGTCATCTATTACTTCTACTACTATGGCTAACGCTTTAGCAATAAAGTAAATTAATTACATGACGTCTATGTTGACACGCAGGTCATAAATAAATTAAGACAACTCCTATGGCTCCTGCCGGTTGTCATACTCATCGACATGCAAGTCGTGATTCCTATTACAAGAACATGATCAATCTCATACATCACATATATCATTCATCACATCCTTTTGGCCATATCACATCACAAGGCATATGCTGTAAAAACAAGTTAGACGTCGTCTAATTGTTGTTGCAAGTTTTTACGTGGCTGCTATAGGTTTTTAGCAAGAACGTTTCTTACCTACGCGAAAACCACAACGTGATATGCCAATTTCTATTTACCCTTCACAAGGACCCTTTTCATCGAATCGGATCCGACTAAAGTGGGAGAGACAGACACCCACTAGCCACCTTATGCAACTAGTGCATGTCAGTCGGTGGAACCAGTCTCATGTAAGCGTACGTGTAAGGTCGGTCCGGGCCGCTTCATCCCACGATGCCGCCGAATCAAGATAAGACTAGTCACGGCAAGTAAATTGACAATATCGACGCCCACAACTGCTTTGTGTTCTACTCGTGCATAGAAACTACGCATAGACCTAGCTCTGATACCACTGTTGGGGATCATAGCAGAAACTTAAAATTTTCTACGCATCACCAAGATCAATCTATGGAGTAATCTAGCAACGAGGGGAAGGAGAGTGCATCTACATACCCTTGTAGATTGCTAAGCGGAAGCATTGCAAGAACGCGGATGAAGGAGTCGTACTCATAGCGATTCAGATCGCGGATGATTCTGATCTAAGCGCCGAACAACGGCGCCTCCGCGTTCAACACACGTGCAGCCCGGTGACGTCTCCTACGCCTTGATCCAGCAAGGGGAGAAGGAGAGGTTGGGGAAGACTCCGTCCAACAGCAGCACAACGGCGTGGTGGTGGTGGAGGAGCGCGAGACTCGAGCAGAGCTTTGCCAAGCACTGCGAGAGACGAGGAGGGAGAGAGGTAGGGCTGCGCCAAGAGAGACATCAAATCGTATGTTGGGCAGCCCCCATACCTCAAGTATATATAGGGGGAGGGGAGGGGGCTGCGCGCCCTCTAGGGTTCCCACCCCAAGGGGTGCGGCAGCCCTAGATCCCATCTAGGGTGGCGGCCACAAGGGGGAGAGGGGGAGGCGCACCTGGGGTGGGCCTCAGGGCCCATCTGCCCTAGGGTTTGCCCCCTTCCCCTCTAGGAGGCGCCTTGGGCCTTGGTGGGAGGCACCCCAGCCCACCTAGGGGCTAGTCCCTTCCCAATATTGGCCCATGTAGGCCTCCGGGGCTGGTGGCCCCACCTGGTGGACCCCCGGATCCCTCAAGTGGTCCCGGTACACTACCGGTGATGCCCGGAACACTTCCGGTGGCCAAAACCATAATTTCTATATATCAATCTTTACCTCCGGACCATTCCGGAACTCCTCGTGATGTCCGGGATCTCATCCGGGACTCCGAACAACATTTGGTAACTGCGTACATACTTTCCCTATAACCCTAGCGTCATCGAACCTTAAGTGTGTAGACCCTACGGGTTCGGGAGTCATGCAGACATGGCCGAGACAACTCTCCGGTCAATAACGAACTGCGGGATCTGGATACCCATGTTGGTTAACACATGCTCCACCATGATCTCATCGGATGAACCACGATGTCAAGGATTCAATCAATCCCGTATACAATTCCCTTTGTCTATCGGTATGATACTTGCCCGAGATTCGATCGTCGGTATCCGATACCTTGTTCAATCTCGTTACCGGCAAGTCTCTTTACTCGTTCCGTAACACATCATCCCGTGATCAACTCCGTGGTCACATTGTGCACATTATGATGATGTCCTACCGAGTGGGCCCAGAGATACCCCTCCGTTACACGGAGTGACAAATCCCAGTCTCGATTCGTGCCAACCCAATAGACACTTTCGAAGATACCCGTAGTGCACCTTTATAGCCACCCAGTTACGTTGTGACGTTTGGCACACCCAAAGCACTCCTACGGTATCCGGGAGTTGCACAATCTCATGGTCTAAGGAAATGATACTTGACATTAGAAAAGCTTTAGCATACGAACTACACGATCTTGTGCTAGGCTTAGGATTGGGTCTTGTCCATCACATCATTCTCCTAATGATGTGATCCCGTTATCAACGACATCCAATATCCATGGTCAAGAAATCGTAGCCATCTATTGATCAACGAGCTAGTCAACTAGAGGCTTACTAGGGACATGGTGTTGTCTATGTATCCACACATGTATCTGAGTTTCCTATCAATACAATTCTAGCATGGATAATAAACGATTATCATGAACAATGAAATATAATAATAATAACTAATTTATTATTGCCTTTAGGGCATATTTCCAACAGTCTCCCACTTGCACTAGAGTCAATAATCTAGTTCACATCGCCATGTGATTAACACTCACAGGTCACATCGCCATGTGACCAACATCCAAAGAGTTTACTAGACTCAATAATCTAGTTCACATCACTATGTGATTAACACTCAATGAGTTCTGGGTTTGATCATGTTATGCTTGTGAGAGAGGTTGTAGTCAACGGGTCTTGCCATATTCAGATCCCTATGTATTTTGCAAAACTTTATGTCATATCGTAGATGCTGCTACCACGTTCCACTTGGAGCTATTCCAAATTGTTGCTCCATTATACGTATCCGATATCTCTACTCAGAGCTATTCGGATAGGTGTTATGCTTGCATCGATGTAACTCTTTACGTCGAACTCTTTATCACCTCCATAACCGAGAAACATTTCCTTATTCCTCTATGGACAATTTTGACCGCTATCTGGTGATCCAGTCCTAGATCACCTTTGTACCCTCTTGCCAGACATGTGGCAAGGCACACATCAGGTGCGGTACTCAGCATGGCATACCGTATAGAGCCTATGACAAGAGCATAGGGGTCAACCTTCGTCCTTCCTCTTTCTTCTGCCGTGGTCAAGCTTTGAGTCTTACTCAACTTCACACCTTACAACTCAGGTAAGAACCCCTTCTTTGACTGATCTATTTTGAACTCCTTCAAAAACATGTCAAGGTGTGCGTTCTTTGAAAGTATCACCAGGCGTCTTGATCTATTTCTATAGATCCTGATGCCCAATATGTAAGCAGCTTTATCCAGGTCTTCCTTTGAAAATCACTCTTCAAACAACCGTTTATGCTTTCCAGAAATTCTACATCATTTCAAATCAACAATATGTCATCCACATATACTTATCAGAAATATTGTAGTGCTCCCACTCACTTTCTTGTAAATACAAGTTTCTAGCAAACATTGTGTAAACCTAAAAGCTTTGATCACTCCATCAAAGCATATATTCTGACTCCGAGATGCTTGCTCTAGTCCATAGAAGGATCGCTGGAGCCAGCATACCTTTTACCATCCTTAGGATCAACAAAACTTTGATTGCATCACATACAACTCTTTCTTACGAAAACTGGTAAGAAAACTTGTTTTTGACATCCATCTGTCAGATTTCATAATCGAAAAATACATCTAATGCTAACATGATTCCGACGGACTTAAGCATCGCTAGAGGTGAGAAATTCTCATCATAGTCAACTCCTTGAACTTGTGAAAAGACTCTTTCACACAAGTCGAGCTTCATAGACGGTAGCATTACCGCCCATGTCCGTCTTCTTCTTAAAGATCCATTTATCTCAATGGCTCGCTGATCATCGGGCAAGTCCACCAAAGTCCATACTTTGTTCTGATACATGGATCCTATCTCGGATTTCATGGCTTCTAACCATTTGTCAGAATGCGGGCCCACCATCGCTTCTCCATAGTTCATAGGTTCATTGTTGTCTAACAACATGATATCTAAGACAGGATTACCGTACCACTCAGGAGTAGTACATATCCTTGTCGACCTACGAGGTTCGATGGCAACTTGATCCGAAGCTTCATGATCACTATCATTAACTTCCTATTCAACAGACGTAGGCTCCATAGAAAACATCTTTCTATGTTGCATCACTCTCTGGTTGAAGTAAAGGTTCAACAACCTCATCAAGTTCTATCTTCCTCCCACTCAATTCTTTCGAGAGAAACTCCTTCTCGAGAAAGGACCCATTCTTAGCGACAAACAATTTGCCCTCGGATCTGAGATAGAAGGTATACCCAACTGTCACCTTTGGGTATCCTATGAAGATGTGTTTTGTCCGCTTTGGGTTCGAGCTTCTCCGGCTGAAGCCTTAAGCATCGCAGCCCCAAACATTAAGAAACGACAACTTTGGTTTCTTGCCAAACTAATGTTCATACGGCGTTGTCTCAACGGACTTATATGGTGTCCTATCTAAAGTGAATGCAGCTGTCTCTAATGCATAACCTCAAAATAATAGCGGTAGATCGGGAAGAGACATCGTAGATCGCACCATATCTCATAAGGTTCTATTACGATGTCCGGACACACCATTACCCTGTGGTGTTCCAGGTGGCTTCAACTGTGAAACAATTCCACAATGTCTTAAGTGTTTGCCAAACTCATAACTCAGAAATTCTCATTGATCAGATCGTAGGATTTTGATCTTCTTGTTATGATGATTCTTAACTTCACTCTGAAATCGCTTAAACTTTTCAAATGTTTCAGACTTGTGCTTCATTAAGTAAATATACCTATATCTACTCAAATCGTCAGTGAAGATGAGAAAATAGCGATATCCACCATACGCTTCAATTCTCATTGGATCACACGCATCAGCATGTATGATTTCCAACAAGTCACTTGCCCGTTTCATTGTACCTGAAAGCGGGGTCTTAGTCATCATGCCCATGAGGCATGGCTCGCATGTGTCAAGCGATTCAAAATCAAGTGACTCCAAACATCCATCGACATGGAGTTTCTTTATGCAGCTTACGCCAATATGACCTAAGCGGCAGTGCCACAAGAAAGTGGTACTATCATTATTAATTCTACATCTTTTGGCGTGAACATGTGTATTACCATGACCGAGATTCAATGAACCATTCACATAGGGTGCATGACCATGAAAGGTATTATCCATGTAAACAGAATAACCATTATTCTCTAACTTAAATGAATAACCGTATTGCAATGAACATGATCTAATCATATTCATGCTCAACGTAGACACCTGATAACATTTATCTAGGTTCAATACTAATCCCGAAGGCAGATGGAGCGTGCGATGGTGATCTCATCAACTTTGGAAACACTTCCAACACACATCGTCACCTCGCCCTTAGCAAGTCTCCGTTTAGTCCGTAGTTTTTGCTTCAAGTCACCAATAATAGCAACTGAACCGGTATCCAATACCCAGGTGCTACCAGGAGTACTAGTGAGGTACACATTAATAACACGTATATACTTTGAAGTTGCCAGCCTTCTTTTCTACCATGCATTTGGGGTAATTCCGCTACCAGTGACCATTCCCCTTACAATAGAAGCACTTAGTCTCGGGTTTGGGTTCAACCTTGGGTTCCTTCACTAGAGCGGTAACTGGTTTGCCATCCATGAAGTTTCCCTTCTAGCCCTTGCCCTTCTTGAAACCAGTGGTCTTGTTAAACCATCAACACTTGATGCTCCTTCTTGATTTCTACCTTTTGCGGTCTTAAGCACCGCGAACAGCTTCGGGATCGACTCCATCCCTTGCATGTCATAGTTCATCACGAAGATCTAGTAGCTCAGTGATAGTGGCTAGAGAACTCTATCAATCACTATCTTATCTGGAAGTTTAACTCCCACTTGATTTAAGTGATTGTAGCACCCAGACATTCTGAGCACATGCTCACTAGCTGAGCTATTCTTCTCCATTTTGTTGGCAAAAGAACTTGTCACAGGTCTCACACCTCTCAACACGGGCATGAGCCTGAAATCCCAATTTCAGCTCTTGGAACATCTCATATGTTCTATGGCGTTCAAAACATCATTGGAATCCCGATTCTAAGCCGTAAAGTATGGTGCACTAAACTATCAAGTAGTCATTAGGATGTGTCTGTCAGGTGTTCACAACATCCACAAACGACGTTGTAGGGGTTTGCACATCGAGCGGTGCATCAAAGACGTAAGCCTTCTATGTAGCAGTGAGGACACTCCTCGGACTACGGACCTAGTCCGCATCATTGCTTACAATATCTTTCAACTTAATCTTTCTCTAGGAACGTATTGAAACAGGGAGCTACAACATGAGCTATTTATCTACAACATATTTGCAAAGACAATTTAGACTATGTTCATGATAATTGAGTTCATCTAATCAAATTATTTAATGAACTCCCACTCAGATAGACATCCCTCTAGTCATCTAAGTGAAACATGATCCGAATCGACTAGGCCGTGTCCAATCATCATGTGAGACGGACTATTCATCAACGGTGAACATCTCATGTTGATCGTATCTTCTATACGACTCATGTTCGACCTTTCGGTCTTCCGTGTTCCGAGGCCATGTCTGTACATGCTAGGCTCGTCAAGTCAAACTAAGTGTTTCGCATGTGTCCCGAGGCCATGTCTGTACATGCTAGGCTCGTCAACACCTGTTGTATTCGAACGTTAGAATCTATCACACGCGATCATCACGTGGTTCTTCGGAACAACGAACCTTCACAATGGTGCATAGTTAGTGGGAACACTTTTCTTGAAATTTTAGTGAGGGATCATCTTATTTAAGCTACCGTCGTTCTAAGCAAATAAGATGTAAAACATGATAAACATCACATGTAATCAAATGGTGACATGATATGGCCAATATCATTTTGCTCCTTTTGATCTCCATCTTCGGGGCTCCATGATCATCGTTGTCACCGGCATGACACCATGATCTCCATCACCGTGTCTTCTTGAAGTTGTCTCATCATCTATTACTTCTACTACTATGGCTAACGCTTTAGCAATAAATTAAAGTAATTACATGACGTCTATGTTGACACGCAGGTCATAAATAAATTAAGACAACTCCTATGGCTCCTGCCGGTTGTCATACTCATCGACATGCAAAACGTGATTCCTATTACAAGAACATGATCAATCTCATACATCACATATATCATTCATCACATCCTTTTAGCCATATCACATCACAAGGCATATGCTGCAAAAACAAGTTAGACGTCCTCTAATTGTTGTTGCAAGTTTTTACATGGCTGCTATAGGTTTCTAGCAAGAACGTTTCTTACCTACGCGAAAACCACAACGTGATATGGCAATTTCTATTTACCCTTCATAAGGACCCTTTTCATCGAATCCGATCCGACTAAAGTGGGAGAGACAGACACCCGCTAGCCACCTTATGCAACTAGTGCATGTCAATCGGTGGAACCAGTCTCATGTAAGCGTACGTGTAAGGTCGGTCCGGGCCGCTTCATCCCACGATGCCGCCGAATCAAGATAAGACTAGTCACGGCAAGTAAATTTACAATATCGGCGCCCACAACTGCTTTGTGTTCTACTCGTGCATAGAAACTACGCATAGACCTAGCTCTGATACCACTGTTGGGGATCATAGCAGAAATTTAAAATTTTCTATGCATCACCAAAATCAATCTATGGAGTAATCTAGCAACGAGGGGAAGGAGAGTGCACCTACATACCCTTGTAGATTGCTAAGCCGAAGCATTGCAAGAACGCGAATGAAGGAGTCGTACTCGTAGCGATTCAGATCACGGTTGATTCTGATCTAAGCGCCGAACAACGGCGCCTCCGTGTTCAACACACGTGCAGCCCGGTGACGTCTCCTACGCCTTGATCCAGCAAGGGGAGAAGGAGAGGTTGGGGAAGACTCCGTCCAGCAGCAGCACGACGGCGTGGTGGTGGTGGAGGAGCGCGGGACTCCAGCAGAGCTTCGCCAAGCACTGCGAGAGACGAGGAGGGACAGAGGTAGGGCTGTGCCAAGAGAGAGATCAAATCGTATGTTGGGCAGCCCCCATACCTCAAGTATATATAGGGGGAGGGGAGGGGGCTGCGCCCCCTCTAGGGTTCCCACCCCAAGGGGTGCGGCAGCCCTAGATCCCATCTAGGGTGGCGACCACAAGGGGGAGAGGGGGAGGCGCACCTGGGGTGGGCCTCAGGGCCCATCTGCCCTAGGGTTTGCCCCCTTCGCCTCTAGGAGGCGCCTTGGGCCTTGGTGGGAGGCGCCCCAGCCCACCTAGGGGCTAGTCCCTTCCCACTATTGGCCCATGTAGGCCTCCGGGGTTGGTGGCCCCACCTGGTGGACCCCCGGACCCCTCCGGTGGTCCCGGTACACTACCGGTGATGCCCGGAACACTTCCGGTGGCCAAAACCATACTTCCTATATATCAATCTTTACCTCCAGACCATTCCGGAACTCCTCGTGATGTCCGGGATCTCATCCGGGACTCTGAACAACATTCGGTAACCGCGTACATACTTTCCCTATAACCCTAGCGTCATCGAACCTTAAGTGTGTAGACCCTACGGGTTCGGGAGTCATGCAGACATGGCCGAGACAACTCTCCGGTCAATAACCAACAGCGGGATCTGGATACCCATGTTGGTCCCCACATGCTCCACGATGATCTCATCGGATGAACCACGATGTCAAGGATTCAATCAATCCCGTATACAATTCCCTTTGTCTATCGGTACGATACTTGCCCGAGATTCGATCGTCGGTATCCGATACCTTGTTCAATCTCGTTACCAGCAAGTCTCTTTACTCGTTCCATAACACATCGTCCATGATCAACTCCTTGGTCACATTGTGCACATTATGATGATGTTCTTGTTGGGGAACGTAGCAGAAATTCAAAATTTTCCTACGTGTCACCAAGTTCTATCTATGGAGAGACCAGCAACGAGGGGAAGGAGAGTGCATCTACATACCCTTGTAGATCGCTAAGCGGAAGCGTTCAAGAGAACGGGGTTGATGGAGTCGTACTCGTCGTGATCCAAATCACCGATGATCCTAGTGCCGAACGGTCGGCACCTCCATGTTCAACACACGTACAGCCCGGTGACGTCTCCTACGCCTTGATCCAGCAAGGGGAGAAGGAGAGGTTGAGGAAGACTCCATCCAGCAGCAGCACAACGGCGTGGTGGTGGTGGAGGAGCGTGGCAATCCAGCAGGGCTTCGCCAAGCACTACGAGATATGAGGAAAAGAGAGGTAGGGCTGCACCAACAGGGAGAGATCAAATCGTGTATTGGGCAGCCCCTAGGCCTCACTATTTATAGGAGGAGGGGAGGAGGGTGCGCCCCCTCTAGGGTTCCCACCCCTAGGGGGGGCGGCAGCCCTAGATGGGAAAGGGGGGGGGGCAAGAGGGGAGAGGGGGGGGGGGGTGCCCCCTAGGGTGGGCCTTAGGGCCCATCTAAGCCTAGGGTTTCCCCCTCTCCTCCTTTGCTGCGCCTTGGGCCTTGGTGGGGGGGGGGGGGGGCGCACCAGCCCACCTGGGGCTGGTCCCCTCCCACACTTGGCCCATGCAGCCCTCCGGGGCTGGTGGCCCCACTTGGTGGACCCCCGGGACCCTCCCGGTGGTCCCGATACGTTACCGATAAACCCCGAAACTTTTCCGGTGACCAAAACAGGACTTCCCATATATAAATCTTTACCTCCGGACCATTCCGGAACTCCTCGTGACGTCCGGGATCTCATCCGAGACTCCGAACAACATTCGGTAACCACATACAAACTTCCTTTATAACCCTAGCGTCATCGAACCTTAAGTGTGTAGACCCTACGGGTTCGGGAGACATGCAGACATGACCGAGACGTTCTCCGGTCAATAACCAACAGCAGGATCTGGATACCCATGTTGGCTCCCACATGCTCCATGATGATCTCATCGGATGAACCACGATGTCGAGGATTCAATCAATCCCGTATACAATTCCCTTTGTCTATCGGTACGATACTTGCCCGAGATTCGATCGTCGGTATCCCGATACCTTGTTCAATCTCGTTACCGGCAAGTCTCTTTACTCGTTCTGCAACACATCATCCCGTGATCAACTCCTTGATCACATTGTGCACATTATGATGATGTCCTACTGAGTGGGCCCAGAGATACCTCTCCATCACATGGAGTGACAAATCCCAGTCTCGATTCATGCCAACCCAACAGACACTTTCGGAGATACCCGTAGTGCACCTTTATAGCCACCCAGTTATGTTGTGACGTTTGGCACACCCAAAGTATTCCTACGGTATCCGGGAGTTGCACAATCTCATGGTCTAAGGAAATGATACTTGACATTAGAAAAGCTTTAGCGAACGAACTACACGATCTTTGTGCTAGGCTTAGGATTGGGTCTTGTCCATCACATCATTCTCCTAATGATGTGATCCCGTTATCAACGACATCCAATGTCCATGGTCAGGAAACCATAACCATCTATTGATCAACGAGCTAGTCAACTAGAGGCTTACTAGGGACATGGTGTTGTCTATGTATCCACACATGTATCTGAGTTTCCTATCAATACAATTCTAGCATGGATAATAAACGATTATCATGAACAAGGAAATATAATAATAATCAATTTATTATTGCCTCTAGGGCATATTTCCAACAGTCTCCCACTTGCACTAGAGTGAATAATCCAGCTCACATCGATATGTGATTAACACTCAAGGTCACATCCCCATGTGACTAACACCCAAAGAGTTCCGGGTTTGATCATGTTATGCTTGTGAGAGATGTTATAGTCAACGGGTCTGAAACATTCAGATCCGTATGCACTTCGCAAATTTCTATGTCATCTTGTAGATACAACCACTACGCTACATTTGGAGCTATTCCAAATAACTGTTCTACTATACGAATCCAGTTTACTACTCAGAATAATCTGGATTAGTGTCAAAGTTAGCATCGGCGTAATCCTTTACGACAAACTCTTTTACCACCTCCATAATCGAGAAAATTCCTTAGTCCACTAGTTACTAAGGATAACTTTGACCGCTGTCCTGTGATCCATTCTTGGATCACTCTTGTACCCCTTGGCTGACTCATGGCAAGGCACACTTCAGGTGCGGCACACAACATAGCATACTATAGAGAGCCTATGACAAAAGCATAGGGGACGACCTTCGTCCTTCCTCTTTCTTCTACCGTGGTCGAGCTTTATGTCTTAACTTCATACCTTACAACTCAGGCAAGAACTCCTTCTTTGACTGATCCATCTTGAACACCTTCAAGATCATGTCAAGGTATGTGCTCATTTGAAAGTACCATTAAGCGTTTTGATCTATCCTTATAGATCTTGATGCTCAATGTTCAAGTAGCTTAATCCAGGCTTTCCATTGAAAAACACTTTTCAAATAACTCTGCATGCTTTCCAGAAATTCTACATCATTTTCGATCAACAATATGTCAACAACATATATTCATCAGAAATTCTATAGTGCTCCCATTCACTTCTTTGGAAACACAAGTTTCTCATAAACTTTGTATACACCCAAAAATCTTTGATCATCTCATCAAAGTGTATATTCCAACTCCGAGATGCTTACTCCAGTCCTTGGAAGGATTGCTGGAGCTTTGCATACTTATTAGCATCTTTCAGGATTGACAAAACCTTCCGGTTGTATCACATACAACCTTTCCTCAAGGAAAATGTCGAGGAAACAAAGTTTTGATATCCTATCTGAAAGATTTCATAAATAATGCAGTAATTGCTAATATAATTCCAACAGACTCTTAGCATCGCTACGAGTGAGAAAGTCTCATCGCAGTCAACTCCTTGAACTTGTCGGAAAACTTTCTGCCAAGTTGTTATTGATATGATCACATTTTATGGCAGTATTAAAACCTGATTTATACCACAACAGAGAATGGTGGGTGTTCAACCATGAAGCAAATTCATTATCACTACATGATGCCAATATCTTACCAAGGTGATAGGAATGTGTCTGTGTGGTGTAGGATCTTGCTGCTGGCCACATGCGCCCAAATTCATCTCCTTTGAATTTTTTTATCAGATTCATCGACATATGTCCAAAGCACTCCCTCTGCTCAGCATGGGGGAAAACATTTTTACTGCATTTTCCACCCTTTACATGCATCTGTGTGGATGGCCAAAGGAGAAACTGGCCCTATGCATCTTTTCAGTTGCGTCATGAACCATATCCACGATGCCTCTGTCTCTGATTGAAACATTCCTATTGCAATTGGGAACATCCAGTTGTGTCCATCTAGAGCATTGCATGCAGCCAACTGACCATTCCACCTTCTAGTCAAAAAAGATGAGTCTATGCTCAAATATGGAGGACAACTTGCTTTGAATCCATCTATGCAAGGCTTCAAACACATAAAAAACTTGCTGAATAAAACCTTGCCATCCTCTGTTACCTCTGTATCTATCTCCACCACACTTCCAGGTGACCTCTTCTCCGCCTCTGCTTTTAAAACTATACAACATCCTAAATGTATTTGCCCAGTCACCATACAATGATTTCATGGCCCTTTGTTTTTCTTTCCACACTGTGGTATATTGCAGCTGGATGGGGTACAGCTTCTCCAAGTCAACTTTAAGCCTCTTTGCAGTAGTGTTTGGAGTCTTGGCTAAAATATGACTAATCTTCTCTGTAACCCAAAGCTGTGATGTCATCTTTGAAACTCTCTGTGAAGTGGTCATACGTGTATGCTGGTGTGGTATTTGATTTACCCTTACTGTACTTCCATCAGGTTGTAGTCTGGCACACAAGTACCATTTGCAAGGATTGCCACCACCATCATAACCTTTGCACCGAGCATAAAATTTCTTTCGATCAGTCCACATAGTCTTGGCATCAAACTCTTTTTTCACTTCATAGGTCCTGAAAGACATCCTAAACTCCTTCATGCTTGGCCACAACTTTCCCACCTTAATAACTGGGTTCTCTTTGTCATACAAACACACCAGCTCATTATCATCTGCATCATCCACATCATCTGCAGCCTCTCTCATCAGCTCTTCTTCATCCTCATTTGCATTTCTAGGGCCTATGTTACCATCAGCAGGCAAAGAACTGTCATCCTTCTCCTTATCTTTGTCATCAACTTAAATGCCAAACAATTCGGCCATATCAATGTCAGATATTGGTGTAATGACCAAATCTGTTTTTTCATTCAACTCTACTACATTCCAGTCAACAACAATATTCCTAGCACCATGAGTTCCCTCCTCTCCATCTGCATCAACCCCTGTATCTTCAGCTACTATAGTCGGTTCAGGCAACAATGCCAACATCTTCTTTTGTGAAACCCACTCATCATCTTCCACCTGTGCAGCCATCTTTGATGGCACATAACCAACTCTGGAATGAGTTTGCAGATCAATTAGCTCTACATAAAATGTTACTTGTTTGCTTGCCCACCCTTCTTGCTGATCAATTTCAGCAACCATGGATTCTCCATCTTCAATTCTCACATATTCACCATTATAGTTATTGAAACGTTGCAGAGATACCTCTTGTTCTGGACCCCAAACAATACTCTCCCCAATTCTCTCCACCAAATTTCCCATGGCCTTCTCCTCCATGCTCTCCAATTCCTAGGGATCAACATCTGCAAATTCGACATCCAACCTCACGGTGGTATCTCTATCAATGTCTTGGACACTGCCATCACTGAGCTTGGCTTTACAGGAAAAAATTCCACTATAATTGCGAATGTGGTGGCAGAACCTGAACCTCCCCTCGTTTTGTCAATGGCAGGCAACGGCAGCAGTGTAAGCGACAGTCACTACCAAATTGAGTTCGATAACATCTAAAAGAGAAAAAGGGCGGCATTACCGATTTTAAGCATTGTCTCCTCGCTCCATCTCATTCAGCCCCCGCGCTCCTATCCAATCGAGATTCTAAAACGCCAGGAAACAGGGGCAGCATGAGGCCATAGATTTAGCCAAAATTCTGAGGAATGGGACTAGAGTTTGGAAAATACTCACTCGCAATAGCCGCTCCCGAGAAAGGAGCTCCACCACCGGGCCGCGGAGAAGAAATAGCCCCTGGATCCAATCGAGATTCTAAATCGCCAAGAAACAGAGGGGAAGCATGAGGCCACAGATCCCCCAAAATTCTGGGGAGTGGGACTAGGGTTTTGGGCTCACTCGCAATAGCTCTGCCGCTGCCGCGAAATGCGCTCCACCACCGCAGAGAAGAAACCGCTGCCGGAGAAGATGCTTACGGCGGCGCCGCTCGCCCAGTCCAGCACGGGCGAGTCGAGCACGGTCACACAGTCACCAGTCGAGTCGTGGACGGTTGACTCTTGACTACATGGCCCTAGGTGGACCCCACCAGTCAGAGCACATAACCCCAGTGTCCTAACCAAACCTTAGCCTTACTAACAACCAACTAGCCGCGTAAACGGGTTGTCTTGCTTGAGCTATTTCTGCGCTGGGAGACGTCGCATGAGAGCCATCACAACCAACGACGTCGCATGAGAGACAATTCAACTCAAAGATGTCGCATGGGAGCTATTTGCCCGTTTGTAACAGCTTCCTCTCGCCCTAGAGCGCTGCATGAGGCGTCGCACCTGGTGCCACTACAACCTAGAAGACGATTGTGGCGTCCAGGTGCGTGACACTGATTCCGCACTTCTCCTTAACGTAGACGCGGTCTAAGTCATGGAGGAATGGCACGTCCGGCACTCCATGGCATGGCGTCCCGAGGCGACACGGCGGTGTCAGCAACGTGGCCAAGATCCGCCACGAGCTCGCCGCACGTGAGCCGGAGCAGGCAGACTGGTCCGTGGACGTGAGGCACGCAGGACGAAGGCGCAGAGACTCCTGACCACCATGTTGGTGGACATGGCCGTCGCCACCTCGAAGGCTAGGATACTGAGCCGCCCTATCTCGCTCTGGAGATCGCCATTGGTGGTGTCGACTACACACAGAGGATGTGGAGACGGAGAAGGGAGATAAGACCATGGATCGTGGACACGGCTATTTGAATAGGCTGTACACTTTACCATACTCTGGACTATCTGTCCGGCGAACCCTGTCTACATCAGGGCCGCAAAGTGTTTATTATCGGTGCCGGGATGTACCGGTGGTTCTCTCACCAATAGCATGCCGCCATCTCAAAAGGTGTACATTTGTATTCCCCTCCTTTTCCTATTTAAGTCACCATATTTCATCATATCAGGCCTACCATGCGCATGCAAAGGACACATGCATGGTCTTGCTTTTCTCTTTTCTCTGACATTATCTCTCCTCTGTCCATCTCTAAATCCATCACCTTTAATTCCCTTTTTACTATTTAGATTGTCCATATCTTTGAATTTTTTTGTTTTCGAAACCTTGTATATATTTGAACTCCTGGAGCCAAGACCTTTAGAACAAGAATCAATCTTGAATGCATTCAAACACGTTTAAATTTCAACGTTTGAAATGAGTGATATTACCTATATAAAAATAGTGAAATACGATCTTTGAATTGGGTGAGACCTATTTTCTAAAATGAGTGAAATATGTTTTTTATACATGACACATTTTGGGTGTGAAATACATGAAACTTGTTATTTCAGACTTTCGAAACTAGTCATGCAAAACATGTCAAACTAATTATTTCAAACTTTCTTTAAATGAGTGAAATATGTTTTACGAAACAAGTGAAATTGTTTTTTGAATTGATATTTTTAATTGAATCAAATAAGTTTTTTGAAATATTTGAAATTAGTTATTTGCTTTGAGTGAAATCAACTTTCTGAAAATTGTGAAATCTGATCTTTGAATTGGGTGAGAGCAATTTTTTAAAATGAGTAAAATATGTTTTTCATATACATGAAACGTTTTTTGGTGCAAAATACGTGAAACTTGTTATTTCAGAATATCTGAACGAGTGAAATTAGTTTTTCGCACTAACTGAAATCCATTTTGAACTGAAATATGAAAATGAGTGAGATCTGTTTTTCAACTAAGTGAAATTATTTTTCTGAAATGAGTGACATCAGTTTTTTCATATGAGTGAAATCATTTTTTTACATAGTGAAATGATTTTTTTTGAAATGAGTGAAATTAATTTTACAAAATTAGTGTAGCCAGTTCTTTGAAATCGGTGTTTAAATTTACTTAAAAAATTTTACACGACCATAATACGTTTTCTGAAATGAGTAAAATTGTTTCTGTAAATGATGAAATATACGTTTCAGAATAACTGAGATCAGTGTTTTCAAATGAGTGAATTTAGTTTTCTGAAATGAGTGAAATCACCTTTTCAAATGAGTGAATACGTTTCCGTTCTTATGTACATCCCACACAGTCAATCCAGGGAAAACGTTTCCGTTCGGATCTAAATCCCACACAGTTTTATGTGTAGGCTCGTGTGTGAAAGGTGTAACTATCACACACGGTCTTCCTTGATTAACTGCTTACTTTTATCAACTATATCACAGATGATTTGATGAAGAAAACTGTGTGGCATTGGGCTATCCATCGCAACCGCTTTTACTGCTAGAACCGTTTGCAAAGGTGCATGACACATTTAGCAGGTTTATTAGTTTACAATTAATAATTCCAGTATTACACAAATTCACATTTCATATCAAACAGTTGTTTGCCAATTTCATATCAGGCACATAAATATATCATAACATCACAGTACGGTAGCTAAATGAAAACAACACAGTATAACATATAGCTACTTCAACTTCATGAGAACAATATATTCATTTCCCTAATCGAGATCATCCAGGCTCGTCTTATCCACCTCTGCTTTCAGTTCAGTAAGAACCCATTTTGCACGGGCCAACTGGGAAAGTGACTCCTCCTTCGCCAACACCATCTTAGCAAAGTCTTTAAAAAAAATTTGAGCTCATTCTCCACCTTCAACTTTTTATCCCGCATCTTGAAATATGCTTCAGCGCTGACAAGACTTTCTCTAAGCCTAGTTGTGTTCACTTCATCATACATGCTCCAGAGCTTCGTTAGACACATCTTCAAAGACTGTGGTCACTCTTGATCAACCCACTCCAAGTAAGAACACTTCCGTTCATCCTATAATATTTAAAACTAGATTAGTAACAATTGTAGGGGAAATGGGTTTATAGCAACATAGAAAATCACCAATGCTTATTTTGAAAAACTAAGAAACATGTTAATTATGACATATCTTCTCAAAAGGATCAATGTGCAAATGAAATAATTGATACTGAGACAACAACCAAATTCTGGAACATCAGAAGCTATAATTAACTACAACGACGCTACAAGTTCTTACTCATGTACAATAAATAACAAATTGAAAATTTTATGAGAAAGGTAAATATAACTACAACATCATGGCGACATTGTTTGGATGACAGCAAATTGATACTAACATGTGTGTACATGCACAAATTTAGTAACATAGAACTAATAGCACTAAGGCCGTCCACTATGCATGCCAAAACTGGTGTAAAGACAACTGTTGCTACATCTCGCACCGATGCCCTGAACTGATGAGCCGATGCAACAGAAAAAAAATCAGGGACCCGGACTCCGGAGCATGTAGTTGCTCTGATGCCCAGTTCCTTCGTGCCATAAAGATTTAGTATTTTACTGCTTGGCTGCTCGGATGTGTGGACCAAAGTTGGCTACACAAACTGCTGAAGCGGTACCAAATAATTTTCTAATGTCACCGCTGGTGAGATGGCAACAATTTAAGATACTAGGTACAAACTATGACACTGCCTTAGGATGCGTTTGGTTGAAGGTGTGGTATCAATGGGTTGGGACCGTGATAGTGTCTGAATCACATCTAACAAATGATTTGTAACAATGGAAGAGGGTCTAACCTTCTCTGCACAAGCCAGAAACTTCCTCCCAATGTCCACACAACGAGCAAATAGATCTTCCGCCACCCCGCTCCATTCGTTGCCACTGATGGTCTTAGGGAGCTACAAGAGGAAGAAACAACTCAAATCGACCTCCGGGTAAAATCCTTCATACCAAGCATAGCACGAGAGAGAGAAGAGAGGCATACCCGGGTGGTGAAGGAGTAGTCGCCGGAGGAGGAACCGCTGGAGATGTCTTTGAAGAAGACCATGGCGACCCCGGGGCAGTAGGATGCGAGACGGCGAGAGCGAGGACACGGCTATAGCTTAGCAAGGAAGGAAGGAAGGAGGAAACAAGGGAAATGTGACTTGTGGCCGGGGAGAAAATGGGGTGGGGAAGGGGGAAGGGGGGCGGGGGTAGATGTTTTGGCGGTAGGCCAAAATTTTGGAAATGTGGAGGGAAACTTTACGCGCGGTGTCGCCGGGCCATTCACTTTGAACGATTGTGTGCATCGTAAACGATTCTTCTGCTTTACGCGCATGGGATGAGTTTAGTAATTCAAATTTTGGTCCCAAGGCATGGGCACATTCACTTTGAATGCGCGCGGTGCCGTCGGACCATTCACTTTGAACGATTGTGTGCATCACAAACGATTCTTCTGCTTTACGCGCATGGGATGAGTTTGATAATTCAAATTTGAAGGAAATATGCCCTAGAGGCAATAATAAAGTTATTATTTATTTCCTTATTTCATGATAAATGTTTATTATTCATGCTAGAATTGTATTAACCAGAAACATAATACATGTGTGAATACATAGACAAACATAGTGTCACTAGTATGCCTCTACTTGACTAGCTCATTGATCAAAGATGGTTAAGTTTCCTAACCGTAGACATGAGTTGTTATTTGATCAATGGGATCACATCATTAGGAGAATGATGTGATTGACTTGACCCATTCTGTTAGCTTAGCACTTGATCATTTTTGTTTACTGCTATTGCTTTCTTCATGACTTATACATGTTCTTATGACTATGAGATTATGCAACTCCCGAATACCGGAGGAACACTTTGTGTGCTACCAAACGTCACAACGTAACTGGGTGATTATAAAGGTGCTCTACAGACTACAGGTGTCTCTGATGGTACTTGTTGAGTTGGCGTAGATCAAGATTAGGATTTGTCACTCCGATTGTCGGAGAGGTATCTCTGGGCCCTCTCGGTAATGCACATCACTACAAGCCTTCCAAGCAATGCAACTAATGAGTTAGTTGCGGGATAGTGCATTATGGAACGAGTAAAGAGGCTTGCCAGTAACGAGATTGAACTAGGTATTGGGATACCGATGATCGAATCTCGGACAAGTAACATACCGATGACAAAGAGAACAACATATAGTGTTATGTGGTTTGACCGATAAAGATCTTCATAGAATATGTAGGAACCAATATGAGCATCCAGTTTCTGCTATTGGTTATTGACCGGAGACATGTCTCGGTCATGTCTACATAGTTCTCGAACCCGTAGGGTCCGCACGCTTAAAGTTATGTGATGATCAATTTTATGAGTTTATATGTTTTGATGTACCGAAGGTAGTTTGGAGTCCCGGATATGATCACGGACATGACGAGGAGTCTCAAAATGGTCGAGACATAAAGATTGATATATTGGAAGCCTACATTTGGACATCGGAAGAGTTCCGGGTAAAATCGGGATTTTACCGGAGTGCCGGAGGGGTTACTGGAACCCCCCGGGGGCTAATGGGCCTTGTTGGGCCATAAGGGAAAGAGAGAGGGGCCGGCCTAGGGCAGGCAGCGCACCCCTCCCTCTGGTCCGAATTGGACTAGGAGAGGGGGGCGCCGCCCCCCTTTCCTTCTCTTTCTTCCCCTTCCTTTCCCCCTCCTAGTAGGAGTAGGAAAGGGAGGAATCCTACTCCTACTAGGAGGAGGATTCCTCCTCCAGGCGCACCAACAAGGGCCGACCGGCCTTTCCCTTGATCCTTTATATACAGGAGCAGGGGGGCACCTCTAGACACACAAGTTGATCACAAAGATCTCTCCCAGTCGTGTGCGGTGCCCCCCTCCACCATAATCCACCTCGGTCATACTGTAGCGGTGTTTAGGCGAAGCCCTCTTGTGGTAGCTTCATCAACATCGTCACCATGCCGTCGTGCTGACAAAACTCTCCCCCGAGCTCTACTAGATCATGAGTTCGTGGGACGTCACCGAGCTGAACGTGTGCTGAACGCGGAGGTGCCGTACGTTCGGTACTAAGGATCGGTCGATCATGAAGACGTACGACTATATCAACAGTGTTGTCATAACGCTTGCACTTAATGGTCTACGAGGGTATGTGGACGACACTGTCCCCTCTCGTGGCTATGCATCACCATGATCCTGTGTGTGCGTAGGATTTTTTTTGAAATTACTACGTTCTCCAATAGTGGTATCAGAGCCAGGTTTTATGCGTAGATGTTATATGCACGAGTAGAACACAAGTGAGTTGTGGGCGATACAAGTCATACTGCTTACCAGCATGTCATACTTTGGTTCGGTGGTATTGTTGGATGAAGCGGCCCGGAACGACATTACGCGTACGCTTACGCGAGACTGGTTCTATCGACGTGCTTTGCACACAGGTGGCTGGCGGGTGTCAGTTTCTCCAACTTTAGTTGAACCGAGTGTGGCTACGCCCGGTCCTTGAGAAGGTTAAAACAACACTAACTTGACGAACTATCGTTGTGGTTTTGATGCGTAGGTAAGAACGGTTCTTGCTCAGCCCGTAGCAGCCACGTAAAACTTGCAACAACAAAGTAGAGGACGTCTAACTTGTTTTTGTAGGGCATGTTGTGATGTGATATGGTCAAGACATGATGCTATATTTATTGTATGAGATGATCATGTTTTGTAACGGAGTTATCGGCAACCGGCATGAGCCATATGGTTGTCGCTTTATTGTATGCAATGCAATCGCCCTGTAATTGCTTTACTTTTTCACTAAGCGGTAGCGATAGTCGTAGAAGCAATAGTTGGCGAGACGACAACGATGCTACGATGGAGATCAAGGTGTCGCGCTGTGACGATGGTGATCATGACGGTGTTTCGGACTTTCCAGTTTGATTGGGGTTGTTGTTCTGGGGACACTCTCGGCTATAGTGACCCGACTCTCCACACTTGAAGCATGTCACCACATTGGGGCATGGAGCAGCATTAGCAGCGGGGCCACCATAGGGCTTGGGCGGTGCAAACTGCTGGTTGGGACGAGGCGCCTCAAAGGATGGCCTCGGGATGAACCTAGGTGGCAGTGCCATGCTTGGGATCCACACCCGGCGCTTCTGAGCTCCAGAGCCGGATGAAGAGCCAAAATCAAGTGAGTGCTTGCGTGAAGCGTCATAATCAGTCTGGCCTGTCTCAGCACTGATGGCTTTATTGACCAACTTCTGAAAGGAGGTGCACTCGTGCAGACGAAGATCGCGGCGAAGCTTAGGGCTGAGTCCCTTGCGGAACCTTGCCTGCTTCTTAGCGTCGGTAGATACCTCTTCGGGAGCATAACGTGCCAGATTCCCAAATTCACGACTATATGCATCCACAGTCAGTCTTCCTTGGGTGAAATTGTAGAACTCCTCCCTCTTGCGATCCATGAGACCTTCCGGAATGTGATGCTCACGGAAAGCTTCACTGAATTCATCCCAAGTAGTGATTTGGCCGACCGGGCGTATAGCTTCAAAGTTTTCCCACCAAAGGCTAGCAGGGCCTTCGAGGTGATATGCAGCATAAGTAAACTTGTCAGCTTCGGCTACGTTGGCAGAACGTAGCTTGTGGGTGATGCTGTGAAGCCAGTCATCCGCGTCGAGGGGCTCGACGGAATGGTTAAACTTTGGTGGGTACAGCTTGATGAAGTCATTGATTGACACCAAGTCATTTCGCTGATGGCGTGCAGTGTTCTGCTCAATCCGCTCCAGCAAGCGGTTAGTCTCACACTTGTTTCTTTCCGCCTCCAGCATCACTTTGGCCAAAGAAGGCGGGTGAGGCAAATTTTCACCCCTAGCTGCACTGGCTTCCCCCTGCTCCGGGGCAGCAGGGTTGCTGCGGGTGTTGACCATCCTAGGAGAAAACAAGACAACGGTTTAGATAAGGATGGCACAAACTTAGCAAGGAAGTGCAGAATGTAATGGATAATGTGGAATGCTAAGATGTTCATTGCACGACATGGTAATATAGAAGCTGCCATATATATACCATTGGTCATACACACCGTACATAGTTTAGTACAAGCCCAGGCTAGAGTACAACTACGGTGAAAGACATTATATCTCATCGGAGGCATTCCAAGCTCCTATACATTATTTGTCTACACCTCTGGAATTGATTACACACAAAGTCATATTCCACAAGTCACGAAGGACAGTGAAGATACAACTATTACAATACTAGTGGTACTACTACTAACTCAGACAGCTCCGTAGTAGTCCTCATAGAAGTCACCTCCATAGCCTGGGAGTTCAGCGTGATCATCCGGGAACAGACGGTCCTGAGGAGCTTGTGGACCATAGGGGCTAGGATGAGGTCTTGGACCAACAAACGGTGGCCTGCGGGGACCACGGGGTGGGGTCATGCCTCCCACATCACGCCAATCCACCATGTCTGGCAGAGCAGATCTCATAGGATACAGATCCCTTGTATCCATACATCCAGCTTGCACCGCAGGTGCAAACCGAGTCAATGTGGCCCAATGATTAGCACGGGTATTGAAAAGCTCCAGCCTTAAGGCCCGATTCTCTCGGTCCTTATCTTCGAGCATCTCGGCAGTGGTACGAGTTAATGAGTCCTCCTGAGTGGAGTCAGCATAGATAGCCTGAAGATACCCTTGCGCTCCCGAAAGTGAAGCTGGCATGTAACGGAAGTCGGTGTTCCGAAGCAGGCCAGTCCGGACTCGCATGATGGTCATCATGGAATAGGCAGCATCCTGCACAACCATCTCAACAGTAACCCCGAGTCCATAGGAACAGTGAAGGGGCTCGATAGATCCAGGATAAGAAGGAAATATCCTGACAGTGCAGAAATATTGGCTTTGATTAAAGTCTCGGAATTGCTCTTCGACGGTGTATTCGGGATACCAACGGTAACCCGTCTCGATCATTACCCGGACTAACATAGCAGTATGACCGGGCACGTCGAGGCACCGGGTCAGGCGAACCACTTGGTTTTGAACACGGTTGGCCATCTGAAAGCACAACCACAATGCAAATACATTAGAATTTCTAGGGAAAATTGGACAGCATAACAGCTGTAAATGCTCAGAAAAAAGATTTGAGACATCCACAACAGTTTGCAATACCACTCAACAACATCATATCAAGGTTCTGATTCAATTAGCAACATACTAAAAATAGTAGAAACTGAACTAGGGCTTGTAACAACAATCCTATAAGCTACTACGGATTAGTAACATGTGAACCTGATAGAAGAAGAGAGCCTAGTTCTTAACCCACGTTGAATGAGAAGAGAATGACTCAGATCAGAGGACATAAGGTAAAGGAGTAAAAGAGCCTTACGTTCCCTTCCACAATCAATTCCCCTACATATAACTAAAGCATTTCTAGACTCGACATCGACCAGTTTGGCTCAACAAACCTACAGGCAGCCCGGCTCTGATGCCAACGCTGTCAGGACCCCGATTCCAAGTCACATCGATCTAGCCGGTAACACTTCATATCACATTGCGGCCTCACGCACGGTATCCCCACGGGTGTCGCCTTACCATGGCCCGGGACCATTTGCGCCTTTTGGCTCACGTATATGATAGTGTCGCTAGCATCCATATGACAGAGAACCCGGGCCGACATGGCTAGTCGTGAACCCAAAGCGGCACAGACCTATGGAGACAGGCATACATGAATCACATCGAGCATGTCGGTCATCAGCGTGTGAATCCGGGCTGTAGCAGGCTAGGCAGGACTCCGAATGTCACCGCGTGACATTTCCCCGAAGGGACAGACATAGGAACGAAGTGAAACACATGCCGGCCAGTCAAGTGTCCTGAGCAGTAGTGCTGGGCTAGCAAGACTCCGGTGAACCGGGCTGTAGCGAACTACTATGGCTCGAGGAGCACTAGACTACATTTCCCCATAAGAAAGGCTGCCAAGGATAAACAACTAGATTGTCGGATCCCACACATACCAAGCATTTCAATCATACACACAATATGCTCGATATGTGCAAATACAACATGGCATCACAACAAAACTCTACAACTCAAGTACTTTATTTAAAGGCTCCAGAGAGCCATACATAACATGTTCATACAGGTAGGGGTCACATGACCCGACACTCAAGTGATACAAACATACAAGCACATGCGGAAGCAAATAGTCTGAGTACAGACACTAGAAAGCAAGAAGGCTTCTCGAAGCCTGTCTATCTACATAGGGCCCTCCATGACCATGATCACCACCTGGGTGGCAAGTCACTCATCGATGTCGAGACCTACATAAAACCCATCGGAGGGGGCGGTGTTGTCGTCTGAAAACAGTAATTAAGCAAACATGAGTACAAAGGTACTCAGCAAGTCTTACATCAGAACCTACTATACATGCTCATTCTCAAGAAGGGGGTGGAGTTATTGCAGCAAGCCAGCTTTGACTCTTGGCTAAGCTATCCTACGAGACTCCACTAGTAAAATAGTTTTCGCACACGAGTCCACTAATCACCAACACAATACTCCACCGGGGATCGTCCCTCGTCATCCTACGAGAGGGCCATCCTCGGTACTCACACTTATCTTGAGTCTTTTAGTAGTATTCATTAACTTGTCTATGAACTGTATAGGCAACCAAGTAGTCTATTACCGCGGACGCGGCTATTCGAATAGTTTTATACCCTACAGGGGTGTACTTCTTCACACATGTTTCCACCACTTAGCGTCTGCACACGACATGTGCTCGGCCGACTTCAAGCGAAAACCGACGTGGGTGTAGACCACGACCTGACTAACCGCACAAGTCTCTAGTCCAGCTTTATCGCCTATTCAGGTTCCATCCGCAAGGAAATCCGGCCGGGGTGTCCTCAACGGCCCCAAACGATGTGTGCAGGGTTCCCGAGACACCAAATGGGCGACTCGGTACACCGTGCCACGGTGTATCTACCGCATCATAGCCCACCCCTAGGGTCAGGGCTATGCACGGCCGCCAACACATAACCTACAAACACCAGAAACTAGTTGCAACTCCTGGACAGAGGACGAGATTGGTCAGTAAGTTGAGCAGGGTCATATTTCAGGGCCCAACGTGTGGTAGTAACTGAATCTTAAATCACGCATACAGATCTCAGTTCTTATGGACGGCCTCAATGAAACAACCCACCATGTACTCCTACATGGCCTCTCATCGATACCTTTACCAAAACATGTTCAACACATCCCTCACATTACCGACATAATCATTTCACTCTAGCCCATCACCCAGATGAATCAGACCTGACACAACTCTAAGCATAGCAGGCATAGCAAGGTAGGAAACACATACATGGCTCAATCAACTCCTACACATGATAGTGGGTTTCATCTAGTTACTGTGGCAATGACATGTCATGTAGAGGATAAGGGTTCAACTACCGTAGCACACAGCAGTTTGAATCGCGTTGTCTTAATGCAGTAAACAAGAGCAGAAGCGAGAACATGGGTTTGTATCGGAATGATCAATGGGTTGCTTGCCTGTTGTATAGGTAGTAGGGTACTGCCCTTCAGACGGATACTCGGGGTTATCCTCGGAGGCAGAACCTACCACGAAAGACACACCGAACATAATCAACACATGGCAATATGCAACAATATGATGCATGCTATGACATGGCAAGATGAAAGTGTCTTGGCCTAATGCAAGCTAAAACAGAAGGGGATGAACTCATTTGAATCAAAGATTCAAATGTTAGCTCATTAAACATGGCCTTATTAGTGCATTACCTTATTCTTCTTAAACAGCAAGGTTAACTTGTTTTGTCATGCATGAAACCATTTCAGATGGATATATTGAATTTTTCTGATCATTTTTCATATATAAATCTTTGCATTTGGAGCTATGGTTGATTTTTTACGATTTTCAGAAGTTTTGGCTATTTTCTGGAATTTCCTATATAAGAATAATTCCAGTAATTGAATTAATGCGTCAGCATGACATAGATGTGGCGTCAGTGGGTCAACTGGGTCGGCCAGGTCAAACCTGACTGGTGGGCCCTGTCTGTCAGTGACTCAGCTAATTAATTATCAGAATTAAATTAACACTAATTAGCTGTCAGTGGGGCCTGGGCCCACATGTCAGTGTCTAAACTAATTAAAATCAGTTAAGACTAATCCTAAACTAGTTAGCAGACCGGACCCACCTGTCATAGACTCAGGGGGGTGAACCTGGGCCCACACAGGGGTCAAATAGAGTCAAACTCGCCGGCGGCTTGACGCCGGCGACGACAGACGCGGCGGAGGGGCTCGGGTTTGCGTCTCCGGCGACCAAATCAACGGCAGAGAGCAGCTACGTGACGGGGGGAGTGAGCTGCGTCGTTTGGTGGAGAAAGTGGAGCTCGGGGAGGCCGAGAACGACACTAGCGACGACCTTGGCGGTTTGTAACATCCCAAATTTTCAATTTGGAATGTTATACATTAGATCATCATGCATACCATATTTTATTTTGCATTTTGGTTGATCCTAGAAATTCTATGCAACTCAATGACCCACGGAGAGAGTTGGGGATTTTGTTATTTTCATATCTGAGTTCTCTCAAATTTTGAGAATAGGATCATGTAACATCCCAAATTTTCAATTTGGAATGTTATACATTAGATCATCATGCATATCATATTTTATTTTGCATTTTGGTTGATCCTAGAAATTCTACGCAACTCAATGACCCACAGAGAGAGTTGGGGATTTCGTTATTTTCATATTTGAGTTCTCTCAAATTTTGAGAATTGGATCATTTGATTTTATTTATTTTATCATCAATTATTTCTATTACAAAAATATGAGAGAGGGAATAGAATGACTTTCCCAAAATAAAGAAATATTGAGGATTTAATAATAAAATCAAATAAGATTTTATTTCGGAGTGTTTCGGTGTTTTATTTGAATTTAGGAAAAATGTGCATTTTTCAAAATTGCATTTAGGGCCTAAATAAATGTTCACCTTGTGCGGCTTGATTTTAGAAGCCCGTGAAAATTTATTTTAGAATTTTTGGAGTCCGTTTAGTATTTCTTTTTATTTTTCTTCCGAGCGGAATAATAAAAAAAAACGAACCGACTTCGGGCCGTACCCGAGCGGGACACCGCCCGGGGGCAGCCTTTAAATAGCGCCGCTGAAAGTGCAACTATCCCTAGGTGGTTTTGGTAATTCATAACAACATATAGCTCATTGAGCTAATGCTATTTCAAGATGATTATTTCAGGAAAGCTCAATGATTGGCATGGCATGGATGTGAAAGTGGAACCCTCAAAATGCTAAGGACAAATAATTGGCTCAAGCTCAAAAGTTCAAGACTCTTCATTTTATGTTTTAGTGATCCAAGATCACATTGAGTCTTTAGGAAAAGCCAATACTATCAAGGAGGGATGAGGTGTTGCTTAATGAGCCTCTTGCTCTATGTGCTTAATGATATGCTCCAAAATCCTCAGCTACTTTCCCACATCCACAAATGACCTAAACCCTAAGCCAAACTCGGTCATACCGATTCTTTCAATCCGGCGCCACCGAGTTTCACTTGTCATTTGCCACTGCCAAACCCTAGCAATTTGGTCCTACCGATAAGGATCTCGGTCTCATCGAGATGGGCTTGCAAACTCTTTGTTTCCCTTTCGTAACTTTTCGGTCTCACCGAAAGAGCGAATCGGTCCCACCGAGAATGCAAGGTAAACTCTATGTTTCCTTCTTGTAACTTTTCGGTCTCACCGAAAGAGCAAGTCGGTCCCACCGAGTTTGCCTGACCAACTCTCTGGTTAGCTTATTGCCAAACTCGGTCTCACCGAGTTTGTGCAATCGGTCTCACCGAGATTACGTTATGCCCAAACCCTAACCGAATCGGTCCTACCGAGTTGCATGTCAATCCCACTGAAATTCCTAACGGTCACTAGGTTTACTATTTCGGTCCAACCGAGTTTTCTGATTCAGTCCCACCGAGATTGGTAAATTGTGTGTAACGGTTGGATTTTGTGTGGAGGCTATAAATACCCCTCCACCTCTGCTTCACTCGTGGAGAGAGCCATCAGAACACATACACCATTCCAACTCATATGTTCTGAGAGAGAACCACCTACTCATGTGTTGAGACCAAGATATTCCATTCAAACCATATGAATCTTGATCTCTAGCCTTCCCCAAGTTGCTTTCCACTCAAATCTTCTTTCCACCAGATCCAAATCATATGAGAGAGAGTTGAGTGTTGGGGAGACTATCATTTGAAGCACAAGAGCAAGGAGTTCATCATCAACACACCATTTGTTACTTCTTGGAGAGTGGTGTCTCCTAGATTGGCTAGGTGTCACTTGGGAGCCTCCGACAAGATTGTGGAGTTGAACCAAGGAGTTTGTAAGGGCAAGGAGATCGCCTACTTCGTGAAGATCTACTGCTAGTGAGGCAAGTCCTTCATGGGCGATGGCCATGGTGGGATAGACAAGGTTGCTTCTTCGTGGACCCTTCGTGGGTGGAGCCCTCCGTGGACTCGCGCAACCGTTACCCTTCGTGGGTTGAAGTCTCCATCAACGTGGATGTAGGATAGCACCACCTATCCGAACCACGGGAAAAACATCCGTGTCTCCAATAGCGTTTGAATTCTCCAAACCCTTCCCTTTATATTCTTGCAAGTTGCATGCTTTACTTTCCGCTGCCAATATACTCTTTGCATGCTTGCTTGAATTGTGTAATGATTGCTTGACTTGTCCTAAGATAGCTAAAAACTGCCAAGAACTAAAATTGGGAAAAGGTTAAGTTTTTATTTGGTCAAGTAGTCTAATCACCCCCCTCTAGACATACTTTCGATCCTACAAGTGGTATCAGGGCTTTGGTCTCCATTTGCCTTGATCTCCATAGCTTTTGGTGGTCATAGCCTTGGTTTCACAACCTAGGAGAGTATGGCGTCTAGCGAGGGAAATTATCACCGTAGAGGTCCTTACTTTGATGGTACTAATTTTGCTAGTTGGAAGCATAAAATGAAAATGCATATTCTTGGACATAACCCCGCCGTATGGGCTATTGTTTGTGTTGGCTTGCAAGGTGAGTTCTTCGATGGGAGGGAACCAAACCGTGAAGCTACCGCGGATGAGTTGAAGATGTTCATACAATGCTCAAGCTTGTGATATTCTCTTCAATGGATTGTGCCCCGAAGAATTCAACAAAATTAGCCGCCTTGAGAATGCAAAGGAAATTTGGGACACTTTGATTGATATGCACGAAGGTACCGACTCCGTCAAGGAATCCAAGTTGGATGTGCTCCAAAGTCAACTTGACAAGTTCAAGATGAAGGATGGTGAAGGTGTCGCCGAAATGTACTCTAGGCTTGCTCTCATCACAAATGAGATTGCAGGCTTAGGAAGTGAAGAGATGACCGATAGATTCATCATCAAGAAGATCGTAAGAGCCTTGGATGGGAAATATGACACCGTGTGCACATTGATTCAAATGATGCCCAATTACAAAGATCTCAAGCCAACAGAAGTGATTGGAAGGATTGTTTCTCATGAGATGTCACTCAAGGATAAAGAGGAACTTCACAACAAATCAAGTGGGGACTACAAAGCCTCATGTGAAGTCCCCACATCATCAAGTGAAAAACAAACCTTCAATGAAGAATTGAGCTTAATGGTGAAGAACTTCAACAAGTTCTACAAGAGTAGAAGCAAAGATAGAAGCTTCAAGTCAAGGTCCTACAATGACAAAAGATCTTCTAGTCGAGAGCGAAACTGCTACAATTGTGGAAGACCCGGACACTATTCCCATGAGTGTACGGCTCCCTACAAGAGAAGATTCTCCAAAAAGAATAAGCAAAGAATCACCACCAAGGGAGAGAAGGAGTAGAGATGATCGTTATGAACGAAGATACTCACGGAGAATCAAGGATTCGGAAAGGAAGGAAAAATCATCAAGGAGCTACACAAAACGAAGACATCAAGCTCATGTTGGTGAATGGGTATCCGGCTCCGACTCCGACAGCCACTCCGAGAGAAGTTATCACTCTGACTCCGAAGATACTCAAGATGAAGGTGTTGCCGGTCTAGCACTTGTGTCAACCAACTCCTATGACATATTTGACTCACCAAATGAAGGAATTGGAAGATGCTTCATGGCCAAAGGTCCTAAGGTAACACACCCCGAGTACGTTGATTTTAATAGTGATAAAGATGACTTGTTAGGTGATAATGACTTGCTTGTTGACAACTCGAGTGATGAGTACTATGATGAAACATCAATTAATCATGCTAAAACGAATGACAATGATAAGGAGAAGATTGAGGCTCTAACTAAAGAACTAAACACTCTTAAGTTAGCTCATTAAACTATCTTCGAAGATCATCGAGAACTTTTAAGAGCTCATGAGAAATTACGCTTTGAAAAGCTCAATCTTGAGCAAGAGCATGACTTCTTAAAGGCAATCAATGATGATCTCCGCAAGAAAAGTTCTTCTTACATTGCCAAGCGTTTACTATTATCCACTTACATGCCTCAAGTCAAGTCTAGTAACAAGAACAAGAAAGATTCTTCCTCTAGTAGTAACAATGATCATGCTAAATCCAATATTGTTGCTTCTAGTAGTTCTCTTGATTCCACTAATGATTCTCTTAGCCAAGTTACACTTGAGCAAGAAAATAGCTTATTGAAGGGAATCATAGAGAAAGGAGTGTACAAGAGCCTTGCCGGGAGTAAGCAATTCGAGGAAATTGTGCGCAAGCAAGGAATGCACCGGAACAATCAAGGTGTTGGTTTTGAACGAAAGTTCAATGCCAATGGAGTTGAATGGGAAGAAGATCAATACCCCAAGAAAAAGTTTGTTCCTCAACAAGAGAAGTATGATACTTCTTTCAAGGGGACACAAGCTCAAGATGATCTTCCACCACAAGACTACAAGCAAAAAGGCAAGGACAAGCTTCAAGAGGAGATTGATGCATTTGAAGAAGCTCCTAAGACCTTAGTTAAGTGGATTCCCAAGACCACGTCAAGTTCCACTTCATCAAGTAAGACTACAACTCCAAGGATTCCCATCAAGATGGTGTGGATCCAAAAGAAGAAGAACTAGAGAGTTCTTGAGGGTGACTCCGCCAACATATTCACTCTCATCATTTTGGAAAGAACAAGTGCAATCAACTTCCACATCATGCACTAGTTCAAGGAGTCACAAACCCTCTTGTTGGTAAGACAAGGGACAAGGTAACCTAAAGTTTTCATGGACATCATCTTGTGTATGCATCACTCTATGTCTATGGATATCCTTGTTTGTTCCTTGTGGGACTAACCCATGTAGGTATTGAAAGTGCAATTCACTCAAATGGATAGCTCCAAGTGATCTACATCAACATTGAGCATCCACATCTTCAACATCTACATGAAGTCATCATCGAGAAAACCCAAGGTTAGTTCATCCCTCTTAGGGGGGATATCACATCTAGGGGGAGCTTTACTCTAAGACTTGAGCTAAAGCAACTCTAAAGATGTGAATACAACAATGCTTTATGTAAAAGTGGTAACCCCACTTGAGCTTAAACGATGAGTATGACCTACGATCAAGTGTTCTCACTTGACTCCTAAGTCAATATACTCATATATAGATGACCTAGTCATCGCAAATTGCTTGATAGATGCTAGAATTGTTTGTGCATGCTTTGACACATATTTCATTTGCCATCTTATTGTGTGAGCATGTTGGTTGCATATTTTACTCATTCGAGGACATCCACTTGTTGTTTTGATTGTTTGGCTTTATCTTCTTTTGCCAAGTGGATGGACAAGAATGCCTAAGAACCTCCTCTAGCTATCTATGCTTTTCTCGTCTCAAACTCTATTCATGCTGCATCACAAAACTTGATCAAGTCAGATTCAAACCACTCTGTGTGAGGAGCGCTCGGAGTCCCCGATTCGTCATAGACTTAAACTTCCAAAACCTCTTTGTGATTCTCGGTCTGACCGATACCATACTTTCGGTCCTACTGAGATCATTAAGTTGATCTAGGTTTTCGATCTCGGTGCAACCGATTTGAACCACTCGGTCACACCGAGTTGCAATAACTGTATACAGTTTTGCATCTCGGTGCCACCGAGTTGTTCCACTCGGTCACACCGACAGGGTCGGGCTATATATAGTGACGGGCAGAATTTTGGAAATTTCTCCGAAACCTCTTTGCCCGCGCATAGCTCGCTCTGCCTCCTGGGTCTCTGGATCATCCTCCTCGCCGCCAATAGCCTCCTGTCGCTGGTCTCCGTCGCCGTCAACGGAATTCTGCCCCGCCGTTGCCGCCGTAGCGAGTCTCCGCCGAACTAGGGTATGGACTCGATCTTTGTGCTATTCTTCAATCCGATTCGTAGCACATTATGATCATCATGATTCTTGACACGTTTGATAAACTCCTATCCAGTCAATGAACTCGTAGATTAGGTTTAATTCGAAAATTTTAGGGTTAGGTTTCCGCCGAAACCATCTCGGACCCACCGAGTTGAAAAACTCGGTCCCACCGATTTGGCTTATGCCATTGCACAAGTAAAACTCGGTCTGACCGAGAATTACTTATCGGTGTGACCGATTTTGGAACTCTATGAAACCCTGGCAGTCTCGGTGCCACCGAACTGTGACTCGGTCTGACCGAGTTCACTAGTTCTGGTGCCAACACTGCTTCGGTGTCACCGAGTTTGAAAATCGGTAGATCCGAGATGATTTCAGTGGGAAACTAAAACTAAGTTTTTGAATTATTCTTTTGCAAAAATCTCTGCATTTTGTGATGCTTATCCACTCTATCTCATCTATAATCTATTCACAGGGTCAGTAGTCAGTTTGCATCATGTCAGACCAGAGTGACAGCCAGAACTTGTCAGAGCAGCAAGTGCAGTTGAGAGAGGGCACTAGCCCCTCAAGTTCCTCAGATGATGGCAGCAGGAGCACACCCAGCAACCTGCCTAAAGCTGCCACACGTCAAAGGAAGAAGAGGACTTCTGATTCTGAAGATGAGGACTATGTGGAAGAGGAAGAGGCTACATCAAAGAGAGCTGAGCCAGCAGCAGGCACAAAGCCAGGCCTGAAAATCAAAAGGCCAGCAGGCAGGCAGCCCATGTCATGGTAGATGAGGAGGGCAAGAAAAGGAAAGAACGAGTGAAGAAGACTGTGGCCAGAGTGCTTGGGAAGGCCTCCATCATGGTAGATGAGGAGGAGGAAGAAGAAGAGGTTGCTGCACCAGCACCCAAGGCAGCCAAACTTATGGGAGATGCCATAAGGTCAGGGACAGTTGCATCCAAGCCCAAGGAAGCACCCAAGGCTGCATCTAAGCCTAAGAGTGCACCAAAGAGAAACACCAGAAGCATCCCAGCCACTAAGAAGAACAAGGCCCCAGTGCCTGAAGTTGCAGAGGAAGAAGAAGAGCATGTCCTTAGGAAGCTCAAGCCCAAGATCCCAGACCACAACGATGCTCATCCTGTGGCTGAGGATATGAAGCTCAGGAGAGATTCAGGGCTGAGGAAGTGGAGAGAAGCAGATCCGTATGCTTCTAGGAGAAGGACTGTAGTGGACTACATGTTTCATACCAAGGAGCAGCAGGATATCTATGAGACTGTTTTGCTTGACAAGAAGCCAATTGTGTGTGACATGAGATGGGTCGACTGGACCTACATGAAGGAGAATGAGGAACACTACCCTGGAGTATATGACAGCTTTAGTGCGTGTGGAGTGGCAGACTTTGTTGGGCAGAAGCTCATAAAGTGGAATGAGGAGCTAATCATGCAATTCTACTCCACATCACACTTTTATCCGGATGGCAGGATCACTTGGATGTCAGAGGGTACAAGGTACCAATCCACTGTTGAGGAATGGGCGAAGTTGATCAATGCCCCAAAGGAGCAAGCAGATGACTTGGACATTTATGCCAAGAAGAAGATGGACCACAACACCATGTCCAACATGTACAAGGAGATTCCAAATGAAGCACTTGACACGTTCAAGTTTGGCTCAGTGCACTATCTTCTGTCAGGATTGCCTACGATCAACTGGATCCTTAGGCACACTCTTCTGCCCAAGTCTGGAGATCACAAGATGATCAAAGGTCACACGATCAATTTGCTTCATGTTTTTGACGTGCCTCAAAAATTCAAAGTCATGAGTCTCATAGTGGAAACAATCAAGAGGACAGCAGCAGACCAGAAGAGGAGCTGTGGATATGCCCCACACATTCAGGAGCTCATCAACTCCAAGATGGGCACGGGCATATACCTCTTGGATAAGGAACATCTGCCCATCCGTCCAGATTTTGAGGATAACCAAGTGGTCATGACTGAGAATGAGCCATCATCTGTCCATGCACAAGCTCAGAAGGAGAAGGCGAAGAAGGAGAAAGCTGCCAGGATGCCTACTCAAGCGGAAGCATCTGATTACTTCCTGAAAACCAAACAAGAGCAGCTTGGTTACCTGATTGTGTCCACCCTGCGGATTGAGCAAGGACTTGCCACCCTGACTCAGAACCAGGCAAGCCTAGAGAGGATCATGGAACAGAGGTTCTATGACATGGACATCAAGGTGACAGAGATACAGACCGCCGTGGAGCAGCTCCAGGAGGACATGAATGAGAGGAGAGGCGGGACCACGACTGATGCTTTTGTGAGGCTTCCACGAGGTCCGAGGTCGTCTGCACTGCCAGTTGCTGACACCAGAGCCACAACGTCTGCGCCAGCCACAGCCTCAGTTCCACCAGCTCCAGCATCCACTTCAGCCTCGACTCGGACCACGTCTACCGAAGGCTTCGTCCTTGGAGTGCTCCGGACTCCACCACCACCTGAAGATCAAGCCTGAGCGTCGACTTAGCACTATGCATTTTCTAGGAACTTTTTGGTAACTTGTTGCCAAAGGGGGAGAAAATGTATAGATCATAGGCTTCGAGAGAGAGTGTTGCTTTTATTCTCTCTTGTTTTATTTGGTGGTTTTTCGAACTTTGTTTGCTTGTGTGTGAGATACTACATCCTTATGTCTGTGAGACATCGATGATCATGTGTTTGATCATAAGCTACACTTCATGTTTGCTTAATGCTTGCTTAAATATTATCACTCTATCTATCGTTTGTGATCATTCACTATTCTTGGTGATGAGTGCATGTATTTCAATCTTATCATTTTTGAGCGCTCCACCAAGATGTATGTGACATGGAAGAGTAACCCATGATTCTAACTCCTTGTGCATTTGCAGTCCAAAGCAAATTTTAAATATGCACAAATTTAGGGGGAGCTCTTATTTGTCACATACTTCTCAAAGCGACGATATATTTCATGCTTATTATCATTTGTCGAAGCTTTGATCTATATGTTGTCATCAATTACCAAAAAGGGGGAGATTGAAAGTGCAACTATCCCTAGGTGGTTTTGGTAATTCATAACAACATATAGCTCATTGAGCTAATGCTATTTCAAGATGATTATTTCAGGAAAGCTCAATGATTGGCATGCCATGGATGTGAAAGTGGAACCCTCAAAATGCTAAGGACAAAGAATTGGCTCAAGCTCAAAAGTTCAAGACTCTTCATTTTATGTTTTAGTGATCCAAGATCACATTGAGTCTTTAGGAAAAGCCAATACTATCAAGGAGGGATGAGGTGTTGCTTAATGAGCCTCTTGCTCTATGTGCTTAATGATATGCTCCAAAATCCTCAGCTACTTTCCCACATCCACAAATGACCTAAACCCTAAGCCAAACTCGGTCATACCGATTCTTTCAATCCGGCGCCACCGAGTTTCACTTGTCATTTGCCACTGCCAAACCCTAGCAATTTGGTCCTACCGGTAAGGATCTCGGTCTCACCGAGATTGGCTTGCAAACTCTTTGTTTCCCTTTCGTAACTTTTCGGTCTCACCGAAAGAGCGAATCGGTCCCACCGAGAATGCAAGGTAAACTCTATGTTTCCTTCTTGTAACTTTTCGGTCTCACCGAAAGAGCAAGTCGGTCCCACCGAGTTTGCCTGACCAACTCTCTGGTTAGCTTATTGCCAAACTCGGTCTCACCGAGTTTGTATAATCGGTCTCACCGAGATTACGTTATGCCCAAACCCTAACCGAATCGGTCCTACCGAGTTGCATGTCAGTCCCACCGAAATTCCTAATGGTCACTAGGTTTACTATTTCGGTCCAACCGAGTTTTCTGATTCGGTCCCACCGAGATTGGTAAATTGTGTGTAACAGTTGGATTTTGTGTGGAGGCTATAAATACCCCTCCACCTCCTCTGCACTCGTGGCGAGAGCCATCAGAACACATACACCATTCCAACTCATATGTTCTGAGAGAGAACCACCTACTCATGTGTTGAGACCAAGATATTCCATTCAAACCATATGAATCTTGATCTCTAGCCTTCCCCAAGTTGCTTTCCACTCAAATCTTCTTTCCACCAGATCCAAATCATATGAGAGAGAGTTGAGTATTGGGGAGACTATCATTTGAAGCACAAGAGCAAGGAGTTCATCATCAACACACCATTTGTTACTTCTTGGAGAGTGGTGTCTCCTAGATTGGCTAGGTGTCACTTGGGAGCCTCCGACAAGATTGTGGAGTTGAACCAAGGAGTTTGTAAGGGCAAGAAGATCGCCTACTCCGTGAAGATCTACCGCTAGTGAGGCAAGTCCTTCATGGGCGATGGCCATGGTGGGATAGACAAGGTTGCTTCTTCGTGGACCCTTCATGGGTGGAGCCCTCCGTGGACTCGCGCAACCGTTACCCTTCGTGGTTTGAAGTCTCCATCAACGTGGATGTAGGATAGCACCACCTATCCGAACCACGGGAAAAACATCCGTGTCTCCAATAGCGTTTGAATTCTCCAAACCCTTCCCTTTATATTCTTGCAAGTTGCATGCTTTACTTCCCGCTGCCAATATACTCTTTGCATGCTTGCTTGAATTGTGTAATGATTGCTTGACTTGTCCTAAGATAGCTAAAAACTGCCAAGAACTAAAATTGGGAAAAGGTTAAGTTTTTATTTGGTCAAGTAGTCTAATCACCCCCCTTCTAGACATACTTTCGATCCTACAGCCGCCCCGAGCCGCCCCTACCCATCAGCCCCACCTCGATCCGCGCACACCGCCTGAGCCGCTGGCGCCACCGCCGACGATCCCGCCACCCGAGGTTCGCCCTTGCCTCGTTTTCCTTGCCGAAAAAGAGAAAAAAATATCGGCGTTCATCGTTTTTCTTTTTCTTGGATTAAATCCGCGATTTTTCTGATCGCGATTCCTGATCCGAATTTCATTTTAGTTTAACTTTTCGCTCGTTTATCAGAATCAGGCGATTCAAGCGCCTAGAGTTTCGTCTCGAAACCCTCTGTTCGTTTAACCAACTTGAACAAGTTTTTGTTACTATAAAATTTGCCCTAGATCCAGATTACTAGAACGAAGTTGTTTTCTTTCGTCGTTTGATTTTCGTTGCCTCGTTCGATTTGATTCTTTTTGCCAACCGGAGTTCTTAAGTTGAACCTTCTGGTTAGATCTCTTATTTGAGTTTTACGTGTGCATTAGATGAGTACTTATTGTATGCTTGTTTGTTTGTCTGCCATAGAATACCCGGAGTGTGCCGCCTGTTACTTCAAATCGTTAGGTTTCGCGGATCATCAGCAAGGCAAGCAACACTTTGATCATACCTTTTCTACTACCCAGTTTTATTGCATTAGATCATTCCTCACACAATGCATGATTAGGATCTAATTAAATTGTGGGATGGGAAGTAGATGAGGTAGTACCTATTACCTGTTTATTACCAAACCTTTGGGAGTTACTTCTACGTTTGCTTATTATGCCATGCTATGCTGGTAGACGTGGATTGGGTGAGTGAAATCCATGACAGATGTGAGATTGTTAATTAATGGTTTATCTAAGGTGGCAACTTAAACACACATCTGGGTGGATTGAGGCACCTGGGTATTCCAGGACTTGCCTGTTTTCTTTTGGACCGCCACCCAGGCTCAAAGGGATCATGAGACTATTCATACTAGAAACTTCCGTGTGCAGCCACAAGCTATTATGGCTCTAGCATAGTTGACTAAGTCATGCAAACTCTTATAGTGGTAGACTAGCAGATGTAGGGGATGTAGGTGGTACGGTCTACCCGATCGTAAGGTGCTAGCGCTTCTGAAAGACTAGGTCTCGGTCATCCGTCTTCTCAAACACCATGTAGTGCGAGAAACCAAACGGAGGCGATCGAGTCTTGTGGGGAAAAGTGCGCAAACCACTGCAGAGTGTAATAAACTAATCATGGTTAGCCGTGTCCCCGGTTATGGACATCTTGAGTATCTAGTACTTGGATTTTCATGTGAATCTCAACATGTTACCCTAAATTAATTTTGTTGGGTTTTGTTAATGATGATGCTTAATTGGGATTGAGAATGCTGTCAACCATTCTCAATGTTTAACAACCACCATGATAGTAATTAAATTTTATTCCTTTGTAGTAGGGAAAAATGGCTTTACGCAAAACTGTAACCATAGAGCTTTCCACCAGCCAAATATGCATATAGTATAGCTGTTTCATTCCATTACCCTCTATGTGTTACCTCGCTAGCATATTCCATGTGCTGACCCGTTTTCGGGCTGCAACGTTAATGTTGCAGACTTTTCAGACGACGATTAAGGAGTTTTTAGGTCGTGGTTCTATACTTAGTGATGCCGTTGGAGTTGATGGACTCACTTATCTTCCAAGCCTTCCGCTGTTATCTTTATTAGATGGCCTTAAGCCCTATTTATTGTAATAAGATCTTGTTTGAGACACTCGATGTAATAAGTGTGTGTTTGCTACTCTGCTATAAATCCTCCGAGTACTGTGTGATGTCAGCATTACTGATCCAGGGATGACACCGGAGCACAGAGATCAGACTGTTTGAGGTCTGGTCGCTACAGATCATTTGATTTTATTTATTTTATCATCAATTATTTCTATAAAAAAAATATGAGAGAGGGAATAAAATGACTTTCCCAAAATAAATAAATATTGAGGATTTAATAAAAAATCAAATAATATTTTATTTCAGAGTTTTTCGGTGTTTTATTTGAATTTAGGAAAAATGTGCGTTTTTCAAAATTGCATTTAGGGCCCAAATAAATGTTCACCTTCTGCGGCTTGATTTTAGAAGGCCGTGAAAATTTATTTTAGAATTTTTGGAGTCGGTTTACATTTTCTTTTTATTTTTCTTCCGAGCGGAAAAAAACGAACCGATTTCGGGCCGTACCCGAGCGGGACACCGCCCGGGGGCAGCCTTTAAATAGCGCCGCCCCGAGCCGCCCCAGCCCATCAGCCCTGCCTCGATCCACGCGCACCGCCAGAGCCGCCGCCGCCAACGACGATCCCGCCGCCCGAGGTTCATCGCGCTTGATTTTCGTGCCGAAAAAAAGAGAAAAAAAATTCAGCGTTCGTCGTTTTTCTTTTTCTCGGATTAAATCCGCGGTTTTTCTGATCGCTATTCCTGATCCGATTTTCGTTTTAGTTTAACTTTTCGCTCGTTTATCGGAATCAGGCGATTCAAGAGCCTAGAGTTTTGCCTCGAAACCCTCTATTCGTTTAACCAACTTAAACAAGTTTTTGTTACTGTAAAATTTGCCCTAGATCCAGATTACTAGAACGAAGTTGTTTTCTTTCGCCGTTTGACTTTTGTTGCTTCGTTCGATTTGATTCTTTTTGGCAACTAGAGTTCTTAAGTTGAACCTTCTGGTTAGAGCTCTTATTTGAGTTTTACCTGTGCATTAGATGAGTACTTATTGAATGCTTGTTTGTTTGTCTGCGATAGAATACCCGGAGTGCGCCTCCTGTTACTTCGAATCGTTAGGTTTCGCGGATCATCAGCAAGGCAAGTAACACTTTGATCATACCTTTTCTACTACCCAGTTTTATTGCATTAGATCAATCCTCACACAATGCATGATTAGGATCTAATTAAATTGTGGGATGGGAAGTAGATGAGGTAGTACCTATTACCTGTTTATTACCAAACCTTTGGGAGTTACTTCTACGTTTGCTTATTATGCCATGCTATGCTGGTAGACGTGGATTGGGTGAGTGAAATCCATGACAGATGTGAGATTGTTAATTAATGGTTTATCTAAGGTGGCAACTTAAACACACATCTGGGTGGATTGAGGCACCTGGGTATTCCAGGACTTGCCTATTTTCTTTTGGACCGCCACCCAGGCTCAAAGGGATCATGAGACTATTCATACTAGAAACTTCTATGTGCAGCCACAAGCTATTATGGGCTCTAGCATAGTTGACTAAGTCGTGCGAACTCTTACAGTGGTAGACTAGCAGATGTAGGGGATGTAGGTGGTACTGTCTACCTGATCGTAAGGTGCTAGCGCTTCTGAAAGACTATGTCTCGGTCATCCGTCTTCTCAAACACCATGTAGTGCGAGAAACCAAACGGAGGCGATCGAGTCTTGTGGGGAAAAGTGCGCAAACCTCTCCAGAGTGTAATAAACTAATCATGATTAGCCGTGTCCCCGGTTATGGACATCTTGAGTATCTAGTACTTGAATTTTCATGTGAATCTCAACATGTTACCCTAAATTAATTTTGTTGGGTTATGTTTAATGATGATGCTTAATTGGGATTGAGAATGTTGTCAACCATTGTCAATGTTTAACAACCACCATGATAGTAATTAAATTTTATTCCTTTGTAGTAGGAAAAAATTGGCTTTACGCAAAACCGTAACCATAGAGCTTTCCACCAGCCAAATATGCATATAGTATAGCTATTTCATTCCATTATTCTCTATGTGTTACCTTGCCAACATATTCCATGTGCTGACCCGTTTTCGGGCTGCAACGTTAATGTTGTAGACTTTTCAGACGACGATTAAGGAGTTTTTAGGTCGTGGTTCTATACTCGGTGATGCCGTTGGAGTTGATGGACTCACTTATCTTCCAAGCCTTCCGCTGTTATCGTTATTAGATGGCCTTAAGCCATACTTATTATAATAAGTTCTCTTTTGAGACACTCGATGTAATAAGTGTGTGATTGCTACTCTGTTATAAATCCTCCGAGTACTGTGTGGTGTCAGCATTACTAATCCAGGGATGACACCGGAGCACAGAGATCAGACTGTTTGAGGTCTGGTCGCTACATAGATGGTATCAGAGCACACGTTGACTGTAGGACACGACCACTAAGCTAAAGACCTAGATCACTATTCACTCTCTTCTCTTCAGACCTCTCATCTTTTCTACTCTTTAGGATGGCGGATGCAAGGAACAAGTTCACGCAACCGGATGCAGATACACCCTTTGGACGACACTTGAAGGAAGTCACTAGATACCTGAACATAGGAGTACCAAGCTTCACGGGAACCTACAACGCCACTTTACCTGAAGAAGAGCGCTGGATGATTCAAGTTCAAGTTCCAGGAAGGACGTTCATGCCAGTCACTGAGCCCATAGAGTTTTCTTTTGATGCACCAACTTGGAGTCTAGGAAAGAGCATGGCAGCTCACATCGCCATGGGACGCATTAGAGAAGTCTACCGCAAGGATCTCAAGGATACTATCCACCTGATTTGTGGGCACCGAGATAAACACTGGGAGATGATCAGCACCAGGAAGGATAGATCAATCGCAGCTTTTATCCAGGAGTTAAACCAGCACATTTGACAATAGGAGAACCAGATGTGCATCAACATGATAGATCTGAAGAAGGCTAAGACTAGAATCAAGGAACTGGAGGAAGAACTCAAGGCTACACATGAAGATTATGAAGAAGAAATTGAAGTATTGGTGGAGAGGAATGACAACCTGATCAAGAAGATTGGAATATTTATGGGAGACCCTACGCCAGTAGATGAAGACGAAGAACCCTAGGAGATTAGCCCGAAAGACTACATCATCATCGACGACACCGACTCGGAAGCAGATAGTAGCGATGATGACTATGTTGATGAAGCAGGAGCAGATATTATGGAGTCAACAACCGTAGAATATTTCTAGTAGACCACCTCATCAGTAGTAGTAGTCCACCATGTAAATATAGTAGTTCGAGCACTTTTGCGATAGTTAGATCGATTGTATGCCTTGATTGATTGAAGTGAATTGTTTGCTTTTGCCTCATGTGCATATGGGTAGTGTTTTCTCTTTAGACCCCCTCTATTCTTATATCTCATCTTTTCTAAACCCTCAGATGCCTCCGAGACGTGACCCCGGATTTGCCTTTCCCCCGGAGCTCACCCAGTTGATCCAGCAGCAGAACACATTAATGCAGTTGCTAGTCCAGAATCAGAATCAAGGGAACAACAACAACAACCCACCACCACCACCACCTGTTGACCACTTAACCCGTTTTCTTAGGCTGAATCCGCCGGTGTTTTCCAGTAGCACCGAGCCGATAGTAGCAGATGATTGGCTCCGCAAGACAGCTAGGGAGTTGACCATAGCAGGATGCACGGATGCGGAGAAGGTGAAGTTTGCCGCACATCAGCTAGAAGGACCCGCAGCATCATGGTGGGAGAATTTCAGAGCCACTTTCCCAGTAGACACTGTCACATGGGACCAGTTTTAGCAGGCTTTTTGTACTGCACATGTTTCAGCAGGAGCTATGGCCATGAAGAAGCGTGAGTTTCGCAACTTGCGCCAAGGAGGAAGGACAGTTGGCTAGTACATGGAGGAATTTAGTAAGTTAGCACGTTATGCCCCAGATGACGTCGCTACAGATGCAACTTAGCAGGAGAAGTTTCTAGAAGGACTGAATGATGAGTTGAGCATGTAGTTGATGGTAGCAACCTTCAACAACTACCAGGAGTTGGTAGATCGTGCTCTTATGATTGAAGGCAAGCAGCAGCAAATTAAGAATCGCAAGAGGAAGTATGGACAAGGGAAGTACACTTCAGGAGCTCAGCAGAAGCCACGTTTTACCCCTAGACCGGGAGGACATTTTCAGCATACTCATGGAGGAAGTAGCACGCACAATCACAATGGCACCAAGAATGGAAATGGGAATGGAGGAAGCAACGGCCAGAATCGCACCAACCCCTCAACCCAAGCCAAGAAGGACCTGAGCCAAGTCACTTGCTTTAAGTGTCAGAAGACCGGACATTATACCAATGAATGTCCTGAAGGCCAAAATGGCAATGGAAGTTCTGGGAAGAAGCCGAACCCTTTCAGCAGGGGATAGGTGAACCACGTTAGCGTGGAGGAGGTTGAAGCTCAGCCCTATGCAGTAATAGGTAAGTTTTTGGTTAAGACATTTACTGCACTCGTTCTTTTTGATACTGGTGCATCACATTCATACATATCAAGGGGATTTGTGGATAAGTATAACCTACCAACCCAAGCCCTTAGGTCACCCATGTTAGTAACCTCGCCTGGAGAAGAATATGTGGCTAGTCTATGGTGTGATCGGTTACCATTAAGGATTGGTAACTATGTTTTTCCCTCAGACCTAATAGTATTGGAATCTCAAGGATTGGACGTGATATTAGGCATGGATTGGTTATCAAAGTATGAAGGGAATATTGAGTGTGCTAGTAAGTCAATTTTGCTTACCACACTAGAAGGGAGAAGGATCAAGTATGTATCCCGACATGTGCCAAAGAGGACTCAAGTAAATTTCCTAACAGGAGTTGTGCAGGAGGAAGTACCAGTGGTAAGGGATTTTCCTGATGTTTTTCCAGAGGAGTTGCCCAGCATGCCACCGGATAGAGATATTGAGTTTTTGATTGAGCTATTGCCAGGCACATGGCCAATATCAAAGAGACCATATAGGATGCCAGCAAAGGATTTGGTAGAAATTAAGAAGCAGATTAAGGAGTTATTGGATAAGGGATATATTCGCCCAAGTTCTTCGCCTTGGGGATCGCCAGTACTACTAGTGGAGAAGAAGGATGGATCGTTAAGGATGGTTGTTGATTATCGAGGATTGAATGAAGTAACGAACAAGAACAAGTACCCACTACCAATGATCAACGATCTATTTGATCGATTGCAAGGAGCTAAGGTATTTTCCAAGATCGATCTGCGATCAGGATACCACCAGTTGAAGATTCGGGAACAGGATATTCCTAAGACAGCTTTTACCACCAGGTATGGGCAGTACAAGTATACCGTTATGTCATTTGGTCTGACTAACGCACCTGCCTATTTTATGAACATGATGAACAAAGTGTTTATGGAGTTTTTGGATAAGTTCGTCGTAGTGTTCATTGATGATATCCTGGTTTACTCGAAGAATGAGGAGGAGCATAAGGAACATTTGCGTTTGGTACTTGGAAAGCTCAGAGAACATCAATTATATGCCAAGTTCAGCAAATATGAGTTTTGGTTGAAGGAAGTAGGATTCCTCGGACACGTTATATCAGGAGAAGGTATAGCAATAGATCCCTCTAAAGTTGAAACCGTGACCAAGTGGGAAGCCCCAACAGCAGTTGGAGAGATCCAGAGTTTTCTTGGACTCGCAGGATACTACCGGAGATTTATTGAGAATTTCTCAAAGATTGCGAAGCCTATGACGGAGTTATTGAAGAAAGATACCAAGTTCATATGGACGGAGGAATGTGAGGCTAGTTTCCAAGAGTTGAAGAAAAGTTTGGTTACCTCACCACTGTTGATTTTGCTAGACCAGACCAAGGATTATGAGGTGTATGGCGACGCTTCACGTCGAGGACTTGGAGCAGTGCTTATGTAGGAAGGGAGAGATGTTTCATATGCCTCAAGACAACTGAAGCCTCATGAGTTGAATTATGCTACGCATGATTTGGAGTTAGCAGCCGTAGTGCATGCATTGAAGGCATGTAGACATTTTCTCATTGGAAATCATTGTGAGGTGTACACGGATCATAAGAGTTTGAAGTACATTTTCACACAGAAGGAGTTGAGTCTCAGACAAAGGAGATGGTTGGAGCTTATCAAGGATTATGATATGAAATTGCATTATCATCCTGGAAAGGCTAATGTAGTAGCCCACGCATTAAGCTGTAAGAGCCATGTCAATTCATTAATGACGGGAGAAATACCCAAGGAGTTAGCCGAAAATCTTCGTGAACTACGTTTAGAAATAGTTCCGAGAGGCTATGTAGCAGCAATGGAGATTCAGTCAACCTTGATGGATAAAATCAGGGAAGCTCAGAAAGCTGACAAAGAGATTGCCGCTATAAAGGAGAAACTGAGCAAAGGAAAAGCTAAAGGATTCTGTGAGGATGAGCACGACACCCTATGGTTTGAAGACCGCGTTTATGTGCCCAATGACTCGAAGATCAGAAAGTTGATTTTGCAAGAGGCACATGATTCACCGTATTCAATTCACCCAGGAAATACCAAGATGTATCTGGATTTGAAGGATATTTTCTGGTGGACCGGAATGAAGAAGGATATAGCGGAGTATGTAGCAGTTTGTGATGTATGTCAGAGAGTAAAGGCAGAGCATCAGAAGCCAGCAGGATTGCTACAACCATTGCCGATACCCGAATGGAAGTGGGATAAGCTAGGCATGGATTTTATCACGGGATTGCCCAGGACTCGTTCAGGCTATGACTCGATTTGGGTTGTAGTTGATCGATTGACGAAAGTAGCTCATTTCATCCCAGTAAAGACCACTTACACGAGTGCTAAGTTGGCAAAGATATACATGACCAGGATCGTATGTCTGCATGGAGTTCCAAGGAGTATCGTATCGGATAAAGGAACCCAGATTAGCTCAAAGTTCTGGAAGCAGTTGCATGAAACTTTGGGAACCAGGCTAGAATTCAGTACAACTTTTCATCCACAGACAGATGGACAGACCAAGAGAGTCAATCAGATTTTGGAGCATATGCTGAGAGCTTGTGCACTAGATTACAGATCTAGTTGGGACAATAATTTGTCATATGCAGAGTTCTCTTACAACAACAGTTACCAAACCAGCTTGAAGATGGCCCCTTTCGAAGCATTGTACGGAAGGAGGTGCAGGACACCGTTGTCATGGGACGAAGTTGGAGACCGCCAGCTATTTGGACCTGACTTGATTAAAGAGTCTGAACAGAAGGTGAAATTGATTCGCGATAGGCTCAAGGTAGCCCAGTCCAGACAGAAGAGTTATGCGGATTCTAAACGCAAGGAGATAGTTTACGAAGTCGGAGACAGAGCTTATCTTCGAGTATCTCCACTTCGGGGAACAAAGCGTTTTGGAGTTAAAGGGAAGTTAGCACCACGATTTGTAGGACCATACCGAGTTTTGGAGCGTATGGGAGAAGTGGACTACAAGTTGGAATTGCCCGAAGGATTGTCAGGAGTTCATGATGTGTTCCATGTTTCTCAGTTAAAGAAATGTCACGCGGAGATGGCTGACATACCGTTGAGAGACATAGTACCTTTGGAAACTATTCAGTTGGATAACGATTTGACCTACGAGGAGAAACCAGTTAAGATTCTCGAGTTTGCCAGCCGAGTTACCCACAGCAAGGTTATTAAGTTTTGCAAAGTTCAGTGGAGCCACCACACGGAGGATGAAGCCACCTGGGAGCGAGAGGAAGATTTGCTCAAAGACCACCCTCACCTATTTTCTAGCCAACCCGAATCTCGAGGGCGAGATTCATCTTAAGGGGGGTAGGTTTGTAACATCCCAAATTTTCAATTTGGATTGTTATACATTAGATCATCATGCATATCATATTTTATTTTGCATTTTGGTTGATCCTAGAAATTCTACGCAACTCAATGACCCACGGAGAGAGTTGGGGATTTCGTTATTTTCATATTTGAGTTCTCTCAAATTTTGAGAATAGAATCATTTGATTTTATTTATTTTATCATCAATTATTTCTAATACAAAAATATGAGAGAGGGAATAAAATGACTTTCCCAAAATAAAGAAATATTGAGGATTTAATAAAAAAATCAAATAAGATTTTATTTCGGAGTTTTATTTGAATTTAGGAAAAATGTGCGTTTTTCAAAATTGCATTTAGGGCCCAAATAAATGTTCGCCTTGTGCGGCTTGATTTTAGAAGCCCATGAAAATTTATTTTAGAATTTTTGGAGTCGGTTTAGTTATTCTTTTTATTTTTCTTCCGAGCGGAATAATTAAAAAAACAAACCGACTTCGGGACGTACCCAAGCGGGACACCGCGCGGGGGCAGCCTTTAAATAGCGCCGTCCCGAGCCGCCCCAGCCCATCAGCCCCACCTCGATCCGTGCGCGCTGCCGGAGCTGCCGCCGCCGCCGATGATCCCGCCGCCCGAGGTTCATCGCGCCTCGATTTCCGTGCCGAAAAAAGAGAAAAAAATTCGGCGTTCATCGTTTTTCTTTTTCTCGGATTAAATCCGCGGTTTTTCTGATCGCGATTCCTGATCCGATTTTCATTTTAGTTTAACTTTTCGCTCGTTTATCGGAATCAGGCGATTCAAGCGCCTAGAGTTTCGTCTCGAAACCAACTTAAACAAGTTTTTGTTACTGTAAAATTTGCCCTAGATCCAGATTACTAGAATGAAGTTGTTTTCTTTCGCCGTTTGACTTTCGTTGCTTCATTCGATTTGATTCTTTTTGCCAACCGGAGTTCTTAAGTTGAACCTTCTGGTTAGATCTCTTATTTGAGTTTTACCTGTGCGTTAGATGAGTACTTATTGAATGCTTGTTTGTTTGTCTGCGATAGAATACCCGGAGTGCGCCGCCTATTACTTCGAATCGTTAGGTTTCGCAGATCATCAGCAAGGCAAGTAACACTTTGATCATACCTTTTCTACTACCCAGTTTTATTGCATTAGATCATTCCTCACACAATGCATGATTAGGATCTAATTAAATTATGGGATGGGAAGTAGATGAGGTAGTACCTATTACCTGTTTATTACCAAACCTTTGGGAGTTACTTCTACGTTTGCTTATTATGCCATGCTATGCTGGTAGACGTGGATTGGGTGAGTGAAATCCATGACAGATGTGAGATTGTTAATTAATGGTTTATCTAAGGTGGCAACTTAAACACACATCTGGGTGGATTGAGGCACCTGGGTATTCCAGGACTTGCCTGTTTTCTTTTGGACCGCCACCCAGGCTCAAAGGGATCATGAGACTATTCATACTAGAAACTTCCGTGTGCAGCCACAAGCTATTATGGCTCTAGCATAGTTGACTAAGTCATGCAAACTCTTATAGTGGTAGACTAGCAGATGTAGGGGATGTAGGTGGTACGGTCTACCCGATCGTAAGGTGCTAGCGCTTCTGAAAGACTAGGTCTCGGTCATCTGTCTTCTCAAACACCAAGTAGTGCGAGAAACCAAACGGAGGCGATCGAGTCTTGTGGGGAAGAGTGCGCAAACCTCTGCAGAGTGTAATAAACTAATCATGATTAGCCGTCTCCCCGGTTATGGACATCTTGAGTATCTAGTACTTGGATTTTCATGTGAATCTCAACATGTTACCCTAAATTAATTTTGTTGGGTTATGTTTAATGATGATGCTTAATTGGGATTGAGAATGCTATCAACCATTCTCAATGTTTAACAACCACCATGATAGTAATTAAATTTTATTCCTTTGTAGTAGGGAAAAATTGGCTTTACGCAAAACCGTAACCATAGAGCTTTCCACCAGCCAAATATGCATATAGTATAGCTGTTTCATTCCATTATTCTCTATGTGTTACCTTGCCAGCATATTCCAAGTGCTGGCCCGTTTTCGGGCTGCAACGTTAATGTTGCAGACTTTTCAGACATTGATTAAGGAGTTTTTAGGTCGTGGTTTTATACTTAGTGATGTCGTTGGAGTTGATGGACTCACTTATCTTCCAAGCCTTCCGCTGTTATCGTTATTAGATGGCCTTAAGCCATACTTATTGTAATAAGTTCTCTTTTGAGACACTCGATGTAATAAGTGTGTGATTGCTACTCTGTTATAAATCCTCTGAGTACTGTGTGGTGTCAGCATTACTGATCTAGGGATGACACCGGAGCACATAGATTAGACTGTCTGAGGTCTGGTCGCTACATGGTCGCCGGAGTTTGGGCGAGGATGAACCCGAAGCTACGAGGCACGGCGAGGCACGGGGAGTGGTGCGTTAGGCTCCTGGGAACGTGGTGAGTGTGGTGACGCGCTCAGAATCGAGCTTACACGCCTAAGGCCACGGCGGCGACATGGCCGGCGGAGCCGAGCTCTCGGCCGTGATGGCCAATGGGGTTAGAGGGTAGCTCGAGCGACGTGGCTAGGGGGAGAAGAGAGAGAAGCTCACGGTGAGTGCAGCGGGCGTCGAAGCGGGCTCTTGGAAGCTTGGGAGGCGGCAAAATGTCGAAGACGATCTCCGGTGACCGACGAGGGGAATGGCAGTGGTGGCGGCGTTGCAGCGCGTCCGAGGCCTCGTGGCTCGTCGAGGAGGTCGAGGGAGATGTTGCGGAGCTCGTGGGCATGGTGGGGTGACACGGGGACGACGGTGGCTATGGCTACGACGGCTGCGTCGGCAGGAAGATGGGGAGAGAGCTAGAGAGGGGGAGAGGCCGCGGGGAGAGTGGTAAGAAAGAGAGGGAGACGTGCGGGTCGGTGTGGCACTCGTAGATGCCTCCAGGGCGTCGGCGGAAGCAGGAGGTGGCCGGCATGTGGCCGCGGGCGCCGGCCATGCTCTCCTCGTCCTCCTGGCGAGAGGAGGATGACGACTGGCAAGAGCCAGTCGACTGGGCCGAGCCACGTGGGCTGGTGGGCTGCGCCTGGTAAGTTTCTCTCTCTCTCTCTCCTTTTTTTCTTCTGTTTTTCTTATTTATTTATTATTTCTGTAACTTCAGGGCTTTATTAAAAATACTAGGGCATTACCATAAATCATAAAATTAATCATGGCCACTGCTTAGAATATATCCAACAGCAAACATTTTAGTTTATGATTATTTGAGCATTTAAAATATTTTATAGCATTTAAATTCCCAAATGCAAATACCATAAGGATTAATCCAATGACCTTTGATGTCCTAGAAAAATGTGCACCATTTTTTTCAAAGGTTTTAACCCAAAACAAAAAGGGTGGGCTTTTTCGAAGGGCATTTCAGGTTCATTGGAAAAGTTTTTAGTAAACCCTAGTTGTTCCAGGGGGGTGCTGGGGGTTCTGTCATCCCCATTTCAAATTGAAAAGGAATTTAAACATGATGCACACTCTAATGCTTGAACTAACTAGGGTGTGACAACTCACCCCCACTCAAAAGAATCTCGTCCTGAGATTTAGGATCCTCCGGAAAGAAGGTGGGGTACCCGAGTCGAAGACGATCCTCCCTTTCCCAAGTGGCTTCTTTCTCGGAATGGTGTGACCATTGAACCTCGAGAAACTTGATATTATGACGTCGAGTGGTACGCTCGGCTTGATAAAGGATACGAACGGGATATTCCCGATATGAGAGGTTATCTTGTAGATCAAGCGTTTCGTGGTCCGCTCCACGGATAGGAGCCGCGAAGCAACGCCTGAGTTGAGAAACATGGAAGACATTGTGAACTCTAGAAAGATGCGAAGGTAGTTCCAATTGGTAGGCAACTTCTCCTCGTTTGGCAAGAATGCGAAAAGGTCCAATGTAACGAGGAGCCAATTTGCCTTTGATACTGAAATGATGGGTTCCCTTTAACGGAGTAACCCGAAGGTAGGCCTTCTCGTCGACTTCATAAGTCATAGGCTTATGTTTACGATCATATTGACTCTTTTGACGAGATTGGGCTGTTTTCAATTTCTCACGAATAACGCGAACCTGTTCTTCTGCTTCCTAAATCATATTCGGGCCAAAGAGTTGTCTCTCCCCGGTTTCTGACCAGTTAAGAGGCGTTCGACATTTTTGTCCATAGAGAACTTCGAAAGGAGCCTTGCCCAAGCTAGCTTGATAACTATTGTTGTAAGCAAACTCCGTGAATGGAAGGCATTTATCCCAACCCATTCCGAACGAGATGACAGAGGCTCGGAGCATATCTTCTAGAATTTGATTGACTCGTTCTACTTGACCACTTGATTGAGGGTGGAAGGCGGTGCTAAAAGAGAGACGAGTTCACATAGCATTTTGGAAACTTTCCCAAAATCGAGAGGTGAAGAGACTCCCACGGTCTGAGTTAATTTCCAATGGAACACCATGAAGAGACACTATTCGGGAGATGTATAAATCGGCTAGTTGGCTAGCGGTGATACTCCCTCGAGCAGGTAGAAAGTGGGATACTTTGGAAAGACGGTCGATCAAGACGAATATGGCATTATTCCCTCTCTTGGTCCTGGGAAATCCAGTGATGAAATCCATACTGATTTATCCCATTTCCACTCGGGAATAGCCAAAGGTTGAAGGGTGCCAGCAGGCCGTTGATGCTCTGCTTTAACACGACGACAAACGTCGCAATTAGCAATGTATTGAGCGGTTTCTCTCTTCATCCTAGTCCAGCAAAACCTCTGGCGTAGGTCTTGATACATCTTGGTACTACCGGGATGAATGGTGAGAGGGGATTCATGAGGTTCCTTAAGAATCAACTGGCGTAGATGTTGTTTCTTGGGAACCACCAAGTGGTTTTCGAAGAAGACCACACCTTGCTCATCCATGGAAAAACATTTAGCAACTCCGCTAGCAATGTTTTCCTTAATCCAGAATATGCCCTTATCACGCTTCTGGGCAGCTATGATTTGATCCGTAAGGTTAGGCTTCGACACCAGGGTGGATAGAAATCCTCGAGGAACAATGTGAAGATTAAGCTTACGAAATTCCTCATGGAGAAGTGGTTGACTTTGTTGTAACATCAGGTTGTTACAATAGGACTTACGACTTAGTGCATCAGCCATGACATTGGCTTTGCCCGGGGTGTAAGTTATTCCTAAGTCGTAATCCGAGATCAACTCGACCCAACATCGTTGTCTGAGATTCAAATCCGGTTGGGTGAAGATATATTTCAAACTTTGGTGATCGGTGAAGATCTCGCAACGATTACCGAGGAGGTAATGTCGCCAAGTTTTGAGTGCATGGACTACAGCTGCAAGCTCTAGATCATGTGTGGGATAATTTTCCTCATGTGGGTGTAATTGCCGTGAAGCATAGGCAATTACCTGACGATCTTGCATGAGTATGCAACCTAGTCCTTGTCGCGAGGCGTCGCAATAGATAATAAAGTCCTTGGAGAAATCTGGTGGTACCAGTACGGGAGCAGATGTCAGGCATCTTTTTAGTTCCTGAAAGCTGAACTCGCACTGTGGAGTCCACTCGAACTTTTTATCTTTCTTGAGGAGTTCAGTTAGAGGTTTAGCAACCATGGATAAATTCTCGACGAAGCGGCGGCAATAGCTCGCTAAGCCAAGGAAGCTCCGAACTTGCTTGACCGTCTCAGGTGGAGTCCAATCAAGGACGGCTTGAACTCGCTCGGGATTGACAGCAATACCCTTACCATAGATTACATGGCCTAGATAGGTCACTTCTGGCAACCAAAATTCACACTTGGAGAATTTGGCATAAAGGCGATGCTCTCGAAGTTTCATCAATACCAGCCTTAGATGTTCGGCATGTTCCTCTTCATTCTTGGAGTAGATGAGTATGTCGTCGAGGTATACTACGACGAATTTATCCAAATACTCCATGAAGACCGAGTTCATTAACCAAGAGAAGGTGGCTGGGGCATTGGTTAAACCGAAGGACATAACGGTGTACTCGTATTGGCCATAACGAGTAACAAAAGCCGTTTTGGGGATGTCCCCATTTTTGATTTTGATTTGATGGTAGCCCAACCTCAAATCCATCTTGGAAAAGACTAAGGATCCAGCGAGCTGATCATACAGATCGTTGATCCTGGGAAGCGGATACTTGTTCTTGATAGTGACCAAGTTGACAGGTCGGTAATCTACAACCATCCGATCAGTTCCATCCTTCTTTTTGACGAAGAGGATGGGGCAAGCCCAAGGAGAGGAACTTGGACGGATGAAACCCTTTTTCAAGGACTCATCGAGTTGGTTCTTAAGCTCGGCTAGTTCTAAGGGTGCCATCTTATAGGGTCTTCTAGAAATTGGAACAGTTCCTGGAACGAGGTCTATCACAAACTCGACGCCCCTGTCAGGTGGAACACCTGGCAGTTCTTCTAGAAAGACATTCGGAAAGTCTCGGACCACCAGAATATCCTGAAGGTCTGGAAGGGGGTTGGCATTTAGGGAGTAAAGCTGGCGCTTGGCCACTCGAGTTAAGACATTGATTGTCTTGCCCGATGGGTGAGTAAGTTGAACGGTTCTAGGGGCACAATCAATCTTAGCATAATGAGCTGACATCCAGTCCATACCCAAGATGATGTTTATATCCGAGGACTTGAGAGCTATTAAGGATGCAAGGAAGACATGTCTATCGACAAGAATTCCATTCCCATGGCTTACTCTAGAAGTTTGCCATTTGGAACCCGGAGTTTGAATTACCATGGAAGTGGGCATGTCACAGAATGTCGTGTTATGCAATCGAGCATAGTTCTCAGATATGAATGAATGAGATGCTCCAGTATCGAAAAGAACAGATGCCGGATGGCAATTAACAAGGAGCGTACCAAGGACGATGTTAGGATCCTCATGAGCCTCCTCGGCTGAAACATAGCTGACATGGCCACGGGCAGTGGTGACCGACTTGGTGTAGAATGTCTTTCCCGCGGGCTTACCACGGCCAACGGACTTTCCAGTTTGATTGGGGTTGTTGTTCTGGGGACACTCTCGGCTATAGTGACCCGACTCTCCACACTTGAAGCATGTCACCACATTGGGGCGTGGAGCAGCATTAGCAGCGGGGCCACCATAGGGCTTGGGCGGTGCAAACTGCTGGTTGGGACGAGGCGCCTCAAAGGATGGCCTCGGGATGAACCTAGGTGGCAGTGCCGTGCTTGGGATCCACACCCGGCGCTTCTGAGCTCCAGAGCCGGATGAAGAGCCAAAATCAAGTGAGTGCTTGTGTGAAGCGTCATAATCAGTCTGGCCTGTCTCAGCACTGATGGCTTTATTGACCAACTTCTGAAAGGAGGTGCACTCATGCAGACGAAGATCGCGGCGAAGCTTAGGGCCGAGTCCCTTGCGGAACCTTGCCTGCTTCTTAGCGTCGGTAGATACCTCTTCGGGAGCATAACGTGCCAGATTCCCAAATTCACGACTATATGCATCCACAGTCAGTCTTCCTTGGGTGAAATTGTAGAACTCCTCCCTCTTGCGATCCATGAGACCTTCCGGAATGTGATGCTCACGGAAAGCTTCACTGAATTCAGCCCAAGTAGTGATTTGGCCGACCGGGCGCATAGCTTCAAAGTTTTCCCACCAAAGGCTAGCAGGGCCTTCGAGGTGATAGGCAGCATAAGTAACCTTGTCAGCTTCGGCTACGTTGGCAGAACTTAGCTTGTGGGTGATGCTGTGAAGCCAGTCATCCGCGTCGAGGGGCTCAACGGAATGGTTAAACTTTGGTGGGTACAGCTTGATGAAGTCATTGATTGACACCAAGTCATTTCGCTGATGGCGTGCAGTGTTCTACTCAATTTGCTCCAGCAAGCGGTTAGTCTCACGCTTGTTTCTTTCCGCCTCCAGCATCACTTTGGCCAGAGAAGGGGGGTGAGGCAGATTTTCACCCCTAACTGCACTGGCTTCCCCCTGCTCCGGGGCAGCAGGGTTGCGGGTGTTGACCATCCTAGGAGAAAACAAGACAACGGTTTAGATAAGGATGGCACAAACTTAGCAAGGAAGTGTAGAATGTAATGGATAACGTGGAATGCTAAGATGTTCATTGCACGACATGGTAATATAGAAGCTGCCATATATATACCATTGGTCATACACACCATACATAGTTTAGTACAAGCCTAGGCTAGAGTACAACTACGGTGAAAGACAATACATCTCATCGGAGGCATTCCAAGCTCCTATACATTATTTGTCTACACCTCCGGAATTGATTACACACAAAGTCATATTACACAAGTCACGCAGGACAGTGAAGATACAACTATTACAATACTAGTGGTACTACTACTAACTCAGACAGCTCCGTAGTAGTCCTCATAGAAGTCACCTCCATAGCCTGGGAGTTCAACGTGATCATCCGGGAACAGACGGTCCTGAGGAGCTTGTGGACCATAGGGGCTAGGATGAGGTCTTGGACCAACAAACGGTGGCCTGCGGGGACCACGGGGTGGGGTGATGCCTCCCACATCACGCCAATCCACCATGTCTGGCAGAGCAGATCTCACAGGTTACAGATCCCTTGTATCCATACATCCAGCTTGCACCGCAGGTGCAAACCGAGTCAATGTGGCCCAATGATCAGCACGGGTATTGAAAAGCTCCAGCCTCAAGGCCCAATTCTCTTGGTCCTTATCTTCAAGCATCTCGGCAGTGGTACGAGTTAATGAGTCCTCCTGAGTGGAGTCAGCATAGATAGCCTGAAGATACCCTTGCGCTCCCGGAAGTGAAGCTGGCATGTAACGGAAGTCGGTGTTCCGAAGCAGGCCAGTCCGGACTCGCATGATGGTCATCATGGAATAGGCAGCATCCTGCACAGCCATCTCAATAGTAACCCCAAGTCCATAGGAACAGTGAAGGGGCTCGGTAGATCCAGGATAAGAAGGAAATGTCCTGACGGTGCAGAAATATTGGCTTTGATTAAAGTCTCGGAATTGCTCTTCGACGGTGTATTCGGGATACCAACGGTAACCTGTCTCGATCATTACCCGGACTAACATAGCAGTATGACCGGGCACGTCGAGGCACCGGGTCAGGCGAACCACTTGGTTTTGAACACGGTTGGCCATCTGAAAGTACAACCACAATGCAAAGACATTAGAATTTCTAGGGAAAATTGGACAACATAACAGCTGTAAATGCTCAGAAAAAAGATTTGAGACATCCACAACAGTTTGCAATACCACTCAACAACATCATATCAAGGTTCTGATTCAATTAGCAACATACTAAAAATAGTAGAAACTGAACTGGGGCTTGTAACAACAATCCTATAAGCTACTATGGATTAGTAACACGTGAACCTGATAGAAGAAGAGAGCCTAGTCCTTAACCCATGTTGAATGAGAAGAGAATGACTCAGATCAGAGGACATAAGGTAAAGGAGTAAAAGAGCCTTATGTTCCCTTCCACAATCAATTCCCCTACATATAACTAAAGCATTTCTAGACTCGACATCGACCAGTTTGGCTCAACGAACCTACAGGCAGTCCGGCTCTGATGCCAACGCTGTTAGGACCCCGATTCCAAGTCACATCGATCTAGCCGATAACACTTGATATCACATTGCGGCCTCACGCATGGTATCCCCACGGGTTTCGCCTTACCATGGCCCGGGACCATTTGCTACTTTTGGCTCACATATATGATAGTGTCGCTAGCATCCATATGACAGAGAACCCGGGCCGACATGGCTAGTCGTGAACCCAAAGCGGCACAGACCTATGGAGACAGGCATACATGAATCACATCGAGCATGTCGGTCATCAGCGTGTGAATCCGGGCTATAGCACTGGGCTAACAGGACTCCGAGGAACTCGGGCTGTAGCAGGCTAGGCAGGACTCCGGATGTCACCGCGTGACATTTCCCCGAAGGGACAGACATAGGAACGAAGTGAAACACATGCCGACCAGTCAAGTGTCCTGAGCAGTAGTGCTGGGCTAGCAGGACTCCGGTGAACCGGGCTGTAGCGGACTACTATGGCTCGAGGAGCACTAGACTACATTTCCCCATAAGAAAGGCTGCCAAGGATAAACAACTAGATTGTCGGATCCCACACATACCAAGCATTTCAATCATACACACAATATGCTCGATATGTGCAAATACAACATTGCATCACAACAAAACTCTACAACTCAAGTACTTTATTTAAAGGCTCCAGAGAGCCATACATAACATGTTCATACAGGTAGGGGTCACATGACCCACACTCAAGTCATACAAACATACAAGCACATGCGGAAGCAAATAGTCTGAGTATAGACACTAGAAAGCAAGAAGGCTTCTCGAAGCCTGTCTATCTACATAGGGCCCTCCATGGCCATGATCACCACCTGGGTGGCAAGTCACTCATCAACGTCGAGATCTACATAAAACCCATCGGAGGGGGCGGTATTGTCGTCTGAAAACAGTAATTAAGCAAACATGAGTACAAAGGTACTCAGCAAGTCTTACATCAGAACCTACTATACATGCTCATTCTCAAGAAGGGGGTGGAGTTATTGCAGCAAGCCAGCTTTGACTCTTGGCTAAGCTATCCTACGAGACTCCACTAGTAAAATATTTTTCGCACACGAGTCCACTAATCACCAACACAATACTCCACCGGGGATCCTCCCTCGTCATCCTACGAGAGGGCCATCCTCGGTACTCACACTTATCTTGAGTCTTTTAGTAGTATTCATTAACTTGTCTACGAACTATATAGGCAACCAAGTAGTCCTTTACCGCGGACGTGGCTATTCGAATAGTTTTATACCCTACAGGGGTGTACTTCTTCACACATGTTTCCACCACTTAGCGTCTGCACACGACATGTGCTCGGCCGACTTCAAGCGAAAACCAACGTGGGTGTAGACCATGACCTGACTAACCGCACAAGTCTCTAGTCCAGGTTTATCGCCTATTCAGGTTCCATCGGCAAGGAAATCTGACCGGGGTGTCCTCAACGGCCCCAAACGATGTGTGCAGGGTTCCCGAGACACCAAATGGGCGACTCAGTACACCGTGCCACGGTGTATCTACCGCATCATAGCCCACCCCTAGGGTCAGCGCTACGCACGGCCGCCAACACATAACCTACAAACACCAGAAACTAGTTGCAACTCCTGGACAGAGGACGAGATTGGTCAGTAAGTTGAGCAGGGTCATATTTCAGGGCCCAACGTGTGGTAGTAACTGAATCTTAAATCACGCATACAGATCTCAGTTCTTATGGACGGCCTCAATGAAACAACCCACCATGTACTCCTACATGGCCTCTCATCGATACCTTTACCAAAACATGTTCAACACATCCCTCACATTACCGACATAATCATTTCACTCTAGCCCATCACCCAGATGAATCAGACCTGACACAACTCTAAGCATAGCAGGCATAGCAAGGTAGGAAACACATACATGGCTCAATCAACTCCTACACATGCTAGTGGGTTTCATCTAGTTACTGTGGCAATGACATGTCATGTAGAGGATAAGGGTTCAACTACCGTAGCACACAACAGTTTGAATCACGTTGTCTTAATGCAGTAAACAAGAGCAGAAGCGAGAACATGGGTTTGTATCGGAATGATCAATGGGTTGCTTGCCTGTTGTATAGGTAGTAGGGTACTGCCCTTCAGACGGATAATCAGGGTTATCCTCGGAGGGAAAACCTACCACGAAAGACACACCGAACATAATAAACACATGGCAATATGCAACAATATGATGCATGCTATGACATGGCAAGATGAAAGTGTCTTGGCCTAATGCAAGCTAAAACAGAAGGGGATGAACTCATTTGAATCAAAGATTCAAATGTTAGCTCATTAAACATGGCCTTATTAGTGCATTACCTTATTCTTCTTAAACAGCAAGGTTAACTTGTTTTGTCATGCATGAAACCATTTCAGATGGATATATTGAATTTTTCTGATCATTTTTCATATATAAATCTTTGCATTTGGAGCTATGGTTGATTTTCTACGATTTTCAGAAGTTTTGGCTATTTTCTGGAATTTCCTATATAAGAATAATTCCAGTAATTGAATTAATGCGTCAGCATGACATAGATGTGGCGTCAGTGGGTCAACTGGGTCGGCCAGGTCAAACCTGACTGGTGGGCCCTGTCTGTCAGTGACTCAGCTAATTAATTATCAGAATTAAATTAACACTAATTAGCTGTCAGTGGGGCCTGGGCCCACATGTCAGTGTCTAAACTAATTAAAATCAGTTAAGACTAATCCTAAACTAGTTAGCAGACCGGACCCACCTGTCATAGACTCAGGGGGGTCAACCTGGGCCCACACAGGGGTCAAACAGAGTCAAACTCGCCGGCGGCTTGACGCCGGCGATGACAGACACGGCGGAGGGGCTCGGCTTTGCGTCTCCGGCGACCAAATCGACGGCGGAGAGTAGCTACGTGACGCGGGGAGCGAGCCGCGTCGTTTGGTGGAGAAAGTGGAGCTCGGGGAGGCCGGGAACGACGCCGGCGACGACCTTGGCGGTCGCCGGAGTTCAGGCGAGGATGAACCCGAAGATACGGGGCACGGCGAGGCGCGGGGAGTGGTGCGTTAGGCTCCTGGGAACATGGTGAGTGTGGTGACGCGCTCGGAATCGAGCTTACGCGCCTGTGGTAACGGCGGCGACATGGCCGGCGGAGGCGAGCTCTCGGCCGTGATGGCCAACGGGGTTAGAGGGAAGCTCGAGCGACGTGGCTAGGGGGAGAAGAGAGAGAAGCTCACGGTGAGTGCAGCGGGCGTCGAAGCAGGCTCGGGGAAGCTTGGGAGGCGGCAAAACATCGAAGACGATCTCCGGTGACTGACGAGGGGAACGACAACGATGGCGGCATTGCAGCGTGTCCGGCGCCTCGTGGATCGTCGAGGAGGTCGAGGGAGATGTTGCGGAGCTCATGGGCATGGTGGCGTGACACGGGGACGACGGTGGCTGCGGCTACGGCGGCAAGACGACGACGGCTGCGTCGGCAGGAAGATGGGGAGAGAGCCAGAGAGGGGGAGAGGCCGCGGGGAGAGTGGGAAGAAAGAGAGGGAGACGTGGGGGTCGGCGTGGCACTCGTAGACGCCTCCAGGGCGTCGGCGGAAGCAGGAGGTGGCCGGCGTGTGGCTGCGGGCGCCGGCCACGCGCTCCTCGTCCTCCTGGCGAGAGGAGGAGGACGACTGGCAAGAGCCAGTCGACTGGGCCGAGCCAGGTGGGCTGGTGGGCTGCGCCTGGTAAGTTTCTCTCTCTCTCTCTCTCTCCTTTTTTTTCTTCTGTTTTTCTTATTTATTTATTTATTTATTTATTATTTCTGTAACTTGAGGGCTTTATTAAAAATACTAGGGCATTACCATAAATCATAAAATTAATCATGGCCACTGCTTAGAATATATCCAACAGCAAACATTTTAGTTTATGATTATTTGAGCATTTAAAATATTTTATAGCATTTAAATGCCCAAATGCAAATACCATAAGGATTAATCCAATGACCTTTGATGTCCTAGAAAAATGTGCACCATTTTTTTCAAAGGTTTTAACCCAAAACAAAAAGGGTGGGCTTTTTAGAAGGGCATTTCAGGTTCATTGGAAAAGTTTTTAGTAAACCCTAGTTGTTCCAGGGGTGCTGGGGGTTCTGTCATCCCCATTTCAAATTTAAAAGGAATTTAAACATGATGCACACTCTAATGCTTGAACTAACTAGGGTGTGACAGATGATGGTAGCAATTACACGGACTGGGTTTGTAACTTGAGGATTATCCTCATTGCTGCACAAAAGAATTACGTCCTGGAAGCACCGCTGGGTGCCAGGCCTGCTGCAGATGCTGCTGATGACGTTAAGAACGTCCGGCAGAGTAAAGTTGATGACTACTCGATAGTTCAGTGCGCCATGCTTTATGGCTTAGAACCGGGACTTCAACGACGTTTTCAACGTCATGGATCATATGAGATGTTCCAGGAGTTGAAGTTAATATTTCAAGCAAATGCCCGGATTGAGAGATATGAAGTCTCTAATAAGTTCTATAGCTGCAAGATGGAGGAGAATAGCTATTTTAGTGAGCATATACTCAAAATGTCTGGGTATCATAATCACTTGACTCAACTAGGAGTTAATCTTCCTGTTGATAGTGTCATTGACAGAGTTCTTCAATCACTGCCACCAAGCTACAAAAGCTTTGTGATGAACTATAATATGCAAGGGATGAATAAGACAATTCTCGAGCTCTTCGCGATGCTAAAGGCTACGGAGGTAGAAATCAAAAAGGAGCATCAAGTGTTGATGGTTAACAAAACCACCAGCTTCAAGAAAAAGGGTAAAGGGAAGAAGAAGGGGAACTTCAAGAAGAACAACAAGCAAGTTGCTGCTCAAGAGAAGAAACCCAAGTCTAGACCTAAGCCTAAGACTGAGTGCTTCTACTGCAAACAGACTGGTCACTGGAAGCAGAACTGCCCAAGTATTTGGTGGATAAGAAGGATGGCAAGGTGAACAAAGGTATATGTGATATACATGTTATTGATGTGTACCTTACCAGAGCTCGCAGTAGCACGTAGGTATTTGATACTGGTTCTGTTGCTAATATTTGCAACTCGAAACAGGGACTACAGATTAAGCGAAGACTGGCTAAGGACAAGGTGACGATGCGCGTGGGAAATGGTTCCAAAGTCGATGTGATCGCCGTCGGCACGCTACCTCTACATCTACCTTCGGGATTAGTTTTAGACCTGAATAATTGTTATTTGGTGCCAGCGTTGAGCATGAACATTATGTCTGGATCTTGTTTGATGCAAGATGGTTATTCATTTAAATCAGAGAATAATGGTTGTTCTATTTATATGAGTAATATCTTTTATGGTCATGCACCCTTGAAGAGTGGTCTATTTCTAATGAATCTCGATAGTAGTGATACACATATTCATAATATTGAAGCCAAAAGATGCAGAGTTGATAATGATAGTGCAGCTTATTTGTGGAACTGCCGTTTAGGTCATATTGGTGTAAAGCGCATGAAGAAACTCCATACTGATGGACTTTTGGAATCACTTGATTATGAATCACTTGGTACTTGCGAACCATGCCTTATGGGCAAGATGACTAAAACACCATTCTCCAGAACAATGGAGCGAGCAACAGACTTGTTGGAGATCATACATACTGATGTATGTGGACCGATGAATATTGAAGCTCGCAGCGGGTATCGTTATTTTCTCACCTTCAAAGATGATTTAAGCAGATATGGGTATATCTACTTGATGAAACATAAGTTTGAAACATTTGAAAAGTTTAAAGAATTTTAGAGTGAAGTGGAAAATCATCGTAACAAGAAAATGAAGTTTCTACAATCTGATCGTGGAGGAGAATATTTGAGTTACGAGTTTGGTCTACATTTGAAACAATGCAGAATAGTTTCGCAACTCACACCACCTGGAACACCACAATGTAATGGTGTGTCCGAACGTCGTAATCGTACTTTACTAGATATGGTGTGATCTATGATGTCTCTTACCGATTTACCGCTATCGTTTTGCGGTTATGCTTTAGAGACGGTTGCATTCACGTTAAATAGGGCACCATCACAATCCGTTGAGACGACGCCTTATGAACTATGGTTTGGCAAGAAACCAAAGTTGTCGTTTCTTAAAGTTTGGGGCTGCGATGCTTATGTGAAAAGCTTCAACCTGATAAGCTCGAACCCAAATCGGAGAAATGTGTCTTCATAGGATACCCAAAGGAAACTGTTGGGTACACCTTCTATCACAGATCCGAAGGCAAGACATTCGTTGCTAAGAATGGATCCTTTCTATAGAAGGAGTTTCTCTCGAAAGAAGTGAGTGGGAGGAAAGTAGAACTTGATGAGGTAACAGTACCTGCTCCCTTGTTGGAAAGTAGTTCGCCACAGAAACCTGTTCCTAAGACATCTACACCAATTAGTGAGGAAGCTAATGATGATGATCATGAAACTTCAGATCAAGTTACTACCGAACCTCGTAGGTCAACCAGAGCAAGATCCGCACCAGAGTGGTACGGTAATCCTGTTTTGGAGGTCATGTTACTTGACCATGACGAACCTACGAACTATGAGGAAGCGATGATGAGCCCAGATTCCGCAAAATGGCTTGAAGCCATCAAATCTGAGATGGGATCCATGTATGAGAACAAAGTGTGGACTTTGGTTGACTTGCCCGATGATCGGCAAGCCTTCGAGAATAAATGGATCTTCAAGAAGAAGACAAACGCTGACGGTAATGTTACTGTCTACAAAGCTCGACTTGTTGCGAAAGGTTTTCGACAAGTTCAAGGAGTTGACTACAATGAGACCTTCTCACCCGTAGCGATGCTTAAGTCCATCCGAATCATGTTAGCAATTGCCGCGTTTTATGATTATGAAATTTGGCAAATGGATGTAAAGACTGCATTCCTGAATGGATTTCTGGAAGAAGAGTTGTATATGATGCAACTTGAAGGTTTTATCGATCCAAAGGGAGCTAACAAAGTGTGCAAGTTCCAGCGATCCATTTATGGACTGGTGCAAGCCTCTCAGAGTTGGAATAAACGTTTTGATAGTGTGATCAAAGCATATGGTTTTATACATAATTTTGGAGAAGCTTGTATTTACAAGAAAGTGAGTGGGAGCTCCGTAGCATTTCTAATATTATATGTGGATGACATATTGTTGATTGGAAATGATATAGAATTTCTGGATAGCATAAAAGGATACTTGAATAAGATTTTTTCAATGAAAGACCTCGGTGAAGCTGCTTATATGTTGGGCATCAAGATCTATAGAGATAGATCAAGACGCCTAATTGGACTTTCACAAAGCACATACCTTGATAAAGTTTTGAAGAAGTTCAAAATGGATCAAGCTAAGAAAGGGTTCTTGCATGTATTACAAGGTGTGAAGTTGAGTAAGACTCAATGCCCGACCACTGCAGAAGATAGAGAGAAAATGAAAAGTGTTCCCTATGCTTCAGCCATAGGCTCTATCATGTATGCAATGCTATGTACCAGACCTGATGTGTGCCTTGCCATTAGTCTAGCAGGGAGGTACCAAAGTAATCCAGGAGTGGATCACTAGACAGCGGTCAAGAACATCCTGAAGTACCTGAAAAGGACCAAGGACATGTTTCTCGTTTATGGAGGTGACAAAGAGCTCATCGTAAATGGTTACGTTGATGCAAGCTTTGACACTGATCCAGACGATTCTAAATCGCAAACCGGATATGTGTTTATATTGAATGGTGGAGCTGTCAGTTGGAGCAGTTCTAAATAGAGCGTCGTGGCGGGATCTACATGTGAAGCGGAGTACATTGCTGCTCCGGAAGCAGAAAATGAAGGAGTTCATATCCGATCTAGGTGTCATACCTAGTGCATCAGGTCCAATGAAAATCTTTTGTGATAATAGTGGTGCAATCGCCTTGGCAAAGGAATCCGGATTTCCCAAGAGAACCAAGCACATCAAGAGACGCTTCAACTCCATCCGGGATCAAGTCAAGGTGGGAGACATAGAGATTTGCAAGATACATACGGATCTAAATGTTGCAGACCCGTTGACTAATCCTCTTCCACGAGGAAAACATGATCAGCACCAAGGCTCCATGGGTGTTAAATTCATTACTGTGTAATCTAGATAATTGACTCTAGTGCAAGTGGGAGACTGAAGGAAATATGCCCTAGAGGCAATAATAAAGTTATTATTTATTTCCTTATTTCATGATAAATGTTTATTATTCATGCTAGAATTGTATTAACCGGAAACATAATACATGTGTGAATACATAGACAAACATAGTGTCACTAGTATGCCTCTACTTGACTAGCTCATTGATCAAAGATGGTTAAGTTTCCTAACCATAGACATGAGTTGTTATTTGATCAATGTGATCACATCATTAGGAGAATGATGTGATTGACTTGACCCATTCTGTTAGCTTAGCACTTGATCGTTTTTGTTTACTGCTATTGCTTTCTTCATGACTTATACATGTTCTTATGACTATGAGATTATGCAACTCCCGAATACCGGAGGAACACTTTGTGTGCTACCAAACGTCACAACGTAACTGGATGATTATAAAGGTGCTCTATAGGTGTCTCCGATGGTACTTGTTGAGTTGGCATAGATCAAGATTAGGATTTGTCACTCCGATTGTCAGAGAGGTATCTCTAGGCCCTCTCGGTAATGCACATCACTATAAGCCTTGCAAGCAATGCAACTAATGAGTTAGTTGCGGGATAGTGCATTACGGAACGAGTAAATAGACTTGCCGGTAATGAGATTGAACTTGGTATTGGGATACCGACGATCGAATCTCGGACAAGTAACATACCGATGACAAAGAGAACAACGTATAATGTTATGCGGTTTGACCGATAAATATCTTCGTAGAATATGTAGGAACCAATATGAGAACCCAGGTTCCGCTATTGGTTATTGACCGGAGACATGTCTCAGTCATGTCTACATAGTTCTCGAACCCGTAGGGTCCGCACGCTTAAAGTTCTGTGACGATCGATTTTATGAGTTTATATGTTTTGATGTACCGAAGGTAGTTTGGAGTCCCGGATTTGATAATGGACATGACGAGGAGTCTCGAAATGGACGAGACATAAAGATTGATATATTGGAAGCCTACATTTGGACATCGGAAGAGTTTCGGGTAAAATCGGGATTTTATCGGAGTACCGAAGGGGTTACCGGAACCCCCCGGGGGCTAATGGGCCTTGTTGGGCCATAAGGGAAAGAGAGATGGGCTGGCCTAGGGCAGGCAGCACGCCCCCTCCCTCTGGTCCGAATTGGACTAGGAGAGGGGGGCGCCCCCTTTCCTTCTCTTTCTTCCCCTTCCTTTCCCCCTCCTAGTGGGAGTAGGAAAGGGAGGAATCCTACTCCTACTAGGAGGAGGATTCCTCCTCCAGGCGCACCAACAAGGGCCAGCCGCCCCCCTTGCTCCTTTATATACAGGGGCATGGGGGCACCTCTAGACACACAAGTTGATCACAAATATCTCTCCCAGCCGTGTGTGGTGGCCCCCTCCACCATAATCCACCTCGGTCATACTGTAGCGGTGTTTAGGCGAAGCCCTGCTGCGGTAGCTTCATCAATGTCGTCACCATGCCGTCGTGCTGACGAAACTGTTCCCCGAGCTCTACTGGATCATGAGTTCGCGGGACGTCACCGAGCTGAACGTGTGCTGAACGCGGAGGTGCCGTACGTTCGGTACTGAGGATCGGTCGATCGTGAAGACGTACAACCACAACAACCACGTTGTCATAACGCTTCCACTTAACGGTCTATGAGGGTACGTGGATGACACTCTCTCCTCTTGTGGCTATGCATCACCATGATCCCGCGTCTGCATAGGAATTTTTTTTGAAATTACTACGTTCCCCAACAAAATTTTGGTGGAAATTTCCCCGGGTACGTCATTGCATAATTTAACATCGCTTGCTAATCTGGGCACACAAAAGAGCGTACAGCAGACATACCACACTTACTGAATCGAGCAATTTTAGTAATTAGACAGAGCCAGTTGACCTAAACATTGCTCTAACAAAAGACGAGCATTAAAAACAAAGACTAAGTACGCATAATTAAAAATCCGTCGCCGCGCCGGCCTATGCATTGCCGGTGTGAGATGAGATGTCGATGGCTTGTCCTGGCGACATGCTGCCGTTGGTGGACTCCACGTCTGCCCTGCTGAAGTCGACTGTGTCCTTGTCCTTGTCCTCGGCGCCGCCCTCAAGGTTGTAGTACTCGTAGTAGTGGCTGCACCAGAGCTCGCGTTGGTACTCCACCGCCAATTCCTCAATGGACAGACTCTTCTCTACGTCTACCTCGGCCACGTGCAACTCCTCCTCCCGGCACTCCTCGATCTCTGCCGCCTCCTACATCTCCAGCTCCCGCTCGACGACCTCTTGAGGAAGCAGGTGCTCCATGGCCACCGCCGCCTTTTCAGACGTGGGTTGCATGCTGGAGTCTGAGGTGGCCTGGAATATCTTGGCGTGTGCATCCTCGATCTTGGCGTGGATGGCCTCGACCCGGGCCAGGGCGACATCAGCGGCACAGACGACAACTCGAGCGCTCTCGGCGTTTGCAGCCGCCGTCACAGCAGTAGGTGCAGCCGTCTCGGCCGCTGCAGCTGCCCTGTCGGCTGCCGCAGATGCCCTCTCGGCGGAAGCGGCCGCGCTCAATGCGGATGCGGCAGCACTCTCGGCGTAGGCGGCGGTGCTCGGGGGGGGGGGGGGGGCGACCATCGTACGGGCCTTCATGAAGCATTTCCATGGCGTCATCTTTGCAATAAGGGGGTGTGGGAATGGGGATCGGGATTCGTATTCGTGGATTCGGGGGTTGCTGGCACTAGAGAAAATGAGCCGGTGAAGCTTAAGGAGGGAGACTTAAGTAGACCCAGATATTTTCATCGCAAACGGTTCCTAGAAAACAACTGTGTGTGATGTTGTAGATATTTTTTATTAGCTGTGAAAGACGAATTTCGAATAAAGTGCCAACGGATGGTGTTTTAAATGAACGAGAAATTTTGTAGTACTAATACAATTGTGATGTCAAATTTTGGAAAATTTCAGGGGTCATTTGACCTTCTAAGACATTTAAGTGATTTTCTAGCCATTTAATATCCGTAATTAAAATTTGAACTACATGTACATGCAACAGCTAACCATAACAGTTTGAAAACTCATATTTCGTGTACTCGTGTGCGATTTAATTCCATGTGTAGTAAATTGGAAGGAATTTTCAAACATATTGGTCTAACGGCTATGACACAATTAAGCATGATGTGACATGGCATTTTAATTCCAAAAAATTAAAAAAATCAGAAACACATGAAACCTTGGTTGATGTAATGTCATGCCACCAAGATGATGTGGTAAAAAAAATTGGCATGTTTGACCAAAGTTTGGACACACACCCCTCACAAACTGGAGCAACTCACTAGAAGGCTCGTGGTTCCGAGAGGGAACAATGCATGTTTGATGACGAATGGGAGATAGCTTCCTCTTACGGCCTTCAAATTTTTTTCTACGTCTAACGTGCACTACTACAACTTTAATGTGAATTTTGGAAAATTCTAGGGGTCATTTGACCTTTTAAAGACATTTAAGTGATTTTCTAACCATTTAATGACCGTAATTGAAATTTGAACTACATCTACATGCAACCCTGACCAAAATGGTTTGAAAAATCATATTTGTGTACTTGTGTGCGAGTTGATTCCATGTGTAGTAAATTAGAAGGAATTTTCAAACATATTGGTCTCATGACATGGACACATGCATACGTATGCATGGAGTGACATGGCATTTTAATTCAAAAAAATATAAATATGATCAGAAACACATGAAACCTTGGTTGATGTAATGTCATGCCACCAAGATGATGTGGTAAAGAAATTGGCATGTTTGACAAACGTTTGGACACACGCCCCTCACAAACCGGAGCAACTCGCTAGAAGGTCCGTGACGGCTGTAAATGAAGTAGTAATGCAATGTTTCTTTAATAATGGTGCTCCGGCCGCAGTCACCTTGCATCCGTAGTGTTATAACAAGTACAGTAGACCCGAGTCAGCTAGCTATAAGAAATAAACTAGTATATTCTTCCTTAGTTGGAGGAAAGAAAAGAGAATATTCTTCCTTAGTTGGAGGAAAGAAAAGAGAAGAGAGAAGGTAAGCGGGCTCTTGGTGAAGAGTCAGCTCTAGCACATGCTCCTAGCACTTTATGAGAGTGAAAGGTGGGCCATATAATGAAAAGGTAGTACACTCTTTTAATCAACTATTGTATATATTGGCTATAAGATGGGCTATAGATGACATGGCAATGGCTTATAGTCAGCAGCTGGCTATACTATTAACCATGCTCTTAGGTGACTCGCCTCACCTAAACACCTAGGTATCTGGAAATCCTAACGAATGAATTTGTAGCCGATGGTCGACGAAATGGCAAAGAAGTTTTGTCTCACAACAATGTCAATCCACTCGATGATGGCATTTGAGTTCCTCGAGTGGTTGGTCCCAATCAATAGTCGAAAAAAGCCGAGGATTTCCAGGAAAGGCGAAGCGGATAGAAATTTGTAAGGGCATGCAGGTGTGGGGGGCACGCACCTGCCCAGTTGTGTATGCCTCCACGATTGCTTCGCGGTCTGCAAACTCATTGGATTCCTGACACGGTTTTAAGTTTCAATCTCTGAAACCTGGTGGTTTTGTCTTTCCTCCGTATAAAGTTTCAGTGGTTGAAACCTGGTGAATTTTTAAAAAATTGTCAAAACATATTCAAAAGTGGCCTTATTTCAATGCCCACATCACAAGGAACATAAATATGCAAGCAAAACATAATTTGAACTTTTGAATCAAAAGCATAAAGATTTAAAATTGAAACCCAAAGAAAAATGGGGTCAGTGCCCCCACACCTGCATGCCACAAAGCGCCTGTCTCAAAGCGGATCCTTTCCTCATACAAAGATGGATAGATCGGGAAGAGGGACAACAACAAAAATGTAGCCCTTACGATATATGTTGTTGTATGTTATGTTAACCTTTGAGTAATGTTTTCTGGAGTTTTGTAGTTATGAGTAGATGTCCAGATATTAATCCATATGTTGTATATGTTTTGCTAACTTTTGAGTAATGTTTTCTAGAGTTTTTGTAGCCATAAGTAGATGCTAAGATATTAATCAACACGGGAAGCAGGCTCCCCTAGGTCTAATCTAGGGTTACTTACTCCGAAACAAAGAAAAAGGTGCGTGCCACACTCATAAGTGACTGTGATTGAGATATTCGAGGAAGGTGGGGATGATGTCAAAAGTTCCTTTGGTGGCGGCCCTGCTTGACTCCCCATCTACCTGATTAGTTCCCTCGATTCTCATGTTCGATCTTGTTGGGTGAAGGCTGGGTGTGATCTCTAATCGCAGGCAACCCTCGTGGTGATCCTGCATGCCAGAACAAGGCGCGAAAGCGGTGGCGGAGGAGGATGCGTTAGGGAGTGGTGGAGGAGATAACAATCACTTCTCGGGAGCAAATCTGGAGGATAGGTATGGGGAATTGAATTCCATATGGAAGAAGAGTATGATCTTGATCCATCAGAGGAATTTGAAGGCCCGACCAAGGAGGTTTTGGCTTGGAATATTCAGAGTTCACACTAGTAAAACTTTCAGCCATGTAGCTTTGTTCAAGGCTATGCGCAATGTGTGGGCATCATCGCAGGGTGTGACATTCAAGCCAATGGAATACAACTTGTTCCTGGTGTAGTTTCTCTATATAGGAGATGGAAATATAGTTATGGGTGGAGACCCTTTGGTGTTCAGGGGATCTACAACTATTCTCCAGGAATGCTACAGGCTTACCAATGTACAAGAGTATAAGCTTTATCAGATTCCAGTTTGGGCAAGGATCATGGGTGTTCCTGATGGTCTCATGAGTAAGAAGGAAGTGTCTTAAAAAATAGCGACAAAGGTGGGATTGCCATCGATCAAAGTTATATTCAATGAGGACTAAATTAATCCATCAAATTATATTTGAGCTCGTGTTTTTGTTGGATAGTCCCCTTGTTTGGTTTGTTCCAATAATTTTGAAGGAGAAAATAAGTATCCGCATGAGTATGAAAAATTGTTGGGTTCCATGTGGTGACCAAATGTGGAGATGGTTTGCACAAACAGGAGGATTGTGAATGGAGTGACTGGCCAATTGTGAACTTCGGGAACAAAAATAATACATGCCTGACGGGTAGAGGCAGATCCCGTGGTGGAGGTTATGCATGGCATGGAGGTGGTTTTGGCCAGGGTAGAGGAAATCCTGGCGATCTGAACCAACAGGAAGGGTAGGACATGGCCTTAAGCGAAGAGGGAGACCCGGGTGTAGGCCGATTGGGGTCAGGCGCTCATAGACACTTATTGGCCACGATGGTTCAGTCTCTTCTAGACCGCGGATGCCACTGCTGACTCCCCGTCCTAGGTTTGTTACAGATAGACTAAATCTTCTAGAGAAGATCAATTTGAAATGGACAAAAGTCTCCTTAGTACTCCCTCCATAAACAAATATAAGATGTTTTAGATATTTCAATATGGACTACATACAGACTAAAATGGGTGAACAAATAAATTAAAATGCATCTATATACATCCGAATCAAAAAATAATTGGAACATCTTATATTTGTATATGGAGGTAGTACATCGCAAAAAAAACATGATCGGAAAAAGGCAGGGGCGGGTGATGGAGTCAAATCCAGTAGATCTTGGGTAGGGGATCCCGAGCTGGTAGCCTTGGTGCGATGGTAATAGAGACATATGTTTTACCCAAGTTCGGGCTCTCTTATAGAGATAACACTGTATGTCTTGCTTTGATTGTATTGCTTGAGGGGGGGGGGGGGGTTTACAAAGTACATGTTGATCTACCATGAGATCATGCGTGTATAAGTTGGCATCTACAGTCCTCACCCCTCGGTTTATGTAGATATTGGGGGTGCCTAGGGTTACACATAGGACGGTTACATCTAAGATAAACATGCCGACGATCGCCTTTAAGTCTCAGAGTATGCGCCAAGTCTTAGGAAGATTCCATCTTGATTCTCCCAGGGCCTGACGAATGTGGCTGGATGAATCTTTTGGGGTCCTCGACCCAGCCCATATGTGTGGGAGCCGACGTGGCTAGCACCCCCTAATCCAGGACACCATCAGTAGCCCCTGAACCAGTCTTCAAGCTAAGGATGCTCCTCGGCCATTGTGAGCTATTTTTCCACCTTCGGTCTTCGGCCTTGCAAGTTGGTTCATCGATTTATGCATGTGCCTTTCCGAAGTGACCAAGTCTTGCCCAAGGAGTATCATACCATAGAATTCGAGGAGACCCAGTAGAACTTCCAGGGTCCTATTTACTATTTTCAGATTCGAGGATCCTTCCCACGTAGAACTACCTTCACGACAAAGTTTTCCCGCTCCTAGATAATGGTGACGACCCATTCATGCTCTAACAATCCTGACCAATCCGAACCCTCACCACTCGTTGCAGGTTCATGTAGTCTTTTAAGGCGTCATTATAGCGTGCTAGCGTAGCTCAAGGCCACTGTCATTAGCACATCTAATCAATAAAGGGACCGAGCTCTGGATTTGCAGCGGCATTATTAACAAACCCCTTGATTTGCGCACGTATAACACACGTCACATGGGGAACTCACAAAATTACTACCATACGGTGCACCCATTCTGCATTTTCACTTGCCCATAAAAGGCCTAAGGTGAGAGAAATTAAGCTTTATGCCCTCAATCTTGCTCTTGCATTCATCATCCTTGAGCTCTAGCGCCCCAAGAACCAGAGCCCAAAAAAGCTTCCTACTTCCCTTCCCTTCCCTCAACTTTGAGATATGGACGGTGACAGGGTTCATCCCACAACGGCGAAGCCCTCAAAGGGCAGCCAGAAGGACACCGCGAGAGGCTAGAGGGAAACCGGAGAAAGCCAAAAAGCCGCAATCACGAGGGGACTATGGAAGCCCTTCATCGTCACTAGTGAAGACATCACCACACTTTGGGACGTCGGGTACCTCCCGTCATTCGAGGTTGACCAAGCCCACTGGTCATGGGACCGACGGGCCAATCTTCTGCCAGGGTCCTTGAGCCCTGCACCGATGAGCGTGTCGTCTTTGTCTCCCACCTCCTTTGAGGTTTGGGATTCCTTATCCACCCCTTCATCCGAGGACTCCTCTATATCTACGGTCTTCAATTCCATCACGTCGCCCCAACTCCATCCTTCATACTGCCTTCTACGTTGTCTTATGTGAGTCATTTCTCTACATTGAGGCCCATTTTGGATTATGGCTGGAGCTGTTTTGCGTCAAGATGCATATGATCGACAAGCCCACAGAGTGTTGGCTGTCTATGATAAGCAAGATCCCAAGCGCCAGATGGCTGAAGGAGAAATTTATCAAGACGGTGAAGAACTGGCATGAGGAATGGTTCTATATGGCCGACGTGCCATTGGGTAACCGAGAAGGGGTCACAACTGCCTTCTCAGTAGACCCTCTAGAGAGACTCCACTCCTGGAATCCCAAAAATCATACTTGGGGGTTGGAGGAGGAAGTGACGAAGCTCCTGGAGAGGGTAGATTTCTTGATCGGGCGAGGCATCACTTCAATTGATGTGATGCACATGGCACTCCATCACCGTAACCAGCCCCTCCAGGCCCACGTTCACCCCTTGCAAATCAACCAGATCATCTTCAGCTAAGTAAACCTTCCATCTTTTCATTTCTGCCCAAATCTTCTTTTGAACACTTTCTAACTGAAACTTGTTTGAAATTAGCTCAAACTTTTCCCAGAGCATCCCTATCTCTCTCCCCTCCACTACAAATGGCAACACTTAATTCAACTAAGAAAAGTTCCAAAGCTTGTTACCAAACTTTTCTGGACAGAGGCTTCTCTCTTTGTTTCTCTCAGTCCTCAGCATTGCATTGCCACCTAGCCACCACCAGATTGACCTAGATCACATCCAACACCATGGCAACACCATAGACACTCTATTTCTCTCCTAGCACACTGGATAGACCAGGTCAACACCAAATAGTGCACTAATTGGCATATCCGATGCTCACCTGTCCGACGGATCATGTCCATAGCTCCCCCTCATGAACCTATTAACCGATGGACACAACCACCAGCACCCCCTTGCCCTCTTGTGCTCGATGGACAGCCGTGGCCGAAGAGAAAGGCGCACACCACGTGTGCCCACAGCTGTTGATCCCTCCTTAGCTTCTCGCCACGCAACAGCTCCTGGAAATCCCCTAAGTTCACCAGACAACCTATCTCACTCTCTTGTTTCCTTAGTCCATAGCAAACACTTAACCGAGAGCACGAGCATGCACCAGAGCATCATTTGACCAGTACGGTCTAAACTCGCTCTCGGGCGAGCCTTAATCCCATCCATCCACCCACTCAACTCCACCTTCACTCAATCATGTGCCTACACCAAAAACCCTTTGAATTGACGCCTGCAAGCTTGGATTCAAGCTGGGCATCGCCATCTCATGTCGCCAGTGGAACTCATGATTCCGCCCATGCCTCAACCTCCCTCTACCCCAATTTGCTTCCTCTCATTGATGTGGAGCTCAAGCAACTTCTTTTTGCATGATTCCATGGCCAGATCTTAGAGTTCATTATCATCTTCGCCGCCTTACGGGTTCAACATCGTCACCAATTTCTTCATCGTCGATAGCTCTTCTGACCACACACCGACGTGCAACAGCCTCATGAACCCCTTGTGTCATCCATTTTGCTGGTTGTAGCCTCCTATGGTGCCGGTGAGCTCACGTCATTGCTGACTTGTGGTTAGGGATGAATCCTCTCCTCTCCTCTCCTCTCTCTCGCCGGCAGGTGGGTGATACGTCCATTTTGCATCATGTTTTCCTACTGTTATTTACAATGTTTTTATGCATAATAATGTTTTATGGAGTAATTCTAATGCCTTTTCTCTCATAATATGCAAGGTTTACACAAAGAGGGAGAATGCCGTCAGCTGGAATTCTGGACCTGAAAAAGCTATGTCAAGAGTTACCTATTCTGCACATCTCCAAATGGGTTGAAAATTTATGGCGAATTGTTTTGAAATATATAAAAATATCAGAGCAAATAACTACCAGAGGGGGCCCATCTGGTGAGCACAAGACACCAGGGCGCGCCCTGGTGGGTTGTGCTTAGCCTAGCCCACCTCCGGTGCCCATCTTCTGGTATATAAGTCATTTTGACCTAGAAAAATAAGGAGAGGACTTTTGGGATGGAGCGCTGCCGTCTCGAGGCAGAACTTGGGCAGGAGCACTTTTGCCCTCCGGCGAAGTGATTCCGCCGGGGGAACTTCCCTCTCGGAGGGGGGAATCAAAGCCATCATCATCACCAACAACCCTCTCATCTTTGGGAGGCCAATCTCCATCAACATCTTCAAAAGCACCATCTCCTCTCAAACCCTAGTTCATCTCTTGTGTTCAATCTTTGTACTGGAACCTCAGATTGGTACTTGTGGGTGAGTAGTAGTGTTGATTACATCTTCTAGTTGATTACTATATGGTTTATTTGGTGAAACATTATATGTTCAGATTGATTATGCTATTTAATACCCCTCTGATCTTGAGCATGATTATCATTTGTGAGTAGTTACTTTTGTTCTTGAGGTCACAAGAGAAATCTTGTTGCAAGAAATCATGTGAACTTGACATGTGTTTGATATTTTGATGATATGTATGTTGTGATTTCCTTAGTGGTGTCATGTGAACGTCGACTACATGGCACTTCACTATATTCGGGCCTAAGGGAATGCATTGTGGATTAGTTATTAGATGATGGGTTGCTAGAGTGACAGAAGCTTAAACCCTAGTTTATGCGCTACTTCGTAAGGGACCGATTTGGATCCAAAAGTTTAATGCTATGGTTAGGTTTTATCTTAATACTTTTCTCGTAGTTGTGGATGCTTGCCAGGGGGTTAATCATAAGTAGGAGGTTTGTTCAAGTAAGAACAACACCCAAGCAATGGTCCACCCACATATCAAATTATCAAAGTAGCGAACACGAATCAAACCAACATGATGAAAGTGACTAGACGAAATTCCCGTGTACCCTCAATAATGCTTTGCTTATTATAAGAAACCATTTGGCCTGTCCTTTGGCACAAAAGGATTGGGCTACCTTGCTACACTTTATTTACCATTACCGTTACTTGCTTGTTACAAATTATCTTGCTATCAAACTACTCGTTATCGACAATTTTAGTGCTTGCAGAGATTTGATACGTATCCAACGTATCTATAATTTTTGATTGTTCCATGCTGTTTTATTATCAATCTTGGATGTTTTATAATGATTTTATAGTCATTTTATATCATGTTTTGGTACTAACCTATTGACATAGTGCCAAGTGCGAGTTGCTGTTTTTTTCCATCACTGGCACACGTCGGTCCTAAACAAATGGTTTTAACCCCTTTCCGCGATGACATTTGGAACCATTGCCAAGTGAGTGTGGGAGATAGGGGGGGTCCTTCCCACGCGACCCAAAAACAATCGGGGATATGCCCTCCTGGCACACACGCTTGGCAAAATGAGGTCGTGTGCGACCGGTGAGAGCTCAAGTATAGAAATACTTGCAGTAGAGCTAAAAAATACAATTATACGGCGAAATTGTTTCTGGTCGCAAGTACATCCAACACAGTCAGTCCCCGCTAAATGTTTCCATTCATATGTACATCCCACATAGTCGCTCCAAGGAAAACGTTTCCGTTCACAGGTACATCACACACAATTTTTCCTGTTAAATCATTTGCGTTATTGAATGTATCACACACGGTCCGTAGAAGAAACTGTGTGGCAAAGGTTGTCCATCACACACAGTTTTTATGTGGTAAACGTTTGCGCAAGGTGGCCTAACGCAAACAGTTTTCAAGATAAAGTCGGGTGTGATTGTTCATTGATCCAACACGGTTTATTCCTAGAAACTGTGTGCGTTGCCTGAGGTCATCGCCCACGGTATATTTTCGACAAACGTTTGCAATAGCAAAACCCAATTAGCAGGCTAATTCACCATTAGCAGGCTAATTGCCTTATTATTAATAATCCATTTATTAATCTAATTGACATTCATATTAAGCACATAATATATTTCATTTCCACATTAAGGAAGCATAATTTCATAATTGAAATACATCAGAGAATAACATGATATAGCTTCACCACTCAGCTACCCCATTACACAACTGCACCAGCACCAAGTTTCACATGCAACATGTAGAACCTTTTGAAATTAGCATCATAGAGGATATATAGACAGAAGCATCTCGTCTGGAAAACGGCTGAAGCGGAAGACGAATATTGAGCCTTTATTCATGTTGAAGGTCTTTGCAACTTTAGGCCTGTGCCTGTGGATGATTGACCGTCCTTCCTTCGTCCTCTTCAGGAACACTTCAATATTGAACCGTGGGTGTTGTATGAAAATCTCCCTCGTCTCTTGACCATAGAGGTGGGTTGAGAGGTAATCATCAGTAAAGTTCCTTGGAAAGGCCTGAAAACAAGGATGTGCATAAATATCTTCTCTATATTGGAAATGGGGCAAAGGAATAAAAAAAGGCAAGGTATAATAGTTAGTACCATCTTGTAGTGAACTGATGTCTTCTTCGTTGTGCAGACAAAGATCTTGTTTTTGTTGCTAATTTATTTATCCTAACAATCTTGCTGAGTTTTTTGATTTGATTGATATTCATGGACAACTCATTTCCCCATATGCAAAAAGGGTCGAACAGTGGGTCAAAACCTATGACAGCAGGACCTACATTGTTAAAAACCAAAATATTAGAATGGTTCCTGCAATTGCACAATAATGTGCTATTAGACAACGGACCATGCATGTGCTAACCTCGATTGTAAACCTCAGTGCTTACCATTGTTTCCCTGCAACACATATAAGGTAGTTAGTCATCAGGTTAAGTATTTACTACAGCCAAATTCAATTTATTCCTCACATGGTATACAATAACAGAATGCACCCACAACTATTGAACATCGCATTGCAGAATTGAACCAAACAGTTAACTAAACACCACAACACAAATGAACCAAACATTAGCTGAGCACCACATTGCACAATGTATAACCAAACAAAGCATGCTTGACAACTTTGAAACATAGCAATTGTATTCATTTCTCATGTATTTTGTAAAGATAAAATCGATTTATTTCTCACATGAAAGACAATACAAAATTGCAGCCTGAAGAATTGAACATCACATTTGCAGAATTGGACCAAATAGTTAACTGAATACGACAACTAGTTAACAAAACAGTTAATAAGTGAGCACCACACTGCACGACATATAGAACATATACACTAGAGCAACAGATTGCATGGTAAAATTAGATAGCACAATTCACTAGAATTTGTGAAGGAAATGCAGGAGTAGCACACGCAACGGGTAAACCAAGCATGCTTAACCGGCGTAGCTAGAAAATGGCAAGGTGCTCCTCCAAGATCTGGGGGTCGGCACGAATGGCAGCCATCGCGACCTCATCCGCGCGTGCGTCCGCGATTTGCTTCTCCGCTGCCAAATGCTCCTTGAGATCCTGGCAACACTGCGTGCACCATGGCTTAGGGCTGTGCTTATTTGGTGGAGGGATCGGTGATTTGGGTGGAAGGTGTCGCGCTCGCGCCGGTGGTCGGGGCATGTGGGATGTGGAAGGAGGAGGATGGGGTCGGGTGTGGATTACCCGCCTGGATAGACGAGGCCGAGAAGCGTGATGGAGGGTTGCCGACGAGGAGGCGGCGCTGCAAGCAAGGAGTGAAGGTTTGAACTTGGAAAGGAAGGCAGAAACAGGGGAAATGTGGCTTTTGGTAAGGGGGAAGGGCACGGGGAGGTAGATATTTCCACGGAAGCCGAAAATTTGGAATCACTTCAGCGAAAAAACTGGCATGCAAAGTGTCATCAGACATGGTCCCTTATTCAGAACTGTGTATGATATGTGAACATCACAAATGATTCAGATAGTGTTGGATCGAAAGTATGTTTAGAGGGGGGTGATTAGACTACTTGAACAAATAAAAATCTAGCCTTTTCCCAATTTTCAGTCCTCGCAGATTTTAACAACTTAGCACAAGTCAAGCAATCAACCTACACATGCAAGTCTAAGAGTATAGCAACGAAATATAAAACATTTGCATATGAAGGTAAAGGGAGGAGTTTGGAGGGAGCAAACGCAATGTAGACATGGAGATTTTTGGCGTGGTTCCAATAGGTGGTGCTATTGTACATCCACGTTGATGGAGACTTCAACCCACGAAGGGTAATAGTTGCGCGAGTCCATGGGGGGCTTCACCCATGAAGGGTCCACGAAGAAGCAACCTTGTCTATCCCACCATGCCCATCGCCTACGAAGGACTTGCCTCACTAGGGTATATCTTCACAAAGTAGGCGATCTCCTTTCCCGTACAAACTCCTTGGTTCAACTCCACAATCTTGTCGGAGGCTCCCAAGTGACACCTAACCAATCTAGGAGACACCACTCTCCAAAAGGTAATAGATGGTGTGTTGTTGATGAAATCCTTGCTCTTGTGCTTCAAATGATAGTCTCCCCAACACTCAACTCTCTCTCACAGATTTGGATTTGGTGGGAAGATGATTTGAGTGGAAAGCAACTTGGGGAAGGCTAGAGATCAAGATTCATATGGTTGGAATGGAATATCTTGGTCTCAACACATGAGTAGGTGGTTCTCTCTCTGAAAATGAATGCTGAAGTGTAGGGATGTTTGGATGGCTCTCCTTACTAATGAAGGAAGGCTGGAGGGGTATATATAGCCTCCACACAAAATCGAACTGTTACACACAATTTAGCAAACTCCGTGGGTCCGAATCAGAAAAATTGGTCAGTCCGATTCAGTTCAAAATGTGAACGTTAGGCTTTTTGGTGGGACTGACATGTCAACTCGGTGGGACCGATTGCATTAGGGTTAGGGCATAACGTAATCTTGGTGAGACCGATTACACAAACTCGGTGGGACCGATTTTGGTAATAAGCTAACCAGAGAGTTAGTCAGGCAAACTCGGTGGGACCGAATCACTCATTTTGGTGAGACCAAAACGTTATGAAAGGGAAACAAAGAGTTTGCATTGCGAACTCGGTGGGACCGATCGCTCGTCTCGGTTGGACCAAAACGTTACGAAGGGAAACAAAGAGTTTGCAATCCCACCTCGGTGAGACCGAGATCCCTATCGGTGAGATCGAAATGATTAGGGTTTCTGGCAGTGGCTATGTCAAGTGAACTTAGTGGCGCTGGATAGAACATTTCGGTGGGGCCAAGTTTGACTTTTGGTTTGGGACATATGTGGATATGAGAAAGTGGTTGAGGGTTTTTGGAGCATATCACTAAGCATTTTGAGCAAGCAAGTCATTAAGCAACACGTCATCCCCTTTTAATAGTATTGGCTTTTCCTATGGACTCAATGTGATCTTGGATCACTAAAATGAAAATGTAGAGTCTTGAGCTTGTGCCAATGTGTGTCCTTAGCATTTTGAGGGGTCCACATTCCTAATCCATGCCATGCCAATCATTGAATTTCTGAAATGATCATCTTGAAATAGTATTAGTTCAATGAGCTATTTGTCGTTAGTAATTACCAAAACTACCCAGGGATAGTTGCACTTTCAATCTCCCCCTTTTTGGTAATTGATGACAACATATAGATCAAAGCTTAGACAAATGATAATAAGATTTAAATTACATCGTCACTTTGAGAAGTATGTGATAAGCAAGAGCTCCCCCTAAATTTGTGCATTATTTAAGATTTGCTTTTGAATGCAAATGCACAATTGATTAGGATCATGGGTCACTCTTCCATGTCACATACATCTTGGTGGAGCACTCAAAATGATAGGGATTAAAACATGCACTCATCACCAAGCAAAGTGAATGATCATATGTGGGATATAAAAGATAATGTCATCCAAGCATTAAAGTAGAATATGACCAAACACATGATCATCTTTGTATCTCACACAGACATAAAGAGTATCAACCGAGCACATACACAAAAGTTCAACAAATAGCAAGAGAGACAAAGCATCGAAACATTCTCTCTCTATCGAAGCCTATGATCTATACGTTTCTCCCCCTTTGGCAACAAGTTACCAAAAAATTTGAAAATGCATAGTGCTATGCGTCTCTCGGGCTTGGTCTTCGGGAGGTGGTGTAGAGAGAACTCCAAGGACGAAGGCATCGGTGGATGATGTTGGAGCTGGTGGAGTGGGTGCTAGAGGTGGCACAGAAGCTGTTGCTGGTGCAGATGAAGTAGCCCTTGTATCTAGTACTGGCACTACAACTGACCTCTGACTTCTTGGCACTCGCTGAAAAGCATCTGTAGTTGCCTTTCCTCTCTTCTCCTCTGCTTCCTCCTGGAGCTGCTCGAATGCAGTCTGTATCTTAGTCACTTTAAGATCAAGATCATAAAACTTTGCCTCAACGATCCTCTCCAAGCTCTCCTAATTTTGAGTCAGGGTGGCCAAGCCCTTCTCAATCCTCAAAGTTGCCTGAATCAAATAACCTAGCTGATCTTGTTTGCTCTTTAAGAATACCTGAGATGCTTCCTCAGCACTTGGCATCCTTCCTGATGTTCATGTCCTCAGCCACTGGATGAGTGTCATTGTGTTCTGGAATCTTGGATTCTAGTTTTCTCAGCACTTGGGCTTCTGCATCTTCTTCAACTTCAGGCACTGGGGCCTTGTTCTTTTCTTCATCTGGGATGTTCCTGGTGCTTCTATTGGGCTTAGAAGGTTTCTCAGCTTGAGCTGCAGCCTTGGGGGTAGTCTTGGGCTTTGAAATGGCAGTCCCTGACTTAATGGCATCCCCCATGAGCTTCTGGGACTTGGGTGCTGGTGCAGCATCCTCTTCCTCTTCATCTTCTTCTGGATCTCTCATTATAGATGATCTACCAATGACTCTGGCAGTGGTCTTATTGACCCTCTCTTTCCTTTTCTTTCCCTCTCCAGCAGCATCTTCAGTTGGCTTAGAGATTTCAGCAGTTGAGGCTCTGGTCTTTAGGGTTGGCACCCTCTTGGCAGGGGTCTTCTTGTGCAATCCAGGCTTAGTTGTTGCAGCAGTACCATACTCTTTCTTCAGCACTTTCTTTTTGGAGCTAACTTCCTCCTCAACAGCCACATAGTCCTCGTCTTCAGAATCTGAGGTTCTCTTCTTCCTTGTTCTGGTGGCTGCCTTGGGCAAATTACTGGGAGTGCTCCTGCTACCCTCATCATAGCTACTTGAGGGACTAGTGCCCTCACTCAATTGAACTTGCTCTTGTCACTTGTTCTGACGATCACTCTGGTCAGACATCCTGGCAATCAAACTGACAACAAACCCTGTGAATGGATATAGATGAGGTAGAATAGATGAGCATCACAAAGTGCAGAGTTTTTGCAAAACAAATGAGTTAAAAACTTAGTTTTAGTTCTCCACAGAAATCATTTTGGAGCTACCGATTTGTCAAACTCGATGATACCGAAGCAACTGGTGGAGTCTAAACTAGTGAACTCGATCAGACTGAGTTAGAGTTCGGTGGCTCCGAGATTCCTAGGGTTTCACAGAGAATCGAATTCGGTCACACCGATTTGCAATTTTCGGTCAGACCGAAAAGCGCATGTGCAATGGCCTAAGCCAAATCGGTGGGACCGATTTCTACAACTCGGTCGGTCCGAGATGAGTTCGGCGGAGACCTAACCCTAAATTTTTGAATCAAACCTAAAGGGAGTTTTCTCTGTATAGATTGATTTCATACTTGGTACTGATCATGGCAAAGCAATGTGCTTGGAATCAGAATGAGGAATTAGCACACAAAGTCAAACTCATACCCTAGTTCGGCGGGAGTTCGCTACGGCGACAACGGCGGGGCAGAATACCTTTGATGGCGACGAAAACTAGCAGTGGGAGGTCGCTGGCGACGAGGAGACGATCCGGAGACCCGAGGCGGCAACAACACACACGCGAGATGAGGAGGTTTGAAGAAATTTCCAAAATCTCACCATGGGTATATATATCCTGACCCTGTCGGTGTGTCCGAGTGGAACAACTCGGTGGCACCGAGATGCAGAATCGCAAGTGGTTACTACAACTCGGTGTGACCGAAAAGTTCAAATCGGTTGCACCGAGATTGAAAACCTAGATCAACTCAGTGAACTCGGTACGACCGAAATGGATGGATCGGTCAAACCGTAATGCACAGAAAGGTTTTGGAAGTTTAAGTCTATGACAAATCCGGGACTCTGAGTGCTCCTCACACAGAGTGGTTCGAATCTGACTTGATCAAACTTTGTGATGTAGCATGAATAGAGTTTGATACGACAAAATCATAGATAGCTAGAGGAGGTTCTCAGGCATTCTTGTCCATCCACTTGGCAAAAGAGAAAGAGCCAAACAATCAAAACAACAAGTGGATGTCCTCGAATGAGTAAAATATGCAATTAACATGCTCACACAATAAAATGACAAATGAAATATGTGGCAAAGCAAGCACAAACACTCTAGCATCTATCAAGTAATTAGCGATGACTAGGTCATCTATATATGAGTATATTGACTTAGGAGTCAAATGAGAACATTTGATCGTTGGTCATACTCATTGTTTAAGCGCAAGTGGGGTTACCACTTTTACATAAAGCATTGTTGTGTTCACACCATTAGAGTCGCTCTAGCTCAATTGATTAGAGTAAAGCTCCCCTAGATGTGATATCCCCCCTAAGAGGGATGAACGAACCTTGGGTTTTGTCGATGATGTCTTCATGTAGGTGTTGAAGATGTGGATGCTCAATGTTGATGTAGATCATGTGGAGCAAACCATTGGAGTGAGTAGCACTTTCAATACCTACACGGGTTAGTCCCATAAGGAACAAACAAGGATATCCATATACATAGAGTGATGTTCACACAAGATGATGTCCATGAAGGCAATAGATTACCTTGTCCCTTGTCTTACCAACAAGAGGGTTTGTGACTCCTTGAACTAGTGCAAGATGTGGAAGTTTTTTGCACTTGTCCTCGCCAAAAATGATATGAGTGAAGTATGTTGGCAGAGTCACCCTGAAGAACTCTCTAGTTCTTTTTCTTCAGGATCCACATAATCTTGATGGGAATCCTTGGAGTTGTAGTCATACTTGATGTAGTCTTGGGAACCCACTTGACCAAGGTCCTAGGAGCTTCTTCAAATGCATCAATCTCCTCTTGAAGCTTGTCCTTGCCATTTTGTTTGTGGTCTTGTGGTGGAAGATCATCTTGATCTTGTGTTCCTTGGAAAGAAGTAGGATCGTACTTATCTTGTTGGGGAACAAACTTCATCTTGGGGTATTGATCTTCTTCCCACTCAACTCCATTTGCATTGAACTTTCGTTCAAAACCAACACCTTGATTCTTCCGGTGCCTTCCGTGATTGCGTACAATTTCCTCAAATTTCTTACTCCCGGCAAGGCTCTTGTAAACACCTTTCTCTATAATTCTCTTCAATAAGCTATTTTCTTGCTCAAGTGTAACTTGTCTAATAGAATCATTAGTGGAATCAAGAGAACTACTAGAAGCAACAACATTGGATTTAACATGATTATTGTTACTACTAGAAGAAGAATCTTTCTTACTCTTGTTGCTAGATTTAACTTGTGGCATGTAAGTAGACAAGAGTAAATGCTTGGCAATGTAAGAAGAACTTTTCTTGCGAAGATCATCATTGATTGCTTTTAAGAACCCATGCTCTTGCTCAAGGTTGAGCTTTTCAAAGCGTAAATTCTCATGAGTCTTTAATAGCACTCGATGATTTTCCAAGGTAGTTTCATGAGCTAACTTAAGAGTGTTTAGTTCTTTAGTTAGACTATCAATCTCCTTCTTATCATCATCATTCGTTTTATCTTGATTAGCATGGTTAATAGCAAGTTCATCATAGTTTTCATCACTAGAGTTGTCAACAAGTAAATCATCATCACCTAGCAAATCATCTTCATCACTATTGAAATCAACATACTCGGGGTGTGATACATTTGTGCCTTTAGCCATGAAGCACCTTCCAATTCCTTCATTTGGTGAGTCAAATTTGTCGTAGGAGTTGGTTGACACAAGTGCTAGATCGGCAACACCTTCATCTTCAGTATACTCGGAGTCGGAGTGATAACTTCTCTCGGAGTGATTGTCGGAGTCGGAGCGTGATACCCATTCACCAACATGAGCTTGATGTCTTTGTTTTGTGTAGCTCCTTGATGACTTGTCCTTCCTTTCCGAATCCTTGCTTCTCAGTGATGTTCTTCGTTCATAACGGTCATCTCTACTCCTTATCTCTCTTGGTGGTGATTCTTCTCTTCTACTTCTCCTTTTGGGTAAATCTTCTCTTATTTTGTAGGGGGCCGTACACTCATTGGAGTAGTGTCCGGGTCTTCCACAATTTTAGAAATTTCGTTCACGACTCAAAGATCTTTTGTCATTGTAGGACCTTGACTTGGAACTTCTTTCCTTGCTTCTACTCTTGTATAACTTTTTGAAGTTTTTCATCATTAGGCTCAATTCTTCATTGAAGGCTGATAACCCACAAGTATAGGGGATCACAACAGTTTTCTAGGGTAGAGTATTCAACCCAAATTTATTGATTCGACACAAGGGGAGCCAAAGAATATTCTCAAGTATTAGCAGCTGAGTTGTCAATTCAACCACACCTGGAAACTTAATATCTGCAGCAAGGTGTTTAGTAGCAAAGTAATATGATAGTAGTGATAACGGTAACAAAAGGTAACAGTAGTAAAAGTAATTTTTTGGTATTTTGTAGTGATGATAGCAATAGCAACGGAAAAGTAAATAAGCGGAGAACAATATATGGAAAGCTCGCAGGCAATGGATCGGTGATAGAGAATTATGCCGGATGCGGTTCATCATGTAACAGTCATAACCTAGGGTGACACAGAACTAGCTCCAGTTCATTGATATAATGTAGGCATGTATTCCAAATATAGTCATACGTGCTTATGGAAAAGCACGTGCATGCCATCTTTTGTCCTACCCTCCCGTGGCAGCGGGGTCCTTACGGAAACTAAGGGATATTAAGGCCTCCTTTTAATAGAGAACCAGAACAAAGCATTATCACATAGCGAATACATGAACTCCTCAAACTACGGTCATCACCGGTAAGTATCCCGATTATTGTCACTTCGGGGTTAACGGATCATAACACATAATAGGTGACTATAGACTTGCAAGATAGGATTAATAACACTCATATATTGATGAAAACATAATAGGTTCAGATCTGAAATCATGGCACTCGGGCCCTAGTGACAAGCATTAAGCATAGCAAAGTCATAGAAACATCAATCTCAGAACATAGTGGACACTAGGGATCAAACCCTAACAAAACTAACTCGATTACATGATAGATCCCATCCAACCCATCACCGTCCAGCAAGCCTACGATGGAATTACTCACGCACGACGGTGAGCATCATGAAATTGGTGATGGAGGATGGTTGATGATGACAATGGCGACGGATTCCCCTCTCCGGAGCCCCGAACAGACTCCAGATCAGCCCTCCCGAGAGGTTTTAGGGCTTGGTGGCGGCTCCGTATCGTAAAACGCGATGATTTCTTCTCTTTGATTTTTTATCCCCGAAACACAATATATAGAGTTGGAGTTGGAGTCGGAGAGGCACCAGGGGGCCCACGAGGTAGGGGGCACGCCCTAGGGGGGCAGGCGCACCCCCCACCCTCGTGGAGAGACAGTGGGCCCCTGGCCTTCATCCTTGGCAGGTATTTTTCTTATTTTTTGAAAAGTGGCTCCGTGAAGTTACAGGTCATTCCGAGAATGTTTGCTCCTGCACATAAATAACACCATGGTAATTCTGCTGAAAATAGCGTCAGTCCGGGTTAGTTCCATTCAAATCATACAAGTTAGAGTCCAAAACAAGGACAAAAGTGTTTGGAAAAGTAGATACGTTGGAGATGTATCAACTCCCCCAAGCTTAAACCTTTGCTTGTCCTCAAGCATTCAGTTGACAAACTGAAAGTGATAAAGAAAAACTTTTACAAACTCTGTTTGCTCTTGTTGTTGTAAATATGTAAAGCCAACATTCAAGTTTTCAGCAAAGATTATAACTAACCACATTTGCAATAACGCATAGGTCTCAAGTTTACTCATATCAATAGCACAACCAACTAGCAAGCCATAATAATAAATCTCGGATGATAACACTTTCTCAAAACAATCATAATATGATATAACAAGGTGGTATCTCGCTAGCCCTTTCTGAGACTGCAAAACATAAATGCAGAGCACCTTTAAAGACCAAGGACTGACTAGACATTGTAATTCATGGTAAAAGAGATCCAGTCAAGTCATACTCAATGTAAACTAACAGTAATGAATGCAAATGATAGCGGTGCTCTCCAACTGGTGCTTTTTAATAAGAGGATGACGACTCAGCCTAAAAGTAAATAGATAGGCCCTTCACAGAGGGAAGCAGGGATTTGTAGAGGTGCCAGAGCTCAGTTTTGAAACAGAGGTGAATAATATTTTGAGCGGTATACTTTCATTGTCAACATAACAACCAAGAGATGGCAATATCTTCCATGCTACACACATTATAGGCGCTTCCCAAACAGAATGGTAAAGTTTATAATCCCCCTTCCACCAACAAGCATCAATCCATGGCTTGCTCGAAACAACGAGTGCCTCCAACTAACAAGAGTCCTAGGGGGAGTTTTTTTTGCAATTATTTTGATTTAGTTTGCATAAAGCATGGGACTGGGCATCCCGGTGACCAGCCATTTATCTCGTGAGTGAGGAGCGGAGTCCACTCCTCTTGAGAATAACCCGCCTAACATGGAAGATACAGACAACCTAGTTGATACATGAGCTATTCGAGCATACAAAACAAGATATTTATTTGAAGGTTTAGAGTTTGGCACATACAAATTTACTTGGAACGGCAGGTAGATACCGTATATAGGTAGGTATAGTGGACTCATGTGGAATAACTTTGGGGTTTAAGGGATTTGGATGCACAAGCAGTATTCCCGCTTAGTACAGGTGAAGGCTAGCAAAAGACTGGGAAGCGACCAGCTAGAGAGCGACAACAGTCATGAACATGCATTAAAATTAATCAACACTGAATGCAAGCATGAGTAGGATATAATCCACCATGAACATAAATATCGTGAAGGCTATGTTGATTTTGTTTCAACTACATGCGTGAACATGTGCCAAGTCAAGTCACTTAAATCATTCAGAGGAGGATACCACCCTATCATACCACATCACAACCATTTTAATAGCATGCTAGCACGCAAGGTAAACCATTATAACTCATAGCTATTCAAGCATGGCATAAGAAACTATGATCTCTAGTTGTCATTGCAAACATGTTTATTCATAATAGGCTGAATCAGGAACGATGAACTAATCATATTTACAAAAACAAAAGAGGTCGAGTTCATACCAGCTTTTCTCATCTCAGTCAGTCCATCATATATCATCATAATTGCCTTTCACTTGCACGATCGAACGATGTGAATAATAATAATAGTGCACGTGCATTGGACCAAGCTGAAATCTGCAAGCATTCAATAAACGGGAGAAGACAAGGCAATATGGGCTCCTTTGTCAGATCAACAAGTATGCATACAAGAGCCACTTCAACAATTTAATTATGGTCTTCTCCTATAGACCCCCAAAGAGAAGAAAAGAAATAAAACTATTTACACGGGAAAGCTCCCAACAAGAAAAAGAAGAACAAGAAATCTTTTTGGGTTTTCTTTTTAGTTACTACTACAAGCATGGAAGGTAAATTAATTAAAAGCTACAACTATTTTTTTGGTTTTTCTTAAGGTTTATTAAACACACAAGAAGAAAGAATAAAAAGGAAAATAAATTAGCATGGATGATACAATGAAAAAGTATGAGCACCGACATCTAGCAATGAGTGTGTGAACATAAATGTAATGTCGGTGGGAAATACGTACTCCCCCAAGCTTAGGCTTTTGGCCTAAGTTGGTCTATGACCACGGCTGGCCTGGCGGATATCCATAATAGTAGTTGGGGTCGTACTGAGAAGAAGAAGAGGAAGACTCTGATTGCCACTGGCTAACAATCATCTCCGGATGCCACTGGTAATTAGACTGTCGTGAAGGATCAATTTGTGGTTCCGGCTCTGGCTCCTCAGCTGGTGCAGGGTTCCGGTAGGTGTGTATAGCCTTCAACGGAACAAGGTACATGCCTGAAGATAAATCAAACAAAGAAGGAGCAGGCAGGGTAATAGTCTCAGGATGATGTTTGTTAAAGAACAATTGATATTTAAGTTCTCCTTCCCTATTCTTAACAATAAAATCATGTGCCACCATGCTTTTATAATCTAGATAAACACGAGGCAGCACTTTTTCTTCCTTCTTAGAATGCCTAATAGGTATGTTAAAATGTGCAGCTAGGCGTGAAGCATAGATGCCTCCAAAGATGGGGCCCTTTGTACGGTTCAGACTTAACCGTTTGGCAATAATGCCACCCATACTAAAAATGTTATCACTGTATAAACCTTGGAGCAAAATAATAATATCAGGGATACTAAGGTTTCCACAGTTTCCGCGACCAATTAAGCAACGACTAGCAAATAATGCAAAGTAACGTAAAACAGGAAAATGTATGCTAGTGATTCGTGCATAGGAAACCTTCCTTGTTTCCCCTACAGTGATAGTATCAATAAACCCCTCCACATCATCACGATGTGGTTCTTCTGTCTTGCCCTCAAAAAGGACTAAACAAATCCGACAAAAATCATAAAGTGACATCTCCTTATGCTCATCATATAAATGAAATTCCACCGTAGGTGGTGAGTTCCTAGAATGAAAATGAAAGTTTTGCACGAAGGTATTTGTGAGTAAGAGATACTGATCGCATTGGTCGTGGAGGAAAGCAGTGAGGCCTGCATTATGAGCCAATTCATGAAAATCTTCATTTGCTCTCAAGAAATCCTCGGAAGGCCATTCACACGCCCGAACCTCCGTGGTGCGAGGCAGATTATACTTAGGCTTCAGTGCCTTTTCCTTCGAGCTTTGGCTCGATGAGCCCCTCAAAAGTCTCCTCATCATTTTTGAAAAATTCTGAAATTTTTAGTAACTTCAAAATAAAAGTAAACCAAACTCAACAATATTGATAGCAACTACTCCTACAAGTGCCTAGGGCCTATATCATGCATCAAAACTACTTGGAACCATATAAATTTGACATGCAAGCTCAAGAACAGGGTCACCTAAGCAACAAAAATTTGCAATGAATAAAGCACTAGAACAAAAACTAATTGGACCAATGGAGGAGTCACATACTACGGAACAATCTCCCCAAGCAGTTTTGTGAGAGGTGCTTTGGGCAAGGAGATCAAAAATGGCAGCAAGATGAGCTAGAATTCGTGCTTGAGATGGATATTCGTGTTTGTGGGAGGAAGATGAAGTGTGTGGGTGCAGGAATAAGTGGAGGAGGGCCACCGTGGGCCCACGAGGCAGGGGGGCGCGCCCAGGGGGTAGGGCGCGCCCTCCACCCTCGTGGGCAGGTGGTTGACCCCCCAGCTGTGTTCTCAGTGCCAAATATTCTGTGAAAAATCATATTTAAATTTCAGGGCATTTGGAGAACTTTTATTTTCGAGGTATTTTTATATTGCACAGATAATCAAATAACAGACAGAAAATATTTCTTTTATTTTATTTAATATAAATAACAGAAAGTAAAAGTGGGGTACAGAAGGTTGTGCCTTCTAGTTTCATCCATCTCATGATCATCAAAAGGAATCCACTAACAAGGTTGATCAAGTCTTGTTAATGAACTCATTCCGAATAACATGGAATCGGAGAAATTTCGAATAACACTATCTTACCTCAACGGGGATATGCACGTCCCCAATAATAAGAATATCATATTTCTTCTTGACAGTTGGAAGAGGAAATTCAAAACCTCCAAATATAATCGATGGCATTTTCCAATAGAGTTGATACTATGAACTTGAGGTTGTTTCCTCAGAAAGTTTACTGTATGCTCATTGCCATTAACATGAAAAGTGACATTGCCTTTAGTGCAATCAATAACAGCCCCTGCAGTATTCAAAAAGGGTCTTCCAAGAATAATATACATACTATCGTCCTCAGGAATATCAAGAATAACAAATTCCGTTAAAATAGTAACGTTTGCAACTACAACAGGCACATCCTCACAAATACCGATAGGTATAGCAGTTGATTTATCAGCCATTTGCAAAGATATTTCAGTAGGTGTCAACTTATTCAAATCAAGTCTACAATATAAAGAGAGAGGCATAACACTAACACCGGCTCCAAGATCACATAAAGCAGTTTTAACATAGTTTCTTTTAATAGAGCATGGTATAGTGGGTACTCCTGGATCTCCAAGTTTCTTTGGTATTCCACCCTTAAAAGTATAATTAGCAAGCATGGTGGAAATTTCAGCTTCCGGTATCTTTCTTTTATTTGTAACAATATCTTTCATATACTTAGCATAAGGATTCATTTTGAGCATATCAGTTAATCGCATCCGCAAAAAGATAGGTCTAATCATTTCAGCAAAGCGCTCAAAATCCTCATCATCCTTTTTCTGGGATGGTTTGGGAGGAAAAGGCATGAGTTTCTGATCCCAAGGCTCTCTTTCTTTACCATGTTTCCTAGCAACAAAGTCTTTCTTATCATAACGTTGATTCTTTGATTGTGGGTTATCAAGATCAATAGCAGGTTCAATTTCTATGTCATTATCATTACTAGGTTGAGCATCATCGTGAACATTATTATTAGCATTATCACTAGTTTTAGGTTCATTACCAGATTGAGTTTCAGCATCAGAAATAGAAATATCATTTGGATTCTCAGGTGTTTCAACAATAGGATCACTAGAAGCATGCAAAGTCTTATCATTTTTCTTTTTCTTCTTTTTAGAAGGACTAGGTGCATCTATATTATTTCTCTGAGAATCTTGCTCAATTCTCTTAGGGTGGCCTTCAGGATACAAAGGTTCCTGAGTCATTCTACCACCTCTAGTCATAACTCTAACATCATTATCATTATCTTTACTATTCAATTCATTGAGAAAATCATTTTGAGCCTTAAGTACTTGTTCTACTTGAGTGGTAACCATAGAAGCATGTTTACTAATAAGTTTAAGTTCACCTTTAACATTAGCCATATAATCACCCAAGTGTTCAAGCATATTTGAATTGTATTTCAATTGTCTACCAAAACAAGCATTAAAATCTTCTTGCTTAGCCATAAGTTTATCAAAGTCATCTAAGCATGGGCTAGCAAACTTAGTAAATGGGATTACAGCTTTATCATATCTATAGAGAGAATTTACCTTTACTACCTGTGTCGGGTTATCAAGACCATGAGTTTCTTCAATAGGTAAAGGATTAAGATTATATGTTTCTTCAACAGGCGGTAAATTAAGACCGTCTATTTCTTCAATAGGAGGTAAATTCTTAACATCTTCAGCTTTAATACCCTTTTCTTTCATAGATTTCTTTGCCTCTTGCATATCTTCAGGACTGAGAAATAGAATACCTCTCTTCTTCGGAGTTGGTTTAGGAATAGGCTCAGGAATTGGCTCCGGAGGTGTCCAATTATTTTAATTTGTCAACATATTATTCAATAGAATTTCAGCTTCATCCAGTGTTCTTTCCCTGAAAACAGAACCAGCACAACTATCCAGGTAATCTCTGGAGGCATCGGTTAGTCCATTATAAAAGATATCAAGTATTTCATTTTTCTTGAGAGGATGATCAGGCAAAGCATTAAGTAATTGGAGAAGCCTCCCCCAAGCTTGTGGGAGACTCTCTTCTTCAATTTGCACAAAATTATATATATATATATATCCCTTAAGGCAGCTTGTTTCTTATGAGTAGGGAAATATTTAGTAGAGAAGTATTAAATCATATCCTGGGGACTACGCACACAACCAGGATCAAGAGAATTAAACCATATCTTAGCATCACCTTTTAATGAGAACGGAAATATTCTAAGGATATAAAAGTAACGAGTTCTCTCATCTTTAGTAAACAGGGTAGCTATATCGTTTAATTTAGTAAGATGTGCCACAACAGTTTCAGATTCATAACCATGAAAATGATTAGATTCAACCAAAGTAATTATATCAGGATCAATAGAGAATTCATAATCCTTATCAGTAACAAAGATAGGTGAAGTAGCAAAAGCAGGGTCAGGTTTCATTCTAGCATTTAGAGATTGCTTACTCCATTTAGCTAATAATCTTTTGAGTTCATTTCTATTTTGGCAAGCTAAAATAGCTAAAGAAGCTTCTTGATCAAAGACATAACCCTTAGGAATAACAAGTGATTCTTCATCATCACTTTCATCAGTATCATAAGATTCAATATTTTCAATTTCTCTAGCCCTAGCAAGTTGTTCATCAAGAAAATCACTAAGTGGCATAGTAGTATCAGGCATAAAGGTAGTTTCATCATAAGTATCATGAATAGCAGAAGTGGCATCATCAATAACATGCGACATATCAGAACGAATAGCAGAAGCAGGTGTAGGTGTCACAAACTTACTCATAATAGAAGGTGAATCAAATGCAGAGCTAGATGGTAGTTCCTTACCTCCCCTCGTAGGTGAGGGATAGATCTTGGTTTTGGATCTCTCAAGTTCTTCATAATGATAAGCAGATATATATATATCCCAAGTGACTCAAAGAATAGAGCTATGCTCCCCGGCAACGGCGCCAGAAAATAGTCTTGATAACCCACAACTATAGGGGATCGCAACGGTTTTCGAGGGTAGAGTATTCAACCCAAATTTATTGATTCGACACAAGGGGAGCCAAAGAATATTCTCAAGTATTAGCAGCTGAGTTGTCAATTCAACCACACCTGGAAACTTAATATCTGCAGCAAAGTGTTTAGTAGCAAAGTAATATGATAGTAGTGATAACGGTAACAAAAGGTAACAGTAGTAAAAGTAATGTTTTTGGTATTTAATAGTGATGATAGCAATAGCAACAGAAAAGTAAATAAGTGGAGAACAATATATGGAAAGCTCGTAGGCAATGGATCGGTGATAGAGAATTATGCCGGATGCGGTTCATCATGTAACAGTCATAACCTAGGGTGACACAGAACTAGCTCTAGTTCATTGATATAATGTAGGCATGTATTCCGAATATAGTCATACGTGTTTATGGAAAAGAACTTGCATGACATCTTTTGTCCTACCCTCCCGTGGCAGCGGGGTCCTTACGGAAACTAAGGGATATTAAGGCCTCCTTTTAATAGAGAACTGGAACAAAGCATTAACACATAGTGAATACATGAACTCCTCAAACTACGGTCATCACCGGTAAGTATCCCGATTATTGTCACTTCGGGGTTAATGGATCATAACACATAATAGGTGACTATAGACTTGCAAGATAGGATCAAGAACACTCATATATTGATGAAAACATAATAGGTTCAGATCTGAAATCATGGCACTCGGGCCCTAGTGACAAGCATTAAGAATAGCAAAGTCATAGCAACATCAATCTCAGAACATAGTGGACACTAGGGATCAAACCCTAACAAAACTAACTCGATTACATGATAGATCCCATCCAACCAATCACCGTCCAGCAAGCCTATGATGGAATTACTCACGCACGGCGGTGAGCATCATGAAATTGGTGATGGAGGATGGTTGATGATGGCGATGGCGACGGATTCCCCTCTCCGGAGCCCCGAACGGACTCCATATTAGCCCTCCCGAGAGGTTTTAGGGCTTGGCGGCGGCTCCGTATCGTAAAATGCGATGATTTCTTCTCTCTAATTTTTTCTCCCCGAAACACAATATATAGAGTTGGAGTTGGAGTCGGAGAGGCAGCAGGGGGCCCACGAGGTAGGGGGGCATGCGCGCCCCCACCCTCGTGGAGAGATGGTGGGCCCCCTGGCCTTCATCTTTGGCAGGTATTTTTCTTATTTTCTGAAAAGTGGCTTCGTGAAGTTTCTGGTCATTCTAAGAACGTTTGCTCCTGCACATAAATAACACCATGGTAATTCTGCTGAAAACAACGCCAGTCCAAGTTAGTTCCATTCAAATCATGCAAGTTAGAGTCCAAAACAAAGGCAAACGTGTTTGTAAAAGTAGATACATTGGAGACGTATCAAAGGCATGTTTCCCACTTGATGATGTAGGAGCATCACATGAGGCTTTGTAAGCACCACTTGACTTTTTGTGAAGCTCGTCCTTATCCTTGAGTGACATCTCATGATCAACAATTCTTCCGATGACTTCCGTTGGCTTGAGATCTTTGTAGTTGGGCATCATTTGAATCAATGTGCACACGGTATCATACTTTCCATCCAAGGCTCTTAGGATCTTCTTGATGATGAATCTATCGGTCATCTCTTCACTTACTAAGCCGGCGATCTTATTTGTGATGAGAGCAAGCCTAGAGTACATTTCGGCGACACCTTCACCATCCTTCATTTTAAATTTGTCAAGTTGACTTTGAAGCACATCCAATTTGGATTCCTTGACGGAGTCGGTACCCTCATGCATATCAATCAAAGTATCCCAAATTTCCTTTGCATTCTCAAGACGGCTGATTTTTTTGAATTCTTCGGGGCACAATCTGTTGAAGAGGATATCACAAGCTTGAGCGTTGTATTGCAGCATCTTCAACTCTTTCGTGCTAGCTTCACGGTTCGATCCTCTCCCATCAAAGAATTCACCTCGCAAGCCAATACACACAATAGCCCAAACGGCGGGGTTATGTCCAAGAATATGCATTCTCATCTTATGCTTCCAACTAGCAAAATTAGTACCATCAAAGTAAGGACCTCTACGGTAGTAATTTCCCTCGCTAGACACCATACTCTCCGAGGTTGTGAAACCAAGGTTATGATCATCAAAAGCTATGGAAATCAAGGCAAATGGATATCAAAGCTCTGATACCACTTGTAGGATCGAAAGTATGTCTAGAGGGGGGTGATTAGACTAATTGACCAAATAAAAATATAGCCTTTTCCCAATTTTAAGTCTTGGCAGATTTTAACAACTTAGCACAAGTCAAGCAATCAACCTACACATGCAAGTCTAAGAGTATAGCAACGGAATATAAAACACTTGCATATGAAGGTAAAGGGAGGAGTTTTGAGGGAGCAAATGCAATGTAGACACGAAGATTTTTGGCGTGGTTCTGATAGGTGGTGCTATCGTACATCCACGCTGATGGAGACTTCAACCCATGAAGGGTAACGGTTGCGTGACTCCACGGAGGGTTCCACCCACGAAGGGGCCATGAAGAAGCAACCTTGTCTATCCCAGCATGGCCATCACCCACGAAGGACTTGCCTCACTAGGGTAGATCTTCACAAAGCAGGCGATCTCCTTGCCCATACAAACTCCTTGGTTCAACTCCACAATCTTGTCGGAGGCTCCCAAGTGACACCTAACCAATCTAGGAGACACCACTCTCCAAAAGGTAATAGATGGTGTGTTGTTGATGAACTGCTTGCTCTTGTGCTTCAAATGATAGTCTCACCAACACTCAACTCTTTCTCACAGATTTGGATTTGGTGGAAATATGATTTGAGTGGAAAGCAACTTGGGGAACGCTAGAGATCAAGATTCACATGGTTGGAATGGAATATCTTGGTCTCAAGACATGAGTAGGTGGTTCTCTCTTAGAAAATGAATGCTGAAGTGTAGGCACGTTCTGATGGTTCTCCTTACTAATGAAGGAAGGCTGGAGGGGTATATATAGCCTCCACACAAAATCTAACAGTTACACACAATTTACCAAACTTGGTGGGACCGAATCAGAAAACTCGGTGATGTCTACTACACAACCTTCTTCTTATAGACGTTGTTGGGCCTCCAAGTGCAGAGGTTTGTAGGACAGTAGCAAATTTCCCTCAAGTGGATGACCTAAGGTTTATCAATCCGTGGGAGGTGTAGGATGAAGATGGTCTCTCTCAAGCAACCCTGCAACCAAATAACAAAGAGTCTCTTGTGTCCCCAACACACCCAATGCAACGATAAATTGTATAGGTGCACTATTTCGGCGAAGAGATGGTGATACAAGTGCAATATAGATGGTAGATAAAGGTTTTTGTAATCTGAAAATATAAAAACAGCAAGGTAGAAAGTGGTAAAAGTGAGCATAAACGGTATTGCAATGCTAGGAACCAAGGCCTAGGGTTCATACTTTCACTAGTGCAAGTTCTCTCAACAATAATAACATAATTGGATCATATAACTATCCCTCAACATGCAACAAAGAGTCACTCCAAAGTCACTAATAGCAGAGAACAAACGAAGAGATTATTGTAGGGTACGAAACCACCTCAAAGTTATCCTTTCTGATCGATCTATTCAAGAGTCCGTAGTAAAATAACATGAAGCTATTCTTTTTGTTCAATCTATCATAGAGTTCGTACTAGAATAACACCTTAAGACACAAATCAACCAAAACCCTAATGTCACCTAGACACTCCAATGTCACCTCAAGTATCCGTGGGTATGATTATACGATATGCATCACACAATCTCATATTCATATATTCAACCAACACAAAGAACTTCAAAGAGTGCCCCAAAGTTTCTACCGGAGAGTCAAGACGAAAACGTGTGCCAACCCCTATGCATAAGTTCACGAGGTCACGGAACTCATAAGTTGATCACCAAAACATACATCAAGTGGATCACGTGATATCACATTGTCACCACAGATAAGCACATGCAAGACATACATCAAGTGTTCTCAAATCCTTAAAGACTCAATCCGATAAGATAACTTCAAAGGGAAAACTCAATTCATCACAAGATAGTAGAGGGGGAGAAACATCATAAGATCCAACTGTAATAGCAAAGCTCGCGATACATCAAGAACGTACCACCTCAACAACACGAGAGAGAGAGAGAGATCAAACACATAGCTACTGGTACATACCCTCAGCCCTGAGGGTGAACTACTCCCTCCTCGTCATGGAGAGCCCCGGGATGATGAAGATGGCCAACGGAGAGGGATCCCCCCCTTTGGCAGGGTGCCGGAACGGGTCTAGATTGGTTTTCGGTGGCTACAGATGCTTCTGGCGGCGGAAATCCCAATCTATTCTGTTCTTTGATGTTTTAGGGTATATGGATATATATAGGCAAAAGAAGTCAGTCATGGGAGCTACGAGGTTGGGGGCTCGCCCAGGGGGCAGGCGCGCCTCCCTGCCTCGTGGCCACCTCGAAGCTTCCCTGACGTCTACTCCAAGTCTCCTGGATTGCTTCCGTTCCAAAAGTAACTCTCCCGAAGGTTTCATTCTGTTTGGACTCCGTTTGATATTCCTTTTCTTCGAAATACTGAAATAGGCAAGTAAACAACAATTTGGGCTGGGCCTCCGGTTAATAGGTTACTCCCAAAAGTAATATAAAAGTGTATAATAAAGCCCATAAACATCCAAAACAGATAATATAATAGCACGGAACAATCAAAAATTATAGATACGTTGGAGACGTATCAAGCATCCCCAAGCTTAATTCCTGCTCGTCCTCGAGTAGGTAAATGATAAAAACAGAATTTTTGATGTGGAATGCTACCTAACATAATCATCAATGTAATCTTCTTTATTGTGGCATGAATGTTCAAATCCATAAGATTCAAGACAAAAGTTTAATATTGACATAAACATAATAATACTTCAAGCATACTAACTAAGCAATCATGTCTTCTCAAAATAACATGGCCAAATAAAGTTCATCCCTACAAAATCATATAGTTTGGTCATGCTCCATTTTCATCACACAAGAATGCTCTCATCATGCACAACCTCGATGACAAGCCAAGCAATTGTTTCATACTTTAGTAATCTCAAACGTTTTTCAACTTTCATGCAATACATGACGTGAGCCATGGATATAGCACTATGGGTGGAATGGAATATAATGAGGGGGTTATGTGGAGAAGACAAAAAGGAGAAAGTCTCACATCGATACGGCTAATCAATGGGCTAGGGAGATGCCCATCAACTGATGTCAATGCAAGGAGTAGGGACCGCCATGCAATGGATGCACTAGAGCTATAAATGTATGAAAGCTCAACAAAAGAAACTAAGTGAGTGTGCATCCATCTTGCTTGCTCACGAAGACCTAGGGCACTTGAGGGTGCCCGTTGTTGGAATATACAAGCCAAGTTCTATAATGAAAAATTCCCACTAGTATATGAAAGTGACAAAACAAGAGACTCTCTATCATAAAGATCATGGTGCTACTTTGAAGCACAAGTGTGGAAAAAGGATAGTAGCATTGCCCCTTTTTATTTTCTTTTTTAGGCCTTCCTTTTTTTGGCTTTTCTCTTTTTTTGGGGACAATGCTCTATTAATGATGATCATCAAACTTCTGTTTATTTACAACTCAATGATTACAACTCGATACTAGAACAAGATATGACTCTATATGAATGCCTCCGGCAGTGTACCGGGATGTGCAATGAATCAAGAGTGACATGTATGATAAATTATGCATGGTGGCCTTGCCACAAATACGATGTCAACTACATGATCATGCAAAGCAATATGACAATGATGAAGCATGTCATAAATGAAACGATGGAAAGTTGCATGGCAATATAATTCGGAATGGCTATGGAAATGCCATAATAGGTAGGTATGGTGGCTGTTTTGAGGAAGATATAAGGAGGTTTATGTGTGATAGAGTGTATCATATCACAGGGTTTGGATGCACCGGTGAAGTTTGCACCAACTCTCAAGGTGAGAAAGGGCAATGCACGGTACCGAAGTGGCTAGCAATGGTGGAAGGGTGAGCGTGCGTATAATCCATGGAATCAACATTATTCATAAAGAACTCACATACTTATTGCAAAAATCTACAAGTCATCAAAAACCAAGTATTACGCGCATGCTCCTAGGGGGATAGATTGGTAGGAAAATACCATCGCTCCTCCCCGACCGCCACTCATAAGGAAGACAATCAAATAACACCACATGTTTCAAATTTTTTACACAACCTTTACCATACGTGCATGCTACGGGACTCGCAAACATCAACACAAGTATTCCTCAAATTCACAACTACTCAACTAGCACAACTTTGATATAACTATGTCCATATCTCAAAACAATCATCAAGTATCAAACTTCTCTTAGTATTCAATGCACTTATATGAAAGTTTTTATTATGCCTAATAGCAAATTGCCATGTTGCTCTAAAGGACTCTCAAAATAATATAGGTGAAGCATGAGATATCAATTATTTCTATTAAATAAAACCACTATCAGGACCGCCTTTCCAATAAAACATTTATTGAAAAGCCGATCTTTGTATTAACCAGTACAGAAGAATTCTTCTTACTGGCAGACAAAATCTTGATACAGAAATCCAGCAGTACTAATATTATACATGGTTGAGCTGAGGATGCTCAACAAATTATTACAAGCATGCCTATATTATACATAGAGGCGGATATGACACAAGGGTATGGTGGCATAACTACTGACTCGCAATAGAGGTGGTGGTGGATATGTCACAGTGAGGTGGGTGACATGACTCTGAAATCTTACAGCTCATCAAGCGTCGGAGTGAGGCTTGATGATTTTTATTTGGGTGGCGGAAGCGTGTATAATACAATTGAACAACTCCAGGGTCGCACGGGACTGACTAGGACTCCTCTAGGCGTCGGACTCGCTATCGAACTCATCATCCATAAGATCGCCTTCGTCAACATCTGGCCAAATCAACAAGCCAGGTGAGTACTTTGAATGTACTCGCAAGACAGTTCGGACATAAGATATAACAAATGTAAACATGATGCACATGAGCAGGTCAGTATGCACAATCAAATAATAGATTTGCACTGCACGATAAATATGAGGAAATCAGGCGGTAGTCCTCCCGAAATCCCAATAAAAATAACTGAACACCGATCGGGTGTCTGAAGCGACGCCTCGAAAGGTGGAAACAAATTCAACATGCCGCAGTCGGGCGTCGAGGCAACACCACATAAAGGGCTTATATTGAAAAGTAAATAACAGAACATGCCACAGTCGGACGTCTAAGCGACATCTCGAAAAGGGCTTATAGTGAAAATAAATAACAATGGTGCCACAGTCGGACGTCTGGGCGACATCACAGAAAGGGCTTATATCGAAAGTAAATAACAATAATGCCATAGTCGGACGTCTGAGCGACATCACATAAAGGGCTTATATCAAAAGCAAGTAACAATAATGCCACAGTCGGACGTCTGAGCGACATCACATAAAGGGATTATAGTTTATCATTCGAATTTAAGTAGCTCACGAATTTAAATCATCGCAAGGAAATACTCAGCACACAATAAGAAACTGGTTAGTCCATTCACATAAATAACCTTCAGCCGAGTTAACCACTCTCGGTTTTATGTTTATACTCCGGGGGCTGCCTCTGGGGTTGACACTGAGATTTGCCACTGAGACTGACACTCATACAGAGATGATGGACAAGTCCTTGCTCGTGGACATGGATACTCGAATGATTTTGACTCTGCAGAGTTTGTACTCTTTAACCACAGCCAACGGATTTTAGTAGTCAAAAGGACTAGTTCCGTTTACGGTGTTTTAGAAGAAACACGTCTAACCAGTACACACCCATTCCACATTCCGTTGCCAGGGATCACCCTTGGCGACGTTCAAGAAAAACCTTAAGACGGGGAGGCTACAACCTCGAATAGCATGGGATCAAATTTATATCGCACGCTCTAAGGGATGCCCCCCTCTCGGTCCCAACCGGAAACACCCATGCCCCCTGACCGGATGACTGGCTTTAATCCAGGGCCATGGAACCCTCATCACGGTCCCTCTGTTTGGTGTGTACCAGGAAAGAGGTTTGCAACTTACTAAACCGCACTCTTTGCAGAAAACATGTGGCAGCACGAAGGGGAAATGAACGGGATCGAGACTTGACCCACATTAAAACTGGAGTTCACGGTTGGCATAAAACTGGCATGCTTCAACAATACCAGCCTGCAACCTATCATGTCACCACATGATCGTGCTATCTTATCATCATAAGAACACATCAACTTCGAAGCTCATCGGTAGCTTGCCTTGCATGTACATAACATTCACAAATGCTTATATAAACAGGCCATGAGAAAACTAATCGAGCAAACATGCAAAACACTCATCATATCAAAGGTTCAAACATGCTTGCCTGGTTCGGAGAAGTCGGAGTCTAGCTCGACGAAGTACGCGTCTCCTTTACTCCTCCTGGTATCTACGTATTTAAAGAAAAACCGGATACTTCATAAATACCATGCGTGCACAAAAAGTATCCCAAATATTTTTCAAATAAATATGACAAAAAACTAGACAGAAATATAAAGATGACAGAAAAGGTTTCAAGTTAAAATTATCTTTTGCTTAAAAGTTATAAGAGTTTTAGTCCAGGGACCTTTCTGTAATGAAACAGAAAGTTTTCAGGGTTTATTTTATAAACACAGAAAATGTTTCAGTCTAGAATACGTCAGTCCATGGGAAGACATATTTTGCCCGAAGGCGTTTTCAGAAAATGTTTCAAAAAGAAGAAAAAGCTGACGGGGAGGTCCCACCCATCGGGTTTGAAAACTGAAACAGAGTGCTGGCGCCCGAGGGCCGCGGTGGTCGCCGGCGGCGGTCCACGGCGAGGCAGGGGGATCGGGGGTTACCAACATGTTCACCGTGTTCTTCCGCACCTGTGGGTGGTGGAGTTGAGCGTCGGTGAGCACCACGTCGACAGCGGCCCTAACTCTGGCGGACGGTGGTTCGGGCGTTGGTGGATCTCGTCGGGAGAGAGCTGCAAAGGTCGAATTGAGGCTCGGGTTAGGGTACTGGGTACACTAGGAGTTTGCTGATGCGGTTTGGGAGGCGGGGGTGGCCTCACCTGAGTGAATCGAGCCGGAGCCCGAGGTGGAACGGGGCGGCCGGAGTCGGGGAAGGTGACGTCCTCGGGGCCCTTCTAGTGGCTAGGCGGGGCTCTGGTGAGGTGGAGGTGTGGTGCTGGGTCGAGAACGAGCTCGGGGGCTCCTTTTATAGCCGATCCGAGGCGGTGGCCGTGAACGGGATAACACCGGCGATGATTACGGCGAGGCAGAGGACGGTCGGGTGGATTAGGGAGCTAGGCATCACCGCGAGGGTTCACTAGTTCCGTTCAAGTGCTAAGCTTGGCCTGCCTTGGGTGTTACTCCACGTTCCCGACAGAACGGCTCATGGGACTCGTCGGCGGCAGAGAGCACGCTCTGTGCTGCTCAGGCCACGCCGACGGTGCCGCAGCATGCACATGCAGGCGGACAACCACGCGGAGGCCACGGGTGGCTTGGGCGGTGCTGGACGGCGCCGAAAGGTGGTGCCAATCCCTGCTGGCCGCCACGGGTGGCTCTGCCACCGCAGAAGCTGCCGGCGTCGGCGAGACGCGTCACCACCAACGATGGTGCCCGTCCAAACGAGTGTGCGGCGCTCTAGATAAGGAGGGGGAACAGGGAGCAAGGATCCAAGGAGGCTACTGGCGAGATCATCGACGGGTTCTGACAAAACGACACTGTCGCCTGAACCCAGACACTGAATCTCTGAACTTTTCTGAATCCAGACAGAAATAGTGCATGCCAGGTGTTCGATGAAATGATTTTGGCATGTCGAAAATTTTTCTGGAGCTGATCTTTGGTGAGGTGGCCTCTTGGTGTATCTGGAAGCTGCATGAATTATATCAGAATTTTTGGAAAAAGAAAAATATGAATTTCACCAAAATGGCATTTCTGGTCCAAACTTGCAGAGGGCAAATTTTGAAATATTTGAACTGAGGACAAGAGGATCTTGATGGATCTTGGTTGAGGGTACTAAGGACTAGTCAAAGGAGTTGGTTTGGGATCAAAAATCAAAAGAAATTTGGTACTTCCTTTGCAAATCACCTAGGCCCATAAATAATGGCAGAAATAGTTTTTGAGGAAAAATAAATTGAATAAAAACCAAATATGGCTTGAGACTTGCTGAAGATGGGAGTCCTGACTTGATCCAAGGCAGGGAGGGGTTTTGGAAGGCTATGTCAAAAAGTGACATGGCAAAAGAGGAAATTTTGAATGGGGAAAAGAATAAACCCATAACTCCTAGGGTTTCTTTTTAATAGAAGAAATTTCAAAAATGAATTTGAGTAGAGGCAAGACAAAAATGAAAAGCTCTCAAGGCCAAAAATCAAGGTTGAGAAGAGTACCAAAATATTTGTCATAAAAGTTTTTTTGAGGGGGAGAGGGTTTAAGAGAAATTTTAAATAGCTTCCTCCAAATCAAATAAAGATTTTGATAAAAACCAAATCAAAATTTTTGGAGTGTCACAACACCTACCCCCTTAAGAAAAATCTCGTCCCCGAGATTTCAGCTGATCCTCAAATAGGTGTGGGTATTCTGCCCGAAGAGAGTCCTCTCTTTCCCATGTCGCTTCATCCTCGGTGTCATTGCTCCACTGAACCTTGAAGAACTTAATTGCTTTCTGACGGGTCCTCCTTTCAGACTCCTCTAATATCTTTATTGGACGCTCCCTGTAGGTGAGGTCTGGTTGCACGTCAATGTTATCATGTGACACCTGCTTCTCTGGGTTGCTTACACATTTCCTCAACTGTGAGACGTGGAACATGTCGTGGACGTCTGACAGCTCCTTGGGTAGGTCTAGCTGGTAGGCTACGGTGCCTCTCCGTGCAACCACACAGAAGGGTCCAATAAATCTTGGTGCTAGCTTTCCTTTAACCTTGAACCGTTGCAGGCCCCTCATAGGGGATACTCGTAGGTACACATATTCACCGGGTTCAAAGCTGACTTCACGGTGCTTCTGATCGTAATAGCTCTTTTGTCGACTTTGTGCTGTGTTGAGTCGGTCCCTGATGAGTCTAACTTTCTCTTCAGCTTCCTTGAGCATGTCTGGGCCGAAGATACGGCTGTCTCCTGTCTCTGACCAATTTAATGGGGTATGACACCTCCGTCCGTACAGGGCTTCAAAAGGTGCCATTTGTAGGCTGGATTGGTAACTGTTGTTGTATGCGAACTTGGCATATGGCAGGCTTTCTTCCCAACTGGTTCCATAGGTGAGGACACATGCTCTTAGCATGTCCTCCAGAATTTGGTTCACGCGTTCAGTTTGTCCATCAGTCTGGGGGTGGTAGGCTGTACTGAATGCTAGCTGAGTTCCCAGAGCCTATTGTAAATGATTCTAGAATTTCGAGACGAACTGAGTGCCTCTGTCGGATATTATAGTCTTTGGAACTCCATGCAGACAAACTATACGGGAGAGATAAATCTTGGCAAGTTTTTGAGTGGTGTGGGTTGTCTTCACTGGAATGAAATGTGCCACCTTGGTCAATCTATCAGTGATGACCCATATGGCATCATTTCTGCGTTGTGACCGAGGTAGTCCTACAATGAAATCCATCCCTATTTTGTCCCATTTCCACTCAGGTATCCTGTTTGGTTGCAGTAGTTCGGCTGGTTTTTGGTGCTCGGCTTTTATGCGTTGACAAGAATCGCAACATGCAATGAAGGTGGCTATTACCCTCTTCATATCGTGCCACCAAAATCTTTCCTGAATGTCCTTATACATTTTGGTTCCTCCAGGGTGGATCGAATATGGAGCGGTCTGGGCTTCGGTCAGGATTTGCTGTTTGAGGCCCTCTATATTCGGCACGCAAAGTCTGCCTCTATACCATAATATTTCCTCATTGTCTATGACGAATTCCGAGGCCTTGCCCATACTCACTTTTCTTTTTATGCCTTCGATGCTGGGGTGTCCATGTTGAGCTTTCTTAACCTGCTCCACAAGGGTGGGTTGTACTTCCAAATTTGACACAGTGCCTTCCGTGACCATCATCAAGTTGAGTTTGGCGAATATAACGCCCTCGATGCGGCTATATCTCCCACGTGTCGAGGCATGACTTAGAGGCATAACCACATTAAAAGCAATGTCGCAAGTCGGGAAATCATCACACATCCCATGTACATAAATATCATAAAGGGGAAGAACATAGTTGGCTTACACTCGCCACGTCACATCAAAGTACATAAATAACATACATCATACAGTTCACTCATGGCCCGACTACAGTGCCAAAATAGAAAAGACCCCCACAATGCGACAAGGCCCTGAATCTAACCCCGATTGGGCACCACGACTGATCATCAAGAAAAGACACATAGTAACGCCGAGAGTCCTCGTCGTACTCCCACTTCAGCTCGAGCGCACCATCCGGAGCTGTATCATCTGTCCCTGCATCTGGTGAATACAATCTGTGAGCCACAGGGACTCAGCAATCTCGCACCCTCGCGATCAAGACTATTTAAGCTTAATAGGTAGGAAAGGGGTAATGTATAAGTGGAGCTGCAGCAAGCGACTAGCATATATGGTGGCTAACTTATTCGCAAAAGAGAGCGAGAAGAGGAGGCAAAGCATGAGCGATAAACTAGAGAGCAACCTGCGCAAACATAACTCCAACACCGTGTCCACTTCCCGGACTCCGCCGAGAAGAGGCCATCACGGCAACACACTCAGTTGATTCATTTTAATTAATTAAGGTTCAAGTTGTCTACAACCGGACATTAACAAATTCCCATCTGCCCATAACCACGGGCACGGCTTTCGAAAGATCAATCCCTGCAGGGGGTCCCAACTTAGCCCATAACAAGCTCTCACAGTCAACGAAGGAATAGACCTCGACCCAAGACACACCGATCAGACTCGGTATCTCGGTACAACAAGATGATTCGACAGGTCAAAACAAGTCCAGCAACACAGCCCGAATGTGCCGACAAATCCCGATAGGAGCTGCACATATCTCTTTCTTAGGGCACACTCGGATAGGTCAAGCTACGAGTAAAACCAACCCTCGAGTTTCCCCGAGGTGGCCCCGTAGGCTGCCTGGTTTGGACCAACACTCAGAGGAGCACTGGCCCGGGGGGGGGGGGTTTAAAATAAGATGACCCTCGGGATCCGGAAACCCAAGGGAAAAAGAGGCTAGGTTGCAAATGGTAAAACCAATGTTGGGCATTGCTGGAAAAGCTTTAATCAAGGCGAACTATCAAGGGGTTCCCATTATAGCCCAACCGCGTAAGGGACGCAACAATCCGGGAACATAACACCGATATGACGGAAACTAGGGCGGCAAGAGTGGAACAAAACACTAGGAGAGAGGCCAAGCCTTCCACCCTTTACCAAGTATATAGATGAATTAAGATAACATAGCAATATAATGATATCCCAACAAGTAAATAAATGTTCCAACAAGGAACGGCTCCCATCTTCACCTGCAACTAGCAACGCTATAAGAAGGGGCTGAGCAAAGCGGTAACATAGCCAATCAACGGTTTGCTAGGACAAAGGTGGGTTAGAGGCTCAATCATGGCAATTGGGAGGCTGACAAGCAAGTGTTAGGCATCGTAGCATTGGCATAGCAAAAGAGCGAGCAAACTAGCATAGCAAAGATAGTAGTGATTTCGAGGGTATGATCATCTTGCCTGCACAGTTGTCAGAGTTGACTAGATCCTCAAAAGCAAACTCAACGGGCTCGTCGTTAGCGAACTCGTCTCCCGGATCTACCCAACAACACAAACAAGCAACAAGAATACAATCAACCACGTGCAAGGCCAACCAATAATATGCAAAGATGGTATGCTATGCGGGATGCGATACGGGATGCAAAATGCAAGATGTGATAGGAAATGCATGAACCTGGCCTCAACTTGGAAATCCAAGTGTGCCACTGGATAGAGGGGAAGAAATCCCCTGAAAACGATATAAAGATCATAGGAATCGGAGCTACGGTTTGGAAATGGCAAGCGTTTTACGAAACGAACCGATCTGCGATTTACAGCAAGTAGGCTCCTAAATGAAACGAAATGAACATGCTACAGCCACAAAACATGAAAACAAAATACATGGCAGGGATGTACACAAGATGCTTAACAAATCAATAGGACTGAGCCATGGCAAATTCCTCCATTAAGGGGCTCAAACAAGCATGGCAAAATTGAATAAGCAAAACAGATTTCAGACTTAGTGAAATTAACACTAGTCTGAAATTTCAGACCACGATGCTCTATTTGAAGCAGCAAAACGACATGAAACATAACCTGAACATGGCAAGTAAGAGCATGGAATGGAGCTACTCAACAAGCTTAACAAAACACCCAAAGTGACCTGGGGTCAAAAGGGTTCCAAAAATACTCTAACGAGCACACGAACATAGATGAAACACAATCAGTTTTCAGACTTAGTGAAAACTGAGACATGCTGAAATTATATCTCACGGAGGCATGTAAACGAGCTCAATGCACTCACTACGGTGCAAGTCATGGCAAGGCATGCATATATCCATAAATAAGGCACAAAATGCTAGCTAGGCATGGAAAGAACAATGGCATAGCATGCACGGATCACTAGCAATAGCACCGGCAAAATCACAAGAGTCCACGATCTGCCCAAATTAACAACGATGCAAAAGTTGAGCTCGATTGACTCAAGCTAGGGTGCTCCAACATAACAAGTAAAGACATGGATGGATAAAGCACAACATAAATATCAAAACTCCCTTACTGATCATCCCCCAAAGAGGCACGGATCACTAGGAAACAAGATGGACATATGGCATCATGAACTAAAATATCCCAGACTTAGTGAAAATCCCTAAGTCCCTAAAAACAGATTACTCATGTGCCCCTTTTTGGAAGCTTGCAAAAGTCACCACACACATCCTAAAAATGCATGGGTGGCACCTCTGGAAAGAAGACAAAATGCTTAACAATTCATCCCAAAGGGGCACAGGCATATCATGCACACAATAATCATGGAAAAAATGACAAGTCAATGATGAGTTAACGAATCTGCAATTTAACTCACGATGCCTCTTTCTAACAGCATTTTTGGCATCAAGATGAACTCAAATGCAAATGATTCAATGTAATTAAATGATGTACTCGTCGAGACAAAGATTTTGATATATCATACGTCCAAAACGGAGCTACGGATGCGGAGATATGAGCAGTCAAAGTTTGCATAAAAATTAGAGGGAGAGGGGAAAAAGTCAACCCCTAGGGTTTCTCAGATCTCAGATCTGAGATGTCTACTGTAGCAGGCACGCGTCCTGAGGTACGACGGCCGGCAATGGCCGCGGTGGCCGGAGTGGAGGGCGAGGACGGAGGAGGCCGGCGACGGGGCCGCGGTGGCGCGCCGGCGGCGGAGGGCGGCGTGGTGTGGAAGCCGGGCGACGCGGGACCGGGCTAGTCCGGCGCGGTGGGGCGGCGTGGTGCGCCGGCCGGCGGCTTGCGGGCACGGCGGCGCGCCGGAGATCGACGAGGGCAGCGGGGAGGAGTGGCACCGGCGTCGGGGAAGGAGGTCGGCCGCGGGCGGCGTAGTCTCCGGGCCGCGCGGGCCGGAGATTGGCTCGGCGGGCCTCCGCGGGTGGCGGCGCGGGCGAATGGCGCGGCGACAGGTGGCGGCAGCGGTGGATCCGGATGCGTCCGGCTCGACGCGGTCGTTGTCCGGCGGCGGCGGCGGAGTGGGATCTGTTTTTTTTTTGGGTAGGGTTTGGACGGGGGGAGAAGAAGAGATCCGAATGGAGGGGGTATTCATAGGCATAGAGGGAGCTAGGAGTGTCCAAATGAGGTGCGGTTTTCGGCCACGCGATCATTATCGAACGACTGAGACGATGAAGCAGAGTTTGGCGGGTTTTGGGCCAAATTGGAGGTGTGTTGGGCTGCAACACACACGAGACCTTTCCGGTCCCTCGGTTAACCGTTGGAGTATCAAACGAAGTCCAAATGACCCGAAACTTGACAGGCGGTCTACCGGTAGTAAACCAAGGCCGCATGGCAAGTCTCGGTCCAATACGGAAATGTTTAATCCCCACACACGAAAGAAAGCTAGAAATGGCCACCGGAGGAGAACGAAGCGCCGGAATGCAAAACGGACAACGGGGAAAATGCTCGAATGCATGAGATGAACATGTATGCAAATGCAATGCACGTGATGACATGATATGAGATGCACGAAAAAGAAAACAAAACACGGAGACAAAGACCCGAACCCGAGAGATAAATATAACTAAATGCCAGAAACGGCAAGAGTTTGAGTACAAATTGGGAAAGTAATATCTGGGGCGTTACAACAACTTGTAACGCCCTCGATGCGGCTATATCTCCCACGTGTCGAGGCATGACTTAGAGGCATAGCCGCATTGAAAGCAATGTCGCAAGTCAGGAAATCATCACACATCCCATGTACATAAATAATATAAAGGGGAATGACATAGTTGGCTTACACTCGCCACGTCACATCAAAGTACATAAATAACATCCATCATACAAATCACTCATGGCCCGACTACGGCACCAAAAATAGAACAGACCCCCCAACATGCGACAAGGCCCTGAATCTAACCCCGAATAGGCACCACTACTGATCATCAGGAAAAGACACATAGTAACGCTGAGAGTCCTCGTCGTACTCCCACTTGAGCTCAAGCGCGCCATCCGGAGCTGTATCATCTGTCCCTGCATCTGGTGAATAGAATCTGTGAGCCACAGGGACTCAGCAATCTCACACCCTCGCGATCAAGACTATTTAAGCTTAATAGGTAGGAAAGGGGTAATGTATAAGTGGAGCTGCAGCAAGCGACTAGCATATATGGTGGCTAACTTATTCGCAAAAGAGAGCGAGAAGAGGAGGCAAAGCACGAGCGAGAAACTAGAGAGCAACCTGCGCAAACATAACTCCAACACCGTGTCCACTTCCCGGACTCCGCCGAGAAGAGGCCATCACGGCAACACACTCAGTTGATTCATTTTAATTAATTAAGGTTCAAGTTGTCTACAACCGGACATTAACAAATTCCCATCTGCCCATAACCGCGGGCACGGCTTTCGAAAGATCAAACCCTGCAGGGGGGTCCCAACTTAGCCCATAACAAGCTCTCATGGTCAACGAAGGAATAGACCTCCACCCAAGACACACCGATCAGACTCGGTATCTCGGTACAACAAGATGATTCGACAGGTCAAAACAAGTCCAGCAACACCGCCCGAATGTGCCGACAAATCCCGATAGGAGCTGCACATATCTCTTTCTCAGGGCACGCTCGGATAGGTCAAGCTACGAGTAAAACCAACCCTCGAGTTTCCCCGAGGTGGCCCCGCAGGCTGCTTGGTTCGGACCAACACTCAGAGGAGCACTGGCCCGGGGGGGTTTAAAATAAGATGACCCTCGGGATCCGGAAACCCAAGGGAAAAAGAGGCTAGGTGGCAAATGGTAAAACCAATTTTGGGCATTGCTGGAAAAGCTTTAATCAAGGCGAACTATCAAGGGATTCCCATTATATCCCAACCGCGTAAGGGACGCAACAATCCGGGAACATAACACCGATATGACGGAAACTAGGGCGGCAAGAGTGGAACAAAACACTAGGCGAGAGGCCGAGCCTCCCACCCTTTACCAAGTATATAGATGAATTAAGATAACATAGCAATATAATGATATCCCAACAAGTAAATAAATGTTCCAACAAGGAACGGCTCCCATCTTCACCTGCAACTAGCAACGCTATAAGAAGGGGCTGAGCAAAGCGATAACATAGCCAATCAACGGTTTGCTAGGACAAAGGTGGGTTAGAGGCTCAATCATGGCAATTGGGAGGCTGATAAGCAAGTGGTAGGCATCGTAGCATTGGCATAGCAAAAGAGCGACCAAACTAGCATAGCAAAGATAGTAGTGATTTCGAGGGTATGATCATCTTGCCTGCACAGTTGTCAGAGTTGACTGGATCCTCAAAAGCAAACTCAACGGGATCCTCGTTAGCGAACTCGTCTCCCGGCTCTACCCAACAACACAAACAAGCAACAAGAATACAATCAACCACGTGCAAGGGCAACCAATAATATGCAAAGATGGTATGCTATGCGGGATGCGATGCGGGATGCAAAATGCAAGACGTGACAGGAAATGCATGAACCTGGCCTCAACTTGGAAATCCAAGTGTGCCACTAGATAGAGGGGAAGAAATCCCCTGAAAACGATATAAAGATCATAGGAATCGGAGCTACGGTTTGGAAATGGCAAGAGTTTTACGAAACGAACCGATCTGCGATTTACAGCAAGTAGGCTCCTAAATGCAACGAAATGAGCATGCTACAGCCACCAAACAAGAAAACAAAATACATGGCAGGGATGTACACAAGATGCTTAACAAATCACTAGGACTGAGCCATAGGCAAATTCATCCATTAAGGGGCTCAAACAAGCATGGCAAAACTGAATAAGCAAAACAGATTTCAGACTTAGTGAAATTAACACTAGTCTGAAATTTCAGACCACGATGCTCTCTTTGGAGCAGCAAAACAACATGAAACATAACCTGAACATGGCAAGTAAGAGCATGGCATGGAGCTACTCAACAAGCTTAACAAAACACCCAAAGTGACATGGGGTAAGGGTTCCCAAAATACTCTAACGAGCACACGAACATAGATGAAACACAATCAGTTTTCAGACTTGGTGAAAACTGAGACATGCTGAAATTATATCTCACGGAGGCATGTAAACGAGCTCGATGCACTCACTACGGTGAAAGTCATGGCAAGGCAAGCATATATCCATAAATAAGGCACAAAATTCTAGCTATGCATGGAAAGAACAATGGCATAGCATGCACGGATCACTAGCAATAGCACCGGCAAAATCGCAAAAGAGTCCATGATCTGCCCAAATTAACAACGATGCAAAAGTTGAGCTCGATTGACTCAACCTAGGTTGCTCCAACATAACAAGTAAAGACATGGATGGATAAAGCACAACATAAATATCAAAACTCCCTTACTGATCACCCCCCAAAGAGGCACGGATCACTAAGAAACAAGCTGGACATATGGCATCATGAACTAAAATATCCCAGACTTAGTGAAAATCCCCAAGTCCCTAAAAACAGATTACTCAGGTGCCCCTCTTTGCAAGCTTGCAAAAGTCACCACACACATCCTAAAAATGCATGGGTGGCACCTCTGGAAAGAAGACAAAATGCTTAACAATTCATCCCAAAGGGGCACATGCATATCATGCACACAATAATCATGGCAAAAATGACAAAAGTCAATGATGAGCTAACGGATCTGCAATTTAACTCACGATGCCTCCTTCTAACAGCATTTTTGGCATCAAGATGAACTCAAATTCAAATGATGCAATGTAATGAAATGATTTACTCGTCGAGACGAAGATTTTGATATAACATATGTCCAAAACGGAGCTACGGATGCGGAGATATGAGCAGTCAAAGTTTGCATAAAAAATAGAGGGAGAGGGGAAAAAGTCAACCCCTAGGGTTTCTCAGATCTCAGATCTGAGATGTCTACTATAGCAGGCACGCGTCCCGAGGTACGACGGCCGACAATGGCCGCGGTGGCCGGAGTGGAGGGCGAGGACTAAGGAGGCCGGCGACAGGGCCGCGGTGGCGCGCCGGTGGTGGAGGGCGGCGTGGTGTGGAAGCCGGGCGACGCGGGACCGGGCTAGTCCGGCGCGGTGGGGCGGCGTGGTGCGCCGGCCGGCGGCGCGCCAGAGATCGACGAGGGCAGCGGGGAGGACTAGCACCGGCGTCGGGGAAGGAGGTCGGCCGCGGGCGGCGTAGTCTCCGGGCCGCGGGGGCCGGAGATGGGCTCGGCAGGCCTCCGCGGGTGGCGGCGCGGGCGAATGGCGCGGTGAGAGGTGGCAGCGGTGGTGGATCCGGACGCGTCCGGCTCGACGCGGACGTTGTACGGCGGCGACGGAGGAGTGGGATCTGTTTTTTTTTGGGTAGGGTTTGGACGGGGGAGAAGAAGAGATCCGAATGGAGGGGGTATTTATAGGCATAGAGGGAGCTAGGAGTGTCCAAATGAGGTGCGGTTTTCGGCCACTCGATCGTGATCGAACGACCGAGATGATGAAGCAGAGTTTGGTGTGTTTTGGGCCAAATTGGAGGTGTGTTGGGCTGCAACACACACAAGACCTTTCCGGTCCCTCGGTTAACCGTTGGAGTATCAAACGAAGTTCAAATGACCCGAAACTTGATAGGCGGTCTACCTGTAGTAAACCAAGGCCGCATGGCAAGTCTCGGTCCAATACGGAAATGTTTAATCCCCACACACGAAAGAAAGCTAGAAATGGCCACCGTAAGAGAACGAAGCGCCGGAATGCAAAACGGACAACGGGGAAAATGCTCGAATGCATGAGATGAACATGTATGCAAATGCAATGCACGTGATGACATGATATGAGATGCACGAAAAAAGAAAACAACACACGGAGACAAAGACCCGAACCCGAGAGATAAATATAACTTAATGCCAGAAACGGCAAGAGTTGGAGTACAAATTGGGAAAGTAATATCTGGGGTGTTACAACACTCCACCACTACGAAAAGATCTCGTCCCGAGATCTAGGACTGAAAGAACTCCGGGTACTCAGAACGGAGGTGATCCTCGCGTTCCCAGGTAGCTTCACGGTCGGAATGGTGTGACCACTTGACTTTGAGAAATTTGATTGACTTGTTGCGAGTCCTGCGTTCAGTCTCTTCAAGGTTTGCAACTGGGTGCTCACGATAGGAGAGATCTCCTTGGAGCTCAATGTCCTCGAAGTTGACGGTGCGCTCAGGCGTCTTGAAGCACTTTCGGAGTTGGGAGACATGGAACACATCATGAACATTGGCAAAGTTTGAAGGAAGCTTGAGTTGATAGGCGAGGTCACCTCTCTTGCTGACAATCTTGAAAGGTCCGACGTATCTAGGGGCAAGCTTCCCTTTGATACCGAAGCGACGAGTCCCTTTCATAGGAGAGACGCGGAGGTAAACATGATCTCCGATCTCGAAAGCCAAATCACGGTGCTTACTATCATAGTAGCTCTTCTGGCGGGATTGGGCTACTTTGAGGTTATCATGAATGACCTTGCACATTTCTTCTGCCTCTGTGATTAAGTCATTACCCAGCAGCTGACGTTCACCGATTTCAGACCAGTTGAGAGGAGTACGGCACTTCCTACCATACAGAATTTCAAATGGGGCCTTGCCCGAACTTGCTTGAAAACTGTTGTTGTATGAGAATTCAGCATAAGGAAGACAATCCTCCCACTTCATGCCGAAGGAGACAACACAAGCCCTGAGCATATCTTCAAGAATCTGGTTAACACGCTCGACTTGACCGCTTGTTTGAGGATGGAAAGCAGTGCTGAAGCGGATGTAGGTGCCCATGGCCTTCTGAAAAGAATCCCAAAACTTGGTGGTAAAGATGCTTCCACGGTCTGAAGATATCACTTGAGGAATACCGTGCAGAGAGACAATTCGAGAGGTGTAGAGTTCCGCCAATTGAGCTGCAGTGATTGACTCTTTGATAGGCAGAAAGTGAGCCACTTTGGTGAGCTTGTCGATGACAACGAATATAGCATCATTGCCACGCTTGGACTTTGGAAACCCAGTCACGAAGTCCATTTCAATGTGGTCAAACTTCCATTTTGGAATGGCAAGAGGTTGGAGGAGACCTGCTGGCCTTTGGTGTTCTGCCTTCACTCTTCTGCAGACATCACATTCATTCACGAATTGAGCGATCTCGCGCTTCATTCGAGTCCACCAATAAGTTTGCTTGATATCCTGATACATCTTCGTGCTCCCAGGGTGGATGGAGAGGAGAGAGTTGTGAGCCTCGTTCATGATCACTTTACGAAGTTCACCTTTGGGCACAACAATTCGATCCTCGAAGAAGAGAGTGTCCTTGTCATCAAGTCGGTAGCACTTGTACTTGGACTAACTCTTTGCAATACCAATCTTCACCTTTTTCACCATAGCATCAAGAAGCTGGGCTTGGCGAATCTGGTCTTAAAAGGTAGGAGAGACTTGAAGGTTGGCGAGGAAACCTTGAGGAACAACTTGCAGATTAAGTTTGCGGAAAGCTTCACAAAGCTCGGGTTGATAAGGCTTCAGAATCAGACTGTTGCAATATGCTTTTCTGCTCAAAGCGTCTGCAATCACATTGGCCTTGCTTGGAGTAAACTCGATACTCGGATTGTACTCTTGAATCATTTCGACCCATCGAGTCTGCCTGAGGTTGAGATTAGGCTGAGTGAAGATGTACTTGAGACTCTTGTGATCAGTGAAAATGTCCACTTTTCTTCCCAATAGAAGATGTCTCCAAGTCAACAATGCATGCACAACTGCCGCCAACTCGAGATCATGAGTGGGGTAGTTCTTCTCATTAGGCTTCAACTGGCGAGAGGTATAAGCAACAAATTTCTTCTCTTGCATCAGTACAGCACCGAGACCTTGGAGAGAGGCATCACAAAAGACCTCGTACGGCTTGGTTTCATCGGGCGGAGTCAGAACTGGAGAAGTGATCAACTTCTCTTTCAAAGCGTTGAAAGAAATATCACACTCCGGAGACCAAACGTACTTGACGTGATTTTGAAGAAGATTTGAGAGAGGCTTCGCGATCTTGGAAAAGTTTTCAACGAATCTTCGGCAGTAGCTTGCGAGACCGAGGAAGCTACGGAGTTGCTTCATGTTCTGAGGAGGTTCCCAATTAACAATTGCAGACACCTTCTCAGGATCCATGGAAATGCCCTTGGTAGAGATAATATGACCAAGATAAAGAACCTCATCGAGCCAAAATTCACACTTGGAGAACTTGGCGTAGAACTGATGTTCCCTGAGCTTGTCAAGAACCAAACGCAAGTGCTTGGCATAATCTTCCTTGTTCTTGGAGAAAACCAGAATGTCGTCGAGATAGACCAGAACGAAGTCATTGGTGTAGGGATTGAAGATGAAGTTCATCATGTGAGAGAACGTCGGAGGAGCGTTGGCGAGGCCAAAAGACATGACAGTGTATTCATATGACCCATAGCTTGTCCTGAACGCCGTCTTGGGAATATCTTGCTCACGAATGCGAATCTGATGATAACCCATACGGAGGTCAAGCTTGGAGAATACTTGGGCACCCTTGAGTTGTTCGAACAGGTCATTAATATTGGGAAGTGGGTATTTGTTCTTGATGGTCTTCTTGTTCAATGGACGATAATCAACACAAAGTCGGTCCGTTCCATCCTTCTTGTTCACAAAAAGAACACCACAATCCCACAGAGAAGTACTAGGCCGAATGAGACCCATTCTTTCTTGAACATCGAGTTGTTTCTTCAACTCCTTCAACTCTTCGGGGCCGAGCTTGTAGGGATGTTTGCACACAGGCTCCGTACCGGGCTCAAGTTCAATAACAAATTCAACCGGCCAGTTTGGAGGCATTCCTGGGAGTTCTTCTGGGAAGACGTCTTGATACTCACAAACAACCGGAATCTGCGAAATAGCATCCAATTCACCCTTCTCATTGAGAGAAAACAACCGGATTGTATCATCACGAGCAGCAAAGACAATGACATCCTCAGACGAATGAGTCAGTTGACTCTGCCTGGCTGCACAATCAAGCTGAGCTTTATGCTTAGAGAGCCAGTCCATCCCAAGAATAAGATCGATATCAGAATTACCAAGAACCATTGGAGAAGCTAGAAACTTGAAATCGCCCATCGTGATAGTGACATCTGGCACCTCCAGACTTGCACTCAAGCATTTGCCAGGAGAAATGATATCCATTTGTTTACCCAAATGAGAAGAAACGAACTCATGCTTGGTAAAAAATGGCTTTGACATGAAACAATGCGATGCACCCGTGTCAAAAAGATCTCTTGCGGGAATAGAATTAACTGGAAAGTTACCCATGATGACATCTGAAGAATCCTCTGGCTGAGCTGCATTCAGCAAGTTGACCTTGGCGTGCTTGGGATTATGCTTGACCACAGCTGTACTTGCCGATCTGACAGGAGGAGGAGGAGGAAGACGCCTCTGGTTGAAACACTTGTTGGCATAGTGACCCTTCTGTTGGCACTTGTTGCACGTGACCTCAGAAAGCGGACGGTGGTACGGAGCACTCGATCTTGGAGCTTGAGACAAAGTCTTGTTCTGAAAGCCTGGGTTGGGTGGGTGGGATGAACCACTGCCACCTTTGCTCTTCTGCTGATACGGCTGACGGAATGGAGGAGGAGGAAGCCAATACTTCTGCTGCTTGGCCACTTGAGTAGAGGAAGAAGGCGTAGTGTCTCTGACTCGCTTCCTAGAAGCATCACACCTCAACTGAGCAGCCTCTTGCTTCAGTGCCATGTTGTAGAACTCATCGTATCTCAGCGGCTCGAAGAGGACAAGAGCGAGCTGAATTTCTTCACGGAGACCACCTCTGAACTGATAGATCATGCTCTTCTCATCAGGAACATCCTGCTTGGCAAAACGGGCGAGCTTCTGGAACAACTTGTTGTAGTCATAGACAGACAAAGAGCCTTGCTTCAGATTACGGAATTCTTCACGTTTGCTTTCAGTCACACTTTGAGGAATGTGATGAGCTCGGAAATCACGACGGAAATCATCCCAAGTGATCAAACGTCCACCTCTGGAATCCTGGTACTGCTGGAACCACTCTGCGGCCTGATCTTTGAGCTGGAAAGAAGCGAACTTGACGAAATCTTCAGGTCTGACATTGCTGCAATCAAAATGCTTGCCCAGATCGACTAGCCAATCGTCAGCATCGGTAGCCTCAACACAGTTGCTGAACGTCTTTGGACCATTTGCGAGGAACTGGTTCAGAGTAGCATAATGGTTCTGATTGTTGCCTTGATTCCCTTGACTGCCTTGATTCCGCTCTTGGAGGATTTGCATGATCAACTGTGTATTTGCATTAGTAGCGGCCATCACAGCTTGCCAAGCCTCCGGAGGCGGTGGAGGTGGTGGCGGATCAGGGTTCGGAGTCGTGCACGTTGGAGGAGCCATCCTGAAGAGGTTGACCACCATTAGCACACCAATAGACAAATATTGAAGGTGAATCCAACGGAATGAAAATTGCAACATAAAGTCTTCACATCCGAACAAAATGAATGAATGCACTTCTCTTGAAGTGGTCGCATATTCCCAAATTGCGAAGCCACGAAGAATCAGGTAGAAGGGGTACATCAACGAGGGATGGAATCAACATATGACGTCAAAGGAACTCGAATACCACAACTGAAAATAAAACCAAGGGTTGGCTTGCGGAATAAGCTAGAACAAACACATGATAGAAATTTCGTCTGAAGTTTTTGTGGTGGGACCTACACGGGCTCGATCGTACAGCACCATCATGTACAAGGCAGTGCACATGACATACGAAGCATCCCCGAGTCAGCATAGCCAAGGACTCTTTAAGACACAATGAGACCACTGTAAAATCGACCGTGAATAGGCGAACCACTAGACGTCGAACCCGAGTTTCATAACATACATCTGTTGGAAAGATATCCTAAGAGCTACTTGAATTCCCACCTATGAAACTCCCGAAACTTTCTAGTTATGCAATCAGGTGTTGGGGATACATGGGAAGCATAATATCTCACCCAAGCTAGCAAATCCTACATCCAGCTGTATCCATCCTTCAACACATAACCAAGAAATCTTCGAAAACCATCTACCTCAACCTTCGAAAAGCATCCGTTATACAAGTTATGGCGATACTCCCGAACTCCCGCCCCAGTACTGGGTGGCGTCGAGGTTATCTCACCAACGAACTGCATAAAGGAGATTTTCGATGTCGCGCACATATCTCAAGTATACCAGAATTGCAACGATAAAATTATGATGACAACACCTCAGAGCTCAACTCCCCGGGACACTTCCACTAAACCCCTGACAGGAGGCACCAAGACAGTGTTCTCATCATAAGCCATCGGAACAAAACCAAGATACTCGCGTGATCCTAAATTTTTTTAGTGAAATTTGAGAAGGGAAGAGTCAAAACTCTACGTCAGGATGCCTTACCAGAGTGATGAGGAGACTGGGAAGTAAAAAAGAATTCCTAAGCTCTCCGATATATAATTCCTAAAGGACTCAAAACATTTTTCTAGACACAACTCGGCTGCTAAAAACGATCAAGCAATGGGGGCTCCTATGGTCGGGGAACCTGGCTCTGATACCAACCTATAACGCCCTCAATGCGGCTATATCTCCCACGTGTCGAGGCACGACTTAGAGGCATAACCGCATTGAAAGCAATGTCGCAAGTCGGGAAATCATCACACATCCCATGTACATAAATATCATAAAGGGGAAGAACATAGTTGGCTTACACTCGCCACGTCACATCAAAGTACATAAATAACATACATCATACAATTCACTCATGGCCCGACTACGGCGCCAAAATAGAAAAGACCCCCAACATGCGACAAGGCCCTGAATCTAACCCCGATTGGGCACCACTACTGATCATCAGGAAAAGACACATAGTAACGCTGAGAGTCCTCGTCGTACTCCCACTTCAGCTCGAGCGCGCCATCTGGAGCTGTATCATCTGTCCCTGCATCTGGTGAATAGAATCTGTGAGCCACAGGGACTCAGCAATCTCGCACCCTCGCGATCAAGACTATTTAAGCTTAATAGGTAGGAAAGGGGTAATGTATAAGTGGAGCTGCAGCAAGCGACTAGCATATATGGTGGCTAACTTATTCGCAAAAGAGAGCGAGAAGAGGAGGCAAAGCACGAGCGAGAAACTAGAGAGCAACCTGCGCAAACATAACTCCAACACCGTGTCCACTTCCCGGACTCCACCGAGAAGAGGCCATCACGGCAACACACTCAGTTGATTCATTTTAATTAATTAAGGTTCAAGTTGTCTACAACCGGACATTAACAAATTCCCATCTGCCCATAACCGCGGGCACGGCTTTCGAAAGATCAATCCCTGCAGGGGGGTCCCAACTTAGCCCATAACAAGCTCTCATGGTCAACGAAGGAATAGACCTCCACCCAAGACACACCAATCAGACTCGGTATCTCAGTACAACAAGATGATTCGACAGGTCAAAACAAGTCCAGCAACACCGCCCGAATGTGCCGACAAATCCCGATAGGAGCTGCACATATCTCTTTCTCAGGGCACGCTCGGATAGGTCAAGCTACGAGTAAAACCAACCCTCGAGTTTCCCCGAGGTGGCCCCGCAGGCTGCCTGGTTCGGACCAACACTCAGAGGAGCACTGGCCCGGGGGGGTTTAAAATAAGATGACCCTCGGGCTCCGGAAACCCAAGGGAAAAAGAGGCTAGGTGGCAAATGGTAAAACCAATGTTGGGCATTGCTGGAAAAGCTTTAATCAAGGCGAACTATCAAGGGATTCCCATTATATCCCAACCGCGTAAGGGACGCAACAATCCGGGAACATAACACCGATATGACGGAAACTAGGGCGGCAAGAGTGGAACAAAACACTAGGCGAGAGGCCGAGACTTCCACCCTTTACCAAGTATATAGATGAATTAAGATAACATAGCAATATAATGATATCCCAACAAGTAAATAAATGTTCCAGCAAGGAACGACTCCCATCTTCACCTGCAACTAGCAATGCTATAAGAAGGGGCTGAGCAAAGCGGTAACATAGCCAATCAACGGTTTGCTAGGACAAAGGTGGGTTAGAGGCTCAATGATGGCAATTGGGAGGCTGACAAGCAAGTGGTAGGCATCGTAGCATTGGCATAGCAAAAGAGCGAGCAAACTAGCATAGCAAAGATAGTAGTGATTTCGAGGGTATGATCATCTTGCCTGCACAGTTGTCAGAGTTGACTAGATCCTCAAAAGCAAACTCAATGGGCTCCTCGTTAGCGAACTCGTCTCCCGGCTCTACCCAACAACACAAACAAGCAACAAGAATACAATCAACCACGTGCAAGGGCAACCAAAAATATGCAAAGATGGTATGCTATACGGGATGCAAAATGCAAGATGTGACAGGAAATGCATGAACCTGGCCTCAACATGGAAATACAAGTGTGCCACTGGATAGAGGGGAAGAAATCCCCTGAAAACGATATAAAGATCATAGGAATTGGAGCTACGGTTTGGAAATGGCAAGCGTTTTATGAAACGAACCGATCTGCGATTTACAGCAAGTAGGCTCCTAAATGCAATGAAATGAGCATGCTACAGCCACCAAACATCAAAACAAAATACATGGCAGGGATGTACACAAGATGCTTAACAAATCACTAGGACTGAGACATAGGCAAATTCATCCATTAAGGGGCTCAAACAAGCATGGCAAAACTGAATAAGCAAAACAGATTTCAGACTTAGTGAAATTAACACTAGTCTGAAATTTCAGACCACGATGCTCTCTTTGGAGCAGAAAAACAACATGAAACATAACCTGAACATGGCAAGTAAGAGCATGGTATGGAGCTACTCAACAAGCTTAACAAAACACCCAAAGTGACCTGGGGTCAAAAGGGTTCCCAAAATACTCTAACGAGCACACGAACATAGATGAAACACAATCAGTTTTCAGACTTAGTGAAAACTGAGACATGCTGAAATTATATCTCACGGAGGCATGTAAACGAGCTCGATGCACTCACTACGGTGCAAGTCATGGAAAGGAAAGCATATATCCATAAATAAGGCACAAAATTCTAGCTAGACATGGCAAGAACAATGGCATAGCATGCACGGATCACTAGCAATAGCACCGGCAAAATCGCAAAAGAGTCCACGATCTGCCCAAATTAACAACGATGCAAAAGTTGAGCTCGATTGACTCAACCTTGGGTGCTCCAACATAACAAGTAAAGACATGGATGGATAAAGAACAACATACATATCAAAACTCCTTTACTGATCATCCTCAAAAGAGGCACGGATCACTAGCAAACAAGCTGGACATATGGCATCATGAACTAAAATATCCCAGACTTAGTGAAAATCCCTAAGTCCCTAAAAACAGATTACTCAGGTGCCCCTCTTTGCAAGCTTGCACAAGTCACCACACACATCCTAAAAATGCATGGGTGGCACCTCTGGAAAGAAGACAAAATGCTTAACAATTCATCCCAAAGGGGCACAGGCATATCATGCACACAATAATCATGGCAAAAATGACAAAAGTCAATGATGAGCTAATGGATCTGCAATTTAACTCACGATGCCTCCTTCTAACAGCATTTTTGGCATCAAGATGAACTCAAATGCAAATGATGCAATGTAATGAAATGATGTACTCGTCGAGACGAAGATTTTGATATATCATATGTCCAAAACGGAGCTACGGATGCGGAGATATGAGCAGTCAAAGTTTGCATAAAAATTAGAGGGAGAGGGGAAAAAGTCAACCCCTAGGGTTTCTCAGATCTCAGATCTGAGATGTCTACTGTAGCAGGCACACGTCCCGAGGTACGACGGCCGGCAATGGCCGCGGTGGCCGGAGTGGAGGGCGAGGACGGAGGAGGCCGGTGACGGGGCCGCGGTGGTGCGCCGGCGGCGGAGGGCGGCGTGGTGTGGAAGCCGGGCGACGCGGGACCGGGCTAGTCCGGCGCGGTGGGGCGGCGTGGTGCGCCGGCCGGCGGCTTGCGGGCGCGGCGGCGCGCCGGAGATCGACGAGGGCGGCGGGGAGGACCGGCGTCGGGGAAGGAGGTCGGCCGCGGGCGGCGTAGTCTCCGGGCCGCGGGGGCCGGAGATGGGCTCGGCGGGCCTCTGCGGGTGGCGGCGCGAGGGAATGGCGCGGCGACAAGTGGCGGCGGTGGTGGATCCGGATGCGTCCGGCTCGACGCGGACGTTGTCCGGCGGCGGCGGAGGAGTGGGATCTGTTTTTTTTTTGGGTGGGGTTTGGACGGGGGAGAAGAAGAGATCCGAATGGAGGGGGTATTTATAGGCATAGAGGGAGCTAGGAGTGTCCAAATGAGGTGCGGTTTTTGGCCACGCGATCGTGATCGAACGACCGAGACGATGAAGCAGAGTTTGGTGGGTTTTGGGCCAAATTGGAGGTGTGTTGGGCTGCAACACACACGAGACCTTTCCGGTCCCTCGGTTAACGGTTGGAGCATCAAACGAAGTCCAAATGACCCGAAACTTGACAGGTGGTCTACCGGTAGTAAACCAAGGCCGCATGGCAAGTCTCGGTCCAATACGGAAATGTTTAATCCCCACACACGAAAGAAAGATAGAAATGGCCACCGGAGGAGAACGAAGCGCCGGAATGCAAAATGGACAACGGGGAAAATGCTCGAATGCATGAGATGAACATGTATGCAAATGCAATGCACGTGATGACATGATATGAGATGCACGAAAAAGAAAACAACACACAGAGACAAAGACCCGAACCCGAGAGATAAATATAATTTAATGCCGGAAATGGCAAGAGTTGGAGTACAAATTGGGAAAGTAATATCTGGGGCGTTACAGCGAACTCCTATTGAAATTCAGTTCTCAAGCCTTGCAGACTATTGTCGTCCGAGCTGGGGTTTCGACTAAGAGTATCTACCACTATGTTTGCTTTTCCTGGGTGGTAGTGGATGCCAACATCATAGTCTTTCACTAATTCCAACTAGCGTCGTTGCCGTAAATTGAGCTCTGGCTGTGTGAAAATATATTTGAGAGTTTTGTGGTCTATATATATTTCACAACGATTTCCAAGCAAAAAGTGTCTCCACTCTTTGAGTGCATGAATGACTGCTGCCAATTCTAAGTCATGGGCGGGATAATTTTCTTCATGCTTTCGAAGTTGTCTGGAAGCGTATGCGACTACTTTGCCTTCTTGCACCAGCACACATCCAAGGCCTTTTCGGGATGCGTCACAATACACTTCAAAACTTTTGTGTATGTCTGGTATAACTAACACTGGTGCGGTTGTTAATTTCTTCTTGAGTTCTTGGAAACTCTTCTCGCAAGCTTCAGTCCACACAAATTTCTTCTCCTTCTTGAGTAACTGTGTCATTGGTTTCGCTATGGTGGAGAATCCCTCAATAAACCTTCGGTAGTATCCTACCATTCCCAGAAAACTGCGGACATCCGTTACATTGTCTGGTGGTTTCCAGCCAAGTACGGCCTTGACTTTCTCTGGGTCCACGGTGACACCTTCTTGGGTCAATACGTGGCCTAGAAAACCAACCTGTCTTAACCAAAATTCACATTTGCTGAATTTGGCGTATAATTGGTGTTTCCTTAATTCTCCTAGTACAATCCTGAGATGTTCTGCATGCTCTTCTGGTGTCTTAGAGTATACCAGGATATCGTCAATGAACACCACGACAAATTTGTCCATAAATTTCATAAACACTTTGTTCATGAGGTGGACAAAATATGCGGGGGCGTTTGTTAGTCCAAACGGCATTACTGTAAACTCATATAGTCCATATCTGGAGGTGAATGTTGTCTTAGGGATATCTTCTGTCCGGACTTCTAATTGATGATATCCTGACCTTAAATCAATTTTTGAGAAAATTTTGGCTTGTGCGAGCTGGTCAAATAAATCATTTATCCGTGGCATCGGATATTTATTTTTGACGGTGACCATATTGAGTGCTCGATAGTCTATGCATAATCTCAGTGTCCCATCCTTTTTCTTGGCAAATAATACTGGCGAACCCCAAGGTGAGGAGATGGCTCGTATAAATCCTTTGTCCAGTAATTCTTTTATTTGCTTCTTTAATTCTACTAACTCGGAGGGTGCCATCCTATAGGGTTTCTTGTAGATGGGGGTGGTTCCAGGTGCTAGTTCAATGCTGAACTCTATTTCCCGGTCTGGCGGCATGCTTGGTAGTTCTTCGGGAAAAACGTCGGGGAACTCACATACCACTGGAACTTTGCTTAACTCTGAGGTGTCCACCTTGTTCAATCTTGGTTGTCGTGATCCTGGTCTTTCTTGGGCTGCGACTTTTATTGTCTTCCCGTGATGATGAGTGAGGATTACAGTCCGGTTGAAGCAATCGATAAATCCCTTGTTGATGGTGAACCAATCCATTCCTAGGATAACCTCCAGTCCTTTATTTTCCAATACGATGAGGTTTGCTTGAAATTTTAGTCCTCTGAGCTCAATAACCACACCTTGACAGTAACTCTGAGTGACTTGCTTATTCCCAGGGGACTTGATGATCATGGATTTTTCCAAAGGGAGTATTGAAAAATCATGTTGCAAAGCAAAAACTCTTTGAAATGAACGAGTGAGAAGCTCCAGAATCAAACAAAACCGTGGCAGGTATTGTGTTGATAGGGAACGTACCGAGTACGATATCCGGGGCATTCTGTGCTTCCTCCTTGGTCACATGGTTCAGGTGACCCTTCTTGTGATTATTGTTGGGGTTGAAGTTGTTGCGCTTGGGTGATGAATTGTTTCCATTGTTGTTCGGTTTTGGGGCCGAGTTTCTTGGCTTTGGACACTGTTTCGCATAGTGCCCTTCCTCTCCACAAGCGTAGCAAGTGACGCCTGGGTGATACGAAAAATCCTTGTCCCTTGCGTGAAATTTTTTGATTGGCCGCGGAACATTGGTTGTGGGTTGGTTTGCTCCAATCTTCTGAGGGTCAGTCTTGTGCCGGTTGTTGCGAGCATGAGTAACTTGGTCCCTTTTCCGCTTGCGAAATTCATCCAAGTTGTGGCGCTCATTTTCCAATGTAATGGCCTTGTCCACCAGCGTTTTGAAGTCTGGAAATGTGTGTACGACCAGCTGGCATTTAAGTGCTGGTGCCAGACAATCCAGAAACTTCTCCATATTTTTGTTCTCCGTCATACGTTCTTCGTTGGCATAACGAGATAATAGGGTAAACTGACTATTGTAGTTAGTCACTGTCATGCTTCTCTGCTTGAGGTCGTCAAATTCCCTTTTCTTGATCTTCATAATGCTCCTGGGAATGTGCGCCCCACGAAATCCTTCTTTAAAATCTTCCCATCTGATACTGTTTTCATCGGGGTGCATGTGCAGGAAATTCTGCCACCATGACGCAACTGCTCCCGTGAGATAGTGAGGTGCATAAAGTACCTTCTCACGGTCTGAGCACTGTGCAATAATCAGCTTCCTCTCAATGTCTCGAAGCCAATCATCGGCCTCAAGAGGTTTATCAGTATGAGAGAACGTTGGGGGACGCGTCTTCTGTAATTCAGACAATTTAGAGTGCTGCTAATAAGGCTCACGATGATTCCCCATATTGATAACATGGTTCATCATTTCCTAGTGCTGCTGCTGGCTTTGCTCATAAAGTCGGCATACTTGAGTAAATGATGTTTCACTGCCTTGCTGACTTGACTGTCCCTGTGTGAAGTTGTTACTTGTGTAGGCACCATAGTTTTCTTCTGGCGGGTTTGGCATGGAACGAGTCCAGGGACGAGGCATTTTTCACTCTGGGGTAATTTTGCAAACTCATGAGAAAATTGAGTCATAATAAATAAATAATTTTGTAAAGGCGGAAATTTTAAGATCTCTCAGATTTTTCAAGATAAAACTCGATTGCGCATGGAGAAGGACCGCTCAGTACATATCTTACATGTAGGCCCTAATTATGCAATACATCACTCAGGATGTGCGTACACATTCCTGACATGTTATTTAGGCTAGTGCACTTCTCCGAGATCCTACATGATGCGCACACAAACTACTACTCACCAAACCTATGTACATACAAACATATCATACAAGCTGGCACATCACACTGCTGCTAGGCATGCTCAGTCGGAGATGGTGAGGACCTCCTTTGGCCTGCCGAGGGTAAGACCCAGTGGTGCTGGAGACTCAACCTCTTCCTCAATGATAGGCTCCAGGCGCGAAGTACTGGGCTGAGGAGCTGGTGCAGGCGCGGTAGGTGGTGCAGCTCTGACGAGAGTAGGAGCAATGACCTGGTCAAACTCCTCAGTGGTGGGCAGGCGGCGAGCGGTGGCTAGGATGGCCGGTGTATATGATGCTGAGGACGAGACGAACGTCAGTGGTGGTGCCATATGGAGGAGCTCCCTCCTGTTGGCGGAGCAGCCATGGATGGAATCCATACGAGCAGCTACGAGGTCGTCCACGAGGTTGTCGAAGGCTGCCTCAAGTGCCTTGAGGTACTCAACAAGCATCTCAATAGCCTCATCTCTTTCTCCCCTGGCACAAGCGAATGCATAGTGGCAAGTGTATGGCACGTGGCATGGGAGGTAGCGGTAGCGACGAGTCTTCATTGAAGGAAGAACATCCCGGAGACGAGCTATTGCCTCGCGGGCAGCCATCTGCATGGCATGCCTCTCCGTAGGCATTGCCCTCCCGACAAACCGGAAGCAGCGGAACTCGGCGCGTCCTCCCTTGAAATGAACTACGGCCTGGTACATGGACAAACTGTCGCTGAGCTTGTGCCGGTAGAGCGTGTACTCCGGACAGACTGATGGCCCGATCGCGATCTTAGTGATGGATATGAGGAGCTTGACAAACCCCTCAGGAACATTGGCGAACACCTGTGACTCACAAACGTTGCCCGCCATCTACAAAAGTAGACAAAATCCCGAATAGTCAAATCATCAATTTATGATGGCCAACAGAAAATTGCTACAATATGCAGAATAATAAAATAAGCTAATAACCGATTAGCGATCGCACCTAGTGGCTTCCTACAGTCAGCCTGGCTCTGGTACCAAGTTTGTCAGGACCGCCTTTCCAATAAAACATTTATTGAAAAGCCGATCTTTGTATTAACCAGGACAGAAGAATTCTTCTTACTAGCAGACAAAATCTTGATACAGAAATCCAGTAGTACTAATATTATACATGGTTGAGCTGAGGATGCTCAACAAATTATTACAAGCATGCCTATATTATACATAGAGGCGGATATGACACAAGGGTATGGTGGCATAACTACTGACTCGCAATAGAGGTGGTGGTGGATATGTCACAGTGAGGTGGGTGACAAGACTCTGAAATCTTACAGCTCATCAAGCGTCGGAGTGAGGCTTGATGATTTTTATTTGGGTGGCAGAAGCGTGTATAATACAATTGAACAACTCTAGGGTCGCACGGGATTGACTGGGACTCCTCTAGGCGTCAGACTCGCTATCGAACTCTTCATCCATAAGATCGCCTTCGTCAACATCTGGCCAAATCAACAAGCCAGGTGAGTACTTTGAATGTACTCGCAAGACAGTTCGGGCATAAGATATAACAAATCTAAACATGATGCACATGAGTAGGTCAGTATGCACAATCAAATAATAGATTTGCACTGCACGATAAATATGAGGAAATCAGGCGGTAGTCCTCCTGAAATCCCAATAAAAATAACTGAAAACCGATCGGGTGTCTGAAGCGACGCCTCGAAAGGTGGAAACAAATTCAACATGCCGCAGTCTGGCGTCGAGGCGACACCACATAAAGGGCTTATATTGAAAAGGAAATAACAGAACATGCCATAGTCGGACGTCTAAGCGACATCTCGAAAAGGGCTTATAGTGAAAATAAATAACAATGGTGCCATAGTCGGACGTCTGAGCGACATCACATAAAGGGCTTATAGTTTATCATTCGAATTTAAGTAGCTCACGAGTTTAAATCATCGCAAGGAAATACTCAGCATACAAAAATAAACTGGTTAGTCCATTCACATAAATAACCTTCAGCCGAGTTTACCACTCTTGGTTTTATGTTTATACTCCGGGGGCTGCCTCTAGGGTTGACACTGAGATTTGCCACTGAGACTGACACTGATACAGAGATGATGGACAAGTCCTTGCTCGTGGACATGGATACTCGAATGATTTTGACTCTGCAGAGTTTGTACTCTTTAACCACAGCCAACGGATTTCAGTAGTCACAAGGACTAGTTTCGTTTATGGTGTTTTAGAAGAAACACGTCTAACCAGTACACACCCATTCCACATTCCGTTGCCAGGGATCACCCTCGGCGACGTTCAAGAAAAACCTTAAGACGGGGATGCTACAACCTCGAATAGCATGGGGTCAAATTTATATCGCGCGCTCTAAGGGGTGCCCCCCTCTCGGTCCCAACCGGAAACACCCATGCCCCCTGACCGGATGACTGGCTTTAATCCAGGGCCATGGAACCCTCATCGCGGTCCTTCTGTTTGGTGTGTACCAGGAAAGAGGTTTGCAACTTACTAAACTGCACTCTTTGCAGAAAACATGTGGCAGCACGAAGGGGAAACGAACGGGATCGAGACTTGACCCACGTTAAAACTAGAGTTCATGGTTGGCATAAAACTAGCATGCTCAACAATACCAGCATGCAACCTATCATGTCACCACATGATCGTGCTATCTTATCATCATAAGAACACATCAACTTCGAAGCTCATCGGTAGCTTGCCATGCATGTACATAACATTCACAAATGCTTATATAAACAGGCCATGAGAAAACTACTCAAGCAAACATGCAAAACCCTCATCATATCAAAGGTTCAAACATGCTTGCCTGGTTCGGAGAAGTCAGAGTCTAGCTCGGCGAAGTACGCGTCTCCTTTACTCCTCCCGGTATCTACGTATTTAAAGAAAAACCGGATACTTCATAAATACCGTGTGTGCACAAAAAGTATCCCAAATATTTTTCAAATAAATATGACAAAAAACTAGACAGAAATATAAAGATGACAGAAAAGGTTTCAAGTTAAAATTATCTTTTGTTTAAAAGTTATATGAGTTTTAGTCCAGGGACCTTTCTGTAATGAAACAGAATGTTTTCAGGGTTTATTTTATAAACACAGAAAACGTTTCAGTCTAGAATACGTCAGTCCAGGGGGAAGACGTATTTTGCCCAAAGGCATTTTCAGAAAACGTTTCAAAAAGAAGAAAAAGCTGACAGGGAGGTCCCACCCGTCGGGTTTGAAAACTGAAACAGAGTGCTGGCGCCCGAGGGCTGCGGTGGTCGCCGGCGGTGATCCACGGCGAGGCAGGGGGATCGGGGGTTACCAACGTGTTCACCGTGTTCTTCCACACCTATGGGTGGTGGAGTTGAGCGTCGGTGAGCACCACGTCGACGGCGGCCCTAACTCCGGCGGACGGTGGTTCGGGCGTTGGTGGATCTCACTGGGAGAGAGCTGCAAAGGTCGAATTGAGGCTCGGGTTAGGGTACTGGGTACACTAGGAGTTTGCTGACGCGGTTTGGGAGGCGGGGGTGGCCTCACCTGAGTGAATCGTGTCGGAGCCCGAGGCGGAACGGGGCGGCCGGAGTCGTGGAAGGTGACCTCCTCGGGGCCCTTCTAGTGGCTAGGCGGGGCTCTGGTGAGGTGGAGGTGTGGCGTTGGGTCGAGAACGAGCTTGGGGGCTCCTTTTATAGCCGATCCGAGGCAGTGGCCGTGAACGGGATAACGCCGGCAATGATTACGGCGAGGCAGAGGACGGTCAGGTGGATTAGGGAGCTAGGCATCACCGCGAGGGTTCACTGGTTCCGTTCAAGTGCTAAGCTTGGCCTGCCTTGGGTGTTACTCCACGTTCCCAATGGAACGGCTCACGGGACTCGTCGGCGCCAGAGAGCACGCTCTGTGCTGCTCAGGCCACGGCGACGGTGCCGCAGCGTGCACAGGCAAGCGGACAGCCACGCAGAGGCCACGGGTGGCTTGGGCGGTGCTGGATGGCGCCGAAAGGTGGTGCCGATCCCTACTGGCCGCCATGGGTGGCTCTGCCACCGCAGAAGCTGCCGGCGTCGGCGAGGCGCGTCACCACCAACGATGGTGCCCATCCAAACGAGTGTGCGGCGCTCTAGATAAGGAGGGGGAACAGGGAGCAAGGATCCAAGGAGGCTACTGGCGAGATCGTCGACGGGTTCTGATGAAACGACACTGTCGCCTAAACCCAAACACTGAATCTCTGAACTTTTCTGAATCCAGACAGAAACAGTGCATGCCAAGTGTTCGATGAAATGATTTTGGCATGTGGGAAATTTTTCTGGAGCTGGTCTTTGGTGAGGTGGCCTCTTGGTGTATCTGGAAGCTGCATGAATTATCTCAGAATTTTTGGAAAAAGGAAAATATGAATTTCACCAAAATGGCATTTCTGGTCCAAACTTGCAGAGGGCAAATTTTGAAATATTTGAACTGAGGACAAGAGGATCTTGATGGATCTTGGTTGAGGGTACTAAGGACTAGTCAGAGGAGTTGGTTTGGGATCAAAACTCAAAAGAAATTTGGTACTTCCTTTGCAAATCACCTAGGCCCATAAATAATGGCAGAAATAGTTTTTGAGGAAAAATAAATTGAATAAAAACCAAATATGGCTTGAGACTTGCTGGAGATGGGAGTCCTGACTTGATCCAAGGCAGGGAGGGGTTTTGGAAGGCTATGTCAAAAAGTGACATGGCAAAAGAGGAAATTTTGAATGGGGAAAAGAATAAACCCATAACTCCTAGGGTTTCTTTTTAATAGAAGAAATTTCAAAAATGAATTTGAGTAGAGGCAAGACAAAAATGAAAAGCTCTCAAGGCCAAAAATCAAGGTTGAGAAGAGTACCAAAATATTTGTCATAAAAGTTTTTTTTTTGAGGGGGAGAGGGTTTAAGAGAAATTTTAAATAGCTTCCTCCAAATCAAATAAAGATTTTGATAAAAACCAAATCAAAATTTTTGGAGTGTCACAACCACCACCGGCTCTAAAAGATATAAGTGAAGCACTAGAGCAAATGACAAACTACTCCAAAATATATATGTGAAGATCAATGAGTAGTTGAATAATTGTGCAACTATTGTGAAGACTCTCTAACATTTAAGAATTTCAGATCTTGGTATTTTATTGAAACATCAAGCAAAACTAAATAAAATAAAATGACGCTCCAAGCAAAACACATATCATGTGGTGAATAAATATATAGCCTCAAGTAAAGTTACTGATGAACGAAGACGAAAGAGGGGATGCCTTCCAAGGCATCCCCAAGCTTAGGCTTTTTGGTGTCCTTGGATTTTACCTTGGGGTGCCTTGGGCATCCCCAAGCTTGGGCTCTTTCCACTCCTTGTTCCATAATCCATCAAATCTTTACCCAAAACTTGAAAACTTCACAACACAAAACTTAAAAGAAAATCTTCGTGAGCTCCGTTAGTAAAAGAATACAAACCAGCACTTCAAGGTACTGTAATGAACTCATTCTTTATTTATATTGGTGTTAAACCTACTGTATTCCAACTTTTCTATGGTTCATAAACTCTATTACTAGCCATAGATTCATCAAAATAAGCAAACAACACACGAAAAACAGAATCTGTCAAAAACAGAACAGTTTGTAGTAATCTGTAGGTTTCGAATACTTATGTAACTCCAAAAATCCTGAGAAATTAGGATGTCATAGGCAATTTTTTTATTGATATACTCAGTTGGAATTGGTATTTTATCGCTCTCTGGTAAAAAAATGAAAATTATTCTCGTGAGCGCTAAAGTTTATGTTTTTTTATAGCAAGATTACTAAAACTTCCCCCAAGTCTTCCCAAAGGTTCTACTTTGCACAAACAGTAATTAAAACATAAAAACTAAATCATAACATAGACTAGATAAATTATTTATTGCTAAACAGGAGCAAAAAGCAAGGAACAAAAATAAAGTTGGGTTGCCTCCCAACAAGCGCTATCGTTTAACGCCCCTAGCTAGGCATGATGATTTCAATGATGCTCACATAAAAGATAAGAATTGTAACATAAAGAGAGCATCATGAAGAATATGACTAGCACATTTAAGTCTAAACCACTTCCTATGCATAGGGATTTTGTGAGCAAACAACTTATGGGAACAAGAATCAACTTGCATAGGAAGGCAAAACAAGCATAACTTTAAAACTTTAAGCACATAGAGAGGAAACTTGATATTATTGCAATTCCTACAAGCATATGTTCCTCCCTCATAATAATTTTCAGTAGCATCATGAATGAATTCAACAATATAACCATCACATAGAGCATTCTTTTCATGATCTACAAGCATAGAAAATTTACTACTCTCCACATAAGCAAAATTCTTCTCATTCAGAATAGTGGGAGTATCATAAGAGACTTGAATACTATAAATTGTTTCCACATTAAAAGATTAATGTTCAGAAAAGGGGTAATCATAATCATGACAAGCTTTATAAATATAATCATCACTACTTTTATAGTATACGTGTCATCACAATAATCATCATAAGTACCAACTTTGTTCTCATCATAATTGATTGAAACCTCTTCCAAGATAGTGGAATCATTACTAAATAAAGTCATATGACCTCTCCAAATCCACTTTCATAATTATCACAATAAGTAGGTGGCATGCTATCATCATAATAAATTTGCATATCAAAACTTGGGAGACTACAAATATCATCTTCATTAAAAAAATAGCATCCCCAAGCTTGGGACTAACATTAATTGCAGCAAATACATTCTCAAACATGTCATTCTCATCAAACATCGAATCCCCAAGCTTGGGCCTTTTCATATCATAAGCATAATCACTCTCATCATAGTATGGATATCACCAATAGTATAACAATTATCATCATCACAATGAGTAATAGGAGCAACATCATTTGGGAGGGATACATTTTTACCTTTACTTCTCCGTCTTTTCTTTTTCTTCTTCACATCATGTGTGGGTTCAATCCTCTTTTTGGAGCTCCTTATTGATGAGATAAGTTGGATAGAATGCTCCTCCTCATTACCTGATTCATCATAAGAACTAATAGGAGGATATTGGGAAGTCTCTTCCCTTTCATTAGTATTCTCTTCATCCTCTATTTCTTTTCTTTTCTTTACGTAATTGGCAATATAAGGATTTTCAATGCAATTCACCACACAATACATAAAAATTTCTTCTAGATCAATATCGAGGAATTTCTCAAGGTTATATTCTTGAATATGCTTAGTTATACGTTTTATTTCTTCATAACCCAAAAGCAAACTAAGTTCATTATGATGTGCAAGGGAAATCAAATCATCACAATTTTTGGACATGGTACGATCATGGAACAATTTGCATCAGAGATTTAAATGACCATGTTCATGGAAAAGTTCACAAGTATGGTGAAGAAATTTTAAAATTTCAGCACAAACATCTAGCCTTTCTTGAAACCATTTAGTTTCGAAATACTTATGCTTCTTGCAAAATCTATTTTCCCTAATTGGTGTGTACTTGCAAGCTCTATGCACTCCACAAAAATTGACATGCTTATAAGAGACATTTTCATCATGACTAGTGCAATCATCATTAGTACTATGGATATTCAAAGAGTTCATACTAACAACATTGCAATCATGCTAATCATTCAAAGATTTAGTGCCAAACATTTTATAGACTTCTTCTTCTAGCACTTGAGCACAATTTTCCTTTCCATCATTCTAACGAAAGATATTAAAAAGATGAAGCGTATGAGGCAAACTCAATTCCATTTTTGGTAGTTTTCTTTTATAAACTAAACTAGTGATAAAACAAGAAACTAAAAGATTCGATTGCAATATCTAAAGATATACCTTCAAGCACCCATCTCCCCGGCAACAGCGTCAGAAAAGAGCTTGATGTCTACTACACAACCTTCTTCTTGTAGACGTTGTTGGGCCTCCAAGTGCAGAGGTTTGTAGGACACTAGCAAATTTCCCTCAAGTAGATGACCTAAGGTTTATCAATCCGTGGGAGGCATAGGATGAAGATGGTCTCTCTCAAGCAACCCTACAACCAAATAACAAAGAGTCTCTTGTGTCCACAACACACTCAATACAATGGTAAATTGTATAGGTGCACTAGTTTGGCGAAGAGATGGTGATACAAGTGCAAAATGGATGGTAGATAAAGGTTTTTGTAATCTGAAAATAAAAAAACAGCAAGGTAGCAAGTGGTAAAAGTGAGCATAAACGGTATTGCAATGCTAGGAAACAAGGCCTAGGGTTCATACTTTCACTAGTGCAAGTTCTCTCAACAATAATAACATAATTGGATCATATAACTATCCCTCAACATGCAACAAAGAGTCGCTCCAAAGTCACTACTAGCAGAGAACAAACGAAGAGATTATTGTAGGATACGAAACCACCTCAAAGTTATCCTTTCTGATCGATCTATTCAAGAGTCCATAGTAAAATAACATGAAGCTATTCTTTTCGTTCAATCTATCATAGAGTTCGTACTAGAATAACACATTAAGACACAAATCAACCAAAACCCTAATGTTACCTAGATACTCCAATGTCACCTCAAGTATCCGTGGGTATGATTATACGATATGCATCACACAGTCTCAAATTCATCTATTCAACCAACACAAAGAACTTCAAAGAGTGCCCCAAAGTTTCTACCGGAGAGTCAAGACGAAAACGTGTGCCAACCCCTATGCATAAGTTCACGAGGTCACCGAACTCACAAGTTGATCACCAAGACATACATCAAGTGGATCACGTGATATCCCATTGTCACCACAGATAAGCACATGCAAGAAATACATCAAGTGTTCTCAAATCCTTAAAGACTCAATCCGATAAGATAACTTCAAAGGGAAAACTCAATTCATCACAAGAGAGTAGAGGGGGAGAAACATCATAAGATCCAAATATAATAGCAAAGCTCACGATACATCAAGATCGTACCACCTCAAGAACACGAGAGAGAGAGAGAGAGAGAGATCAAACACATAGCTACTGGTACATACCCTCAGCCTCGAGGCTGAACTACTCCCTCCTCGTCATGGAGAGCGCTGGGATGATGAAGATGGCCACTGGAGAGGGATTCCCCCCTCCGATAGGGTGCTAGAATGGGTCTAGATTGGTTTTCGGTGGCTACAGAGGCTTCTGGCGGCGGGAATCCCGATCTATTCTATTCTTCGATGTTTTTAGGGTATATGGATATATATATATAGGCAAAAGAAGTCGGTCAGGGGAGCAGGCGCGCCTGCCTGCCTCGTGGCCACCTTGAAGCTTCCCTGACGTCTACTCCAAGTCTCCTGGCTTCCGTTCCAAAAATAACTCTCCCGAAGGTTTCATTCCGTTTGGACTCTGTTTGATATTCCTTTTCTTCGAAACACTGAAATAGGCAAGAAAACATCAATTTGGGCTGGGCCTCCGGTTAATAGGTTAGTCCCAAAAGTAATACAAAAGTGTATAATAAAGCCCATAAACATCCAAAACAGATAATATAATAGCATGGAACAATCAAAAATTATAGATACGTTGGAGACGTGTCACTCGGTTGGACCAATTCAGTTCAAAATGTGAACGTTAGGCTTTTCGGTGGGACCGACATGTCAACTCGAAGGGACCGATTGCATTAGGGCTAGGGCATAACGTAATCTTGGTGAGACTGATTACACAAACTCGGTGGGACCGATTTTGGTAATAAGCTAACCAGAGAGTTAGTCAGACAAACTCGGTTTCGACCGAATCGCTCATTTCAGTGAGACCGAAGTGTTACGAAAGGGAAACAGAGAGTTTGCATTGCGAACTCAGTGGGACCAATCGCTCATCTCGGTTGGACCAAAACGTTACGAAGGGAAACAGAGAGCTTGCAATCCCATCTCCATGAGACCGAGATCCCTATCAGTGAGACTGAAATGACTAGGGTTTCTGGTAGTGGCTACGTCAAGTGAACTCGGTGGCGCCGGATAGAACATTTCTGTGGGGCCGAGTTTGACTTCTGGTTTGGGACATATGTGGATATGAGAAAGTGGTTGAGGGTTTTTGGAGCATATCCCTAACCATTTTGAGCAAGCAAGTCATTAAGCAACACCTCACCCCCTTTCAATAGTATTGGCTTTTCCTATGGACTCAATGTGATCTTGGATCACTAAAATGAAAATGTAGAGTCTTGAGCTTGAGCCAATGTGTGTCCTTAGCATTTTGAGGGGTCCACATTCCTAATCCATGCCATGCCAATCATTGAACTTTCTGAAATGATCATATTGAAATAGTATTAGTTCAATGAGCTATATGTTGTTAGTAATTACCAAAACCACCCAGGGATAGTTGCACTTTCAGATAGCTTAACCCATGTGTGATGAGTTTGAACATCAAAAATTTTGGTTTGAATTTCCCTGGTTACAGTGGTCATCCACATCATTGCATAATTTGGGTACACAAAGGAGACTAACTTCTTAATCGAGCAAGTTGAGCAATTAAATAGAGCTAGCTAACCTAAACATTACTCTAACAAATTAAAGACCAGCGCTCTTAATTAAACAAAACAAAGAGTACTACTAAGGCTGGTGCTCATCGATCTCCGCCGCCGCCTCCATGTACAGTTCGCGCCCGACGGTCTCCTGGGGAAGGGGCTCCATGGCATCCATCACACCATACTCGGCAAGCATCTCGCCATCCACATCTGCCATCTCTTTGGAAAAGGCCGCCAGAAGCTGTGCGTGGGCGGACGCGATCTGGTCTTGGACGGGCTCCCTCGTTGCAAGGTATGCGACGGAGGAACGGACGTCTGCTTGAACGCTCTCGGAGATTGCCAGTTCTTCGGCCGTGGGTTGTCGAACGTTTTCGGAGAAGCTTCGTTCGATTTGTGCGGTGACAGCCAGGAGCTGGGCATGGGCGGCCTCGACATGGTTGTGGGCAGCCTCCATTAGGGCTAAGGCTGCTACTACGGAATGGACAGCTGTTGTGCCGCTCTCGCCAGTTGTTATGCCCGAGCAGATGTTGCTGCCGCCACCTGAGAAGCAACAACAGCCGTTTGTGGTGCCATGGCCGCCCGGTTGCAGATTGCGGCCACGCTCATGCACCTTGTTAGCGCGTGCATGGCGGCTGTGGCCGCGCTCTCGCCGGAGTGCACCGAAGTTGCCCTCACGACGCGGGTCCACGTGCCCATCTTTCATCGACGATGATTGGACAGTGAAATGATATTTGGGGAGCGAGCTAGTGTGCTTGAGACGCCAGCTATGGACTGTAGCCGACGCACCTTCTCGCGTAAGCCATAGGCGTACTATACACCGACGGTGGTCCAGGATATTTTCTGTTGCATCTCACACGGCCGGTGATATTAAACTGTGTGCGGTCTACTTGATTTTTCATCTTGATTTGAATTACATAATGGGGTCACAGTAGCAATGGAAGGTGTTTGAATTGCTAGACCTTTTATCTGGAGTGAACATGCAACTATCTGTGTGTCGTAAAAGAATTGGAATTATTCAGGGTTTGTTTGAACATTTTATACATTAAATTGGTTTTCTAGCCATTTTAGGTGCACAATTTAAAATAAACTACATGCACATGCTCTGGTGCACCAACATGGGTTGTAAAACCATATATGTGTCCATGGGTTTATGCTTATCTCCCATGCAAGAAATGGGGATGAAATTCGAACACCATGGCACCGTGGCTCTCCGGCAAACGTCGACGTACTTGCTTTTGTAATTCTAGTAAATCCAAAATTCATCCGAAATTCATAAAACTTGGCATGCTATCATGGAGCGGCATCAACATGCCGTGGTAAATTTTTGTCCCATTTGGGGCAGGTTTGGGTATATGCTTCTCACAAACCATAGCTTCTCACAACAAGCATGCTGGTTTGGGTAGAGAATGTCCCACCTTTGGGGACGAAACAATATCCATTGCCTCTTATTGCTTCCAATTTTTTTCTTGTGTCAACATAGAACAACAGGAGTGTTGTGTCAATTTTTGTGATTTTTCAGGGTTCGTTTGGACATTTTTATGCATTAACTGTTTTCAATGCATTTATGTGCATAATTCAAATTTGAACTACATGCACATACTCTAGTGCATATAAATTGGTTAAAAAAATCAAATCTGTGTCCTTGGGTGCATGCTTAGGTCCCATGGAAGAAATGGGAATGAATTTCAAACACCAGAGCACCGTTGATTGTCGGCAAAACATTGAGATGCCTAGTTTTTAAATTCTAGTAATCCAAAACTCGTCTGCAATTCATGAATCTTGGCATGCTTTCATGGAGCGGCATCAACATGCTGTGGTAAAATTTGTCCCGTTTGGGGCAGGTTTGGGTATATGCTTCTCACAAACCAGAGCTTCTCACAACAAGCATGATAGTTTGGGTAGGGAACGTCCCACCTTTGGGGACGAAACGATATCCATTGCCTCTTATTGCTTCCAATTTTTTATTGTGTCAACATAGAACAACAGGAGTGTTGTGTCAATTTTTGTGATATTTTGGGGTTCGTTTGGACATTTTATGCATTAACTGAGTTTTCAATGCATTTATGTGCATAATTCAAATTTGAACTACATGCACATTCTCTAGTGCATATAAATTGCTTGAAAAATCAAATCTGCGTCCTTGGGTGCTTGCTTAGGTCCCATGCAAGAAATGGGAATGAATTTCAAACACCAGGGCACCATTGATTGCCGGTAAAACATTGAGATACCTGGTTTTTAAATTCTAGTAAATCCAAAACTCGTCTAAAATTCATGAAACTTGGAATGCTATCATGGAGCGGCATCAACATGTTGTGGTAATTTTTTGTCCCATTTGGGGCAGGTTTGGGTATATGCTTCTCACAAACTAGAGCTTCTCACAATAAGCATGATGGTTTGGGTAGGGAATGTCCCACCTTTGGGGATGAAACTATATCCATTGCCTCTTATTGCTTCCAAAAAATTGTTTTCAATGCATTTTAATTCCAAAAAATCTCACAAACTCGTCTGCAATAGAACAAAAATCACAAAAATTGACACAACACTCCTATATCAATTTTTGTGATTTTTCAGGGTTCATTTGGACATTTTAATGCATTAACTGAGTTTTCAATGCATTTATGTGCATAATTCAAATTTGAACTACATGCACATGCTCTGGTGCATATAAATTGGTTGCAAAATCAAATCTGTGTCCTTGGGTGCATGCTTAGGTCCCATGCAAGAAATGGGAATGAATTTCAAACACCAGGGCACCGTTGACTGCCGGCAAAACATTGAGATTCCTAGTTTTTAAATTCTAGTAAATCCAAAACTTGTATGAAATTCTTGAAACTTTGCATGCTATCATGGAGCGGCATCAACATGCTGTGGTAAATTATTTTTCCCATTTGGTGCAGGTCTGGGTATAAGCTTCTCACAAACTAGAGCTTCTCACAACAAGCATGATGGTTTGGGTAGGGAACGTCCCACCTTTGGGGACGAAATGATATCCATTGCATCTTATTGCTTCCAAATTTTTTCTTGTGTCAACATAGAACAACAGGAGTGTTGTGTCAATTTTTGTGATTTTTCGGGGCTCGTTTGGACAATTTTATGCATTGACTGAGTTTTCAATGCATTTATGTGCATAATTCAAATTTGAACTACATGCACATGCTCCAGTGCATATAAATTGGTTGAAAAATCAAATCTGTGTCCTTGGGTGCATGCTTAGGTCCCATGCAAGAAATGGGAATGAATTTCAAACACAAGGGCACCGTTGATTACCGGCAAAACATTGAGATGCCTGGTTTTTAAATTCTAGTAAATCCAAAACTCGTCTGAAATTCATGAAACTTAGCATGCTATCATGGAGTGGCATCAACATGCCGTGGTAAATTTTTTGTCCCATTTGGGGAAAGGTTTGGGTATATGCTTCTCACAAACCAGAGCTTCTCACAACAAGCATGATGGTTTTGGTAGGGAACATCCCACCTTTGGGGATGAAACGATATCCATTGCGTCTTATTGCTTCCAAAAAATTTCTCGTGTCAACATAGAACAATAGGAGTGTTGTGTCAATTTTTGTGATTTTTCGGGGTTTGTTTGGACATTTTTGTGCATTAACTGAGTTTTCAATGCATTTATGTGCATAATTCAAATATGAACTACATGCACATTCTCCAGTGCATATAAATTGGTTGAAAAATCAAATATGTGTCCTTGGGTGCATGCTTAGGTCCCATGCAAGAAATGGGAATGAATTTCAAACACCAGGGCACCGTTGATTGCTGGCCAAACATTGAGATGCCTGGTTTTTAAATTCTACTAAATCCAAAACTCGTTTGAAATTCATAAAACTTGGCATGCTATCATGGAATGGCACCCGACATGATGTGGTATTTTCCGTGTCCATTCTGAGAGAAGGCGCACTCGAATAATGACAACCAATAAAGGCATTTTGAAAAAATAGCTGTCACTTTAATATCTCAGAAGTTTGTATAGTACAAACCATGTGCGTTCTATTAACCATTCACGTGACGCCACGTGTCTTGGTTTTAATGGCTGTAGAAGGTGTCATGTGGACAGTTGCTTGACCTTGACTGAAATGGAGGCGTGCGAGCGCAGTCCGGTGCGCAGGCTGACCGACAGAAGTGCAAGGTGTCCTCGAATGCGCATGCTCACCGGGAAGCATGCGAGTTGTGCGCTGCGCAGGCGCACTGGGAAGCGAGCCCCTTGACTTCCATGGCCGCCCGCCTTCCTCTCCGTGCACGCGCCCCCCTCAGCGGCATGGGACGCCGCCGTTGAACACTACCTCTCAGCGCCGCCAGCTGCCCTCCTCCCCCCCCCCCCCCCTCGCTCGTCGACCCCGGGACGACATGATGCAAAGTAAGAGCAGGATTTGTGCATCTCTTCAACGCAAGTGGTTCTTTTGGATGACCTGTGTGAAACCACTTACAAACTATTTGGTGCAATTTGCATCTGTCATATTAGGTATATTACCATTTGTCAAACTAGAAAGATAGACATTTGTTGATCTAGTAACATTGCCATATGTCAACCTTGTAACACTGCGATTTGTCAAAATATGAAGCTAAAAATCACTAGCAGTATCTAATATTTGCAACTAAAATTCAGTAATTAAGCATAGATTTCGTTCATAGATTAAGCATTCGTCCTTAATTTATACAAACAGTTCAACTCGACAGCTGAACCGACCAAACTTTTCCCCAATTGTTGCCAACCACGTACTGAAATAGCTAGTTCAACTATATATACTAGCTAATTTTAAGTACGTTGTACAGTTCCACCACATCTATAGTTAGATGAACTAAACAAAATAGCCCCTAAATACTACTACTACCACGGAGGGGCTTGGTACTACTTCCGACTGCCTCTCCTCTGCCGAGCGCACTCAGTAAGAGGCGGAGGAGGAGGAGCCTACCGACGAGCTGGGAAACCGCAATACGGTGCCTACCGCTATTGCAGCTTCAGCGATGCTCACCTCGAACGCCCTCTGCCACTCCAGACGACCCCTCTTGAAGCGGTGGTTCTCATAGATCTCCTGATTCCTCGCCTCTGAGGCGGCGTGTGCCGTGGCCACGGTGGCAGTAAGGCTCTTTGCATGCTCGACGAGGCGCTCCTCCTCCTCCCCAAGGAACTCGGTGTAGCGCGCAAGGTTGTTGACGCACGTGCGGGCATCCACCTCAGCCTCCTGCCTTCGGGCGGCTGTGGCGGAGCGGGTAAGGACCCCGGTGGTCGATGGTGGGCTGGCAGCCACGGCGGCCGATGACGGGGTGGCGGCCACGACCACCACCTCCCACCTTTGGGCCGCCGTGGCAGAGCGGGTGATGGCCACGGTGGCCGGCAGTGGGGTGGAGGCCACGATGGCCACCTCCCGCCTTCGGGCTGTGGCGGCGGAGCGGGCGAGGGCCCTAGCTTTCGAAGGTGGTGTGGCAGGAACAGCGGCCGGCAACAGCTGCCGACGGGCACCGGCGGCGGAGCGTGTGGTGGGTGTTCCGCACACACCCAACAGGAACGCCATGCGCACTACACTATGCCGGGGACTGCGCTGCCGCCGCGGTGTAGCCTCCCAGCTGGAGCTATCCTCTGATGATGGTGGATTGGTTGAGCGACGACGATGGACCGGTGCCATTGGCAATTGTGGGAAGAGCAGAAAAGATAAGCTACAGGAAGGGAGCGGAAAATGCGACGCAGGACTCGCCGGCCGTGAGGGTTTTTATAGCAGGCCGGTAAGCATTGGGATTTTGGTGGATTTCACTGAGTCGGGCGGGAAACTTGCACGGGAACCTGCGAGGTTGCGTGGGAATGGGCTCACCGATGATTCATTGGCGCCACCGTTTGGCCAAAAGAACGCCCCCGCGCGCTACGCAAGCTTGTGCTGTAAGCCGTCTATGGCAGCAGGGTGACAAGACGTGCGAGAGGAGGACGAAAGGCCACATACACATACAGTTAATAAAAAAACGTTTGCGATTTAATTACCTACTATACCCCCATACTGGTTTATAAGTATGATTTAACTAATAAAATACGAATGCATGTCGCCAAAGATTATATAGTTGGATTCGTATTTGAACATAGTTTCCAATTATATAATTTTTATAACATGCATTAACATTTTGTTGGTTAAATTTGAGGGAAAAGTACGACATAGAATATAAAGGGGACTATAGACTAGACGGAGGTGGTAGCACATGGCCGCTCTCTACGCAGCGACACAATTGTCAGCCGGCTTGTAGGCGACCATTTCATGCATGTTCAACTGCTCTATGCGTGTGTTTGCTTGCGGTTCAGGCACCCGCGGGGCGCTCTACTCTCGCGTCCCTCTGGGTGCTTCGCCCCCGTCCCTCCACGCATGCTGCCGGTGTTTGGGGCCGGCGCACGATCACACACGTTCGTGTGCATGCGGTTGCGCCGGGCGCGGCGCGACGATGCAGTTACCCGCTGCAAAAACTGCCATGCGGACGCACCGAGAATCCACGCCGTCCGGCCCCCTTTTATTCCTGCAGCCACTTACCTCCATCTCTCATCTCACACGACACAATAAGCACACCCATGAGGACACATACAGAGAGGACATCCAGTGGTTCCAATGGCGCTCCCAGCGACCGACGACGACAACGGCGGATAGTTCACCACGCAACATGTCGTGGACACCCACATGAGGGGGAAGGCTCTCTCAGTGGTGTACACGAATGATCCGGTCTCGGTGGAGAGCTCCATCCAAACTATGGAGCAGTTCCTTGCCGAGGACAAGTACCAAGCGGTCGGCTTCGACCTCGAGTACACCATGGGTCGTGCGACATTGATCTTTCTTGCAATGGGAGAAGTGATTACCTTTGGGTTCAATCCCGCGGTGCTCGATCCTAGTGACAGTAGGGGAAACGACACGTATTGTATTGTTGCCATCGAGGATAAAAAGATGGGGTTTATATCATATTGCATGAGTTTATCCCTCTACATCATGTCATGTTGCTTAAAGCGTTACTCCGTTCTTATGAACTTAATACTCTAGATGCATGCTGGATTGCGGTCGATGTGTGTAGTAATAGTACTAGATGCAGGCAGGAGTCAGTCTACTTGTCACGGACGTGATGCCTATATACATGATCATACCTAGATATTCTCATAACTATGCTCAATTCTATCAATTGCTCGACAGTAATTTGTTCACCCACCGTAATACGTATGCTCTTGAGAGAAGCCTCTAGTGAAACCTATGGCCCCCGGGTCTATTTTCCATCATATTAATCTTCCAATACTTAGTTATTTCCTTTGCCATTTATTTTACTTGCATCTTTATTTCTCTTTATCATAAAAAATACTAAAAATATTATCTTATCATATCTATCATATCTCACTCTCTAGGTGACCGTGAAGGGATTGACAACCCCTTTATCGTGTTGGTTGCGAGGAGTTTATTTGTTTGTGTAGGTGCGAGGGACTCGTGCGTGGCCTCCTACTGGATTGATACCTTGGTTCTCAAAAACTGAGGGAAATACTTACGCTGCTCTGCTGCATCACCCTTTCCTCTTCAAGGGAAAACCAACGCAGTGCTCAAGAGGTAGCAAGAAGGATTTCTGGCGCCGTTGCCGGGGAGTCTACGCAAAAGTCAACATACCACGTACCGATCACAAACCATTATATCCCGCATTACATTATTTTTCATTTTCCTCTTGTTTTCCTCTCCCCCCACTTCACCCTTGGCCTTTTATTCGCCTTCTCTTTTCCGCTCACCTTTCTTCCGCTATGTCAGAATCAAAAAGGGTTGGGGGTTCTCTCCCGAGTTTTAGTACTTTGGACAATCCTTCTATTCTCGCTAAACTCATAAATAAAGATGCTATGGAAAGACCTACCGGAGTTATCAATGAGAAATTAATAATTTTGATGAAGATGATTCCGGAATTTTTTTTGTTATTTACTTTATGAATCTTTGAAAGATGCTTGGGATAGACTATTAAGGATCAAGGCTAGCTATGTGCCTCAATACCAAATTGAAATTTACTTAAAAAGCTTTTATGTTGCCCTACCTTCTTCTTTTAAGCATGTCCTAGATTCTATATTTGAAGAAGGTTTTCTTGAAGGGGATGCCGTAGACACTTATGAAAATATGAAAACCATATTTGGGCACCCCATGAATGAGAAAGTTGAATCTACATCTCTTTTGCTCTCTTACCAAAATGAATCTATCAAAGAGATGAAGGCTAGCTTAGATACAAATTTCCATAACTTACTTAATCTTTCTTCTACCATTAATAGCCATGTGATTTATCAAAATATAATGATTAATCCCATATATAGCAAGTTTGCTCTCTTCTTCCCTAAAACCAAAGATGGCAATACCTAGATCTATCTTCGCTTATATGCCTAGCTAGGGGCGTTAAACGATAGTGCTTGTTGGGAGGCAACCCAATTTTATTTTTATTCCTTGCTTTTTGCTCCTATTTAGTACTAAATAATTTATCTAGCCTCTGCTTTGGTTGTGTTTTTTGTGTTTAATTAGTGTTTGTGCCAAGTAGAACCGTTGGGAAGACTTGGGGAAAGTCTTTTTAATCTTGCTGTAAAAAACAGAAACTTTAGCGCTCACAAGAACTGCTGCCATTTTTATTTGAAAAGTGCTATTTAGTTAATTCTTTATGAAGATGATTAATAGATAAATTTCTCACGTCCAGAAATTTATTTTAGAAATTTTGGGGTTCCAGACCTTGCGTTAGCTACAAATTACTACAGACTGTTCTGTTTTTGACAGATTCTGTTTTCCGTGTGTTGTTTGCTTATTTTGATGAATCTATGGCTAGTAAAATAGGTTATAAACCATAGAGAAGTTAGAATACAGTATTTGTAACACCAATATAAACAAATAATGAGTTCATTACAGTACCTTGAAGTGGTGTTTTGTTTTCTTTCGCTAACGGAGCTGACGAGATTTTCTACTTTAAGTTTTGTGTTGTGAAGTTTTCAAGTTTTGGGTAAAAGATTTGATGGATTGTGGAACAAGGAGTGGCAAGAGCCTAATCTTGGGGATGCCGATGGAACCCCGGAAGGCATCCCCTCTTTCGTCTACTTCTATCGGTAGCTTTACTTGGAGCTATATTTTTATTCACCACATGATATGTGTTTTGCTTGGAGCGTCTTGTATTATTTGAGTCTTTATTTGTTAGTTTTCCACAATCATCATTGGTGCACACACCTTTTTGAGAGAGACACTCATGATTCAGAAATTGTTAGAATACTCTATATGCTTCACTTATATCTTTTGAGTTATATAGTTTTTGTATAGTGCTTCACTTATATCTTTTAGAGCACGTTGGTAGATTTGTTTTATAGAAGCCATTGTTCTCTCATGCTTCACTTAGATTATTTGAGAGTCCTAACAGCATGGTAATTTGCTTTAATTATGTTAGGCATTCAAGATTAATAATAAAATTTTCTTATGAGTGTGATGAATACTATGAGAAGTTTGAAACTTGATAATTGTTTTGAGATATGGAGATGGTGATATTAGAGTCATGCTAGTTGAGTAGTTGTGAATTTGAGAAATGCTTGTGTTGAAGTTTGTGATTCCCGTAGCATGCACATATGGTGAACCGTTATGTTAAGAAGTCGGAGCATGATGTATTTATTGATTGTCCTCCTTATGAGTGGCGGTTAGGGACGAGCGATGGTCTTTTACTACCAATCTATCCCCCTAGGAGCATGCGTGTAGTACTTTGCTTTGATAACTAATAGATTTTTGCAATAAGTATGTGAGTTCTTTATGACTAATGTTGAGTCCATGGATTATACGCACTCTCACCCTTCCACCATTGCTAGCCTCTCTAATACCGCCCACCTTTCACCGGTATCATACACCCACCATATACCTTCCTCAAAACAGCCACCATACCTACCTATCATGGCATTTCCATAGCCATTCCGAGATATATTGCCATGCAACTTTCCACCGTTCCGTTTACTATGACACGCTCCATCATTGTCATATTGCTTCGCATGATCATGTAGTTGACATTTTAGTTGTGGCAAAGCCACCGTTCATAATTCTTTCATATAAGTCACTCATGCATCATTGCTATCCCGGTATACCGCCGGAGGCATTCATATAGAGTCATACTTTGTTCTAGTATCGAGTTGTAAATAAATAGAAGTGTGATGATCATCATTCATAGAGTATTGTCCCAAAAAAAGAGAAAGGCCAAAAAAAGAAGGCCCCAAAAAAGAGCAAATAAATAAAAAGGGGAAATACTACTATCCTTTTTTCCACACTTGTGCTTCAAAGTAGCACCATGATCTTCATGATAGAGAGTCTCCTATGTTATCACTTTCATATACTAGTGAGAATTTTTCATTATAGAACTTGGCTTGTATATTCCAATGATGGGCTTCCTCAAAATTCCCTAGGTCTTCGTGAGCAAGCAAGTTGGATGCACACCCACTTAGTTCTTTTTGTTGAGATTTCGTATACTTATAGCTCTAGTGCATCCGTTGCATGACAATCCCTACTCACTCACATTGATATCTATTAATGGGCATCTCCATAGCCCGTTGATACGCCTAGTTGATGTGAGACTATCTTCTCCTTTTTGTCTTCTCCACAACCACCATTCTATTCCACATATAGTGCTATGTCCATGGCTCACGCTCATGTATTGCGTGAAGATTGAAAAAGTTTGAGAACACTACAAGTATGAAACAATTGCTTGGCTTGTCATCGGGGTTGTGCATGATTTAAATACTTTGTGTGGTGAAGATGGAGCATAGCCAGACTATATGATTTTGTAGGGATAACTTTCTTTGGCCATGTTATTTTGAAGAGACATAATTGCTTAGTTAGTATGCTCGAAGTATTATTATTTCTATGTCAATATTGAACTTTTGTCTTGAATCTTTCGGATCTGAATATTCATACCACAATTAAGAGAATTACATTGAAATTATGCCAAGTAGCATTCCACATCAAAAATTCTGTTTTTATCATTTACCTACCCGAGGACGAGTAGGAATTAAGCTTGGGGATGCTTGATACGTCTCCAACGTATCTATAATATTTGATTGTTCCATGCTATATTATATCCTATTTTGGACATTATCGGGCTTTATTATACACTTTTCTATTATTTTTGGGACTAACCTATTAACCGGAGGCCCAACCCAGAATTGCTGTTTTTTTGCCTATTTCAGAGTTTCATAGAAAAAGAATATCAAACGGAGTCCAAACGGAATGAAACCTTCGGGAACGTGATTTTTGGAACAAATGTGATCTAGAGGACTTGGACCCTACGTCAAGACATCAACCAAGAAGGCACGAGGTAGGGGGCGCACCTACCCCCCAGGTGCGCCCTCCACCCTTGCGGGGCCCATGTTGCTCCACCGACGTACTCCTTCCTCCTATATATACCTACGTACCCCCAAACTACCAGATACGGAGCCAAAACCCTAATTCCACTGCCATAACTTTCTGTATCCACGAGATCCCATCTTGGGGCCTTTTCCGAAGCTCTGCCGGAGGGGGTATCGATCACGGAGGGCTTCTACATCAACACCATAGCCCCTCCGATGAAGTGTGAGTAGTTTACTTCAGACCTACGGGTCCATAGTTATTAGCTAGATGTCTTCTCTGAATTCTTTTATGTATGATTGGTTATCTTTGCAAGTCTCTTCGAATTATCATTTTGGTTTGGCCTACTAGATTGATCTTTCTTGCAATGGGAAAAGTGCTTAGCTTTGGGTTCAATCTTGCGGTGTCCTTTCCCAGTGACAGTAGGGGCAACAAGGCACGTATTGTATTGTTGCCATCAAGGATAACAAGATGGGGTTTATATCATATTGCATGAGTTTATCCCTCTACATCATGTCATCTTGCTTAAAGTGTTACTCTGTTCTCTTGAACTTAATACTCTAGATGCATGCTGGATAGCGGTCGATGTGTGGAGTAATAGTAGTAGATGCAGGCAGGAGTCGGTCCACTTGTCTCAGACATGATGCCTATATACATGATCATACCTAGATATTCTCATAACTATGCTCAATTCTGTCAATTGCTCAACAGTAATTTGTTCACCCATCGTAATACTTATGCTCTCGAGAGAAGCCTCTAGTGAAACCTATGGCCCCCGGGTCTATTTTCCATCATATTAATCTTCCAATACTTAGTTATTTCCTTTGCCATTTATTTTACTTGCATCTTTATTTCTCTTTATCATAAAAATACCAAAAATATTATCTTATCATATCTATTAGATCTCACTCTCGTAGGTGCCCGTGAAATGATTGACAACCCCTTTATCGCATTGGTTGCGAGGAGTTTATTTGTTTGTGTAGGTGCGAGGGACTCGTGCGTGGCCTCCTACTGGATTGATACCTTGGTTCTCAAAAACTGAGGGAAATACTTACGCTGCTGTGCTGCATCACCCTTTCCTCTTCAAGGGAAAACCAACGCAATGCTCAAGAGGTAGCACGAGCGTTTCTCCAGGTTTATCAACAACCCCGACTACAGTTTCGCTGCGGTGGACACCACCAACATTCTAAAAGCGCTCAAGGTTTCGTGCTTGAAATTCCTGAATCTTGTCAACATCCAAAGCCACTACAAGGTCTGGGGCAGCGACAAAAACAAACCGAACTCCCTGGTTGACCTCGCCTTGGCCATTATCGACCCCTACTACATGAAGATGAAGAATGAGAGCAATAAGGACAGGAATGCCTGGCATACTGTGTGGCATAAGAGACTAGATGAACAACATGTCAAGTACGCGGCCATGGACGCATACACAAGCTACGAGATGTAGAGGCGGATCATTGACATGAGGAACTGTCTTCTTCCTGACCCAAATGAGGGATCGAGCAACATAGTAGTGGTTGGAGCACCACAAGAAGTACATGACTAGACGATCATTTCTCCTACTTTAGAATGCACACAATTGTTTATTGAGGTGTGTGCGAATGATCTGTATAGTCACTTATGTAATTGGATGTTTATTTTAGTTATATAAATATACATGTTATTCTACTGTAGACAGAGCAAATCACACAGCTTATTAGCAGCAATCGTCTGTGTGATTATTGGTCTTCGCACACATTTCTGATTACGGACCTGTTTGCCGCGTATCACACACATCTTGTTCAGTTGAACCATTTCGATCGTGTTGCCTAATCACACATAGTTCATCCTAGTGAATCGTATGCTATATATTGCACACGCCTTCATCTGGCTGCCCATTTCTTTTGTTCCTCCTCACCCCAAATAGTTCATTGAACTGAACCGTATGCCCTGCATCGCACACGGAACTAAAATCTGAACCATGTTTGATGCATTTGTCATCGCAAACATTTTGCACCTTTTTTGACTGTTTTTACACCCCATTTGTGATTATGGCATCGCACACAGTTTTGTCGAAGGGTCTCTGATTGTAGTGTCGCGTTTGGAACATCCTGCGATAGTGCATGTTTTTTACATCGCAGAAAATCAATATCAAACGGAGTCCAAATGCCACGAAATTTTACGGAAGGAAGGCAATGGGCCCTGGTTGCACCTGGGGGGTGCCCCGAGGGGGGCACAACCCACTAGGGCGCCCCCTGGTGGGTTGTGCCCACCTCGGGTGCCCCCGGACTGCCTCTTTGCTCTATAAATACCCCCAAAATACTAGAACCCTAGAGGCATCGATGAAATATTCATCCAGCCGCCGCAGAGTCCAGAACCACCAGATCCAATCTAGACACCATCTCGGATGGGGTTCACCACCTCCATTGGTTCCTCTCCGATGATGCGTGAGTAGTTCTTTGTAGACCTTCGGGTCCGTAGTTAGTAGCTAGAGGGCTTTATCTCTCTCACTGAATTCTCAATACAATGGTCTCTTGGAGATCCATATGATGTAACTCTTTTGCGATGTGTTTGTTGGGATCTGATGAACTTCGAGTTTATGATCAGTCATATCTTTTTATATCCTTGAAAGTTGTTTGAGTCTGTTTGATCTCTTATAGCCTCGTATTTCTTCTCCGATATTTGGGTTTTGTTTGGCTAACTTGATCAATCTATCTTGCAATGGGAAGTGGTGCCTGGTAGTGGGTTCGATCTTATGGTGCTTGATCCCAGTGACAGAAAGGGAAGCAACACGTATGTATCGTTGCTACTAAGGATAAAAAGATGAGATCTATATCTACCACCATATAGATAAACGGATCTTGTCTACATCATTTCATCGTTCTTATTGCATTACTCCGTTTTTGCATGAACTTAGTACACTAGATGCATGTTGGATAGCGGTCGATGTGTGGAGTAATAGTAGTAGATGCAGGCAAGAGTCGGTCTACTAATCTTGGACGTGATGCCTATGTAATGATCATTGCCTGGATATCGTCATAATTATTTGAGGTTCTATCAATTGCCCAACAGTAATTAGTTTACCCACCATTTGCTTTTTTTTCTCGAGAGAAGCCACTAGTGAAATCTACGGCTCTCGGGTTTTCTTTCTCATATATTTGCCTTGCGATCTGCTTTTCCTTTGCATTTTTATTCAGATCTATTAAACCAAAAATCCAAAAATACCTTGCTGCGTTTTATCTTTATTTATTTTATTTGGTGTTCGATCTATCAAAATATTACAATTCACCTCACGACCGTTTGCCTATCTTGAGGTGCCGTACCCCAGAAGGGATTGACAACCCCTTTAACACGTCGGGTTGCGAGGTGTTGTTATTTGTGTGCGGGTGCTGCTTATGTTGTGTTGCTTGGTTCTCCTACTAGTTCGATACCTTGGTTTCATAACTGAGGGAAATACCTACTGTTGCTGTGCTACATCATCCCTCCCTCTCCAGGAAAATACCGACGTAGTTCCAGCTACCATCAAGGAGAATTTCTGGCGCCATTGCTGGGGAGGATCTTCAACATAACCAGGTTCCTAATCACAAATCTCATCTCCTTGCAATTTACATTATTTGCCATTTCCCTCTCGTTTTCCTATGCCCCACTTCACAAAAAATTCCATTTTATTCGCCTCTCTTTTTCCGTTCACTGTTTTTTGCCGGATATGTTTTTGAGTGCAATCTTGTTGTGTGGTCATCATGACTCAAGAGAACACCAAGTTATGTGATTTCTCAAATACCAACAACAATGATTTTATTGGCACTCCGCTTGCTCCTCCCGCCACTAGTGCGGAGACTTGTCATATTAATACTGCTTTGCTGAATCTTGTTATGAAAGACCAATTCTCCGGTACTCCTAATGAGGGTGCCGCGTCCCATCTTAATACCTTCGTGGAATTATGCGATATGAAAAATAAAAAAGATGTGGACAATGATGTGGTCAAGATGAAATTATTTCCGTTCTCTTTGCGTGATTCTACAAAAATTTGGTTCTCTTCTTTACCTCGCAATAGTATTGATTCTTGGAATAAGTGCAAGGATGCTTTTATCACTAAGTATTTTCCTCCTGCAAAAATTATTTCCCTTAGAACCTAGATCATGAATTTCAAGCAACTTGAACATGAGCATGTTGCGCAATCTTGGGAAAGGATGAAAATGATGCTAAGGAATTTCCCAACTCATGGGTTAAATCTTTCGATGATCATACACAATTTTTATGCAGGGTTGAATTTTGTTTCTCGTAATCTTTTACATTCTGCCGCGGGTGGTACTTTTATGGAAATTACTTTGGGTGAAGCCACCAAATTGCTTGATAATATCATGACAAATTATTCACAATGGCATACTGAAAGAGCTCCTACTAGTAAAAAAGTTAATTCGGTTGAAGAAATTTCTTCTTTGAGTGATAAAGTTGACGCTCTTATGAAATTGGTTGCTAGTAAAAGTGCTCCTATTGATTTTAATGATACGCCTTTGTCTACTTTGATTGAGCAAAATAGTAATTCCATTGATGTGAATTTTATTTCTCAATAATTTCAACAACAATACTTATAGAGGAAATTTTAATCCTAGGCCTTTTCCTAGTAATTCCTCTAACAATTATGGTAATTACTATGGAAATCAATCTTATAATAATAACGGGAACACCTCTGATCTTGAGAATAATATTAAAGAATTTATCAATACACAAAAAGTTTTCAACACTTCCACAGAAGAAAAGTTGAATAAGATTGATGATTTGTCTAGAAGTGTTGATAGAATTGCTCATGATGTGGAAAATCTCAAGATGAAAATTTTTGTGCCTAAAGTAGATGAATCAATTAAAGCTCTTTTATGTTTCTATGGATATAAGTAAGAAAAGAACTGCTATGCTTAGAGCTAAAAGAGAATTTTTAGAAAAAGCTTTTTCTAGTGATTATACTTGCAAAAGTGATGAAGATCTTAAAATGATTGGTGTTTCTTCTATTGATTCCTTGTTTAGTAAAGTTAAGAATGATGAAAAAGGGACTGGAGAAGAGTCAACTTTAGGTAGAATGCGCCCCAATATTTCGGAGGGTGAAAATCCTGTTGAGAAAACTGATGAAAGTGGGTTTGGAGAGGTCAAAACTTTAGCTAGTGATGTGCCCACTATTTTGGATTACAAAGACTTTAATTATGATAGTTTCTCTTTGATTGATTGCATTTCTTTGTTGCAATCCATGATAAATTCACCCCATGTTTATGAAAAAAACAAAGCTTTTACTAAACATATTGTTGATGCTATGATGAAAGCTTTGGAAGAAAAGTTGGAATGAGAAGTATCAATTCCTAGAAAATTTCATGATGAATGGGAACCTACTATCAATGTCAATATTAAAAATTATGAGTGTTTTGCTTTGTGTGACTTGGGTGCTAGTGTTTCCACAATTTCGAAACCTTTATGTGATGTGATTGGTCTTACCAATCTTGAAGCATGTTCTTTAAATTTACACTTGGTGGATTCTACTATTAAAAAGCCTATGCGAAGAATTGATGATGTTCTTATTCTTGCAAATAGGAATTATGTGCCCATAGATTTTATTGTTCTTGATATTGATTGCAATCCGTCTTGTCAAATTATTCTTGGTAGACCGTTTTACGCACTATCGGTGCCGTGGTTGATATGAAAGAAGGCAATATTAAGTTCCAGTTTCCTTTGAGAAAGGGTATGGAACACTTTCCTACAACAAGTATTAGGCCACCATATGAATCAATCATGATGGCATCTTATGGATCTCGAGCCAAAGATGACAAAACTTAGATCCTTGCTTTATGCCTAGCTAAGGGCGTAAAACTATAGCGTTTGTTGGGAGGCAACCCAATGAATAAAATTTATTTTTGCTTTTTGCTTCCTATTTTTGAGTGTTTGCACAATTATGCTACTGTTATGATTGTGTTTTTAATGTTTTAATTAGTGTTTGTGCCAAGTAAAGCATTTAGGATCTTCTTGGGCAATAGTTGTTTGATCTTGCTGAAAAAACAGAAAGTTTTGTGCTCACGAAAACAATTATCATTTTATACCATAGAGCGATAAAATACCCAGTCCAATTGCAGTAGATCAGCATATAAATTTCTCAGGTATTCCTAATTTTTCAGATTTTTTGGAGTTACAGAAGTATTCGAAATACTCAGATTGCTACAGACTGTTATGTTTTGACAGATTCTGTTTTCTTTGTGTTGTGTGCTTATTTTGATCGCTCTATGGTTTTCTTTGATGAGTTTTTTCCATAGAAAAATTGGAATACAGTAGATATAATACAAAAACAAAATATGAATTGGTTTGATAGAACACTTATAGTAGTGGTTTATTATTCTTATACTAACGGATCTCACGAAGGTTTTTGTTGAGTTTTGTGTGATTGAAGTTTTCAAGTTTTGGGTTATCTTACGATGGATGAAGGAAGGATGTAAGAACCTAATCTTGGGGATGCCCAGGCATTCCAAGCTATTATCCAAGAATGAGCAACCAACTAAGCTTGGGGATGCCCCCGAGTGGCATCCCCACTTTCTTCCAACAACTATCGTTATTTTACTCGAGACTATATTTTTATTCGTCACATGATATGTGTTTTGCTTGGAGCGTCTTGTATGATTTATGTCTTTGCTTGTTTTATTTTTTGTTTTAAGTCATCAGTCCTTGCCGGACACACCTATCTGAGAGAGCCAAAATTATATCATGACTTGTTAGAATTGCTCTCTATGCTTCACTTTAATTTTTTATGAGCAATGGACTTGCTCTAGTGCTTCACTTATATCTTTTTGAGCACGGTGTGCTTTGTTATTTTTGAAGAAATGCTCTCTTGCTTCACTTAGATTTATTTTAGAGTTAGTAAAATTTTGAAGAAATTCTCTCTTGCTTCACTTATATTATTTAGAGAGAAAGAAAATTTGTTATGCTCATGATCTTCACTTATATTTGTTCGCGCTTATGAAAAGCAACACATGAAAATTAGTGCCAAAGTGATAGATATCCAAGAAGGATAAAGAAAAAAAATGCCATGAAGATCATTGGACAAAATAAACTTATTTCTTAGTAATAGTTTTGAGATATGATGATGTGATATGTGAGTTATGTTGATGAGTAATTGTTCTCTAGTAAGAATATTGGTGTTAAGGCTTGTGATTCCCTATGCATGGACGAAAGTCAATAATCATGCAATGAAAATTATATCCTACTTGTGGTGCATTATTCAGTGTTAATTATGCTTAATGCTTGCTTATGAGATTATTCGTTTCTTGGTTGGTCGCTTCTCAATCTTTTTGCTAGCCTTCATTTTGCACCAAGTATGACCTCTACTTGTGCATCCAAAATCCTTTGAACCAGTTTTTCCACATGAGTCCACTATATCTACCTATATGCGGTATTCTTTTGACGTTCTAAGCAAATTTGCATGTGCCATATCTAATTTTCAAAATAAACTTCTCTTTTGTGTGTTTGTTTCGCTCGAGGAGCAGTGAGGGGTGGCTAATATTTTCCATGCTAGATGTGTTATTCTCAAGATGAGTGTTTATTCACTTGTCATTGCATGAGAGTAAGGCAAAGGTATTAGGGATGCCCAGTCCCGAAATGAAAAAAAATGAATTTACTTTATGTTGTCAAATAATAAATTCCTTGGAAAGTGTTGGTATGGAGGGCACCCGTGGATATGGTTAGCCATGGAAAGTGAAAGTTATGGTGGAAAAAGGAATAAACTTTATTTTCTGTTTGGGAACCGCCTATGGCATATCTAGCATGAAAGTGTTGGGAAATCTAAGTCATTTTCGTTGGTGGGATGGATACATCTCCCAAAATGTTTTTATCTCTATTTTTTCACTCTGAGCTCTGACACCTCTACAAATCCCTACTTCCCTCTGCGAAGGGCCTTTCTTTTACTTTATGCAATTTTTATTTTTTGAAATTTGAGTCTCCATCTTCTCTCATAAAAGCACCAACTAGGAGGCAATATGATCGTGCTCAAATATTGAGTGTAGTTAATATTCGAGTGTGTTTCATGAATGGATCAATGTTTGAGCATGATGGGCTAGGGATGACTTGTTTTAGCATTGATATTTTGAAAGACATGGTTGCTTGTTGATATGCTTGAGTATCTAAATTATTATGTCAAAACTAGACTATTTCTTTGAATCACATAAAAGTCCAAATGTCCATGCTATAAAGAAAAGAATATGATATGACTTGATGAACAACACACCACATCAAATTTTTTGTTTTTAACACTTACCTACTCGTGGACGAGTAGGAGTTAAGCTTGGGGATGCTGATAAGTCTCCAACGTATCTATAATTTTTGATTATTCCATGCTATTTTATTATCTATCTTGGATGTTTTATAATCATTTTATAGTCATTTTATATCATTTTTTGGTACTAACCTATTGTCATAGTGCCAAGTGCCAGTTGCTGTTTTTTCCATGTTTTTTACATCACAGAAAATCAATATCAAACGAAGTCCAAATACCACGAAACTTTACGGAGATTTTTTATGGGCCAGAAGGAAGGCAATGGGCCCTAGTTTCACCTGGGGGGTGCCCCGAGGTGGGCACAACCCACCAGGGCATGCCAGGAGGCCCAATCGCGCCCTGGTGGGTTGTGCCCACCTCGGGTGCCCCCAGACCGCCTCTTTGCTCTATAAATACCCCCAAAATACTAGAACCCTAGAGGCATCGACGAAATATTCATCCAGCCGCCGCAGAGTCCAGAACCACCAGATCCAATCTAGACACCATCTCGGATGGGGTTCACCACCTCCATTGGTGCCTCACCGATGATGCGTGAGTAGTTCTTTGTAGACCTTCAGGTCCGTAGTTAGTAGCTAAATGGCTTTCTCTCTCTCTCTCTCTCGCTGAATTCTCAATACAATGGTGTCTTGGAGGTCCATATGATGTAACTCTTTTGCGGTGTGTTTGTTGGGATCTGATGAACTCCGAGTTTATGATCAGTCATATCTTTTTATGTCCATGAAGGTTATTTGAGTTTCTCTGATCTCTTATAGCCTCGTATTTCTTCTCCGATATTTGGGTTTTGTTTAGCCAACTTGATATATTTATCTTGCAATGGGAAGAACTGCCTGGTAGTGGGTTCGATCTTATGGTGCTTGATCCCAGTGAGAGAAAGGGAACCGACACGTATGTATCGTTGCTACTAAGGATAAAAAGATGAGACCTATATCTACCTCCATATAGATAAACAGATCTTGTCTACATCATGCCATCATTCGCATTGCATTACTCCATTTTTCCATGAACTTAATACACTAGATGCATGCTGGATAGCCGTCGATGTGTGGAGTAATAGTAGTAGATGCAGGAAGGAGTCGGTCTACTAATCTTGGACGTGATGCCTATGTAATGATCATTGCCTGGATAACGTCATAATTATTTGAAGTTATATCAATTGCCCAACAGTAATTTGTTTACCCACCATTTGCTTTTTTTCTCGAGCGAAGCCACTAGTGAAATCTACGGCCCCCGGGTCTTCTTTCTCATATATTTGCCTTGCGATCTACTTTTCCTTTGCATTTTTATTCAGACCTATTAAACCAAAAATTCAAAAATATCTTGCTGTGTTTTAACTTTATTTATTTTATTTGGCATTTGATCTAGCAATCTACTGCAATTTACCTCACGTCTGTTTGCCTATCCTGAGGCGCCGTACCCCGGAAGGGATTGACAACCCATTTAACACGTCGGATTGCGAGGTGTTGTTATTTGTGTGCAGGTGCTACTTACGTTGTGTTTTTTGGTTCTCCTACTAGAGATACCTTGGTTTCATAACTGAGGGAAATACCTACCATCGCTGTGCTACATCATCCCTCCCTTTCTAGGGAAATACCAACATAGTTCCAGCTACCATCAAGATTACCTTGCTGAAAATCACTTGTCATTTCCTTATGCTCCTCGTTGGGTTCAACACTCTTACTTATGGAAAGGATTACGATTGACCCCCTATACTTGTGGGATATCAAGACTCTTTTTTGGCGCCGTTGCTAGGGAGTGAAGCGCTCTTGGTAAGGAAAACTTATTACTATGTGCTTATATTTATTGTCACTTGTTGCTATGGAGAACCATCCTTTGAGGGGGTCGATGTCAAAACCGGCGGATCTCGGGTAGGGGGTCCCGAACTATGCGTCTAAGGAAGATGGTAACAGGAGGCAGGGGACACGATGTTTTACCCAGGTTCGGGCCCTCTTGATAGAGGTAAAACCCTACATCCTGCTTGATTGTTCTTGATGATATGAGTATTACAAGAGTAGATCTACCACGAGATCAGAGAGGCTAAACCCTAGAAGCTAGCCTATGGTATGATTGTATCTTGTCCTATGGACTAAAACCCTCCGGTTTATATAGACACCGGAGGGGGCTAGGGTTACACAAGGTTGGTTAAAAAAGGAGGAGATATACATATCCATATTGCCTAGCTTGCCTTCCACGCCAAGTAAAGTCCCATCCGGACACGAGATGAAGTCTTCAATCTTGTATCTTCATGGTCCAACAGTTCGGCCAAAGGATATAGTCCGGCTGTCCGGAGACCCCCTAATCCAGGACTCCCTCAGTAGCCCCTAAACCAGGCTTCAATTACGATGAGTCCGGTGCGCAGTGTTGTTTTCGGCATTGCAAGGCGGGTTCCTCGTCCGAATACACCACGGAAGAGTTTGAATACAAGGATAGTGTTCGACCTCGCAAAATAAGTTTCACAGACCACCTTAGAGAGAATAATATTTCCACAAATCTAATCTGCTGACATGTTTTGACAGCATGACATCACGCCATGGCCCGGTCATTATTTGAACCGTTTTTCTTTAACCAGCCCCGCACATAACGCGATGAGGTTTCTTGACACGTCTTGTCAAAGCAGAGATCGTGTTCCCCTTATCACGGGATTCTCATCAATACAAATGTGGGTAACCCAGCCGTGCCTGTTGGTATCACTCCTAGATCTTAGGTAAGTCTCGAACGGCCACGAGGATGTCGGGACCCCGATTTTAAGTCACACCGATCTAGCATGTAACACCTCAAATCACTTTGTGGCCTCACGCACGGTATCCCCACGGGTGTCGCCTTACCATGGCCCAGGACCGTTTGCGCCTTTTGGCTCACGTATATGACAGTGTCGCTAGCATCCATATGACAGAGAACCCGGGCCGACATGGCTAGTCGTGAACCCAAAGCGGCACAGACCTATGGAGACAGGCATACATGAATCACATCAAGCATGTCGGTCAACAGCGTATGAATCCGGGCTGTAGCACTGGGCTAACAGGACTCCGGAAGTCACCGCGTGACATTTGCCTGAAGGGACGGACATAGGAACGAAGTGGAACACATGCCGGCCAGTGAAGTGTCCTGAGCAGTAGTGCTGGGCTAGCAGGACTCCGGTGAATCGGGCTATAGCGGACTACTATGGCTCAAGGAAGCACTAGACTACATTTCCCCATAAGAGAGGCTGCCAAGGATAAACAACTAGATTGTCGGATCCCACACATAGCAGTACACGTCACCCGTACGCATAACATGCAAGTATGTGTTGTACAACATGACATCACAACATAACGCAAACTCATATAGATAAAGGCTCAGAAGGGCCACATATCATTAATACAAACAGGGGTCACATGACCCATCATTCAGAGCATACAAGCAACGGAAGCATTACATGTCTGAGTACAGACAACTACAAAAGTAAAAAGGCTCAAAAGCCTGACTATCTACAAGACCCTCCCAAGGGTACAAGATCGTAGCTGAGGTAACAAGCTACTTGTCGAAGTCCAAGCGGTACTACTAGTGAGACAGATGTCTCACCTGCAAAACATAAATAAAGCAAACGTGAGTACAAAGGTACTCAGCAAGACTTACATCAGATCCTATCATGCATGCATTTGTATCAAGAAGGTAATGTGGGGTTTAGTTGCAGCAAGCCAGCTTTGACTCCGTGGCTATCCTGTTCTACGACAACGAGAAACTTCTTTGAGATGAGGCAGCGCACACGAGTCCACTAATCACCACATCAATACACTACTATGGATTCATCCTCGTCTCCTTACGAGAAGGCCATCCATAGCACTCACACTTGTCTTGAGCATTTTAGAGTATCCACTTAAAGTTGTCTATGTACCACGTAAGCATCCAAGAAGTCCATAACCGAGGACACGGCTATTCGAATAGATCATGATAACCCTGCAGGGGTGTACTTCTTCACACACGCTCTCACCACTTATCACCATATACACGTCATGTATCTCGGCAACCTTCAAGCGGAAGCTTGGCAAGGGTGTCGGCCGCGACCTAACTAACCACACAAGACTCTAGTCCAGGTTTATCGCCTATTCGGGTTCCATCCGCAAGGAGATCCGGCCGAGGTTTCGCTCACGGCCCCAAACTATGTGTACAGGGTTCCCGAGCCCACCATCCAGGTGCCACTCGGTACACCGGGCCACGTGTGCCTAGTCTGTCCCAAGTCCACCCTGCCGGGTGCCACTCGGTAGAAAAATAGCACTACCTACAAACACCAGAAACTATTTGCAACTCCTGGACAGAGTTCAAGGCGGTTAATAAGTCGAGAGAGCTTGGAGCGCCCGGAGCCCAATGTGTGGTAGTAGCTAGTCATTGGACAACTTACACAGAACTCAGTTCTTAAGAACAGTCCCAATGAGACAACCCACCATGTACTCCTACATGGCCTCTCACTGCTACCTTTACCAAATCGTGTTCACACGCTTAACTCTCAGCACAAGAACATATCATAACACTCCAATTCATTCCCGATGAATCAGACCTGACACAACTCTAAGCAATGGCAGGCATGGCATGGTAGGAACACAACATGGCTCAAACAACTCCTACACATGCTAGTCGGTTTTAACTATTTACTGTGGCAATGACAGGTCATGCAGAGGAATGGGTTCAACTACCGCGACATAAAGTAGCAGTTGAATCGCTGTTGTCCTAATGCAATAAATGAGAGTAGGAGCGAGAGAGTAGGATTGTATCGGAATGAACAAGGGGGTTGCTTGCCTGGTAGATCAACAGGGGGCACTGCTCCTCAGGCAGGTACTCTCGAACACTCTCCGGAGCAGGACCTATCAAGAAGGAACGGTGTCGGAAATCAAACACAAGCATATGCAACAATATGATGCATGAACATGGCATGAGAATGTGATGTTGTTTGAGTTAATGCATCTAGCATTTATTTAGTTGAGGTCCACTTGAACCAAGGGTTCAAATGCAACTCCAAAATAAGCTCTTAAATATGCCATTTATATGTTCTCATATATACAACATGTATAGGTTGGTTTTTCATGCATGAAAATGGTACATATGGATAGATTGAATTTTTCTGATCATTTTTCATATAATTTTTTTTATCTGAGCTACGGTTGAATTTCTATGAATTTTTGAAGTTTATATCATTTTCTGGAATTTCCTGATTTATTTTAAAACCATAAAATGATATATTGCGTCAGCTTGAGGTCAGCACTGCGTCAGCAGTCAACCCAGGTCAAACCTGACGTGTGGGGGCCACACGTCAGTGTCATGGTTAGTTTAACCGAGGGGTTATTTCTAATCTAATTTAGATTAGTGGCGCTGGGGCCCACTGTCAATGTCTCTAGGGGGGTAGTTAGTGCCTAACTACGATGCCACCTTAGCCCGCCGGAGTTCTGGCTGGCGGCGACTCGCCGGACTTGCGCTACGAGCGATGTCTGGACGCGCGAAGACCACCGGGGCGTAGCCCATCGTCGTCCGCATCCAGGGGGAGCTGGTGGGAGGCTGCGGGGGCGCCGGAGCTCGCCGGAGTGGGGCTCGAGGCGGTGGCTGGAGTTCGGCTCCGGGCGAAAACGGGCTACGGGGCACGGGGAGGCCACCCAAGGGGCTCCGCGGCACCCTGGGGTCATCAGGACCTCGAAGCAGTGCAAGGGCGCGGCTGTCTCGAGCTCAAGCCACGACGGCGGCAAGGACGCCGACGGTGAGCTCGGGATCTTGCGGGACGGTGGGTACGGGATGCGCGTGAGGGAAAAGGCGGAGGGAAGAGGGTCAGTGGCTCACGGCAATTTGGCCGGTGCAGACGGCGGGGCCGGGGGAGCGTCGGAGCGAGTGGGGCGGCGAGGCGGATCTCCGGCGGCCGATGGCGAAGGCAACGATGATGGCGATGAAGCGGAGCCCTCCGGCTTGTTTCCTTCAGCGTGGAGACGTGGTGCTCGACCGCGGAGATGCCGGACACGGCGGCGCGGCGAAAGGAGGACGGTGGACACGCGGGTGAAACACGGCGACGGCGGAGCGCTCTTTGGTGAGGTCGGGGAAGGCGGCTAGAGGGCGAGGGGGAGAGCAGAGAGTGAGGGAGAAGGACCAGGGGGCTTGGAGTGTCTCTAGGCGCTCGGTCAAGGATGGGGGGGAGGAAGTAGGAGGTGGAAGCAGGAGGTGGCGTCCGGTGCGCACGCGGGCGACACGCCTCTGCTAGTAGGCGCGAGGAAGAAGACAGAGGAGGAGGCGAGCTGGGCCAGCTGGGCCGCACAGTTGGGCCCGTTGGCTGCAGTGCCAGGCTAGCAAGTGGCCCAGGTAAGTCCAGGTAGTTCCTCCCTTTTTTCTATTTTGTGTTTGTTTTCTATTTTCTGACATTTGTTTTGATTTAATAAAAATACCAAATCATTTTATTTCCTTGTGCCAATTTTTGCAGGAGCTAGTGGTATTATACCAGAGCTCCTCATCAACTAGCACAATTTTTGGACAATATTGTATATATATAACAATATATATCCAAAGCAAATAATTACTGCATTAATTCCAAATGCCCAAAATAAATACTTATGAGCTCCTAAAAATATTGTTTTGATTTTTATCTCTGTCCAATATTTTCAGAGAGCAACATGAACATTTTCTTGGACCTTTTTGGAGCAATTTTTATGTGGGTCATTTTCAGAAATGATTCTGAGGGTTTCACAAATCCCCATTTGAAATTTAAATGGAATTTAAATATGATGCACAAATGACTAGCTAGTCTAGGTCATACCAGAACTAGGGATGTGACAACTCGCCCCCACTTGAAAAAATCTCGTCCCGAGATTCGGGAGTTGGCGGAAAGAAAGCGGGGTACTCAAGTCGAAGACGATCTTCACGCTCCCAGGTAGCTTCTCTCTCGGAATGATGAGACCACTGAACCTTGAGAAACTTGATGTTATGACGTTGAGTGACACGCTCTGCTTGATCCAGAATGCGGACGGGGTACTCTCGATAAGTGAGGTTATCTTGGAGATCAAGCATTTCGTGGTCCACTCCGCAGATGGGATCCGAGAAGCAACGCCTGAGTTGAGAGACGTGGAAGACATCATGAACTCGAGAAAGATGTGGTGGTAGTTCCAACTGGTAGGCAACCTCTCCTCGTTTAGCGAGAATGAGAAAGGGACCAATGTAACGAGGAGCCAACTTGCCCTTGATACCCAATCGATGGGTACCCTTCAAAGGGGTAACCCGAAGGTAAGCTTTGTCGCCAACTTCGTAAGCCACTTCCTTACGACTATGGTCATACTGGCTCTTTTGACGAGATTGGGCTGTTTTCAAATTCTCACGAATGATGCGAACTTGCTCTTCTGCCTCCTGGATCATATCCGGTCCAAAGAATTGTCTTTCACCGGTTTTTGACCAGTTCAAAGGTATTCAACATCTTCGTCCATACAGAACCTCAAAAGGAGCTTTCTTGAGACTGGATTGGTAGCTATTGTTATAAGCAAACTCGGCGAAAGGAAGACACTTCTCCCAATCCATACCGAATGAGATAACACAAGCTCTAAGCATGTCTTCGAGAATTTGATTGACCCTTTCCACCTGACCACTTGATTGAGGGTGGAAAGCGGTACTGAAGGAAAGATGGGTGCCCATGGCAGTTTGGAAACTCTCCCAGAAATGAGAAGTGAAAAGACTGCCACGGTCTGAATTGATCTCTAGTGGAACACCATGAAGTGACACTATTCGAGAAATATATAAGTCAGTGAGCTGACTAGCAGTGATACTCTCTCGAACAGGTAGGAAGTGAGCCACTTTGGAAAGATGATCAATGACTATGAAGATAGCATTATTCCCTCTCTTGGTCCTGGGAAAGCCGGTGATGAAGTCCATATCAACTTTATCCCATTTCCACTCAGGAATAGCTAAAGGTTGAAGGGTCCCAGCAGGCCTTTGATGCTCTGCCTTAATGTGACGACAAACGTCACAGTTAGCAACGAACTTAGCAATTTGTCTCTTCATCCTAGTCCACCAGAACCTCTGGCGTAGGTCCTGATACATCTTAGTACTACCAGGATGAATCGTGAGAGGAGATTCATGCGCCTCCTTAAGGATTAATTGTCGAAGATGTTGATTCTTGGGAACCACCAAGCGACTCTCAAAGAAAACAACACCACGATCATCTATAGAGAAACTACCACCAACTCCCTTGTTAATGTTTCTCTTGATCCGGGAAATTCATGTATCCTGCTTCTGAGCAGAGATGATCTGATCCACAAGAGTAGGTTTCGCCACCAAGATAGAAAGGAATCCGTGAGGAGCGATGTGAAGGTTTAGCTTACAGAATTCCTCATGGAGAAGTGGTTGGCCCTGTTGCAACATGAGATTGTTGCAATAGGACTTACAACTTAGTGCATCAGCCATGACATTTCCCTTGCGTGGGGTGTAGGTAATCCCCAAGTCATAATCTGAGATCAACTCCAACCAACGTCTTTGCCTAAGGTTCAAATCTGGTTGGGTGAAGATATACTTGAGACTCTGGTGGTCGGTGTAAATCTCGCAACGTTTACCAAGAAGGTAATGTCGCCAGGTCTTAAGTGCATAGACTACGGCTGCAAGCTCTAGATCATGTGTAGGATAATTCTCCTCATGTGGATGCAACTGTCGAGATGCATAGGCAATGACATGGCGATCTTGCATAAGAATGCAACCTAGTCCCTGTTATGAGGCATCACAATAGATAACAAAGTCCATAGTGAAATCCGGTGGCACAAATATGGGAGCAGAAGTTAGGCGTCTTTTCAGTTCCTGAAAACTGTGCACACACTGTGGGGACCACTCAAACTTTTTATCTTTCTTAAGAAGTTCTGTGAGAGGTTTGGCCACTTTGGAGAAGTTCTCAATGAAGCGGCGACAATAACTGGTTAGACCAAGGAAACTCCTAACTTGCTTAACCGTTTCAGGCGGAGTCCAATCAAGAATGGCCTAAACTCTCTCGGGATTGATGGCAATGCCCTTACCAGATATCACGTGGCCTAGGTAGGTCACTTCTGGCAACCAAAATTCACACTTGGAGAACTTGGCATAAAGGTGGTGCTCTCTGAGTTTTTCTAGCACAAGTCTAAGATGTTCGGCATGATCTTCCTCGTTCTTCGAGTAAATAAGAATATCATCGAGGTAAACCACGATGAACATATCTAAGTACTCCATGAAGATCGAGTTCATCAAGCGAGAGAAAGTAGCTGGAGCGTTGGTTAGACCAAAGGACATGACAGTGTACTCATACTGACCATAACGAGTGACAAAAGCCGTCTTAGGAATGTCCCCATTTCTGATCTTGATTTGGTGGTAGCCTAACCTCAAATCCATCTTGGAAAAGACTGAGGATCCAGCGAGCTGATCATACAGGTCGTTGATCCTGGGGAGCGGATACTTGTTCTTTATCGTGACCAAATTAACGGGACGATAATCTACAACCATCCGGTCCGTACCATCCTTCTTCTTGATGAAGAGGACGGGGCAAGCCCAGGGAGAAGAACTAGGACGGATGAAACCCTTTTGCAAGGATTCATCAAGTTGTTTCTTAAGCTCATCTAGTTCTAAGGGTGCCATCTTGTAAGGTCTCCTAGAGATTGGAGCGGTTCCTGGGATAAGATCTATGACAAACTCTACATCTCTGTCAGGTGGAATACCTGGCAGTTCCTCTGGAAAGACATCTGGAAAGTCACGGACTACCGGGATATCTTCAAGGTCTGGAAGAGGGTTAGCATTAAGAGAATAGAGCTGACGCTTTACAACTCTAGTGGAGACGGTGACTATCTTGCCAGATAGGTGTGTAAGCTTAACAGACCTAGTGTAACAATCAATCTTGGCATAATGAGCTTTCATCCAGTCCATACCCAAGATGATGTTAATATCTATAGACTTGAGGGCTATAAGTGATTCAAGGAATACAAGTCTGTCAACAAGGATTTCATTACCATGGCTTATTCTGGTAGTTTTCCATCTAGACCCTGGAGTTTGGATTTCAAGTGGAGTTGGCATATCACAAAATGACATGTCATGCGAACGAGCATAGCCTTCGGATATGAAGGAGTGAGATGCTCCAGTATCGAACATAATTGAAGCTGGATGACAGTTGACAAGGAGTGTGCCAAGAACGACATCCGGATCATCATGAGCGTCTTTAGCTGAGACTTGATGCACACATCCACGTTTAGTGGGAGCTGACTTGACACTAATCATCTTGCGTGATGGCTTAGCACGGCCAATAGACTTCTCAGGCTGGGGTGGAGCATAGTTGGTTTGAGAGCAGTCACGTGCATAGTGTCCGGGCTCTCCGCATGTGAAACAAGTCCCTGAAGTAGGAAGTGGACCCGCTTTGACAAGCGGTCTACCAATAAGCCTGGGTGGAGCATGTAACTGAACTGGGTGAGGTGCCACACAAGATGGCCTTGGTGTATAACCGGGTGGAAGAGCGGAGTTCGGAACCCAAATCCAGCGCTTTTGAGAAGTAGAACCGGAAGAAGAACCCAAATCACGGGTGTGCTTACGAGACTCCTCGTAAGTGAGTTGAGCAGTCTCTGCATTAATGGCCTTGTCCATAAGAGCCTGGAATGTATTGCAATGATGCAAGTAGAGATCATGACGCAACTTGGGGTTGAGACCCTTCCGGAACCTAGCCTGCTTCTTGGCGTCCGTGGACACCTCTTCTATAGCATAGCAGGCAAGGTTCTAAAACTCTCTACTATAAGCATCAACAACCATCTTACTCTGGGTGAAACTACAGAACTCTTCTCTCTTGCGGTCGATGAGAGCCTGAGGAATGTGATGCTCGCGAAAAACCTCGGTGAAATCTTTCCAGGTGGTTATCTGGCCAGCTGGAAGCATAGCCTCATAGTTCTGCCACCAAATACTAGCAGGACCTTCCAGGTGATATGCAGCATAGGTGACCTTGTCACCTTCAGCTACGTTCGCAGAATGCAGCTTGTGTGTGATACTATGGAGCCAGTCGTCTGCATCAAGTGGTTCAATGGAATGATGGAAGGTAGGTGGTTTCAGACCAATGAAATCATAGATGGTCGCTGACTCTTAGTGCTGATGGGAGGTGTTCTCCTCAATACATGCTAACAAGCGGTTAGATTCTCGCTTGTTCTTCTCCATCTCTAACATGAACTCTGCCAACGAAGGCTAGTCGGGAGGATCCTCATCCCTACCATCTCCGTGGTTCCGGCTACGAGCAACAGAACTTCGGTTAACTGACAACATCCTGAAGAACCAACCAAGGAAACAAAAGATGGATTCAGCATCATCATAAGGATGTAGAATATAGTATGAGGGAAATACTATCTCTTGAACTCCTAGGACAAATCTGGCAGCATAACGGCAGTAAAATGCTCGAAATGAGACATTCTGCAAAAGACGGGGTAGCACCATACTCAACATCATTACTCAAGGTTCTGAGATATTACTAAACAGGCTACACCGGAGGTACTCAAACTGGGATATGACTCAGATCAACCAAACCTTAGAGACTACGGAGTAGTAACACGTGATCCTGATAGACGGAAGAGAAAGCCTAGTTCCTTAACCCTGTAGTAAAGATAGGATGACTCAGATCAGAAGGCATGAGGCATAAGGAGTAAAAAGAGCCTTACGTTCCCTTCCACAATCAATTCCCCTATATAGCTAAAGAATTTGTAGACTCAACTTCGACCAGGTTGGCTTGGTAATCCTACAGGCAGTCAGGCTCTGATACCAAAGCTGTCGGGACCCCGATTCTAAGTCACACCGATCTAGCATGTAACACCTCATATCACTTTGCGGCCTCACGCACGGTATCCCCACGGGTGTCGCCTTACCATGTCCCGGGACCGTTTGCGCCTTTTGGCTCACGTATATGACAGTGTCGCTAGCATCCATATGACAGAGAACCCGGGCCGACATGGCTAGTCGTGAACCCAAAGCGGCACAGACCTATGGAGACAGGCATACATGAATCACATCGAGCATGTTGGTCAACAACGTATGAATCCGGGCTGTAGCACTGGGCTAACAGGACTTCGGAAGTCACCGCGTGACATTTCCCCGAAGGGACAGACATAGGAATGAAGTGGAACACATGCCGGCCAGTCAAGTGTTCTGAGTAGTAGTGCTGGGCTAGCAGGACTATGGTGAACCGGGCTGTAGCGGACTACTATGGCTCAAGGAAGCACTAGATTACATTTCCCCAAAAGAGAGGCTGCCAAGGATAAACAACTAGATTGTCGGATCCCACACATAGCAGTACACGTCACACGTACGCATAACATGCAAGTATGTGCTGTACAACATGGCATCACAACATAATGCAAACTCATATAGATAAAGGCTCAGAAGAGCCACATAGCATTAATACAAACAGGGGTCACATGACCCATCATTCAAAGCATACAAGCAACGGAAGCATTACATGTCTGAGTACAGACAACTACAAAAGGAAAAAGGCTCAAAAGCCTGACTATCTACAAGACCCTCCCATGGGTACAAGATCGTAGCTGAGGTAACAAGCTACTCGTCGAAGTCCAAGCGGTACTACTAGTGAGACAGATGTCTCACCTGCAAAACATAAATAAAGCAAACATGAGTACAAAGGTACTCAGCAAGACTTACATCAGATCCTATCATACATGCATTTGTATCAAGAAGGTAATGTGGGGTTTAGTTGCAGCAAGCCAGCTTTGACTCAGTGGCTATCCGGTTCTACGACAACGAGAAACTTCTTTGAGATGAGGCAGCGCACACGAGTCCACTAATCACCACATCAATACACTACTATGGATTCATCCTCGTCTCCTTACGAGAAGGCCATCCATAGCACTCACACTTGTCTTGAGCATTTTAGAGTGTCCACTTAAAGTTGTCTATGTACCACGTAAGCATCCAAGAAGTCCATAACCGAGGACACGGCTATTCGAATAGATCATGATAACCCTGCAGGGGTGTACTTCTTCACACACGCTCTCACCACTTATCACCATATACACGTCATGTATCTCGGCAACCTTCAAGCGGAAGCTTGGCGAGGGTGTCGGCCACGACCTAACTAACCACACAAGACTCTAGTCCAGGTTTATCGCCTATTCGGGTTCCATCCGCAAGGAGATCCGGCCGAGGTTTTGCTCACGGCCCCAAACTATGTGTACCGGGTTCCCGAGCCCAGCATCGGGGTGCCACTCGGTACACCGGGCCACGTGTGCCTAGTCTGTCCCAAGTCCACCCTGCCGGGTGCCACTCGGTAGAAAAATAGCACTACCTACAAACACCAGAAACTATTTGCAACTCCTGGACAGAGTTCAAGGCGGTTAATAAGTCGAGAGAGCTTGGAGCGCCCGGAGCCCAATGTGTGGTAGTAGCTAGTCATTGGACAACTTACACAGAACTCAGTTCTTAAGGACAGTCCCAATGAGACAACCCACCATGTACTCCTACATGGCCTCTCACCGCTACCTTTACCAAATCGTGTTCACACGCTTAACTCTCAGCACGAGAACATATCATCACGCTCCAATTCATTCCTGATGAATCAGACCTGACACAACTCTAAGCAATGGCAGGCATGGCATGGTAGGAACACAACATGGCTCAAACAACTCCTACACATGCTAGTGGGTTTTAACTATTTACTGTGGCAATGACAGGTCATGCAGAGGAATGGGTTCAACTACCGCAGGATAAAGTAGCAGTTGAATCGCTGTTGTCCTAATGCAATAAATGAGAGCAGGAGCGAGAGAGTAGGATTGTATCGGAATGAACAAGGGGGCTGCTTGCCTGGTAGATCAACAGGGGGGCACTGCTCCTCAGACAGGTACTCTCGAACTCTCTCCGGAGCAGGACCTATCGAGAAGGAACGGTGTCGGAAATCAAACACAAGCATATGCAACAATATGATGCATGAACATGGCATGAGTATGTGATGTTGTTTGAGTTAATGCATCTAGCATTTATTTAGTTGAGGTCCATTTGAACCAAGGGTTCAAATGCAACTCCAAAATAAGCTCTTAAACATGCCATTTATATGTTTTCATATATACAGCATGTATAGGTTGGTTTGTCATGCATGAAAATGGTACAGATGGATAGATTGAATTTTTCTGATCATTTTTCATATATAAATATTTCAATCTGAGCTACGGTTGAATTTCTATGAATTTTTGAAGTTTATATCATTTTCTGGAATTTCCTGATTTACTTTAAACCAGAAAATGATATATTGCGTCAGGTTGAGGTCAGCACTGCGTCAGTAGTCAACCCGGGTCAAACCTGACATGTGGGGGCCACACGTCAGTGTCATAGTTAGTTTAACCGAGGGGTTATTTCTAATCTAATTCAGATTAGTGGCGCTGGGGCCCACTTTGAGTGTCTCTACGGGGGTAGTTAGTGCCTAGCTATGATGCCACGTCAGCCCACCGGAGTTCTGGCCGGCGGCGACCAATAGCGCGGCAGCGACGAATAGCGCGGTGGCGACTCGCCAGACTTGCGCTACGAGCGGCGTCTGGACGCGCGAAGACCACCAGGGCGTAGCCCGTCGTCGTCCGCATCCAGGGGAGCTGGTGGGAGGATGTGGGGGCACCGGAGCGGGGCTCGAGGCGGCGGCCGGAGTTCGGCTTCGGGCGAAAACGGGCTACGGGGCACGGGGATGCCACCTAAGGGGCTCCGCGGCACCCTGGGGTCATCAGGACCTCGATGCAGTGCAAGGGCGCGGCTGTCTCGAGCTCAAGCCACGACGGCGGCAAGGGTGCCGACGGTGAGCTCGGGAGCTTGCGGGACAACGTGTACGGTATGCGCGCGAGGGAAAAGGCGGAGGGAAGAGGGTTAGTGGCTCACGGCGAGTTGGCCGGTGCAGACGGCGGGGCCGGGGGAGCGTCGGAGCGAGTGGGGTGGCGAGGCGGATCTCCGACGGCCGATGGCGAAGGCGACGACGATGGCGATGAAGCGGAGCCCTCCGGCTTGTTTCCTTCGGCGTGGAGACGTGGTCCTCGACAGCGGAGATGCCGGACACGGCGGCGCGGTGAAAGGAGGACGGTGGCCACGCGGGTGAAAAACGGCGACGGTGGAGCGCTCTCTGGTGAGGTCGGGGAAGGGGGCTAGAGGGCGAGGGGGAGAGCAGAGAGTGAGGGAGAAGGACCAGGGGGCTTGGGGTGTCTCCAGGCGCTTGGTCGAGGATGGGGGGAGGAAGAAGGAGGTGGAAGCAGGAGGTGGCGTCCGGTGCGCGCGCGGGCGACACGCCTCTGCCAGTAGGCGCGAGGAAGAAGACAGAGGAGGAGGCGAGCTGGGCCAGCTGGGCCGCACAGCTGGGCCCGTTGGCTGCAGTGCCAGGCCAGCAAGTGGCCCAGGTAAGTCCAGGTAGTTCCTCCCTTTTTTCTATTTTGTTTTTGTTTTCTTTTTTCTGACATTTGTTTTGATTTAATAAAAATACCAAATCATTTTATTTCCTTGTGCCAATTTTTGCAGGAGCTAGTGGTATTATACCAGAGCTCCTCATCAACTAGCACAATTTTTGGACAATATTGTATATATATAACAATATATATCCAAAGCAAATAATTACTGCATTAATTCCAAATGCCCAAAATAAATACTTATGAGCTCCTAAAAATATTGCTTTGATTTTTATCTGTCCAATATTTTCAGAGAGCAACATGAACATTTTCTTGGACCTTTTTGGAGCAATTTTTATGTGGGTCATTTTCAGAAATGATTCTGAGGGTTTCACAAATCCCCATTTGAAATTTAAATGGAATTTAAACATGATGCACAAATGACTAGCTGGTCTAGGTCATACCAGAACTAGGGATGTGACAGAGGAGGACGCGTGATATTCGTCCCCTTTATAAAGGGACATGGCCTTTTCTTTTCCCCTCCCGCGCTCAATCGAATCCTTTCCCCGCCTCGAGTTCTAACACCCAAAGCTCAGGTCAGGCGCTTTGGACCTTCAATCATGTCCGGATCCAGCCTTCAAGGCAGGTGGTTGCCTTCCTCCGTTACAGAGGAGGACATCAAGAAGTTCAGGGAGGCCAGATATCTGACCGCCGAAATTTCGCATAGGCTGCCTGCCCGAGGGTAGGTCGTCCCTACTCCCGAACCCAACAAGAGCGTCGTGTTCGTCTCCCACTTCCTCCGAGGACAAGGCCTCGCTCTGGATCCCTTTGTTAGGGGTCTTATGTTCTATTACGGGCTAGATTTTCATGATCTGGCCCCGGATTCCTTTCTTCACATCTCGTCATTTATCGTTGTATGTGAGGCCTTCCTCTGCATTACCCCTCACTTCGGCCTGTGGCTCAAGACCTTCGATGTGAAGCCGAAGATGGTCGAGGGGCAGTACGCAACGTGCGGAGGTGCTTTAATAAGCAAAATTGCTGACGCTCCATGGCCAAAGGGTTCCTTTCCAGAGGTGTCCGAATTGTGGCAGCGGGAGTGGTTCTACATCACAGCTCCCCGAAGTGCCAAATGGGTAGCTGCCCACGCCTTTCGCTCGCCCCCCCACCACAACTGATGTCATGGATCAGCAGGGGGCTGAGCTAGGGTCCAGCCAAGGACGTGCCGATACTGCAGAGCCGTATCCGAGATCTCTTCGAGGGAGATTTTAGTCTAGTTATGGTAATGTAAGTTATGCTGGTTCGTCGAGTCCAGCCTTGCAAACGCCGACCCCTCCGTATGTGGGAATTTAACCCAGAAGGACTCCGCGCTATTCAACATTTCCTCGGCATGACGCAAGAGGAGATGTACAAATCGTTCCTCGGACCCCAAATAGAGTGTCCGGACACCACCGAGGACGTGGGCCTAAGCTGCAACCGCCCCGCTGCACAAGTAAGTAATCCCATGGCCGAACACACTGTCCTTTTATTTATCCTGACATCATTCTGAAGAATCGCACTTTGACCAGGACTGGATAACAAAGGCGAAGTTGATCCGGTGTTCGGCTCCCCTTCCTGAGGGGTTGGACAATCCGGTGCTGGAAAAGATGCTCGAGCCAGCACCTTGTCTAGTGCCCTCAAAGGAAGATGAAGGGGGTAATAAAGAGGGCGAAAGAGGGCCTCCATCGCTATCTATTCCACTCAAGGGAATGAGCGCCTCCGCGAGGGAGGATAACCAAGGGGAAGAATCAAACATTCTCTCTCCCCGGGGAAGGAAGAGTGCTACTCTTGAGCACTGCATTGGATTTCCCAGAAGAGGAGAGGATGATGCAGCAAAGTAGCATACGTATTTACCTCAGTTTTTGAGAACCAACGTATCAATCCAGTAGGAGGACACGCACAAGTCCCTTGTACCTACACAAAAACAATAGCTCCACGCAACCAACACCCTTAGGGGTTGTCAATCCCTTCACGGTCACTTATGAAAGTGAGATCTGATAGAGATGATAAATAATATTTTTGGTATTTTTGGTATAGAGATGCAAAGTAAAAAGTAAGAGAAAAGCAATAATAAAGTGATGGAGATTGATATGATGAGAAAGAGACCCGGGGGCCATAGGTTTCACTAGTGGCTTCTCTCAAGAGCATAAGTATTCTACGGTGGGTGAACAAATTGTTGTTGAGCATAGTTATGAGAATATCTAGGTATGATCATGTATATAGGCATCACGTCCGAGGCATAGATAGACTTGATCATAAACCCACAATTCATCGGTCTCAACAAACACACCGCAAAAAGAAGATTACATTGAATAGATCTCCACAAGAGAGGTGGAGAACATTGTATTGAGATCCAAAAAGAGAGAAGAAGCCATCTAGCTACTAACTATGGACCCGTAAGTCTGAGGTGAACTACTCACACTTCATGGGAGAGGCTTGGATGATGATGTAGAAGCCCTGCATGATCGATTCCCCTTCCGGCGGAGCTCCAGAATAGGCCCCAAGATGGGATATCATGGATACCGAAAGTTGCAGCGGTGGAATTAGGTTTTTGGCTCCATCCCCGATCATTTGGGGGTACGTAGGTATATATAGGAGGAAGAAGTACGTCGGTGGAGCTTCGAGGGGACCACGAGGCAGGGGGCGCACCCTAGGGGGGCCCTCCACCCTCGTGACCACCTCATGGCTTTCTTGACGGAGGGTCCAAGTCTCCTGGATCTTATCTGATGAGAAAATCACGTTTCTGAAGATTTCATTCCGTTTGGACTCCGTTCGATATTCTGTTTCTCCGAAACACTGAAATAGGCAAAAAAACAGCAATTCTGGGCTGGGCCTCCAGTTAATAGGTTAGTCCCAAAAATAATATAAAAGTGGAAAATAAAGCCCAATATAGTCCAAAACAGTAGATAATATAGCATGGAGCAATCAAAAATTATAGATACGTTGGAGACGTATCAAGCATCCCCAAGCTTAATTCCTTCTCGTCCTCGAGTAGGTAAATGATAAAAACAGAATTTTTGATGCGGAGTGCTACTTGGCATAATTTTAATGTAATTCTTCTTAATTGTGGTATGAATATTCAGATCCGAAAGATTCAAGACAAAAGTTCATATTGACATAAAAACGATAATACCTCAAGCATACTAACTAAGCAATTATGTCTTCTCAAAATAACATGGCCAAAGAAAGTTCATCCCTACAAAAACATATAGTTTAGTCATGTTTCATTTTCGTCACACAAGAATGCTCTCATCATGCACAACCCCGATGACAAGCCAAGCAATTGTTTCATACTTTAGTAATCTCAAACCTATAAACTTTCACGCAATATATGAGCGCGAGCCATGGACATAGCACTATGGGTGGAATAGAATATAATGAGGGGGGTTATGTGGAGAAGACAAAAAAAGGAGAAAGTCTCACATCAACGAGGCTAATCAATGGGCTATGGAGATGCCTACCGATTGATGTTAATGCAAGGAGTAGGGATTGCCATGCAACGGATGCACTAGAGCTATAAATGTATGAAATCTCAACAAAAGAAACTAGTGGGTGTGCATCCAACTTGCTTGCTCACGAAGACCTAGGGCACTTGAGGAGGCCCATTGTTGGAATATACAAGCCAAGTTCTATAATGAAAAATTCCCACTAGTATATGAAAGTGATAACATGAGAGACTCTCTACTATGAAGATCATGGTGCTACTTTGAAGCACAAGTGTGGTAAAAGGATAGTAACATTGTCCCTTCTCTCTCTTTTCTCTCATTTTTTTGGGCCTTTTCTTCTTATTTTTTATGGCCTTTCTTTTTTTGGGGGGGGGGCTTCTCTTTTTTTATGGCCTTTTTTATTCCTCACTTGGGACAATGCTCTAATAATGATGATCATCGCACTTCTATTTATTTACAACTCAATACTAGAACAAAGATGACTCTATATGAATGCCTCCGGCGGTGTACCGGGATATGCAATGAATCAAGAGTGACATGTATGAAAGACTTATGAACGGTGGCTTTGCCACAAATACTATGTCAACTACATGATCATGCTAAGCAATTTGACAATGATGAACGTGTCATGATGAACGAAATGATGGAAAGTTGCATGGCAATATATCTCGGAATGGCTATGGAAATGCCATAATAGGTAGGTATGGTGGCTGTTTTGAGGAAGATATAAGGAGGTTTATGTGTGAAAGAGCGTATCATATCACGGGGTTTGGATGCACCGGCGAAGTTTGCGCCAACTCTCAATGTGAGAAAGGGCAATGCACGGTACCGAAGAGGCTAGCAAGGATGGAAGGGTGAGAGTGCGTATAATCCATGGACTCAACATTAGTCATAAAGAACTCACATACTTATTGCAAAAATCAACAAGTCATCAAAAACCTCGGCACTACACGCATGCTCCTAGGGGGATAGATTGGTAGGAAAAGACCATCGCTCATCCCCGACCGCCACTCATAAGGAAGACAATCAAATAACACCTCATGTTTCAAATTTGTTGCATAACGTTTACCTTACGTGCATGCTACAGGACTTGCAAACCTCAACACAAGTATTTCTCAATTTCACAACTACTCAACTAGCATGACTTTGATATTATTACCTCCATATCTCAAAACAATCATCAAGCATCAAACTTTTCTTAGTATTCAACACACTCATATGAAAGTTTTATTATTAATCTTGCATACTAAGCATATTAGGATTTTAAGAAAATTAACATGATAATAAGACTCTCAAAATAATCTAAGTGAAGCATGAGAGATCAATGGTTTCTATAAAAAAATCCACCACTATGCTCTAAAAGATAGAAGTGAAGCATTAGAACAAAATTATAAAGCTCAAAAGATATTAGTGAAGCACATAGAGTATTCTATCAAATTCCAAATCATGTATGGCTCTCTCAAAAGGTGTGTACAGCAAGGATGATTGTGGTGAACTAACAAGCAAAGACTCAAATAATAAAATACGCTCCAAGCAAAACACATATCATGTGGTGAATAAAAATATAGCTCCAAGTAAAGTTACCGATAGAAGTAGACGAAAAAGAGGGGATGCCTTCTGGGGCATCCCCAAGCTTTGGCATTTTGGTGTACTTAGATTATCTTGGGGGTTCCATGGGCATCGCCAAGCTTAGGCTCTTGCCACTCCTTGTTCCATAATCCATCAAATCTTTACCCAAAACTTGAAAACTTCACAACACAAAACTTAAAGTAGAAAACTCGTGAGCTCCGTTAGCGACAAAAACAAAATACCACTTCAAGGTACTGTAATGAACTCATTCTTTATTTATATGGGTGTTATACCTACTGTATTCTAACTTCTCTATGGATTATAAACTATTTTACTAGCCATAGATTCATCAAAATAAGCAAACAACACACGAAAAACAGAATCTGTCAAAAACAGAACAGTCTGTAGTAATCTGTAGCTAGCGCAAGATCTGGAACCCCAAAAATTATAAAATAAATTGTTGGACGTGAGGAATTTATATATTAATCATGTGCAAAAAGAATTAACTAAATAGAGCTCTCCAAATAAAAAGGACATCAGTTCTCGTGAGCGCTAAAGTTTCTGTTTTTTATAGCAAGTTCAACAAGACTTTCCCCAAGTCTTCCCAACGGTTCTACTTGGCACAAACACTAATTAAACACAAAAAACACAACAAAAAGAGAGGCTAAATAATTTATTTATTACTAAATAGGAGCAAAAAGCAAGGAATAAAAATAAAATTGGGTTGCCTCCCAACAAGCGCTATCATTTAGCGCCCCTAGCTAGGCATAACAAGCAAGAATAAATCTAGGTATTCCCATCTTTGGTGGGCAATCCATAAGTGGCTCTCATGATAGATTCATATGGTAATTTTATTTTATTTCTAGGAAAGTGTCTCATGCCATTTTTTAATGGAAATTGAAATCTAATATTCCCTTCCTTCATATCAATAATTGCACCAACCGTTCTAAGGAAAGGTCTATCGAGAATAATAGGGCAAGAAGGATTGCAATCTATATCAAGAACGATAAAATAGATGGGCACATAATTCCTATTTGCAACAATAATAACATCATTAATTCTTCCCATAGGTTTCTTAATAGTGGAATCCGCAAGATGCAAGTTTAGAGAGCAATCATCAAAATCACGGAAATCTAGCAAATCACACAAAGTTTTGGGAATAGTAGAGACACTAGCACCCAAATCACACAAAGCATAAAACTCATGATCTTTAATTTTAATTTTAATAGTTTGTTCTCACTCATCATAAAGTTTTCTAGGGATAGAAACTTCCAATTCAAGTTTTTCTTCATAAGATTGCATCAAGGCATCAACGATATGTTTAGTAAATGCTTTATTTTGACTATAAGTGTGAGGAGATTTTAGCACGGATTGCAACAAGGAAATAAAATCAATTAAAGAGCAATTTTCATAATTAAATTCCTTGAAATCCAATATAGTGGGTTTAGCAACATCTAGGGTTTTAATTTCTTCAATCCCACTTTTATCAAATTTAGCATCAAGATCAACAAATTCCGAATTTTTAGAATGCCTTCTAGGTAAAGGTGGATCATATTCAGTCCCATCATTATCAAGATTCATATTGCAAAACAAAGATTTAATAGGTGACACATCAATAACTTTTAGATCTTCATCATTATTTTCATAGGATCTAGAAGAACACGCTTTTATCAAGGCATCTTTCTTAGCACGCATTCTAGCGGTTCTTTCTTTGCACTCATCAATGGAAATTCTCATGGCTTTGAGAGAATCATTGATGTAATGCTTAGGTGGAATAGATCTAAGTTTCAAAGAATCAACATCAAGAGCAATTCTATCAACGTTCCTAGCCAAATCATCAATCTTAAGAAATTTTTCTTCAATCATAGCATTAAAATTCTTTTGCGAAGTAATAAATTCTTTAATATTAGATTCAAAATCAGAGGGCATCTTATTAATTTCCATAAGATGTTGTAGGAATTACCATAATTATTAGAGGGATTACTAGGATAAGGCCTAGGATTGAAATTTCCCCTATACGCATTGTTACCAAAATTGTTCCTACCAACAAAATTCACATCCATAGATTCATTATTATTCTCAATCAAAGTAGACAAGGGCATATCATTAGGATCAGAAGAAACACTCTTATTAGCAAATAATTTCATAAGTTCATCCCTCTTTCCACTCAAAATATTAATTTCTTCTATTGCATGCACCTTGTAGTAGATCTTTCAGTATGCCATTGAGAATAATTAACCATAATATTATCTAGGAGTTTAGTAGCTTCTCCTAAAGTGATTTCCACAAAAGTGCCTCCCGCGGCCGAATCTAAAAGATTTCTAGAAGCAAAATTTACTCCGACATAAAATTTTTGTATAATCATCCACAAATTCAAACCATGAGTAGGGCAATTACTTATCATTCATTTCATTCTCTCCCAAGCTTGTGCAACATGTTCATGATCAAGTTGTTTAAAATTCATAATATCGTTTCTAAGAGAGATGATCTTAGCGGGAGGAAAATACTTAGAGATAAAAGCATCTTTGCACTTGTTCCATGAATCAATACTATTTTTAGGCAAGGATGAAGACCAAGCTTTAGCACGATCTCTAAGCGAAAAAGGAAATAGCTTCAATTTAACAATATCATTATCGACATCTTTCTTCTTTTGCATGTCACACAAATCAACGAAGCTATTAAGATGGGTAGCGGCATCTTCACTAGGAAGGTCGGAGAACGGATCTTTCATGACAAGATTCAACAAAGCAGTATTAATTTCACAAGATTCAGCATCGGTAAGAGGAGCAATCGGAGTGCTAAGGAAATCATTATTGTTGGTATTGGTGAAGTCACACAATTTAGTATTATCTTGCACCATCGCGACAAACAAGCAATCCAACACACGAGCAAACAAAAAGCAAACGGGCAAAAGAGGCAAATAGAGAGCGAGGATAGAGAGAGAGAGGGTGAATAAAACAGCAAGGGTGAAGTGGGGGAGAGGAAAACGAGAGGCAAATGGAAAATAATGTAATGCGGGAGATAGGGATTGTGATGGGTACTTGGTATGTTGACTTTTGCACAGACTCCCTAGCAACAGCGCCAGAAATTCTTCTTGCTACCTCTTGAGCACTGCGTTGGATTTCCTCCAAGAGGAGAGGATGATGCAGCAAAGTAGCGTAAGTATTTCCCTCAATTTTTGAGAACCAAGGTATCAATCCAGTAGGAGGCCACGCACAAGTCCCTTGTACCTACACAAAAACAATAGCTCCACGCAACCAATGCGCTTAGGGGTTGTCAATCCCTTCACGGTCACATACGAAAGTGAGATCTGATAGAGATGATAAATAATATTTTTGGTATTTTTGGTATAGAGATGCAAAGTAAAAAAGTAAAAGCAAAGTAAAAGCAAAGCAATAATAAAGTGATGGAGATTGATATGATGAGAAAGAGACCTGGGGGCCATAGGTTTCACTAGTGGCTTCTCTCAAGAGCATAAGTATTCTACGGTGGGTGAACAAATTATTGTTGAGCAATTGACAGAATTGAGCATAGTTATGAGAATACCTAGGTATGATCATGTATATAGGAATCACGTCCGAGACAAGTAGACCGAAACGATTCTGCATCTACTATATTACTCCACTCATCGACCGCTATCCGGCATGCATCTAGAGTATTAAGTTAAAAATAGAGTAACGCCTTAAGCAAAATGACATGATGTAGAGGGATAGTTTCATGCAGTATGATAAAAACCCCACCTTGTTATCCTTGATGGCAACGATACAATACGTGCCTTGCTGCCCCTTCTGTCACTGGGAAAGGACACCGCAAGATCGAACCCAAAGCTAAGCACTTCTCCCATGGCAAGAACAACCAATCTAGTAGGCCAAACCAAACTGATAATTCGAAGAGACTTGTAAAGATAACCAATCATACATAAAAGAATTCAGAGAAGATTCAAATATTATTCATAGATAGACTGGATCATAAATCCACAATTCATCGGTCTCAACAAACACACCGCAAAAAGAAGATTACATCGAATAGATCTCCACAAGAGAGGGGGAGAACATTGTATTGAGATCCAAAAAGAGAGAAGAAGCCATCTAGCTACTAGCTATGGACCCGTAGGTCTGAAGTAAACTACTCACACTTCATCGGAGGGGCTTGGATGATGATGTAGAAGCCCTCCGTGATCGATGCCTCCTCCGGCGGAGCTCCGGAACAGGCCCCAAGATGAGATCTCGTGGATACAGAAAGTTGTGGCGGTGGAATTAGGTTTTTGGCTCCTATTCTGATCATTTGGGGGTACGTGGATATATATAGGAGGAAGAAGTACGTCGGTGGAGCTTCAAGGGGCCCATGAGGTAGGGGGCGCGCCCCCTCCACCCTCGTGACCGCCTCGTGGCTTTCTTGACAGAGGGTCCAAGTCTCCTGGGTCTTATCTGATAAGAAAATCACGTTCCCAAAGATTTCATTCCGTTTGGACTCTGTTTGACACTCCTTTTCTTCGAAACCCTAAAACAGGCAAAAAACAGCAATTCTGGGTTGGGCCTCCGGTCAATAGGTTAGTCCCAAAAATAATATAAAAGTGGAAAATAAAGCCCAATATAGTCCAAAACAGTAGATAATATAGCATGGAGCAATCAAAAATTATAGATACGTTGGAGACGTATCAAAGAGCCTACCTCTGAAGATCCGGAAGCTAAGGTTTCCAATCGAGAGAAGAAGTCTCCGCCAGAGGGTCCTACCTCAGAGGGTATTCTGGCCGCACAATGTCCGCGCGGGGATCAGCCCTCTACCGAGCTGTAAGTAATCAAAAAGTACTTAATAGTGAAGATGTCCTATCTTACTTCCGAAGACAATAATCGATGCTTATAAATTGTAGTCCGGATCGCATCCCTTCTCGACAGAGTTCATCTTCGGGGGATCTTCTTCCGGAGATGATGGAGAGCGAAACGCCTCCCTCGGACTCCCCAGCTCAAGAAGCGGGCGACCTTGAAGCGTTGTCGCGAAGGGTATCTCCGGATCCACTAGGGCCAGAGAATAACCCTTTGGCTGCCCGGTATCCCCAGTATCCGGCTCCTGAGGGGAGCGACAGCAAGGGTCCGTACAGTGTGCGGTCGGACGCGCTGAAGGATCTTCTGGGGCAAGCTGTCATCTCTGAAGCGCATCATACGCTAATGGGTACGGTGATTGAAAGGATTTCATCTGCTGAAAGAGGTTTGCACGAAGCTTTTATGAGTCTGCTGAAAGGCTTCGAGGTACGTGAAACAATGTATGCCTTTAACAGTACCGCATACGTTAGGTATGCCCATGCAGATAGTAGCCCCTGAGACTCTGGTTGTCACCGGGAACGGCGACAAATAGAGCATCATAGTCCCAGGTAATAACCAGATCGCCTTTATGTGCAGGTGGTTGAAGCTCCAGTGGTTAGCCGGACTGATGGTTTTGCCGAACTAAAGCGGCAACTGGATGCGGCAGATGCCGACATCGTGCTTGTCAACAAGCGGCTTGACGAGGCACAGGGTGAGTGATTTTTCCGGTGGTCGTCACGTAATAAGAGCAGCATGATGCCAGTATCGTTAATATGTTGTGACTGCAGATGGAGCTGCCACCGTGGAGATCCTTCGGGCGGAGCTTGCCCGAGCCAAGGAGCAAGCAAGGAGTAGCAATGCGGCCGCTTTAAAGGCGGCCGAAGAGTTAAGGGCCGAACAGGCCGCACATTGCGAGAGCAAGGAAAAAATAGCCAAGATGGTTGTAGAGTTAAAAGATGCTGCTGACCGTTACCGGCTTCTTGAAGAAGAAGACCGGGCGAAGGCGACGGACCTGGAGAAGGCCCAGGTGGCCGCCAAGGAAGCCCGCTCCAAAATTAGAGCGACGAAGGAGGAGCTGAATTAGGCTACAAATATCGTGTCTGGGAAGCCCTTCTTGTTGCGGACTAAGTTCGGAGATCCGAAATATGCTCCTCTGGACCGGCTATGGAGTTCTGCGGACGCGTACATGGATTTTGCTGCAAGTGCTACTGACGCAGCTGAGTACTTCAAGGATCAGAAAGGTCCCAAAGTGGAAAAGCTGTTCTGGTCACAGTTTCATGCTCCAGTCCGTCCGCTGCTGCTGAATGAGCGATTGACCGGTTGGGCCGAGCTCCATAGGTTGTCCAGACTTGCCATGAGGTCCGTTGTGGATCACCTGTGACCGGGAGGGCCAAGGCCGAGTAGCTACTTTAGAGTAGTGCAACAATTCCTTGAAGCTGTGCCACGCATCGATGTCGTAAAGAGATTAGCGTGCATAGAAGGTGCACGGATGGCCCTTGCCCGTGTCAAAACATACTGGGCGGAGATGGAGGCCACCACTATTGCGGCACAGGGTTTGGCCATAGGCCGAGTTGCTGCCGAGCACTACTTTGAAGAAGTCCTCGAAGGCACTCGCTCGATATAGGCTCATTTCTCGAAGAATATTATTTTCCAGTGACATGTAGTCCCATTGTACAAAACAATGTTTTTCTGAATTAATCAAGGCTGTATTTATACTTTTGCCCGGAAGTACTATGATGCCTCCTGTGCGGCCGTTTATGTATATATGTATATAACCTGAAAGTTTGCAGTCGTTGGCTTCCGCCCCCACGCATATAATGCGGGGGTGTTCGCAAAAGATGCATATCCACACTTGATCCAACGCCTTGGTCTGTTAAGGAGGTGATAGCGTAGCAAACGAGGCAATCAGACTATATTGCTTTAACACTTTCACTTAGCCATAGGAGTTTGACAGTGGGGCTACTATATAGCCCCTGGTACTTCTGTGCTCGTCCGAATACGGTGCGCGTACGTACATGACCGGGAAACGGCCCTTCATTAATGCGGAGGAATCCCGAAGATTCCAATTAGTCATCGAGTGGTTGACCAGTCTCTCATTATATCATGACAGTCAGTTTTCGGCTTTCTCTACTGAGGTGCTCATCCGGATGAACCAGGGCACAATCGTAGTAGTTCTCCCAGTGCTACCTTAGCCGATATAACGGAACGTAAGGTACCAAAACGTGAGAGCCGGGCAAACCCAACATTTGACCAAAGACATGATTTGGAGTTGAGGCATATAGGGCCAAACTCGCGACGCCGAACACTCCCTAAGGTGTTTGGTCTTTATAACATATACCGGGCTAAACAATGCCCTTTATAAGAAACCCCAGGTGTCTGGGTACGTGCAAAATCCTGGCGTGGCCACATGCCAATAACGTCGGCATCCTTCTCGGTTGTGTGGAGTATCCGGAGGATGTGAGCAACAAGAGATAGTAAAAAAGGTTTACGCAGGGCCTTAATCTAAAAAGAAACCTTTGGGCGGGTCCCTGCTGCACGTCTGCGCCTCTGTCTCTGTTGTGCGGTGTCCTGGACGGGTGTAGCATGATTGTAACCTGCAAAAAGAAAGAACTTAGGTGAAACTTGCCGTGCCGAAAAGAAGAATGAGTTATCAGAATTCCAGAGAAGCCTAGTTGAGCTGGGCTGGCCCTGATTACACGTGGGAAGCCCCTGACATCGTGTTATGAGGGTTCGAAAACCAATCTCATGCATGTATGATGGAACGCCGGACTCGTCTAACCGTGTCCGTGGCTTGACGACCTGCCGTTTTTTTGGTTGGTGAGGCCGTCTAGTGTGCGGCTGTTAAAGCTGCCGCGTCCTCCTCCGTTCATAAGGAACAGTTGGTATTTTCGCTAACTGTGATGACGCCTCGTGGACCGGGCATCTTGAGCTTGAGAAAAGCATAATGCGGTATTGCGTTAAAATGAGCGAAAGCTGCTCTTCCAAGCAGTACTTGATAATCATTTCGGAGTGGAGCGATGTGAAAAGTTAACGTTTTGCTTCGGAAGTTATCGGGAGAACCGAATACCACCTCTAGTGGTAGAGAGCCCGTACAGCGGGCCTCTTGGCCTGGTATTACTCCCTTGAAGGTAGTATTACTGCGGCTTATTTGTGTCGGGTCTATCCCCATTTTGCGGACTGTGTCCTGATATATCAGATTTAGATCACTGCCGTCGTCCATTAGAACCCATGTGAAATGGTACCTGTTTATTATTGGGTCTAACACCAAGGCCGTCAGTCCTTCGTGCTGGATATTTGTATTGTGATCCCTACAATGAAAAGTGATCGGGCAGGCCAACCAGGGGTTGAGCCTAGGGGTGACGGGCTTTATGGCGCGTGTGCATCGGGGTGCATGATTGCTTCTCCCCTTTGTCACCTTGATCACGTTTACTATTTTGACCCCGTAGCTGATAACTTGTCTAGGTTAGAAAATATTCTTGATGACCCACTACCTATTGATGATAGTTTTCCTGATGAACAACTAGCTGCAATAAATGTTTCTCATAACACTCCGTGGTATGCTAACTATGCTAATTACATTGTTGCTAAATATATACCACCTAGTTTCACATACCAAGAAAACAAAAAATCTTCTATGATTTAAGATATTACTTTCGGGATGACCCACATCTTTATAAAGAAGGAGTAGATGGTATTATTAGACATTTTGTACGTGAGCATGAACATGAACAAATCCTACGGAAATGTCACTCCGAAGCTTATGGAGGACATCATGCAGGAGATAGAACTGCTCACAAGGTATTGCAATCCGGTTTTTATTGGCCTTCTCTCTTCAAGGATGCCCGTAAGTTTGTTTTATCTTGTGACGAATGTCAAAGAATTGGTAATATTGGTAAGCGTCAGGAAATTCCTATGAATTATTCACGTGTTGTTGAACCATTTGATGTTTGGGGTTTTGATTATATGGGACCTTTTCCTTCCTCTAACGGGTATACTCATATTTTGGTTGCTGTTGATTATGTTACTAAGTGGGTAGAAGCTATTCCAACTAGTAGTGCTGATTATAACACTTCCATTAAAATGCTTAAATAATTTATTTTCCAAAGGTTTGGAGTCCCTAGATATTTAATGACTGATGGTGGTTCACACTTTATTCATGGTTCTTTCTGTAAAATGCTTGTTAAATATGATGTTAACCATAGAACTGCATCACCCTGTCACCCTCAACCTAGTGGTCAAGTTGAACTTAGCAATATAGAAATAAAATTAATATTCCAAAAAATTGCCAATAGGTCCAGAAAGAATTGGTCTAAGAAGTTAGATGATGCACTTTGGGCCTACAGAACAGCTTATAAAAATCCTATGGGTATGTCTCCTTATAAAATGGTTTATGGAAAAGCTTGTCATTTGCCTCTTGAGTTAGAACATAAAGCATATTGGGAAATTAAAGAACTCAACTATGATTTCAAACTTGCCGGTGAAGAGAGGTTATTTGATATTAGCTCACTAGATGAATGGAGAACTCAAGCTTATGAAAAATGCCAAATTATTTAAAGAGGAAGTTAAAAGATGGCATGATAAAAGAATCCAAAAGCGAGAATTCAAAGTTGGTGAATATGTTCTTTTGTACAACTCTCCTTTTAGATCTTTGCAGGAAAACTTCTCTCCAAATGGGAAGGACCATATATTATTGAAGAGGTTTATCGTTCTAGAGTTACCAAAATTAATAATGCCAAAGGTACTAACCCGAAGGTGGTCAAGGGGCAAAGAATTAAACACTATATCTCAGGTACGCCTATTAATGTTGAAAGCAATATTATTCAAACCATGACACCGGAGGAACACATAAAAGAAAACCATCTGGAATACTCCAGAATCGTGAAAAAGAGGAGGTACGTGATACGGTAAGTAAACGGACTCCGAAAAATCGGCAAAAAAAATTTCTGTCAGTTTTGGAATATTACAATAATTAGGAAAATAAGAAATAACCAGGAAGGCAACCGAGGAGGGCACAAGACACCAGGGCGCGCCTGCCTTGCCTGGCGTGCCCAGCTGGGTTGTGCCCACCTCGGGAACCTTCCAGACTCTGTTTTCCTCTTGTTTGCTTGGTTCCCAAGATAAAAAAAATCTTTATATACCCCCAAACATATTGACCACCGTATCACGGAGAAATCTTTTATTCTTCTTTCTTGTTGTTTTTGGTAGATCTAGATCGCCATGGCCGCTCCGAGCTCTTCCAAGGACAAGTTCTTCGAAAGGATAATTGTTGGGGATATTATTATTAGCTGAGACCCGCCCAGGAGGGGCCGGGTCAGCCCCAATGGCGGGTTACGCAAGAAGCACAGTAAACATCCAAGATTGTAGTTTATTAAGTATTATAGAAGGCCCAAGGGCCTGAAGGCAGTTTAAGGCCTGATATTATGAACCGCCGTATGTAAGGAAAGATTTGTAAAGAAAGGCATGTAAAGAAAGTCACCGAGCCGGACACGATTATGAGCCGGTCGGGACTCTGTAGGCCGCCAGGCGTCAACCCATGTATATAAGGGGACGACCCGGTGGCGGCTTAGGGCAAGAAACAATAAATTATTAACCAAGCCGGCGAGTTGAGCCTCTTGGAGATCGAAACCCTAGAAATACCAAACCCAACTAGACGTAGGCTTTTACCTTCACCGCAATGGGCCGAACTAGTATAAAAACTCTCTTGTGTCCTTTGTCCCGATTAACCCCTTTATGCTTCCTAGTGCGATGGCCCTACGACTAAGTCCTTGCTCTAGGACATCTGCCGTGACAATTCCACGACAGTTGACGCCCACCGTGGGGCCAGCGCATGGTGGATTTGAGTTCTTGAAGGGAAACTTCGAAGGGCTCAAGGGATACGCTGTGGGCCAGATGACCAAGAGTCGTCGCGGCAAGCTCTACATCAACGACGAAGGCTGGGGCCCCGAGGCTGGCTCAATCAAGTACGGGTACCGGGTCCCCTTCGGCGGAATTCACGTCTTCATCGACTGGATCGGCGAGTCGGGCCTTGAGCCGGACGTCCACACCAACCTCATCGAAACGGCTCAGCGCGCAAGGACCACCCGTGTTCAATCTGTCGTGAAGCATGCCTTCTAAGGCTGCATCCACGGCGGTGAATACTCCGAAGGATCGGTGGAGGGCGGTGAGACGGCCGTCTGCTTTGACACTGCATCATCAACAGGCGAGATGGACTCTTTGTACAAGCTGCAAGACGGCATGCTCGGGGGCTGTTCCGATGGCAGCAGTATTCTGGACCGCCTTGAGCCACTGAATTGGGCCGGAGTTTTCATGGCAGGGACACAGCCCGGGCAAAACTCTACCGCAGCGGCAGCAGCAGCTACCGGGTCGGCTGCAGTCAGGTCAGGCGACCCCGCGCGCCCTCCGGCTCAAATTCTAATGGACCTCATGGATAAACTAACAACTTTGTTAACCGCCGTGGTAGAGTTGGTGGATAAAGCCCAGCACGATGCAGAGGTGGCGTGCATGCGTGAGGAGATGGTGCAAGCTAAGGCAAATCTAGCCGCAGAGGAAACCCGGATGGCAGCAGAGCGAGCAGCTTTGGATGCTCGTTCTCAACAACTTCAAGCGGAGACTTTCCGGCTCTCGGTGGACCTTAATGCATCAAACGAGGTCATGAGGAGGAGGCATCAGAAAACTCAATCACGTCTGCCTCTGACACTTGATCCGAGGAACTTGTTCCATACGCCCAGGGCTAGGGGGAATAACCCACCGGAGGCAAATCGGATCACGACACCCGGTGCGCCGGTTCAGCCACGTGCCATGGAGCCACCTCGTATAATTACCGCTCCGCCTCATTATGTGCCAACACCACCGGGTCACTTCTACAACCCCTTGGAAAACCTCATCGCAGCGTCGGCTTGGTTGGCGGCTCTCCCAATGGAAGGCGACTCACCAGCAGCAGTTGAAACACGGCGGTAAGAGAACTTCTTCAAACGGCTCTGGCGCAGCAGGATGCGTACTCCTACAGTCGAGACAGGATCCATTCAACTCCTCGCCCAAGCCGGAGCCCGAGTTATAGTAGGCGTATGGAGTCCGCAGATATGTCAAGCAATGCTCAACGCCACAACCGGCCATACAAGAATGAGCTGGTGCGGGCTGGAGCCCTTACCTTGGCGGATCAGGAGAGGATTCGTCAAGAAGCGGAACGAGCAGCTCAAATGGCAGTAGATCAGGCGGCTCATCAAACCTTTTCGGCTTATCCAGCAACCTCAGTTGAGGCAGGAGTGGCCACGAGAACCGGAGGAGTGCCTTGCTTGGTGCCGGCCATACGCAACGAGCGTTTGCCGAAGGACTTCAAGGGGCCTCGTAAAGTGCCTAATTACATGGCTGACCTACAGCCGGGGGCTTGGATTGAGAGTTACGAGATGGCTATGGAATTATTGGAGGTCAGCGATGCTGCAATGGCCAAGTACTTCACCATGATGTTAGATGGAACAACTCGTACTTGGTTGAAGGGACTGCCACCCAATTCTATCGGCTCATGGGTGGAGTTAAAGGCCCAGTTCATCCAGAACTTTAAGGACACGTGTAAGCAGCCTATGTCGATTGTGGACTTGACCAATTGCAAGCAACAGGATGGTGAATCCACAACCCATTTGGTGCACCAGGTCAAGGAAATAATACATTCATCTCATAAGATGGATGCCGGCTCAACAGTTTTAATGTTGGAGAAAAATTGCCGTTTTGAACCTTTGAAACAGAAGCTGGGCGACTCAAGAGTGACTGTAATGACATGGGGACATTGATGGCGGCCCTTGTCAAGTATGCTGATTCTGATACTACCAAGGACTCGGTGTCTGACGAAGAAAAGGCAACGAAGGGAAAGAAGAACGACAACGGCAAGGGTCACCAGCATAACCTAGCAAATCAGGGAGGTAATAAACATAAGGCTGATGAGTTTGTTGCTAACACTAATGCACAGGGTGGAAATCAACAGCGCAAGGGCAGACAGCCCCCTCGGTCGGGCGGGTTAGGTCCCACCCTTGAGCAATTGTTAAATGGACCTTGTCCAAAGCATGACACCCGGGAGCAGCCAGCCACCCACCTGTGGAAAGACTGTATGATCATGAAAGCGTTTAAAAATTCAAACACGTTTGATGGAGGTCACGGCCTAGGTGGCGGTTCAGGAGGAGGCGGTTTTCACGGCCCGGACGCCGGTTCAGGCGGAGGAGGTTTTGACGGTCAAGGTTATCCTGGTCACCAAGGATATATTCAGCAACCCGGCCAAGGTAATCAGCAGTAGCAATCTGGTTATCAGAGCAACCCGAAGTAGCTGAGTAGTGGGCAATACCATGTATTTACCACCAGTTTATGTAAGAGGCGCCAGAAGCTTCACAAGAGGGCCGTCAATGCCGTTGAGCCGGCGATTCCAGGTTATCTGCGTTGGTCCGAGCAGCCTATTGTGTGGAGCAGAGAGGATCACCCGCCCCGGGTTGATAATCCGGGTCACTTGGCTTTGGTAGTAGCGCCTCAGGTTGGTGTATACAAGTTTACTAAGGTACTCATGGATGGAGACAGCAACATCAACATCCTGTATTATGAGACGTTCCGCCGGATGGGATTGACTGATAAAAATCTTAAAGAATCCAACACTGTTTTTCACAGTGTGGTACCTGGTAAGTTGGCATACCCAGTTGGTAAGATTGAGCTGGATGTAGCCTTTGGGGATGAGTATGACTCCAGAGCGGAAAAATTAACCTTTGAGGTGGTTAAGATCAAGAGCCCGTATCATGCTCTGTTTGGGCGGCCGGCTTATGCCAAGTTCATGGCTCGGCCGTGGTACGTGTATTTGTAGCTCAAGATGCTGGGTTATAGAGGCACCATTACAGTACATGGGAGCCGGAAGATAGCCTTGGAGTGTGAAGAAGGTGATGCTGCCTACGCTGAATCTGTTTGTGCAACAGAGGAGTTAAATTTTTACAAGGATCATGTTGACCCGGCAGACATGACATCATTAAAGAAACCAACAACAGAGCATGAGCCGGAGCTGAAATTCAAATCAGCTGATGACACTAAGATGGTTGACTTTGTGCCTGGTGACTCATCTAAACAGTTCATCATCAGCACAAACTTGGATCCGAAATAGGAAAGCGCGCTCATCGAGTTCATCCGTGAGAACCGGGACATCTTTGCATGGAAACCTTCAGACATGCCGGGTGTCCCAAGGGAACTTGATGAGCACACTCTTAATATTGATCCAAAGTTCAAACCCGTCCGACAGTTTCTCCGACGGTTCAATGAAGAAAGGCGCAAGGCCATTGGAGAAGAGGTGGCCCGGCTCTTGGCACCCGGGTTCATTGTGGAGGTCTTTTACCCCGAATGGTTAGCTAACCCGGTGCTTGTACTAAAAAAGAATGGCACCTGGTGTATGTGTGTGGATTACACCGATCTGAACAAGGCTTGTCCGGTTGATCCTTTTGCTCTCCCCCGTATTGATCAGATCATTGATGCTACAGCGAGTTGCGCACGTTTGATTTTCTTGGATGCTTATTCCGGTTATCATCAGATTAAGATGGCAGTCAAGGATCAGGAGAAGATAGCTTTTATTACTCCTTTTGGAGCTTTCTGCTATGTGTCTATGCCTTTTGGGCTTAAGAGTGCCCAAGCGACTTACCAGCGGTGTGTGCAGAATTGTCTTCACAATCAAATTGGGCGCAATCTTCCTGCTTACATGGATGATATAGTGGTAAAATCCAGGAAGGAGGAAACCTTGGTCACAGATCTGAAAGAGACTTTTGATAATCTCCGGATCTACAAAATGATGCTTAACCCGGCCAAGTGTGTTTTTGGAGTCCCAGCTGGCAAGCTCTTGGGTTTTTTGGTGTCCAACCGAGGTATTGAAGCTAACCCGGAGAAAATCAAAGCAATTACATCTTTAGCCAAACCAACGTGCATCAATGACGTTCAGCGGCTGGCGGGTCGTTGTAGGATCGAAAGTATGTCTAGAGGGGGGGGGGTGATTAGACTACTTGACCAAATAAAAACTTAACCTTTCCCAATTTTAGTTCTTGGCAGATTTTAGCTATTTTAGGACAAGTCAAGCAATCATCACACAATTCAAGCAAGCATGCAAAGAGTATATTGGCAGCGGAAAGTAAAGCATGCAACTTGCAAGAATGTAAAGGGAAGGGTTTGGAGAATTCAAACGCAATTGGAGACACGGATGTTTTTCCCGTGGTTCGGATAGGTGGTGCTATCCTACATCCATGTTGATGGAGACTTCAACCCACGAAGGGTAACGGTTGCGCGAGTCCACAGAGGGCTCCACCCATGAAGGGTCCACGAAGAAGCAACCTTGTCTATCCCACCATGGCCATTGCCCACGAAGGACTTGCCTCACTAGCGGTAGATCTTCACGAAGTAGGCGATCTCCTTGCCCTTACAAACTCCTTGGTTCAACTCCACAATCTTGTCGGAGGCTCCCAAGTGACACCTAGCCAATCTAGGAGACACCACTCTCCAAGAAGTAACAAATGGTGTGTTGATGATGAATTCCTTTCTCTTGTGCTTCAAATGATAGTCTTCCCAACACTCAACTCTCTCTCATAGGATTTGGATCTGGTGGATAGAAGATTCGAGTGGAAAGCAACTTGGGGAAGGCTAGAGATCAAGATTCATATGGTAGGAATGGAATATCTTGGTCTCAACACATGAGTAGGTGGTTCTCTCTCAGAACATATGAGTTGGAAGTGTAGATGTGTTCTGATGGCTCTCTCCACGAGTGAAGAGGAGGTAGAGGGGTATATATAGCCTCCACACAAAATCCAACCATTACACACAATTTACCAATCTCGGTGGGACCGAATTAACAAACTCGGTCAGACCAAAATAGTAAACCTAGTGACCGTTTGAGATTTTCGGTGGGACTGACATGCAACTCGGTAGGACCGATTTTGTTAGGGTTAGGGCATAACGTAATCTCGGTGAGACCGATTACACAAACTCGGTGAGACCGATTTTGGTAATAATCTAACCAGAGAGTTGGTCAGGTAAACTCGGTGGGACCGATTTGCTCTTTCGGTGAGACCGAAAAGTTACAAAAAGGAAACACTGAATTTACATTGCAATCTCGGTGGGACCGATCCGCTCTTTCGGTGAGACCGAAAAGTTACGAAAGGGAAACAGAGAGTTTGCAATCCCATCTCGGTGAGACCGAGATCCCTATCGGTAGAACCGATTTGCTAGGGTTTGGCAATGGCTATGACAAGTGAAACTCGGTGACGCCGGGTTGAAAGAATCGGTAAGGCCGAGTTTGGCTTAGGGTTTAGGTCAAATGTGGATATGGGAAAGTAGTTGAGGGTTTTGGAGCATATCACTAAGCACATGAAGCAAGAGGCTCATTAAGCAACACCTCATCCCTCCTTGATAGTATTGGCTTTTCCTAAAGACTCAATGTGATCTTGGATCACTAAAATATAAAATAAAGAGTCTTGAGCTTTTGAGCTTGAGCCAATCCTTTGTCCTTAGCATTTTGAGGGTTCCACTTTCACCATCCATGCCATGCCAATCATTGAGCTTTCCTGAAATAATCATCTTGGAATAGCATTAGCTCAATGAGCTATATGTTGTTATGAATTACCAAAACCACCTAGGGATAGTTGCACTTTCAATCTCCCCCTTTTTGGTAATTGATGACAACATATAGATCAAAGCTTCGACAACTGATAATAAGCATGAAATATATCGTCGCTTTGAGAAGTATGTGATAAGTAAGAGCTCCCCCTAAATTTGTGCATATTTAAGATTTGCTTTGGACTGCAAATGCACAAAGAGTTAGAGTCATGGGTTACTCTTCCATGTCACATACATCTTGGTGGAGCGCTTAAAATGATAAGAAGGAAATACATGCACTCATCACCAAGAAAAGTGAATGATCATATAAGATAGATAAGATAATAGCATTCACCAAGCAATAAGTGTAGCTTATGATCAAACACATGATCATCACAGATAACGGCATAGTATCTCAAGCACTCAAAAGCAAACAAAGTTCGAAAAACCACCAAATAAAGCAAGAGAGAATAAAAGCAACACACTCTCTCTCGAAGCCTATGATCTATACATTTTTCTCCCCCTTTGGCAACAAGTTACCAAAAAGTTCCTAGAAAATGCATAGTGCTAGATCGACTCTCGGGCTTGATCTTCTGGTGGTGGTGGAGTCCGGAGCACTCCAAGGACGAAGCCTTCTATAGACGTGGTCGGAGTTGAGGCTGAAGTAGATGCTGGTGCTGGTGGAACTGAAGCTATAGCTAGTGCAGAAGTGGTGGCTCTGGTGTCAGCAACTGGCACTGCATGTGATCTCTGAGCTCTTGGCACTCTGGCAAAGGCATCAGTTGTAGTCTTGCCTCTCCTCTCCTGCATGTCATCCTGAAGTTGTTCCACTGCAGACTGAATCTCTGTTACTTTGACATCCAAGTCATAGAACTTTTGTTCCATGATCCTCTCTAAGCTCTGTTGATTCTGAGTGAGGGTGGCCAGTCCTTGCTCAATCCTCAGTGTGGATGCAATCAAGTAACCAAGCTGCTCTTGTTTGGTTTTCAAGAAATACTCAGATGCCTCCTCTTGAGTTGGCATCTTGGCAGCTTTCTCCTTCCTTGCCTGCTCCTTCTTTGCTTGTGCTTGAACTGATGATGGTTCATTCTCATTCATCACAACTTGGTTGTCCTCAAAGTCTGGATGAATAGGCAAGTGTTCCTTGTCCAACAAGTATATGCCTGTGCCCATCTTCGAGTTGATTAACTCCTAAATCTGAGGGGCATAACCACAGCTCCTCTTCTGATCTGCTACAGTCCTCTTGATAGTTTCTACTATGAGGCTCATGACCTTGAATTTCTGAGGCACATCAAATACATGAAGCAAGTTGATTGCATGGCCTCTGATCATCTTATGATCACCTGACTTGGGCAACAGAGTGTGCCTAAGGATCCAGTTAATGGTTGGCAGCCCTGACAGAAGATAATGCACAGACCCAAACTTGAAAGTATCAAGTTCCTCGTTTGGAATTTCCTTGTACATATTGGACATAGAGTTGTGGTCCATCTTCTTCTTGGCATAGATATCCAAGTCATCCTCATGCTCCTCTGGGGCATTGATGAGCTGTGCCCACTCAGCAACAGTAGATTGGTACCTCGTACCTTCAGACATCCATGTGATCTTTCCATCTGGGTAGAAATGTGTTGTGGAGTAGAATTGCATAATGAGTTCCTCGTTCCACTTTGTGAGCTTCTTCCCAACAAAGTCTGCTACTCCACAAACATTGAAGCTGTCATACACTCTAGGGTAGTGTTCTTCATTTTCCTTGATGTACTCCCAATTGACCCATCTCATGTCACAAACTATGGGCTTCTTGTCCAACAAAACTGTCTCATAGAAGTCCTGCTGTTCCTTAGTGTGGAACCTATAATCAACAGAAGTTCTTCTCCTTGAAGCATACGGATCTTCTTCTCTCCACTTCCTCAGCCCCGAGTCTCTTCTGAGCTTCATGTCCTCAGCCATAGGATGAGCATCATTGTGGTCTGGGATCTTGGGCTTGAGCTTTCTCAGAACATGCTCTTCATCATCTTCTTCAGCAGCTTCAGGCACTGGGGCCTTGTTCTCCTCAATTGCAGGTATGCTCCTCGTATTTCTCTTTGGGGCAGACTTGGGCTTGGAGGCAGCTTTGGGTGCTTCTGTGGGCTTGGATGCAGCAACCCCTGTCCTGATAGCATCACCCATAAGCTTAGGTGCCTTAGGTGCTGGTGCAGCAACCTCTTCTTCTTCCTCTTCTTCCATGATGGAAGCCTTTCCAAGCACTCTGGCTACGGTCTTCTTGACCCTTTCCTTCCTTTTCTTTCCTTCAGCAGCAACTGGCTCTATGGTTGCAGGCTTTTCAGGAATCTGAGTTGAAGCTCTGGCCTTTGGCATAGGCTGCCTACCTGCTGGCCTTTTGATTTTTAAGCCTGGCTTTGTGCCTTGAGCTAAGCCATATTCCTTCTTGAGCCCAACTCTTTTTGATGTGCCTTCCTCTTCCTCTGCCACATAATCTTCATCCTCAGAATCTGAAGTTCTCTTCTTCCTCTGTCTGGTGGCAGCTTTTGGCAAATTGCTTGGGGCACTTCTTCTGCCATCATCTGAAGAGCTGGAGGGACTAGTGCCCTCACTCATGAGCACCTGCTCTTCTGATCTGTTCTGGCTGTCACTCTGATTAGACATGATGTAAAAGCTGACTGCTGACCCTATGAAGAGTTTATAGATGAGGTAGAGTGGATGAGCATCACAAAATGCAGAGATTTTTGCAAAAGAATGATTCAAAAACTTAGTTTTAGTTTCCCACTAAAATCATCTCGGATCTACTGATTTTTAAACTCGGTGATACCGAAGCAGTTTTGGAACCTAAACTAGTGAACTCGGTCAGACCGAGTCACAGTTCGGTGGCACCGAGACTGCTAGGGTTTCACAAAGTTCCAAAATCGGTCACACCGATAAGTAATTCTCGGTCAGACCGAGTCTCACTTGTGCAATGGCATGAGCCAAATCGGTGGGACCGAGTTTTTCAACTCGGTGGGTCCGAGATGGTTTCGGCGGAAACCTAACCCTAAATTTTTCGAATCAATCCTATTCTATGAATGCATTGACTGGATAAGAGTGTTTCAAACGTGGCAAGAATCATTAAGAACACAATGTGCTAGGAATTAGATTGGGGATAGCACAAAGATCGAGTCCATACCCTAGTTCGGCGGAGACTCGCTACGGCGGCAACGGCGGGGTTGAATTCCGTTGACGGCGATGGAGACCAGCGACTGGAGGCGGCTCGCGGCGAGGAGACGATCCGGAGACCACGTTGGCAGAGCGAGGTATCGCGCGGGCGAAGGGGTTCGGAGAAATTTCCAAATTTTTGCCCGTGACTATATATAGCCCGACCCTGTCGGTGTGACCGAGTGGAACAACTCGGTGGCACCGAGATGCAAAACTGCATACAGTTGTTGCAACTCGGTGTGACCGAATGGTTCAAATCGGTTGCACCGAGATCGAAAATTCAGATCAACTTAATGATCTCAGTAGGACCGAAAGTGGTATATCGGTCAGACCGAGAATCACAAAGAGGTTTTGGAAGGTTAAGTCTATGACGAATCGGGGACTCCGAGTGCTCCTCACACAGAGTGGTTCGAATCTGACTTGATCAAATTTTGTGATGTAGCATGAATAGAGTTTGAGACGAGAAAAGCATAAATAGCTAGAGGAGGTTCTTAGGCATTCTTGTCCTTCCAATTGGCAAAAGGAAATAAAACCAAACAATCAAAACAACAAGTGGATGTCCTTGAATGAGTAAAATATGCAACCAACATGCTCACACAATAAGATGGCAATTGAAATATGTGACAAAGCATGCACAACCAATTCTAGCATCTATCAAGCAATTGGCGATGACTAGGTCATCTATATATGAGTATATTGACTTAGGAGTCAAGTGAGAACACTTGATCATAGGTCATACTCATCGTTTAAGCTCAAGTGGGGTTACCACTTTTACATAAAGCATTGTTGTGTTCACATCTTTAGAGTTGCTTTAGCTCAAGTCTTAGTGTAAAGCTCCCCCTAGATGTGATATCCCCCCTAAGAGGGATGAACTAACCTTGGGTTTTGTCGATGATGACTTCATGTAGATGTTGAAGATGTGGATGCTCAATGTTGATGTAGATCACTTGGAGCTATCCATTTGAGTGAATTGCACTTTCAGTACCTACATGGGTTAGTCCCACAAGGAACAAACAAGGATATCCATAGACATAGAGTGATGCACACACAAGATGATATCCATGAAAACTTTAGGTTACTTTGTCCCTTGTCTTACCAACAAGAGGGTTTGTGACTCCTTGAACTAGTTCAAGATGTGGAAGTTTATTGCACTTGTTCTTACCAAAATGATAAGAGTGAAGTATGTTGGCGGAGTCACCCTCAAGAACTCTCTAGTTCTTCTTCTTTTGGATCCACACCATCTTGATGGGAATCCTTGGAGTTGTAGTCGTACTTGATGAAGTGGAACTTGAAGTGGTCATGGGAATCCACTTGACTAAGGTCTTAGGAGCTTCTTCAAATGCATCAATTTCCTCTTGAAGCTTGTCCTTGCCTTTTTGCTTGTAGTCTTGTGGTGGAAGATCATCTTGATATTGTGTCCCCTTGAAGGAAGTATCATACTTCTCTTGTTGAGGAACAAACTTTGTCTTGGGGTATTGATCTTCTTCCCACTCAACTCCATTGGCATTGAACTTTCGTTTAAAACCAACACCTTGATTCTTCCGATGCATTCCTTGCTTGCGCACAATTTCCTCGAATTGCTTACTCCCGTCAAGGCTTTTGTACACTCATTTCTCTATAATTCCCTTAGGACCTTTGGCCACAAAGCATCTTCCAATTCCTTCATTTGGTGAGTCAAATATGTCGTAGGAGTTGGTTGACACAAGTGCTAGACCGGCAACACCTTCATCTTGAGTATATTCGGAATCGGAGTGATAACTTCTCTCGGAGTGCTCGTCGGAGTCGGAGCCGGATACCTATTCACCAACATGAGCTTGATGTCTTCGTTTTGTGTAGCTCCTTGATGATTTTTCCTTCCTTTCCGAATCCTTGCTTCTCCGTGAGTATCTTCGTTCATAACGATCATCTCTACTCCTTCTCTCTCTTGGTGGTGATTCTTCTCTTTTGCTTCTTCTTCTTGGAGAGTCTTCTCTTCTCTTGTAGCGAGCCATACACTCATTGGAATAGTGTCCGGGTCTTCACAATTGTAGCAGTTTTGCTCTCGACTAGAAGATCTTTTGTCATTGTAGGACCTTGACTTGGAGCTTCTATCTTTGCTTCTACTCTTGTAGAACTTGTTGAAGTTCTTCACCATTAAGCTCAATTCTTCATTGAAGTTTTGTTTCTCACTTGATGATGTAGGGGCTTCACATGAGGCTTTGTAGGCACCACTTGATTTGTTGTGAAGTTCCTCTTTATCCTTAAGTGACATCCCATGAGCAACAATTCTTCCAATTACCTCCGTTGGCTTGAGATCTTTGTAATTGGGCATCATTTGGATCAATGTGCACACGGTATCATATTTTCCATCCAAGGCTCTTAGAATCTTCTTGATGATGAATCTATCGGTCATCTCTTCACTACCTAAGCCGGCAATCTCATTTGTGATGAGAGCAAGCCTAGAGTACATTTCAGCGACACCTTCACTATCCTTCATTTTGAACTTGTAAAGTTGACTTTGAAGCACATCCAATTTGGATTCCTTGACAGAGTCGGTACATATCAATCAAAGTGTCCCAAATTTCCATTGCATTCTCAAGACGGCTGATTTTGTTGAATTCCTCGGGGCACAATCCGTTGAAGAGAATATCACAAGCTTGAGCATTGTATTGCAACATCTTCAACTCATCCGCGGTAGCTTCACGGTTTGGTTCTCTCCCATCAAAGAAGTCACCTTGCAAACCAACACACACAATAGCCCAAACGGCGGGGTTATGTCCAAGAATATGCATTTTCATTTTATGCTTCCAACTAGCAAAATTAGTACCATCAAAGTAAGGACCTCTATGATGATAATTTCCCTCGCTAGACGCCATACTCTCCTAGGTTGTGAAACCAAGGCTATGACCACCAAGAGCTATGGAAATCAAAGCAAATGGAGACCAAGGCTCTGATACCACTTGTAGGATCGAAAGTATGTCTAGAGGGGGGGGGGGTGATTAGACTACTTGACCAAATAAAAACTTAACCTTTTCCCAATTTTAGTTCTTGGCAGATTTTAGCTATTTTAGGACAAGTCAAGCAATCATCACACAATTCAAGCAAGCATGCAAAGAGTATATTGGCAGCGGAAAGTAAAGCATGCAACTTGCAAGAATGTAAAGGGAAGGGTTTGGAGAATTCAAACGCAATTGGAGACACGGATGTTTTTCCCGTGGTTCAGATAGGTGGTGCTATCCTACATCCATGTTGATGGAGACTTCAACCCACGAAGGGTAACGGTTGCGCGAGTCCACGGAGGGCTCCACCCACGAAGGGTCCACGAAGAAGCAACCTTGTCTATCCCAGCATGGCCATCGCCCACGAAGGACTTGCCTCACTAGCGGTAGATCTTCACGAAGTAGGCGATCTCCTTGCCCTTACAAACTCCTTGGTTCAACTCCACAATCTTGTCGGAGGCTCCCAAGTGACACCTAGCCAATCTAGGAGACACCACTCTCCAAGAAGTAACAAATGGTGTGTTGATGATGAACTCCTTGCTCTTGTGATTCAAATGATAGTCTCCCCAACACTCAACTCTCTCTCATAGCATTTGGATCTGGTGGAAAGAAGATTCGAGTGGAAAGCAACTTGGGGAAGGCTAGAGATCAAGATTCATATGGTAGGAATGGAATATCTTGGTCTCAACACATGAGTAGGTGTTTCTCTCTCAGAACATATGAGTTGGAAGTGTAGATGTGTTCTGATGGCTCTCTCCACGAGTGAAGAGGAGGTGGAGGGGTATATATAGCCTCCACACAAAATCCAACCGTTACACACAATTTACCAATCTCGGTGGGACCGAATTAACAAACTCGGTCAGACCGAAATAGTAAACCTAGTGACCGTTAGAGATTTTCGGTGGGACTGACATGCAACTCGGTAGGACCGATTTTGTTAGGGTTAGGGCATAACGTAATCTCGGTGAGACCTATTACACAAACTCAGTGAGACCGATTTTGGTAATAATCTAACCAGAGAGTTGGTCAGGTAAACTCGGTGGGACCGGTTTGCTCTTTCGGTGAGACCGAAAAGTTACAAAAAGGAAACACTGAATTTACATTGCAATCTCGGTGGGACCGATCCGCTCTTTCGGTGAGACTGAAAAGTTACGAAAGGGAAACAGAGAGTTTGCAATCCCATCTCGGTGAGACCGAGATCCCTATCGGTAGAACCGATTTGCTAGGGTTTGGCAATGGCTATGACAAGTGAAACTCGGTGACGCCGGGTTGAAAGAATCGGTAGGGCCGAGTTTGGCTTAGGGTTTAGGTCAAATGTGGATATGGGAAAGTAGTTGAGGGTTTTGGAGCATATCACTAAGCACATGAAGCAAGAGGCTCATTAAGCAACACCTCATCCCTCCTTGATAGTATTAGCTTTTCCTAAAGACTCAATGTGATCTTGGATCACTAAAATATGAAATGAAGAGTCTTGAGCTTTTGAGCTTGAGCCAATCCTTTGTCCTTAGCATTTTGAGGGTTCCACTTTCACCATCCATGCCATGCCAATCATTGAGCTTTCCTGAAATAATCATCTTGGAATAGCATTAGCTCAATGAGCTATATGTTGTTATGAATTACCAAAACCACCTAGGGATAGTTGCACTTTCAGTCGTGTTGCGGCCTTGAGCCTGTTCATAAGCCAGTTAGGAGAGAAGGCAATGCCTTTGTATCATATGATGAAGAAAACAGATGATTTTATTTGGAGTGATGCTGCAAATACTGCTTTTGAGGATCTGAAGGCACAACTTGCTGAGCCGCCGGTTCTTGTTGCCCCAGTTGAAAAAGAGCCGTTTTTATTATATGTGGCCGCCAACTCACGGGCTGTTAGTGTGGCTATTATGGTGGAGAACAAGGAGGTTGGCAAGGAACATCCGGTTCAACGGCCAATTTACTATGTCAGTGAGGTGTTGATTGAATCCAAGCAACGATATCCGCATTGGCAGAAACTCGTATATGAGGTATTCATGGCAAGCCGGAAGCTTAAACATTATTTCCAGGGTCACCCGATCACTGTGGTCAGTTCTGCTCCTTTGGGAGACATCATTCAAAACAGAGAAGCCACAGGACGAGTAGCCAAGTGGGCAATTGAGCTTGGGTCTCATGGGTTGAGGTATGTGCCGCGTACTGCGATCAAATGTCAACCACTGGTTGACTTCATCAATGACTGGACAGAGATGCAAATGCCAGAAGAGAAACCAGGCAACATGTATTGGACTATTCATTTTGATGGGTCCAGACAGTTGGAAGGCTCGGGGGCTGGAGTTGTGTTAACTTCCCCACGAGGTGACAAATTTTGTTATGTGTTACGGTTGATGTTTCCTTGCACTAACAACGCAGCAGTGTATGAAGCCTTGCTCCATGGTCTTCGAGTGGCAAAAGAGATGAGTTTGAGCCGGGCCAGATGTCTTGGCGACTCAGATCTAGTGGCTCAATAGGTATCTGGCAAGTGGGATTCCAAGGACCCTCTCATGGCGGCTTATCGTCGGGAGGTTGATGCTGTTGCAGGGCATTTTAAAGGTTATCAGGTGGAGCACATTGATCGTCGAAAGAATGAAGTGGCTGATGCCTTAAGTCGGTTGGGGTCTCAGGGTAAGCCGGTACCACCCAACACCTTTTTGGATGTTTTGCATAACCCCTCTGTCAAGTTGCCCACAGAAGAAGATTTAGCTGTTCCTGACCCGGAGGCGCAGTTGGTGGTGGCTCTTCATGTCATCCTAGATTGGACAGTACCGTTCTTGGCTTACATGACCCGGGGAGAATTGCCAGCGGATGAGACCCTGGCTCGACAGATAACCCGGCGGTCTAAGTCAATGACGATTTCGGATGGAGAGTTATATCATCGCAGTGTTTCCGGAGCATTTCAGCGGTGTGTTTCCCCCGAAGAAGGTCAAGAAATTCTTCATGAGATCCATGAAGGCGACTGTGGTCATCATGCTGGGTCAAAGTCTTTGGTGGCCAAGGCGTTTCATCACGGTTTTTACTGGTTGACGGCTCATGCTGATGCAGAAGATCTGGTCAGCAGATGTGACGGATGTCAAAAGTTTGCACGACGAGCGCATGTGCCGGCTCAAGAGCTCCAGATGATTCCAATTAGTTGGCCATTTGCGGTCTTGCGGCTTGACAAGGTGGGACCTTTCAAAAGGTCTAAGGATAAAAAGACACATCTCTTGGTGGCAGTTGATAAATTCACCAAGTGGGTTGAGGCGGAGCCTATGAGTAAGTGTGATGCGGCCACGACGGTTCAGTTCATGAAAAAGGTGATCTTCCGTTTTGGTTTTCCACATAGTATTATCACTGACAATGGCACTAATCTGTCCCAAGGGGCTATGGAGGAGTTCTGTCAACACGAGCACATTCGACTTGATGTTTCGTCTGTAGCTCATCCCCAATCCAATGGTCAAGCTGAGAGAGCCAATCAGGAAATTTTGAAAGGGCTCAAACCCCGGCTCATGGTCCTGTTACAGCAAACGCCGGGCTGTTGGGTAGAGGAATTACCCTCGGTGTTGTGGAGTATCAACACCACACCCAACAGGTCTACAGGTTACACACCTTTCTTCAAGGTTTATGGGGCATAAACAGTGTTGCCTAGTGACATCCGTCATGACTCACCCCGTGTGGCGGCCTATGTTGAAGCTAATAATGAACAAGCCAGACAAGATGCACTTGACTTGTTGGATGAAGAAAGAGACTTAGCAGCGGCCCGGTCAGCAATTTATCAACAGGACCTGCACCGTTATCACAGCCGCCGGGTTAAGTCCAGGACTTTTCAGGAAGGCGACTTGGTGCTCCAGCTCATCCAGGATTTGTCAGATGCACACAAGTTATCCTCACCTTGGTAAGGACCCTTTGTGGTCAGTAAGAACTTAAACAATGGGTGATATTACCTCATTGACGTTCGAGAGTACAAAGACTCACGTAAGTCGGAGGAGGAGACCCGCCGGCCGTGGAACATTGCTCAACTTCGGCCATACTACACCCGAGCCACCGGCTCTCATCATGTACATACGTTAACATTGTGTATACCATGATAAGTAATGAAGTAAGACCATCGGTCTCTTTTCTTTTCAAAGACTATGCATCTTTGTTGTTTCTTATTTTCAAATGACTATTAAGGAGCTGATCATATTTGAATCAAGTTTAACCTTCTTGGTCCAGCTTATGATCGTATCCGAATCTAGCTGCAAATCTCATGGTCACTTGGGGGCTTCCTATTCAAACATAGGTCGTATTCGAACCAAAGAGAACATTGTCATAACCCTCTTCATCGGCTCAAGGCCAAACTCACTTGGGGGCTTCTTGATCGTATCCGAATCATAGCTTAACCCCTCTTGAGTCTGACTTGGATCGTATTCGAATCAGGGTCATTAAAAATCTCTCAAGGTTATTTGGGGGTTTCCTGTTCAAACGTAGGTCGTATTCGAACCAAAGAGAACATAAGTGTCGGTACCCTCTTGATCGGCGCAACGCCAAAGCCACTGGGGGCTATATGGTCATATTCGAACCTTAGCTTAACCCCTTTGGTCCGGTTTACTGATCGTATTCGAATCAGAAACCCCCACCTTTTGAATACAGGATTAAATTATGCTTATTATCTGTTGCTTGTCTTTTAGTTTTTTGTTGTTTCAATATTACAAACAATTAGCCTGGGCTTCCCCACCGGCTCGACTATTTGACAACACAGCCGCCCGTGTCGTTCACACCGGCGGCTTACGGATCAAAAGGTGCAACCTACCAAGATATAGCAGTCATTGGTTTCTCATAAAGATTGAATTATCAAAATTCATCACCCGAGTTATTTAAACCGGCGGTCTAAGCATCCAAAGGGACAAGGTATGGTTATTACTTATACGCACTTACCTGTTGCGTTAACTACAGAGTTAGTTTCAGCCCTTGTCCTTTATTTATATCCGTCTCTATTTCCTATTGTGGAAAACGTATTGGGTATAAATTGGGCGTTTTAAACCGTTTGGTTCTAAGACGCCAAGCCAGTCTTTTCTTTGTATTTACAGGTAACAGAGTTCAAACATTGCAGAGACAAACATTAAATGTGATGCATACATTGGCATCAGGAAACATAGAAGTCACATAAAAGTATTTTATGCGCGATGGCATAAGCAGAACATACAGTGTTTTCACAACTAAGTTATTACAAGGCTTTATAAGCCCATGAAGATGATCATTGTTCCTCCCTCGCTGATTCACCACCTTCTGTTGGCTGGAAGTTGGGTTTTGACCAATCAAAACCATTTACGGCGACAAATTCGACTTCGTCGTCGATCAGGCCGACCGGGTCAACTTCCAGGGCACATGTGTCTTCTCTCACTAGTGGGATCAAGTCTGTTACCTTGTATGAGGGAGTGGCCATCTTCTTATTCTCACTATCAAAACCCGGCTGGTATTTATCAACATTGGTATCGTCTCCAAGGGTAGTTGCCTGAGGCTGGACTCCGCGCACGCAAGCCATGAAGTCATCCTGATCAAAAGGAGACCCATATTCCTTCACGGTGGGATAACCTCTTGCCACGTCCGTCGGGTCTAGGTCTGGCACCCAAGCCTTGGAGCGGCTCAGGGCAGTCAAAGTTCCGGCTCGCGCGCAGGAGCGTTTTACTTCTTGAAACCTGGTAGGAAGGATGGACAGTTTCTTCAAAACGTCGCTGAGCCGGTTAGGTCCTTGATTAGGAAGAGAGATGGCGGCCAGAGCCCGTTGTGCGCCAATATACAATTGTTCAACCAAAGTATATACTGCCTTCAGTTTAATCAACGGGTCTTGGCTCATATTTTTGCTTCGAGGGCCTGCATAAATTTTACACTCAAAGTCAGTTGGCGGATTATACTCCGGATCGACAAAAAGTACACAAAAATTGAAGTCAGATGGCTTACCAAATATAGCGGCTACCATCTAAGACACCCGGCCCTTTAACCCGTTCAACTCTGTTGAAATCTCTTTCAGAGCTGTTTCGGCCGTCTCAACATGTTGGGTCAAAAGCGCTTTTTCCTCTGCCCAAGTTTTCTCCTTGGTAGCAAAGCTGGTCTTTAAATTTTCTGTGGCAGAGAGACTTATCTTCAGTTTGGAGTTAGCAGATTTAATTTCTCTCTCCTGAATAGCTAGCCGGGTCTTCGGATCAGTCAGTTGAGAGTTCAATTCAGATAAGGCATTCTACAAAACATTCAGATGAGTCAAGATTTGGTTTCAAAGTTCAAAAATCAAGATTCAAGTCTCAAGTACTTTACAAAAACCACTTGACACTTGGGGGCTAATGTATGCCAAATCAAATTTCTATGACTCTACAGACATATTTAAGTCCCAAGTACCTTACAAAGTAACAATACTTGGCACTTGGGGGCTAATGTATGCAGTTCAGCAAGTTTATCAAGGTTAAGCCGGAGTATTAAGTGCTTTGAATACGGTCTGAAAACAATTTAAAGTACCGGTTCATTTATGATCAAAATAAGCCGGTCCTTGGGGGACTACAGGTGGGGCGAGAGTTCTATTAAAGTTAAGAAAAGATTTAAGGTAAAGGTCTCGGCCTATATTTTAAAGTCTATAGGTTATTCCGTTTCTCTCATAATCTAAAGACTTGGGGGCTGAAGGAATACAGATAAGCCAAAAGGACGTACCTCATATTTTAACTGCAGCTGCTTAACCATCTCAATCTCAGAATCGCGGCTGGAGTGTACATGATTAAGATAGCCGGACAAAATATCATTGGCATTGAGACGGTCATAGTTGGCAACGTCAAAGCGAACTTTTTTGCCTCTCCAATGCCTCTTGTTTTGCTGTACACTGAGCCAGCACGGTTGGGTTCCTCGGCTCAATAAAGCGGCTCCCGGTAATTTGAACATCTTGTGCAGGCGGAGACGGCAGATTGGCTGAGCTTGATGGTCCGGTTGTAGAAGGATTCACAGTGGTTTCGTCAAATGGCGGCTCAGAAGGATTTGCTTCGGTGTCAACAGGCGGGTCTTCTGGAGCGTCAGCTAATGGAGAAAGCAGCCTAGCCGGGTCAGATGCCAGCACCGACGGGTCTTCCGCCGGCTTACCTTCCTTCGCTTTTTTGGATTTAGATTGACCACTAAGAAAAAAAAAGGTTGCAGCATTATCAGTATAAAGGTACAATTGAACAACCCGAAAGAAAGGAGGATTTCTAATTACCCAGGAGCAGTCTTGAAAATCCAGGAATTGCGTTTGCGATGAATCGCCAGAAGAGCGAGACACATCCTCAAAGGATAAAAAAGAATTAAAAGAAATACCAGGAGAAGGATCCATTAAACAGAGTTAAAGACAGAAATAAGTAAACCTCGTTCAGACATTTCCGAGGGGTCTGTTGAAGAACAGTAGCCGGTTGATCTTTAATCTCAGCTTGATGGCGGCTTTCATGTTGCTGTTTTTTCAAACGAAAGTTGGGATCCAAGTGAGCTAAAGGGTTAGAAAACCTTACTTTACGAATCACTCGTCGAACTTTGTGTCTTGGTAAGGGCTCTGAGTCGAAGGAAATGATAGTTACCTCTGGTTCCCTGGCCTGACTGGCCCTAGTGTCATCCTGGTAATGATCACTGTCAATAAGATTGTCAAAAAATTGGCCAAGGGAATCAAGGGCTACCTCCAAATCAGACGTGTCATCAAGCTTCATCAAATCTTCAGCAGTGCTTTTCTTTTTCTTCTTCGACTTCCGGGTCGTTTTCTTGGCATTCATGGCGGTGGCTTTCGCCTTCTTGGCAGCCTCATGGTCATATTTCACTTTCCAAAAGTCAGAGTTGGCCTGTAGACAGGCAAAAACAAGATTAAAGATCAGTGCTAAACAATACGGCTGGTAAAAATACAAAGGAAAAAAGATCAGAATATCCTTACTTCTGGCACCGGGTTAAGCTTACAGAAGGGATTTATGCCAACAATACTATAGTCTTCATATTTCCCATTCACCAAAAGGTTTGACATTGAGACAATGTCTTCTTCAGTTAATTGAACCAGGCTATGACGAAGAGAGTCATCCGGGCCTCCCCCATATTCATACATCAACTTTGATCGACGGCTTAAAGGAATAACCCGCCAGGGGATCCAGCAGCAGGTCAGATCAACTCCAGTCAACCCGTTCCCTAACAGAGCATTGATCTTTTTGATGGATGGCATTAATCTCTTGCGTTCAGCAACAGTGAGTTTATCCGGAAGCGTGAACTTGGAGTCAAGACGATCGGGGTGGTAACCCGGCAGTGGCTTCTCGTTTGCTGGTGAGATATCCTGATAGTAGAACCAAGTTTGGTTCCAGTCCTTTGGGTGACTTGGTAAGACTATGAGAGGGAAGACAGCACCCTGCTGGCGCTGAATTGAGATGCCTCCAAGCTCTAAGCTAAGGCCGTTGGTGCACTCGTTCTGCCGGTTCAGATAAAAGTATTCTCTAAACAGCTCTACGGTCGGCTCTTGCTAAAGATACACCTCACAGAGCACTTGGAAGTTGCAAATATTAGATATGGAATTGGGCCCGATGTCCCGAGGATGGAGTTTGAAAAAGTGAAGGACCTCTCTGAAGAACTTTGAGCCGGGCGGTGAGAAGCCACGGTTCATGTGGTCAGTGAAAACAATTACTTCACCGTCTTTTGGATTGGGTCGTTCTTCTTCCGGGTCAGGGGCATGGTAAGACATGACGGCTTTTGATGGCAGAAATCCTGTCATGAAGAATTCTTTTAAACGTTCCTCAGTTATGGTTGAGGGAACCCAATTACAGACGGTTGGCATTTTGGACGGCATGATGTGCAAGGAACTAAAAAAGCAACATGCCAGTTCAGTTTAACGATAAGATTAATAGTTAAGGGATGAAGATGCAAAAACAAGTAACGACGGCTTAACTAAGGGCTAATGACATATAAGGAAAAGAAAGCCGGTGCGGTAAGCCGCCATGACTATAGATTCTTTCAGAAAGTGGATTCAGCTAAGTATTGGGACAAACAAGTTTCCCAAAATGGTTGATATTATTTCAGATCAAATGGATGTTCAAAATGGAAAAATTTCTAGACCTAAAAATACAGTCCAGATGAGTTCATCATATCTAAACATAGCTCTTGTACCAGAAAAAGGAGTCTGCTAATATCAAAAGGAGGCACCAAACAGTTGCTGCATGAACATACATCTCGTTTGGATCAGAAAGAGGAGGCAGTAGAAGAACTATGAGGAACTACGAAGAACACGCGGGAGCTTGGAAACCCTAATGAAGATCTGAGGCATGAAGGAAAGAAAACTTACAGTTGCAAGTCTACTATGGAGGTCGCCGTGGTTTTCTCTGGATCGGTTCAGGTCGATGCAGCGGCCAGAGTCGACGACGGAGGTGAGGCGCGGCGGCGGCGAAGCTCGAGCAGCGGCAGGGTCACAAGAGGAAGAAGACAGAGAGAGAGAGAGAGAGAAGAATGAGGAAGGTCGGGGCAAGCCTATTTATAAGGAAAGATGCGAACAGACGGGCGTGAAAATCAAGGGAGAACCGAATAATGGTTATCCAGCTATATAGGCGCCTCGATTCTCGTGAAGCATTAAAGATAAAAGATCCGTTGGAAGATGATGTCATGAAAATCTTTTCCGTTTTCAAGAGATGACGTCGCGGCGGGTTACAAAGGAATTTCAGTAAAGATAAGAAGATGGATTTTATTGGCTAAGTATGGAAGATTGACAAAGAACAAAGTTCAAAGTCAACCTGGGGCCTAATGCTGGGGATATTATTATCAGCTGAGACCCGCCCAGGAGGGGCCGGGTCAGCCCCAATGGCAGGTTACGTAAGAAGCCCAGTAAACATCCAGGATTGTAGTTTATTATGTATTATAGAAGGCCCAAGGGCCTGAAGGCGGTTTAAGGCCTGATATTATGAACCGCCATACGTAAGGAAAGATTTGTAAAGAAAGGCGTGTAAAGAAAGTCACCGAGCCGGACACGATTATGAGCTGGCCGGGACTCTGTATGCCACCAGGCGTCAACCCATGTATATAACGGGACGACCCGGTGGCGTCTTAGGGCAAGAAACAACAAATCGATAACCAAGCCGGCGAGTTGAGCCTCTTGAAGATCGAAACCCTAGCAATACCAAACCCAACTAGATGTAGGCTTTTACCTTCGCCGTAAGAGGCCAAACTAGTATAAAAACTCTCTCGTGTCCTTTGTCCCGATTAATCCCTTTAAGCTTCCTAGTGCGATGGCCCTACGACTAAGTCCTTGCTCTAGGACATCTTCCGTGACAATTCCATGACAGTAATCAACCCCTACTTGTCGGAGGTGATGAAGCACTCTTAGACCATTGAGATGCGTGAGGGGGTGCTCCACATCCGAGATGTTCAAGGGCCCAAGGGGAAGGGAACCGTGGAGGCCAGGCTAGAAGCCATGGAGCAGGAGGTCTTCAAGTGCAAGGGGATGGTGGAGCACGTACTCAATGCCAATCACCTCATGATTATGGATTTCACTCGTGATCACAAGGTGGATGGCCGGTCCATGAAGGACATCATCTTCACCCTCAAAGAGCAAATCAACTTTCCGCAAAGCCAAATCTATGATCTCCAAATCAAGTCTTTGAATATGAGGCAAGATTTAAAGGTATGAGTTTGGCTGCCAGTTGCAGGACTCGCGAGATTCATGCTTCCTCTTATGATGGTGAGCTGCTGCCATGGAAGCCGGAGGATAAGCTCGCTATTACCCCATCATCACCACCATCACCTTCTTCATCACTAAAGGAGGCTTGAGTTCATGGTATAGGCACTCCCCTTGGCTTGTACCATTCTTGGGGGAGGTGCCCCGGTATCGTATCACACCACCTTCTTTGCCTTTATTTATCTCAGTTCAATCTTTAGTTATCTTTTGAACTGATTGAATAAAAGTTTAGCTCAATCTATTTTTGAGTGTTTTCTTAGTGGTCTATCTATCTATGTAATCGTGTGTGAGATATATAATAGAGAGTGGTTCGAGTTTTGTTTTCTTTACTTTTATGTTTCAATCAAAATAAAAGGAAATAATGAAAAAAATCATATGCTAATCTTATGGTAAGTAATGACATTACATAAATAAAAGTATAAGTGGTAAAATTTGTTGAAGGGTGAAAACCATAGCATTGGTCAAAATATAAATGTGGGAAGAGAATATTCACATGCAAAGACACTATCTTGGACATCTTTTATGATTGTGAGCCCCCATCAAAATATAAATGCCAAAATTGTTGATGTTGGACAAGGAAGACAATGTAATGATTTATGTTTGTTCATATTCACATAGAAGTTATATTGTCATAGATCCTTTAACATGTGGTGCTTGCCCCATATCTTTGCTAGCCAAAAATTCCGCACTAGGTAGAGATACTACTTGTGCTTCCAAAAACCCTTAAACCCAAAATCTTATTTTGAGAGTCCACCATACCTACCTATGGATTGAGTAAGATCCTTAAAGTAAGTTGTCATCCGTGCAACCAGGCAATAAAAATGCTTCTAAATGTGTTGGATCATTTAGTGTAAGAGAAAATTGAGTGTTGTACAAACTTGTGATGACAAAGTAATAAAGGCGACAGACTGCATAATAAAGGTTGCTATCATAAGGGGCAATATAACATGACGTTCTTTTGCACTAAGAGATTGAGCATACAAACCAAAAAAGTTCATGACAACCTCTGCTTCCCTATGCGAAGGGCCTATCTTTTACTTTTATGTATTTACTTTTATGCAAGAGTCAAAGTATTCTTCCCTATTCCTTTTTATTTTCCCTTTTTGCAAGCATCATGTGGTGAGGAAAGATCTAGGCACATATATCCAGTTGGATATGAGTGAGCATGAATTATTATTGTTGACATCAACCTTGAGGTGAATACGATGGGAGGCGAAACTATAAGCCCCTATCTTTCTGTGTGTCTGGTTGAAACTTTTTTCTCATGTGTACGAGGTGAGTGTTAGAAGTCATAAAGATTATACAATGGTTGAGTATGTGGACTTGCCAAAAGGCTCCGATTGGAGACCCTTCCTAAAAAGATGATGAATTGTAGTTGCAAAGTTGACTGAGAACATAGTTTGTTGGTTTTCAATAGAGTTTATGCTTTTACTTCAATGTTGTGATGAATTGTTACTTGTTCATGAGAATTTATATGATAAATTTATGTGATAAAGTTTGTTGCTATTATAATAATAAGCATGATGCTTCTATGGCCGCATTTTGTTTTTATCGGCACCTCCCTCTGTAAGCACGTGGACATGTTTTTCGATTTTGGTTTTGGCTTGAGGACAAGCGAGGTCTAAGCTTGGGGGAGTTGATATGTACATTTTGCACCATGTTTTCCTACTGTTATTTACAATGTTTTTATGCATATTAATGCTTTATGGAGTAATTCTAATGCCTTTTCTCTCATAATATGCAAGGTTTACACAAAGAGGGAGAATGCCGGCAGCTGGAATTCTAGACCTGAAAAATCTATGTCAGAGTTACCTATTCCGCACATCTCTAAATGGGTTGAAAATTTACGGAGAATTGTTTTGGAATATATATATATATAATACTGGAGCAAATAACTACCGGAGGCAGCCGACCTGGTGAGCACAAGACACCAGGGCGCGCTAGGGCCCCTAGGCATGCCCTGGTGGGTTGTGCTCAGCCCAGCCCACCTCCGGTGCCCATCTTCTGGTATATAAGCCATTTTGACCTAGAAAAAATAAGGAGAGGACTTTTGGGATGGAGTGCTGCCATCTCGAGGCAGAACTTGGGCAGGAGCACTTTTGCCCTCCGGCAGAGCGGTTTCGCCCGGGGAACTTCCCTCTCGGAGGGGGGAATCGAAGCCATCATCATCACCAACAATCCTCTCATCTTTGGGAGGACAATCTACATCAACATATTCAACAACACTATCTCCTCTCAAACCCTAGTTTATCTCTTGTGTTCAATCTTTGTACCGGAACCTCAGACTGGTACCTGTGGGTGACTAGTAGTCACTGGTACGCGTCGGTGCTGTACAAACGATTTTTAACCCCTTTCCGCGATGGCATTTGGAACCGTCGCCAAGTGAGTGTGGGCGATAGGGGGTCCTTCCCACACGACCCAGAAACCGTGAGGGATAGGCCCTCCTGGGACACAAGCTAGGGCAAAATGAGCTCGTGTGCGATCGGGCGAGGCAACGACCAATCATTTCCGTTCGCATGTACATCCCACATGGTGAATCCCAGAAAAACATTTCCATTCGTATGTATATCACACACAGTCAATCCAAGGAATATGTTTCCGTTCTTATGTACATCCCACACAGTCAATCCAGGGAAGACATTTCCATTCGTATGTACATCCCACAGTCAAACACAGGGAAAATGTTTCCGTTTGTATGTACATCCCACACAGTCAATCCAGGGAAAACATTTCCGTTCGTTTGTACATCCCACACATGTTTATTTATAGGCTTGTATGTGATAGGTGTAACTATCACACACGGTCTGCCTTGGTTAACCATTTGCTTTTATCAACTACATCACACACGATTTGATGAAGAAAACTGTGTGGCATTGGGCTATCCATCACAAGCGTTTTTTTACTGCTAGAACTGTTTGCAAAGTTCCATGACACATTTAGCAGGTTTATTAGTTTACAATTAATAATTCTAGTATTACACAAATTCACATTTCATATCGAACAGTTGTTTGCCAATTTCATATCAGGCATCACAGTACGATAGCTACCTGAAAACATCACAGTACAACATATAGCTAGTTCAACTTCATAAGAACAATATTAGAACAATATATTCATTTCCCTAATTGAGATCATCCAGGATCGTCTTATCCACCTCTGCTTTCAGTTCAGTAAGAACCTGTTTTGCAATGGCCAACTGGGAAAATGCCTCCTCCTTCGCCAACACCATCTTAGCAAAGTATGATTTCAAAAATCTGAGCTCATTCTCCACCTTCCTCTTTTTATCCCACATCTTGAAATATTCTTTAGCGTTGACAACACTTTCTCTAAGCCTACCTCTGTTATCTTCCTCATACATGCTCCACAGCTTTGCTAGGCACATCTTCAAATACTGTGGCCACTCTTGATCAACCCACTCCAAGTAAGAACACTTCCGTTGATCCTATAATATTTAAAACTAGATCAGTAACAATTGTAGGGGAAATGGGTTTATAGCAACATAGAAAATCACCAATAATTATTTTGAATAACTGAATAAATAGGTTAATTATGACATATCTTCTAAAAAAATCAATGTGCAAATGAATTAATTGCTACTGAGACAACAACCAAATTCTAAAATATCAGAAGCTATAATTAACTACAACAATGCTACAAGTTCTTACTCATGTAACTATAAATAACAAATTGAACATTTATGAGGAAGGTAAATATAACTACAACAACATAGCTACAGTGTTTGGATGACAACAAATTGATACTAACAGGTGTGTACATGCACTAATTTAGTAACATAGAACTAATAGCACTAAGGCCGTCCACGATGTATTCCAAAACGGGTGTAAAGACAACTGTTGCTACATCTCGCACTGGTGCCCTGCACTGGCGAGCCAATGCAGCGGAAAAAAATCAGGGACTCGGAATCCGGAGCACCTGGTTGCTCCGATGCCCAGTTCCTTCGTGCCATAAAGATTTAGTATTTTACTGATTGGCTGCTCAGATGTGTGGACCAAAGTTGGCTGCACAAACTGCTGAAGCAGTGCAAAATAATTTTCTAATGGCACCGCTAATGAGATGCAACATTTTTAGATACTAGGTACAAACTGTGACACTGTCTTCGGATGCGTTTGGTTGAAGGTGTGGTATGAATTGGTTGGGACCGTGATAGTGTTTAAATCACATCTAACAAATGACTTGTAACAACGAAAGAGGGTCTAACCTTCCCTGCACATGCCAGAAACTTCCTCCCACTGTCCATAGATTCAAACGCAACTAGCTTCACGCATGGAGATTGTTGGTGACAACGAGCAAACAGATCTTCATCCACCTGCTCCATTTGTTGCAGCTGATGGTCCTATGGAGCTACAAGAGGAAGAAATGACTCAAATCGACCGCCGGGTTAAAATCCTTCATTCCAAGTCATATCCCGAGAGAGAGAAGAGAGGCATACCCGGGTGGTGAATGAGTCATCGGAGGAGGCGGAACCGCTGGAGAGGTCATTGAAGAAGACCATGGCGACCTTGGCGGTAGGATGCGAGACGACGAGAGCGAGGAAGAGGATATAGCTTAGGAAGGAAGGAAGGTAGGATGATAGAGGGCAAATGTGATTTGTGGTCGGGAGAAAGCGGGGTGGGGAAGGGGGAGGGGGCAGGGATAGATATTTTGGCGGTAGGCCAAAAACTTGGAAATGTGGAAGTAAACTTTGCCCGTGGTGCCGCCGGACACCATTCACTTTCAACAATTGTGTACATCGCAAATGATTCTTCCGCTTTACACACACGGGATGAGTTTGATAATTCAAATTTTGATGGAAATTTCCCCGGGTATGTCATTGCATAATTTAACATCGCTTGCTAATTTGGGCACACAAAAGAGCGTACAACACACATACCACACTTACTGAATCGAACAATTTTAGTAATTAAACATAGCCAGTTGACCTAAACCTTGCTCTAACAAAAGACCATCATTAAAAACAAAGCCTAAGTACGCATAATTTTAACAAATCCGTTGTCGTGCCGGCCTATGCATCACCGGTGTGAGATGAGACATCGATGACTTGTCCTGGCGAAATGCCGCCATTGGTGGACTCCGTGTCCTCCCTGCTGAAGTTGACCGTGTCCTCGTCCTTGTTCTTGTCGCCATCCTCAAGGTTGTAGTACTTGTAGTAGTGGCTGCGCCAAAGCTCACGTTGATACTCCACCGTCGATTCCTCAACGGACATTCTCTTCTCTACCTTGACCTCGACCACATGCAACTCCTCCTCCTGGCGCTCCTCAATCTCCGCCGCCTCCTGCATCTCGAGCTCCTGCTCGACAATCTCATGAGGAAGCAGGTGCTGCATGGCCACTGCCGCCTTTTCATACGTGGGTTGCATGCTGGATTCCGAGGTGGCCTGGAATATCTTGGCGTGTGCGTCCTCGATCTTAGCGTGGATTGCTTTGACCCGGGCCAGGGCGACATCGGCAGCATAGACGACAGCTCAAGCGCTCTCAGCGTTTGCAGTCGCCATCGCAGCAGCAGCCGCAGCCGTCTCGACTGCCGTAGCTACCGTAGAAACAGGCGGCGGTGCCCGGGGAGGACGCAACCATCTTACGGGCCTTCACGAAGCGTTTCGACGGTGTCATCTTTGCAAGAAGGGGTGCAGGAATGTGGATGGGGATTCGGGGGTTGCCGGCACTGGAGCAGACGAGCCGACGAAGCTTCAAGAGGAAGACTTAAATAGACCCAGAAATTTTCATCGCAAATGGTTCCTACAAACAAATTGTGTGTGATGTTGTGGGTATTTTTTATTAGGTGTGAAAGACGAATTTGGAGTAAAGTGGCAACGGATTGTGTTTTAAATGTACGAGAAAATTTTGTAGTACTAATATAACTGCCATGCCAAATTTTGGAAAATTTCAGGGGTCATTTGACGTTTTAAGACATTTATTAAGTGATTTTCTAGCCATTTAATGACCGCGATTGAAATTTGAACTACATGTACATGCAACAACTAACCATAACGGTTTGAAAAGTCATATTTTGTGTACTTGTGTGTGATTTAATTCCATGTGCAGTAAATTGGAAGGAATTTTCAAACATATTGGCCTAACGGCTATGACACAATTAAGCATGGAGTGCCATGGCAATTAAATTCCAAAAAAATAAAAAAAGATCAGAAACACATGAAACCTTGGTTGATGTAATGTCATGCCACCAAGTTGATGTGGTAAAATATTGGCATGTTTGACGAAAGTTTGGACACACACCCCTCACAAATCAGAGCAACTCACTAGAAGGCTCGTGGTTCCGAGAGGGAACAATGCATGTTTGATGACGAACGGGAGATAGCTTCCTCTTACGGCCTTCAAATTGTTTCTACGTATAACGTGCACTAATACAACTATCATGTCAAATTTTAGAAAACTTCAGGGGTCATTTGACCTTTTAAAGACATTTAAGTGATTTTGTAGCCATTTATTGATCGCAATTCAAATTTGAACTACATCTACATGCAATGGCTAACCATAACTATTTGAAAAATCATATTTGTGTACTTGTGTGCGAGTTAATTCCATGTGCAGTAAATTAGAAAGAATTTTCAAACATATTGGTCTCACGTCATGGACACATGTACAAGCATGGAGTGCCATGGCATTTAAATTCCAAAAAATTAAAAAATGATCAGAAAAACATGAAATCTTGCTTCATGTAATGTCATGCCACCAAGATGATGTGGTAAAAAATTGGCCTGTTTGACGAATGTTTGGACACACACCCCTCACAAACCGGAGCAACTCACTAGAAGGCTAGTGGTTCCGAGAGGTCACAATGCATGTTTGATGACGAACGGGAGATAGCTTCCCCTTACGCCCTTGAAATTTTTCCTACGTTTAACGTGCACTAACACAACTATCATGTGAAAACTTGGAAAATTTCAGGGGTCATTTGACCTTTTAAAGACATTTATGTGATTTTCTAGCCATTTAATGACCATAATTCAAATTTGAACTACATCTGCATGCAACGGCTAACCATAACGGTTTGAAAAATCATATTTTTGTGTACTTATGTGTGACTTAAAAAATCTTTAGGCGATGTAAATATCTGGTGTTCAAAAAAGAAAATGTAAAGATCTGGCAAGACAATCGGCCCCCACACAATTGGTACTCTATTTCGCGCCTCGAGGTTTGGAAGGTGAATGGCGGGGGTTATTAATCAGACACGGTTCTTTATTGGATACTATAAGCTATTATGTTCACACATAGATTCTAATGCGGGAATCATGTGTAATTCAAACTACAGTACTCGTAAATTCCAGCGACCGGCGTGTGTACTATTCCCGTCATTCTAGATTCCAGCCGCCAATAAATACTACCTTGTTCACTTCGTCCCGCCTGCAGTCTTATCTACATCCTCCCCTTGCTTGCCCTTGAAAGTGCAACTATCCCTAGGTGGTTTTGGTAATTCATAACAACATATAGCACATTGAGCTAATGCTATTCCAAGATGATTATTTCAGGAAAGATCAATGATTGGCATGTCATGGATGTGAAAGTGGAACCCTCAAAATGCTAAGAACAAAGGATTGGCTCAAGCTCAAAAGCTCAAGACTCTTCATTTTATATTTTAGTGATCCAAGATCACATTGAGTCTTTAGGAAAAGCCAATACTATCAAGGAGGGATGAGGTGTTGCTTAATGAGCCTCTTGCTTCATGTGCTTAATGATATGCTCCAAAATTCTCAGCTACTTTCCCATATCCACAAATGACCTAAACCCTAAGCCAAACTCGGTCATACCGATTCTATCTATTCGGTGCCACCGAGTTTCATATGTCATAAGCCACTGCCAAAACCCTAGCAATTCGGTCCTACCGATAGGGATCTCGGTCTCACCGAGATGGGGTTGCAAACTCTCTGTTTCCCTTTCGTAACTTTTCGGTCTCACCGAAAGAGCGAATCGGTCCCACTGAGATTGCAATGTAAACTCTGTGTTTCCCTTTTGTAACTTTTCGGTCTCACCGAAAGAGCAAATCGGTCCCACCGAGTTCACCTGACCAACTCTTTGGTTAGCTTATTACCAAACTCGGTCTCACTGAGTTTGTGTAATCGGTCTCACCGAGATTACGTTATGCCCAAACCCTAACAGAATCGGTCCTACCGAGTTGCATGTCAGTCCCACCGAAAATCTCTAACGGTCACTAGGTTTACCTTTTCGGTCTGACCGAGTTTATTTATTCGGTCCCACCGAGATTGGTAGATTGTGTGTAACGGTTGGATTTTGTGTGGAGGCTATATATACCCCTCCACCTCCTCTTCATTCATGGAGAGAGCCATCAGAACACATACACCATTCCAACTTATTTGTTCTGAGAGAGAACCACCTACTCATGTGTTGAGACCAAGACATTCCATTCTTACCATATGAATCTTGATCTCTAGCCTTCCCCAAGTTGTTTTCCACTCAAACCTTCTTTCCACTAGATCCAAATCCTATGAGAGAGAGTTGAGTGTTGGGGAGACTATCATTTGAAGCACAAGAGCAAGGAGTTCATCATGAACACACCGTTTGTTACTTCTTGGAGAGTGGTGTCTCCTAGATTGGCTAGGTGTCACTTGGGAGCCTCCGACAAGATTGTGGAGTTGAACCAAGGAGTTTGTAAGGGCAAGGAGATCGCCTACTTCGTGAAGATCTACCGCTAGTGAGGCAAGTCCTTCGTGGGCGATGGCCATCGTGGGATAGACAAGGTTGCTACTTCCTGGACCCTTCATGGGTGGAGCCCTCCGTGGACTCGCGCAACCGTTACCCTTCGTGGGTTGAAGTCTCATCAACGTGGATGTAGGATAGCACCACCTATCCGAACCACGGGAAAAACATCCGTGTCTCCAATTGCGTTTGAATCCTACAAACCCTTCCCTTTACATTCTTGCAAGTTGCATGCTTTACTTTCCGCTGCCAATATACTCTTTGCATGCTTGCTTGAATTATGTGATGATTGCTTGACTTGTCCTAAAATAGCTAAAATCTGCCAAGAACTAAAATTGGGAAAAGGTCGAGTTTTTATTTGGTTAAGTAGTCTAATCACCCCCCTCTAGACATACTTTCGATCCTACAAGTGGTATCAGAGCTTTGGTCTCCACTTGCCTTGATCTCCATAGCTTTTCGTGGTCATAGCCTTGGTTTCACAACCTAGGAGAGTATGGCGTCTAGCAAGGGAAATTATCACCATAGAGGTCCTTACTTTGATGGTACTAATTTTGCTAGTTGGAAGCATAAGATGAAAATGCATATTCTTGGACATAACCCCGCCGTTTGGGCTATTGTGTGTGTTGGTTTGCAAGGTGACTCCTTTGATGGGAGAGAACCGAACCGTGAAGCTACCGTGGATGAGTTGAAGATGTTGCAATACAATGCTCAAGCTTGTGATATTCTCTTCAACGGATTATGCCCCGAAGAATTCAACAAAATCAGCCGTCTTGAGAATGCAAAGGAAATTTGGGACACTTTGATTGATATGCACGAAGGTACCAACTCCGTCAAGGAATCCAAGTTGGATGTGCTTCAAAGTCAACTTGACAAGTTCAAGATGAAGGATGGTGAAGGTGTCGCTGAAATGTACTCTAGGCTTGCTCTCATCACAAATGAGATTGCCGGCTTAGGAAGTGAAGAGATGACCGATAGATTCATCATCCAGAAGATCCTAAGAGCCTTGGATGGAAAATATGATACCGTGTGCACGATGATCCAAATGATGCCCAACTACAAAGATCTCAAGCCAACGGAAGTGATTGGAAGAATTGTTGCTCATGAGATGTCACTTAAGGATTAAGAGGAACTTCACAATAAATCAAGTGGTGCCTACAAAGCCTCATGTGAAGCCCCTACATCATCAAGTGAGAGACAAAACTTCAACGAAGAATTGAGCTTAATGGTGAAGAACTTCAACAAGTTCTACAAGAGTAGAAACAATGATAGAAGCTTCAAGTCAAGGTCCTACAATGACAAAAGATCTTCTAGTCGAGAGCGAAACTGCTACAATTGTGGAAGACCCGGACACTATTCCAATGAGTGTACGGCTCCCTACAAGAGAAGATTTTCCAAAAAGAAGAAGCAAAGATTCACCACCAAGAGAGAGAAGGAGTAGAGATGATCGTTATGAATGAAGGTACTCACGGAGAAGCAAGGATTCAGAAAGGAAGGAAAAATCATCAAGGAGCTACACAAAACGAAGACATCAAGCTCATGTTGGTGAATGGGTATCCGGTTCCGACTCCAACGGCCACTCCGAGAGAAGTTATCACTCCGACTCCGAAGATACTCAAGATGAAGGTGTTGCCGGTCTAGCACTTGTGTCATCCAACTCCTACGACATATTTGATTCACCAAATGAAGGAATTGGAAGATGCTTCATGGCCAAAGGTCCTAAGGTAATACACCCCGAGTATGTTGATTTTAATAGTGATGAAGATGACTTGTTAGGCGATGATGATTTGCTTGTTGAGAACTCTAGTGATGAATACTATGATGAAACGTCAATTAATCATGCTAATCAAGATAAAACGAATGACAATGATAAGGAGAAGATTGAGGCTCTAACTAAAGTACTAAACACTCTTAAGTTAGCTCATGAAACTATCTTCGAAGATCATAGAGAACTTTTAAGAGCTCATGAGAAATTACGCTTTGAAAAGCTCAATCTTGAGCAAGAGCATGAGTTTTTAAAAGCAATCAATGATGATCTCCGCAAGAAAAGTTCTTCTTACATTGCCAGGCGTTTACTCTTATCCACTTACATGCCTCAAGTCAAGTCTAGTAACAAGAACAAGAAAGATTCTTCCTCTAGTAGTAACAACGATCATGCTAAATCCAATATTGTTGCTTCTAGTAGTTCTCTTGATTCCACTAATGATTCTCTTAGCCAAGTTACACTTGAGCAAGAAAATAGCTTATTGAAGGGAATTATAGAGAAAGGAGTGTACAAAAGCCTTGCCGGGAGTAAGCAATTCGAGGAAATTGTGCGCAAGCAAGGAATACACCGGAAGAATCAAGGTGTTGGTTTTGAACGAAAGTTCAATGCCAATGGAGTTGAGTGGGAAGAAGATCAATACCCCAAGACAAAGTTTGTTCCTCAACAAGAGAAGTGTGATACTTCCTTCAAGGGGACACTAGCTCAAGATGATCTTCCACCACAAGACTACAAGCAAAAAGGCAAGGACAAGCTTCAAGAGGAAATTGATGCATTTGAGGAAGCTCCTAAGACCTTAGTCAAGTGGATTCCCAAGACTACTTCAAGTTCCACTTCATCAAGTACGACTACAAGTCCAAGGATTCCCATCAAGATGATGTGGATCCAAAAGAAGAAGAACTAGAGAGTTCTTGAGGGTGACTCCGCCAACATACTTCACTCTTATCATTTTGGCAAGAACAAGTGCAATCAACTTCCACATCTTGCACTAGTTCAACGAGTCACAAACCCTCTTGTTGGTAAGACAAGGGACAAGGTAACCTAAAAGTTTTCGTGGACATCATCCTGTGTGTGCATCACTCTATGTCTATGGATATCCTTGTTTGTTCCTTGTGGGACTAACCCATGTAGGTATTGAAAGTGCAATTCACTCAAATGGATAGCTCCAAGTGATCTACATCAACATTGAGCATCCACATCTTCAACATCTACATGAAGTCATCATCGACAAAACCCAAGGTTAGTTCATCCCTCTTAGGGGGATATCACATCTAGGGGGAGCTTTACGCTAAGACTTGAGCTAGAGCAACTCTAAAGATGTGAACACAACAATGCTTTATGTAAAAGTGGTAACCCCACTTGAGCTTAAACGATGAGTATGACCTATGATCAAGTGTTCTCACTTGACTCCTAAGTCAATATACTCATATATAGATGACCTAGTCATCGCAAATTGCTTGATAGATGCTAGAATTGGTTGTGCATGCTTTGTCACATATTTCATTTGCCATCTTATTGTTTGAGCATGTTGATTGCATAGTGTACTTATTCGAGGACATCCACTTGTTGCTTTGATTGTTTGGCCTTATTTCTTTTTGCCAAGTGGATGGACAAGAATGCCTAAGAACCTCCTCTAGCTATCTATGCTTTTCTCGTCTCAAACTCTATTCATGGTACATCACAAAATTTGATCAAGCCAGATTCGAACAACTCTGTGTGAGGAGCGCTCGGAGTCCCCGATTCGTCATAGACTTAAACTTCCAAAACCTCTTTTGTGATTCTCGGTCTGACCGATTCCCCACTTTCGGTCCTACTGAGATCATTAAGTTGATCTAGGTTTTCAATCTTGGTGCAACTGATTTGAACGTTTCGGTCACACCGAGTTGCAGTAACTGCTCGCAGTTATGCATCTTGGTGCCACCGAGTTGTTCCACTCGGTCACACCGATAGGGTCGGGCTATATATAGTCACGGGCAAAATTTGGAAATTTCTCCGAACCTCTTCACCCGCGCGATAGCCTGCTCTGCCAACTTGGTCTTCGGATCGTCTCCTCGACGCCAGCAGCCTCCTGTCGCTGGTCTTCGTCGCCTTCAACAGGAATTCTACCCCGCCGTTGCCGCCGTAGCGAGTCTCCGCCGCACTAGGGTATGGACTCGATCTTTGTGCTATTCTCCAATCCGATTCCTAGCACATTGTGATCATCATGATTCTTGCCACGTTTGATAAACTCCTATCCAGTCAATGAACTCGTAGATTAGGTTTAATTCAAAAAATTTAGGGTTTGGTTTCCGCCGAAACCATCTCGGACCCACCGAGTTGAAAAACTCGGTCCCACCGATTTGTCTTATGCCATTGCACAAGTGAGACTCGGTCTGACCGAGAATTACATATCGGTGTGACCGATTTTGGAATTCTGTGAAACCCTAGCAGTCTCGGTGCCACCGAACTGTGACTCGGTCTGACCGAGTTCACTAGTTTAGGTTCCAAAACTGCTTCGGTATCACCAAGTTTAAAAATCGGTAGATTCGAGATGCTTTCAGTGGGAAACTAAAACTAAGTTTTTGGATTATTCTTTTGCAAAAATCTCTGCATTTTGTGATGCTCATCTACTCTATCTCGTCTATAACCTATTCACAGGGTCAGTAGTCAGAGTTTGCATCATGTCAGACCAAAGTGATAGCCAGAACCTGTCAGAACAGCAAGTGCAGCTGAGTGAGGGCACTAGTCCCTCATGTTCCTCAGATGATGGCAGCAGGAGCACCCATAGCAATCTGCCTAAGGCTGCCACACGACAGAGAAAGAAGAGAACCTCAGACTCAGAAGATGAGGATTATGTGGTAGAAGAGGAAGCAACCTCCAAGAGAGTTGAGCCAGCACCAGTTACAAAGCCAGGGTTGAAGTTCAAAAGGCCAGCAGGCAGGCATCCTATGTCCAAGGCAAGAGCTTCAACTGAGAAGCCCACTCCCATTGAGCCAGTTGCTGCTGAGGGCAAGAAGAGGAAAGAGTGCCATAAAGAGGTGAAGAAAACTGTAGCCAGAGTGCTTGGCAAAGCTTCCATCATGGAAGATGAGGAGGAAGAAGAAGAGGTGGTTGCACCAGCACCAAAAACACCCAAGCTGATGGGTGATGCCATAAAGTTAGGGGGAGCTGCTTCCAAGGCCAAGCCTGCTCCAAAGCCCAAGCCAAAGAGGAATAGAAGAAGCATCCCAGCTACTAAGAAGAACAAGGCCCCAGTGCCTGAAGTTGCAGAAGAAGAAGAAGAGAATGTCCTCAGAAAGCTCAAGCCCTAGATCCCAGACCACAACGATGCTCATCCTGTGGCTGAGGATATGAAACTCAGGAGAGATTCAGGGCCCCGGAAGTGGAGAGAAGCAGATCCGTATGCTTCAAGGAGAAGGACTGCAGTGGACTACATGTTTCATACCAAGGAGCAGCAAGACTTCTATGAGATAGTGCTGCTAGACAAGAAGCCCATTGTCTGTGACATGAGATGGGTCGATTGGCAATATATCAAGGATAACGAGGAGTACTTCCCTGGAGTGCAGGATAGCTTCAAGGCGTGTGGAGTAGAGGACTTTGTTGGGCAGAAGCTCACAAAGTGGAACGAGGAACTCATCATGCAGTTCTACTCCATAGCCCACTTTTATCCAGATGGTAGGATAACTTGGATGTTAGAGGGTACGAGGTACCAGTCCACAGTTGCTGAATGGGCTCAGCTGATAAATGCCCCAGAGGAGCAAGCAGATGACTTGGACGTTTATGCTAAGAAGAAGATGGACCACAACTCCATGTCCAACATGTACAAGGAGATTCCAAATGAAGCACTTGACACTTTCAAGTTTGGCTCAGTACATTATCTTCTGTCAGGGCTGCCCACTATCAAGTGGATACTAAGGCACACCTTATTGCCCAAGTCTGGAGATCACAAGATGATCAGAGGCCACGCGATCAACTTGCTTCAAATCTTTGACGTGCCTCAGAAATTCAAGGTGATGAGCCTAATGGTAGAGACCATTAAGAGGACAACAGCAGACCAGAAGAGGAGCTGTGGATATGCCCCACAGATTCAGGAGCTCATCAACTCCAAGATGGGCACGGGCATATACCTCTTGGACAAGGAACACCCGCTTATCCGTCCGGACTTTGAAGATAACCAAGTGGTCATGACTGAGAATGAGCCATCATCTGCCCAAGCACAAGCCAAGAAGGAGAAGGCTAGGAAGGAGAAAGCTGCCAAGATGCCTACTCAAGCGGAGGCATCTGAGTATTTCCTGAAAACCAAACAAGAGCAGCTTGGTTACTTGATTGCATCCACCCTGCGAATTGAGCAAGGACTAGCCACCCTAACTCAAAACCAGGCAAGCTTAGAGAGGATCATGGAACAAAAGTTCTATGACTTGGATGTCAAAGTGACAGAGATTCAGTCTGCAGTAGAGCAGCTCCAGGATGACATGCAGGAGAGGAGAGGCAAGACTACAACTGATGCCTTTGCTAGAGTGCCCCGAGCTCCGAGGTCGTCTGCAGTGCCAGTTCCTGACACAAGGGCAACTGCCTCAGCTCCAGCCGCATCATCAGCTCCAACTCCAGCATCTACTTCAGCTCCAGCGTCTACTTCAGCACCTACGGAAGCCTTCGTCCTTGGAGTGATCCGGACTCCACCACCACCTGAAGATCAAGCCTGAGTGTCGACTTAGCACTATGCATTTTCTAGGAACTTTTTGGTAACTTGTTGCCAAAGGGGGAGAAAATGTATAGATCATAGGCTTCGAGAGAGTGTTGCTTTTATTCTCTCTTGTTTTATTTGGTGATTTTTCGAACTTCGTTTGCTTTTGTGTGAGATACTACGTCATTATCTGTGTGAGACATCGATGATCATGTGTTTGATCATAAGCTACACTTAATGTTTGCTTAATGCTATTTTTTTTCCTATCTATCTTATGTGATCACTCACTATTCTTGGTGATGAGTGCATGTATTTCATTCTTATCATTTTAAGCGCTCCACCAAGATGTATGTGACATGGAAGAGTAACCCATGACTCTAACTCCTTGTGCATTTGCAGTCCAAAGAAAATTTTAAATATGCACAAATTTAGGGGGAGCTCTCACTTTTCACATACTTCTCAAAGCGACGATATATTTCATGTTTATTACAATTTGTCGAAGCTTTGATCTATATGTTGTCATCAATTACCAAAAAGGGGGAGATTGAAAGTGCAACTATCCCTAGGTGGTTTTGGTAATTCATAACAACATATAGCTCATTGAGCTAATGCTATTCCAAGATGATTATTTTAGGAAAGCTCAATGATTGGCATGGCATGGATGTGAAAGTGGAACCCTCAAAATGCTAAGAACAAAGGATTGGCTCAAACTCAAAAGCTCAAGACTCTTCATTTTATATTTTAGTGATCCAAGATCACATTGAGTCTTTAGGAAAAGCCAATACTATCAAGGAGGGATGAGGTGTTGCTTAATGAGCCTCTTGCTTCATGTGCTTAATGATATGCTCCAAAATCCTCAGCTACTTTCCCATATCCACAAATGACCTAAACCCTAAGCCAAACTTGGTCATGTTGGGGAACATAGTAATTTCAAAATTTTCCTACGCACACGCAAGATCATGGTGATGCATAGCAACGAGAGGGGAGAGTGTTGTCTACGTACCAACGCAGACCGACTGCGGAAGCGATCACACAATGTAGAGGAAGTAGTCGTACGTCTTCCCGATCCGACCGATCCAAGCACCGTTACTCCGGCACCTCCGAGTTCTTAGCACACGTTCAGCTCGATGACGATCCTCGGGCTCCGATCCAGCAAAGCGTCGAGGAAGAGGTCCGTCAGCACGATGGCGTGGTGACGATCTTGACGTACTACCGACGCAGGGCTTCGCCTAAGCACTACAACGGTATGATCGAGGTGGAATTTGGTGGCAGGGGGCACCGCACACGGCTAAGGAACGATCAACAATGATCAACTTGTGTGTCTATGGGGTGCCCCCTGCCCCTGTATATAAAGGATGAAGGAGGAGGAGGCCGGCCAAGGCATAAGGTGCGGCCAGGATGGGAGTCCTACTAGGACTCCAAGTCCTAGTAGGAGTCCATCAAGAGGGGAGGAAGGGAGAAGGAATAGGAGGAGAAGGAGAGGTGGCCGGCCCCCTTTTCCCTAGTCCAATTCGGACCAAAGGGGAGGGGGGGCGCAGCAGCCTTTTCCTCTTCCCACTAAAGCCCATCAAGGCCCATTACTTCTCCCGTAACTACCTGGTACTCCGAAAAATACCCGAATCACTCGGAACCTTTCCGATGTCCGAATATAGTCGTCCAATATATCAATCTTTACGTCTCGACCATTTCGAGACTCCTCGTCATGTCCCCGATCTCATCCGGGACTCTGAACTCCTTCGGTACATCAAAACTCATAAACTCATAATACAACTGTCATCGAAACCTTAAGCGTGCGGACCCTACGGTTCGAGAACAATGTAGACATGACCGAGACACGTCTCCGGTCAATAACCAATAGCGGGACCTGGATGCCCATATTGGCTCCTACATATTCTACGAAGATCTTTATCGGTCAGACCGCATAACAACATACGTTGTTCCCTTTGTCATCGGTATGTTACTTGCCCGAGATTCGATCGTCGGTATCCAATACCTAGTTCAATCTCGTTACCGGCAAGTCTCTTTACTCGTTCCGTAATACATCATCTCACAACTAACATATTAGTTGCAGTGCTTGCAAGGCTTATGTGATGTGCATTGCCGAGAGGGCCCAGAGATACCTCTCCGACATTCGGAGTGACAAATCCTAATCTCGAAATACGCCAACCCAACATCTACCTTTGGAGACACATGTAGTACTCCTTTATAATCACCCAGTTACGTTGTGACATTTGGTAGCACCCAAAGTGTTCCTCCGGTAAACGGGAGTTGCATAATCTCATAGTCATAGGAACATGTATAAGTCATGAAGAATAGCAACAGCAACATACTAAACGATCGTGTGCTAAGCTAATGGAATGGGTTATGTCAATCAGATCATTCAACTAATGATGTGACCTCGTTAATCAAATAACAACTCTTTTGTCCATGGTTAGGAAACATAACCATCTTTGATTAACGAGCTAGTCAAGTAGAGGCATACTAGTGACACTCTGTTTCTCTATGTATTCACACATGTATTATGTTTCCGGTTAATACAATTCTAGCATGAATAATAAACATTTATCATGATATAAGGAAATAAATAATAACTTTATTATTGCCTCTAGGGCATATTTCCTTCAGGTCATACCGATTCTATCTATCCGGCGCCACCGAGTTTCATATGTCATAAGCCACTGCCAAAACCCTAGCAATTCGGTCCTACCGATAGGGATCTTGGTCTCACCGAGATGGGGTTGCAAACTCTCTGTTTCCCTTTCGTAACTTTTCGGTCTCACCGAAAGAGCGAATCGGTCCCACCGAGATTGCAATGTAAATTCAGTGTTTCCTTTTTGTAACTTTTCGGTCTCACCGAAAGAGCGAATCGGTCCCACCGAGATTGCAATGTAAACTCTGTGTTTCCCTTTTGTAACTTTTCGGTCTCACCGAAAGAGCAAATCGGTCCCACCGAGTTCACCTAACCAACTCTCTGGTTAGCTTATTACCAAACTCTGTCTCACCAAGTTTGTGTAATCGGTCTCACCGAGATTACGTTATGCCCAAACCCTAACAGAATCGGTCCTACCGAGTTGCATGTCAGTCCCACCGAAAATCTCTAACGGTCACTAGGTTTACCTTTTCGGTCTGACCGAGTTTATTTATTTGGTCCCACCAAGATTGGTAGATTGTGTGTAACGGTTGGATTTTGTGTGGAGGCTATATATACCCCTCCACCTCCTCTTCATTCATGGAGAGAGCCATCAGAACACATACACCATTCCAACTCATTTGTTCTGAGAGAGAACCACCTACTCATGTGTTGAGACCAAGACATTCCATTCTTACCATATGAATCTTGATCTCTAGCCTTCTCCAAGTTGCTTTCCACTCAAACCTTCTTTCCACTAGATCCAAATCCTATGAGAGAGATTTGAGTGTTGAGGAGACTATCATTTGAAGCACAAGAGAAAGGAGTTCATCATGAACACACCGTTTGTTACTTCTTGGAGAGTGGTGTCTCCTAGATTGGTTAGGTGTCACTTGGGAGTCTCCGACAAGTTTGTGGAGTTGAACCAAGGAGTTTGTAAGGGCAAGGAGATCACGTACTTCGAGAAGATCTACTGCTAGTGAGGCAAGTCCTTCGTGGGCGATTGCCATGGTGGGATAGACAAGGTTGCTACTTCGTGGACCCTTCGTGGGTGGAGCCCTCTGTGGACTTGCGCAACCATTACCCTTCGTGGGTTGAAGTCTCCATCAACGTGGATGTAGGATAGCACCACCTATCCGAACCACGGGAAAAACATCCGTGTCTCCAATTGTGTTTGAATCCTCCAAACCCTTCCCTTTACATTCTTGCAAGTTGCATGCTTTACTTTCTGCTGCCAATATACTCTTTGCATGCTTGCTTGAATTATGTGATGATTGCTTGACTTGTCCTAAAATAGCTAAAATCTGCTAAGAACTAAAATTGGGAAAAGGTCGAGTTTTTATTTGGTCAAGTAGTCTAATCACCCCCTCTAGACATACTTTCGATCCTACAGCCCTCTCTCTCTCTCAAAGCTCTTCCATGGTGCCACCGATCTGCCGATGCGCCGACGAGGAGTCGCGGCCCCCTGAGGATGCTCAGTCGAAGAGCAGCGACGAGGAGGACCCCTATGCACCGCCGGATGAGGTTGCACCGGATGTTGGGGAACGTAGTAATTTCAAAAAATTTCCTACGCACACGCAAGATCATGGTGATGCATAGCAACGAGGGGAGAGTGTGATCTACGTACCCTAGTAGATCGACAACGGAAGCGTTTGGTTGATGTAGTCGTTCGTCTTCACGGCCCGACCGATCAAGCACCGAAACTACGGCACCTCCGAGTTTTAGCACACATTCAGCTCGATGACAATCCCTGGACTCCGATCCAGTAAAGTGTCGGGGAAGAGTTCCGTCAGCACGACGGTGTGGTGACGATCTTGATGTACTACTATCGCAGGGCTTCGCCTAAGCACCACTACAATATTATCGAGGATTATGGTGGCAGGGGGCGCCGCACACGGCTAAGAATAATATCACGTGGATCAACTTGTGTGTCTAGGGTGCCCCTTGCCTCAGTATATAAAGGATGGAGGAGGAGGAGGCCGGCCAAGGCAATTGGTGCGGCCAGGATGTGGAGTCCTACTAGGACTCCAAGTCCTAGTAGGAGTCCACCAAGAGGGGAGGAAGGGAGAAGGAAGTAGAGGAGAAGGAAAGGTGGCTGGCCCCCTTTTCCCTAGTCCAATTCGAACCAGAGGGGAGGGGGGCGCAGCAGCCCCTTGGCCCTTTCTCCTCTTCCCACTAAAGCCCATCAAGGCCCATTGCTTCTCCCGTAACTACCCGGTACTCCGAAAAATAACCGAATCACTCGGAACCTTTCCGATGTCCGAATATAGTCGTCCAATATATCGATCTTTACGTGTAACGCCCTTGATGCGGCTATATCTCCCACGTGTCGAGGCACGACTTAGAGGCATAGCCGCATTGAAAGCAATGTCGCAAGTCGGGAAATCATCACACATCCCATGTACATAAATAATATAAAGGGGAATAACATAGTTGGCTTACACTCGCCACGTCACATCAAAGTACATAAATAACATCCATCATACAATCACTCATGGCCCGACAACGGTGCCAAAATAGAAAAGACCCCCCAACATGCGACAAGGCCCTGAATCTAACCCCGAATAGGCACCACTACTGATCATCAGGAAAAGACACATAGTAACGCTGAGAGTCCTCGTCGTACTCCCACTTGAGCTCGAGCGCGCCATCTGGAGCTGTATCATATGTCCCTGCATCTGGTGTAATAGTAATCTGTGAGCCACAGGGACTCAACAATCTCGCACCCTCGCGATCAAGACTATTTAAGCTTAATAGGTAGGAAAGGGGTAATGTATAAGTGGAGCTGCAGCAAGCGACTAGCATATATGGTGGCTAACATATTCGCAAAAGAGAGCGAGAAGATAGAGGCAAAGCACGAGCGAGGAACTAGAGAGCAACCTGCGCAAAACATAACTCCAACACCGTGTCCACTTCCCGGACTCCGCCGAGAAGAGGCCATCACGGCAACACACTCAGTTGATTTATTTTAATTAATTAAGGTTCAAGTTATCTACAACCGGACATTAACAAATTCCCATCTGCCCATAACCGCGGGCATGGCTTTCGAAAGATCAATCCCTGCAGGGGGGTCCCAACTTAGCCCATAAAAAGCTCTCACGGTCAACGAAGGAATAGACCTCCACCCAAGATACACCGATCAGACTCGGTATGTCGGTACAACAAGATGATTCGACAGGTTAAAACAAGACCAGCAACACTGCCCGAATGTGCCGACAAATCCCGATAGGAGCTGCACATATCTCTTTCTCAGGGCACACTCAGATGAGCTCTCCATACAACTAAAACCAAACCTCGAGTTTCCCCGAGGGGGCGCTGCGCATGACTCTAGTTCGGACCAACACTCAGAGGAGCACTGGCCCGTGGGGGGTTAAAATAAAGATGACCCTCGGGCTCCGGAAACCGAAGGGAAAAAGGGGGTAGGTGGCGAATGGTAAAAGCAATGTTGGGCATTGCTGGAAAAGCTTTAATCAAGGCGAACTATCAAGGGGTTCCCATTATAGCCCAACCGCGTAAGGGACGCAACAATCCGGGAACATAACACCGATATGACAGAAACTAGGGCGGCAAGAGTGGAATAAAACACTAGGCGAGAGGCCGAGCCTTCCACCCTTTACCAAGTATATAGATGATTTAAGATAACATAGCAATATAATGATATCCCAACAAGTAAATAAATGTTCCAACAAGGAACGGCTCCAATCTTCACCTGCAGCTAGCAACGCTATAAGAAGGGGCTGAGCAAAGCGGTAACATAGCCAATCAACGGTTTGCTAGGACAAAGGTGGGTGAGAGGCTCAATCATGGCAATTGGGAGGCTGACAAGCAAGTGGTAGGCATCGTAGCATTGGCAAAGCAAAAGAGCGAGCAAACTAGCATAGCAAAGATAGTAGTGATTTCGAGGGTATGATCATCTTGCCTGCACAGTTGTCAGAGTTGACTGGATCCTCAAGAGCAAACTCAACGGGCTCCTCATTAGCGAACTCGTCTCCCGGCTCTACCCAACAACACAAACAAGCAACAAGGATACAATCAACCACGTGCAAGGGCAACCAATAATATGCAAAGATGGTATGCTATGCGGGATGCGATGCGGGATGCAAAATGCAAGACGTGACAGGAAATGCATGAACCTGGCCTCAACTTGGAAAACCAAGTGTGCCACTGGATAGAGGGGAAGAAATCCCCTGAAAACGATATAAAGATCATAGGAATCGGAGCTACGGTTTGGAAATGGCAAGCGTTTTACGAAACGAACCGATCTGCGATTTACAGCAAGTAGGCTCCTAAATGCAACGAAATGAACATGCTACAGCCACCAAACATGAAAACAAAATGCATGGAAGGGATGTACACAAGATGCTTAACAAATCACTAGGACTGAGACATAGGCAAATTCATCCATTAAGGGGTTCAAACAAGCATGGCAAAACTGAATAAGCAAAACAGATTTCAGACTTAGCGAAATTAACGCTAGTCTGGAATTTCAGACCACGATGCTCACTTCGGAGCAGCAAAACAACATGAAACATAACCTGAACATGGCAAGTAAGAACATGGCATGGAGCTACTCAACAAGCTTAACAAAACACCCAAAATGACCTGCGGCCAAAAGGGTTCACAAAATATACTTGTTGCTGTTTGAAAATAGAAAGTTTACCGCTGTTGCAAACATTCCCTAGAAAAGTCAGAATGTGATAAAATGTTAAAACTTTTTGCAAAATGTAACATCCCAAATTTTCAATTTGGAATGTTATACATTAGATCATCATGCATATCATATTTTCTTGCATTTTGTCGATCCTAGAAATTTCACGCAACTCAAGGACCCTCGGAGAGAGTTGGAGATTTCATCATTTTCATATTTGAGTTCTACTCAAATTTTGAAAAGAGGATCATTGGTTTTGTCGGAGTTTCATTGCCTTTTCTTTGGATAGGGAAAAATGCGCGTTTTCAAAAATTGCATTTTAGGCCCGGAGAAAAGTTCATTTTGTTCGACTCATTTTTAGGAGTCGGGGAAAATTTACTTTAGAAGTTTTGGAGTTCGTTTAGTTCTCTTTTTATGTGTTTTTCTGCGCACGAAACCGATTTAAAAAAATTCCAGCGCCTGGGCCAAGGCCCAAGCCGCCGGCCGGGCCTCTCCCTCCCTCTTGCGCGCGCGCCAGCGTAGGAGGCGCCCAAGCCGCCGCCGCCTAGGAGTCCTAGTTGGACTCCGATTGCTTTTTTTTCCAATCTCCCTCTCCTTTTCCTTTTCCTACTCTATTTCTTGCCCCCTACCCCAAGTATCCTCTCCCCCTCACCTATATAAATACCCAAGCCCCCCCTCTAATCCCACACCAAAACCCCAAGCCCAAGCCACACCCCGCGCCGCGCCCCTTGCCTCGCGCCGCCGCCGCACCTTGCCCCGCGCGCCGCCCTACACCGCCGCCGCCGCCCTTGTGCCGCCGCCGCCGCCGCCGCCCTTGCTCGCCGACGCCGGAGCCCCTCGCCGGAGATCTCGCCGGAGGTAGCCCCGCACCACATCTTTTCTTTTCCTTGGATCGGTTTTCTTCTAAATCGTTCCGATTCTTTTCTTCTCTAAACCATTCCGGTTTTCTAGATCGGTTTTTCGTTCGGTTTTGTTTTCCGAAACCCTAGATCGGATTCGTTTTCTTTTCCGATTTAGTTGCCTAGAGACTGTTCGCCGGACCATTCGTCCTAACAAACGTGATCACCGGATTCTTCTAGGTTAACGAACGTCCGTTCGTTCAACCGAGCTTCTTTTTCTTTCGTCGGATTTATTCCGCGATCGCGATCTCAGATCCAATCCTCTTTCTAGTCTATCTTCCTGCTCGTTTATCGGAATCAGGTGATTCAAGCGCCTAGAGTTTTGTTTCGAAACCGCCGTTCCGACTAATCAACTTAAACCACTTTTGCTATGGTAAAATTTGACCTAGTTTCAACTTGCTAGAACCGAGTTGTTTTCTGCCGTTTGTTTTCGGTTTCTTTGTTCGGTTCTTTCTCTCTTTGCAACCGGAGTTCTTAAGTTGAACTATCTGGTTCGATCTTTTGTTCGAGTTTTATATGTGCATTAGATGAGTACTTATTGTATGCTTGTTGTTTGTCTGCGATAGATTACCCGGATTGCGCCGCCTGTTACTTCGAATCTCTAGGACTCGCGGATCATCAGCAAGGCAAGTAACACTTTGATCATACCTTTTCTACAACCCAGTTTTATTGCATTAGATCCATCCTCACACATTGCATGATTAGGATCTAATTAAATTGTGGGATGGGAAGTAGATGAGGTAGTACCTATTACCTGTTTATTATGAAACCTTTGGGAGTTACTTCTACGTTTGCTTATTATGCCATGCTATGCTAGTAGACGTGGATTGGGTGAGTGATATCCATGACAGATGTGAGATTGATAATTTTAATGGTTTATCCAAGGTGGCAACTTAAACACACATCTGGGTGGATTGAGGCACCTGATGTCTATCAGGACTTGCCTTTTTTTGGACCGCCACCCAGGCTCAAAGGGATCATAAGATCTTTCATGCTAAATACTTACGTGTGCAGCCACAAGCCAATATGGGCTCTGGCATAGTTGACTAAGTCATGCGAACTCTTATAGGGGTAGACTAGCAGATGTAGGGGATGTAGGTGGTACGGTCTACTCCATCGTAAGGTGTTATCGCTTGTGAAAGACTGTGTCTCGGTCATCCGTTTCTCAAACACCATGTAGTGCGAGAAATCCAACGGAGGCGATCGAGTCTTGTGGGGAAAAGTGCGCAAACCTCTGCAGGGTGTAACAAACTAATCATGATTAGCCGTGTCCCCGGTTATGGACAATTTTGAGTATCTAGTACTTGAATATCATGTGAATCTCATCATGTTACTTCTAAATTAATATTGTTGGGTTTTAATTGTACTTTTAATTGGGATTGAGAGTGCTGTCAACCATTCTCAATGTTTAACAACCACCATGATAGTTAAATAAATTTATTCCTTTCCAGTAGGGAAAAACTGGCTTTATGCAAAACAGTAACCATAGAGCTTTCCACCAGCCAAATATGCATATAGTATAGCTGTTTCATTCCATCATTCTCTATGTGTTACCTTGCCAGCATATTCCATGTGCTGACACGTTTCGGGCTGCAACGTTAATGTTGCAGACTTTTCAGACGACGATTAAGGTGCTTTTAGGTCGTGGTTCTATACTCAGTGATGCTGTTGGAGTTGATGGACCCATTTACCTTCCAAGTCTTCCGCTGTTATCGTTATTAGATGGCCTTAAGCCATATTATTGTAATAAGTTCTCTTTGGAGACATCGATGTAATAAGTGTGTGATTGCCACTCTGCTATAAACCCTTCGATGTACTGTGTGGTGTCAGCATTACTGATCCAGGGATGACACCGGAGCACAGTAGACTTGATCCATTCTGGTCTGGTCGCTACAGAGATGGTATCAGAGCACACGCTGACTGTAGCACACGACCACTAAGTTAAAGCCATAGATCCCTATTCTCTCCTCATTTTCTAACTTCTCATCTTTTCTACTCTTTAGGATGAAGGACGCGAAGATTAAGTATGCTCAACCGGATGAAGGCACACCTTTTGGATTTCACTTGAAGGAAGTCACCAAGTACCTAAACATTGGATTACCAAGTTTCACGGGAACCTTCAATGCCACTCTGCCTGAAGAGGAGCGCTGGAAGATTCAAGCTCATGTTCCGGGAAGGACATTCGCGCCAATCACGAAGCCCATTGATAGTGTTTTCAATGCACCAACTTGGAGTCTAGGAAGGAGCATGGCAGCCCATATCACCATAGGACACATTGGAGAAGTTTATCAAGAAGACCTCAAGGATACTATCTACCAGATTTGCGGACGCCGAGATGAACAATGGGAGTTAGTCACCACCAAGAAGGATAGATCCATTGCAGCATTTATCCAGGAGTTAAACCAGCACATTCGACGCCACGAGAACCAGATGTGCAATGATATGATAGAGTTGAAGAATGCGAAAACAAGGATCATCGAGCTAGAAGGAGAACTGAAGGCTACACGCAAGGACTACATGGACGAGATCGTAGCTCTAGCAAGACACAACGTCGATCTTAAGCAGGAGATTGAAGAACTCAAGAGGGAGTTAGCATCCAGGGAGATAGTCATGTACGTCGCATGTCTGGACAACTACATCATCATCGACGACACCGATTCGGATCCAAGTGAACCTGAATTTGAAGACGAAGCTGGAGTGGACATCATGGAGTCTTCCACCAGTTCAAATTTCTAGATGACCACCAAATATTAGTAGTATTTCCCCCATGTAAACACTATAGTTCAAGCACTTTTGCGATAGTTAGATCGATTGTAAGCCCTTGTTTGATTGAATGAAGTGATTTTGTGTGCATTTGCTCATGTGCATTGGGGTAGTGTTTTCCCTTTAGACCTCATTCTATTCTTATATCTCTTCTTTTCTAAACCCTCAGATGCCTCCGAGACGTGACAATGGATTTCCACCGGAGCTCACCCAGGTGATCCAACAGCAGAATCAGTTGATGCAGATGTTAGTCCAGAATCAGCAGAACAACAACAACAACAACAACCCACCACCACCACCACCACCTGTTGACCACTTAGCCCGTTTCCTTAGGCTGAATCCTCCGGTGTTTTCTAGTAGCACCGAGCCGATAGTAGCAGACGATTGGCTCCGCAAGATAGGAAGGGAGTTGTCCACTGCAGGATGCACGGATGGTGAGAATGTGAAGTTTGCCGCACATCAGTTAGAAGGATCCGCGGCAGCATGGTGGGAGAATTTCACAGCCACTTTCCCAGTTGACACTGTCACATGGGATTAGTTCCAGCAAGCTTTCCGCACTGCACATGTTTCAGCAGGAGCTATGGCCATGAAGAAGCGTGAGTTTCGCAACTTACGCCAAGGAGGAAGGACAGTTGGCCAGTACATTGAAGATTTCAGCAAGTTAGCACGTTATGCCCCAGATGACGTTGCTGCGGATGCAACTAAGCAGGAGAAGTTTCTGGAAGGATTGAATGATGAGTTAAGCATGCAGTTGATGGTAGGAAGTTTCAACAACTACCAGGAGTTGGTAGATCGTGCCATCATGATTGAAGGGAAGCAGCAGCAGATTGACAACCGCAAGAGGAAGTATGGACAGGGGAAGTATAACTCTGGAGCCCAGTAGAAGCCCCGTTTTACCCCTAAATCGGGATTTCAGTTTCAGCATACCCATGGAGGAAGTAATTCGCACAACCACAATGGCCACAAGAATGGTAATGGGAATGGAGGAAGCAACGGCCAGAACCGGACCACCCCATCAACCCCAGCCAAGAGAGATATGAGTCAAGTCACCTGTTTCAAGTGTTCCAAGACCGGACATTATGCCAATGAATGTCCTGAAGGCCAGAATGGAAATGGCAATGGGAGCTCAGGGAAGAAGCCGAACCCTTTCAATAGGGGACAAGTGAACCACGTTAGCGTGGAGGAGGTTGAAGATCAGCCTGATGCAGTGATCGGTAAGTTTTTGGTTAAGTCATTTACCGCACTCGTTCTTTTCGATACTGGTGCATCGCATTCATACATATCAAGGGGATTTGTGGATAAATATAACCTGCCAACCCAAGCCCTTAGGTCACCCATGTTAGTAGGCTCACCAGGAGCGGAGTTTATGGCTAGACGATGGTGTGATCGATTACCATTAAGGATTGGTAACTATGTTTTTCCCTCAGACCTAATAGTACTGGAATCTCAAGGATTGGATGTAATCCTTGGTATGGATTGGTTGTCGATGTATGGAGGAAACATCGATTGTGCTAGTAAGTCAATTTTGCTTACAACGCCAGAAGGAAGAAGGATCAAGTATGTATCCCGGCATGTGCCAAATAGGACACAAGTAAATTGCCTAACAGGAGTCGTGCAGGAGGAAGTACCAGTGGTAAAGGATTTTCCTGATGTATTTCCTGAAGAGTTGCCAGGCATGCCACCGGATAGAGACATTGAGTTTTTGAATGAGTTATTGCCAGGTACAGGCCCGATATCAAAGAGACCGTACCGGATGCCAGCAAAGGATTTGGTAGAAATTAAGAATCAGATTAAGGAGTTGTTGGAGAAAGGTTACATTCGCCCAAGTTCTTCGCCTTGGGGATCACCCGTACTTCTAGTGGAGAAGAAGGATGGATCATTAAGGATGGTTGTTGATTATCGAGGATTGAATGAAGTAACCATCAAGAACAAGTACCCACTGCCAATGATAAATGATCTGTTTGATCGTTTGCACGGAGCTAAAGTGTTTTCCAAGATTGATTTGCGATCAGGGTACCACCAGTTGAAGATTCGAGAGCAGGACATACCTAAGACAACATTCACCACGAGATATGGATTGTACGAGTATACCGTTATGTCATTTGGATTGACTAACGCACTTGCCTATTTTATGAACCTGATGAACAAGGTATTTATGGAGTTTTTGGATAAGTTCGTCGTAGTGTTTATTGCTGATATCCTGGTTTATTCGAAGAATGAAGAAGAGCATAAGGAACATTTGCGTTTGGTATTGGAGAAGCTAAGGGAACATCAGCTATATGCCAAGTTTAGCAAATGTGAGTTTTGGTTGAAGGAAGTAGGATTCCTCGGACACGTTATATCTGGAGAAGGGATAGCAGTTGACCCCGCCAAGGTTGGGACCTTAACCGAATGGGAAGCACCAACGACAGTTGGAGAGATCCGGAGTTTTCTTGGACTCGCAGGATACTACCGGAGATTCATTGAGAATTTTTCAAAGATTGTGAAGCCTATGACGGAGTTGTTGAAGAAGGATACTAAGTTCAATTGGACTGAGGAGTGTGAGGCTAGTTTCCAGGAGTTGAAGAAACGATTGGTTACCTCACCGGTATTGATTTTGCCAGATCAGACCAAGGATTATGAGGTGTATTGCGACGCTTCACGTCGAGGACTTGGAGCAGTACTTATGCAGGAAGGGAGAGTTTTTTCGTATGCTTCACGACAACTGAAGCCTCATGAGTTGAATTATGCCACACATGATTTGGAGTTAGCAGCCGTAGTGCATGCATTGAAGACATGGAGACATTTCCTTATTGGAATCATTGTAAGGTGTACACGGATCACAAGAGTTTGAAGTACATTTTCACGCAGAAGGAGTTGAATCTCAGACAAAGGAGATGGTTGGAGCTCATCAAGGATTATGATATGAGATTGCATTACCATCCCGGTAAAGCTAATGTAGTAGCTGACGCATTGAGCCGTAAGAGCCATGTCAACACGTTAATGACGGGAGAAATACCAAAGGAGTTAGCAGAAAACCTTCGTGAGCTATGTTTGGAAATAGTTCCGAGAGGCTATGTAGCAGCATTGGAGATTCAGTCAACATTGATGGATAAAATCAGAGAGGCTCAGAAGTCTGACAAGGAGATTGCTGCTATAAAGGAGAAACTAAGCAAAGGAAAGGCAAAGGGATTTCGTGAGGATGAGCACGATACCCTATGGTTTGAGGACCGTGTTTATGTGCCCAATGACCCGGAGATCAGGAAGTTGATTTTACAAGAGGCACATGATTCACCATATTCGATTCACCCAGGAAATACCAAGATGTATTTGGATTTGAAGGAGACATTCTGGTGGACCGGAATGAAGAAGGATATTGCAGCATATGTAGCAGTTTGTGACGTATGTCATAGAGTAAAGGCAGAGCATCAGAAGCCAGCTGGATTGTTGCAACCATTGCCGATACCCGAATGGAAGTGGGATAAGATAGGCATGGATTTTATCACAGGACTACCCAGGACGAAGGCAGGATATGACTCAATATGGGTAGTAGTTGATTGTTTGACGAAGGTAGCACATTTCAGACCACGTACACCAGTGCTAAGTTGGCAAAGATATACATGACTAGGATCATTTGTTTGCATGGAATTCCAAGGAGTATTGTATCAGACAGAGGAACCCAATTTACCTCAAAGTTTTGGAATTAGTTGCATGAAACTTTAGGAACCAGGCTAGAGTTCAGCATCGCATTTCATCCTCAGACAGATGGACAGACTGAGAGAGTCAATCAGATTTTGGAAGATATGCTGAGAGCTTGTGCACTAGATTATGGATCTAGTTGGGACAATAACTTGCCGTGTGCGGAGTTTTCTTATAACAACAGTTACCAAACTAGTCTAAAGATGGCACCTTTCGAAGCTTTGTACGGAAGGAGATGCAGGACACCGTTGTCATGGGACGAAGTTGGAGACCGTCAGTTCTTTGGACCAGATTTGATTAAGGAGTCTGAACGGAAAGTTAAGTTGATACGCGATAGGCTCAAGGTAGCCCAGTCCAGGCAGAAGAGATTCAAAACGCAAGGAGACAGTTTAGAAACCGGAGACAGAGTGTATCTCCGAGTATCCCCACTTCGAGGAGTTAAGCGCTTTGGAGTTAAGGGAAAGTTAGCACTGCGTTTCGTTGGACCATATAAGATCTTGCAATGTATGGGAGAAGTCACTTATAAGTTGGAATTACCAGAGGGACTGTCAGGAGTTCATGATGTATTCCATGTTTCTCAGCTGAAGAAATGTCACGCCGAGATGGCGGAGGTACCGCTAAGAGATACAGTGCCGCTTGAAGCGATTCAGTTGAAGGATGACTTAACGTATGAAGAGAAACCAGTCAAGATTCTCGAGTTTGCCAGCAGAGTTACCCCCAGCAAGGTTATCAAGTTTTGCAAAGTTCAGTGGAACCACCACTCAAAGGATGAAGCCACTTGGGAGAGAGAAGAAGATTTGCTCAAGGACCACCCTCACCTATTTTCTAGCCAACCCGAATCTTGAGGGCGAGATTCATCTTAAGGGGGGTAGGTTTGTAACATCCCAAATTTTCAATTTGGAATGTTATACATTAGATCATCATGCAGATCATATTTTCTTGCATTTTGTCGATCCTAGAAATTTCACGCAACTCAAGGACCCTCGGAGAGAGTTGGAGATTTCATCATTTTCATATTTGAGTTCTACTCAAATTTTGAAAAGAGGATCATTGGTTTTGTCGGAGTTTCATTGCCTTTTCTTTGGATAGGGAAAAATGCGCGTTTTCAAAAATTGCATTTTAGGCCAGGAGAAAAGTTCATTTTGTTCGACTCATTTTTAGGAGTCGGGGAAAATTTACTTTAGAAGTTTTGGAGTTCGTTTAGTTCTCTTTTTATGTGTTTTTCTGCGCACGAAACCGACTTAAAAAATTCCAGCGCCTGGGCCAAGGCCCAAGCCGCCGGCCGGGCCTCTCCCTCCCTCTCGCGCGCGCGCCAGCGCAGGAGGCGCCCAAGCCGCCGCCGCCTAGGAGTCCTAGTTGGACTCCAATTGCTTTTTTTTCCAATCTCCCTCTCCTTTTCCTTTTCCTACTCTATTTCTTGCCCCCTACCCCAAGTATCCTCTCCCCCTCACCTATATAAATACCCAAGCCCCCCCTCTAATCCCACACCAAAACCCCAAGCCCAAGCCACACCCCGCGCCGCGCCCCTTGCCCCGCGCCGCCGCCGCACCTTGCCCCACGCGCCGCCCTACACCGCCGCCGCCGCCCTTGTGCCGCCGCCGCCGCCCTTGCTCGCCGATGCCGGAGCCCCTCGCCGGAGATCTCGCCGGAGGTAGCCTCGCGCCGCATCTTTTCTTTTCCTCGAATCGTTTTTCTTCTAAGTCGTTCCGATTCTTTTCTTCTCTAAACCGTTTCGGTTTTCTAGATCGGTTTTTCGTTCGGTTTTCTTTTCCGAAACCCTAGATCGGATTCGTTTTCTTTTCCGATTTAGTTGCCTAGAGACCGTTCGCCGGACCGTTCGTCCTAACGAACATGATCACCGGATTCTTCTTGGTTAACAAACTTCCATTCGTTCAACCGTTCTTCTTTTTCTTTCGTCGGATTTATTCCGCGATCGCGATCTTAGATCCGATCTTCTTTCTAGTCTATCTTCTCGCTCGTTTATCGGAATCAGGTGATTCAAGTGCCTGGAGTTTCGTTTCGAAACCGCCGTTCCGACTAATCAACTTAAACCAGTTTTGCTATGGTAAAATTTGACCTAGTTTCAACTTGCTAGAACCGAGTTGTTTTCCGCCGTTTGTTTTTGGTTTCTTTGTTCGGTTCTTTCTCTCTTTGCAACCGGAGTTCTTAAGTTGAACTATCTGGTTCGATCTTTTGTTCGAGTTTTATCTGTGCACTAGATGAGTACTTATTGTATGCTTGTTATTTGTCTATGATAGGTTACCAGGATTGCGCCGCCTGTTACTTAGAATCTCTAGGACTCGCGGATCATCAGCAAGGCAAGTAACACTTTGATCATACCTTTTTCTACAACCCAGTTTTATTGCATTAGATCCATCCTCACACATTGCATGATTAGGATCTAATTAAATTGTGGGATGGGAAGTAGATGAGGTAGTACCTATTACCTGTTTATTATGAAACCTTTGGGAGTTACTTCTACGTTTGCTTATTATGCCATGCTATGCTAGTAGACGTGGATTGGGTGAGTGATATCCATGACAAATGTGCGATTGATAATTTTAATGGTTTATCTAAGGTGGCAACTTAAACACACATCTAGGTGGATTAAGGCACCTGATGTCTATCTGGACTTGCCTGTTTTTTTTTGGACCGCCACCCAGGCTCAAAGGGATCATAAGATCTTTCATGCTAAATAATTACGTGTGAAGCCACAAGCCAATATGGGCTCTGGCATAGTTGACTAAGTCGTGCGAACTCTTGTAGGGGTAGACTAGCAGATGTAGGGGATGTAGGTGGTACGGTCTACTCCATCGTAAGGTGCTAGCGCTTGTGAAAGACTGTGTCTCGGTCATCCGTTTCTCAAACACCATGTAGTGCGAGAAATCCAACGGAGGCGATCGAGTCTTGTGGGGAAAAGTGCGCAAACCTCTGCAGAGTGTAACAAACTAATCATGATTAGCCGTGTCCCCGGTTATGGACAATTTTGAGTATCTAGTACTTGAATATCATGTGAATCTCATCATGTTACTTGTAAATTAATATTGTTGGGTTTTAATTGTACTTTTAGTTGGGATTGAGAGTGCTGTCAACCATTCTCAATGTTTAACAACCACCATGATCGTTAAATAAATTTATTCCTTTGCAGTAGGGAAAAACTAGCTTTATGCAAAATAGTAACCATAGAGCTTTCCACCAGCCAAATATGCATATAGTATAGCTGTTTCATTCCATCATTCTCTATGTGTTACCTCGCCAGCATATTCCATGTGCTGACCCGTTTTGGGCTGCAACGTTAATGTTGCAGACTTTTCAGACGACGATTAAGGTGCTTTTAGGTCGTGGTTCTATACTCAGTGATGTCGTTGGAGTTGATGGACCCATTTACCTTCCAAGTCTTCCGCTGTTATCGTTATTAGATGGCCTTAAGCCATATTATTGTAATAAGTTCTCTTCGGAGACATCAATGTAATAAGTGTGTGATTGCCACTTTGCTATAAATCCTTCGATGTACTGTGTGGTGTCAGCATTACTGATCCAGGGATGACACCGGAGCATAGTAGACTTGATCCATTCGGGTCTGGTCGCTACACAAAATGAGATCTAATAAATTTTCTATAGTGTGGTAAATTTTAATAATGTTTGGAGTTGAATAAGTATTGATACTCTTGCATTCTTTACGTACTGTACTGTTTTGGCAGATTGTTGTTATGTTTGCATTATTTGCATATGTTTGCTTGTTTAATGATTCTATTTGCAGATAGGAGTATTAAATATGCAGAGGCATTTAGTATGCAATGTGGAATAATAATTTTAGTGATTTGCTACAGTATAGAATGGTAAGGTTTTTGCATTGGTTTATACTAACTTATCTCACGAGTTCTTGTTGAGTTTTGTGTGGATGAAGCTTTTGAGATTTAGGAAAACCGTGATATGATAAGAATTAAGGAGACACAAAAGCTCAAGCTTGGGGATGCCCAAGGCACCCCAAAATAATATTTCAAGAAGTCTCAAGCATCTAAGCTTGGGGATGCCCCGATAGGCATCCCACCTTTCTTCTTCAACGATTATCGGTTAGTATCAGTTGAGCCTAAGTTTTTGCTTCTTCACATGAGTTGTGCTATTATTAGAATGTCATTTTATTTCCATTTTGCTTGCTGTTTTAATAAAATACTTAGATCTGAAAGTTTTAAATAAAATAGGGTCCTCAAATAGTTGCCAAGGAGGGTAAGTAAGCGGCATTCACATCCCGTCAATGAAGCTCTTTTCTATGTCATTTACTCTTGTGCTTTCACTTATATCCTATGAGTAAATTGTTGAATAAATTGAATGTCATGAAGTTGAAATCATATCATGCCTAATGGTAGCTTCACATTGGGTTTAGAAAGTGAAATCTTTTGAGGCTTGACAATCACAATATTGGTCATATAAGCAATTCACGAATAATTAGTATAAGGAAGAGAACTTTCACATATAAATACACTATCATGGAAATCTTTTGTGATTGTGAGCCCCCATCAAAATATTATATGCCAAAATTGTTGACGTTGGACATGGAAGACAAGGTAATGGTTTATGTTTGTTCATATTCACATAGAAGTTATATTTTCATAGATCCTTCAACATGTGGTGCTTGCCCCCCATCTTTGCTAGCCAAAAATTCCGCACCAAGTAGAGATACTACTTGTGCATCCAAAAACCCTTAAACCGAAATATTATTTTCAAGAGTCCACCATACCTACCTATATGTGGCATTCTTTTGCCATTCTAAGCAAATTTGTATGTGCCATCTCTAATTTTCGAAATAAATTTCTCTTTTGTGTGCTCGTACCGCTCGCAAAGTGGTGAGGGGTGGCCAATATTTTCCATGCTAGATGTCTTATTCTCACGATGAGTGTTTATTCACTTGTCATTGCACGAGAGTAAGGCAAAGGTTTTAGGGATGCCTAGTCCCGACATGAAAAATGAATTTACTTTATGTTGTCAAATAATAAATTCCTTGGAAGGTGTTGGTATGGAGGGCACCCGTGGATACAGTTACCCATGGAAAGTGAAAGTATGGTGGAAAAGGAATAAACTTTATTTTCTATTTGGGAACTGCCTATGATATATCTAGCATGGAAAGTGTTGGGAGCTCTAAGTCGTTTTCATTGGTGGGGAAAGTATGCCTCTCCAAATGTTTTTATCTCTCAATTTTCGCTTTGAGCTCTGGCACCTCTACAAATCCCTACTTCCCTCTGAGAAGGGCCTATCTTTTACTTTTTAGTATTTACTTTTATGCAAAGAGTCAAAGTTTTTCTCCCTATTCCTTTTTATTTTCTCTTTTGGTAAGCATCATGTGGTGAGGAAAGATCTAGGCACATATGTCTAGTTGAATATGGGTAGCATGAGTTATTATTGTTGACATCACCCTTGAGGTGAATACATTGGGAGGCAAAACAATAAACCCCTACCTTTCTATGTGTCCGGTTCAAATGTTTTGCTCATGTGTATGCGGTGAGTGTTAGCAATCATAGAAGACTATATGATGGTTGAGTATGTGGAGCTCTTACTTAAACTCTGTTGAATAAGTTGAATTGCAATTGCTTGGTGACTAAGAACATAGGTTGTTGGGTTTCAATAGAATTCATTGTTTGAACCTTAACATGAGAAGTTTCATAAGAAAGAATTGTTGTTATGATGCTAGGAAAAGTGATTGAAATTATCATAGATCAAACTTGTGCACTTTGCTAGCATTCACACTTCATAAATTATTTCTTTTATCATTTACCTACTCGAGGACAAGTAGGAATTAAGCTATGCTGATACGTCTCCAACGTATCTATAATTTATGAAGTATCCATGCCAATATATTACTAATTTTGGATGTTTTACAATCATTTCATAGCAACTTTATATCAGACCCAGTGCCTAGTCCAGTTGCTATTTTTTGCTTCTTTTTTACATCGCAGGAAATCAATATCAAACGGAGTCCAAACGCAACAAAACTTTACGGAGATCTTTTTGGACCACAAGGAACCCATTGGGCCAGAGCTGCACCTGGGGGGTGCCACGAGGGGGGCACAACCCACCAGGGCGCGCCAGGGCCCACTAGTGCGCCTAGGTGGGTTATGCCCACCTCGGTGGCCTCCCGCACCCCTTCTTTGCACTACAAATTCCCAAATATTCTGAAACCCTTCGGGGTTAACCTAGATCAGAAGTTCCGCCACCGCAGGGCTCCGTAGCCACCGAAAACCAATCTAGACCCGTTCCGGCACCCTGCCGGAGGGGGGAATCATCTCCGGTGGCCATCTTCATCATCCCGGCGGCCACCACGATGAGGAGGGAGTAGTCCACCCTCGGGGCTGAGGGTTTGTACCAGTAGCTATGTGATAAATCTCTCTCTCTCTCGTGATCTATATCATGGGCTTTGTTAATATAGTCGGATCATTTGATGTTCCTCCCCTCAATACTCTTGTTGTGATGAATTGAATCTTTACCCTTTGAAGTTTTGTCATGTCGGATTGAATATTTAGAGATGAGAACACATGTTGTATGTCTTGCGGTATGAATACTTGAGGTGACAATTGGGGTATCTTATTGATTCACTTGATATATGTTATGGCATTCAACTCGCGGAGTCCCGCGGTGATATTGGGGTAATCTATGCATAGGGGTTGATGCACGCTTTTATCATCTTTTCTCTGACGGAAACTTTGGGGTCTCTTTATATTTCTTTGTGTGGATTGAGTATTATGAATATGAATTTGCTTTGGTGTTATTCTAGTACGAACTCTAGGATAGATCGAATGGAAACAATATCTTTGTGTTATTTTAGTAAGAACTCTTGAATAGATTGAACGGAAATAATAGCTTTGAGGTAGTCTCGTACCCTACAAACAATTTCTATCTTTTGTTTCGTTGCACTTTGAGGGATAGTCATATGATCCAACTATGTTAGCACTGTTGAGAGATTGCACTAGTGAAAGTACGGACCCTAGGCCTTGTTTTTAAGCATTGCAATACCGTTTTTGTGCCCCTTTACTATTTGCTACCTTGCTGTTTTTTATTTATTCAGATTATAAAAATATATTTCTACCATCCATATTACACTTTTATCACCATCTCTTCGCTGAACTAGTGCACCTATACAATTTGCCACTGTATTGGGTGTGTTGGGGACACAAGAGATTTCTTGTATTTGGTTGCAGGGTTGTTTGGGAGAGACCATCTTCATCCTACACCTCCCATGGATTGATAAACCTTAGGTCATCCACTTGGGGGGAAATTGCTGCTGTCCTACAAAACTATGCGCTTGGAGGCGCAACAAGAGTCTACAAGAATAAAGTTGCATAGTAGACATCAAGCCGCATCCTATTGGAGTAGATGTGCCTAGCTTGCTCTGCAGCGCGCCATAGATCATGTTGTGCGGCGATCTGCAGCCTGTCGGCGCTGACATGCCTATCTTGCTCCGCGGTGCTAAAGCGCCATGCGCCAAGGGTCTGCTCAACTCTGGAGATGATGCGCATCACGGGGTCATCCATCGCATTGCCGGGGAGCGCCTCAGCCTCGATGGGCCGTGGCGCCTGCTCGTTTTCCTCGTCGACGAGGTTGATGACAGAGGCGGCGCTTTGGTGGGTTGGCATTCTTGGAAAAGGTGGATGTGCTACAGGCTACGCTTGTTGCCTTCGCGCGTCGCGTGCCGCCTAGGTTTATGCGCAATATCACTGGGTGGCGGGAAACTGGTGAGGAAATGGCGGGAAACGGTGGCGTGTTCATAAAATGCCATCAATTAATGGAAACTTCGCATAGAAGGAACATCAATCTAGCATAAGAAGTAGATGATAATCAGATGATCGTTTCTCCTAGTTAATTATGCATGTAATAGTTTACTTTGGTGTGTGGAAATGTAATGTGTGTATTAGCCACCTATGTAATTGGATGTTTTCCGCGTATTACACACATCTTGTTTATGTGAAACATTTCTGGTATCTTGGCTCAACACAAACAGTTTATCGGAATGAACTATATGCCCTCCATCGCATACACCTTGATCTGGTTGAACCATTTCTGTTCCGTTGCCTAATGGAAAACAGTTCATCTGAGTGAATCGTATGTTGTATATCGCACACACCTTGATCTGAATGACCGTTTATTTTGTGTTGCTTAATCACAAACAGTTCATCCGAGTGAACCATATGCTGTATATCATACACACCTTCATTTGGCTGCCCATTTCTTTTGTTCCTCCTCATCACAAACAGTTCATTGAACTGAACCGTATGCCCTGCATCGCACACGCAACTAAAATCTGAACCGTGTTTGATGCATCAGTGATCGCAAACGTCTTGCACCTTTTTGACGCATTTTTACACCACCATTTGCGATTATTGCATCGCACACAGTTTCACCGACGGGTCTCTGATCGTAGTGTCACGTTAGCAGCATCCTGCAGTAGTGAGTCTTGATTACAACTTGTAGTTGATTACTATATGGTTTATTTGGTGGAATATTATATGTTCAGATCCATTATGTTATTTAATACCCCTCTGATCTTGAGCATGATTATCATTTGTGAGTAGTTACTTTTGTTCTTGAGGTCATTGGAGAAATCTTGTTGCAAGAAATCATGTGAACTTGATATGTGTTCGATATATTGATGATATGTATGTTGTGATTCCCGTAGAAGGCCCATTGATCCTATGGCCTGCAGGAGGCCCATGGTTACAACAGTCCGCGTGTTGCCATGATTATTGTGGCCTAGTTACCAAAAATAGGTTATTGTGGCCACTAGAAAAACGCGGAAAAAGAACTGCAGTGACTACAAGGAAACAACTAAACAAGACAATAAGGAAATAAATAAGCAAGCAACTAACGCTAGCCTATTACAGCTATTACACACATTACATCCACTGGGCATCAAAGTTTGCCACCAGTGCAAATATAGGGAACAAAGCAGCATATTACATACACTGGCCGTCAAAATTGGCTACTAGTGCAAGTAAACACGGCAGCAAAACAAGAGCATAAATGAAACAACTTCAGAAGAGCTCAAGAAACGTTATCCTGGGTATCCACCATGCTGGCAATAAGCTTAGCAAGCTTATTAGCTTTGTCCTGATTGGCGCTAAAATCCTCCAACGCTTGCTGTTGCACCAGAAAGTATGCATTTGAATGTTGTAGGGACTTCCGCAGTCCTCCCGCTTCTTGTCATAGCACAACTGACCGATGTCTTTCAGCTTGTACTTGAGACTCAAGAAACTGAACTGATTCAGACAATGAGTTTGAATAGCTTGTGCAAGCAGTAGTGGCAAGTAACTCGAACACTAAACCAAGACAGGACTTTGGGGTTGTCTCACTGTCTTCAAGATAGTCTTCCTTAGCTGTTTTATCAGCTTTGTTGGAGACCAACAAGGATGTCTCACTATCCTAAACCTTATCTGCATTACTTCCTTTACCATTGCTTAATAAGGCACTCTTCCCCAATATTCTGTCAGCATTCTAAAAGAAGAAACAAGCAGACACATAATAGGTTTAGCATGTACTATTATATGAAACTCATTTCGGTGAACCAGTCATTAGTAAGGTGGACAGGATTAAACTACCAAGTCTTCTATTGCCAAGTACTAGTACATAATAAAAGCATCAAACAAACATATATCTATGTCCTATGGTCACTACATTGTCTTGCCAAATCAAAATAGAGACACGGTTCAAACCATATCAGTTCAAGACAAAGCAGTAGTGAAAGAATACAAAGCGTGGGAAACTACACGGCACAACAAGATTTCAGATGGGTACCACGGGTCTACATGTACAACAACACTATTGGCTCTGTTGTGATGCTACTAATGTGCATGATATGAGAAGTCAACTGTATACACAATTGAAATTGAAATCAACAGAGCTATTGATAAGAGCAAACCTATTAAAGAAACATGCCTGAACATACCTGCTGTTCCATTGGAGTTTTGATTGGATCCTTCAATTTAAAAATAAGTTTGTATGAGTAAATAGAGTGATACAAGAGCAAAGCAGTATGCACGATAGCAATGGAATATTAAATTAGAACAATTGTTCTTCAGGTTTAAGCACTTTTTCTACATGAATAGAGTACAGTAAGACGCAAGAATATAGTACTTAAAAATAGAAAATGAGCTCATAGACCATACCACATTCTTGGTTCAGGACCAGTACAGAACAAGGCGTTCCCAGCCATCGTCCAGTAAATGTGTCTCAGGAGAACGTAAGGGAATTGATGAGTTTCTTTGTCAGTGAAGTATGTTTTCTTCAGGTAATTTCGATACTGCCACCAAGAATTCTTGAAGATAGCAGAGGTATTAGCACAGGTTACCTCATCTTGAGTTTCCAAATTAGTCCTTCTCTATAGAGAAAAATGGGAAATTTTGCTGTATTATAACCATCATGGAGGTAGAATGTATGGGACAAAGCAAAGTAATTGCCACAAATAGCATTACTTACACATAACTCCTAGACAAACACCTGCAACTCGCATTTTCCTTCATCTTCAATAATAATATTTCCAAGATGGGAAGATACGCACATGGGATTTAACAACATCAAATGAGATAGATGCTAAACTACGACTGGTTGGTTGTGCTTCCTCCACAAGAATAGGCATACTAACTGGTGGAGTTGGGGTTCGCCGTGGTAGTACTGGCCCTTTGGGCACTAGAGTTGCCTTATTAACTGCACTTGTTTGGGAGTTCTATGGTAGAGATTGTGATGTGTCAACAGGAACTGGGTTACTATCTGCTTGGGTTGGGGCTAGATTGGGTGAAGCCGGTTCTTTGTCCATCACAGTAGGGGTGCAATCTGCGCGAGTCTGGGTTATGTGTGGTAGGGATGGTTCTCGTGCATGTACAACCGGGGTGCTATCTCCACCAAGAGGTAGCACTATTTTATTTCAAGACCATGTTTTTACTCCGCTAGATACAGGCATGACCCGCTCCAATTCAAATGGCTGATAAACAGGAAACATAGTTGAATGTACAGACATTGCATGAGAGACAGATGCAATAAATAGTGTGGAAAAAGAGGGCATGAAATAGTTGACATGTATATTGTTTAACTAAAACGGATAGCATGACACAATTTCACATATATGATGTCTATCTAAACTGGATAGCATAGCATAACATAATTCAAAGATATGATGAATAACTAAACAGGATCGCATGACATAATTCACATACATGTTATCTAAGTAATCAGTATCACATGATCTAATTCATATATGTGATTTATATGCTAAACAGAGGGCATTCGATATGATGTCTGAACTAAGAACATGGTGTTGAATATTGTGTATATGATGACTAAACTATGCAATGCAAGACACCATATGCATGATATGAGCAGTATAACCGTTCCAAGTTAGAGCATACACCTCGTTGGGGGAATAGGACTGATCATCTGTCTCTGAATCCATCTCTGAGGAGCTATCGGTACCTAACAAGAGATATACTTTGACAGGTAGCACTGTCTGCTCTGAAGGCCTTGTTTTCACTCTAGATTTTTCCATCTCCCACCCAAATGGCCTATTCACGGGAAGAGTATTTTAATGTACAAACATTCGACAAATGGAAATGTAATGAAGAAAAGGATGGGCAAGATATCATTCAAATATATGATGCCTGGTTAAACATGATGGCATTGCACATTTCACATATATTATGGCTGGCTAAAAGACATGAGATTGCATAATTCCCATATATGATATAGAAACTAAACAGGTGGCATTACAGAACATGTCTAAACTTAGCAAATGACATAGATGATGTCAAAAGTAGGCACTGCAAGGCAACATATGCATGATATGACTAACATCATCGTGCCAAGGTAGATCAAACACCTTGGGGGTAAATAGGAGTGGTCAGCTGCGTCTGAATCCGCCTCAGAACAGATATCTTCCTCTAGATTACAATCTGGAGAGGGGGAGGGTTTGTCATTGAACCCACCATGGAGCGATGTCTGCATGACATTGTATGCCGCGCAAAACTCTTCTCTTTTTCTCTACATGTTCAGCATGACTGTGTACAATATCTGACATGCGTACGGAAAAAATATGGTGAGATTATGTAAGGAGACCATTCAGAAATCTAGAGTGATGGTAACAACCAGTGGATGGATCCAAAAAATAATGATAGCAGGCCGATGATTGCTTTAGTTTAATAAAAAGACAGATGATGATTGCTTTACTATTTGTTTCCCACCCAAGATGAACAACATAGGCATACCCTAGGTGAACCAGATATTAGACGGAGATACTATTCATTGCTGCCTCGATATGTGCCCCACAACTAATTTAGAACTCAAGTTTGAACATTAATTTGGACCTGACTTGGAGTCTAAGAGGTGAACAAGACAATAAAGTAGCAGGTAATTTTAAGCAATGCATAACATAAGCAGAAACAAAAGAGTGCGACCTCTCTTGTGGACCCGTGTACTCCTCAGGTTCATCTGCTGAGTCGATGATGGTGATGCCATTGTGGTGGGTGCCAGCGGTAGGGAAGGATATCTGAGGTGGCAAAAGACGGTCAGGAGTCGTGATGTCTGGTTTGGTGGATGCTTTTGTCGATGGAGCAGCTCAGGTGAGGTGGACGACGTCGCGGCAGGAGTAGGACAAACCACACAAAGTTTCCTTCGACACCTACATGTAACTAAAGTAATTCTGTAAGGGATCATTTGGCTTGCATGATTCTAAAAACGCAAGGATAGGAAAAACACTGGAATAGGATAGGAATGCACATGGTAAACAGAGCATTTGTAAACACATGATTTCTGTCAACTTGGGTGTTTGGTTCACAGGAATTGGAAGAGCAGAGGAATGCAAAGAAACACGGCCAAAATAAAGTGAAACCATATGAAAGCGTGTATGATACGTATCCAATGTATCTATAAATTTTGATTATTCCATGCTATTATATATTCTGTTTTGGATGTTTAATGGGCTTATTTATACACTTTTATATTATTTTGGGACTAACCTATTAATCGGAGGCCCAACCCAAATTGTTGTTTTTTTGCCTATTTCAGTGTTTCATAGAAAAAGAATATCAAACGGAGTCCAAATGGAATGAAACCTTCGGGAGCATGATTTTTGGAACAAACATGATCCAAAGGACTTGGAGTCGACGTCAAGAAACCAACGAGGAAGCCATGAGGCAGGGGGCGCGCCTACCCCCCTGGGCGCGCCCTCCACCCTCGTAGGCCCCTCATGGCTCCACCGACCTACGTCTTCCTCCTATATATACCTACGTACCCTGAAAACATCAGAGGGCACCACGAAAACCTAATTCCACCGCCGCAACCTTCTGTACCTGTGAGATCCCATCTTGGGGCCTTTTCCGGCACTCCGCCAGAGGGGGCATTGATCACGGAGGGCTTCTACATCAACACCATAGGCTCTTCGATGATGTGTGAGTAGTTTACCTCAAACCTTCGGGTCCATAGTTATTAGCTAGATGGCTTCTTCTCTCTCTTTGGATCTCAATACAAAGTTCTCCTCGATTCTCTTGGAGATCTATTCGATGTAATCTTCTTTTGCGGTGTGTTTGTCGAGATTCGATGAATTGTGGGTTTATGATCAAGACTAACTATGAAAAATATTTGAATCTTCTCTGAATTCTTTTATGTATGATTGGTTATATTCACAAGTCTCTTCGAATTATCAGTTTGGTTTGGCCTGCTAGATTGATCTTTCTTGCAATGGAAGAAGTGCTTAGCTTTGGGTTCAATCTTGCGGTACTCGATCCCAGTGACAGTAGGGGAAACGACACGTATTGTATTGTTGCCATCGAGGATAAAAAGATGGGGTTTATATCATATTGCATGAGTTTATCCCTCTACATCATGTCATCTTGCTTAAAGGTTACTCCGTTCTTATGAACTTAATACTCTAGATGCATGCTGGATAGCGGTCGATGTGTGGAGTAATAGTAGTACATGCATGCAGGAGTCGGTCTACTTGTCACGGACGTGATGCCTATATATATGATCATACCTAGATATTCTCATAACTATGCTCAATTCTATCAATTGCTCGACAGTAATTTGTTCACCCACCGTAATACTTATGCTATCTTGAGAGAAGCCACTAGTGAAACCTATGGCCCCCGGGTCTATTTTCCATCATACAAGTTTCCAATCTATGTTATTTTGCAATCTTTACTTTCAATTTATATCATAAAAATACCAAAAATATTTATCTTGTTATTACTATCTCTATCAGATCTCACTCTTGCAAATGGCCGTGAAGGGATTGACAACCCCTTTATCGTGTTGGTTGCGAGGTTCTTATTTGTTTGTGTAGGTACGAGGTGACTTGCACGTGGTCTCCTACTAGATTGATATCTTGGTTCTCAAAAACTGAGGGAAATACTTACGCTGCTTTGTTGCATCACCCTTTCCTCTTCAAGGGAAAACGAACGCATGCTCAAGAGGTAGCAAGAAGGATTTCTGGCGCCGTTGCCGGGGAGATCTACGCCAAGTCAAGACATACCAAGTACCCATCACAACTCTTACGCTTCGCATTACATTATTTGCCATTTGCCTCTCGTTTTCCTCTCCCCCACTTCACCCTTTCCATTTTATTCGCCTTTTTCCCATTTATTTTTCTTGTGCCATGGACGATTCAAAAAGGGCTAAGGGTCCTCTCCTGGGTTTTACTCTGGATAGTCCCTCTGTACTCTCTAAGCTCATAAATAATGATGCTATCGAAAGACCTACCAGGGTTATCAATGAGAGTTTGAATAATTTTGATGAAGATTATCCCAGAATTTTTCATTATTTACTTGATGAATCTTTGAAAGATGATTGGGATAGGCTATTAAGGATCCGAGCTAGCTATGTGCCCCAATATCAAATTGAGATATACCTGAAAAACTTTTATATTGGTTTACCCTCTTCATTCAAACAAGTTGTACATTCTATTTTTGAAGAAGGTTTTCTTGAGGGGGATCCCATAGATACTTATGAAAAGATGAAACTATATTTGGGCACCCCATGAGTGAGAAGGTGGATTCCACCTCTCTTTTGTGCTTTTACCAAAATGAAATTATCAAAGAAATGAAGGCTAGTTTAGATGCAAATTTCTGTAACATGCTTAATCTTTCTTCCACCATTAATGGCCACATGCTCTCTCAAAATATAAAGGTAAATGCTATAGAAAATAATTTTCTCTTTTCTTTCCCAATACCAAAGATGGTAATACCTAGATCTATCCTTGCTTTTATGCCTAGCTAGGGGAGTTAAACGATAGCGCTTGTTGGGAGGCAACCCAATTTTATTTTTGTTTCTTGCTTTTTGTGACTGTTTAGTAATAAATAATTTATTTAGCCTCTGTTTTGGTTGTGTTTTTTGTGTTTAATTAGTGTTTGTGCCAAGTAGAACCGTTGGGAAGACTTGGGGAAAGTCTTTTTGATCTTGCTGTAAAAAACAGAAACTTTAGCGCTCGCGAGAATTGCTGCCATTTTTATTGGAGAGTGATATTTAGTTAATTATTTTTGCAGATGATTAATAGATAAATTCCTCAAGTCCAGAAATTTATTTTTGAATTTTGGGGGTTCCAGAAGTATGCGTTTGATACAAATTACTACAGACTGTTCTGTTTTTGACAGATTCTGTTTTTCGTGTGTTGTTTGCTTATTTTGATGAATCTATGGCTAGTAATGGAGTTTATAAACCATAGAAAAGTTGGAATACATTAGGTTTAACACCAATATAAATAAAGAATGAGTTCATTACAGTACCTTGAAGTGGTGTTTTGTTTTCTTTCGCTAACGGAGCTCACGTGATTTTCTGTTAAGTTTTGGGTAAAGATTTGATGGATTATGGAGCAAGGAGTGGCGAGAGCCTAAGCTTGGGGATGCCCAAGGCACCCCAAGGTAAAATCCAAGGACACCAAAAAGCCTAAGCTTGGGGATGCCCCGGAAGGCATCCCCTCTTTTGTCTTAGTTCATCGGTAACATTACTTGGAGCTATATTTTTATTCACCACATGATATGTGTTTTGCTTGGAGCTTCTTGTATGATTTGAGTCTTTGCTTTTTAGTTTACCACAATCATCCTTGATGTACACACCTTTTGAGAGAGACACACATGAATCAAAAGTATTAGAATACTCTATGTGCTTCACTTATATCTTTTGAGCTATATAGTTTTTGCTCTAGTGCTTCACTTATATCTTTTAGAGCATGGTGGTGGTTTTATTTTATAGAAATAATTGATCTCTCATACTTCACTTATATTATTTTGTGAGTCCTTTAGAATAGCATGGTAATTTTCTTTTAGGAATAATAAAAACTTTCATATAAGTGCATTGAATGCTATGAGAAGTTTGATACTTGATAATTGTTTTGAGAAATGGAGATGGCGATATTAGAGTCATGCTAGTTGAGTAGTTGTGAATTTGAGAAATACTTGTGTTGAAGTTTGTGATTCCCGTAGCATGCACGTATGGTGAACCGTTATGTGATGAAGTCGAAGCATGATTTATTTATTGATTGTCTTCCTTATGAGTGGCGGTCGGGAACGAGCGATGGTCTTTTCCTACCAATCTATCCCCCTAGGAGCATGCGTGTAGTACTTTGTTTCAATAACTAATAGATTTTTGCAATAAGTATGTGAGTTCTTTATGACTAATGTTGAGTCCATGGATTATACACACTCTCACCCTTCCACATTTGCTAGCCTCTCTATTACTGCGCACTTTTCGCCGGTATCATACACCCACCATATACCTTCCTCAAAACAGCCACCATACCTACCTATTATGGCATTTCCATAGCCATTCCAAGATATATTGCCATGCAACTTTCCACCGTTCCGTTTGTTATGACATGCTTCATCATTGTCATATTGCCATGCATGATCATGTAGTTGACATCGTATTTGTGGCAAAGCCACCGTTCATAATTCTTTCATACATGTCACTCTTGATTCATTGCATATCCCGGTACACCGCCAGAGGCATTCACATAGAGTCATATTTTGTTCTAAGTATTGAGTTGTGATTCTTGAGTTGTAAGTAAAAAGAAGTGTGACGATCATCATTATTAGAGCATTGTCCCAGTGAGGAAAGGATGGTGGAGACTATGATTCCCCCACAAGTCGGGAAGAGACTCCGGACGAAAAAAAAAGAAGAAAAGAGGCCAAAAAAGAAGGCCCAAATAAAAAATGAGAGAAAAAGAGAGAAGGGACAATGTTACTATCCTTTTTCCACACTTGTGCTTCAAAGTAACACCATGATCTTCATGATAGAGAGTCTCCTATGTTGTCACTTCCATAAACTAGTGGGAATTTTACATTATAGAACTTGGCTTGTATATTCCAATGATGGGCTTCCTCAAATTGCCCTAGGTCTCCGTGAGTAAGAAAGTTGGATGAACACCCCACTACAAAAAAATACACTTCCGTGATGATACGTGTTTGTCACAGTAGGTCGCGTTTTTTGTCATGCATGTACATCCATGACAAATTTATGACAGAATCAAGATAGTCATACCTGTGCTATCGTAGAAGTGTTCCATGACATTACCAAAATTATCATCACAGAAGTGTGCACTTCCATGACGATAAATTGCGTGTCATAGAAGTGCTTTCATCAAGGGTGACCGACACATGGCATCCACCGTAACGGAACGCCGTTAAGCTATCAGGTTGGGTTTTGGATCCAATAACCCGTTAACAGCCCCGACCAATGGGGATTTTCCACGTGTAAAATCATCATTGGCTCGAGGAAACACGTGTCGGCTCATCGTTGGGACAGATGTCATCCACTCATTGGACAGAAGGCGCCTATGATACGTCGACACGTGGCACGGCCCAACAGAGGCCCATTCCTATGAAAAGGCCGGCTCGTTTGACTTGGTCAAAAGGTGGCGGGCCGGCCCATGGAAAGCCTATTAACGGCCTGTTCGCATATAGCCCATTTACAGCCCGCTAACCCAAGGCCCGTTACGCCCTATCCGAAGTAGGCCCAGTAGCGTCATCTAGGCGATCCAATATGATTCCAGCCCATTTTCACTTCTGGCCCATGTATGGCCCATGATGTCTTTCGGCCCATATGAGGCCCTAGTAACTCTTGGCCTATTAACGGCATGTGGTGAAACTGGCCCGTAATGAACAGTGTATCACTTTACACCCATTAACGGCCCTTGGTGAAACTGGCCCGTAATGAACAGTGTATCACTTTATACCCATTAACGGCCCGTTATTTCGTTGGGCCGTTTGCAGCCCATGTTATCTTTTGGCCTTCTCAGAGCCCATTTATTCTTGGGCTCATTTCCAGCATTCGTTTACTTACGGCCCGTTACTGTCATTTTCTGCTTGTGGGCCAAATTCAGCCCGTGGTTACAGTCGGCCCGTTTGTGGTCCGTTAATAAGTTGGGCCATTTTCATAGCGTCATCAAATACGGCCTATTAACGATGGCCCGTTTACGGCCATAATGCGGCCTGTTATTGGCCCATGTTTGGCCAATCGATCATACATCCCGTATAAGGCCCATTGATGATACGGCCCGTAGAAGGCCTATTGTTTCTACGGCCCGTAGAAAGCCCATTGTTTCTACGGCCCGTAGAAGGCCTACTGTTTCTACGTCCCGTAGAAGGCCCACTGTTTCTACGGCCCGTAGGAGGCCCAGTGTCACTACAGTAAATATTAGCCCATGGTTTTTGTGGCCTAGTTTTAAAAAATAGGTTATTGCAGCCATTAGAAAACCACGGAAAAAGAACTGCACTAACTACAAGCAAACAAATAAACAAGACAACAAGGAAATAAATAAGCAAGCAACTTATGCTAGGCTATCACGGCTATTACACATATTACATCCACTGGGCATCAAAGTTCGCCACCAGTGCAAATATAGGGAACAAAGCAGCATATAAACGCCGCAGCAAAACAAGTCCAGAACTGAAAACACTTTAGAAGAGTTCAAGAAATAATATCCTGGGTACCCATAATGCTGGCAAGATGCTTAGCAAGCTTATTAACTTTCTCTTGCTAGGCGCTTAAATCCTCCAGCGCTTGTTGTTGCACAAGAAAGGACTGGTGTTTATCAGCCACAGTAACTTGTTGTTCGAGTTACTGGCCAGTACCGCTGGCACAAGCGCTTGTAGCTGGCCAGTATCGCTGTCCTGTTCAAGAACCCCCTCCAATTCAAATGGCTGATAAACAAGAAAAGAAATTGAACGTATAAACATTGTATGATAGACAGATGTGGTAATTCACATATATGTTGTCTAACCAAACAGGACAACATGACACAGTTTCACATATATGATGCCTAACTAAACAGGATAGCATGACACAGTTTCAGATATATGATGGATAACTTAACAGGATATAATGGCATAATTCAACATATGATGAGTACCTAAACAGGATGACATGACACAACTATATGATGTCTTTCTAAAATAGGTTGGGATGAAATAATTCACATACATGTTGTCTAAGTATACAGGATGGCATGCTATAATTGACATAATTGATTCATATACTAAGCAGCTGGCACTCGCATGTATGATCTCTAAACTAAGAAGATAGAATTCAATATTGTGCATATGATGTCTAAACTAAGCAATGCATGACACCATATGCATCATATGAGAAATATAAACATTGCAACTTAGAGCATACACCTCAGGTGGGATATAGGACTGGTCATCTATCTCTAAATCCTCCTCTGAGGTGCTCCCTGTAACCATCGAGATATATGCTTCAACAGGTACCATTGCCTGCTCTGAAGACCTTGTTTTCACTCTAGATTTTTCCATAACCGGATCTAATGGCTGATACACATGAAGAGTAGTTCAATATACACAAATTGTCGACAAATGGAATACGTAATGAAAAAAACATGGCATGACATAATTCACATATATGATGCCTGGCTCCATGGCGGTGCATAATTCACATATATGATAACTGGCTGAAAAACATGGCATTGCATAATTCACATATCTGATATAGGAAGCAAACAGGAGGCATTCACACAAAGCATGTCTAATCTAAGCAGATGGCATGGCAATGCAAGACACCATATGCATGATATGAGGAATATAACCTAGCCAAGTTAGAGCATGCACCTCGGGGGGGGGGGAATACGACTAGTCATCTCTCTCTGAATCCTCCTCTGAGGAGCTATCTGTATCCAGCAAGAAATCTGCATTGACAGGTAGCACTAACTGTTCAGAAGACCTTGTTTTCACTCTAGATTTTCCCATGACCGACTCAAATGGCTGATGCACAGGAAGAGTAGATGAATATATAAACATTGTTGACAAATGGAATACATTATGGAAAAATATGGCATGATACAATTCACATATAGGATGACTGGCTAAATAGGATGGCATTGCATGATTCACGTATATGATGCCTGGCTAAAGAAGATGGCATTGCATAATTCCCATATACTCCCTCCATTCCTAAATATTTGTCTTTTTAGAGATTTCAAATGGACTACCACATACGGATGTATATAGACACATTTTAGAGTGTAGATTCACTCATTTTGTTTAGTATGTAGTCACTTGTTCAAATCTCTAAAAAGACAAATATTTAGGAATGGTGGGAGTATGATATAGAAACCAAACAGGTGGCATTCACACAAAGCAAATCTAAACTAAGCTGATGACGTATAAGATGTATAATGTAAGCAATGCAAGGCGCCATATGCATGATATGACCAACATCAGCATGCCAGGTTAGAGCAAACACCTCAGGTGGTAAACAGGCGTGGTCGGCTCCTTCTGAATCTCCATCTGAATAGTTATCTTCCTCTGGAATACAATCTGGAAATGCAGGAGGGGGGGCACTTGGCCCACCATGGAGCGGCATCTGCATGACATTATATTCGCACGCAACAGTCTTCTCTTTTTCTCTACATGTTCAGTACGATTGTGTACAATATCTGACATGCATAATAAAAAAATAGTTAGATTTTGTAAGGCCTAAGGGGTGCATGCAAAAATCAAGACTGATGGTAGCAAACGAGTGGATGGATCCAAAACTAATGATAACAGGTAGATTATAGCTTCAGTTTAAAAAGATAGACAATGGATCATCTATTGTTTGTTGCCCACCCAACATGAACCACATAGAAGACCCAGATGAACCAGATAGTAGACAGATACTATTCGTTGCTGGCTCTATATGAGACCCATGGGCAATTCAAAACTCAAGATTGAACGATAAAGTAGCAGGTAATAATATCCGATGTATAACGTAAGCAAACACGAAAGACTGCGACCTCCCTTCCGGAACTGTGTAGTCCTCAGGTTCATCTGCTCAAGTTGATAATGGTAATGCAGTTGGTGTGGCTGCCGGCAACGGGGAAGATGATCTGAGGCGGCTAAAGGAAGTCTGCGGGGGGGGGGGGGATCTCTGCTACAGTGAACGCTTCTGTCGATGGTGCACCTCAGGTGGGGTGGATGACGGCAGGAGCAGGACATAACACATAGAGTTTTCTTTGACGCCTACCTGAAAATGAAGTAAATCTGTAAGGGCTCCTTAGAATTGGAGGACTCTATAAATGCAGGGACAGGAAAAACACAGGAATAGGATAGGAATGCACGTGCAAAACAAAGCATTTGGAAACATAGGATTTCAGTCAACCTGGGTGTTTGGCTCACATGAATTGGAAGAACAGAGGAATGGATAAACAAAGTGATGCGACGAGTGTACAACCTCTGTGGCATAGACTTGTGGACCTCAGCATCGTTGGGTTGGACGTGGAGGATGGTGACGATGCTGGTGTGACTGTCAGAGGCGGGGAAGAAGATCCGAGGCCTCTGGAAACGGCGCCGAGGGTACTGCTCCGCTGTGATGGATGGTTCCGTCGTTGGAGCAGCTCCGCTAAGGTGTATGGCAACGAGGCTGAAGCATGACAAGATAGACAACATTAATCTGTAGTGGGACCCTAATATCATCTACAATACATGATGTAAAATACATCACCAAAAAGTGCTAGATGTAAAACGCATCAGCCGCGCCACAGCTGCTCCGACAGATGTTGTAAGTACTGTTCACTCTAAACTTAACTGAAGAAAATGAACTTCACAGTCGAAACTGAATTTTACTGTCAAAACTGATTGAACTAGTAACAGAGCATTTGCAATAGATGTTTAGGGCGTTCGAGCACTAGTAGTAGAGAAGCAGTGATCTAAATCAGTAGACGCTCAAGCAGGGAACGCACTAGCAGAGAGCAAGTCGTGCAGTGGCACCACGAGCGAGTGCTAAAGCAGCAACTCCTGTAGCTGCCGGAGGTCGTGCAGCAGCAACAGCAGCACAAGCGAGAGCAAGAGCAGAGCAGCAGCACGAACAAAAGTAGGAGCAGTGCAGTAGCGCGACCGACAACAAGAACAGAGTCGCAGTGCGAGCGAGAGCCGGAGCAGCTGCAGCTAGTGCCGTTGTGGAAGTCATTGCCGAGGAAGCAACAACATGGGGGAGAGACGCCGTGGATGATGTGGCCGGCGATGACGCCGTCGATGGAGACACGCCATGTCTGCTCGGTATCGAGCACGGGCAGCCCCGTGAGATCGAATAAAAGATAAAATGCAGTGGTGAGTGCAGAACCTCCTTGGTGGCGCCGAGTTGGCCTCAGCTTCATCAGAGGAATTGGTGAGGGTGTTGCGGTTCCGATGGGGCAGGTCAAGATGGCGCTGTGGGGATTGAGGTGGCGCGATAGACCAAGCGAATGTCGGGGCAGCTCCTTGGAGGTGGAGGACGGGGTGGCTGATCCGGCGGGACGACGAGATCGACAATGGATCCTCACATGGTGCGGTGGATGAGGGACGGCGAGCTGTTGCGGTGGACGACGTAGTCGGGGAAGAGTCTCCGGCTGGGCGGCGGTCGGGAGGCCGATGGAGGAGCGTGGGGTTTCGCGGGTTTTGGCGGCCTCGATGTACGAATGGGGGGGGGCCAAGGGGGAGGGGTGAGCCAAGCTTAGGGACGCGCTTGTCCAATATGTAGGGTAAGTTACCAGCGTACCCCCATCGGTTTGTACACCGCGACATGGAACTTCATTTCCGGTTGAGGGGTAGAAGGGGGATTTCGCGTGTCTGGGCTGAGGGAGCGATTTCGGATGAGGAGGGAGTTCTCGCGCGCGTCCAAATTTCGGGATAACAAGGCGCGGCGCGGGTTGAAGAAGCGGGAGTTTCAAAGCAGGTGAGACGAAAGATACTCGAGCTTGAAAATTTCGGGATACCAAGGTGCGGATTCCTTGTTCGGCAGAACAAACTTAACGTGTAAAAAAACAATTCATACAAGACACAAGAGAGTCATGTCCCCTTTTACTATATTGCTACAGATGCCATTGAAAAAACTACAAGAAAAATGTAAAAAAATCGGGAGAACAAGATTACCCTGCACAGTACCAAATCGATTCGCACTTCCCTCAACAACAACAAAAAACAAATCAATTCCCACCAAAGAAAGAGTAATGTCCCTTTTTATAGGATTACAGATGCCATGATCTCGAATTTCAATTTTTGAATCCACGTTATGTTGAATTCGAATATATCGTTAGGTGACCTTGCGGTTTATAATTGATGTAGTCATACATTTTGATCTTCCATCATATATGAACATTTTACTCCACCATGTGAACATATATATTGTCGTCTACCATATGGACTAAATTTGAATCAATTTTCCTTACTTGAATACGATTGTTGTCAAGTCATACAATAATTTAAATATTATCTTGATAACAAAAAACATACATATAGAGTAATCATATTTCACTATGAACTACATGTACCATACGCTCTCCAATTCAAATATTTGTATCCATTTTATGTTGAATTCAAACCATAGTACATTATTGGTCTAGGTAGTGAGATGTTTGGGATAATCTAAACCCTGTTTTCATACATATAATTTTTGGCTGAATTGAGACAAGTTTTGGTATAAGCCTCTAGCAAAACCGGAGATTCTCTCAACAAGCCTCGTGGTTCCGAGAGGGAACGTGTCACCTTTGTGTGCTAAACGATATACGCTCCCTCCCCCTGATTTTATTTACAGAGGCAACATAGAACTATATGAGTGCCCTGTTAAATTTTGGAATTATTTCAGGTTCATTTGGCCTTTTATACATTAATTGAGTTTTTGGACTTTTAATGTGCATAATCTAAATATGAATTGCATGCACATGCTCCGATGCACCAAAGTGGGTTGAAAAATCACATGTGTCTCTGGCTGAATTTCAAGGTCCCATGGAAGAAATGAGAATGAAATTCAAACATCTGGGCGTCATGACTCGGCCGAGAACATCGAGAAACTTTGATTTTAAATTCATGTAAATCAAACTCGCCTGGAAATCATGAAACTTGGCATGGTGTCATGTCATGGCACTAACATGTTGTGGTAAAAAAATGGGCTGATTTGGAAGCTCGTGGTTCTAAGAGGGAACGTGCTACCTTTGAGTGTGAAACGATATACGCTGCCCCCCTTGAGTTTCTTGACAAAGGCAACATAGAACTACATTGGTGCCCTGTTAAATTTTGGAATTATTCCGGGTTCGTTTGTCGGTTTTTATACATTAATTGAGTTTCTGGTCATTTAATGTGCATAAGTCAAATTTGAAGTACAAGCACATGCTCTCGTGCACCAAAGTTGGTTGAAAAATCACAGTTGTGTCCTCGGGTGAATTTCTAGGTTCCATGCAAGAAATGAGAATAAAATTAAAACATCTGGGAATCGTGGCTCGGCCGAGAACATTCAGAAACTTGGTTTTAAAATTCTTGTAAATCCAAAACACGTATGAAAATCATGAAACTTGGTATGGATGTCATGTCATGGTACTACCATGTTGGGGTAAAAAAATTGGCCGAATAGGAACAGATTTTGGTATAAGCTTTTGCAAACCGAAGCTTCTCTCAAGAAGGCTCGTGGTTTTGAGAGGGAACCTGCCACCTTTGAGTGCGAAATGATATACATTGTCCCCCTTGAGCTTATTTACAAAGGCAACATAGAACTACATGAGTGCCCTGTTAAATTTTGGAATTATTCCGGCTTTGTTTGGCCTTATTTACACATTAATTGAGTTTTTGGTCATTTAATATGCATAATTCAAATTTGAACTACAAGCACATGCTCCCGTGGACCAAAGTTGGTTGAAAAATCACATTTGTGTCCTCGGGTGAATTTCTACTCCCTCCTTCCATCTATATAGGTCCTAATGCGTTTTTCGAGGCTAACTTTGACCAAACGTTAGAGCAATAATATATGACATGCAACTTACACAAAGCATACCTTCAATTTTGTATGTCAAAGGAGCTTCCAATAATATAATTTTCATAGTATACATCTCATGTGCTATTAATCTTGTCAATAGTCAAAGGCTGTCTTGGAAAACACATTAGGCCCTATATAGATGGAAGGAGGGAGTAGGTCCCATGCAAAAAATGAGAATAAAATTCAAACATCTGGGCATCGTGGCTCGGTCGAGAACATTGAGAAACTTGGTTTTAAAATCATGAAACTTGGCATGGTGTCATGTCATGGTAGTACCATGCCGTGGTAAAAAAATTGGCCGAATAGGAACAAATTTTGGTATAAGCTTCTTGCAAATCGGAGCTTCTCTCAAGAAGGCTCATGGTTCTGGGAGGGAACGTGTCCCCTTTGTGTGCATAATTCAAATTTGAAATACAAGCACATGTTCCAGTGCACCAAAGTTGGTTGAAAAATCACATGTGTGTCGTTGGGTAAATTTCTAGGTTCCATGCAAGAAATGGGGATGAAATTCAAAATTCTGGGCATCGTGGCTGGGTTGGAAACATTGAGAAACTTAGTTTTTTAATTCCTGTAAATCCAAAACACGCATGAAAATAATGAAACTTTGCTTGGTGCCATGAGATGGCACCAACATGTTGTGGTAAATTTGCAGTCCGATTTGCGAAGGCGCACACATTAACAAACAACAAAGTCATTTTGGAACAAGTGATGTCACGTTACAATCAAAAACACATGTATTATTGAAACCGTGGGCGTTCTACTTACTAGTACCATTCACGTGCCGCCATGCGTCCCCATTTTTTATTAGCTAGGAGGCGCCGTGCAGGGTAGCTATTTGAGCACGAGAGGCATGCGATCAGAACCCTGCGCGTGCTTATCGGGAGGTGAACCCTTTGACCTCCATCTGCCGTCCACCTCTCTCCCAAGGTCTCCATTAATGGCACTCGAGCCTCTGTTTAATGGCGTGGCTATGTCTCACTCGACTGAGATTTAAGAGAGAAAAAAGAAAATCTGAAAGCACGGATCTTGATGTAAGATCCGACAGACCTATATAGCATCTACTGCGACTTATAACAAGACTGATGAATATATAAGGACGATTAATATTTTTTTATCAAAGAAGGGCTTGCCCCTTTCGATTTTCATTACTGAAAACCACCACAATTCACAAGAAGTTTAGCACAACTCCACCCTAACACGAAGGACTAAAAGCTACCAGATTGAAATCGCAACATCCCAAGAGGCCAACAAAGGCCAAACATCCGCGCTAGAACCCAACATTTCACAACCGACAACACAATCCACATCATAAACCGATTATTACATCAAAATAAACTAGGAAACTAGTCTCCGCGGCGAGCGGCGATGAGCTCTTTCATGTCCTCAAGACGCTTCTTGAGAACATCCATGGATTCCTCCACCAGCCTTTGGCGCTTGTTGCGGAGCATGTCATTCTCGTCCTTAAGTTTCTTCAACAAGGCACTGGTCTCCTCCTGCAAGTCTGCACTTCGGACGATCTTCTCCCTCAGCAAGTCGCGCTCAGCCGGAGCCTCTCATTGCCCTCCCTTAGTTGCCGGATGACGCCGGTAGCCTATTCAAATGAGGCTATCATGTCGTCCTGCAACCTCGCCGAGCCAGAGATCTGATCCATCTGGCTATGGACGATCTCATGCATGTGCCTGTAACAGTCGTCGCCCACCCGCGAGAAATTTTCCCAGGCTGCCACGACGCGGCCGGACATCTCTGCTGCATTCGTGGCATGGCAGGACATCTCTACTGCTTTCGCGGTGCGGCCAGACCAGTCTGCTGCATCGACGACGCGGCGGGACCTTTGTGCTGCTACGTCCGTGCGGCGGGACATGTCAGCTGCTCTCGCAGCGAGGCGGGACATCTCTCGTGCTTCTGCTTCCATGCTCGCCTCTCCCTGGTGGCAATCTCTCGACCCAGAACTCATGCTGGCCATGGCAGACGCAAGGGAAGGATGCTGAATGACTTGTTTGTTTTTGTGGATAAGGAGTTGTGGAGGAATGTGCAGTCATCTTGGCATACTAGTATTTATAACCGAGTACTAATACGCTCCTAAGTGGGAAACCGTTTAGGTTGTGATCGGTGTCGGTGTCAAAACTGGCGGATCTCGGGTAGGGGGTCCCAAACTGTGCGTCTAGGCCGGGTGGTAACAGGAGGCAAGGGACACAAAGTTTTACCCAGGTTCGGGCCCTCTTGATGGAGGTAAAACCCTACGTCCTGCTTGATTAATATTGATAATATGGGTAGTACAAGAGTAGATCTACCACGAGATCGGAGAGGCTAAACCCTAGAAGCTAGCCTATGGTATGATTGTTGTTCTGTATGTTGTCCTACGGACTAAAACCCTCCGGTTTATATAGACATCGAAGAGGGTTAGGGTTACACAAAGTCGGTTACAATGGTAGGATATCTACATATCCGTATCGCCAAGCTTGCCTTCCACGCCAAGGAAAGTCCCTTCCGGACACGGGATGAAGTCTTCAATCTTGTATCTTCATAGTCCAGGAGTCCGGCTGAAGTTATAGTCCGGCCATCCGGACACCCCCTAATCCAGGACTCCCTCAGTAGCCCCTGAACCAGGCTTCAATGACGACGAGTCCGGCGCACAGATTGTCTTTGGCATTGCAAGGCGGGTTCCTCCTCCAAGTACTTCATAGAAGATTTTGAACACAAAGAATAGTGTTCGGCTCTGCAAAATAAATTTCCACATATTGCCATAGAGAGAATAATGTTCACACCAATCTAATCTGCTGACGTATTCCGTAGCATAACAACACCACGGCCAAGCCTTTATTCGAATCATTTTATTATCCCACCTCAGCGTGTCATGCGAGGCGGTTTCCTTGGCACGTCTTATTAAAGCAGAGATCATGTCCCCTTATTCTGGGATTCTCATCGATACGGGCGTGGGTAACCCAACCGCTGAGACTATAGGCAAGTCCAAACGGCCACTGAGAGGACGCTTGATATTCACCCGCTTTATAAAGGGACAAGGCTTTTATTTTTCCCTCCCGTGCTCAATCGAATCCTTCCCCCACCTCAAGCTCAAACACCCAAAGTTCAGGTTAGGTGCTCCGAAACTTCAATCATGTCCGGATCTAGCCTTCAAGGCCGATGGATGCCTTCCTCCATCACGGAAGAAGACATCAAAAAGTTGAGGGAGGCCAGATATCTGAACGCCGAGGTTTTGCATCGGCTGCCTGCCCGAGGGCAGGCCGTCCCCTCCCCCGAACCCAACGAGAACGTCGTGTGCGTCCCCCACTTCCTCCGAGGTCTAGGCCTTGTTCTGGATCCTTTAGTCAGGGGCTTGATGTTTTATTACGGGCTAGATTTCCATGATCTAGCTCCGAACTCCTTTCTTCATATCACGACATTTATTGTTGTGTGTGAGGCCTTCCTCCGGGTTACCCCTCACTTTGGCCTGTGGCTCAAGACCTTTGAAGTAAAGCTGAAGATGATCGAGCGGCAACATGCAGCGTGCGGAGGTGCCTCAATATGCAAGATGATGGGAGCTCCATGGCCCAAAGGTTCCATTCCAGAGGTGTCTGAATTGTGGCAACAGGAGTGGTTCTACATCACGGCTCCTAGAAGTGCCAAGTGGGCGGCCGCCCCTGTTTTCCGCTCGGGCCCTCCACCATAACTGATGTCATGGATCAGCAGAGGTCTGAGCTGGGGTCCAGCCAAGGACGTGCCTATACTGCAAAGCCGCATTCAGATCTCTTCAATGGAGATTTTAGTTTGGTTGCGGTAATACAAGTTATGTTGGTTTGTCAAGTCCAGCCTTGCAAACACCGGCCCCTTCACTTGTGGGAGTTCAATCTCGAGGGACTGCGTGTCATTCAAAATTTCCTCGGCCTGATGCACGAGGAGATGTACAAGTCATTCTTCGGACCTCAGGTAGAGTGTCCAGAAATCACCGAGGACGTGGGCCTGAGAAGTAACCGCGCCGCCGAACAGGTAAGGAATCTTCCGGCCGAACATACTATCTCTCATTTGTTACGAAGTTATTTCTGAGAGTTTGCATTTTGATCAGGACTGGCTAACAAAGGCGAAGTTGATTCGGTGTTCGGCCCCCCTCCCTGAGGGTTTGGACAATCCGATATTGGAAAAGATGCTGCAGGTCGCACCTTGCTCGGAACCCTTGAAGGAAGATACTGGGGAGGATAATATGGGCCGACGCGGGCCCCCAACGCTGCCCATTCTAACTGAGGGAGCGAGCGCCTCCATGAAGGAAGACAACCGGAGGAGGAAAAGGACTGCGCCCGGGGATTCGGAAGCCGAAGCTTCCAAACGGGAGAAGAAGTCTCCCATAGAGGGTCCTACCTTGGGGGGTGCTTTTGCCGCACAAAGTCCGCGGGGGGATCAATTCTCCAGCGAGTCGTAAGTGACCCGAAATACTTTAATAGTACAAGTATGCCATCTTTTTCTTCTGAGAAAATAACCACCGCATATATTTTTGCAGTTCGGGCCTTATCCCCTCTCAAATGAGCTCGTCTTCGGGGGATCTTCTTCCAGAGATGATGGAGAGCAAAACGCCTCCTCCGGACTCCTCCGCTCCGGAAGTGGGCGACCCCGAAGTGTCGTCACGGAGGGCCTCTCCGAGTCCGGTGAGGCCAGAAGATAATCCCATTGACCCCCGAGGCTCCCAGTGTCCGGCTCCCGAAGAGAGCAGACAAAAGAGTCCGGCACCGTCTGTTGTGTGATCGGATGTTCTGAGGGAGTTGGTGGGGCGAGCGGCCATCTCAGATGAACACCGTATAATAATGAATACGGTGATGGAGAGAATCCCGTCCGCCGAAAGCGGATTGCATGAAGCTTTTATGAGTCTACTGACAGGCTTTGAGGTACGTAAAATAATGTATGATAGTCCTGCGCATGCTAGGTGTGCCATGTGTAGATAGTAGCCCCTGAGACTCTGGTTGTCGTCGGAAACGACGACAAACAGAGGATCATATTCCTAGGTAATAACCATACTGCCTCTATGTGCAGGTGATGGAAGCTCCGGTGGCTAGCCGGACTAGCGAGTTTGCCCATTTAAAACGGTAGTTGGATGCGGTAGACGCCGACATCGAGCTTGTTAATAAAAGGCTTGACGAGGCACAGGGTAAGTGTCATTATCTGGTAAACGCCACATAGTAAGAGCAGCATCATGCCAGTATCTTTAATATGTTGTGACTGCAGATGGAGCTGCCACTGTTGAAGCCTTGCGGGCAGAACTTGCCCGAGCCAAGGAACAAGAGAGGTTTGGTAATGCAGCTTCTTTGAAGGCGGCCGAAGAGTTGAAAGCCGAGAAGGCCGCGCATGGCGAGAGCCGAGATAAGATGGCCAAGATGGCCATAGAATTAAAAGCCGCTGCCGACCGTTGCCGGGTTCTTGAAAAGGAAAACCTAGCAAAGGCATCGGACCTTGAGAAGGCTGCTGCGACGAGAAAAGACATCCGCTCTGGTATGAGGGCGAAGAAGGAGGATCTGCGGGAAGCCGGGGATATTTTATCTGGGAAATCCTTTATGTTGCGGAGGAAGTTCGGAGATCCACGGTATGCCCCTCTGGATCGGCTGTGAAGTTCGGAGGATGTGTATATGGATTTGGCGGCAAGCGCTGCCGATGCGGCCAAATACTTCCAGGGTCAGACGAACCGTGAAGTGGACCAGCTGTTTTGGACACAATTCCATTCTCCCGAGCGTCCACTTTCATTGACTAACCAATTAGCTGAATGGGACGAACTGAATAGGTTGTCCGGACTCGCCATGAGGTCTGTTGTGGATCAGCTATGGTCGGAAAGGCCAAAACCGAACAACTATTTTAGCTTGGTGCAGCAGTTCCTTGACGTGCTGCCGCACATTAATGCGATGAAGAGGTCGGCGTGCATAGAGGGCTCACGGATGGCCTTTGCCTGTGTTAAAGCATACTGGGCGGAGATGGATGCTACCACGGTTGCAGTGCGGGATTCGGCCATAGGCCGAATGGCTGCTGAGCACTACTTTGAAGAAGTTCTTGAGGGTGCTCGTTTGATAGAGACCCAGTGCTCAAAAAAATATTATGTTTGAGTGATATGTAATCTCATTGTAAGCGAAATGCTTTTATAAATTTTTATAAGGCTATTTTTATACTTTTTCCTGAAAGTAATATGATGCCTCCTGGGCAGTCATTTATGTATACATGTGTATAACCTGAAAGATTGCAGCCGTCGGCTTCAACCCCCACGCATATAATGCGGAGGTGCTCGCAAAAAACACGCGTTCACACTTAACCCAACGTCTTGGTCCTATTAAGGAGGTGATAGCGGAGCGAGCGAGGCAACTGGACTATAATGCTTTAGCACTTTCACTTAGCCATAGGAGTTTGACAGTGGGGCTACTAGATAGCCCTTGGTGGCTCCGCACTCTCCCGATCCCGGGGTGCGTACATGCCTGGCCGGAAAACGGCCCTTCGTTAAGGCGGAGGAATTCTTACACTCCAACAGGTCATCGAGTGGTTGACCAGTCTCACGCTATATCATGACAGTCAGTTTTCGGCTTTCTCTACTGAGGTGCTCGTCTGGATGAACCAGGGCACAATCGCAGTAGTTCTCCTGGTGCTACCTTAGCCGGTAAAGCGGAACGTAAGGCACCAAAATACAGGAGCCGGGCAAACCCAACATTTGACCAAAGACAATGATTCAGAGCTGATGCATATAGGGCCACACTCGCGACGCAAAACACTCCCTAAGGTATTCGGTCTTTGTGGTATAAACCGGGCCTAAATAATGGCCTTTGTAAGAAGCCCCTTGTGTCTAGGTATGTGCATTGTTCTGGCATGGCCACATGCCAAGACATCAGCATCCTTCTCAACGGTGGATATGTATCAACAAGGGACAGTAAAAAAGGTTTACGCAGGGTCTTAATCTAAAAAGAATCCTTGGAGCGGGTCCCCGCTGCACGTCTGCGCCCGTGTCTCCATTGTGCCGTATCCTGGACGGGTGTAGCACGATGATCGTCTGTAAAAGAGAAGAATTTAGGTGAAAATGTTGTCGTGCAAAAAGAGAGTTTTTAAAGAAACCATGTATAATTCAAGATGAGAAAAAATTGCCACTTGTCTGCGTGCGTTGAGCCCCTTGTATTGACAAGTAGGGGTGTGACCATTTATTCGGTATAAATAGCGGCGCCAGACTTGATTAGTTGTGTCTGAGGTCTTGACAACCTATTGGATGCTTTCGCTGGTCCGGGCGCCTTTAGTGTGCGGCTGCCAAGGCAGCCGCACTCTCTTCGGCGCGCAGAGTCGCTTGATATTTCCGTTCACTAAAATGATGCCACGTGGACCGGGCATCTTGAGTGTGAGGGAGGCGTAGTGTGGTATTGCATTAAAGCGAGCGAAAGCTTCGCGTCCGAGCAGTGCTTGATAGCCACTTTGGAATGGAGCGATGTGGAAGGTTAAATGCTCGCGACAGAAGTTATCGGGGGAGCCGAATATAACTTGTAGTAGGAGGGAGCCCGTACAAGGAGCCCCTGGGCCTGGTGTTACTCCTTTAAATGTAGTATTGCTATGGAGAATTTTTGTTGGGTCTAACCCCATCCCGCGGATTGTATCCTGATATATTAGGTTTAGATTGCTGCCACTGTCCATCCAGACTCGTGTGAAGTGATAACCGCCAATTACTGGGTCTAATACCAGGGCAGCCCATCCTGCGCGTCGGATACTTGCTGAGTAATCGCGATGGTCGAAAGTGATCGGTTGAGACGACCAGTGGCAGGACTTCGCGGTGAGAGGCACTTGGGTATATTTTCCTGGGAGTGCCGCGTTGTTTTTTCTCTTGATCACGTGTAACACGTTTACTGTTTTGACTTCTGGTGGAAATTTCTTATGTTCCACAGTGTCTTGCTTGGGAGGCCCGTCCTCGTCTTCACTTGGTGTATCCTCCCCCTTGTGTACGGCGTTGAGCTTGCCGGACTGCTTGAAGACCCAACATTCTCTATGGGTATGATTAGCAGGTTTACCAGGGGTACTATGGATCTGACATACTTGGTCCAGAATTTTGTTCAGGCTGGACAGTTCATCCCTGTTGCCTTTAGAGGGCGGCTTTTGCTGACCTGGCCGAGAGCTTTTGAATCTGGCCTTTACTGTCATGCCCTTCGTGTTGTCTTCTTTATTCCGGCGTTTGTTATTACTATTGCGCCGTGATTTCCCGTTTCCATCTCTAACTTCAGATGTACTGGGGTCGCTGTGCTACATCTGGCTAGCCAGCTGTCCTCACCCGCGCAAAAGCGGGTCATGAGGCTTGTTAATGCGGCCATCGTTCTCGGCTTATTTTGGCCGAGGTGTCTGGCGAACCACTCGTCACGGACGCTATGCTTAAAAGCTACCAAGGCTTCAGCGTCCGGACTGTCGACAATCTGGTTCTTTTTAGTAAGAAACCTGTTCCAAAGCTTTCAGGCTGACTCTCCGGGTTGTTGAGTTATATGACTCAAATCGTCCGCATTCGGAGGTCGGACATAAGTCCCTTGAAAATTTGCCCAAAGGCGTCTTCGAGCTCTTCCCAACTTCCAATGGAGCTTTTGGGGAGGCCTTTAAGCTAGTGACGAGCTGGCCCTTTGAGCTTGAGGGGTAAGTACTTGATGGCATGGAGATCATCTCCTCGAGCCATATGGATATGAAGGATGTAGTCCTCAATCCAGACCCCAGGGTCTGTTGTTCCGTCGTATGTCTCTATGTTTATGGGTTTGAATCCCTCTAGAAATTCATGGTCTAGCACCTCATCGGTGAAACATAGGGGGTGTGCACCACCCCTGTAGCTGGGTGTAACGCGTTGTTCGGATGTTTATTGTGTTGCATTGTATGCTGGGGCGCGCTTGCGTGGTCCATAGATGGATCTTGTTGCGCCATCGTTTGGGTGCGAGCCCTCGCATGGGTCGCGTGTTGTATTGTGAGTGGCGTTGTATGCCGCTCTGTGTTGGTAGAGGGGTCGTCTATCCCGCCAGGTGGCTGCTTTTGATATTTGGTTGTGGGGGGGGTCTGAGGCCTCCTCATCGAATTCAGGTAGCAGCTTCCGCTTTGGGTAGCTCTTGGAGGGGTGATTGTCGCTGTACCTCGCTTCTGTGTTGAGTATTTTACTCCATCTTATTTGGAGTGTGTATTGCATAGCCTTGAGCCTTTGCTTCTGCTTTTAAGACTCCTCGCGGTGGCAACAAGCCTTTTACGGGCATTCTGCTGCTCCGGGTGCCTGTCCGGCGTTATGTTGTTCGGACTATTATCCTTGATAGAATTTGTTTGTTCGGTTTGATTATCTGGATTTCCGTTGTCCGGCAGCGGTTCGCCCTGCTCCAGTGCTGGGTATGTGTGATTGTTATTTCTATCGAGGCGGGATTTGGGGCGGCGCTTGCATCGCCGCTTTGACTGCTTCTCGAGGGAACAAGCCTTCAGTGCGTTCTTCCGCTCCTCATCGTCATCTTTTGGTGCGTCCACCATGTATACGTCATATGGTGAGGTGGGCGTCCAGCGCCCTGTGGGCGGTGGTTCTTCTTCACCTCCCGCATCATCGTCCGTACCATCGATGTTTTCAGAGTCGAAGTCGAGCATGTCGGTTAAATCATCGACAATGGCTACAAAGTGGGTGGTGGGTGGGCGTCGAATTTCTTCGTCTTCCGCATCCCAATCCTGCTGGCCATGATCCGGGCAGGGCTCTCTTGAAAAAAAAGAGACTTTAGTGATTTCATAATATCGCCGAAGGGCGAGTGCTGAAAGATGTCCGTGGCGGTAAACTCCATGATCAGCGCCCAATCGGATTCGAGCGGCAGGGGCACGGAAGGTTCGGAGTCCGGGGAGGAGTCCGGCTCCTTGGAGTCAGGAGTCTCACGGAGTGCGGGGCTGGTGTTCGGCTCGATCGTCGTTGGGATCGCAGCCCCCAAGGCGGTGTCCAACCACCCATCCTCGATCGGCGCAGTTGGCTCCGAATTAAGGGTCAAAGCCGATGCGGGTGCAGCCTCGAGGGCACTGTTCGGCGGCAGAGCTAGATCATGCCCGTCGTGACAGTGCGGTGTGCTCGGCAGTGGCTCGAATCCGTCGAAGATCAAGTCCCCACGGATGTCAGCCATGTAGTTTAAACTTCCAAACCTGACCTGACGGCCAGGGGCGTAGCTTTCGATCTGCTCCAGATGGCCAAGCAAATTAGCCCGCAGTGCAAAGCCGCCGAAGACAGAGATCTGTCCGGGGAGACAAGTTTCACCCTGGACCGCATCACTATCAATGATAGTAGGAGCCATCAAGCCTGACGGCGACGACACAGAGGAACTCTCAATGAAAGCACCAATGTCGGTGTCAAAACCGGCGGATCTTGGGTAGGGGGTCCCGAACTGTGCGTCTAGGCCGGATGGTAACAGGAGGCAAGGGACACGAAGTTTTACCCAGGTTCGGGCCCTCTTGATGGAGGTAAAACCCTATGTCCTGCTTGATTAATATTGATGATATGGGTAGTACAAGAGTAGATCTACCACGAGATCTGAGAGGCTAAACCCTGGAAGCTAGCCTATGGTATGATTGTTGTTCTGTATGTTGTCCTACGGACTAAAACCCTCCGGTTTATATAGACACCGGAGAGGGTTAGGGTTACACAAAGTCGGTTACAATGGTAGGAGATCTACATATCCGTATCGCCAAGCTTGCCTTCCACGCCAAGGAAAGTCCCTTCCAGACACGGGACGAAGTCTTCAATCTTGTATCTTCATAGTCCAGGAGTTCGGCTGAAGGTATAGTCCGGCCATCCGGACGCCCCCTAATCCAGGACTCCCTCAATTGGTGTGAACAGGTTTGCAATTCAATATAGCGTGGAGTAATTTGGAATGTGACGAGACGCAAGCTCAAAATTTATTGACGGTTCTAGTTTCGAAGTGCGGCACTATTCCCAGATGGAGTACTTCTTTTTCTACTCCCTCCTTTCCGGTTTTATAGTGCTTACCTCAAAATTTTAGTTTTTCCATTTTATAAGGCTCAATTTGGTTGTCCCCAACACATGTTCAGATTCCAATGTGCATTAAATCATTGCATGCGAGTATTAAGAGAAAATTGACCAATGCATGTGCTTTATGCATGCATGCATTGCAATTAATGCATTAAACCTATCTCTCAGGACTTCTCACACGCACCATCGTGCCACCCACAAAAACTTGTACTCTGAGTTTAGTAGTACGTTGTATAGGAAGAGAAGAGGTGCACGCATGCACTCGTCCTCTCACACACGCGTCTGTTTTTTCTCGAAAAGGAGGATGATGACCCCCGGCCTCTGCATCTGGGAGTCACACACGCAAAATATTGAAATATATCAAGTATAGTGCTTTGATGTGTCGCGTCAACTCGTACACCAACGAGAAGTTTGATTATCCTCTCCCTCGCGGACTTAACTGCACCTGCCTTTGGCTGTATGACAGGTTGGCCACACACCTGTAGGGCCCACCTGTCATACACGCAAAGGAAGGAGCGTCCCTCCCTCGCCCATGAGCGTGGTGGCTGGCAAGACTAGGAGAAGCTTTCGCTACACGCTCTCCCTCCCGCACGCGGTGGACATGCAGCAGTTCAATCGGTGTCAGATGGCCAGAAGCATACTGTAGTACTCCTCCAGTGCAGTAGTATTCCATCATTGTTCGACTTCCCGAAGAGGCGAAGAGCCAAGCGCAGCCCGGACACTCGTGTGGCAGTTTCACGTGTATAGTAGTCTAGGATAGCGTGTACCGTGCCTGTAAGGTTAAAATCGTTGGGGTCGGCTCCATGCTATGTGTCCGTCTCGAAGTTTAAAAAAATTAAAATAGTCTTCTAGCCCTACCCGAAAAATGCCGCACGTACTGCCCGGGAAAAGCCCCGACCTCAAATTTTAACTACGCGAAAATAGTTCGAGCTTGTTCATTCTATATAAATACAATACTTACTATATGTTTATTCACCCGTGGGGTTGTTCAATGAATGGAGGGGCGGGGGGCACAAGTGAACAATACCGTAGTACTACTAGTAGTAAGTAGGAGTCATACAGTAGTCACCTTAAATAGAGAGTTTCTTTCCTTTAATGCCACGTACACAAATTGAAACGCTTGTTGTGGAGAGAAAAAAGATAATCACTCCACTATATATGGACGCAGGGGCCTGAGCGCTTGCTTTACTAGGGTTGCTCTCTTCATTCTCTCATCCTCTCCAGATATAAACAAGACAGCGATAGCGACATTTTCTCTCTGCTCACTGCTGGTCACAGAACCGGCCGGATCCCTTCGGCCGGTGTGTGTAGATGACTAAAAGGTGCATCATTCACACGGTCATCACCGCCGAGGGAGGAAACCCACAGCTGCCGGAGGGGCCCGAGCCTCTGCCCGTGCCGTTCTCGCTGACACATGGCCGGCTCGGGAGGTCCTCTGACCCTTCTTCCTCCCTGCCGTATTGTCCGCAGATCCGACCTGCCGCCGCCGACATCCCGGCGACCCTCAGGTATAAGTTCTTCAAAAGCGGCCTTGCTCTACTGCCTCAGCTCCCCACGTGTCTGCATGTGCATCTTTTTCTACTCCCATCAGCTCTTCCAAAGCCACCTAAATTTTTAGTATTATTAGAGGTAAAGCTACTTCATGCATCTGAATCTAGGGCTTTGTTCAAACAACGAAGAAAGGGGGGAAGTTGTAGCATGAATCTAGGACTTGATTCAAAGAGGAAATAATATGGTGAAAGTAGTAGAGACCGGATACCCAACCGGTCTCTTGGTTGAAAAGGGAAATAATGGGAAAACGTAGTACAAACTGGATAAGGAATAGATCTATTATTGGTTGAAAAAAGGATAGAAAGTGGCGGCTGGTGGACAAGTCAACAGAGTATGTCCAGGATTAGATTTGCTGCCATCACATAGTAAAAGGTCTCCAGGATTAGATTTGCTACCCTCACATAGTAAAAGGTCTCAGGATTATATTTGCCGCCCTCACATAGTAAAAGGTCTCCAGCATTAGATTTGCTGCCCTCACATAGTAAAAGGTCTCCAGGATTAGATTTGCTGCCCTAACATAGTAAAAGGTCTCCAAGATTAGATTTGCTGCCCTCACATAGTACAATGGCACTCCTGCTGTTTTCCCCAGTATGATAAGTAAGTTGCTCCTTTACGCTGCTGAGTGTCCCGGTGTCCCCACGGTCCCATGCCCTTAAACCAAATCTTTAGCCGTTGTTGATTTACTGTGTCGGTAAACAAGCAATGCCACCATTAAAGTAATCCCATAATTTAGGAATCTCATTGTTCATCGTAATGCTTCTGGTAACATGAAGCATTGTTGACGTTTTAAAGTTTCTATTGTCCTTGCGTGATTGCCATGAACATAATTAAGATGCTTCTTTTCATTTTGTATATGTTTCGTATATTCTTATTGACCAGCAACTGTTTACTTTCTATCTTTTTGTGCAGATAGGGATATCCATTTCACCTTGTTGCTATTGTGACCTTTTGGTGAACTGCACAAAACACTTTTTTTAGGAATGAGTGTCTTGTGCAGTTCAACTAAAATGTCATGTGGGAAACATCTCTCAATTTTGGTGGAACTGCACAAAATGGTGATTGGAGTTTCCAAAATCTCTGTCAAGTTCTGCTGGTAATCTCGTGCAACATTTTATTAGCCTTTGCAAGATGGAGCCATCACTGTGACCACAATGGCACTTTATTTTAGTGGAACTGCACAAAAGGATAAGAAAATTATAGTTGCACCTTACATGAGCCGGACAGCCAACCTTAATGTTCCTCAATTTTAGTGCAACTACTAAAGAAGAACCTGCCAGCTCACAAGAGCAAGTACTTCTTGCTAGCTGAATGATGCAATCTTTGCTTCATTTCAGGTGAACTGCAGAAAAAGGTGCATGACTTGAATCATGGAACTCTAGGTAGACCTCATCCAAGTAGAGCAGGAGGTTGAGTTCAAGGAGGCCGCTATTAAATCGAAATCATGCTCTCTTGTCTCCTTGTTTGTGCTGTGCAAACATGTTGTGCAAACATGAATACTCAACTACAGATGTTGTGACGGTCAAGAGCATTCGCCAAGTTCTTCAATTGTATGACATGGCTAGCCAAGATGGATTTAATCCTGATATTCACTTTATCAAAAGGCTCTAATGGGTTGGTTCTGAATCTTGCAAGCTGGGAATCAGTGAGATGTGTAGGCATCTTTGTTGTACTTATTATTTGGATCTTATTTGTTGGTTCTGAATCTTGCAAGCTGGGAATCAATGAGATGTGTAGGCATCTTTGTTGTACTTATTATTTGGATCTTATTTGTTGGTTCTGAATCTTGCAAGCTGGGAAACACGGCATGATGATGCAGAGGACAACAACCATAACAAACAGTTCAAACTTGGTAGTATTATCTTTGTGAAAGTGCTACAAATGTGCTCATCGTGTGCGTCCTGAGAATAATAATTCTAATTGTTGTGCATGTTGATCCTATGGCACTGATATAACGAGCGAATGCATTGCTTCTTTTAAGTACAAATTTCTATTAAAGCTAATTAAATTTAAGTAAAGTGACCACTAACTCCTGTTATTGCAGTACTAATACAGACCCGCTCATGAACCGACGTGTGGCCGAGGTTGCATCTTCTGCCGGGCATGCAGCAGACGAGGGAGGGGTAGTAACTGTTGTCGCCTGTACACACTCAACTTACTGTTGAATCCAGTTCCCCTAGAGCTGAAAAACGAACTGCTGCCGCCGCCTACACACACGTTCACTCGAAGAGACTCCAATGGCGATCTGAGGGGTGAGCCTGCTGGATTGGACTTCAGCAAGGAGTTCCCCTTTGAGTTCGCCATTCAGTCATATGGCTGCACCAAGTTGAATGTGATGTACACCAACTATAAGGACTCGGTGAAGCTCTGCCTCGCCTTAGTCCTATGGCTGCACCAGGTTCTGGAGCATTCGCCCGTTTCATCGGCAGCGCCGACTGCACCTTCGCTATGGTGGAGAGAAGGAAGAACGCGACGATTCGGCCATCTGGTGCAACAAGCTTGTCGACATCCAGAAGCAATACAAGATCATCAGCAACGGGCAGGAGAAGGACTCCGTGGTTGACCTCGCTGAGACCATCATCGACCCCTGATACGCCAACATGAAAGAAGACGACCTGAACTTGTGGGACGTACCTCTGAATCTAGCCTACATAACCTATGCGGCCAAGGACGCATACGCATGATGCGACATGTACAAGCAGATCCTAGACATGAGGGCGTGTCTGCTTCCCGTAACCGACGAGTACACGGATAGCCGCAGCATCATGATCAAGCGTGCCAGGAAGGTCTAGATGTTGTACTTTATCTGTTTATAAGCACCTTTATCATCTGAGTGTTTCATGCATTAGCCTATGTGTCGTAATTATCTGTTTTGTCCGAAATATTTCTTTTAAGAACCCATTAACCTGATTTCTTTTTTAGTGGCTATTTGCTTATGTATCTAAACTAGTTCACTTGTCCGTAAAAAAACTAGTTCACTCGGTTGCCATGCTTTGAATCTCCTTCCTCCCAACATATTCCCCTCCTCAGGTCGACCCAGCAGGTCTCTTAATTTTCTCCCACTTTCTTTTTCGATGTAAACTGAGTTTTCTCCCAGTACTTTCCCCTAGAACCAACTCAACTGTCCCATGTCTAGCCTAAAAAATAATAATACCCCATGTACTATTAACTCATCAAATTAAAATGATATTTTATTTCATAAGTTGAAAGTTATTACAAAATAATAATAATTGTTTATATATAACTTGGCAAGTTAACTCCTAGTGATTGCATACATAAGCTTGCAAAGATTTTACTAACGTGCAATCATGTGTTTATGTTTTTATAACATTTCTCCGTCTAGCCCAACATGATATTTTCACCCAGCCCAGCAAGTCCGCGGATTTCAAGAAAAATGCAAATTGGATTTAAACGGGCTGCATAGATGCTACATCATTGTTTCACCCAGCCCACCAAATGGACTAAAAACAAATGGACTGACAGCTGGGTCCATGGCCACAGCCTAGTTTTTTTGTGATTTGCCAAGTAAGTCGCTTTGTTAGGCCTGTTGGGCTGCAAATCTTTCAAGACGAGGAGGGATTTCATTCAGCTAGCCAAGAAAATGGCCCATCAGTAATGAGAAATGGGTTGTACATTTTTAAAACACATCAAACCGGCAATTAGTTTCAAATATCTTTTTTTCATTTCAAGATTTTAAATTACATTATTTTTTATGCGTGGAGATTTTGTTGGATTTTATATTGATATACATTCATTTTTAAAGTCAGTTTGAATGCGAATCGAATTTTCAGGATTAAAAACAGTTCGGACCGCATCGAAATATGCGAAATTTCATATAATTTTTTAACCTGTGGCCACAATATGGGCTATAATGCTAACAAAAAGAATATGGGCTCCAAAAAAACCTTAAGAATTAGCAAATGGGTTGTATGCTGTTTTCCACATATTTGAGGCTTTCCTAAAAAACAGGTTGACGCACAAGCAGTGACAGTTGGATGTCCATCGAACGGCCGTCGTGCTTCTTCAATCTCTGCTCTTCCTTCTCCAGCCGCTCAAACAAGCGCCGGTGGGAGGACTGCCTGCTCCCTCCTCCCCGCGGCCGGCTGTGCTGCCGCGCAGGCCTCACCGCCCCACCGTACTCCCATCGCTGTCCTAGCTATCCCTCTACTCACCCACACCTGCTGTTATTCTCCAGCGACGGCAAACGAACCAGTAAACCCTCGTACAGTCGTACTCCCTTCCGCGTGGGAAAGAACTGCCGAGTCTTCCCTGCCTCTGTGTCGTTCCCTTCCTAGGCCTCGCCGTAGTCCACCGCCCTGGTGCTCTCGGCGAGGCCTGGTCAACATGGTCAATGACCGACATGCATCTGAAGTGGACTGTACGTGGAGAGGCCGACAGCTGGGTCCACAGCCACATGCAAGGAAATGCCTCCTTATTACGCGCAAAATAATGATTCCTCCACCTGACATCAGGGACCCACTGAAAGGGCCTCTGTATTTCGCGAAAAAAATGTTACCGCCACTGACAGCTCGGACCCACCAGCTATATCTTCGCACGCAAGGAAGTGTCTCCTGATTACGCACAAAAAAATGAATCCTCCCCCTGTTAGTTGGGACCCAGTATAGTGGCAGGCTGACTTGTGGGCCTACTAAGCTGATGGGGATGGAGGGATTTGTCAAGTTAGTCAATATATGCACGATTCTAGCTCTAGTGACCGTACAATGTCCATCCAACGGCCGTAGTGCTTCTTCAACCTCTGGTCTTCTTGCTCCTGCTGCCCAAACCAGCGCCGGTCGTGCCTCGTGCTCCTGCCTTCCATGGCCGTATGCGATGCGGCGGAGGCCTCACTGCCCCCTACTAATCCCACCGCTGGCCAGGCCATCCCTCTACTCACCCACACCCCCTGTTATTCTGCGGCGACGGCAGCCTCACACTGCAGCGAACCAGTGAACACTTGTACTCCTCTACGCGTGGGCATCCACTGCCGCGTCTTCCCTGGCTCCGCGTCGTCCCCTTCCTAGGCCTCGCCGTCGTCCACCGCCCTGGTGTTCTCGGCATGGCGTGGTCAACATGGTCAAGGAACGGCTTCCATCGGACGTGGAATGTATGTGGAGAGGCTGGCAGCTGGGTCCACGGACGCAGCGAGGAAGTGCCTCCTTATTACGTGCAAAATAATTATTCCTCCACCTGACAACGGGGACCCACCGGACGGGCCACCGTATTTCACAAAAAAAAACGTTTCCCCCTGATTGATGTGACCCACTAGCTACACCTTCGCATGCAAGGAAGTGCATCCGGGCAAAAAAACAAAACAATTCGCCCACCTGACTGCTGGGACCCACCAGCTACATCTTCGCACGCAAGGAAGTGCCTAACAGTCGGGACCCACCTGGTCGAAGCGTACGTAGCGTTGTCATTCTGGGCGTGAACGTGTACGTACATATATATTGGTCGATGTAGAGGCGCGCACCTATCGTAGTAGAGGCGCGCACGTAGCATGTACACGTATGTACAATGGCCAGCGTGCAAGAAAGAAAATACGGCCACATACGTACATATGGGCAGGGTCTCGAATGCCTACCCGCACATACGTATGGTCAGGGCTCATGTACATGGCTGGGTCGGAACGAGAAACAGTGTCGTCGTTGTGTTCATGGGGAGGCAGCGTTATCGTCGTGTTCATGGGGAGGCAACGGAACGCGTTGTGTTCATGGGGAGGCAATGGAATGCGTCCTGTTCATCAGGAGGCAACGGAACGCGTGGGAGCCAACCAGCTAGGTCGGAACGGAATGCGTGGTCGTGTTCATCGGGAGGGCTTGGACGGAACAGGCGATGGAAACGAGGCCTGAACGGGGTCCTGTTGATCGGGAGGGGTCTGGCGTATCGCAAAACGGAGGAAAGAGACCTCCTACGGTCGAAAAGGGGGTCCTATTGATGGAGAGAGGTGTGGCATACCGCAAAATGGACGAAACGGACCTCCTACGGTCGAAACAGGGGTCTTGTTGATCGGGAGGGGTGTGTCGTACCGCAAAACGGACGAAACAGACATCCTACGGTCGAAACGGGGGTCCTGTTCATCGGGAGGGGTGTGGCATACCGTAAAACGGGACTCCACAGGATACTGTTCATCTCCACCGTCGACCTCCTCTAGCCTCCATGGGCTACCGTCGACCTCCTCCAGCCTCCATGGGCTCCTGTTCATCCAGCCTCCATGGGCTCCTGTTCATCCATCCTCCACCGCGCGCTACTCCACCGGCTACTGTTCAACCACCCCTCCACCGTCTACTATTCATCCAGCCCTCCACACCATAGGGTCCTGTTCAACCACCCCTCCACGGGCTCCCCTCCACCGTCTACTGTTCATCCAGCCCTCCACCACACCACGAGGTCCTGTTCATCCAGAGGCAACGCCACCACTCACTGTTCATCCAACCCCCCCCCCCCCCCGCAACACTCACTTTTCATCCGAGAGGCAGCATCGATCGGCTTCAGTTAGCAGTAGTAGCGAAGGAATCGCTTGATCGGGTTTAGTTAACATCCATCGATCGATCGCTCGGGTTCAGTAACGCGTAGCCTGCAGTGCAATCGCTCGGGTTCAGTTAGAGCCCAACGAATCGCTCGGGTTCAGTTAGAGCCAACGCCTCGCACACACGCGCGTACGTGTATGAGAGAAACACGCATCGCTTGGCCCCCGACCTCCCACCATAACCGGGAACTCCCCAAAATTTTCCTCCCCCTTGCTTCTACCACGGTTTTTTCCGTCATGCATGACCCAAAGAATGTCATGCAGCTGCGTCTCTGGCCCGCCCAGGAGGAAAAGCCCATTTTCTGTCATGATTTTTTGTCATAGAAGTAGGAGCCCACCACATCTATGATGATACTGGGTTTTGTCACAATTATCGTCATAGAAGTGTCATATGTATGACAGAAAAAAATTTCGTTCGTTCCAAAATGTCACGGATGTGTCTTTTTTTTGTAGTGCCCACTTAGTTTATTTTGTTGAGCTTTCATACACTTATAGCTCTAGTGCATCCGTTGCATGCCAATCCCTACTCACTCACATTGATATCTATTGATGGGCATCTCCATAGCCCATTGATACGCCTAGTTGATGTGAGACTATCTTCTCCTTTTTTTGTCTTCTCCACAACCACCATTCCATTCCACCTATAGTGCTATGTCCATGGCTCACGCTCATGTATTGCCTGGAAGTTGAAAAGTTTGAGAACATCAAATGTATGAAACAATTGATTGGCTTGTCATCGGGGTTGTGCATGATTTTATATTTTGTGCGATGAAGATAGAGCATAGCCAGACTATGTGATTTTGTAGGGATAACTTTCTTTGGCCATGTTATTTTGAGAAGACATGATTGCTTAGTTAGTATGCTTGAAGTATTATTATTTTTATGTCAATATTAAACTTTTATCTTGAATCTTTTCGATTTGAACATTCATGCCACAATAAAGAAAATTACATTGAAAAATATGTTAGGAAGCATTCCACATAAAAAATTATGTTTTTATCATTTACCTACTCGAGGACGAGCATGAATTAAGCTTGGGGATGCTTGATTCGTCTCCAACGTATCTATAATTTTTTATTGTTCCATGCTATTATATATTCTATTTTGGATGTTTAATGGGATTATTTATAAACTTTTATATTATTTTTGGGACTAACCTATTAACCGGAGGCCCAGCCCAAATTGATGTTTTTTTGCCTATTTCAGTGTTTCGCAGAAAAAGAATATCAAACGGAGTCCAAACGGAATGAAACCTTCGGGAGCGTGATTTTTGGAACAAACGTGATCCAGAGGACTTGGAGTGGACGTCAAGAAACCAACGACGATGCCACGAGGCAGGGGGCGCGCCTTCCACCCTCGTGGGCCCCTCGTGGCTCCACCGACCTACTTCTTCCTCCTATATATATACCTACGTACACTAAAAACATCAGAGGGCACCACGAAAACCTAATTCCACTGCCGCAACTTTCTGTACCCATGAGATCCCATCTTGGGGCCTTTTCCGGCGCTCCGATGGATGGGGCATTGATCACGGAGGGCTTCTACATCAACACCATAGGCTCTCCGATGATGTGTGAGTAGTATACCTCAGACCTTCGGGTCCACAGTTATTAGCTAGATGGCTTCTTCTCTCTCTTTGGATCTCAATACAAAGTTCTCCCCGATTCTCTTGCAGATCTATTCGATGTAATCTTCTTTTGCGGTGTGTTTGTCGAGATCCGATGAATTGTGGGTTTATGATCAAGACTATCTATGAACAATATTTGAATCTTCTCTGAATTCTTTTATGTATGATTGGTTATCTTTGCAAGTCTCTTCGAATTATCAGTTTGGTTTGGCCTACTAGATTGACTTTCTTGCAATGGGAGAAGTGCTTACGTTTGGGTTCAATCTTGCAGTGCTCGATCCCAGTGACATTAGGGGAAACGACACGTGTTGTATTTTTTCCATCGAGGATAAAAAGATGGGGTTTATATCATATTGCATGAGTTTATCCCTCTACATCATGTCATGTTGCTTAAAGCGTTACACCGTTCTTATGAACTTAATACTCTAGATGCATGCTGGATTTCGGTCGATGTGTGGTGTAATAGTAGTAGATGCAGGCAGGAGTCGGTCTACTTGTCACGGACGTGATGCCTATATACATGATCATACCTAGATATTCTCATAACTATGCTCAATTCTATCAATTGCTCGACAGTAATTTGTTCACCCACCATAATACTTATGCTATCTTGAGAGAAGCCACTAGTGAAACATATAGCCCCCGGGTCTATTTTCCATCATACAAGTTTCCAATCTATTTTATTTTGGAGTGAAGGTCATGGAAGCAAAGAGGCGTCCACGAGGTAGGGCGGCACGCCCAGGGGGGCACGCACGCCCCCCACCCTCATGGGCCCCTCGTAGCTCCACCGACCTACTTCCTTCGCCTATATATACTCTTATACCCTGAAACATACAGGGGTGCCACAAAACCACTTTTCCACCGCCGCAATCTTCTGTACCCGTGAGATCCCATCTACGGAACTTTTCCGGCGATATGCTAGAGGGGGATTCAATCATGGAGGGCTTCTACATCAACACCATAGCCTCTCCGATGATGTGTGAGTAGTTTACCACACACCTTTGGGTCCATAGTTATTAGCTAGATGGCTTCTTCTCTCTCTCTTTGGATCTCAATACAAAGTTCTCCTCGATGTTCTTGGAGATCTATTCAATGTAATTCTTTTTGCGGTGTGTTTGTCGACGTCTGATAAATTGTGGGTTTGTGATTAAGATTATCTATGAACAATATTTGATTCTTCTCTGAATTCTTATATGCATGATTTGATATCTTTGCAAGTCTCTTCGAATTATCAGTTTGGTTTGGCCTACTAGATTGATCTTTCTTGCAATGGGAGAAGTGCTTAGCTTTGGGTTCAATCTTGTGGTGTCCTTTCCCAGTGACAAGAGGGGCAGCAAGGCATGTATTGTATTGTTGCCATCGAGGATAAAAAGATGGGGTTTATATCATATTGCTTGAGTTTATCCCTCTACATCATGTCATCTTGCCTAATGCGTTACTCTGTTCTTATGAACTTAATACTCTAGATGCATGCTGAATAGCAGTCGATGTGTGGAGTAATTGTTGTAGATGAAGAATCATTTCAGTCTACTTGACACAGACGTGATGCCTATGTTCATGATCATGCCTAGATATCATCATAACTATGTGCTTTTCTATCAATTGCTTGACAGTAATTTGTTCACTCACCGTAATATATGCTATCTTGAGAGAAGCCACTAGTGAAACCTATGGCCCCCGGGTCTACTTTACATCATATAAGTTTCCGATCTACAATTCTAGTTTACTATTTATTTTGCAATATTTACTTTTCAATCTATACAACAAAATACCAAAAATATTTATCTTATTATCTTTATCAAATCTCACTTTTGCAAGTGGCCGTGAAGGGATTGACAACCCCTTTATCATGTTGGTTGCAAGGTTCTTATTTGTTTGTTCAGGTACTAGGCGACTTGCATGTAGTCTCCTACTGGATTGATACCTTGGTTCTCAAAAACTGAGGGAAATACTTACGCTACTTTGCTGCATCACCCTTTCCTCTTCAAGGGAAAACCAACGCATGCTCAAGAGGTATCAAGAAGGATTTCTGGCGCCATTGCCGGGGAGATCTATGCTCAAGTCAAGACATACCAAGTACCCATCATAAACTCTTCTCCCTCGCATTACATTATTTGACATTTTCCTCTCGTTTTCCTCTCCCCCACTTCACCTTCGCCATTTTATTCGCCATCTTCCATTTGTCCTTCTGTTTGCTCGTGTTACCATGTGCGTTCTATTAGCTTGCATCTTCGCTTGCTAAATATCTATTGTTATGGATCCTTATCCTCTTGCTAATCTTTTTAAGAGATCCAATTATGATGAACCAATTGCTAGTGAGTTTTGTGCACTAGATTATCTTTATGAAGTTTTGCTTGAAATTCGTGAACCTGGAAATTGTAATGAAGTACTTTATGAAGTGATTCACGATAGATCTTTGAAGAAAAAGCATGATTGCAATGATGTTATTATAAATTATATTAATTGTGCTAATAATATGCAAAACCTTAAGCTTGGGGATGCTAGTTTTGCTATGACTACTATTTTTTTGCAATGATCATGATTGGGGTGATTCTTCTTTTGATCTTGAAAATTTATTTAAGCCCCATGATGAATATGAGGTTGATAATAGTGTTTGCAATATTATTGAAAGTGGGTTTGGAGAGGTCATGACTTTAGTTTATGTTAATCCCACTATTTTGGAAGAGTGTCAACTTTGCATACATGTGGATCGTGTTAAGAATATGTTTTGTGACAGCTATATTGTTGAATTTGCTTATGATCCTAAATGTAATTATTATGAGAGAGGAAAATATGGTTGTAGAAATTTTCATGTTACTAAATTACCTCTTGTTATGTTGAGATTGGTATTGTTTCTTTCCGCTTCCTTGCATATGCTAGTTTTTGCTTGCCTTGATAATTTGTTTGCCTATAAGATGCCTATGCATAGGAAGTATGTTAGACTTAGATGTGATTTTCATAGGCTTCATGATGCTTCCTTCGTGTTTCAATTGCTATATTTCATGTGAGCATCATCGAAATTATCAATGCCTAGCTAGGGGCGTTAAACGATAGCGCTTGTCGGAAGGCAACCCAATTTATTTTTGTTCCTTTCTTTTTGTTCTTGTGTAGTAATAAATAAATCATCTATCCTCTATTATGATTGTGTTTTTATGTTTTAATTAGTGTTTGTGCCAAGTAAAGCCTTTAGGATCTTCTTGGGTGATTGTTGTTTGATCTTGCTGTAAAAAACAGAAAGTATGCGCTCACGGGAATAATTTTCATTTTTAACCAGAGAGCGATAAAATAACAATTCCAACTGCATTAGATGAATATACAAACTATTTAGGACGTCCTAATTTCCCAGGATTTTTGGAGTTACATAAGTACTCGAAACCTACAGATTTCTACATACTGTTCTGTTTTTGACAGATTATGTTTTTCGTGTTGTTTGCTTATTTGGATGAATCTATGGCTAGTATCATGGGGTATGAACCATATAAAAGTTGGAATACAGTATGTTTAACACCAATACAAATAAAAAATGAGTTCATTACAGTACCTTAAAGTGGTGGCTTCTTTTCTAATACTAACGGAGCTGATGACATTTTCTGTTAAGTTTTGTGTTGTGAAGTTTTCAAGTTTTTGGGTAAAGATTTGATGGATTTTGGAATAAGGAGTGGAAAGAGCCTAAGCTTGGGGATGCCCAAGACACCCCAAGGTAAAATTCAAGGACAACCAAAAGCCTAAGCTTGGGGATGCCCCGGAAGGCATCCCCTCTTTCGTCTTCGTCTATCGGTAACTTTACTTAAGGCTATATTTTTATTCACCACATGATATGTGTTTTGCTTGGAGCGTCTTGTATGATTTGAGTCTTTGATTTTTAGTTTAACACAATCATCCTTGCTGTGCACACCTTTTGGGAGAGACACACATGAATCGGAATTTAGAATATTCTATGTGCTTCGCTTATATCTTTTGAGCTAGATAATTTTGCTCTAGTGCTTCACTTATATCTTTTTAGAGCACGGTGGTGGTTTTATTTTATAGAAATTATTGATCTCTCATGCTTCACTTATATTATTTTGAGAGTCTTCTATAACAGCATGGTAATTTGCTTTGGTTATGAAATTAGTCCTAATATGATAGGCATCCAAGATGGGCATAATAAAAACTTTCATATAAAGTGCATTGAGTACTATGAGAAGTTTGATACTTGATGATTGTTTTGAGATATGAAGATGGTAATATTAGAGTCATGCTAGTTGAGTAGTTGTGAATTTGGGAGATACTTGTGTTAAAGTTTGTGATTCCGGTAGCATGCACGTATGGTGAACCGTTATGTGATGAAGTCGGAGCATGATTTATTTATTGATTGTATTCCTTATGAGTGGCGGTCGGGGACGAGTGTTGGTCTTTTCCTACCAATCTATCCCCCTAGGAGCATGCGCGTAGTACTTTGTTTTGATAACTAATAGATTTTTGCAACAAGTATGTGAGTTCTTTATGACTAATGTTGAGTCCATGGATTATACGCACTCTCACCCTTCCACCATTGCTAGCCTCTCTAGTATCGCGCAACTTTCGCCGGTACCATAAACCCACCATATACCTTCCTCAAAACAGCCACCATATATTGTCATGGAACTTTCCACCGTTCTGTTTATTATGACATGCCTCATCATTATCATATTGCTTTGCATGATCATGTAGTTGACATCGTATTTGTGGCAAAGCCACCGTTCATAATTTCATATATGTCACTCTTGATTATTGCACATCCCGGTACATCGCTGGATGCATTCACATAGAGTCATATTTTGTTCTAAGTATCGAGTTGTAATTCTTGAGTTGTAAGTAAACAAAAGTGTGATGATCTTCATTATTAGAGCATGGTCCCATGTGAGGAAAGGATGATGGAGACTATGATTCCCCCACAAGTCGGGATGAGATTCCGGACGAAAAAAAGGAGGCCATAAAAAAGGGAGAAAAAGGCCCAAATAAAAACGAGAGAAAAAGAGAGAAGGGGCAATGCTACTATCCTTATTCCACACTTGTGCTTCAAAGTAGCACCATGATCTTCAAGATAGAGAGTCTCCTATTTTGTCACTTTCATATACTAGTGGGAATTTTTCATTATAGAACTTGGCTTGTATATTCCAATGATGGGCTTCCTCAAAATGCCCTAGGTCTTCGTGACCAAGAGAGTTGGATGCACACCCACTTAGTTTCTTTTGTTGAGCTTTCATAGACTTATAGCTCTAGTGCATCCGTTGCATGGCAATCCCTACTCACTCACTTTGATATCTATGCGATTGGCATCTCCATAGCCCGTTGATATGCCTAGTTGATGTGAGACTATCTTCTCCTTTTTTCCTTCTCCACAACCACCATTCTATTCCACTGATAGTGTTATGTCCATGGCTCACGCTCATGTATTGCGTGAAGATTGAAAAAGTTTGATAACATCAAAAGTATGAAACAATTGGTTGGCTTGTCATCGGGGTTGTGCATGATTTAAATATTTTGTGTGATGAAGATAGATCATAGCCAGACTATATGATTTTGTAGGGATAACTTTCTTTGGCCATGTTATTTTGAGAAGACATAATTACTTGGTTAGTATACTTGAAGTATTATTATTTTTATGTCAATATTCTGTCTTGAATCTTTCGGATCTGAATATTCATGCCACAATAAAGAAAATTACATTGACAATTATGCTACGTAGAATTCCACACCAAAAATTCTGTTTTTATCATTTATCTACTCGACGACGAGCAGGAATTAAGGTTGGGGATGCTGATACGTCTCCAACGTATCTATAATTTTTTATTATTCCATGCTATTATATTATCTGTTTTGGATGTTTAATGGGCTTTAATATGCACTTTTATAGTTTTTTGGGACTAACCTATTAACCGGAGGCCCAGTGCCACTTGCAGTTTTTTTTGCCTATTTCAGTGTTCCGCGGAAATGGAATATCAAACGGAACGAAACTTTCGCGAGGATCTTTTTTTTGGAACAAACGCAATCCAGGAGACTTGGAGTGGAGGTCAAGGAAGCAACAAGGCGACCACAAGGTAGGGCGGCGCGCCCAGGGGGCAGGCACGCCCCCAACCCTTGTGGGCCCCTCATAGCTCCACTGACCTACATCCTTCACCTATATATACTCTTATACCCTGAAAACATCTAGGGGAGCCACGAAACCACTTTTCCACCGCCACAACCTTCTGTACCCGTGAGATCCCATCTGGGGACCTTTTCTGGCGATCTGCTGGAGGGGGATTCGATCATGGAGGGCTTCTACATCAACACCATAGCCTCTCCGATGATGCGTGAGTAGTTTACCACAGACCTCTGGGTCCATAGTTATAAGCTAGATGGCTTCTTCTCTCTCTTTGGATCTCAATACAAAGTTCTCCTCGGTGTTCTTGGAGATCTATTTGATGTAATTATTTTTGCGGGGTGTCTGTCGAGATCCGATGAGTTGTGGGTTTATGATTAAGATTATCTATGAACAATATTTGATTCTTCTCTGAATTCTTATATGCATGATTTCATATCTTTGCAAGTCTCTTCGAATTATCAGTTTGGTTTGGCCTACTAGATTGATCTTTCTTCCAATGGGAGAAGTGCCTAGCTTTGGGTTCAATCTTGCAGTGTCCTTTCCCGGTGACAGCAGGGGCACCAAGGCACATATTGTGTTAATGCCATCGAGGATAAAAAGATGGGGTTTATATCATATTACTTGAGTTTATCCCTCTTCATCATGTCATCTTGCCTAAAGTGTTACTCTATTCTTAAGAGCTTAATACTCTAGATGCATGCTGGATAGCGGTCAATGTGTGGAGTAATAGTAGTAGATGAAGAATCGTTTCGGTCTACTTGACACGGACATGATGCCTATGTTCATGATCATGCCTAGATATCATCATAACTATGCGCTTTTCTATCAATTGCTCGGCAGTAATTTGTTCACCCACTGTAATATATGCTATCTTGAGAGAAGCCACTAGTGAAACCTATGGCCCCCGGGTCTACTTTACACCATATAAGTTTCCGATCTACAATTCTAGTTTACTATTTATTTTGCAATCTTTACTTTTCAATCTATACAACAAAAATACGAATAATATTTATCTTATTATCTTTATCAGATCTCAGTTTTGCAAGTGGCCGTGAACGGATTGACAACCCCTTTATCGCATTGGTTGCAAGGTTCCTATTTGTTTGTGCAGGTACTAGGCGACTTCTGTGTAGTATCCTACTGGATTGATAGCTTGGTTCTCAAAAAGCGAGGGAAATACTTACGCTACTTTGCTGCATCACCCTTTCCTCTTCAAGGGAAAACCAACACATGCTCAAGAGGTAGCATCGGCGAGGATGTTGTGGTTCTGGTGGGGCAGGTTAAGGCTTAGTTGTGGGGATGGAGCAGCCGCGATAGATGAGGCAATCATCGGAGCAGATCCTTGGAGGTGGAGGACAGGGTGGATGAACCGGCGGAATGACGAGATGGACGACAGATCCTCATCCGGGGAGGTGGACGAGGGACGTCGAGCTATTGCAGTGGACGACGTTGTCGGGGAAGAGGCTTCGGCTGGGCAGCGGTGAGGTGGCGGACGGAGGAGGGTGGGGTTTCGCGGCTAGAGCAGTGAGGTTATGGCGGCCTGGGATTTCGAATGGCGAAAAGGAGGTGATGGGAGGGGAACCATGACTTAGGGACGCGCTTTTCCAAAATGTAGAGTGTGTTACAAAACTACCCCCACCGATTTGAACTAGTGGCCCTTTCGGCTCAAGGTTAGAAAGGGGGATTTAGCATGTCGGGATTTGGTGGCTGGAGGGAGTTTTCGCGCGTGTTGTAATTTCGGGATAGCAAGGCGCGTGTTGTGAAGGCGCCAGTTTTGGGAGCACGATATCTGAATTTTCCGGATATAACAAGGCGCGGGTTGAATTTTAGGGACAAGCCTAACATGTAATATTGTACTTGTACGTACCAAATCAATTCGCACTTCCCTCAACGAAAAAATAAAACTATTCACACCACACAAAGAGAGAGTCTTGTCCCATTTTACTATACAAATGCTATTCAAAGCTACTCTCTCCTTCCATCTATATAGGTCCTAATGCATTTTTCGAGGCTAACTTTGGCCAAATACTAGAGCAATAATATATGACATGCAACTTAGACAAAGCACACCGTTAAATTCATGTGTGAAAGGAGCTTTCAATGATATAATTTTCACATTGTGCATGTCATGTACTATTAATCTTTTCAATAGTCAAAGGCGGTCTTAAAAATGCATTAGGCCCTATATAGATGGAAGGAGGGAGTATGAATCCATGTTATGTCCAATTAAATTTTTTCGCTGGTTGTATAATGCATGTAACCTACTCATAGCAACATTTTAGTGCATTCCAAATGTCTATACTACCGCTGGAATTAAACTAAATTTGAATTCATTTCTTTATTTCAATAAGAATCTACAATCATGATTGTTGCCAACTTCAACCATCATTCCTGTATTACCTTAACAACACACCACATGATTACTATAGAGATAGATATGAACTATGTGTACTATATGAACTCGAATTCAATTTTTTGAATACACTTGATGTTGGTTCCAAATAATAGTACATCTGATGTACTAACTATATATTCATAATCTAAACCATGTTCCATACATACACCATGTTTATCACACAAAGTATAGTGCCCCGCCCCCTACATTATGACATGTATTTAGCCCTGAGCTGCAAAAGCCACACATTAGCCCAAATTATAATCAATGTTCTACATTATGATATCTTCTTCAAGTATCTGTATACACTTTTTTATAATGAATTACGATCTTTGTTCATCTTTTACACCTTCACGATCCTCTTCTCTTTGTAGGTATCTAGCGCTAACTTTCTATCGTGCATGCACACACCCACCCCCCTCTCACCCTCCCTCAGCGTCCCCTCCATCGTGCACGTTCGTTATTTCTCTTTAGGTCGTTCACCCACGGTGTGTGTGTGTGACGCCCCCGATTTGACTGTACACTAATCATACACGCAAATGTGTACGATCAAGATCATGGACTCACGGGAAGATATCACAACACAACTCTACAAATAAAATAAGTCATACAAGCATCATATTACAAGCCAGGGGCCTCGAAGGCTCGAATACAAGAGCTCGATCGTAGACGAGTCAGCGGAAGCAACAATATCTGAGTACAGACATAAGTTAAACAAGTTTTCCTTAAGAAGGCTAGCACAAACTGGGATACAGATCAAAAGAGGCGCAGGCCTCGTGCCTGGGATCCTCCTAAACTACTCCTGGTCGTCGTCAACGACCTACACATAGTAGTAGGCCCCTCCAGAGTAGTAGGAGTCGTCATCAACGATGGCGTCTGGCTCCTGGGCTCCATCGTCTGGTCGCAGCAAATGGGTATAGAAAGGGGGAAAAGGGGGAGCAAAGCCACCATGAGTACTCATCCAAAGTACTCGCAAGCAAGGAGCTACACTACATATGTATGCATTGGTATCAAATGGAATAAGGGTATCATATGTGGACTAAACTGCAGAAAGCCGGAATAAGAGGGGGATAGGTAGTCCTATCGAAGATTATGCTTCTGGTAACCCCCATCTTGCAGCAGAAGAAGAGAGTAGAAGGTAAGTTCACCAAGTAGCATCATGTAGCATAATCCTAACCGATGATCCTCCCTTCGTCGCCCTGTGAGAGAGCGATCACCGGTTGTATCTGGCACTTGGAAGGGTGTGTTTTATTAAGTATCCGGTTCTAGTTGTCATAAGGTCAAGGTACAACTCCAAGTCATCCTATTACCGAAGATCACGGCTATTCGAATAGATTAACTTCCCTGCAGGGGTGCACCACATAACCCAACACACTCGATCCCATTTGGTCGGACACACTTTCCTGGGTCATGCCCGGCCTCGAAAGATCAACATGTCGCAGCCCTACCTAGGCACAACAGAGAGGTCAGCACGCCGGTCTAAATCCTATGGCGTAGGGGTCTGGGCCCATCGCCCATTGCACACCTACAGGTTGCGTACGCGGACGGTGATTAGACCTAGCCTCCCTTATACAAGAGCAGGCGTTCCAGTCCAACCCGGCGCGCGCCGCTCAGTCGCTGACGTCACGAAGGCTTCGGCTGATACCACGATGTCGAGTGCCCATAACTGTCCCCGCGTAGATGGTTAGTGCGTATAGGCCAGTGGCCGGACTCAGATCAAATACCAAGATCTCGTTAAATGTGTTATCTTGAAATAACCGTGAATGCCGACCAGGGCCAGGCCCACCTCTCTCCTAGGTGGTCTCAACCTACCATGTCGCTCCGCCACAAAGATCCACTCAGAGAGCCGTCGAGACAAACGTCCTTTCGGACCCAATCCGTGAATCACTCGCGGGTACTCCTATGAGCCGACCCGTCTTTAGTCACCACAAGTATCATATATTATGTATATAAGTATATACCCGTGACCACCTCCCAAGTGATCATGGCCCGATAGTATAGCATGGCAGACAGACAAGAATGTAGGGCCACTGATGATAATCTAGCATCCTATACTAAGCATTTAGGATTGCAGGTAAGGTATCAACAGTTATAGCAACAATGACAGGCTATGCATCAGAATAGGATTAACGAAAAGCAGTAACATGCTACACTACTCTAATGCAAGCAGTAGAGAGAAGAGTAGGCGATATCTGGTGATCAAGGGGGGGGGGCTTGCCTGGTTGCTCTGGCAAGAAGGGTTCAACATCGATGTAGTCGATCACAGGGGTACCGACATCGGTCTCGGGGTCTACCGGAAAGAAGTAACGAAGGGGAACACAATAAATAATAGAGCAATCAAAGCATCACAAAGCATAACATGGCAATATGCGGTGCTAGAGGTGACCTAACACAGGGATAAGTGATACCGGCGAAGGAGCAAAACATCCGGGAAAGTATTCCCGGTGTTCCGCGTTTTCGGACAGATGGACCGGAGAGGGAAAGTTGCATGTTCGCTATGCTAGGGACGTGTGCCTGACAAATGGGCTGCATTTTCAGATTCGTCTCGTCGTTCTGAGCAACTTACATGTACAAAGTTTTTCCATCCGAGTTATGGATTATTTTATATTAATTTTTAAAGTTTTAAAATATTTTCTGAAATTTTGGAATTATTATTAATTTGAAATTATTAGTCAAATGCTATGTGCACACACAGAAGTGTACACAGCAGGGTCTGTAGAGGCTGACATGTACGGCATGTTGACTGAGTTGACCCAGTCAACATCTGACTGGTCAAAGGCGAATAGTGCAGTGGGTCCCGCGTGTCATGGAGGTAGTTATATCTAGTAATCTTATTAGACTATTGACTAAATGGGACTGGGACCCGCATGTCAGTGACTAGGTTTTTAACTAACAGATTATTTATTTTTAAGCTAGCTAATTAGTCAGTGGTGGCCTAATAGTCAGAGGGGATAATGAGGGTGGTGTTTAGGCCTAATCTAATTAGGCCCGGCCCCATATAGGAGTGGCACTAGCCAGCCATTGCGTGGCTCTGCTCATGCACAAGCACACACATGGGGCGTTGGCGGCCATGGCTGTAACACCCCGGATATGACTTACCCAATTTGTACTCCAACTCTTGCCGTTTCCGGCCTTAAGTTATTTTATTTTCTCGGGATCGGGTCTTTGTCTCCGTGTGTTGTTATCGTTGTCATGCATCTCTTATCATGTCATCATGTGCATTGCATTTGCATACGTGTCCATCTCATGCATTCGAGCATTTCCCCCGTTGTCCGTTTTGCATTCCGGCGATTTTTATGAAAGTCTTCAAAACGTGGAAGTTATGAAGACAAACAGAATAGACAAGCCTATCACTATGCAGCGGAAGTTAGATTACACAAGGCAAGCCATGGTCAACTATTCAATATAGTGCAAGCACAGTGACAAACAGCTTCGGTGTAATAAGGATCAGGTAGGAAGAAGTTATGAAGCCAAACAAATCATACAGTTAAGTTGTGAAGACAGAAGATAAAGCAAGCATGCAATGGCTTCACAGTGTGTCACAGAAAGTAAGAGGGAGTGAAGATGAAACAAGTGACACGTTGAAGACAATGATTTGTTGGACCAGTTCCAGTTGCTATGACAACTGTACGTCTGGTTGGAGCGGCTAGGTATTTAAACCAAAGGACACACAGTCCCGGACACCCACTCCTGAACACGCAGCTCAGGACACCCAGTCCTCACCGTTTTCTCCTTGAGCTGAGGTCACACAGACCTCGCCCAATCACTCTGGTAAGTCTTCAAGGTAGACTCCCAAACCTTCACAGACTTTGTTCACCGGCAATCCACAATTTCTCTTGGATGCTCAGAACGCGACGCCTAACCGGCTGGAGGATGCACAGTCCTCAAGTGTAATAAGTCTTCAGATCACTCAGATAAGAAGACTTAAGTGATGCCCAATTTACTCTGGCTCTGGGTGGTCAGGGCTTTTTCCTCGCTTGGGATTTTCTCTCAAAGGCTTCGAGGTGGGTTGCTCTCAAACGACAGAAGCCGTGCACTGAAATCTGAGCAGCCAACCGTTTATGGTTGTAGGGGTGGACTATTTATAGCCACTTGGCAACCCGACCTGATTTGTCCGAAATGACCCTGGGTCACTAAGGAACTAACACGTGTACCAATGGTTAGATTTCAAACTCACACGGCAACTTTACTTGGGCTACAAGCAAAGCTGACTTGTCCGTCTCTGGACAAGATTTGCTCTCATAATCTTCCCTCGAACACATAGGATTTGAATTAGGCATCACTTTAGTCATCCTGACTGGTTCTCTTGGATCCCACTTAACAGTACGGTGGTTCCTATGACACAACATAAATGAAGTATATAACTACGAAGGATCTAAGTCTTCGAGTTCCATAAGCTTCATAGGGAGTCTTCATATGGCATTGTCTTCAATATGAATATCTTCATAAACCACCATTGTCTTCAATGTCTTCGTACATTTTTAGGGGTCATCTCTGGTAGCTAAACCGAATCAATGAGGGACTTCTACCTGTGTTATCCTGCAATTCTCACAAACACATTAGTCCCTCAACTAGGTTTGTCGTCAATACTCCAAAACCAACTAGGGGTGGCACTAGATGCACTTACAATCTCCCCCTTTTTGGTGATTGATGACAAACTAGTTGAAGTTTTCAATGGGGAATATAATTTGTGAAATTGTAGGGGAATTGTCTTCATAAGCTGCAAGGGCTCCCCCTGAAGATGTGCATATAAGTAATTTGCTTCTGGAACGCAAATGCACATGGCAGGTTGTACTTGTGGAGATCCACTTCAACTTATGATGACAATCCACCATGCATGTAAAAGTATATGAAGAGAATGACATGCATAATGAAAAATGGACGTTTGCGAAATGATATAAGTGCGGAAATTATCGTCGTACATGCGGAATTTATCTTCGCAAAAACATAGTGGCAAACAAGTAGCAGACGACCATCAAGTTTAAGTGTCACAACTCAGAGAACCAAATGCAGCAAAACGAGAGTTGTAAGCACAAAGCAAAATATAGCAAAATATTAAAGCACCCGCCCATAATGACCCGCTTGAAGACTATAAACATCATATGCTTCTCCCCGTTTTGTCAGTGATGACCAAAAAGGTTTGAAGACATTGAGTTTTCTACGTGTTCCCAGGCACAGCAGGGTCGGTGGAGGCGTTTGATGGTGCGGAAGAGCTTGGTGCAGGGTCGATGCGTGATGAAGTAGGCGGTGGTGATGTAGCGTCGTCTTCTTCCTCAATGATTCTTGCAGACACGGTGGCAGCAGAGGAAGAGAACTCAGAATCTTCAAGGGACGGAGTTCCGCGCAGCACAGCTCTTCTGGGGGTGTGGAGTCAAACTTGAATCTCTCGATGAAGCCATCCTCTTGAAGTTCAGCTTCAGTGCACAGCATGGTGAGGCCTTTCCAAGTGCGGCGACAGGTTTCGTGTGAGACGAAAGCATTCTTGGTGGCCAAATTTCTGATGCGATTGGCATCTTGCATGATACTTCGCATCTGGCTCTTGAGCCAGTTGTGATGCCTATCTTGCTTTTGGTGGAGAGCCACAACAAGTTCTCGGTCATTGAGTGTACGAGCGCGTTTCTTGGGTCTCGGGGCAGCTGTGCTGTCAGTGGCTTCAGTTGATGCAGGGGCACGTGTTGTGCCAGCCATTGGATATACTCTTGAGATGGCTTCAACACCTTCATCATTCTGAGTGAAGCTCTGGTGTTCTGCATTCTGAAGACTTAATGGTTGCTTGGCAGGCTCAGGATATATAGCCTCAGCAGAGGTGTCCACATCAGGTAAGAGGATTCTATGGTTGCGGGCAGAGGGCTGATAGGAGATAGCAGAGTGGAGCTTGATTAGCCTCATAACCCAAGGAGCATAAATCTTCAAACAAAAGAGATCTGAGCCAGACGCTGCAAGTTGGCGTATAAAGAGATCCTGCGCGTTGAAGCATTTGCCATGCAGGATACAGAAGATGAGAGTCTTCATGGCACCTTCAACCTTGGCATATGGAGAGTGCCCCTTAATGGGCCATAGAGTCCGCCTGATGATGTGATATATGGTTCTGGGCAGGTACTCTAAGGCTTCAACGAAGAACTCAGTTGGATAAGGTGCATCATGAGGCAATGGCTTCATCATTGAGAGCATCTGACTCATATTTGGCTCAGGCCGCTGGAATATGCTCTCAATTGCTTCAGCATGGAGTTGGCAGCCTTCTTCGAAGAGTTCGCCAGGAGTGGGTAGGCCGGTAAGCTCAATGATATCGAATGCATTGGCTTCATGATGGACATTGCCGGTCATCCACTCCAGGACCCAAGTCTTCGGATCTCTGTTATAGCCTTTGATATCTAGGGTGGCATAGAACTGGAGCAAAAGCTCTTCATTCCAGTGCTCTTCATCGGTGATAAACGGCAGCAGACCCTGCTTGAAGCAATCCAGTGCTTCTTCCAGACAAGGCAGACCAGCAACAGCTTCAACCTCAAGGCGCTGATGAGGAAAGATGCGGCCTTGGTTGTATAGGATGCATGAATAGTAGCTGTGTTGTGGGTAGCTCCAGAACCTATCTGATACAATCCGTTCCCTTGAATAAGGGTTCTTGGAGCTGTTGAAGAACGTGTTATCTGCCCTAAAGCTGTTGATGTTGAAGGAGCCAAGAGCTGATGCAGGACCTGGGAACCTTAGCAGTCGTGGGATCAGCTTCTGGACATGGGGCCTGTGGGCAACATGATAGTTGAATTGTGGACCGGCAGCAGACTCAGGCACAGAAGGTTCAGATGCAGTAGCTTCAGTGTCGGGCTCCACAATTGCTTTAGTGTTGGTTGTGGCAGCCTCAATGTTTTCAGCCTCAACACGTGTAGTGAGAGGGACGGATTCAGGTACGTTCTCCTTGAGAACTGCTTCTGTTTGGTTCGGGGGAGATGGAGCTTGAGGTTCTTCTTCATGCTCTTCGGCTGATGCAGCCGGAATGTCGTCAGCAGCCTGAGCCCTTGGCCCTTTGTGAAGCCTATGGAATGTAGGTGACGCCGGTGGAGTTGCAGTGGGCTGGGGCTCATTATCTTCCTCCTGTGGGCGATCAGCCCACGATGCATCTTGTGTGATTGGTGTCAGTGGACGACCAATGCTGATCATTTCACTTGTTTCAAGCTAAGGAAGGGCTGCATCATCTTGTATATTGTCTTGGAGACCAATGTCTTCAGCAGCGTTGGGGTCGGCTACTGGAATGTCTTCAGCGTGCAGAGCCTCTGTGAAAGCAGGCTCATGCACAGTCAACTGACGATCTTCGTCAGGATAGCGGACGGAGAGGGGTTCGACTATCAAGGGCTCTGTGGGAGCAGCCCGAGACTTCTTGGTCTTGCGCTTCCTGATGGTGGGGTCAGAAGGAGAGGCTTCAGGGTGTTTCCTCTTCCGAGCTTCAGCCTCTGCAATCCGTGTCTTCTTGAGCTCTGAGGCGGTTGATCGACTCTTTGGCTTCGAGCTTTTCGTTGCGGTGGGGAAGACAATCGGAGTAGTTTCTGACCTTTGTGCCTCTGGTTCAGTCACAGCAGACTTCTTCTTTTTCTTCGCGGCCATCCTGGGGTCGATGCCGGGACGCCCAAGTGCCTTGCGCTTCTCGGCCTCATTGTAGGCCTGCACACAGCGATCAGCCAAAGTCTTCATTCGCTCCCGCGAACCCTGAGCTTCTGCATGTTTCTTCAGAAAGTTTTCCTTCAATTCGTGCAACATGATCTTGAAGTCCTTGACTTCTTGGACGCTTAGCCTGGCCATATTCTGCTTGAACTGAGCCTTTTCAAAATCAATTTTCTGCTTCAGTTCAACAATGTGTTGGGCAATTGCAAGTTCTGAAGCAATAGCGCCTTGGAAGGTGACGCTGAGGCCAATTGGCAGCTGCAGATCATCGAAGCTGATATTCGGTGTAGCAAACCACTCATCGATGAAGTTGTGGATGATTGCTACATCAAACAGAGGCAGATTGTTGAAGATTTCAGCCTCCTCCTTGCTCTTGATGAGCTGCTCAAGAGCGTCATCTCCAAGATCTTTGTTGCTGGACAGATCAATGGTTTCGCTGCGCAGAATGGCAGCAGCTGTAAGCTCTTTGCCTATGTGTGGCTGAGGCTTCTTGCGGCTTCGAGACTCGTGATAAGTCTTCAGACTGCACACTGGCTTCAGGAGGTGCAGTTGCCAATGGCTTCGCTCTGGAGATTTTGGGAGAAGCGGCTGGCTTTGAAGCTTTTGGCTTCTTCGTCTGCTCCAGCTTTGGTGCAGCAGGAGAGTCATTAGAATTAGTGTCTGCTGGAGGGTCGTTCACGGTAGTCCCTTGGACTAGAATGCGAGTGATGAGGCCTACAAGATTGGCATATGGCCCGATGATATTGGGATTGGCGTCGCGTGTGCCATCTGCCCTTGGTTTAGAGGGACCAGGGTTGAAGTCCAGCCCCAGCTCCTTCTTGTTTTGCTTCGCAGAGTTCTAAGCAAATTGGAAGTTGCGCTTGAACAGATTGTCATCGCGACACCAGAGAAGTGATGACGAATGAGCATCAGCAGGCTGCGGTCCTCTGACCATGCAAGGATAGAAGCCTTGAGCAATGGCTTCTTCTCTGGACCGGGGTACGAGATTTTTGTACAATACATCTCCCCACAGTCTCTGGATGGCGTACTTTTCTACATATTCCTTAGTGACGAAGCGGTATTGGAACCACTGCTCTGCCCAATATCTTCGAATCCATTGGATTCGTGTCTTGCGCTGACCATAGCTCTCTTCAGGATCAGTTTTGTACATTTCTGCCAAGTCATCAGGCAGATCTTTAGACGTATCACCACGTCTCTGTCTGCCTCCTTTCCTTTCTGGTTTTTCTGCTGCCATGAAGCTTAACTTGGAAGGCTTCAAAGCGTTCAAAGGCTTCAAAGGTTTTCTTTTGCTGGACCAACAGGAACTGGCTTCAGGAGAATTGATGTGACGCTGTAAGAACTCTGCAAATGAATGCAGACTATGAGAACCAAAAGATTCTCCCACGGACATGTACCTGTGACAGCATTAAGGTGCGAGGGAAGGGGAAGAGGTCATATGCATTCTCAGAAGATTTTGAAGATAAATCTGTTTAGAAGATATTGACCTCATCATGCGAAGACATTCACTTATAGATGATGCACAAGTGAACATTCTAGGCAAGTTATGAGATGCAGATTGAGAGAGATGTAACTTGTGAGAGCAAAAACTACTTATGGCAATAGGTGACTGAACTATGGGATCAAAAGAGGCTGTAAAAAGAGGTTTTATTTACCCCACTTGGAACTGCTAGACGAAGTGGGAGTTGAGGCCGAGAAGTTCGATCCTCCGTGCCCTAACTTGGCGACGGAAGACATCTACGGCGACGGTGGAGAGAACGAGGTCCGCTGTCGGCGTGAAAACGGCGTCGGAGAGGTTGCGGCAGTGAAGCGCTTCGTTGCCGGCGTCGTCGAGAGCTAGCGGTGGCGCTAGGGTTCGTGCGAAGGTGGGAGAAGGGATAATGACCGCAATGAATCGTGTATTTATAGGGATAGAGGCGGCACTGTGCTATTACTCAGGTGCCCCTGGCGATTCACATCTGAACAGCACGTGGCCATCATGCGGTATTGTGGGGGCAGTTCCATATCCCACGTACGCCTTGATTGTCGGGTGTCGTTCCTACTACTCCGGATTCCAAAAAAAATGAATATGGTTTTAAAGTTTGTCTCTGTGTCTTCAGCTGACAAGGATGCAGTGAAGACATTCGACTGGTTCAATAGAATGCATACAACTTGGAGAGATAGAGTTTGAGGTAGGAAGCATGGAGAGGTTAGGGTCCGATCACATTCACTTAGTTCAAAAGATTCAAACAAGAAGACATAGCTATAAGTGAATGCTGTAGAGGACAGAACACCAGTACATACATACATATATATATATATTTAACGCAGTGAAGATAATCATGAAGACAAATTGATTGAAGCCAAACCAAATGTGAAGACATTGCGAGGTAACGCCATGAGTGAAACACTTCAAATGGAACGTTTGGTGGTGGCGTTACCCACCGTATAGGAAGTATTAGACTTAGACACGGCGCACAATTATCATGGCGCTCTGAAGTCAAATTCCATGTTAATGTATTCACACTTGGAATGTATGTCTTCATTGATTGAAGATATATGTTACTTCGTGTGTTGCACATCTAAGTCATCAACATGCATAAGTGTTAGGATGTGTGCCTGATCACAGGACATTTGAGGATTCCAAGATATTTAGCTCACACCGTAACTTGCAAAATCTCTTCTCATCCAGGGGCTTGGTGAAGATATCTGCCAATTGCTCTTCAGTGTTGACGTGTATGATATCAATATCTTCCTTTGCAACATGATCTCTGAGAAAATGATGACGAATTTCAATGTGCTTTGTCTTCGAGTGCTGAACTGGGTTGTTGGCGATCTTGATGGCGCTTTCGTTGTCGCAGTAAAGTGGCACTTGCTTCAGATGAATGCCATAATCCTTGAGGGTTTGCTTCATCCATAGAAGCTGAGCGCAGCAGGATCCAGCAGCAATGTATTTAGATTCAGCAGTGGAGAGAGATACACAGTTCTGCTTCTTTGAAGACCAACATACAAGTGATCGGCCCAGAAAGTGACATGTGCCTGATGTGGACTTCCGGTCAACCTTGTCACCAGCATAATCAGCATCCGAGAATCCAACCAGATCAAACTCTGAGCCCTTTGGATACCATAACCCTAGAGTTGGGGTGTGAGCCAAATATCGAAGAATTCGCTTCACAACTAAGTGATGCGATTCCTTTGGTGCCGCTTGGAATCGAGCACACATGCAAACACTAAGCATAATATCTGGCCTAGATGCACATAAATAAAGCAAAGAACCAATCATGGAGCGGTATACCTTTTGATCGAACTCTTTACCATTGTCGTCAGGACCCAGATGATGTTTGGCTGGCATTGGTGTTGTGAAGCCTTTGCAGTCTTGCATACCGAACTTCTTCAGGCAATCTTTGAGATACTTCGCTTGAGATATGAAGATGCCATTGCGTTGTTGCCTTATCTGAAGACCGAGGAAGAATTTCAGCTCCCCCATCATAGACATCTGATATTGCTCTTGCCTCATATATCCGAACTCCTCACTGTACTTCTGATTGGTGCAGCCGAAGATAATGTCATCCACATATATTTGGCACACAAACAGTTCACCATCATATGTCTTCGTGAAGAGAGTGGGATCTAGGGAGCCAGGTATGAAGCCTTTGCTCTTCAGGAAGTATTTGAGTGTGTCATACCAGGCCCGAGGGGCTTGTTTGAGGCCATATAGTGCCTTGTTGAGCTTATACACCATGTCAGGATGTTTTGGATCTTCAAACCCAGGTGGTTGTGCAACATACACTTCTTCTTCAATCTTGCCATTGAGAAAGGCACTCTTCACATCCATTTGATATAGAAGTATGTTATGATGATTTGCATAGGCCAGCAGTATACGGATGGCTTCAAGTCTGGCCACAGGAGCAAATGTTTCATCAAAGTCAATGCCTTCCACTTGAGTATATCCTTGAGCAACGAGACGAGCTTTGTTTCTGACAACTTGACCATGCTCATCTTGCTTGTTGCGGCATATCCATTTGGTGCCTATTATGTTATGCTTCCGTGGATCAGGACGCTTAACCAACTCCCATACATTGTTCCGCTCAAACTGATGAAGCTCTTCTTGCATTGCTTGAATCCACTCAGGTTCCATAAAGGCTTCTTCAACTTTCTTGGGTTCGGTGATTGAAACGAATGCAAAGTGTCCACAGAAATTTGCCAGTTGAGTTGCCCTTGAACGAGTCAGTGGACCAGGTGCATTGATGCTGTCAATTATTTTGTCAATCTGCACTTCATTGGCAACACGAGGATGTATGGGTCGAAGACTTTGCTCTTGCTGATCTATGTTGTCATGGGGAGGAATGTCTTTAGGTTGAGCATTGTCTTCATGTGGATCAGGTGCTGAGATGATTAGTTCTTCTTCAGGATGAGCTTCCGAGGGTATAATTTCTCCAGTTCCCATTAGCTTGATCGATTCACTAGCTGGAACTTCATCTAGCACATCTGGCAGTTGCTCTCTTTGTGAACCATTGGTCTCATCGAACCGCACATCCACTGTTTCAACCACTTTGTAGTGAAAGAGATTGAAGACTCTGTAGGAGTGCGAATCCTTTCCATATCCAAGCATAAAGCCCTCATGTGCTTTTGGTGCAAATTTTGAGGTGTGGTGTGGGTCCTTGATCCAGCATCTTGAGCCAAATACTCTGAAGTAACTGACATTTGGCTTCTTGCCAGTTAGAAGTTCATAAGATGTCTTGTTCAGAAGCTTGTGAAGATAAACTCGGTTGATTGTATGGCATGCAGTGTCAATGGCTTCAGGCCAGAATTTTCTTGGAGTCTTGTACTCATCTAGCATTGTTCTGGCCATCTCAATGAGTGTTCTGTTCTTGCGTTCGACGACGCCATTCTGCTGTGGCATGTACGGAGCTAAGAATTCATGCGTGATGCCCAAGGTATCCAGATATGTATCAAGGCCAATGTTCTTGAATTCAGTGCCATTGTCACTTCTGATGTGCTTTATCTTGGCGCCATAATTGTTCATAGCCCGATTTGCGAAGCGTCTGAAGACATCCTGCACTTCAGTCTTGTAAAGGATTATGTGCACCCAAGTATATCTAGAGTAGTCGTCAACAATGACAAAGCCATAGAGGCAAGCAGTAGTGGAAAAAGTTGAGTAGTGAGTGGGACCAAAGAGATCCATGTGAAGCAGTTCGAAGGGTCGAGTAGTGGTCATGATTGTCTTCGAAGGATGTTTTGCCCTTGTCATCTTCCCTGCTTCACAGGCACCGCATAAGTGATCTTTCTTGAACTTGATGCCCTCGATGCCTATGACATGCTTCTTCTTTGCAAGGGTGTGGAGGTTCCTCATGCCAGCATGCCCAAGCCTCCGATGCCAAAGCCAGCATTCTGAAGCCTTTGCCAGAAGACATACTGCAAGCTGTGGCCCTGCTGAGAAATCTACCACATACAGATCATCTTTCCGATACCCTTCAAACACTAGAGACTTGTCAGATTCCATTAGTACCAGGCAACGATATTTTCCAAAGATTACAATCATGTTCAAATCGCAAAGCATTGAGACAGACATTAAGTTGAAGCCAAGGGATTCAACAAACATGACTTTATCCATGTGTTGATCCTTTGATTGCAACTCTACCTAGACCCAATACCTTACTTTTACTAGTGTCAGCAAATGTGATGTGGCTCTTGTCGGATGGACGTAAGGTTGAGTCCATAAAAAGACTTCTTTTGCCAGTCATGTGATTTGTACACCCACTGTCAATAATCCATTCTGAAGACTCTGAAGTCGCTGGTGTCGTACCCTACAGTGCAGTTAGGGGGATAGGCTTCACGAAGAGTATTGTGAAGCAAAAACATTTGACGAACCAGTGGGTTATGAAAACTTAGATCCAGGATAGGACTAATAGGGAGAGTAGCATGCGATTCAGGTATGAAATACATAGTGATGCCATTCGGGCATTTGATCTTGCGCCCCACAAGATTTTTAAGGTCCCCAGCAATAGCGTCAGAAGATTTTGGTTTTCTACTGGAGACCTTTGCCTGCAAAAGAGAGTTAAGCTTTCTTAACCACCCACATCTTCAAGGGTGGCTTAGAAGCAATAAGTCTAAGTGCAGCATCTGAGAATTTTGGCTTTGGAGCCCTAGCAAACAGTCTAGCAGGCGGGCAATAGTACTCATAAGAATAGGCAGAATAATTCTTGGTCATATGAGCATGACGGTTTGAAGAACCGCTCTCATATGCCTGAGCATGGTTTCCCTGCAAAACATTTGCGTTAGTGCGACTCAGGTGAGTCCTCTGCCTGTATGAAGCCTTTGGCCCATATGAAGCCTTTGGTTTGAGGGTTGTCTTCTTCATGTGAGGTGTCATGAGGACATTCACAGGAAGATTCTCGAGACACGTTTTTGGAACCCACATCTTCTTCATAGGCGGTTCATTCCTGCAGTTAGTGCCAATGTACCTGGCAAATACTTCACCATTCTGATTCTTAAACAGTTTATAGTTTGCATCAAAGGATTCATCAATGATAATAGGATCAACACAAGTGAAGCCACATAGATTGGATGGATCTGTTGAGGATTCCTTTGCAGCAACCCATGTGGTTTTGGGGTACTGCTCAGGTTTCCAGTATGAGCCATCTGCATTAATTTTCCTCACGAACCCAACACCCTCTTTCCTAGGGTTTTGGTTCAGAATCTGCTTCTTGAGGACATCACATAATGTCTGATGTCCTTTGAGACTTTTGTACATCCCTGTTTCAAGCAATGTCTTCAACCTAGCATTCTCATCAACAATGGCAGTGGTATCCTCAGCAGAGGGGTTAGTTACCACTTCAACAGTTGAAGATATTGCAACAGCAGTAGCAGTGGAACATTCAGCAACAGAAGTAGCATTATCACGCTCAATGCATTTAAGGCATGGTGGTTCAAATCCTTCCTGAGCGGAACTGATCTGTTCGGCGCGAAGTGACTCATTTTCCTTTTGAAGATCTTCATGAGCCGCTCTCAATTTCTCAAGATCTTGCTTCCTTTGAAGATAATCATAGGAAAGCTTTTCATGAGTTGTTGAGAGAGTATCATGAAGATCTTCAAGTTCCTGATACTTAACATGAAGATTTTTTATGTCTTCAATTAAGGATTCAGATCGAGTCATTTCAGCACCCAACAGATCATCGCTTCTGTCTAACAGTTTTTGAATATGTTCCATGGCTTTCTGTTGTTCAGTGGCAATTTTAGCAAGTGTTTTGTAGCTGGGTTTTGAATCACAATCAGAGTCATCGCCGCTAGATGTTTGATAGTGACTAGTGCGTGTGTTTACCTTGGCACCGCGTCCCATGAAGCAGTAGGTAGGAGTAGAGTCGTCCTCGTCATTTGCATCGGTGTTGGTGATGAAGTCATTGTCTTCAGTGTTGAAGATGGACTTGGCGACGTAGGCTGTAGCCAGACTCGCAATGCTAGAATCAGACTCCTCCTCAGACTCCACCTCTGCCTCCTCAGAAGCGGACTCCTCCTTTGAATCCATTTCCTTGCCAACAAATGCACGAGCCTTGCCAGATGAACTCTTCTTGTGTGATGAAGACTTTGAGGAAGACTTGGAAGAAGACTTTGAGTATTTCTTCTTCTTCTTGTCGTCAGAATCATATTCCTTGCTCTTCTTCTTCTTTCTTCTCTCATTGTCCCATTGTGGACACTCAGAGATGAAGTGTCCAGTTTTCTTGCACTTGTGACATGTTTTCTTCTTGTAGTCATGAGCAGAAGCTTCATCATTCCTTGAGCTTGATCGTGAAGACTTTCTGAAGCCTTTCTTCTTGGTGAATTTCTGGAACTTCTTCACTAGCATTGCAAGTTCCCTTCCAATGTCTTCAGGATCATCAGAACTGCTGTCAGATTCTTCTTCAGATGAGGACACAGCTTTTGCCTTCAAGGCACGAGTTCGCCCATAGTTTGGACCGTAGATATCTCTTTTCTCAGAAAGCTGAAACTCATGTGTGTTGAGCCTCTCAACTATGTCAGACGGATCGAGTGTCTTGAAGTCTGGACGTTCTTGAATCATCAGGGCTAGGATGTCAAACGAACTGTCAAGTGATCTCAGCAGCGTCTTGACGATTTCATGTTTGGTGATCTCAGTGGCGCCGAGGGCTTGAAGCTCATTTGTGATGTCAGTGAGCCAGTCAAATGTGTGCTGGACATTCTCATTGTCATTTCGCTTGAAGCGGTTGAAGAGGTTGCGAAGAACACTGATTCTCTGATCTCTCTGGGTTGAGATGCCTTCATTAACCTTGGAGAGCTAGTCCCAGACCAGCTTGGATGTCTTCAAGGCACTCACACGGCCGTACTGTCCCTTGGTCAGATGACCACAGATGATATTCTTGGCAGTAGAGTCGAGTTGAGTGAACTTCTTGACATCAGCAGCAGTGACACCTTCTCGAGCCTTGGGAACGCCGTTTTCGACGACATACCATAGGTTGACGTCAATGGCTTCAAGATGCATGCGCATCTTATTCTTCCAGTAGGGATATTCAGTTCCATCGAAGACGGGGCACGCAGCGGAGACTTTAATTATCCCTGCAGTCGACATAGCTAAAACTCCAGGTGGTTAAACCAAATCACACAGAACAAGGGAGCACCTTGCTCTGATACCAATTGAAAGTGCGTTATATCGACTAGAGGGGGGTGAATAGGCAATTTTTATGAAAGTCTTCAAAACGTGGAAGTTATGAAGACAAACAGAATAGACAAGCCTATCACTATGTAGCGGAAGTTAGATTACACAAGGCAAGCCATGGTCAAGTATTCAATATAGTGCAAGCACAGTGACAAACAGCTTCAGTGTAATAAGGATCAGGTAGGAAGAAGTTATGAAGCCAAACAAATCATACAGTTAAGTTCTGAAGACAGAAGATAAAGCAAGCATGCAATGGCTTCACAGTGTGTCACAGAAAGTAAGAGGGAGTGAAGATGAAACCAGTGACACGTTGAAGACAATGATTTGTTGGACCAGTTCCAGTTGCTATGACAACTGTATGTCTGGTTGGAGCGGCTAGGTATTTAAACCAAAGGACACACAGTCCCGGACACCCAGTCCTGAACACGCAGCTCAGGACACCCAGTCCTCACCGTTTTCTCCTTGAGCTAAGGTCACACAGACCTCGCCCAATCACTCTGGTAAGTCTTCAAGGTAGACTCCCAAACCTTCATAGACTTCGTTCACCGGCAATCCACAATTTCTCTTGGATGCTCAGAACGCGACGCCTAACCGGCTGGAGGATGCACAGTCCTCAAGTGTAATAAGTCTTCAGATCACTCAGACAAGAAGACTTACGTGATGCCCAATTTACTCTGGCTCTGGGTGGTTAGGGCTTTTTCCTCGCTTGGGATTTTCTCTCAAAGGCTTCGAGGTGGGTTGCTCTCAAACGACAAAAGCCGTGCACTGAAATCTGAGCACCCAACTGTTTATGGTTGTAGGGGTGGACTATTTATAGCCACTTGGCAACGCGACCTGATTTGTCTGAAATGACCCTGGGTCACTAAGGAACTGACATGTGTACCAACGGTCAGATTTCAAACTCACACGGCAACTTTACTTGGGCTACAAGCAAAGCTGACTTGTCCGTCTCTGGACAAGATTTGCTCTCATAATCTTCGCTCGAAGACATAGGATTTGAATTAGGCATCACTTCAGTCATCCTGACTGGTTCTCTTGGACCCCACTTAACAGTACGGTGGTTCCTATCACACAACATAAATGAAGTATATAACTATGAAGGATCTAAGTCTTCGAGTTCCATAAGCTTCACATGGAGTCTTCATATGTCATTGTCTTCAATATGAATATCTTCATAAACCACCATTGTCTTCAATGTCTTCGTACATTTTTAGGGGTCATCTCTGGTAGCTAAACCGAATCAATGAGGGACTTCTACCTGTGTTATCCTGCAATTCTCACAAACACATTAGTCCCTCAACTAGGTTTGTCGTCAATACTCCAAAACCAACTAGGGGTGGCACTAGATGCACTTACAATTACATAAGCTTTGTTCTCATTGGTTGAAACGTTTGTGCCATGGATTGATGACGTGGCACACATCCATCCATCCATCTACCCCATTTATATACAGAAAAAGGAGAAAAAAAAGAAAAAGAAAACCCCACCTGCAGCACAACTACCCCAAACCCTATCTCCCATCGATCCCTCTCACACTCTTCCCCCGATTCAGATCCACGCCGCCGCCGCACGTCCCCCTCCCCCTCCCCGCCTCCCATCCCCCTCGCTGCCGCCTCTCCAACCTCGCCGTCGCCTCCTCCTCCCCCCATGGCGCCGCCCAGTCCCTCGTGCTCGGGCCGGACGAGGTCGCGCGTGCGCTCACCGGCACGCCCTCTTCACCGTTTGCAACCCAATCGGCATCGCAACCCAGTCGGCATGGTTTCGGGCTGGCATCGCCGGCGGCCACTCCTCTCTTCTTCGACGGGATCTGCCGCCCTCACCTCACCTACGTCTCTTAGCCCGCCTCATCGACATGGCACAACCACGCAACAGTAGAGGGTTTCTGGTCCATCCCTCTTATTTGCCATGACCCTCTCCCTCCTCCTCACCTCGTCTCTTCTACCTTGCAGATCCACCACGCCATGGGCCAGATCTAGCCCCGATGCCATGGTCTTCCTCTGCCTGCTCAAGTGCTACTCAAGGTCAAGCAGCCGACGCCATCAAGGTCAGCACCCCCTCTCTTCCTGCGGTTTCCCATTCTTCCTTCCATTCCCTTGTCTGACTTGTGTGATTCTCTCATGGTGGATGGGCTAGAATCCTATGATGCATGGATGGATGGTTTGGTTGCAGGAACAGTAGGTCTTCGCTTCTCTTCATCAACCAGAGGTACTGTCTTCTCTCATGGATGGATGAGCGTCGATCAATTTAGTCCATCTATTTATGATGATAGTATGCTGCTGATGATGTTGTTGATGCCATGCTTTTTGTCTTTTACATGCTCTGAAATTAAGTGGTAGCATCAGATGCAAATTTCCCATCATCCTTTAGCTGCACTAGTCCTGTGTATTTGGCAGGCAGATGCATATCTTCCTTTTTTTGATAATTCACTCATCTGTAGCAGTCACATATCCGTCCTCGTAACATCTGTTTGATCAATGATGTTTTGTTCTTATATAGAATGTCCATTTGTTGATGTCTATCATGCCTCAATGAAAAGTTGTAGCCTCCTATGTACCGTTTTCATGACATTAATAATGACCTGAGCATTTTTCCATATGGTGTAATATGCAGACAACAACAGAGCTAGTGCTGCTATGTTAAAATTAATGTGTATTTGTCAATTCTAGCTTATATTCGTGTCTTGCGATCCTGTTCTATATAATGTGTATACTACAAGCCCTTGTTTTCCTGTCTAAATGCGTGCATAGAAGTTGAGTTACCTTCTAAAAAATTGTTCATGCATTTCTCAGTTTCTCAAATACAAAATAGCTTGCTGGGTGTCCTAGATACAGAAATATACCAAGTGCAAGTGGGTGCTTGTGTTGTGCATAGTAGCAGATCTGTTTATGTGAGCTATACAATGGCCTATTTCTTCCTAATGATATGAACACTATCTCATGATTGACCAGGTCCCTGCTTTGTTTCTTCTTCTTTTTTTGCTTCCTGTATGTATGTATGTATGTATGTATGTATGTATGTATGTATGTATGTATGTGTCTGACGACGAAGGTGGTTTCTTCAGAATTGATCGAGTCTGACAAAGTTGTTGTGAACATTTCTTGAAACAGGGTGAGACCGGTGATGTCCATGCGGTGATGTGGCTGGGGCGGCGCCACTGTGCCCGGCGCTTGCCCTGGTCGCCGCGGTGGTGCTTCGGCGGCTTCCAGACCCTCTCCTGGATGTGGTGATGGTCACACCACAGCCGTGGTGTGGCTAAGCCTCTACTACGACTACAACCTCCCTCTGGTGAGCTCCTCCCCATTCCTACTTCTCTGATGTAGCTCCTACATGGCCTTGTCCATGATTTGGGTTGGATGTAGGGCTCTACTAGTTGCTGCTAGATGCTGTAACCAAGCATCAACTCCTACTGGAGCTCTCTGGTGATAAATTCATGCGGTTCTAGGGTCTGTCAGTAGCTGCCCATGTGTACTTGCTTTATATATGTGCCCCTGTGATGCTCTGGTGATATGGGGTGGCTAATATCAAGATCATGGTGGTGTTGATGCTTATCTTGCGTGTCTCTGGTGGTGGTGGTGTTGACAGCAGTTACACACGTAGCTTGTAACTAATATCATTACTGCTAATTTACCTCAAGTTTACCTGAACATGGTTGAAATGAGCGCTGCTAATTTTGATGTCTAAAATCAATTTTTGCCGCAAGTCCTTAAGTAATTATTTTCATTACATCACAGTTAGCTGAGAATATTGACTAGAATATTTTATGTATGCCCTGATGCATGTACACATACGATTGAGCAAATACTGAGCTGTAGTGGAACAACCTGGAGTTAGAGAACTTCAAGGACAAGATCAACGAGGTGACCGGCATTATGGTGGTTGTGTACGGCGATGACCACAAGTTCTTCGGTGAGCCGGCAGTGTCCATATTGTGTGATATACGATGCTGCTCCGTTGTGCATCTCTCTTTTCTTGTGTGTTGCATCATTTTTGCTTGATAGAGTAAATGATTCAGTTCTGTTTGTGTCAAATCTTTACTATGTACCATGCTTAGTGTTTACTAAACTGAAGCATTGGGCATTGGAATTTAGGCATTTATGTATAATTTTAGTTTTGGATGTGTCCAATGCAAACATTGTTGTCAACTGTCAAGTTGATTCTGAAATGTCTCATTAACTTCATTATTCTGTTATTTATTGTTAAATATGCTGTTAGATTTACTTCTATTTTGTTCCTAAACATTTTGTTCTATAACGTACAGATGCTGGCCTTTCATGTTTCTTCGTGAGCATTAGGACAAAGAAGTCGGAGGAAGCATAGTTCTAACATTGCTGTCAACTGTCAAGTTTTGCATTAATGAAGCCCTTTATACTGCTCCTATTTGTATGTGTGTATGATGTAGCAGAACCTGGCTCATGTGATTGTACACTTGTAGAGCTTGTTATATGATTGTAAACTTACTTGATGCTGATCACATTGTATGTGTGTTATATGATGTAGCACTTTGATGGTTGATAATATTTGAAGTATTTCGTGTGTTTTCTGTGTGCCAATTTGAATACCAGGTATTTATTTGCGTGAAATAAAAAATGAAGAATATTGCCCTGATGGCTAGGACCCAGCACTAGAACCTAACAATGGGGACCCACCTGACTAGTGAACTCAATTTAGAAAAAAAAGGAAAAAAAATGAAATTGTTGCCATGGCCCAAAAATAAAAAGGCTGCAATGTTGGGCTTGGTCCATTTAGCTGACAAAAAATTCATAGGAAAAAATATATAAATGGGCTGAATTAATGGGCTCAGCCCATGTAAAACACCGAATTGGACCGGGCTGATTCTTGTGCCACATCAGATTGCCACGTCAGATGCCTACGTGGTCTGGGGAGGCTACTAGTGACCAAAATAAAATAGTAGGAATATTTTGGTCACAAACGTCTACGACCTTCTCACAGAGAAGGTCGCTATAGTCAGTTTACGACGGACAGCTTTTGACCTTATGTTTTTGGTCACAAAAAGGTCATAAATGGAAATTTGTGACAATTCAGTGACCAATAGTGGTGGTCATAAGTTGACATATTTCTTGTAGTGATATGCTGAATTCTCCTACAACAACAGTTTTCAAGCAAGTTCGGGCAAGGCCCCTTTTGAAATTCTGTATGGCAGGAAGTGTCGTACCCCTCTCAACTGGTCCGAAACCGGTGAACGTCAGCTTTTGGGAAATGACTTAATCACAAAGGCAGAGGAAATGTGCAAAGTCATTTGAGATAACCTCAAAGCAGCCCAATCCCGTCAGAAGAGCTACTATGATAGTAAGCACCGTGATTTGGCTTACGAGATCCGAGATCATGTTTACCTCCGTGTCTCTCCTATGAAAGGTACTCGTCGCTTCGGTATCAAAGGGAAGCTTGCCCCAGATACGTGGGACCTTTCAAGATTGTCAGCAAGAGGGGTGACCTCGCCTATAAACTCGAGCTTCCTTCAAACTTTGGAAATGTTCATGATGTGTTCCATGTCTCTCAGCTCCGAAAGTGCTTCAAGACTCCTGACCGCACCGTCAACTTCGAGGACATTGAGCTCCAAGAAGATCTCTCCTATCGTGAGCACCCCGTTGCTATCCTTGAAGAGACTGAACGCAAGACTCGCAACAAGTCAATCAAGTTCCTCAAAGTCAAGTGGTCACACCATTCCGACCGTGAAGCTACCTGGGAATGCGAGGATCACCTCCATTCTGAGTACCCGGCGTTCTTTCAGTCCTAGATCTCGGGACGAGATCCTTTCGTAGTGGTGGAGTGTTGTAACACCCCGGATATGACTTACCCAATTTGTACTCCAACTCTTGCCATTTCCGGCCTTAAGTTATTTTATTTTCTCGGGTTCGGGTCTTTGTCTTCGTGTGTTGTTATCGTTGTCATGCATCTCTCATCATGTCATCATGTGCATTGCATTTGCATACGTGTCCATCTCATGCATTAGAGCATTTCCCCCGTTGTCCGTTTTTCATTCCGGTGCTTCGTTCTCCTCCGGTGGTCATTTCTACCTTTCTTTCGTGTGTGGGGATTAAACATTTCCAGATTGGACCGAGACTTGCCAAGCGGCCTTGGTTTACTACCGGTAGACCGCCTGTCAAGTTTCGTACCATTTGCACTTCATTTGATGCTCCAACGGTTAACCGAGGGACCGAAAAGGCCTCGTGTGTGTTGCAGCCCAACACCCCTCCAATTTGGCCCAAAACCGACCTAAACCTGCTCCATCATCTAGAGCGTTCGATCACGATCGCGTGGCCGAAAACCGCACCTCATTTGGACTCTCCTAGCTCCCTCTATGCCTATATAAAGACCCCCTCCGTTTTCTTCTTCTTCTTCCCCCCGAAACCCTAGATCCGCCACCTCGCGCGCGCTGGACAAAATTCGCCACCGACGGACGTGTCCGCCCACTCCCTCCGCCTCCACGTGGCACGCTATCATTGGCCCCGCGCCTCAGCCGCCACTCCCTCCGCCGCCGGCCCGGGAAGCCCACCCCGGGCCCCCGAGGCCCATCCGCCGCCGCCGTCGCGCCAGGGCGCCTCCCCGCCGCCCGAGCGCACGGCCCGCCGCCTCCTTCTCCTCGCCAGCCCACGAGCCGCCGCCGCCCGGCATCCACCGGCCGCCGCGCCACCGAGGGTCCCCGCCGCCGCCGCCGCACAAACCGACGTAGCGCGCCGCCCCCGCCGGCACCTCCCTCCTCCGGCCAGATCCGGTCGAGGAGCTACCGGATCCGGCGACCCCGACCTCGCCGGCCGCCATCTTCGTCTTCTCCAGCGAGATCCACCACCGCCTCGGCTTCCGTGCAACCGTTGACTTTTATCTCGAGGTTGTTTTTGCACCAAGTTCCCGAATCTCAGATCCATATGCTCCTGTTCATGGCATCGTAACTCCTCATCCGTAGCTCCGATTTGGGCATATAGCATATCAAAATGTTCGTCTCAGAGAGTACATCATTTCATTCCATTGCATCATTTTCATTGGAGTTCATCTTGATGCCCGAAATGCTGTTAGAAGAGGGCTACTTGAGATAATTGTCAGATCTGCTACTCCATTTAGACATTTGTCATTTTTGCCATGATTATTGTGTGCATGATATGCCCATGAGCTCTACATATGTTTTGTTAAGGGTTTTGTCATCTTTCCAGAGGTGCAACCCATGTATTTTTGTGATGTGTGTGGTGACTAGCACAAGCTTGCAAAGTGAGGCACTTGGTATTTCTGTTTTTAGGGACTTAGCATTTCCACTAAGTCTTGAGCTGATTAGTTCATGATGCCATATGTTCATGTTGTTTCCTAGTGATCCGTGCCTCTTTTGAGGATGGTCAGTAAGGATGTTTTGTTAATCTTGTAGTGATATATCCATCCATGTCTTTGTTTGCAATTATGGAGCACCCTAGCTTGAGTCAATCGAGCTCTACTTTTGCTACTTTGTGAATCTGGGCAGATTGTCAACTTGTTTGCAATTTTGCCGAGGATGTTGTAGTTGATCCATGCATGCTATGTTATTGTTCTTGCCATGTCTAGATTGCATTTTGTGTGTTCTTGATAGATGCGTGCTTAGCTTATCATGACTTGCTCCGTAGTGAGTGCATCGAGCTCGTAAACATGCCTACTTGATATCTGTTTTCAGCATGCTCCAGTTTTCATTAAGTCTGAAAACTGATTATGTTTTTGCTATGTTCACATGCTTGCAAATGTATTTTGTGATCCCTTTTGGCTCAAGGTCACTAAGGGACTTTTGTTAAGCTCTTTGAGAAGCTCCATGCCATGCTTTACTTTGTCATGTTCAGGTCCTGTAGCTTATAGTTTTTTTGCTCCGAAGAGTGCTATCAGATCTGAAATTCCAGACAAGTGTTAATTTCACTAAGTCTGAAATCTGTTTACCATATGCATTTTTGCCATGCTTGTTTGAACCTGTTAATGGATGATTTGGCCGTAGCTCAGTGCTAGACTTTTGTTAAGCATCTTGAATGCATACCTGCCATTTATTTTGTTGCCATGTTTGAGTGCTGTAGCATGTTCATCTCATTGCATTTAGATGGCTACTTGCTGTAAATCGCAGACCGGTGTCATATTTGAATCGCTTGCCATTTCCAAACCGTAACTCCGATTCCGGTGATCTTTATATCGTTTTCAAGCGATTTCATCTCATCTTTGCAGTGGCACACTTGGTTTTACAAGTTGAGGCCAGGTTCATGTGTTCTTTGTCAAATCTTGCATATGCATCCCGCATACCATGTATGCATCTTCTTGTTTGATCCTTGCACGTGGTTGATTGTGTTCTTGTTGCTTGTTTGTCTTGTTTGGGTAGAGCCGGGAGACGAGTTCGCTAACGAGGAGCCCGTTGAGTTTGCTTTTGAGGATCCAGTCAACTCTGACAACTTTGCAGGCAAGATGATCATACCCTCGAAATCACTACTATGTTTGCTTTGCTAGATACTCGCTCTTTTGCTATGCCAATGCTACGATGCCTACCACTTGCTTTCAAGCCTCCCAAATTGCCATGTTCAGCCTCTAACCCACCTATGTCCTAGCAAACCGTTGATTGGCTATGTTACCGTGTTGCTCAGCCCCTCTTATAGCGTTGCTAGTTGCAGGTGAAGATTGGAGACCGTTCCTTGTTGGAACATTATTTACTTGTTGGGATATCATTATATTGCCATGTTATCTTAATGCATCTATATACTTGGTAAAGGGTGGAAGGCTCGGCCTCTCGCCTAGTGTTTTGTTCCACTCTTGCCGCCCTAGTTTCCGTCATATCGGTGTTATGTTTCCGGATTTTGCGTTCCTTACGCGGTTGGGTTATAATGGGAACCCCTTGATGTTTCGCCTTGAGTAAAGTTTTTCCAGCAATGCCCAACCTTGGTTTTACCATTTTCCACCTAGCCTCTTTTTCCCTTGGGTTTCCGGAGCCCGAGGGTCATCTTATTTTAACCCCCCCCAGGCCAGTGCTCCTCTGAGTGTTGGTCCAACTCGTTAGCCGCTGGTGGCTACCAGGGGCAACTCTGGGCTGGCCTACCGGAAGTTTGGACAATCTGAGTGTGCCCTGAGAAAGAGATATGTGCAGCTCCTATCGGGACTTGTTGGCACATTCGGGCGGTGTTGCTGGATTAGTTTTAACCTGTCGAAGTGTCTTGAAGAACCGAGGTACCGAGTCTGATCGGAACGTCTCGGGAGGAGGTCTATTCCTTCGTTGACCATGAGAGCTTGTCATGGGCTAAGTTGGGACTCCCCTGCAGGGATTTGAACTTTCGAAAGCCATGCCTGCGGTTATGGGCAGATGGGAATTTGTTAATGTCCGGTTGTAGATAACTCAAACCTTAACTTAATTTAAAATGAATCAACTGTGTGAGTTACCGTGATGGCCTCTTCTCGGTGGAGTCCGGGAAGTGGACATGGTGTTGGAGTAATGTTTGCCGCAGGATTGCCCTCTTTAGTTATGCGTTCGCACTTTGCCTCCTCTTCTCGCTCTCTTTTGCGAATAGGATAGCCACCATATATGCTAGTCGCTTGCTGCAGCTCCACATATTTACCTTGCCTTACCTATTAAGCTTAAATAGTCTTGATCGCGAGGGTGCGAGATTGCCGAGTCACTGTGGCCCACAGATTACTATTACACCAGATGCAGGGCCTGATGATACAGCTCCAGATGGCACGCTTCAGCTCAAGTGGGAGTTCGACGAGGACTCTCAACGTTACTATGTTTCTTTTCCTGATGATCAGTAGTGGTGCCCAGTTGGGTTGATCAGGACCATGTCGCATGTTGGGTTATCTTTTATTTTGGCGCCGTAGTCGGGCCATGAGTGTTTGAATGATGTAATGCTATTTATGTACTTGATTGACATGGCGAGTGTAAGCCAACTATGTTACCTCCCCTTTTATTAATTATATTACATGGGATGTTGTGAAGATTGCCTAACTTGCGACATATGCCTTCAATGCGATTATGCCTCTAAGTCGTGCCTCGACACGTGGGAGATATAGTCGCATCGAGGGTGTTACAAGTTGGTAATCAGAGCCTTCCCCGACCTTAGGAGCCCCCACTATTTGATCGTTATTAGCGGCTGAGTTGTGTCTAGAAAAATGTTTTGAGTCATTTAGGAATTATATATCAGAGAGTTTAGGAATTCTTTTTACTTCCCAGTCTCCTCATCACTCTGGTAAGGCATCCTGATGTAGAGTTTTGACTCTTCTCTTCTCAAATTTCACAAAAAAAATTAGGATCACGCGGGTATCTTGGAGTCGTTCCGATGGTTTTATGACGAGAACATTTTCTTGGTGCCTCCTATCAGGGGTTTTGTGGAAGTGTCTGGGGGAGTTGAGCTCTGAGGTGTTGTCGTCATAATTTTATCGTTGCAGTTCTGGAATACCTAAGTTTAGTACGCCGACATCGAAAATCTCTTTTATGCAGTTCGTTGGTGAGATAACCTCGACGCCACCCAGTACTGGGGCGGGAGTTCGGGAGTATCGCCATAACTTGTATAACGGATGCTTTTCGAAGGTTGAGGTAGATGGTTTCCGAAGTTTTTCTCAGTTATGTGTTGAAGGATGGATACAGCTAGATGTAGGTTTTGCTAGATTTGGGTGAGATATTATGCTTCCCCTATATCCCCAACACCTGATTGCATAACCGGAAAGGTTCGGGAGTTTCATAGGTGGGAATTCTTGTAGCTCTAGTTCTTCTTCAACGGATATTGGTTTGAGATTGGGATTTCTTACCAATTATTCGTTCTTGATCCGTACCTTGTTGATTTATTTCTTCTACCTAATTCTATGTGGCTTCTCAATTTATGGATATGTGACCATTTCAAGAGGAATGCATTCGTTCATTTTGTTCGGATGTGAAGATAATATGTTGCAATTTTCATTCCGTTGGATTCAGCTTCATTTTTGTCTATCTATGTGCTAATGGATGTCACCCTCTTCAGGATGGCTCCCGCTAAGAGCACCAATCAGAATCAGAACCAGAATCAAGATCCGCCACCACCTCCACCTCCTCCGGAGGCATGGCAAGCTGTGATGGCCGCAACCAATGCAAACACGCAATTGATCATGCAAATTCTTCAAGAGCGCAATCAAGGCAACCAAGGGAACCAAGGCAACAATCAGAATCACTTTGGTACACTCAACCAGTTCCTTGCTAATGGGCCAAAGACTTTCAGCAATTGTGTTGAGGCAACCGATGCTGACGATTGGCTTGTGGATCTGTGCAAGCATTTCGAGTGCAGTAACGTCAGGCTTGAGGACTTTGTCAAGTTCGCTTCCTTCCAACTCCAAGATCAAGCTGCGGAATGGTTCCAGCAGTACAAGGATTCCAGAGGTGGATGTGTGATCACTTGGGATGAATTCCGTCAAGATTTCCGAGCTCATCACATCCCTCAGAGTGTGACAGAAAGCAAGCGTGAGGAATTCCGCAACCTGAAGCAAGGCTCTTTGTCTGTCTATGACTACAACAAGTTGTTCCAGAAGCTCGCCCGCTTTGCCAAGCAGGACATACCTGATGAGAAGAGCATGATATACCAGTTTAGGGGTGGTTTTAGATAAGAAATCTAGCTAGCTCTTGTTCTCTTTGAGCCCTTGAGTTACGATGAGTTCTACAACATGGCACTGAAGCAAGAGGCCGCTCAACTGAGGTGTGATGCTTCCAAGAAGCGAGTCAGAGATGTTACTCCTTCTTCCTCTACTCAAGTGGCCAAGCAGCAGAAGTTTTGGCTTCCTCCTCCTCCGTTCCGTCAGCCGTATCAGAAGAGCAAAGGTGGTAGTGGTTCTTCCCACCCACCCAACCCTGGCTTTCAGAACAAGACTTCGTCTCAAGCTCCAAGATCGAGTGCTCCGATCCACCATCTGCTTTCAGAGGTCACGTGCAACAAGTGCCAACAGAAGGGTCACTATGCCAACAAGTGTTTCAACCAGAGGCGTCTTCCTCCTCCTGTCAGATCGGCAAGTACAGCTGTGGTCAAGCATAACCCCAAGCACGCCAAGGTCAACTTGATGAATGCAGCTCAGGCAAAGGACTCGTCAGATGTCATCATGGGTAACCTTCCTGTTAACGATGTTCCCGCAAAAGTACTTTTTGATACTGGTGCATCGCATTGTTTCATCTCGAAACCTTTTGCATCTAAGCATGAGTTGACTTCCCAAGTTATGCATAAACCGTTAGCAGTTGTCTCTCCGGGTAAATGTTTGCTCGCTAACCACGAGATTCCGGATATTTCTATCATGATGGGTGATTTCAAGTTTCTGGCTTCTCTAATGGTTCTTGGTAACTCGGATATTGATCTTATTCTCGGAATGGATTGGCTTTCTAAGCACAAGGCTCAGCTTGATTGTGCAGCCAGGCAGATTCAATTGACTCATTTGTCTGAGGATGTAATTGTCTTTGCCGCTCGGGATAATACTATGCGTCTGTTTTCTCTCAATGAGAAGGGTGAACTGGATGCTATCTCGCAGATTCCAGTGGTTTGCGAATATCAAGATGTCTTTCCAGAAGAGCTTCCAGGAATGCCTCCGCACCAGCCAGTTGAATTCGTCATCGATCTTGAGCCTGGCACGGAACCAGTGTGCAAGCGTCCTTACAAGCTCGGACCTGAAGAGTTGAAGGAGCTGAAGAAGCAACTCGATGTTCTAGAAAGAATGGGTCTCATCTGGCCTAGTTCTTCTCCGTGGGGTTGTGGTGTTCTTTTTGTGAAGAAGAGGATGGAACGGACCGACTTTGTGTTGATTACCGTCCATTGAACAAGAAGACCATCAAGAACAAATACCCACTTCCCAACATCAACGAGCTGTTCGAACAACTCAAAGGTGCCCAAGTATTCTCCAAGCTTGATCTCCGTATGGGTTATCATCAGATTCGAATCCGTGAGCAAGATATTCCCAAGACGGCTTTCAGGACAAGCTATGGTTCATATGAATACACTGTCATGTCTTTTGGCCTCGTCAACGCTCCTCCGACTTTGTCTCGCATGATGAACTTCATCTTCAACGCCTACACCAATGACTTCGTTTTGGTCTACCTCGACGACATTCTGGTTTTCTCGAAGAACAAGGAAGATCATGCCAAGCACTTGTGTTTGGTACTCGACAAGCTGAGAGAACATCAGTTCTACGCCAAGTTCTCCAAATGCGAATTTTGGCTCGATGAGGTTCTTTATCTTGGTCATATCATCTCTGCCAAGGGCATTGCCGTGAATCCTGAGAAGGTGTCTGCAATTGTGAATTGGGAACCTCCTCAGAACGTGAAGCAACTCCGTAGCTTCCTCGGTCTCGCAAGCTATTGCCGAAGATTCGTTGAAAACTTTTCTAAGATCGCGAAGCCTCTCTCTAATCTTCTCCAGAAGCACGTCAAGTATGTTTGGTCTCCGGAGTGTGACATTGCTTTCAACACTTTGAAAGAGAAATTGATCACTGCTCCAGTTCTGACTCCGCCTGATGAATCCAAACCGTATGAGGTCTTTTGTGATGCCTCTCTCCAAGGTCTCGGCGCAGTGTTGATGCAAGAGAAGCAAGTTGTTGCGTATACCTCTCGCCAATTGAAGCCCAATGAGAAGAACCACCCCACTCATGATCTCGAGTTGGCGGCAGTTGTGCATGCTCTTTTGACTTGGAGACATCTCTTATTGGGAAGAAAAGTGGACATTTTCACTGATCACAAGGGTCTCAAGTACATCTTCACTCAGCCTAATCTCAACCTCAGGCAAACTCGATGGGTCGAAATGATTCAAGAGTATAATCCGAGTATCGAGTATACTCCAGGCAAGGCCAATGTGATTGCTGACGCATTGAGCAGGAAGGCTTATTGCAACAGTCTGATTCTCAAGCCTTATCAACCCGAGCTTTGTGAAGCTTTCCGCAAACTTAATCTGCAAGTTGTTCCTCAAGGTTTCCTCGCCAACCTTCAAGTCTCTCCTACCTTGGAAGACCAGATTCGCCAAGCCCAGCTTCTTGATGCTATGGTGAAAAAGGTGAAGATTGGGATTGCCAAGAGCCAACCCAAGTACAAGTGCTACCGCCTTGATGACAAGGATACTCTCTTCTTCGAGGATCGTATTGTTGTGCCCAAAGGTGAACTTTATAAAGTGATCATGAACAGGGATCACAATTCTCTCCTCTCCATCCACCCTGGGAGCACGAAGATGTATCAGGACCTCAAGCAGGCTTATTGGTGGACTCGAATCAAGCGTAAGATTGCTCAATTCGTGAATGAATGTGATGTCTGCAGAAGAGTGAAGGCAGAACACCAAAGGCCAGCTGGTCTCCTCCAACCTCTTGCCATTCCAGAATGGAAGTTTGACCACATTGAGATGGACTTCGTGACTGGGTTTCCAAAGTCCAAACGTGGCAATGATGCTATATTCGTTTTCATTCACAAACTCACTAAAGTGGCTCACTTTCTGCCTATCAAAGAGTCGATCACTGCATCTCAATTGGCGGAACTCTATACCTCTCGAATTGTCTCTCTGCACGGTATTCCTCAAGTGATCTCTTCAGACCCTGGCAGAATCTTTACCTCCAAGTTTTGGGATTCTTTTCAGAAGGCCATGGGCACCAACATCCGCTTCAGCACAGCTTTCCATCCTCAAACTAGCGGTCAAGTCGAGCGTGTCAACCAGATTCTTGAAGATATGCTCAGGGCTTGTGTGATCTCCTTCGGCATGAACTGGGAGGATTGTCTTCCCTATGCTGAATTCTCCTACAACAACAGTTTTCAAGCAAGTTCGGGCAAGGCCCCTTTTGAAATTCTGTATGGCAGGAAGTGTCGTACCCCTCTCAACTGGTCCGAAACCGGTGAACGTCAGCTTTTGGGAAATGACTTAATCATAGAGGCAGAGGAAATGTGCAAAGTCATTCGAGATAACCTCAAAGCAGCCCAATCCTGTTAGAAGAGCTACAATGATAGTAAGCACCGTGATTTGGCTTTCGAGATCGGAGATCATGTTTACCTCCGTGTCTCTCCTATGAAAGGTACTCGTTGCTTCGGTATCAAAGGGAAGCTTGCCCCCAGATACGTGGGACCTTTCAAGATTGTCAGCAAGAGGGGCAACCTCGCCTATAAACTCGAGCTTCCTTCAAACTTTGGAAATGTTCATGATGTGTTCCATGTCTCTCAGCTCCGAAAGTGCTTCAAGACTCCTGACCGCACCGTCAACTTTGAGGACATTGAGCTCCAAGAAGATCTCTCCTATCGTGAGCACCCCGTTGCTATCCTTGAAGAGACTGAACGCAAGACTCGCAACAAGTCGATCAAGTTCCTCAAAGTCAAGTGGTCACACCATTCCGACCGTGAAGCTTCCTGGGAATGCGAGGATCACCTCCGTTCTGAGTACCCGGTGTTCTTTCAGTCCTAGATCTTGGGACGAGATCCTTTCGTAGTGGTGGAGTGTTGTAACACCCCAGATATGACTTACCCAATTTGTACTCCAACTCTTGCCGTTTGTGGCCTTAAGTTATTTTATTTTCTTGGGTTCGGGTCTTTGTCTCGGTGTGTTGTTACCGTTGTCATGCATCTCTTATCATGTCATCATGTGCATTGCATTTGCATACGTGTCCATCTCATGCATTCGAGCATTTTCCCCGTTGTCCGTTTTGCATTCCGGCGCTTCGTTCTCCTCCGGTGGTCATTTCTACCTTTCTTTCGTGTGCGGGGATTAAACATTTCCGGATTGGACCGAGACTTGCCAAGCGGCCTTGGTTTACTACTGGTAGACCGCCTGTCAAGTTTCGTACCATTTGGACTTTGTTTGATGCTTCAACGGTTAACCAAGGGACCAAAAAGGCCTCGTGTGTGTTGCAGCCCAACACCCCTCCAATTTGGCCCAAAACCCACCTAAACTGGAGACTACGGCGACAGATCAAGACTGGGATGAGGGGGATTCAGAGGAGGAGCTCACGGCGAATCTGTAGGGGAGAGCAGCGGGCTCAGGGGAGGCTCGTAGGCGGCGAATCGAGCGGAGAGGCAGCGACGACCGTGGCGGAGAAGACAGTTGGTGACGACGGTTCAAGGGTGTCCCGGCTCGATCTGGTCCTCGGGATGGATGAAACCAGCCGCGGCGGACCTCCTGGATGTCGACGTGAAGCTTGGGGAGGTACCGGTGCGCGGCGACGACGACGACGCGGTGACGGCAGTGGCGTCGGGCGCGAGTGGTAGAGGGAGAGGGGGCGTGAGGGACATGGGATGAGGGTTCAGTGGCGCGAGGGAGGCGACGGTGTAGGTCTTATAGGCGTCGAGGTCGCTGGGGTAGTCGCCGGATGGTCGCCACGGCATTGGCCGGTGCCGTGGCGGCCATCAGTGTTGTCCACGCCTCCTCTATGAACAGAGGAGGGGGAGAACGGGGGCGCAGTGGGCCAGCCTCGTGGGTGGAGGTGCTTCGGCCGACTGGGCCAAGTGGCCTAGGGGAGATTTCCTTTTTATTTTATTTTCTGTTTGTGTTTTGTTTTGCTTTTATTTATTTTCTTTTCATAGTTTTATTTTATTTCCACAATATTTTAGTTTAGTTAAAATACAAAAGTATTTTATAAGTTAGTATTAATATTTATGCCACATCCACAAAATGACCTGGCACAAAATAAATTAGTTTAGAGTTTTTTTATAAATTGAAAAGCATTTATATAATTGCCTTTAGCCACTGTTTTATTGTCAAAGGGCATTTAAAAACTTTATAAAAGTGTTGGGTCACCACCATAATTAGTTATGGAATATTTTCCACACTTTGAACAATTTATTTTGCATGTTTGAGAAATTTGAATTTTGGACTTTAATTTGAATTTGAATTGAATTAAGATTTGGATCAAGCGAGGATTAGAAACATCAATGTGATGACATGTCACCCTTAACAGAGGATTACTATAGCTTAATTATCCGGGCGTCACAATTCTCCTCCGCTACAAGAAATCTCATCCCGAGATTTAAGAGGTAGAGTAGGGGGAAGGTCTAGTTACGAAATGCTAACGGATCTTCTCGGCCTTGGTTGCTCTTCTCGAAGTGGTCGATCCATAGTGCTGATGTCTTCATTCCTATGCATTACTGCATCATGATTAGGTTGCCATCCTTTCTTCAGGAGCTCCACCGTACTTACGATAATGATCAGGGGTAACTTCGGAAGGACGGGCCTCTACAAGTTTGCTTAGCCGATAGATAACACCAGGGAAGGTGGCGGAAATTAACTCTCAAATTGAAGCTTAAGAAAACATCAAGACCAAGTAAGATGGTGCATTAAGAAGTTTTGAGCGGATAGGCAATCGTTTATTGCCTGAAACAGAGTGTGAAAGGAGTTCAGAGCAATGGGAATATGTATTGTGTCCAATACGAGAATTCATCACTACGAAGGTGGCTCACGAATTACATACGAAACGAAGCGCAAGGGATAACTTCGAAATAGGGATGTACAGGAGAGTCAGGTTTTGATCCTGTGGAACTGTGGGTTATGGGCCCACCATGTGAGTTAACGGTAGGAAGGGCGGTGACGTCTTGTATGACCATGTAGGCAAGACATGTCAACAGATAGCCTGTCGGTTAGGTTGGCAACAGCGTCGGTACCAAGGGCGAGGGACGATGAGAACCATATCCCTGCTCGTTGAAACGAGGCGGACCAATAGGCAAGGTTCTCGTCCATCGGTGGTTACCGGAATGTCATCAACAATAGTAAGAGGGTCTTGCTGACACAATTGTACACTGAGGTGTTTACATAAGCAGGAGAATATTACTGCTTAGATCATATAGATCACAAGAAACGTTAAACCAACCAAGGGAAAGGAAAATATGATCATGAGATTAAACAGAACAATGGAAAGGAAAATGTGTTTAAACACATATTTCAGGGGTACATCCTTCCCAAGGACAAGCAGAGCATGATATCCATGACAGGATATCATGTAGAAAACCCTTTAGGTAAGGTGAGAGAAATTTCATGACATTACCCATAAAATGGTGTTTGGATAATTGAGCAAGAACATTTAGCATTGGGCTTCAAATGTTCTTTGTTGAAAATTGGAGTACCATAGACATGCTTCGGGATAGCATTAACATGGTCATCAGATAAAGGTCAGACTTTGGATACACAAAGGATCCATCGAAAACAACTTATAAAATAAGTCATCCAATTTCAACAAGCAAGAGATGAGGATGTTGCCAACGGGCTCAGCAATAATTCGTTGAGATTTCCATAAACATGGATTTTCACAATTAAGTGATCAAGGTGATAGTATAAGACAAGCAAAAGTATATACTAAAGTATGTTCGAGGAGAACATCCTTCATTAAACATTGAACGAAAATGCACCTAGAAATATGGCCCAAGTAGCATGATTAATGTTGGAATGGTGATTCGATAACCAAAAGACTTAGAATGAAAATATCGACCATTCACTTGGAAGCAATAGAGTTGCTAGAAGTTTTGAATTAACACTTCATAGTTCAATTGTCGGTTTTTTGGTTGGAAACAACACAGGGACCATGAAGGAAAGGTGATGGTGAGAAGTAATACTTGTATCAAGAATTCTCAAGAGGTGGTAAAATTCCAAGGGAAAAAGAACAAATGCTGGATAGCAAGGAACTCAAGGTATAACACAAAACACGAACAAGCTTGTGTTGGAGGGAAGTCAATAAAGTGGCCGATAATAACACAAATCATCGAGAGCAAGGATGGTATTTGTCTTCATGAATTCGATTGATATCCTAGAAGAGCTCATAAGGTTGATGATGATCACGACACATTTATCGAGAGATTTCATGAAGATGTAATCAATCAGCGACAGACATCAGATCAAAGGAATGATGAAGCAAAGGGTTATTGGAACCATGGGTACGACACGAACTCAGAATCCAGTTTGTGATTCGAGGTGAAACGTTAAGACGAGGAAATCGATGTGAGCTTAGCTTATTGTCGAAAGATGTGCTCCGGTAATAAGGAACGGGTGGCACAGTTAAACTTTAGCACGATAATGATATAGCCAATCAGGCTAGGAATGACTAGAAGGATTATTAAACTCATAAGCCACGAAAATTACTTAGATTTATTGAATTGGAGTGTGGAATCAATTCACTTATCGGTGTTCTCGAGTGACTATTAACTCATAACCCGGGGGGCACTGGAATCGGCGAGAATAATAATTGACGAAGAACTCATAATAAGTTATGTAGTTTCGTGATATTCTCGAGATATCATAGTGTAATACTCGACAGTAGATCAAAGTAAAGGTTGGACAGGTGCAATGATCTGCACAAGACAAGTACTTCAACTTGTCGGAGAAATGGAATTGAAAGGAGAACATGGTCGGAACCATGATCGCAAAAGTCCGGATCCCAGATATAAGAACAGATACCAAGGGAATAATCAATTTAAGAGAAGCTTTAATGATAAGATCCACATTGTGTCCATGGGCATGAACACAAAGTTCAAGGTCGACTCCCACTTCTTCAATGCATCTTTCATTCACTGCTCTAGATAAAAATGATTTCAGTGTCAAAAAGTACCTGGTGAATTACCAGATGACTATGACCCGTGAAAACTTTCAGGTTCACACAGATTAAGGAAGGCATAGGTTTAACCCATCTGGGATTCTTAGAACATATACCATGAACTTCAGGAATAAATAACACAAGCTCAAAAGTAGAGCATGGTTGACAAGAGTAGAGGATACAATTTACCAAAGGCATTATGTATCAGGTAAAGAACTCACAAGAATTTTGGTTTTGAAGGACACTGTCAGATAATAACCGGACAATGGGTATGGCGATCCACAACAGGGCTGATGTGAGTATTGGTACTCAACCAGAGGAAGAAGGAATGCCAAGGCATCGGATTATAGAAACAACTGACTAATTCAAAGCTTAATGCAAAGAAATTTTATGATTTCCAAATCAAGGGGTCAGAAGCAATCGTTCGATCGAAATGAATAAGTTCAATAGACTTAGAAGCACAACCGATCAAGGCATTGATTGGTCAAGAACTAGCTCATATCCAAACGACGTCTGAGCCGGAAGGATAATCCTAGGATTCGACTGAAGATTGTGAACATTCACAACTTATTGAATCAATGGACTCAAAATGATAATGACAAGGGATGCTAATAAAATTAGGGGCTTATGGGATTAACCATAATGTAAGCAAGCAAGAATTTCAAGAGCAATAGGCTGCTGAGGATTTTTGGAAGATCGAATGGCATTTCGAAAACTTTTGTGAACACATGAACAACTAGGGAGAAACAAATCCTCGATTAGTGTGAGGAATAATTTTTAGGTGTATTCAGGCGACAAGAAACTACAAGGCAGTAAGCACAAAGTTTTCTTGGAGCAATAGAGAGAAGTTCGGGGTATCTTGTAATAACAAGTCCAACTGGTAATAAAGGTAAGAACAATAGGTGTATGCATTTATCCATAGTGATGTTTCGGTGGTAGGGAATTGCAAAAGCAACGGGGACGAAGTCTCGAGAGAACATCGGAGAGTATCTTCAGGATCTTCTGATCCAGCAGGCGATCATCTGTAATAAGGTGCTCTCCGGGTCAAAGTGATCACGAGATCCTAATGTTAGATTTAGCAAAATTCATTTAACCCGAATAGAAGAGAGATCAGAGTCCAAGAGTAAGGATCGAGGAGTAAAAGATCCTAATACCACCCAGATGGAAACGTGGGCCCGTAAGGCGCACATCCATGTTAGTAAAAGTTTTGTAATGTCTAGACTCAACTTCGGCCAAGGAGTGTGGAAGGGGGATTCCTACAGGCAGTCAGCTCTGATACCAACTTGTTACGCCCACGATTTGACCGTACACTAATCATCACGCAAATGTGTACGATCAACATCAAGGACTCACGGGAAGATATCACAACACAACTCTACAAATAAAATAAGTCATACAAGCATCATATTACAAGCCAGGGGCCTCGAGGGCTCGAATACAAGAGCTCGATCATAGACGAGTCAGCAGAAGCAACAATATCTGAGTACAGACATAAGTTAAACAAGTTTGCCTTAAGAAGTCTAGCACAAACTAGGATACATATCAAAAGAGGCGCAAGCCTCCTGCCTGGGATCCTCCTAAACTACTCCTGGTCGTCGTCAACGGCATGCACGTAGTAGTAGGCCCCTCCAGAGTAGTAGGAGTCATCGTCAACGGTGGCGTCTGGCTCTTGGGCTCCATCGTCTGGTCACAGCAAACGGGTATAGAAAGGGGGAAAAGAGGGAGCAAAGCAGCCGTGAGTACTCATCCAAAGTACTCGCAAGCAAGGAGCTACACTACATATGTATGCATTGGTATCAAATGGAATGAGGGTATTATATGTGGACTGAACTGTAGAAAGCCGGAATAAGAGGGGGATAGGTAGTCCTATCGAAGACTACGCTTCTGGTAACCCCCATCTTGCAGCAGAAGAAGAGAGTAGAAGGTAAGTTCACCAAGTAGCATCGTGTAACAAAATCCTGACCGATGATCCTCCCTTCGTCGCCCTGTGAGAGAGTGATCACCAGTTGTATCTGGCACTTGGAAGGGTGTGTTTTATTAAGTATCCGGTTCTAGTTGTCATAAGGTCAAGGTACAACTCCAAGTTGCCCTGTTACCGAAGATCACGACTATTCGAATAGATTAACTTCCCTACAGGGGTGCACCACATAACCCAACATGCTCGATCCCATTTGGTCGGACACACTTTCCTGGGTCATGCCCGGCCTCGGAAGATCAACATGTCGCAGCCCTACCTAGGCACAACAGAGAGGTCAGCACGCCGGTCTAAATCCTATGGCACAGGGGTCTGGACCCATGTGCCATTGCACACCCGCACGTTGCGTACGCGGCCGACGAGTAGACCTAGCCTCCCTCATACAAGAGCAGGCGTTCCAGTCCAACCCGGCGCGCACCGCTCAGTCGCTGATGTCACGATGCCTTCGGTTGATACCATGATGTCGAGGGCCCATAACTGTCCCCGCGTAGATGGTTAGTGCGTATAGGCCAATGGCCGGACTCAGATCAAATACCAAGATCTCGTTAAATGTGTTATCTTGAAATAACCGCGAATGCCGACCAGGGCCAGGCCCACCTCTCTGCTAGGTGGTCTCAACCTACCCTGTCGCTCTGCCACAAAGATCCACTCAAAGAGCCGTCGGGCAAACGTCCTTTCGGACCCAATCTGTGAATCACTCGCGGGTACTCCTACGAGCCGACCCATCTTTAGTCACCACAAGTATCATATATTATGTATATAAGTATATACCCGTGACCACCTCCCAAGTGATCACGACCCGATAGTATAGCATGGCAGACAGACAAGTATGTAGGGCCACTGATGATAATCTAGCATCCTATACTAAGCATTTAGGATTGCAGGTAAGGTATCAACAGTTGTAGCAACAATGACAGGCTATGCATCAGAATAGGATTAACGAAAAGCAGTAACATGCTACACTACTCTAATGCAAGCAGTAGAGAGAAGAGTAGGCGATATCTGGTGATCAAGGGGGGGGGGCTTGCTTGGTTGCTCTGGCAATAAGGGTTCGACGTCGATGTAGTCGATCACAGGGGTACCGACATCGGTCTCGGGGTCTACCGGAAAGAAGTAACGGAGGGGAATACAATAAATAACAGAGCAATCAAAGCATCACAAAGCAAAACATGGCAACACACGGTGCTAGAGGTGACCTAACGCAGGGATAAGTGATACCGGCGAAGAAGGAAAACATCCGGGAACGTATTCCCGGTGTTCCACGTTTTCGGATAGACGGACCGGAGAGGGAAAGTTGCATGTTCGCTATGCTAGGGACGTGTGCCTGACAAACGGGCTGCGTTTTCAGATTCGAATCGTCGTTCTGGGCAACTTTCATGTACAAAGTTTTTCCATCCAAGTTACGGATTATTTTATATTAATTTTTAAAGTTTTAAAATATTTTCTGAAATCTTGGAATTATTATTAATTCCAAATTATTAATCAAATGCTATGTGCACACACTGAAGTGTACACAGCAAGGTCTGCAGAGGCTGACATGTGGGGCATGTTGACTGAGTTGACCCAGTCAACATTTGACTGGTCAAAAGTGAATAGTGCAGTGGGTCCCGCGTGTCATGGAGAGTAGTTGTATCTAGTAATTTTATTAGACTGTTGACTAAATGGGACTGGGACCCGCATGTCAGTGACTAGGTTTTTAACTAACAGATTATTTATTTTTAAGCTAGCTAATTAGTCAGTGGTGGCCTAATAGTCAGAGGGGATTATTAGGGGGGTGTTTAGGCCTAATCTAATTAGGCCCGGCCCCATATAGGAGTGGCACTAGCCAGCCGTTGTGTGGCTGTGCTCAAGCACAAGCACACACATGGGGCGTTGGCGGCCATGGCCAAGTACCAGCAGCAGCAAGCGGCAATAGCCAAGCAGCCGCGACATGAGAAGGAGCAGCGCAAGGGCAATAGCAGCTGTGCACAGCACAGGACAGCAATCGACGGCTGCGGGTGCGCGCATACGAGGGGAGCAGCAGCAGAAGAAGGAGTCGTAGCAGCAACAGTGGCACAGTAGCAGGATGCGGCAGCAGCGAGGTCAGGCATGGGCGGGCGGAGGTGGTTGCAGGCGGGCGCGCGGGGCAGGAGGCAGCCTCAGCGGCCGCTGGCGGGAGCGGGGTGCGGCCCGCAGAAGGAGCACACAAGAGTCGCACGAGCGTAGAGCTAAGCAAGGGCGCGTACGGGTATGCTGAGCTTCGGCCATGGCGGCCGCCAGTTCGTACTGGAGACTATGGCGACGGATCGAGACCGGGATGAGGGGGATTCGGAGGAGGAGCTCAGGGCGAATCTGTAGGGGAGGGCAGCGGGCTCAGGGGAGGCTCGTAGGCGGCGAATCGAGCGGAGAGGCGGCGACGACCGTGGCGGAGAAGACAGTTGGTGGCGACGGTTCGAGGGCGTCCCGGCTCGATCTTGTCCTCGGGATGGACGAAGCCAGCTGCGGCGGACCTCCTGTATGTCGACTTGAAGCTTGGGGAGGCACCCGTGCGCGGCGACGACGACGACGCGGTGACGACAGTAGCGTCGGGCGCGAGTGGTAGAGGGAGAGGGGCGCGAGGCAAATGGGATAGGGTTCAGTGGCGCGAGGGAGGCGACAGTGTAGGTCTTATAGGCGCCGAGGTCGCCGGGGTAGTCGCCGGATGGTCGCCATGACGATGGCCGGTGCCGTGGCGGCCATCGGTGTTGTCCACGCCTCCTCTGTGAACAGAGGAGGGGGAGAACGGGGGCGCAGTGGGCCAGCCTCGCGGGAGGAGTTGCTTCGGCCGACTGGGCCAAGTGGCCCAGGGGAGATTTCCTTTTTATTTTATTTTCTGTTTGTGTTTTGTTTTCTTTTTATTTATTTTCTTTTCATAGTTTTATTTAATTTCCACAATATTTTAGTTTAGTTAAAATACAAAAGTAGTTTAGAAGTTAGTATTAGTATTTATGCCACTTCCACAAAATAACCTAGCACAAAATAAATTAGTTTAGAGTTTTTTTATAAATTAAAAAGCATTTATATAATTGCCTTTAGCCACTGTTTTATTCTCAAAGGGCATTTAAAAACTTTATAAAAGTGTTGGGTCAGCACCATAATTTGTTATGGAATATTTGCCACACTTTGAACAATTTATTTTACATGTTTGAGAAATTTGAATTTTGGGCTTTAATTTGAATTTGAATTGAATTAAGATTTGGATCAAGCGAGGATTAGCAACAACAATGTGATGACATGTCACCCTTAACAGAGGATTACTGTAGCTTAATTATTTGGGTGTCACAGTGTGTAGCCCCCCCGGCTCCTTCTTTCCTGCACACACCGGTCGATATACCTCTCTAGCCAAGTGTCCCTACCACAAACACATACTTCCCCTCTTCTCCTCTCACCGTCCATGCCCCCCTATGTCCAATACGGTTCCATGCAGGTGCACACTCTCGCCCCTCTTTTCATCGATCTCATACTCGCACACTCCCCCCCCCCCTCGACATGGTAGGCCTCTCGCACCACCTCCTAAACATACCCCTCTCCCCCTGTCTGTCTCATCGGACCTTATTTGCTTCTAACACATGCATTCATGTATGCATACCGATCTCCCTACATATAGCCAGGTCGACTATAATTCGTTTTCCCCATGCACCAATAGACTTACCTCACTAGTTATGTTCCCTTTCTTGGACACACGACGGTTGATCTTCATATGTAGTTATGTATGCTTACCACAACCATATCATCTCCCCTCATCATCCTTGCATACCTCCCGACCCGTCTCTCACATGCACGTGCATAGACAGACAGACATCCCCCGCCCTCTCTTATTGATATTGCACTCGTACCCTCCGTTTGTCTAGCAGACCTCTCCCACCATTTTTGAGACGCCACTCCACCACCAACCCTCCAACACTCTACCTTTGTCTTTCTCCCAACCTTATTCCTCTGCTACACATATCTATGGATGCCAATCGATCTCCCTCAATACATAGCTAGGTCCCTCTCCTTCCCCACACATATACTAGTCGATCGGTCTCTGCCCCCCCCCCCCCACACATACACCGATAGTCGAACGTTGTAGGTAGGTATCCATGCCACAGAGAAAAACTACACCTCTGCCCCCTCAAATTCCAGTAGGCCAGCCACCCTGTATCTTTGACGTGGGCAAACACAAATTCGATGGCACTCTTTATCGATCGCGCAGCCACACACTTCATCCCTGTTTTCAATTCTATTCATATCTCATGTCCAAGACTACGTTTCACACACATTGCATATGTTACGTTTTTTGTTTGAGATATCATTGACACATTGCCTCTGTTTCGCACAAACCATCTCTCTCACACCCACCCATGTACGTACCTGCACCTAAAGAAGAGGTGCACGTAGGACGCACGTACTCACGTCTCGTTCCCAGCCACACCCGCGCGGGTACACGGTGGAGTTTGTTTCTGTACGAAAAGGTAGCGCACATGATAATTTGACACGTGTAGCAGTTGTTTAATCGAAGGAGGGTCGGGTACCACGCCTAGATGGAACAAAGTTCGACTTGACACGTTAGTATTAAATAAAGTTATATATTCCTCAATGGCATGTACAGAATATAAAACGATTGCCGTGGGGAAAATAGAAAAATCTGCTCCACTATATAGAACAGAGCCTATCTGTCGGGGTTTGCGTCTTGTCACACCATCTCACACAAGGCGGCGGTGGCCTCTCTGTCACCGTTGGTCAGTGATCCGGCCGCATCCCATCTGCCGGCGGAAAGGGAGGATGTGCATCGTTTCTCCGTTCGACGGCGTTGAGGCAGCACGTCCCGATCTATGGTACCCGCTGTTCTCTGACCAAGCTCCAGCGCGGTAGGGCCTTCGCCACTTGCTCGCTACCGCAGTATGCGTAGATCCTAGCCGCCGACGCCCTCCTAGTAACATCCCGACGACCCTCAGGTACAGCTACCACCAGCCTTGCTCCACTGCCCATCGTCCCACGTTGTTGCATGTGGATCTTCTTTAGTTGTTTGCTTAAAACGTATCTCGGTCGGCGTACTTTCCATCTTGCAATCTCGTCCTCAAACCATTTTTGATAAATCACCATGTTGGTATCTTTCCCTTATTACATGGAATATGCTTCTTTTTTGTCGGCGTATGTGTCTTCAACTCGTGTTATTGGGCAGTAATTGTTTCCTTTGTACCTCCTTTTGCAAACAGGGCTATCCATTTTCACCTCGTTGCTATTGCGACCTTTTGGTGAACTGCACAAATCACTTTTTTATTAAGAGTGTTTTGTGCAGTTCTGCCAAAATGTCTCACGGGCAACATCTTTACATTTCCATGGGACTATATAAAGGGAGATTGGTTTTTCTATCCTCCTCATCCAACTATGTGCCTAATCTTCTCCAACAAGTAGTTAGTCCTAAAGAGAGATCGCAGAGGTGATCGGCTTCTATTTGTGTGTGTTATGTTTCATCATCTAGTTCCACTATTATTTTAATCACACTGACTGGATATCTTTGCAAACATGGATGGTCCGCTCGATTTTAGTGGAGCTGCACAAAATGATCGAATTGTGGTGTCCTCCATACACCTCTTTTTTGGCTACAGAGATGGGTGAAACTAGCTGCCAAGCAATGAACACTGTGCCTGCAAAATGGAGCCATGCCTACGAATAGTATCGATCAATTATATATTTTTCTTTATTTGTACACCTTCTCACAACTTTGTCTTCAGTTGTCATGTGAATATTGGTGCTGATCTGTGAACCATTGATATGCATTAGCAGCCATGGTAAATTCATTTGTATTTGATGGAATGTTGTAACGAGATAATCTTGAGGCAAGAGGACACATGAATCCTAAGTTGAAACCTTTTTTTCCAGTGGGAACCAAAGTTGAAATCTTCATAGCATCACAGTACAATTTCATTAAAATTATGCATACATATAAATCCTGAAGGATTGATAGCAATGCCAGAAACAATTCAACTTCGTTTCACCGACATGTGGGACATCCTTCATCTGCTCTGTTGTGGGTTTGTCACGGCAGATGTCCTCGTGAAAGGACTTAGTCGTGGAGCCATCGCTACGGGTTCGCTTGAAGGGGTTAAACCGAACAAGGGACACAGGGGATTTTATACTAGTTCAGACCCTTCGATGAAGGTAAAGCCTACGTCTAGTTGTGATTGGTATTGCTGGGGTTTCGATGACCAGGGAGCGAATCCGCTTTGCCTGGCTCTCGAGTTGTTGTCTGTTGTCCCGAAACCACTGCTGGGTCGTCCCTTTATATACATAGGTTGACGCCCGCTGGTTTACAGAGTCCCGAGGCCGGATCCTAAATGTGTCCGGCTCGGTCACTATTCCTTCTAACTTACAATACAAGTTACATGAAAGAGTCGGTTTACATCTACAGGCCTTAACTCGCCTTTGGGCCTTAGGCCTTCGTAAAGCGCCGCCATCCTCACATCTTCATGGGCTTTTATATTCATGGAGTTAACCCGGCCACTCCTAGCCGGTTTACCTCCAGTAGTCATATCCCCAACATTAGGCCCCAGATTGATTTGAACTTGTTCATGTCAATCTTCAATACTTAGAAAAATTCTTGCCCTGGCACCTTCGTATAGATCTGGTAAACCGCCGTGATGTCATCCTTTAGATCCGTAGTAAACCGCCATGACATCATCTATTTGTTGAAGCCGAAGATACCATTCATTAATAAATATCCAACCATCAAGGCGACATCCTTATTAACTATCCATTTTAAGCTCCTCGATTCACGCACTTGTCGCTTATCGGGTCGCCTTATAAATAGGACCAAGGGCCATTCCCTTTCCCCCCTTCGTCTCCTTCGCTTCTTCTTCCTCCTTGAGACGCCTCTGCAACCGAGTGCCTTCGCCTCTCCGTTGGCCGCTGCATCAACCTGGTTGCACCAGAGAGCCGCGGCGTACCTCCGCTGCTTCAACAGCTGTTGTAAGTCCTTTCCTTTCCTCCTTTGTAGATCTGCCTAGGGTTTCCTTGTTCATCGAGGCTCCAGCACTGTTCTTCCCTGTTCCTCCTTAGTCCATGGATAAAAACCTCAAGCTTGATATATGCTGTGTAATGGCTTATCTTCTTTTACCACAACAAACCCTTATGCGCATAAAAACTAATCTGGACCTTTGTGAACCGCTTCGGGACCAACCTTTTTAGGTATAAATCTTTTTGCTTTCCTGTCTTACGGTAGATCCAAAATTTCCATGCAACCTTGTGAAACCTGTTTTACCTTACTTAGTCGTTCTTACCTTAGATCTGTATCCTCTTTATCACATAGGCGATTTACCTTTGTAGAAAGCAATCTATCACATACCATTAGTCCCCTTGTAAACCAGCAATCCCTTTATCTCCGTTGTCATACTCTGGCTTAACAGTATGTGTATACCTTTATTCCGTTTACCGCTTTGTCATTCATTATTGTATCAGCCTCCGGTTTATGAAATTTATATACTTGGATTTCTTTATCCCATTACACTTTATGCACCATCATGAATGAATTGTTAAACTGGTACCTCTTTTCAGCTTTTCACTTGCAATGGCCAAGCAGTTTTATGCCTGCAACAGGGCTCCCTCCCGGGTTACCGAGGAGTAGCTTAATGGAATGGTCAAAATTGGTACCTTACCAAAAAAGAGTGAGATCCGATGGCGAGTTCCTGGACCGGAGAACCCTCCTACTCCTAAGCAGGGTGAAGCAGTGGTATTTGTTGATCACATAGGCCGTTGCTTCAAACCGCCCGGGTCAAAGTATTTATGGGATGTGCTTGCCAGTTTTTAGCTCCACCCTCAAGATATTGGACCCAACCTGATATCCAATATATGCAACTTCCAAGACTTATGTGAAGTGTACTTACAAGAAGAGCCAACAGTTGAGTTGTTCTGAGACTTCTTTCATCTGAACCGGCGTACTGAATTCGTAGACAGTCCCAACACTGAACTTGGCGGCGTCTCCATTCAAAAAAGGAAAGAAGTTGAATTTCCTCATGCTAAGCTGCACAGTCACCCCAAAGACTGGAACCAAACTTGGTTCTATTGTAAAGACACCTCCCCTGAAGATGAGAACCCTCTGTCGGGTTACCTTGCTCACCGGCTCGCCAATACTCATCCACTGCCGCAACGTCTAAGTGCCCAGAAACGGGCCTCATATGCCCCTCAACTCGCCAAGCTCCGAGCCTTTATGGCCAACGGTTTATCAGGTGTCGACTTTGTTTGTTGCTAGATATCCTGGAGCATCCAGCCATTAAGTCTCCGCACCGGTTTAATGTGCGAGTATACTGGCAATGTGGAAGATTCCCAACGCCATATTAACATTCAGCTAACAGACGAAGAAGTAACAGAGTCTGTCAAAAAGATATTGAATGAATCGGAAGTTGTCTGTCGCCAAACCAGATTAAACCCCTTTTATACGAAGAACAGACCGCCTGCTGTAAGTATTATCTTCCACTTTACACTTGATATCCTTGTGTTGTACAAGCTTTTAATATCCTTTGACCCTCTTTGAAATAGGGTGATGATCCGTTCTAGAAAAGGAAGCCTCAAGAGAAAGCGGCAAAACCTTCCCGTCCTAAAACAAAAGCCGTCAAGAAAACCTCAAAGTGGAAGGCAGCTGAGCGCATCAGTATGGAACTGGATGACGACCCGGATGAACCGGAAGTTGAGGTAGAACTTGATTCACTTGGTTCACTTTTCATGCATCTCATTGACAGTGATACTTATCAAGAGGACGTGGAGGGCAGCCAAGCTGACAATGTAGAGGTAATTATCCTTTCCTCCGGTTCAGACTCTCTGCCAACACAAAAAATCCGTCAAGTGGTCCGGAAAGTAAGCCTTTCACACCCTCTTGCTCATTTGGATCCAACATTTATTTAGAAGAAGCAGCAGCACGAGGCTTGCCGTACAACCCGGCACAGCGGCTGTTGGTGTCAAATCCGGCGGATCTCAAGTAGGGGGTCCCGAACTGTGCGTCTAGGTCAGATGGTAACAGGAGGCAGGGGACATGATGTTTTACCCAGGTTCGGGCCCTCTTGATGGAGGTAAAACCCTACGTCCTGCTTGATTAATATTGATGATATGGGTAGTACAAGAGTAGATCTACCACGAGATCAGAGAGGCTAAACCCTAGAAGCTAGCCTATGGTATGATTGTTCTTCGTCCTACGGACTAAAACTCTCTGGTTTATATAGACACCGGAGAGGGCTAGGGTTACACAGAGCCGGTTACAATGGTAGGAGATATACATATCCGTATCACCAAGCTTGCCTTCCACGCCAAGGAAAGTCCCTTCCGGACACGGGACGAAGTCTTCAATCTTGTATCTTCATAGTCCAGGAGTCCGGCCGAAGGTATAGTCCGGCTATCCGGACACCACCTAATCCAGGACTCCCTTAGTAGCCCCTGAACCAGGCTTCAATGACGACGAGTCCGGCGCGCAGATTATCTTTGGCATTGCAAGGCGGGTTCCTCCTCTAAGTACTTCATAGAAGATTTTGAACACAAAGGTAGTGTCCGGC